>JAUOZQ010000003.1:0-2500800 GCA_030710315.1 Anomotaenia brevis
AGTTATTTAAAATTAAGTCAAAATGCTGCCATTATACACAGTCGCGATATTTACCGCGATTTATGGTAGCCTTTTTCGCCTTAACGCGAAGCTTGAAAAGACCTGAGCAAACACCCAATTGTTCTTTTTCACAAAGAAATCATGCCTGATTAAGTAAATTTACCAACTCACAAGCAGGACCACCAAACGAGGCTGAAAAATAAGGGATTTGACAGCATTTCCGAATGCAGCCGACTTCAACAGTCCGATTCGGTGGTTTACTTGAATGTCCTGGGTGCCCTGGATCTTCAAAGGAAGAAGTGATTAATTTATCATTTCTGCTGTTCTAGCAAAAGCCGCCGGGCAGTATTGCACTTACGTGGTGTCGTGCCTTGCACATCTATAAAAAAAGAAAATATCCGGTTAAATAATAGAAACTATGGAACTGACATTATTGGGCTACAAGTGGCGGCTCTGTTTATGGCCAATTTAAATGGGGGAATTTGCAGTGCTTATAAATAAGCAAGAAGGACATTATTAGGGCGTTTCCTCGCTACATTCTCCCTATCTTTTCAACAGCAGTTTGGTGTTGAATTTCATCATAACATCAGCTAAAGGAGCCAAAACACAGTTCGATTGACGCTTCTGGCGGAATCGTACATTACGTATATTTCATAGAATCCAGCATTTATGTGGGCTAAATACACATCAGTCACTGTGAGACCTCCAGTCGAGCTGAAATGCAACGTGATGGGATTAGTCAGGAGGAAGAGTTGCCCAACTGACTCAGACATGAATAGTGAGCCATTGTGGACCTTTGGGTCAAGCAAATTAGTCATCAACTACGAATAAACCGCCACGACGATAAGCACACGGGGCTTACCAATTGGTCTTTGCCAATATGGTTAAAACGCACCTCTTTTTTCTGGATCAACACCCACAAATGACGTATAGGGTGAGATGACGTTGGCATTCGTGGAGATATCCACAATTTGATGCCGAAGTTGGTCTTTCTGTTCCGGATCACCATCTCCCAGAGAGGAGACCTTGTCCAGCAACTCCAGGAGTTGGTATTTGGCTGCCAGACGATGCAAACCCGAATTTGCCAGCTCGGTTGGCAAACTTCGGATGGCCGCTGTCTGCGAGTGTGTTTCATCCTCCAGTACTCTCCACGACTCCTGATCTGGATTTTTCTAACAACGGAATTATATAATGCAAATCTACACAGTTAAACCACTTTAGTCCCAGAGGTAGAAGACTGTTTAGCACTTCAAATCACAAATGAAAGTAGTGGTTACTATGTTCTATTACTCTGTCACTGTTATGCGATTTTAGCAAGTTGCAACCTTTTGAATTGCCTTCAGGCAATTTTTTTATGCCCGATGCTTCAATTTTTGGCAATTTGCCGAGTCGGTCTCTTTGTTCCTTTAGAAAGCAGGAATTGAATGCTATGGTGTTTCACTGATTGGTTCGCTCAAGCGTGTGACACATTGGTGCCTTGTGCACAAATGCCCCTCAGTCCGAGGTGACTGCTCAACCCAAGCACTCTCGATGTGATGCACCCACAACCAAACTTCTTGACCTCAAGTACGTCACCCGTGCCCTTAACTTGATGCTGCTTCAATCAGGAAAATCTGCACGTGAAGGTCTAAAGCTCTAGCTAAACACGCATCAACCGTACCCGAAACAAACACGTTGCATTTACTCTCGGCCGAATTGAGGTGATTCACCAAGGACCAAAAGCCCATCCTCTACCAATCAGATATCCACCTTCACCGGCATGCCTCCTATTAACAAAGCCAGAACTCCCTATTTCAGAGCTGAACTGGAACGCACCAAGAGCGTTGATCAGACCGAAAGCTCGCATGAAAGACAGGGAGCAAAGGGGAGGCAAATGAGATGGAATGGTGAGAACCTCCACCGACTTTCCGTCGACTTTGACATCCCAGTCCAAATGCACGTCCGTCAGCATGGGCTGGAGGGCCGAGCGCAGAATCGACATCGTAGCGGCCCTCAAGTTATCGCTGAAGCAAAGGACGGAGAAGCAGCTGCGTTAATGGCAACAAGTAGCAACTTACTCCCACACAGTTCATTCGCAAATCCATTGGTCCTTTTGCCAGTTTTCATTTCTCTGTAACTGGGGGTCCTTCCAGTAGAAAGTTATGCTTATGTAGACTTAATGTGCATTTAATCTTCAGCTGAGGCTTACTAACTTTCTTGTTTTAGGCGTTTATAGTAACCGATCGGTAGATTTAGTTGATTTGCCAAATTAGCTGATGATCAAAGCCGTGGCCTAATCATAGGGTTGATCAGTTTTTTACTTAATTTAGAATTGAACACCGTAGCAGTGCACTTTGTCCAATAAATTTTATCTTCTCTATGCTACTCTTCCTCGAGGTTTCGGCGAACGTCAGCGCAAAGATCTTCAACAAATAGGCGATGGAGAACTCTTTTGGAATTAAATTTACAGAGTCGGAAAGGCAAGTATTAACACATTTGGACGTCAGGGTATCATTCAGTTGAAATTTTATAGGATAATCAGATCTACAAAAGCACTCCCCTAACTGCAGCGGAAAAATCAATCACCAGTCCACAATTCCGCCAATGTTACATTTAACAGCAACAGTAATGAAGGGCAATTTGGGACCTTTTGAACCCTATTAGCACAAAATAATGTATCCACATGGCAACGACATTTAAATGACAAAACTTTTAATTTGATTAAAGGCTTGGATCAAATCAGAATACGCGGTAAGTTTGAGGTTGTCATGCATGTTTTCAGATAGCCACTTTCTTTCAGCTAAGGCTCCTTCTATGTTAAATAACAAATCAAGTAATTCACCTTGTGATCTCGTGAAATGTGTGAACTACTCAAAGTACACTTTGGTTGAACGAACTCGGCATAGAAATTGTGACTCATCAAACAAATCTGAAGTGCTAGCGCAAAAATGCAAAACTCTTCATTGCATCATACCGAGAAACAAGCTCTTAAAAACTGAAGTGCCTTCGTGGCAGTTTTCCTTACTCGTGTCGAACAAGCACGGCCGTGCCTCTTTCGGCTCGAGCAACGCCACTGACTAGCGAAGTACTGACTTCCGCTCCCAAACCAATCGCGAACAGCTGAGCGTTTACTTGATTCCTCATCACTAGGCCGATCACCTAGGAAGGCAAGTCGAAGCAGTGAACACCTTCATTTGCCAATCGAAATGCATGGTTCACCCTGTTTAAAGGTCTTTTACTAGTCCCATCATTCAGCGAAATACTGACTTGGGTCAGTTGTGCTTACTTATCTGGATAAAGCAGACAAGGACGTCTTGTCTTCGTATGAGCGGCTGTAGAAACAGCGTCTAGCCTCCACTATGACCCTAAGATCGAGGTGAAATGTCTGCTCGAAGACGCACCGGTGGGCCGATATCACCCGCTATTAATCGATGCCCGTGGCGCTGCGGAATCCTTTAGGTCGACTTGAGCCGCATGAGGTTAAACTGATACTCAGATGCCAGGTTTAAGGATGACAAACGATTTTAAAATGAAAAGACCCCAAGCTATTAGCAAACCACTCGATTTTAATACAGATTTTTCCTGATTCATGATGGTTCAAACAACACCTCAACGAGTGTAAGGCATCGAGTAGAACAAACCATATCTATAGGCTCCGATGAACTTCTCTGTTATTCGAGAACGGTGCTATGACATGTTGAATGCCTTGAATAAACAGTGAAATTACTAATAAGTAAAAAAGATTTATTTTCAGGATTGTAAATATTATAGAACCACATTTACACTTTCTTCTGCTGCTCTTTGGGAGCACCTTACCTACGAGCCGTTAGCTAATTTGAGTGTACTTCCATAGCTACGAGTAAATCAAAATGGGCAGCTTACCTCGTCTTGATTACAGATTTCCCCGTCTGTTAGGAAAATAATTTCGCGATGCCAGCCTTCACCCGTGATCGGGGTATCGTAAATGGACTGCAGAGCGGGGAGAACTTCCGTTCCACCCATGTTAGCTTGCAGTTCCGCCTGGTACAACAGAGCCTGGTCCAAGTTTTCCTTCGTGTAGTCCACAGGCCTGCAAGAAGAAAATTAATGAATACCACATGGAACTATTGAGGAGAACACGTTGATATTAAGGTTTTGAAGGTCATATGCATACTGCGGAAATAGCGTGGCGAAATGACTGCCGAATCCGAGAATTTGGAATCGACATTTTCTTGGAAGAGATTTCAAAAAGAGCAACAGGGCCTCCTTAGCCCTTTCGATACCCTTTCCCGCCATGCTTCCTACATGAAAAATAATTAGTACCTATGTAAGCGTGCATGGTTCCTACCTGACCGGTCCAACATGAAAATAATTTCTCGTTTATCCCCATCGCTCGGTTTGGCGGGCTCGGGGATTCTTGCCAGGAAAAAGGATGCACCACAACCCATCCCCAAGAAACCACCACCAGTGCCTTTTACGCCCTCGTGAGGAGCTGAAAAAGTGCTCCAGTTTTTAAGGGCCAGTTAAATTTCGAAATCCTCTGACATATCCGGATTTCCAGGAAGCGTAATCTTTTTAAAATAGATATTGTCTAACTAACAACGAGATTAAACTAACCTTTGCGTGTTTCTTTCCACCGTCAATAAAGTGAACATCAAACTCATGAGATGCAGATGTCACTGAGAGGATACCTCCGTCGGCAAAGATCTCACCATTGAAAGACATCTTAGCGAGTACATTCTGTGCTACCTTGCTTTCGACCGATCCTAGTACGGTAACACAGAACCAAATATATGGCATTCACAATTATTAAAAAGCTTATTGAAAAATGTTTGAAAGGTACCGTGTCCTGGATCGTATCTTTCTCCTAATCTTAATGGCATCGAGAAAACAGCGATAAACGGCTGTTTTAACTCGGTAAATCTATCGACATCCTTATCGATTTCTCTCAAACAGAGGGGTACGGTATATTTAAAGATCAATTTTATCTTATTTTTCGGTGGAATATTGCCAAGCTTCATTCGGAATGTATCACCCATTGTATAGCTTTCTTGCATCATAAACGCTGTATGTCCCGTTTCAACTGCCTCTGTGTACGTAGACTCAGCCTAACAAATGTCAACAGATTACTGACGGGTACTCACTTCAACACGTTCTTTGCACACTGCAATTAAACTTTTGTTGTCAATTATTGTCTCAAGATGATAGATAGCGGCAGCTGAATCCAGCGGAAACACGAATTCAGTTTCAATAATGTCATTGCCTTTATTGTTGTAAGAAAATTCACATGTAACGTCGGCCACATCATTGATCACAACTAAAAGCTTCCAATGGTATCGACTTTTGAGGCCAGCCGCAAGAAAGTAAGCCGTGCTTAACTGGCTCCATGGGACGCAAGTGCAACCTAGGGGAATTTGAGAAGTGAATAAGGTCATCGTAGGTGCCATCATTAGAATTTGGGTGATATAAAGAAATATACTTACTCTTTAAGTTCTAGAAATCTAAGATGTTTTTAATCAAATTATCTATCTGGGTATATTTTACTGCTTATGAATTCAACGCAATTAAACCAACAAGCTCAGGCTTTTGCTTGCTTATTAGTTAAATAGATCTGAAAGGGTTATGTAAAAGACTTTTAGGCCCATCACTTTGTCTACAACAAATTTTATAACATGCAAGGTTTTATGTCTTCGTACATGCTGACAAAATAATTAAATAACGGGTAGCGAGTCAGTCAATATTACCTGATAGAAGCAAAAGGACCCGCTGAATGACGCATGATCAAGAGAACCTATCTATAACGACAGCCCAATAGAGTAAGGATCATAGTCATTCCAGTAAGACAAGGTGAGTCAATTACACAATAGAGAGGCACTTTTTCTTACTAAAACAATGTTTTGCACCAGTATGTGCCATTTGTAAAATAAACTTACACTGGGATTTCCCTGAACCCTCGGTGTACATCTCATTTTGAATGCACAGTTCCCACGTAGTCCACCCCCCTTACCAGCTTCCTGACGCTTTTCGAGCGCTGATGGACAAATTTCCACCCACCATTTCCCAAATATTCTTAACACCTATCGCCTTGAATGTGAATCTCTTAACCCATTACCCGTAGCTTTGTTAATGTCTACATTGCTGTATACGTAGCTGTCTGGTCTCAACTCGGCAATCTTTATCAACAAAGTATGGCTACACTTTATCTAAGTTTAAGCTTAGGGACATAGCTGGACTTGTCGAAAGCACTGCTAAAAATCTTATTTGGAGATAGGGCAGAACACTCCTCTTCATAAACGCTAGACCAAACTTAGACGAGTTATTCGAACCAAGTAACCATTATCCTTTAAGCTAGACAGCATATGCCAATTCGTCCATGATTGCGCACGGGCCCCCAGCTGTGCAGTTGCGAGGAGATTCACTTGTAACATTTAGACCAGTTCACCACGCTCCTCCGGTAGGCATATACGTCTTGGATTCGGGGAGAACCAATATCAACTGGCATACAGCCCGTTCATTCACATGTGCATAGGTAATGACAAATACTGCGTTCTTGTCAGTTGCTATCCCCAAGAATTAGAGAGAAGTAAAATTTTGAGAGCCAAGCCAAGATAGGACTTGAACGAGGTAATGCCAATGGAACTTATGACAAAAAATATGGTATACATTAAAAGGGTAAGTAGCGGTAGAGAAGGTTGAAAATACGCCCGAGTCTAGTACCTGAAAGCTGTAGAAAAATGGCCTTTTCCTGCCACAGAATCACAACGAACACTCCCAACAGAGCCACCACTCCAATCATTACGTGCAGAAGTATTACGCCGAATGTGAAGGTGGTGCCAAGGAAGTACTACAAGAAACAAATATCCTGAGATTGAAGAGGACTTGATTCGCATTGGATATTAACACCCATCGTGGCTTATGAAATTCTTTTGACGATCGGTGAACGAAATTGCGCTATGTAAGCTAGTTCGTGGTGAGCTTGAGGTAAACTTTTAGTATCTAGTTTCTCCTTCTATAGTTTTAACTGCTGAATAGTGAACAAGCGTCAAGTTGTGCATCTAAATGGCATATCTTATTAATAGTATGCGCACTTGTCTACTAAGAGAAAACAGTCTCAATAATTATGAGATGACCACCTTTAGAAACGCGGTGGAACTCACCAACATGGGAACCATCTATCGTCGCCTAATATCGGGTTAAGATTCACTGTAGATGTAATGAAGGCAGGAAATAATAGAAGAGTATGAGAGGCTACCTCAGGAGAGAAGGTCAGAAGTAAGGCGAGAAGCAGGGCCACAAATTGCAACCGTGTAGGCAGCATCAGCCGCGGAAGAAAGAAACCGTGAAACTGCTTTATCCAATCCGCTGGGAACACACATGACTCCTCCATTTTAACCAGGTACACTTTTATGAAGTAGCAGCTGAAAGGCAGAAGAACACGCTTTGAATCCATGCGGCAAAATGAAATCAAATATACTTCCACTTTTACGGATGAATGATCGCACCTGTAGACGATCCTAAAGATCATGTTGAGGCAGTTGGCCCAGATGAATCCGCCTACACCGAATAGATGGACCAGAACTGGGGAGACACCCAGGAATACCAAAGAGAATCCCGTCAATATCAAGTTGTGTTTACTAACACCCTCCTAAAACGGATGGGAAAACAACTCAGTAACACTCAGTGTTGTTCTGGAGATTTCATGAGCTCTAGGTTAGCTAACATGTCAGCATGTCACGGGCCAGAGCTAGTTTTCCAGTACTTTAGGGCAGCAGTGAGAGATCTGACACGACAAAACGTCACCAATTCTATGGACCTAGGAGCGGTATGTTTTGTGCTATGAAGAAGACCTTTCAAAGTACATTCACTAAGCGCTCTTGGCTCTGGCAGAGCCTGAGGATAAACTCCAAGGGTGAAGGCAGATACCGTGGACATGGCGGCGTTGAGGAAGGCCTCTGTGGGTCCATTCCATGCGAGGAGGACGAGGTAGAGGGCATAGATGCGGAGGAGGGTGACCGCCTGCGGGTTCTCCGCAACCAAGCGCTCACCGCCGTACAGGAAGAGGAGTAGACGCGAGTACGACTGCGCGAAGGTGCAGCCCACCCAGGCAACCAATGTGAGCATTCGCAGACTTGTGGTTAGCATTGTTACTGCTTGTCTCAAAAGAGGCTGAAAAAGCACACAACACACATTCGAACCAGTTCCACTTAGCCTCTTCCAGCATCAATTCTTGGTAAGGGCAATATGGACGCGGAGGGAATGGCTAACCTCCTTCTGTTGGCCCATCTTGAGATCTCGTTGGATGCATTGCGAGAAGAGGAGGTGGCAGCTCTCCTCAACCGAGCTGAAAATGAGCCGCGGTGCAAGCGATCCCAAATTGCTCACCAGGTCGTAGGAGCCTAAAGTCGAGAAAACGGCATCTCTGCCTGCTTTGAAGGCAGCGAAAGGCCCACCACCAGCCGCTGTACTAACCACTACGCCAATAAATACTTCAGCCTACTGCTGTAATCCTACCATTTCAGTTTGCCTGACTGCTCGAAAAACCAACCCTAAAAACCAGGGCGTCTCAAGTTGAGAACAGCTTCCTACGAACCAACGGCTTTCCAAGTAAAGCATTGCTCTTTACTTTGAATCCACGTATTTAAAGGTGTATTAAAAGTATTAAATATCATTGGAAAAGACACAGAAGGTGTCTCACCTTGATCATTGAAACTGAGTAGGTCGAAGGCACTAATGAGGTAACGTTCGCCTAGAGAGAATACACAAAAGTTGGAAGGAAACGATAAAAGCGATGACAAAGGGAATATTCAGTCTGCACAAACCTTCTGTGAGGAGTTGTTTGAGAATTCCATGTCGGAAGAAATTCCACGAGAGAATTGCGGCTTCGTGGTCCAAAGGCGCCTTTCGAAGAGAGAGATCCCAAACATGTCCAAGGATAGCAATGAAATACAAAATGATAGAAGAATGCGGATTACCACCTGAAAGGTCGGGAGAATATCACGTAGACCTGCCGCTTGTACTTTGCTAAGGCCGCCGTCTTCCGCCTTTTTGGCAACGTCAAACCATCCACAGGCGGCAAGTAGAAAATAGCCGAGCAGCAGAGTTGAGCCATGCAGGATCTATAACGAAACAGTTTCTTCACCTGTAAAATAAGGCCAAACACACCAAAGACCCTCAATAGCATTGCTTGTTTGCCTTCACAAAGAACCCCCCCTCCCCTAAACTCCATGTTTCAGAGGAATGCTTTGATCAGACAGGTAAGGAGACTTAGTCGCGACAATTAGGCTCCTTTGCTAATAGTGTCATAATGCCAGTGAACGATTGAATTTTGGTTCCAATAAATAAGACACAAATTGGATGCACGAGTCAGCGACTGAGGCTCATTAAATGACTTAATATCCTGACCTGAGTCCATGCTATTACTGTGATAAGGGTCCCTTGTATGGCACAGCATACAACACCATCTATGCTTACCCTCCTGTCAACTGCAAGAACGCACTTTTGCAGGGAAAGGGAAATTTGACGTATCGATTATTTTCCACTTTATTGTAAGAACTTCCAATCTGATTAAGAACTAGATACTAAAATGGCACAATAATTATAGATCTACGAATTTGATTTCAAGAGAAAACTTGGGTGATTGAGCTCGTTTTGGTGCGGTATCAACGCAAAAATGAGATTTTCTTTGAAGCTCCTTTAGCAGCAAGTGCTTCAGCCTTGCCTGGTACAATGACATATCAAAGTAGGTTTAAATCAATTACACCGAAAAACGTAAAATTCCATTAACAATAAAGTTTCCAGGTCAAATGGAGCGGATCTAAGGTCTTTCAAAGCGGACACTGAGCTTTGTCATAAAAGACCGTGACTATTTTTAGATAAGAAACAGGTAATAAGGGTGGAAAAGCTTTAAAAATTGCCGAAAGGTAAACAGTAAGATCTCCAGATGTGTAGCTTTGGTCACAAGGTTAAAAATGGATACATATGATTAGAGCTGGTAGTAATATTTAGCAACGTGTGCATCAGTTATGGTATTTTTACCTAACGATGGTCGAAATCTAGCGATGCTTCAGTGAGTAAGAAGAGAGGGAGAGACCGAATCGCGTGGTGCTAGCTACTACGAACTTCTTGGGGGTGGGACATCAGGTAAGAGCGACGGACCTGCGGGGCAGCAAGCAGATAGAGACCATGGGCCCCCCCATCGCCAAGGTAGACAGCACCTACGATTCCCACGGCCCGCGCCGTATTGGCGGTGGCCTCGAGTACAATGCGCGTTCGTAGGAAGGTGCCAAGCTGGCAGACAAGCCACAGAGGTTCAGTCATTAGTTCTAGGTATGCCGACACCGTGTAGAGTAGGCAACACACAGTGTACTGCTCCGGCGTCGCTCCACCCGATGATGCGGCATCGTCGGGGAAGGGAAGAACAAACAGCCAAGTGGGCAGAAGCACAAAGGATACTATGAGTCCAACGGGTATGCTGAAATACAATACAAGTATTTCGAAGCCTATCAAGACTGAATTCATTACATTTTAAACACGGTAATTTATCTTTATCTTTCCTCTTCCAGTTGTTATCGGATCTTGATCTCATAGGTAACTCCGCCGTACGCGCAATGTTCCTACATTGCCACATTCGCCTCTGCGTACTTTCATTGTTGCGCCGGCAATTAAAGTGACTTTGTTGGCAAACAATCGTGGGTATTCTTAGTAGGATTGGGAAAATAATAGAGGGAATCTGGACCATGTTAAAAAATGGCGAAAAGCAGTTAGCATTGACTAATTTTCACTCAATAAATAAACCCAACACCACGAATATATATATTATAGCATTTGTGACATGAGAAATAGCCTATATAAAGCTAGATAACCATTAAACACGCTGAAACAAATCAAAATGTACGCTCTCCTGTGTTGTGACCATTATTTTATTAATGTACTTGTATCTAGGGTGTTAGAAAGTGATTTCTTGAACTGCAAATCATTTAAACTTAGGCCTTCCCTTGAGCTTGATTTTGTTCGAAATTTGTGAAAACGAAGAGGAAACCATTAAAATTAAACCCACTTGAGCCACATAACGTTCAGAAGTGACCTCCATTTTTTTGCTGTTTCGAAGGACGAAGAATTCGATGAGACGAGTACCTCGCCCCCCTTACTGAGACACGCTTGACGGAAGGATTCTCTCACCGTGAAAATCAACGTTGAGTAGTAGAGGCCAAGGCGGAAGTTGACCAAACCAAGAATACTTGCATGGACATGACGATAGGCCAGACAATTTGTTGAAAATGTGATGAAGCGCAAAAGGATCTGGAGGGCAAATGTGTAACCAGCGAGGTTGAGACTCTGATTCATCAGCTCTTGAACCCTCTCCCTAAAAAGAGGAATAACTTGGGAGCCCGTTCATCTGCATGAGATTAGATACCTAAGTAAACATACTACCTTTCCTTCGACGAGCCTTTACGAGCCATTTAGAAACTCAGCAGAGAATGCACTAAGATCTACAAAGCAGAAGAAGAGTAAAACCAAGGAAGAAATAAACTTGTAATTGAAATGGAATGCTCAGCAATATTGGATGTTGAATGGGAGCAACCCAACCTACAATATCACCCTACAGCATCAAATTAAGTCATGTTATAACTGAAGATGAAAACAATACTTTGTCAAGGGCAAGCAAAAGTGAGCTGGTTGGAAATTCTCAATCTGGTAATCAAAAAGTTTATGAATCCTTTACTTATTTTCGACAGTCGTAATTCCTTAGAATAAATTCAAAGAGCCTTTCAGAGTCAATATTTAGGTCTTTATGATAGCTCTAATTTTTCCAAAGACTTACCCCTTAAAGCACTTAAACAGTACAGTTTTATTGTTGAAAATCGTGTTTAGTAACAAACCCTTGAAGAAGAGGACATAAGCACAATGCTATCTGTAATGGTAGTATTTATATTGTTATCCCCTGATATCATCGGCATTTGCATAGGAACTCGTTCGGCGAAACTACGCAAGTTTGAATCACCCATTGATTTGTGTCCTGCTGCACCTTTGATGCCCATTTAGATTATCTGTATGCGCCGACACACGTTTACCCTAAACTCTTCATTCCCTGAGTTCTCTAGGAGTCGGTCGGTACCTAGCGCCCAAAAATATAATCAAATTTTTATGAATCCGTGATTGGTGCAGCCCCATTACTGAGAAAATTGTAACCAACATGCAATGACCTTGAATCTAATTTATGAACTGGAAAGCTTGATAGGTGTCTATCGATGATTGGCAAATTAAAATTAAAGTATCCATATTAAAATGGTTGTTTTAGTCTTAGTAGCTCAAACAACAATTTTAAATATAAATTTTTTAAGCAACAAGTGTAGATATAAACATTTGTGGTATTTACAAGACGTTAGCTGTCCATGTTGGTGTTTTAAACAACTACATGCTGTGTATGTTGATTATTTATAGTACGGACAGGAGATCTGTAGAAGCTTAGTCAGGTTTAATTTTGTATAAATCTAGATTTCTGCCTGAAATTAACTACACTTTATCGTCTTTCCCATATTTGTATAGTAGTTTTAGAACGTTGTCAAGGGACTTTACCAACTTCCTCATACTGATGAAAGTTTCTATGTCAAATATTTGCTTCTCCAATTTGAGTTCTTTTGCCTTTGGACCACCCGAGTGCAAGGTAGTTATCGTTGTGTGCACATTTCATCAATAGGATGGCTTAATTTTGGGTAATTGGGATAACAACGGGCAGGAAATCAGTAAGTTATCTTAAACAAAATAAATGAATTTGTAGGCATATCCGCTGCGGTGCCGTATCCAAATTCGTCAAAACAAGTCCCAAAAGCGTTTGATGGAAAGACGCTGGGTCATTATCGATGTGTGCGGGAGAGAAACACTTCACTTTTGAACATCAATGACTTTCTTAGATGTGCAGTGGAATCGAAGATATTTTGCCTTGTAGAGTCAACAGATTCATCCGTTTCAGTTCGCCTTTTTCAAGCAATTTTTTCGGGGAACAGAATCAATTCCTTTGAGCCAGTTCAATTCCATTTGTGTTCCGAATTAGCATCAGAGAATCAATCCATCAACCAAGTTCAGAGGTATGTTTTTCTATTTTTAATCTATTGGTAGTGACGGCGAATCCGATGTAATCGAGACTCATGTCGGTGAGATCCAAGTCAGTTAAATGCTCCGTTAAAACGTGTGAGATTTAGATGCGCTACTTTAATAATGCGTGTTATTTGTATTTGATCCCGAAGGATATTGTTTCTATGCTGGAGAAAGGTGTGGATTTTGTCAATGCGAAATAATTTGCTCCTTGCCATAAAGTCAAATAAGTCTGCATAGTTCTTCCTTTTCCGTGATGGTAGACTTGGAGAATCGCTAACAGACGAGATGAATGATGTTGGTATTTGATGTGTATTTCACTGGTGTCAAGTATGCTAGCAGGAACAATGGATGAGCGTGAGAAAATTATATTTTATTAGGGTCGTCGTAAAACATTAGGAAGTACCTTGATTAAGTTAAGTGCTGGGGAACTTCTGCAGGCCAGGAAGTGATCAGACCAACTGGTTACGCATTTCAGTGGTGGAAATCAGGTGTCGAACAGCATAAGTAGTTGGGATTTCTGCTGAACTTCCATGTCCTTTAAACTGAGCTGTTAGTGAGGGGGATTGGCTCTTGGGTGATGGGATTCTTTCTTGGATTCCAAAAGGTAGTTCCGCTTTACAGGATGAACTGCATTAAAATAGTTCAAAACTATCTCAATCCTCGGGAAGCTTGTGCGATGACTACCATGGAATTCTCGAAATGAGCGTGGAGCCTTAACGACGCTCCAATTATATCTGGGAATCCGGCCCCTTACTAATATCCAGGATAGAAGATGGTGTTCCTAAGCAATATCAATTGGTTCATTTATTTTTAACGATGGGAAATGTCTTTTGGGTGGACTGCCATTTTGGCTGCATAACCCAGCCTGCCTCCATTCGGGGCGCATTTTCTATTGACAGATAGGCCGTGGGGAGCTTTGTAATTCGAAGGCTTATTATATTCGTTTGGGGGGATTTTGCTACACGGGCCATTATTTTACTGAGTGATTAGAATATCTGGTTAGCAGAACATGCCCTTCATAGGCTTCATTTGTAAACGCACACTGCATTCCTAAACTTGCCGTAATATATGTTTCTCGAAAGCTCGTATTTCAATGTGTCCATTATTTACTTTACGAAATATCCATGACTTTCATAGGCGGAGATAAACAATAATCGGTATCGTCAAGTTAAAATAGCTTGATGGGTGTGTGGAAATCCGTGAGTGCTTCATACATTTTGGGAGCTGGAATAGAGATGCCAATCTATATGCAACACCATCCCCCAAGTAAAAGAGCCGTTTTGTCGCTTAATTGGATAAAGGTAACACGATGAGTCACTGGGCCCTGCAACTGGGCTGATATTTGCTAAAATCTGCATAAGTGTGACCAATATTTATGAATCTTAAATGGGGGAGTGATTTGGGGCCACTAGTGCCAATCGAGGGTCACTCGGATTGTAGAGTGGATGTCTACGTAGTAGAATGGTCAAACAGCCTTGAGTATTGTGGGGTTCCAGTGATTTTCTGAACGATGACAAGTGTCGGAAAAGAATAAATCGGTTTAGTGCACACTTTTACAAATTATTTCAATTCATTTTGAAATCTAACTCACATGAACTGGCATAACGAAAAATAAGGTATGTCACAAAAATATAAATTGTATCTTCCAGAGAGGCTTAGAGCAATAGTACTTCCATCAAAGCGTTTATACCAATGAATGTGTTGGCGGCAACACAAGTGCTCGTCTAGCTTAACTCGTCGATGCACGTGGACTTATTCTTGCCTCAAGACGTCATTGAGAATAATAAATTGGTTTTATTTGATCCAGTGATTCTGAACAACACCAATGTTGCGGTTGTTGGACTATCGAGATCCAAAAAGTGCAGCATGCCTTACTCCAGCTTGCGAAGGTACCTTCTATCGGAAGCGGATAAGTTAATTGTCAGCAAACCCACGAGAGTTCTTTCTGCTCTATTTATCGAGATTTACACAAAGTAAGAAATTTGGTGCACAATATTTGTAGTCGTCCTGAGGTTGCGGTGTCGGATCTGTTCATGTGGTCTTTGCTTCTTCGTTTACGTATGTCAAAGTTTACTAATTTCTCCGTATAGAATACAAATACATTCAGAAGGGAACAACCCAATGTTTTAATATTCTTGGTTGTGAAACCATGGTTCATTTTGTGTCTGTAACTTCTTCAGAAGAAAAAGCCTCGGACGAATCGTAATTTATTAAATTAACTTCTATCAAATTACTTTCTCCGATTTGTGAAAGCCTCTTCAGTTTTATTCCAGATAAATGGTTGTCTAAGTATCCTTTCCAAATCCCGGCCGAGTATATTGGGGAAAACTCCATTATTGAAATCCCATTTGTGTCATTTTCCGAGGTAAAACCAGGGAGCCCCATCTATAAAATATCATCAGCCACTAAAATAAAAGTCCTCTCATTTACTGAAGTACCTTCGAGTATCTCTTCGAATCAACCGAATATTCAACCCCCCGACATCATTACCATTGCGTTAGAAGGTCCATGGAATTCCGTAGTAAAATTTATCCGCCGATTTTCTCTCTCTACAAAGTTTTCTACTTATGATGAGCCAACAGGTCTTTTATTGTACGGTCTTCAAGGCTGTGGAAAGAGCCAAATTCTATCCCAGCTTTCAGGTGGTTTCAGTCACGGTGCTGAAGATGTTGTCAACGATATCAAGAACGAGGTAATGTCTAGTTCTAACTGCTAAAATACATTTCTAGGATTGGTTTAAACGCTTGTTCATTCTCTCATTGCAAATGGACGATCTTTCTTCAAAAATGGTCCATAATTCTAACTCATTGAAGCGATATCTAGGTATCAAGGCATCTACCCTTCCAGAGACCTGCTCTGGTGTGGTTGTCTGTCTCCCCAATCTTGACAATTGGTTTACTGTCAATCACTCCTCTGACTCGGAATCTAATGATGATTCTTATGGTTCGGATGCCGCAATGCGCAGTTCCTACTTTCTTACCACTTTGCGGGCATTCCTGGCTCAATTGTGCGCAAAAAAACCTGTTTGTGTCTTGGCCACCTGCATCGATTCCGTGGATATCCTCAAGCATAGGCATGTTCGGAACCTATTTTACAAAAAGCTCCTAATTCCTCTGCCCAGTGGCAACCAAAGGTCTCTGTTATTGACACGCGAACTTCAAAAGCGGTTTCGTGAAATGAACCTTGGCCCTAAGAATTCGTTCTTGCCTAAAGAGGAACTTGATAAGCTCCACAAGGTAGCGGCTTCTTTGCACGGTTACACGGTGATGCAAGTTGAAGTATTTTGATGGTATAATTTGTCTCCCTCGGTTTGATGTGGATATATGCTCTTTTCGATTTGTAGGGACATATCTCGGTTGTTTAGGGCAAGTTTTGCTGCCGCGATCGATGATGCTAACACATTTAGGAACCGCTCAAAGACTGAAGACTCCAAAACTGGCCTTGTTCCACCCACTGTGCTGCAGATACTTGAGAAACTGGAATCAGAAAAGTCTCACTATCGCCCTGTGAATCTGATGGCAGAAATCTCTACTTTTCCTCCCATACGTTGGACTGATATCGGTGGCTATGCAGATATCAAGAAACTATTTATAACATCGATTCAAAAGAGGCTCATTGAGGCTGCCGACCCAACTAGCGAAACAGCGCTGATGAATAAACAGCTCGGCCTAAATGTACCTAGAGGACTCCTTCTACATGGACCACCGGGTATGCATAAGCCCGTTAATAACCCTACTTATAACGTACGAGTAGTCTGTGTGCAGTAAAATGCATTTCTACAGGTTGTTCCAAAACCCTTTTCGTCCGTGCTCTGGCGACGGAGTGCAATTTGCCACTGGTAGCCGTCCAGGCCTCACGGATTTTCGGCCGCTATGTCGGTGATAGTGAACGGAACATGCAACGGATCCTCGTACATGCGCGAGCCTGTGCACCATCGATTCTTTTCATAGATGAAATCGACCTGCTTCTCCCTTCTCGCAGCTCAAGGTAATTTGCGTGCTTTCCTTCGTTCAAAGTAATTGACCCTCACTTTCTAGTGAATCAGGGGTTAGTGAACACGTTTTGGGTGAAGTGCTGACTGCCATGGACGGTGTTGAAGGGCAGTGTGGGCAGCTTTTACTGATTGCAGCAACAAATCGGCTCGAAAATCTCGATCCTGTAAGTGTTCGCCCTCTGTTAATAAGGTGTAATTTTGTTGATCCGACTTCAAGGTTAGCATGTTTAAGTTGCATGTTTGAATAAACACTATCCAAAATGCCCCTTTGTGCATCTTAAGACACCTTGTCTCGCCGTCTTCTGGATTTTATGAATCGAAAATAAATCACATAAACAGAATCCGTTAGTTTTTCTATCATTTTGGTTTTATTGATCCTCTTTCACCTACATACCGGCTACTAAATCTAGGGATACTGTCCTTGCTAGATGCCAGCCTTCTTACGATGGGTTTGCTCCAGTTTTGCCACGTGAAATAACTTTTCAAAATGATAGGCCTACCCATTACCTGTAGAGTCAACCTCTGCATATCTTACACCTGTTTTGACTAACCACGAAATACCAGTGATTATGAGTAAACTTTTCCAATAGGTATCACCAAGATCGTTTTTGACTATGCATGGAAAACGCGACTGATATTGTTTCCTCTATAGTAGGGCTTGATCCATTTTATTGGCAACGTGGATACTCTGTTCTGCAGCCTCTAGAATATTGTTAGACTGTATCGCATTAAGGCTGTGTAGTGTTTATGCGTGCTAATTAAACTAACTACAGGGGAAACAGAGACAGAGGTCAATGTTGGTGCATGGCGATAAAGATTACACCGCATTATAGCACTAATACCGATCGAATGACTGGATGGTGGGTCTTGATAGCATGTGGATTCAACTACAGCCTTTTTACTAGCGAAGCTAGAAGCTGTAGTCACGACACTCCTGGGCTAGCGTGATTGAAAATTTTTAGAGGTTTAAAACTGACGCTTCCTTTCATTTTTACGACTCATGGTTGGGAGCTATTTGATTTTTTCAATGATCATCGTCAGAGCTTTCATGCCTAGGGATTGACTTTTCCACCGATTTTTAGTAACTTTCTCATCCCGGATTCTTATTTTTTGCTCACTATTCCGGAAAAATTGACACTGGTTGGTAATTTATTTGGTTTCTTTTCAATGCGCTGCAGTTAAACTGTGGCTTTAAAGTCACTTTCTATTTCTCGAAAACTTGACTGACTGAAGTTCACAGCCGGTTTAATCTTGAAAATTTTCACACGGTAATGATCTCTTCATTCAGTGATGAGAATCTTATGCTTACTCTATTATCTGAACGTGCAGCATTGGAGTAATCCATTGTCTGCTCTCCATGGACGTCATCACTGACATCTAAACTGTCCCAAACGGATATTTCTATTGCCCAATCTTGATAGATGGGTCGCTCATGCACAGAGCGAGTTTCTTAGTGTCCGGTTGCTTGAACGAAAGGTTGCTTCTCCCGAAACCTCAGCTCTCGTGGGATCTTGGTTTTCAGTTCCTTTGAGGTGGGTGTGGTGGTGCGAGTTAAAGTGCTTGAATGTGGATTGGGGGAGATTTATGGGCTCGTCGGTGGGAACAGTCATCAATACTGTCAGCATTTTTTGCTGCCGTCAAAGCGTTGCAGGACTTTCTCGACTTCATCCAGTTTTCTATGAATTATCTAATTCTCACTTGTCAAATTTTTCCAAATTTCTCTTTGTATTAGTCTACTTTATTAACTGGGGATCAAGCTGATGATGGAAGAAAACATGATTTCCAACTAATTTCAACCAGCCACGTGGAATCATCCATACACTAGACATTATTACATAGCAATGTGATCCGAAATTTAATAGGTGTTTTGATCCCAAGCAATCGGCGATTATATTCAGGTACCTAATGGTTTTCAGTTTGTTGTTATACGCCATAAAACGCCAGGCTCTAGATGTTTATTATGGAAGGGTGGCTGACAATGGCGAAACATTTCGGGAAGTTTACTCCAAGAAGCTGTTGGGATATGGTGTTTTCTAAAAAAATTTTGGGTGTTTTCTACCCCAGCCTTCACTGGATGTTCCTGATAATTTTAGGGGACTACAAAAATGAGTCACTAGCCTCCTCGTGCTTAATGCTTACAGTTGTAGGCGAAATCCAAAATTTTTAAGGTCAACAAATGAATTTGCTTGAAACGGGAATTCGCGTATTTCATTCGTACTTTCCTCCCTTTCATCAGCACAGAATGGTGCTCCGCTATCAAATTTGGAGGCATGTTTTTAACAGCCTTTACCAATGTTTTCACGACGAAGCCGCCCTCTTATCAGTGGATCAAAAAGACTACAGAACAACCTTTGTGCCATTCAAGCACCTTTTTATTTACCAAAAGCTCCCCCTCTTTTCAACTTATAAAAAGTGCCGTTGTCCCTACAAGTTACTAAAATGAACCGTGAAGTCCGTCTTCTGTGCGACTGTAATAGAGAGTAGTGGTGAATATAACTTCTGGATACTCAATTCATGGGGATTTTCTAACTAGTTATCAAGTCCGTGAATGGGATTTCAGAGCTAGACGCGCACAATTGTACGACGAATTTCCCCACTAAGTCCACATTCTTCGCGATTTTTCGCCGCATGGCATTATTGCGCAGCAATCAATCTTGATTGCCACTCTGATATGCGTTGGCGCTTTATTACACGAATATGCGCTACTTCCATATCACCGCTTTACTGGCTTATAATTTGAATGTGTTTCCTCGTTTGCTATTAATTACACCTAACCCCGAGGTTAATCCACGACTTGTTGCCAGCGTCAGGCTCGAGGCTCCTTGACTTGAATGTTGTCCAAAGCTAAAAGCAATGCGAAACTTGTTAAGTGTGCGAAGATTCCTTTAGTGGTTAATTGCCAGTGTTCTAGGTACCTCCGCCTCCATGAAAATTCAAATAAACTCGGCAGTTTAAATAAAGCCTGCTTTCCGTCGGTGTCGTACCATTTCTCGGTAGTTGCGGTAATCCGATATCACACTACGTAACTCAGGTTTATTTCAGATTCTCACTTACTTTGTACAAGTAGTTGGATTTAGTCCAAGTCGGGTGACCCTTTTCGATGTGTTCATTCGTCCCTATATTTGCAGGCGCTGCGTCGTCGCTTTGATTTTACCATCCCCATCCCAGCGCCTGACGCAGAGTCGAGACTGGCGATCCTCCAGCTGGAGTTGTCGAAGCGCGCGACAGCGGTGGATGCTCTGGACGCTTGTTGGCTGGTGTGCTTTGCAAGGGAGTTCCTGGAGGGCTACACCGGTGCCGAGGTGGTCGGCGTGGTCCAGGCGGCAGCGGAACTCACCCGAGAGGCCCAACGACCCGCTATCGGGAGAGAGCAACTGCTCGCTGCCTGTGAAAGCCTCCCACCATCCACGCTGGAGCAGTACCACACTCAGCTGCTGGGAAGGGTGGCACCACATGACGACCAACAACCTTTCCAGCTGAAGCAGTCGCAATCTGCACAAAACTTCTTCAACATGACTGTCACTGTGTCTGTAATTGCGTTCCTTGTAGTGGCTTTTGTTTGCTCCATCGCAATGTCCTGAACTTGATTTAAAGTTATTTTGTGTCTTTACGAAAAAGCATGTGTACAATTGACGTCTTAAAATGAGGATCACACCCATGTTTAATAGGCTTTAAATTTCTGAGACCTAACTGTCAAATCAAGGGATAAGCACTTGTAATCTACTAGCATATTAGGAAGAGCTGCTGAATTTTTTTCGAAATTCGGTTGAATTGGAGAAAACTTACTCTTCGCGAAGTTGGTTTTGCGGATCCAGTTGAGGTGTAGGGTATGCTTGTGATTGCATACGATACATATTTAGTGGGGATTTTATCCCTAATCTGGCCTTTCATAACGAAGGACGGGTCGGCTTCTGGCATTTGTGAAATGTTCTCTACTCAGGGGACTCGTCTCTACTTGCTCATTAGCAATTATTTGCATCATGAACCAAAAAACCAAGACAACATTGCCTTGGAGACTGACTGAGTCTATACAAACAAGGAGTGAGTTGTGGGTTTCCATGTTAAATTGATAGTATTGGCATTTTCTCGGTCATGAGCATATAGCTGAGTAATTCAGTATGTCTCATGGAGGTGAAGTTTAAAATTGAGTTAAATTCTTCCTGATGTCAGTTACCCGAGATTAGTATGTTGCATATAATTCCTTTCCAGGCAAGGTGGTAGACAGTAGTACTCGGAATTTAGAGGTAGTTTCGAATTGCGTACCTCCAAATCCACCAGGGCCCCGCATTCAATAGAGTAGAATCATGCTTATCATAGGAAGCCCTGATGTTGCCTTAGTTAATACGTTAGCTGAATAACAGTTTCCCATTTATCCCATGAGTCGGTAAATGTAGATCATAGTGAAGAAAATATGACAGTCTGTTTGATAACCAAGTTTGACGCTAGTGAAGGAATGTTGTCTTAACACGTTGACATCAAGCATATTAGCTCATATAATAGATTTCTGCTATCTTAATTGACATTCCGTCTTTCTTTGTAAATACCCAGTGGAGAATAGTGAAAAGCATTCTAATCGCAAGGGGTAAATGGATAAGCCTCATTGTTTTTCGTAACTCTGCAGCAGGCAGGCTTTTTGTCGCCTTTGTATACTCTTAGGATAGTGAGCATCAGCAAAAAATACTGCACACTAGCTCACTAAAAGGCCGAAGTTGGTCTGGATACCATATTACATTCCATGTACATGCATCGCCCTGGTGAAATGGTCAGTTACGAAGCCAAAAGTATAACCAGTTCGTAAATTGAAGCCCGTACATGTGGATACACAGATTATTACATATGATTCCATTCACTGAACTGAACCCATAAATAAAATTGCATATGCTAAGGTTTCATAAGCAGCTTGAGTAGTTACCGAAGTGTTTGAACCCCCTTTAAAACTATACATCAAAATGATCACGTCAATAAGGTTCCTAACTCTTCCATACAATATTCTCGAAATGTACGAGATATGCTTGCGAACTATAAGACGATATATTTTTCTGTTGTAGAAATAGTGTGCAAAATTTGATCAAAAGTCCGGTGATTGCGGTGCACTAGAAGATCAGAAGCTCGTTAGTTCCTTGCGTAGCTCAGCTTGCATTAGATTGGTAATCCAACACAACATAATTACAAAGTTCTGTCAACTAAAGCAAATTTTAGAACTATATTACATCCCAAATTTATTTCATTTTAAATGAGGTGAAATAATGCTGACTCCTTTCACCGATTTTGTAATTAATTTGAATTTGAAGTACAAGAAAAAACTTTATCTAAATTTAAAATTACATTGGACCACTATATGACTGACTTGTGGCTTACCCCATCTATGGTCACTTTAAATTTTCACATTTCATTTGTGTAGACTGATTTATTATCGTACGAATTGTGCAATTGTAAATCACCAACGTGGATGCGAGCGAATAAATACTACGTTGATATTACTACTAGAGATGGAACGTAGTCAGCATGCAAATTCGACAAACCAAGCGATGGTAATGGCATTTGATTTGCTCATTTTAAGCATTACCAACGACCATGCATATTTCTGGATATTTCAGTGCATATACCATCAAGCGGTTGTTATAAATACTAGCTAACAATTTTCACTCGTTATACCTTCGCTGTATCAGTGGAGCTAATCCGTTTGAAAATGACTTCAGTGTAGTAATTTTCCAATTAGGGAAGAAATTACCATCAGTAAATTCTATGCAAGCAAAGTATCGTCGAGGATGCATTGAGGTTCAGTTGCAATTACCACCAAGGCGCCTGTGACGAAGTAGGAGACTTATGATAAACGTGAATGAATAGGTCGGGTTCTATTGCCAAATAAGATGAGATCACTACCGCAAAAGCCAAGCATTACCGCATTAATTGCAATTGAAGACCAGGAACTTAAACGTGCTGTAATTAGAGTTTGGTCCCAGTGATATGATATTCGGGGGTTTGGACTACACTATTGATGCATACATTTGTGTGAATAATTATTATATTTAATATTTCTTTGTTTTTCTAAAAGGCGGATTTACAAAATCTACTTTCCAAAAAACCATGAATTCCATAATTAACTCTTAACTCTTTAAAGAACCACTTAGAAAATGAAACTGCCGATGGTCACATATCAACCATACAACGTGTTTAAAGGTAGATCTTATGCACTTAAAGTGCTGAATCATGAACCAAAATATCATAAGTGCTTTCCAAAATCGGGCTTTCGAATCCATTAACTAATTTGCAAGACACCTTCGCCATTTTGCTCAGAAGTTGAAATGCCGTAGTTATGATGCAATGTAGCTTAGTACGTTCACATAGCCAGGAAGCCAACATACAAATGGACTAGTTAGGGATTCCTAATTGGAGAAAGCATTGAAATAAATTTGTCTCCAGTGGCAGGGATCAATCAAGAGGCTTATTACTTCCAGATCTGTAAATCCATCTCCCCGTGCCGGAAAATGACTCAATTTTAACCTTGACTACAACAACTTCTATTCATTCAGCAAGTAATCGCGAACAAAGCCTATTACCGATTCGCTCTCCTACTCGACTGAGTTCGTTGAACTAAGCTTTTCAAGTGAAATATTATCACCCACCTACCTAGGACCAGCGAGAGGGACCGAGTTTCCTAAACACCTAAGATAGATTGAAGTGGATAATTCAAAAGGCCGAGTTATCTACATGAGGGTTAAAATCGAGCAACAGGTGATCTGTGCCTTCAGCTTTTCCACGATAAAGATTACGGAATCATTAATTCTTGAAATTCTTTTACAGCTAATATGGTCCTAGGTATTGCATCTTTTATTAATTTGAGATACTAACCCTAACTGGATTAAACTGGCAACACTATAAGCACTATTTTGTTTCTAATAGCATCCTAAGCCAGTCAATTCCATTAATGGCTTCCAAGCACTGAATTATTGCCATAGCTGTAACTTCTTAGTTTATACGAGAGGAGCACTGAAATATAGAAATAATCTTTTATTAAAACGTCAATAAAAGGGAAAACGAGTGATTTATAAAGAGCACGGCTGAAAAACTTGAATTGTAGGGTCAACATGTGCATTGAATTAAATCATCGGACTAATCAAGAGGAAAAGAAGGTACTGGAATTCTCTGGAGAGAGGCTCCTGGCAAATGCAACATTCTCTTAATGTCACGTTCTGAAAGAATTTCCTCCTTGAGGGAATGTACCAGCGGGTGACAGGAAGGGAATATTATCTCACAGATTAACTTGGTGAAAAATACGGATTTTAATATTGCTTAAGGCTTCTGAACTAGTGGAAGGAAAACAATGACAGTATTGAGTTGTAGCTCCAAGCTAGACTTTTAAGTATTAAGTGTTAATTAAAATAACCAAAATAGCTGAATATGCTTAGTTACCTTTGGTAGACTACGATAAGGGAAAGAGGAGGGTTAGGAGAACAGATGCGGTTTAAGTGCATTAACATTTTGTACTTGGTTTATGGAGAGCAAATTCTTACCTTTAGTCTCGCTGCCGATGTAAAGGGAGACAAAAATCTTGTTTACTGCGTAAAATTGAGCAATATGATTGAAAAGTTGGTTTATTTTGGCACTGTGGCCATAAATGAGGTGACAGCCAAATTGCACGAATGCGTAGAAATATTTATCTTAGCGGAGGCCAAACGTCTTGAGAGAAAAGTTGAAAACCAAGGAAGGAAATGAACAAATTTAGAGCACAGGGTCGATTTTCCCTTACCACAGAGCAGCATCAAACGAGATGAAAAAGATCCGGAATGGGCAATGGTTTGGTTGAGCTTTGACGAAAAAATGCTGCCATAACTACTGGAGGAAATCAATTGAGAGCATTTGCAGAAACTGAAATATCTCATCGAAGTGAGTCAAATCGCATGGCAAAGTGAAAAATAAACAGCGGTGGATATAATGTAGCAATAGTTTTTATGGCAAAGGTGTATTACCTCTGCGAGCTGCCAGACGGCTATTTGAAAACAGTTGATAGATCAATTCCTAAAAAACTTGTAGCATTTTCTTTAACACCGCGATTCGATTATTTTTAATAGGAAGCTACTGTACATCGTTATGCTAGTTAGCACTTTAGCTCTAGTTAATCTAGCTTTGAACCAATTCTTTATTAGGATCCGTAAACTGGTCTCTGTGAATATATGATTTTCAAAACTGTAGCTTGACGAAAGCAGTAGGGATCGTTCGAAGGCTGTATTTACATTTCGACCGCTGATATGGAATGAAAGATCTCGTAGTGCGTGACTGGAGGGGATCAAAATGGCTAAAAACCCGTGTCCGAAAAAGCACTTAATTATCCAAGTAGCGATTACTGCAGTATCTGAGTTGGTGGGAGTTTGCCTCCTTAGCTGTTCAAACGTGCCGTAACTCAGGGCAAACAATTATTCATTTAGGTGAATTTTGAATCATTAGTTCCCACAAAAATTATGGGAATTATATATAATTCATTGAGCTTTGACTGGAAAAATATTATAGATTGGAATACTTCAGTGTGATTGATTACTCCTTAGGTTAATGAGTACAATAGCTGGACGCATTGGTACACATACGCGATGAAGATGTTGGCGGACTATTAACTATAAAAATGTTAATTAGATATGGCATGGAAGATTTAGCTTCGGTTTTAAGGTACTGTAGACTAACAGTCTCACCTTTACCGCTTTGGGAAACCACAAGAGTCATGAATTTTGAAGCGGCACATTCCCATGCCTGCCATTAATCTTATTTGACATTAGATGCTCGATAATCAAGTTACTTCATCCATTGACATTTTTGACCGACAATGGGACTCCAAGGAAAGTACATAACGTAGTTGCGCTTCATATATCGAAATCACAAGGCATTTGTAGTCAAGACAAACTCAAATATTACTTGAGTTATTCCTAACCCGAAACATTCATCCACTGCGGTCCCATTACTGGATCTAAAATGTTTTCCTTTCTCAAATTTTAAATTTGAACGCGGCGCCAGCTACCGTTAAGGGAGCTCTTATCAAGCTTAATGATCGTCTACAGAAATCCACGAGCTGTGACGTTTTTCGTTGTGACGCAGAAATATTTTCGATAAAGAATTAAATTGGAATTCGCTTTTTAAATGAAGGTTGCTAAGTCTAGTGAATTGAATGAATTTTGAGCAGGAATGGATGGTTATTTAATTAAAACTTTCCCACACATTTTAAGAATGTGATCACAGGTGAACTGTATGGTAGACATTTAGCAGAGTTAATTTATCTAAAGTGGATGCACCGAAATCAGTTACCCCTGTTTAAAGCTCTAATGTTTGTGATTGAAATGTGTTATTTTTAAAAACTGGAAAAGAGATAATTACCTAACGTAGATGTACCCAGTGTGCCTGTAATTATACAGAAATTATTTAGAAATTAATATAGAATTTAATCTGTATGGTTAGTACTATTTTTCCTGGTCTGTCAAAGCTTCTTCTTAACTTGCTAGTTGATCTGTGCTGAATTTCCGGGTTTATATCTAGTCGACGCGAATAAACAACTATGTGAGATGACGAGACTGCAGTCATACCCCCTTATTTAGGAACCAATAGCTTCGGTAGTTGACAGATCCGTGCGTTCGAGGCATTGGTGTAATTCAAACAATTTGGTCGTATAAATTTGAACGCCAGGGAAGCTTTATTCCCTCTAACATTCGTACATTTGGGAATAATTCGAAATAATCACAAATCCTTAATCTTTCTGACTCAGTTTTCTGACTTCGCTCACAGTCATGTCCTCGAATGACGCTGCGCAATCAGCGGTCCCGTCTACATCAGTGCCTACTGCAGCATCCAGCTCACACGACCGGTCTGACTAGTCATTTCCTGAATGCAAACATCCCAGTATCGAGAGTAATGGTGCATTCGCCACGGAAACAATTTAATCACCTGTTCCAAGGGAACATCCCGCCAGCGGTTAGTGTATCCCACGGCCTATCCGATCTCACTGATGCACGCAATCGCATACGGCCGCCCATGCGTGCAATAAGCAGTCGCACGTGCGCTCCACTGCATGGCGAATGAACATGAGGCAGCACAGCAGTAGTATAGATAGCAGTGCAGGTGCATACGCAACTAGCATCAGTGGTGCCGGTGCGGCGAAAGGGCCCTGAACAAGTGAGGGGTGGATCTAATCCCGCTATTGAGGTGAGTACCCGCGATAGAACAGTGCGCCATTACCAAGTGGAGTTAAAGGTAGGAGTATGTGCTTATCAATACCCACAATTTATTCATTTACCGATCATCATAATTTCGTACTCCAAGTTTACAATTGCCCTTGGTTCTGCTTTTTATTGCTAAAGAAACAGCTTAGTCGGTCCTTATGTTAATTTGATTACCAAGGTTACTAAATGACCAAACAGTCATTTAAATATCACTTGACCGGCTTTCGGAAATTGTGCAAAGCATATTCCTTGCTAATGAAACATATTCTGTAATTAATTCCTTTGGGTAATTCTATAAAACTTGTTTTTAAAGGTCAGCCATGATTTATTGCACCATAATTCAGCCTGGAATAATAATTACTGACTACTCTATGATACCTGTATCATTGAAACAAACGCAATAGCGTTGTTAGACTCATCAAATGTCCTTGCTGCTAAAGTAGTAGCCTTTTTGATTAGGTGAGTTGCTCTTGAGTACTTTAAAGTTCCGAAGAGGTGTAACTGCCATTTTATACTATTTAAAATGTAATTTTTGAATGAGCCGCAGGAATGTATTTTCGAATCAAATGAGATTAGACAACTCGATCCTCTCACGAAGGTAAAAGCCAAATCAACTAAATGTCAACCATAAACTTGGAATAAATCAGTGATTGTGCAACATGCTTACATCACCAAAGTCTGGTTTTGGAAATTCCGTATTCAAAATGCACAAAAAATACACATTTTCAAACAGTGAAGCTCATTTTTAGAAATGACATAAATGGGATTACAAACTACATTTAAGAGAAAAATTTTGATTTTAACCCGAAAACTGAGAAGTTCTAGATTTCTATGTGCACAATAATAAAATTGATTTGCGTTATCAGAAGGTGCTCCAGTAAAATAAGCATTTGCACTGGTGTAACTGAGCACACCCACAAAGAGGGGTTTTTTAGCTTAAAAATATTTGAAAGTAACGAAGTGGGGACTATGCTTCTTCAGCCATGTACTGTAAAGAGGACCGAATGTGACACTTCTTGCACCCCCAATGTTACCCAAGAATACGCATTAGCTTTGCAAATTACCGTAGAACGACCACATTATGCACATTAGCATAACAAATCTAATATTTTGATTTTGTAACGATCAAAAAGGAACAGACCGAAAGAAACATAATGCTTTGGTCTAGTTATATTATATAAATATTTAACTTGACGTATAAAGAGATCCAGTGGGCAATTATAGGTTGAATTTTAACTAAGAGACAAAATATAGCCTGAGTATATATTTATGCTTTTATTAAGGTTTTTCTCACTAACCCCTCTCTCTGCTGTGCTCGCTTGTTCATCCATTCATTCTCACCCGCTTCAATGCATTTGCCTGTAGATCAGATCGCGTCAGTCAATTTATGCTCGACAGCTTGCATTAAGCAAAAGGGCGTGATGAATTGCAGTGCGCATTCAAAACTTTTCTGTAAGTTACTATTTGTGCATCTCTCGGTCTCAACACCAAACGTATACCTCATTTAGACCCAGTTGCCCACCACATTTACCAAGTGCATCATTTAGTTTAGTGTGGCTAAAGCACACTCCTAATAGGTGACATTCATCATGCCAAGCTCCCACAGTATTTTAACGTCCACACCGACTGAGATAAAAATCGAATATGGTCTTATCAATCAGGCTCATCCCACTTATTCATCGCTTGATGGCACCATGAATAAGTGGGATGTTTGAACTAGTTGCAGAACATACCCTTCGGAGGTAGGAGTGCGTTACGCAGGAAAAGTTATACAACATATTCCAACTAGAAAATAAATTGTAAAAAAACATTTATGGGCGACTCTACAAACGACTATTGACATTATCAACTCAAGAATATTACCTCGGAGAAACTTCAACTCGGATTCTCGTGGCTTCCGAAAAATAATTAATTCATCGTTATTTCTATACGGCTAAGATTTTAATTAAGAGCATTAGCTTATTAAGTAACAAAGGAAGCTTAAAATGATAATTGTCAAATACTTTCCTAGTGATTTCGTTGCAAGAGCAATGCATAGCGATTTTTCACCTACAGCTTCAATCGTCCTGTCCATCTGCCTCATAACGGCGCCGATAACAACAGGAGGAGATGACAATACACACTACTTCATTCAACACCCTGTCAGCCAGTCGGTGCTACTCAACAGCACATTCACACTAGCTTGTCGCCTGCGGGTCGGTCTATTTCAAAAACCCCTCCCCGGGGCTCCGAAACCAACTGTGCAGTGGGTTAGGAACAAGTTCGGCCTCGGAACAACGCGAGAGGACATTCAAGAGGCCGGAATGGAAGACGGTCTGCTTGGATCGCGATACGATCTCCCCTACAATCTCAACGAGGGTAAAGTACCATTTCTTGTAACCATATTTACCTTTTGTGCATTTAAATAAATACAATCCTACCGAGATAATTGCTGTGTTAATAAATACACATGACGCAGTGAAAGATTGCTTAGTTTATGCTACTGCAATAAACGAAACCGTAATTAACATGAATCCGCGGTTTCATGGGGGCACACGAAAAGGGGAGTTGGTCCCGCTAGTAGTAGGATGCAGCTGCACAAGCCTTGATTTTATTTCAATATAATTTTAGGCCAGTATGATCTACAAGTCACCAACGCCAAAAGCATGGATGAGGGGCAGTATGTGTGTCAGTTGCGTTACAACCAGAACACATACTTCAGTCAAACAGCAGATGTTCGCGTACTGGGTAAGGCATGCCTCATTTTGATTTCAAGTATAGTTGCTCAAATAATTGTTCTAATAGCTTTGAAATCATGTCATCTATTTCAAGTATTTTTAATCCTATAGGTATTTAAGATAATGGCTTATTTAGAATTTTCAAAGCAAACACTCTATAAGGAGAAGCCGTATTGTGACGGGCATTTTGAAAGTCACTTAAATACCCAGTGTTTACATTTAGCACTTTTCCATATTTCGTACTCTCAATGGGACATTTCTGATGATCCTATTTGGATGTGGAAGCAAATAACGCAATAATAATATAATTCATCTAATAAGCTTATTGTTGTTTATTGGAGAAGCTAGTTTCGAGATTGTTCTTGGAATCATTTTATTTTCAAATGGATTTCAGTAGTCTTAACAGTGAAAAACATCAGAGACCTTACGGTTTCCTTCGCCGTTTTTTAACATTCTAATCAAAGTAGAATTGATGAGGAATCAAGAAGGTGAACACATTGCAGTTTCCAGCTTGTTAAAACCACATTCAAAAGCAAGAGGGTTAGTTTAAATGGATTCACCCACAGGACAGTAGATGATATATACGGCTTAAAGTTAAGAACAAAGAAACACAATGTGTTTTGGTGACTTAAGTGAAAAAAACTTGTTTACCTTTTCAGGACAAACAGCCAGTAGAATGATGCGCGAGGTTTGAGTACACTAGAAACTTGATAACAATATCGACAGTTTATCATGGACAACATAGAATCAGTACCTCATTGAATTCAATTACCAACAGTGGTAGCTTGAATCTCGTGATGAAAGATTTGTATCACGTTGTTTACTGGCACTCCTCCAGTGGCATCTGAAAGCCCAACCCTTGTGCAGACAGACGTCAATAACGTGGAGGACATGCGCCTGGTAGGACCGCAGGTCTCCGCCTCCGCAGTTGAAGGCACTAACTTGCGGCTGCATTGCATTGCAAAGAATGGGAAACCCGGAGCCAAGCTTCACTGGTCACTGAATGGGAGCCCACTCATAATCGCGTACAATGACGATGGAACCAAGGGTAAAATCGCCAGTCCGATCGAGGGCACGGTGTCCATCAGGAGCGTATCTTCACCGGAACCACCATTCCTGTGAGTGCCGCTCCTACAGACATCGTGCTCATTTACAGCATGCTGACTATGCTTTATTTAGATATGATATTTAACAATGTCAGCTAAACGAAAACAATGTCATTCGTATGGCATTATTGTAACATTTTTCTCAAGACCAACTATGAATTGGATATTGCATGCTGCGTTTTGGTGTGCACAACTGTACAATGACAATGAATTGTATTTACGTTCAATAGAGTCACGACAGTGAGCGAAATTTTCATCTTCGCCACAAAGCTCCACCACGGCTCAAGGATACAGTGCTCGGCGCAGAACGAAGGCTATGAAAACCTCCCCCTTCAACCGGCCTACACAAAGCTCAACGTTCAATGTAAGTCCTCACCAGCATGTATAGCTTGCTTAAATCCAGCCACTTAAGTGCTCCTAACGCAATGCTAAGTTTAGGTGGAAGACACATGAACGGTTATCACTAGGGTTTCTACCATGACAGTGTTGCCATTTTGTCGGATTCGCGAGGACTTTTTCAATTTCAGTTCAGAATGTAACATGAAAAACTGTTTCAAAATGTAAATTTGTGGTAAAATCTCAAAAGACACCAATTAACCAGTCAAACCAAGGGTTCAAATTTAATTTATTTGACTTCTAAATTTGGATTTCGACTAAATCCTACCATAAGTGACGGTTAAACTCTGAAATTTGGACTTAACAAACAACATCCTCGCTTTTAAAGGCGAGCTTGCAGGAATGCTTTTTGAAGATGTATTATGAGAAAGAGCCTTGTTGAGAGCGAGGACAGATAGAGAGATCCGGCCATATATGACCTCCGATAATCAAGTAAAAGTAGTGAATTCTCATCAATGTTTGGGGCATCGATCTCTCAAATCAACGGTTTTTCGAGGGCTTAATACATATGGTCAATATGCATTCTTGTAGACGCACCAATAGTAAAGATGCAAGTGAAGCCACCATTTGATCGAAGAGTGCTTCTTGAAAAAGACGTGGTGACAATCAGATGTGAGGCAGAAGGACGACCGGACAATTTCACCTGGAGGTTAGTAGGTCTTTGTATAAAAAGTATAAATCAGCTTCTTTAGTCAATAGGCGGCTGTTGGGAACACAAGGCAGGATGGTTGAAATAAAAGGTTATTTTGGTCTCGAACACTGGGTACTCTGCTCGATGGAATGGCAATAAATTGAAGCAGTCAATGATGGAATTGTTCAAAATGTTAGGTGGCTGTTAAAACACTTAGGGGCGTTTGCACGATGCAATAGGGTTGTGCACTCCTACTACGAATCGCAAGATCGAAGCTGGGAGAATCGATTATTGGTTACATTTGTATGCAAATTTTGAGGAAAAGGTAGACATTATCTTCTATTGCATGTTATAGACGTTTCAGTGGTAAAAGCAGAAATAAAAACACCTTTGGACAAGAAATGAACTTGGTATAACATCACAACTAAATGCATTTTGAAACTGTGCCTCTTCAGCTGGATGATAAATGATTCCATAATCGAGGGTGCGAAGACGGAGCAGTACCAAGTGACGCTAATGAGGAGTCTTATTAATGTGACAGTGGCCTGCATTGCCACCTCTTTCGCTGAAGGCAGAGACCAAACCGTCCTTAATTTCAACTGTGAGTCTGTATTCACTTTGAATTTTGTCTGACACGTAAACTCCCTACCCTACCGAAAATAACGGCTCTTATTTTCTGGAACTTACATTAGCCAGGTGCCATAAGAAAGCATCTAATTTTACCAAATGACGTACGGGGAGTTGTTTGAATGAGGAACGAGGCTGCTAAATGTGCACTAGGATAGTGTTTATAACTATTATGCCGTTTGTAAAGTTCTGTCAGAGTTTGGACTTTCTGGCGAACAGTAGGGCGAATGCAATATGTAGCTTTGATGTAATCAAATGTTGTGAAATATTAATAATAAATACGATCCTAAATGTTTTAATTAATATTTCAAGTCAATGACGAAGTATAAGTACCATTATTTTGTCCTAAGAATGAAGATGTGTGTCTCCATTGCTGTTTGCTTCGTCTAAGCCTAAATCGAGATTAGAGATGCCGAACTAATGAGTGCTTTTTAGTCAACTCAGAGGCAATTGAAAAGTTTAGGTTATGATAAATATTTGTCCGTCGCAGCTAAGCAAGCACAGACATTCGAATAGATGTGAATTTATCATAGGAAACATGGAAAATCTTTCGACTCAGCACAGACTGAATGGAATTCTATTGCGCCTTAGCAAACAGTCATACTGTGTAAACATAGACGGTAAAAAGAGATAAATCAAAAATTCCCCCTAAGCTTTAAATTGCCTAAGTGGCAAAATCCAAACGATCCAAATGTCGCATTGTGGAGTATTAATTAAACGGGATGTATAATCCCGGTGTTGCTTAGGTGCCAACTAAAAAAGGCCATCTGAAAATCAGTTTGTCATAAAGCAACCCCACGATAGTACCATCGCATGGTCGAGTGAAGAGCACAAAGTTTGAAAGGACGTCGGAGCATTGAAACTTATACTATAACCTTGGGGAAAAATATACATAGATATTATTTGTTAATAGTCGGACTTCTGGTAAAATTAGAGCACTGCGTTGGTGCCCTCCAATTCACATAAATCTACTTTTGAATTTTCAAATAATCGACCGCTTTTCTGGACTTATCTAATTTTGACTTGAGTAACCAAATGAGTCTATTTGTCTGCAATAGCTGTTTGAAATGCATATTTCTAAGAATTGTGCCATAATCATATTATTGTCTAATATGCATTCAATAGGATTAATAAAACCTCTATAAATCCTTCATTTTTGTCTAAAATTGCTTCATTAAATCAAAGTGTGGAAACCAATAGGATGTTTTGACTTCCATTCAAGCCCCCACAAACTTAATCATTCGTTGCTTGTGACTATGTATACGAGGAGAAACAGTTAGAGAGAGCATATTAGAAGTCGGATTCTGAACTTCTCGAAAAGGAAAATAATTAATCTTGGAAAACGGTTGTGTTCGCGATAACTCAACTTAGAAAACACGGAGATTTTCAGGCCAGCATAATGAATCCTGAACAAACAAGCAATATTTGCACACATCCACCAGAATGCAAATTGTGCACGAGCACACTCACACCAAGTTGCAACCATACCACTTTTAAAATTCGAAGACAGAAGCTGTAGGTCATTTTGATAATAGTTCCACGAAGGATTTTATTCTCATATTAATACACGTTGCAACATATTAGACAATCATACACAATTCCTGTCCCTTATTTTCATAAACTGACAGCATAAATTGTTGTTGCTTGTAAATGCTGGTCCATTCCGTTTATGTCCAGCTCGGTTTCAGCCCTATCTGGTTTTAAGGATCTTTAAATGAGTTGGTCTCACCTTTTTTCGTCAGATCACTTTATTACAGTGCAAACATGCAAATTCTCATCTGCTGGAATGTCGAACACTTGACTTGGCACTAAAGATACCTACATTTATGCGCAGATGCGCCGCAATTTGTCAACCCAAATCCGATCATCTACGCTGGCGCGACGGGAGAGGGCCTTCGAATGCGATGCGTTGCCGATGGTAACCCCCTACCCGATATCGAGTGGCGGTTTGCGGCTTCAGCTCCATCAGCCTCGTTCAACGTGGACGCGAGCGCCGCTAGTGTGCCATTGGTTGGTGGTGCTTTAGTCGGTCGTGGCGAGTTGCTGGAGCGAGAAAGAATACACGAAAACGATTTTGGTGTGTACATTTGCACGGCGCGGGCCCCGGGCTTCCCACCTGCTTCCAAGAAGATAATCCTTGCCAAAAAATGTGAGCATTACTTCAACATATGCTGATTTCAATTACACAAGTAAACAGAAGGGGCTAACAGGACTTGTTATAAGACGCAATTTATCGTATATTTTAATATATCATATCACAACATTGTATTATACAGAAATTATGAACTCACTTTAGAATGTACAGATTTTTTTAAAGTTGGCAAATTTTGTGAATACTGGAGAAGTATTACTACTATACTATGTACTCCTTGCTAAATGGACTGACGTACCGTTTCGGGAATGAATTGAAGAAGCGCTGCTATTCCATTTTTGGATTTGATGACATCCAATTGAGCTGTCATTTGACAAAGAATTGACATTTTTCCCCTTTTGGCCAAGCTTTTACTCCCACATAAATAAAAAGAAGATTGAAGTGTAGTTGTTCGAGCATTTTTAAATTAACCAAAAAGGCTATTAAGAGTAATGTAGTTCAATTTAGGAAGACAAAAGGTGAATGGGAATAGCTGCACTCAGTCCGTGGGCTAGGGGAAAGCCAGGCAAGTTCCCGAATTTTGTGCTGCTTAAGTTAAAAATACTTCAAGATACTAATTATCCCAAGGTAAAAACGCCATTTATTTAAAGCATTGGAAAAAATCAGAAATCGATACAATTCCTTCATTCGTTCTAGTCTCACTTGTAATAAAAATGCTCAACCGAATAAAAAAGATTTAAGGATGCATCGATACAATAGTAATAATTATTTTTTGAAATACGAGTTCTGCTCTCTGCACATGTATTTGATATTCTTAGCCACAATAATCCAAATTTTACTGCAATTTCACTTTCATTCCCAATCTTTCCAGTCAATTTTAATTACAATGAATGTAACTGAATAGAAAATAATCACCTTAGCTTCAAGGATTTTAAACTAGACATCCACGTGGAACTCTTCTCATCAAAATCGCTATAGGCAACAGTATTTCCAAAAAAAGAGTAGGAAATTTCATTATTATAGCGGAATTCTAAGGTACATTATTAAAGTAAAACTAAGGAAATAAAGAAGACACATTTCACCGTTTAGTTTGAGGACTTCTACATAATTTAATTACCCAAATAGTGGGAAAATATATCACAATTAGATTTCGATCTCTTAGGATTCATGGTAATTAGATAAAAAATATGATATCTCTCTCCTAATGTTTATGTGAATAGCAGTATCTGAAATAAAAAGTAAAGCATTATGGTCTTTCTTACTATGGAATACTTTGAGAAACTTTGAGCCCTGATAAAATATCAATGCACACAGAGTGCACTGATATTTTATTTCGAACTAAAGTTCAATAAATCCGCCGGGGACTAAAATATTTTTTTATTTTTCAAATGATTCAACATACGAAATGTTCCATATCTAAATACTGTGCCCAATCAATAAGAGTACCGAAATGTATGTCTATCAGTCGAAATATGGCTAAGTTTAACAATTAGGTTAATAAGCGCTTTTAAATTTTATTGGAGTGGTCTATTTCCTACCTACTAATAACGATTACAAAGGGCTATCAGAAGGTTGAGCCAATGCTGTTCCATTTTTAAGGAGCAGTAAAAACAGGTGTTAGGAACTTTTGAGAGAATGCTTTGTTAGCAGCTCTGTTTGGTATGTCAAGAAATCAATTGGTCCATGTAAGTAGGAAAGAAGGGAGCATAAAGGTACCGTCGAAGTGGGGACCAATAAGGCAAATGCGTAGCATCAAAAGAAAATTAATAAGTGATTAACTGGTCCAGTCTAACTGCAAGTTCACTGAAGTCCTACATTTTTCCATTTCAAGAGTGCTTGATATAGTGGAGTGATTAGAGGTGCATTCTGCCGAGTGTTAAATAAGGAATGATATTTAAAATAGGAAATGAAAATTCAAGCCCCGTTTGATTCAATAAAAGTAATAAATTGCTGTAAAAAGGCCAGGACACCTAAAGTGGTCATTGAATGAGCACAGGGAAGTGTGTTTCTTAGAGGTGAAACGTGCTGTTTGTAGCCGCGCCGAGAATACTGCCAGCTGAGCCTGTGTACGCGGCCATAGGGGCGACGGCGAGATTACCCTGCACCATCAGCGCGGTGCCCCTGCCGCGACCCGAGGGTCTTTTCTGGTTCCGTCGCGATGTTGCTCTGCAGCCATCCTCACAGTGCGTTTCCCATCAGTGCCCTAGACTTTAAATCGCATTTCGCAGCATTAGTTGGCATTTACAAATATAGCCCTTATTGTTACAGGTAAATAGATTTTTATTAAGCTGCGTGAGGCTCCCCTTGCCTCTCCTCTCTAGATCAGCGAACGTCGGAGTTATATCCCATTGTAGCAAAAGATGTCAGTATAACAAAAAACCGAATTGGAATTGCTTTTACCTTTTATCTTTCTAAAATTATGCCCCATGTATTGACTATTATTTCTAAAAGCATTATATGTTGAGGCGTGTATTAAAATTTGACCAAGCTAATTTTGATTAAGGGAAGAATGTTTTTCTCTAGGCAGTGATTATCATAATGATAAGTTTGTCGAGAAACCCTTTTGCTTCCGAGAAAATGGCAATGGTAAGCCAACACTACCGCAAAATCTGGTTTCTTGATAGACTTTATTGAAGAGAGTATTATTAATTAAGAACGGCTAAAATTTTGAGTTTGCTTGTATTTTCACTTACAAATAGCCGAAAATTCTCCATCAAAGAATATCTCGGTGGCGTCGTCTATGTGATGTCATTTACTCACGTCCAGTCGACAGACTTTGGGTTCTACAACTGTTCTGCCTTAAACGCATACGGAATGGATTCTCAGACCATGGAGCTGCGAAGAGACGGTAATGCAGCGAAGCACAACATGGAAATATTTCTGTGAAAGCTATTAGAGAACTCTGATGAATACCATTAATGGCCTAGAATTGACGAACTTCCAGTCAATGGCCTAGATGCAATTTTGAACGTTAGGCTCCATGTACAAACATTGAAGCAGCCGTTTATCTGTTTTTGGTTGCACAAATCCAACCTTAGTGAAACTTTGCCTTACTGGAGTGATTTCTTCAACCGCAGATGAGCTATCCATCTCCTCTCTGAGCGGAATTTTGTCTGCACTAGTCGCGGCCGTGTTTCTGGCACTCCTCATCTTCTTCTGCTGTCGGCGGTGGCAGTTCAAGCGGGCCCAAGTGAAAGGTTAATATGCCTCGTCATTTATGGTTCATTCTGATGGCGAGGGCATTGCTTCATTTATGGCTACTGGGTGCTAAAACGATGCCGGTTGCAATCGCTATTCCAATCCACTTGTAGCATCTCAAAACATTCGTTTGAATGAAAAGAAGAAAGCAAATAGTATTCCAGAAACAATGGGATTATCATTCCGTTTTATAACGCGATAAAACACTCAATACTTTGAGATACAAGGAAATAAATTTGAATCATCCAGCAAAATAGAGCTTAGCCATCGAAGCTACGCTTAACGACACACTTTATCATTCAAATTTAATACAGAAATTATGTTATTATACTGAGCCTAGAAACATTAAAGTTATTAAAAGAGCATTAATTTTAGAAATTTGTTCCATTTACCAAAATTATCTAAACACATGTAGCTGCTTGCACATTGAAATACATTGTAAATATAAAAACAATTTTGCGAAGCGTTACTGCTTTTCCCTCATTTTTCTTTGCAAAGCAGATATGTATACCTTAATGTAAATAACTGCTCCAAAACATAGATTCGTTACCTACCGAAGTAGGGGCAATGCATGTTCTGACAACATAAGGTGGGTTAACAATAAAGCACGATTTCAACCTCATTTGAATGTTTTGTTGGTTCAACCAATATCTTGTGAAATTGTAGGAGGTTTCATGGCTAATACTGGGAGTCAGAGAAAACGCGATATGATGGTCAACTCATGTGGTTATATGCAAAAGAACTCTCTACCTCAAATAATGAATTTGGAGGATAAGGATGAGGCTTTGTGCGTAAGTACTTCCGATAATTTCAATCATCTGCAAGACTTAAAAGGCAGTTAGGAGCATTCACCAGAGACAAAATATTTGATGCAATTATAATATTCATATCATAGACATTCGGTGATCATTTCGTACCAACTCAGTGCTATTGAGAGAAAGGATTTAAATTTACTCGCTCCGCAAAAACATGAACTGATGTGTAATCTACAGTTTCGGACTGCAAATAAGCCTTAATTAAATTCATCTTTACGAGTACAGATTTACTTATATTCCGCTCAATCACAAAATTATATTTACATAACGGAATATGAACAGCTACGCCAAAACGTTATGCAAATTTCTTCACAGTTCCTCAGATTGAGTCTTAAAAATTACACTAAAATCTAATCGTATGGTTAATTAGGAGACTTATTATTACAAAAGGGGACATCCTAGTGGCTTCGGCTATAGCAGTTGGTTATCTTGAGAAGGAAGTGACAGACACTCGATGAGGTTGATAAATATTCGTTCTAGAACACCGTGGGATGAATGGCTCAGTGCAGTTCGGTAGTAGCGAAATGCGAATATCAGGCAGCAACATTCTGGCTTCATAATAGTGATTAGGCGGTGTCAACCCCAACTTGGATAGAGTGGAACTCAACCTTTATGAAATTATTAAACGCTGAGCCTCTGGAAATTAAAAGCTTGGAAGCATGTCTACCTGTGTGTGTTCGTGTCAGAGATGATTCCTTATAAAATGAAGTTGGTGTTCGCTTCTTCGAAACAGCTTATGATATGTGAGTTGTCTACTTTCACCCAAATTCAGCACAAACGCTTTTAAGTGAATTTCCCAAGACAAATGCTTGATCCCTCGATTTTCCTCCAATTTCGGTCTGATGTTTGAATGGACCACAAATTCTGGTTTGCTATGATAGCAGAATTTGAATTAACAATATTCTATAATAATGATAGCTATATTATATTTCGATAATCTTTACCTTGCTATACCAGGGGTAATAGTTAGGAATTTGCTAACAAACTTTCTTTGATAGTTCTTCTTAACTTTCTTCATCAAGAAACACCACAGAACTCACACATTGGGTGCTCGAAAAATGCATTATACAAACGAACTAAAACGAATTTGTCTTTTGTTTGTAGCACCAAAGCAGTTCAGGCTCAACGGAAGCTGACACTTTTACTCGGTAAGACCTCAAATTGCCCACTTTATTTGTTTGTCATTGATTTGTACGCAGCAGCACATTAAATTAACTAAAATACAGGACTAATAATATTTTCAATTCAAAGAGTGCAGTAAACGTGGCCAATGACAACACAGTGATCAAATTCGAATGTAGGAAATGATAAATATTAATGAGTCTGGTGCATGAAGTAATGACGTTTTTCAAGTAAATTAACGTTTTACAGCTGTATAAGGAATGATCAAAGTCAGGCGTCCACATACTGACACGTGCGTGATTAAGCACCCTGAAATGTCGAAGCAAGGAATTGACGCGGCGTATGCATTTGCATATGCTTCACCAATAGGTAGTGCTATGGAAGAGTTATCATCATTTGCAAGTCAATGAGTAACAAATTCATCACTATGATTATCGTGTGCCTCCTTTAGTAACAGAGGTAGATCCCCATCGACATCGGATGAAATGGCATACCACCAGGCGCACTTGTTACTAGTCCTAGGGCATAAGAAAATACAAGTTAATTCTTTGAAATTATTCAAGAAACCTAACAATCAACAAGTTGATGAATATAGAGACATCTAAAAAACTTTCTTTCAACTCTAATTTACTTCTTCGCTATCAGCTTAGTGCCTCAAACAGCAATACAAGCCTATATAAATAGAACAATTTATTACTGGAGTAAAAAGGAGCTGACTACAAGACGTGGCAGCACAAATGAGCAATAGGTTGTTCTTAAAGTAAAATTGATAGCTTTCGTGCAGTTGCTGCTTATTGTGATTCATAGAACGTCGACATCAAAACGCATACAATCGAGCGTAGCTCATTTTATTTAGCGACATTTCGCATGTGAATAAGCATTTTCTCTCGGCACTGCAGAAGCCGCTTTTTCTTCTTGGGATTTGAAATGAAACTAAAACTCTGCATCTGATGTACAGAGAAAGCGTTTTTAATACACGGAACCCAGATAACAAAGGAAAAAAGCAACAACAGTAAACTCCTTCATGAGAAACATGGCAATTTAATTTCATTCAGCATTCCAGTTGAAACCACGAGTTTTAAATTTTCAGGAAAACCCGATTGTCATCCTTTCAAATTAAGTTTTATTCATGTGCTCCTTCCTACCATCTTAGTGGTTCGTATTTCGCTTCGATGTATACTTGTTATTTTCATAATTCATAATTGAAGACAAAGTCGCAATTATTCCGCACTTATTACTTAAACAAAAAACAGCAGTTTGACATGCACATATGTTATTTCTAAAAGTAAAATATAATGCACAAATACAACGATGTTAGGTGTCACTACTAAATAATGTTGAAGAATCCAGTTGCCTCTTTAGGAGGCTAACTGGATTGAAAGTCAGAGTCTGGGAACCTAGTAAATAGAGAAAATTAAATCAAAATCAGGTCACTTAAGAAGCATGCAATAACCTCTCTGTTTTAATTGAAATTATAGCTATATGGTATTTACTTTAGACGGCGATGAAACCGATATCCCCATTGTTGCAACCTTTACGATTATTTTATTCGTTTTATGGACCAAGATTTTTGCAATAGGTGTGTGAATATGTTGTCGAATTGAATAAAGAATATGTTCCCTATGTAAAAACCCTTATCATTGTGAAGTTTCTGTATCTGGTGTCAGATAGGATAAGAATTTCAAACATTAGGCCCCGGCTATCTACTTCAATATTTTGGCTAGGTCTGCATGAAAGGTTGTACTAAGCTATTATTTGATAACACAACGTAATTGCTGAAATGGAGTAAATTAACGATTCCTCTCTGTACACTTCAGATACCAGATGCTGTCGACTTTAGTTCGAAATAACGCAGACCATGCGAATTCACCCTCTGGAACCTATTCCCCTACGAATCGTTCTACAATGGTCAACAAGCATTGCATCGCTACCATGCGTTCCTTCTCTCCAGTGTGCAAATACGCCTTGATAGATGGGAACGGTAAGCAAATCCCCGTCTGTACTAACGTCGTCACCTTTGCGCCAGCATCCTCGTCAGCTCAGGGGATGGAAGATTACCGGACGATCCCCATTGGTTGCTATGTTAACGTGCCAGGGGAGTTTGTGCAGTCCCCCATGGAGCAGATCGGTGTGGTGGCAGCTCCTGACGTGTCCTCTGACAGCAATATAATTGTCAACGCACAGGTCACTCGTGTCTGAGTTAGAGAAAAACTAATTCCCGTGCTGGCCCCATACGCGTACATGCAGTACTTAGCATTGCATTTTGGCTAATAAAATCGTTTTATACTTCCGTCTTTCGATAAAAATGAATACATGTACTGCAAGGTGGTTCGTTTAGAATTGGGTTTAGGTAGACGGATCAATCACTAAATTCCCTGAAAAAGTTTTCTTGCATGATACACGATGTTCACTTATTTATTTATCTCTATGTCGTTTTTTAATTTGTAAATAAATCATAAGTGGTTTATTTTAAACTAACTGACCTTCCTGATGAAATTTTAGACAAACGATGCACAAAAATTCTCCACTGTTATCCTTTAAAAAAGAAGAATGTGGGAATGAGATGAATATCAAGAATAAATACATAAATAAGGGATTTAGCATTCACAAGCAAGAAGAACTGGCAGTCTTAGTTACTTTTTGTGATTACTGCTTTTTTAATGCAAACATTTTCAGAAAACCCAAATCGCAACCTGGATTTTTCTTTCTGTTTTTCTACCATGAAGGCTTGACCTTTAGCACATTCCGAAGAAATTTGTACATATATATGAAAGTAATGAGTTAGCGTAGATGCATTGTGACTTTATTTTTATCACTATGGCTAGAGACTTTGTTATTGAACTGAGATGTATGTTTCATAAAACCAATACCAAACACATTCCTACCTATTGAGTTTATGTACTCGCGCATCAAGGAAAGTAGTCATTGGTTCGCATTGTTATTATTAGCAGCAATCGTTGCCAGGAGCTCAATATGACGACGCGTTATGGATAGCAAAAGTGTTTGTGTGTTTTTGTTTAGTGCAAAGGACAGGACGTCCGTCTGTGAAGACTCATGAAATACAGATGAACTACTCTAATAGTTAGCACCAGCAACATTATGCAGATTCAGAGAGCTTCAGTGCGCTCGAATGCAAGCCGGAACATCCACCTGACCGAAATGTAGAAATGCAATTTACCAGTAAAATTATGAGTAGCTATTAAATATCTTAGACGCATATTCAAAAAGATTCGTCATCATACTTGTTGCAAATTCTCTTGCATATCTCGATAAAACTGCATGCTCTCCATACTCGGCCGTTGTACTTCCTTTCCATGCTACTGAAGTTAGTTTAATTCAGAGCATCAGACTAGTTACTTCACTTGATGGTGGTGATGATCCGGTGAATGCGGACTTGTGATTTAAGCCTATCGCCTGAGGCGCAAACACCCGGGTGTAATATACCGCGGCGAAATGTCACATTTTGCAGCAATAAAAAGCGTTAAATGCAAAAATTTTTCGTGCCTTCTCCCTTCCACGAAATCCCGCAATGCAGGTCGCTGCATGCAGAAGCAGAATCATCATCAACAGCACAAGCAGTAGTAGGGCTCTGCCAGGCTAATGCCTTGACCTTTCCAGTGTCACTCGAAAAGGTCAGCCGACTGGCCAGCCCTAGCGCACAGCAATCACCATATTCTTCCTCCCCTCCTCTGCTCCTCTCCCTCTTTTTCATCTTACGTACACACTGCAGTCCCTTTAAAAGCTGGGCCTTCAAATCATAGTCTGAATTTGAAAGGAAAACCAGATCTATTGAATCTAGTTTTGGACACACATTAACACTTCATGATGAAAAAGATGCGAAAATTCAACATCGGTTGATCTGGTTGATTTTACACTCCATTTTATTAGACAGCTGAAATAAGTTTAGCTCCAATGCGATGTTTAGTTCTCCGATTGAATGGCTCATAGGGAATTTCCATAGCGAAATCACAATTCGCACTAGAGGAAGCAAGAACCTAAATAAGTCAAATATAGTTTGAGAAAATGTTCAAAATATTTTGAAGATATGGAATGAGAAATTGATCTAGAGTTGATCTAGGTAGCGGGTTGTCAATATCATACTTGGTCGAGATTAGCCTAACTAGGCAATAAGCGTGTCTTTTCATGTTCTTGATAGCCGCTTCGTTATGGCTCGAAGGCATTTATCATGGCTCTAAATTATTATTTAGAACGCAAGCCCACACACTGGATAGGTAGAAATTTGATCTGCTGCAATTGTGCCATCAGAAGTAATCATTAAATGAGGAAAAAATCATTTTCTTAAGGGTGTGATAAAAACAGATTTGCCTTCCAACGTTTGGCAAATAGACTAACATGGTATTAGGAACTAAGGAGTAACTGCGTCTATGAATATTCCGTTAGCTTCCAGACACTCACCACTTCAAATATTAATTCACCTACCACTTGAGTACCAATTCAGGGTCTTCTTTAATTTCATTGCTCCTTATGGGAGAACTTTTAGTGATGAAAATTTCAAGTTTACTACTTTATTAAATTAAATGATGAATATAAATCAAGCATCGTGGTGATACAATAAACAGTTTTCGACTTGCTATTTCTCTATCTTATTTTGGTATTCAATGATAACAGCCTGGCACCTGCAACTGCAGTATTTCTGATGAATCGGAATAGCAGTGCAGTATCCCAATTATAAAACTTTTAGTTTAAATTTAAGCATTGTACTTCCAAATTTAAGTAGCGTAAGTATACTTAACTCTTTCAATGAGAGTTGAAATCCTCTGGTAGAATTAAGCTTTGACTGGCGTCGAAATAAATTTAAGAACTTAAAGCAGCCTAACCAATTGAGATCGCCTACTCTAGTATGTTTTCGTTGCAGCTTTTTCAAGATGATGATAACGTCCTTTAGGTTTCCTCATTACTTTGTTGCCGTCCTTACTAGAATCCCCAGTTTGCAGGAAACCGAAAACGTCAAGTCAAGATGCTTTTATGCGATTGCTAGAATCACATTTATGCTATTTTCAGTCTGGGCTCATTAATCATGATTAGAAGCACTACTTGTGGTACGGGGTGGGGCACCTCTTTACTCTCAATTTCATCAAACTTCCGGCTTAAGCATTTCCTGAGAACCAAATTTTCCCGCATTCACATTGCGTGAAAGAACGGCAGGGACGGATATGGTCCCTCTGACTGGAGCTTTTCCAGACTTCCTTTTCGGTTAACTTGTAAAGGCGAACACTATGTAATCCGCAGCTTCTTAGGCAGTGAATTTTTTCCCATCATTCACTTTGAAACACTATGTGAAATAAAAGCTACAGAGAATTTGTGGAAAACTTAATGCATTCCTACATCTTACTCCAGAAGTGGGGAACTATTTGATAACTGTCTTTTATCGTAACCGAGAAATTGTTTTAGTAGTAACAAACTCCAGAAAACACCTTTGAAAACAAAATTCAAACTGCTACTGGGTGAACTTAGTGTAATTTTATCATTTTTAGAAAAAAAGGTTTTCAAGGAAAACGAAGATCATTAAAAGGAGTACATGGAACATTGTAAATAATGAATGCAATGTGGGAATTTAGACTACTCACCTATCAAATAATGGGGATTACTCGTCAAGATAGAGAGGAGTTTTGTCAGCTCAGAAGAAATAGAGGGCTGTGATTTAGTTCTGCTTGCCCCACGTGGAACATTGCAGTGTGTTTTTAGTAGGTTTCTTTTTATTAAATCCACTCTTTACCTCAGTACCTGGTAGAATCTACCAAATTATTGAACTACGCTTTCACCACCACTTGAAAATCAAGCAAGACCGACATTTAATCAAGCTATCTTACAAGGATTGATTACTGGTCATAAGTCCGATTTATCGTCAAGAGGTATTGAAAGGTGAAACTGGAAGAAACCTTCGAACTAGATTTCCTGACATGCATTTCGGTTTATTTTACAAGCAGTTGATGAAGAAAAAAGGCACTGTTATAGCCTGAAAATTAGTTCTTACATTCGGTCAACAAATTTTCACTTCAGCCAGTACAACAAATTTAAGAGTTCACAATATCGCACAGGAATTGTGTGAGAAAAGCAGAAGCCTTGATTAACTCCAAGAACCATGAGATTATTTCTTAATTATCCTTTATGATATTGCTTGATATTAAATTCCTTTTATTGAAGTGTTGGCCTCTATTTAAATTAGAATTATAACCATTATAACCAAGTTCATTTAAAAAAAATAACTCCAATATATAGCAGTGAATTTCGCTTTAAGTAAGGAATGGTGAAATCCTTTTAAATTAATGAAAAGTGATTTATCACTAATTCGAAGTCGTTTACTGAATTTAGCTCTTCAAAACGATAAAATAAATATCATGTCTACAGTTTTGGTGGCAAAAAATTGCAGGAAAACTAGTTCGAAAAATATTCTTTTGATTAATATCATGGGGACATTATTTTGACGACAAACCTCTCCAAACAGTAATTGGCTACTCCTTGCAATACCCTGATTACCTATTGAGTTATATATAAAGTTGCCTTATAGGTTTTTCAGAGGCTCATACATCAAACGTTGTGTACGATCCAAAATCAAAGACATTTTAGGCGAATAAAAGCAACAAAATAATTAATATATCAATGCCATTAAAATGTTGGCATTCTTCTATCCAGAAAACATAGAGAAAGGGAAACTTTTCACTGTGGAGAATGTAGAATTCACACAATCATAACAACAGCCTCAAACAGTACCCTTAAATGGATTGTTCGTTTATACTTATAATACGATGAAAATATCGCCTGGAGATATGAAAAAACTAAAAATTTTCAGTAGTTTAATCATCTGTTCCAATTTCGTGTTAGCCGTAAAATCCTTCAAACTTAAAAGATTTTACAGGATGCCAAGCGAATTCATGCTCTGATTATCAACAGCCTTGATAAAGTACTGGGTGATGGTATCTCAAACGCACTTTTCTTAGCGTGCACAACCACACAGCTCTCCCAGTTCTTTCGTTATGTTGGCTCGCATCTTGGGTAGCATTATCGTTAGTAGGCTTCAAATTAGTGTAAAATGGTGAGATTCAGTAGGAATGAAATGTGATTACTACCATATAAGCAGTGAAATGGTCAAAGCCTAATATTCAGCTCATAGATATAGAGGTAGTTAACCCATTCTTACAGGACGTTTGCGTCAGCTCATTGAAGAAAATATCTCCTATCATAGGAATAATTGTTTAAACCAAAACATCACTTCCGAAAGTGTCTGCACAGTTGGCTCCATAGTTTAATGGTTTAATGAAAATATCTTGTTTAATGCCACTGGAAATGCAAAAGGTATTTCACAAGCCCTCACTGAAACTTGCTTAAACTACGTCCTTATGATGTTAAATTTTTGTAAGCAAAAATACGACGAAATGCCTTAAATGACACATCGTGAATTCGCATAAACTCCCCCAAGTCAGCTTTAGAGAGAGTTCGAGTAACGTGTTTAGAATTTAGTCGGAAGGAATTTAATGAATTCCAGCGTAGCAAGTTCATATAAAAAGCAGTCAGATTTGATTTAGATACTAAAGCTTGTGTGTAATTGCTGATATCATAGTCGTGGCAGAATCTCGGTAAAACAAATTCAGATTTTCTTTCTAAAAGGTTCTGAAATAACTCCTGCTTTTATTTGTTCAAAAATCAGTGACTAGATTGTGTTCCCTTGAAATATGATAGTGATAAAAAAGCACGGAAACATAAATTGCAGGTTTTTCCATAAGACAACTTGCCCATAATCGGGGGAGTTTAAGGACTGTTTCTTTGAAGAACTTTGATGAGGCTCCTTTGGATTCATGTCTGTAGGCTTATATTGAACTTTAGTGTTGATTACATGATCTCCGAAATATAATGCAGGAATGAGGGTGAACACGGAAGTTTCAGCTGCATGATTGAAGTAAAAATAAATGTAGCCGAGATTAATGGAAAACGTCGCCAATAATGTGAAGATGCTACCCATAAAGAGATTTGTATATGCAGCTTGGTGGAACCCTAAGTCGAAGCAGAGTAGCATTCTCTGTGCAGCACTGCCAAATTCCTTTAGTTTACCGGGACTTCACCATCGAAGAATTACTGCGCGTAACTTTTCCTCCTCCCAATCGAGCCTTCGTCTTTATCTTGTTATGCACTTGGCCACAAAACGTTCCGACATATGACTACAACTGTCCGCCCTCGCTTCTAGCTACTCTCCCAGGTAAGGACCATATTCCTAACTTGCCCGCCTTCAGCCTTGTCTTTTTGCACAATAAACGCTGAATAAAGTAGAGTGCAATCTACATTGACTTGTACCTACTTGAAATAAATAAATTAATGAAACATTGGTGTATTTTGAGTTGAATAAAAATTCAGAGTACTGGAAATCAATAAGAATTTTTATTAGTGGTTCAAGTAAATAAATAATAGCTTTTAACAAATCCCAATTATAATTTTTTAAAGCTTTTCTCTAGATCATTATTTAACTCCCAATAATCCCATATTTAAAATGATTTTCATTAATTGGCATCTCCAACTTAACATGTAAAATAGTTCATTTAAAATAATTGAGATAGGTATGAAGAACTCAATTGAGTTAATTCATGGGGTTTTTTATATGGATTCATTCACGTCTCATCATGTGTAAACTGCTGAAGATATTGTAAGGACCACAAACTGGTGCACCCATTTGAATGAACCCTCAAACGTCTGGGCACTTTAAATTGGCAATATGCTTATTTATTGAGGAGTTGGGGTGTGCATTAAACTTGGCCTTTGTGGTTTTAAGAAAGTTTGTTTTGCAAGGGGTTTTTGTAACATTAGTTTTCTTAGTTTTTCAGAGAATAGCTACGTTTACCAAACTAGACTGTTCTATAAAATAAATTGAAAACCCCACGTTATATCAAAATCACAGCCCTGGTCGCTTAAATAACGTCCTAAGGGATGTCAGATGCCATTTTTCGGATTATTATCTAAGGGTTTTTCTTACGCAAGATTAAATTAGCAACTTCAAAAATTTTTCCGTGTATTTCGAGTACTGTAATAAGACATTCCTGTCATTTATGTTTCACAAAGCCTGAGTAAAACTAGTGTTCAAGCATTTAACCATAATTCAAAATGATATTTAATAATCCAACGTAAACACTAAAAGTTTAAATTGTTGAGTACTTAAAATGCACCGAATCCCGAGTTGTTTGAGTGGGTACACAGGCTCTGGCATTTATTAAAATGAATCGAAGAAAATCAGATGCAAACTTAAATGAGAAACCGCTACGTTCTTTAAATGATCATTTTTAAGGATTCCAGATGAATTCGAATGTGGAAGCAACATGGAAACCTTACGGGATAGAAATTCCTTGAATATTTCGAGTCCATTTTCTTTATAGTGAACTTGGTTTAAAGGGCTAGCAATATTGTCTTTATATTTGGATCTAGAAAAATTGTTCTGTTTTTGTGTGGCGGTACACTTAATGAAAAAGGAGTCTTCTCCTTAACTTGTATTAATAAATCTGTCAATCGGGATGTAGCAATGTGGCCAGTTATAATTAATGAAATTATCAATGACTTCGACCGAATAACTGACAATCCGATTTGTCATTTGACTCTAATCCCTTTTAAGGACAATTTCGCAATAAATATATGTAGTAGAAATTAATACGATTTCTAGATTTCAACACCTTCTTCAGAATTCATCAATCACTTTAACCAATGTAAAAATGTTAGTATCATAACATCTGTACTTCTTTATTGAGTTATCAACATGTTCGTTCCCCATTTATCTTCCATAAATGTGTACATTTTTTATGATTTTGCAACTCAAAATAACCAGTGACATATTACTATTTAAATGGTTAGAAATTAATGCAGAGCCAAGTCTTGTTTTGAAATATATTTTTTACCTTCAGTGTAAGAAATCAGGCAAGTGCTTACCCTTTTAAGGGTTTCCGTCTAGCATGACATGACAAATGTGCTACTGAAGAACGAGATATGAGAACTTGAGCAAGAAGGTAATCCATTAGTGCTGGATATTTCTTATAAGGAGAAATACGTTACATTTCATAGCCTAATGTGACTATTGGGAAAGAGATATTGTAGGATTACACAGTATGTGAAAAAGGAAATAAAAAATGCTCCCCAATGACCTTAGTGCAGTGTTCCCGAAGTAAAAAACTCCGGAACGTCAGTAACCGAGTTTTTGTACAAGGTTAACTGCAATAAGTTAAAATACCAGAACAAAATTCAAATTTACTCCATTTGAACTTTACAAACTCGTATCAATGTTACCACCTCTTCCACTTTAAAGATTTTTGAACACTGTAGCCAAACTTTGTTGGGACAGCGCATAAGTTCCTTAAATTACTCCCATAATTATTATTATTTTTCCATAATTATTATTAATTATTCCGCAATTACTAATTATTCTATAATTATTCAGTTGAGAATTCTGAGATATGGCTAGGTTCTCCGAGATCTTGGGCCTTTTTAAGCAGTCTAGTAACACCTACCACCTGGTTGCGAAGGCAACACAAAACAACATAAATTTATATTTTATCATTTTCAGAATGAGTAGGTTCTTTGGGTTACGCTGTGCTAGACACAAATAAATGCCATGTAATCCCACTAATCAATGAAATGTCGCACTACTAATATTGTGCATTATTTCCAAATGAATGTCACGTGAACCTTATATTTTTGATGAAGTTAATCTATTATTCCCTTGGGAACTCATCGTATTTGATGTGAGGTGATTTTCCAGATCTCAGATAATCCGTAAAAATTCTAAATATTATACAATCAAATCATTATAATCGAGCATTATGAAGTCGAAGCCATCAATCCAAGCGAAAAATTACTTATAAAAACGTGCTGAAAGAACTTCCTAAAAATAATTTACACTTAGCTACTCCTTTAAAAACCACACTAAAGGTAGCTTGTTGGCTTGATAAATCAGTGGCTGAAATTCATTCATTACGTCGATCATTTAAATCCATGTAGCAGCGAAATAAGAAGAGGATTCTCATTTGCTTTGAAGCTGTAACTAGTGGGAGCATAATAAAAGGTTTGTGAATCAGAAAATCTTCGATAATGAAATGTACTATTATCTCCGGCACTGAAAAATATCGCCTTGTCTGCAACAACTTTTTTGTTAAAGCCAGACTGGAGCTGAAAATTCCATCCTCTTTTACAATTTTCACCACTTTCGGTTGCAAATATGGCTTTCTGGTAATATAACACTTTTTCTGCTGCCTCAAAATAGGCCCTGGTAACGTAGTAAATGATTTCTTATCCACATGCAATTTAACAAATGCCTGAGAATCAACTCAACGTAGATGACGAAAAGGAAATAAACCGGTTTCCTTCCTATCTGGTACTGAATTGTCATTTTTCCGTAAATTTAATTCCAATGCCTCAATTAAAATCCTAAATTTGTAAATAAAGTAGTAGAGCTATCAGTAGTATCAGCTATCAGCTTCATTTTCAAACTAAAAGCATTCCTTAAAAAAGGTAGGTCAGGAAACATGGTCAAAGTTCTTCATGAATTTGCTTTGGCCATTGATGCCTTCTTATCTGCTACTTTATTTTCTATCCATACATTTAGATGATGGTTAAGATTACATCCCCTAGTTATTTAAAAAATACTCATAGCTCAGTTTTAAGGAATTTATAGTTCGAAAATCGCCAAAATGGGTAACAAATGTTCATCACCGAAGTATACTTCACTGTGAATGTTTAAGACTTTTTTCAGTGTGCACTGCGATTTGCAGATGTTGTAGTATAAATCATCTTTAATTTCATATAAAAGAATGTACAGACCCAGGTTACAATCTGGTGCTGGAGTAGCAATTGCAGAAAATGTAACTAAGTAATTGGCAACTATTATAGACCTGTTGCAGCTGTTTGAGGCTCTTCTCAACTCCTTAAATTGCAAAAGCAAGTTGCGCCCATCGGTTGTGGGTGTAAATGCTCTACGGTCAATACCACACACCCTCGTTCTTGCATTAACGAGCTTCTTTGTTGGCAGAACCTTCAAGCACAGTGATAACTCCTCGAAACTACTCAGTCGCGCCATCACCCGGGTGCCTTGGGGATGGCCATCTTCCCCCACCCTGTCGACTCCCCTTCTACTGCGTTTATGTGTTTTCACTTGAAGTAATAATTTAACGATATTTTTTGAAGCTCAAATCGACCACTGCTGTTGCATAACAATGCATACTCTTTTTCTGATTAGTTACACTCGAATAAATACTAGCGCATTTAGGCAACAAGGAGTAAAGATGTCTGCTCAAAACCTTCGTGATATTCACTGACTATTCTAAGATTGACCTATTTTAACATAAAAACAGCACTGAAAGTCATCTGTATAGCTCACAAAATGGTCGTTTTTTTAATTTTTTGCTGCCTGGTGTTGTGCAGTATTTCCACGTGGCCATAGTGCATCATTTGCTTCTTTGAAACCTCTATGACAATTCGGTCTCTAAATGTTCATCTCGTTCATATATGAATATCTGCTAATATTAAACAGGTCCCAATGCACTTTTCGTGTAACTACAAAAAATTGTATTAATAACGGTGGATAATAATCGTCTCCCTTTTCAAAAACCAAAAACGATTAATGGTTTTTTTCTGTTATTTCCTGCCTTCCGAAAATGCATCGTTCTTTCAGAAGACTGGCTCAACGCCAATTATCGCCAAAAAAACCTCGAACATTAAAAGTTATTTTTTCCTCTTTCAAATTTGTAAAAAATAGTTTAATTCAATATGATTCCACAACTACAAAATATTTGGGAATCTTAAAAATACTGTTTTACTTGGAAGTTATTTTTTAGCTTCAAACAGTGTAAAGTATTTTTTCAAAGAAATCAAACCGAATTTTGCGTAAATCATATTATATGGATTCGATATGGTGAGGAAAATCTAATAAAACCCGTGAAATTTCCAACCAATAGAAACTAATGAACACTTCCATCGCCTCTCATTGGTGCACTAACAACACGAGACTATTGCAACTGATACCTTCGGATGGAAAGACGCTTTTAGACGTTATTACAATTGCTGAGCAGATGGCTAAATCTACCAGTACAGAGTGCTTCCGCAGACCATGAGATCTTACCCTGCCGGAATTTGCTGTATACTTCTACGTTCAACCCAAAGTATGTATCGTAGGCTTTATCCTAAATGTAATAAATTGCCATGTATTTCGGAAAGTGGAATTCGTCGGACCGGTTTATAAAATGATTGCTCTGGAAGCTACCGACGCCATCACCTTCATATATACATTTCCACTTGGATTTCAAAGGCAAGTTTTATATTTTAATGAAATCGAAAGTGGAAGTAACGAGTTTTAACTCGAGCTTTGCTCTAAAGGAGTATATTTTCATTTTTTTGTACTCCTTTTCAGCCTAAAATATGTATTTAAATTGTACAGTATTAAAGCCCACTTATGTATCAGAACTAGTGAAAAATGATCAATATCTTAACAAATTTGCCATTTATAGTAATTCTCTTTGAAACAATTGATATTTTGTATCAAAAATATTTTAAATTACAGCTTAATCATAGTTTTAGCAATTTTTAACCTCAATTACATCCATTTTGAAATATTCACTAATACCACTAATTGAAACAAAGAACATCGATACATCGATATAATACAAATTTTCCATACCTTTGAATGAGTAACTTGACAAAGCATTTAATAAGATTAACACATTCATTCAAACAAAGTAAACCTGGAGAATTTCTACATTTACCTTACGCTCCGATGTAAAAGTTGTTCTTCAGTTCGTGCATGCATAAAATCATTGAATCTGTGCAATTTTCGGTTTACATATCAGAGGAATGACCGTTTCTCCTGAACAGGAAAATTTTTTCTCATTTACAGATGCATGGGATTTCTGGAAGCTTGTCTGAACCCATGGTTTAAGGCCTTTCGCCTTGGGTTCACTTTCCGATCTCTAACACTTCCGAGACAGCTAGCATATTCATAACGCTCTTTATAACCCCTGAACGGTACGTGGCTATGCGGAAGATTAGCTGTCCGGGTATGTGGTAGCCCGGTTGCGATCTAAAAAGACTTATCCGCTGCTCCATCAAATCAGCCCTCATTGACGACCTGAACAGGCACCCTTGTTCGCACTTGGGATGTGGCTGCTCCTATTTCAAATCGAAACTCCAACAATTGAAAAGAATCTTCGTGGTTTTGAATGACAGCATTCTCAAGACTATCGCAGAGTTGATCCTCATTAGCATAGCTATCAACCTGCCAATGTTTTTTCGGTCAGCGCATAACTATGTTCTACCAACCGTCCACTGACAACGCAACCGGAAGTGGGCACGATGACGTGTACTACTTAAAAGGCGATGGAAGGGCCATCAGCTCCTAGATTTTCAAAAGGAGACAAGGTTATTTATCGCAGATTCGTGTAAATCACCAAGTCGCAGAGACGAAGAAGTGGTGCAACGTGAATGGTCCTCAAACAAAAATAAGAAAAATCTTTAAATATATGGATTTATTGTAGTTAGTATTTTAAAACTATGTTAGAAACACCGATCTCTGATTGCCCCTGCAAATGAGTGAAAATGATAAGTCAGTTTTTGTCAAATTAAATTTAACTTGAACGTGAGGGGCAAGTTGAAAAGAATAGGAGAAAAAGTGGATCACTCTGGTTTTCACTTTAGAGAATCTAAGGGATATATAATTATCGAATTCATCATAAAGGATGTGGATGGGAGAAATTAAGGTGAGAATTGAAAGGTGAAATCGCGATTTACATGAAAACATGTTTATAGCTTGGTGCCTATAAATATCACCTGTAGGCAAAACCGTCATTTTTATGCCCTGTAATCACTGCTGAAACCTGTGATGGATAAAACATATATGGAACCTAAGTAGTATGAGAAAGTACAAATCCAGGCAAAACGCCTTAAATTAATCCTTTTGGAGCCTAAGATACACATTCCCGATAATTAAGCATCTCAGAATAAGCAACTGGAGGTTTTCACGGGGTAGAAAAAGTTCGAAGAGATGTATGCAAAGGGACACTTATATAGAAAATGCAATTGGTGATTCACAGAAATGTTGTGATGGAATGGGAATGGTAATAACACAGCCAGACTTACAAGCTACGTTATCGCGGGGTGTACTTACGAGTGTCAGTTTCAAACGCCATATATTTATGACTAAATCGAAAGTAGTTAAAGGGTAAGCTGCCACGCCTTTCTATGCAGATTCCTGCTATGTTGTTCAATATAGAGTTCTTCAAAGCGAGACATAGTGAGTCCAAAAAAGCTCGACATTTCCAATAGAAAATCCTTCTAACCATCATTTGCGATAGCATTAACTTTAAGGTAATGATGTTTTCGAGGACATGGTTAGATGTCAATATTATTTAATACCTACTTCAACAAGTGAAAGTATCTCGTAAAAATTGGAACATTTCGTATATTCATACTTTCCGATCATTTTGGTTACTTTTTCAACAAGATATTAATTTTATAATTCTTCATCTTTTTCAGGTTTTAATAGACAAAATTATCAAGCAAGTTTAGACGTCCAGACGGCTGATTTAAAATTGCAAGAAACAAGGGTTTTAATATATACAAGAGTATACGTCGTACTAAAAAGAGGTTAATCTCCCAATTTCTGGTACAGAGAGCATTTTATTCCTTCAATTAATTACCGGCACTACACAAATTTTATTCACTTATTTTAAAACCCATTGGACTAGCGCAATATCATCTAGGTTTTCCTTTGAATTATGGGGATTTTGTGTGAAATTATTCTCAAAAGACCACTTGTACGAGAAAAAATTATGTTGTGCTTCAATAAAATACTATCGTCAGTGAAATTAAAAACATTTGAATTAAAAAGATCTTCTATGTTCGATTAAATAAAAAGCATAATCAAGTCCATGTATTAGTTCTGTAGAAAAATCATCGACTATGAAAATGTTGAGAACACAATGAATGCTTACTAAACAAACTGTTAAAGTTGATTTTTTTGGAAATAGAAAAATGATTACAAATAATGGAACATTAAAGTTCTTGTTCACCGTTCTTAATTATTCATAAGTATCTGTGCAGTGTGACTTATGTTAAAAATGGATGTTTTGATACATTGCATTAAGCCAGACTAATTTAGCGAAAATACAGAAAATGAGGTTTGTTGATTTGCTATGGTTATCGCTACCAGCAGCACTGAGGAGCACCGTTTCTGCTATGCTGCAGTCTTATTTCCATCTCAATTCAACTCTTAAAACTGTGCATTTGCTTTCGCTGAAAACCTCTCTGAGCCTTCCTTCTACCCACCCTAGAAGAAATCTAACAGGGCTTTCATGTCAGTTTTCATTATAATCGGTTATTCGTGAACGGCATAGAATGTTATAGACTACGTTCATTGTTGATTTGAGGGCTTATTGAGCTCATATTAGAAATGGCCTCTGATTAACGGTAGATAGAGACTGACTAGTCTCTGTAGCTACATGCTTGAGTGCATACAGTACATCACTGATAAATGTGCATTTCGCATGTAATAAAATCAACCCAGGGATGTGGAAGAGGTTTCAAGGACAGCTCCCGTTTTTTGCGCAGAACCTTTCATGCTCCTGGAATTCACATTAAAAAAAGGGAGATCGTAGCGGTTTCTTCCGGTTTACGTCATTTGCAAATAGATTTTATCCTAACAATTCTGTGTTTGCATTTTACCTCATTCTGGCACAGTAATGTACTTGTGAATTCTGCTAGAGTTGCAGATCTAATTTTTCGTAACAATTATTAATTAATCATCACAATAAGTAAAATCGTCGTGATTATTTCTCCCATAACAACACATAGGCGAAAAATGCCCAATACAATCAATTATCACAATTGCTGTAGTCCAAAACTGAAGTCGCACAATTCAGTCAGGAGGGATTTTTATTAGTTCACCAACGAATTTCGATTGCAATGGATGAAAAATTCCACTTTTGGCATTTAAATTGTTGCGTTATCGTGAGTTACTTCTACTAACATTTGCGATAAGTGATAGTATTTTTATCACTGATTGCCAAGGTACCAATTAGACGCTATATAAATGATGAAAATTCTCTAGAATCGTGTTTTCTGTCAGCAGCGGTGTGAAAGAGGTAATGGGTCTAAGAGGTTTATTAACAAAAATTTCACTTAGAACTCAGGTATGACAGGTTAACAATTGAAACCCCACGGTACTGATCATGCAAGTGGGCTTCAATCGTTATGTACAGTTCGTCTCAATTGATTGGGCATCTGCGATCTAGAACGGAGTTCTATTTAAGTACCCTTGCAATCCCATTCAGCTACCTTTATTCATCCTAGTTTTTTCAAAGACTGCGTGGCAGTAGCTTTCCTATTGTACTACCTTAGGTGGTCAGCCTTTGCTTTTTTAAACTATTCCCCCGGGGGGGTGGTTAGGGTTTTCTACGTAAACCAATAAGTACGAAGTGCAAAATGTTTAGAAATCTGGTGCTTCCTTAGATATTTTGCACTGTGTACCCGAGGAAGTTTTTGAGTCCTTTCAAGGAGCCATTTTTGCTGTATATGGAAATGGTACCGCTCTACCGACGATAGTTAAGACTGATTTAGCTGGTGCTTCTTAACGTGTATCGAAAAAGTCTTTCTCCCTATCAGCACTTTTAAAAACATTCAGCTGCTGAAATTAGGCTACTTATCATTTTTTGGGCTACTTATCATTTTAGTTACTCATAATGTGAACGCCTGGCACTTATGCTAGATTGCTTACCTCCCAAAGGTCAGGTGCTTGAAAAAGGCCTTCCTGCGCGGATAAATAATCATAGAACTTCGGATTTTGGGTGCTCTTCGGAATTTTTCTCAATGTTAAGCTGGGGAGTCATATCCACCCACGTCTTCCAAGCATTCTTCATGGCTTTTCCTATGGGGCACGTTTGTCTATAGCAGTGTCCCTGAAGTTGCTATTTCACCGATGAATTTCGATTGCATAACACAAAATATTGTGCTGAACGTCAAAGTATTTCAAAAACCAAGTTGTATTTAAAATGAGGTAATGTAAATAAATGCCTGGTAAGGGTGACCACTGTCTTACTCACAATTTAGCATTTAATCTAGGTGCAACTTTAGCGGGACTGGACAATCGTTGCCTACTTATAACTTCCTGCTCAACACCACGAGGGAATCGACTGAAGACATGACCAACAAGAGCACAAGGACATATGTATTTGGCAAGGCCCAGTTGCTGCGTCACCAGGTGTCCAAAGAACAATTCTCCTTTCTGCACATCGTGCTTGTGAGAGAGCTCCAGAGCGCCAGTATCTGCACCAGTATCCGACCAGCAAATTCGATCTACTTGTTGGTTGGGCGACAGAGACGATGAGTCACCGGGGATTTAGCACAGCTGCCTAGCGCATGTGATCATAGTTGAGAAGGTCAGTTTATGCATCTTATAGTTTGAAGCTCTAAATGCTTATATAGTGCTTTTGAAAACTGATTCATTGATTTTGTTAGGCTGGATTTGATTCTGGAAGGAATATTAAAGTGACAAAATTTGTGGTACACAAAAATGGATTAAAATGCACCTTGAGATATTAGTAGAAGTGGTACGGGCTTCTTGCTTAAAACCTATTTGTTGTTTCTATTTTGAAACAGATTTAATGGCCCACTCGTAGTTATGATAGCACTTTTTAAACACTAGTAAATATCAACTATTTATTTTTCAAAGCTCAATGGTTGGTTTTGAAATTCATGGGTAGTTTTAAACAATTGGACTTCGAAGTTGAATAAATTAACTATTTCCTAAACCGTCTCTCGTCATTGCTAAAATCATAATTATGGCTTGATGTTAGGAAAAATCGATATGCTATTTTGCGTTGTAATTTCACGGAGAGTGAAGATCGCCTATGTCCTATAAAGAAAGGCATCTGGGCTCTAACGCTGAAGATGCTGAAACGGTAGTGAATCGATGGAAGGCCATGGGGTTTAGAAGTTCTTTCTCTGAATGCCAATTATTGTCTCTGTTACTATTAAATGCCTCAATGAGACAAGGGTTTTCAATTAGTGAATTAACATTTTGTGTTTTTTAAGTCTTCCGTTTATTTTGCTGAACTAACTGTACGGTATTTTTCGAAACTTTTGAGACTCTCATTCTTCACTTTTTTAAAGCATAAGCACCAATTGATCTGTTCTTTATGACTTTTTTTTTGAAAGCATTTTTTGTCAAGCTATGTGCAAGATATACCATTTAGTTCACTCAAAAGTAAATTCTGATCTCCATCGCTGTTCTGTCACTTTTTTCCCCTGAAATGCCTGAGGGACTTTTGATTCTCTGAGGAAAATAGAATTTATTGCCGAAAGAGACTGGAATAAGAAATCTTTTTATGAATGATTGATTCTGCTGGCTCGGTTAATTGTATGTCTCCGTTTCTAATTTGCTGTGTGATCTTTGATCTGATTACGTTCAAAAAATGAAAAAGCAGGATAGAAGCAACCAACCAAGCCTTACAGCATGGGAACAATTGTTGAAGTAGGTACTAGATCCCTTTGTAATCAGTTAATCGGTCGGATGTGCAAAAATTGTATTTATATCATAGGTCGGAATCGAGGAGACTTACAAGGTTTCATCCATATAATGTATAATTAGTGCTGATTGCATACCTTAAGATTTTGGAAGCACTTTTATTTTAAAAAAGTATACTCAAATATATGATTAATACGAAAAATTACTTCTTTAGGTAGCTTCATATCAATTTAAATCTGGGATAATTCCTTAATTTGTCGAATCGACTTTAGTAGTTCAAAGTGCTAAAATAAGAAGGATTTGATAATTGTCCTTCAGTTTCAGGCGTTTTATTGCTATTCTTCACAAGCAAACCACCGATAGTTAGCAGGATAGTTAAAAGCTAGTCGTTCTATTATCTCTACCCGTCAAATGACAATTAAACCACCCAACAAAGTGACTTGAGCTAATTCAACTAAAGGAAATTGTTTCAGCATCATTTTTTCAGCTTCTAAGTCTTCGCTTTTAAGCCTTCCTTTTTAAGAGCCTTCTAACTACCGATCAATTTCATCAAGACTTATCTTTGGATACATTCGCAGTGAAAAGCGGTGAGTAGCTACTCCATCCACACGCCTTTGGTCTTCAGTTGCGGCACTCACAAACATGAAGGACACGACGAAGAATTAGATCGTTTTTACAAGGGATGCCCATTAAAAGGAAACCGATTTGCTTCGTTGCAAAATTTAAACCTTGCAAGTTGTTTTTAAAGATTGGACTTGCATGGAGTTTAACAAAATATCTTGTGGAATTTCTCCCATAATTGCTGTTCGGAAGTCTTCAAACATTACTCATTCGGTTTATGATTTTGCATACGTAAATGGAATATGCGTGAAATGAAATGAAATGAAACACATAGTTTTTATCCCTTGCCAAATTCTGTCTAACTGGAGTTGAGGGAAAACTGAATTTAATGATAACGGCAATATTTATAGAAATTTTGAATATCTGCTATCCTTAAAGTGAACTTACTCTCAGTAGCATGAGCTCTGAAATGGATAATGCAATATATCTACTCTGCTAAAGACTTTGCTTTGAAATATACTAAATCGAAGCACTTTCGGCAAATATATGAATTAGGTTTTTACTCCTTGTTATGATCAATTAATAACTTTGAAAATCCTCTTAGAAAATGTGGTGTTGTTGTTATCAAGATCTTGTCAGAGCGTTTGTGCCGTAACTGTGCAGTATTCAGGAAGTGCCTAGGTTTTTTCAAGTACAAGTATCACCAGCTCTATCAGCTACTTTCACAGTTTGAACTAAAGTTGGTATCTGCGGCTCTTCCGACGCAACAACTGCTAGATATACTGTCGCTCTGGATTACCTTCCACTACGTAATCGATAGCTAAGGAATGAAGTGGAGTTTCTATTTAGAAGTCGGATAATAGGCTTTTTGCAAAAAATGCTACAACTTCCCCGAGGAAAACACGCCTCAATACTTGAGAATATTCATTAATATATCCCAATCGTAGATTCAACATTTGCGGAGTTCTGTTCCCCATCCTCCAGGTGTTTCAATAAACTATCCAGAGTCTGGTCGGATGGAGAAGCCAAGAGAGTTTTAAAGTGGAAACTTACATCTAGTGTAGATTAAAAATGGTGTATAAGCTCGCGGAGGGGGAAGTCTTTTGGTTGACGAAGTAAAGGGTTGTTTTTTTTTCATTTTTAACATTACCATACACAGTGAGATCGTAATCACATCCTGCTACCTTGAGGATGTTGAAAATTATTTATTGAGCAATATAGAGAACGAAAGTTCAATTCCTTTCTTGTTTCACCGTAGGTAATCATATTCGGTTAAGAAGATAAAATTCAAAGTGTCAAGTGTTGCGTTAAAATGTATCAAATTTGTAGACACACATGAGATGAACTTGCAGAAATTTAGGAATCCGCCTGCAGTAACAAAGCCACTCATTTGGCTACTAATTTGCCATTCAGGGCTCCGCCACCACTGTGGGCTGAAGTGTGATGGGATTTTAGAATTCTTGATCCCGACTGTGCCTCGTTAGCAGTAATGTAAATTCACTTGGCTGCTACCCCGATGAATTTCAAATTTGTCTGACTTTGCATTTAGTACTTCGCGTCTGGTCACTTTCAATTGCTGTGGATCATCTCTTCAATGGCTTTCATGGAGGCAATTTTTGTAATAATGATGGTGACTTAAAACCGAAAATGCCGACTTCATTTATAACAATCTACTACCTTCCCTACAAAGGATGTATAGTTAACATTCTGGCTACACTCCATTCTGCGAACTGCTAATTTGAACCAAAACGCCCGCCTTCAATTAGTGATGAGCGGCAAAACGATATGGAGAAGTAACAGTTTCCTCTTAAAAGAAAAAGAAAAGGGCTTAATTGCCTGATAGTTTGGCAATCTATTCCGTCCTAGTGCAAGCTTACTTCTCTAGATCGAATTTATGTGGAAAGAAATATTGTTTCTGTGACTTTAAAGGAACTATCATCATATAATTCGAAGTGGCCCTTAATGGGAGCAAAAATTTTAATTAAAACTGTAGAACAGGGTGTAAAATTGTAAAATTTTCGGTTATGAATTTTTATTTATCCGCAAACATACTTGGAACCAGTAAAAAACAGTTTATGGTGATAAATTTAAATAAATGTACATCAGGTCCAATACACAAGTTCTCTTGTGTTTCTAAGCAAACATCGGTAATCAATTTATTTCTGGCATTTACTAAGTGCCAGTGGTATGAAATACGCGAAAAGGATGATGATCGAAAAATAGCACATTCTAAGATTACTTTACGGCAGCAGGATGCACATGAATTGCGTTCATCTTTTTCTTGTTGAGAAATAAATACCAGAAGTATTAGGGTGTAGCCAATTCTTCTGACATTGAATTTAAAGTTTTTTTATTAAAAAGAGGTAATAATGATTGGATCGTGAGCACGACGCAGGGGGAACTAAATAGAACGCACAAGCTTTTGGGAATAGTACTAACGAACTTATGATCTATGGGCTAGAATGCGCTAATGAAGGGAGCATGTAGATGTATTTGCAACCTAATCAGAGGAAATGAGTCACCAGAGGAGAATAGGCCCCAGTCAAAAAAGTTATCAGTCAATTTATACAGGTAATCCAGTTGCAATGTTTGTCATCGGATTTTCCTAGATCGTAACATTACTAATTTTTGCTGTTGATAAAGACACTGAACATTACCGTACCAGTTAATCAACGACAGAAATTGAGCAGTTTTTGAAACCTATCCTCCGGAAAATGCTCCAGCTTGTTCCGGGTTGTGTTGGATTGCGGCTGTAAAAGTTCTTTATTATGAGTTGAATGCCTTGGCAATAGTGTAATTTCCTTTTTTACTGAAAGATATACAAGCCCGCTAGATTTATAGAACCTGCAACCTTTTCTCCTTTTCTTTGATGAGAAAAAATATGCACATTGATATTATCAGGATATCCAGACTGATTTTGTGGAGTTCAATAATTATTTTTAGCATAATTAACAAAAATGTGAACGGCAATAGGATGAGTTGTGTGCAGCCAGCCACCCTGTGTCATGTCAGAAATCGTAACCTCTAGGGAAAAGGAGCAAATCCCAGAGTGAAAGGGGTTTCGGCACTAGACTCCACTTCTGACTTTGATGGCACGCGAACTTCGTACGAGGGCTCGACTTGCGTATTGTAAAGTTGTCGATGACTGTGGGATTTTCCTACACCAAAAGGAGCACACTTTCATCGCGATGATTAATGAACTCTAGCAGAATTTCGATTTTCAGTGAAATAATAGATCTTACTTATTGATTTAATAGGTATATGAATACTTCGGTAATTAAATGAAATTTGCTGTTTAAGAAGAGTTTATTAGTTTAAAAGTGATATTTTTTGTAAACTAAAAAATGTAGGTACACTTCTATGGCTTAGTTGCAGTCTAAATACGTTTTTTCTAATATTTTAGTAAGTTACAGTGAGAGAAACATTTATATTACAATTTAATAAGACGAAGTTTCAGCTTCATCTTCCATTGCTTTATGAGAAGGCGCTCAGGGCATAAAACACACTTTAGACCCTAATCAGGCATTGCAATGTTGCCCTGGACATCGTGTCTGACCCTAAAACTTCATTTTACACCCACTGACCCACTGCCAACCATGCTCGATCATTCGCATTCTGATTTGCTCATTCATGTCAGTTTCGTGCGGGACTGACTGTGGATTGATTATAGTCCTCATAGCCAGCTAATGAAGAAAAGTAACAAAAGTTAATTTAGTGAATACACCTGACTTACGAAATAACCCTTGGAAGGCTGAACTGAAACCTGTTCCAGATCCATCTGAAATGCACTGTGCACATGTATCCTCATGTAGCCATAGTCATCAGAGTGAAAAGCGGACCACGGCTGAGGATTCGGCGTGAAGGGGTCTTCTCCCTCCTTGTTACCCCCTGCACCTCCAACGATGTGCACGGGGCCGGTCGGATCCTTGTAAGGATCGTCTCCGCTCTTTGGACACATCTAAAACGCCTTCACCCTTTTATAATTGGCCTTTTCAAGAGCCTGCTAATCAAACCGAAACGACTAGCCTACTTTTGGAGAAAATAAAGCAAAGAAAGCTAGTTAAATCTTCCCAAAATGGAGTTCAAAACTATCTAGGCATTTTATTTTTCAAGTGCAAAATTTACTAAATGACATTGGTTTGCTTGTAGATTATCATAGCATCAGCAAACACGCGTATTTAACTACGTTGCATTCAATCATCACTAAGTAAAATACCCAAATGTATAAGTGGATGAGCATTGGCGATTAAGGAATCAGGCTTCTAAATAACTATGTGAGTCAAACTGGGGCTTATGGATGCACAGACGTTTTTGTTTCAATCTAATCCAGCCAGAACATTTTTTTAAATCTAAAGCATGCTTAATCATCCCCATAGATTTCCCTCGGAAATGGTAATCATCATTTGATTTATTTTAAAAATACTTTCTTATTTCGATTTCTATCACATGATGCTCGTTGAATGTGAAAGATGGTTGGTAATTGGTCTTGCGAATCGGATCATCGCGAATGACTAACTTTGAGCTTATACACGGGGTAGAAGCGCTCATATGAGTGTTCGTGGGCAGCAAAGACAACGTCGACGCCATTGCGGTAAAAGAGCTCCTCCAGTCCGAGAATGAAGTACTTGGATTTGTCGTCAATGACTGGGAGGCCCTCTCGAACCCAGTTATCGGGGTTGGTGCAGTGCTCCGGATCGTTTGAGTTGGAGCAGTACATTGGTCGATGACTGAAAGCGACAATCCAAGGCTGCTTCTCTCGATTTTCTGGTCTGTTGGCCGTCTTGTAGGATAAGCCAACATCTGCTTTACTTAGGTTAACATTGTAACTTTATACTAAATAATGACATCATTACATTGGTGTGGAACAGGTCTTCTTTATAATTTCATTTGTCGTTATTGTGAAAAGTACTAAAATATACTTCCATTTCAAAATGAAAATATCATCTTATTATTGTACCAAAATCCACATGAAGGTCGTCTTTAGAAATTCAAATTACTGAAATATTAAGGTTGAAAAAATAACAAAACCAAACAGGCTGTTTAGTATCTCAAATTTGGTTTCTCGAAGTAACATTTAGACATCATATGGTTTTGTTCGATTGGCTAATACACATAACCCTTGCCCTTCAGTCACAGATGACACACGCATTCATTTTGCCTCAAATGGCGATCATTGTCATAACTGTCAATTTTGTTGGTAAATAAGACTCTCGTGTGGGTTGTTATTCAGAGGTTGATTGGATAAACGTGCTAATCACCCCAGCAAATTCTTTTCGTGGAAGCTCAGTACCAAAAGGGATTATGGAACACACCTTCTTTTTGAAATTCGAATAGACTTGCAGCAGCTCTGTTTCTTGGTAGCAAATAGATTAGTAAGTAAGTACAGTGTCAGTTTAAACTAGATTTATAACTGCCTTTAAAGATATCACATTCTTCGTGTATGGCACAAATGGCTTGGTATGTGTAGTGTTTACGCGTTACGCTGATGTAAGGTCAAGGGCACAAACGAACCAATCACAGATCGCTTAGTCACAATTTGTACCCAGCACGTTAATTAGTGCACACAACTTCGTACAACGGCGTACAAACGAATAGACTTGCAGCAGCTCTGTTCTTGGTAGCAAATAGATTGGTAAGTAAGTACAGTGTCAGTTTAAACTAGATTTGTAACTGCCTTTAAAGATATCACATTCTTCGTGTATGGCACAAATGGCTTGGTATGTATTCCATTAGAATATATAACTTTGAATAAAACTAGATAAATCACAAAATCGAGCGATTTATATTATGGATAATATCAGCGATAATATTTTCCTCGTTTCGTACTGGAGATTAAAGACTTAGGAAACAATCCCACAAAAGACCAACTCCCGCAATAAAAACGTTTATTAACATTAAGACTATCATGCAGCGATCTGCTACTTTGAGGACTTACCAAAGCAAATACTTCTGGTAATTTTTTCCCTTATTCTAACTAACCACTGGGTTTTTAGACAAAAATTGCCAATCAAACTCATTCTGGAGCCATAATTGTCAATAAAATTTGGTTCCTCTGCAAAATTATTAACTGTTTCTCCTGAGTTGGTTATTTAAAGCAATCACTACATGGCCATTGCCAGTGACACCGAATTTAGTACCTGCTGAACAGATGAAAATTGCTTACCTATGACGTTTTACACTTCAACTCTTCTTCACGAATTCAAAATATCGTAAATGAACTTCAAGGCATTCCTCTACTTTTGAACCCAGTTATTTGCATCAGTGTAGGCACTAGTTGTACATCGTACAGACGAGTCTTACGGGGAAATACCTCAAGATCCTTTTCTAGCCATGCGTATTGACGGTAGACTTGTTGGGTTCCGAATTGTAGGTAGTAGTAGTAATCCGAAACGAAAGCAATGAAATGCACCGGTCCAACGTTTAAGCTAAAAGTCATTAAAGCAGTTATGGATACACGCAAATGCTTTAAACCAATTGTCTTGATTCCCTTACCTATAGAACATGTTCTCCTTCTCACCGGGCATATTGAATCTGGCCTTGTAATGCGAGAAGTTACTGCAGTGTATGAGTACAAAGTAAGTAATTATAAAACATACACGGCTCTATGTATGCTGGTAGAATTGACAAGTGTCACTGCAAGGGGTGACTAAGAGAGTAAGCTCGATTACTAGATTATTGATCTGTTTCTTCATTAATGGTACAATAATGAGTTTTTATATATTCCATTCAGAAGGAAATGATTATTAAAAAGCCACGAGTTTCAATTCAATAATTTTGATTTAACATGTATTCCTAGATAATAGTTAGTTAGTGAACTTATTTTCATATCAGCGGTCTCTCTATGGTGTGGTTATGAACCGAATCAGAAAAACCTTACTAGGCACTTTCATGGTTGCCCACCGCTGTCATGTATGGGACACGTGCAGAAGTCTCCTGTATCATTTGCATAAATGCGTCTCCTACGCGACCATTGTTCTGCAAAAAAAGGCAACAAATGATTTATAAACAGCCCTGGCGCAGTAGGCAACAAATGTGTGGCAGCCTCCGAATCGCTTGGGAAAACCAGGCACGCTCATGAGCTGGGTGACTGGACCATCAGTCGATCAGCCCTGGGCAAGCTGATATTAGAATAATTCTAGTAAGTGTTCTGCATCCCTCCCCGCTCCACGCTATTTGAGCCTGTGCAGAATCACCCTCTTTTATGAACTGTTGTTACTTCTCTTCCATGGACCCTAGAGTGAGGCTACCATTACTCTCGCATTTAAAATGGAGTCGTTACACATTATCTTATCCTTTCACTGCCCCGAAAAAACTCCCAGTTACAAATCCGCCTTATTGCGTCATAACTGAGTGTTTAACTTGACATTAGGTTGTCAGGTCATCCAGTCTAACTCAAACCTTCCTGGTCAGAATTGATTACATAGTACACGTGTTTTTATGACCTTGGTTTATACCAAGGTAAAAAGTTCTTTGGTATGTGCAGATATTCTTCTTCACTGCCAAAGCCACAATGGTATTTTGCATTTTCGATACACATTTAGCTGAATCAGAGTTGTATATCCATTTCATAATATTTTAGAATTTGCTCATTTGTAGCACCAGTAAGTGGCAAGGAATTTCAAAGGGTTTTAAGGTCACTGCATCTCAGATTTTTCAATCGCCTTAACTCATGATGGCTTGTTAATATAACTAATACTGAAATATCCCTCTCAATTAGAAAAATATTGGCTCATTTCAACCTTCAAAAGGGATAGTTTTGCCACCTCGTCCCCACAGATTCAGTATAATTGGGAGATTTTATTTTCTACGCGATCTAATGTCATTTTGGTTATTCGATAAGCTAATTCACACCTTCTTAGGTGGTAAATTAGTGGAACAATTCACTCCCTGTGGATTTCACTCACTGAATCCATATCGTAAGCGAAATCGCCATTGTGAATAACCAAATGGAAGGCTCCAGACTCTGCTTCTTTTGTGAGGTGAGGAACGGAAAAGCCATCTTGGACTCCGAGGTCACCAAAGATAGCAAAGGACAATGGCCAGTCGTGACCCGCAGGCAGAGTTCTGAACGAATATGTCTTGCTCCAGGCGACAGCCGTTCCCACCTTGTAAACTGCATGAACAGAACTGAATTAATTGGATCTAAATAGGTTACTTCCACTTTTGCTAGAAATGTTATTCTAGTTACTTGAATGAACGCCATTCATAGTATTTTTCGTTCCTAATGTGTCGACAAAACTCTACAAGGAGTGTATTGATTAAAAGGCAGTTGCATAAAATACGCCATAAGTATGACGTTGTCGATCATCTTTAAAAATGCTGTGAATAAGTCGAAATTTGTAGCAGCATCTGCTTCGTTGTATTGATTTCCATTAATATGAGGTTGACAAGAGAGCGAGTTGCTAGTTTTGTGACATTTCCGAAACTTCAGCTCAATTACAACAGGAACACATTTATGATAGAGGAATACAAAAACAAAGGTTTATGTTGCCAGAAGCTTATAATTTCTTGCAGTTCTAATTCTCTAATCAATTCGTTATTTCGAATTAATTCGGTTTCTTTGGAGAAGCCATCTTAAGTGTCTTAATAAATAAAGAATTTTAAACAATCCTAACAAATAACCAACACTTCATAGATTCAGAAATGTAGTTATAAACCGCTCATGTGATTTAATATTTAGAAAGGCACGAATTAGTGTTAAATCAGTTTTTGTTCTGAAATTACATGCATTGGTAATTTTTAACATCCTTATAGGGCATTGGCTTATGCAAAGATATGCTGGTTTCAAGTTTATTTTATCTAACTTAAAGCCTAATAGCACTGGATTTTGACAAAAAATCGGTAACTCGAATTGAAGAAATGAATTCAATGTATGGTAAATATTAAATGCTTAAAAAGATCCCAAAAAAATCCTGATTCCTAGATCTTGGTAAAATCCTTGAAAATCTATAGATACACTTTCGTTTCATTGAGGATCAAAATAAAACACATCCAATTCGGTAATTACATTTGGATTCAGCAATCACGGAGGATGATTCCTTCCCATATCCACATGCTATTAAATCCAACTAATAATTATATTTATGGGTAGAATTTCTGATTTTAGAGATTTCTTACACTTACTTGAATGATATCTCCCAAACTAACAGAAACCCATTACTTGGCAGTATTCATTTAAATAAATATTAGATTCATTGGACCGTCATCATAATTTCTTGACTTGTGTTTTCGTCCAGTCAATCATATTACACTAGCGTTTTTAGCGATTGTGAAGTTTTCATATACTACCAGGATCTTCGTTTTTAGAGTTCAAACCTTCAGCTCCAGTTGAGTATGAATGCGGTACGTTAAAAGTAATAACATAATTCCTAAGCACTACCTATGATTCAGACCTACAGACCTATCTCAAAGGTATTAAAGCCGTCCTAGGCAGCAGTATTTAACATGCCACAGGATGCCAAATTCATTGTTGTGTAAATGAACACATTCCCTCGTGATTGCACCCACCAACTTTCAAGAAGGTCAATTGAGCACTACATGGTTTGCTCACCTGTGTCCACCCTGTATTGCTCATTCGATCCTATTTTTCGGGATACAAGAGCTTCAAAGGCTTAAAAGCAAGCTTAAACTCCTACTCGCTGGACTTACGAAGCAGATATCTGGCCACGCCCTTGCCCTGAGGAGCAGCTATCTTCCTCAATTTTTCTAATGTTTTTTTACCACATAGGGCAAGTGAAATACTCGAAACATGCTTTTCGCCTTCAAAATATCTTGGAAAGAGACATTTTAGTCCCAATAGGAGCGCTGGCACCCACTTTTCCATGTGAAGGCCAATGCCCCTGTTTGCTTGTTCATTGTGACCTCTTTGAATAAACTAAAAAACATGAAGTAGCCGTTGTATATGAATGAAAATCGAAGGCTAGGTTTAGAATCCATAATCAGTTTCTTAAAGGCCATTTCGGAATCAGACTGACTCGCCCAATAACTTTGCCATTGGTTTCCTTTAATTTTAGTAAACAAATATACAAAATAAAGGGTTATGTAACATCAAAGCTGCTTTTTGCTCTGTATAGCTATCCAAAGCTGCACGTTATATAACGCCTACATTTCGTATCCAATTCATAAAATTAATCCACTGATCTCCGGGACTTCTCTGCACTTCACATGTAAGCTGTAGTAAAGACTTCGTGGATAAAGATAAAACCCTGCTTTTTCAAGACTAAAATATTGCATTTATATCACGACTGGATGCAATTTGTAGTTGTTGTGTAGGTTTTTATAAATACTGCTTAAATTTCTTACCTGCTGATGCGTAATATAATTAGTTCTGCTATCTCGAATTAGAGAAAATGTTAAAAACCACTGATAAAATAATGTTCGCGACAAATCCAAAGTATTCATTGATGGTTTTGGCATTGAAAATAAGAACGCCCAACCATGTGGCTTTTAATTCTCCACCCCGGTTTCATAGTTCAATAACTCTTCCTTCATATAATGAAGGTGAAAATCTCCCCACTTATCTATACTCTTTCCCATGATTAAATGTGCGAAAAACCCATAGGAAATAACTGCAGGAAAAAGTTGATTGAGTTTTTTGTAATCGAAAATGAACGCTAATCTAGTTTTAGTAATGTTTTCCACCATAACTAGAAATTCAGATCACTATGCTGTATGCGTGATCCATATTTCAAATGGAAAATTAGGGATGAAAATTCCCTTAGGGAGAGTTTTGCCCGTGTACCAATAAATTCATCAGGCTAATGGGGAACTCACCGTAGGTGGTGTTGGGCTGAAGATTCGTTAGCATGGCTTTGTGGATGAAAATAACCCTTTGCTCCTCTCCACCGTCTTTAAATGCTGTTTCATCCCCCACAACGACCAACTCAGGTTCTCTTTCACCGTATAGGACGCTTGAATTGGGCGACTCTTGCATAGTTGTCCACGTTATAACCATCTCAGTTACTTCGGCTAATAAAAGCAGAATGGAAACGCCTGACTAGTAAATTCGTCCAAATAAATTACTGGAAAAAGCGCAACATACTTGTGTAAGTGTATGATTCTCCTCAAAATGCCTAACGTACCTGTTACCGACAAATGCAAATGCTGGGGTGTATCTTCACTGAAAACCCTTGCAAAAATTGTCAATAAGAGAACCACGGAGAGCATGACAAACTGTCATAGGAGTCCAGCTTTGGTACCTCGTTTATAAATGCAAATTTTGGGGCCACTGTTAGCCTATCAAGGTGGCCGCATCTACTTGTTTATTCAATTCGCCGTCTCGCGGTGTTTACTGTAAAATTCGGACCGTACGATGGTGAACCCAATAGATCAAATTCTTCATAATTTCACTTCAATGTTTAAATCTATAAACGACATGGTAGAGAGAACGATATTTTGTTAAAATAGTTGCTCAAAACGGAATATATGGTAAGATGCCTTGGTGTTGACTTAAACTGATTTCGGTTTTCGCTATTCGAGAATATTCGTAAAAGGAGGATGACAGTTTGCTGTTTCTGATATCAGGAAAAATGGACAACACCACATTCAATCCCCATGACGGTACTGCCTCAATAACCTGTGATAATTTTTCACCACATCCAAAAGGATTCACTTTCAGTCAATGAGCTTCCAGCGCTTGAGCAGTTCATGGCTAATTTATCCCAGTCGTCGTCACAGGCAGTAATTGACCCAAGATTCCCAAGGGAAGCTGCCCCCAATTCCTAGAATCATATGGATCAGTACGGCGAAGCAACTGACTGTCGACCACCACAACCGCTACTAAGTGGTCATGTTTTGCTAAAATTTCGTACCTAGAGAAAAGCCAGATTTGCCGCTATTTTGAAATTTTCGAACTGGCTTAACTAAATGCTGTATTCATGCCAAAAGCATTTTTCTGGGGAATTTGCCTCCCCTTTCGTTTTGTGGACATCAAAGACAGTGAAATTATCTTTCTAGTGGCTGTGGTGTTTGAGTGCTATTGCTCTGTTCCATTTAATTGTTGTACCCGACGAGTTTCATATTTACCAGAAATAGAAAGCAGCTTCGTAAAACCTCTAACTTCGTATTAAACAACATAATCATTGTACAATATTTGATTTGATTTTTGTTTACGATTATGCTATGCGTTTCCGCTCATCCTGCTGAAATATTTTCGGAGTTGGGTCAAGTGGTTTTATAACAATTGGTCTAGAAAGAATTGGAGGCCTTTGACTAAATAAATTTATTTAATAAACACTTGTACCTTATAATTAAAATCCCAGAATTATTGGCTCTTCAGGAAAAATTTTCTTTCAAGGATATTTTTAAATGCCTCTTATGCTCCCACCTCATTTTTACTAAATCAAGTACGATCAGCGGTCGTGTGGTGCGTTCATCACCAATAGTTTCCGTCTACAGCTTTTTCATTGCCTGTTGTTACATCAAGATTTCCACTCGCAGTGGGTAGTCTAGTTCATACATCTCGCTAACTACGACTTAGTATCAAGTCTTTTCCTTCTGACAGGCGAAATTGCATCTCTATTTCGCTTCTTCAGAAACGTAGCTTCAGTCTATTGTTCATACTAGCAGATGTAGCCTGAACCATTGTTTGTGATGTTAAGACCGGACTAAATCCTCGTAGCCAGGCGCACCACCAAATTAAAATTTGAGATCCTTGATCGTTAGTGTTTAATGGCTTTGCGAGCCAAACGACGTCCCGAAAAGTAATTGTCCTAAATTTCCGTAGGGCCTTTGACGTGGACTTATTTGAAGTGGGTAACTGTGGCTTTGTACACCTGTTCTGCTTGCTAATTACCTTGATAATGGCCGGACGTCTTCCGGGTTTACGATTCCCCATGTTTTCCCCGAAAAAAACTTTGTTTTTTTTCAAAAGACAGTCGATTTTCTAGCTGATGCAACCTATATTTTGCTAGAGGCTCATTTTCGAAAATATATGGAAATTACACCTTAAAACAATGGCAGCAAAAGTTTTCTATTTAGGTCTTATTAATTGCGTCTGCTTAATCATGGTGAATTTCGATGGATTTCAATAAAGCCTATTTATTACTTAAGAAAAACTGTAGCACATGACTAATTCTGAGAGACTGAATTCTGTTTTCTGAATAAATCGAAATATTGTTGCATTGATACAGTTTCGTCTTCAGGGGCATTCAAAAATAGAAGATGATTACTTTTACTCATTTGATGTTCGGGTGTGTGATTCGCTTGCCTCACCGCTTTTTTTCAACCACTCCTCTTCTGTCTACGAACATGCGCGTTTTGGTTGTTCCAGCTTTGTCAGATAACTATATGTATCTGCTGGTTGATGATGTGACGAAGGTCAGTAGACATCTATTAGATGTTTGTTATAAGCTTTATTGCCTCTAATCATGTTCTTGCTTTTGGTGTCGAAGTTTAAACGGTTCCTTTTACTACGCTGTTGTCTGCTCCTAATTTGTCTACTCATACTCAAAGCTTGATTATTTTTACTTGGATTATTTTTCTGTAAATTTTAGCAATGTGCAGCTATCGATCCTGTTGAACCGAGAAAAATATTGGCAGAAGCTAAGAAACATGGTCTCACTTTAACTTGCGTCCTGACTACACATCACCACTGGGACCATGCAGGAGGCAATAGTGAATTATATAAGTCGCTTTCCCATCCCATTCCGATCTATGGTGGCAGTAATAAAATAGAGGCTGTAACGAAGGTGGTTTCCCATGATGAGAAAATCACTGTAGGTGATGAAGTAAAAATAACCTGTTTGCATACACCGTGTCATACCATGGATCATATATGCTATTACGCCACTAATTCGGATGGCTCATCAGGCTGTGTTTTCACCGGAGACACCCTCTTCCTCGGCGGCTGTGGCAGATTCTTCGAAGGAGACGCTGAACAGATGTAAGTAACTTCGCATTCAACTTTCTTCACGAATTATCGTGCTTAACTGCCTATTTAGGAGATAAATCAAGCTTCTTATTCCCCATTTGGGCTCTTTCATCAAAAGAAGGCATCTTTTGGTTTTGTACAGTTATTCGGCCTTAGTGTAAAGGGGTGGGTCTCCTCAGACAGTGTTAAGTGATGCTATCCTATTTTGTCAAAGCCCGTTGCCCTGAATAGCAACATGCCTACCTGAAATGGTAAACTATGTTGCTATGATCGTTTATCTTTCTTACTTGGCTCGAAGCGATCGACGATTTAATTGTTGAAGTACAAAGGCTGATTGGAACCTGCCACTTGTTTAGTACAGATCTGAGCACTTTCACCTAGGTTTATGGGTGCAATCCGGTATTACACTGATCTACAGTTTAAATAATTTTGTTTTGATTTTTGTATGGATAGATCACATCCGAAATATCGTATGCAAATTCTTATGGACGATAATTTCCTGTGTACCCCTTTGTTTGCCAATGGCTCATCTCGTTCACCTTCCGTGCTTTCAGGAGTTTGCCTTATGAAAAAAAGAGATCTAGACTTTCGTGGTTGTTTGACCAATGTCTAGCCCCCTGTCTGGATGATCAGTGAAAAGATTTTGGAATAATAGTGCGGCACAGCAGTTCGAGAGCCTACCCCACGAACCCGCGGAGGTGCCGGTGATGTCTGCCTTTTGTGTAAAGTTTCACTGTTCATTTGCTTAGGTCTTGACTTAACCGACCTATGGTAGGCTCTGCCCGTCTAAGCTCAGCAGTGACTTGCTGTAGGTACCACGCGCTAGTTGAAGTTTTGGGGCAGTTGCCGGACTCCACGCAGGTGTTCTGCGGACACGAGTACACGTCGAGGAACCTGGAGTTCGCTGCTACGGTGGCGGCCGGCGACTCGGAGGTCGCGCTGGAGGAACGGCGACGCGCGGTGGCGAAGATGCGGGCCGAGGGGCGTCCGACGGTGCCGGGTAGTATCGCCGAGGAGCGTGCCACGAACCCCTTCCTGCGCGTGGCCGACCCCGCACTCTGGCGCTCTCTCGGCGTCTCTACCCCCGTCGACGCCATGGCCGTCTTGCGCCGCAGAAAGGACCTCTTCTAGGCCCCCACATAACTTGTGTCTGATTCACCTGAGAAGCTTATTTCTAATGACCCATCCATATTTCAGGCTGCATGCTTGTGGGTACAACTTCAGATGACTTGGCTCAAACTACAATAATAACATGTACCTCGGTCACCGACCTTTTGCTTTTCATGTTACCACTGTCCGTTCAGCTAGTTCAGGAATCAGTGGGATCTAGTAGCCCTGTAGCACTAGCCCTTACATCCGAGCTTGAGGTATCTCACCGCTTGAAAGATGTATAAGCGTATATTTGAAAGCCAGACGCCTTGAACTTGTGCTAGCCGTAGTTTGAACTCGAGTGTCACAGATCTATAGGTAACAGGCTTCTTCAACCAGATGCCCTCTCCCACATAGTTCCAAATAGGCTTTGCGTTACCGCACCAGAAACACAAAGTTGTCTACATTTCCATTATATGGCAGCCTTTTTTCTATAATTCGGCCAGAGTTCATGGATTGAGAAGTAAACGACATTTTAAGCACCCTCATCAGAGTATCAAAAACTTCTTGGACAGCCGTGTATATATCAGTTACTTCGTTGAGTGTCACAGTCAGTAAATTCGTTTGGAGCATAAAAGTTGCGTTTAATGGACATTATGACTAAGTAATGAATTCATGCTGATCCTATTATGCCCAGTTCCTATCGAGTCGTGTACCTGAATGCGTTCAGCAAATTAATGCAGCTTACTTGTTCTAGGTGTACCACATCGGTTTGCTCTTGGGGAAGTTTCGCTGGATGAAACCTCCCGAACACCAGTGTACCAATTATCATCATTAAAGTCAGGACACCCAGTGCGCAGCTAATAGGTATCGAAGGTGAAATTCGGAGTTCAGGTCTATGTTAATTGATAAATCAGTATCTCGAATTTACCTGATGGTCTGCATCCCGTTCCTGGGTTAACATTTAGTGAAGACAAAAATAGTCAGATACCGGAATACCTTACCGAGTTATTCATCAAGATACAAAGCAACTCAAATACCATCCTAAATACCTAAACTCCGATTCGCTGCAGCAATATTGGTTCGGTGAAACGCCACAACAAAAGCTGGGTTCCTCACTTATTTGTTGCGTTTGTCGATCAGGACAAATTTCGAACTGCTTTTGTCCATGTTGTGCATAGCATATGGTTTGAAACACTGAATGACTATTATACAAAGTTGAGCGTTACAAAGATCTTCAGATTTCTCTATGGAAGTTTGCAAAAACTCAGGAATTTCGATCGAAGACGAATTCCTAAATCGATGGAGTTTTTCGTATTTCGTCCTAATTAAAAATTCACAGGCAAATAAGTGAAATTACAGCCCTCCTTTGCTGTCAATAACAAATTCAGAAAACCCGCTTTTATAATCCTAGCAAAGAGTCACACTAATAAACGCAAAATAAAATAAAGGCATTTAGGGTTTGTGCAAACCCCGTAAGTGTTCACGTAAATAAATTGTGCTAGTTAGTGTACATAAACAATTAATCAAATACAATTTTTGCTTGAATCTATGGTCTAGAGCATAAATATTTAAAGAAATTATTTGATATATTTTACATGATTGTTTCGTCTACTACTGGCATCATTCGCGTATTGTATTAGATCTAGACCCTATTCATTTTGCTGACCCACGTATGCAACACAATGATTATCATTGAAGATATGAACCATTTTTGCGAATTACATGGCCTCTAATCTATTTAATTCAACATTTAAAGCGGCGTTATAACTATCCTCTATCATCTGAGATATCAGAATATCAAACTTCTGGCTCATTAAAAGTTTATTCATAGGATAGGAAACTCGTAGAAAAGAAAAAATGTAATGTTGGCTAAAAGTTGTGAGCTATTCAAAAATTCGTCTTTGACAATCGCATTTTTGTTGCTTATTGTGTAGTATGAGTTCCCAATTTCAGCGTTAACTTGATTCACCAATCTTCTGGCGTCTACCAGCTGACCTATTTTGTAATGTTGGGACACATGACTTTAATATAAATGGGTAAATTTAAACTATAACCTTGTTATAGGGCCTATTACACATGTGGGATTTAATGTGCGAAAGGGAAATAACAAATTGCATTGCCTAAAACAGTCACCCAGTTAGTTCTTAACGAGGCTGCCACCACTCACGTGTTTCACTCAGGACCTGGAGTAGTTGTAAAAGGATTTATAGAAATGTAAGGACTGGAATTCACTAATAATATTGTTGGAATACCACCTGAACTACCTATCTTTGGGTTGTCACTAATTCCCTGTCTACCAATACGAAGAATTCTTTTCTATGTAAGTGCATTTGCACATTTTACGGGTACTAATGAAATGCTTATGCTTTATATTGGTTTGGAAGCTATCCATACACATGAATGAAGTACACATCCTGACGTCAATTATGGGCCTAGTTGTAGTGGTTGGCTAAAATAATTATGTAATGAACAAGATTTCCAAATTATAGCGGTACCAAGATTCTCTTGAAAATAAAAAAATCCCAGACGGGATGATGAGTCTCGTTTCAAGCTTGAGAAGACGTGTTTATCCAAGTTTCTATTCGGAAACTGCGTGTCAAGATTCGAACTGACGGAAATCACTGGATAACAGAAGAGCCAATAAGATTTAGGATCATTGGACGCACGTGATTAGGTGTGGTGGTGCAGCATTCTAAAGTTATGACTACTCAATACTGCCTGAGCAAGTGAATAAAAGTATTCGCTGTGTTCTTCCACCTATTCACATTTGGTAAGATAGCCTGTACAGTAGTTTTTAATCATGGAATTTTGGGACAAATCTCTTAACCCGACGAACTCATCAGTGCCACATGGCTCTTTATTACTAGCCACAATTGCCACCATGGCCCAGTTAGGGTGATGATTACGGGATAGAGACTACTAGCATACAATGCCGAAGCTCCCTCATGATAGCATTCGGTGCATCTTCGAAATCGCGGATGGCTTGCACTCAAGAGCTACGAGCTAAGATGCGGGTTCACCTTCAGGAATTCCTTAGTTGGTATGGGCATTCTCAGTGGCCTAATGGAATTACTTTGGACACAACAAGAGGCTAATTTTTCAAAACTATAAATGAAATCTTATACAACTCCGACTAGAGCCGCAATTATAAATGGCTCACAAACGTTCCTCCATTCCATTGGCAGCCTGCGTAATGAGGCAACGGTGAGGAATACCGACATAGAGCTTTTCTATGACTAAATAAAAGGGCACGTAGTCCCTCAGAGCCAAGAACAGATGTAACCTTACTAACGGACTCCATGCTGTCACCGAAAACGAAGATCAGTACCATTTATTTGATTAAGAGTGCAAAATGTCCTAAAACCTTGCCATGTAAACTGTCAGCCTCCGAGCTCACCTGTATATCAGCAGCCTCTGTATCCGAAACTCGTGAAAAGAAGATATTCTGTGAAACAACCGAACGCTTAATCACATGTGTGGAAGGACCTAGCCACAGCAAGTGTTACGCGTTGGCCAGAGCTAGATGATACTAAGAACCTAAGTGCCGACAGAGTAAGTTTTACGTATTAGAGCTTCAAATAACGACAACCGAGGGAATCGGTATTTGATCCTTCACATCACATCCAACACAGCAATCAATGTGACGTGTAGGAGAGCACTACCACTAGTTATTCCAATGTGCACATCCACCACGACTTTCTTTAAACAAACCTACAAGTCTGTCGCTGAAACTAGAAAGCAATCTAATCGGTCGCCGCTTCGAGGAGGACGCAAATAGCGACAACAGACGTTGTCTAACGGCATTGCTAACATAAATAAAACACAAGCAACGATGAAATGGCGTAACTAGCCCAATATTCATTAAGCATCTCCAAAGAACTCCCATACTCACCCAATCTGAGCAATGAAGGGAGTGGAGATGCCAATGAAATCAAATGCAGGTGTAGAAACGTACAGGCGTTGAGATAGGAGGGAAAACAGTGAGACGGGGTGAGCGAAAGAACTCGTATTTAGGTATGTGAAGAGATGCGACGTAATGATCCTATTGGGTTGGGATTGGGGAAGCAGCATAGCGATGGGTGCCGTGAAGGTTCAGAACAAACTTGGAGCGGGAGAACGAGAAGTGAGCAATTGGCTCACTTAGGCCACATACTCGTAGATGGAAAGACTCTCCGAGCTTCGCTTGATGAAGTCTCGTTCAATCAGAGAGTTTATGGACATCTAAACGAACGGGTGGGGAGCAAAAAGCGCCAATTAATTCAAGGATTAGTGAGAGGGAACCGGAGTTTCTCTACTCACCTTAATCTGCGAAACAGCAGGAGCGAAATGAGAGGCCATCTGATCAATGACCTCCTTAACTAACTGATGGTGTTCCAGCGTTTTGCGAGCCTTCATGATACGAACAATGCATGCCTGGAGGTAATCAAATAAGTCAGCGCAGAATTCAAAACACACAAGACCTTCAACCGGCCAAACAACAACAACGCACCTGGATTCCCAGCTTGCGGTCACAATCGACATTGGCATTGGTGGTTTCGGACTCCTGTTTGCTTTCGCTCTTAAGGGGGAGGTTGAGATTCACACGGACCCGCTTGCTGCAAGGGAACAGAGGCATAAATTAAGACCTTCAAACCAAAAGAACATTTCGCTGCTGTTGTGATCTTGAAAGCCAGCAAGCAATGTTCGTGCGTATGTAACGGGACCAGCGAGCAATTTGTGCGTTTGATTTGCACCTAGACACCCAACTAACTTGTCCACGACCCAACTGACATTTAAGACCGCTCGGCGACACTAAACGCCAAAATAAGCCCGAAGAGACCACGGATTAGAGGCTTGACAAGAAGCAGGCATGCCATACCTACCGTTGCACCATCGTATGGTTTGCAATGAGAGGATCATACTTCCTGCGAAACTCTAGTCGACTTAAGATCCAGTTAAATTCCATTTGAGTACCTCATCCATTCACATATTCATTGGAAGCAACTGAATTAAGGCAAACGACCCACGAGTCCCCAACTCACTTGTTGTAGTTCTTGTAAAGGAAGACCTGCGTTTGAGGTTTCAGTTCCTCCTCTCCAGTTGTCTGTTGCGCCTTTGACTGATCATCGGCTTCCCCCGAAGCCAATTTTAGAACACGGCCTTTCAGAAAAATCTGAAGAATTTGTTGAAGAGTGGACATTTCGATGTTAGTCTGGCTTTGGATTTGTTCAACAGTGTAGACATTGGAGGTGTTGTACAGCATTAGTACGGCCACTTGTAAGGCAGACACCTGGGTCAAAATGATGGATATTTTAAGGGAATTTTCAGAGACATACGTGATTCCTTTCGAAAAACTTACTTGGAAAGTGTAGCGCGACTTGGTAAAGAGAGAGATAACTTCACAACGACAAAGTTGATAACACCAGGCAAGCTTTCGACCTTCGTGTTCTCCTTGATAAAATTGAGTGAAGATGGAAAAGCACCTCTCCAACTACAGGAGACACTTGAGTAAGGGAACATTGCGCAGAGCAGTAGCAGACTACTTTCACCAGTACAACTTACGTCTGGAGGAAAATTTATGGGAGCCTGCCCCTGGAAAGGCCACGCATTGGAACTCAATACCATCACGCTTAGTTCAATGGGAATCAATGGTTGACCTAGAGAAGTAGCAGGAAAATGCTTTAAAAATGACCACACACGACATCGAAAAAACATGTCTTGCAAGAAACCTACCAGTTTCAAGATTCTTCTGTTTACCGAGCCAGGCGTTGAACTGATTGCTCACTTCGCGGCTGCCACTAACGTCCTGGAACATGCGCTGGAGCTTTGAAGTATACTCCACACCACAAGCGCCTTTAAGAAGGGATATCATCATAGTTTCAGCAGCATCGGAAACTGACAAATTATGCACAAGACGACGGGCAAGCGTGTTTGAATAGAACTTTTGGAAAACGTCTTTATCTTCCACATACTTGAAGACGTTCATCTAGAAGGAATCAAGTTGCATTTTACTACGAAGTGATGAAATAGGATTCTGTTCCAGGTAAACAAAACTACCACATCGTGGCACTAACTCAACTTACCACAGCACTGAGAGTTGATTCCAAATCATCGAGTTGGACTTCTTTGCTTCTAAGAAAAGCAAAGGCAATGAATTAGGAAGTAGTGCGCTAGCCTAATTTGCGCACAGAACAGTAATCACGGGACAGCGAAGTTCAAGGCTAACATTGACAAAATACCAGATAGGCGGCAGTACTTGGGAATGGACTGAGAGGACACGTAGGCAAACAATCAGCTGATAGTCAAGCACTACTGCTATCGTGACCACTCAGCAATAAACGGCGAAAGAAACGAAACACCATCTTGGTCTCATTTAACTCACCCCTTTTTGAGCAACATATCGGTGTACTTCGCAAGGAGTTCAGGTGTTTTGCGAGTGCAGATACCGTTATCGGTGATCGCGTTGCGATTGATAAAGCGTTCACATCCCTTGCCGATGGCTCGGCTAAATGAAGGGTTGTTCTCGAACGCCTTAATCAACAAACTGTCGCATTCGCGCTGCACTTTTACTATGGCATCCACAAAAACTCTGGGGTTCTGCAAGCAGATCAATTTACCACTTAGAACATACTTCATCAACGACTTAAGGTATCTTCCATGACCCTACCGTTTTCGCATCTTCGGCAACTTGCCGCACAGCGCTAGTGCCAAGCTCCTCAACATAGGACTCCATCATCTGAACCAGTGTGCTTTCACCTTCATCAAACCGTGTCAATGCCCTGAACATTCGTCGCAGGTCTTGATTACAACAAAAAGATGGTATTCAGTATGCGAAAATGCGTCGTCACGCAAACAATCGCAAAAGAATTGTAAATCTCACCTTCAATCCTACCATCCTTCAAGAGGTTGACAAACTCGCGTGAGATGGCGAAAATATGGTTACCGATCAAACTCTCCTCGGTAGCCTTTACCAATTCAATCAAAGTGGTTGAATGAAGATAGGCAGCAGAGCGTTTTCTTTCCTCGGCAAGGCGAGTCTCGTACTAAAAATTATTAAACACAAACACAATATTGACATCTGGTCAAAAAGAAGAATCACAAACGGTAATCGTGCTAATACTTACCCATTCAAGATACTCAGTGACCGGATGTGATTCAATATAATGTTTGCTTTCGGACTCATAGTACCTACTGGTTTCGCTGAGAAAGGGCTGCTCGAAGTAATCGCGATAAATCGGTATGCTAGCTGAGTTCTCCAATGACTGAGGAACGACAGGAACCGACGGGTTTGCACTACTTGAAGTGACGGGAGCCTAAAGCGGGGGTATTGTTTCAGATCGGAAATGAATAGAATCACTAAACTAGTTCGATTTCTTACTTGCACAAGTGGCTGGCAAGGTTGGTGTGCATTTGTCTCACCGGATATGCACAACTCAACCAAGCTATTAATGATAGTATTCAAGCGTGTAACCAAAATACTTTCACCTCTGCGTTCTCGAGTGATTTGCTCGAAGACGGCGGTCATTAGCGCCCTACTACAGGGCTTGAATAGCTCATCCTTCCAGATCATTAAAGCGAGCTGCAAAATATGCAAAGCCATGAGTTTGGAGATAGGTTAAAATGACCCATACCGAGTAAATTATGACAACATCTTTAACCCCCTCATCAACCTTAGTTTTGATCCAGTTGCGATTTAGATAATTGCATCTATGGTCAATATATTTAGCTGAGGCGGCATAATTTTTCCAGTTAGTTTCAAAGAATGAAAGCAATTCGGAACCTTCCAAACGTTCGGCTTTCTGTAAAAGGTGTTAGATTTCAAAGAACTTACAGTACGGAGGCCTGAAACATATTCCTTAAAAAACTGCCTTAACTTTTTGTACAAATCAAGTCCAATAACTTTGCTGCTGTCTTGGACATCAGCAGTGATACAGTAACCATAGACGTAATTGTTTACAGCAGTGTGCTCAGCCTTCGTTAAAGTTTCCATTCGGAACATCTTTTCGAAAATTGGTTTTAGTGATTTCCACAAATCATCTAGACGATCATATGCACCTCGATGCATGGTACTCAACAACAAGATACCCGAGGAGTACAACAGTTGATGAAACAGTTTCGAAGATGGGCGCCGAATCAGCCCTCACAAAAACATTAATTTAAGTGATTTTTGAGAATAACGTTTTCCTGATATTTATATTTTTGATCTTTTTATTTCAAATATTTGAAAATTTTGCCACTTTAGGGCACTCATTCTATTTGTGATGGTAGCTAACCCTATTATTAAAGTGAAAAAAAATAAATTTAGAATTCAGTTTGTAAATTTATTCGAGTTTTGATGTATTTTATGTTACTGATAAATTACGAAAGCAAATACCCAACTCAAATCGATTCGGGTACTAAGCCAGCGTATTTGTCATACGCTAAATGAAAGATTTCTGAGTCGATGATTTTTTTGCTGAATAACAACAAATGTCTTTCAACTTATAGTTGTGCAATTTTTGTGGTAGACATGGGCAAAGTCAATATCTATGTAGTTATTTGCGAAAGATTTTATCTGTCCTATGCAGGGGTACAGTCCGTTCCTTGGATCATTATATTTAGGACACACTGGTTACTGTTTTGTAGCCCGAGTGTTTTGCACTAAGGCGCAAAAAATTTCCAGGCTGGTCCTCTGTAATGTCTAGTCCATTCCTCTTTTCTCACTCTGTTGTCTCAGTCCCTAGTGTCTTTTCATGGACTAAATTAATGCAGCTGACGATCCAATTTGACTTTCTTCATTAAGATTTATGGGAAAATGGAGAACCACCAATTGATCCTCCGCACGGAATATGCAGATTCCTCAGACCGCAAAGCGACAAAAGTATAAGGGGCCCAAAGTAACTGGATTCATTTTATCAGGTTGCCAAGCTACCAAGTCGTATCATGTAGAAATGTGACTTCAAAATTTGGGCGTGAGGATTTCAATCCTACTTTTACCTTGCCGACAAAGATTGGATCTGAATCCTCTGCATGGCTTGTTTGGTAAAGTTTCCGTTGAACATTTCCCTCACACTATGTAGACTGGGTAAAACTCAGTTTTGCCCTAACAAATAAAAATTTAATTAGATGCTAGGCAAGAAGGGCGATTCCGCGATTATCGGATTGCTTTCACCTTCGTTGATTTCATTTTAACATACTACATTTTCGATATCAAGAGAACAACTACCTTGAGCTTCAAATCCTAACGGTAAAATCATCAATCACACTGCTATATCTCGAGGTCATGGTCAACGGTAGTAGATGCATTATCCCACTCTAGGGAAAACTAACCTCCAAAACGTGATGATGACCCAATATGACTTCTTTTGTCCTTAATACTTCAGACGAAGGTTGATGTAAATTACTGCCATTTCTACGAGTAAGGCAACAAACTACGTAACTGAAAAAAATGATCTTATTTTTTATTGTAATTGTTCACCACTGGATCCTAGTCCCTGAGGCGCATTAGACTAACTCGTTCCTAAAGGTACAAGATGTGCAGAGTACGAAAAAGTACAGCAGCTGAAAGTCACGAGAGTCAACCATGACATTAGTCAGATTGTGATGCCTTTCATCTGCAACGACTGATAGTAATTTACAACCAACTCTCGTCCTCAGTACTTATTCAAACCAACATAGAACCCTAAAACTTAGGTGAGTAGTTTTACTCGAATTTTAAATTGGAATCACTGCCTTTAGCCTCTCCAAGCCCCAATTACAACTCTTATCTACATTTCCCCTTTGTCCTTGAAGTAATGGACAAGAGAGCAAACTAAAATGACGTGGGAGGCAAAGAAGGGTAATAAACCGATTACCAAATACTGTGTACCAACTCTGTTGCAGCACTTGATAATAGCATGATAGAAGGTAAGTAAAATCCCCCGAGGAATAATACTTCATGTACATTACGTGAAATAGCAATCCGCGTCCCAACAAACCCGCAATCCATTGCGAGACAACGTAAAACCACGTGAATATCGCAAATCAAGATCACCTGATAAGCATAAGCGACTGCAGATTTTGAAAGTAGATACTAAGTACAAAGAACATAGTTTCACAAGAATTACCCCACGCCAGAGAGTTGCAAGGACCAATAACACACTTAGTCATCAACAATTTAATACGAAAAAATTGGGGTCCATTGACAAATATCAGGACTAAAATTCCACTACACGAGAACGAACTGAGCGACGGCGTTGCATGTATGAGTAAAAAGCCACGGCGTCGGCAGGAAGAAGGATAAATCCGGACACGAGCATGACCAAGAGGAATCCGACGATTATGGTAACTATGACGCCAGTTAAGGAAAAGTGAAACAAATGGAAAAACTACCATTCATTATAGTAGTTTGCAAATACTACTTTTGCAATAAATACTCCAAATATTTAAATAATACCGCTATTATCCATTCAAAAGTATTGGATACAACACATCCTCTGCTCCCATGGGTCACAAAAATAAAGACCAGTGGAGTAAAGAAAGTGATTGTAGAGACTGGGGGGAGAGAGCCGCGACTTCATCACTGCGAAACACAACCAGCACACTAACACCGATTCGACAATTCTGATACAAACTAATTAGGGTAAATAAATTCAATCGAAACATTAAAACATACTACTTGCTTATTTTGCGATTGAATTTTCAAAAAAAAAATGGGATTGCAATATAGTAAATTATTGACTCAGACACTAATAACTTAGGATATATTTAAAGATTGGATTTTCTGATTAGAAATACATGGGTTACAGGGATAGGCGACGATGAAACTCTACATTCAAAGTAAGGTTTTGTTTTTGTAGTTTGTAATGACAATGTGAATTAGAGCTCATAAAACTGTGAAATTTATTTGAATTATCGCAGGTGAAGATATAGGATGTTATCACAATCCTATTAATCATATGTATATTTGAGTATAATTCCATCCTTAATTACCCTTCGTAGAGACATTCGGGATAATGGATTAATATTAAATCCTCGCTACAAAGACCCTTGTGTTAAGGGAATGCCACATAGATGGTGGCGTTTAGAGGCAATAGTAGTTATCGATTCATATGACAAAAGCCAAATCCGATCAGTCGAATCGAAAGGGTTTTTAAATGGTGATTTGAAATATGAAAAATAAGTCACTCTGGGGATATTGTAATGCGAAAACTTTTATAACCACTTCAAGCTAATCGAGTCGAAGACTTTTCAGCGAATAAATAAGCGTTATTTTCGGCTCATTTTCAAATGACAAATCGTTTACATTACATTTACATAATCTGTCTAGTTATCCTTGGTGTTTTGCATTGGTGTATTCCAATTTCAAGGTTGTGTTGACAATCAATTAATTTAGTGATTTTTCGTATCGATACTACTGCAGTTCTTGGGAAATGGATGAAGATTTACCTTCCATGGAAGGCTTTGTAAGCCTTACTAATGACCGCGGTGTTCTTAAAAAGATTATAAAACGGGGTGAAGTTCCCTTTCTTCCTTCAATGAGAGAACGAATATTAGTGCATTATACTGGGTGGTATCATGGTGGTGAGCACCACGGTGAAGTATTTGATGATAGTTGGGCTCGAAATAAGCCTCTTGAAACTTTTATTGGACTTTGCTTGGATAAAAATACAATCAGAGCATTCGACGTAGTTTTAAGTACCATGGAAATGGGGGAAATTTGTGAAGTGATTGCTTTTCCTGATTATGCATACGCCGACGGCCAAGTCCGGAAGTATAAAATTGAGCGTCTTCTCTTCGAAGGTAGCGTTAATGTTTGTTAATGAAAAAGATTGGCCATCGTCATTTAGAGGAACAAGTTGTTTTGAAATCAGAACTGGGCCAAACATCCACTTAGAAAGTGGCGACAAAGTTAAAATTCATGTAACTGCCTACACAAAGACCGATTTTCTTCAAGACGATGACATTGAATTTATATTGGGTGATTATGAGAATGTTGGAATACCTATGGGCGTTAACGACGCTGTCGAAAGACATGGCCCCGGATGGGAGTTCTACATATGGGTGGATATTGAAGACACGTTCACATCGAAGCAGTGTCAAAAGCGTCATATCCCTGAAAATACAATCGTTTATTACTACGTCAATGTTATGTCCGTGGAAACACGTGAACGAATTGACCCTAAGATGCCATTCGCAGATAGGTGGAAATTTGTTCAAGAACGAAAAAAAGAAGCAAATGAGTACTTTAAGGTATGCAGCTATCTACTGTAACTTTTTGTTTTAGAATGGAAATTGCTGTCTTGCCTACTCTCTATACCGCACCATAAATCGCAGTTTGCTTTTCAAATGCGATGAAGACCCTGAGCGATCAAAGCAATGGGATGAATTGCGAGTTAACATCGACACAAATCGCGCACTGGCCGCTTTGCGAATGGGCCTCCCGAATAAATGTCTGAGTATATGCGATCACGTGCTCCAAGACAACCCGATGAACGAAAAAGCACTGTTTAGAAAGGCGTTATCCCTGTATATGCTGGAGAAATACTGGGACGCTAAGCAAATCCTACTTAAGATTATTCAAATGAACCCAACAAATAACGAAGCAGTCGAAAAAATGATCACTTGCGATAATAAAATGACAAATTCGAAAATAGCCCACTCGTCTTGGCTCGAGCCGGGTCTAAAATCACTAGGAGATCAAAGCTCCTAATTCCCCCACTTTTTCTTGGCTGACTTCCCCCTGAGGATAAATTCGTTGCACTGGAATCCAATCGCTATTTTGTTGGCTTCAGATGGCTAGAATTTTTAAACGTTTCCATCAAATAAACACTAAATAACACTCCATTTTATTAATAACGTGAATGAAACCATATTTTACTGGACAGACCAGGGTAATTACAATAATATAATGAGAATAGCTCATAAACATGCAACTGTATCCCTATGTTGAATATTTTCCCTCAAAACTTCAGGGGCAGCATTGTTCACAGGTTCCACTCCCTCTGAAGAATTCAGACGATTGACAAAGCCCTCGAAGAAATCAATATATCGACGCAAAGAGGTCTGTTTGTAAGCTAGAAAATGCCGAGGTCCGCTCTCATCTTGAGAAGCAGGATTTAACTGCGAGAGCTGAGCGGACAGTTCACTTAATTTTGGTACCGAAAGTGGATCAAATTCGTCAATTGTTTGAGGATCAATCGGCACACAGACGTAACCAGTTTTGGGATGAACGCAGAAAGGACTCTTCAATAAGTGTCCAGGACCTTGGAAATTGATCAGAGTAACGTTAACAGGAGCGATTCCCACTATGCACCTATAAAAAGTACAAACCTGTAGTAACGTTTACGTCGAGTCTTGGATAGAGTGTGCTGAGAACGATGTCTTTAACAACGTTGTCCCGTTTTTCATTTTGAAGAAAACACTTGAGTGTATTCCAACGCTTGGCTACTAAGGAATCATCTCCCTCATTTTCCGGCTTAACCGATGTCCAGCGTTCTAGTAGTGTGCTTCGGTGACTAGATAAGTCACTGGGCAGATAGTTGAGAAGCCATCCCAAACGTTCAGGATGCCGAGAGCCCAAAAATTCCTGCGATGCACAATATTTCACAAATCGTGTATTCAAGAAATTAGATGCGGCTTCTAACGAAGGATGGAGAGACCGTTCACAAACCAGTCCAGTTTTCAGTTTAGATTGCTAAATTCTGCAATAAAAAGTAGGACATTTGATTGTATCTACCTTTTTTCCATCGTTGCAATGAGCAATGCTAAGATATTCAGCGATTGCAGTTCGGCCTGCGGAATCCAGATGTCTTGCAACACGGTCACTGACCCAACAGTGTACGCCCCGACGGCCGGAATAAACCCATAAAATGTGCTCAAAACCAAAATCTTCCCGTAAAGCTCGGTCCATACATATTACAGCACATTTTGCCAATTCCCAGCATTTGTGACATACTGGACCCTTTGAATAGGAGCTCACTGCGCCGCAGCAGAAACGGATCTCGTCGTAGTCCGTTAGATCGATATCGAAAACGAGTTCTTTCCACTCAGGCTAGAGAAAAGACACTAGTAATACCGATATATGTATACAAACAGACGTCAGGTGGGGAAAAACTGCAATAAAATTGAAAAACCAAGACCAACCGTGAACGAAAGATTTGACAGAGATCTTTGCAGCTTCGGTGGCGCGCTATACACCGCACCAATGTCTATTTTGTAAGGGCATGATTTAACGAGTTCTTTTCTAAGTGAAGCAGGATCGTTGAAACTTTGGTACCTAATATAAATATCACCTGGGAGGGTGAAGCTGAATTCCCTTCTAGAAAGCTACGAAATATGAATATAACTAAGTACCATCTCGGAGGGTGTTCTTGAGCTGTAGGTTAGCCACCTACATAGCAATTCACATGGAAATATTTTCTTATAGAACAATTTTAGATATTGGTCAAAATGCTCAGAAGAATCCATTAGTAGCAAATCGAAATCCGGAAAACAACCGGTGCCAACAATAACCCGAATTTTGCAGAAAGTACCTCGGGGTAAACTCTTATGCATACAAACAATATATTACAAATGAATCCAGATGAAAAAATGCATTGTAACGTTATATCATTTCGTAAGCTTTTTCAAATTAATCAAAGCACAGACACTTAAACTGTTTTAATAGTGACAATTATTGTGTATAAATCGGTTGGATCTTCGCGCAGGCTTAGTAAGTCTAGATTGTAATTATTGTTTCTTTCAGATCACAATTCATCTGCTTGCCATGGATTAATGGAATCCACTTGTTGGATTTTTTACATAAAATCCTGTGACCTAAATATAATATGTGGTTTCTTGTAACCATCAATAATATTTAGGTAAGGAAGACTTTGAGATTTTGAAACCACTAGGTTTTGAGCATCCGCTGTTTTTTGGATTTAAGACGTCCCAAACGGAGAGTTTAATTTTAAAAGTGCTATTTATAATTAATGGAGCTGCTGGTCATTAAAAAATATATATTGTAGGCTCATGGTTTGTTCGAAAATTACTCGATTTCATTGACTGATGCTGCTATTCAAACAAACTCGCTATATTTACAATAAACGGTAATTACAGGCTCTTCAAGCGCTCTGAAAGCATGCAGATGAGGCTATTGGTAATGCTCTAGCCTCATTGATGTTTAAATGATATGTATGATCACTTGCGATCGAGCATCCTACTCGAAAATTGGCAGGCACCCCAGTCCCGGGAATAGTGCTGCCCAAAACCACATTATTCATAAGATTTCCTTGTTAAAAAAGGAAAATTCCAATTTATATTAGAAAAAAGCCACAATTAGTCTTTCAGCTCAAATCGGTTTATTTCTCTCTTGTTGGTACATTATTCATACTGATTTTAAAAGGAAATTGTAAAAAAATAATAGAAGATCATCCAGAGGAGTGATTGTAATAAGAATCATTGTTTAAAAGTATGGTTCAAACATTTCTACAATGACTGAGGGGGAGAAAAAAGTAATGCCAGCCTGATTACTAAGGGAATGCAATCGACTTAGCCATATTCGCAAAATTGTCCTGGCCTATTTGATAACTTTGGGTTATCATAATGAAAAATATATTCAACACACCAAGTTTTCATAACAGTCACTTCCTACAGCTAATAGCATCATACTTGGTAATTACTGCGACCTTTTGAAGTATCCAAAAATTCATAGTCGGTGATTGCTAATCACCTCCGCCTCATCATCACCTTGATCCATTATCATGGTAGAACATAACTCATTTCGACCGATAAGATGGTCGGCATCTTTATTGATTACAGTATGAAAATAGAACCTCCAGCACTGCTCTCAGACTCACAACGTACATAAATCTCTCTCTTGCTGGCTCTTGGAAAGTATATCTGCATTCTTGTCTTGGCGGTAGACAGGACAAATCACGTTCCCTTTGTACGTGCATCATTTTATTGATCATGGGTGTTCTTCGACATAAAAATGTGGTTTCGAATATTCTATTTTGTAGCAAGGGTAAATAATCATATTACATCTGTGCGTAGCAGTGTTATCACATTTTAGGGATGTTTGTGCAAACAGTGAGTCGCCACTTCTCCCACAATAAGAGAGATTCGCGAATTTTTTCCCGTCGGTAGTTGCAGAAGCTCTCTATCTGGGTATTGGATGACTCATCACTATCCGCTGGTAAGTAGTATTCAACACGTCGAGTTAGGTGTAGTTTGAAATGCCGTCGATTTTTCCCTTTCGCCCCTCATTCTTGTAGATGATTAAATGCATAAACCGTAAGAAATTGAGTTCTTATTTATATCCTCAGCATTGGATCACGTTAGAAGACTGCATAGACTCTCTGGAGATATCTCCTGGAAGAGAACATTAGGACTTACAGTTTCGGCCTTAAAAAACATCGATGTAGCTATGCTAGAATCAGCAATTGATGCGACTGCGCCCCGCCCCCCAGCACCTAACACTACCGAATGGAATAATCTGGGGAGGTGAATGTTTATTGGAGGCGAACAAGCAAGGGGCATGTGTAGGAAAAACATCCGCCAATTATGAAAATACCTGCTAGTTTGACTCCAAGACCTGAGAATATAAGCCCACCAATTTAAGTTACAAAACAGTCTTGAAGTAAGCCAAGGAAATACGATATATTTACGGAATATTAGTGGTCGGAATCACTGTCCACTTTCTTTTTAGACCGTTTGGCCTCAATCTTCTTAATTTTTTCCTCCAGTGGTTCCTCAGTTGTCCGTTTTAAAAGAGGTTTGCGTTTCGGTCCCACTAGAAACGGTACCTCGCGAGTTATTGCTGCAAGGTAGTTGTTCTGGTGTCTTTCAGGGAACATTTCTAGAAAGGAGTTATAAAAGGCGAAAACTTCTGTCACTTTCAACTTCAGCCAACATCACTTCCGATATCTTTGCCCTAGAGTCCAGTAAACCGTTAGATAAAATTAAAAGATGTGAGTTGATAAAGGCTGACAAGCTACCTGACAGCATTCTGAGTCCATATTCTTTGCATGTTCCTTATAATATCATCCATGGCAACTACATAGTCTTAAACGAAACACTTCATTTTACCTTCGCTTGTCTGCCATTCAAGGCCATCGAATTGCGGTTGAAAGAAAAGCAGAGGTTCAGCTAAATATTAAAAACCTTGATATAAAAGAGGACATTGCATACGCTCCGCCATTTGATACTGTGGTTTTCCAGGTGTTTTTTCTACATCTAGGAGAGCATCGATGACCTTTATCCTAGATAAGAAAATTCAAACAGGGGACGTGCAAACCTCGGGTGACTCCAAACCCCTTCCGATTGCGATCAGTATTGATGCTATACATCGAATCTGATGATACAGAAAGGCAGTGCCTTGTATATTCATGCAGCACAACTGCCTTGGACTGCTACAAATGTAAAATAATAGCAAGTGAATAAAAATACCCCGAGGAGCTGGTATCATCGACTGAAAGGTCCACCTTATGGATGCGGCGAACATAATTTACAACGCCATTAGCCACTTGAGAAGTGCAGAAATTCCGGAAATCGTGTTCACCTATCAGCTTTCCCGCCGCAGTCCGCATTTTTTTAATATCAAGACCGAAGGTGGGAAAGTAATACTTATAAGCGCGACCATGACAATCATGCCGCGGACTGAAATCGAGGGGAACAGGGCACCAAGCAAGAATGCGTATGTCCCGCGGTAAATGTTTATTTCCAATTAAAACGTAGTCCAATTCTTCTTTCTCGGGGACTTCAAAAGTCAGGAAAAAGAATAAAGTGAAAGGGGAACAAAGAACGGCACACGTTCAAAAAACTAACACAGTATCGACTTGTCTTCAGGAGCAACAACGCCAATTCCTTTATGTACATTAGATCTTAGAGTTAAAGCAACAACCTAGAAATTTGAAATCAACGCTAAGGATATACTACCTGCGAAAATCCACTAACCCCTTTATCAGTTCTTCCACAAACAGCAAAACCAATTTCACTGGAGTTTTCAATCATCCGGCACTTCTTAAACGCTTCAATCACTTTTTCCGCAACAGTCAATTTGGTTAAATCTTGACGAGCAAGACCAGAGTAATCCCAACCCAAGTAAAGGATCTTAAGAGCTATTCGTCGTTTCGTAAATCTTCAAATATACAAAATTAGTCACCTTACTTGGATAAATCAACCTTTCTCTTTGGCTTCCCATCATCATCGTTCTGCATGTTTATGATTCGACCACGCAGTTGCTTAATTTGATCTTCTAGTTTCATATTTCTTTCGACAAGCTCCTTTCAATTTATATAATGAAAATAACTTACTTCGTGAGTGAGTTTTTGCAATTCGGAAATCGACATGGATCGAAAAAAGGTCAGTCGAGGGCATAAACGCATAAAAAGCAAATGGGAAGCCGTAACCTTGTGTTTTAGCTCTGGATTCCGGGTAATGAATTTTAAAATATAATTTAATCGGAGCATGTAGCGAAGCGCTTTTTATAAATTTAATCAATTTAATCTTTTGCGCATTAGACGCATATTGAAAACAACATAGCAACTGTTAACTTAATCGAAGTTTTCATTTAAATGAAAAAAATCAATAATTTAATTTATTTTTCGAGGAGCAAACGTGTCTAGGTTGTATTTGTGTAATGATTTATTAAATTCAAGGCATTTGAGCACGACCTCGGGAAATCTCTCTGCCTCTCTTGCTCTTTGTTTCGTTTTTGCGATATGGTTGATTTGCTACCTGGTTTCGATGGTTTCAGCAGTCTCGTCGATGATCGTGGGGTCCTTAAAAAAATTTTGAAGGAGGGTCATACGGATTTTTCTCCATTGAAGGGTGAAACGGTCATTGTTCATTATGTGGGAACCTATGTTGGTGGTGATGAGGATGGACAAAAGTTTGACTCGAGTCGTGATCGTCAGGAGACTTTTTCATATAAAACTGGAGAAGGTAGCTGTTAGGATTTACTAATTTTTTAGGCCAAGTGATAAAGGGGTGGGATGTACTTCTCCCTACAATGAAGTTGGGTGAATTGTGTGAGGTGGTTATCGCCTCGAAATATGGCTACAATGACAGTAAAACGCGTCGTTTCGAAGTCGAATTACTTGATTTTTATGGTATGTTGTTGATTTTACCGTTAAATGTGCATTAAGGTGAGGACGTCAGTCCAAAATATGACTCTTCCGTCCATGTAACCAAAATTTGTCCTGGTAATGCCGCAGTCGCTCCAAGCACTGGATTCAATTGTGAAATAAAATTGGAGGGCTTCTGCAACGGTGCAAAATTTGATGATCGTACAGTCAGCTTTACGGTCGGTGACCCAGAGCAAGTTGGCATTCCCAAAGGTCTTAGTCGTGCTTTGAGTTATATGAACGATGGATGTGAAGCCAGAGTTAGAGTTACTGATAAAATGGCTTTCTCAGAAGCAGAGTGCCTTAAGCGAAACGTGGCGTATGGGTCAATCCTTTACTACTTTGTTAAAATTTTGTCCTGTGAACAGCGAAAAAGCGTTACTGTTTTCTCGACGTTTAAAGAAAAGATGGATCATCTGGAGTCACTAAAACAGAAAGCAAACGGCTACCTCAAGGTTAGGTGTTTTGTTGCCACTTTGACCAAGTCGTCGTATAGGAAGGGAAATATGAAGTAGCGGCCGAGATGTACGGCGATATCCAAAGTGACTGCCTCAGCATTGTGACAGATGGCTACAAGCAGTTTTGTGCATTCAAGGCCTTTAAGTGCGTTTTGCACCAAAACAAGGCCTTGGCGTACTTGAGAAGTAACCAAACAAAAGAGTGTTTGGAAGAATGTAAGAAGGGCCTTGAACTCGATCCCAAGAGCGAAAAGTGCCTCTATAGAAGAGGTGAGGCTTATATAAGGATGGGTGACCATGATGAAGCAATCAAAGCTTTCGAAGAAATCCTACTTCTTAATGCTGGTAACTCGGAGGCTGCCAAAAGACTCAAATACTGCCAAAGTATGATAGAAAAGGCTATTCAGCGCGAGAGACGAATGTTCCAGAGTGCATTTAGGCGCCTCGGGCAACAGGTATGATTCTCTTGATCCGCCAGCTTAGCTTTGCTCTAGACGGAAGCTCCTGGTCTGAATAAAGAAAATCCCACGGAGGAGGTCCCACGGCGCCCAGAGTCAGAGGCGACCGCCTGAATCGGCCATTTTTCACTTCCTAGTGTTGCTTCATCAATGGCCGTGGTTATGGCTGTTCTAATTACACCTTTCGTATTGAGCAAATTTGTATTTTTAGTTGTTTAGTATTTCGGTACTTACTGAAAGAAGGAGAACTTGGAGGCAAATTTAGTGTTAAGGCCTTGTAGTTCTTAACGTGCTGGTCGAGTTTGTCTTTTATGGAAACACTATTTCACATGGTAAAGTGTCCAACTAGGTGAATGTCTGCTCTCCGGTGCCGCAGGACTTGCTTATAGCATTTCAGTCACCAGTTTTGCCAGAGAAGCTGGAAGTCCAGCCTCTGTTCTTAAAAGTAAGGAATAAGAGCTAGACCTGTCTATGGGTATTGCGTTTCGAGTGGTTCAGGTTGCGATTCTGAGCAAGTGCTTCAACAGCCTTGCTCCATTGCATGGGGATGTCAACTTCAATTACTTTCTTATTTGTCTTTGACTGCTATCAGACCTCATACATTAGTCCCTAGATGGATTGAACTGATAACAACTTCTGTGCATATATACGTAAAGGTCAGAGTTGTTGTCATAGTGACTAGCTGAGTTTTTAACATTAGTAACATTAAGAGCAGTTTCAAAACACCGGTGTTACAGGTGTACCATCTGATACGTGTACTGTTTGCAGCGATAAGTGGGTTTTTGTTTTTTGCAGGAAAATCCTCTGCCCTGGCCCACATTGACCTATATATATATCATCCCATTCATAGCTCTGTCAACCGTCCTAGATTTCACGTGAACAAACGGGCGTACCGTAAAGTACCATGCCTATTTTACAATTGTACAAACTGAATCCCAACGTGATTAAATACTATGTTTATGCTACTAAAGCATTAAAATCTTTACCTTGACAAGTAATTTACAAAATTGCTCTATCTCCATATTACAATTCATTTAATTACATTTTAAATGAACCAGCTTATGGATCCCATTGTGAAAGTATCTCATGTTTTTGCAATGCATCAAAAAATGGAACTAGTCTATGACCTGATAGATGCTACATTGAAATTTGTATTTGGAAACTTGCGTAAATGTACACAAAAGACAAATCCTAACCAGTTACTGCTATTTAGAAATTATGCAACGTAACTGAATGACCCCTCAATTGTTATGCAACCAATCAAATTTTTGAGATAAACATTATCATGCAAGCTTTGTATTTCGATTTATTTGTTTATACTACCATCAAGGTAGGTGCGTCTGCAAAAGCACAAGGCTTCTGCAATGTCGGATGCGGTGGACATCATTTCATGCTTAGGGGAATATGTTTCAGCCATCTGTAACGGTTTTTTCGATAAAATAAAGGAGATATTGGTTAGTTATTCCCTGGTAAAATGAACCTTCTAGCAGTCATTTCCTGATTCTGTCAATGTAAACTACGGTGAGACTGTGTCTCTGAAAAGTCTGTTAATTGCGTTATCACAGCTTGAAAGGCGATACCAAAATTTACAGTTCGTCTCTACAAAAACGCTTTTTAACAAGCAGGAGGTATGGGTTTCGTTTATTCTAAGTTTTAGGACTTATATGGGGGGTTTACTCGTATTTATTCAGTCTGTCAAAATGTGAGTAATCCTTACAGAAGGTCCACGGACGATGCCATATCAACGCAAATTGCTGCTCTAATTGAATGCATTAAATGCTTTTGTCGCTTACGCTGCAGTTTGTTATCGTTGTACCCTTTTAAATTACTTTATGCGAACAATTGTGAATTGCCAAGGTTATTGTTCCTTAACATAGTTTAGCTTCTCAGTCATAACTAAGCACCTAAGGACGCTGGGCTCACCTTCAAAAAACATTGCCTCACTCCTTACAGGCCTACATACTCTCAAGTGTCCTGATAACTGCCTGGGATCTACGATGGCGCCCATGATCAACATTGCCAGGTACTTTTGAAGTTTATTTTTTCGGTAAGTATATATCTAGCTCTGGGTATTTATTTTTTCATATTCAGGACAGAAGCTGAAATTCTAGTATCTCTTCTAAGACTGGGGTCCCACTTAGGCAATTTGGAGTTTCTCAACTCTCTCCTAGCTCTGAAGAACATCTCGGATAAACTTGGTAACTTCTCGACCCGAGGAACGTTGGTAAGCTTATTTTTATGCTACTTCTCCTCCTCTGTAGCTTTCAACTGCCCATTTACTGCGACAGAATGGACTAGTATGTTCTTAATTTAACAACGAACTATACTTCTTCCCCGGAAGCAATTTTTTTTATCATGATTTTTTGGTTGTCATCCGAGAACCTAAACTTTTGGTTACAAAAGTTAGGTTGGGCTGTCGAATAGTAGTTCCTACTCCAGTAGCCTTAAACCGTCATTGACACTAAATGAGAGTCATTCATTTGGCTTTACTTATACCCTAGTTAGAGAATTTATAGAGTCAAGAAGGTAATGGTGTATCTCTGTGCAACGTTGGAGCTACATGTTCTTCGAAGTTCTATTTATGCTCTGTAGAGTTTTCGCCCCTGTGTTCAAACGGTAGATACAGCATCTCTGGAACCGAGTCCGTTAACATGCTGGCTTCAGGATTTTTACGCGGCTCTCCTCTCAAAGTTCACACTCTACTGGTATTCGGTGCTTCGCAATGTCGCCACCGATGCCATGGAGTTGCCATCTATTATCGCCAGCCAAAATCCTAACATTGTCCTTCTGTAAGCTTTCGGTCTTTCCGTAAAATATCAATAAATACCACATTATTGACTTATTGCAAAACAATTTTTTTCCTCGAAAATCCCCCGAAAATGTCAGGTTTTCTGTTGAGTTGTATATGTTACTAGGGTGGTTCCGCATCTAGTAACAAAGTCGTGTGGGAGGCTTTCAGAGTCATGATGGTTATTTGTTTATTTCCAGGGCGGAGGAATTTGTGAGTATGTATGAAGGAACGAGTGTGGCTCTTTTCTTCGACGCCTATCTACAAGACTTCGCCTACCTGGGTCACAGCTACGTGCCGCCCGGGGCCGCTGAGATGTACGTCAAGAGCTCCGACGCCATCTCTTGCGTCTTCACTATGCCGCCCGTGAGTTGGCCCTATTGACTTTTTGAGAAAATGATTCACATTCCATGTGTATGCGCTCACCACCTTTTCGTCTGCAACCATGTCCTACTTCGGTTAATAAAAAACCCCCAATGAGACTTTGTTGTGACAGTAGTGAAGTATGAATTAACTAGCTTCGAGTGCGGTAAGTTTTAAAGTGATTTAATTGGCTATGGAATTCTATCCCCATGGGAGCATTTTTCTACGAATATTCTGGCCAGCCAGGTCGCGCAGTACCCTATATTGGCTCGTCTAACTTGTTTTGGGGATTTTGCGCAGACGGAGAACAACACGCTTCCTCCAAGTGATTACGGCGCGTTGAAACGCTCTGTCCACTCGCTCCTCTCGGTGGAGATTGAGCGAACACCCCGGCCGCTGGTCACCCAACAGGTCGGTCCCCACCGCACCCTCTACGTCTTCAAGGTTGAGAAGCGCTTCTACGGCACTGTGCTGGTGGTGGGGGCGGGGTTCCCGCAGTCCTCTGCGTCCGCCGACGAGGGCCCGCCGCCGAGGGACCGCATCCGCGGTCACCAGCTGGCGGACGAGTCGGTGGTGGGTGGGTTCATCAATCGCCTCTGCGACCGCATCCAGTTGGTGGACCTGACCAAGTCTCTGCTGCGACACATGTCTGCCTAGCCTCTGCTGCCCTCTTACGTCTACCCATGGCCTAACTTAACTGATTCGATATTTTTGTAACACTTTAGCTATTCCAAAAGATTTTTAATTATCTTTTGAATCAAATAATTGTTGTATTTAATTATTATTTGAATTCATAGTGCCATCCAGCTCTGCAATGCGCGAACGTCGTATTTGTAGAAAAATGTGGGGATTTTTCGAAAGTAAATTTATGGATTTCTATCTCTTCTACATCAGGAACCTAGATTATGACCATGGTTATTTGAACCCATACCGGAAAGTCTAGAAAGGCCTGCATAGCTACCATGACGTCTTAGAGGGAACCATTCTGCGAAGTCAATGTTAGGTCGTCGTTTGTGAAAATCGATTACGTCCACTATCAATGCACATGTATGCCATAATTTAATCAAATATAATTCTAAAAATATTCGTGGCATCCAAAATTGCTGTAGCAGTTAGTGTCAGTAGCGCAGTAAACTTGAGAAGTGATCAAAGATTGGTCGTACGTGTATGCGTACTCGTACTGCTGTGCTTCTGGATTAATCGGATACAATGTGGGCTCATTAGTAGGAATATGGGCCTCGTTCCAATCGTAGTCGTAGGACGTAGAGTATTCAGTAGGATCCTCAACCCATCGAGTCTGGTAGACCATCTCGGGGGTTGGAGGCGGTTGGGGCTGTGGTGGTGGCGGAGGCGGAATCGATGGTTGAATGGATGAGAATAGGACTTTTTGATTTGTAAAAGAGGGGGGATCAGGTTGCCAGTTCTTACTGGGTCGACTGGGAGTGGCAGTTTCGATAGTGTCATCCAGCGAGAGTTTTGCTAGCACCTCAGGCTCGTAAGCGAATCGGTAAACGTACCGCTCACCGGAGACCTTGCTAATAATACCCTTTTCGTAATAGTACCGCAGAGACCGACTCAGTTTGTCATAGTTCATAGTTGGACGATTCTTTTGAATACCCCACAGCCTAGCAACCTGTAGAGTAATAACCATTCGATAACAGACAAAAGTACCAAAAGAGTGATACTTGGAATGTGGATTTTTTGGAAAGACGAAATGAATTTCTCCTATAAGGTTAAAAGCATCCTCATACGATTATCTATTTGCGCCCCAATGCTTTACAAGAGTATTGCTCAGCCAATTATTATAAACAGATGATGTTTAATTGAGCAAAGATGCGGAAGCATGCCACCCCTAAATTAGTATTTGAACAAACGTTCGCTGATCCAATGATTATTCAATCGTCTTAATGAGGCTCGTTTCATGATTCACTTGATGCAGTTATTTTGCTTATTTGAACAACTAAGTAAAATTAGGACTTAATAAGCAATTACCTCCTCCGGTTCATTCAGTTTGAACTCTAGTTTACGACCAGCCCAACAAATGAGGTGCTGACAGGCAGGATCCTCCAACAGCGTCACGAGGAACCGCCACAGCTGTTGGGACCCCTTCTGGGTGACCAGCTGTGACTGCTGTTGCTGTGCCTGCTGTGTCATCGAGGTCAACCTCTGGCTTTGTTGGTGCTGTGGATTCCTGCTTGATCTTGAATTGCTACTTTGGCTGTGTTGCTGCTGCCGATGGTTTGAATTGGCTTGACGCTGTCGTGCAAGATCATTCAAAGAAGAAGAAATTCCCTCTTTGAAAGGGTCGTCGAAGAAGTGCTTTGAAGCACTGTTCCAGGCGGGGTCCTGTTTGTCTCGTAGTTCCAGCATCTACGAAAGAGAACCTAGAAGGCATGTTAGGTTGAATATCAACAAAACACATTAATTCCAATATATCATTAATGTAAATTATTTATGTATGCAAAACCCTTTAAATCGAGATATAATTTCCAGATCATTGGTTACGATACCAAGTAATATCTCGAGTCATTTTATCCACAACTTTTTGTTACACAGATATCACGCTACCCTCTCGATAAGCCACAAAATGATTGTTTTAATATGGCATTTAACGATCTATGGCATTGAAATAAACACAAAAACTGCTTGAACACAAACCAATTTCTAAAATAAATTCAACAGATTTCCTCATTTCTTAGTTATCCTCTTGCTTGCCCAGCTTTAAATGTGAAAGTTAAGTGAAAAGAAGGCAGATGTTTCAAGAGGACCTTAACCGAATAATAGAATTACTACGTCTAGTTTAAATTTGTTTTGAAACTGCGAAGTAAGTCGGAATAGTATGCATAACATTCAGAAGCATTTAGCTCGAACAATTATAGTGATCCAAATGAACACTATAACTCGATTTACCACAAACCTACATTTTTGTGCTAGAACATTTTTACGTAAAAAAAAGGTAGCTGAAGAATTGCTAACAATTAAAACGCTGTAAAAAATCACTTCACTTATTCCAAAGGAGATTAATCCTTAATATTACACAACATCGATGTAATTGTAGATAACATTAGAAAAAATAAAGGACCGGAACATATTCACTTAAGGTGGCCACGTGATACGTAGCATTGAATCAATACGCTCCTTTGTGTTAATGGTGTGGTCTGACCATGCACGCCTTTGCAACTTTTACTTATCCTTTTTCGATCATGGGGAACAAGGAAAGTCACTACTCGACTGGCTCATCTAGGCGTTACTCCTTTGCCTATGGAGAAATCGATCGATTTGACTCGTCGGACAACTATCCCGAACGCATTTTGAAATCCACATCATCTATTAAACACAAAAAGATAAAGCCTTCAACGAATCCTCCCAAACAGTACCTAGCTGGTGACTCACAGAATAGTTATGACACCACTTCTAGTTCGACTCAAATGAACTTCGATAGTTGCGGAGACGCAACCTGGTCAGATCTCACACTAAAAAACAGGCATCCAATCAGAAAGGAAACTTTTCAAGTGCCGAGTTCGTCCAGTGGGGAGGATCCGACGCTTCTGGATATCACTTACGAATCAGAGAGCTCCTCATCTCTATCATTTGGTGATGGAAGTGCAGAGACTATCTTAAGCAAACTTCGAAGAAAGCGAAAAACACCGCAAGCGGTCGTTTCGAAGCATCTGGGAACTGTGATTCAGTCTTCAGATGGGAAACTCGGCACTTCGCAGCTAACACCTCCGTCAAGTCCTCGCTCTAACCATGAATCTCCTTCTCCGGTGCTAATAAAAAAACCGCACAGTGAAATTCTTGATCATCTGAAAAGCATCGAATCTCTCGATGCCAATATATCAAACAGGCAGATGAGCCAGGGCCCAAGCCATACGCCTGGTATGCATGGCGATAATGCAGGGTCTCTTCCATCACGATTCACTATTGCAACTCCGAGGGATCCAGACGAACTTAGTCTCAGGTGGATTACACCCAAACCAAGTCCGAAAATAGGTTTTACTGAGACCACAAGTGGAGATGTAATTTTCACTGCGTTCATACGACTCAAGGGAACAGGTCCCGATGAATATGAGAATGTGAAGAGGACAAGTGAAAGACGTCTACGGGGCCTACAGACGCAGCAAAACTGTCGCATCAAGCTCTACGACACACCAATGGAACAAAAAACTCAAACAGTTCACAAACTGAGGATTTATGGACCGGGGTACAGGGAGATTTTGCGATGCAAGAACCTGCTTCCCCGTTGCATATTGGAGCGGCTGGTTACTGCTCACGCCACCCTTGATCAGGTTTTGAGTAAGCCGATGAGGAGAAAGTGAGCAGAATCGACTATTGACGGTGAGCAGATAAATAAGTTTTTCTCATCGTTTGTATACACAAGGAAATACACGTGCCTTCCGTTCAAACCTGATCATTAGCTTATTCTGTTAACAATTCCCTTATATAGCAATATACCCTCACGCCTGATTAAGGGGGTAGAAGTTTGAGACAAATTACTTGGTAAAATTGTTTGTCTTTACCGTAGATTAAGCATTACATATCATTTACGACTTCTAATAAATAGACAAATGATTGGTTGAGTAACAACCTGGATACAGCTAATATTACCGTTATTTATGAAATAAAATCCTCTAGTATTTGGTACCAGCAAATAGATAGAGATATTTTTAGTATTAGTAAATGAAAGCATCTATAGTAAAGCAAAACAGATTAACTGATGAATCGGACAAGAAAATGAAATAAACAAATCTACTCAAATGGCATTTTCAAATTCATCGTCATTTAATTAAATGCGTTAATCAATTGCTCTGAGACCACACTTTCATTCACCCGCAGTGAATTGAGCGAGCTAAAAAAATGCTATCATCTAAAAGTAAGGGTGTTAAAAAGGCGATAGGTAGTGATCTGTAGTTTTAGGCCTATACATCCGGATCAAATTCATTCGGGCAAAATAAACAGTTCCGGGACGGTGTAATGACCGGATGGTACTGAAGAAATGCCCTCCACAGAAAGTTTGAAGGCAAGTTAGAAGGAGCGAGAAAGTGTAACGTACCTGGCAGCTGGAGTAACCGAATGATATGCCACGTCTGAATCTGATGAAATTGTGAAGATACCAACCAATACGAGAGGCCAATTGTGCCAGTAATTATCTCCTCCTATCTCTGTTTTCTACCATCGCAGCAGCAGCAGCAGTAGCCCGGGGAGGGGAGGATGAGAAAAGGATGCTCGAAATGGCAGGCAAAGGGGAGGCGAGGATAATTGCACCGATTTACTGCAGCAATTAACGCCAACTTATTCAAGTATGTATTCACAAGAGGAGCAGACTCGTCACTTTGAAAGACTCCAATCACTATTAAACGCTGGGCAGAAGCAAGACTTCTGTGATTGCTGAGACCACTTCCTGATAATTTATTTTGACGATTTAAAAGCTAAGGCACTGCAACTCTAAGGGTTTAATCCATAGCTTTAGAACCAAGTATATTCACTTAATTATAGTATGAGTAATTTTCTCAAAATCCCTTCATTTGCATCAACTGGAAGATATGAAACAGCTGACATTGCACATATCCTTTTAAGTTTGATGCGTAAATTGATAATTTTATTAAAAGGCATTTAAATATTGATGAAACATGAGGGTAAAATTGAACACTATTTAGTAAAACTTTTCAGGACATTCAAGAGCCCTTGAATACTAGGTTACACTTTCTGGTCTCCAAATATAGCAATTCCCTATCAAACCTTGAGATTCGATCGTTTAAATTGGCAACTATCACACTTTAAAGTTATTGGGTGCTAAAGTACATGCTCTTTTTTCTCCTCGTAGGTCATCCCCGATTTCTAGGAGATCCCATGTAAACCTCCCACCTGGTTTAGGCACTACTCCACTGCCTGTTTCATGCAGTCCTCCATCACCTAAATCTACACTAAAGTCAGAACGTTTTACTGATCTGAAAGAAATCCAGCAATATGGCTTTCTAAAACACTGCTCCAACGAAGATATTACTTCGCAAACGTCCCCTCAGAGGTCTCCAAGGACCGATCTATCAGAGATCCGAGGAGAGCTAATTGATATGAAGCTGACAAGCAATTGTGATGATCAGTGAGAATTAAAAAAAAACACTTCCTAATTAATTTCATAAAAAAAGGACGCCTTTCTCTAAATTTCATAACCCACAGAAGTCGCCACGAGCCTATCTCGTCGCTTTACTGGCACTGCGTAGATGCAGATCTAGTCTTACACCTCCCCTTGACCGTCCTGTTTGTAGCTTCACCATGTGGCTCTCTTTGCCCCTTAATACAAGCTTTCTGAGTTTACCACGCCCACTGATGGATTGGAAGGAGAGTCCCCTCATCCCCTAGCAAATAAAGCACTTTAGCTCGTACTAGGTAGACTTCACGATAGCAGTGAACAGAAACAGGATAACCCAGTTGTAAGTCGTTAATTTATGCCATGGAAACTACCGAAACGCACACTTCGAAAAAAAAATTGTGGAGAAGTGAGCCATACCTCAGTAATAACACAAATATACTTGGAAAAATTCAATTCCAGAAAATCTTAAAGCGTAAATTAGGATAGATGGAATGACAGCAACCTACGCCACAACAATATAACTACAAAAGTGGTAACTGTCAGAAAAAAGACTAAATACAAAAAAAGGTAAGTTGGAAGTAGCTTTGGCGATTCATTGTCAAAAAAATACAAAGAACACAGATTTCCCCATTCAAGAGGCACTCTCGATGGGAGTTTGACGAGATGAACCGACGAGCATAACAATAGATGGGAGAAATTGGCACAGATTTAGAGGTGACGATGGGGACCCTCAAAATCCGCACTAGGAGGAGCTTCGGTGAACAGTGAGCAACGAAGACTCTCAACGGCTCTGTGAAGTCGCAGAACAAGGAGGCCTCTGACCAACAGAGTGATGACGACTACAACAATGAGGCCACAAAAGGAGAAGACGAGGCGAGGGGCGAATATCTTCCACACCATCAGATGTCTACGGAGGACAAAGGCACACAGCAGATGGCCTGTGAACTATGACGAGTACAAAAAAGATTAAATCGACCTGTACATCTCATATCATAGATTTGTGTGACAGCAAGTGACAAGACTAGACGCTAATAACTCCTTGATGGGGAAATGACAGGTTAAGAATTTACCAAGCACTTCCTCCTCGAAATACCTCTAGACAAGTCAACTTGTACTCTTCAGTCACCCAAGGCTCGTTTCAAATGAAATTAACATGCATTGATTCTCAAAACCAATCACGGGTCGTTCCCTACATGAAAGGAATTTTTAAATCCTCATTAGTCTAAGAGCGCATTCGCCCTCTATTCACCTTTCCCAAGAGCAAAAACGTATGAAACAGCTTAACAGGTCCAAACAAGGATTTAAGATCGTAGGACTTCAGGAAATTCGTTTACAAGATCTCGCAACCTCCAAACCGATGGAAGCTTTACAAGTCAAATATGATTTATTCTAGATGTGGACAATCAACCTACTTGGCTGCTTATAGGGAGGTAGATTGTGGTTTTAAAAGCAAGCAACCTTCTTCCAAGTAGTTGCATCATGATTGCATTTGTACACAACGTGCGCTTTTAGCAATATTCTTTGGCAGCTCACACGAAGCAGTCTTACTAGTCTCCACAATTCTAATAAACGCGAGAAGTTAAGTCGAAGAAGACCCACTCACCAGACTGAAATGTGCGATAAGATGCCGTCGAAAGAGTCTATCGAATGCTTCCCTTAGAGCATCTGAGACCACTTTTGATTGAATTAAGAGAAGAAGTGCATCAACGGAGCCTTTAGAAGACATTGCATGCACGGCCAGCACAATGACCAGAGGCAACGATACGGTTACGATAATTTGAGCGGCGAATGTATTCATCAACACCAAAGCCCCTGGGAGAATTTTCGAGGAGGAAACGCGGTCGCCTTCTAGGACCGAAAAAGCCGCTTCCCAAGCAATCGACGGAAATGTAGCTTGGTGTCCCAGCCAAAAGAACCCTAATTCACCAAGAAGACAGGCGAAAATCGCCACATACCAGCTTGATGCTGAATGCAATCGTTCTAGAAGAGAGCACAAGTGTTACTTAAACCAAACCAGTAGGAGCTTTAGCATGGAACTGAGACCTACCCCAAAGAGCTTGGACCAGAACGTATGGGGTCTTCTTCGGTCGGCCAGAGTTCAGATAATAAACCGGAGGGAGGAGAAGACAAACTAGGAGAGCAAGACAGGGTACCACATAGGTGTCTCCAAGGAGGACAAGGAGAATAATCAGCGGGACAACGGTTAGGGCAAGGAGTAGCCAGGCGATGTAGACAGTCGGCAAGCCGCTAAGACACACTTGAGGTTGGACGTAATCGATTGACCTTTTCTTGGTCACGGAAATCTGCATCTCTGGAGCTAGAACCGTTGCGGTGACGAGAAGGGGATGGTAGCAAATAGTCAACAAAAGCACCCCAGCAAAGACAAATATCCCTCGAGCAAGGTGGGTGCGCAAACCCGACCTGAAAAACAATGAAGTAGTGAAAAACTGCAACGAGGGTAGTCAAGTCAAAATGAAAAATAGCAGACAAAGATACTTTTTTTCCATACGAGCCTTCAATCGCAAAGCGCTACCAAATGCAGATCAAGAAATAAATACTCCAGTAACACGTAGTTGAACTAATATTAGGTATTGCGATCCGGAATGGAACCAACAGTGTGTGCGTCTCAGTCCCATGCGTTAATTCGACTTGAATTCGAACAGTGTTGGCATTTAAAGTCTATCCTTTCTTATTTCACAAACCACATTGACAGACAGGCGCCAACGGCAATCATTTTAGCAGAAAAGATGAGCAATTTCAAATTCTAAAACTCACAGAAACTTTGGGTCTAGCATCCCAACCAGGCTTGACGCCTGACTATTGCCTGAATGTGTCGAGGCTATAAGTAGATCCAGTAGCCATAACGTGGAAAGCATGATGGCTGGAACAAGGGGTATAGTAGTGACTGATAATACAAATCCGGCAATTCCTGGAGTTTTTATGTTTCCCCATGCTTCTAGGCAATTTCTGAGCACCAACATGGCAGACCAGAGACCCAAGAAAGCCACCAGAAGTCGAAGACCCGCCAATTGGGAAAGCCAGTCTCCCGAAAGCGCGGTCAGACGCGTGAGGAGACCGACTCTGATATCGGTGGCCTCGGGTGTGATGAATGAATCGCCGCTGCTGTTGTTGCCTCCGCCGAGAATGACACAGGGTGAACGGGAAGGGGATTCTTCTCGACAGATCTCGAGGTACCGACCGGCCCAGAAAAGACACGAGCATAGAAGAAGACGACCGCCCACGATACGGAACCAGGTCTTTACACTCCTAAGCTGCAATAAAACATCCACATGCACAATTTGTTTTGATTTATCTTTCAATTAAAGCAAGAATAAGCACCAAACATACTCGTTGAGTACCTTACTGCTGACGTTTCGAAAGCAATGCTCTGGCGAAGTATTTAACAGAAACCTCGTGGAATCACTCATTTTAAATAAAAAAATTTCTGAAACAGCACGATAACCCAAGAATTAAAACAAGATTGAGAAAATTAGAGCCACTCGTAACTGGATAAAATAGAAACAACCGCTGCAGATAGTGCAAACAATAGTAAATAGAGGAAGTCCTTTTCGACACAAACAACACCGACAATGTAAGCATGCCATGGTTGTAAGCCAACCGAAAGTTTACCAACACAGTAGCCATGAAGACATGACTTGGGAGTCAGCACCCACCTTCCAATCTTCTAAGCCCCAGCCAATCCACCAAATTAATAACGAGATATGTAGCTAAAAGTGTTTCCTTAAAGCCTTGAAAACAAAAGTAATATGTATCGGTTGAAGAATGCTAGAAGACTAGTCAGTCAGAGTGACGCTTTATAAATGATCTAATCTCAGTTATAAACTCATAAGAGTGGCTAAAATGAGTAAAAAAGATAGAACAACATTGGTTTTGGTTTGAATATACACATCGAGAAAGCCAATGTACAACCAAAAAACTGAAAAACTTATAGATTTTCTGAGTGATTTCTATCACTTGTGGCGGATACAACCTCCAATGCCTTTTCATGCAGTTGAATCATAAATTTTCCAAACTCACAGTGAATAATCCCGTAAACACCAGTAGCGATTGAAGCAGCCAGGTCAAAACGGTTGCTTCTTGGACGACGAAACTATTTGACGATGCCGTTAGAGCAAGGATTCCAATCTCAACTGTAGACACAACCGTTCCCAGCGACACTGCCTTCCAATCCAGCTTCATCCAGAATGCCAACGCCAATCGATAGAAGATAATTGCAACGGGCAAAAATGCAATTTGAGTTAACCCCATGAGTGTGAGAGCAACTGAGATGCCCACTAAAATCATCGTAAGGATTCCAGGTCTATCGATATCTGCTTCGTGAGAGAGAAAGGCCAAAAGAGCCAAGAAAGTCAGAGAGAACCCGAAAGCGATAGCCCAGGGGTCCATGCGAGTCCAGTGTATCTGGAATGCGGAACGGAGGTTTCGAAGTTCAGAGAGACATTCAGTGAGGGTGGCTGCGGAACAAGGCTGACCGGAACTCAATTGCATACGTTGTTGCATTTCGGCGGGAACTGTGTGTAAACCAAAGCGAGTGCCATACTCCACGGCATATGTGTACATCTAAAAAACAAGAGAAAGAAGAGTACAACTATTAAACGGAAGCGTTTTCTTTGATTCGAGAGGATCGAAAACCGTTTAAATCCAAAACATTCCGTAACAACACTAAGAGTGGCGTCAGACCCAGGCAGAAATTTCGCTTGTCAGGTTCCCACCTTTCTACAAACTTCGCCACCAGAAACTAGAGATTGATGAATTTACGATGCCCATGCTTTTGCATCAGTATTACTTATTTACAAATTAAAAGGGTCTACGGAACATTTTGAGGTAGAGGAAGATTGATGTGATTATGGACTGGTGAAGCAGCAATAGGTACACAATGAGTGTAATACGTTCGCATGAAGACCATAGATTATTACAACCAGTACAAATTTGTGAAGGAACAGATTTATTGGTGCTTTTACGACATAAAAGTTAATTACATCTCAAGATCAGACGTGAAAGCTGCAAGTAGCTGATAGTAGTACGTTACTGGGAAGGAAAACACCGATTCAACCGCAAGACTGCATCATATGACATCAAAAAACCAGAACAAACCTGGACATAGTTTTCATTAACCGCCCGCACCAAGCCCGATCCGAAAAGTTGTGTGACCACGACCCCCAGATTAGAAAAGGGAATGGGAGCTCCAGTGAGGGCAGCTAGAGTGGGGACGAGACTGACCTGCTCCACCGAGAGTAGCGGGGCGACGTCCGTGGGTGGAGCACGGAAACCGGCGGGCGTAAAGACGAATAGCGCTGCGTCGACCTCAGCATCACTGTCCCCGCCGTGGTCACCGGTAGATGTCATCCCATGATCACCGAAGACCACAAGGAGATCGGAAGAGCGCAGTTTTGGAAGCAGTTCCCTACAAATATCAGCACTTCCTTTTCCCAGACATCGTTCAACCACTCCGTAACTGAGGCGATAAAAATAGCAGTTTGACCTAATAGAGAGCTTTCCGCGATCAATAAGCACGGAGCCCGATGCAACAGTGAATAGCCATAAAAAGCACACCACACAAAAATTCTCCTAGGGTTGTGCAAAGTCCTACCGTTTAAACATTTCTCAACCCAGATGTATTTTAGAGGACTTCTAGAAAGAGAGTGACTATTCAAGACGAAGAACAACAAATACTGCGACATTAGTCCTGATAGCACCATCAAGGAATACAAGTAAACAAAAACGGACCCCAAAAACTGATCCAATTCTTCCAATTTACGATTCATTTCACGATGAGATCGACCGAATGTATGTCCACAATGGTCGATTCCCAGCATGTGACCGATGAGAATATCACATTTGTCCTGCTCTACCTCCTTCAGAATATAGGCCCTCACGGCTGTATCCACTGAATCGAGGTCTTTAATGTTAAATGAAGGCATTGGGTGGGTTTCCCTGAATCTGTTAAGGCACGAAAGCAAGGTTACTAAATGAAATTATCAAACATTTTCACCCAATTCTAAACTTACCCGTTAGGTACTAATTCAACCCAGACTTGATCTCCAACAAAACACACCTTCTTCCCGATTGCAAACCACTGTTTCAAAATGTTGTCTTCCTGGAGTTCGCTTCCACCAAAATTACTTCCAGCGTCAATAAAAGTAGGCATACTACCCGTAAGGAGACCCTTCAGGCGTTGCATAGTGGTTGTAGGAGGATCCGCTATGAAATGTGCCAAGTAATAGCTTTTGGAATAATTTCGATTTTTCAGCAGACTCCTCAAAAACGGCATTCGAGAACTGGTGTCAAGAGGTGGTAGAAGGCCAGCATAAAGACCATCAACGAGAATAAGAATAACACGATCGAATTCCGGCTCATGATGAAGATAACCATTAGTTATATTGGTCAGTTCCGATCGAGTTAGAAGAAATCCTCTGGAGAAAATTAAAATCCCGAAAACGGCACAGCAAATACCTAGGGCTGTAAAGCTATCTAAAAATACGCCTTTATTTCTAGATCTCTCGAATCCCATCTCTGCTACCAGAAAAAAAGAAAAATGTGATTTTTTAGCGCATATGGGATATATATGGACGAAGCTAACATTCAATGAACCTTGAGAGTAATGAACAACTGAAAATAGTCATTCATAGAAAATTTAAATAAACTCATTCTTGCTTGTTTAATATTAGAGTTAGATAGTATTGTGAATAGAAATCACATCACACCTCTTGCGAAGCAAGTTCGTATTCACTGATCCTCAGTGAGCTATAGATGGTATCACAAATTTGTGAAAACACTGAAAGAAAAATTCGTATTGATTTTTATTTAAAATAAGATTTATCTTATTTGTTCTTGTTGTGATGAAGCATTTTATCTGGATCGGCATTAGTGAATTAAAAATTTTTTTAAAAATCTTTGGAAGAAACTAAATGTAATTCAAATATACCTTTCTCTTTTAATAATTTCAAGGTTTTACACTATGGTTCCCATTAACAATTTTGCTCCAAAGCTTACACTCTAAGCCGGACTGGTATTCTGGTATACCGAAGTGAGCGCTAGCTGTTGTATTTTTAGGTTTAATACTGCCTGGATTAATTTTTCAGTTTAGGTTGGAATTGCTCTATATTTTTAACCCAAGACGGTTTGAAACTTAGGGTTGAAACTATTTTAACTTATTTCTACACTCTATGATAGGCTTTATTGAATTTGCGAATGGAAAACGCTCCAATGAAAAACTGGGAGCTTACATTGTACGAAATGCAGCGTAAACCACAGGAGCCTATAACTGATGGTACTAAGATAGCTGTCAGTCCAAGAAGCTTACAATCCGAGTTACTTTGTCCCATTTGCCTGGATATTCTTAAGGTTACAATGACTACCAAGGAATGTCTTCATAGATTCTGCTCGGATTGCATCGTAACCGCCCTTCGAAATGGGAACAAAGAGTGTCCTACTTGTCGAAAGAAGCTCGTCTCTAAGAGATCCCTTCGCCGCGACCCAAATTTTGATGCCTTGATCTCAAAAATTTATCCCGATAGGGAGGAATATGAGGCCCATCAGAATCGTGTTCTTGCGAAGCTCAATAAGCAGCAACTGAATGGAAGGTACAGTAGTGGTCATACATCTCAGACGGGTATTGATACGGAGTCCTCGAGGTCACGAAACCGAAGAAATGTTGGGAATAACGGGCTTACTACTACTGAATCGGTCGTCAGTGAAGATGACGCAGTTTCTACGGCAAGTTTAACACTAATGTCGCGAATTCTCGATGTTTTACGCACTTACTCAAGTTTAGTTTAATTTCAACTCCCGTTTTTGTCGTCTTTAAGCTAGATGTACGGTTTCTTAAAGGTGCACTTCCAACAAGTCTTTCGAGTTAATTTCCACAGTTTTTAATTAGCAGTTTTGGTCATCCATGACAAGGAGCTGAGCTGCGTTTATTTTTGGGTTTTAATTGGACACGAGTACTTGTAAAAGTGCAATACCTTAGCATTGTTCGATCTTTTAAGGGTATGTGGTCCGCTTGTCTGATCTCATTGTCTGTGGCACGGTTGATTTTTTGAATGAGGTAGTGTTCTCACGTTGTTCCATCGACGCTTTGATACAAATCTCTGGTTTCCTTTACTAGAAGTTTCACAATAGATGTGCTTTCCTTCTTCTGACGTCAAAAATCTTAACATATTCTCAAAACTTGGCCAAGTTTTTTTGTCAAAGAGCATCACGTAGTAGCTTTTACCGTCCAAACCTGAAGGTAGTCGTTTTCACAACTCGTATCGCAGCTCGTGTGCCTATCTCGTTCTTTATTTTTAGGTATTTCGCTCTTATATTCTCAATTAGCATACTTCTTTGAATTACTGTTTGATGTGTGGCAGTGGTACTGGATGTGCCCTATCGCATTTCGGATAAAGGAAAATTTACTGCTGTTGCATATTTCCCATTGCCTATTGGCATCACAGACATTAAGTGGATGCTTAAAATTGGTTCTCATTTATTAGCTGCTTTACTTTCTTCAATTAACTGCGCCTATATCTGTTGTTTGGAAGTTAGGGGTTGTATCCGACTTTTCTCATCTTCCAAGTATGATTGGATCTGGCCAAAGTTGATCTGACAAAGTCAGTTGCTCGGTGACCATTGGTAGCGTTTTATTAGTCAAAAGAGAAGCAAGACTTCAACCAGCAATCCTATTCTTTTTGTTTCCTCAAAGTCGTTATTCTAATTTGCTAATATTTCGCATGATTTTTTCCCACTGTTCATCGTATTTTCGATGCTTGGCCCACCCTTACTCCGCGTAATGATCGTTTTCTGGCTTCTAACTGCTCGTAAAATCGTTACATTATAGATAAATGACAATGGCAGTATTTCCGATCAGTCATGCTACCGCCTTATCTTCTGTGTTACAGTGCATTGTGTGTGTTCTAGTGGTTTCGTCATGTTGGACTGAAACGTGGCCATCCAAAGGGTGATGTTGCACTATTTCAGCTACATGCGATTAGTTGTTTAAATTCCAATTGTTGTCTGCTCTTTTATTCCCATGTTCTTAGTGTATTAGGTGGCATGCTTTACAATCTGCATGTAATCTTAGTGTGGTCTTCTGCTTGGACCCTTGATGATATCCTTTCCATTTAGCTTTTTGTCATGAAATTCCTTAAGACGTTCTCGAGTGCTTTGTGAATTAACTTTCCTGTATCGCTTTAGGACTAGTCAACCTCAATCATGTTGGTGGATATAGTAAAAGTAGCAATCTCGCTTTCACTGGTTATTTGGAAACTTCTTTTCGTGTACCTCTAATGTCTCTGTATCCGATTTTTTTCGAAGTTATTGAGGGGGAATTTTATTTTCTTGTTAATGTTTGCTTTTATCGCCCCTTCAGTAAAATTTTAAAATTCTAGAGGCTTAAGATTGCGTGTACCTTTGGATTACAGAACAAAATCTCGGCTTCGTGGTTCAATGGTCTGTTATCACTACTGACTTTTACCGGGTTTCAAATTCCAAACCTAGCAATCCGCACGTCACTGCCGATTACATGGGACGTATTGGGAGAATCTGTTTTAGTAGCAAAAAATGTTCATTCAGGCGTCTCTTACTAACACCAGCTCTTGTTTTTCCGTCTATGACGGGTTTGACATCAGCTATTCGATCCCTTAAAAATGTTTGCATCTTTAGACCGGCAGCCTAAACAATCATCGTCCCTCCTATGCCAATTCAGACGCCGAGAGTGGCACCATGGAGACCACCTCCTTGGGCGCTGCCAGCTCTATGGATTTTGGTCATCGTCGCACTGCGAATCCTGTTGTCACCAGCACAACCGCCTCCATCACCACGGCCATTGTGCCCGAAGTAGAGCTAATGCTCCAGCCCCTGCCCCCGCAGGAGGAAGAAAAGTACCGCAGAAACGGAACAGGCAGCACCTCTGCTAATGAGGAATCGCAGGAGAAAGGGAACGGTCCTCAAGTGAAGCCCGAAGACGGCAGCTGTCCTCCTAGCCCAAGGGCAGCGGCCTCCGAAGCTGAAACTGTCGGTCGTGGTGGTGGTGGTGGCAGTGGTAGTTGCTCCGAAGAAGCCTGCTTAGGCATGGATACTAAGTATATCAAGGTGCCGTCAAATGCTACCGGTAAGTTATTTCTCTTTGTTTTACGTTTGCCCAATTTGTACTGTTGCTTGACGGAAATAATTAAATGAAACGCTATACCGCCCTACTAATTCAATATGCAATTTCCTTTTGGACTTTATTCTGTCGCTAGAAGTAAGGATGAAGTGAGTAATTGTGAAACCACCTTGACGACGAAATTGTGTTTTTCAGTTGGCTAACACTTTGGGTACCTATAGCAAAGGAATAAGAGCTCAGTCCAATTCGAGTATCGTTCACGAACGTTCTGTTGAAGGGGAAGTCCTCACTTGGTTGGCCATGCGGAATCGTTAGTTGTCAAGCCAAAATACTGTTTGCACTATTAGCTATACCGAAACCCCAATCGGTAGGTAGTAGAGTTAATGTGCCTCTAAATGCTGAACGGATATGTTGATCTCCAAACTGCCAGAGAAGTAGCATATTGTGAGTTGCTAGCTTAAGACAACTTTGAACCCAGATGATAAACACGTGCTGGTATGTTGCCCATGGAGTTCTAAAGATGGTGAAGGCATCCGTAGTCCTACACAAAAGTTTGTGAAGTTGATTTGAAATCCAACTCGTGGTAGTGATAAGTACCCATGCAGTCGTTAACCCATCTACTCATTATTACTTATGGTTTTCGTGAACCACGTTCCTCACTTCCTGGATAACTTTTAATCATTTCCTTCCACAGTTGACCACTTAGGAAGGTTCCTTTCAATTCGATTCAATCTGCTACGAGTCAACAGGGACATTACTGGTAAGCTCTGTAGTTTTATTCAACTAATCGTTTGTAAAATAGCGATTCCTGTGTGTTTGTTTCCCGGGTGTCTATTGATGGATACTTATGCACACTTAAGTAACAAGGTAATTAAATCTTAATAAATTGGGCTCAGCTAACCATCTTTAGTCACTCATTCCAGATTCAAACTGTTTTGTGACAGTGTTTGAGAGACCGTATTCAGTAACGGCTGTTATGGCACTAATTTGTGAGCGTTACATTAAAAGGAAACGGTTATATTTAAAAAAAACTGTTAGGACTGCTATTGGGTAGTGGATACTAATTATGAAACAGACTGTATGCCCGTGGGAGCTTCAAATGATTTGAATCCGTTTCGTCGGTGGCAAAGGAACTGATTTTTTTGTAGCTTGCCTACGTACTCCCACCTCTTCATTTTTTCAGAAAACGACCCTGTCTTCGGTTTGTATTACTTCAACGAAGTGGGGAACGAATATGTGGCCTTGCCAACCGGTACAACGATCGACGAGATCAGTAGGATCCACTGGAGTGGGCTCAATAGCCTCACCCTCTTCTACCTCCGAGAGAACTCCTTCCAGCCGTCTTCCTCTTCTCAGTAGCTCCGAACTCGTGGTCCGACTTCTGTAAATATCCCTTGTTATGACCCTCTCCCCATTACATAACCACTATTCAAGCAGCCATCCTATGTGCTCCTTGCGTACGCACTCTTGAATGCTTTCATCTGAAATACCTTCCTGTCTTTTGAAAAATGGGCATCGTAGCGTAGTAATTGTCATAGTGTGTCATCCTCAATCGGAAGTACCATGCCCCAGCTTCACTTTGTGCTGGAAGAACTATTGACCGAGAATCAGAACTATTATTTTCCTAGGCGTAGTTAGTTGTTTTCTCAACTTCTGTTGAAAATATTAATTGTTTGGATTTTGTGTATGGTTTATTGAATTGCAGTACATGACAGATGCACGAAGGCCTGTTTCCGTGTTTAAGCAACCTAGTAAAATGTGATGCAATTAGGCTGCATTCGATCGATTTCATTGCAGAATAGGTCACGGCTAAATTATCGTATTTGTTTCTTACCTGAAAGCGAAACTGACATTTAGTAAACAGGATGCCAATTCATAAGGTACAGTACAAAGACGATGAAAGACTGGGACTTGGATTTCCTTGTCACCACAGATTACAGTTTAGGTGTAGGACTGTTTCAGTAGATAAGAGAGGAACTCCTCGTCAAGTACACGAGTCCTGGTTTATTAAAAGGGCAGTTAGGCAAAAATGTAGAGCGCCCAACGTGTTTGAACTCTGAAGGAATAGTTCACTACCTGGGCAGTCCTTCCCGGTTTGAGTTCTATCAAATCCATACTGAATTTATGTCAATACGGAGACTGTTTGGCTAATTTCTTATCCAGGGGCTTGACCTACTGCCCGAACCCCTTTGATGGTTGGCTCCATGAAGGATCAGGCGCTCTAACCGGACGTTACCAACTTGGTTCTGTCACCATAACGGTGGACTTTCCCATGCTATGTGCACACTCCTGTGAATAGTGTTATGCGTTTGTGTGGCATAAAGCAGTTCTCTTTACCGCCCTCTAGAGTTGGCGAATAGGTACTATAGTGCTTTAGAGAAGGAAGTACTAAATAATGAGAACTGGACTGCACCCATGATGAACCTTGAGCAGATGCACCAGCTATTCCCTCAAATACATTACATTTATGATTTCGTTTTTAAATTCTGGTGTTTTGCAAAGCTTCTCTACTATGTAGTTTTCGACAGGAAGGTCGTTTCAGTGTTCTGGAAATTAGGTCGAGAATATCGCTGACTCATTGTCCTTTAGAGGTGCGCTAGACGGGAGTCAGTTACCTCATAAATTACTCCAAAATTGCTTGTGGACTCAGCCAAGAATTTTGTCGCAGTCAGAATCGGTCGACGGGCTGCACAAACAAATTTCGCCGCACAATTATCCATACCTTGGGACCCTGTGCTACCCATTTCTATTCCTGGCTTCGCATAAACCCTTAAAATACGTTGCTGAAAACTAGAAAGCGTACAACTCCCTACAACGACCTGCAGGCTAATTTAGCCAACTCCTAGGTTGAGAACTAGGCCATCGATTACCGAAAATCCCAAAGATTTCGGATAGACGAAAATCATCCAACACCATCTGGTCTCACGCCCAGCCTCAGGATATCAACTTCATTGTCGACCTCTTTCATGTCCAATACCAAGACGCAACCTCAAACCGCCGTTCAAAATTAACAATTATCCCATATTTTAGTTTCCTTTCTAAAATCACTTTCAATATTTCACTGATACCAAGTCCGCCGTAACGTTTTTACGGAACTACTAAATTGGCATAATACGTAGTAACAAGGACCGAGACATAACATTACCAGCTAGGCGAATATACGTCACAAAAATCCAAACTTGGCTTTACTTTTCCCAATGTCGTAAGCCTTGACTGAGAAGTGCGGAGATAGATTGGAAGACCTCAGTTCCCCAGCGTTAAATCCAGGCATAGTCAACAAAACACCCAATACCAAGGTAACCCAGATGACAAGAATACCAAAGTACAACACAATTCAATATTAGTGGTAAAAACGTACGAAATAGCAGCACTTAGTTGTATAGACAAGTGATAGGAAGTAACAGAGGCTTTAAGTTAATCTTGGTTAAAATCAACGGAGTGTACGCATCTCTCCAAGTGATTGTGGTGGCTGTTCATGAACCTTTTGGGTCCCCTGTGTGGCCACTGGCACCTGGATTGGAAGGCTGACCTATCTTTATTAATTCTTCCCCATTAATCTCTGTTGCACTGTTTTGAACTTCCAATTTCGTGGAGTCTAACGGACACTCATCCGTATCTTGTCTATCATCTGGCATTTCTTCCATCTCCGATGAGTGAGCAACGGTTTCGGTCACGTTTGTTTCACTGTCAGAGACTTCAAATGCAACTTTATGTAGTCCAATTTCACTGAGTGGAGGGCCATCCTTCTCGTCAAAAACGAAGGAATTTCCGACTCTGGCATGCTTGGCTTCTACTAGGATTTCATTGGACCTACTCTCGACATTGAGATCAGTTGCTGGGTCTACAATTCGAAGCTGGGAGCTATTCGTATCAATCAAGGCTTCATTCAAATGCGATGTAAGGACCGAAAATTCAGGTTTTCGTATTACATTTAAAAGGGATCCATTTTTAACGACCTCGTTTTCCGCCAAGCTATTTTCCGAAGTCTCATTTGACACCCCTTTTGTTTCAAGTAGTTCAGATGAGAGTCTGTTAACTGGTGTCGGTGGATGTTGTGCAGAGTCCGCGGCATCAGCTGTAGTCACTTCCGTAGTCCCGTTTCCAGCAATTCTGGAGTTTTCTGAATCTATGGAAAGATGGACGGATAAATGGCACCATCTAGGGATTGTATAAGGTAACATAAAACTTCCGAAGTCTTAATTTAGATTCATCTTAGAGATTTAACTTTAAATATCCCATAGGAAAACATGGTAAGTACAAAACCAGAACTGGTCAAAATCCTATTTGGTAAGTGACTTCCCGTTCAAATTGGTGTTCACAGATAATTCCATAATAAAATATAGCGAAACGTCACAAACTTATACATAGCTGGAGTAAGTGCTAGCGGTTTTACGGGTAATTTGGAATAAAATATCACACAAAATACCTAGAAGACGCTGCTGACGGTCACACTCCTCTTTCAGTGTCGTCTTTTCCGCTCGAAAATCTCCACGGAGAGCGAAGATAGAGCCGGAACCTGGAAAAGACGTACAAACCACCGAATATACCATTCATTCATTCTGAATTAAAGGAACTTTAGAAATTCCTGAAAAACACAAACCGGAATGATCTTGACGAATATGCTGTCGAAGGTACTTCTTCCAACCAAAAACCTTGTCGCACTGTTCACACTTGTACAAGGTGTCGCCTAAAGTCCAGATATATCTCTTTAAAACCTTACGTGTTTATAAAAAATGACGTCAAATGAAATTAGTGAAGCAGGTCTAGGTGATCGAGGAATAAACGAATTTTTTGATAAAGAGAAGTATGAGTTTGGCAAGGTCACACAAGACGAAATAAGCGAAGGAAGGAATTCGATCCTATACGTTAAAACCTACTCTGATGAGTATTTTCCATATGTTTCGACCATTCTTGGAGATCGTTGAAGTTCAACATACATTCAGGGCACGAAAATGGCGAAAGCTCTAGGACAAAGAATTAAAACTCAAACTCTCGCGTGTTAAAACAAGCGAACATAAAAAAGAGGATATTACTGAAATGTGTAGACTCCATATGTTTTTCGGTCTCCAGGGGACTAGGAAAGCGACGCTCGCATACGAAGCACTGGGTTTTTGGAAATTCTAAAGATATTAAAAAAGATTAACATCGTATTAAGATTTTTCGCGGAGAAATTTCAAAGCTCTATGAAAATCGCTCACCTTGATGTCGTTCATGCATATGCTCTTTAATTTCATCAATTCGAAATATTCGACGACAAACGATGCACCTGCATTCGTTTTCTTGAGGTTCTACAGTAAAGAAAACGAATAACTATGACAAAATTAATAAGGCGAACTACGACAGGGAGATGATCCTGCCTTGAGAATCCAGACCGATGTCAGACAGCCGTGACTCCCCGGCACTTCTTAGTTCTTCACGTGTAGGAACAGAGGCATCTAAAACCGGAGTAAGTAAACGCGTCATTGGCCGCAGAGAATAAAGAAACATAGGACAAATCAATTCAACATACAGGCATGGACATTGCGTAAATGGCGAACGAGTTTCAAATAGTAGTGGTACCCTTTTCCACACTCTGGACAATGGTAGCTGTAGTTACCTGAAAGCGATAAAAAGTAGACTCGTTGCATCAAAAAACCAGCAAATGTAACCATTATGACATTTAAACTCACTAAGGTGATCAGCCTTTAAATGGGCTTGAGCGACAGAAGAGTTTCCGAAGACCTCACCACAGATATAGCATTGCGTCTCAGGAAAGTCTAAGATAAAAAAGCAGCTATGATAAATAGGGCGTTTTAGTAAAGAAACTATGTGAGCCTTAAATTACCCGGATGATAATTTCGAACATGAGAACTTAGTGTTGTCGGAAGGAAAGTTTTGTTGCAGACATAACAAGGGAAAGAGTCACCTGAAGGTTGATATCCAGGCCTTTTCTTGGTGAGTACAAATTCTACAAAGCAATGAGTTTTAGGAAATCTTAATAAGAGTTGGGCCCACCTTCCTCCAACATGACATGGTAATCTAGAAGCAATTAAAAATAAATACAAAGTCGATTTTTATTTATAAAAATAACACGAAAACACCCAACCTGGATCGTCATTTTCTTCTTTAGTTTCAGCTAAAAAGTATGAAAAAAAAGTATAAAGTACCATGGAATTGCGGATGATACTTCCCTAACGAAACCCACGAAGCAGTTCGTAATTTTCATATTCACGGGGCAAATTGCGTTGGCGTTTCTGGGAGGAAGTGTAGAAATCGACCCGACTGAAATCTGACCATCGAGAACGGCCAACGCGACGCCTTCGGCCACGAGAGGTTCTGGAGATCCCTCGTGGCCCATGTCCACGACCTCGACCCCTACCACGACCTCTACCCCCAGAAGAAACAGACTCCAAGGGTCCTTGGTCCTCGTCTGCGGAGTCAGCATCCGGTTTCAAGACTGCTTCTTCCTCCTCTTTGCCAGTTTCGCAAATTTCAACGATATAGCCAGTCCCAGTAACCTCTGGAGTGGTAATCTTCACGGGTGGTTCCTCTTTGTAGACGTTAAGGAGGTCATTCGCATCAACCCACAAAATTTTCGAACCTAAAAGAAAAATGAACAAGCCTGTCACTGAAATGAATAAATAGATAATTGCAGAAGCCATCGTACTCTCAAGTCGCGGTAAACGTATCTAAAAATTACTTTAATATGAAACTTAAATGAAACAATACTAAGCACGAACTCCAAACAACAAGATTTGCGAACCCATCAAGAAAAACAACTATTTCAATAAATAATAGCATTGGGGGTTTAAACCTGGTGACAACAAACGACTAGTACGGTAGAATTCCTAAATGCAAATGAAGAGGCACGACAGACTAAATACTTCAACTATATTTCTAAAAAAAGATTCTTTAATAAAAATACTCGTTAAATTGGCCTCGGTATCATATTTTGTACCATGGACCCACTTTTTTGCCCACCCTGAGCCATTTCAAACAAACACCGGATGCATCCAATCACGCGGCTTGTTTTAGTGAATCGACTCCATTCTAACAATAATATCAGTACCTTTTTTTAAGTCTTATGTACCAAAAACGCACTATAAATTATAGTAATCTTTTTTCTATTTTAATTTTAATTTCATTTATTACTTATTTATTATATTATTATGAATTTCTCTACTGCTATTTAGATTTAATGGCCATCAAAATTCGCTGATCTCTAAGAGGAGGCAAATCGGAGCCTTAACACATTCTATGTGGGAATAAGTATTGTGTTTATTGCAGATTTTATAATATATTATCGTAAGTCTGCTAAGTAGAATGCAAATATTATCTGCTTTGTATGATGCTATTTGCTACACAAGCTTTCTAACCAACAATATGAAACAAATCCTCTACAAATAAAAAATCAGAAGGCTCTATTCAGTTAGATTGACAAAATTTAAGTTTTGTTCGACTTTTTTATAATCTTGGATGTTGAATTTGATTCTTCGCATTGATCTTCCCGCAATTGTTTTCTTATCCAGCTTATGGCTTTTCTTTTCACTGCGTGAATCAGAACTCTACTCAGTACCTCACAATGTCTCACTTTAGCTTGCTAAATACTAAAACGGAGCTGAAACCTCATACTGCTCTCAGTCCTTGACCACTTATCAATAGAGAACGCACTATGGTACTTCACACTTCATCCTTTATTCCCCCTTTTTTTAAGCATTTCATTGAACCTGTGGCGTACGGCTACCAACTAATCGCATCCGACTACAACTCTCGATCAACCAATTACGGAGCGATCACTGATTAGTAGAAATCAGATGTAGCCTATTTATTCCCTCATACTCACATCCCAAATACATACACGCACTGACAGATACTTGGTCTAACGTGCATTCCGGTCTTACTATCTCTTGGTGCGGATCCCGATCTGATAGGGTTACATACCTTAGTGATATAGTTCGTTGTTTGTAGCAATCCGCTACAAACCTTTTATAGTGTAAATCCTCTAAAACTAACGAACGTTGAACTACCATTTAAAAAACCTAATGGAATGATTGCTTTTCACTATTATAAGTTATATCACCTCACATAATTTGCATAATCCATTGAAAGGTTGGTCTTAATCCATTAAGTCCCATGGCGACTGAATATTTTAGTATTGATTGAAACGTCGTACAATGAATAGAAATTCTAAGTTTATAATGAAATTTATTCTGTTCTAAGAGTAACTGTGTATTTGTAAATGTCGTTATGTATTAGCTTATATATACTAAAGAAAATTAATTTAGTTTCTAATTGATATGGCAGCGGGTGATACATTAAGCCATCACGTTTATGTATACCTGCCAATTTTTAGATCTAGATCTTTTTTAAAATAGTGCTGAAAGTCTTTAAATAGGTTTTAAATATTTAGTAGTTTTCTGTGTGATAAAGGTATCCTGTGACCTTAAAGCCGACCTAAAACTAACGAGGCTGGATTGATAAATGATTTAAGAAGTCAATGCGACCAACATGATGTGTGGTCGGTGATTCATCAATCTGGAGACTTTAGTCCTCGATACATGCTTTGCTTACATCTAGTAAGATTATGACATTTCCAATTCCGTTAAAAAGTTGCAAAGTTCACAAAGATCAAAGTGCAATTTCCTTAAGGTTGGAAGTGAGCAAGAGATGTGGTGAGGCAGGTATTTTTTGTTGAACTAACTACCCGTCTGCCTTATGAATTTAGGTATTAAACTACTAACTCGTTTCTAGAACACTTAGATATTTATCGCGGATGATAAGTGCTCGTTTCTGATGTTGAGTCCTGTCGAAAATTTTTAAATTCAGGGAGTTGGACCTTGCTTCCTGATTTTTGATTTATATTGAAGCAGACTTCACTTTGGCATTTGAGTGTTGCAATCACTACTGTCTAATCCGACCAAGTTTGTCAAGAGCGACTTTTTCGTCGCCTTTACCTCACAAACAAGCGTATGTTTGAGACAGTAAGTAGTTGAGCTCTCCAGATACTGTGGTTACACGATCATCACTGTATTTCCCCTGTGGGCTACTCATTCTCACACCGAATTTCAACTTTTGTGCTACGTCTTAAATCCTCTCTGATTCTAATCTACGCTAGTTACACGTGTGCCATCTTCCGTCGTATTCCCGTTTAAATGTTTTCTTATTTTACCACGTCAGCGACCAGCCTGAAGTATGTAGTTATCTAAGAACTCCGTGGTTGCTATGACTACAGGCTTTTGTGCAATCATACAGCGTGTCACTGGGAGGCGTAACAAAGTAGAGTCGACGGTTGCTCCGCTGGAATGAGTCATGGCGTTGCTCTTTTAGTTTTACATCGCATGAAAAGTTGCGACCGGTGCGTCCACGTGAGCTGCGTGCATGTCTACTCGGAACCGTTACAAATGTTCAGTCTGTTTTTTCAACTAATAGGTAGGGTTATTTCGAGTTATGTGCATTCTTACTTTGTGTCGGACATTCTTACTTTGTGAGGTGGCAACGGGGTATATCAATGATGCGTTATTTAAAGAAGCTTTACAATTAAACTTGACATCCTCACAAGCTCTTTTACCCATTTTGTTTCACTCTCCTACTCACAGGACAGTGGGATAATTTTATCTGTATGATTACCCTTAGAAATGAATAAAGTGTCGTCATATTCATCAACTCTGCTCTCGAACTGTCGATAACCCATTAAGGACTATTCACTCTACGAAGTTTCAAAGCAATGACCAAAAATACCGGGTACTCTGAGACTTAGTGGGTTAGGTACTCGTCTGAGCCAAGTAGTGGGAGTCCATCTTCTCATGGTATTCGCTTGATCTTCGGTACGTATAAACAACTTAAAATAGTACGGAATTGCAGATCCCCAGAATATAGATGCTCAAAGCTAGTCCAGACCTCAAAAATAACTTGATAGTTGGAAATAGGCATTTCGGAATCGGCGAACCTAGAATTTCTTGACACAAATTAAATAGTTAGCTCTATGTATGATAACCGAGTTCAATGAGTGGCAATCAGTTGCAATTAAAAGCTAATTAATCATTTGTTTTTGTTACCTTAATAAATTGAATCAATCTATTTATTTAATATTTTTATTGAGATTTAAATCCTAGTAACTCCTTTCTTTTAATATTGCAAAAAGTACAATCATAGATTTAGCACCCGATTATCATGCAAGTTAGGGCCGGTTGCAAGTAAATCAGTACGTTGAGTCATACTGTTCCCTAAACAAGGGATGGAGAGTCTGTGGAGTCTACTATCTAGATCAATGAGAGGCAACTCATGATCGGGGCAAATTTTCATAGTGCAACTTGTTTTTACGTAACCCAAATGATTAGAAATAAGAGGACTTCGTTTCAAAACGCTAATGGTCAAATGTCTCAAGCACACTTGAGAATCGTAGTGAAGATATCTTTATACATGATCAAGGCTCAGTCTTTTGCTGTTCCTTAAGTCGAAAGTCATGTTTACGTCGGTAAATATTTCTTGCTCTGAATTCGACAATTTCAATCATTTTAATAATCACCAATCACGTGACTGCTTCAATGGGCATCTTTTATAGAGTATGGATTTATTTATATGGTTTTTATAAATCCAGATAATACATCCAGGTCTAATCAAGGTCACTTCTTTGCTATCGTACTGTCGTTAATCGAAAAATCGCGTACGATGACGAAGAAGACTTACTGTACTTGCTGTACCAACGTCATTGCTTAGGTCTCCTACTTTTCACCAATCGCTTATTCTTGGAAGCATGTGCTGTAAGACCCCTGTGCCAATAATTACATGTTAAAGATTGTTAAGTGGGTTATTACTTTTTCATTTTCTCGTAGGAGATAGATCTTTCGTTTAGACATTTTAAGAATAGAGCCAGTTGTCTGCAAGACTTTCCTTATATTCCGCTTTCTATTTCTCAACCTTACTTCCAACAAGAATCCCGAAGTTCTGACCCACCAAATTTTACTAGACAGCAATTCGTAACTAGTTTTGAGTTATTTAACACAGTTAATTCAACCGTATGACCCAATAAATCGTTGAAAATCGATTACCATGTCACAGGATAAGCGACTACCCTAGACGACCCTGAAGGGTCATAACTCTTTTCAGATGCTAGTACTTTGTGTTTTAAAGATATATAAAACACTTTGATACATCAAAATTCGCTATACAAAGTTAGATTGTGTTTTAACTATTAACAAATTATCAAATTGTTTTTTTTTTGTACGGCTCTAGCTAAGAGGTATTCATATAGTTATTTAAAGGCATCTAGACTTTTAAATGGCAACATTTTCATTCAGGAACCAAATGCTGCTTATTTGTTAAACCATATCTGATGCTAACCCCGTTTTTCTCTCATATCAAATATATAATATTAAATTGTCAGTGGATATAGCCACGTGCATGAGCAAATAGTCTACCTTTATTTTTCTGAATCCCCAACATTTAAATGAGCCTAAAGTAATTTCTGTCAAGCTTCAGAGAATGACACGATTGACAGAAGATTGCACTAAAATATAAATATCAATGTTAGTTTTCATTGAAGTTACGTGTTGAGAAGTTCTGATGTATTAGTAAATCCTTCGAATAGTAGACTAGGAATCAACGCAACTGCGACCTGTCTCGTTGACAGTTGGCCAAATTTTCCACAGGGCTTAACTTATTGGGAATGCCAATATGACTTGTTTATTTTGGTGGAAAGCTAACATGATGCTGGCATACCTCTGAACACATCAAAGTAACAGAGACAAGATTTTAATTTCTATGATTCCTTTTATTACCTGTGCCAGAGGGATGATTTGTCGATAAAAGTATCTTGCAGATTTGGCTGCATTTGACTTAAAGAACTCATCCTAACTTGTTCGACACATTAATAAAAATGTTGGGGGTTATTTAATTTATCAACCCTCTTCAAATTCCATGATTTATACAAAGAGATCTAGTTCAGATGTGCCTGGAGAAATTAGCCTTATCTACTTTGTACTCTCCTTTCAAAGTCATGAAAATTATTGCTGAATAGGAGTATTGATTTCCCTTGAAGAAAATAGGGAGCTTTTACAGTCTAAGAATCTCAAGGCTCTGATCAACTTCGTAAGCAACAGGTATAGAGAAGTAATCTGCCACAATTACACCAGTCCATGCTCCGTTGGTAGGTGAACCATGATGCCCCATTAAAACGTTGATGAACGTATTCCTAAATAGGCATGATCTTAATCACACGAAAGAAAATCCTGGTACAAATTATCGACCTTGGGTTATGCATTTGATGGAAATGGTTGATTTTCAGGTCTTTATGTGCTGACCCCACAATTTTTCAGACTCGTGAATCAGTGGAATCCACTAAACATTATTCCGAAGCGGGAATTATTCATTATCAAATTACTGTGTTTATTAGTTACATGGGATGGTGTTTGAAGCTTTCAAAGAAAGGGGTAGCTTAAAAACAAGCACGTTCACTATTGCCCATATCGGACACGTATAACTTAGGTGGATGAGCTGAGAGTGGTTGTACTTTTAGAATACCTGAGTAGGAAATATCGACATGACGCCCAAATATTTTTTTCTACAGATCCTAGAAGTAATCAACTTCGGAAGTCTTCATGTAACGAAACGGTTGGCTTATGCTCTGAAACAGCAAGCTAAAGAACATTGACGATCGAATGAAGAGCGATTTAAAAAAAAACAGTCATGGATCGTATCTCTGTAGTTTGGACACGAATCGCTTCATTTTTCTCTTACAAAGATGACCGTTGTAGTCTAGGTACATGAGAATTTTCAGGACCGCAACCTCATGGCCTAGAAAAATCTCCACATCATGCAAGTGCAGTGTGTAAACTGAACTAGCTGAGATCACTGTTCTTAGAATGCAAATAGCCGTTTTTCTTACTGATATGGGCCTCTCAAATGTCGATAAAATTTCTAGTAATGAGGATTTGATTTTGACAAAAAGGGGATTCAAATGCTCCTCACATATGAGCATTTCATTGAAGACAGCCATAATGAATCCCTTAAAATGTATCATCGTTTATTGATTCCCAAGATGCGATGCCAGATTAACGCCAAGTCCTCAACCTGCGGATAACTTTGCTGAAATATGGGCAGATATCATTGCTTTAAAAAAGATACTATCACACGAAGGAAATTTGTTTGGAAGGTGAGTTTGCCTTAGCTTCTATTTCTGCACTTACGTTTATCTTAGTTCTCATTTCCTTTACTCTCAAAAATGGATTCCGTGAATTGCAGCTTTTAGGGCTCATCCATCCAAAGAATTGGTTACAGGAAGGCAATTTTCAACTATGCCTCTTCGGTTGAAGATAAATGCTGTAGCTGCCCTAAATTTCGTAAACACCCATGGCACGCTAAAACCATTGATCGACGGCTTTGGTAGGCGCGCGCTAAGCCAATTGACAGACAAACCAACTGTGACCTCATTCGCGCCTTCACATCCGTCTTCGTTGCAGGCCAATGACTCATTTGAGGGCATGACTACCCGTATCTTCTCCAAATTGTGACAACAGACACAAAGGCCACCGCACCATTTGAGTTCACATCAAAACCCACAGGTTATAGGCATCATTGTTGCTTTCCTATCCTGGCTAATAGCGGTAGCCACGCAAATCTACTCATTTCAATTAAGCTTCATCAAATCGGATTCTTACAAAACGGTAGCAATTTGGATCCCGCTGAGTAAGATGGCTTAAGCACTATTCTACAGTATTATGGTCTTCATTTAGCTTAGGGGAAACCTAACAGTCACTTACTAAGATCACTGTAAACACACCCTGCATGGCATTTTCACGAACTCATTCTAGAGACTAGAATGGTAGATAAATGTCCATAATTTCACTTCAGTTCATGGCAAAAAAATTTTGTGCATTTATATAGCCTTCATTACTTCCTAAATCACCAACGTGATTATTTTAAACTTATCTCTTGGTGCTTTTCTGTATGCAAATGTAGGGTTGGAGATTAAGATGCCACTGCTTGATGAGTGAAATTGAAACGATCGATTTCATAAAATTCTCGGGTATTGCATAGTTGTGTCAAGTAGTTAAGACTGGCACTGTCCGGATATTTCCACAGGGCTTATAATCCTTAATTTACTGAAATTTTTAATATTGCGACGGTGTACGGTTCACCATACACTAAAGTACACGTTAAGTTGTAAAAGAATTTTCTGCTACATCCTGTATAATTTCTCAATCATAAAGGGCTTATAATATCAGTGTACAAACCTGCAGCAGCCAACGTGCCACCCATATCATCTCAAACTGCACCTGAAATCACTACTAGAGGTCCTATGCGTACTAAGCTTGCGTCCCCTCTACTGCATCTTGTAGGTACAAGACCATATTTTTCAACTCATCCATGGCATAGCTGTCCTGTCACGTCCCTCTCTGGGCTCCTAGGGTGTGGCCTCATTCCTCCCTCATATATTTCTCTTCACTCGTGTTCTTCATCACGGTGTAGATTATTTAAGAAACCCGTAACACCCATTTGACTGCTTAGTTTGTAGTTACGCCTCTTCTATTCAGAGTTAAATGAAGATTGATCTATCAGCCACTTTCTTGATGATGTCCTTTCACTAGATAGAGAGATAGTACACAAGCCCACATCTTAACAAATTTGTAGTGTTTGGTAGAACTATTTACATATCATCCCGATGGAATTTTATTAAGTCTTTTTTGCTGTACATGCTTCAGCCTGTATTGAATAGTTGTATCGGTTTATTTTCGTTCCAATCAATAATTACAGAAGAAAACCCTACGTGTTTTGTTTTAAAATCTTCATTATAGGAGACATGTGATGTTTGAACACCCCCAACAGTAACCCACTGTCATGCGTACCCATGAGGGGCTTGAAGTGAATTGGAGGGTAATTATGATGTCCAAAGGAATTTCGCACTTTAAATGGCTAACCAAGTAAAAACGTATCCAATAAAAATTCTTTGATTTAGCTGTGTTCAATCTGCTTGTAGCGTGTATGAATGTGAAATCGAACTCCTCCTCTTAAGTTTATAACATTTCGAAGACGTCAGTCAGTCGATCTGTTCCAAGCGTACAAAGATCAAAGGTGGAACACAGTGCACCAGTTGAAAAAATTATATCACAGGGCATCCCCAATGAAACGTGGCTTGCAGCATGTGATAGGTTGTTTATAAGTGGCATACTCCTCCATTAGGGCTTTGAAGCAGAGGTCCCAAAATAAGGCTACTTGAGCTGCACTAGGCATCCTAATTGTATAGAGTTCAGAAGTAACAGAACAGCACACCACAAAATTGAATTAATAATTGACAGGGATTTAACTCAAGGAGTTGCTTTCACAGTTACAGAAATTACTCTCTCATAAAATAACCTTTAATCCCTCCACCTTAAATGAAATTGCAACGCGACACGCCCTTTAAACGCAGGGGTACTTTCAAGGCTATTGAGCGAACGATCGATTAGCCCCACTGCGTCTGACTGCGAAATTGCGCAAACCAATTGCGCCACCGATACAGAAAAGGCCTAGAAACTACGCGAGCCAATCAACTCGCGAACAATCGCCCGTAACGTCCTTATGCGCGATTCTGGTTGGTTGCAGTAAAAAGCCTGCGATTTGTACACCTGAAGTCAGCGCAAGCCCGTTTCTTTACAAGTTACACCGTAGGGTGGGTGTTCTATTGTTTAACTAGTTATCGGTCTATAAGCACAGTTGCCTGATTTTGCCCATATTTTCTCCTTAAAAATTAGAAGATGGGCAAATTATTTTTTCACACTAAGTGTCATCAATGGTACTTGCCTGTACTGAGTTGAAATAAGTTCCATCCCCTTTTTAAAAAATTAAACAATGTCATTTATTTCTAGCACTCCATACCGCCTAGTTTTAAATCCTTGTGATGCTAGCCTGAGATCACGTGACTGTAGTCTTTGCATAGTATCAAGTAGTTTTTGAAAGTAACAGGAAAGCGGAGTCAGATAAGTTCATATTTCCGTGGTTAATTTACACATTATTTGTAGTGTAAGGGGCTAGGAATCGATCCAACTAGGAGTAGCGTGCCCTTGGCGAGATACGTATTTAATAGGCTCCGGTCGCGCGTCTTATCATCACACGAGGACAATGAACGTGCTGAGTGCTTGTGTGCATTTAAGGTATTAGTCATTGCGGCATGAGTAATTCCCCCTGTGCCTTTGGAAATCCTTACTTCATAATCACTGTGTTTGATTTGAAAGAATCGCGAAAAGCTTAGAGGGGAAGGTTGTTTTCATTCCTGAATTCTTGCCTCTTATGGGGTGCGGAATCCTTATTGCGTTTTGAAGAAGATAAAAGACTTTTTGTGGTTTCCAGGATGGCATCTGGAAATCCACCATTCGAAAAATGTGAGCATTATATTAACGGCGACTTCCACCTTAATAACTAGTGGATTAAATAGCTACACTGACAACCAAATTTAGCTTAAAACTGCGCTACTTCATAACCACATATACTGTGTAGAGTTATGGATGCGGTAAGCTGTAAACTTTAAATATTTGATTGCTTTTCTTCGTATGAAATGGAATCATTAATGAGACGACACATGTTCCCATGTTCACTTGCAAACTAATCTTAAAAAGTCTCAGAGCCTCGTGATCCTATGCCGCTTGGTCTTTGACGTCAGCATGCATGGCCGACGGTGTCACGTGATTCAGAGCTCGCAATCTGTGAAGGTAGGTGGCACTAAAGCGCTAGTTACGATTCCGGCATTTCCAGGAATTCCAAAAATGTTTAGTCTAATTTGCAAGCATCACATCATTTTTTATTTTACCTTTCGATACTCTGCCTAATAGAATCCTACGAATAAACTTACCAGTCTAGGGGTAAAATAAATCGATTGGACCACCCCTACAATCGTTTCTTACGTGCAGAAGGCGATCGATAAACTTCACTTAAGGTCTACTTCGTCTTTGTTTGTCCAGAGAGTGAATTGAGGTTTGTGGCAAGCAATCGAGTTTTTATGTGCGTTAGAAGGATTCTAAAGAAGACCAAAACTGGACTAGGTTACTGAAGCACTGGTAAGGGACAAAATCTACGAAATTGTATTTATCCAATAGATTATTTACTGAATAGTATAAAAAGCATCTACTAGTGTAGAATATCAGGCTTTGCAATAAGTAGATATAAATAAAATCTCCATTCGTGAGATTCATCGAGAAGTGATCTCTCATTCTTTCACAAAAGATTATTTGTGGTTTTTCAAAGATCAAATGATTTTTAGTAGAGGATCAGCTCTTTTGCTATATCTCACGATATTACAACAATTTGATCTATTTTAATTTAAATAAAATTTCCACGACTGCTCATATTCCTTGAAATCGTTGAGTAAGTCTACAAAAAAACGAACCGACTGAGTAAGCAAATAAATGATAAGGTTACCCTCGAGCAAAGAGCTGATCACCCGATGAGGTCCAATGAAGTTCTTTTCCATGTAACTGCATTGATGAGCGGAATTTCATCATTTAGTGACAGTTAACGCACAGTATGTCTAAGGGTTTTTTAAAGAAACGTTCAATTTCTCAGTAGATGAAGATTTCAGTTGCTGAACTACAAAATGTGAGCATTGCGCTTACAAGACGAAGGCAGTAGAGGCAATCGGTTTGTGCAGTATGATTGACCTACATTACCTGAGGAATAGTGAAAGTGGACTAAGCATATTAGACAACAGAAAGTACATGATTCATTTCGTTTATTAATGCATTACCACATCCTGAAATTAGTTTGTTTGACTTCACCTTTAAGCCTGAAAGCCCAACATCGGAAAATTATGTAATTTATTTTATTTTATTTTATTCATTCTGACTGTGAAGCGAATTAAAAAATCCGATTTATCGATCGTTGACTATGTTCGAGCGACCATGTTCAGTGATTAAGATTGCAACTAGGTCCCAGCACTAATGAAGGCATATACTTTGAAATTAGCATTCCGTGTTTCATGACTAATCATCTTGCTACAACCTGTCTTGAAAAAGGAAGGTTTAAATGATATGAACTTGGATCCCATCAACGAAGAAGTGCCACACACAGACTATATGAATGCTAAGGTCTCTTTCCGAACTTTGGTAATCTCATTGTTTGATTATATCAGTCACGTTAATTAGTAGATTGAAATCTGCCTAGGTAACACCTGAAGCTGAATATCTTGTTCGAAAAGAGGATGACCAAGTTTTGTACGAACTTTTTAGGGATCTTGAGATTCGCACACTGTGCCAAGCAAATTCAGGTAATTATTAGTAGTTATTAGTTTCATGTTAACCTGAAATCAATATAATGGATCGTGACAAATACTTACAATCCGATATGCTTCTGATAAAAGTGGAAATTGTTCTTCAAAATACCCTGTGGAAATAAAGATCCATTTTTCGATGAAGTGACAGTGATTCCGAATTTGTACTTAGGCGTCTTAATATGTATTTCATGGTAAATATTTGTATATAAAACTTCCATTTTGCAGTCTCGATAAATCAAGTACTCATTGCTTAGTGAAGATACAGTCCAATACTATTACTGCATTCAGACTGCGCCCTCCAGATTTTAACAAATTCGTTTAATATTTCTTGATTGTTTCTTATTAGTACCCCACATGACGAAATTGTCGATACATGCTCTTCTCAGCAAGTTACGTAGACACTATGTTTTCTGACTTCCACAAACTGTCACGTACACTCAAACAAGACTAGCGGCCAGTTTTGCTGTTTTCCATAAATATAAGTCTTCGATAACTTCTGGCTTTGTTTAGTAGCCGTACAAGTTAGGTAAAAATCTCAACATTCCTTCCAGATTACCTAGGGATTCAAGCTCTGAGTATCGTATTGTATGAACTGGGAATTCTTCATCAAGGATAGACTAAGGGAATCACTTATTCTAGAAAGCCTTTCTTTTGAATGTGATTGTGAAAATCCTACCTATATTAAGAGAAACAATGCCTACATATTTGGCCAAACGTAGCAGTAGAATTAGAGGAATTCCAACGCCGATTCTCAGACAGTGACAAGCTAATGTACAAAACGTGATTTGTTCTACTTCCAGCAAATAAATTGACTGCTTTTCCCCATTATGACTATTCCTGTGCACTACCTACGCAGGTCCTAATTACTCATACGGAAACCTTCCGAGAACCATATTAAAAGAAGTTTATGATTACCCCGAGCTGTGCATAATCCAGACTACCGCTAATCTGTGGCAGGATTTATTAATTCCTGAAGCACCAAGTGGGGTCAGGATGACTCACGCGCACTACATGGACTTCGAGGGAGATAGCACTGACCTCAGGTTTAGCAAGGCGAGCAGGGGTAGTGGCCAAAATGAGATGCGCACACCGCATGAAAAATCTGCGGAACTTAACGGCATTTGAAGTATCTCTGATTTACTTAGATTTTGGTGTTCAATGCCATTAGGGTGAATTATTTAACGATATCACTTCAAGCGTGGTACATTCTTCCATAATTGCAGCTTCCCTAATTGATCAATTGCATCACATTCAATCATAGAGACGAGATTTTTGTGCACTGATACAAATTTTCATATTTTTGAAGATAAAAGATGTCAATTCTGAGCCCTTGAGCCTTTTCGGCGTTGGTACCTAGCATGGCAACAGCACCAAAATCAAGTATTCACGGTCGAGAAGTCGGAGTACGCATTTGTATGCAAAAGTTAGCTGAGAATGAGTGCGCACAAACTTTGAAATCTCACTTGTGAACGCGCCAATAGCCTGGAGAAACTCCAACTGGTTCAAAGTGTGCAAAAGATTTCGCTCTCTGCCTCAGTCACTCCTCACCACCATAACCTACGAGAAAGCATCTCATGTCTAGCGATTTTCCACCTGTTAGTAGGCGCACGGTACAGAGCAGGGGGATAGTGGCTACTCACAGCTATTAAGATGAAACCAATGTCACGCGCACTAGATCGCATATATGATTTTATAACCACACGTACATATAAAATACGCAATAATGGCACACAACCACTACAAGAAGTCTTAATTAGTGAAGAAAATCCCAATCGGTGCCAAAGTCCAGTCACGGAGCTTCCAATCACTAGACAGTACAGATGAACACTTAAGAACCCCAAGAAAACGAGCTTACGAAGTACGCCTACCAAAATTAGTCCATCGAACGCCTAGTGCTACCAGAGAAAACTGCAGTATCGAAAACAATGGGACGACGGAAAGGAATGCAAGACTAACTCAGTGTGTTCACACCCAAACATCCGAATCTAAATGCACAAACTTATCCGAATGCAGCGAAGTTAAGAGGCCCGTTCGATGACAAAATGTTGATAGGAATTTGGAGAGAAGCAGTAAAATAAGCCAAATTAGAAAGAATACGGTTGTAAGTAGAGCAAATGCTCTAACCCATCTACAAAAGATCAGCTAGGTTGACATTTGGCGCTTCTCAAATTATATACGCATGACCAACGAACACACAGAAACCCGGCAAGACTGCCAATAAAAGCACAGGACCGAGCAGATTAGGAGACAAAACAGCAGAGACACGAACCCCTCTAAAGGATAACAAGTCGAAAAAGCAGATAGCAATTGGTAGAGATGTTTAACGTATATTTATTTACAAGTATTTCCAATGCTACGGCTAAAATAAGAAAAAAGCCAGTAGCAGCAAGCAGCTAAGAAGTACAGGATGGAGGGAATAGAAGGTACAAAGGGAATGGACATACGAGTTAAGGGAGGAGACTGCCGAGCCTCCTCGAAGGCTTTGTCTGAAGTCTGTGTACAAAATTTAACAATCACGACATCATGCACGGTATCTGCCGTCATCTTGAAAGGCTGTACTAGCTCGATTTTTAGCATCTGCGACGCGTCAGCTTACAATGCTCCAAAGAAGAAAGGTGTATCACAGGTCATTTCAGAGGAAGATGTCAGAAACTGTAGCGGTAGTAGAAGAATACGCTGCCGAATGGGAATACACCCTTTTACGTAGGGGAAGTATAAATGCTACACGCACAGCAGGGAGGAAATGCACCAAAAATAGTAGAAGAGGTGGTAACCAGGCGCTGTCGGGGAAATATGACCACTCAGTAGCAAGACCTCACCTTCAGTACAACCCAAAGAAAGAACACCGTGAACTCGCGATAAGAAAATCCAAAAATCAGTAGAACGAAATGTACACAGAAAATAAAAAAATGGAGGTACAAGATGCAAGAGCGGGGCTACGAAGTCTTCGGAGAAAATTAGAAAGACGCGAAGCAATTGACGACATCATGTTGTGGATGTCCATCGGAGCGAGAAATCGACCCTTAAAATCAAACAGATCCTTAAATGCATGAGGAGACTTCATTAAACCATATGTACACAGGACGCAAAGGCATCCGAGTCAGCTTAGCAGGACTTGATAGGATCAACTGCTTCGGTGACCACTGACAGAGCCTTCAGGTGAGGTCCTTCCAGAATGGTCAGCGCTGTGGGTCATCTTTTGCGGATAGGTGTCCACATCCGAGACTCCCTTATGGGGAGAATTGAGAATAGACCCGTTTGATGTTACAACAGTGGGCATCGCTCCACTTGGACAGAAATTGAGTCCAAATACGAGATTCATGTATTCAGGGTTCATCACACCATTACAGTACTCCTATTTTACGAAATACATGAAAAAACAAAAGATAAACCTTACCTGGAGGAACCGAAAGAATGTTTCACCCGTTAGCATGGAATCGCTGCCGGCCTGGTGCTTAAGCCCATAACGAGATACTTTAAGACTGTCAGCCAGTTCCTGGAGACCTCCTTTGGTAAACCGGTGCTGATTCATAATTGTTTTCAAATCAGCAATCTGAGGGAAGAAAAGGGTCATCTTTTCGTAGAACTCCTTGAAATTTTCAGGCAGCTGGGGCCAATCAGTGCATAACTTCATCATGTATGCGAAGTCGTAAGCACTAATGGTGTTAAATCATAAGACAAACGTTACCTATGAAAACCGACCCAGGTTATCCGGTTATTGAAAACTAGACCACTACCAATGAAGGCTTCTCCGAAATCGTTGAGCTCTATTCCATCGCGTTTTAGCTTGTAGAAATCGATTCCACATTCCTGCAGCAACTTAATGGAATCCACTGCATGGGCTTCGATATCAACATTCCACTTCAAGTTAAACTGGATTGTAGAAATAGGTTCGGTGCACTGTCCTCTGTCGTTGAAGAAACTAAAGCCGATTTGTATCGGCCGCAGAAGATCAATGTTCACTTTTATATTTTGATATGCTTGATCATAACTATTTAGGAATTCACCGAATACTTTTGCTATAACACCAGGAAATTCGGTATCAACGGCTACGTATTTTGAGGTCTTTGTCAGCCTTCGGACCGCGCGCCAACCATCTATGAAGTTGTTTGACCAAACGTCCAGCAAAGGAGATGTTGCGGTATATCCATTGTATACATGACAACTGGTGGAATTCTGGAGGCTGTGGAGTCCTTGTGGGAGACTATTCGGATGGTACTGGAGCGAGTGACCGAATTGACCACTTGCGGAATTGTGTCGGTTTAGGGGGCCTAGATACATATCAGTTGTTATCGCCATGTTGCCACGATAACTATTTAACTTTGTCAAGGCGGAGGCGAAGGAACCATCTGAATTGCTGTTTGGATTAATAATACTAGAGAAATTATTTTGCGTCACGGAGGTTAATTCTCGAAAATGTTGCATTGGATTTCATAAGTGGTGCATCCCACGAAATAATCTTCAAAACAGAGGAAGATAAAAAACCGATTTCAAATATAGTAATAAATACCTGACAAAACCTACTTACATAGAAAGAAAATCACCCAATATCCCAGATCTTTGTGCAATCCAAGCTTACGCGGTTTTGAAATGACCACGTCCCGATTATTGGCGGCCTATGAGTTAAAATACTATTTAAAATGCTCATGTTAATCTCCTTGTAAATTTTCGCCATAAAAAGCTTGTTTTAAGTTCCACCTAAAAATAATAAAGAGGATTTTTTTATAACAGTATAATCACAATTGATTGAAAATTATATCAACTTTTAATAAAGAATTTCACACTGGCTTTCTAATAAACATGAATTTCCTATGAGCATAACGTTTGTCCCAATTCAGCTTTCGCCCTCAAACTAATAGTTTATTTCTCGTCGTTATATTCACAAAATAACGTTTTTCTAAATGGGAAGCACTACATTTTGTCATCAGATGTTTCTTTCCCTTCAATTTCGAAAAAAGCCCCTGAATCATCCTACATAAATTATCGTATAATATTACCTGGTTGTCCAACAGGAATGTTTTTCGTTATAGGTTTTTGAAGAAATCCTGTTTGGGTCTGGTTTCCAATTTGTAGCATTTTAAATTGCCTTCACTAGATAGTGTTCGCAAAATTTTATGTTGATTTTTCGTCAAGGAACGACTAGACGCCTACATTAGCTTTCCTGTTACAATGAATGTAATTTTGCAGGAAATCTCCGAAGCAGTCTGCAACGCTTAATCAAGACGGCGTTGGCGCCTACGCACCGTGATCTGGTAGGCGATTTCAGTGTTGGTAATGAAACACGAGTAAAAAGTTCGTAAATCAATTTCTGTCTCTACATATAGTACAACTTACTGATGCTATTTCGGCATACGTTTTCCCTGTGTGGCTGCCTAAGATCGCGGTTGTCACTTCCAAACATACTCATTCATTGCCTCGAAACTCTCTACACTTAGCAGCCATCACTGACTACCCGAGGAGATAATGGGAGGTGGCATGCCCCCACTACCATAGCCTCGACGGTACTTAATGGACTGGACCATCGAAAATAGCCACTGAACTTCTCAGTACGCAAACCCCAGCCTCCCAAGCATAGTCCCACTAAGGCTCTTATCAAACACTGCCCTGAAGTGAATAAAAGTATTAACTGGGCTTTGTGCTTCGAAGCAGTGTTGGGTACAGAAGTTACACTAGAGTGAAGGGCACAGTCCGCATATAGGCAAAACCAATCATAAGACGATAGCCCACATGGCAAAATTTTTGTTCACGATGACGACCACATGATGATTTACGCAAACACATCCACTCCATCAGGAATAGTCATGCTCCTGAAGCGGGCCAACGCCACCACATGCTAACGCTCTTAACATTTCGTTCAGAACGGCGTAACCCGAGAACCGACACAAGGCTTAAGTACGACTTAAATATAAAACAAAACAAAAATTAGACGCATGAATGATAATCTAACAACGGAAGACTTGAATCCAAGTAGATGGGGTAAAGCTACGATAGACACGCATAAATACGAAAGGCATACCTTTACAATGTCCAGTTGCCATGATGCAATAACCCAAATACAAGCTCAGGATAATTCAAATAAATTTAGCACAAAACCGTGAGTTTTAGGAACACATATGCACTGGAGATTAGGGGGCGGTCTAATAGTAAAAGCAAAGGGGATGAAGATCACTTCCACAGCTTCTTGATCGACACGTTCTTATCAGAATCCTTTTGCATAACCTGTTTAATAAGAAAACGCTCAAGTAAATACCTTTAAGTCAGAAGTTAAAAAAGGAGGAGTCACTATCTATACAAACAAGGTACCTTCGCCACCGCCATCTCGAAATCTTCTAAAGTCACATGAACACGACGCTCTCTAAGAGCATACATGCCAGCTTCCGTGCAAACACCCTTCACTTCAGCACCACTGGCTCCAGGCATCAGCTCTGCGATTTTTCTCAAATCAATCCCTCTCGTCAAATTCATTTTACGTGAGTGAATTCTCAGAATGTCTAAACGAGCTTCCTCATTGGGAGCCGGAAACTCGATTTTCCGGTCGATTCTACCAGGACGAAGAAGAGCGGAATCAAGAATGTCGATGCGATTGGTAGCCATCACCACTTTGATATTCTGCTTTGGTTCGAAACCATCTAGCTGATTTAGCAGCTCTAACATTGTCCTTTGGACTTCACTATCACCACCAGAACCACTTTCAAGACGGGCTGATCCAATGGAGTCGACTTCATCCATGAAGATAATTGAAGGAGCGTGCTCCCTAGCCATAACGAAAAGCTCCCGAACCATTCTCGCACCTTCCCCGATGAACTTTTGCACTAATTCAGAACCACTAACACGAATGAAAGTGCATTCGGTATGATGTGCAACCGCACGTGCCAGAAGCGTCTTCCCTGTTCCCGGAGGTCCATAAAGCAACACACCCTTAGGTTGGGCGATACCGAGGGCCTCAAAAAGTTCTGGATGCTTTACAGGAAGTTCGATTACTTCTTTTATTTCCTTGATCTGTTTATCCAATCCTCCAATCATTTCGTAAGTTGAATCGGGCACTTTTTCAACCATCATTAAAGACACCAAGGGGTCAACTTTGCTTGGTAGGATTTTATGAAGCGTATAGCTATCATTTCTGAGAGCAACGCGACAATTCGCTGTAACAGTGGATATGTCGATGTTTTTGTCAATGTCAACAACGAATTTCCCTTCAGGTTGGACTTTAACCAGCACCTTCTTTTTATCCATGGGCTTGATTACTTCGCCAACATATGAACCTTGCTCTTGGAGCAGTTGAAGTTCCTCTCGTAGTTGACGAACTGTACAATAGTAAACGAATAAAAACAATACCTTTAGCGTTAAGTTGATTTCGCTGAGCTCCTAGTCGTCTGAGGTTCTGCATTTTTTCGGTAACAACAAACTGTAGTTCATCAATCTTGCTACAGTAATAATCACGAATGCCATCGGTTTCCTCTTGCACTGCTTCTTTCACGTCCTTCTCAACGGGTTTCCGGATCTTCCGAGAAGGGTCTGAAGTCAATAATCTCGGTGAAGTCACCGGCATGTGTTCTACATCCTAAAGAAAGATATCGGCGATTTACTGTTTTAGTCTAAGGATCACACGTTATGAAAACTAGCAAATGCGTTTGCCGCACTCACCATCGCAGCCATGACTATAGCAACTCTTTCGAAAATGGCGTTGCTTACCAAGCTCAGTAATAGTACCGCTTATCAGGAAATCAGAATGTTATTAAAGAATAAAAAAAACAAATATATAATATTTTTTGTACTAGCGGAATTAATACTTTAAGCTGCTTTTATTTACCTCATTTAACTATTTAAGATAATTTAATGCAGTACAAAATAGCTATTCGTTTCTTGAAAAGCGTATCTATCAAACTTTATTGCCAGTTTGTTTGTTACAATGTGTCGTAAATATTCGTCAGTGTGGACATTAACGAATCGATAGCCATTCACCAACGCGAGGATATGGCCTACATTTTCGGTACTTTGTCAGCTGACGTCGGCGTGGGTGTTGGTACTCCTTCCTTCCGGAAGAACGAGCTAGTAGATAAAGGAAGCCCACCACAATGCTGTATTGGTTTTTTTAGATTCATGGCCTCAATCGGTGAACACTGTCTCCACGGGGTCAGCACGAGCTGAACTCGCCAGACCACCTCCGTGTCCCACACCACGTATGTACAAATGCTACGCATTCCAGGATTTCGTTGTATAAAAGAATGATTTGGCCCATTCATAGCGCTTGAATGTTACCCACAGAGCTAACTGCTCAACTGTGCAATCGGAACGCATACCGACGGTCTCAGAATTCCATTATGAAATAAGAGTGCGATAACCGATCAAGATTTATTTACGATCATCAACTGTAGGTTTCTATATTGAAATCGGACTCAAATCGAGTGAACAATGATAGAGTAGCATCGGGCGGAAAAAAGGGACTTTATTTACACTTAAAACATGACGACGTGAGATAAAATAACTACCAAACATCATTCGGTGACATGCGCGTCACAGAAAAAAAACATCTGTCAGGCTTTGGGCTTCTTCTCTGCTTGCCCAGCTCCAATGGCCGTGAAGGCTTTTCTCTTCTGCCCCGTCGCAGCAGTGCCAGTAGCCGCGACATTCTGGATAACACTTCCACCAGATCCGTCCATTATCTCGCGTTCGATGAGTGTAATTAAAGTACTGCACCTTCGTTGCAACTCCTAGAAATGCAAACATTTAAGGTGAAAAACCATAGCTAATGTAACCCGGCGCAACAGCAGATTTCTAAACGACGATTGACCGCCAATTGGTAAATTCACGTACCATAGAAGTGCGTGATCGAATGAACCAGTTGAAGCGGAACTGGGGTGCCAGTCGAATAGCCAAACGCAGGTCGTCGTACACGTTATCCCGGTCAAAGCCAAGCTTGTGCAGCATACAGATGAGGAAACGATCGTCCTCTTCCGTGTAATTTTTGCCCTTATTCGCGCCATAGACTATGCGGAGCTGGTGGAAGGGGGACCGATAGCGACTCATTTTTACGTCGAGGGCACGCTTAACCGCAGCTCGACGCTGGATTTTGGCCTCTCCACGCTCAATCTGTCAAGCGAAATAACCTGTTAATTCATGCGCAAAAATTACAGTAGATCTACTACCTGCTCAAGTAATTATAAATAGAACATAGTTGAATTATGAGTGAGGGACTTTGCCGTGAAATAAACCCCGAATAAGATTCCACAGACAGAGAGCGCAGATACCTGAGCCATGTGCTTATCAACGTCTTGGAGTTCGTTACAGCGAGCCCAGAAAACGCGGGCGTAGCGCTTAACCTCATCCGGCGTTTTTCCTTCGACATCGATAGCAATCGCCTCAAGGTCATCACGACCGTGCTTTTCGTTGGCCTTGATGAATTGCTGGAAATCCCGCTTAGACCAGTTGGTGAAGCCCTGCGTTAGCAGCTCCTCTTTCTCAGCCATCTCGGCATCATCTAGCGGCTGAGCCGAGTCGATCTTTGCCTGCTCCTCCATTTGCTCCCGCCTTCCCTCTGGCCCCGCCTCTGGGTTCACCGGAACCCTCCAGCCAATACTTTTTCTGCAACAAATACCATACCAACTTTGATACAAAGCCAACACCGGTCAACCAGTGTACCTAGCATATTGAAAAGCTGATAACCTAGGCATTCTGGTTTAAAAACATGAGCAATAATAATCAAATCTTTTGAAAGTATTAAAAAATAACTTGCAGAATCTACCACAAGGCCCGATAACGTTTTTAGCGGTAACGCATCCGTAAAAAAACAGGAAATGTAGCATGGAATGGCAACAAACCATCGGCTGGGTTTAAATATCTCGCAGTTTACTGTACGATAGAATCTCAAATAATCAAAAATATCTACAGAGGAGGAAAAAGCAGACTCACCGAAAAGCATAAATTTCCTTATCGAGAAGTTCAAACAGCCGCGGAGGAAAGAACTGAAAATCCTGCACGTTGGGTTGCTTGGGTGGACGAGGTGCTTTGGGAGCCTTTGGCTCAGAAACCCGCAAAGCCTCACGGAAGTAAGCATCTACCGCGTAATTAGCTTTACGCTCACGTTTCGGAGGCTCAATCCAGCCCTAATTACACCACGATAAATTCACGTTGATTGATTAAAGCAACATAAAGCGAGAGGCCAGTCGAAACTTACCACAAGCCCAGAATTCTGTTGTTTAGTGCGATAGTCTTCGCCATCGAAAAAGTAAACGGAGTCTGGAGCCTCCTCCTCGGTGTCGAAACGCAGTTGACGCAGATTAGATTCTCCGAGCTTGGCGTATTTTTCATTGAGTTCACTGGTCTTTTGCTCACCTCGGGCGAGAATTTCGTCGATATCTTCGTCTTTGATGGTGCTCTCCTTGCTGCGGAAAATGTAATTAGCGCCGAACTTGATCATGTCGAGTACTTCGGTCTTCTGCAACTGGTTAGCCTTCTGATCCACAAGACGACCTTTAAAGAATAGAATACTTATCTAACACCGAATTCTAGAAATAAACCCAACTCACGATACAACTGCATTGTCTGCACCAACAAAAAGAAAATGATAAGCACAAACATGGATGTACAAGACGTAAGAACCCCAAGATCAAATTAAAGTACCCCATAATAAGTGAGACATTGACAACTATTTGAAAATGATGAATTAAATATTCACCTACCTTGCTGAATGACAAGATTGTCCAGATGCAATTTCATATCGGCACGCATGACAATCCTTTCCTCAACAGTATTTTCCGTAATGAGACGGAACACACGAACAGGTTTCGTTTGACCAATACGATGAGCACGATCCATAGCCTGCAAATCCACCTGGGGATTCCAGTCTGAGTCATAGAGAATTACCACATCCGCAGTGGCCAGGTTAATACCCAAGCCACCAGCACGTGTGGAGAGCATGAATATGAACTTCGTCGAGCCGGGACGGTTAAACTCATCGATTGAGACCTGCCGATCATCATGAGCTGTCTGACCATCCAAACGGAAGTATTCGTGCCCTCTCCACATGCAGTAATCCTCGAGGATATCGAGTGTTCTAGTCATCTGACTGAATATCAGAACACGAGATCCTTGCTCACGGAGTTTCTTAAGGAGCTTGTCCAAGAGAATCATTTTACCACAATTGTCAACCAAATGCTGGTCTGTGGTATAGGGTGGGCCGGGTTCGACGCCATCAAATAAGTAAGGATGATTGCAGCACTTGCGAAGCTGCATCAGTACATTTAGCAGCCGAACCTTGTCAACCTTTTGACCACTCGTATTGACAAGATCCAAATCTTTCATGAGAATTTTTGTGTACAGCTCGCGCTGCATTTTGCTCAAGCCAATGTAAATTTTCACTTCCTTTTTAGGAGGCAGTCTCTTCTCCACGTCAGATTTGACGCGACGTAATAGGAAGGGACGTAGGATTGAATGCAGCCGAGTGACAAAAGTCTCCTCCTGAAGCGATTGGGAATTAAAAAGTTCGTCGAATGTGTCAGAGGACTGGAACATTTGTGGCATCAAGAAATTTAGTAAAGCCCACAATTCATGGAGATTGTTTTGCAGAGGTGTACCGGTTATCAAGAGACGATTTTGCGAATTGAACATGCGTACAACTTCAGAGAGCTTGGACTTCTCATTTTTGATGCGATGAGCCTCATCAATAACCAGATAAACGAAGCTGTATCGCTTCAACAGATTCTTTTCTTTAATACACATCTCGTAACTAGTAATCAGTACATCCCAGTGCCCTGGAAGAATTTCTTCACGGATGATTCGTGCCTTTAAAAACAAGGTAAAATATCTGCGATTTAACTTACTCTCTCCTCAGCACTTCCAATCAAGCAAACGGGGATCAAAGAAGGGACCCACTTCTTCACTTCGTTCACCCAATTCGACAATGTTGACTTCGGTACAATAACAAGAAAAGGTCCGGACTTCCCACGATAGTGTTTCACATAGCCAAGTAATGAAATAGTCTGCAACGTTTTCCCCAAACCCATCTCGTCAGCCAAAATTCCATTGGTGTTGCTTAGTGCTAGCCCGATTAGCCAGTTTAGGCCACGAATCTGATAGTCACGCATCTCACCACTCTTGACGTCTATATATACACGTTAAGGACATTCATAAGCTTACACCAAGGCGTCACATCAAAACGTGTAATTGTTGCAGCGCTACCCTTTTTAGTCTCCGTTAACAACTCTTCGTCTTCTTCCTGTTCAGTACGGCGGTGACGATGACTAAAATGGGCAAATGAGTAGTCATAAACTCACTCTGTGGCAGAAACTAGCTGAGCTTGGGAGCTAGTTGGGCTGTTGAGAACTGATCCTGAATCAACACCAGTTTCCTTAAGAGCAGTAAATGCAGCGGCCTTTTCAAGCAGCTCCTCCATTCGACGTCTCTTAGCCTCCGCTTCAGCGGCGTCAAGAGTAGACTTGCTAGGGCCGACCAACTTCTCACCGGTTATCACCTAATACAACGTCGTAAGGTAGGGTGTATCAATACTCGGAGAGTAAAAAATCACCGGAAATTTAATTAAATTAGACAAAAATAAATAAATATTAAAATGCACACCTCTTCTTCGATGTCCGACATCGAAACACAAGCACGAAAAGCCCAGCTAGAGAATTTGAATTTCGAAACTCCAAGAGAGGACAAACAAATGTTCAAAACTCGATTAAAATTCAGCCTTTCTAATATTTAGCTTTGAATAAGGGCACGGTTGCTCTTTTTAATTTTTCAAAGAAATTCTTTTATATTTTACAAGATCCACACAAATTTCACTTCACAGTATTTTCGAATTTTTTTAAAAAGCGTCTCTAGTTTGGGGATTTAAATCATTTCCGCACTAGATATTAATGAACTACTCATTCTTATATTGGATTTCTTTTCTTGGTTTAAAAATTCTTTGTTATATGGTCTCGATTCTACTGAGCTCAGTTCCACCTATTGCAGTATAGTCATTCAAATGGGAATTTTATCGTTTGCCATGGAACATTGTGTGTAAATTTATCGCAATCTGAGATGGTAAATGGCAGATTTTACACGAACCGCTCTGGTTGCATGGCATGCTTAATAGGTGATATCTATCGGTTATAGGTACCAGCACTGGTTTACTGATTAATTAATATGAGTTTTCAAGCCTCCGTTAGCGTTCCCGATTTCTCTGGAATCGTTTGTTAATTCATTGGAACTGCCAAAACACCATTCATATTACGTCGAAAATGACGGAAACTATTGCTGCACGGTCATGAAAAAGAAGCTAGCCCAAATTATGTCATCTACAATTTGTCTCCCTTGGGATCTTCAGAGAAGCCCGTGTTTATAGACTCTATTTTAAATATGTTTACCGACAATATGAAGAGGAACTACCAACTTCATGGATGCCCAGTTGAGTATTTCGCATGTGAAATTCTTTAATACCACGTACCGAAAAATGTTATGCATTTGAGCGATTCCAGGTACCAATTTCTGTTGTACCACTTCCATTGAATTCGAGGTGATAAAAAGTGATTGACTACAGAATGAAAAACATGTCTGAAAGTGCTCCCTATGAGGACAGTGTTCAGCCTTTCAGATGCTATGCAGTAACATTCCTCGTTTTTTCTGGATGGTTAATTTGACAAACATGTTGTAAACCTCTGAGGCGTTCACAAGTTCAATCGATACGAGTATATTGCCTCGGGTTCTAGAAAATTGAGCCAAATTCAGTAACTTTCTCGCTACCTACGTCACTGAAAAACTGACGCTGAACACTGAAAACCAATTTTTCAAGTGCAAACATTTTGTCATTTACGATCCCATTAAATAATTACAAATGAAATACCTTGTCATAAGCCTATTTTTGCTACTTCCACAGTAGTAGCTTAATGAATTACTAGTACTGGATAGCCCATCCACCCTCCATTCCCCTACTAAATCAAATGAACAGTGGGTGATAAAGGATTAGCAAGATTTAATAAAAAAGCCGAAATAAAGCGCTTATCGGACGGAAGAGCTCTACGAAACACTGACAGCAGGTGCGTTGCTTTCACCCTCCATGGGCTCATTGTGCGTGTTTTCGTCGTCAGTTATCTCGCCTTCTTCTTGCTCCAAGACCTGTGTCAACGGAGTCGCCTTTTCCATCACCACCACTGGTGCTTCTGTCGCCGACTGGGGCTCAGAAGAAACGACATCCGCCGAAAATGGCAGCGGCAAGAGGGGCTCTTTATGTGGCTTTATATGTTGTGTATTGTTTTCCTCCAGGGGACTGCAATTGAAAAGGCGAATTTATGGACAGTAAAAGGCTTGAAGTGCGGTGGTACTTCCATCAATATAGACTTATTAGCGGTGAAAACGCACACATGCTCCTCCGTGGAATTTGCAAAATTTGTTGAGCTATCTAACAGCGCTTGAGAAGGATGGGCAACAAAATCGACCTCGGGCGCAGGAGAACAGACATCGTTGTTCATAGAAAAAAAGGAGGACTCTTCTTCATTCCTAGTGACTTCTCCCTCTTCCAAGCTTTCCGGCGTCCGGGGTTGTGAAAACGCCGCAGCGTTTGACTCGATAAAGGTATCGAATATGTCGAAGGCATCCATCATACATTCAGTGTCAGATCTAGAAAATGTGCAATAATTTTCGAGTGAGAAATTCAGAGGAAGTAGTAAGAGCGCAACGACTTGGCCAATTATCGAGGGAAACGCAAACAGGCATGCTACCCAAATTAAAGAATAAGGAAAATGTAATAGAACTTTGGTAGTTAAACGGCAGTAACCACGGAAGTCGCCTTATTTTAACAGAATTTGATGGAGACCCTATTTTAAAAGTCTATTAGCACTTCGCGTAAGAAATTGTATGATCTCATTCTCTTCTTGGTGCCACAATTTAGGGTTGCACATTATGCATATCGAAATTTTTAGTTAGATGATTTTCAGAGAGAAAAAACTAAACCCACAAACTGTACGGGTTCATTAAAATGTAGAAAAAGGCACTAAACGCTTTATTACTGCACCCACCTGCTGTTTATGTACGTGATCGCAAAAGAACCTTTGAAAGAATACTAAGAAACTAAAAATCTTTTCGATAACTTGTAGATTCGAAATACAATAAAGATTAACCTGGGTTACAAAATATCTTAAATATCAAATTAATACTTCGCAAGTCGCACAAAACCAACTTACGGTGAGATATCATCCACATCCTCGAAGTTCGTAAACTGACTCAAAATGTTATCTTCTTTCACAGGACTCAGTTCCACAGCCACTGAGGTGACATAGAAGTTACAAAACGAAACCAACGAGTGTCGCATCAGATCCCGCACTTCCTCTGGTCGCGTGAGGACCTGAGTATCATCAGTGAGAATGCGACCGAGGCCGGCGGATTCTTGTGACAGCGAAACAATCAACTCGGCCATGGCATCGGCAAGACTTTCAAGGCGACTGTGAATACACTCGGGAACACCACGAGATACAGTCCGATCAAGCAATCCGCCGGCTATAAGAAAAACGACTCACTGTCAACCTCATATCAGAAAAAAAGCTCAACAAAAACCCCTACTGCTGTTTCTAAAGACCTTATAAACTTGCCACTTCTGGAGTATTTTTTGCCTTGGATGTGCTTACGAGAGATGAGACGAGAGAGCGTTAGTTAAGAAAGCATGTACGGGAATTACACGCACGATTGGTGCAGGCGAGGGGTGCAACCAAGTCTGGCACCTGTGAGTGGGTCTTCTTCAGGTGGAGGGTGAGAGCGAGGCGAATACGCATGAGGTCCTGCTGCAGCGCCGTGACAGCGGGATGCTCAAGACAGGTCGCTCGTCGACGAAGCACGTGGGCCGCCTGCGCCAGGGCGAAGAGACGCGAGAGACGGCGGCGCAGGCGAGCGCACTTCGCCGCCGCGAAGTACGACACGCTGGACTTTGGCCCCCGACTTCCAGACTTCATTGCGTCGCTGGTCCAGGCACGCAGACGACCTCAGTTGATACACCGTGGTAAAGTATTATTAATTGGTAGAAAATAGATATATCCTAATCCAAGAAATAAGTCGGACAGACCCGATATATGGATCACCAGCTGGTAACACAATTAAAATGGTCGTTTTTTGGATGACAATTACAAGATACGGCAATTAAGCTAATGAGCAAGTGATATGGACGCATAAAAATAGTTAAATCAGGCCAGTCTTTTAGGAAGTATAGAAACTTCGGATTGGCACTTAATCTTACAAAAGGTGATAAAAAACAGAGTTTATTCTATCTGATCCAAAGTGGTGGAGAAAATGTGCACATAATCCTAACCTCCAAACCAAACGTAGATATCCCTATAGCAACCCTTAATAATTTTGAAATTATAAGCCGTAAAACAAGAAAATCGTTATCTGAGAATCAAATTTTTCACACAAGTGTTACGAAATGGAGAACGAATTGCTGAAAATTCCTGGACACAAACAGACCCGTGAAATCACACCCTCTCTTCTGAGTGTTTAGCCTTTGACATAAACAACTAAGCACACTAAGAACAGTATATTCCAAACGAGTAATGCAGAAAACGATGAAATCGTGCCAGGCTTACCAAACGGGATGATTCGAGATTTTCGTGAGCACAACTGGGCCATGCGCTGGAGAGACGACGTTTGGATGAAACGAATGTTTTCATTTAGCTCATCGAGATTTCGCTTAATCATAAGATTTTCAGCAAGGGCCACTATGTGAAATTGTAAAGATACACTACACTTACATCGAAGTAACTGCTTGGAAGTGTCTAAGCTGCATTTACAAAGTAAGCTATCGACCAAATTTTTACGAGGATAAATTTTATCATCCTTCAGCCCGCCAAGATAATGGCAAGAATCCCAATTTTCTTTAGTAGAATAGAATGCCTCGATTTCCATCAATTTGGATGTCATTTCAGTCAAAACTTTGGATATTGCATCTAGAATATTGACAACAAATCCATCAACTCGATTTTTATTATCAACATGCTTGCAAAGTCTAATTATGATAAACGTGCCAAAGTGCCAAAATTGGTCAAATGAGGAAGCCAAAGATAAATAGTATGGAAACATCTGAATTAACTATTACTTTCAGCCTTCGACTCGCTTATATCTCCAATAACTTTTTCAGCGTGAACTTCTATCCAACGTTGAAAATCCAAGATGAACCCCTCAACCATCTTGGGAAGAGCGATAGTTTATGAAACCGCGGTGATATCAGGAGATTCTAAGACATTGGTGAAACTTGATATATTACTTACTTTAGCACGAACAAGTTTTATATTTCATATTTTCACTGAACATCTGTTTGCAGCTTCAATATTTTTACATTGTAAAGGAATTAAAAATGCATCGGAACCATCTTTTCGTATAGTATTTTGCATTTGGAACTTCAAAAATGAGTAAAAGTTTGGAATTCTGAGATAACGGTGAGGGTAGAACGTGAAACTTGTATGATCTAGAAACGAAGTTATTTTTCTGATCTGTTATTATAACATTAACCATCACGATTTTCTTAAAGAATTCTGCTTACTTTTAACTTGGACTATTTCTGCAGCACATAAACTCGACCTGCCACATCCTTTGTTGTCGGTGGCTGGATCAAAACTAGTATCTTTAGTACTGTTGCTTTCCTTTAATCACTCAAATTGGTGAATCCAGTGCCTTTTTAAGGAAATTTGTTTTTTATTTTAGACTCTAGCTGAAATAGCTATCAAGTAGGATATTCACATTCACGTGCTGCATTTCACCTTCGTGGAGATAAATTCTTGTGTAAAATAATCTAAGCAGGACACACGACTAACCCCAAACCACATAGACGTCAAACACAAGATCTAAAGAGCATTTATGATCCAACGAGACTCACAGGATGGCTTCATTCTGGTTGAAAACTCTAGTTCATCTACCATGTCCGTCGGTTTGCTGCAAAACGGCTATCCAAGATGGGATGGATGTCTAATTCCAAGCTTGAAAATAGAAGGCGCGCACATCGGAGCGTCCGATACCAACTTGTGTGAAAGTGTTTGTCGAGATTGCTTTGACCGGATTTATTGGTGGAGGTGGTGATTCATATTTTTTATTTCATGAAAGCGCTTTCCTGGAGCACAAGGAAACATTGGATTTCATTGAGACTGACTTCAAAGTTAAGAAATTCTCATTCAGGCATATTTCATTATGCTGTTCACGCAAGTCAATTCCCTTGACTGATTTGTGGTGGCTTGCCTAAGTCTCAATGCTCACACACTGTTCAGCGGATTACACGGTCGCGCTTAATCTAGCGCATGCACCACCCCCCCCCCCCCCTAAATCAGTGATAGAGCAAGCTAAGCATCAATTGCGTTTACTGATCTTCAACATTATTGGTTCAGTGGTTATCCAATAAATCTGATCACCTACTATTTATAATCCTGAAAGTATAACTTTTAACACATTGTTATACGCGTTCTAGTAAACACTCTTGTGCGCTCCTCTTCCCTGCTTATTCTTACTAAGAATTTTGATAAATCTTTGGAGTGAATCTTAGTGCAGCTATCAGCTGCAGATTTCAAAACTGCAGCAATAACTCTTTTTTACACTTCCTTCAGTTTCAAAGAACTTTTAGAGGTATTAGATTCCAATGTAAGATAAGGCACTACTTCGAATTGATTGAACCTGTTAAAAGCAGTACTGGTAATAAATTGAATTTTTATCGACAAATGCTGATGTGTTGCACTAAAAATCGAAGTTGTCATTTCTTGTCCCCATCTTTAGAGGCTGTTAGCTGGGGTCCTACTTTGGACTCATTCATTATGAGTTCCGATGGAAAATAAGAAATATCTTCGGTGCATTAATGAGAAGCACAATGAAGAGGAATATCCTTGATCTGTCTGCGGGTTAGACCCTCTTATCAACTTTCTGCTTCTCCAAAAGGCAATCTTGCTGAAGCTCATAAGCACCTACGATCCTTGGTTTTTAAATATCCGAGTTTAATCAAGGCGATAGAAATATGACGTTTTATAGAGGGCTACTGTAGGAATTTAGTGGAATATTAGGGTTGTCAAGGTTGATAATAATAGAGAAAAAATATTGTGAGAGATGCTTCATCTTTTATCATTCAAAGGGGAAACGCGATTGATACAATTATTTGCTAGTGGAAAAAAAGGAGAACCAGATAACCAAAGACAGAGACAACACAAAAGGGGCTTGATTGTCTGGTCTCGCTTGCATGCTCATGAAGAAGGGACCTCCTCAGTCATTAAGTTCACGGCACAATCGACATTCGGCCATGGCTGGAACGTACTGTTCCATCTGAATGGTAACCTCGTGAACGAGGAAACGCCGACGCAGAATTCGGTTTGCCCGCTCCAACTGCTCTTGGGCGGATGCGATGTCACCTATTAGAGTAAATTATAATGAGTGGCCCTTTCAGAAAGAAATCGCCATTGAAAATGGTGCTTAGTGTTTTACGAATGAAGTACAGTGACGATGATGTGAAAAAGCTACTTAAATCATTTTAAATAGCGATGACGGTCGAGTGCAGTCTTTTATTAAATATCACACTAATAACTGACCTATAACAAGTAAATCATTTAAAGTAGCATTACACGTAGCATGCCTCTATGGTTTTAAACTATGGACGGAGAGAATCCTTTATGAACATTAATTTGTCGTGATTGGCAATAAATCCTGTTCTACCTAGACGAGAAATGCCGTGATCTCCACACATTTGTGTCGAAATATGGGCAAACACATACCAATTTATTTAAAACACAAAATAACATTCGTCCAAATGGCTGCTTAAAAGCGTGTTTAACGATGGCCTCAACTGATACCATGCCCAAGCTCTCAATACTCTTGATACAGTTATTTTTAGGTAAGATGTCGGAAAACTAAACTGAAACGCCACTCTTTAGTTTAGCCGCATATGTTGCATAGTGATTCCGTACACCACATCCGGGTCCATCTACTTCTAGAGCGCTTAACGTCAGAATCAGCCAGTGTCTGTGGTCTTTGACCCGCTTCAATGGAGGCGCGCAAGAGGGGAAGGTAGGGAAGCGTACCCGTGGCAAGATGCACAGAGACAGCGGTTTTGTTCATGGTGAGGCTCCACATTCGCAGATTGTGCACTTCAACGATACCTGGGATGGCTTGAAGGGCTGAGCGAACCTCGGCAAAGTTGAGTCCTTTCGGAACGCCTTCCATCAGGATATTCATGGCGTCTTTCAGGATGTTCACAGTTGTCAAGAGCACGAGAACTGAGAAGATGAATGTGCAAATGGGATCTGCGATCTTATACTCCGGCTACAACATAGAGTATTTTACCTGTTTATTTACATTAAAACTACTGCAGTTTTTAGTCTCGAGTTCTTACAAGGGTAGTATCCCATGAGCGTTTTCACTGTCAATGAACCAAAAATCATGAATAATAGGTCTCTGTCTTAGCTTCTATTGCAGCACAAAATGCACGAAGCATTCATGATTTGCATGTGGAGGTCTAACTGTAAGCCTTGTTTTTTTTTTCGAATTTCGCTTGAAAAGCTTTCAATCCATGCTCTTTAAACAGAAAAATAAATCAATCCTGGATATGAGGATGAATCTTTCCGACGCGTCTTACCATTACGTAGACAGAGTCGTTAATAAAATTCGACACGTTTGTCATCCATGCTTTTGAATGATTAAACGAACAAATAATATTTATTTACAACCTTTCCACTTTGTGAGCACATTTATTAACACAATCGTTCATGTTATTAAAGACATTTTTTTAATAACATGAAGTGAAATATAATTAAGGGATCCAATAATGGTATTTCCACCATAATTTGAGTAGTATACTGGAAAAGGGTTTTTAACTCATGGAATGGTTAATCTTTTCGTTTAATCAATGGCAGTAAAAAATGTAACTCTTCGTTTAAACCACTCGAAAACATTCAGCAACTGTGAACTTTCATAAATGCTGGAAGCTCAAAAGGTAAGTTTAACAAACTTCAGGGCTACTTTGACTATCGAATCTTATAATGAGCACACAATCGTAATCAGTGGTGGCGTATATCATGTTCACGGATAGCTTACACGGAAGTAGATGACCATGGCAGCAACCATGACTCCCAGGCTTTGCAACAGATCACCAATGACGTGGATAAAGGCAGCGCGAACATTAATGTTCTCCTTTTCATGAGCCGCGCCAGTGGTCGGTGCATCCGTGCTGTCCGCTGAGTGCTTGTGATTATGGTGGTCATGGAGACTCTCCACAGTGTAGGGCTTGTGCTGGAACTCTCCGTCCTCACAGATGGCCTTGGACACATCACTATGCTGGTCACCGCCAATATCGGAATGGGAATGTCCGGAAATCAGGTTGGTCGCTTTCTTTTTGATCGCGGAGAAGAGACCGTGGCTGTGGTTGTGGGACCCATGGCTGTGTCCATGACTACCGCCACCATGATCATGTCCATGTTGGTGAAGTGTTGCAGCCATTCTAAATGATAAGATTGGAAAGACAAGCGCTTTATAGACGATCCGGACAAGCTATCAAGCTCGATTCTCGAAAACATGTTTGGGTATCAAGAAAGGCCCAAGCCTCATCAATGTGTTACGAGGATGTGACAAACTTCAAGACTCATCCTTTCTGTCAGTCAATCAGCGCACAGATCGAACGTGCAGGTAGAACTAGAATGGGCCTATCCAACCAGCGTTGTGACAAGAGCTCAGCCCATACAAGGTTAGCGTGTACTCACGCCAATACGTGGCAGGGACAAGTGCGGGGACAGCCGATGTAACTGGGTTTCACCGAAAAATCCCGTCTCTCTACGCTTAAGTGTGTTATACATAGAAGGGGATAAGAGGGCTAATTCACTTGCAGCGCACGTTCAGACGGAAATCAGTTGCGGGTATCTAAAGTGATCTCACAAGGGGCACGGCAACATCAAGAATGCTACGTGAACTTCTGACTTCCAAGTTTTCAAATTGATTTATTTGACAGGCGTTTGTAGTGAAGACTCCATGAAGTTCAAGATAAAGCAGAAGTCTGAACAGTGGTGGACTTGCATGATGTTCACGGCGACTCCAACGGTGGAGGTGATGAGCATGACCATGCCATTGATCTCATAATGGGAGTGGACAACCCTCATGATGGCCAGGTAAACGAGAATTCCTGTCACCAGCCAGATCATTAACACCGAAACCAGGGCTCCAACCACCTCTGAATGGGAAATACATAACACAGAATCAGTCTTCAGGGCTAGCATACCTCGTTGATAGAGCTGAGTTCAATCGACAAAGCACTTACTTTTACTGTAGAAGAGCAGGATTTGGCAGTGAATGCAAACTTACATCCCTAGAATCTACTTACATATCGATGTAGTATCGATCAAACGAATCCAATTCTAAAAAAATTTCTGCACTGTCATTACATGAATTCATACCTCTCCCCAGAAACTCAAGTTCATAGCATAAAATTCCTTATTATACTTATACTTACCTATACTTATTATACTTTTAAACGTTACTAAGTAGCTTAATTTCACAGATTTGTGTATATAGACATTTACAATTACTATGTCGTATTTTTGGAGTTAACTTATGCAAAGTAGCTAAAGTAAGAATCTACCAATGTAATTAGCATTTAAGATTTAAAAATACCATTAAAAGTGATGTTAATGTGCATCAGATTAATAATTAATGACCCTAGTATGCTGTGAGATTTACGGCATTTCTTTACAGAAACGAAATATTTGTAGCGGAATGGGCCACACTTAGTTCTTCACAATATGGATTTACTACCCCCTTTAAGCTCGTCCCACTCCCGGATGGAGTGTGAGTGTGTGCATGTCTTTAGCGTGTGGCGTGAGATATTTTAAATAGGCTACGTCTTATTTCTGCTGAGCAGGAATCGCCCCTTGACAGGTTGATAGAGTTGTTCTCGAATGCGATTTGTGGGATGGCGCTTCCTACTGGACAGCTTACTTGGTGTAGGCGTACGCCACACATTCAACCCTACAATGGATCGCTATTGGAACTTTCGAATTTTAATTTGTGTTGCATTCAGAGCAATTTACCCCCAATTTGTGTTTGAATGGTCTCAATTCTGAACCATAGACAATGCTTTAATCTAATATGTATATACATACCGCTTAATATAGAATAACTTTGCAGCAGGGAATGCTATAACGTTTAGTGAAGTGTGTATACCCAAGAAGCTGGACACCCCCTCCAAAGCGGCGAATGGAGATACCTTAATCCCAATTTTTTTGCCCCGTGCTCCGGAATACGGTTGTGCCTATCTGTTAATGTGTTCTCTAAACTACCGTCTTTCTCCTTCTAGGGATTCAGTAAAGGCCAAATAGATAGAGAATTGGCTCGTAGTCAGTGAAAGTAGGGAATTAATTCAGTTGAAAACTCACCAGCTCGATACCAGCCGAAACTCATCACTCGAGTAGCAGGTCGTCCGGCTAAAAAGATGGCGAAGAGACTGATGAGGAAACTCGCAAAGTCTGTCAGGAGGTGAGCCGCGTCCGTCATGATAGCCAAACTCCCTGCCAGAGCACCACCTAGAACCAAAAATGCGCACCAGGATCTGCTTTAATACCTAGCTGGGTTTACTTCCAGGTGGAAGCCAGGGAAATCAAAACCTGTATAGGAAACCATATTGGCTCTGCGGTGGTGTGAATTTGCCATAACTCCGTTTTTTCATAAAAAAACATCTCAACGCCGTTAGTATTTACTACCGATTAGTATTGGTTACAGATTGATTGCCTCTTCCTACACATCTTAATGGGAAAAGGATTGGAGTATGACAACGCATCCATCAGCACAATGAAGCTCATGATGCCAAGTACAGATGGAATGTATTAGGGAAACAGATGAACTTATTTTGACTTTGCAGCTATTTCAAGCGTCAAGTTTCAAAACGGTTGGAACTTTGAAATGGTTATTGAGTGCATCAAAATGGATACCGCAGGATTTAAATGTCAGGAAACTTGTTGATAAGTTTCCGATTCTAGATATTTTTTGCATGTCGTTTTTTTGATAAATTATCTCTACTATTCACTGTAGGATCAAAAAGATCAAAAGGCGATTTCAGTTCGATAACTTGCCTGATGCTTCGCCAATCATGAAGATAAGACACAAACCACTGGCAATGAGAAGTTTGCGCCGCGCCACTTTGTCGATTCCCTCCGCATTTGGACCGGAATGGCAGTGGTCACCTGTGGCAAGGCGAATTCAACACTGGTTTTCTAATAATGGTTAAGCTATCGACTTGGCAAAGTGAAGAAGATTTAGACCTACCACCTTCACTACTTCCTCCGAGCTCATGATTTGGGCTTCTGAAATTAAATAATCCCAACAATGGTCTTCAGTCATTTAGCAAAACAGGCGTCAGGTAAGTTAAAGCCTACTTCTAGTCGTGCTATTCATCGGCTTTTGTGCAAAGAAAAAAAAACAAATACTGACGAAGTTTTGCCATCGATTTGAAAAATCGAGTCACCTCATTCACTGTCTCACTAGCTATACCGTATGGAAATAGCTAAAATTCAATGTGTACACGATTCATGATTTTTCAGAATTGGTTGGAATGTAACTTCGACATTCCCCTTTGTAAATACCAACAGGCAAACAAATTATTAAGCAGCGACAACAAAATTCCATAGGAAAAAAAGTGTTCAAATCTTATGGAACATCCTCGAGGTGGAATAAATAATAAACAATTACTACCATTTTAAATGAAATTCTAATGTGATGTCTTAAATGCCATTTTGGTATCATAATTTCAATTTATTTGATAAAAACTATACGTTGTGATTTTACGGAAAATAGTACATAACTGTATTTGCTTGAAATATCTCAAGATGAGTAGATGGGTCCAAAAAGTAGTAACTTGTATTCGAATAGTTAGAAAAGTCTCCGTCTACATTTGGAACAGTTGTACAAATTTCAGAACACTCATGAGATTACACAGCTAGTCTTAAAAGTGTGAAAATCATTTTTGCAGATTACAATTTGACGAATCGGGGCTCTTTCAATGTAAGATTCTTGTATAATATCAATACTCAGGAAAGAAATCTGTTAACTACGAATGTGTAAATTAACAGCTCACTTCCAGCTGGATTAATTTGTGAATGTAGGGTCTTCATATAAAGATATATAGCTAAATATATGCAAAATTTCAAAGTAAATTGAGAAACTTTGGTATCAAAATATGCGACTTGTAATAATAAAGTAGACGATAAATTCAAAGGCATATAGGAGACTGCTGAAGCCCGTGTGATAAACGACACAAGTAGTCTACATTAATAGGGAAATAATACTAAACCATCTTTTAAAGCCTTGATTTTCCAAGCAACAATTTTGACGTCTTTTGCGTTTAAATAAAAATCAAAAAGCTGTGTAAAAACGGCACATTTACAAAGAGCTTTCTTTGAACACACGTTTGCAAAAAGTTTTAAAATTAGCTCTCATGGATTCTCAACTGCTACGTCTTACTCAAGAAAGGTCTTCTTGATGCTGTAACTGCGCTCCTTGGGCTTGAGTTCCAAGTCGTTGGCCTGTTCGTAGCCCGCGTGGAGGTCTCGCTCGATCATGGCAACAACTGACATTCACCTTAGCCCCATCTCATCAGTTTCGGAAGCGCTCTGGCGGCTGGTCGGGCAATTGGCCCCCTACACCACTTCCGGTTTGGACGGAAGTAGCCTATCCGAGCAATTATCCTAGCTACGATTCGAGAGTTGCAGAGGTGCTATCAAGTCTCTCTACAAACTCACAGGGGGGGACTGACAAGAAAGAGAGGTCGAGCTAGAGATCGTTCCATGGCTATTCATCTTAACATCACATTCGATAATGCAATAGAGGAAGACTAAACATCTCCGTTTGTAGTAAAGCTAGTAAGATTGCAAGTGTTCTTCTTAATCTGTCTGCATGTTCTGCACAAACGTGGAAACGAGAAAAAAAATAAAATGCTGGCTGGAATCTAATTGGCAGGTGATATTACAATAGGTTGAGGATGCGCAAGTTAATAGAAACAGGGTCAAACGCGTGTTGCTGTTTCAGCTTTACCCTGTCGTTGAATTTTTAAAGAACGAGTTAAGTAAGTAGTCATGTAGGGGTTCCAAGCAACTTTTTGAAATGTTTCTATACTTAGGATATGTTACTTTAAACAAACACAAGAACAAGTCGTATGTTTCGGCTCACCAAGACACGCAACCATTACATCAGCTTCCTTTTGGCCCGAATGTAACGAAGATGGAAGGCAAAACATGTGGAAAACTGAGAGGAATTGAAAATACAACCGAGGAAAAGGAAGTTTAAAGAACGTTTAGGAGTCTGAACGGGAGGTTGTGGCCAGAACAAGTGGTTGTGCCACAAAGGAAGGGGATGTTCCGTGGACTCAACATGGCATTGAGAGATGGACCCTGACTGTTGAAGGTCATTCACCTGATTGTTAACGCTGTTTCTTACGTAGAATACATAAAAGAACTTCTAAGTGCCCGACAAGTATTAAAATACTCCAGACATTGTGAAAACAAACTTCAGAAAATCACCAATTTTAACAGATAATTAAGTACTAACGTTAATGAACCTTTTTCATGGCGACAAACGAGTTTATGGATGGGGCTCTGTGTACATGAACTGAAATAAATAATGTTAATAAAAACTGAACTAAAATATTAAAAGTTCAACCTTCATAAAGTTGCAAAATTGGTTACCCCAACAATTTTTCGAAAATAAGGTATTTCTGTGGAAAGACTTAGTGAGGAAATAGTACTGTAAATATCATAAACCAATTACATTAATAAAAAGGTCCGGGTAGTATTTATTGCAGTTGGATGTTCACATATAATCTAACGGGCAACGAATGTACTCGGAGTCATAATCGGTCCAGTATCCAGAGCCGAGTGGAAACATTGCGAGCAATGCTTAGTTTAATCCGAACTCAAAATCAGAAACTGGATACATGATTTCACATGTTAGCACCCAAAATCAAACAGTTACTGCATTTGATTACTCAAAAGGCCTCTCAATAATCAGCAACCTAATAGAACATTCCTAGCCAATGGGATTCAAGTAGACTAAAGCTAGAGAAGTTAAACAATTTCACTGTTTCATGTGATTTAGCAATTGTAGTAACCGTTGAGAGATATAATCTCAACCAATAAACCCTTTCCTTCGACAAGATGATGACCGATGAGGCCTACTAAGGGTTGAAACACGCAAGGTAAAATAGAGTCTACCGGAGCTCTTCCCATCGTACTATCCCACTCAGCCTCCCCGATGGTAGTCGCTATGCGCTATGTAAATAGAAAGGCTCACTAAGAAATACTCGTTCCATCTTTAGAATCTGATCGTAACTGCGCATAAGAAAAAAAAAGGAATACTACACATAAATAAATGTATCTTACTTGCTTTTGAAACTATATTATAAGTATTTGATATTGTAGCAAGAACTGAAATATGGTTAACCGGGAACTAAAATCGGATTATAAATCACCGATATTTGACGATGAAGCAGAAAATAATCAGAGGGGATTTACTAACTTTAGCTTCTCCGTCATTTAAAAGGTAAATAAAAACAGTATCTATTTAAATAATCTTATATGCATTCACAAAACCCCCTTTCGGGTCAGAAACCTTAGGTCTTTGAAGCCCGAGGCACTTGAACTCAGAAAACCAAACGGAGAGATTGTAATCGAAAATTGCGCTTGTCGTTAGAAAAGGAATTTTGCTATTGAAGTCCACACAAAAGTCTCCACCACCAAGAAATAAAGTTTATATGACTCCAGGTGGGCCAATCAGTGAACTCAATTGCAAGAAATTTAAATCACGGATGATTCCAACACTTTCATGCTGTTTTAGAACGATAAGAGCGTCGTCAATAAAATATAAGAAATATCTCTAACAGCATATCTTCAGAGAAATAAACTACGGGAGGGGAAAGAAAAACCTACTCTTCTTCCTCTGAGTCGTTTCTCGGAGAGGAATTTTCCGAGGGTAATATCGCATACCCGTCTATCGGGATATGTAAAACGACACTAAAACGAAAAGACAAAATTTTGCTTGGTTAATTCCATTAAGTATTTATTACGTTGCTATTAATCTCAAAAAAAGAATATTTTAAAAAAGTAAAATGCTCTACTTATTTATGTGAGTAAAAAAGCTGAACATGCCGTATTATAAATGACGCTAGAAGATTTAACCAAAGGTCTAGAATTATGACAGCCTTATTCCACACAGCGTGATCCTAACACCCAATTCTGATGTCCAAAAACTACGAAAACACTTTAGAACTACTTTTGACATAACGTAGTTTAAGCAACTGTTTCACTTCGAAAATGCCGGAAATCAAATTTAAGTTTTTTGATTGAGGTTATTTACCATACTTCAAGATTTGCTATGCACTTTATTTTGATCCTGTTGTCGTTGGCAGATACCGATTAACGTTTGTGAAAATGGGACTTCCGTCTTGAATCTTTGAGGTGCTCGCCTTGTGACTCATAGAAACATATTTCCTTGTTGAAATTAAGAGAAAAAAATATTTGGGTGTTTCGTCTTCAGATAGGAATTGCTTAACTAAAAGTCAGAGCCTTGTGTGCATGAAAGCTTCTTGAACTAACTGATTCATAAAATTTCTATTCTACGACAGAGACAATATACTACAAAAAGGATTGTTAAACAATGAACGCAAAATGTTAGTTCAGCTTTGTTGCTTTCAGGAGTCGACCACAACTGCTCCTTCGAAAGATCTGTTCGAAATAAAAAGCAACTTTTAATGAAGAAATCTGTTCTTAAACAATACATTTTCCTAATAAAATAAGGCAATTTTTATGTCTACCATACCTTTAATGCATTTTTACGCATTATAACAACCGCTACATAGGGGAAACGGTCATAAAGCCTGAAATATTAGGCGAAGTAAATGCCAATTTCGAAAATCATAAAAATACTTAGGGTAGGCATTTTGAGGAAAAAATCGATAAATTTCAGCAAGAAATAATTAAGGCTTAAAAACAACCACTTTGTCTTGAGAAAACTCGACAGCAGATAGAAAGGTAGGAAAATCAATGGAATGTACCTAACTCACCTACTAGGTTCAAATGAATCGCTGTGAAAGCAACGAACACCAAATGCTTGTTTTAAAATTCTCTTATGACTCCATGTCCGATTCTTAATATTGGGCACAAAATATGAATTAAGAAAACGATACATGCGAAAAAAGAGCAAGCTGGCATTACTTAGAAGCACCGAGTCACTTTTAAAGAATTCACAGCTTGATACCATTGTGAGGTGTGGTGTTCCTTCGATGCACGTCAAACCGATACCACGAAGTCTATAATAGTCATCGTGATAGATAAAAGTGCTTTAAAACAGCATACGCTACCCCGAATCGAAAGGCATATGAGTTCGGGTTTATTAAGTTGCATAACTGAATTCGAGGAAGCATAACGTATCGCCACAGATATCCCACACTGTAAAGTATTCGTTGAGCGCAGGTAAAGTCATGTAATTTAAGCATCAAGCTTTCAGCCTTGTTCTTGTGAATAGTGTCAAGTTTTAATTTCTTGCCCAATATGTTCTACCGAAGTGAGGACATCAAACTCTATCTTCAGATTTCGATGGCAAGTCAACCTGTTGGTAGAGTCAAAATTATGCGACAGATGGGAGCGAAAAACTAATTCAGGCTAAGCGTACCTTCCAACCTATGTTCGAAATGCCCAATTTTTCTACTTGATACTGCCTTATTGTGGAAGGTACAGGTACGCGGTAAAATCAAAACACTTTGTCATTGACGGTGTGACGCAATCAAATTTAATGTAGGGAACTCTCTCTTTCTTGGCAAAAGTACGAGAAGAATCCTCGTTTTTAAAAAAATTGTCATGTGTCAATAAAATCTAGAGTATATTTCCTCATCGTGCATGCGAAATATTTAACGATTGCGGGGAACAGGCCAGCTTCTGAGACGAGGAATCTTGGGACGAGATCGCATGGAAATGGGAACTTGCATTTGTGCCACGAAGTTTGAGTGATGTAAATAACTGACTGATCCTAAATTGATAGGCATTAGCAATTAAAAACACAACCCGGAGATCCGGTTGTGGAAATATTACATGAAGTTCACAGGAATAAGAGACACTTTCTATTTAATAAATAATCACAGAATAGGGATTGATATTCGAGTTTTAAAACTGAAATATTTAATAATGATAAGAGTCCCATTACGGTAATAATAATGTGATGTTCGAAAAGGTTCTTTTCTTCATGCCGCCTTCGAATTCAGAATATTCTATCGCCAGCGGTATCTCGAACGGATATTAAAACATCTTTAAATGGAATACATGATACATAGGAAGCGGAATTCTACTCTCGGTGGTTGTTGAGGTAATGGAAACCGGGAAAGTATTAAAACTTGACCATGGTAGCCTTATAGTAACTGGTTGCTGTTCAATAGTGCTACATTTGGTGCCTGAAATAAGCATTTCGAACTCTTTCAAGACATGGAACCCTTATTCAAATGCAGAGGTCTGATTTTCCAGAAGTGTAAACTTGGCGGTTAGTGACACATCTTCAAAGCCATTGAGTGAAATGCACATAAAATTTGTTTTATATTAAAAAAGGGCTCTACGATACTAACACACAAGTCTCAAAAAGATTTCCTAGTAATACATAGTATCGTAAGTCGTGGTAAGCATTGAAGTGCAATCGAAGCAAATCAAGATAATGCCATGAACTAGCAGAATGTCGATGCATGAATATGACGACAGAGATGGTGCTCAACTTCACCCAAAGTCAAAAGCACTTTTCATTGCAAAGTTACAAGAGAAATAGCTCACCGAATAAAAAACATTTTTAAGGATGTCTGCACACCTCGTTCAGCTCAAGTGCTCGTTAAAAGTCTCCGAGGTGATTGTCTAATGTCAATTCCGCTAGTCGGTCTCGATCATTAATATGGAAAGTCAAATTTATTTTACGTTAAGCAGTGCTACTTTAAGTAGAATGCAAATACTTAAAATCAAATACTGCTACCATAAAACCACCGAGAACCAATGTGAAAAATGCAGCCTATGTACAATTGAAGTTAAATGTGTTTCTGTGGGACCCCAAGATAAAAACTGTAAACGTATATTTCCAAAAACCCATCTAGATCCAAAAAAGATAACGCAACATAAATAAGAGCACCGAATATAATTCAAGCGTGAAGCTTAAGAAGACGTTATGTATTAAACAGAAAAATTTAAGTTACAATAAACCGTAGATGAACAAAAAAGCATCAAAATAGAACCATGAATTTCGTTAAAAGTGAATTGCTTAAATGATAAGTACCAGTTAAGTTTAAAAATCATTTATCCATTTTACAACAAGAAAACAGAAAGTGCATTTAGATGATTTACCCGGGATTAAATTTAGTACTGAAGCCGTCACCATTGTCAGCATCAACGAAAAGAACTAAAAAAGCGCTTATGGAGAGTAAAAAACGTACCATTCGATTCCAGCATACTACTGCCCAACAATAACAAACCACAAATATTTGCCCCTTTCAAGGTTATTTTAGTATGGTGCAGGTAAACAAACAGAAACATTAAATCGTCGAAATAGTAAAATTAGCACAGTAAGTTCTAAAAACCACCAGAAACTTACGTCAACACTATAAAATGCAAGATTTTTAGAAAATTGAAAGTTTTAAAGCGCATTATATATATTTGAGCATTGTCTATAGCAAGGAAACTTCGAAAAAATACTTATCTTGTGTAGCAAGACTATCTGGAAAAGCGTCCCTTAACCTGGTAACTTATTTCAACAACAACTTATTATTTTCTTCTGCGACATGGTTATCCTAATAAAAATCCGATCAATTACAATTCTCTTTCGATTACATTTAACATTAATCCAAAACCTGAAAAATATAATCGACAATTAACCTTCAGTTTTATTTCAGAAATATTTTTGTTTTTCAAGGTACGATGGTATTCTACGTAAATTGCCTATAAGCGCATCTTCATAATAAGCATCCGTTGTCCATGATATTCGGTTTTGACTTTTTTACCAACATACTTAAAATATACTTTGAAAGCTAAGCCTGTGTAGAAAATATTGCTTTTTAATGAGCACAAACATATATTTTGCTTGCTAGGCGTTACAACGGATGTAGCACTTGCTGCCTATTTTAAACTCTAAGGGTTGATAGCTTACAAGCGTGTTATGACGTCTAAAAAATTTGTTTTGAAAATTTTGGAGGAAGGTGATAACACGGACTTTATCGTTTTTAAAACCAAACCACATTTTGCGTATTTTGCTTGGAAATCGCTTCTTGAAACGATATGGTATGCTGTTCTATTAAGTATCTACTTTTAGCGTCAAAAATGCAGAGATATCCTTCCGTAACTGCCTAAAGCTTGTTGAAATCTTTGAAACAAATGGTGTAGTCGTGGACTTTGATCTTTTGATAAGAGATTTAAGTGATGTTTTAATTGCCCTTAACATAAGAGACGGGGATTTTTTATCAGACGAGACATGGATTATGATTTGTGATTTGGTGAAAAAATGCGTTTCATCGCCTCCTCATATGTGGGTGAAAATACATTAAGTAATGTTTAGTCTACCTGGCTTCATGGATCTGAGCCAACTTCCCGTTCTGGCTCATCTCTTCACACATATCGCTGGATTAGTTCGAAGCCATCGTAGTAGTCGGACTCGTCTAATTGCTATTTCTGTTGTCGATTACGTAATCCAACACTTCAACAAGGGCCCTCCTGACGGTGGTATTAGTGTCTGTGCTCTGAAATCTTCGTATTTAACGAAAATGCTTCCTGGTTTATCGCAAGCTTTACTTACCGCTGTGATAGGGGAAGTGTGCCGAACTTCAATTCTAAAAGCAGTAATGTTCCGGATTTTCTCGATGAATTTAGAAAGCGCTTCATGTTTTGGCTGATCTGATTGTATCTTGTTTTGGAGATGAGTCGATAAGGTGTGTTGATGGTAAGTTGGGGTTTTTTTCCACTTAATATGTAGACTTGGACCTGATGAGTATCGAAAAAATGCAACTAAGTAACTTCAGCTCTACACTCAATGACGCCATCTCCCCTCTGGGCAAGGTTTTGTCCCTCTGTATTCAGACAATACTATCGGAACCGATAATCTACAGTGTTTCAGCTAGGGAACGACTTTACGTTGCTCTCACGCACTTCTCTACAAAGCTCTTGAAAAACTGCTGGAAGTTTTTAAATCTCAATGCAAGTGCACAAGTCTTACGGGATCAACTTCTGCGTTGCCTTATCATTGCAAACGTTGACGAGAAATGTTCGTCTTTCAATAAGTCTTCCGAATTCATCGCAGAACTCTCGGCATTGAATTTTCCCCTACCTGATAATGGAGGTACTGCCGGCCTCAAAGGCCAGGAAGTTATTGGCGGTCTCGCTTGTCAGATACTGGTGGATTCATCTCATATTTTGTTAGAAAGCCTGCAAAACTGTTTGGGTATGCTCTTCTATTTCAAAGTAGTTAAATTGACTCGAAAGTTGGATACGTTTTGTCAATTTTTTGGCTGAAGAAGTGCCGTATCGTTAACTTAATATTTCAATAAGAAAAGCTTATTTTGTTGCACCTAATGTTAATGCTCTTATATTTAAGCATAAAATATGTAGAGTACCTATTTTTTCTAGAATTTCCTTATTTTTTTAAAATTGTTCTTTTTCAGATGAAAATATTAGTAGATCAATAATTGACCGGATGTACAATATCGCCAAGTTTTTAGGTAAGTCACCCGTAAATTTTTTACCACCTTAAGGCGTTGATGGAGTTAACAGGTTCATCCAAAATCCCACCAATCTCGAGATCTGTGTGACCACATTTTGCAAATATCTCCAACTCGATGTGAGCACGTTCTGTCCCACGGGCGATGGTAACTCTGTTCCGATGGACACAAACGTCTCAGGTATGGGTCGCACATCTGTTTTTGTGCACTTTCCTTTCCTTGTCCACATCTCATTTTCGCATCGTGAATTAGAATTAACTTGGTTTATTTCCCCTTTCTAATTTAAATCAGCGTCCACTCTCCTTTTAGTTCAGCTATTTAGGAAGTATTTTGTCCAATTCCGGAATCCGGCCTTGCTTTATCGCATTTTGGAGATGTTCCAACTCTTGTCTTCAACATGTAAGTGCAAATTTATCTGTGCAATATTGCTTCGTTCCTATAGGCCAAAACTTCGACCGTTTGTGCCAGTTCATTTTGGATGTCATGGCGTCGAATACTAATCTTCAGGCCTCGGGGCTTCAACTTCTTTCTGCGTGCTTACGTGGTCTTTCAAAATGTGAGGAGAATTCCAAAGAGGAGGCAGTTGCCTGCACAGTGTGAGCGAATCAGTGAACCTCTGATTGAATTGAGCATCACTTCATTCTTTAAACAGTCATTGAGTCCCTAAAAACAGCCTATTTTGTAGAGATTTGGGCCAGTGCTGAATTTGCATCGTGAATTTTCTCTATCCCGAGATTAAGGCTGAGATCTTTATGCAGGCTTTTGTCTTGTCTGATTTCACGTCTACTGCCTATTGTCATGCTTGTGTATACCAAGGCTCCTGGTGATTTGCTTTAGTTAGCTTGTGCTCTATTACCTTTTCAGTGTTTTCTTGGACAATCTGAGGGAGCACGACTTTCTCCAGCTACACAATGAACAGGAGACCGATGCAATGATTCCCTGGCCCATGGTGGGTCAAGGTGACACCTCGACCAGCATCGAAGGCTCAGTGTCCGTTGTCCATGAGCGTAGGACTCAGTGCTTAAATGCATGTGTCTTCATGGAACTTATCGCAACGGCATCTTTGGTAATTGTGTTAGTTTTATCAAAAACTCATTCCCATTTAAATTCATGGTTCATCTAGGGTAGTACCGAAGCAAGTCTCAGTTTATGACATTTATCAATCCGAAACAGTAGAGTCTGAGTGTTGAGTTGGTTAGAGGTACGCAGTTTTGGTACCAATATATTGCATATTAAAAAGTTGTTTCGCAACATCAATAATAGTATCATGTTTATTTTGCAGTGATTTTTGACCAGTAATATGGAGAAATTTTAGAATTTACTTGGTTTGTTAAATTGTTAGTTAAACGCTCTAGTAGAGTCGCAATTTGTTACCATAGAGGTATGTCTTGCATCACGAAGACTCGTGGCTAACTGTACTGTGCTGGCTATCTTCCCCTCTCTCCGTGTAGGTTCTAGTCATTTCAATGAAACTCATGTTGCGTTGATCAACCATTGCTAACCCCTTTTGTTTCTTCAAGGTATGGGGCGCGGAAGATGGAGTAACTGAGGTCTATCCGGATGAGTTGCAGGACGTCATTCACCGCATGTTTACTCTCGCTGCTGGGGATGGGCTGGTAGCCTCAACCGCCCAGCGGGCTCTCAGTTGCATCGCCCAATATTGTCACTTTGCCAGGTAAAAAGTCGCCCGCTTAACCCGACATTGTTCGACATTAACGTCTATCCATAGCTAGCCACATCAGGTACTCAGTTGGGGAACCCATTGGCTTCATAGTCCTAGTCCATATTCCAGAATATTGAAAACCCCCCTTCACTTTAACCTTTCTACAGAATGGAAGACTTCGTCGGGGCCGCGGCTGAGCCCATCCTCTCCTCACTTAGCATCGAATTTCACTCCGTGCTCCAGTCCATACCTGCAGACGATGCAGACTTCTCCGCAACTCCAATGTACGTCAAGCTGCAGTCCTCTTGTCGTGCTCTTTCCTACTTTGTGGAGCACGCAAACTCTCAGGCCATTCGAAGAATTCAACCCCTGGTCATGCAGGTGATTATCAAACGTTAATAGCGACGTTGACTGGCATTGCAAAATCTTCAATGTCTTAGTTTTTAAACCTCATTTTTCATTAATATTAACACTTTTTGAGAGGAAATGATTGATTGGGGAGCATAAAGGCTTTTGGGAGCGTTTTGTTTATCTTCCGAAGCACATTATTATCTGCCTTTATCTGTAGTGGTTAGCTTAGAGTTTCTCATTTACTGCCACGTGCATGCAAAGATCAATTGGTTTAACCGTTCATTAAGATAGCACCTCACGTTTTAAAGGGACAGTGATTCTTATTATTCCTCGTACTGCTGTTGTTTTCTGCACTTAGTAGATTTTCTACATTGCTTCCTTTGAATTCGTCTCAAAATTAGACATCTTTTTAATTCATTCCCCAGATGCTTCTGTGCTTGGATCTGAGTTACGATTTCGCAGCAGCTGTATTCGTGCCAGTTTTGCGAAAGGTTGTTACATTTTGCTTGCGAAAGGATGGCTCAAATGATACAGGTACTACTCCAAATACCGTGCAATTAGTTACTGCAATCCCTGATTCTAAAATATCCGTCATGGAGAGACTAGTTAATCGTTCAAAAGACAAGGTAAGAACACCTCGGTTGTGACAATATAGGCTGTTGTTTCGCGTTGCATGGAGCAAACCCTGAAGGCAACTAGGGACTTACTTAAAAAGACTCGTAAACAACACAGTCACATATTTCGTAAATCGGCTGTTCACGATGAAGGCCTTGGTGACTCTATCTCTGATGGTGTGGCAGTTATCTCTGAAAACAATGACGAAAACCAAGTTGTCGCAACACCAAACGTACGGCTGGTTGAGGAGGTATGCTTTGTACCGCATCGTCAAAGGGAGTACCTGGACGGTAAATTTTCTTCTCATGCCTTTCCAATTAGATCTTACTGCGATCAATCCACTTGATGTCTTGTGAAAGTGCTCGACTCAAGGCCTCATCGATGGGTCTCCTCAGTGATGGATGTGCCCTCATCACCTCTGAGGGTAAGCCCCTCCCAGTCGTCGTTTCTCTAAACCTGTGGAACTCATTTATTCATGAGCGTTTGTCTAGTATTGAGGGTGACGTGAATGTGTTCGTGTTGTAGATATTCTTCTACCCCTGGTGCACAAAATTTGGTCACCGCTACTCGCACGAATGCAGGATCGTCAACCTGCCGTTGTCGAAAAGGCAATCCTTTCTTGTACACGAATACACCAATGATATCTAGATGTTTGAATGATTGTTACCTTTCCCTCTCCTTCATGAAGGCTTTTGAACTTTTCGCGACACTTGCCTCAGTAGCTGGTTCGTTCATCCGTGCGAGAGCAACCAGTGATTTGATCGCACCCCTCGTCACTTTCTTGGAACGCGGTGCCTCTGAAAGGTAACTCATGTAATTCTAATAACCTTACCCTGAATTTGCGTTGATCGTGGCACACAAAATTTTTAACAAAGTCGGTTGTGGATGACCCACTCAATGAGAAAAAGTCAGAGATAAACCTGTAGTCTAAGCGTGATTTTAAGGAGCCTTGCATTGCAGTAATGCCAATTTCCACTCGTCTCGTGCAATATATATATATATATAGTCTTCTTACAGTCGTAGGGAAATGGATTTCAAGATTGAGTGTTTTCATAGACTAGAAAGTCGGAATTAAACACCATGTTGGATTTTCGTCCCCGTGAAGGACGATTAGGGCAGCACTTTTTTCGAGTTTGACGTTATGGAATCTCTTAATTTAGGTTGATTCTATCGTGGCGGGTAGTCTATTGTCAGTGAGAGCGGAATTCATCGGACCAGTGGAATGCAGCCAGTGATAATTTTTGTAGGACGAATCAGTTGACGACGATGGTTCTCTACATTCCTCTCCCTCAAGTGCTAGCGGCTTGGATTATGGGGTCTCATCTTGTTCCTTGAGATGAACCTTGATGTAACGTATATGTGTGGCCACAATAGGCATTAGTGCTCATTGGCCTAGAAAAATGGTCTTTTAAGGATTATTTAGGCTTCCGCGAAGCCAAAGATTTCCTTTGCCCACACATTCGATCGCCTTTTCAGCGCTGGAGCTACGTCCGCATATCAGTGCTTGACAGCGTGTCGTGTTCAAAGGCGTTTGCTCGAAGCCGTCGGGACCATCTGCTTAGAGGTACTTCTAATTTAAAAGTTAAGTTTCACCTCATGTGAAAAATCCCATAACTGTGTTCGGTTTTCAGTTGAAACTGTTTTCAACCACCCTTCAGCCCGTTGTGAGGGTTTTATTCACCTACACACAGAGGGACCAACCATTGGTTTTGCAAGAGGTTTGCGGGCACTAAATCTGCTTTTTTCCCAAAAATCTCTGCCGGTTAAAGTGTTGCCTTTTATTTCTGAATAGGCGGCGGCGAAGTCCCTACTGAAGCTCTGCGAGTTGGATCCCGGTGTTGTGATGCTTGAGCTCACTCAGAGAGTACATGAGTAGTGTCTACCGTGTACATTTGTATGCACACTAGTCTTTTCAATACTGGTTTCTTTGCTGTGGGACCTGAAAATTCTAATCCCACTTCAATTGCGCTTTTGCAGTTACTCCTTTTTTCTTCACGGATTGAGTATGGATGTGACATTGTAAGTGAATACAGTTAGCACCTGAAGCAGGTCTACTAGAGGGTGGGTTAGCCTTCAGCACCAAAGCTTGTCAACTTTGCTGACTTGTCCCATATTTAATGAAATAATTTAGCGTCAGTTGTGGACCTCATGGTGGATCTTAACGTGCCATTTGCATGGCTTCTCGATATTCGGCTTATGAGATTAGTAATGAAAAAACGGGACCAAAATCTAGAGTCGTTGACGTCTGCTTACACTGCTGATAATGCCTGTTTTGAAGGCAACTTTTGATGCTTTATTGGCACGCAACACTCTCACTTGCACGTTGTTTCGAAGTTATTTTGAACTGTATAGAGCCCTTGGTCAACTTACCAATAACGCGGTCAATTTTATGGAATGTGGACTTCCAAAGGAAAGTCATGGGCACGCGGCTTGCTGATTTCACACTTGAAAATTGAAACAGCGTCGTGTTAGTAGAGAACATCTAAGTTCCAAATGTGTATTTACGAGGTATTGATGCCATCTAAAGTAATGCGGTTATTATTATTACGCTCTGTCTCCAGGATAGCAGGCAACCAAAACAGATGCGTAACGACTCAAAACGTATTCGTAGAAGTGCAATCCGTCCTAGTAACAACATAAACATCTATACATAATTTACAATGAGTGGCAAATGTAAAATAAAATGTAGTCTAAAATAATCAGAAAATTAGTAAAATAATTTTCTGGAGTTACAACACTCCTCCCCTGTTAAGATTTCGTGTACGTCTTTTCCTTTGGATCGTCTTGAAGTCGTGGTGCGTGTCGGACCCTTCCCGATCTTCGGAGAGTTGGTGTCTGTTCTGACCGAGAGTGACAAGGAACCGGGTTGGGTAAATTAAAGGTATTCAACAACAGGAACAGTGGTGGAGGGGAAACGGAGCCCCTGGGAATCTGGTAGCGTGGTCGTAGATGATTCTTGTGTCATGTCCACGTTTTGTCACCAGCATCCACCTCGTAAATTACCTTTCCTTTACTATCTTTGATTTCAGCCGGTGTCCAGCTATGGCCGTTCCGGAAATCTCGTGCATCCACACGATCTCCAATATTAAATCCACTCCTTAAAGCTCTTTTTGTCCGGGGAGCGCTTGTTCCAGGTTACAAAGCCGAATGAGTAGTCCGAAGGTTTCGGCCCATGAGCATTTCCGCCGGAGATTTTCCCCCAAGGGTTGAAAGCGCGGTTATTCGGCAAGCCAATAAAAAACGTTTTGGAATCTCGTCAGGCGTCCCTTCCCCCTTTGCTTTGAAAAGAGCCCGCTTTAGGCTGTCGATGAAGCGTTCTCCTTGTCCATCTGAGTGAGGGTGGTAAGGTGGCATGCGTAAGTGCTCAATACATCTATCTTTACAAAATTGTTCGAGTTGAGCTGACGTGAATTGTGTGCCATTGTCAGACACTATTGTTTCTGGAATTCCATGTGTCGCGAAGATTCAAACTAGCGCTAGTAGTTCCGTTTTAATGGAACGATCTCTGGCCACTTTGATTGGGCATCAACAGCGACTAAATACCAGATTCCATTTATTGGTCCTGCGAAATCAAAATGGACGCGTGTCCATGGGGATTTGGTTGAAGGCCACGGCGCCAGGGTTTCACGTTTAAGGAATTTCGCTGCCTGTTGGCATCTGCCACATTCACTTACCATTTTCTCGATATCTTTATCCAGACTTGGCCAATAAACGTATCCTCGCGAGAGCGATTTCACCCGCGAAATACCAGGGTGTTCAGAGTGGAACTGTCGAAGTACTGCTTGACGCAGTCTTAATGGAATGACGACTCTGTCTTCAAACATTAAGCAAGCGTCTACTACTGAGAGATTGCGTCGGTGATACAACTCTGATAATTCTCCTTGAGGTGGGATCTATGGCCATCTAGAGCGGGTAAACTGTATTGCTTTCGTAAGAACCCTGTCTTCTGATGTGGCCTTTTGTATATCCGTTAAGTTAGTAGGCGTATGGTTTCGGCTAACACTTGAAGTGCACTAAGTTCGGCGGCCGTATTGGCGACGACCACTTTTTCATCTGAAAAGCTTTTTCTATTATTCTCGAAAGTAGCTTGTAAATCACAGTGTAATCTAGAGCCAACTTCCAAAATGTTGGTGTGGGACAAATTTACAATAGCAGCAAAAGAACATCCCGTAAATCTAGTGTTCAAATAGTGCCCAATTTGAGAAAAGAAAACCTATGTACGATGAAATAGTTTTTAAACGCTACTACACAAACCGGCTATAAGCAAATGTAAAACAGCGACAGTGAGAGACGGAGGGTTTAAACAAGATCGGCGACATTCATAGGCATCTCATCGATCTGTGTGGAGTAGTACTGTTCAATATCGCGGAGGATGCGGACATCCTCGTTCTTGACGAAGTTGATGGCCACGCCCTTGCGACCGAAGCGACCCGAGCGGCCGATACGGTGGATGTACAGTTCACGATTATTGGGCAGATCGTAGTTGATCACCATCGACACCTGCTGCACATCAATACCTCGTGCCATCAAGTCCGTGGTAATCAGTACACGGCTACAAATTGAACAGTAAGTCAATTTAGCGAGAGAATTGAAGCACAGAGGCAGGACACAGACCTACCTTTCACTAGCACGAAAACTGCGCATGATCTCCTCACGCTCCTGCTGGAGCATATCACCGTGCACCACTGTAACGGTGAAATTGTTTGCCCTCATTTTTTCGGCCAGCCATTCAGCCTTGCGCCGCGTGTTGCAGAAAATGACTGACTGGGTGACGGTCAACGTGTCGTAGAGGTCACACAATGTCTCGAATTTCCACTCCTCCCGCTCAACCGCAACGAAGAATTGCTTTATTCCCTCAAGCGTCAACTCATCCCTATAGGCAAGAACCTTCACTATGTGCAGGATGATAGCGGCATTACAGTTTGATGGCAAGTAAACCGGAAAAAAAAGGAATGGAAAGACAAGTCGGTTAGAGAGAGGGAGAGTACTTACCGCTTTACGAGGATACGAACGGGGTCGGTCATGAACTTCGAAGTCATTTCGAGGATGTCGTGAGGCATGGTGGCTGAAAGAAGAACCACCTGCGTTCCAGGTGGTAGGTAACGATAGACATCGTATATCTGTTCCTTGAAACCCTTGTCAAGCATCTCATCTGCTTCGTCCAGAACCAGGGTCTTTATCGTACGTGTGCGTAAATTACGACGCTTTATCATATCTTAAGTGAAATATTCCATAAAGTCAACACATGCATCAAAATAAATGTTAAATTTAGAAGTGGGTAAATTACTTACCGAAGACACGACCTGGAGTTCCTGATACAATGTGTTGACCGTAATCTAACTTCTTAATATCCTCTCCGACATTGGTACCACCATAGCACGCATGACATTGGACATTCATGAAATCGCCTAGTACAAGGATAACTTTCTGGATTTGCAGAGCCAACTCGCGCGTAGGCGAGAGAATCAGAACCTGGGTGTCGCGAAGTTGAGTGTCCAGCAGCTGCAACGACGCGATTGCAAGAGTGGCAGTTTTTCCTGTGCCTGATTGAGCCTGTGCAATTACATCGCGACCCAGAATGATTTGCTTAATAGCTCGTTGTTGAATAGCTGAAGGTTTTTCGAAACCGTAGGCGTAAATGCCACGGACAAGATCTTCTTTCAAGTTCATGGAGTCAAAAGTTGGCAGAACGTCAACATTTTCTGACGTTTCGAACTCCATGTTTCTGTACTCATCACCATTTGTTCGTCCACTTCGTAAGTCAGCCATAGTACTAAACGTCGACGAAATTGAGAATGTCAATATGAATGAAGACATAAATATATCAGGATAATAATGCTGTGGAATGAATTTCGAGCAGATTTAGAGGCAACCGCAAGCAACGTACCATGCAACGACAGAACAGCGCTTAGCGCAATGGAGGTTAGTCGAAAACTTTAACATACACACTACATCGTGGGGGCGTTAAAACAAAATGAGGATTTTCTATAACGCCATAATTTTAAATTAGTAAACACAAAAATTATATTACGCACATAAATTGCGTTTTATCGTTGAGTCCCCTCTGTCATTATACAACACAACTCTCGAATTGTCTCTACTTCCTGTGCATATTCTTAGTTTTTTTTGGTAAAAATTTGGCTAATGTCCAGCATTACTGAAACTTAACCATCCCCTGTAATTGCGTAAAAGCCGCTATTCATTCTATAGATAATCGTCGAAAACTTGGTAGTAAATGGTACTTTTACTCTTTTTTCGTCGTGAATATATAGTCAGGAATCCAATTGGCAAAAAAACGAACAAATACCCACGGGAGTTTGCAGGTGTAGTAGCATTGCGATCCCCTTCCCTCGCATTAGCCGACATCATCTAGGGGCTCTCGTAATTTATTGTCTGATGGTACTGCCTTAAAGACTCGTTTTTGCTATTTTACCAATTGATTCCATTCTAGATACCAGCCACCTTCGTTTCCAGTGTTGAAATGACAAAGCTGTCACAGTCAAAGCCCAATTCGATCGTTAAATTGATAAAGCCCTGTGAATAATCAAGAGTGCATCCGATAACATACTACCTTCACTCTGGTTAACAACCCCCAGCAGTACTCCGCAGGTCTCAGACCCACGGTTCCCTGGACGGGGCCTAGCAGTACCACCAAGCAGTTCACGTTCCGGCACTAAAGGCTCACTGTTCTACTCCTCCTGGGAACGAAAATGCAAAGCCCCTAGGAACACCTTCTTTGCAAGTGGCAATCGCATAGCACACTACTCCGCCCATGAGATACCGGGCATCGGAAGTGCGCGGATTTAGCCCGTTCAATGGCAGTTTAGTCAAATCACAGCCCTATGGAAACTTATGAAGTCATGGACTCGACACCATTGCCTGCAGGTGTGGTTGTGAGCCGATAGAACCTAACAGGCAAAACCAGATGCTCTCGTGCATTCAGTCGATTCTGAGGACTTATTCCCTGTGCCTTAATATCGAACAGGCGTATGCACAACACAAACCCACCAACTAACTTTTAACACTAGATGGGGTTGAGAATTTTATGGTGGAGGAGAATATTATATCAAAAATCGAAGTATACACGAAATTGCGAAGTAGTACCCCACAAATACATCCCAACATAGGTTCAAGGCATTGATGATACTTGTAACATCAATGGTTAAATAATTAACAAATGGTAAAAAGCAAGCTAAAATCAGTTATTTGTCATACATCTCAGAGTGCGCATGCAACCCCAACTTGAAAAGTCGATGTGTTCACGCACATTGTGCCTTTAAAAAATATGCAACGCTAGCAGACAACATATTTACTAACTAGTCGGCAACGGCAGCGTTAGTATTTCCACGGATCCTCACCAGCAGGTACTTTGCGATCTCGATAGAGGGCGCTGCGGCCTTTATAGGTGTCCAAAGCAAAAACTCTTGAACTCTTGAGCGCCAGAAACACCACAGTAGCCGAAGTCATTCCAACAACAGCACCCGCAACAATTTCTTTACCCTTGATTCTGAACCAAAGTGGAATCATTGCTCTCCGATCCTTTTGCGGCCTAAACTTTTAAAGAAAACACATTTTACAACCTTTTCTGAGAGAGTTTTTGTGTAATCCTTGTAGATTAAATAGCCAAGAAAGCTCGGGACTGAAACAGACAGAAAATTTCTACGAACAAATCTGGCGAAGCAATCGAGCCCACCAACAAAGCCCATTTAATATCGCCTCGTTAAATTGCGAACGCACGTACCGATTTAAATTTGCAAAGGAATACTGTGACAGTGTATATGAGAAAAGGGAATAAATTTTAAGTAATTCACGATTTCTGAGTATAAAACTAATTTGTTTGTGGTATGCATTTTTTAATAATTTCAACAACAATAAAGCAGTCAAGGATACTATTTTAAAAAGTTATTTATCACACTTAGCAATTTAGTTTTAGTAAATGAATTTAAAGGCAAGAGATATTTCTTCTAGCACAGAATATGGGATTTAATTTGAACCAGTTTTATTAGTCACTGTTGGTGTGGCCCTTTGTATTTTACTTCTTACTTGAAAAAGATTTAACCGCATTTCTCGATGTTTGCTACATAATGTGTTATTTCCTCATTACGAAAATAAAATGCTTATTCTTTGGTAGGCGCTACCTTCGGTGGGCTTTTTAGGGCCAAATTGAGAAATCACTTCAGTTGGAATTATAATAGTTTAAATTGTTTCCTTTAACTTAGAATCATTATTCACTGTTCCAAGAAGAAATAAATTAAAAAATCTACTTGTTACTTTAAAAAGCATCCGCCATGTTACAGCACTAAATATAAATGTGGTGGAATTTTTTAAGTAATGGGATTGTTATTTTCTTGTTTGAAATTCATTGACGTACATTAATTTGTTTTACCTCATACCATTTAGGATGACTGTGAGTTATTTGGAGTGTTTTTTCTTTCTGAGTGTTCTGAAATTTTATAAAGCCCTTTCGTGGTTTGTGGATAGGATTCATTTTATTGCTTTATAGATGCACAGGATATTACACCGATTCCAAGTAGTGGTCATCGTAGCCATCCTAAGGTAAAAATGCATTCCTATTTGCATAATAGGACCGTTTATTTTCAGGAAATCGGAGACAAAGCGAAGGAACACCTTCCAGAACGTGAATCTTCTCATACTCAAAAACGGACTGTTATCATGAGAACCAGAGATCATTGGATCCCAGATAGTCATTGTCAAGAATGCTTCGAGTGTGGTAGACGATTTACCACTCTTGTGAGAAGGCACCATTGCAGATTTTGTGGTCGAATTTTTTGCCATCGTTGTAGCAATCATGTAAGCTTGATTATGTTTTGGCCTAATTTGAATAAAAAATATTCGGTTTGCCCTCTTTTTGAATATTCCAGTTACGTGATGGCTCTAGTATTGGCTGTGTCGGACCACAACGAGCTTGTGGCTTTTGTGCATCACATCATGAACTGTCCACAGCTCCTTCACTCATTCTAATGAGAGTCCCAGAAGATTCGGGTAATCAAGCTTGCCTCGACCAACCAATTAATATTCAATCGCCCTTCGACGAGGGGGAACCTGTCAGTCCAGATTCCCAGCAGCTGTTTCCCTGTGCTTATTCTAATTCACCGTACCCCCATGACGGAAGCTTCCAAACCTGGCATCCTCGCTGTAATAACACTCGAGCTCAAGTTGCGAATCTTCTTCCTTCAGTCGATGATAATCAACCTTTTCCCCAGCAACATACGAGTTCTTTTTCTATGGGTGGCACTGATTCCCTGCCAGATATGCAAACAATCTTTTGTCTTTGGTTCAAAATGACTTGCTCACAGTTGATTCAACAAAGGCCTGAGGAGTCCAGGTTCGCTGGCCTTTCTTTCTTCACAAAGAATCGGTACAGTGGTGTCAATGAAGCAAAGACACCTCTATGGAATCAGGGAGCAAGAGGCCTGGAATATGTTATGGTGGGATCTGAAAGATGTGCGTCTGGACAGAAAATTGTGGATTGGCTCATCTCACCTTCTGGAGGCAATCTGGAATCTAGGTATGCCTAGTTAGAGGTCAGTCATCTGCTTCGAAAGTGTCGTTTTACTTGTTTTTGTTTTCCGCTCAGAGAAAAGGCACGAGCTCTATGCAACTACTATTTGAAAGCGTCTTTAATTAAACCTTTAGAAGCTAGCTCTCGTTCTGAAGCCTTTGTAGATGGATGCCAAATCTACAAGATTCGGGAAAATGTGAGTTTCACATTTTTACTTGAAAGTGTAACAATATGTGCTGATTTTTATAACTTCAAGTGGTTTACTTTATTACTGCAACATTACCGTACTTGCTAAGTTCCATTATTTCAATTTATAATCTAACTTGGGATTTCTTGCTTTTTTCTTCACTGTTAACAAGGCCAGTTTTGACGTTTACATGTTGTAAGTTTCGGCTTGATGGAGCAATAAGTGCCTTAAATATGCGGCGTTGAAGTTTAGAAAATCTACGGGATTATCGTTATTGGGTTTGTTTTGGACTAAAGGTTAGCTTGTTTCTGCCGTTCACGTAGACCGTATTTATTTGCGTCGATTAATTTTCATCGATCAGGTCGATGAAAGACCCTGTATACGCAGACGCCCTCACTCTTTCAGGATGTTCACAAGCCCGTGCAAAAAAATTTACCAAAAATGTCGGTTCTCTTCCGAAATGCGTCCCGGTTTTCGTCATCTCAGGACAGAGGCGAAGGGCGGGGTTCATCTATTCACGTAGCTTCGACTGCGAGCTCTCCTCTAGGTACTACTAGCATCCGCTCTACTCCGGCTAAGCCCGAACTCTACACTCAAACCCTGCCACTGGAGAATACTATTGATCTAAGGCAAGGAAATTAACTCAACTTTCCTTAAGCCATCCTTCCAGTCTGAGCTACGTTGTTTTTGTTAATTAGGAATGCGTACAAGACGTACCTCCAGAAGCTGATTTCACAAGAGACGAGGGACCACTACCTGTCGATCGATTGGAACGCGATCGTTCTGGCAGCGGTGAACATGCTGTGCAAAGATATAAAGTTGGACCTGAGACGAGTGCTAGTGGGTAGCGCTCAACAGCGTGTCGATGGTGGCAGCAGCGGTGCAGTGTCGGCATTTAAGGCCAGTCATCAGAGTTCCCTCACCGAAAATGCAATGTTGCAAGAATTTTGTCCCTCGAAGTACTCCTCGATGAGCATTCTACGTTATGTCCACTTTAAAAAGGTCAGGCTTCTAAAGGACCTTCCTGCTTTATTTCTCTTAACTGTTCTTGAATAGATATATGGTGCACAATTTAGACGGGCAAAATAATTCAAAATTCTAAAAGTGGTTAACATGGATTAGGGAATGCAGAGAAATGGAAGTAAAAAATTCTGTAACTCGGCCCCATTGATGATCGTGTGAGTTTTTGGTACCCTTTGATTTTGTTACCTGAAGTTGAGGCTAGAAGGCGGGGAAAGATGGGGTATTTCGGGTGAATTTGTATTCTAGTATGGTCGTCTAATGTGAATCAATGGAAGTCATTTCAATGGAAGATTTGTGTTTGGGCACCCATGTCAATGGACTGGGCTTAAAGCGAGTCTCGACAACTTTCCTTAAAAGTTGGTAATAGCTAACGTATTTGGTGGCCATCTCTCTCGTGGAGCAATGCAAAGGCTGGGATCAAGTAAGAGTAGCTGAAGGGTACAACATGGTGGTCTTCGGTGAGCGTGAATCTCGGTTTAGATTGCTAGATCACTTAAAAACGAGTGTATAATTGGTTAAGAACAACGCCTCAAGGCTTCCTTTTGACACTCACAAAACTTTGGCTCAACTGAAGTCGAGATTGAAGCTTAAAAACATGGAACATTGAGAAGTAGATGCCTGTTGCCGAAGGGCTAAATGCCTCGATATCCATCATCATCATCATCACCACCAGCTCATCTAATAAGCTTTGACCCAAGCTATAACTTAATTGAAGGTAATTGACGAAAAACCAGCCTGTCAAATTCTGAACGGGGTAGCCTTTACGGGAAACCTAGTCGACAAGCATCTTCCAACTCAGCTCTACCAGCCACGCATTCTCGTCTTCGCTGCGTCCATCACGTATGAGCGGAACTTCTACAAAATGACATGGCTCCAATCGTATGCTGCTCAGGTGGGCTCTGATTTAATTACTTAGAATTCTGTTTTCCAGGAGGAAGAATACTTGGTCAACTGTGTTGCGAAAATCCTTTCCTTCCGCCCCACAGTCCTCTTAACTGAAGGCGTCATCGCCAACAAAGCACTGAGAATGCTCATTAAATCTGGCATCGCGATCTTCTGCAATGTAAAGAGAGTAAGTCCTCCCATTTGAATTGAGCCCATGAGCGCTGTTAGTCTGTTCTGGCTAGGTTGGCAGCTGCCACTGGAGCGGAAGTCATTAGTTCGACGGATGCCTTTTTGAGCGGGTCCTATGATGTCTCAGAAAAGCACCCTGTTTCGCCTGTTGGAACCTGCCGGTGGTACAGAATGATCACCGTATCCCAGTCCTGTGGTGCGCCTTTCTCTAAGTTACTCAAGGTTACGTTTTGAAAGTATGCTTTACCGTTTTGTACGCTATGATAGGCACCAGGAAGCCAGTGTGCATATTCAGTTCCAATGATCTAGCAGATGTGAGTTCAAGCGGTATTGCACAAGTGGACTGGTTTCACATACCGGGGCTGAATCTCGGCTATGTGGGGGACCATGAGGGTCGTGGTGTCGGTGACTCGGACGCCAGTAAGAGAGCTCTCTGCTCGCCTAGCTACTCAGTCATCCTGCGAGGTCCGGATCTGGCCGTGCTGAAGTTGGTCCAGCGCTGCTGCAAACTGGCTCTCCTAAGCTGCTTCAACGCTCAACTGGAGGCTGCCTACTTGGAAGATGCTCAGATACGACTGACGGCAGATCCAAACGACCCAAAGGTGGGCACTTGTTGTCTCGATGGTAGCTGGTTCATTGGCTGAGGTGTAGTAGGACTCTCTGAATAAGCTAATCCATGGTGTGAATGACAGTTTCTCTCTGCTACACTGTAGCTAGAGGCCTCACAGTCTTAGTTCCCACAGACCTAATCAACTATTGTGGTTCCTATTTTTTATCGAACAATGTGTTCGTAATTATTTAACTAAGTACTCAAGTGCAATATTTGAACACAATAATTCTAAGGCATGTTTTTTGACCTGAGCATAGGTGTTGTGGAGGATTTCGTTTAAAGTCCACCTTTTGGTCGTTTTTTGTCTCGGCAGATGTCCCTAGGTTGTGCTTCTCTAGACACATCCGACTCTTCACTCGCCCGACATCTGAGCGGACGACTCTTCAACCTTTCACCACTGGCCCTCACCGAGTTCCCCTTCCTGGCCTCGTCGCAGGGTCGGAGAGCGCCACTCTTCGACTTCTACTTCTACCTGGTGGACTGGTCCGACAAGCGGCTACTGAACGACACGCTCAAGCAGAAGGCCATTATCATGCGGGCCAGGCTGTACGCGACTAGCAAGGCTCTCTCCAAGTACTCCCTCCCCGCCATCGTCGCCCCAACAGGTGCTTCTTCCGCCACCCCCACCCGCGGCAGCAGTGAAGAGCCGTGGAAATCAGGACTAGTGCGTCGTTGGACGGGTATGGGACGAATCATTTCCTCGGGAGGCGTGAAGAGCGATAGCAGCACTGCTGGAAACACTGGTGTTGCTACTAAACCACGTTCTTTAAAACAGACTGGAAGGGTAGGTGTTTCACGTGCTTCGTTTCTGTTAATTTCTTGCACAGTAGTTAAAGCGTGAATTAATCGGCTTCTATTTATGTGCGTTCGATGTCTGACTGGTGGCTGGCGGTTAGCCTTTTATCTTCCTACTAACAGCCCACAGTGTCAGATACTTGTACTGATTACACTCAAGGCGCAAAATCAACTGGCAGGCTCGTCAAGTGCTATTTGTGAGCTACCACATGACTTCTGTACTTTCAATTCAAGTCGTGTTTTTGGCCACCGTTTGTAGATCAAGAGCAACTATCGTTTATTTTGCACTTTTCCGTCATCTGCGTTGTACCGGAACTCGTTTGCCGGGCCGCCCTTATTCTTGGCCTTGGTGTGGAAGGGATCCCTGTGCTAACCAATAAATTCACAAGTGGCTGTATACAAAATAGTCTTTGAGTTTTCCTATTATTTCAGAAGATCGCTATCCTCGCTCCTATGCCTTACTTAGCTTACTGCTATGGAATTCAAGCGTGTATCGAGGATCGTTTGTTTATTTTCCTATTATTACTTCAGATTGCATCAACGACGGGCAACGTGAATAAGCGACTGACCCGGAGCATTCGCGATGCCCGTTCCCAAGGGGTGATGCACGTGCTGCGCAGTGTCTTTTCGCCCGCCTCACTGGTCTGTCCTGATCCCTGCCTCCCGCCATGGATCATCGGCATCGACTTCTACGGGCCCTCCGACCTCCCTCTGGGTGCCTTTCTTGAGCACTTTTGCTTCAGGTTCATTCACTTCGTCGAAATTTTTTGACCCGAACATACTTAGCGTTGTAATGGGGTGTGTGTTTCGTTGTATTGCAGGATGCAGAACTGCCTTCACCCCGACTGCAACACGTCGATGCTGGAGCACATACAGCGGTTCACGCAGACCACGGGCTCTGTGAAGCTCAGTCTGGCGCAGATCGACTCGGTGGGATCGCCTGTGTCCATCATGCTGTGGACGCACTGCCACGCCTGCAAGCAGAACTCGCCCCTCCGCCCAATGTCCCCCATGGCCTGGCACTTCTCCTTCATGAAGTTCATCGACCTCCTCATCAACTCACCACCTTGCCTCTCCTCCCACGATTGCCCCTTTGTGGGCGTCAAGACCTCCACTACTAGAAATCTCGTTCACTGTTTCAGCTTAGACAGGATCAAGGCCACATTCTCGTAAGTCAAAAGACTCATTCGCATCTGAGTCAATCAACTGGTAGCTGGGCGACAGCTAAGATGTGCGGAGGTTTGAAAGCATTACTAGTCCCAGTAGCAGTTTATATTACAAGCGAGTAAATGGCAAGTTTAAGTGAGATGGTCGTAATTTGCGTTGCTGTAGATGTCAGCCAACCATCCTCTACGAGGTTTGCATGCCGCCGATCTCCGTTTGGACCTTCCACCCGTCTTCGGACCCCTCGCTAGCAGCTTCATACGCCAAGGTCGTCGTAGGCAAAATAGCCAAGTCAGCGGCGAAGAAGACGCCTCCTAGCAACCATTTTCCTCTCTCAAGTGGTGCCTTAGCTGAACCTAGTGAGATGCCCGAGTTTCTGATTCTGGATGTCCACAACACCCTCAAAAAGTGAGTCTTTGTCATCATGGGTTGAGAAGACTACTTTTCGTCTGATCAAGATCACTTTAACTCCTCCAAAGGTTCCACGAGATCACAATGGCCGTAAAGTCACATTTGATAAGCCTTTCGAACGCTACTCAGTGCGAGGATTTAACCCGTCTCTTGGAGGCCTTCGAAGGAAACTTACAAGTAAGTCTTGTAGTAGTGCACCTCTAGTAAACTCGGCCCCCAGTCGGCATGAATCGTTCAATTTCCCATGCGTAAAAGAAATAATTCTGGACCAGATAGCAGGAGTTAACTCATTTCAATCTGTTGTGACAGCTGGAGTGCGCAGAGGTAGGCGTGCGTTCCAGAGTGGAGGTGCTCTCCTTTCTCTTCAACAGCCTGTCCAAGCTCCATGCTACGAAGGAGGCACGGCCCGACGACAGTCCGACGGAAAGCGAGGAAGCCGGTGACAATGACCGCACGCTCACACTGAATGCTACCGAGCCTAAAGCACCCTGGATGTTCACTTTACTGGCGCTTTCTTATGGTAAAAATAAAAAAAAACATTGGCATATTACATAAAAGACGAATTTTATGTACTGGATTCCTATCTAGTTATTTTGAAATTGAGAAATCTACTTTGGGAAGAGGCATCGATTCTCTTTGAGTCTTTGCTGAAACCTACTCAGTTTGCTAAAAAAGCTTTCTTTGTACTTTCTCGCCTTAGAGGAGAGGATTGTTCTTATTTCTACTTTGATGTACATTATCAAACGCTGGCTCTTCAATTTCGCTAACGATTGGAACACTCGGTGAGTGGAACCTAGCTCACCTACATTGCCGAACGTTCTCACATTCATTCTTTTCACTTCCTTAGGTTCTCGCAGTTCAACGCAACCATGAAGATGCTTGAAAAGGCTCAAAGCAAGCAAACCTGTAAACCGCCCCAACCCCTGGCGTCCAGGGAGAGCGGAACCATAGTAACCGACCAGACTTGCAACGGGAATGAGTTGTCTCCGTCACCTCCAGACCTGGATCTCAATGTCTTTGATACTGGTGAGCTTGGGCATTCTAGAGTCTCCAACTTCAGCAAATGGTTGATTTTCAATCTGATTGGTGTTGGTTTTCTTTCCAGAAATGAGCGAGACTGCAAGCGTCTCGCAAAAGTTGGACTCGGATGATGTGTCACATAGTCTGTCCACCGCCGAGACCAAGTCAGTGGCGGCGGCTTCATCAACAGTGGAGGCGATGCGTCGTATGTGGACGGCCATTCTGCCCGGCGGAGGGGAGCAGAAGGTGTGCCTCGAGCCTTGGCCACCCTCGGAGCACCCCCAGATCGCTCCACCACAACCCCACAGCGCGCTTCTCGCCGCCTTGGCCATCCCCCCGCCCACGCCCGCCGCTCTGGCTGAAGCCGAAGGTGCCTCGCGGTCACAGGTCGACGCCAACGCCTTGTTGGTGGAGAAACTCAGGGTGGTGCCGCTTCTCGAGGTGATATCCGACGTGTACATCTGTGATCAGGAGATCACATCCATTATCGCGTATGCACTAGCGTGAGTAGCTGGTGCAGTGTGTACCCATTTGCAATAGGTAGTAATTCGTCTGCAGTCGCCATTGTGGTCATCAATTTCTTGTTCCTTTGTAGGACTGAGGATTATGCCTCGAAATTGCAAAGTCTCGCAACTCCTCATGTTGTGAAAGCTCCAAAACGGTAGATTTACAAGCCTTTTTTCTTGTTGTGGAGAAAAGGTACTGAATTGGTTAAAAAAGCATTACGTCGTGTGCTTTAGGTCGACCGATAGACAAGGGACCGAAATGACGGAAAAACGATCTTCTAGTAGCACAAGCTCGCTACAAGGTATGAAATCTCGTTTTGTTCGGAGATGTTCGCTTTATTTATGTAAAAGGCACTAGTATAAAGCGTAAAAGGCTGTAGTTGTGTAATCGTGGTTCTGTTTGAGACCAAAATAATGAAAAGAAAACTATTGAACTGTGTCATCGAGAGAATGCTTCGTCTGTACTTTCTCTAAATGACTTTTCTCCATCATATGAAAATAGCTTTAGTTTATGAAGATGTCTTGCGTTAAAAGAGTAGAAGCTCGAAGACTAAAGAGGACATTCCTGCAGCCATCACTGGCAAGTTAACCAAATTGGCTTTTTATGAAAGGAAGCGACTCAGTATCAACTGGTGTTGTTGTCGGAGCAAATGCTGGAAGTGGCTCGTCAGCAGACCCCAAGTCGTCCAAAGCCTCTGCTACTGCATGCACTCCCACAGATGCACACATCGAGGTCGGTATGTTAATTTGACACTCCCCTTGGTTCGAGCTCGAATTCTCAGGGTTACAGACGTGTGTGCTTGATTTTTAAGTGTTTTCCGATGCCAATTCCACCTTTCTGTGTCGAGCCTACTACGCCGAAGAGTTCCATCAGCTGCGCAAACTACTGATGCCTCAAGGAGAGGCCGCGTGAGTTTCTTACTCCATCCGAAAATCGGTAGTATAATGCAAAGCTAGGACAGTGCGACTCTATATCACTCATACGTTACTCGAGTACATGGTAGAGAGAGCGAAATCTACCTCTGATATCGCTGCGGCTAATGATATTAGGGACTTTAATTGGTGCCTCTTATTGAATAGCTTCATTCGATCACTGTCGCGTTGTCGCGACTGGGATGCCCGCGGAGGGAAGTCGGGCTCGTGTTTCATGAAGACCAATGGCAAGTCCCTTCATCCATTGTAGTGTTTTGGAGTGTTGAGAGGTTTTTCTGTCTATTATTCTGCGCCTTCCAGATGAGCGCTTTGTGGTGAAGGAAGTTTCGAGCACGGAGTTGAGAACCTTTCACGACATCAAGAAGCAGTACTTTGACTACCTCATATCAGCTGCGTCTGTTCAGGTACGTTCTCCGTTTCTTTGACATTTGAACTTGTCGCATGAAGTCGTTCCAGCTGTTGAGTGTTGAGACGTTTGGCCTCTTGTCGGCGCAGTATTTTCACTCCGAAATCAACCAAGCTTGAAGTGAATTGACAACACATTTAGCTCTACGTATGTTGTGATTTCCCTTCTAGCGTCTCTCCTTATTGGCGCGAATATTTGGGATCTACCACATTGACAGCAAAAACACCCTTACCGGAGATGCTCGGCGCCTGGATGTCCTTGTCATGGAGAACCTCTTCCACAATCGCCCCGGAGTTACGCACATCTACGACCTGAAGGGCAGCCTGCGTGGCCGTCTCATGACTCCGGAGACGCCTTCGGCGGTGGTCGAGGCCGGGATGTCCATTTCAAGGAGCCTAACGGCTTCCAACGCCTCTACGACTACCTCTTTGGAAGGCGACTCAGCTGGCACCGAGACGGGAGCGCGAGTGGCATGGGATTCGACAGCCGATAAGTATGTTCCTGTACTGCTGGATCAGAACTTCATCAACGAGTCGCTAGAGAACCCAATCTACCTGCGGCTGCATTCAAAGGTGGGTGGTTTTCCGACGTGTCGATGTCTGGTGTCTTGTGTCGCCGTTCTATTGCAGAACGCATTGATGCATTGCCTGAGCAATGACTCGCAGTTCCTCGCCGACCTCTTCATTATGGACTACTCGTTGCTTGTGGGCGTTGAGGCCACCGCGCATGGGGGAGACGAGGGTCATCGGCAGCTGGTGGTGGGCATCATCGACTACCTGCGCAAGTTCACTCTTAACAAGCGCCTGGAGATGTTCGTCAAGCAGACCCTGACCAGCGTCCAGGGGCCCATGCCCACTATCATCATGCCGGCGGACTACCGCGAACGCCTCCTAGACCAGATGGACCGCAACTTCCACCTCGTGCCAGACCAGTGGTACGACTCTCTCGCCGACCATCGCGAGGCCTGGAAAACCTAGGGCTCTTGTTTTCCCGAAACCCCTCTCCTCCCCATTCTAGTTGACTGGCCTTCTGTCCAGCCCCTTCACCTCAACACCATCATTTGAGTTTCAGTGCTGTGGTCTTGACTAACCTCTTGCTAACGTCGATTATAATTCTTAGAAACTGGTTGTTAGACTCTTTCACCAGTGTTTTTCTCTTCTCTTTTGTACTTGCCATTTTTCTCCAAAACAAACTCAGCTAATTCCTCCATTTAACATTTATCTCCACACTGTCGATTCTTCGCTTAGATGCACATATTTTTGATAAGTTCAGTAAAGTTCCTTTTCTGAATTGTACGTTTTTGTGCATGTATGCTTGTGGCCATGTGCTCAGTACTAATAGGTACATATGATGTGCTTAGCGAAATCTATTTGGAATGGGTTCAGCATCTGCTATCATAAGGAGTATACTTCAGATACATCTGATCATTTAACCACTTTGTACATTAGCGGAATCCTATTGTGGTTCCTAACATTGTTCATTCAGCAACTAAACTGAAATTGCCATGGATTATTTTTAGGTATCTCACCTAGATGCGCAACCTTTTATGCAAATGTATCACTAGGGTATCTCGTGTGGTTGAGTATTTCCCAGCTGAAATAAGTGCAATCGCTGCGTACAAATGCTTTGTCCAGTTTTTATCATGTTACTGGAATTATAATGACTGCAAAATCAAATCCATTTTTACTCTTTCAGCCTGATCATGGTCGGCGAAGAAGTCTTGCCCAAAACTACGGCTAGTCTAACCATCGCGTAAGCTAGATCTTCCCAATATTGGTATCATTTGAAAAAGTTTCATCTATACCGAAAGAACTGAGTGGATACGGAACTTGTAACAGTTGAAAGTAGCACGAGGTGGCAGGTGATTGCGGCTTCTTTTACTGCGTCTTCTTCTCTCCAGGTTCATCTGCGACGCCTTCTACCCGAACATCGGCGGAGTGGAGAGCCACATCTACCAGCTGGCGCAATGCCTACTCTCGCGGGGCCACCGCGTGGTCGTCATCACCCACGCCTACGGACCCAACTGGGAGCGCCAGAGCGTGCGCTACATGGCCAAGGGCCTCAAGGTCCGTCGTCATTCCTTACCCTTGCCCCAATGAACTTACAAATCTGGGAGTGTTGATTTTCTTCCAACGTGACCGCTTACTCAACTCTGTTTGTCGCTGTGTACTTGAAGGTCTACTACATTCCTTATCGCCCGTTCTACTGCCAATCGGTCTTTATCACAGTCTTTGGCGGCTTCACTGTTGTTCGAGATATCTTTATTCGCGAAAATGTTGACGTGGTCCACGGCCACTCGGTATGTGTTTGCTTTTACCATTATCCAAAGAAATTTTTAGCGTTAGCATCTTAACGCCCACAATCTGTCTTCATTACCTTTATCTTAGGTTCATTAGTGTGGTGGTGCAACCTTAGGCATTACTAACAACAGATTTTGAAATGTGCGGTTCCCAGATTAAATCTATAGTTTTCCGAGAGCAGACATTAAAGCTAGCTTACTGTGTGCAGTTGTTGTGGATGTGTTGGTGCCTTAATCAAGGAAGCAGATCAATAGAGCTGGCTGAACATGAATCAACTCGTCAGATTACAAAATGCTCCTATCCAATCAATGCCCTGAGCAGGGTTCATCTCTGTCATGCAGTATGAGCACTGAGCATACACTGGAAGCTGGTGGGACTACGCGCTCGTGGACAGGCGCCACTATGCACCGCGACTGACTCGGGCACGCACTTTGATTCGCTCACCACCCATCTCTGCCCGTGCAACATTTTGGCTCTACGACATAGTCCTGAGCTCTGTCTTATTCGTTCAATGGTGGAATGGAGAAGATTGATAGCCTTAGAAGGAGAAAGACACAACAAAGGTAACCACGACTGTTGTAAATGGAGATCTCCCTACCCCTCAACATCGACCAGATTGCCGATACGATCCTCTAATTCACGCAAAGGATTCTTCTGCAAATTGTTAGATTCAAGTCGAGGAGATCGACGACCACAAGATTACATAATCCTTCACAGATCGTGAGTTGACGGAGCATCCTCTAAGGTCGTCTTTTACTGCACTCCCCTTCTGGGCTAGCCAGTTCTTCGTTGAAACGAATCGATTCGACCAATTCTAGATGGAACTTGGGTCGTTTCTTTGCTCTATGTCATTCCTTCTTCATCCCCATTGAATCCCCCAAACTGTCGCGCCTAGAGTGCCGTTTCTTTGAACTGGTGAAGGCTGGCGTTTGATTTTTAAGTATAATTGCGCGTGTATGGCTTTGGGTAGGCGTTTTCGCCTCTGGCGCTGGAATCGCTGATGCACGCGAAGGCGATGGGACTGTGCGGTCTCTTCACGGACCACTCGCTATTCGGGTTCGCCGACCTCTCCTCCATCATGGCCAACAGGGCGCTCTTCATGTTCCTTAACCCTGTGGACAACTGCATCTGCGTCTCGAACGTGGCTAAGGAGAACACGGTCTTGCGTGGCGGCATGGAGCCTGAGCGCGTCTTCGTCATCCCCAACGCCATCGACTCCTCCGCCTTCACCCCCGACCCCAGCTGCCGCGACTCCGACAACAGTGAGTCTCCGTGGGCCCCAGCGCCGACCGCTGCAGGCGCCGGCTCACAACCTCCTCTGTGTTGCAAACGCTCGAAGATCCAGCTATAGGGCATTCCATGTCATTAATTCTCGGAGTCTTACAATTGCATGGTTTTGTCTTTGCGGCGTATCTGGTAAAGTGACAAGAAATCGCATAACTTTTAAATTGAAGGCAATCACGACTGTTGATATCAATCGCATGGACACGCTGTAATGCATTCTACCGGTTCTATTTGTTGAGAATCTCGACAAAAGTTTTTTTAGCATCGAAAAAACCATCTATAGTGTATCCGTTCATGGTACTGACTCTACGTTTAATGGCTCTGTTGTTTTTCTTGGTGAGGTTTTGATGTAGCTCGTTACGTCACAAGATTGAGTACGCAAGTTAAATAGCGACAAGGCTTTGACGGTTAATAATTAATAATAATAAGTATTATAATTATAATATTATATTAAGTATAATATTATTTTTAAGTATATTATGTATAATACTTATTATTATTAATTTCTACGCATTATCTGCTAGTGTAAACATTTGCCCGAGGTATTTCCAAGTCAGCTGAGTTGAGAGAAAAGCGTTTCAAGTTGTCATTCATGAGGAGAGTTCTGACCAATATTACCGCATTTCAGAATGTTGCGTACGAGTGGAAACGCTGCTATGTTTGCTTGAAAACTTGATTGAATTGCAGGGTACTCACTAGGCTTTTTTGGACTTACAGTAACCGTGGTGATCATAAGCCGACTCGTGTACCGAAAGGGTGCTGACCTAATGGCTGCCATAATTCCACCCATGTGTGCCACTTTCCCCAATGTCCGCTTCATTATCGGTGAGTTTTATCCTACAGCGTTTCTTCTGCGAATGACATTATGAAGACGGCAAGCTTTAAAGTTTCAGAAACGTGTGTGTAATTGCTTGCACTGTACCATTCAAGTACACTGTGGAGCTGGTGGTAAGAATCAGCTGAGAGATCTGAGGCGGATCTCCTACACCACGAAAGGGCCAGTTAAAGTAATTGTAAGGGAAGAAGGAGCAATGAGTGTGTAGGATTGGGCAGGTGTGTATTTCAGCGTCCGTGAAGGCATACATTCCTGCCAGTAGCTGAAGTGTGCGTTATGGTATCGCAGAACTCTAATGTAGGTGCCGATTGAATGGGGATAATTTAAAAACTGGCGAATAGTTTTCATCCAGCATGCTCTATCCCAGTGGTTATCCGGCGAAGGAGAGTAGAAATCTCCAGGTATCGAGGCTTGGGCCCTTCATAAAACCCCTTCCAAATCCATGTCCATACACGTTCCAAGGATGCTTAGACTGCATTTTTAGGAGGCGATGGCCCGAAGCGTTTGGCGTTGGAGGAGATGCGAGAACGACACAACCTCCAATTCCGCGTGGAGATGCTAGGAGCTCTGCCCCATCACAGAGTTCGCGATGTGAGCTCCCTTTCGACCGTTTCATTGAGACATATTGACCACTTGCACCGAGGTTCACAAATGTTGCAAGCTAGACGCCTCCTCTAATAGCGAACTAGACCATCTAGGTGTAAAACTGCTGGGGATTTCGCATCCCTTTCCGCTCTTTATTCTAGAAGGTATCTGATGAATGTAAATGCTTATTAACGATGACTTTTAGTGGCAAAAGATTGGTACCATTAATATTGTTTCCTTATTACAAGGTTCTCGTTCGCGGCGACATTTTCCTAAACGTCTCACTCACGGAATCATTTTGCATGGCCATAGTGGAAGCTGCCAGTTGTGGGTATGTGCCTTATAATTTGGCGGGCCGTTCATAGCTGTGGTCACTATTTAATCTGCTCGTATTCGCCCTCAGTTTGCTGGTAGTGAGTACAAAGGTGGGTGGTGTGCCCGAGGTGCTGCCACCGTACATGATGCGATTGGCTCCAGTCAGCGCCTCCGGATTGGCTGCAACACTGGCCAGTGCCATTGAGGATGTGCATCAGCAACGCCTCGAATGGTCGCAGCATGCCAACGTTCCCCCTCCGATCGCTAACGAATGCCAGGCAAGCATCTCCTCTCATCTACTCTGTTCACTCTTGCCTAGCAGTACCTAGTAGGGGTTCAATGTGGCTTACTTATCAGGTGTTCGGGACAGTGTTTACGACACACTAAACTTCCGCTACGGCAACGAGAATGGATGTCTGTAACCCTCCTGATTCGTCGTGGAAGAGACCACCTGTAGGAGTATGAAGCACACTACTCAATGAAGAGCAATTCTGAGGTCTGGTTGGGGTTGTAATGGGCGACAATTTTGAGTGAAACGCCTCGCTGACAATTGTGCAATTTCTTCTACTTAACTTATTTTTGTTTATTATTGTCTAGTTATGAACCACAATGTCCAAATCATTGCGAATACATTGTACTTGGCGTTAAATGCAGCGTATTTATTTGATGTTTGCTAAATACAGAGTGAAACTGTGAGTGGCGCGGAGGAGAACGACGAGCAGCGGCTGCAGCACTGGCGCAATCGCAATCGGCGGTGCTTGAGTGCAGTGGAAGATATGTCCACGCTCTGCGTGGAAGGCTCTGGGAGCAGCACCGGCTCGGCAGGCCGGCTGGGACTGGGCTGCCCGAGGGCGCAGCGGACCCTGCCGGCGTGCTGGCCCCCCGCCTGCGCCTTCGAGCTGGCGTGGCGGCGTCATCGCGAGATTCGCCACTTCTACACCTGGACTGACGTCGCGCGGCGAACCGAGGTCGCCTACCACGCCGCAATGGCGCGCCCCCGCATCGGCGCTCGTCAGGGCATGCTAGCGTATGTCCCCGTCCTGAGTCCTTGGAAGACTGCCATCTAGCGACTAAATGTCGGTTCCTCCCTGATGGTTATTTGTTTACCTCTAGGGCCTACCTGCGACTGGGACCGGTGTGTGGGAAGATCATGGCGATCGCGTGGCTCCTTGAATGGTTCCTCATCTGCCTCATCGAGTGGCTCAGACCTGCCCACGTAGGTGCAGTTCCCTCACGCGCTTTGCCTTTGCTTCATACCGAAGTTAGGTGGATTTTCGATTCACCCTGCTTTGCAGAAAATAGATCGAGTGCCCTACTTCAGCACAACCCCGGCGCAGTTCGAGATGTGGGACCAGATGGACGCCTCGCCGTACGAGGAGGTCCCTAGCAGTGGCGGACTCGGCACTCCTCGGAAATTCGTGCTGAAGGGGCTGTCGAACGCCTCAACCAGAGACACAAGTCCTCGTCGCACACCTTTTTAACAGTTTTGCTCAGCTTTCCATGGAGAGATTTTTCAGTTGGGCATTTGAATTAAATAAACTATTTAATCGTTTTTGAAGATCAAAAATATTTATTAGCGTTCTTGCTTGGGCTTATTACACCAAACGCTCTCATCGAATGTTTAGTTTTTGCATCGCCGCCGTTTATGTTGGTCGATTCAGGATGCTTCGCTAATTCTAAACGATTGGACTTTGTAAATTAAAATCGAACATCTTAAAGTACTGGAGCATCAACGGACTTTAACGTTTTCTGGATTTAGTGTGCCAATTGTCTCAAAAGATAGCCTGTAAAGTATTAGTCATTCCATTCCAGCCTTAGGTACGATTAAAAGATTGTATTTTAGCGCATTCTGTATTATTTCACCTGCAATTAGCAGCCGTAGCACTACGCATGGCGATCAGTAGGCGATACGAATTGTAGCAATGTATGTTAATCCATGAATGTTCAGATCAGAGCATCTTAATATACACTATTTAAAAACTTGACAAGTGGTGATGGCTTCATGACTGATTTACTCATAATTGGTTGTGAGAATGCTCTGTCTTTAAGTAAATTTCGGTGATTGAGGGGACAGTTAACTGGAAATGACACTCGACTAACTTCTAGTGACTTCGTTTCTGCTAATCGTTGATCCAACTCAGATTGCAATCCGATGCCGCACAATCCATGCTAAAACAGTGATAAACACAATAATGCATTAACAACTCTTCGGTTCGTTCATGCCAATGGGTTTTTGTCATACAAAACGGTAGATATGAAGTGGAACGTCATAAATGAGGTTTATTAACTACACAACGCATCGATCGGAACTGGTTCATCAGTGACTGGTAAGGTCCCTGACTTAATTTATAAATTAAAATTTGCTAACTTGTTTCACGAATTTGAGACATGACTCGGTTTGGAGTGGCCGCTGGGTCCTGAGGCACACCAACGCCAGGTAAGCCCAGACCTCACCGTCTCGATTATTTAGACGGCTAGCTTCCTTCAGTGCCATTTCGGCGCCATCAGGCTCATTCAACTACCGACAATGCAGCAGATTATCTTAGGGCACTCTACTTTTGCTGCATGGTTTACAATGTAACCTACCATTATCACGAAATTCCAAGCCTCTGGCGTAGGTCGTTCACGGCAACACTCGAGGTATTGAAGTTTGCTTTGCTCAAACTATCAACAGATTTTGACATTTCCACTGCAGCGGCTTACCTTGACATTATCAACATAGAGGTTAACAAGGACACGATTCCAAATGCATGGACCTTTCAAAGCACTCACTCGCAGTTCGCTTGTCCCCAATTAAATAATAATAGGGAAATTAACACAACAACCAGTATTGGGGAAGAGATAACAATGTTAAGTTATCTTTCTTAATTCATTATAAAATGGAAATACCAGCTTTGTTGTTCAGTAATTTGCTTGCCATCACCATTGCTCGATCAGCGTCCCAGTTATAATTCATAGATTGGTGAAAGAGAGCTAAAAAATAAGAATACAGTAATCGCAACCTCAAATGAGTATGGACCCGAGGTGAAGCCCAATAATACTATTTTGGAGTGCATTGACTACTACTTGTAAGACCTCAGTTACTCGCTAGATAAATGTGCTCTCATCGGAAAGGATTTATAAAGCACTTGTGATAGTTACAAGTAGCACATTAACCCAGAGTCAGCCAGATTCTCTTTCTTGGGTTCAATAACCGACGCGGCCTCCAGTACACTTTTTGCTTCGTCAAATTTAGACATCTCCGCAAGTTGAATTCCAAGATCTGACAGGCTTTTATTTTAATCACAGAAGTTAGAAAGCAATGACCGTTTACACTAAATTGCCTCAAACAAGCTCGAGTAATGGGGAGTGCTAAGCGCAAGCAAACAAGGTATTCGAACTAGAAAACACATTCCGATGTCAGTAGGTGCCATTGCCAGATAGCGTTTGGTAAACCCAATGGCCACATCTACTCTTTGCATTCTTTGAGTAGAAATGAGCAGCAGCCATAATAATTTCACGGGATTTCTCGTACATAACCAGCATATTCTAATGTTGAATCGACAAAAAAAAAATGCAGGACAGTGTGTGGCGTACGGTTACACTAAGTAAGCTGACCAATAGGATCGCTCACGCACAGCAAGATGGCCGCCGCTGAGCCAATCGCATTCGAGAACAACTCCTCTATCAATTAATCAAGGGTAAGTCATGTATAGCCAAAATTAGACGTAGCCTATGTAGAACATCGCATGCCACATGCTAAATACAAGCTCGATATAGTATTCAGCTGCAGTATAGTTCCCCAAACATTGAACTTCCTCGGCAAAGTATAGCATGCTGGATTCATCTAAACCACCGACACGGTGTTTTCGGTAGTTCCACCCCTCCGATTATCAGAGATTTCAGCATTTCTTTGCTTCTTTTCAACAGATTCACTGTAAGATCATTTAGAAAGCCCTAAAACTAATCGATGCAAAGGTATCCCTCCTACTTCTATAGCCTGCTCTGTTGTATCTTGCAAATTTTTCATCACGTTCTCTCCTTCTGGGAAACGGAGGCGGTTTTGAAAATCCAGATATGCTATTTCTCGTGAGGTTTTATTAGTTATTTACTCACTTTATGCTATTCTCTTCTTCAGCTCTGGAGTTTCCTTCTGATTCACCGAGGGGTGGTCTTAAATAGATACTTTGGTTGTCTGAAGTCGAAAACTACCTCATTTTTGAAGACTCCACAAAACATCCCGTTAATCTCCTTCCTAAACTTTTCAACCTCCTAGAAAAATTTTGATAGGTTTCAAACCTTACCATGGAGGCACTGGAGGTGACGTGTGGAACATTATTCAGGCATTTCAAAATCTCAGCGGTCTGCCATTACTGAAGATTCCTTATGTCGCGGAATAGGGGGGTCACTCAGTTCCACGTTCACAATCAAGTAAACGTTAAACTTATCGAAGTCCATTAAATCTGTGAAAGAGCCCTTACTAAGTTCTGATTCCACAGCGCCTTTTCTCCGACAACAGAAAAGAGAAATATTAGGCAAAGTACAGCTCGTACTCTCAATGTCATAAGATGCTAGAAAGAAAGCTAAACTTTTTGGATGAAGGAGCTGAGGCACTGAGAATATTACCGATTCCAAGACACACTGAAGGGTCCCTTATCCCCTAAAGCCAAAAAGAATACAGAAATATACATGTAGTGGGAAAATTTTCCTGGAATAGATTTCCTGTTACGGTGAAGGAAATACCCACATTTTCTTTATTGAAATTTTGCTTTACACGACATGAAATCTGTGTTGGGGATAGATTTTCTAGAAACCCAAGTAATTATTTGTAAATATGAATATTTATGTATAATTAATTTAGTTTTTTTCGACAACACTCATGCTATAGAATATTAACTGACTGAGTAGATAAGGTACTTGAAGTGCATGATTTATTAATTAAGTTAGGAAATATATCTCTGCCAGCATTGCATAGGCTCTAAAATGATTTACTATAAGCAAAACCCCTAATATGACTAATGAAACTTGGGAGTTAGACGAGAGAATGACGTACGTGTTTAGAAAATATGGTTTCACAAAAATTCTTTACTTCATAAGCTCCTCGAACTTTTGTCACCAAGATAATGAGTAAATAAGAAGTATTTTTGGATCATACCTCCAGGATACAGCAATTCCGAGAGATCAACAAATGAGATTTCGAGAGGGTTTCTTTTCTAGAGTCTAAACCCCAAAATAGGAGTTCATCAAAACATTACCCAGGACTCTTTTTACTGGACAAACTAAACAGCTCGAAGGGTAAAATTGGAGTGGTGGTAATTTTTCGCTTTAGTCTAAAATAAGTTAGAGAAACTCTTCAAAGTCGACGCAAGAGAGTAGCTGACGGAATTCCTTATTTCATTCGTATAGCATCGGAAACTGCAGCATCTTGGATACTTCCTGATTCACGCCGTCTACCTCTGATCGACCTTCCAAACACTTCGGCCTGAGCTATAAGTGAGAAAGAAATATGGGCACCTTTGTGGCATAAAAGCAGCGGTTCCTTCAAGCGTTTCTGCTGTCAGCCATCTCCGCGGCTCCCTGTCGGTCACGGCTTCAGCCTTACCGAAGATGATTGGTTCTTTACCACTTGGATGATCAATCGTAATAAAAATTACGGAAAGGATATTCCTAAATGCTGCTAAGACCTGGTACTTCTTCATGTTATCCTCTGGCATATTCAGCAGAGACTCAATAACAATATCGTCATACTTATAATTTAATTTGCAGAACTTCCCTCGTAGGGATTCAACTACGATAACAGCGACCAACTGATCTGTGAGCGTTATCGGTTAAATTACCTCGGTGGGTTGAGCTGTGCGCAGTGCGAACAAATCCCTTCTCAGAACTACTGGGTCTTTTGTATACCAAGAATTCATACAATCATTAACACATGAAATACTTGACAAGAATTGAAATGCATCTAAAGTGGTTATCACTTTAAAGCCTTCCAAATACTTTCCAAGTAAGAGAAGACCGGGAAAGAACGTATTAACTTGTATTGGAAGAAATGACTAGCACGTTACGAAGGACGTCTTGCTTGCACGCCGTTGTACGAAGTTGTGTGCACTAATTAACGTGCCTGGGCACAAATTGTGACTAAGCGACCTGTGATTGGTTCGTTTGTGCCCTTGACCTTACATCAGCGTAACGCGTAAACACTACACATCAACAGCAAATTTTACCACAATCCTAGGCTTCGGTTTGCGCCTTCCGTTAGCATCATTGACATCATATAAAGATACTACGATATTAAATATTAGTCTCGATACTTTGGATCAGTTTATTTAATGATTTTTCCAGGGGAAATTCGTTGACATTAAAACAAAAGGAGCACTTGGTTTTAACTGATCCATCCTCACTTACCGCATCGCATTATGTGGCCAATTTAAAATTAGTTATTTTAAAACAAATTACAAGATTTTTTAATTTGTATATCATAATTTTGAGGCTATCATTCCGATCATTAATATTTGTCGTCGATTCAAAATGACCTTGGCCCTTATAATTCCGCCTAACACCTATTCCTCATAAAAATAGAACAAACATCCATAATAGTTTACCCAAACAATTATATTTCCCTGGTTTACGAAACATGGTTTATAAGCAGAACACATTTTTACAATTTGAGACGAAACAATTTTAGGTGCTATAGAATGTATCTGTGTGTGGAAAATGTGACTGTGCACAGTTGTCACATTCGTTTTTGTGTTATTAAGTGAAATATATTTTTCACTAATAATCAAGGCTTAGTATAGACACCTACTGGCAGTTCCGTAAGTGTTAAAAAGGTTAACTACAATGACCAAAGATGTTTCATATCGTCATTTAACGAAAATCTGTGTAACGACGATTTAACTGAGTTGCAAAGCACTTTTTAGTTGTTGTATCTAGCCGTGCCTAGAAATAAAGCCAAGTTTCGACGTTTTGGCAATCTGGAGTACATTAATTACCTGGCTCCCCCTTATGGCATAAAATGAGCCAAATTAATGAACTACCTAGTTTGGTTACATTCTAGGAATTCAATTATGCTATTGGTTAACAAAGTTGCTAAGCATTATGTCATGACCTCTATCTTATTCAACACACTCCTTATTGTTCATTTGGCATTGTAACGACAGCAAAAGGAGCATTATTATTGTTATTTCCATAAGAAACTGATTTACAAATAACAAATGCAAGGTTTACAAGTACTTTAAAGTTTCGGAATTTTTAAATTCAGTTCTTAAATATGATGGCGGAGAACCTTTGAAATCCCCAAGAACTAACTCACCTTGATATCCTGTGAGAATTGTAAGACCGAGAACGAAGACGTTATTTTACTTGTAATTAGAAAGTAGAGAGCAATACTTGTACCAGAAATTGGAGGAACAGACCTGAATATGTTTTAAGTTGCCAATGGTCTAAGATAGCCATTCCAGGATAGTGTATCTGCCTTTACTCAAGTTAATGAGGATTGCATCAATTAAATTATCGCAAAGTTCTTTTGATTGGCGAATAACACAATAATGTTCACATGGGGACACTAATAAGGTCACCCATTGCGGCCTGACTCATAAAATAAGGGCAGCACCTATGCTGGAATTTCAGCTAAGGTAATTCACGCGAATGTGAATTCGGGGATCCGTAAGACCTTGAGTAAAGCTCAGCGAGGTTTTCATAAGGCCAACATAGGAATCGTTTGTGATATACACATAATTTTGATTTTCCAACAACTGATTAGTATTATTCAGAGGTTTTGTATGATAATATCTTATGTTCTATGCTACCGTTGTTACTTCTAAAAGTTTGTTTTTATAAATATCTTTGCTTTCCGTCCATATCAGAAGGATAAATTTCATAAGACGCCAAGCAATGTTATGCTTTTCGCTAGGCTAATATTTGGAGATTAACAAAATATTACACAGTTTGTAAATTGCCACATCCATCCTCCGTAGCGGTATCATCAGTGAATTACGATTTCTGAAAAAAACATAATGCATCTTTGAAAGAAGCTGTTTTGTATTTCTTAAGCGGTCAGTTAATATTTTATTATCCGCGTATTCATTGTAGCAGGTAATTTCATCATCAATTTTTTGAGGTCAAACTGTTTAGCCATAGGTAATTTAGAACATAAACATCTCGTTATTACCTGGCACGGAACATACGCATGATCTATCTATCGATTTGATGTATAGATTACTCACAATCTTTCACATTTGCTGATTTTAATTTGAACCAAGGCTGTGAACTGGGGTTCTGTGCTATTGTCACGGAAGGCCCAAATGAAGCCCTTCAGCATTCCGATTGCCTGATTAAATACGCCACGCAAATGTGCAGAGTTGGAATGCAGATAACACTCACTGAGATACGCTAGAATGCATGAAAGTTTGTCAGGTAAATAGCGTAAATTCTTCTTACGTAAATCTTTAGGGATTTAACCCCGTAAGCTAGAGCAATCAATCAATGGCCTTCTGGAGTGCTAAAACGCTTTAAGCTCAGCACCCCGGGATACTTGTGTCCCTTAAATCCAAATTAGAAGACAGTTAATGGCCTTAAAATAATCCTCAGAAGTAATCAATTCCTACACTTCGGAAGATATCTTAGACATGTTTCGACTTCACTTGATAAATGGCTGCTTGTGAGTGGCCACCTTGATTAACACGGGTTTGTAATAACTTCGGATGAGAGATTGCTAATTAAGTCATACACGAGTTCATACTACGCAACTCAAAGAAAAAATTCTTCGAGGAGAGGAACTGCTTTATAGTGTGGTTGATTGACATTTGATGAGTTTGACAAAAGTGGAATCTCTTTAGATATTTTAATAAATGTGGCGTTATAACAACTCCATACACTCCTATGGTCGGTTTCTTGCCCAATTAAGTGGCGTTCCATCAGGCCTTGACAGATGTTAGTGTGCATTATACAGCTAAATAGTTCCGACATCCCTAACAGTGAACTTCTTTAGAAGTAGGATTCTTCGCTCATTCTCTTGCACGTTGAGACTCCACAACTTTTAGAGTAGTTAGGGAAGCGAAAAGCTTCAAATATTCTTTCGGCCATGATCGAACATGAATTTGAATTTACAGGCGGTAAAATTTTCACAATTTCAATCAAAGACCAAATAAGAGATTAAAAGTATTAGAAAAAGCGGAGCTTAAAAAATGCGAAAAACGAAAAAGGGCTTTTATTCCAATGATGGGTTACAATTTTCGCATACCTTTGTATTAAAGTCGACACATTTTTGCTGGAATTAATCATAAGGATTCTGGTCGATACCATACTGATACGTAAGAAGTGCTAAACTCAACTGCAAAATTTCTAAAAGGCAATTAATATTTCGAAGGGAATATTACATTTTAAGAACAAATGTAGTGAAAAAACACTTGTGGTTCCAGAAATCCCGTTGAGAATAATGTATTCGTACATTTCTAAACTTCCGTTGTTATAATCTATTTCTCTGCAAATCAAGACAGTTTGAAGGCACATAACATGTTCAATCAAGTTAGAATGACGTCTAAGTCTGGTTCATGGTTTAAATTTAAAAACTGGAGTCAGAGAAATTGCTTCTTGCTTAAATTGCTTTTATGATCCTTTGTGTAAATAAAAAGAACATTAGGTTTTGTAAGTGATATAAATGCCATCATGTATACCGTTATTTAAATGTTTTTCGTCCGAAGTTATTAATATTTCATGAACTGTAATATTTCATTTCAGCGATATTTGGGTTAAATTCACCTTTTTTCATGCTCTAACATCCGAAAGTTCAGGCCTAATCTATTAAACACGAATCCTATGAGCTAACTGGTATGGTAAAACCTACGTTGCTTACCATGGTGCCTTTTTGTGGAAGTGAACAAACCTCATAACTTGCCATCTGTTCATGTAATAGTTAATAACACTTTTTTAATTACACTGGCGCTTGCATATGCACGCGGGAATCGAGATAGGCGAAATAAATTTATTAAAGGAAAGTTTATTTCTAAAGAACTTCTGAGGAGATCCAAAAACCTATTATGATAACTATGAATTCGTGCATCATTTGATCATCTCCTTTAAGTGCTGTCGTCAGCATAGGTGCTTAATGGTAGAGGTCAAATTACCTATAAGTTAATTGTTGCTGACGCTCTCCATTCGAAGCAGTCCATTTATGAGCAAGTTCCAATGTTTCGCCTGATTGATTTCCTTCAGCTTCGACGAAGGAATTTGAAATAATCCAACAATTCTAATTCTCTTAATAAGCCATGTAGAATTTCGTCCTTAATCAGTTTTATATCGATTTGCTTCCTATTCATGAGCATTAGGGCTTGCTCCGCAACGAGTGCTTTAGAATGTATCCAGCGTTGGCTACTCTTCAAAGCAGTTGAGTTTAACGGTTAGACCACGTGGAATTAAGTAAAATCTCTATGATTGAAAAAGGCTAACTTAAAATTAAAATCATCTGATGTTCAAACTCTGCCTAATTATTTAAAACGGCAGCCCAATGTCTAGCACTACTCAATAGAGAGCGCATTAAGCTGGTCAAAACAGTTCTATCACTGTTTATTTACCTGTACATGGTTACCCGTTATCCCGGATGTCTGTATACATACAGAGAGAGGTTTAGACTCCCTAATAAATCCTGTTACGGGGTTCCCACCTACCCATAAGAAAGGGAATATAGTCCTTTAAGGAGGGATAACATCTTGAGGTGCCTTTACATGTGGGTTTCGGTTTAATGATAAATGACTTAGTTAATGAAAATCACGCTTGAAGTGGACATACAGAGTGACTTAATAACAGAGTAGGTGTAAGCTTAGGGCCATCTTTGGAACAGCGTGAGCACCTAGCTGCTCTGGGAACCTCGACATCGCAGCTAGACGCCGTGGGACGGTGAACTAGGCTTCCTGCTACTCTTCCCAAGGAAATATGTAAGATGCTCTTAGTTTTCCCCAAGAAGTCACTTAATTTGAAGCACATCCTACCTCTCTTAATCATCCCTCAACAGGGTTTCAACTACACCTCTTTAAAACGCTTATCAATCACGTCAACTGATGACTACTAAAGATTAGTTCAGCACCGTCTCTCAGTCGGGCTTGAATCACTGCGTCTTTTAGATGAAAGGCGCTGATAAAATGACAATACAAGCGTCATTTAATCAATTTAAACACCCGTTCATGTAATTCTAGTGATGTGGGTATTTCAAATTCTTTAATTTTCGCTCAGTTAGTGCTCGCTAATGAATCAGTTCTCACCGATGAAAGGTTCTGATGGGATGCTTTAATAACTGTAATAAAAAATGCATTTCGTATCTCTTTGTTTCGATCTAGCTTCGTTCCAATGAACCACCTTTGACAACAATATGGCTTTTTTTGTTAGCATTGAAATATTACAGACGCTCAACTAAATTTCAGAATAACTTATTTAATCTTAGCATTCGTCAAGGATTAGCTAGACACCAAAAATGCTTATATGGTGACGTTGTTAGAAAAAGACAAGGAGTTCTTGAAAATGGATTACATGTCCTACATTTTTGGTTCATACGAGGTTCGAAATTGATCCAAGTGAGTAAATATACATTCATTTCAGTAGAGCTATGAGACTTTAAACATTCTGCATTGCAGTTTCATATTATTAAAAGATACTGTGCCATAGTTGTTTTATTCTACTTGGAGCCTCGGAGTTCATTTTACATGGGGAAAAGTAAACCATCAGTCTACGTATAATCCATATTTAAGTCATAAGCTACCATATCCAGAGGTCATTTATCTACCACATCAGGTAATTTTAACTGGCGAAAATAGTGAAATGATGGAGAACAAACGAGTGTTCACAATTTGTAAAAATTTCATACACAAAACACTTAGCTTGCATGAAATGGTGACGCATCATAGGTTGTTACATCCAGTGTAACCAATAAAATAAGAAACTAGAGCATCACCATTGGTGAGTTTATGAAATTCCTATTGGTTGATGTGAAAATAAAAGAGTTGAGGTGTTGATCATCAAATTAACATCACTCTAAATCACGAAGTAGGACGTGAGTTGTGGCCATGTCAACGACATTAATTTTGCACTTTATATTCAACGTGCGGCGTGCTGAGGAATTTGTTGATTTATGATAGCAAAAACATGCGTTGTTCTTGTCTCTGTGATCTTTTTTTTTATTTTACGTAATCATGGATGACTCCTAATGAACATTATGCTATGACTTGTTAGTTAATAAAAATTTTTTACTCTTTTAGGATACCAAAAAGAGGGCCATGATCAGTACTCAGATGTTTCAACGACTGCTCATTCTTATTACAGTCATCGGTATGAATTTTTCATCTCTTAATTAATTGCATCAGACTCGTATAATTACTTTTATTCATATTGAGAACAGCACCTGATTTTCCTATTGTACACTTCATATCAAGTACTTGGAATATAAATTTTGTCTTCTAGTTATTTTGGGTGGGATTAAATATACTTATATTTGTGAGTTAGGTCTCTGCACGTGCATGCCGTGGGGTCGTGGGGACGCCGACACTGATACAAGTGAAGGAGAAGCTCGTCTATTCATTAAACGCCTGATTGAACTGCTGGAGCCGTTGGAAAAGGTGAATTATCTGTCGCCGGATGACACCAAAGCCGAGAGAAGCATTCAACGCCGCTACGCCCGTCCAGCCATTCGAGTTGGCTGATAATTAACACTCTGGAGAAGCCCGCCCTAATCTCTCAGTATCCAACAAAACACTCGAATATAAATCTATTTATTGGCTACATCTCTGTCGATTAAGTTCAGCTGTTAAAGAAAGAAAATAGTGATCGTCCAGCATTAAGTAGTAAAATAGCTGTCTAAAATTGGCTAGAATGTAAGTTCAGCATAAATGGCATCTATTTCTACGAAGTTATGGGGTTGTTAAGTGGATTATAAATCATGCAATGGAATTAAAATATCACACTTTTGTTCTTACAGCTTGGATCAGCTTAGTGGGGCAATTTGACGGAGAGTTTGGGCACTTATCTGTTTATGCAAAGGAAATCATCGCTTCAAAAGCAATTTTCACTGGTAATTTAAACCATTTACTTCCTTGTGAGATGGAATATCTACTTTATTTACGAGCTTTTAAGCTTGAAATTCACTTAAATCACATCAACGCCACAAAATTATGAGTTGAGTAATAGAGAGCAAGGGATTCATTGCTTGTGAACGGTAATGTCAAAGAAGAAAGTGCATTCTTGTGCATTACGTGAAGAGGTACTGAGTCCACGGGCAACAGAAATAGACCACTCTTCTATCTCGGAACCCAAACTCATTCAATTTCGATTTAATTTACAATATTTTGGCCTTTGAAAAGACATTTTTGAAAAATGAAAGCATTTCCGAATCCCAAATGAGACAGTTACAGTTACAGTTACAGTTTTCAACAAGGTCGAAATATTGTTAAATAGACATTCAATTTTTTGAAATGATTTCAAGATCCAAAGAGACGCCCAGATAACCTTTTTATCATTTTAACTGCCCTATCAGGCGGATATATTTGTCACGAACTTTGACCACCAAACGCTGATCCAAATGTTGTCCACAAATTCTACGAGAGGATGGTTGAGTATGATTCAGTTAGATCAGACTTTCTATAAACAGTTACCGGGCTCTGAAACCTTATTGGGTATCGCATATTTTGCAATAATTTTGCACATGATATATTTTCAGCTTTACTTGAATACGGACTGTTGACTGAGTTAATGAACTTTATTTCAGCCCTGTGGTATGGTTATCAAATGTCGTTGATTCCCTTGCTTTGGTTGATCATATAATCAGTGGGGATTAGGAGAGAGTGTATGGTAGGAGACATCCCTGGTTGTGAGATATTTGCGGTAAAGGTACTCGGTTCGCCACTTATACGCGACATCAGTGTCGAATTTGACTAAGGTTGATCCATATTGAACGGACTGAAAAGAACGAAGAGGGTATTGCATTAGTGAGGCCGTATTGATTCGATACTCCAATACTGCCTTCCAGCCTCAATAGCTTATAGGTAGAGAACTAGTTCTATTCCTAGAAGGTGACTATTTCTAGGAGTTTTATTGATTTGTGCTCTATGGTATCTTGTGCAGTCACTCTTGCAACTGGTTCTTTCCCTTTTGCCTCTGAAACTATATATCTATATCGAATGAATTCGATATGATGGGTACCTAAATGAAGGACTAGGACACGAAAATGAATTTGTAAATAATGGTTTTCGTTGAAAAACCAATTAGAAGGTTGGCGAAAATGGACATATTTTAATGAGTCATCCGAAAAAAGGAAAGTGGATTTGAATTTCTACTAATAGAAATATGATGCATTAAGTTATTCACTAGTATTAATCGTCGGTTCAGTAATCTAACCGCTTACCTAGCCGGTTAATAGAATGCATAAGTAAAGATACAAATACTCTAAATTGATTTGAGATAAAGTCGCCACATTTATACCGCATTTGAGTGAAGTTCTATTAAGTTCAGGACACATAAGCCAGCGGCTACGCCACAATGTGTGCACAGATGAGCCCCACGAAATTCCAATTATTATTATATATAAAGAATCATAGATTTGCGAGATTTCGTACCCTAATATTTAAAAGCAGACATTTTAAATAGGTTATTTTAAAAGATACTCGTTATCATTTTATAATAAAATCAACAAAAAGCACTTTTGATGAATGCGCTAGTCAAACTGATCATTTCGAGTTGAAAACAATAGATAACAGGTTTGAGGGTTTTGAAATGATTTGTTTCTAAGCGTCAGATTTCACACTTCAACTGAACTGAAATATACATATAATTTATTTCTTGGCAAATAAAACTGTCTAGAAAGTTTATGTTGTTAAAATGAGAAATCGAATGGTAGGAAATTTAAGAAATCAAGTGCTCTATAGAGATGAAATCCTTGCGGAAAACAAATCATCAAGTCTGGAAATTACGTGTTTCAATAGTACCTTTTTGTATACGAGCATGGAAATTCTGAAAGTTCCAGCGTTGTTCAATTTGCACGCCTGAAAACGGATACTTCCTTCACTAACGAAAACCTTTTATAAAAGCCAACAAAATTTTGGTTGATTTTATAGAATAGGCTTGTTCGTTGCAGGAGAAATAAAGATTTCTCATATCACATGTTGTATCCAATCCCTTCGAATTAGCTTGATATGTGATAGTCTACCTTGAATTTCCCAAAGTTCAAATTCTAAAGCTTTGGGTTAGAAAGAATTCAGGGAAATTTGTAATTTCACCCAATTGAAACGTGATTCAGTTTAGCCCAATATTTGCTAATAAACTCATGCGAAGAGTAAGAGTTAGCAAAGATTGGTCCATCAAAACTTAAGGTAAACAGCTGCATTTGATGTGCCCATGCTAGATACTGCGTGCGGGATTAAATAAATCATTATATTCAAAATGACTGTCGTCTACTGGAAAATGAGGCCAACTAATTTTGCACTTTCGCAGGAAGGTTTCTCAAAAGCTGTCTAGTCTGTAGTCCACTAACTGCGTTTTTACAATAATGGCACGGCTTTTAGTGACCTCGACAGAGCCCCATAGTAATCCATGGGATGGTCGTCAAGATCTCGGGAGAGATTTAGGAGGCAAAAAATTTCACCGTCTTTACAAAAATGTTCTTAATTTTCCCTGTGGTGTGGCCAAATCCTTGGCGTCTCTCGTCGCACAGTGTTAAACTACTAAATTCCACAGTTTCTCGTACAACACACGTTTTCTGGAGATTTTCGGGAAAATCTACTGTACGAGGTCAGTCAGAGCGTGTGCTGTGTTGCCAACTTCTGTGCACAGCCACCTAATAGTCTGTAGTGCAATCTTCAGGTTCATGGGGCAGGATTTTTGAAAAAGTTAGCATAAGCTCCTCGTTACTTTGTTTCACCACGATACAATCTATTCTTTTCCAAGTTTCATCACATACATGGATGAAGTATGGCTGACACTTTTAAAGGAAACGTATATCACTAGCGCTTTTGGAAAAACAACCACATGTAGGTCTGTTCATGGCATTGGACGCCGAAGAAAAAGGTGAATGCTAAGGCAGTTTCGGTACAAAGCAAGCCGTATCATCTTTTCAATGAAACCAGCATACAAGCAGCCTTTGCAAAAAATTATTCTTTCTTTAAAGCTCTTCCAATCAATGCTTAAATTAATTGCACTACTAACAGGAATGGGGAGTTGTTATTCTGACGATATAAAGCTGACGCAGTAAACAACCCTTTGGGAATATTTGTTTACAATAATTCCCGTCTGGTTGGGTAAAAATAACTACTCTAAGGAATTCGTCTCTCAGAAGGAGAGTCTTTCCTCTACTAAGGCACTACTTTCAAATCAGCTATTTAACTGTAACAGCTTCAGCTAAGTTGAAATTTGGTGCTCTAGAGGGAACCAAATAACAGGCACAATTACCATTGAAGAAATGACGCTCTTCGTAAGGGCCGCTTAGTGGAAATTTTGACGGACTGCGATCTAGGATCTGTTTATAATTGCATCTTGATATATTAGTTGACATATACAACCACATGTTTGCAGTTCAGCCCTGGGGTCCACTCACATTTCTCAAAGTGCTCCCTCCTCCAATGGAGGAAGGCGAAGTCTACCTGAGAATTACCTTAACTTCAATTGATGGTTCTGATAAAATCTTGTTGTAAAGGGAATTCTATGACTAGGTGAACTCTTGTAAAGAGAATAGAAAGGTTTCATTCTGGTCTTACCTCACTTTCAGAATTTATAAAAGAAAGATAGTCCAAGCCTAATCTGATAATTAAGTTGATCGTTATAAAACAAACCATTTAAATTTTCTGAGGCACCATATTTTTAACTTTCATTTCATTTTATAGACGGTTCACAAGGCAACATCTAGCCAAATTTGGCTGGAGAAAGACGTCTCCCTCAAGAAATTGTCTGCTAAAATATGAACAGATGAACTATACTATCTTACCAATCAGATAGTACTCTCTGTTAAGTTTTCTACACTTAGGTTGACGTACGTTCCTTAATTAAAACGTCAACTATTCACAAAAAACAACACAACCGAATCGTCTGTAGAACTACAACATTTTCAAATGCTCGCACAGGTATGCCACCAACGTAATAGGACCGCCACCGGATACCACCACTTCACCTCACACAGCGATTAGCTCACTTCGTTTTTCGAACTTTACTGTAAATCTTAATAAATTTCGTATTTATTAGCTTGGGATACTACATACCTACGCACTGGCTCTATTTGGTAAAGTTCTCTCTCCTAGACCGATCCAATAAAATAAAACTGGCTCTAGGTAGGCTTTTCAAATTGCCATTAGAATATCTAAAATCCATCTTTTCTGAACTTCAAAGCAAATAGTACTGGAGATGGGGACATTATTTCAACGAGGTTGCACACCCAACTGGATGGCTTTAACTAAGATGCAACCAGGTGCTGACTGATTTGCTATGCCACAGCTATGCAAATAAGGTCACAAGCACAGAAAGAAGTGCTAGCCAATAGCAAATAGCTCTTTCCTTTACTTGCCCGCTTGTTGCATAGAATTCAGATGATCCGATCTCAAAATCTAATTCCACTGCCTCTTCACAGGCATGCAGATGGGACCGCAGATCATTGGACTGATACGACGCCTGAGGATCTTTCGGGCCCGCTCGAGGTGGATTAAGACTGCTGCCATGGTTCTGAACACTATGGTGATGGTAAGCCTAATGGATTTTAATACCTCGTACACACTTTCATGTGCTCAAGGCCATAAGACTAGCCAATTTATATCAAAGTAGGCTTCCGCTATATGATAAGTTGTGTAACTTAGGTTAAGTTCGTTTCTTTAACTTGCATTCTTTACAGGTTACTCCATTGATAAAAAGCTTCCCTTCACTTTATAGAAAAACGGCTTAGTAACTAAGCGGTGTAAAACATGATTGATGTGACGTGAGAATAAAGACGTCGGACAAGTTTTTGCTAGTGGTTATAAAGCCAACATAAAATGCATTTCTGTATGAAGTCTCAGGGATAAAATAAAAAACAACTCCAGGACTCTCGATGTCAGCATAACTAAAACACATCTTTTTAGTAATTACAGTAAAAAGACCAAAAAGTTCGTTATTACTGCATTAGAAGCTAAACGATTATGTGCGTTACAGTTCTAAAAAAAATACACTGACGACCGATATTTATTTATTATTAACAAATTGCTAATTTTAGTATCTTACGCTACCAGGATATCTTCCTTAAAGTTTTTCGAATATCACTCATCGAAGTTCAGGTCCCCCAACCTACCAGTATTTTTCAGAGAGTTCGTATTTTCATAAAGCACTTTAAACTGAACTTTTGCCCTTTAAAGCGACAGAAGTCAGCCCAAGAATGTTGCTATATTCCGTGGGTGCACATCAAATATGAAAAGAAACATTTGAATCGGCTAATTATGATGACTTCGTCTTTGGTTTTTTAGTTAATAATATCTGATGACAAATCCTAGATACATATTCTGAACTTCCATGTTAAACAAACCTAGGTATCTAAGGCCTTGAGTAAAAGTGAGTTGTGTTATTTGTTTATGAGTCGTCAATTTACCGACAGGAGATGTTATCATTACCAATGTCCTGTGAATGAACGCTGAAAAAACGTATGAATTAGTGGTTTCATTAGTTTGTTAGGCTTGTTTGCATAATTTAATAATAACGTCATGAATAAAAGATGAAGTAATTTTTCATTGTTTTCTAACTCGATTTTTGAGAAAAAATATGGGATTTGGCCTGTTAAACTAAATTTTAAAATTTTTTGTCGTTAGTTTTTCCACACCTTTCCTCTCACATTTTCTGTTTTGTCATTTCTATGAAAATTACAGCAAATGTCTAAGAACGAAAAATTGCGCTCAATACTTACAGAGCAATCCATGTCACCTAAAGTTATATCTAAATTTATATTTGTCTTTGAATTAGGTTAGGTCCTTTTTAGCTTAACTGTGCTTCTAGTTGTAGGATAGAATATGAAGTATAGTTACTGCATTCTTTTTGTCTCAACTTGCAGTGCGTCTTCTGGTGGAACCTAGTAGTTGGTCTAGTTCTGTCGGAAATTCTCAACCGAATAATTGCCCAGCCACCGACGAAACATGCTAGCGTCGCAGTTGTCCTCTTCGTGGTTGGATCTCTCGGCCTAGTCACTAGCTGTTCTGGCTACCCCTGCATCCTCAAGAAAACCAAGTGTGGTCTCATTTCAGTAGGTTTTATCAATCAGATAAAGTCACTCACTACCTCCTCAGTACTCCCTCGCCCTCGCTGTTACAACCATCACAATCTTCGTCGGATCCATCCTACTCCTGGTCTATTCAAATGATGTATGGTCTTCTACTTATTTCGGTTTAGTAGATGACACTACAAACATGCCTCCTATCTTGACTTCCTAGACAAGTGTGCTATACGCCTGGACTGATTTGGAGTTGCTGCCGGTTTTTGTGAATGCACCGCTTACCACTTATAACATGGAGGCAGCCTTTCTGATAGAGAACCAAGTGAGTATTTGAGTTCTATAGTTGAAATCCTGTTTGAAGTACGACTGCTGTGGATTTAATGGAACCTCGCACTATCTCCCCGGAACTCTCTCGCCAGGCTGCTGTGCTAACATTTCAGCACCCTGCAATCCTGAATATGCCTATACCAAGGTTCGTTTGAAATTATTCATCTATTCCACGCGGCAGAAGCCGCTGTATATGCCTACGTTTACTTCAATAGCCCAGTTAAGGATTCTAAAGTTAGGTAACTATAAGAAGTGCACCTTATCATCTCTATTGGAGAATTCTTTTCGTAGTTTTAAGTCTCAGAACTAGCTATCGACATCTCTAGGCCTCATCAAAGCACCACGACCTTCGTCGCAATATTCTCACAATACAGCATTAAGAATTAGTTTGAGGGAGCAGATGTCTATTTTCACAGGCAGAAGATAAGTCCTTTTTTCGGGAATATTGTACGCTTGATTCTTATTTTCAAACTGTTAAAATAGGGCTGTAGACAGGCGTTCGTGGAGATGGTTCAAAGCCACTTCTTCCATTTTGGACTGAGTTTAGTATTCGCTGTTCTGATCCTGCTTGCAGCCATTGTCAACACACTCATCCTCCTCGCTAAACTGGTTTCTGATGAAGATGAATCGTGCACAAAGTAGCAGTCCCGCTTCGGGATTTATTCAACAATTGAAAAAAAAACGCAAAAGCCTGCAAATGCACGTAATGTTATCTTTCAACTAACTGGTGAATTATGAGTGCTCAATAAATCGGCCTTCGAAGCAAATGTGTCAAAAAATCCCTGAAATGTCATTTTCTGGTTGGTATTATTTTAGATTTAGTACGCTATTTATAACGTAGTAAGAACTTGAGCTTCAATAATGTCAGTAGGAGCGCTTAATTTCCCTGTGCACACACAGGGAAATTAAGCGCTCCTCGTTCCACAACATTCCGGCATCCCTCGTATTGGGGTTCTCTTAGTGGAGCCTTGACGCCCTCTACTCGGGGATCTTGGTCGTTACTTCACTACAAGATCCCTTCGAACAGCACCTACTCCCCCTATATTCGGTATACCTTAACGCTCCTAATTGGAGTAGAGTAGCCGATCAGTTAACAACTATTCAAATTAACATTTGAGTTCTTTGTAGAATGAGGAGTAGTTTAGATGATGAGATGAAGTTATTTAACCGCTCACTATTTGCAACATGGCAGGTGTACGTGATTATGAATACTCTACTAGAAAACATTTCCATTTATATTCACGTTAATTCATTTCCTATGGCAGTTGGATTTCTCAAAATCGACTGCAGTTCTATCCTTCAATTCTCCTCAAATTAGTGACCATCCGGAAATCCATCAAATGGAAAAATTCGTTGATGCCCTTGGGGTCAAAGAAGTTTTCCGACTGAAGATGTACAAAAGTCTATGAAACATTCAATAGCTAGACGCGAACATGATTGAATCCATTATTAATAATGATTATCGGTGGAAATTCAAAAAATTACAGGAGTTTCACACATACGTTGAGCACCTTCAAAATGTACACATTCCTCCATCACTTCCGCGAAGCGCTGGAAGCGCTCAGCGAACATTGCGAGTGTGGTTTTCATTCCACGCTCCGGACGTCATAGGACGTTGGGTGGATATGTTGAACCTTCAATGGGATGAAGATTACCTCGTTTTTCATAGAGGCAAAACTCTTGCAGAAATCGGCGGCTTTTGGATTGACCTGGATTTCGACAATGCCTTCTTTTCGCCATTCTACAGTCAATCACCAAATGTCTCAAGATTATTTTGCTGCTTATGACACAATTATGTTCTATCTAGAGGAGGAAACCCGGAATCTGCTTCGCTCCAAGTATCAAAGATTCCTAAGAAGCGTTAGTTCCTTCACTCGGCCAAAACAAAGGTTGATTATATTCACTAGGCGATACCTTTTTGATCCTTTATTTAAAACACTTAAAGAAAATCTGCCTATTTATGCAAGTATAATGAATTCTCAGCCCTCCAGCTCCCGTTCACGTTTCGAGTTGCACCGTATCGACAATAATCTGGCGCCCGAATCGAAATGGGGGGAATTTGTAAAAGCTTCAGTTCAGTCCAAGACATCATTACGATTCAAATAAACATTGCTTTACTCCTACAAATTGAATCTTGTTTTCTTTCCGACAAAAGATATCCTTAGAACTAGAAACCCAACCCATTGATATCATAACTATGTATGTTCTGAAAATCATTTATGAAAATACATTTAAAAACAGCTTTTGGGGCTTAGATTCAATAAGAACTTGGTATTCAAGTATATTAAATAAAATTGATGATTAGGAGAAAGTCAAGAAGAGCCCAAAAGTTGTTGGAGGGGTCGGAGCTAAAGATCTTCTGTGAGCATTGCAATTTCCATTTTCTTACTTCTGAGAAACCATATTCATATTTCAAAAAGAATCGACTTTGTCGAGAGACCGATATGCATCAATTGTCAGCTTCAAATTCCTTCTCATCTATTCCGTACTATCATTGAAATTTTTCGATGATGAGGGAACAGGAAAAAACGATCATTTTTAGAGTAATTGTGAATTTGGTTCACTTTTGTCCTGTGAATACCGAAGATGTGGTTAATTCTTCTGCCGACTGAATAAATAACAACCTGTAGTTAGAAACTTTGCATTGGTGGTTTGACCAAAACTTGAAGTACCCCAACCATTGGCTGAATTATACAATTATCAAATTTATTGCTCCCAATCCAAGCTTTCTATAAAAGCAATCTGTTTTTTTCCGTCACTGGAGTGACCAAGGTCGTTCATGCGTTGATACCTGGGTATCGATGAACTGATCCGCTAAATAGAAATTTCGTGGGTGGATTGCTTCTTTTGAGATTTTAATGCAGCTTATAGCACATATCTACAGCATTCTGACAAACCCATTGGTCCCAAATGCAATACAAAGTACTTCTGTTTTTGAGGATGTGAAATTTCACCATTTACCCAATAATATTAATATTATGACTACCATTCAAAGTCAACAAGGCTTTGACATATTATAAATTATAGCGTTTCGACTTAGTTCAATTCTTGAGGAAGAAATGACTTGGGTAAGCATCTGGTACTGAACATATTAGTCAGGACTCTTCATAACTACAACTAAGCAATCATAAACCGAGACCGATTATCGACTGTTATATAGTGCTTGCTAACCACACAAGAAATACACACAAAATCAATTCAATGTACCTGTATTACAGTAATAGTTATACACGTAGGTCGGATTCTGGGTTTGCGTATGGGTCGCCGTCGTTATCCTGATCTTCCTCGCACTCCCTTACCTCTTCTCTACCATCTCCCATCTCCAGCCCATCCTGGATGGACTCATAAATCTTTTCAAACTGTCGAACATCAGCAGCTGCAAAAGTCCTGCCGTCCATGTGCTGGCTGATTGGAACGTCATGATATTCCAGCCAAAAGGAGAATTGCTCCGGAGGGCAGGTCAATAACTGGCTTAAAATGTAGTCCCGTGACTCTATAAGGTTGGAGAAATACACACGTCGGTGAAACGTTGCTCAGCTTAAGAAAACACACTAGATCACGGGCACAGAACCTCCCTTGAGTGCAAAGTTAACCCATGTAGTAGCGAAATTTTCCGTTGCAAAAATCTTAACATATTTATAAAGCCAGTGGTATTTAAGCATCCGCTTCGGTATCGAAGTAGTGGCTATTTCCTCTGAACAACGGTCTATGTTTACTTCTATGATGTCGGTCTCTCGTTGTTCTGTGAAGTTTTGCTACCCCCATCCTTGCACAACTAAGTTTAAAGGCTACCAACTGGCATTCTAGGCCAATGCCATAGAGTGTGGGCTAACTTTGAGAGGAGGAGGGCAGGGCGGGCGGCCAGTTGGCAGCGAGGCGGAGGAGGGCGTGGCGGGCGGCGGTGCGCACGAGCGGGAGGCGCCAGGCAGGAGAGAGCGCAAGCAACAGGCGCGTGGAGTGGCGCGCCGCCCACGCCGCTCGCGCCCCGCCCCCCGCGCCGGCCCGCACCGCGCCCCAGCCCTCCAGGCCCATCTCCCGCGTCATGTAGGTGTGCACCGACTCCAGCTCCTCCCGGCTGCGCGTCAGCACAACTGCAAGAAACGCCACAGTCAATTGCCTCCTCTAATGTCTTCCCCTGCTGGTCTATCTCGTTCAGCTGAACTTACCAGGGAAGTTTTTCACAACCACAGCCAAATCCTTTCTGGTTAGCAGTTCATTGAGAGTAGAGAGGGCAGCAGTAAGCCGGCTCTGATCGCCGTCTCTCATTATCGCTGCCGTGAATAAAATCGGACATCGACGGATCACGCGTTGGGGATTGCTGACTCCATTTCGCATCAAGGGGTTAATCAATTCTCGGATGACGAAATCTACCTCTAGCAGCTTCAGTCGTGTTTCTAAAGCGCAGGCTTCGGGGTAGATAGTCTCCAGGTCCTCTGACAAAGCTACCTTCAAGAGATCCAGGACTGAGGTGGGGTGTAGTTTAGACACCTCAACGAGGGGCTTCACAATCATGTCGTCGAAATTCGGCTTTAGTTGCAACACTTGGATCAAATTTCGACTCTCTGCAGGCTTGGCTAGCAGTGTATTCAGACCACTTGCATCAAGTATCTGAGATACTAGAGGCTTAACTCCCCTAACGGTACAAAGATGACGGAAAAGTAGCCGCCACCTCGCGCTCCAAAGTGCCTGAAATACAAAGCATGCCTTCCCATCAAGCGCTACCCCAAAAAGAGGATGAGAAATCAAACTGCATGAATCCATAATGATTCATGAAACAAAAACCTAGGCATCCTTATTCAAAAAATTCTCTATTTAACAAGCTGTACAATCAGTAATGACATCAGTCACGCAGTTTGATTCCGGGAATGGAACGCAGTTGATCACGCAATGTTGCCGAGGGTTTAAGCGAGGCTATACGCACCGCCAAATCAGTAGAGGCCTGAAGAACTCGCGGTGAACGCGCGGTCGGCTTCAGAAGGAGATCCAGTAGGATAATTGTCCACTCCACAGCCAGTGGGCTAGCCGGATCTCGCTGGGAGGAGTTCACAAGCGCCCAAAACACATCCGGAGCATTCAAGGGCACGAGCGCATTGCCATCTAGACTGCACGTGATTTCCTTCACGCGCGGATGCGAGGCTACACACGGGACCAATTGGGGTTGTGAGTGGATAATCATCAGTAAGCAGCGAATGAGCTCTTGCTTTAGCTCGTACGCAAAACAAATGCTTCGTGGTTGGTTGAAGTTAAAGGTACCCTACAATGGACATAAAACAGGGAACTTCAGCATTCGGTGCACAGAGCGACATTTCCCCTCCGATATCCCAACGTGCTAATTCAACAAAGTAGGCACCTCTAAGAAAGGCTCATAAAGTTGGTCAACCTGCTGTCTTTTTTAGCACAGTTCAGCCTGAACACCAGTGGGCAGACTGTTTGCTATTATTTCGGATCAAATTTACCTGGAGTACCTGACAGTCGTTTAAAAAGCTCATAAGGCCGAAGTTTGGTCATAAGAAATCACGCCAATCGGATAAAAATTCAATGTCCATACTTCATCCAGATATAACGATATGTGGATCAGTGAATACCTAACTGCTGGAGGAGTATTGATATCCTCGGATTGATTCCTATTCTTTCCAATACAGCTTTCCGAGATAAAGTCACTGCCGGTATTAGTGGTCTCATGCAAAACAAAAAGCGTTCGCTGCTTCCTCAGTGAAGCTCCAAAGCCCAAAACGTTGGCATTTTAAGCTATAGGGAAACCGATCGAGAGACTTTACAATTCAGGGGATGCAATAAAACAATTTTCTAGAAACGCCTTACCATAGAATCCATCAGACTGGGTGCCTTTCGGCGAGGTCCGATCGGATCACATGTGCTCAAATGTGCCTGTAGGAGCGAATCAACGATTACCATTAGGTCACCAACGACACGAATGATGCCAGGGAAGAGCGCGATTTTGCCCACGCCATCCTCATCTTGGGGCTTTCCATCACGGTCTTCGATCGGTGGAAGAAGATTAAGAGTGAGGTAGACCGCTCCTCTGAGAACCGACAGCATGTTTAACGATTCTCCATCGACAGGGATCTGGTAGGAACAGACATTATCAGGTCCATTCGCCGAATCGATAAATATTATAAATAGCAAGGGAGAGCACCAAATCCTACCTGAACAGGTTTGGCTTATCCCTAATCAAGACTAGACTATTCTGAGAATGAGCACTTGTCATTAACGACCTGATGTTAAAACTACATGAATCAGATTAGAGTAGATTACTCACTGATTCTAGGGTTCCTTCACAGACTTCTTCATAATCCAACCGAAACGGCACCACATTGACACAATACCGAAGGACTTTCAGCATCACTTCCAGCCACAGATCACACGAGGTTTTGATCACAGGAAGACAAGCCTCTGTAGATAGCTCGGCCATTCTCTTCATTGAGGGCATTTCAAGTGCCGTGTTGCGAGTCTCATATTCATGTAGCAGTAGCATTGTTCCCAAAGCCGAGCACAGATCGACTGCTCTACCCAAACGCACGGCTTTCAACTCTTTCACCTCCTGCATAATCCAATAAGGTTCCTTTGGAGGTGATGCACACATTGCACTAGTTAGCTGAATGCAGTGGTCGAACCAGGTTTGTGCTAGATTAGCATCAGCTACTCCTCGTGTGCAGATAGTACGCATACAGCGGGTTGCGAGGTCGAGAAAGACGGCGAAGTCTGGTGGAATACCGCTTTGTTGAGCAGATGTTATCAAACTGGTAGTAAGGACGAAGGCATAGCATCCAATCCTGCATCGCCAAATCGGCAGTGCAACTTCACTCCCTGTTGAAAAGACCCATTCACGTGTTGACGCTTCGTAGACTAGAGCCACGATCAGGGTGGCAGTGACTTCACCAGAGACTTGCATTCGGCGCTGGGCCATGTGCGAAAGACAGTTGACAATACACTGAATTAAAACACTCAGAGCGAGGTGGTCCCGACCCTCACTGGAGTCCAGAAAGGCCCTAGGGTCGGGCTTGAGGAGGCTTGTAAGGAGGGAGCCCAGTCTCTTGATGATGAGATTGCAAGTCTCCTGGTCGAAACTCTCGCTGCTTTCCGAGGCAAGAAAACTTCCACGAAGTTCTCGGAGGTGGGTAACGTAGACCTCTACCTCTCCACTCTCCCATGGGCACCGACTGATGAAAGACGCTGAAGAGAGAAGACCGTCAAGACAATTCGCCTATAATCGAAAGGCAAATAAGTTTACAGTTCACCTCGTGGACTCGAGCTTAGTGCAAATCCCATCCCGAAACTGTTCAAAAAAGGTCGAAAATTCGTTAGTCCCTAGGCTGGGCAATACACATCACATAAAGATGAGTCATAGACGTAAGGCTAGAGCCTGAAAGGTGTCGGAGATATTTCAAACGAGCACAGAAATACACCGTTGTCAGAAAAAAAAGGGGAAAGAAAGACCAAGCGAGTATGGCGATATTTATTTTTAAGTGTATACTATTACAAAGAAGTAATAACAAGCTGGAAACACTTACATACACTGAAGAGGATGGGGGATTTCTGTCCACTACCTTTTCCTCGACAGACAATCATTTGGTGTAGCCTCTCTCTTTACAAAGGACCATTTGATGTTCATCAACAGATACGAGATGGCCTCGTTAGGAACCTTTTGTGTCGGTACGGAATACATAAGAGGCTTAAAACAGTTTCCTAGTTACAACAGACATGACTATACATAGGTATGTACAGAGAAGGATGAAATGCGAGGTGTTGGTGAGGGACGTGTTGTACAAGAACGGGAAAATGTCCTACTGCCTGGCCGAGGGAGAAGCAGCTGCTGGCATGAAGGTCAGACGGGGGCGTTTGGGCTCCAGGACACTGGCCAGAGCCGGAGAGTTTACCTGGCTGGATGGCAGCGCCACCTGCGGCTGAGGCAATGTCCCCGCACTAGACACCGTTATCGACCGTGTCAGGATTGGGGTACCCGCTGCACTACCGAGGGTGTAGTTGACTGTACTGCCGCTACTCAGCGACATCCTCACGAGATTCACACCACTGCTCTTCTGTACTTCGCCTGAGTCACTGGAAACCTGCAATAAAAAGCGAACTTCATTAAGCATAAAACTAAACTAAAGCACTTGCATAAGCCGCGAGTTTGATGAGGAACTACGGACGAACAGTCCGAATCCCCCATGCAGGGAAGTACTCGCAAACGCAAGGGACCTAGTACACCTACAATTGTTACTGTGGGGGCGGCGAGACGAAAGTTTGGCTGTAGGTGAAGCTGTTGGTAGTGGTTGTAGGTGGTGCAAGCAGTCGAGACTGGCGACGCAGCCATAACCGAACTAGTTGCGGTAACTAGGGTGTTGTGCATGGGGTAAATGCGTACTGAGCGATTCCTGGTTACAATGCCCGGCGATACTGCAGAGTAAGTGACCAAAGAAGCGGAACTTTGCGTCGAATTCTGGCCCGAGGAATTCACAGAAACCAAACGGTTTGTGGCACCTAGTGGACGTGGGGTGGGAAAAATATGTAAACCTTATTTTTTACCATATTTATATATCTACAAAGCATAAGGTAACCAGAACTAACCCCTAAAAACAATGACATTGTTTGGTGTGATACTCTGGGGCTGCGTTAAATGCGAAGATTGTACGATGATTGAGTGTTTCTGCGTTGGATTTTGCTGTTGTGATTGCTTTATATTGCCAACGAGGATTGTCGAAGTGGAATGCGGGTTATTCACCGCGGTGATACTGTTGGATGATATTCCTTGTTGATTTACCACAGGTGAGGTGGAGTTCTTGACGATGTGTGAGGCGTTATTGCCACGAGAAACATCATTATTTACTGAAGCGGACCCCGCAACAACGACCGTAGTAGCGTTAGTAGGAGCCGGTGCAGAGTTGACAGATGACACCAGATTCACCGGGGATACCGAGATTATGGGTGTGAGCGGCCTCACCTTGTTGAATTGGATATCTAAAGGATGGGGCAAACATTACTTATTTCCGTTTCAGTAGACAAAAAAATTTTCCAAGGCCCTTTCCACAGAGGGAGAGCCTATTGTTATTTCGGTTAACACGAGCAACAAATGATTCAAACGGAAAAGCCTTGAATTTAATTTGTAGCACAAATTTTCTTTCACGCACACTCTAGACAAAGAATAACTTCAAATTCAACTCTAGTTGTCAACGATCAGTTTGGAGTAAGAAATATGCTACAAAAAAGCCTCTAAAAGGACTCACTTTGATGGGACTGTACAGAGCTAGGTGGTTGAATAGAACCTTGACTCTGTCGAATGACGTTCGGAGTCGATAAAACGGGGATCACACCATTAGTCGAAGTTTCAACTTGTGTAAAGTGTTGTACAAGGCCTGCATTCACTTCAGCGTCCATATTTGCAGGTTGGGACATTTCAGCAAAAGAATGCGTGTGTTTAATGCCCTACAAAATTTTAAAAAAGAACGAAAATAGTGGATATTTTAAATTCCTGTATAACATCAAAATTTACTATAGCTCCTTACGGTGACAACGGTCTTGATTATTTGGTTCTTGAAATGCTTCTGTTTCGCGTCCTCCATGATTGTCGTTGAGGTTGAAACCTGCTCTTCGTTGTGAGAGTTTCGTTCAATCGGCAATTCAGCAATCAGACTGGCTTTCTCCTCCATTAAACCAGAGTTAACCGTAGGCTTTGAAGCATCTGCTTGGCACGTTATTTCTACTGCAGCTTCAGGCACTGCATTTGACAGTATCTCCCCCTCTTGATCTACTATTCCATCAAGTAATTCAGTCGAGATGTCCTTTCCAATTACAATGGGGCAAATTTCAGCGTTTGCGTTCTAATGAGAAAACAAAAGGCTTTGAGATTTGTTATTCACAATAAATTATCGTTTAGAATAAAATTTGTCCTTAAGAACAAAATACATTCACTCCAATACAAAATTAGAATGCTTACCTGTGGTAATTCCCCAGTTTCGTTTCCACAAACAGAATCCGAGTTTTGATAATCTTCGGAATTTTTGGGCGCTTTTTTAACGAGAATTGGTAATATATGATTCAAACTTGACCATGTACTGGCAACAGCATCGGCCTCTGACGTAAAGGCTGTTTGCGGCACGCCACGCTGCAAGATTGGACCCATACGACGTCCTTCAATCATCCAATCCGAATGGGTAAACCTTCCGCAGACTCTAAAAGAATCAACGCCACTAAAAAGCTTACGATTTTGAAATTTTTGCCAATTCCTCGTCTTGAATAGCACGACGAACTTCTACCCTGTGACGATCATAGGCAATGCTCAGTAATCGTCGCAATTCTTCCAACACTTTTTGCTTCTCTCCGGTCAGACGACCCTGGGCGCGAAATGCGTTGACAACCTTCCCATAGGCTTCTATTTCATGCCAGCGGAGATTATGTGAGGTCTCTCTACCACTGCACCCAGCTATCCCGGAGAAATTGAACCGGATCTGATTTTCACAACTAATATCTTCAACCATGTTAAAATCAGAGCATTTAAGAATGTCAGGAATATCTTTTGAGGTTGCTGCGAAAGGATGAGCAGAAACGTGGAAATATCCGGATATGTGATGTATCAGCGCCGCCCAAGAGACAGCGAAAACAATTTGACCGAACAGTGAGATAATCCAACGCGGTTGGGGATTTGTCCGTATAAACAACTTGATCATGTCTAGGATTCATTTCATAATAGCTATCATGAATTACAAAATAAATATAAATTAACTATTGGCTGGCTATTTAATACTTGATAACAGTTGATTTATTCAAAATATGTTTGTACATTCATGTCATGTTATTATATTATATTATATATATAAGATATATATAATATATATATATTATATATATATATGATTTATCATATATTATATTATATTCATTACATTAGGTATTTTGGTTTTCCTTTGGAATGGTTGTCATGTCCATTTAGCTAACCAGATCGATTTGGGGTGGCAGTAGTTTATAATTGTGGATCTTTACGATATCTCGTATTAATATGCAATAATTAGTGGCTAGAATAATACAAAATAAAGAGTGTAATATTTCATTTCTTAATATGAGCTCGACCCTCTATACCTTAATGTTACTCATTTGCTTTGTTTGTCTCCTCTTCATCCTGGTATCACCTTCGACTATTTACACTAACAGTGTACATTACACGACAGAACTAATTAGTGCAACTTATGATGTTTCAAATGAATGATTTAACATCGTTTTTTGCAACATCCCAGCTAGGGTAGTTCAGTCCCTTAAATATCCCCTCAGACTTTATCCTAATATGCGTTTATGCGTCAATGTTGGCCGGTTAATCCTCGAGTGGTGCAAATTGGATATACTACTGTGTGACAGTTTAAATAAGTTGAAGTCAAAATGGCTGCTTTTTTTCTATTAATAACTTTCAAAACCATGATGCGCTTTTCCATTGGAGGATTACCTTTTGATAAATTCTTCATTGACTGTTGGTCAGTGTTCTGAAATTTTGCAAAGTTGGATCTACCTTTGTTTTACTTGATGACACGGTAGGCTAATGTTATGATGTGCATGCTAGTGAATATTTACGCTGATCGATTTGCATTAGCTTTGTCACACACCACTTATTTTACAGTAAAACCCCATCAATTAGTAAAATATTAAAATCAATTCAAGCAGGACATTGTTGGGTCTTGAGATGGTACGAACCCAGTGCTGATATGCACTGTAAATATGAATAAATGTCAACTTCAAAATTTCAGTTATTGCGGTTAACAAATGTGGAAAATGTGGGGATCAGTGTAATTGAGGGCACTCAGACTTCGTAGTTGAAAGGACCACCTGGATGCGTAAGCTAGGTTAATGAAGGTAACTAGTTGGACCGAGGTTACCTTTATCTGTCTGCGTCGTATTCAGACCATTCTATTTGACTATCACCAAAGCGATCGGAATGTTCATCGTATCCATTACTGGTATGCCATTTTGATGATCGAGTCTTTTGGAAATCCTACATCGGACTGGATTTTCGCTGACCATTTCAGGAGCATTGGTACAGACCTTTCAGTCGTAGTTGTAGCGTGAAAATCGTTGTCCCGAAACCCTTTAAGTCATGAGATATGATTGCGATGTTTCCGGTTGACGCAGTCGTATCTAAATGCGTGCAGCTATTCTAATTCAAAAGGTGAATGCTTCTCGTTAAATTAATAGGCTAGGTATTTTTCTTCAGTGCCTTGAAAATCCTATTCGCGTTGCATCTCACCAATCAGCTGGCTTGGTGCACAGCAACCTCTGATAGTCGAAATTTCAAATGTCCTTGGTTCTTGAAGATTCGAAGTTCGCCTGAGTTTCTGAGCTGATCGCACATCTGATCCCTTGCTCAGCAGTATCTACATTAGTTAACAGTTCCCGTAGGGATTAGCATGGCTTCTCTTGAGCCTATCTCTCTGTCGATAGCATTCAAATGTAGCTTAGATAACACCAATTGTTTCATGCGCAGTGCTTCGACGGAACCACGGCCGTTCGGTTTCATATTTGCGACAAAAAACCAAGTGGTATTGTTGCATGCTTGGTAGTTTTCTTCAGTGGCACTGAGCGTAGGAAAGCCATCCACCTCGGAACTAGGAGTGAGGTGGAGGAGATGTAGCCTCAGCCTTCAAATCATGGTAGCTACTCTCTTGACTCCTTCAGGGACAATTTCCTATTCACTGGCAGCTTTGTCCTGGATGAGAATCCCGTAACTTCTTGAATCCGACTAGATCGTCCAAAGAGATGCCCAAAGAAAGGAGTCCCGAAGGAGATAGTCACAGCTTTTTTGATCTCATTGCGTACTATCAATCTAGGGAAGGCCTTCGAGCGTTGTATATGCAGAGTAGAGCACCTTAAAGCTTCCGCAATAAAATGGTACCACGTTTATTCAATAAATTCTAGTTTATGAAGTCGAAGCCGAATGATGGTAGAGTCGGCGTGATTGGTGATTTTGTTGAAGCTTTTTACAAAGCTTGAGGACCAGTGGGCAAAGGTGAGCTAGGATGGGGTTTTACTTTCATCCATGGCTGGTGATCGATAATTCCACAGCGATTCTTGCCACGCGGCTCTTTGCACATACTAATTCCAGCGTGATGATCAGTCCTTACTGCGAGTCGACCATCTTTTTTGGCATTTTTTTGAATTACATCCATTGTTTTGCCATTGATTGAGAGAACTAATTCATGGAGGAGATAAGAGATTGATAAATGTGTTAATCTGTATATACTTACTCAATTTGTAATAACGACTAATCATTTCTTTAAAGAGGTCTCAATCAATTCATTTTTTCCACCTTTTTCGGTTAAGCTTCAACAAAGCTTCCCTTTCTCATGTTTTCACTGTTTTTGCGCTTTTATAGACAAACCTCAATTGACCAATACTATGGTGACACTTTTACTCCGTATTCTCGAGACTTGTATTTCTCAGGTCATTGAAGCTCGGTTAAATTAATATCTGTCGGTTGTGGAATGTTTGAGAAGAGTGCTTTGACAGCCCCATTGTTGGTTTGGCCATTTTTCGGAGTGTAATTTCACTAACAATTTCAAATTTACACCCTCTTACTACTTGCTATTAGTTTCCTAAGACAGAGAAAACATCTAGAGCCCAATTCACCTGATAGGTATTTTTCTAACGGTAGTGGCTTCGCGTAGTGGTTTGTTTTTCGAACACCGCGTAGGAACGATAACTAGGTTATCCATTGAAAAACCAACAATTGTTGTTTAATGCAATTGATCTGTAAAGATTGAAATTCAATCAACAATACGTCCATAATACAAAAAATTAGAAGTTTAGGTTGAAGCTTACAAATTAGCCTTGAAATGTTTCACTGCATCCCAAAATTCCTTGGATATAATTTTCGTTATATTCGTTTGTACACTCATATGATTGCCAGGGTAGGAATGGATTGATTTGGATGCAAAGGTGAGACACAGTGGGGTGGTGTGACCGTTGAAACGAAAGTGCCCTCAGCAATTTTGAGGATTAAGTGGTATTGGTAGTGAAGGTATTAGAGCTCAGTTCGCTCGCGAATCACGCAAATCCTATTGGTTGAGACGGACTAATTCGACTGGCCAAACTCAATGCTACGCAGACATGGAACATTCATTGGTGAACGAACAAATCCGAAGTCCGGATTAATTTTCTCGAGTGTTGCTAAAACGTCGTAGGATGCGAAAAGTGGAAGTATTTCCCCTTTAAAACCCCCCAACTACGCAGCCTGAGGCAAAATTTCGCTTCTTTCAAGCTGATAGTAAAGTCGTAGTAATGCCGTGAGTTAGTGGGTTCTTCTTATGGTAAAAAAGTAAAACAACTGCTTGCCAAATGAATGGACGCCAAAGAAGAGCAGGCGGTGTAGGTGTTGGTCTTACTGCTAATTCAAGTGTTCAAAATATGCCCCTTTCGAAAGCTGCACACGTTTCATTCATACTAAGGCTTTCACGAGTGCAATGCTAGCTAATTTCGAGAAGAAAGTTAAGACATCAGGACCGCATTCTGGCGAAATAATCCTGCAGACAGTTTTAGTGAGTTAAAAGGCTAATCGTCCCTACCTTGAGTTTGCTCAGCAAATACTAAAACATGTTGACTTGAGTTTTAATTAAATGCTCCGTGCAACTGTTTCGTTTGTGTTTTAATTACACCTTGAAGACAAACATCCCTCACCAAACAAGGCTTTCAATAGCGTTACGAGTTTGTCTTCATCCAGCTTGCTAGATGGGTGGAAGTTTTAAAGGTCATATGTTATCGACAGCCAGAGCCAGACTTAGCACTAGTCGAACAAGCGTGTGCCATTAACTCCGAGGGTCTTGTTGACATTATTAGAACTGTATCGTGCTCCAAACATCCACCATTGTAAGGAAAGTATTTTTTCTACCAGCGATTTTCATGACATTGTGATATTTTCACGTGGCATCCAAATTTGCTCTTTTAATTTCAACTATCTGGTGGAATAAGTTGACTCAAGAATAGAATAGGGTTCATTACAGAACAGGCAATTAAGCTGAATTAGGGAAGTGATTCATCAACATTAATCACCATAAAAAGCTTAAGTTTTGAGGCTCGTATCACGTGGAAAAGATGTGTTGCCTGCTTTATTTCAGGTATGCGTGTATCCTCCAGCACTTGCGAAAAATGCTTTGCTTTTTGGTTATTATCTGTTTTTTTTAAAAAAGATGCCCTGATTTTACCAACTGCTGTAAATCATTCGTAGTTACAGACGGAAATGTGAGTTTCTTAAACAACAAATGTGAGGCTACTTGACAGAAAATAGTCTAGAGATGGAGGTGAGTATGCTTCCTTCTCGACGTGGAGTCGAGAAAAGATGGGTACTCGAATGCACAGGAATGGCTTTACTTTTGATTTGGCTTCGGCTAGCTGGACGCACGAAAACAGTCCCCACGTGACCCTTACTAAGCTCATTATCGGCTCATGTTCACTAAACTAACTGTGCTGCAAAATAATCGCCACGTCAGCTATCGAGTCATAACCTTGTCACTGACCTCTTTTAGGTTCATTGCTACAAATAGCTACATCACATACAACAACCCTTTTATCTTTACCTTCAATACTGCCTTTATTGGATGTATACGGAGGCAACTGTATCGACTTCATACCCCATCTAAAATCTTTAAGGTGTAAATTCACACTGAATCGGATTTTTGCTACGAAATCTGTGATTACACAAGAGAAAGGATTTGGCCTGAACTTGGGACTATAATTTAACGAAACTAGTCTCGAAACTAACGAAACTACCTGTTCTACTTTAATGTGGATGTATAAGACATGATCTTGCAGAAATTAGGCTTCAACTTATATGCCATCAGTGACCTCGTGAATCACTAGGCGACCAACCAACAAGTACGACAGCGAGCCCTTTTTCGCGTTGATAGCTGTATTGTTTCCTTATTAGTCTAGATCACAACCTAACCAGCCTAATTATCAGGTAAAATTTGTTGCGCTTGTAAACATTCCCTCTATTTGAGACCACTGCTTCGATTTTCTTCCATGTGACTTGCAGCAGAACCTTAATAAGCTCCCGCTTTGCATTCAATAGCACTTTCCTTAATCGAGTCCTTGCTCTACCGGTTAGTTACCTTGATCTGGGCTATTTAACTCCACCAATCGGGTCATCCGAGGATTACTCTCTTTCCCTCTCGCCCTACCATTAGCACCTGATCAGGGGCTAATTTGAAGCAGCTATTCCCCAAAGACGAATCTACGCATGAAGAGTGGCCTTAGTAGTCTTTAGAGCCAGCACTCAGTGACTGGAGGAAGAATGATTAACTGAACGGGGGTGCCCCGGTGACTAGGGTTTCTTTTATCTATGTCTGAACTGGACTGAGCTCTAATCCTCAACCACCCATGCTCTTTCTCATCCTCCACCTCTCGAACGCGGAATCAGCAGTATTCCACATCACATACTGGCATTGTATGCATGTATATAAGTATGCGCATAAGGGTTCGCATGAGAGGGAGAGATAAAGAATAGGTGTCTTGAAAGGGGGAAGGATTCAGTGTGTTTGTGGATCGCTTTGCAAGATAACACGGGGGGGGGAAGATTGAAGAGCGCTTCAGAAAAGGAATTTGAATTGACAAGCGAGATAGACGACCGGAATAAGGCGAACGTGAATTGAGTGAAAAGCAGCAATAGCAGTTAGATATATATATATATATATAGTGTGTGTATAGAGAGATGGAAAGAGCAATACGGAGGAGATTATACACCACAGCACACACAGAGAGGGAGTACTTGATCGAGGCGGATCAATTCAGGAGTAAAGAGGAGGGGAGAGAGAAAGGATAAGCGCAAATGTCACAGTCTCAAACGCATAACTAGCCGCGCAGACACCGACAATGTGTGCACTTGGAATTGCATATGATCGATCGTGGTTACTGGTAGAAAATCACGCGCACTCACACGCACACTCCCGCAGACGATGAAAACTCTTCCACACGCGTTGGTGAGAGTGAGGCTCAATAAATAAAATATGCTTGTGTGCGTGTGCATGCGTTTATATCGACAGGGACATGATCACCTAGAGAGATAGAGACAACAAGAGATAGACGACAACACATATGTTTAAGGCTGGCGGTTAAGGCAACTGCTATGTGTTCACTCTTCTTGTAGTAGCAGTAGTAGTTGGTGTCAGTGCAGGAACAAAACGAAGAGGCGTGGATGGTGGGTGGTGGGCGGAGGAGCAGCAAGTGTGTGAGTGGATTTGCAGCAATTGAACGGAAAGGGGGGAGAGGGGCTGGGGCGGAGGTGAGTGGAGAGCAGGAAGAGGTTATCACGTTCAGTGCATCACGGCCTGCTCGGTCAGCTTGCCAGCCGCCGTCGCCGCCGCTCCCTGGCCGCCCTCGTCTGCATCCGCGTCGCCGTCCGGATTCTCCACCGACTGGTTTTGCAGCTGCTTGAAGGCCATCACGGAGAGAGATTTGCGCTGCTCTGCATCGTACCGCGCATCTAGACCCATCCGGAACGCGTTCACCACTTTGAGCTGTCACGAACAAGCGCGAAATAGAGAGAGGAGAGGAGGGAAAAGAAGAAAGAGTATGGCATTAATAAAATTCCACCAAACTCTGTGTACGTGCTATTCTCACTAGACCAAAATAAAAGGGACTTGTTGTGTGTAGTGTGAGCAAGAACGCAAGTGGACAACATAGGTGGAGAGGAAGGTGCAGGGATGAGGAGAAGGTGCGTGAGACTCTGGTGCTTGACAACTACGACTGATGGGGTGTGCCGAATCTTTCGACTCTGTGTGACGGCTCACATTCAGGGCCCGACTGTCCAGCGAGCCTACCCCGGCGACGTTGGGTTGCGGAATCCCCATAGAGTAGCGTTGAAGCTGACGGACGCACATACACACAAATACATAGAGAGCATGCGGATGGAGATAGAGGGGAGGGGATGATGCATGCAACGAGAAGACTCGAAATGACCTCATGTACCCAGGTAGTAAGATGAGAAATAAACTACTATGTCGTCAACACTGAGACAACGAAAAATGTGGGTACGGATCTCCCCACAGCCCTTTCAGTGTTGTGTATGACGACGACGACGACCACGACGACCACGACGACGAAACTTACTTCAGCCATGATCTGGGTCTGTAAGATTAGCGGTAAAGCAGGTTAGATTAGGTGCAAAGCGTGCACCAATGGGAGTTTTCGAATTAAATTGACCTACTACTCATTTAAAACACAACGATCGAACCGATTACAATAGCTTCATAACAGTGGCCAGACGTCGAACTCATGTACCTTTTACTGCCATTTACGAAGGCCCGACATAACTTTTGGCAATTAATGGAGTCCTGATATCATTAGCCATGTTGACCTACAAACGTAACCGCACTTTGGTCCCGAGCTCAAGAGTAATAACTGCCTTAAGAAACATGTGCAACTTGTCCAACACCTAAACAGACATAGTCAGAGTATGAGAGTGGTTGCAGACATGAGCCCTTCAAAAAATGCCGCACTTCAGGCACCCCATTAGATTCGGTTTTGCACAATACGACCCCATTCATGTAGAGGGTAGGAGCCTTCGAGTGTGGGTTTGTTTAGCGGTGTTGTATAAGAGAAAGTAGTTACTCTTAACAGCATCGAATTAACTTCAAAAGCATCAGAAGAAGAGGGATGCGGAAAAGAGGGAGGTAGTGGTTTAAACAACTAAAACGACAGTAAAACGACAAGAATATAAATAGGCAACAAAACCAACTAAAGGAATTCACCCTACCATATTAACAGCTCAACATGTGGTAAGTGAGTAGTATTGGTAACAGCAACAGTAGCAACCAATCTAATTCGTGCTCCTCCATCTTCTTCTTCCCATACAATCAGGGAGGGGAAAAGCGAGGAGAAAAGTGAAGTAGGGTGGATTCTTCCTTCCCTCTTCGTTGTGAGCAAAAATTCGTTGCATTTTTTCTTTGCTTCTCCCTCTCCCACTTCTCAAATCGCTCCAGAATTCCGTTTACGATATAGATACACACACTATTGACCTCCATCACTCAGCCTTTTCGCAGAGCTGCTTATTGCATCTTCAGATGAATCAGCCCCAACGTCTTTGACATCATCCTGTCCTACCGAATCCTCTTTAGCGGATTCGTCTTCTATGGGAGTAACTGACTCATTTTCTAGGGTCCGAAACGACAAGATGTCGTTCATGGTAGAATCCTCATCACTACTGGGGATATCTTCGAATGCGGTAGCCTCTTCAGCTTTCGTTCCCGACTGAAACACAAAAATGCGTTGTTTTTTTTTGTTTTCGCAGTTACTTTTATAGAATTAACCGGAGACAACACGTCTTCATTTGGCGACCAAATCTAGAGCAAAGGTATAGTACGACCGCCTGAAAGAACCACAAGGCATGCTTTTGTAGTGTGCTTAACCTAGTGAACACGGCCTTCTACCTTCGTCTGTGTAGACGTACACATTCCAACTAACAGTGTATCGGGCACAAAGCCTGAGGCGGTGGACATTCCTACTGACAGGCAAACGCATTGAGACCAACAAATGAGCTACCATTTGTAAGCCGCCGGAAAATTTTCGCGGAATAGGCGTTGAGGCGGATGGGGGTTACTGGTTGATGGGGGGAGGAGAGGCTCATAGAGCAGCGCAAGCAGTCTCGTGGGAATGAGCAGTTGTACGTGAGTCGTATGCGTGGCAGGCAATTAAGTCGAGCGTAAGGTGAGGGAAAGAAGCAATGGCTATAATGAGTTGGCGAAACAGTACTTACAGTTTGCATCTACGCGAAGAGCATGGCAAAGCGAAAGGGGGAGGGAGAGGGAGAGAGAGAGAGAGACAAAATGAGAGAGGGCAACAAGAGAATAAAACCTGATAAGCCACCAAGAGTGTACGTAACCCACCCAGTGGCCACACATACCCACACATCACACACACGCCAAGTCACTCAAACCACACACGAACAAGGGCACCCCAGTGAAGTGGAATCTGCGTTAAACCATTAAACAAGAAGGGAAATGAAACACCCGATATTAAGGTTTTCAACTAACCCTTGAATACTGAAATGACAGGAGCGAAAGTTTTTGTTGAGTTCACCTAAACCGCGCCCGATTTCTTCGGAGCAATTGGTCAAAACCAAACTTTTAGAAACTCATTCGCAACGCAGCGCGCTATCTTAATAGTTAAGTCTATAGTCCCCTTGCTTATCATTACGCCTAGTAAGTGCGGATAGCCACTGCTTTACCCTAAGTGAATCATGGCAGGTTCCTGCATATGAACCCTTGCCCAGTCTAGCAGAAAAACCACAGTAAAACGGGCATGTCATATGCGTTTAAAAAAACTTGAATAAGTAATGTCGGAGTAATACTTTCCTCTGTAAATGATAATATATACGATACTCACTAGTTCAATTATGGACGGACCTAATTGCACTAAGGCCTACTTTTTCCCATAAAAAAATTCGTCGATTTCTGTTCGCTAAACAACGCGAGATGCTCATTTCTCACTCACAGGTAGCGAGGTAACAAGCCTGACAATGCAACCGACCGAATCTGATAAGATCCGATGTATGCGTGTAGACGCATACGAGTTGACAGTTATGGGAATCAGATTTTGACTGCTCGTTTCGGTCAATCCCAACAACTGCAATCAGCATTCCTGGGCAATTAGTCCTCCTGTAATGCAATAGTATTAGTGAAAATTAACCCTTTAAGTGCTAAGACAAGGAACCCGCTTTTACAATCAAGCTGCCTAGGGAGTCAGAACTGCACTCTTGTTTAGCCCGTGTTCGCTCTCGCTGATTGCGTTAGCCCTGGCACAACTCACCTGAGTTTGCAGGCGGTTGAGGCCGCGAAGCCAAAGGATCTGGCCCTTGACATTGGTCTCGTCGTCCTCCTCGGAGGGCGTGCCCGAGTGCTCGTCCTCGATGTCGCCCTCCTCTTCCTCCTCCTCCTCCTCCGGCTCCGGCGCCTTCTTCCGCTTGCACACCGGAATCACCGTCTCCGGCACCGAGATCACCAGCTGTAAAACACACACACACACACAGAACTGACCAACTGATCAACCAGCAGTTCGTGTTTCTGCTGTGTGCTGCAGCCGCACTAACTTTCATTCCCCTGCTTTGCGACCTTCTCATCCTAACCACTTCAGCACACTTGAGACTTCAGAAAGTGCTTTGCTCTTTCATCATGCTCCACCTACCCTTTCGTCCAGTATTTGAAATGACTTTTGCGGAGCTGAAGCTACCTACATTAGTTGTCCTAGCTAAAGGTGCTAAAATTTGCCATTCTACAGGTTTTTTTAATAGTGCAACATTCCAGTCAGTTTTGAGACAGATGGCGGAACAGCGCTACGCACTTTGACAAACTGAAATATTGCCTGAAGGCTGGACCCACCTGTCCCCAGACAAGTTCTCCGACACCGAAGAAGAGACACCACATCCACTGGTTCAAGTCGAGGCCGGCAGTGGAGAAGGCGTAGCCGCCGAATTCGACGATGATGATTTGCAGAACCATGGTGACCACCCAGATAACCATAAAGATCCAGTTGCGGAAGACGCCGCTGAAGACGTTGCGCTGGCCGTGGATCTTGCGTGCGTTCAACTCGTTGAACAGCGTCATCAGTACGAAGGAGTTGAAGATAGCCGTGAAGTGCTGTGTCGGCTTGTTCAGACCGTGCGAGACCATGTCACGTGCGCTGTCGCATTCCAGAATGTACTCACCTATAAACACGTTAGAAGCGTCATTCACTAACTCGAAATATGCAAAGATTCGATTACTACCATGACTGAGGTTCCAGGATTAAACCGCTGAGTTTCTAATTGGGCGTAAGCTACTGCATTTCGAGTTAGCATTGCCAGGAGGACATGCAGGAATTACAACCAAGCAGATGATGTACTGAATAAAAAATTCAGGAGGTCCCAACACTAACACCGTTACTACAAGCCCTCGAATATCTAACGAGGAGGTACTTTGTTAGCTATGACAGTTTTAAGGTGCTGGAGTGGGGGGCAGTGTGGGAGAGGAGCTATTTACTTGTCACAAGAGAGACAAAAGATACCGCTCCTACGACACTTTTCCCCACCCCCTTTCCTACGCAGTCTTCCAAGCTTGCTTAAATGCATATACAAAGTCCCGACCAATTGCATCTCTGCTACTGTAAAGAGGTTTTGTGGTGTTTCTGAATTTGGCTCATTACCAAAGTAGTGTAAAACCCTGGTTTCCAGGACAGCTCACGATCGACAAGGTTGAGATGCTAAACTAGGTTTTTATTACCTAAGACAGGTAGTATAATAACGATCACAAAGAAAAGATCCACCACCTTTTAAATACAGTTACTGGCAGGATGACTTCGCAGTCAGCAAGAGACCAATTACAGCCCTAAGGTGTTTCCTGTACCATTATATCAAGATAAACCATGCTACACTGTACTGCACCTTGGGAGTGGCCTTATCTGTTGTGCCCCCATCCAGGCTGGTCTTGTACCCACGCGGGGGTTGATGGAGGCAATAATAACTACTCACAGTTATAACGATAAGCAATCGGGTGCATAGAATCGACATTCCCTGATTAAGAGAGGAAGGGGTTCCAATACTTACAATCAAAGGAAGCCATAAACTTTCATCGATCCCTCCAGCCATCCCACCGAGATTAGCAGCCCTGATTATCCGGGCAGCCTGAACCCCGAAGACCTCTTTCGTGTGTTTAAGTTCTGCTGTTTGCCTGGTCTTTCAAAAGGTTAAATGGGTTGATGCTTTCATGTGACTGGTTTTGGATTGGAAACAACCTCTTAGTGGCGTTTGTTTGACAATATCCAAAAGAAAGCATAGAACCAAATGCTGGGAGCGGTTGAGACTGGAATGCAGCAGGAGCCTGCCCATAAACCGAGATAGCCAAGAGATAAACGGAGTACTCCGACGATAGGTCCCAGGCACTTGGGCAAGGCATGAGTCCTCGACTCGGGCGAAAAGGCCGGTTAATTTTGTCTCAAGAAAAAGTGCACAGGGACCTGCCTGTTAAATCGTATCCCCTGGACTTTGAGCACTAACAGCCACAGCAGAATTCTAGGATAAATTTTCGATTTAAATCAATAACACTTAAACAAGCACTAGGCCCTAGTACCCAACCGGTGGGGGTCTAAATTGCCTAAAATAAAACTTTACAAGACCCTATTGCGAAACCCATCCCTAAAACGGACACCCACTTGCCCATCACCTCATTAGTTTGGCCGCAAGGGGAAAAGAATTGCACTCGCCAACACCAGCAGTCGTGGGGTTTGAAAATGAGTGTTTGAAAGAGCTTAAGGTTGTATGAACCGCAAGGGCATGTCAATTATGCATAAAGACTGCCCACTTGAAAATAAACTAGGTCGGTGGTGCATTTAAAGCGCTAGAGGGCAGAATCCCATTCAACACAGAAAACCGCACAGAACACTACCTTCACGTTTCAGCTTCACAATAATGGAACCACATGACCGCACAGTCCTTTCTTCCTGTATTAAAAATTTCTTTTACAACAGCTGGTGCTATAAATGATTGTTTCTGCAGAAGCGAAAGCAAAAATAGATGACTGTCAAATAAGTGCAGCAAACAAACAACCGTTGATTAAGAACTCATTCACTGCACTAGCTAAATGTCCAATTTAACTGGGGTACTTTCTGGATGAGTGGGAAGAAATTTCGGCTTTACCCATCGCACTAGCTTTCCCAATTAGCATTGAATAGGTTACTTCCAAACCCATTTAGGGGGAAAACAAGCAAAGCAAAGTTGACGTTTACATGGACTGAAATGGGACGAAAAATGCTCCTTTTCTTCGCATGTGACACCGGAACTCAAAAATGACAAACTGCTGTGGCTGTTTCTGAAAAGAATGGGATGTTCCATTAATAAAAAATTTCGAAAAATCTCAACAGGAAGGCCTCATAAACCTCAAGTCATTTATAAATGTTAGTTTCTAACTAATCTACTCCAACTACCATAGACGTCCATACCCACTTCGGTGGAGAGCCATCGAAGAAGATGCGGAGGCTAAAAAAACCATTACACTGGGATTAAACCAATTACATCTCTGGTGAATCACAAGTGTTTCAATGTTCCAACCGTGAATAATAACCATTAGAATAAAAAGCACTCCGTTGACTTTCATCTCAACCAATGGAACCACGAACACTGGTCCCCACTACTAAAGCTACGGACTTCTGGTGATCTAGAACATATTAATAAATCGGACTTTCCATGCACCGAATCCTGGTGAAATAAAGAAGACCAAGCGGTAGAACATTTCGCTTGAGACTTTACGCCACGCTGCAGAGGCAGCTTGTGGAAGGTTGGCGGTGAAAGACTCCGCAACGGCACCAAGGCGTTGGCGTTGGGAGCTAGGTGGGAAAGAGGGTGGTTAGTGGGGCGACTGACCAGCAAAGAGGAGGCCGAGGATGACGGCGAGCTGGTAGGCGGCGTGGAGGAGGATGTTCTTCATCATGCTGCGGCTGACGAGGGGCGAGGTACGGCCGTAGGGCTGGCGCTCCAGCAGGTCCGGCGTCGGCAGCTCCGTGGCCAGTGCCAGCGACGCCAGCGTGTCCATGATCAGGTTCACCCACAGCATTTGCACCGCCTTCAGCGGACTGTCCTAGAGGTACAGCATAAATATAATGCTTCACTACACTTCACCTGATGCATTGAAAAACAACCTCCCGAGTGCCAGGCGAAAACTATAGCAATCTGAATTACATTCTCAAGTGCAATAATCAACATGAGCCACTTATGAAAGACGCGACAGTAAGGCGCAGATGACAAAGGCATACTGACGCTACTGGAAACCGAAAATAGCAACATAGTTGGGGAAAAACAGACGATTTCACGTTTCGCAGAGGGGAAGGAACAATCGCTATGGCTAATCACAACACTTTTCGAAAAAGCGCACAGCGACAATAGTTCGGGCAGTAGTAGTAGACCTTGCTAAGAAAAAGTGGGATGACTCATTACCGAAATCGAACGTATTTTCCGATTGAAGATAGGTGGGTGGGGATTAGTACATGGATTCAAACTACAGCCTGGGTTAATAGAGGTGATGCTGCTGGTGATAAATCTGTTAACACCACGCTTTTTCAAAATGAAAAGTTTAAAAGAAATGACTAGGAGAATCAGCTAAGAGTGGAATGCTTTTCATTACGACTAATCAATGGTTTCTTGTATATTGAAAGAAGTACGTTAGTTAATCGGAACTACTTCTTCAACTCTTCACAACAAATGAATCTGTGATTATTCACCATCTCCACTTGAGCTATCAAGATAAATTTTACTGTCATATCTGAGCCCGGAAAACACTGACACGGTTACTTTGAGAGTTTATTAGTGCATTAAGTGAGAGTTTGAGAGTAGAAGTAGGAAAGCAGTGATTTCGCAACAACTACTTAGTTCTCTGGAGATGGCAGAACTGACAGTCTCGGGGTAAACGTTGGGCAAAAAGTGGCGAGGTTTTCTCAAAAGGGTTTCTGTCATTTTAACTCTGAAGCCAACAACATTTATGTCTTTAAAATGACTGAAAAGCAGTCAAGGGTGAACCTTTCAAGTGCTTCAGCTGAACGTAAACTAATACCCACCATCACTTTCCATTGTTTAATGCACTGGTGCCTGTAACAGCGTTAATAGTTACAGGCATCTGGTATGAATTGTCACCAACTACCGAAATGGCGAGTACACCTCAATGCCGGACTGTGGAGAGAAACCCTTTTCCTAATCAAGCACATTCTATTTGGGGTTCGGTAGAGATACCGCAACACAATCTTAGGCAGCGTTTCTAGTTCTATAGAAGTCATTCAAGAATGCCATAAAGCCATCTAGTGAAACCAACCAACACGTATCGGTGAATGTCTGGTTCATTTAAGTAGTTTCAATGGATTAACCGCTGGCACTTTACAGCGCATTAAATAGAGTAGTGAAGATGGTAATCGGGTGGCTGAATGCTATCTAGACAGGTAGAGCAGCGTTAGTGGAAACTACACTTTAGAGGGTGCAAACATTCCATTTATATGATTTGAAAACAATGCCACAACAGCCCTTATATTGGCTGTCGTAACCAAGGCAGGTATACGAAATATGAGCAACCGGGAAAAAATGTTATACGACAACAATTTCCTCTATAATTTCCAGCATCATTGGAAAGCTAAAAGTAATTCAAAAGATCATAATTAAACCATATGAACTTATCAATTGGAGGAAAACTAATTTTTTGCAGTCTTATTTACACAATTCAAATGCAAAGACTTCCGGATTATTGGTTGATAAAGAGAGAGTTAATGAGTGCCAATGTTGTGGAAGAAGAACACAGAGAATGCTGTTTTAAGGTGATTGTTCAGCTGATTAGCTCATTGACAGATAAAAGACCGGAATATCAACATTGTATGAGAAACCAGTTAATGGCAGATTATGCTTTAAATCGTGGATTCATTATAGTTCTGCTGAGTTTCGACCGCCAAAATGTTAGATCTTCAGAAAGGCCCCGGTTATCGAGCGTGAATTGGACAGATAGAAAGGGGGGCAGTTCATTGAGAGCCTCAATGAGAAATGACAAGCTGAACGTACAGAGACGAAAGCGGCACCGATGAAAGCGACAGTGATGGCGACGACGTTGACAGTGAGCTGAAATTGGAGGAACTTGGCGATGGAGTCATAGACGTTGCGTCCCCACATGACGGCCTTGACGATGCTGGTAAAGTTGTCGTCCGTGAGGATGATGTCGGAGGCCTCCTTCGCGACATCGGTGCCCGCGATGCCCATGGCAAAGCCGACGTCTGCGCGCTTCAGAGCTGGAGCATCGTTGGTGCCGTCGCCCGTCACCGCCACGACCTGGCGCTGCGAGGCCGCGCGCTTGCTCTTGATGATGCCGCTTACCAGAACGTACTTGTCCTGGGGGCTCGAGCGGGCCAGCACGGCGAGGTGTGGCCAGACCTTGTCGAAGAGCTCCTGCTTCACCTGCCCCGTGGCCTTGTCGCGGATGCGGCGGTTAAACTCGGAGCCCTCGAGGACCAGAAAGTTCTCACCGGGGCGCAGGATGCCGCACTTGGTGGCGATGGAGCGCGCCGTGTTCACGTTGTCACCCGTCACCATGCGCACCGTGATGCCCGCCTGCTGGCACTGACGGATGGCAGGCGGCACCTCCGGTCGCACAGGATCCTCGATGCCCACGATTCCCACGCACGTTAAGTCGCTCTGGATCGCTTCCTCGTCGTCCCAGTTCGGCTCCTTCTCGGCTGCGGAAGGCAAGTGTGACACAAAACTGATATCGTCTGCAAAACTACCACAGCCCTCTCTTAGCTCAGCAATTATGCACTGAGCCACCTCTCCAGCCGCAACAGCACTGAGATCTCCCTCAAGCCAACACTGCGCCTACCAAGCTGTTACCCTGTAGCTTTATCGAGGAAAGGTAAAGTAAGGCGAGAAAAGGAACCGCATTTATTAAGGGGAAGACTGCCGCTACCCACGAACTTGAGCTACGGTTGTGTTCGCATGACTGCGGGACAACACTGTGTCCCTCGAGTGGCAGTACAGAGGTTAATGGCTTAGAGTGTAACGATGAAGCCTTCAAGAGGAGGGCTAAAGGGGGCCACGCCCGGAATGCCCACGTCAGGTTTCCCGACGATTGACGGGCGCAGCGACAGAGCAGGAGCACTCGTTTGTGTTTTGCGCCTAGGAACGAGACGTAGACACTGCAACCCAATGATCTGGGCGTCCTGCTGCGTGAGTCTGGTACAGATCGATGAGGCACTACGCGAAATCTCGTTGGCTACAGCATCGATTGGTGCCCATTCCGCACTGCATTTGCATAAAATCCGCGCCTCCATTATTGAATTCCCAAATAGCACTTGCCAGATTCAATGCAGCAGAGATTCATAACAAGGGGAGATCTTTCGCAAATTAAATTCACTTGTTTTTCCACTTCAAAATACACTAAATAATTTTCCCGTGATTGCCAGTTTCATACGCAGTAGTACCTCTCTACCCTTTTACGAATGCTGATTGCTGTCACTTATGTAATAATGCATTCGGGAGCACAAATTGACATAAATTAATGGAATTGATCAAGGGGGTGGTCAATAATAAAGGCCTCAGAAGTAGGAGGTATTGGCAGTCCTTCGCAATCCCAGCAATGCAATTCATTGAATCAGGTAGTTATAGTGAGAAATCGGCGTTGGATGGAGATGTGGCTGAGAGCTTCGAGGAACAATATCGATAGGATGCAAAAATAGACCAGCAACAATTGGTTTTCAAACGAATAGTGAATGACTGGGGTCTCGGATGCTAGAACGACAGCTACACATGTTCTCCACGGGCTGACGTCAGAGCCCTCGTCACAAGATTGACGACTCGCATTTGCGTAGCAGGTGGCTGGGTGGACCGACCACTCCGAATGCGCAGAGGAGGTGGAGGGGCGGGGTGGGTGGGTGTTGGCAGCGGCAGGCCAATTGCTCCCTCCCTCAACCTGCTCGCAAAGCTTTCTGTCGGGTGAAGGCAACAGCAGCAGCGAAAACTGCCGCCATCTGCTGTCCTGCCTCTGATCGCCCCATTTCAGCGCATAAAAACAACAACGACGATAGCACCAGTAGCGGAGTAGTACGCTTTCCCTAGAACTAACTGGGCAATGGGAAAACAATATCTCCCAATTGTGTGCGTGTGGGAGAGTAGCAGCAGTAGTAGCGGAACGGACAAACGTACACCCAAGAGTTGCCCAATGCACCATTCATAGTTTTTCTCTCCCTTCCCCCCGCCTTCGTCCAAGGGAGAGAGTATGTCTGCTTCTGCTAAGTAAAACAAGCGAATTTATTCACAAAGTCTCACAAGTCCCAGTTACTTTGGCTGACTTAGCTAATAGAAGGGGCTCTTAAGTAGAGTTTGAAATATTTACGGATTATATAGCATAGCCTTCGGTGACACTTTTTTGAACCTAATGAACTCAGGGACTAACAATGGTGGTCCACATTAGGAGATATTGTTGAAGCTTTAAACACACCACAAAAACGTTTGTGTTGGCACTCATCGACTTTCGACTGTGGCTCAGGCTATGCTAGAGGTAGTTTATTGCAGATACTGATACTCCAAATACTGGCATTTTTAAACACAAAGCTCTGAAAAGGTTGCTAGTTTGATTTATCGCCGTGATTTTATGCAGGGAGGAATTTCACAGAAGCCAACTATGTAAGTCGACTATATGATATGATCTCCGAGGATTTTTCATAAGTGGAGGCGAAAATTCTTGCACCACGATTACTCTGAAAGATCTGCCAAGCTGTAAGCCAAGGTCCAAACTGAGGTACATAATCCCTTTTTCTCCTAGACCTACACATTCGACTGAATCCATGGGTAGTAAATTATTTGGCCAAGATTTTAGAATAAACTGAGACGCGGAGCATCTGTTGCACTGATTAAATTGTGTAAGGCTAAATTTATTCATGCTAAAATTAGACGTGGCCACAGGTACTTCCTATGTCATCATATTGTATCGTCTTATAAACATGAGAGAGCTTAGGAAATTCCAATGAGGTCGTATTTTTTGGTCGGATGCAATCATTTCGCTTCCTTTTGACTACTTTTTCTGCTTCCGAGCAGATGGTAATGGCGAAAATGAATAAGCTAGAAATTGGGTCATGCGTAAAACTGAATGCTGACGATGATCGTCATTCGGTTAAAGAGTGCGTTGAGAATGCTTTAGAAGGTAGAACAAATACCAACCAGAGCTACGCTTAACTCCTACAATTTAAGACCCATTGGCAAATTTGGTGCCACCATGCAGTACTTTTTCTTCCTCAACCACAGTTTGAGATCTTGGGTAGGAAATGGGAGCAAAACAACAACGATGGCGACAACGGGAGGAGTGAGGGGGAAAGAAAGTGGGACGCGCATTGCAGCGGCAGAAAGAACTCTTTGGGCCAAAATTTCCCGCAAGCACAATTTGCCACTTGGTGTTTAATTCTAAGATCGGGACAATGCGTCACCACACACAACTTCATTTCGCAAGCCTATAGTTTTAATGAAATCCGAAGAATCCCCAAATTACCAATTATTTCCACTGTACCGCTCTTATCGAGAATAGCTAGAGACTCATCGAGCACACAAACTACACCCGCCAATCGTCATTAAATGTGCCACAGATTCTACCGTGTCTTTGACTGAACTTTTCTAGACTAGTCTTCTAAGCTTTCATCATTCCCGACTCAAATTGACGCCCCCGTTTTGCGCCCACTGAACGGACCTGCAGGCTGTGCATTGGCACACAGTTATTGTCTGATAACAAGGTTTAGCAGGCTACTACTGCAGTCTTTCGCGTTTAGTGCTTGCTCAGCAGCCATACACATCCAGTCAGAACGTGAACACTCGCCATAGACCTCCAAAAAAGTACAGCATTAGATAGACTATGCAACGAATCGTACTTCAAGCCTCTCCTTTTACATTTCCACATTGAGATGCAGCACAAAATACAAGCACAGAAAATGAGCGAGATTAAATGAGTCCACAGGAAACTGCAACCTCCCGGCTTTCGCCTTTGGGGGTACTGCAAGTGTGCTTTGGGGGCAAAAGGGGGGATTATGGAATACAACCCTGTAGCGGAGCCAGTCGTAATCCACAAATAATGGCCCTGGCCTCCTGCTCTATTTAAAGAAGGACAAAGTGGGAAGCGCACTAGGTCAAGGGCTGTTGAATTCTTACTTTTGCGATGACTGTAGCAGCTGACTTGGCTGACGCAGAATACCAGAAACTTCCTTCTTCCAATGTGCCCTCTGTAAGGGCTTTTCTGTTACTTCAGTAAGCCACCTTTGAATGGGTTCTTGAGGCTTATGACTCGGAAAATAAGGTAGATACCACAGCTTCTTAATTTCAATTAGCCTTATATGAAAGTTTCTGGTAGGCGCCATAATTGTGCCGAATCAGCGTCAGCAATGTGCACATTTGGAGAGTAGGATTTCGGAGGGGAGAGTATTAGTTTCTGGAATGTGCTTCCATCCTCCGCGCATATACGCACACACATCTGTGCATTCTCTCCCCAACCCAAGCATTCCGTAGCTACAAATATTAACCGAAGATAGGTGGAAGGATAATCAACTGTTAAGTCACCCAAACGTACCAATAATAATAATAAATCGCCGCGAACCAGGTGCACGGCCGATTTAGGAGAAAAAATGAAGGGTCCGTGGCAGTCTTAGATCTAAGAGAACTAGGCGTATTAGTAAAGTCGACCACCCTGTTAAGCCAGTACGCAGCCCAGGTGCAGACACACAAGACTGCAGCCTCTCGAGAAATCTCCATCCACGACAAACAATCCATGAAAATCTGTCTTCCCGGTTTTTCGAATCGGCTGGATTTGTTTACTACTTACACTTGTACACAATACACACAAAGCTAGACTGCCTCTCTGTGGAAAAGCACAGTCACTGTTCCTTAAGTGCATGCAAACTACCCTGTACCTGGGTATTTGAGTGGTACATAACTATAGCGAGTTGATAAGCTTTCAAATAGGGGACCCTGCATATAGGGGACCCACATAACTACAATAAAAGATATCATATTTGTACTTTTTTACAAATACAAACACAGTGTCACCCTTAAGCCGCCTAGCATACTGGTCTAATTTGTTCCTACAAGCTGAATTACTGTACCTTCTAACCATGGTCACATTATCCGAACCAAGGCCCAGTAGAATCACCAAATAAATGTTAAATAGTCTACACACAACTGCGAAGTTTAGAGTGCCTACTGCACACCGCAAAAGCAAGATTTGGGAATGTGAATGCGAAAGTGCGCGTAGGCATCGCAACCTCTCGGTTGTAATTAAAGGATGTTCCTGAATGCCAAACAAAGCTGGGGAAAGGGAAGCAGCGAGGGCGGACCTACCAGCACTAAAACGCTTGTAGGCAAGCCCAATGGTTCGCAGTCCGTCCCCGGCCATGGCCTCGATCACCTCTTGAGTGATGCGTTCCTGATCAGCGGGTAAGAAGGGGATCGCTTCTCCCGAAGCATCCAGCATCCACTTGCATCTACAGCGCATTTCCAAAGCACCTCAGATCATGTTGCCCCTTCCATAGTAATTCACCTCTGACAGCCGACTAGTTATAAAGTTACTCGACACCCCAGTAAACTGGAAACGTCATTTCACAACAGTCATAAAATCAACTGCTAATGGACTTTAGGGCACTTAAAACTTGTTAAAGGTTGTTTAGGATTAGGCTATGGTTGTCAACCTAAATTCAGCCCTAGATGATCGGGATGTATTTATTCCGGTGTATAAGCCTCACCTGCGCAGAATGATCTCGGAGGCGCCCTTGGTGAACATGAGGAAGTCGCCGTTGTCCTCCTTCACGACGGTGGACATGGACTTGCGGACAGAGTTGAAGGTGTAGACCTTGTAGAGGCGCTCCTCAGGCCACTCCGAGCGCATCTGTTCGTAGTTGCCGCCGATCGCGTTGCAGAAGCCCAGCAGTGCGCAGTCCGTCTTGTTGCCCACTTGCTGCGGCAATGCATTCGGACCCGTTGCTGGCTGAAGTACATTCCAGTAGTTTACTTTACGCTATCACTTTAACATCAAGTAGGGGGAAGTTTGTCGCTTGGACCAATGAATGCGGCATGTTCCTTGCCTATGTAAACGGGAGCACGAAATAATTATTACCGCCTCAAGCAAGGCGGCAAGTGAGTGGCCAGTAGCCGTATTGATTAGACAGCAGTCTCTACCCTCGCTCGCACCAAAACAACAGGGAAGACGGAGGCTTTCAAAACAATTACAATAAGGACACTGGTAACCTTGCACCATTAAAACGTGCTTTTAGAGAGGAAGTCTTCAAAAGTGGATACAGATAGGAGAATGGAGCATCCTAGTGAAATATAGATAACTACTAGCGAAGAAAGCAGACATTTCAAAGCCCCGAGGCACGTCTACTCAGTGGCTGTAGGAGCAGCAGCAGCATTCATTCTACCTACCACGTTTTCGCCTGATTAATGGTCTCACTGCTACCACACCTACGCTACCACCTTTCACGTCTTACTTACTTACTTCCTGCAGGATTTCTTAAGAAGTTTTAGCGAACTGAAAACATTTGACCTACCACGTCAATGCAAGATTAGTAGATTCACTATCTAGCTCAGTTTTGAAGCAAGACCTGTGTGCTTTAGGAATATCCCAGTCACCTTGTCAGTGGGCTTAAGGTATTGTTAAGTACATCAAACATCTCCCCTTTTGGTGCCTTTCTGGCTAACGATTGACAGTTTGAAAGTGCTCTCATTCACTACTGAGCCAAGCCGAGTTAGGAAATGGCAACCCATTGACGTTAAGGAAATGACTCCCAGACGCTCACTCGTCCCTTTCAATAAATAATGCAAAGAGATGGCTGACAAGCTCTGACTCGCAGTTAGTGGCTCGAAATTGAGTTCTCCTGAAAGCGAAAAAAATCCAGAAATTTGTCTTTAGTACAGACTAGAGCTTGTTCCAGATAAAGGAAGAGACCATTTTTAGAGTTCGAGACTAGCTAGACCTAGGTCATATAAAAGTCAAGCGTCTTCACCACTAGTAGAAGAAAAGTGCTACCAGCGTGACAAATTATCGGAAAATAATCCTCTTTTTGAACAAAGAGTTAAGTATGACCAAATACTGATTATACGAACCCATCTCTCCGTAATATGGTGCCAATTCCTCCAGTAGAAAATCCAGAACTTAATGCTGAAGAGAAAGATCCAATCCCTGAAAGCATATAAGTCAGCAGCTATTGCTAAGCAGCACTCATCCAACGAATTGAAAATTTAGTTAAATGTCAGGACTACTCACAATGATCTTGGAGGTGTAGCCGCTGTTGATGGGGATGCTGCGTTTGAGCATCTCGAGGACTGGCCCGGGCAGCTCCTTGCCCTCGGGGATGGTCTTGTAGTGGTGCTGGCTCATGTAGCACTGCACGGCCGTCATCCGGTTGGTCGTCAGTGTGCCTGTCTTGTCCGAGCAGATAGCTGTCGCGTTTCCCATCGTCTCGCATGCATCCAAGTGACGCACCAGGTTGTTGTCCTGCATGGAGAGACATAAATCGATTAAGCCATTTCCTGACTAAACTTTCATGGGTGCTCTATGTCTCTCTGTCTCAAAGTCTCGACAGACTCCGTATACCAGGGAGAGAGCTTCTAAAGCAAAAAATAATAATCGTTGATTGCTAAGACTTCTTCCGGCCATCAAGGTCACATTAAGTTACGTGTCGTCTAGATATGAGCCTTTTATGACCCTTGAACATGAGAATGATTTCGCGTTGTAGACAATAAAAGCTAGAACAATGGGAGGGGGAGGAGCCCTGCTTTGTGCTTATTCATTAGCTCGCTCCGCGTATCCTCTTTCGCACACGACCCCACAAATACCGCTTTGAATGACGTCTTTTAACGAAGATGGGGTCCCAGTGCTTCTGAGTAAATAGATCAGCACTCTTAACCTGATGTTTAATTGCTTTAAGTGGGTTCTTCATTTTCGCTAGAGAATCATTCAAAGTTGGCAAAAATCTTATGATCTTATGATGCAACAGTTATATGTACATTTCTAGATACATAATAGTGATCGGCATATCGTTCTAACTACATGCATCCGAATCACGAAGAATGAGATTGTACGTGGACCACTGCTAAAGTAACGTAAGCCATTCTGTTCTTAGCATTTACTCTCTTGGCTGCTGCAACTGCCCTATCGAGAGATATCGCGAGAGCATAAATCAGCATTCTGGGTGGGTGGTAGGGTAGAGGGGATACTGCAGTAAATTTATCCAACTGTATTACATCATGAGCGAGGAATTATGCGACATGAGGTCGATCCTGTAATAGCGAATTCCGCTGAAGGAGAGACACTACGGCTGACTGCGCGCTGTATGCTAAATTCAATGGAGCGTTTCACTCATTGTGTCAACATCTACTGTGGTTTTCTTGTTAACACAGCTTTAAGTTGCTGCATTTCATGGATTGAATGCAAGATTTCGGAATAGAGGCGCAACATCGTAACCAAAAAGCTTATCTCCAACACTAATTATGCTTTAAAAGGTATCAAGCGCAGAATGAGCAAACATTTCGCTTCTCATGAAAAATTGATACTTGTGTAAATTACCCTTAAAACGCTCAGACGCTAAAGAACAGGTATTCTACTCGTCTCGTCGAAAATGGCGCTATTTTTCACTTGGCAAGAGTGAGAAACGACATTATTTCAGAGGTCGCCCAAAGGCATGGCTCTTCTGGGACTTCGACTTGTCCGCATATGAAAGTGTGTAATTGTAGCGTAGTGCTAATAAATAAATTGCAACCCTTTGAGAAAAGGTCAACGCCTAAATTGAACATTACATATCACAGAAGAATGCACCTGAGTAAATGTGTGCTTTGTTGGAAGGAATTGAATGAAGACATGCTTAATATTGCACTTATCAGTTGGTCCTATTCGTGGCAAACGTTTATGCATTCTCGAAAGCTCCTTTATTCCCGAATTTGTTGCGTCGGGAAAGCAGTTATGTGACGTGATTTCGAATAAAAGCTAGCTCTAAGTCAAAATGAAGATGATGGCTGGCGTTTTTTTTTACATTCGGAACAATGAAAGGAGTACACATCACACGAGCGCCTCGCACGATGGCGCCAACCAATCAGAGCCTTATCCTTGTAACTGACGCTCTTCGGAGCATTGCTTCAGGGCAAGCTGCTGCTGATGCTGCTGCGACGTAAAGTACCAATCCGGTTTTGCTACTTCAGCAGTTGCCCCAGGGCATGCGTTCGTTTAGAGGTCCGAAGTAGCTGGTAGGTTTTCTTTGGGATTGAGGTTTAAAACCAGCCTGTGCTCAACGTTGAGCGCACTGTACAAAGTCAACAATAGGACAACCACAGGTGGTGACTGTGGCGTGACACGCTAGCAACCAGCTATCCTCTCAATCAGGACAGCCCCTTTGTGCTGGCCTGAAACGCCTCCCTCCCCCTCCTCGTCACATGTTTCCTCGCTCATGGCCAATTTTGCTGGTCGGCTGGACAAATAGGGCGTGAAAAATCAATCAGAGAGAGAGAGAGAGAGAGTAGAGCCATAACGAAGTTTACTGCGAGAAAACGGTCCAAAAAATGCTCAAAGTTGTAGTCTAGCGAAGGTGGGAAAAACGGAGGAAGAAAGTGCAGCACCAAGACTACAGGAACGTAAGGCGAAAACTAAAAAGGGTCTTCTAGCATAATTCGGAAACCGAAAATCACAAAGGGATTTTGCCGGAAGTGATTCATGCATACATTCCTCTACCAGGACCAGAAGTTGCTTCAAAGTCAAAAGGCTGCAACAGTGCTAAGAATGGGGATTAGCACTGAAATCCATGGGTGACGCATTGTAGCATTAATTCTGATTCTCTGACTCATTTTAATATATGCTTTAAACGAATTAGGATTTGTCACTCAAGAATACTGATGTAGCAAGTTAACAAGACGTTCGGGAAGTGTTTGAACCCACGCTGCCATGGCAACAAGGATGCGAATTGAGAGGGAGAGGAAATGTCATAAGATAGTCATTCCGACTGAAAGAAAATTGTATGCACCTAATGGAGCCTTGCAAAAACGCCTCAGTTAGTATAAATCGAATGCATTCCACCAGCCGAAGTTGCCTGTTTTCATAAATCCTTTACTTGAGGATTGATAAACCCTGATGTAGACTTTCCTTTTTCCATTTCTGTATCCTTGTAGAAGCTGGTTTATCCAGTACTTTAGGAAATGACATCCCACCAGTCGCACTAACTATAGTCAATTCGCTACCCCGAGGTCCACGAAATTGATTTGGTTGGGTAGGCACTTAGGGGGTTTCCGATGCATTATAAATCTTGCTTATTTTCCTAGTAGACCCAAGTTAAATTTCAGACAGGTTCTTACAACGCAAAATCTAATCACAGTACTATCTCATAACCTCGATCATAAATGATGAAGCCAGGTCTTCCACAGGCGTTGTGTCCAGACTCGGTTGTATCCGCCAGATACTCAGGATCATCAAGATTCCTGTTGTGACAGTAGATGAAATCGAAAACTTTCGGGGGCTTTGTGTTGCTATGAGCGGTTTATTGCACACTGAAAAAGACAGGCTGCATTGTCGAGCAAGTGGGCAGGAAAACGCCAGGAACAACTACAACGGGGGGAAGAGAGCAATGGCGCATCTTGGGGATAACCCGTGGGCACGGGGAGAGCCTGCCGGTCCGACTGCACACTTTGAAGCACGTGCGAACACAAACATCCATGTCTAATTTAAGAAAACTGCCGCAGCCCTAGGTAGCAGGACCCATCTTACCCAATCAGAATATCTAGCTTTTAATCACTGAGTCAAAACACTGATAGATACTCATAATGCTCTCGATATGCTGCTATCAATCATTACTAAACGCGGTATGGAAACCCTTTCTTCTCTTAGTCAGCGTCCCCTTATCGAGACTTGGACAAAACCTTTTTTTATAGAAGAGCTGACAACACTAAACATAACTCTGGGAATCAAGGGAAGCACGCACCGAGAAGTTGTTCAGTAACGGCATACAAAAGTTCCTTGAGAAAATTCTATTCTTTGCCCACACCACGTACGCTGACGAAAATAGTTGAATCTACCAAATGACATCATTGAAATTTTGCGAAATAGCCGACGTTCAGTTTTTTTTACAGACTGCAGGTTTTCATCCCAGTAGTGCGGTCTGGGCTGCCATGGATAACGTAGTCTGACAGCTGTTCATGACGGAGAGGAGAGTTCCTTTTTCCTTCCAAATGTAATAGAAATTTCAAATCGGCGGTAAACATTTCGAAAGTAACCCTTGATCTTCTGAGGTTCAAAAGTAAAGCAGTTACCTTTACGAGATCTTGTAAAACAAAATAACAACTGGCTTCGTGAAAATCAGTTGATATTCCTTCACCATTGCAGCTGAAAGCCGATATCTGGCATTCGATTTAGTAGCTACTAACGTATTGGTGATGTAAGATGCATCACGGCTCCTTGATTGTAGCGTCTAAACTTGATTGAAAAAGACGCATAGGAAGGTAAGGAAACGGACTAGTCTTCTCCCAGTGTAGAAAGTAAGTAAATGGTAGAGAAGACTTACGTCCATCATCTTGCGCACGGAGTAAGCAAGGGAGAGGGTGACGGCGAGAGGGAGGCCCTCAGGAACAGCCACGACCAGCACGGTGACACCGGTGATTATGAAACCAACCAGACGCTTCAGATGTTTCCCTGTGTTCCAAGGCTCCTTGTCGATGGCGAAGGTCGTGATGGTGAACTTGAGGATAAGGATGACCACTGTCAACACAGCCACAGCGGTACCTGAAGGGACAGAGAACAGAGCGGCGCCAAATCGAAGTAGCTCAACTTCAGGAGAGGACATCTAGTAAAAAATAAACTCAAATAAGCTCATGGGCGTCTCTTCACCAATGTGTAACCCCTTCATACCGTCTATTTTTGCATACACTAGACTGGGCTTAGAAATGTGCTTATCCCCACTTTTCGCGTCTTTTCTATGCGCAGGTCTGAATTGAAGGCCTAAACTAACAACATTGACGAGTTAAACTCCCAAATGATTGCAGGTTATTTCATAAACTATCCACATCACCAAAAAATTCAAACTGCTAACTGGATTACATGCTCTATTGATAGGACTCGACGAGCAATGTCAAACGTGGGTTACTCCAAGGCTTAGCACAAGACCTTAAAGACCAGTTTGCCGGTCATGTTTGATAAACGTAGCTTGCAGCAATAGCTTATTTAGGACCTTTGTAGGGCATATCATTTGTGCACTTAGATACAACGTGGTCTTCTACACTAGAGCGTAAAACACCAACTTTCAAATACAACGAATACATGGGGTAAATCAACGAAGCAGACCAATCGCAATTATCCCAGATACGGGCCCCTTTGTGCGCAAGCTGAACCAGCCTAGCATTAAAAACGCCACCACCACGGTACCTCTCCGCCCTCCCCGCTGCGGAAAACGTTCCCTCCCTCCCTCTCTCGCTCTCTTTAGTTAATCCATTCCATAGGGTTGGAAAAGGAGCGCATGCGTGCATACACGCACCATTTGATGTTTGACTGCTCAAGTGTAGCGGCGTCTCTCCCACTCTCCCTGCCTCACTGTGAACGCACTTGTGTTCGTTCGTCCTCTGCACGAAAGCCCCTGCGCCGGGGCGGCTAAATTTAGCAACGTCCATGGCAGCAACGACTACTGCGACGGCAGTTGAGTCGGCGGCAGTAATAATGGGGAGTGACTGTAGTTGGGCTATTAATAAACTGGCGCTCCGAGGCAATTGGCTAAACAATAGCTTAACAAACAATTGAAATTGCAGAAGTTCCCGATTTGAGGCAGTATTTGTAAGACAGCTCATTGGCAGAAAGGTATAGTATTCCTCCATTTGGATGCCGATTTGATTTCAGGTCCACTAGGCACTCATCAGCGATTCGTGTAGGGTTCCTGTCAAAATTACTTCAAAGCAACCTGGAAGTAGCTAGGGTTTTCGGCAGAGGCGACACCTGAGGATGTAGTGGGTTAGGTGCCTACGATGGCCGTGGGATGTACTTTTGTGTATGAACTGAATGAGGTGCGCGCGTCCACGCGTCCTTGGACCCTACAAGGACTAATAAAGTAGTCGTCCACATGGAAACACAGGCACGTAGTGATAGTGATGCTAAAACATCCTCCCAAATGCAGTTCGAATTCTCTAGAACACTAGGAGAAAAAACGCAATGACAAACTTAAATACTGTGCGTGGATGAGCGCACTCGCTGTCAGGATGAGTGGAGATGAAGGCAGGGAGGGGGAGAGGGAGCGAGAAATGCCCTGCTTGACCCACCCTCTGGCCCAATAACAAACGCCCTTCGGCTGTGCGCGCTTTGGCTTGGCGTTGACAAATCGGCTTTTCGAACACCGGGAGCTGCGAATCTACCTGCTCAGTCTCCCTTCAGTAGTAAAAACAAAAAGCATTACTTCGAAAACATCAACAGTGGCTACAAGAGGAAATTAGAAATAATTTGCTGGCCGTTGATCGCTGTTCGATTGTAGTTAATTTCCGCGAAATAAGGCCGCTCCCGATACCGACTGGTTAAATAAGGGTGCTACTAAAATTTCGCCATGCAAAAACACCCATTCGGGTTCTGTCCACCTCGCAGATTATCAAGAGGGCAGGCAAACAAGCAGGCAAATAGGGGTGTGCTTACCGACATAGCCTATTTGAATGGCGAGCTTGGTGAGTTTAGTCTGAAGGACGGACTTTTCCTTGCGCGGCTTCGACTTCTTCTTTTTCTTCTTTCCCTCGTCGTCACCGTCGGCAGCGGCCTTTAGTGCGACCGCCTCGGGTGTCTTTTCGAGCTCCTTCGGCGCCTTCTTGTCGAATTTCTTCCCATCGCGCGTAGACTGAGTGACAGCCGCCGCCGTCGCCGCTGTTGCAGCTTCAGCTGAAAGAGAAAACAGATGGGAAGAGCTTTGGTCCAAGGGTTCTAGAAGAGTGCTACAGTGGCTTCGACAAAATTCTATGAAGATGTAAAAGGAAAATAACATTCCTTGCAAGAAATAAGGAGAGGCTGGAGACTTAAGTGTGCTGTCATGTGGTTGAAGCATGGGAGTACTGCATATTTTAGGTTAAGGCTGGCTCAGCCGGTTGGTCCTAACATGTGAGTAGTACTACCACAAACTTGGGTTCACGCGATTTCAAGCTGAATAGATTAGCCACAGACAAGTATTCGAGTGCAAAGCTCCTATCTGAAAGCAAACCCTCAATACGAGACTGCCTTACGAAGCATATCCTACACTACTGAACAGATCAGGAGTCTGGATGGTTTGATGGGGGGGGCAGGCACCGAGTAGCAGACACACTCACTTTAGAAAGTACATCAGAATCCACTATGACTTTATTACATTCCTTCTACTTCGCCTAATTCAATAACAATAGGTTCCCCTCAACTACTCCGTATTTTTACCGACAATTGTTGTAAGAGAACATTTGCATGAGCTACTCAGAAAAAAAACTTTCGTGGTGATTTTTTGAGAATTAAAGCAAGCCAAATAAAAGATGAAAGCGAAGGCTAGAAAAGATTTCCTCACTGAACTTTCCTCCCCCCTTTTCCCACCCCGCGAACGGTCTTCAGTAGGTACGCAACGGTAGGAGAACAGCAAGAGAGCAGCAGAATATGCTAATTAGAAGACGGTGAAGAAAAGACAAGGGAAGAGGAAGAGAGACCATGATTAAAAGACAAAAGATACAACGATTAAGATTACTCATGTTCAATTTTCGGCATTTTCTGCTCACCTCGATTTGTGGACCCTGACACCGGTGAGTAAATGGGCACTATCCAAATAAGAATGCTACTTCCTCTTTTCCACAGTTGTTTGTTTCAAGTCTGTACCTCTACACAATTCCCCCTTCCGGCGATGACTGCTTTTGTGGTAATTTGGACCAGCAATAGTGCTTTATTCCCCATATGCTAGGCCAGGGGTTACTTAATCACCACCAAGCGATGTCAATTAGAGTTATCGCATATTAATCCAATAAAATAAATTTTTCATCCCAAATACACTTTTTGCACGAAGTTACCTAGAAACAGTAGGTCAGTTTTCATAATTTCAACATTGACGGTAGTGCCTGTATAAATGAAACATAAAAGTGTACCTTACATTTTCCATTCAACTGGGCAAAGAGTTCTTAATATACAAAGATACAGCGAAATCAGTCGTTTAGTTTGCTGCATAGGATTGCTAATGACTCAGCCTTCGATTGAAAGAGCAGTTAATCTCATCACGTTTCCCCCTTCAATTCGACCACAGCTTTACCTTTGGTGGAAACGGAAGGAGGAATCAACTGAGAACAAAATTGCGGGTGAGTGGCTGAATTACCTTTCTTCTTTTTCTTCTCCGATTCCTCGTCAGTGGCTCCTAAAAGCGCGAAAATCATGCCGGCCTGTGAGTTCACACCGACTGCCGTGATGACAATACGTCCCGAGCCCTCCACAACATTCGTGCCTGTGGGCAGACAACGAAAAAACACTTGGATATGAAGTTAGAACCGGAAATCACTTATCAGAGTTTCTTATTAGGGCATTTTAGTTGGACTCATATTGATCTAATCTACGTCCCGTCATGAGCAACGTTGAGCGAAGTGATTAGGCAAAAAGTAGCCTCACCCTTCACGTTTCCCATCAATCATCGGTCACATTCACAAAATAATTTATCTATCTGAAGATTTTCCCATGGAAAATGCCTTTTCGATAGTGTCACAAGGAGCAAGAAGCAGAGAGTACTTTGGGCGTGACTACCGAGGAAATAAGTCTCTTGGAAGTCACATGATGCGACAAATAACGAGATGAGACCATCACAAGTAGTTTAACAGTTACAGGACCAATGGAAGAGGTAACTTTTCTCTACGTCACGCTCTGCTCATTAAGCCTGTTATTCAAACGATGACGCACAGTCCTAGATAGAGGCTCAAACGCCACTTGGTTGCAATTTACCTCTGCCGATCTAGGCCCATGCACTATGGAAGTAGTCTGTAACATCCGCCTGAGTCACCGTTAGCGGCCCTATGCATTCTACACAACCTTCTACACTAATTAAACTGAGACAATGCATTCCAAACTCTTAACAGCATAATGAAAGCTGCTAGACCTCTAGGAGCAGCTGAAAAGCAGTAGGACGCCCACCCGTTTTCCTCAAAGCTGGATACTCACCACTACACTGCACGTGCAATTTTAAGGTATGTGAAGTTGGACAGTTCTTAGGTTATGGTCGTCTGTCCCCTTTACAAATGTTGCTCCCATCCAATCTTGCCTGGTTTCTCACTACAGAAGTGCAGTAATCCGTTTCGATGTGTCAAGGCGATGAGGATGATGACTGACAGATGCTTTTCTTAAGTGTCGTAGTCGGTCCGAAATTACTAATTACACGCCACTCAACTGAAGTGTAGAAATCTGGTGTAGCACATCAAAGCGTCATTTGGACTTCTGACATCTAGGTTCCTCCAGGTCCAAGGGAGGCTTTCAGGGGCCCCAATAATGGAGTCAGACGGTCGTGAACTTTTGCCACGCTTTTCGACCAAATGCCGCATACATGTTAAGTGAATGAGTGTGCGCTGACTCACTAGTCGCACACACAAGAGAACACAGCAGGAGGTTGCAACCGAGGCTATTTCAATCTCCACCTACTCCTTTTCTCTCGATGTAAACTGCACGAAAACTAAATAGATTCGATGCCTTATTACTTCTACTATTATTATCACATCCATATGGGTGCCTTCTTTTGTTAGGTTATCTAGATGCTTTCCTTCAAAGAAGTTCTCGAAAATGGCATCAGCATTTCTCATGGCACTTGCTGAAATCAGTTAGAAATGAAACCATTCGAATCAGCTAAATCGAAGGGGGCAAGTATGAAAGTGGGAGCCTTATTTGGAAGCTCGAGATGAAGGTTAGTTTACACTATGCTGAATCAGCATTTTGCTCAACAAAGCACAAAATACTTTTAAGCGGGGCTATATAGCTTGCTTTAACGCGCAAACAGGAAGTAGTAGGTTGTATCAGTGGCCAGTTAGCCTCCATCAGTCCGCCCTCCCTCTGCCCTAGTACCTACAAAAAATACATTAACGCTTCAAATAGTCGGGAAGGATGAAGACATTCATGTGTCTGAGAAAAAACTTCATCTAACTTTTTACAATCACAGTGTCGTAGTTAATAGATTTTATGCATGCCTAGCGATGCGTTCGAACAAGCGACAGCAGCAGTTACACCCGCAGGAACAGTTGAAGCAGCAGGCGCACAGGCCTGAACGCGTCAAAACCCAATGCATGAGTGGAAACCCTGCTCAACCCTGCTCAAGATCATGCCATCAAACACACGCACAGAGATAGATCGAGTTCTCTGGTGTTTCTGAAAAAAAGACTTGCGTTGGCTTGCGAACGGAAGAGAAAATAGTGTGACTCATCCCACTTCCCGTCCGGAACAGGTGTGCATGCAAGGTCCCTCTTCTCTATCCCCATCACGCATCGCTGTGTAAAAAGATATTTGACCTATCTTTCACAACCCCACCCCTTATTCCAGCTTCTAGTTACATCAACGCGCTAATCTGACATCTCTCTCAACAAGAGGTTGAATCTCACCATCGTTGAAGAGCAAAATTAATTCTCTAAACAAAACCATTCTTTCATCAGCGCCTAAAAGTGATGCAGATGAGTCTTAGGATTTCAACACAAGATATTTATATTGCCTTATTCACCAAGTTCAACTACAGTAGATGGATGGGAAAACGAAGAACTTACCGGAAAAGAGGCAGACGTCTTTGCCTTCACTCTTCTTCACCTGGTCGGATTCGCCAGTGAGAGCACTCTCGTCAATCTTCAAGTCGTTGCCTTGGATAAGGATACCATCAGCGGGCAGAAGATCTCCTAAAATGAACAAACCTGCGCTTTATTAATTGCGAGGTTTGTCCGTGCTGTAATGGACTTCTAAATGTCTTCAGGGCAAAATTAGCTGGGTATTATTTGTTAAATTACTTAAAATTAAGATCTAGGCAGGCTCCATTGCCTCGAAGGGCACAAGGAAATATTAACCAGTGATTTGAATGTAGGCTGAGGCAGATGCACTGAGGGGTCGATAGGAACTTCCTCACACCTCACTAAGAGAATCGACTGAGACAGAGTGGAAATGGAGATAGTTCGAACGAGGCGCCTTTAATTGCATTATCGCCTGTTAAATCAAGCACAGGGTAGACTGGAAGCACCAAATCAGGTTCCACTAATAAAACAACACCGCACCAGTGACACCGTCTCAGTCAGCACAACAGAGTAAGACTGATAAAACCTAGAAAATGAACACATTTATTTCCATTTACTGGGTCAGTTTGACGAGTGTAATCAACTCATAATTTATGGAATGATAAATATCAAATAGCCTGAAGCACTTAAATTGGTCTCGCGCACGATAACAGAGCTCGAAGACCTGTTCAGCTGCTGCTAGCAAGCGCTAAATCCAGGCAATTACGCAATCTATTCAAGCAATAGAACTATTCTAACCTAGATACTCGGTAAAAAAGCACGCCATCGATTCACCCACCTTTGAGCCTATTTGAGCTTCGAAAATGCTACTCAGGTCTCACCCGTAGGAGGCCAATGTTTTTCGCCTCTCATAATTTGAGTCTAGACAAATTCGTATAATTCGGCTGGGATTGGAAGTCTGCATAAAAGATTCATTCGATAGCTTCAAGTATGATGAAGTGCTCGTGTCGCTTCTCCACCAACGAGGATTCTAGGGGGCGATCCTTTTATACCAATCCAAGTAGTTCTCCTAGTCATGTCGTTTTCCTGCCAGGTTGGTCCTGGTTTTTAGAGAATGACAGACAAGCCTTTATCATGACTAATATATTTTTCGTATTTTTTACCGAGCAGCACTAGCAGCAGTAATAACATCGGGTTGGGGAGGTGAAAGTAAAACTCGTTTGTCAAGCGCAGGCGGCAGAGACACTACTGGACTACGAGTGCGTTTAGGGAAAAAGGGGTAGGGGTGGGGAGAGTGCAAGGCGAGCGGGACGAGGATTCCCACTCTTCCTCCTTCTCCGCCTTCTGCTGCTTGAAGCGGCCATTGCAGTAACTATAATAATAACTTTGTCAACCCTTACAGAAACAGTGGTTACAAAAATAGAGCAGTAATTATGGCTCTATCTCTCGCCCTTCCTCTCTAACCTACTCACACACACACACCTGCGGTTTGAAACCGAGACAAAGTCCTAAGCAAGATTCTTACAAAGGAAAAGGTACAAACTGGAGAATAATGGAAGATTTGGAAAACGTTGCGATTTTCAGCGAAATGTGATGCATAGCCGTTATATATCCCGACTTTTCAAGGTTTCAAGTTGTTTCGTGTAAACGCGGACTAGCATTTTGCTGAATGAGAAAATCGGATGAAAAACTTGCTAAGTTTGACCTTTCAATGCCAGCTTTTAAGTAACTTTTATGTCTTGTGACATAATAATGAAAAATTTTAGAGGAGCACTTTTACGTCCTTCTCTATTAAACGTATTAATTTAATGGCGAAGACATTTTAGTGAAAGAAAACCAGACAGTTACTAATTAAACCACTTCTCCAAAAGATTAATATTGCAAGTGTCAAATCACCACAAAGTACACCAATCAGACGTTAAGATAAAAGCACGCAATAATTTTGGTAAAATGAGTGCATTAGTTGGATTCAACGACCCCACCCTAGTTGTTAAATGCACAAGTCAAGTCTTGAGAGTGCAGGAGGAGTAGAAGCGAGAATAGAAGCGGCACACACCGTATTTGATCTGGCAGACGTCGCCGACGAGGATGTCGGCGATGGGCAACTGGACGAGTTCGCCCTGGCGGATGACAGCGAACTTGTGGTCGGATTCGATTTTGTCCTGCAGGCCGCGAAACTGGCGCTCCTTGGACCAGTCGTTAAAGGCGATCACCAACACCACCACGATCACAGCCACCAGGATCGCCACGCCCTCGATCCAGCCCGCCTCGCCCTCTGTCTCGTCCACCGCGTTCGCCGAGTCGACGTCTGTCAAGGTCATCAAACACCATACAAAGCAGAGATCTTTTGACCTTCTGTTTAAAAAAGCACATTTTGCGGTCTTCTTGACCACCCATTCTAAACTTCAGAGCTAGCTGGCAACCACTGCAAATGCCGTCACTACTCCGCTTCCTGTTTGGTCACTCCGTGTGTCCAATAAATACAATTCAAAAAATTGTTGCCAATAGCGCACAGAACAACTTCCTGGCTTACCATACAGTTGACTTTCGCTCCGTGATAAAGGCTCCAACAAAAGCTAAGATTCCTGTGACTGTCGGAATTATGAATGCAAGGACTAAGCAGAATCGGTCTCCACTTTGTTTCGAGAAATTATGAGTTAACAGACTAAGCTTTCCTTATTCGAAAATAGTGATTGTCTCCTAAATTGTCAGTTAATCGATAAGAGGCTCAAGTGCACATGAAATTGTAGAACGAACCATGATTGCGGCGACCACTTTAAGCTCTTCCAAAATAAAAAAATATGTAACGAATCAGTGAATTTTATCCCCCCTTTCACTATGTGTACTCGTACATGGTAGAGAATTGACCACATTTATTACCCGGTCATAAATGGAAACGAATCTCCCCTTTGATTTTCTCCCCCAAACCATCGAGCTTGCGAATTGGGTTACTTTGCCCACCTTCAGCCAAAATGCTTGCCCAGTTCAAAATCGGCAAATCGAACCGACTTTTGTACCCATAGCTCCATATTTATTACTGGAGATTGTTAAAATCACTTCCGGTTTCGCCAGTTCAGACAATGAGTGCTAAAATTGCAAGGCCGTTATGATGACAGACAAAACTCCTGCCTCCTCTGTAGATCAGTGATGCCTAGTCAGGAAACCCGTACCCTGATAGTCACGTACTATTTCTTCTGTTATTTGCACTAAATAAGACCTGTCATTACCATGGCAAGCAGCTAAAGCAGCACATTATATTAGCGATACTGACAGGTGCGGCAGACGAATTCCTGCATTTAAATGCTCCTGTCACACTGCTAAGTTGCTGAAGAAAGAAGCAGCGAGTCGCAAGAGCTCATAAGAGTGCACAGAAGCTTTCAAGCACCTAATTAAACTGAGAGGCAAATATGAAAACAAGGAGGCGCAGATGCAGAGGCCACATTAGCCAAGTCAGACAAGCGCATCGTAAGCAGAGCAGTACATGTCAGCAGAAAGAGAACATTTTGAGCTGGCAGGACCAGCCTTTTCACCACTCTCTCTCTCTTCCTATCTTTCCGTTCTTTTTCACACCCCAAAGTAAATCAGTTGGAAATAAAGAGGGCCAGTAGAAGGAAGAAACACAAGTTAATGCATTCTCATATTAAAGGGCCGACTTGAGAAAACTTGGTCTAGGCTTGATCCTGAATAGAAGGAATAACTCTACCTCCCATTATACAAAAAATCAATAGTCTAACAGAGTCGTCATTAATTTATCAATTCAATATTTTTTTATTTTCTTCTGCACCATATTTATTTACACCTCGAACTGATTTCTGCTAACCACAACACTCAGCAATAAGGCTCGCCAGGCTGAGACATAACAAGCCTTCATTTAACTTTGCTGGCAACCGCTGCCAGTCGCCTAAAATTCCAAGGCGTATCATTAAGCGCACTATGCGACTAACAAGCGCCTTTGCCTACCATACACACACAATGCATTGAACCAATAATTGAAAGCTTGCTCTTGCTCATTTCGATTGCCTGAAGACATGGTGACACCTTTGAACAATTACTGAGAAAATGTTGTCGAGCAGTTAGTGATTGTGGACCAGGCCAGTTGAGGAGAGGCGCCGGCAGAGTCTCAAAGAGGTGAGCCTACCGCAGCGAGAGAGAGAATAGAACTGCGAGGCGTCTTCCAACTAGCTTATGCTCAAGAACAAGCCTCATCGTCCACACCACCCAAGGAATGTTTTACTTGTTGGCTGGGTGCGCATGAATCAAAATCGTTCGAACTCTACCAACTACACTCCTTTTTCGACTTGTTACATGGGAAATTGCCCCATCCTGGCTGTTTGGCATGTGCCAGCAAATAACAACCACACGCGTTCCTTAAACACGCTCCCAATTAAGGGACTCTAAAGCCTAGTCTTCATATCGGAGCAGGAGGGGGAGAGGGACACCGACTTGAAAGACGCGAAGACGGAAAAACATTTATGAGGCTTGTTGTTCCACGGCATTGTGTGTGTTCGCTCAGTGTCATACAATAGGACTTCTCGGTCCACATGGAAGAACAAAAAATATCCGCTCCAAAGTCGTTTTTCACAACCCGACAATGCGGTAGACTAAATACAAAGCCCTTGATGAAGTCCATTGATAATTATAGAAAGCCTTCAATTGCATTTCCATTAGTTCAGGCGTAAAATAACCAAAAAAATTATTCACTTTGCCAATCTTTCGACAAAAAGAATGAACTGAATCATGGATAATTTATAAGGAGACTTGCAAAGTAAATGTGGAATAAAGCCCGACTAAGTATCAGGACTCTAAATGTTACTGACGCCTAAACTTTTACCAAATCACTTGTAGAAAAACAGGTATCTAATGTGAAATTCAATTTTAGCAACTCCACTCTCCATCTCAGGCAATAAGTGGGCTTGGGGAAGGGAGTTGTATCACATAGATGTGGGAGCCTTACATCCGGTCGTGAGATGCTTAGAGATAGCACACGCTCACACGCAGGCAAACGCTCTGGTCAACTCAACTGAAACGGGAATGGAATTGGGTTGGAATTAAAATGTACGACCTCTGGGCGAGAGTCTGTGTGCATTGAAATCAAGCAAAAATAACAAACAGCGAAGGTCGCAGAAACTATCAACTACCGATGGAGTTTTCTTTAATAACTACATTTGTATAAAAAGGATAAGTTGCCTTGAAAGCGTGATTTCCTCCGCTCGTGTCTGACTTTTTTGTTTTTGGCACCCATTTCAACATTTGAAGAAGCTGAACATGGGGCAACTTCTAAAAAAACGAGGATAAGACCTGGTCCCCCCATAACAGTAACGTAGTGTGATTCAGTGACGGGTTAAAAATACGAAGACAAAATTATATTTCGGGTAAGTTAAGACACCAATCCCAGTGTAGGCATTTAACACATTCAGGGAATTGTGCTTTGACAGCGAAATTACACTTTTAGTGCGCAAGTACTCTCCTACTTGGCTAACATAATTGAAAGCCCGTCAAAATTGTTATTCGCTTTCCTGACCCTTCAAGAAACAAGAGAGGGGGGCACTGAGCTCACTCCTCAAGTCGCATTATCCAACTGTCATGATGTCCGACCAATAAAAATGTTTAACTCCGTCGTTTCCAGAGTGGGCTGCAGAGACCTCCACTAGCCGTTTAATAACCATAATTAAACTCTCAATGAGTGAGGCACACAGAGATGGCGGTGCTGGCAAACGGGAAAATTGTTGAATAAGAGATCATGGGAAATTTTAAGTGTCTTAAAAGGATTCCGGTATGCAGATAGCAAGTCTGAGATTTATCGGAGATCCCAAGGAAGCACTACACAGCAGTAAGTCCAGCTAAAAGCACGGATGCACATCGTGTGCCTAGACTGCACCTACAAACCATAGGTAAACCTATTATACATTGTATAGGCTCGATCGCCCTTTTAACCCTCACTTTATTGCAGTTACCAGTCTGCACTGCAACTCGAGAAATACAGACACTCGAAGTTGGCTGCAGCGTTGCCCTCTTTTACTCCTGGCTATTACTGCGACTCCGTGACAATCCACTAAACCGAGTACATATATAGCAAGCAATATGCTCGGGCAGAAGTGCTCTTGTGTCCTCAGTGAACCTCTGCCCATAAGTGCTTTGTTGTCGGAGTAGAAGAGGGAGAGCGTCTTGAGTTGGCAGGGGAGAGCTGGTGACTTTACTGCAGTTTTATTGGGATGTTTCATTAAAGGAGCAGGGCCATTTCAGGAGCTGGAGTGAAGACGGGAGTGGAGCGACAGAAGGAGGGAGGGTCATGGCGAAGGGCCAATATGGCACTCACGCAAGGGCGTATCAAGGAAGAAGAGCGCGCCCCGCTCTTTCACGTCAAACCTATGCCCTCCGTTCAACAGAACGCACTCAGAGTAATAATAGCAATAGCTGCAGTGCAAATCTGCACATTGTCTCCCCTCCTCCTTCTCCTCGTACGCTGCTACAATTATTGCTGCTATAAATACCAGTTACTTACATAGTTACGTTGCTATGGGCGAGCTCGATGGCTTACCTTTTGGCCATTGATTACGAAATCGAAGCTCCACTCTCTTGGATGTGGTAACCTTGAAGGATCTTCACCGACTTCGAATTAGCAACGGTAACCGAAGTTGACACTAGAACGGATACCATTTCTAGGCGTTCAAGAATTCAATTTAAAGGCTCAACTCAACCCTATAAGGGTCAAGGGACACCAATAGTAGGCTTCAAACACTAAAGCAAAACTGTCATGCGTAGTCTAGAGTTTTAAAATTAATTAAGCCGAATCTAGTTCGAAGAACAGTAAAAGGGGAGGTTAAGTTGTTTTTTTTTCAGGACCAAAAGACGAAGAGGAGTTTTTTAAATTCCCCTTCCCAATTACCGGCTGCGTACGTATGCGTGCGCGGATAGGTCAAAGTGACCGGGATGTGACCTCATTTCACCTATAGCGGCAGCAGCAGCAGTGAAGGAAGAGTGGTCACAAGCATTTCCCAGCCCTCTCCTCGCCAATTATTCCGAGAACACAGACTGCGCCTCTCCTTCGAGAAATCCGATCCCCTTTCTCACGCGGATCTCATGTTTTCCTGTGCATAATGTGCTGAGTATATGGTCATTTTCTTTTTCAAAGGTTAATTTCAATCGTGAAAGAAGTTCAGATGAGCAAAGTATGCTGGTTGAACCTTAACACCGATGAAGAGATTTTGCACAGACATTCATGCTCCTGATCTCTGTCATTGAACAGTGTTCATGGGAAGAAAACACTGGATGAGAATACCCTTATTCATTCGCAGTGCTCAAAGATTCCTCGTGTGTGTGCACTGCCTTCCTATAAACTCACTTCCTCTGAAAGTTGATGGTAGAGCTTTTAAGGACAAGCTAGCAAGCAGTCCGTCATTTCAACTAGAAGTTGCTTTTTCCCTCTTCATGTTCTGCGCAATCACGGAGGCCTTCATTTTTATCAGATGGTTTTTCTGGGAAAAATTTCTAATTCAGTAGAGTACTCTTCCTCTACGCCTCTCCGCTCCCTTTTGATCATGAAACAACACATTTCCAGGAAGATTTTATCGCCTTTTTGCCCTAACACAAGAAAAAGCCCAAAGTCGGTTAGAGAGGGCGAACGATTTTGACGAAGGAGCAGGCGAGATTCGCCATCTTTTGCCGCCAGCTAGGGACCAGAGAAATAAACACTTGCGGTCCATAATTCACTCAGGCTCCTTGTCTCCTCAAAGGACGTGGGATATAATGCAACCTTCTGGCTTTCCACATCAGCTGCCTCTGAATTCTTCTCACAGAGTGTTGGACAGAATGCTCTGACAGACTTCGTACTATTTTGCTTAAAATGAAGAGATTTTAACTAATTCTGGAGCGTACAGTTCGTGTGGTAAGGACAGATCTTATCAAATGGAGTGAACGCAACCTAAGTATTACCGCCATTCCATGCCTTTTGAAACACCTTTCTATTTGTGCGAGCAAAGAGGGTTTGTATATGGAAATCATCCCAACTCATAAGTGGAACAGTAAATGCGCTTCGTAGTTCAAAGGACACAGCCTCACCACTTTAGGGTAAAAGTCAGCAACAATGATTCAGGTCATTGAAAAACCTGAATACACATGAAGCGCGCTAAAACCAAATGATTTATTTGCCTTCATTTCCAAGCTACTCGGTCCAATGTTCACATGAATAGAATTTGAGCCCCGTGAAGTATTGACTGGATTTTCAGCGAAGTTTAGTCCACAGCTGGGCTTAGAAATTTTTCAGTCAATTTGAAGGAGAAAGGTAATGGTCGATCCCATTAAGGAATGAAAATCTACAACGCACTAGCTTTCCCAGGATGCATAACTACCTACAAAATGTGACTGCCAATCCGAGTTACTGCCACTGGCACTACCTGTGACTCACGCACACAATGAAGGGTTCTGAGCCTGGGAGCATATTCACACTGCGCTCCGAACAATAAAACTGCTCTAACTAGCCAACTTCGCTGCTTTCTCGCAAGGCGTAATCGCCGGCGCATGGGTTCCACGTAAAAAAAACCATGTGGTAACTCGCTAAAGGTTTCAAAGCATTGGCGAATTCCGAACAGCTCAAGGCAGTACAATTGGAGAGCGAAGCCACTATTACCAACTCCGCACACCAATAACGAGCTCTCCTGCCGGGGGCAATATCGCTTTTGCATGCACTTAGCTGTTAAATAAGATAGAACATAAATATCATGGGGCTTCGTAACTGCAGTTATTGAAATACTCTATTTGACAAACAGAACTGGAACAAGGCATAATTGAGCAAACGATAGCCATACCTTTGATTTGAATTTTTCCCAACTTTTACAGATATAATTAACAAATGCACTAACTCAATGCCTGAAAATCGAGCAATTTCATTAGGACCTATTCACAATAATAACAGCTTCTACGGGAAACTTAGGAAAACACAAATTTTCAGCAGGTTTGAGAATTTTAGAAATAAAAAATGAGGAAAGAGAGGACCCACATTTGGTGTAGAGGGAAAGGCCGAGAGAGACGAAGGCGGCGACGATGAGGATGATAAGGGTGACATCTTGCATGGCCTCCCACACGAGGGTGCAGAATCCCTTAGGCGGCTTCGGTGGGATCACGTTGGTCCCGAACACTTCCCTGCGCTCTTGGAAGTCCGATCCCGACAATCCTACGCAAGTACGCACGCACACACATTGAGAGAAGGACACATCAGACTGGGATATATAATTAATGCGTTGTACTAGTTTTCTATACGCTTGTACGCAGCAGACCTCAGTTAAGGGGAGGGGGCACCATAAAAGTGCACCACAGGGTTCTAAGGGAATCATTTGTAATAGGATATCTGTTCGTTTCAAACGGTGAGCACATTCCTGAACAGTCCGCAGTTTATTACCCCTTTATGGATGAGCTAATTAGGTCAGACATAAACGAAGTTTACTGTGCAACGAAGACTATTATAGGGGTGGGTTAAATCATTCCTTAAAAACACGGGTTCCTGGCTTATGTTCATCCCAATGCGTGCGGGTTAGGAAGACTAGTTCATGTTGACCTCAGCCCAAGAGCATACGTATGGTTAACAATAACGAAGAACCAGGGCTTTGCACATGAAGGTATCTGAGAGATATCGTAATAAAACGAAAAATGCACATGGTCAACTATTTTAAATGCGCTATTAGAGTGACATAAGCCACATTTTATATCAGACGAAAAAGCTGAACATTTTTTGTTTGATATGGACCTTATTAAAACAACTGAAGAATTTCTCACAAAAACCGGATGAGCTCCAAGTGCGACATCACCATTAGGTAACGCAATTGTATAACTCGGTAAACACAGTACTATTTTCCAAGGCTTAAATTGGAGAAATTGTTTCTCGACGTTTTTGAAGTAACCACTTCGGTCGCCAACGCACGAAATTTCCCCAACTTGCCGCAAAATAGCTATAAACATAGCTAACAGAAAATTGCATAAAATTGTATATAAATAGCCCGTGCAGCAATACTAGGACCCCAAGACTAAGAATTTTAGTGTGTTTATCAAGGATCTAACAAATCACGACAAATACCGATGGCCCAGAAGCCGAACGAGGTATAGAGAAGAAGGCATTTAGTTATCAAGGTCTTTGCATAGACGAATGAGAGCATGAGAAATTGACAGAAAGGAACTTACCGTCATGGGTGGAGGTTTTGAGTTTCTTACAGAGGCTCTGGATGCCGCCGTAGTGGTCGTTGAGGTACTTTGTGCTGTCGGGCCCACGGGCTTGCATGAGCGTTTGCAGGTCCGCTATTGTCACCTCGAACGAGGAAGGCCGTGCGGCAGCCGCCGCTGCTGCGGTCGCGTTCTCTTGGTTAGTCTTGCTTTTGCCCATTTCCACGAGACGTTTTTGGCAGTTCTTTGTGAATTTGTTTCTTTAACAATAGGGATCTAAACGGAATAGGCCGTTGAGATTGGTCTCTGAAAACCCCAAGACGAGTTAGGATTATTTTTGGGCTCGCTTTAATTAGGGAGAGCGACCTTGCACTCGACTGGGGAAGCAGGGAGAGGAAAATTACAGGGCGAAAGGAAAGGGTAACGAATGAGCACTTCATTATGATCTGCTGAAACACTGTAAACACTTAGTGTAAAGGTGATGGTGTACACTAGTCAGCCTATGTAGTTACAAATACACGGGCTGACCTTAGGAGTAAGTTGAGGGCAGACAGAGGTGTTCAAAAGTCCAAACGGACCCACATAGAAGATATTTTCTATTTACAAATCGTATTTGTACGTACCGATCATGACAAAAAGGCAAGAACAAAACTACATAAAGCATAGAACCGAACACCAAATTTCGGCGCCTAAATCGCTAAGAAGCTCTTTAATGTACTACGTTATCTGAGAATTTTAAAAAGGAATAAAAAAGCTATCAGCTGATGACCAGGAAAGTTTTTGGCATTAAAAATGAATATATTCTTATAACTAATCGAATAACGAAATGTGGCGCAAAAACCGGTTGAAAACACACTATATAAACTGTAATTGAGCCAGAAAAAGTACACACACAAAAGAGAGATTCAAACTTGAAAGTAGAAAAAAAGCAGACAATGCGAAGAAGACCATCACTGAACGAAATACTTCCTAACACACTAAAACGGATAAAGCTGAAATAAAACGGACAGAAAGCGGGTCCGTGAGTAATAACACGGTTCAAGCGACAACATAAGAAATCGCGGAAAGCATAAGACCCAAGCTTAAATTTTGTTTAAGTTAGGAAAACAAACAAAATATTGGATACGTTGCAGGTATACATAACCAGTAAGTGGATGTATCAAAAAAGATCTACGAGTAAATATGGGAAATAGAGCAATAACACGGTGGTAGAACAGACTGTAAATAAATGACTAAATTAAACCAATAACATCACAACATAAAACAGGCCCTGGAATAGTTTCATGAAAATGATGTGTGAATTAACGCGTCAAAATTTATACTGAGGAATAAGGCATATAAACAGAAACAACAAAAATGAACGAAAGATTTGGATACATAAGAAAATTATTCAACCTTGAAAAATGCCAACTCCTAGCACACGGTCACGTAATCCCACGAAACCCAAGTAATTAGGAAGCGAAGAGCGCGCTATTGTCGAAAAGCATATATTTGATTGATTTAAACAAAATGGCAAAATTACACATTTATGGGAACAGACCCACAGAGTGAGTTAAATACACTTCTTTTCCACAATTTGTTTTCCAGATTCTTCATATTCATGCCGAGATATCCACATTTGTTGGAATGTACCCTAGAATGCAACGTGCAATAAAATTGGGAGCGACCGTACCAGTGATCCCAGGATAGAGCCCCCGACCCAGTTAGAGAATCGTCTTTCCATAAGAGAGCTTGGGAAGTTAACTTTCAGTCTCATGCTCTACAAATAATATCATCCCAAAAATTAGATACCGATGGCGTCTTCATGCTGAGGTCCCTTTGAAGGCGATCTGTGAATCCGACGATAAGACTTGTCCCACCAACAACAACAATATTGTTGTAAAAATTCTACAAAGGTTACATGAAATCCATCATACCGGTCTAACGTCAATATCACACAGGGAAACACTACTGGAGACGATGTGACTCATTGATAACTCCGAGCTACCTCCACTTTGCTAAAAAGTAAGTTTACGTAGACGAAGATTACCGGAAGAACAGAGGGATCAAATAAAGCCTCAGGAATTTGAAATCTCTCGTGACCCAATTCTACATTATACCCATTCGGAAATTCGTAAGTGATTGTCGGTATCGTCTCCATTTGTCTGAAATTACGGAAAGTTATCAGTACAGAATGCAACATTCCAAATGCTTGTAGAAACTTAAGTTACCACTCAAAATACTATATAGCAGGAATATCTCTGAAAATATGCTACTGGCTTCAAATAAGTAAATGCATTGACAGTAAATCAGGCACCTTGAATAGAACTAATGGACACACTAGGCGACATGAACACAACGAATAATTTTGAGACAACTAACGTACCCTTGATCATAACGCTCATCAGATATTTGGAGAACAGTAGCGGCGAAATCTTCCATTAAATGCTACAGGTTCATCAAGTAAATACAAAATATATTAAGAAAAACTATAGTAATTTCCCACAACCTTAAATAGTCAACAATAATTTTCTGCAGCAAGAAAGTTGCAACTACAGAGGAGAACTGACCTGCTCCATAAAGTTCTTGTATGAGTCCGTCAGTGGAGGCAAATTCTTTTCAGTCCAACGAGGAGTCTCCCGATCTTTCACGGGTTCCTGACATTAATAGAAGCCGAATGTAAAAAATTAAAAGTGGCGGATATAAAATCGACTAATAAATTGATGTTTTAATGGTATAAAAACTCAACGAAGCTCGAAATAAACAAAATATTATAGTACGAACCTTCGATGCTACTCGATAATAAGGTATCGGTTCCGTTTTCAGCTCCTCCTTTATGAGTTTTGCGCATTGTCGTGCGATAAAATCCCCTGCTAATGGAGTACGAACAACCCCCTGAAGTAAAACGCGACCGTCGTAAACCGGAACTGCTGAAGCGCAGGAGGCTCCACAGTCCAAGACAAGACCGGTGTGTCTCCCATTAGCGAAGCACGCAAGAGCTGCACTCTTGGCTAAGTAAAATGCAGGAACCTAAAGATGCAATTATTTGTCCGGGAGGTACCTCAAATTTCTCAAAAAGAATTTCTGTTAGTTTTTCCCTCTTGGCCTTCGGATTCCACGAGGGCTCAGAGAAGAGAATTGGATGTTGAGATTTCTCCACTGGGATGAGGAAGTTTATCATATAGTTTACAACGTCTTCAAATACATCCCAATCTTCAACTAGACAAAATAGACTTTAAAATGTTATACTTACTTAATCCATCTTTAATGAAAGAATTTATTTCCATTCTTTCACATGGAGCATATATATTATTTCCAATTATGCGTTTTATTACTGATGACTCGTCTTTTGCAGGAATTATACCAATACTACTTGGCATATCGATCTATTATAAGTGTATAATACAAAATTAATCCCCAAACTTTGGGTGTATCCTCTCCGGCAAAACCTCCACGTAAAGTATGAGAACCAAGATCAAGTACGATGGCTCCTACTTCATCTTAAACAGCAAATATTTAGCTGTTAACAAAAATAAGTGAGCATACCACTCATTTTCCTTTGAAAAACCTAAACCAGGCGGATACACTTTAACGATTTAAAACAATTTTTAAATACGTGTATGGCTGAAATGATTTTTGCATCGCCATTCAAACTTATATCCTTTGGTACTATTTGACTACTTATTTAGTCCATATTTTCAAATTTGCATTTTGTTCTTTTTAAAGCAAATATGATACCTCATGAATTAGCATATTGGAGATATATGTTGTGCTATATAATTTTTACAGCTAGTTCTTGTTGGTTAAAATCGAAATATCATGAAACTTGACCCATTTTCAGTAGAGGAACAGTTAAGAAAGGTGACAGTACATTGTGCAGATTATCAAAATGCATGAGCCTACCATTAACTGTAAAAAATTATCCTCAAACCGCAAAAAATATTTACATGTTCCCCTTTTTCTCAGGCAGAGATGGTCAATCAGGCACTGAAACAGCAAACACTGTGCCAATTAGAATCTCGATGTAGTTATGATTAGAATATCAGAATGTATTGTGTTGACGGTTTCTAACATTTTTTCGTATAACAACATCTCAAATTTAGTCAATTAATCCACTTAGATTTTAGAAGATGAAATTCTTAGTAGAACTTCCCTTTTTTACTAGTAAATCTAATTTAATGCCAAATAGTGGAGGGGAGTTTTAACTCCTCTGGTTGATATCTGTTTCATCCATTACCAGAACCCCAAGCCCTTCATTTCAGCTACACTACAATCATTCAAAATACTCTTTACCTTCTACAGTTGTAACACTTTTTTAAAAAATCTGGCCTCTTTCTAATTTATTACCTATAAAAACACCGATAAATGGCGGAATTCAAATAATTTTTTAAAAATAAATTTTATGAACTATCTGTTATTATTTATCATGAGATTATGAATGAATCAATCTATACAAATGCATCTTTGAAGATACTCTTCATATGAATTTTATCGCAAAAAATGACCGTAACTACGCAAAAACCACAAAATGGCTGCCCGAGCCCACATCACATGAGTCCGCTGGACAATTTCCTACATATTCACAATTCCATGAGTATTCGAACAAAATTTTATGTAACGTCATTCGCTGAAGTCATACCTATGTAATATACTGTTGATGCCCATAAAAGTAAGCTGACCTTAAACATGGTTCGTGCAATGCCCCCTAACCGAACTTGAAAATGTTAGGCCATCATACAAAACGTGGTCTGATTTACAAATGAGTTTTAACTAGTGGAGAAGGAGGTACAGTGATAAATTACAACCATAAGTGAGTTTATCGAGGTTTTCGTGTTGAGCACCAGTGGCACTTTTTATCCCTGAATTAGCACAATAATTTCTTAATAATACTTAGTTATTTAAAGTAAATATCATTCAAGAGTCGTATGATTAGTTCATATTTCGACCTGCGAAATTTAACCTGCGCTAAGTGAACTCATATAACTATTTTATGTTCACAATTCCGGAAAGTAGCCTATTATCTTTTAGAGCTCGATTGATGTACGTCCCATTAAACTCAAACTTTCGAGGTTAATTTTATGGCTTTGTTTAGTTTTCACAATCTTTAATGTCTCCGAAGCTTAAAGCAGCAATTGTGGCCTCGAATATATAAATGAATAACTAATAAAAGAAGATTTTGTATATTAACTTTCTGAACAGCTACTAAGTCTTGCAGACTTCATACTGATAGTGTACTTCAAAAACTATCCAGTGGATACCTCATAAGTGTTCGTACTCAGATTTGGGCATATTGATTATAAAAACGTAAAAATTGTTTATCATAAATATTTAGACACTAAGTTAAGGTTGCTTTAAATACGCAAGACAGTTCCACGATTTTAAGGCTTTTACTGAGAGAAGCGAATCCTAAACATAGGGTTTTATAATATATTTTAAAAATGATAATTTAACAGAATAATAATTCTATCTCATTCCTCCTCGGTTCCCGTTTGGTGGAAGATTTTGACTTTTCACTTGAATTCGTGTCGATGGAATCTGACGAAGAGCTCTTCTCAGGGCTATCACCGGAAGATTCGGATGTGCCTGAATCGGAATCGGATGACGTTTCCCACTCGACAGGAGATGACACTGTGCCAGGGGAATCTGAATTCGAGGAGCTTGAATCGCTTTCTGAATCGCCGTCACTATCGCTGGAGGAGGATGCAATCGAAAAATCTCCATCATCTTTATCTGTTTTAGCCTCTTCTTGCATTTTCGTCTCCATAGCTTCGGACCGAGAACTAGTAGGATTTAAGGCCCTCTTGAGGTTTGCTCGAAATTTTGGATGTCACTTGCTGTGACACCAGCAGTGGATGGCACAATCCTAATTTTTCTGGCCTCAGTTTGTCTAAATTGATTTTCATTGAGATCATTTGTGACTGGTAAAACTCTGGAGACAGACGGGAGTGCATGTCTTTCACTCTTCGTTGGTAGTAAGTTTGGTGGGAACTTTACGAAGATTAACAAGAACACTATGAAGAGCTGAAGGCTCCATCGCACAAGTGACTTTCGGTGCCTCATTAGAGCTATCTTTGATTACTACTTTGGGTGTTGCTTCCCTCGGATCCGGTGGCGGTGGAGGAGCATGAATATTCTTCATTTCTTCAAAGCTCGAAGACTCAGAGGGATCGAAATCTTGACCGTCAAAAGTGTCATCATTGCTAGCATAGTTATCTTCCTCACTATCTTCTTCACTTTCATCTGAATCGAAATCTGACTCCCAGGATTCCAAATCGGACGATCTCCTGATTTTCTTTTTTATTTTGCCAAGGAGTCCAAACTTTTTTGACCCTTTACCAATATTTTTTGTCATTGAAGGTGGTGGCTGTGTGGGCACAATTTGGCTTGCGGATGGAGGAGGTGGCGGTGGTGATGGCTGAGGCCTGTACTCTGAAACACCCGGGGGTTTGGAATGGTACGATGGAAGTCCCGTCTTCTCCTCTGGTGAGAATGATCGAAAACCGCATCCGAGATGGTGGTGGTGGCGGCACCAGAGAAAGCGGTAACACTTCTGATACAGATGGGGCAAATAATGGCTCAAAATTCGTATTCTGGGTTCTTTTTAGGAATTGTTTTTGATGTGGTCGCTAGTGATACAACTCAATTCCGGTGAATATTACCATTGATCGCCTCAATCACACCTTCAGTTGACTCTCCGGAAGACAGGGATTCAAGCGTCGCCCAAGACACAGTGGAGATTTGAAGAAAGAACCATGACATTTTTTGTTTCAAAAGGTAGTTACCTAGAAAATAAAATCGAATAGTCCGCCTGAGTGTTTTACTTTTTATTTTAATGGAATGTTTCTAGTGCGTTAATATAGGTACCATCCAAGTGATGTTTTAACTTACTATCGGACACTAGAGCTTCAGAGATGAGTTGGCCTCGCTACAAATTTTACATAATTTGATGAATAAATTAATGTATTTCGATTAACTTTTGAAAAACTGTAGCACTCAAACTATGGTGAATTGATATCGGACTCGTTCGTATTTTTTAGATTCCCATCCTTAAATAAGCAACTTCTACTCATACAAATACAAAATTGAGTATTTACGAAATGCAAATGTTGATGTGCTAATGAATGTATTTCCGTGTTGATTAATAATAACACTACAAAATTAAAAAAACCTAACAGAGCCTTTTAATAATTACTCAAGAATCGATGAAGCAGGTTTGTTAGTACTCCTTTGGCACAAATCTACGAAGCAAATCTATCATTACTGAACTCGTATTTGCACCTCTCAGAATAAGCCCAGCAAATGACAGTCGTTAAGTCCAATAAACAAGCTCCTTATTACAGTGACTGTGATAGTGAGTGGAAGAATCGAAAGTTGGGAAGCCTAAGTTGGCTATGAACTAAGTTTGTCCTTAAAGAAGATTCAGAGTAAAACCGAAAAATATGACCTTATATGCATTTTTAAACTAAAAGGGACTTGGAGATTATGTTCATCAAAAGTCCTAGTAAGCTATAGGGCTGCTATTGATTAGTGAAAGTGACTAATTGATCCTTATAAAATAGCAGTAAAGTCCTATCTCACACAAGGAGTGAGCAAAAATAAAATCAACAACAACATTTGGAGTGCATGAAATAATGCGAACTAAACACCATTTTTATCTGATGTCCATTATAGCAAATTTTGCACCTGGTATTTAAATATTCAAAGCAGGAAATAATTAGGCGAAAAGCAATTTGTAAGGCGAAATCTTGACAATTTATGAATATGGCGCCACCGGCCTGCACAATTTGTTTGAGCTCATCATTTTGTTCTGGAAACTTGTGCCGTGGTCATGTTGCGTGCAAGTGGCTCTCTTCGTGTTGCTTCATCTGTCTGCAAGTCTTTTGCTCGTGGTGCTGCAAAGGATGTGAAATTCGGCGCTGAAGCTCGAGCTGCCATGCTTGTTGGTGTAGATATTCTGGCTGATGCTGTCGCCGTTACAATGGGTCCCAAAGGTCGTAATGTCATCCTTGAGAGCCAGTGGCGTTCTCCAAAAATTACTAAGGACGGCGTGACTGTTGCCAAGGGTATTGAGTTAAAAGATAAGTTTCAAAATATCGGTGCCAAACTTGTGCAAGATGTGGCTAACAACGCCAATGAGGAGGCCGGTGACGGGACCACCACTGCAACGGTCTTGGCACGAGCCATTGCCAAAGAGGGCTTCGAGAAAATTAGCAAGGGAGCAAACCCCATCGAGTTTCGTCGCGGTGTGATGATGGCTGTAGAGGCTGTGGTGAAGAACCTAAAGGAAATGTCAAAGCCTGTTACCACTCCCGAGGAGGTCTGCCAGGTTGCTACTATTTCCGCAAACGGGGATCTTAGCATCGGTAATCTTATTTCCGATGCCATGAAGAGAGTGGGGAATGACGGTACCATCACCGTTAAGGTAACTGTAATTCCACTTAATTTAGCATCTATAGGATGGAAAAACTCTCGTAGACGAGATCGAGTATATCGAGGGCATGAAATTTGATCGTGGTTATATATCGCCCTACTTCATCAATACTGAGAAGGGTGCACGCTGTGAATTCCAGGACACCTATGTCTTATTTTCTGAAAAGAAGATTAACAGCATTCAGGTTCTTATCCCGGTTCTAGAGATGGTCCACCAACAAAAGAAGCCTCTGGTAATTGTTGCTGAAGATGTTGAAGGCGAAGCATTGACTGCTCTTGTACTCAACCGTCTTAAACTCGGTCTTCAAGTTTGTGCTGTTAAGGCTCCTGGTTTCGGGGACAATCGCAAAAATACTCTTCGCGACATGGCGATTGCTACCGGTGGTGTGGTACGATTTTGTTTTGTCACTAAGTTTCGTGTTATTAGGTCTTTGGTGATGATGCTGACTTGCATAAACTGCAAGATGTGCAACTCCATGATCTCGGTCGGGTCGGAGAGGCAATCATTACGAAAGACGATACACTTTTCATGAATGGTAAGGGCGACAAGGACGAAATCACTAAACGGATTTCCCAAATTCGCGATGAAATCTCTGTCAGCACAAGCGACTACGAGAAGGAAAAGATGCAAGAGCGTCTGGCCAAGCTCTCGAACGGTGTCGCTGTAATCAAGGTTGGTGGTAGCAGTGAAGTCGAGGTTTCGGAGAAGAAGGACCGATACACTGACGCCCTTAATTCTACTCGTGCTGCCGTAGAGGAGGGCATCGTTCCTGGTGGTGGCACTGCTTTGCTTCGATGCATTCCTGTTCTTGAGAAATTGGAGTGCAAAAACAAGGATCAACAGACTGGTACGCTGTCTCTGTCTATGAAGTCGGTATTTTGCCTATTTTCCTCTCAAGTAATATTTCCTATGTAGGCGTTGATATCGTAAAGAAGGCTTTAGAGACCCCTTGCTTCACGATCGCCAGTAATGCGGGTATGAACGCCTCCGTAGTTGTTCAAAAGGTTATTGGCATGTCGCAGAATGAGGGCTACGACGCAATGAACGATAAGTATGTTGATATGATTGCTGCGGGTATCATTGACCCAACTAAAGTTGTGCGTACTGCGCTGGTTGATGCTGCTGGTGTCGCTTCACTGCTCACCACCGCGGAGACGGTCGTGTGCGATATTCCAAAGGAGGACGCACCCATGCCTGGAATGGGAGGCATGGGAGGAATGGGTGGCATGATGTAAATCTTCGTCTTAGGTCATCGAAGTTACCTGTCCCTGGTCAATCAAATGTAGTTGTATAGTACTTTTTTTATTGAAATAAAGCATTTCTACAGTAGTTACATGGTTTTTTTGCCACTTATGGATCACGGTAAGTAGTAAGGCAAAATAGGCTGCAAATGTAGTGCTACTGGTGGCTAGTATCCCTCTTGAAAGTTGTAACTGTTACGCGAGCTCGGGAGGGCTATTCCATAATGGCAGGTACAATCGGTACTAGGATAACGTGGAGTGTGGATCCACTACAGCCGGGTCTGGTTGGCAATCCAGTTCGATAAGCACAAAACTGCTGTCTTCATAAGTTGTAGGCGGGATCAAGGCAGATGCGGACCACTTCTGGGTTCGCAGGCATTGTCAAATTTTGCTCTATATTATATTCTAGTCTACAATGGGAGGTATCTTCACCAAGTTAAGATGGCCATTAAAGGCTGCTCATAAACAAGGGCCTCCGATCAATCCACCACGTATTGTGAGACATTTCAACAAACGCTTGGCTATGCCTGATGATACGCCATGAGCACTGATCTCGCCATTATTGATGTTGAACATGCTACTCATATCGTTGTAAGTATTTACTGTGGAAGTCCATTTAACTGCTCTGTAAACCATGGGATTACCAAAAACAGAGCCAATTCTTATTTCTCGTCTGATTGCATGGAGCTACATTTTGACAAATGGATCAAAAGTAGTCCAAAATAATGTAGTTTATGAATGAAAGCGGGTGTTACTTAAGATGTAAATTAGCATTTGCTCAGTCTCTGTTTTCTAATATAACAGCTTTAATACGTCTACTTTTATAGCAAATGTTTAGAAGTGCTTAAATCATGGTATCTTATAATGATGATGAATAGTTGTATCTTAAGGTACCGAGCTGTACTCGGAAATGAAAATCGGTTGTCTCGTTCGGGAGGACCATTCAGGTGTTTTCGATGTAAAGGGATCCACTACGAGTGGCCCCATTTTCTAGACGAAAAAGGTCTTAATTATTAGAAAATTAAAAAGAACCTTGAGTTGGCATTTAAAATATAGTCAGAATAGAGAAGTATTGATAGGTATTTTAGATCTCAGTAAAGTTATAACTCAGATCACTTGATAGGGTCTCACCCAGTGTTTCAGACATAATAGTCTTGTAACAATTCTAGCTAGAAAGTGCTTATGCCAGCTTCAATAAAGTTCAGTGATTTCGATGCGATTAGCAAAGTGAATAGTGCTACATTAATCTTTGGTGAATGTTTTTATAGCTATTTCAAGAACACTAGGCTTATCAAAAATGCAGTTAATGACAAATGAGTTACTTGATTAAAATCACCAGGGGTTTTTCATAAAAGTAACAGCTCTAAGAAATTTCTTTTTAAAAGTAGATCGAATCTTCAATTGGAAAGTGTGTATGGAATTCATGGAACGAGTTTTACAATGGTGTTATTGGATGTGTAAGATGGTGGCTCAAATTTCATGTCCACTTCGCTACCATGCCGCGGCATTGTTACTTCGTCATCCTCAACGTAGGAAACTTCCTCCCGTGATTGTCCTCCGGCTCCGTCGGCGTGGATTCCTACCACGAGTTCGTAGATGATTGCTCCCAGCACGGCTCCAATTATCGGCATTAGCGCCGGAACCCAGAAGTAGTAATTGTCTGTCTTGAAGGCCTCCACTCCCCAATCTAATAACCGCAAATATCAATTAAAATCTATTCTACCAGAAGCATTGGCGACTTGACTCACAGAGAGCAAACCTACGGGTAGCGAGGAGCAAAATCCTCGGTCCGAGGTCACGAGCAGGGTTCAGGGCGGAACTTGCATTCGCAGTGTAAGTACCGACAGTCATGTACACTACCATGCCCACAAGAAGGGGGACAAAGTGACCTGGTTTTCTGACCACTTGATTGTCGCCGACCGCGAGAATGCCGATCATGAGAAGGGCTGTTGTTATAATCTGGTCTGTTACAGCCATGCCCACGGACGAGCCCTTTCCTGCCACGAAGATTCCCCCGGTAGTGTTGACGGAAAAGTGGCCGGAGTCTGCGGTATTTGCAATGTCCACGATGTCCTCGTTGTACACCCCCAGAAGGAAAGCGGCCCCGAGAAAGGCTCCGAAAACGTCGAACACAATATAGAGGGGGAGAAGGGACCATCTCAGACCACCGAGAACAGAATTCGCCACCGCCACTGCTGGATTCAGGAATGCAGGAGAGGCTGTCCCACTGACGATGATACCCATCACCACTGCTGCACCCCACCCAACACTGATTTCCAGGAAAGTGGAGTTGAAGAAGAACTTCTGCGCCACAGATCCGTCACCATAGAAGATGAGGATGATGGTTCCCAGAGTTTCAGCCATGAGTTGGGTGATTACGGGGTGCTTCTTTATACGAATTTTGTCGGCGCATCGGTGGATAAAGTTTCTGTAGGAGTTGTACCACTCGGGACCCTGGCTGTAAATGCGTCCGTCGGATTCACTTTCAGGCATGCCGCTGGGTGTAATATGAATTGGGTCACGCCGCAGGGGACCCTTTTATACCACTGAAATACCTCAAAACACACCCTTCTCGATACTGGGTGTGGTGGTGCTCACCTAAGCTGGCACATGATTGTTAATTTTTCGAGCTGAAGATGTTTTGGAGCTAAAAATGCAGTACACAAATGCTACGGAAGGGGGATATAGATGTGCCAGGGTGAAAGAGTTAATTTTATTATTGCACCACAACTAGAAATGTTATTTCAATGTATTTGGGAAAAAGCTGAGACACCGAACTGCGGTTGATGGGTTTTAAGAGGTACCCAGAAGAGGTTCTAGAGGCTCGCGATCGAAGAATGTTGATGAGTCTAGAATTCGGTGATAGTGGCAGAAGAGGATTTTACTTCCAGTAAAGAACCCAGAGCCAATGATGACCAAAATTTCCCAAGCAGTTGAACGTTTCTCACTGATTAACTAAGTGCCGAACCTGACCTGAGATGTCGTAACCGCGGTCACAGTGCGATATTCTATTCAAGTACCACTTATCTTTATTTTTGCAAAATCCATATTTCTAAATTCTCATTTACTAGCTAATGATCGAGGGCGATCGATGTGACTAGACTAAGTAATCAACTCCAGTGAGCGTTGGCCTATGTGATACCATGGACTCTTTCAGATGATTGTGTAGTGACGTCTACTCGCCCAGTAATAGCAAATTAGTGCAATTCGCTCACGAGCTGCAAATTTTTTGACGCAACTGAAGTGATACATTAGTAATAATGATTATCTGTCTGGTTGAGTTGTAGCGTTTATGCGCTGACGACACCAACCAATCACAAATAGCTTAGTCATAATATGTATTGTCGCCAGAATACACAACCCCGTACGGCGGCGTGCAAACAGCACCTCATCCATCACGTTTTAGTTCTTTCTCCTAATATAAGTTTATACTTCCATCTTCGGTTTTCTCCTACCTTGGACGCGTTTGGGAGTCCTATTTAAAGTGCTATTCACATTAGTGTTACACAAGGAGAAAGTATTCAGAGGACCTTCAAATTACCACATCGGGAACTCAGTGTCTATTTAAATTGCCCTATGGTTGCTCAATTGATGGGAAGAACATTTTAATAGTGAAACTCTTGTCGATCCTCATCTAGCAGATCCTTTACCTACCTTAAGTTCAAACGACATTGATTTAATATTTAGAAAATTTCCTGCCAATGAGAAAACCGTAGAGATCTATAATGTGGTATCTATACATTGATTAAAATGCCATAGGTTTTAGATGAACCTCAATAATGGGAGTTTTAGGGAGAAAAAATGTTGAGATCATCCAATTCGTCAGTCATTTCTAGGTGGATGGACGTAGAGATGTAAATTTTGTTTGACGAGAAGTCCCCGTGAAAGTGGTCGTCACTGAAGTGTGTTTTCTATAGTCCAGAGGAATTATGGCAGAAGATTAGAAATCAGTACAAATCTAACAAAAATCACAACAGCCCTAGCTAGCTGTTCATCCTAGAAAATGGAAACACATATAAGAGCTTCGGTTAGAAACATACGGAAGCTATTCAAACCAAAAGCTTACCACTGGGCAAGTATCTTGTAGGAACTGTACGGATGCCAGTGGCCTAGACACAAATGATCTTCTAAGGGGTTTCTTTTGGTCATCCAGAACTGGTAAATGTCAGTTCATATGAGTCGAAGTATTCTGCTTCAAGTTTATTTTTCATAAGATTCCAAGAATAATTTTTGCCATCTTTGGAGATCAGACAACACCATTGGACTGAAGCAAAAAATGTTCGCCATTATTGCACAAATTTTCGTAAAGAGCGTGGCCTTGGTGACTAATTGACTCACTAAAACCGCACCCTGGCGCAAAATGGGTGCGGCGCTTTATTGTCGTGTCTAAAGTGAACAAAAATCCTATTTCATCCTGAAAGAAGTTACGTTTATTGCAATATCTCATTCGCTTGGTAGATAATTAACGAGAAGCAAGTACACGCATAGGTAAAATGAAGTTTACAGGAACCTATTAATGCCTTATCTATAGCCGAATTCGAGTCGTCTGAGGACTCAACAAAAGAAGTCGATTATGTATAAGTGACCAGAGATCAACCCATTGAGTAGGTCGAAAAACTGAATTGAAAATTCAAAGTGATTATTAAAGCATCCAGTTTAACCTCAAGGTGTTAGCAATCGCATACCAACTCAGATAGCATTTATTCCCTGTCAAAGCAACTTTACGCACCAGAACGATTAGAACTAAATCCGTCTTCTGCTCCAATTACGGGTGAATATGAATGATGCCCTCAATTCATTGACCAAAATACCAATATAATCTCACTTATGACGAAACCACCAATGTGATTATCAATATTATTTAGCACTTCTGTTTCTAGTGCCTCAATGAGGTGATCACTTGGATGAGAAATTAAAAAGTAGTCGATAGAACATGGGAAACTGAATTCGATCAGATGATTATCCACCGGTGGTACGTAAATAGCTATGAATTACGGTCCGGTGCAGCTCCATTAAATAACACCTAGAAGAGGATTGAAGCAGGGCCTGAGGAATAAGCATTGTTATAGCTGGACTTGGCAGGTAATCAGTGAATATTGCTCATTTGAAGCAGATGAACATGGGAAGTGGTGGATGAGACTTACATTGTAGTGGTTCACCTACACAGTGGAAGAGAGCAGATAATACAAATGATTAGATGAGCACATGGAATTCGAGTCGTTTGTAGTGTGTTAAATGGCGTTGAACTCATTTTATTGACGGTGATTGGATTTCGAATATCAGTTATCTGTCGATTTAAGTTATGTTTGTCCATGACGATCGAGCAGCGTGATCATTAGTAGGAGACGAGTAGTAGTCAACTTGGGGTGCGACGTGAAAACAGTGTGACGATGCTGCCAGGTCACTGCAACATCCTGACTGCTTTTGTGCTACAGAAGAAACTCCGCCTTTGATCCCCCTTATTTGCCTGAAAGGCCAATTAACTTTTTCGAATCCCACCTCTCTGTAGTCATTAGTAATTCAGGCGCTTTGATCTGTCACAACAAAAAACAGCCGTGCCATAGAAGATAGTTAGCGATGGAAATGTACATACAGTAATTGAATGCAACTTTAACAACTTTGCCAAATTACCAGTAGAACAGTGACCGTCGTAGATAACTAGATTCGTAATGGTTTCCACTTTATAATATATACATGATTGATTACCTAATGATGATTTCATTTATGGTCTTTTAATCAAAGTTGTAATAAGTTTTTAGGAATGTCTTTAAGACATCTTTATTCTTCGTAAAAGCGATCCTACTGTATTCACATTCATCATGATGTGCTCAAGTGGGAGCTTGACTTGTCTAGGAATTCGTTAGTCTTTAACTCTTAAAAAGGTGCTCTTTTACTCCTGTTTAACGCGATTACATTTCTAGTTCATCTACAACTAGCAAGATCTAACTATAGAGGGTGATAAATGATTCGTTGAACATTTTTCGTCCGCAGCAATGGCCGGGAGGGTCGTTCTTGTACAAATAATAATTAAATTATTTATTTCTACCCAATTATCAATTTCCAAGAATTAATTTCGATTCTAATTGGCTTTTCATAGCATCCGAAATCAAGTATATTCTTCTAAATAGCAGGATTATAATCAAATACATCGACCGAGACCTGGTTGAACCTGATACACAAGAAAATAATCAATTTTTGGGTACAAGAAAGCACAAAATGAATCCTTCACGATTCTTTTGTGTGAAGTTTATCCCCAAAACCAGCTTTCTGGTTTAACTTTCTGGAGCACTCCTTTTTGACTTCGGAAGACTTTTGGGCCAGATTTTGGCTTCCTGATTCAGTTCGAAGGGTCGAATTGCCTTGAGAATCATCCTCAAAGCTTGACGACGCTCTAAATAACAGTGCAGATGTCACAGCTGTAGAACTACTAGACTGTCGCAGAGACGATGGAAGCTTCTGATTTCCCATAGGCACAGCACTTTTCTTTGTCACCACTGGTTCCTCCTCTGACTTTGATTTCTCCATCTCAACTAACTCTGTGATGAACTTCACGGTATCACGCTTGCGTCTAGTCTCACTGTCAGGCTGTCGATTGATGTAACTATTAATTTCGGGAAGACCCACTGATTTCTCCTCATCATCAGCATTTTTTCCCATTTCTTTGTCAGCATCCCTCTTTTGTCCCTCGGATGGGGTGTTTTCAAACCTATGCTGAAGTCCGAAAGGACGCTTCTTAACAGATGCATCTCTGGGAGACAGCCGTTTAACGATAGCCTCTTTTTCAAGCTTGATAAAACTCGCTGGTGTGAGGTCTTTATCCATCTCTGCGGATAGATTCCCGTCCTGAGAGACTCCGTCGGAATTCACGGAGCTCAGCGTGTACGGAGTTTGGGAGAAAGCATTCGGCGCGTAGTTGTCGATGAAGTCGGTCGTGAATGCGGGATCCGTGGCCAGCGAAAGATCAGCATTGGCAATTATCCGAAGGATTTCCATGCTGGTTGTACTCAGACTGGCTGCTGTCACCTCACAGAAAGCATGTGTGAGCCGATACTTTGAATCAGTCTCCACTTTAGCCTGAAAGGAATTCTCCTCTTCCTTGTCATCCCTGGATGACCTCCGCCGATAGTAGTGCGTTATTAGAGCCTGAACTCCCTTATACTTCTCAATAAGGCAAAACTTGATATTTTTCGTGAGGAGAGCCAGCCTCTGAGCTCTTAATGCGAAGTCCCTGCCGTCTGAATTGATCCATTCCACTGCGTAGAGAATCATCTGCTGCTTTGAGCGTTCCACCTCTCCTAGACGTCTAGCAATTGAGTAGGCCAGTCTCAATGCCTCTTGCATATTCTCTAACTTTCCTACATTGGTTCTCCAACTAGCCCTCTGTTTTGGGGACGCGTGTAGAAGATTCGGGGGCAGAACTGGTACTACATCTCGTTCTTCTATTGTCACCACAGCAGCAGCAGCTGGAATTACCATTCTCGGTGTCAGACGAGCGAGACGTTCCTTTAACCGGGCTTGTAGTTTGATAATCAACTCCGCACTTTTGCTGGGTCGTTTCACCATGGCATTGTTGAATGGATGTAATTGATCCCACCAGTGGGGGGCTATGGAATCGAGGAAATTCAGCAGAGTAAGAACCCGTCTCCTATAGTTCTCGATTTCAGCTGAGAGCGCAGCCCCTTTTTGTAGAGTTACACCAGTGAATGAGTTGTAGGGGGCGGTAATTGCACTGTCGACATGTGTCACTTCATGGTCCTTCTGTTTGCGCTGTTGGTTTCGATAGGCGTACACCTTGTGTCGGCGGTAAGCGTGGTCAAAATCCATTCCCTCCTAACCACGCCAACGTGCGTTCAACAGTGTCACGTGGTCTTCGGCAAAGGTGAAAGTAAACACGAAGGCCCTCGGTATAGTAACATGTGATGAGCACCTCAAACTTTTTTGATTCTAGATTTCCTAGACATTGTGAAACCCACGGTAAAAACATTATTTATCCTATTCAAAAGATCATAGATTGAAAGATCTTCAGGAAAACCAAAGTGCTCTCTAAGCAATTTAGAGGACGGGATTCAGTTCACCTAGTTAAACCATCCTTCTCTGCTCAACAAACCAGAAAAAAATGAGATCAGAGTAAGATAGAGACTGCAACGTAAAACGCTAACTGTAGTTGGTTGCTTGGATTGCTGCTCAAAATCTCGCATGGATTCGGCATGGGTAAGACTGGCTCTCGGGTTGCATCAAAGCCTATTTGACATGCACTGATTTAATTAATATATTCTTGCTAAAAACATTTATGTGTTTACAGAAAATGCATAAACCAGCATAGTTTACAGTAAATTCGACCGGAGTCCTTCGACCCCCTGCCAGACCCTCCGATGAGTCATGCTAATGTGGCGGCATAACGCCATATTAGAAGCCTTTAAAACCTAATCAATATTATTTTCTCAGGCTCACGCAAAGCCTGGCAAAGCCTAGCTACCGGACACCCGGTAGCCCCTCGAACTGTGTGAGTCATGCCCCCTTGCTTCTATATCACAAAAAGCCGCTAGTGCATTGCACACACATTTTTGGTGCACGTTTTTGTGCTCACGCCTTCTTCTTCGGGAGTCGTAGATCCATCTTGTGGAGAACTTAAGTGTAGTCTATCATCTACACCAAGTCTGTACACGCGTTCCATTAATCTAAAATTGACTTCTTTCCAGACGTGCACACGCTCGTTGAGGTGACTACCGCTGTTCGAAGGGGGTGTTAGAAATCTACCCCTATTGTGCAATCGATTTGAAGCACACACTTGGAAGAAAATAATACACGGCTATGAAGTTTTAGTTATGGCTAAAATCACGGTGTTTTCAAGAGGCTTACAAATTCTTCGCACAGCCGAATGTAGATAAGATGAGTAAAATAGGACTTCTAATTTATGGTCTCGTGACCAATACTGTTCTTAAGTATTAGAACACAGATTTGCTTCTAATAAATTCGACCGATAAATCTAGGATGTCTGAATAAACAATCTTTAATCTGAAAGGAGGAGCTAGGAAACATTAACTCAACTAAAGGAGTTCCCAACGTATTTCATGTTTATTGGTTATAAAAGATTTCATCTGCCCTTTTATTTACATCTAGTGATATATGTGGCTGCAAATGCCAAGGCCTATCTGCAAAGTAAAACTTATCCAGGTGCGAATTAGGGCCAACATTTTTAAGTTCTTGAACTCGTGCAATATTAATGGTTTATAGTTGTCGTGAAACCCATTCGAAATCAAGAAATAAGTCGTACGATTCTGGCGAACTTGCAATAAGTACTGAGACTCTCGCCAGACTAGTCGGAGATTCATGTGATCCCGCTCACGGCAAAACCATGCGTTAAAAATGTGGCACTCCCTCTCTGGTTACAGTACACCTTTATTTCCTGCAACTGCCTTTCAAAGCCAAGGCCGGGAGAAATCTTCGGAGAAGCCAAGCACCTTTTTCTAGGAGGACGTCTTGTATCGGACGCCGGGCACTATAGGACTATCGACCTGGAATGTATGAGAAATGAGCATGAATTAGTCCTTAAGCAAGAGTAGTATAAATCATGGATACTAGGAGCCGCTTGATGGTGTTGGGAAAGCAAGCAGAAGTTTAACTCGGCCGAAAGGCAGAAACCTCCCAAGCCACCCCGCTACATTAAGCACCAACGGATACTCCCAGGTATGATGTTATTGGATAGTTTTCAAGCTTAATTAGCATTTGTATCATCTAAGTACTTGGGTTTCGAGCACCTTTGTAAGTGTAATTTATTTATTGCGAGTTTTGTCAGTTGTTCAATGCCTTAGCTCCTACTATTTTCGTGTGCTACAGAATAAAAAGACCGAGAGCGAATCGCTTAAATAGCTGTTCCAACTAGTGACCTTGGTAATAACAACTTTACTTTTAACTACGCTCGACGGTTCAAAGCAGACAAATCTCGTAGGGCTTACTAATGTAACCAAGCTATTCCGCAAAACCTCAGGCACCTTACTCAAGGCCCGAGAGTCTACTAACGGTGATTTGTACTCTCCGTATATAAACCAGCAAGCAGATTGATCCAGCTACTCGAGTAGGGCTTAGTTGTAGAGATCTAATTACTGTCCTGAGAAGAGGTTATTTCTACCTGTGTATAAATACGGGATGCTCATCAAACCTAATGCTACACACGCTATGGTCTGGTTTGGCCTAATAAACCTGCGCTTTATTCGTGTCCTCGTGGTCGTCTCGTGTTGCAGAGAAGAGTAATACCGGCAGGAGGATCTCGACGACTAATTGTTAAAAATTCCCTAGAAAAGCTAACTATTTCAACTTACCACGAATTAGTTATCGGAATGGGTGAGTTATTTGTGTCTCATGATGCGAATAAATGGAGCCATTAAGGGCAGGGTTAGTGATCAGCAGTGATGTATTTCTGCAAAAAACCTCGGTGTCAGGCCGTCACCTCCTCCTCCTCCTCCTCCTCCTCGTTAGAGGTGACGGAGCAGATTCGGTGTCTTCGCTAGAGCAAGACAATGAATAAGGGGGCGACGAAGCTGCAGATTTGCGTGATGCATAGCTGTACAAAACCCAAAACAACTAAGCTCCAAAGGATGGATTGGGTAACCGTGAGTTTTGATGGACAAGGAGGGGAGGGGGCTGGAATTGAAGGAGACGGACGAGAGAGGGAAGGACGGAGAGAAGTGAGGTGGGCGGTGGGGCTGTGAAATTAACTTGGACTCGGCTGTTGCAGCAGCTTTCTGGGAGATGGGTTTGTTTGCGTGAGTTTCGCTGTGGCCTCGAAGGTGATGTCGATGTTGTCTGGACCTAGTATCTACGAGAAGCAGACCTCTCCGATCTCAACACCGAAAGCAGACACGTCGGGAGTGAACTTGATATCACGAATCGGCAGTCGTTCGGGCTTTGTTTGGATCTCAACAACCGTCGCTCCTTCTGAGACCTGTAGAGAGAAAATACCAAATTCAGTGGGCTTCTCAGGATCTGTGATTGAGGTGAGTGAGTACAACCCCATCTAACCTGTCCGCAAAGGTTCTCCTTAAGCGTGTAGCGTCTCTTAGGATGAGACATGCTCAGGATGGTGTCATCGTCAACCAATAGTTCCGGCATGATTCGGCTCTCCGATAGGCCTTGGCAGGTCAACCGCAGAGTCTGAGAGGCTCGAGCACTGAAGATCTTCAGGAAGTTCAGCTGATCAGCGTCGATGGCGTAATCAAACTGTGGAGAAAGACAAGTGCATTGAAAGTTTAAATCGTTGGTACCCGTGAACTCTTCAGAAACAACCCTAACTCACCTCTCCGAACCGGTTAAAGTTGTGGAACCACACGGAGCTGTTCCTAGAGGGCACATCCCATCTGTTCACTGGGAAGGATTTCTTGGCCTTGATACAGGATTCACCAGACTTGATCTTGCAGTAGACTTGGACTGCATCTTGCGAACGACCGCCATTGGGATCGAGCCAGTAATCACCGTCCGGATAGTTGGGGAAGTTAGCAGCCAGTTGAGCGCAGGTCCTGGCCGGAACCTCACGAGTTCCACGCGGGAATTTGACCGAGTTCATGCCAAAGTGCTTTGCCGCCTTTGGGTCATCACCATAGAGCAGACCCTTAACGGGTGATCTGCGCGCCTGAATGCTCATTATCGATCCAGGGGGACCAGGGGGGCCGGGAGGTCCATTGGGACCCTGAACACCAGGAGGACCAGGGTCACCATCGTTACCAGGTGGGCCCATGGGACCAGGCTCACCCATGTCTCCAGTTTCACCTCGGAGGCCAGGTGGACCTTGTGGACCGCGTTCACCCACAGGTCCGTTGGGGCCACGTTTGCCCATTGCACCCGGATAACCGGCTGGACCATCGTTTCCTGGAGGTCCCTGAAGACCTGCAGGACCCTTTGCACCGGGACTTCCCTTAGGGCCAGGCGGACCACGTTTGCCGGGTGGTCCTTCCTTTCCGCGCCTACCAGGAGAGCCCTGAAGACCACGAGGACCCGGTTCACCGTCGGGACCGTCGGGACCTGGGGTTCCATCTTCTCCACGAGGGCCTGGTTCACCCTTAGCTCCCGGAGGACCACGGGGACCGCGAGTGCCCGCAGGTCCAGCAGGACCTTCAAGACCCGTGGGTCCTTGAGGACCAGATTCACCCTGTGGTCCACGAGCTCCAGGGGCACCTTGATTACCACGTCTGCCCACAGGACCTGCTCGACCCTTGGGTCCAACGTCACCAGTCTCACCAGCGGGGCCCATGGGACCATAGGGACCAGGAGGGCCCTGTTCACCTGGAGTCCCCTCAATACCCTCTTTTCCTTCAGGTCCCTCAGCACCGGGTTCACCGGGGGGTCCGACAAAACCTGGGTGCCCAGGTGGACCTTCCGGTCCCTCTTTTCCAGGAAGTCCAGCATCACCCGGAGGACCTTGAGGTCCTGGAGGGCCTCTACGACCCTGGGGACCCTTTCGGCCTTCGCGACCATCGGTTCCATTACTTCCAGCGCTCCCCATCGGACCGCGGTCACCAATCGGACCAGGTGGACCCGTTGGACCGCGTCTGCCAGGCTCGCCTGGTGATCCCGGAGCACCGGCTTCACCGGGGCGACCAGGTTTGCCAGGACGACCAGGAGGACCCATGGGTCCGGGCTCACCTGAGGCACCTCGCTGACCTGTGGGACCCTGCTCACCAGCGGGACCCTCGGGACCATCTTCACCATCTTCTCCAGGTTTACCATCAGGACCTGGTTCACCAGGGGGTCCGGGGGGACCCTCTTCGCCGGGCTCGCCAGTCATGCCGGGAGGACCAATTTCTCCAGGCTCACCCTTGGGGCCTTGGTCACCGATAGGGCCGGCGGGACCTGTGGGACCTCGTGGACCCTTTGGACCGGGACCTCCAGCCACCGATGTTAGCACCTTCTCGACGCCAGGAGGTCCAGGGGGTCCACGGAAGCCTTGGGGACCGCGGATGCCCTAGACGCAAGACAACGGACATTCGTTGAAGGCTGTTTGAGGAGTTAATAAGGACGGAAATTGTGTCGACTTACATCCATGCCGGGCACACCAGGGGGACCCATAAGGCCTTCGTCGCCCTCTTCACCAACATCTCCTGGAGCTCCGGTTTTGCCGGTTGGACCGGGTGGTCCGGCTGGGCCCTATGGGTCGTTAAAAAAGAAGAACATTAGTCGCTTGACCTTCCAAATCCCCGAGTCTTGATTGAATGGACGAAGAAGAGAGCAGCCAAACATAATAGAAACCTGTTTTTTAGCTCGACGGTGTGAGGCCTTTTCACCTAATAACAAACGCTTTACGGAATGATATTTTGCCGTTCACTTAGTTCCTCGGGTATGTTGCCTTCCGGAAATCTCGGTTTCTTTGTGATTCCCTATTGATTTTATTAGAGCAACTCTAGAAAAAGACCAAGCTATCAACTACAGTTTGAACTGGCTTATAGCGCAATTAGCACAGGTACCGAACGATGACATCTTAGATAACTTACATGAGGACCAGGCAGACCCTCGGCACCGTCGTCACCAGGTGTACCGTCCGCGCCCTTCTCGCCGGCTGGACCGCGTTCGCCTCTGATGCCGCGGGGTCCCACGGGTCCAGGCTCACCTTGCTCTCCAGGAGGACCCTGTTTGCCATCCTTGCCTCGAGGTCCGGGCTTGCCATCCTTACCGGCGGGTCCGTCGAAGCCTGGCGGACCAGCGTCGCCTTCTGGACCTACAGCCCCAGGGGGACCTTGGTCACCAGCGAGTCCGACAAAACCAGGCGGCCCTTGGCTGCCCGTGGGACCGGTGGTGCCGTTCAAACCGGGGGGCCCAACATCACCAGGCTCACCGACGTCTCCTGCCTGGCCTTGGAAACCGGGGTTGCCCTTCGGACCGGATTCGCCGGGGGCTCCAGGAGCGCCCTAACGGACCAAGCAGAACGCGGATAAACCCCCTAGTTTTCTGGGGAACTACACTTGATGCTAGACTTGGTGACCATTTGTCCGTGTAAACTCATCGTGTAAAAATTGAACCAATCTGCTCTGCATTCTGATAGAAATTCCTTGTCCCCACATCATGTTGATGCCCTTCTCATACACTCTGTACTCGGTTACGCGTGACAGTCACGTAAGGACAATGTGGCGGGAAACGCACACCTATTTCTCTGCTGTTGTTCAATGGGTCTTCTCAAAGAGTAGAGAAGAGGGGTGTAGGTAGTCTAATTCGTCTCAATGGGATCCCGTAAAGAAAAGCAGTAGGAATAGACTTGAACCATTGAGCTGGGACAGTGACCATTTAGTGAAGCTCACCGTGGGTCCGGGAGGACCAGGAGGACCAAGAGCACCAGGAGTTCCAGGAAGACCGGGCTTGCCAAGGTTCCCGGCACGGCCAGGAGGTCCGGGGGGACCTCTCGCGCCCTTGACACCGGTGGGTCCGTCGATGCCGTTGGGGCCCATATCACCTCGGGGTCCGGGAAGACCGTCCATACCTGGGCGACCAACGGGACCGGGGGGACCGAGCAGACCCGGCTCGCCCTGAGGACCGTTCTCACCGGGAGTGCCATCGGCGCCCGGCCGACCGTCCAATCCCGGTGCACCGGGGAGACCGGCGGGACCCGAGTCACCGCGGGGTCCCTGCAGGGAAAGAGGAGGGTCGAGTTCGGAAGTTGCATGTACACTCAGCCGATATTTGATCATCTCACCTTGGCTCCAGGAGTTCCCATGGGTCCCTGGTCACCGCGAGGGCCGGGCTCACCTTGGTCACCATCGCGACCCATTTGACCCCTCTCGCCCTTCTGTCCGGGAGCACCAGTGGGTCCGGCAGGGCCTATGGGGCCGTGGTCTCCAGTAGGGCCCTTGCGACCTTGGTTGCCGGGGCGGCCAGAGGCACCACGCTCGCCTCGTCGGCCCTGGGGACCCTGTGCGCCCTGCGGACCGGCCACTCCGATCTCACCACGGGGTCCGGGTCTACCGTCCTGGCCTGGCTCGCCCTGAAGAAGAAGGTCAATCACTAATGCGTCAATTCGCATCAAGTCAATTTGGATTCCCGTTGGACTTCCGCATTAGTACCTTACAAAGCAGCCAATCTCACGGATATTCTATGAAATCTATCACGAATCCCGTTGGTAAATAAGTCGTTGTGTCCTGTGTATAGTAAAATTCCAGGTTCTGTAGATGTCGAACAAATCTAAAAATAGTAGCTAATATATCTATTTTGGATTAAGCTATAGCTAACAATGCTTGCACGATTGTGCGCATTAAAGCATATTCTGGTACCATTTCCACTAGGCAATTTATTACAAATTATGATTTCGATGGTGTCAATAAGTCCATAAAACGAATAGCAAATTACAGCAGGTCCGCGTTCACCAGCAGGCCCGTCAGTACCGGCAGGTCCAGTTGGTCCTCGGTTACCACGGGGTCCGCGAGCCCCGGGTTCACCGCGTTGTCCCTTAAGACCAATTTGGCCAGAGAGACCCGGAGGTCCAGGGGGACCGACGGGGCCCTGTGGTCCGGGCAAGCCGGGTCTTCCATCAGCTCCGGGCTCACCTCGGGGGCCAATAGGGCCCTGGAAACCAGTAGGACCAATCTGACCCACTGGGCCCATTGGACCCTGAGGTCCAGGAGGACCCATCGGACCTGGAGAGCCGGCCATACCGTCAAAACCAGCGTCACCCTTCTCTCCAGGGGGACCCTGGTATCCCTGAGGACCTTGAGGGCCAGTAGCGCCGGGCTCACCAGCGGGGCCTGGAAGACCCTGGGGACCAGGAGGTCCCGTGACACCGGGGAGGCCGTCACGTCCGTTCCTGCCTGCGGGACCGCGGGGGCCCTGGGGGCCGGGTTTGCCTGGGGCGCCATCGTCTCCCGCAGGACCCATCGGACCGGGGGGACCGGGGGGCCCGACTGCGCCCTCCGGGCCTGTGGGGCCAGGGTCACCGGCGGGGCCCTTGGGACCCACTGCGGCTGTGGGACTTGTCATTTCACCTGTTGCAATAATACGAAGCTTTCAATTCATGCAATAAGCGCTGGATTCGCAAGAGAACTCGGCCAGCTGGTCCACCACTAGCACGGCTTAGTTCAGACCCAAATCCTTGGGTCATTAATTAGGCGCTAAACTAAGAACACACAGAGGTTTTATTAAAGACCTCGCCATTAGCTTTAATACTATGCTAACAACACTTTTCACTCGGCAGGAATGTATTTTAGCTGACAGCGAGTGTTTGAACTCCCTACGATAACTTGCAGCCAGTTCTGCCGAATGATAACAAACAGGTGAAACGGACATTGCAAGTTAGTGAACTCACCGTAAGCGACCAAGGCAAAGCAGGAGATAAGGAGGAATAAGGAAAGAATCCCATGTCCGAGAGGAACTCTCGAGTTTCCCATAGAGCGGGAGGCGACCATATCTGGAGAGATTCTGCGTCGCCACTAACTCACCAAGCTAACTAGAGACTTCGTGTGGCTCTAATTCGGCGTTGTGTGGGTGCGTGTGGGGTAGCAACGCCGGCGCCGTCCACCAAGGGCCTTCCTCTCATCCAGATCCCACAAAAGGGGTCTTTCCTAGCCCCCGTGCACGCATGAGGACGATTCCCTTAGCGCTTGGACAAATCTAAGCTTAAACGTAGCCACGTGCGCACCGCGCGATCAATAACCAGCAGCCGATGCGCGTGCAAATATGCACGCTCGTGCGCATACGGCCTATTAATCTGCGAGCTGATTGGCTGGATGCCTTCGACCGTTCAACCATTAGCATGAGCCCGAGCGCTGATAAGTAGGGCAAAATTTAGGCTAACGGCCTGATTCGTTCTACAATTGGTATTACACCGGAATGGTCTGTTTTTTGCATCTCAAAGGCCATGTGCATGTCGTATGACTAGGTTAATATTTGCCGAATATTTCTTTGTGAAATTGAACACAAAAATCATTTATTAGAGTAGCAAAATGCTTTTGTTGGTAACAAATTCAATTCAAAAATAATATTTTGTAGTAGGACAGCACTTTCACTAGCCAGTTCAGCACTTTATATATTTCATTTTAAGTGGATCCTAAAATGATTCCCTCAGTGGGCAATGCCGTGATCCATTTTGTGGAAAACTGTTTGCAACTACCATATTCTTGGCATGAATAAATTATTCAGCTCCTACTTTGTCGTAAGCCAAGACTGTATTCCTACCCTCAAGTACCGCAATTAAATAATGACATGCTGTCATGAGTGCGCCAAATATGAAACAGTTGTGTCAAAAGGTTAAGTCTGCCTCTTGGTAATTTGGAAACTTTTATTTGGGTACTGATCCGAAACAGCTGATGCAACCAATCACTAGACTTTGCATAAGATCGATCGATATTAAAGACATCCTCGATTAAAAAGCCAATGTTTTGAAATGACTTAGTTCACCCCTCTCCTATACTTCAACCATCATAAATCATTTATGCATAATGTACAACAAACTTTTCATTAGGAACTATAGTTTTTGGGTTCCACTAAAGCCATCGCCGTTATTGATAGAATTTTGTAGTACACACATTGTGAAAACCCCCTAATTCCCTAGCGACCTTTGAGCGAAAATCATTTAATTATAATTTCAGTCTCAATATAGTGGAAACTTCAGTAAAAAGTAGTTCTCTCCTTCGGTAAATAAGCACGTGATTAGAGTATGCGAAATGATACAATTACCCACTTCATTTACGACAGGCAAAAGGGAACTTAATTCGTTGTGCTAATGCTTGCTCTTGTTGAGTGAATAATTTAGAGACAGAAGCGTGTAGCACGGTGGTGATTGGTATGATTTAGAGTCACGAAACAAAAATCAATAAGCCACCTGGGTCAGCTGATTTTAGTACCTATACGTAAATCTTTCCCATTATCGTATCGAAAAATGTATATATTTCTTTTTACGAACACTATCAGCAAATTATCTTTGTACCTTTGTGAAGTGGACAAGTTAAGTCGATCCATAGTTATCAACCATGTCGAATTTATTTGAAGTATGGCATGTTATGTGCATCATTATTGGTGCTTACACCAAGTGAACTAATTTATTATTTTTAGCAAAAAATACCCTAGAGGTATTAGGAATCACCGGTACACACAGACACCCCCTCCTATACACAACTTGTCTGCCGCAATATCTGAAACATGATCAACTTCCATTGCTAGGCAATAGCTCTCACCATCAAGACCATTTCTAAAGGGGTTTGATGAAGATGCAACTATTAGAACAGAGCCCGTATTTGGCAAACCCGCTCAATCATGACACCATCTCAGCCACACCGCTTTAAATTTAAGCAACAGTTAAAGCCCCTTTCCATATTTTTATTTTTTATCTGTTAATTGACATGCAGACGCAGTATAGGGTTAGCTACAACAGTAGTGTACAGTACTTAATCTTTGGTTAACTAGTTACCGAATGTACAACAGCAACCGACAAACGATTGATTACCTCAAGAGGGAATTCCAAGCGAAATAAGGTTACAATAGGGACCTAATGTCTAAGGAAGATTGTACAAATTACTAGTTGCTTTTTTCTGACCCAAATAAGAGTCTTCTAAATGACCAAATATCCAACACACCTACCAACCTTTCTACTTATTATTTTGGAGTAACATAGTGCTGACAGGAACTATGCTGATGGAACATACTCGAACTAATGTTTACAACATTTTCTTGGAAATCCGACATTGGAATTAATCACCGAACTAGTAAGTACGAATTCAGAGCTAAAAGTAGCAACATTCCAAGGCAGATGCTCAATAGCTAGATATTTACAGGACTAGGACCAACACCAATTGAGTACGAAATGCTTTGAAAATAAAAGTGAGATGCAGTAAAAGGCCAATAAGACCTCCCATCCCCACTTTAGTGAGCTATGATCGGCATTTGTGGATCAATAATTTAAGATGGAACCGAAGAAGTACCAGTGAAGACTTTAACGGCCTTTTCGTTGGTCATATACTACCTTCAGTAGTCGATTACTATCTCCTAAAACTGGTCCCGCTTTCATCGTATACCACAAAAATATATATGCAAGTATACCGCCTAGTGCATTCGTCTTGGAGACTAAAGTTAAAGTTAGTGGAGTGAGAATCAGTCCAAGGTAATCAAAATGAGGCGTACAGAAAACACTGATATTTTCACTTAAATTTAACTTGGAGAATTTTGAGGAGAGGGTACAAGAGAAACCAGCTCAGCTTGTCTTTACGCGTAATAGTTGAGGTTAGTCTTTTTCTTGGATTGCACCTCGAGAATAGCGTCCATGTAGTCCTCGTGAAGGACCTGTGTGGCGTTCCTACGCAGCGCGATCATACCCTTCAGGAATAGCACACAAATCGAGTAGGCATACCTTGGAGGAACTCAGAGATAGAAAAATGAAGTCTAAACTTACAGCCTCGACGCAAACAGCCTTGCACTGCGCTCCATTAAAGTCATCGGTACAACGAGCAAGCTCTTCAAAGTTTACGTCCTCACTGAGTTAAAACAAAGCACTTTGTTTAAACTGAGTAACACAATCACAAGCTACGAAAGATTATACGATTACTAGAGCCACTAGTAACAGTTTACTTCGACATCGAAAAACAAATTCTAACAAAATTTTAGCTAACGGGGAGCGAGATTCAACTCAAATCAGAGTGCCATTGAAATACACAATTGTTTTAGCACTATTCATTGCACCACATGAGCAATAAAATGGAAGATAAACTGAAATTTAAAAAAATGAGATCATAAAACTACGCATAACCCGAGAAATGACGTACCTCACGTTCATTTTTCGTGAATGAATTTGCATGATACGAGAACGGGCATCTTCATTGGGAGCTGGAAACTCAATTTTCCGGTCCAAACGACCACTCCGAAGGAGAGCAGGGTCAAGAATGTCTACACGATTTGTCGCTGCAATGACTTTAATATCGTGATTTGGTTGGAAACCATCCAATTGATTCAGCAATTCCAACATAGTACGCTGGACCTCGCGATCTCCAGCCTTCTCACTGTCGAAACGCTTGGTACCTGCAGAAGAAAGAGCAATAAATCTCAGTGAAGGAAAGAGAGGATCTAGGGAAATATTTATTGGGCTCACCAATGGCATCCAATTCATCAATGAAAATGATGGCAGGAGCCTTTTCCTTGGCTAGTTGAAAAGCATCACGAACCAGTTTAGCACCGTCACCGATGAACATCTGAACAAGTTGAGGGGCAGCCAATTTTAAGAATGTTGAATTTGTTTGAGCAGCACAAGCACGAGCGAGGAGAGTTTTACCGGTACCAGGTGGACCGTACAAGAGAACACCCTTTGGTGGTTGAATACCAATAGCTTCAAAACGATCTTTGTGCGTCATTGGTAAGACAACAGCCTCAATCAATTCTTGAATTTGTTTATCCAGACCACCGATGTCACCATATCGCTCGGTTGGTCTTTCATCAACCTCCATAGCCTTAACGCGTGAGTCAAATTCGGCTGGAAGCTTTTCAAGAATGAGATAGGAGTCCTTGTTGACACCCACGAGATCACCAGGCTTGAGTTCTTCGTGAGGAACGAGACCGATTACAGGAAGAAAATAGGTCTGGCGAGTGCTAGTCTTAACGACAGCACACTTTCCCTTTCTCTGAGAATCCAAATCGACATTAGCACCATCCTCCTCCTCATCTTCTGGCTCAACGTCTAAGAGCTGGTGGAGAATAAGGAACGGCTAGCACCTTACCTCAACCACAGTTGCAACAAGATAGGGAAGAGCTTTGTTCATCTTAATCTTGTTCTTACTATCTTTTACTTTGCTCTGTTTCATTTTGATTTCATGCTCTACCCGGTGTAATTCGGATTTCATAATCTAAGACATTAATCTCGTACAACAGCATACACGAATTTCACCATCCAAGAGCCTAGTATGGACGACTAGTTCATCCGTGGACATCCGCATAACTTCGTCAATCAAGGCATCCTTTTATTTTTATGACAATACAAAGAAATAACTTACATCCACATCATCCCACACAGGCCTTTCGATTGACGTCATTGCCTGCAAAAGTCAAAAACGGCAGACATTATACCTAGGTTATTAAAATTAATATACCTAGACATATTGTTAGAATACATGTACATTTAAATGTTAGGTTTGTTTACATAGACAATCACTTTACAATAAACCGAACCTTAATATAGAAGATCCTCACTGATAGATGGTTGGACGTGAATAGACCAAATGGACGCTACCGACCAATTGCAAATCTCAGCAAGAATCTCGAAACTCCCAGGTGAGTCTCAGATAGTTATAAATATAGAGCTAAATCGAAATTAATTTATTCAAATGTGGGTTGGAGGTGTTGAAATTTCATGATATAATTTGTACTATTTGTGGAAGTTTTTCGAATACGAATGTTTAAATTAATGCCGATATAAAATTTTTAACAAATTATTACACAAACTGAGTTTGATAGAAGCTCGACAATAAGTTAGTTTTTATATGAACGGAAATTATTATTAAAAACGTATTTGATCTTAGTCAGGAGAATTGATATAAAAAGAATGACTGCTTTAGAGAAAAACTCATAAACCATTGGTAAATAAAATTCAGACTTAATGATTCAGAATTAGAAATTGTCCTAGGCATTTTGTTATCTTGTTTTTTTTTAACTAGACCTGGATATTCCCAACGTAGTAAAAAAATTATCCATAGAGGTGTTTGGCCTTGCCTAGGGGCACTTGGTCTCTGCATCCCTAGGTTACTCAACTCAAACACCTAGCGCTTGTTCACTAACATTAACGACGTACATAAAACACTATGCCAGTTTCTTTCATCTAGTTGGTAATAATGCATTCGAAAATATACCCCTAGAATAATGTCCTATCCTCTTATACTTAGTCACTGAAACGACTTTGAATAACAAGTGACACTCCATAAAACCGGAAATAAATTAACTCGCTTCCCGCTTCTGGCATTAAATTTCACAACTCACTAAGGGTTAATTTTGTCGACAGAGCTATGTGGACCAAGGAAAGGTGGACTTATAAAAACTAACCAAAAAACGCCAACGACGAACTTTGGGAATCCACTCCTCTTGGCGCAGCACTGGCAAACCTTACAAACCCTAGAGAAAGTAACGTATAGACTCCCTTTCGACCGAAACGCAAGCAGCAAACACTAAAAAAGTATATTTGAGTAATCTCAGTTTAATTAGCACCACCGCCACCAGAGAGAAGAGAAAGAAATTACAATCTGCTCCAGGCCCCGATAAGAGGTCAGAAATAAGAGTAAAATGAATCGGGGAATGAATAATCCTAGGGACTGGTGGGGGAAGAGGAGGAAAGAAGAGTATCCAAAAACAGGGGCAGGGGGGACCAGAACTGGTGAACGAGGAAGGCAAATGCGCTCAATAGAAGCTTCCCATCGTCGATAGAGTCGAGCTGCAGGCGGGTTAGCAACGTCTCAATAGCACTGGCTATGCTTTTTTCACCTCCTGATTCCCCAGTCTTATCGGTGCGTTTCACCAGTCGTTCAGACAAGTAATCCATCGTCAATGAATCCCGTTTCCAAGCCTCCACTAGAGCAATCATACAATCGGCCGTTGCACAGAATCTAAATTAAAAAAGATTTTACAGCTACAGTACAATCCCGATCGCATTCAGGGTCATCCCGATGCAGGAAATAAAATATTTGCCTTCAATCAGCCTAAAATTGGCGCAGCAATCATGTTTGTAGGACTCGAGGTATCAAAAAGTGGAAAAATCTTATGTATACCTGGGAGAACGCTTCAAATTTAAGCACGTCTAGCAATGCCATTTCCAATGATGTGCAGCTTCCAATAAACCACACTTCTTATCCTATCGATGGATCAAGTGACTGAAAGATGAATAGGCGTCAAACCCACTTCCTTGAGAATTCGACTTCGGTTTGGGGATTGCCAGAGGTCGATGGGGCCTTTCGAGCAGACTTCTCCCACCTATCAACCAGTGCTTGCAGGTTTGCGATGAATATGTCAGCCTGGGGAACACGAGGGTTTGACGGCTTGATGGAAGTTAGCAATCGCATACTGAGATTAATTATCAGCAGGAGACCAGTCAGTTGAGAGGAGGTAGTGCAACTCTCTGAGCACACGTCGGAGGGACTGAAAAATACAAAAAGGTAGAGCGAAGTTCCGTGTTACTACAGCAATATATTACCTACGCAGCAGTAAAGAGCACTATGCTTACTCCAAATTGCCTGTTTACCAAGATAAAACTTGGTTACCTGCCCTTGCACTTTTTAATGGTCCATACGTTACTGACAGCCTCACTACACACTAATGCTGGGCTTCGTAATAAGCTCGTTTTTCATGACAAATGTTGCATTCTGCTCTGTGAAATGACAGGTAGCGGAAAGCCTTCATCCCCATGCCCCGAAACACCACCTTAATGTAAGGGTATTCGGAAATTATAGAACCAACGGAAGAATCAATGAAACAGTGATAATTGGAAAAAGAGGGCCATGGAACAGGCACCATTCCATTACAGTCCGTGAAGCAGCGAAGATGATTATTTGAGCGAGATTTAAAGCACTATTTCTCAAACATTTCGGATAAGTCGATCCATATAAGCAGGGTTGAAATGTTTTAAACACTTTGCTAGTTAAAGTAGATCATCATAAGCTTTATTTTTCCAAAAAAGCTACATTTGGCAAATATTTTACGGGTCAAATTGATTGACGGGATTAATTCTAAATGTCAGTTACAGGCCCGTAAAGTACAGAGGAGCTTAGAGAAATTCTCCGGTCTTTAAACTGGACTAACGAACTCCCCAACCAGAGTTGTGGTAGAAAAGCCTTAAGATGAGGTCTCCAGATCGAAAAAGGCACTCAAGAGATCGAAATAGGCGAGTGAAATCACACAGACCACAGAGAAGCAAGCGTTGAGTTTTGCGCACGCCAAAGTGAGCAAGCATTGAATCGGCTCACCTCAGATCAAGGACGACGAACCAGTGCATGAGGTCAGCCAACAGGATGCCGGCGGCCGCAGATGGGGGCCTGGGGCCGAGTGCCCTGGAACGAACGAGGGCATGGACGTACAGCGGCAGCAGCTTCTTGCAAGCAAGGCAAGCCGGCACCAGCCACGCGCCGCTCTTCGGCAGCCCACACTTCGAGTCGCATTCGAAAATGCCGCTTATCAGGGATATTCGTGTCTCCAAATCCGCCGGCACGGACCAAGTCTCATCCCTAGGAGTAGAGCCGGTCTGGAGTAGGAGCCAGAGACTCCTGTCGATGAGGTTGACCAGCGCTGCCTGGTTCTTAGCGGTACCCTCTTCTGAGGACGAGGTGGAGACGCAGCTACTGGAAAGGTCGTAGAGCAGTGCCTGAAGTAGTGGCCGACACATGGCGGTGCCTACCGCTCGCAGTAGATTCTCTGTCGTTCGCACCGATGTGCTCACGCCACCCGACAACCAGTACACCAGACTAGCGTCCATCAAGCCCCCAGTGACCACATTGAGGCTTCGAAGACGCAGAACTTCTTCACAATACCCCACGACCTCGCGAAAATTCTCCGAGTCCACCGGGTCTGTGTGAAGAAGGCGGAATGGAATGCGACTATGAACTCGGGGAAGACATTCCGCCATCACCATGATGAAGATATTTACCCCAGCACTTGGTCGCACAACAGGCTTCGAGATCGCTGAGTAGACTCAATACCCTCCACACCAGTCCCCTTATGGGAGCCTCGGAGGTGACGAGACTCTCGAAGGCGTCGACGATGTCTGCGTCGGGTGAGTGTCGAGCCCCGAAGACTTGTTTCCAGAGGCCCGAGGAGCTGATGCCGCTCACGACGGCTCCGAGGGCGCTTCTGGCGGCGGGGAGGACCGAAGTGAAGAGGATGGAGTACACCTGCGAGGCTGTCCGTATTGCCGCGCCGTCAGCAGGCAAGAAGTCGGTCGACGAAGTCGGGCTCTCGGGAGAGAGGGGGGTCGTGTTGGGGCTGGGGGAGGGGCAGAGAATGAGGTCGATGCAGAAACGCACGAAAGCCTGACGCTCGTGCAGGGTGTCGGGTGTATCTGCGGACTCCTCCATGTGGGCAACTAAAGAGAGAAGTCTGGAAAAAAAATGAACACGTGAGAGCTTTTCGTCATTACGATACTTGATCCAAAAAGAAGTTCTCCTAGTTTATACAACACGTTTCAGCTATGATGCCACAGTAATTCTGTGAACCCAGATAGGTGCCCATTTATTAGTTATTGATGAAATTTGCCCGAAGTGCACTTACTCTCCCAGATGGCGAGACTGAAGAAGAGTAAATGTTTTAGCATTCGCACGATTTGAATAACTTTTCATCAAACAGTTTAGATACATACGCCAGGAACTAACAATTGAAGTTTTACGTTCACACGGAAATCCAAAATAAGTGCGAATTGAGCAAAGGATAGTCTCCAACGGTACTGCTAAACAACGAAAAAGCATTCAGGGGATTACGCATAAACCGTTATTTTTACTTATATAACGGTCCATTCAGTCAAGTCACTAGCGTTTGGTATGAGATGAACCTGAAGAAGTCGACCAGCATGAAGTCCGAGGCGTTTGTAATAGCCGAAGGTTGGAGACGTGATCTCATTTTGTCCAGATTGGCCGTAGACAGGCGAGCGAAGGCATGGTGTTTCGAGAAGAAGCCCCGACAACCCCCAATGATACGCCGTAGACCCATAGAGACCTGAAACTATTAGAAAAATGGATTTGCAACAAGTGTGAGTAAGTTAGGCTGTAACAATGACTTGATGAGACCAACTCACTGTGTCGAACTCCTTCTTGCTTTCCAACGTATCGTACCAACACACGAGGGAGATTAAAAGAGCCAAGAGCCGTTCAGAATGCTCCACCAGGTGTACGCTGGACGCAGGATTATTCCAACATACCAGAGAGAGACAATTCACCATTACAAGAAGACCCGGTGCACCGTTAGTTTGGGGCTGGGTGTCAGTGTACTAAAACATAGACATATACGAGATTAATCCGAAAGTGATGAACACTCACCAAAGCCGCTGTCTCCTCACCTGGGTGAGACCCGAAAGCACAGCTGTAGACGGTTGCCATAGAGACCAGGGGAATCCCTTGGGGAGATCAGTGCCGCTTGCCGTAAGTGTGGAACAAGCCTGAGTCACTTTGTCAAGCAAATGGAGACCGCTGAGATTGGAAGGCTTGCAGAAGAGTCGCGTCATCAGAGAGTCAATAAATGCGTTGAAGAGCTGCGGAGGATCTACCAGTTCCTTACCTACAACGAGGAGCACATAGGTGAAATAAAGCAATTCTTCCATATTTAAAGTGGGCTCACTCGAAAGAACTTACAGCTATACAAGATAGTGATCACTCCAACTAGCTGTCTGACTGCAGATTCCGGGATCCCATCTGTAGGGCCATTCAAGCCGATTGCTCGCGACCAGGGCCCATTGAGAATATTCGCCATCATGATGGAGAGAGCTGAAGCACCAAAAACCTCAGTTGAGGTTATTTTCAAATGCACTTCCGGGGGGAGGGGCAACCAACCATGATGGAGAGAGACCTGTTGCAGTTCGACGGCGCGACCCAGTTTCAGCGCCAGCTGCTGAATTAAGGCCCCATGACACTCGATGATATCGGACTTAGTGCTAGAAGAGAGGCTACAACTGTCGGCGGCACTAGAAGCGCATGCTGTGGTCCTCTGGAGGGCGGTCCTCACCTGGATATACGCAAACGCAGCAGAGAAGACAAAATCATAAAGTAGGAGCGTGGTTCCTGGTGCGAATATGCTCCGACTTAACGGCGAGCGACTTACATCGTCGGTGGAAATATTGCATTCCTTTTGAACAGAGAGATAGCGGGTGATCGACAGTTTTGCCAAGTGCCAAAGTTCTTCCTGTGTAGTCGTGGCTTTGCCTGCAAAACACAACAGAATTTGGTAAAAAAAGCACTTTCCAAGCAGTTTCTTCAAAGAGATCACCCAGACTTTTCGAAATTGCATCCAATAGACGCGTTAAGGTAAGAGGAAAGTTGAATTCCAGGTACGTGGTTAGCTGCTCGCGAATTAACTGAAAGTGAAGGATAAGATTGATTAAGAAATCGGTGACGAAACTTGGCAAGAACCATGATAAGAAGCGCAGCTCTAGGTATTTACTTACATCCGTTGGATTAAACAACAACGCCATCTCTGCCAATGTCTGACACCCAGTCTTTCAGTAGTCATTGCCTCTATAATCAATATTAGAGCAGTACGGAGCTCATTAACTTCGCCATAATTACTCCCGTAGTCGGACTACATTGACATAACGGAAGTCGATTGGCTTGGTAGCTTGGTTTTCTAGTCTAATAAAAACCCACAAAACAGATGTTTCATAATGATTTCCAGTTAGCATCACTACTGAAAAAATGAGGCTATAAACAACACGTTATTGAAACATTTTCGGGACTGAAGAAACTAAATACACCGTAAAAGAACAAACACCGTATTACGTCTGCTGAATGTGTAGCCAGCCATTCAATAGACGCAGTCAGTTTCCAAAATGGGAACCCACTTGGCTAAGGGAATCCGAGGCAGGTGAAGAAGAAACTTTGGTTCCAACGGCAGCAAGACACTGAAAGGCTTCCAACACTAGAGCGTCCAACTGAGCAGCTCCGCCGAATAACCCCGGACCCTTAACAGGCGAAGATGGACCCAAAATCCCTTCCTCAGGTTTCTCTTCCAGCAGGGGTGGCAACTGAAACAGAAGAATACGCTATTCCAAATGTACCTTACCTCATTGAGAAGACTCAGAGCCTCCTCGGGACCACAGTTTTGCATAAGGAGTGGAAGACGCCTGTATACCGCCATGAAGTGCTCGACACGACACTCGGGGTTCGCCTTCAGCGAGGCTTTGAGAAGCCGTGGCCAGAGGTGCGAGAAGAGTTGCAGGTGAGGGGAGCTTGTTAGCACGTCCAAAATCACCTCGTAACGACATTCTCCAGCGGAAAGTAAACTTTCGCCTACAGTAAATAAGGACAACCAATCGATTTCCACCCAAACGACCCAACACCACCCAACCTTAGGCACAGTACACATTCCTGTTCATCTACTGAAAACAATGACTGCATTAGAAGCGTAGGTGTAGACCTCTAAACTTGCCTTAACAAATCGCAAATGTACCTATCATATCGACGCACTGAGAGATCACAGCCCTAGTTGGAGGGAAGGCATACACGGAAGCGGAAGTGCTTTGGGAGATGAGATGGAAGATGTTTATCAGGTACTTTGTAGAACAATTTGGATTTGTACGTGAATTCCTTCGTCGAGAGTCGACTATTCGTCTGGAAGAAAGGACAATTTCGACAAAAAATGGGACTGATGACGAAAAATGGGAGTGTAGGAGCATTAGTAATCCAGTGAATGAATGGACGATTTAATGTTTAATTAGTAGTAAATTTTGTTTAGGGAGTTTTCTATTTTCCGATGGACGCACTTAACACAACTGCTTAATTTGCGTAAATTTTAAGAATTTGTCTTTAAATTGCTATTTAAATGAAACAAAATAAATGGTATAAGCCTGCTCAAGTGACAAATATACTAAAAACGACTATGGTAATAAAAACAAACTTTGCGATATTGGCAGAAACGTGAAAGACGACGTTGACTGCAATTCTTAAGCTTACTGCAGTATAGAGACTAGTCTGAAGGCATTGTTGACCCAGTCATTGCTCAACGGACGCTCCGCGGCTTGATGAATGCTTTCCAACATAGAGTCTTTATAGGTTAATGTTGTAACTCCTGCCGTGGTTTGAGAACTCGCCAATACCTCTCCTATGATATTACCGGCGCTACGGTTTAATTCTTGGCTTTTAGATTCCAGAAGCGGGTCTTTGCGAGCTGTGCGGTAGTCATGAGAGATTCGAGCACCACCTTTACAACTACGTGGAGCGAGCACTGGGATTTGAAGAACTGAAAGAGGAAGTGTACGTGGATTATCACCGTCAAGTTCTATTTGAAGAATGCACAGGGAGTCTCAACTTACAAGGTTGACACTCAACGACTTCTGACCGATGGCATTCAACGTGTTTGTATAACTTGGGTAAAACGTCTTCCCGAAGCCGCCTGTGGAGTTTTTCCAATTGAGCATCCCTTTCTCCGTTCACTGCGGCCACGTTTTTGAGACTCTCTGTGTACGACTAAAAAATATGACTATGTTCAATGTAGTTGTACCACATAGACAAGTCTGACGATCATCGACGTCTGAGGCGATTGTGCTTAGACAGAAAGATGGTGACACGTTGAGAGAAACACCGCTTACCTGAACTAAGGTGTACCACTTTCCAGTTTGTAGATCCTGCGGTCCGTGAAGACTGGCTTCATCGAATCTCAGGAGCTGAACGTTAGGCGGATCCAATCGACGTGTAACGGTGCTCGTGACAGATCGATCTTGTGCGACCTCTGGAGACGATTTGGGAGGCCTCGATCCTGCAACAATATTTAATAAGTTGGAGGGAATGCAGTCAAGTGCAAGACCATTTGATTTTTAAAATACCACCGTGCGTTTCTCACGAAGCCAATTAAGGGAAAAAATACGAGATGGCACTAGGGTTTACCTAAAATTACTGAAGCAGGTATTCCAATGTATTCAAGAAACACCAACCAAACTTCAATTTGAACAATACTACGACAAAGCCTTTAGACTTGGGCGACTGGTCGACATTACGAACAGTGGAACAGATCCGGAGGATAGATGCTTTTATACGAAGCAGCAGAATATCCCCGATTATTTGACGTTATGGCGAAATACACAGTTAAACTCAGATCATTGCAATTGTTCTCACGTTCTTTGAGTGACCTATGAGTTCCCCTGAGATAGTGCCATCGATCGATGCCTGAGTAGATGCTAGACGCAATCGAATCCAAGCTCACACTCCGCAGAGCTGAGCCCACCTGAAACCACACAGAACAACAGCGGTCATTAGGTTCGAACGCGATACCGTTAGTGTAATTCACTACTCAAATACCTACATCAAGAGCCTTGACCCGCTCCAACATTGTGTTGACGGTTAAAGCATCAGTGCTCCGATGCGTCACAGTGTGCTGGAGGTCTGAAAGGAGGTTGATGCTCATTCGAAGAAGTCTATAAGAAGCAAGCAATTAAAAAAAGTAGAATAACAAGCAAAGCTCAAGTTCGGGGTGAGTTGTGGCGGTCCCTAAAGGCTTTCGAGGAGAAAAACACAAGGCAAAGCCAGAAGACCGTTGCTCTATTCAAGGCACTGCTGGGACCTCACGAAGGCCCAAACCCCATCACTGACAAAACCTTACCCTCCCATTAAGCACGAATACCCAAGGAACTGATCGAACACTACAGATACTGGGCGTCTCTCCGTGTTCTCACACAAGCTGTATACACTGCAAGCAGGCCTTGTCGAACAGGGTGACTCATAGGCCTCGACACCCAAAAAGCACGGATCAATGTGTCAATCAAATCAGCCTTCCGATTAGAGTGTCTTTTCCTCATACCGTGTAAATGCTATGCACATGATGCCAGTGGCGTTAAAAAACAGGTTAACGCGTCACGGGAACAACCTGAGATGCACACCTACCCAATCCAACTCGAAATGTAATTAGGTCTAGTCCAAAGAGCTTGTGCCCTCTCCTATCGGCTCATTTGATTCAGAGAAGAGATGAAAGATACGCGAAACCAAGAATTAAGACAAGGATGGACTAAAGAGTAGCCGACTCACGAGAGAGCACTGCTGCTGCACAGCCCGTAGGGGTCTCCAGCGTCATCCTGCGAGTCCCTTTTGAGCCAGAACTGCAGAGCCTCCTTCAGACGCCAGAGGAAGGCGTCCAGTACTGTCAGACGCATGCTGCCCGCGTGCGTTTCCTCACAGAGGTTGTGACGGTCCCACTGCAGACTCCGCAGTAACAGGAAACCCGGTGGAAAACATCTGGAGAGGAAGGAATTAGGTACAGGTTAACTAGTGTGTTGACATGACAGCATCGTCGCACTGTTTAGCAAGGCACACCCCAAGTTGATTGCTCATCACTTTCGCCTAATTAGTACGTTGATCGATTGCCATGGGCGAATATAGCTCAACTGAAATCGACCCCTTGTGGTCGGCATCGAATCAGCGTCATGAAGCGGAGTTCCACACAATTCACTACTCATAAAAGCGCTGAAGTTCAGGTGTTCATTTACGTGCATTTAATGACCGCTCCCTTGCTGAAACTGGGTGTTGTAAGATCAATCTGCATTCCCTGCCTTATTTTTGCTACAATAGTATCAGAAACATGCCTCAGCTGCTTCAATATCTATATTTACCTATCAAACGTTGATATTTACCTTTATTCCAGTCCAGTTTTTGCTGCTTCGAGGTTTAAACACTTACAAATGAAAGATTTTAGGGGAGAAATGGGACAAAAATATCATTACCGCAGAGTGCGCACTGTGAATACCCTATTTTTATGGAAAGTGGTAAGGACCTGTTTTCCTCATTAACCAGCGACTTTTGTAGCAAACGCCAATCAGAAAGCCGATCTGCTTCCCTTGCATGTGCTTTTGGTGCCTCATGTTGGTAGATAACTGAAGCAATTATTGAGCATAGCAATATGCAATCAATTCAAGCTACAGGAAAACAATCACATAGGAATGCTGGAATTCCGGCGCGAATGAAGGAAGTGAAGCAAATTGTAAACGTTAAGAACTGGGGCGCTCGCACGATTAAAATTTAGACGGTAAAAAGTACTGCCATTAGCATCAATAAACTCTCTCATCAATTTAAAGCTGCAGGTAATTCATTGAATGAACCCAAGCATTTTCATACCAGTGGCTTGAGCTTTAAGTGGTGCTGGAGAGAGCTTCCAAAGGTGCTTTTAGGAAACGATGACGAATTTGAGGGGATTATGAGCGTCGATCGGGCTAGCACAGATAAACTCACTTGTAGCGGCAGAAAACTCAGCATACTGAAGCACTACTCACCTTGATGTGTGTATGGTCCCTTTAGAGCACCCATGCTTCATGTGTAGTGGAGAGGCTCTGCGTCCCAAACTTTAAACACTCCTTTGTGGCTAGAAAGTTACCTTCAACGTGGTTTATGCGACCCTATTTCCCAGACCTTCGTGTTTTGGAAGTCAAGGTGAAAGCACACTTGGGTTTGGGGCTTGTTTACCTCACAAGCAACCAATTCATGTGACCCGAAAGATTCCGAAAGTAAGTTGCTTGTCACGTTTCAATATAAACGAAATTACCGTTTAATTTGGGGAAGTGGTGAATTTACTCCACAAAAGACGTTTGACCAGCTAACGAATGACAGTCGTGTAATCGAGCACCGCCATTTAACCATAAAATCACTACAACTAAAGAGAAATAGCAATTATTCCGCTTTCTACCGAGGTCAATCTACGGATATTGCGATGTTGAATAACCAAACCATGAGAAATTAGCGAGCCGTTTTCACAGAACACACCCAACGCTAAATCAAAGCGAGGTAAAAAACACAGAGAGGAAGAACTCCCCGATTCCATCTGCTATGCCACTTACGCCTTTAGCCAATCAGAAAGACACGGAATATGCATCTCTTCAAACACGACTTTAGTGCAAGATCTCAACTTACGCCTCCGCTGGATTTGTCGACTTTTCGGCACCATTTCTCGAAAACGCCAGACAATGGGTGAGCGCTAATTGAAGAAGTAGGAAGAACGCTGGATGCTGAAGTGGACATGCGACCAGGGCGGAAACAGACTGCAGCAAAGGCAAAAACCTCATGAGCTTGCCCAGATGCTCCACATTCGCCTCAGATGGCAGGATTCCCGCATCCACCTAAAGCAATACATATACCCATAACTGTTCCTTTATTACAGCAAACCTGAGACGGGATTTAAACTCACGAAAATGCCAATGATGCACTTTTCAGCATCACAAGCGTCTCTTGAAGGCCCAAAAGAGGCACTTTTCGCTAGGATAATACCCCGATTCCAAGTAATTGAGTCGAGCACATCATCCCAGAGGCTGTACCCACCATAGGCATCTATGGGGGTGCATTCAGCCCCAATAAGGTAGGAAACCAGCCAGAAGGGACCCTCCTGATCTCGTGATGCCTTTTGCAGTAGGCCCCGGATCAACCCGAGGCTGACTGACTCATCTAGGTCCGGTTTCACAGGATCGGACGAGAAAGTAGCGGGGAGGTAGCGCTTCAGGCCATCAACGGGAACCAGATTAGAGAGACCCTCAGCCCAAGAGGAGCTCATAAGGCTCGAAACACCCTGAACGGGAGCCTCTTTCTTCGAGACCTCCGAGCCACCTGGCACTGGGTCAGCCGGTGATTCCTCTTCGACCATCTTGCTCTACAAATGACCAGAATTTTAAAATCCTGAAGAAACGAACCGTGTTTCGTGGTACGTTAAACAAAGGAGCTTCCTCAAGTCACGTCATTCCTCGTAATATAGCCTTAGAGACCGAAAGGAATACAATATATATTCATTTTTCCGATTCTTAAATTCGGGAAATTTCTTGAGCTATTATAACCTTACCAATATGTACGCTGAGAGGATTGCATTTAAAGCAAGTATTAGTGTTTTCGGGGATTCTATTGTTCTACAGCTTTCAATAAAATTCCTTATGAATTGACGATATTAGAGACCTCCCGTCGAAAATCACCTTAAGAGGGACCGAATAGATGGACATTTTGTGGAAATAAGTCCCTAACATTGAAAAAAGGCTTTAATGAATGGATAAAAAGTATTCTTGGCCAAGTTACTATAATAACAAAATCATTCACTGAGTCATTGGAAATCATTAAATCCTTACTATAAAAAATAATATTGAAAATAAATCTAACATTTCGAATACCTTCGTATACTAAAAAATACACTACTGCACTAGCTGATGTACACTTTGAATGAATAAGTATTCTTGGTAAATTTACAGCAGCAAGTAAATTTGACGGATAGATGCTACTCACCAGAACGGATGGATGGAAAGACCAGACTACAGGCTGGCGCCACCAACCAGCGAGTTTCCGCTGCTGCTGTTGGGTCGTCTTGGTGGGGAAGGACTTCTCAACCCAGAAGGCCGTCTTCAAGAGCTCCTCCAGCACCCAAGTGGCCTGTTCCTGGCACTGCTGCTCCTTCACCAGGACCGTCAGCGTCGACGAGATCACGGCCTGCAGGAGGCAATTCTTCTCACTCTCCTCGCCCGCACAACCGATGGACGCGTTCATTGTGGCCCCAAGGAAGGCCTCAAGCACAGACCCTCTCCCTTTTCCTTCCGGGGCCGTGGTCTCGCCTCCCTTGGGTTTACTCTGATCCTGCACCCACAAGCGCCACTGCCAGCCCTTTCCCCACTTGTCCCACAAGTAGGAGACAAGCCCACCACCAACATCCTCCAACTTTTCATTTGACTTGAGCATGAGGAAGACGAATTCCTTGAAAGCTGCACAGGGAGGTGCCAACCGGGTCGGCTTTTCAGTCCCTCGACCTACTGAGAGTCTACTGAATGCCTCGATCGCCAAGGCAAAGTGACCGGATGTTGCTAGGTCCAGAAGAACCGCACAAACGTCCTCATCGACTGCCAAAGGCGGTCTATCGGGTTGACGATGTTGGAATTCCACGATAAGGAAAGCAGTGAGGGGATTAGATAGCCGATCTGTGACCTTCAAGAGACGAGAGAGGGCATCACTAGATGGTTTCAAATGAAGTCGGAGGATAAACCGGATACTCCAGTGGTAGAGAGAGGCGACTTCCATGTCTAGCGGCACATGAGGATGTGTGGTCTTGGTTGAAACGATTCTCGGAGGAGAGAGGGAGTTGCTCCTTCTAGGTGTTTGATATCGCTTCGGCAGAACACTCCTCGCGTAGCTGTTCAGAGCCTCTGAAATCCTTCCGATGGGCTGCTGATTTGCGTCCAGAATGTAGTGTTGAAAAGCTGACGCCACAGCTATTGCAGCCAGTGATTGGGCCTTTGGCGAAATGAGGTATTCCCCCGTCTAAACGAATCAAGAAACTAGAAACGGTAGAGCCAACTTACGGCGTTGTTCACACCCTCCCAGGGGAAGTTGTTAAGAATTCGACGGCCGATTTGACTTCGAAGCGAGCTAAGAGGCAGGTAGTTGCTTGGATCAGCTCCAACCCACGAGAGGAGGGTATGCAGCACATCAGTACTTGGTGTGAACAGTGTCAACGGAAGGGCATCAACCAGATCTAATAAGAGCTAAACAAAAAACAAACACATTACAGTAGAAAATGAAGCACACCTCCACAGATTCTGACGCAGAAGACTTCGTGTCGATTTGAATGGCCGACGCAATAACCAGTTTGAGGAGGTGAGCGAAGGCAAACCTCGGGTGGGCGGAAATAATAGCCACGATATGGCGGCGGCCACAGGTGCTTGAAATCGACCGGTGGGGGTCAATTGACCGATCGCCCTTGAAGGGAAGCGAGGGTACAACGCACAGCTGCAAAATATCAACAGGCGATGCCATAATAAAACACTGATGCTAAAGTGCGAATGAAATGCGGCGCTTACCCTGAACAGAATATCCAGTATTCTATTTACAAGCATTTTTTCCAGCAGCGGAATTTCGTGAGCCAGCCAAACCTGTGGCTTTTGGTTTCGAATATCGAGAGGAGGAGGAGGACGACAATCCTTGGAGGCCAGGTCACCGATCGCCGCCAAAAAGGAGTCAGCTAGACACTCAAGATCAATCAGAGAGGTGCGGAGAGAGGGCAATACGGTGCTTAATTCATCAGTCCCGTCTTCCTCGATTTTCACCGTCTCATCCGCCGTAAGTAGGGTAGCATACTTTTTCTCCCAAAAGTTTCCTTCTACATCACTTGCCTCGGGTGAAATCGATGCCATGAGGCTGAGGTAGAAGGTGAGTTTCGACCGAGAGGAGAAGAGATGAAGAGGGCTCATACGAGCAAATCGTCGCCAACAGGTCAGTCTAGTGGACACAGATGCTGCGTTTGAGAGAAGGAAACCTGTCACTCGCAGGCAGAGTTCATCGTATTGAGCCAGACTAACTTTGATGCTCTCGGCGGACTCGTGCTCAGAGAGTTCCGGATAGAGTCCTGGCGCACTTGGCTCTTTGTTGGCTGCCATCACCAGCTCAATGCGGCTTCTCAAGCCCCTCAATAAAACCTCGATAACCTCACTGACACGCTTGACAATCTGACGTTGAAATCGAGGGGAATCCGTTTGGGAGGAATGGAGAAAACCAACAGTGTCCTCTAGCGTGGTAATCAACCAATTGGCGAAAGCAAACAAGACGATTTGGTTGTTCAGGGCAGAATTACAATGATCAAAGAGGAAGTTCATCAAACCGAGCATATCAACTTGATCGATTAGACAGGAGACTGTCTCGACATCGACTTGATTGACGTCAAGGTCGAGTCGGAGGTTTGATGCGGGATCAGATTTTTCACAGACGGAGAGACATTCAGCGTCGCTTTCTCCATCAGAGTCTACGAAGGTCCAGAATTGCTTTCCTCCATCAGATTTCAATAGCACTGGAGGTGGAGAATGACCAGGTTTTATGGTGCCTTGGTAGAGGTTAAAGCGTTTTCTAAACAGAGAAGGATTTCCAGTCAAATCCAGCTCAAAATAATTCGTACAAAACTTAAAACATTTTAGCCAATAAAACTATGCGTAAGTGTTGCTGCAACCATACCTTTAATTTTCCTTGGACCTGGAAGCATTAAGCATTCGAATAAGTTCAAATGAATACTTGAGAGGGATGTCAAAACTGAAAGCTCGATCTCTACTTTGTCCCAAGGATACATTTACCTTTTTAAAAAAGGAGTTAAGTTTCCTCAACAGCTGAGTCTACCGTCAATTAGGACCCGATTTCGGGTAATGTATGGAATAGCCAATCGAATGGAGATAATGTTACTGTTGGCCTATCAGGCACTAGACTCACACCGGTGGCTTGAGACAAAGCGCCAACAGCGTTCCGCGCACTTCAACCTCAGGTTCAGAGAGGAAGTCCAGAGGGTCGCCAGTCTTGATGGCCCGCCCCCAGGCCAGGTCCAGGGTCGGCGGCTGCAGCAGCGCACACAAGGGGGTCGCCCTGCTCCCATTGGCCGGGCGGTAACTGAGACTGAAGGGGATCCGGAGCAGCTGCATCGCAATGTAAACGTGGTCTCTCAATCGGCACTGACGAACTAGTCTTCCTGCCTGAAAGCATAACGGGAACCATACTAGATAGAACTTCGGTTAAAGTGAAATGCGACCTTCCCAATGTCGTAAAGAGATGGAAAATGTTATCTTGAGTCTCTAAACCCATTTCAGCCCCTATTGACCCCTGACCTCCCCTTCTCATTAACAGGGTGGGAATCTCACTTTGTAGACCGTTTTCTACCGATCGCTCTTATAGAGAGGTCTAGCAAAGTATAAGGGCTATTATTATCCGTCGAATTTTCAGCCAATAGTCCTTCAGATGTGCAATTTTAAATACATTGCAAAGTTTGTTACAAGTCTAATCCAACATAAAATTAAAAAGCTTGGAATGCTCTGATGGCTGAATTGATGTGCACACGATGCAGAAGCATTTATCATCTCTTTGGGGTACAATAAGTCTCCCCAAACAATCAAAATAGAAATTGATTACTAAACAGATAATCCATTAGGAAGTCAACCATTGTTAATGATCTAAAATGGCAAAACCGACGATGCTTTTTGGCCATATTTTAAACAACATCCCGACTTTTAGAGATTGAGAATAGTCTACATGCAGCTCTCAGTTAAGGACATATATGTACTGGAAAAGCATAATGTAAAAAAGAGAAAATGGCATGATAAAACTTTCTGAAACGAAATCAGACAAATGACAAAAAGGATACATTAGAAGCCCCTCCAAACGCGAATGAAGTCAGTAAACAAGAACACCATTGAGTCAATATCATCAATACCTACGTGGAATATTAGCCCGATTTGCTTGATGGGGCCTAATTGAATAATTTATGCATTTGCCTAATCATATCATCTATTCACACTGTGAGCCGTAGCTAGGCAAACCGTGCTAGAAAATTGCATTTCAATTAACTTCATGCTCAAGCACAGACACTTTGATTTATACCACAGCTTAGTCAGTAAATGGTGAAAATAGGCATAGTCTAACATTCGTAACCAACTTGATTGTAATCAGTAAAAACTTTTGTTGTGTTGTCAAGTGTAATTGGGGCTGACTAATAGATACTCACAATACACATTATCCATTCAATAATAGTGTCGATGACCTCAAACCGAGGAACTTCTGGCGACTCAACTACTCCAATCTCCTTGAATGCCACCTGGCGTAAGCAGGCGAAAAGGATGGTCGTGACACTTCTTAGTTCCTCGATCTGCCGTTCCATTTCCGGATCCATTTCCTGATCGAGAAGCACTGTTAAAGGCATACAAAGCATTCTAGCATTAAATAGCTCGTTTTGATGAGACTATTTAATAATGATTAAGAAAGAATCAAAGTCTCAAATAGAGGACCTTAAAATAGGGTTTAAACTTACGGATAGCAGGCTCGTTTAGAACAAATGTCTCATATGATGGACAGCGTTTTAGGACCTGCGATAGATAGGACTCAATCGCCAGCCTAGAGCACAAATCATAAGTGTCAAGAGGATACTGACTTCAGTGGAAATGCTGTTTCAAAAAAAAACATTCACCGGGATGTTGCAACTTTGAAGGACGCAGCTGAGAGATTTTCAAATAGGTGCTGCCTCAACGCTTTTTGAGATTCACCCAAGTGTTCGATTTGAGTGGCATCAAGACCAGCAGTTTCATACCCACAATCCATGACAACTTCATTGCCATCCCGACATCTCCCCTGCAACAAAGTTTACAAAAGCCATAAAATTGGTGAGGCCATTCCCGATTCCACGATACCTACTTCGACAAGTTTTGGTAAAACATAAGACTAGGTTTTGATAAACATCTAGCCTTAACGGGCTCCCATATATAGATAGATAAAAACGTCGAATAAACACATCAAACATCCAAGCTTGAGGGAGATGTAGAAGTTAAAATGTGAATTCGCACACCAACTAAAGAAAGGTCACGTGCAAAGGCAATCGATCGAATTATAAGTTAAGCGGTTAATCAGTCATTATGGTGCAATTCGATAGCATATGAAGTGCACGGCTACGTGGACTACTGTCCTTTGGGTGCATACAAGAAGAATGTAAACAAATTTCCGACGTACTTTTAAAGACTCAGACATTTTTTCAACCCGCCAAACTCGACTCTCAGCGTCAGAGAGTTCGTTCAGAATGCGTTCCAAACCTTCTCTCGACGATTGCCATGCAGAGAGGTTATTGAAATACTCAATGATGAGCTTTTGAAGAGGATGCCTTTGGGGTTCCCATGAAGCAGAAACTGATGTTATCAGAGTTAAATCGCCAGAGTCATTCAATGGAATCGTGGACATGGAGTAACAAGAAGTTTCCTGGATAAAAAATGCACGGTAAAATAATGTATTTTACAATATAATGCAATCGATACTATTACCTCAACAAATTCATCCTCCAACATATTTACCATGTCGGTTGATTGATTAGAATAGAAGTTTTTCAGCTCATCAAGTGTATAAGAATGAGGTAAAGAGTATTCACAATTAAGTTCATCCAAAATGGAGGAAGCTATCAAAGGGGGAGCAGAACTTAAATTTGCGCCACAAGACTTAGATTCGTCGAATGCACTGTTCGATAATGAGGCAGCTAGCGTCGCGTACGAGGAGTACGTTATGTTTGAGGAAACATTTGTCACGGATTCGGAGATAGGTGCGGGCTGCGCAAGAACACTATCAATGGCAGTCGGAGTTCTATTTACATCCTCAATAAGATTGCTTTGCATTGGCGCGAGGATAACATCTTTGGAGACAGTAGATGAGTGATTAAATTGGGTTTTCTTTGGGACAATAGGCAGCGGATCATCAATGACCGGTAGGGAGTCAATGTCCGCGTATTTCTAGGGATAAAATTTATCGACAGAAATTTCAATTACTTCCAATTTCGACTTTGGTTTCTCCCGGACGGCCTCCCCCATATCATAATTTCAATTATTTTGCCAAAATCCCATCTGATTGATTTTAACCTTTTGAATGTAAACAAACAACTTTCTTCAATGACTAAAAAATAATTTTAACTCTTATCGTGCACTGAACTTCCGTGTGTTTAAAAATAAATGTGTATCCCATCCAATAATCATTTTTCCTTGGACAATGAATGCTACGATTGGTATTTTTTCCCTCGTCAAATTAATTCAACATACCTATTTAATGAAATTTAGAACCCTAAAATTGGCCTAATATTATCCCATTCATGTAAATATATGATGGTGAAGATTAAATAACTGTTTTTAAATCTCTTCGTCCTTGTCAAGAAAAACCCATGTAATATCAGAGGTTTTCAGACTTTGATGTTTCAGGTTTAAGCATTTTTACTTCTTTAGCATGATTTGATGTATGCGACCGAGGGAGACACTCTGAGTCCCTAAACACAACCCAAATACTTTAACAGATTTAGCAAGCCTCTTCCTGACAAACAAATTCAAGGCACCGAACAGCAGACCTCGGAGATCCGACTCATAACTAAGCCTTGGGTGGTCAAGGCCCTACTGTAACAGGGAAGCACTACCTCAACCCAGAAAATCAGCTCACGATCATACACATCGACAAAGTTCGCATCAAGGGGCGTGAACCAAGTCGGATTACCCACAACCTACAGCCGCTCGTAATGAACGCTTAAGTCCAAGAGTAAGGCCAGACCACAAGAAAATAAACGAACATCAGAGTACCATTTTTGTTTGTAACAGTTAAAATGAGAAAAAGAGAAATGAATCTGCAAATGTGTCCCAGTGATGCACATTCTCAAACTCCATCGAAATCGAGTCCACCATTCTAAGGCTTTTTTACGTCCACCTTGACGGCAGACGGTCCAGCCGAGAGTTTCTCCAAGCGTCGTTGCCGAATCACAGAAAGGTCTAGCAAAAAACGATGAATTTATTAAATGAGAAAAGAATGCCTTCCAATTATAACGTTAGTAACGCCATTATGCGTTTGAAATCTTAACCATCGACGCAAAGTACATGACCAAAGTGTACAGTCTACCGTTCATTTACACTTAACACAAATATTTCGGTTTGCGAGCAAAATATACTGCACTCAGGTGAAGATAATATGACTGCGTAGGCTTACTAATTGAAAAGGAATCCATTTTAATTGATTTAACCCTCTCCTATTTCTGCTTAGATCCGAATTTCAGCTAACTCAAGAAGATCCCAACTTAGAAAATTTAACTGTTGTTTGAACAACTTAGCTGAAAGTGACGATAAGATGCCTGACGACATCTTAGTGACGATAATGTGTAAAGGAGACAAACACCAGCAGTGATCGGGAAAATTAGCTATTGGGAAGCTCTTAAATATAAACTTCGAAAAATTTGTCAAGAGTAAATATACCGTTGAGATAAAAGTTCTTCTTTCTAATATCGAAAAACTTTGTGTGGACAAACCTTTAGTAAATGGACTGGATGGATGCGTTTCAGAGCGCCTTTATCAATAATAGTAGTAGAATAGGTTAAAACGCCTCAAAACAGAATGCTCCGAACCTTCACTGGTGCTTCTGATTCCTTCTGGACCTGATAAACTAATGCGGAAATAATCACGAGCACGATGGGAACTCGCAGTGCATATGTGCCACGGTTCTATTGGGTACTACACTTGGACTCTATTTCATCCTTTTGTAGCCAATCTATAAAATTATAAATTAACCGATCTAAAAAATGGAAAAAGATCCCTACAAATAAGGCGGTTGGACAATTCTAACTGCACAGTTACTCTTAGAAATGAATAAAAGTTTATCATATTCTTCAACTTTGCCAGCGAGTTGTCGAAAAAAATCTCAGATAATACTCAAAATGGGTTAAATGAAACCAAATTTTAACGTAGAAGTAATGAAGATGAGTAGCTCACCATCCGAATCCTGTGATGACCCCGGTCCCTGGGGTGCGGGGATCAAACCGGTGGCGATATGCTTCTTTCCACTATTCCTTTAAGCGAAGGAACAACCAAGTACCGTGAAGCAGTGATAAAATATCCCGACAAATATGTAACAGTGACAACAAACAGAGTTTCGTGCCAATTAAAGTTTAACCGTTATACCCAAAGAAGAAACTATACACTACAGCAAAAGCTGAAGCAATTTGCGTGTTCAATCGTCTGAACTGATATCATTTGGGTAATTAATCTAGTAATGACGTTTAAGTTAGACCTACTGCATGAAATCCGTAAACGATTGAAGCTCTAGTGGAGTGGTACATGGTAGGAGTGAATAGCACCCTAATATGTCTAGGCTGATAAAAAAACACTTTCGTTGTTCCAACCTGAACGCAATTAGGGCCTTCTGTGGTTACACCTACTCGGTGAGAGCGGTCTTTTCAACGCTAGAAGGTGCAGGAGCGGCGTCACCGTCGAGGTCGTCAGCCGGAGCAGAGGCCTTGCTGCTGCCAGCAGTAGGCGGCGGGACGACGGTGGCCATGAGGTAGGAGTTCATCTGCAGAATGGCGGCGTCCAGTAGCACTTGGATGCGACGCAGCGCCTCCGCTCGCGACTCCATACCGGCGCGTAGCTGCGCCTCCGCCTGCAGCCCCGCCGCCCCCTCACCCCGCGCCGGAAGCGGCGTGTCCTCGGCGCCCCCAGTCATGGCCCGCAGAAACTGCTCACCTGTGTGGCAGCAACAACATGGGGGTTACTCGCTCGTTAAATGCAATTCATACTTCGCATTCCATTAAGGCATCTAGTATCGCAGAATAGGGAACGACTGCAAGTATGCTTGAACCTGCTGAGGCGGAAAACGACAGTCACCCTACCCTCTCAAGTAAATGTCCCCACTCATCATCGTGGCAAATTCATTTGATTAAGACTTTAGACCAAATGACTAGCCTTTAATGATGAAGCACGGGATACCTTAGACGCAATATTTAAGCATACACTTAAGTCTTTGTCAAGGAGTGCAAAAGTCGAAACTCTCAAAATCATAGATAGCTCATTAGCCCCAGGGAATTGTTTGATGTTCATAAGGAGTTGGCAAAAACTATCCATACCATAAAAACGTGCCTGGATTGGCTAATGAGACAGAAATGAAGAATTCTTCGAAAGGCACTTGAATACGTTTAGGAGTAATTCAATATTGCAGGAAATTCTTCATCCTAACCAGCCCAAGTCATTTGTACAGGACAGCTGGTGAGTAGCTGGCCTTCGCATGAAGAGCATCAGGACGATAAACTATGTACAGCATCCTCCAAATTTACAAGAGGCATTTAGGCAATCGCGTAAACGCCCACACACTGCACCAGCATATCCCGTAGATAGATTGCCGAGCGCTCAATAATAAATATAGTAAGATATGGCACAAGAAATACGATGGAAGAAGTAAAGTGGAATTAAAGGCAACTCCCAAAAGCAATTGCGAGAGTATGACATTCCTTGGAGGAGCAATAAAAAGACACAAGAGAGGCACTATGGTTGTATTCCGACTTGAATCCCAACGCCCAGTTTACGAATAAAACTGCCTGTACATTTATGAAAATGAACCGATGTGTTAAAAATACCAACCACCAAAAGCTCCCACTGCCGAGTTCTATAAGCTTAAGAACTCTGACTCAAATGGTAGGCCTTATGGGTAGTGAAAAACTAGTGCACAAATTGCAAGACGCACCAGGAATGATAAGCGGAGGAGTGCAGAACACGGGCGGGAGACCGTTGGTAGCCTGGCCAGGCGGCAAAGGGACCGGAAACTGCATATTCTGCGGGAAGTACAAGGCTGAGGACTGGAACTACACACCCCATAAAAGCATAAAGACGAGTTGGATACACCTCCAGAGGAATAAACATAGAAAACAATGACCTACATCGCTTGTTCCACCCAGCCGAGCACTCTCGGAAGCACTTCCACCGACGGACCTTTGAATATCGATGCGGATTTGAGTTGATCCTCCAGGTGCTCTGCGCCCTTGAGGCAACTGTTGGCCCTCTGGTTGTCGAACACCATCTCCAGCTGCAGCACGGCGCGGGGAGCGGTTCGCACGACCAAGACGACGCAGAATGTTGAGACGGCAGGTGGGGCAGGTTTGCTGACGTTGGAACCAGTTGCGGAGGCAGTTAGTATGGAACATGTGGTTGCACGGGAGGCGTTTGACACTACCCTCCGGAATCGTGGGCGGGTCGTTCTGGGGTTTCATGTCCTCTCGGCAGATTATGCAGACGGCATCATTTGAGTTGACCAAATCGGCAGCACTGACATCGGGAAAGGCGTTGTTCATTAATCTGATGGCTCTGCTTGAGAGGATGAGGTTCTATAACAGGGAGAAAGTTAGGTCCTGTGAGATACAAGAAGTTACAACTCACGCTGACGGTCTTCTTCAAGAAGCGCAAGTTAAGGTAAATTGGACGAATAATAAAGAGAGGGATGGGGTGATGCTTGAAGAGAATTGGAGCGTATTCCATGTAGAAGAAGACACGCAGTACGCCTACCACAACGTCAACGTAAAGAAGGTAAAGTGTTTTCTTATCCCAAGGCGTGTCACGCATCGAGTCAATAACTTGTATCACGTAGTGCATGAATATCGTAATGAGTTCGAAAAGCAAAAGCCAATACTAAAGAATCAACAGGTCATTGAGAATATTTGGCTTGTACCTCAGCACCGACAGCTATTGACATAATATTTCGGACGTCCGTACCCCAGTAGAAGTACATAATATTAAAAACATCCACCGTTGACAAAACAGTGATGAAGCCTAGAGAATCGAAAAAAAATAAACGACTTACTTAAGGTTCGAACATGAAATGAAGGCCTTATAACTGGAGTTCTTTCCATCTACGAGGAAAATACGAAATAAAATACAAGCCTACTAGGTCGACACGTCCCTCCAGTAGCCAATGAAAAGCCTTGGTGAAAAGTGTCAGGGAAAATAGAAACAAATATTTGGTGCTCATTTCTTCCTGAAAGAAAGTGAAGAGCAAGCACATGTCAAAAGACGTGTACATAATGCGCGTAAACACATTCTAAACAAAAATTGTTGAAGGTACTGAAGTCATACATCCATCTCGGTCCTCTGAATGTTTCCAAAGAAAATCCAGCTGATTATTTTCGAAAAAATAAGCAGAAGCATGAAACATTGGATAACGATCAGCTAAATTTCATTACCAAATTAGGACATTACTGCATAATATGGCTTGTGTTTCGTGAGGAATACAACCGTTGGATAGAATTGCTTCTTTTGATAATAGACATTGCCTATCGTAAATGTTGTCAACATCGATACGATAATAAAGACTACGAAGACGTTTCGCATTTTGATTCGAAAGGAAGACAAAATCCCCAATTCAGAGTCAGGTATACGTCGTCCGAGGCTTTCAAGTAACATGCGTCGACGCTGGTGATTTCAAAGAATTGATTAATTAAAATTTCTCCCTATTTATAATTAGAAAATAAAATTTTTCATTATAAAATTAATTTTTAAATGAGAATTCAAAGTTTATAACTTGAAATGATCATTTAATTGGACTTCACTCTATTTCTTCTCCTTTATCACTTAAATAACCTCGGAATGGCCTAAGAAAATCGCTCTTGATATATTTCTGAATGGCATTAATAATGTCTATAGGAAAAATTTACCCTCCTATCCACATATTTTATCTTTCTGGAATATCGAGCATATGATTTGACCCCTTTACTTATTTCACAATCACCACGTCCTTCGTACATTCTGTGGTCAGCGATATTTAAAAGAATTTTGTGTCTTAAAGTACACCAATGAATTCCACAGGATTAATAACCAGAAATAATTTGAATTATTTGATTAAAGTCTGTTAAATATGATTTGTCGTGGGAATCCCAAAAATTCCCATAGTTATGACTGTATTAAAAATTTGCTATTTGAGTTGCTCTACTCAGAGTGGTCTTTATTGGCGAATTTCCTGATATTTGCTAACATCTTGAGTGTACTACAAAGTGTAACGTTTCCAAACCCATTAAATTCGATCTTGAGACTACAGTGGGTCAAGTTTGTTTTTTGCATTTATCCACGCATGGAGAATCTTTAATTCTTAAACTAAGATTGGATTTTTGAGCTTTTCTTAGTGTGAATGCCTAATTGGAGAGTTTGTCTTATTTATTCAACCTGAACATTAACTTATAGAAATTCTATGAGGATATAATCAACTGAATGCTATAGATATTTTTTAATTTTTTTATATGAACGGCTCCCTATTTTTTTGTATTAATTATTGGCTATTTCACAAACGTCTCTATTATGATATATGCATTTATGACTCCATGACACATGCTTTTTCTCTAAATTTTAAACACTACATTGCTTAATGTATGAGAATGTTGCAACTTATAAATTACGGTGGAGTCGAATTTATTTGTCAAAAGAGTGGTACTATCATGATCTAGTCACCGATTTCAGCGTCCCATAGCAACTAGAGCCGATTGCTTTGTGGTTGAAATTAACCCCAAATGACATTGTGAAGAACCAATGAAACACTAGTGTTTACCTAGTATCACATAACCCTTGGTTATTTGGTTTGTCAATGGTCACATCTCCACTTCAAACGCAGAAAATGTTGCAAAATGGACGACCCATTTCTGAGGTGTATGGTAGCACATTTTACATAATCTTCACTTAATTCAAGTAGAAAATTTCAATTCATTTGGATAAAACACAATCATCTGAAACTATTGAATATATACATATATTACTTCGGGTCCTTTTCAGACGCATTGGCGTAAGTCAAAGATCCATTGGATAGATAGTTTCTGAAGTACAATGTATTCCCCTTGGTTTTTATCTGTAATGTAAGGATGCAAGCATGTTCAGCCGCATGACTGCTAGGCTAAACAAGAATGCAAGACCGCATTAGTTGTCCCTGAATTGTATTTATTCAGCTCCGGAGCCATACAGGCCCGAGTGGTAATTAGAAAGCTCCGTTTTCTAATGCACAAAACCACACTGCCCTCATAGGAGCGCTTAAACTTCTGGTTGATAAAAGGTTTATCAGAGCTCTAACGAAAGATGACGAGGATCATGCACATAAATAATGGGTTTTGTTTCAAGCTACTAAGCAAAACATACAATGAGGACGTGAAGCACTTCTTCAGCTACGATTTATGTAAGATAAGATCGAGACTTGAGACTTTAATTGTGTTTTGAAAGTGAGAGCATTCCCTTGTAACTAAATGATTATCTTTTGTAAGGTCTAAAAATTTATCGTGATCGTAGTGTTATTATTCATAAAAACTAATTTTTGCCCCAATAAAATATTTACATACAGTTACAAGAAACATGGTCTCTAGAGTTCTTCAAATCGGCTCTAATATTTTAGTACATAATTAATTTAATTTCTCGGATATTCTCATGCTCTCGGTTGATATCGTACCCGGTAAACTTTTAACATACGATCATATTGTCAACTCATTAGAAGTGCTGTGAATATTTTCTAGCAGCCTCCTGACATCAAGTTCACTACGAGTTTAAGTATTTTATCCCGAAAATCCCCGGAATTGTGGCCGACTTTTCAAGTACACCGTAGTGCCTTTCGGAACAGCGCATAATGTGGTGTATATTTGGTTTATGAAGGACAGGCAGACGGATTATTGAGTGTAGGAGGAATCAAAAATAACATGATAGCATTGGACAACTTTGAAGCAAAACATGTGGTCAATTTCAATATTTGTCAGACAAGCTCTTAATAGAAGCACTGGGAGTTATTCAAAGTAGTAGGCTATCGGTAAGCTAATGAACACGAATTAATTCTAGTAATATTAACTGATGCAAGCACACAATGAGTCAAAACTAATAAAATAGCCTCTACAGAATTCATATGCTTCATATTAACGTCTTTTGATAATCACTGAAGCGAGCAAGTGACAGTGGAGAAAGAAGAGAAGAAACATGACTTGGTACGGAGAAAACTGGCCGGTAGTTATGCTTCGATGGTCCTGTCTCATTGTAAACCCACCTAACCACCCCTTGTCTCTCATTCCACATCCCCTGCCCTCGACACGTGACCCCAAATTCCTTTTCCGGATCACTGATTCGATTTTTAGTTGTTTATACAGTCGTAGCCCACATCAACCTGCTTTGAGCATATTTGCTTATTGCAAGTGCTAGAGGTCTATTTTAGGTGCACAGAAAGAAGTAGAATCCCTCAAAAAGTCCATTTGTAATGAATCAAATCATTACCCATGTTGTAAAAAACGGGGAAAAGCTTCTTTAATTTAATTGAAGGTAGTTTAGTTTCCTCAATCATCCATTCATCCAAAAACATCGTCATTTAAACTACCATAGGCAAATCACAGTGCTGACATATGGCGCTGCTATCATACTGAAATCTACACTTCCATTCCACTGAGTAAAAATAAAGCTGTCACTTCAAGAACCATCTAATCCATTTCTCTTAGCATCACTCCCGGATCTAAAATCAATGCTTCTAGTTTGCACTTAGATTACAATACTTCACTGTTCCAGTCGCTTTAGACTGCGTGCGATTGAGCCGCCGTATTTATGTTGCCACTCTTGACTTCCTTTGTCATTCTGAAAAAAAAACTTTTGATAAAAGGCTTTTTCCTCTCTCACTCCAGAAATTTCGAAGGTAACAGATAGGAATTAAATTTCAAAGAAATGTTTGTATTAATTGGCATCAATCAGTTTCCACCTCTGTTAAATTTCACAAACCATATTTCCACATCTATGATGTGATTTTCCAGCAATTAATTATTTATTTCGCTGGTTTTTGTATCATTGATTTTGCACAATCTCCGACTCCCATATGCATATTTGATAAACAAATCGTTCCTCATCTTCAAGTGATTGCATTTCCCCAAAAATACCTGTAAAATTTCTTCCTTACGCAATCAAAACTTCTGATCACTATCATCACTAGACTCAAAATTGTTTAGGTAACATTAGCTCAAATTAATAAATTCATAATTTGGGAACAGATCAAATTTAATTACAGATTAAAATGGATTAAAGTGAAAACTAGTAAATAGGACGCTTATTTAACTTTTGTGACAATATAAATCAGTATAATTTATTTAGCATAAAAGTCTATGGAACAAAATCAATTCCACTGTTTACTAAGTAGATCGAGTCTCCCTTTATCGAGCAACTAAAATTTGTTGGTTTGAGCGGATATTTCGCCTCAAAGTAACGTCTTTATTACGTGTCCCTAGCTACCTTATTTATTGATTACCTACATTATTTTGCAACAAAATACGAGCGTCAGTTTGCATAGATTGAAATTGCCCTTAGCCTTCCACCTCCTCATCAATTTGATCCACTATCATAAAATTAAACCCCTTCCTAGACACACCTGAATATTCACAGCTCACGTCGAAAAAACTGATTTGGCCATAAAAAGCATCAGGGTGAGTGTGAGGGAGGTGGGGGGTATGCGATGGCTATCTTGGGATTGAGTGGTCACCCATCTCCCCCACTCGGATCACAGGTTTGACGCCTTGACCGTATTTGTGTAGATGAACAGTGCAAATACGTGGGTGCGAGCTTGTTCGAGTGTGTTTTTATTGCATCACCCGATTTCGACCCGTGGGATTCGCACCCCACCCCCACCTGTTACTTTCCAATGGGGCATGTAACAAATTTCCCCTTTCGATGTGCACTTAGAATGGCCATCGTACTGAGTAAATTCGGAATGCAAAACACATCATCATGTGGACCTATAACTAGGATTCAGTGATGCGTAAATTTTAAACTATTGAAAGAAGATATGTATCTATAGTAGCACTCGGGTTCAATTGAGATATCACAACTTAAATACTGGTTTACATCTAAGAATTTTAAGTTGTCGATTTATCAGACGAAGTAAAACGAGTAAGCATCATAAATAATGTACAAATGCCTATTTACATCAGTTCATGCATGACTAACAATAAGCAACATTGCCAACTAACACAGTTATATCCCCACTACCGGGCATTTTAGGTACGATGAAAATGAATCCTTCTATTGCATTTTCATCTCCTGAAAGAATTTAAAATCTCACACACTTTTTATCGTTCGGTGATAACACCACGTTTCCTGTATACCTTAAATATCCCTTAATTGAGACATGAATATTTCGCATCAATTGAGACTATCTTCCGTCAGCCAACTCAGTATATGGAATTACAATAAGTCCAAACCATGGACTAACTACTAATGCCATCTATGTGCATTTAATAAGTATCGCTTAAATTTGTAGAGTTCCGATCTAGTTCCTCAATGGTCTCTCCGTCTTGATATTTCGAGCTTTATAATTCCTCTCGAAATTTCGTTTTAGACTAGAACTATTTTTAACACAGAGCGTTAGTGTTTTTCATGGGTAGATTAGGAGCATTGGTAAATTTATCTCGTGGTTAATAATTATTTTATACCCTTGATTTTGCAGCCAATGTTAAAGTCTTGGTACGTGCACTGATCATGTCGTGACCTTAATAATCAAATGAAATATACACAGATTAAGTCATAAATCTGGCCACCAGCAGCAGAAGTCCCTATTCATGGATGCCTTCATTAAATTGAAATCAAATATATCAAAAGAATAAGTTGGACATTACAAAGCAATAAAACCACATTGTTGGTGATTAGTTACGATTGTAAGGGTGTTTGCTGAAAGTTCACACTGCTATCTATTTGCACGTTTTATACTGTTTCAACTTATACTTCGATAAATCCTCTGTCTAATTCATGCAGTTATTAGTTTAAAGAAAAAATCTAGATTTTTCAACCATAAGTTAAGTGTGTCACTTTCTGAAACTATAGTTGATAATGAATAATTTTATCATTTTACAAAGTCAGATATCTAGTTTTATAATTAAAACACAGCTTTTAGCGTAAAATTATTCTTCAGAAATCCAAATGATTTGCCTAGGTTTACTTTTTACTTCATTTCCTACGTTGTGGGTGTCAAAAATGGTGTAGCTTGTGACTGGCTTTGTTTCAAGTCTGGGAAAGCTGAGAGTTTCTAAATACTCATATTTTGTTTGGATTGGACAGTATGATGCCATAGCATCAGTGATAATTTAACGACCATGCCGTTTCTAACTCATGATGTCCTTGTTTAGCATTTCAAATCACGGCACAGAGTCAATAGAATTAAATTCGCTTTGATTATAATGCAAATATTAGCCACCAGTAGGAAAATCGCCGAATCGCACATTTATGAAAACAAATTCAATCATTCAAGATAGGCACCCCAGAAATGGGTTAGGATGCTATTTAGGTGAAATCATCTCCAGATTTATCTAATCCCAATTTTTCATTCTATTGCTCTTAATTACAGTGCTATAATTGCAGGTGTAGAAGAAATTGGTTAGGTATTTAACTCTTAATTTTCCGGTTGGCGTATGATACAGCAATTATCTCTTATTCATAAATATTACAGCAATTATATAACCCGTTTTTACCTTGGTTTTAAGTGAACAAGCTTATACGATCACGATGAATGTACTGATTGAGCCAGTGTTCAATGGGAAGTTGTAACCCAATGGATCAGATTGATGCCAATGCGATGATGGCAATGAAATTCTTCTTCAGGCGCATCAACCTTGCAGAGGAACTACCCCTCCATCCCAATAATAAGAGCAAATCTTGCTGAATGCACGCAAGCCATGATTCTCTTAATTGTTATTTTGTGTATATTTTATCAATTTAATAAGTAAAATCTGCTTGGGTTATGCATTCAACAACGAATAGTTGGATTTGTTGGAATAGGGCGAACTAAAGGTGTTTACTAAATACAGGTTTTTACAAGGCCGTTAAAAGACGCCGATGGATATCCAAACACCTAGGATCTAATCGTTGTGTCAATGATCGGCGGTGGTGGCTTCTAGGCATCAGGTAGAGTTTCAGAGGTAGATTTAACTAACTACTTAATGTAATGGCGACAGCAAGATGTGTACTACTGATGCGTAAAAATTTGATGAAGTTGGTATCCAAAACGTACACGCATGCATAACCGAAACATAGACCAGTTTTTCCCCATTGGCGGTTGCACAAATGTAGTTTCGAGTGTTTGTGTACTATTTAGGAGAGATTGCAATTTACATTTTGGTAATGCTAAAAATGCAGTTATTTTAATTAAGAATATCTTATAAATTACTTGAGGAAAAACAGCATGAGGTCAGTCATAACTGGAAAAGGCATTTGCGATTTACAGAATATATCATTTTAAAAGCATTGGAGAAGGTTGAGCCCTCTCACCATGAGGGGTTAAAGCCCCTAGAAGACCGACTGAAGGATTGACATCTCGGTTTCACACGAGTCAGACTCTGGAGCCCCCAATTACATATTTAGTAGTACTCCAAGCCGCGGTTGCGTTTGCTAACTGAAACACTCAATAGCCATTAAACAGATGGAGCACATGGCCATGTCCCCTTCATTGCTCCCTGGCGCCTTCAACATCTCGGTCTCAGCTGTTCCCAACCAGGAATATACGTTTGCTATAATCTTGTCTCTCGAAAAGTACACATGTGCATATTCAAGCGAAACTATGCATAGGGTCATTTTGCTGGTACAGTAGGTGTGAATCACCGTCTAACTAAAATGCGTGTCAGAGATGGGCCGTGTCACATTTCGAAATGTTCATCCACACAGAACCGCACGCTACCGAGTGCGGTTGGATACATTCGAGGGTGGGCGGCGGCGGCGGCTTAGGAGGCGAAGGAGAGGCCCGGATTCGGGCTCAAGTCAAGGCCATCGCCGGACCAGTGCCAGTGCGTCACACCGGGCCACGCGCACATTCACAAAGTCAGCCCCTGTGATGTAACGAAGTACTCTGTTACGTCTAAGGCTGGCTCCCTCTCTCCAACACACGCAAACTCACTTATATGCACGCACTCATTCACACAGAGCTCTGCGTGAACGTGAACTTGCGAGATTTGCGGGCAACTGACTTATCATCCTCGGTCTTCATCAACCACAGAAGGTGACCTGAATGGTCTAGATGCAAAATTACTAGTTCTTATACCAGACGCTCACGTTAAAGCATCAGCTCTTTAAATTGGGCCTGTAAATCGTGGATAAATCCATTTTATTCTTAGCAAATAGCTATTTCTGTTCAAAACAGTCCTTTTTCACTTTGATGAAGCTGCAATAAGGAAGACCAATTTCTAAGTCCATCTGCAATATAGAGAATCAGTTGAGTTTCGAAGCTCTTGAGACAACTATCAAAGGCATGGATATTTTGAAAACTCACTGGGTCATCCTTGGTTGAGCCTCATTATATCAGCTGTGTTATTCAATGAGCTTTTATTCTTACAACTTAAAGAATGGGAGCTAAGTACGTCTTCGATATCGCCTGCCACAAAATTCGCGCGCGCATTCCTTTGATTGGCCACGCTCGACCAATGGTGTGTACGCGAGCCAATCGCACAGGCCGTAACGGTCCACGAACCACGCTTGTGTTCCGCGTCTCAGATTGGTCGAGAGAAAATCAACACTTTGTTAATATATACGCACTCGGAATAGTAGTTTACTCAAGCTGTATTTCTAGAATTCCATGTTTGAATCTTATCGTCTAGATGGAGCACCATAATTTGAGCCCGCATAATTTGAGTCAGTCAAGCGAGACAGTCGAGCCTTCCCATACTTCCTTCCTGCCACTGCAACCACCATCGCCACCACCCAACGAAGCATTCCGAGAGGCTTTATCCCAAATCCTCCGATCGAATGTGCACCTTCCTCCTCCTCCTCCACCACCACCACCACCACCACCTCCTCCAGCCCCCACAATTCCTCCACCGGGAGTCACTGGAAGCAGCTTTTGTAGTTCACCCACTTTCATCCAGCTTCTTCTAGCGAATCCAGCCAAACTGAATGAACTGCCCCATCCCTCTCTCCTGGTCTCAGGGGTTTTGCAACCAGCCATGTACCGGCGAATTCTGAACAGCATGCTTGGCCTACAGCCACCGCAAATTACTTCTCCTTACTATCCACTTCAAAACTGTGAGCCTCACAATCTGTCTATGAAAGGGCCAAAACCCAAGGCCGCAGAAACTCCGGAGGAATTGCTCACCGAAGACGGCGAAGGAAGGAAGGGTGCTCCACGAATGGAGAGACGTTCTCCCATCATATTCGAAGGTTTGTCTTTCAGAACGATAAACTCTATGTTAATTGAGTGTGTGTTAAACATCCCAAACAATCTTTTCATAGCTTAAGCGATTTATAATGCCAAAAGGTATTTTCATGTATTTTCTGGTATGCCAATTTCAGTTAGAATCGGAGTGATTCTGCATTTGCATCAGTTGACTTTTGGATATTTCTGAACTTAAAGTGATGAAGTCACACTAAAATGGTCAATGAGAAGTGCAAAACGATATTCCCTGTTGGGCTGGAAGTAGTAGCGCGTTCATGCGGTTCAACTTACAAATTAACTCAACAGCAACTAGTGATGAAATAGACAGACCAATGAATCATTTCATTGCCTCCGGAGCACTCAGGGTTTGTATTTTATTGACATATTTGTTTAATTTCCACTACCTATGAGGAAAGAACTTTCTCCAACCCGAGGAAGGGCAAGCACATTCAGTATGAAGAACTCGATACATTAGTTCTCTGGTTAACAAATATTAGTAGTAGACTCCCCTCTGTATCTCTATTGCCACCGAGCATCAGTTGAATGCGAAACCTCAAATCGACCTACTTCCTGGTTGAACGAAGTGTTGAAAATAATTCAAATGCCTGTGGATGATATTTATGAAGCAAAATTAAACATATCACACAAATGGGGCGGGGCTGACTTAACTTACGACCTCGTTTCATGACTCTCACCTAGCTCGTCGAAAGATGTACATGTCCAAGTGCTTCTAGGTGCCTCGCCTATGCAAGTGACTAGAGTAATGGGGACTACAGTAATTGCAATTTTTGGAATAATCTGATAAAGGCTCAATAATATGGATGACTATGAGATCCCTGTAGAAGGTTGTTCTCATGTTTGCTTCCCTAGGGCAGGGAAGAATAAATCAGCTTGGGGGGCTGTTTATCAACGGACGTCCACTGCCCCATAAAACTAGGCTTCAAATCGTCCAGATGTCGAAGGAAGGCGTGCGTCCCTGTGACATTTCCAGGCACCTCAAAGTCTCCCATGGATGCGTCAGCAAAATCCTTCAACGATTCCATGAAACAGGTGGGAGTTGCAACACCTTTACTTTATTATCAGACGAGTAGTGACATGAATTAATGGTGCGCCCTGCTACTGTTAGGAAGCGTCAGTCCCGGAGCCATTGGCGGAACGAGGAAGAAGGGTGTTCAAGGCAGTAGTCAGTCGATGTGCAATAGCTCTGCTCACAGCCGGCCTTACAGCAAAAGGTGCCACCACTACGACACGGAGGCCTACTTGCAAACAAAGACAGCCCAGCAGCACGTCCCGAGCGGTGACTTCCGAATGCACTGGCGGAACCAGTGGACTCATCCTCACCAGTCAGGGCAGTTGCGGGTATCAGCCAATTACCTACCGCAGGAGACAAGGAGCAGTCTCAAAAGGACCTCGGATTCCGGATTGAGCCCCCCACCTCTGAGTTTCTCCGCCTCGACGCTCCTGGATGCGGCAGGAGAGGGTGAAAAGGACAAAGAGAGTGGCGAATGTGCTGCTCCCTCTTAACTCACTCAACCCGACCCCACCCCACCTAGTCATGACAACTTCAGCTTAGCTCTTGCTATAGCCTTTTGTGAGAAATAGCTGGTTCTAATGCATTTCCAGTCTTTTACCTATCTTGGATTTTTATCACATTTTAAATTCCAATTTGGAGAATTAGAGATTGTGAGCACGGAGTTCAGGTTCATACAAACTGGACCATTTCTAAACGTATCGTACCTGTGTGATGCCCACAAATCATGTTGCCATTGAATTAAAACACCAGCTACTCCTATCAAGTATGTATTGTTTGTGTCGGAATCAAACTGAAGGAGAAATCGCACAAATGATAGTTGATACGTGTAATGTACCAGTGACGATATTTAGAGCTGTCCTTATGAGTAGAGGACTTATTCAGTCTAGATTTAACATAGTGTTTATAGTACGTGCAAAGTCACAATGAGCTGAGTTGTAGCGAGCTGTAAAATTTCACTACGTGAGAGTAGTACCGCTGCTGCTGCGTTATGCTCAGGCCGAGTAATTTCACATGCCTCACAGGCACGCACAGAAAGCGAGAACTCGGCAATGGTGCTTCTCCCCGCAACTGTAACAGCTTTTGAAGTCCCATTCAGCCTTTTCAACTTAAGGGAACCTTATGCTCTGTGGGGAACTTGCGTTACTTCACTCCACCACCAATTAAGCGATTAACTATTTTGTAGAGACAACATGTAATTTAATTACATTAGAATGTTTCCTTAAGAGTAATAAAGTCTGCTGTTCACACGTTTTATTGCAAGTTTGGGTTAAGGTGAATCTGCACTGCTGTTGGTGACCTCTGGAGCGACTATTGCGGATAGCGATCCACAATAAAGTAGCAATTACTCCGTCCCCGAGAAGTGACCACTGCCCGCTCCACCATCATGTCGACGCCAGGTAGACGAGGATTTTATTTCTGAATGAATTTTCGCAAGTTACTGATGATGATTATTGGTACATGCTCGAAACGCAAACACAGACACACCTAGGGGTTGCGATACAGTTTGGAGAGATGATGTACGGTCTAGGGAGAGAAATTAGGGTGACAGGCACGCATAACCGCGGCTGGGACGAAGTTGAAAGACACCTCTACTCGCCCCACCCCCTCCGAGATGATGTAACGACTCGTGCAGAGGAGCGCTTCGCATTGTCGCAAGGCAGCGTGTTCGCGCTTGCGGGATCACCGCGTGCGCAGTGTACGTGACTCTGCGTTCGCGCGGTTACGCTCAAGAAAATCCCATTTTTGGAAGGGTGTTTTTGACACGTAGCTCGGCCGGTGTCGCGTCATCCGCTGTGGGGAATCCGGGGATCAAACGGGGAATGCGGAGAAACTAAAAAGTGGCAAAACCGCGTCACTGTGTATTTACTTAAACATCATGTCTTCGTTTTAAAAATACTGTAGCAACTTAGTTAGATAACCGAACGCATTGCCTAAGGAATATCCCACACCAATACCTTGGTATTCGCATAAATCACTTTGTGTACTTACTAAAGTCCTGGCTTCCTCCAATCACAGGAGGCTCAAAAAAGTCTTCAAAGTTGACTGGAGATCAACCTATGAAGTTTAGTGATGATGTAAGGTGTAAAAGGTACATGGAGTAGGTGATTGTAACACTGTACACTTCAAATATACGATGGTGGTTTAGATGTCCACACACAGTTTTTTATGTTGGGGTTATAGGTTCCGGATTTCGATCTGGTCTAAACACGTCTGTACCATGACTGGTTTAGTTTGCTGGTTGAGCAGTGTGTACACATTCAGAGAGGCAGGCAAGAGAGTAACGAAGTGCTTTATCCACCAGCTCGAGAGGCCGAGTGGGGAACAATGAGTGCTCACGTTCGACCTCACGAAAAAACGGCGGACCTGACACTCCCCAAAATGACTCTCTCAGCATTCGGTGATGCGAGACGAGGACCAGCGAGCCAGCAACAGGGGCTTGTGGCCAGATTGCACAAGTCTCTGTGTGTGGTGCTCAACAATGTACCTATCCCCGCGAGTCCGAATCGCCCCATTCTCTTGCCTTGCGGGCTCAATTCATGTGAATCGGGACAATGGAAATGTGCTGTTGGGGTGACCAACAGGGGAAGGTGACAAATTAAAGATTTAATTACCTTCCTTGGATGACAGGGTAACCGGTTGTTTTAACCGCCATTTTCACTGCAACACTTGTGTTTTCAGAATAAATTATTATTTAACAGCTCTTCATTATAATGGCGGAATTGACTGCGAGATCCTCGTCAAAATTCCCTTAATACTTTGGTTAGCTAATTCTAGAGCAGATTAGCTCGTAAAAATTACTTGTGATTTCATTTCCAGTCTTACATTACAAAAAGCATATAAAGTGGTACCCAAGATACTGGATAGCACAAGGAAATATGTTAAATACCGTGTTCTTGGTTGTGCCATTGTTACCGATTTTAAGCACCAGTTTATTTGTGGAGATTTTCGACGTATGGATTGCACTTCCGTACAATAAGGTCAGTCTTAAGTTATTTCCGAGTTTATTTCATTCTACATTTTTTAAACTGGGTTACTAAGACTTCGGTAACACTTCTGTGAGAACTTACGTTTAGGCTCATGCAAAACTGAGTGATTTCCCCCTTAGCACCTATTTCAAAAAGTAAATTTCGGCCTGTTAAAGAAAGCCTTTTTATTGATTTTTTCATTAAAGTTAACTCACCTGAAATTTATAAAGACTATTAACTCGTGTTGGTAACTAAGGCTGAAGATTTCTCGTTGAACCAATTAACAATTTTATAAAGTTATGTTCAATGTAATTTAGAAATTCGGGTATTAAAACAATTGTCATAAGCATTATACCTGAAAAATTTACGGAATTTAAGGAGAAGTGCTGAGATTCTTGTAACAGCGCACAACCATGTGACAATTATTTGTACAATATCAATTAAAGGCCCGATAGCCACTAATCAGTCTATAAGGCTACAACCGAGTAGGCATATCGGAGTTCAGTTGTATCCGTGTGACCCACTGAATGTTCCAGTCATCATACCACGTCAGTCTCGGGTTTCTGAGAGCTCTTTCGCTTTCGGTCTTTTGTGACAAGCGTCTTGCGAACCAAGAAAGAGCTGTAAATGCAGTTAGGTGACCACTTTGAGGGTGATTTTGACTTTGTGCGCGCACAGTTGTGAGCGCGTTACGAGACACGCAGTGGATGATATCCAAGTTACCTCAAGTCGAGCAGTTTATGAGGAGGTCCCTGCTCCTGCCAGCTAGATTCACTTTTCACGAGAGATTGGGCCGTGATTGCATCGAGTTTCACACACACACACACACACACACACACACACGAAAGATGAACGCAACACCACAAGCAACCGCATGCGGCGCCGCCACCACCACTGACAAGCTGAGGGGGGAGCTTGACTGTGACTAGAGAGGGTAGTGGGAGGGGGCTGAAAGAAGTGATGGCCAAATAGACAATGCAGGTGGATGAGTTCACCTGTCTCACAAGTATTGTGTCACTCGTTCCAGTGTAAATTTTTCAATCAAAAAATATACACATAACTCCGAAAAAGGCCGTTTTATTCCCTTTCAGTAAACGTTTTGTGCAATTCATTCATTCACTTTTCACCCAGTGGCTTTGATGGTAGTTAAAATTACATTGGAAGTCTACAAATCACTCGAAACCATTCGCTATTTCACTAAAGTTGCCAACTAACATTCGGATCTCATTACCTCGATAATGCCGTGTCAAAAATCAACAAGAAATCTTGGAGGTATGCCGATGATGTATCGAGCTTACTTGTAGCACTCATATCAACGAGAGGGACGTCAGAAATGTGTACTTGCTTGTCTCTGACCAACATCTTCCTTTTAAACACGTAACTGGAGACTCAAAGCGTGTGTGTGTGTGTGTGTGGCCATAGACAGCCATTTCCATGGGCTATAGTGGTGGTGGCAGCATCAAAGGGCAAACCACCATTCACATGTCTTCTACTTGTTCCACCAGTCATGCCTTTAATCGAGAAATCTTGAGATGGCAATAAATGAGTAATTTTTATCAAGCTATATATGTTGCGATGTCCCAACAACGCAGCTTGAGGCATTAAAGCATTTTACCACTTCAGCCAATGCCAGTTTATGGTGAAGTTTGTCTACATTTCACCCGATTATACTATAAGGAATTATTTTGCCCAGCCAGCATAACTTTCCTCGTAGGCATCATTTCAATGCTTCACTAAGTGCTGCTTTGTGAAAAGACAGATTTTACAGTGCTGGGGTCAGTATCCATTCTTTTGTTAACTAGTAATTGATCTTAGAGAGGTGGTGTGAAAAATTGTTTTTATTTTATTGTACCTGCTAACTGTTACCTTTGATAGAGCATATAATAAAATAGTATGGTCTAATAACTGGTAAGTATATTAGAAGAGAGCAACAGTTCTTTTAACCATAATATACCTGTTACTAGGTTTTCATGCATTTACATGACATTACCAACAAAAATATTGATTCAGACCCTAGATTGACTTATCAATGAGCACTATGACTGCATCCAAATCATATATTCAAGGATGTAGTTGAAAATTATTTATTTTGTGAAGTAAGATTAGACCAAACAATAATTTGTTTGACTGAACTGGTCATTTAGTATTTACATAGACATAAGCTAGAGTTGAAACTCACATTTTCGGTTTTAAAAGGAAAGACGAATCTCAAAACAAAAACTAATCGAGAACAAACGATGTAATGTATCGAACGTCCGAAGACGAGTGCAAGGAAGCATGCGCCTTGTTATTTTCACTCAAGGAAATACAAAAGGTTGCAAGAAGAAAGAGGAGTCAACCCATCTCCTCCCCTTAACAGTCGTCACATTCACCGCTGCTGCCGCCACCACAAGTGAATTTGAGAAAAGATGAGCATGGGGGACGGTACAAGAAGACCCCTTTTCCCGGGATTAACAATGCCACATGTACCAATTGCCATCCTGCTGGATACTGCATTCATCTGTCTCCTGTGTCAGCCAAGTGCCCTTTGTTACGTGAATATAAGAGGTGTCAAACACCTAGTGTAGCCTTGTGGGCTTAGTGCGAATTAGCATATAGACATTTTAGGGCTACGATTCATACAGTAGCTCTTCAAGCGGATAATATGAACGACATTATGGGAATGACAATATCAACTACTATTCAAATATTTCTGATTTCTGAGGCATCAGTACTTTCTAGTAATTAGGTCGTCCGTTGTCCATGGTACTAACCTAATCAGGACTTATAGAATTAAAAAGTATTTCATATTTTGTGTTGATGAAAAAATAACACTACGAATTTCAAGGGATATAAATACCAAGCATACAGTGGAAGAGCCCAAGCCTGCTATTGAAAAGTCATTATAAGTCGTCTTTTTTTGGTCCTGGAATTCTGTTAATGTTTGTAGTTTCGTTTAAAATGGTCTGAAAAATCCACGAGCAACTTGTATGATGGAACAAAGTTTTATCATACTATGATTGCATCTTGTAATAAATATGAATCGAGACAACAAAAGATGGCAAAAAAGGCTGCTTCTCATCTCAATTTTTCTTCCTTCTCATACTCGCCCATCACGTGTCAAAAAGGGTGAAGGGAGCGCTCCCTAGACAGGCATGACAATAGTGCGTGTGCCATTGGTCAGACAATCCCGAGTAGCCCTCTTCCATTGCTCTGCTTTCTTTTATCTCTACCAGACCACTTTTATTGAATGTAATTCAAACGTTGTCTCCACTGTGACACTTGACACGAGCTTCATCGTTCCCAACAATGCCAAACCCAAGAGGATTTGTGGTCAAGATTTCAATATTCCGTTCTAGCGCGATTTCGAAAAACTTTATTGAAGATTTAGTTGGGAGTATAGTAGTTATGCAGTATAAATAATTGTAGAGTTAGTGTCAATGAACATAGTGGCCTGCGTAACTTCCATTAAACTCAAAAAGAACCCAGCGATACTAGGATCGGAATAGCCACTTCCACCGATCCTGAGTAGATAAGTGGTGGTGGAGGTTGGCTCGGGTAGCTGGGTATAATCAGGAACAAAACAAGGTATAGAAGCTGGTCTACTATAAACTAACAAATCGAGGTGCATTGTCCAGAAGGAGTTATATTACTGTTGTGACAGTCCTACATCAAATTTAGGAAAACTTGCTACTAAATGCATTCATTTATTTAGTCATTTCTTAATTGGAAATAAAAGTCTAAGGATAACGATTTAATGAAATGGCAGTATTTCGACAATTCTTATTCTTTCATTCAATGATAAAATGACTAAACCAATTAAGATAAATATTATACATAGTAGTAAAATGAAAGTAGGGTAATTTGTATCAACTCTGTATATCTAGCTTAAGGATTTAAAACATTTTTACTATAACAATATTTTAAACTTGGAGCGGATTTTTCCTAATTTATGCTGGCAGTTTCATCTCAATCAATTCTGTGATTATTTACTTATATGGGATCTCAAGAGTTCCCTCCAAATGACGAGTAAAAGCTCATGCGAGGAACAACAGTCTTGGTAATGTTTGTCAAGGAAGTGCTATGAACCTATTGTGCAAGATGAAGCATGTCATCCACCAAATATAACATGATAATATGTTGCAAGATTATAAGTTAAGGGCCTTTTTGCTCAACATACATATGGCGTTATATAGTTCTCAAATATTATTGTAGGTAGCACATGGAGTTTTACCCTAGTTCCGGAGAGATAAGATGAGATGGACGGAGGATTTAAAGGTAATTAGCATACGTGGTTGTAAATATAATCAACAACGTTATGATCTCCTTTCACTTGGGCTGAAAAATAAAAAAAGTTAAAACTGTATAGGCCACTCTAATGTTTGATAATATAATGTTAGGGGAATAACGCTAACGAAATGACAATATATAACAAAAATTATACCCAGAGTGCTGCTTTACACGTCATTAGTACCCATGCTTAAATGAATATTAATGGCTAATTAAATGCAAGGTCATATTTCCTTTCAATAGAAGCACCAATTCGATAAATAGTCATATTAGACCTCAAATAAATAAACCACAATATAGAGGACAGATAATGCATGAGTTTTTAGTCTTCAGATAATTTCTTAGCTAAGGTTATTTGAAGAAAGTGAGCGGAGCTCAGTAGAATTGGATGATATGCCCGATCTCATATGTTATGGAGGGTAGTTGGCCCTCCGTGTAAATGACGTTATGACGTAATGCACTAACACATTTACTCCCGGGACTGGGGCCCAGATTTATCCACATTTAATGTGTCGTGGTTGGCTTTATGAGCATAAACGAGAGTCAGTTTCATTGAAGACTCATAGAAGCAGGTCTTAGTCATGCATTAATTGCAATAACATCTTGATAGGTTAGGCCACCACGAATATTTTCTTGACGCTTGAAGCCTGAGGCCAAAATTTATGCAATAATTTCGCGTCTGCGATATCATATTTTTGGCTCAACGATTCACCAGTTTTTAGGAGAACTAGTTGCAAACTGGGAACGAAAAAACTTATAAATGCTTGTGCTAACAGAGCCTGGAAACAGTCAAGCCAATACCAATTTTGGTCAGGATTACGTCCTATGCACATAGTGGAATTAGCAGCTGTGGGTGGACTCCGATAATATTCATAGTGGTGGGTAGGAAGGCATGTTTGCTGGCTCAGTCGCTTGGTTGTCTGAAAGGCACTCTGTCAAAGACCGAGGCTAACATTGAAGGAGGAGGGGGAGGATGTCAGATCAAGACGTCTTCGACAAGATGTGCTCCGAATACATGACAGGTGAAATTCGAGACATCAAGTCACCCCTGCTCTACTGTTTCCAACGCGTCTTTCTCTCACCTTGCTTACTCATTTAGTTACCGGTCAAAAATTTATTAAGGCCCATCTTTCTCATGTTTTCACATTAATGTTATTAAATTTTAATTTAAGAATAAAAACAATGAAACCAATATATGCAAAGAAACTTATTTTAACTTGTAAAACGGAGTTAGGACCAAAGAATGGCTTTGGAAGCATCTATCTAATGTTTCAAAAGATTCGACAGCATTTTTTAAATAAATAATAAATCTAAATGTTAGTAAATTGTAGGTTAGTTCGCCTACCTGGGAGTGATTAGTGTAGTTCAATAAAATCCGATGCTGTTTCACTTGAGATCTAAGCTTTGTATTTACGTATAAGAATGGTTAGAATTGAATTAATCAGTAGAGTTTACATTTCAGATCACACAAGTAACACACTGAAGTACACTACCTTGAAAACAGTCAAGTAAATTATTTTGTTTAAACTTAGTTGCAAATGGGGAATTGAGATAAAAATGAGTTGAGGAATCTGTTTTTAAATCTTCTATTGAATAAGACATGAGAAAAAGATGTAAGTGAAGACTATCTTCTCTGCAACGTGTCATCATTTCATGCAGCCTAAAATCTCTCGTGTCGTTGGTTGAGCAACTAAATGAACAGGGCATTTGGAATAAATTTTAACGAATATGTTATTTTCAGATGTGTTGAAGGCATTTAAGCACTATAAGCTCACATTATGATTTTAGGTTATTTTTAACTCATGGAGTTGAGAAAAACCTTTACAATTAAAAACGAAGATAGACGAAAATATTAAATAGATGGGGTATTATTTAAGTAAAGTCCTTAACCATACAAAATAATTTCCTTGTCAATTGTATTTTTGTTTCAATTTGATTTGAATTTCATTGAACATTCCTTCGCCTGTCAAAACCTTCAAGTACCCCCCAAGCACACTGCTTATGCGTTTATGGTCAAATATCCAACGATGATTCAACAAGGGTGATTAAACGAAAGTTCGATTGAAAAAATTCAGTTTTAAATCTTAAGAATTTTTAAGCAATAGAAAAACGATCTTGAGATGTTGTACACTAACCCCACAACTCGAGAAATACATTCATTTTCAACTTAAAACCCCATCCTTAACAGCTTTGAAACTTACATACTTATCTTTTTTGCTAAATATGCACCTGTATTTTGTGCATTTTCACTATACAAGAAACGAAAAATCAAATGAATAAAATTTATTGTGCGGCTTCGTCCTACTCCCAATTTTCCCCCACGTTTGGTTGATTTTAAGTATTATTTAATTCCGAGAACTGGTGGCAAAACAATGAAACCTTCCTTCGCTCTGCAATAGGTCAAATATGTAATAAAATGAATGTTTTATTAGACATTTTCAGACACCTCACGTCTCCGCTGGATGTGGGCCCATGACCCCTTGAGTAAACTTACATGACCTGACTTTAGAGGCAACGGGGACTCCAAATGCCTCAACTCTTATTGCATAAATCGTTTACCTGTTTGTTTAACTGCCTTGCATGAATTTTATTGGGGAAATAACAATGGAAGTGCTAAGGGAACGTGTTGTAGGAAATTTATCTGATAAATAAAATGAATTGAAATGAGCTTACAAATATACAGACTCCTGTTAAAGGGTTATTCTGAATCGGTTATTTCAGATGGTGTAATTGAAAGTATAAGGAACTGCTTTTATTATTCTGAAACTATACGAGGTTTATAACTTTAGAAATTTAGGGATCATGGCATTACAACTATGAAAACGGTTGGTTTATTGAAAATATTTAATTCCAAGCCCAGATCTTTTCGATTTCTTTTTCTAATATCATGTAAGGAGAATGTTACTTTAATAATTATGCAAGGACCTTAGTGGTAAGTAAAATGTTCTATTCTTATTAAAAAATATGACAGCTTTATTATATAACGTGATGAATTGTGGAATTCAGTTAAAATATTAATTGGCCTTTCGGTCCAGTGACAACAATGTTTCAACCTAATCACTGTTTTGGCCCCGTTTAAAACTTAAAAATATGTATTAATCAATATTCAAACTGGTACAAAATATATACGTAAAAGGGCATATTTACCTAGATAAAATATTCAGACAGGATACAACCAAACTACTCAAATAAAATTAGTATAAATATTCTACCCCGAAATATCAAAATAATCAAACTATCAAATGCATGTTTTAAAAGGTTTTCCTAGATAGAAATAACTAGCAGCCCCTGAAATTGCAACTATGGTCTATTTATTTATTTATTTTGCGATGGGATAAACAATCACTTAAAATAACAACACAAGTGGGGTAAAAGATGCTCCTGAATTTATTCAGTGAAGAAAGGCAGCTTAAAGAATAGGTTAGCACTGAATCTATGAATGAAAAACTGTGGATTTAACTGTAGTGACCATGAAAATCGATTGTTTGTGCGTGCATTGAGGCAGCAGGATTTAATTATTTAACTCAATTTCCAAACACTATCCCTATTTTCGGACGGAAGTTTAAATCCTTGCATATTTTATCTGCAAATGCTTGTAATTTTGACCCTGGTAAATATATCATGTTGTGCTTGCTACTCTAATGACTACGAAAGGAATTATCCTATGATATCATAACAAATTAAATACAGGGTAATTTAGTGTTTATTACTGCTGTGAGATCGAGGCATTCTTTTATTCCAGACTTGAATTCAAACCACTCATATCAGTCAGACACTAATGAAAGGGAAAATATTATCTGATCTCTAACGGAATTCTTAACAGTATAAACTTCCTAGTACTGAAACTCTATATCAATTAGTGTAATTTTTACGCATGTTAATACCATCTATATTGACGGATTGTCATCCAATGATGGTTGAGCACTACCTTAGTCATCAAACCAATTGGACCTCGATGTTGCATTAAAAAACCATCTGTAGTGAATTAAGGATAAAATAGAATAATTGGATAAGTAGTCCAAAGTTTTTGATTTATTATCACGACTTTATCAACTTAACAGGTTTCAATGTTGTTAAGTGAAGACAGGCTATCTCTTCACTAACAACTAATAGCCTGTGAAATAAAGGACCTGCTTCGCTGGGAAACCAATACGTTGGCATTTTAAAGACACCTAAATAAGCTATTGTCGGATGTATTTCCCTGAATTATCTAGTGCTAGCTACGACCCACATAAATTCTGTTCATGAATCCAAGGTATGAATTCTGCGTTCTTTTCAAAATGCAGGAACCTAATCGGCAGTTAGATAGAGAGCCAGATCTAAATGGAATTGTTGACATAGACCATTGAGCAGTTGAATAAGCTGGGCAAATGTGTTGGGGAGATGTTTTACTGACCTGACCACAGGCCGACGAAGGCAGATTAACAATACACTATGATAAGTTGCCACTTAAAATTTCTGAGAATCAATAGAACAATGAATACGCGAGAAAACGGCTTTAAAAAGATTCAAACTGATTTCGGAAAATCATGATTAGCTTCTAAGAAGAACATCCACTCGGAATAAATGTAGGACTCGAGCTTCAGTTCATTCCCCTTGGAGTTCCGCTAAGTATTCTTTCTCAACTAGGAAAAAAGAAACAAGGATTGGCTAGGATAAAGTACGAAACATCAAAAAATGAAAAAAGAGAAGTGGACGACTGAGAACTTCAGTATTCTCGTCATCATGTGGATATTTCGAAGTACTCGAACTTTCATTACTAATTTCACATCGTACACATGAGAGCCTTTTCGATTGCTGACTACTGCAAGTATCGATCGAATATCAGAGTTCTCCTAGTTCTAAGGGAATTTGGCATCGACAATATTGCCATGTGCAGTGTATTACTCAAAAGCACTTCGGTTGGTGACTTTTCATCCCAGGTCAGAGTTGCAATTTTCCCTTAATGGAGGACGAAGCGTTGACGAGTTCAACCCATTGTTCCCTTTCTCTCTTAGCCTAGTAAAATACTCGCTTAATTATTAATTAATTGCTCCGCAAACCCACTGAATTAAGAGGTGCTAGGCTGACCAGAAGTATTAAAAATGGGATGGAGGAAGTTTTAAAACATTTCCCGAAACGTTGGTTTAATGTGAAAATATGATGGAGCACACTGATGGCAGCACTCCTAATTGTGTTAATTAACACTTTTCAAGCCACCTCCACCTGTGAGTCAACAAACACCAAACAGGAGATACTTGCATTTACGTCACTATAATTAAGGAATTTGGCTTTCCATAAAACAAATTAAATTTAGCACAGAAGGACTATAGGTAAGTACGTATCAAGAAATTTAAAAGCAAATGTTGTAATATGATGACTTGACGAAACTTTTTAGTTAAGCAAACATTGTAAAGTTTAAGTTGCGTACATTTGTCCCAACTAATGAACTTCTTTATAACTAAGTTTGTAAATAGCTAGTATTCGTTTAAATTCTTGGCTAAAGAGCGGCTGACCTGTCGTTAAGGTTGTTGTGTTATGTTCACCCAGTTTGGGGATTATGTACCTTGAATCTTAATTTTTTCCAATCATGGGACCGGTACGTTGTCGAAATCATTTTTCAAACCTACTTTGTGTTGGGCTGGGAACCCCTATGAGTGTTCTTAATATATTTAGCAATCTGATCAGCCGAACAAATTTATGAAGGGTCTTGTTAGATATTTTACTACCACATGTGGCATTCTACCCTCTCATGTTGAATCAATGGATGCTCACAGGTAATCATAGTCAACAATGTTGTATACTTCAAGACTGACCCTGCTCCAGTTTAGTGTGGCTGGGTTGGCTATTTTGAATGAAATTCCACATGAAGACGTCGGATATATAATCGATTTTGTATATGCCCACCAGATTTCTCCATCTAAAGGTTTGTTTCTTATCACACGCCTTTCAATACGCCATTCTGATAATAGAATATGGATCCTCAAGGTGCGGATTTAGAGGCTCAAGTTTTATTGGTGTTCCTCTTAATGTTAACTCAAACCCTGACGCCAGTTACGCCCCACTACCTTATGACGCTTGCCATGTAACCACCAACTACTCCGCTCTAGTTGTATTACTTCTTCTTGGTGATGATTTGTCACGTGTAAATAGGCAAGCGATTCTCGATGGAATTAAATCAATACAACATTTATATGGAAATATAATCAACGGAAGCCTCTTCTGCCCAGAATTTGATGCTCGCTTTATCTACAGTGCTGTTGCCTCTGCCTATATACTTGACATGTTGTATCAGCTTGATTTAGACGCTTTTGAGAAGTTCTTCGCCAACACTATGGTAAGTTGCTGATGGTCATAGGAGTCGTCATTCACGCGTGTCTCACATTTGCTTTCGGTTGCAGACCTATGAAGGCGCTTTCGGTATTCGACCTAAGATGGAGTCTCACGCCGGGATAACGTATTGCGTATTGGCCAGTTTGAAGTTGATGGGCCGATTGGACATGTTTCTTCCACCCGGATCCATCGCTTACCAGAAGCTCGTCAACTGGCTTCTGGCAAGGCAGGAGGGCGGATTCAACGGACGCTGTCATAAGCCTCCCGACTCCTGCTACACCTTTTGGGTCGGAGCGTCACTCAGGGTTCGTGAGACAATTTGTACTACTTGTGGGTATTGTCTATCATATCGCATTTACGATTAATTAGACTTTCGGATTCTTGTTTTAATTTTTATCATGTTCGATCAGTATGGTCATTGTGTCAAGTTTCTACTGCTCTTTTCAATGTCTAGGTGCGCTTAGCTATCATTTCGATTGCTTAGGGCTGAGGGGCACTGTAGTCATTGGAGATTCGTTTTAACTGCCTTATCCGTATTTCTTATATCAATATTGGCTTCGTTTTCATGCTTTTCTTCTCCTTCCTTGACTTTGGAAGCTTGTTTTTTGTTTCTACTTCGAACTATTTGTGCAACTTCCAACCTTTTCTAGTTCAGAAGTTGAAGGACAAATTCTCGGGAAATTAGTTTTCGCCTAGCTGTTTCGGCTTAGTCTTTTTAGTGTAAGGAATTTAGAATCGAATATAACAAATTAACATTTCGAAACTGGTTGTGGATAAATCGTAAAAGACAAGGTGTTGTTGAGTTTTTAATATCTGAATGCAGCTCCTGTTACTTGCTTTCGCTTTAGACGCGCTGCAACCATCTAGGAAGAATTGTCTCATTAACAAATTTTAAATTGCATTCTACATGTGTATTCGGTCTTGATCATGGGTCTACTTGATCCACTCGTTCTTAGTTTGTCCCCTTTTAGATTCTCAATGCTCATAGCCACGTCGGAAAGCCTTCCCTCCTGAAGTTCCTGTGTTCCACCTACGATCCGATTGTCGGGGGTTTTATGAAGTCTCCTGATGCCGACTATGCTGGTAAGAATCTCCACTTTGGTATGGAATCGAAGTTGACTTTTTGGGAGGTTCAGGTCTTCATTAGCGGGAATTATCACTATTATAAGTCCATGGTTTACGTTTGATGATGGAAACCGAGCAATTGTATATCACCTCATGGAGAGGCTGTCCAGCTTGATCTAAGCTGCCGTTCCTCGGAGTATTAAGAGATTTTCTTGCGTCAAGTTCCGGTTTCTGTTTATTTGTATAGGTGCTCCGTGTTGATCAATCAATTTTCAAGTATCGGTTGACTAAGTTAAAGTGATACCTATTAAAGTATCTCAGAGTTTGGTCACGTTCAGTGCGCTTTAAAGTTGTATATGATTTTAGATGTTCTATCTTAATTGAGCGAATTCGAGTGGAGGAAAAAATCGAAGGCTTTCTAACAAGGTCTCTTGTTGTTGACTCTGAAAGAATTCCGCCGTTCTTCCCCCTGTTGAATTCTTGGGCATAGTTTCCAGAGTTACTTCGGGAAACCTGACCAATGGTGTCCAAGTGTGAAAACCATTTCCCGATCATTTTAGATCCCCTCCACTCATACTCAACACTGGCAGGACTCTCGTGTCTCTTCATCGATCCCGACTCCAACTCGAAAGGCCCAGTCCCACCTGAATTAGCGCTGACGACTTCAATGAAGCAGCTGGATCTGGACGAGGCGTCTGCGTCCGAGTTGGTGGCCGCTCTGGACCAGCTGGTGGAAGGGGGCCTGCAACCTCTCGTTCCGGAGCTGAATGTACCATACAGCGCCCTGCAACATCTCAGGAAAATTCATGACAAGTGGCGCTCATCCCACGCCAAGTGATCATGTCATTTGTTGATGAAGTACAATCGTGACCAATTTAGAGAACTTTTTTAGATTAACTGGTGTAGTCACTTGGATCTACTTCGCATGTTTCATTTTTCGAAACGTTCAACCGTTCTGCAAACCTTACCGCATTGATTGGCTTGTATACAATTCGTTTTCGGTTTCCTTTGGTAATTTCTCGGATCTGAACGTTAGAAATCGCATTTATTCCTCTTGAATGAGTCCTTTATAAATCTCCATTAATCATTGGGCATTTCGTATTCGCGTCTTATATTCTTGTATTAGTAGTTATTAAGGGTTCGTCCCACCTTTCGACACCAGAGAAGGTTGTCACTTATTCAGGGTTTCTTTAATCCGAGGACTAACTCCGTTTCTGTTGAATTTACACAACGAACTCGCTGGTTACCCATGCTAGTCATGTTACATGCGATTCCACTGTCGGATTAACCCCTCATGGTTCACTCCGTTAAGCGGTGCAATTAATCTCATATATACTTAATTGGGCAAAAGCATTCCTTGTGGACCGGCCAATTAGGCGTCCCAGGTGTCCGCACCCTCATTCCACCTTTTGGTGCGTCTACTACTCCTGATGGTGGGCGGCATCCGGCGACCTTTGGCCCACAAGGCGTCCGACTGATGCGTCTCTGGGTGTTGCTGGATCGATTACGTCGACAGTCTCATCGACTACCACTTCAAGCGACTGGGGATCTTCGACGAAGATCCCTCCAAAAGAGTCCTCCCTGTCTTGAGCGAGCAAATCCGCAGTGAAATGCTGACGATTGAGGACAATGCGGTGCGGGAATTCATTCTCTCTGGGGTGGACCTTGGGTTCAGAAACACTAAACGTTGCAAACTCCAACGAACCTTGTCTCTCACGAGTTAATCCTGCTCAGAAATACATGTACTGAGTTCGATGTTAGAAAAATCCCTTTGCTGTTTGTTTCATTCATTCTAATTAATGTTGTCCTCGGTGGTCATTTTGCCATTAAATAACCTGAAAATTGCATTGATTTATCTATTTGCCACAATCTTGAAGAAATATAAGCTGCCTGTGCGGCTTTAAAAGCATTTACTTAAATTAGCCGTAATCACTCACTTATCTAAGAATATAATCGCCCAAATAGGAGTACAGATTCACAGTTACGAATTCTGAATGGAAGCTACCAAAGGTTGTTCTACAAAGCTGGAAATTTAGAAGAATCGAAAGATAGCAAAAAAGTGGCATCGAATGTAGAATTCGGTGCCACAGCAACTGTCTCACACAGAGTAGTTTGTTATTAAAAAGAGGGTGTGGTAACCGTGAAAGAGCACCGTCTTCTCCGGGTCTGTACAGGAAGAAGGTTGATGGAGGGGCGCCTAGACCCACTGCTCGGTGGGCATCATGGCGACGTCGAGGAGGCGCCAGGCCATCCAGGGGTTGAGCTCGGAGGGGTCGCGGCATAGCGCCCACACGTGGGTCACGCGCATCACCCGCGCCGGGTCGCCCTCGCGCACCTCGCCCCGCGCGTCGCGCACGCATTGGATCTGCTGCGCCTGGAACGTCACTATCAGCACCGGGCCCTGCTCCATCATCTTGCCCATCGCGATCTGTAAGGCAAAGCTCCTGCTTAGCACGACTCAAGAACAGCCTTTGAGCTCCTTTGCGCCACGACGACCTTTAGCTCAATCGTCTGAAAAAGAAGCCAAGTTCACTTCCAGGCACCTAATACTGAGCACACAAGAAAATGCTCGACCCAATCTACCATTCAGTTTCTTGACAAGAGTTGATTTACATGGTGATGGTGGAGAGGACAGGCCTAGACTTACACACAAAACATTGTTGAAATACATGAGCAATCTAATACTTCACCTTTAGGAATAAATAGACTACTAGCGACTGATTTACGAATCGAAAAAAACAGATCATCCCTTATAAAGCTATATTCTAACGAAAACCCCTAAGTACCAGGAAAGAAATAAAAGCTGTATTGGAGCCAATGCATAAAAACTCATGTAGCGAATAGCCATAAATGAAAATGTTTAACCTACGTCGACATTGTGTACATCGAGAATGCGCGAATCCAGATGGAAGCCGAGTTCCTGGGTTTGTTTAATCGGAGTAGCGAGTACATTGTAGGACTGCAAAATGCGCCTTTACCGTTAGAATGCACACATTTCGAGGTCTTATTAGTTAAATCTTCAAGCATGTTTGGCAACTCACGGCTTCGTAGCACCAATCCCTGAGAACGTCCAAGTGACCGTGCACAATTGACTAAGATATAAAGTAGAATATTAACAGGTGAGAATTCGAGGAACCATTTCATTAAGACACTCACTTCAAGAACATTGGGAATGACTTCGAGACGACAATAGCGAAGGAATTTCTCAGTGGTGAAGTTAGGGTCAAGTTTTGTAACCTCTTCAAGGACCGTTTGAAGATCGTTTTCAGAACCCTTGCTCCCTACAAAATCACAACAAATTAGACATTAAGAGAAATCCATTGTACATTGCAGCTCTGACAGCATCTAACGACGTAATCAGAACCAGCTAAGACTCCGGTTTCTGTCCGATAACAGTAAATCCGAGTTCGATACACATACACTCAAGAAAGCTTACCAACTAATTCAGTCACTTTGTCGGTGACGAAGCGCAAAGAACGGGCCAAAAGATGGTCGCTTTCCTCGTACCTAGTCTTCAAATCGAAGAATTCTGAATATTGAATAAAAATATATAGCGAGAAATTCAGCAGCGGTTTCATAAAAAAATTGAAATTGCATTACTCTGGACGTATTGGTTATTATCCTTGAAGTTCTCCCATGCAGCCACCCATTTCGAATCCTTATGAAGCACAATGCCGGAAGACTCACTTAATTCAGAATAACAGGAACATTAAGGGTCTTCTAAATGATCCATTTATGCTTTTAAACTTACCTATCAGCATCGATCACCCGTTCAGCAGATCCACCCGTTATTTCAGCCCTGGACCTCGGACGATCAGGAGCACGATAAACAAGTGCTCGATCAGACTGCAACTCCTTCTCTAACGCTTCCAAAGTCTGACAAATATGCGAATAATCACAAAACTAACAAACCTCTTTTGCTGACTTCACAAACTCGGCCTTCCCAAGAGATCGTGAGACGCCTGCAATCTGCTCTCCAGCTCTAGAAATACCCTCCAGACCTTTACGTACGTATTCCTGCTTCTTTAAGACCTCACTTTCAGCCTTGAGCTTTTTTGCGGCCGTTCCAAGTTGGCCTTTGACTTTTTCCAGGGCGTCCGTGTAGACTTCACTCTCAATTTTTTTCTACCAACTACATAAGGATACTACAACTACATACATAAAATTCCCGCATGCTTTGGACCTCTTTCGATTTCTCAAGCTTTTCTGTCTCTTCACGGAATTTTCTCACACTTTCCTAAAAGATAAAAAAATGAGAAGTCGCACAAACCTTGAGTTGTTTGTCTTTTTCTGACTCTTCCTTGATCTTATTAATAAGATTTTGAATGAAGTTCCCACCACCCGCCGAATAGCACGCATATCCCGTAAAATTGGTCAAACCGGTTAATTTTGGTACCAAAGGGTGTACTTGACGGATAGAATTCCACCTGATTAAATGATACATCAGTCACCCACCAATGTGCCAACTATTATTTAAAAGTGGTGGTCGTTAAGCAAAGGACACAAAAACTAACCAGGATGAGCAACTAACCAACAATTTTTCTCTAGTGCGATTGTTCCTATTTATTCTAAATTTATATGTTGATTCGTACCTTACATGTTTTGTTCAAATATTTATAAAGTGATCGACCTTATATTTTAGCGATCCAGGTACCTAGGGCAGATTCCCCATATAAACTGGGATCAGCTACTTATGTCTGTACAGGGAAAATTTATCCGTATTATACTGTTCATTTGTCTGTAGAAATAAGGCCACCTATATTTTGCTTTTACGAGTGATTACTGCAATTCGAAATTCTTCCATATTTGAAACTAAGTAAATGTGATATTTAATCTCTGATAACATTTGTCATCAAGGACATAGCCCAAAATCTCTCTTTGAAGAATTCATGGAACAGACCTCCAAGCTAGAACAAGTTGATTGCTTACGAAGTCCTATATCAAGTTGAAACAAGCCTTTATATATGTCAACTGGCGTTTCCAATACTGAAAAACAATCTTTCCCTTGCTCTTTTTGTTTCCGCCTAAGTGTTTTTTCAAAAGTGATTCAAAGACCGATTTCTCTTTACTACCAACTTGAGATATCGAGAACTCAAAACATGTATATAAACATAAGATGGGATCTGAAACTTCACTAAATCCAAGTGATAGTCGCGACCTCAGGCGTGTACATACCGCGCATTTCAAACGAGATGTGCTACATCGACTTCTACGAAAAGACAAAAATTCACAACCCAATGATCATAACGGGTGCTTTACTCATTTTAACGAGTATTTTGATGATAGCCCTAGGCGTGGCACGTGTTCGTGAAGATGTATGGGTTGCAGGAATCTTGGTGGCAATCGTTGGAGGTCCGGTGTTCTTATTCGGAGTCTTCATATTCTGTTACCTAAACCGCCCTGGAAGAGTACCTGGGTACGAACAGGATTTTTCAGTTAGCAAATTTTCAATGCCAACCATTGCAAACGCGCAACCGGGTAGCCGCGTCTTCTACCCAATAAAAGGCTACGATATGGGCAGTCGAGTCTACCGTCCAATCTCTGGTCCATCTTCCAGTGTACGTTATCCGCCACAGCTGTAAATGTACTCTAACAATTAAAGTGGTAGAGTAAAAGCTGCATTTCTACACTACTCATGAGTCTTTTGACATTTGGATCTCATTGTCAGACAGAGACCATTCAGTATAAGGTTCAAGTTTTCCATCGTCAAAGAGGCTCTTTGATTTGTCGATTATGGCTCCACCAAGGCATACATTGTCTTCATAGAATGCTGCAAATTGACCAGGCGCAATGCAGCGCATTGGCTTCTCCAACTCGATGTACAACCCAGAGTCTGCTTTTCCCGAATTCTCCATCCGGCAGGAAACGGGTCGCCACTTGTTTTGCCATTGGAAGGCATATTCACTTGAAGGAAACGTGGGACTTTCCTCTGATATCCAACTCGGTTTTTCTGTCCAGCACTTTTCCATATATAGAGCAGGGTGGTAGGATCCTTGGACCTACAAATGTAGCAATCAAACAAATCATAATAAGGGCGAAAATTACCCAGTCAACCACCTAATCCACTTACGACAAAGATCTCTTGAGAATGGGGATCTAACTTCGCGATGTAAAATGGTTTGTTGCCGTGAGTAATAACCGGAACCTTTTGACCAATTGTAAAGTGGTGGACCCCCGAATGTTCGCCGAAAACTTGACCCGTTTCCAACTCTACAATCAAGCCCTTTCGGGGTTCTAAATACTATAGAGATAAGAAGAAATGATTCTTAGTACTTTGTCTATAAATTCACTGAAGTTCCTCTTTCCGATGAAGCATATACCCATGCTCTAAAAAGGACCACAGATTATGGAATCAGAATTTATTTAAAATATGGGCCAGCAGGAGAATATAATACGAATGAAGGCTCAAAATTAAAACCATAGCAAGTACCTCCTTTCTTTTGGCGATCCGCTCTAAGCCAACGGAAGCGGCGATTTTTTTAACGTCGGACTTTAGTAGATTTCCAACGGGAAACATGCAATGTTGAAGATGACGCCAAGATATCTAGAGCGAACACCGGTTATTACTAATAATGTACGGGAACATTTTGTTCGAGGTCAAACAAGACCCGGAAGAATTACATTGCATAGCCAAAAAGTTTGATCTTTTGCTAAATCGACGGAGCGTAAAAGTTTCGGGGGAGAATCATACTTATCTCGATTTTCAAGGAAATTTCCATAAGAATTTTGCGCATAATGTCCAGTGGCGAGGGCGTCAGCACGAATAAATGGGTGGCACTTTGGTGAGGATTCTAGTGCAACTTCTGTCAACTTTTGAAATTTAACGTATCGGTTGCACAGGATGTCTGGATTCGGTGTTTTCCCAGCAGCATAAGACTCAGTAGTCTTACTGAGATATACAACAAATAAATGCTGAGACTTACGTGAATACATCATTCCAGTAATCTTTAACGAAATTTAACTCAACAAGTTCAATTCCAAGTTTTCGACATACGAACCTAGCATCCTCTCTGTCTTCGTCGATCGAACACTTAATTTTTTCATCTTGCTGGTCCCAATTGGTCATGAACACACCAACGACATCAAAGCCTAATGTGATGCATAAATTAGAGCTTTTACCTTTTCTCTTTATCAAGTACGCTGAGACGGCACTATCGACCCCACCTGATATCGCGCATGCCACCCTCCTTATTGGTGCAGTCAGCAAACCCATATTAGATTTGTCACAAGTACACCAATCCATATTAACTACTAAATCATACTGGACAATAACAATGTTATTTTAATTTTATCTCTATTATTTAAGTTGGGTTATTTTTTAGATGAAATGGAGGAGCCATTTGGATATGGCTGAAGGTCAGTGTGTGCACATGCTACAAAGCCACATTTCTACACCTTCAACCGATTGTTTGCATCGAGAGGGCCTCGGTGAGGTTTATTCCCCTGCCGAGGATTCCTTTCTTTTTCTTGATGCTCTCGGAAAGGATACCTTCTTTATTAGAAACATATTAAAGCCATCCCTTTCAGTAGAAGTCGGTCCCGGTTCAGGAATTATTTCAACATATCTTTCGAACCTGGTCGATAATTCTTGTTCTTTTTTGTGTATCGATATATCGGAACAGGTAAAAGAGTTGTCTCCTTAAAATTTTCAGGCCTGTATTGCAACGAAACTGGTATATAATGAAAATGGTTCCAAGTATCCTCTTGATGTTGTCCGAGGTGACCTTTTATCATCTCTCAGACATGTCCAGAATGGCGTAGCAGATGTTTTACTTTTTAATCCACCTTATGTCCCCACCGAGGATTCTGAATTGCATGATGCTAAGTGTTCCCTCTCTGCTGCATGGTCGGGCGGTTTAAAAGGCAGACGTGTATGATTCGCGGTGTGTTCTTTAATTTCGCCACTTTTTTAGGTTATCGATCGTTTCATCAATCAAATTGCTCCCGTCCTGTCCAGATCTGGAGTTCTATATCTCCTACTTCTTCGGGAAAATGAACCCCATGAGGTTTCTCAGTTGATTTCAAAAGCATCTGGAGGTCGTTTATCCAAGGCTGTTTGTTTAGCCCAGAGAAAGTGTCAAAACGAACTGCTTTTCGTTTATAGATATTATGACCCTACGTCTTATCCTGATGCACGATAAAATTGTTTCGTATATATCTGGCTTCTGTTTTAAGACGACATATCGCTGTCTTACTATTTCATTTGCTTTTAATTCAGGAATGCCGGGTCGTGCAGAATCGTTAACGCTGTACCGATCCCTAGTAAAGTACGTGAGGACACTGAAATACACAGACCAACAGTATATTCTGGACCGAATAAAGTCGGAATTTCGAAAGGCATCCGAGTCCAACGACCCCGAATTTAAAGAGTTTTGTTACCAGGTAATTCAGAAATTTGCAACTTACTGCGATTTGTAGCGGGGAATGGCTCTTCTTCGGAAACGAAGTCTTATGTAAATGTCTATTTCCACTTATTGTAGTGACTAAATGGGATTTATAAATACATTCTCATTGACGCTTATGTCCTGTTATTTATGTAGTCGTGTCTTAAATTGTAAACGGTTTTTCTTTGTTAATTTTCTTTAAATCCTCGTCAAGGTTAGTTTGAAGAATTGCTGTCCGACTCAATGATTTCTCCATCCACTTGATTCCATTATGCTTAATCGGTTTTCGAACTTTAAATTGTTTATGCATGGATGTATATTTGATTCAAGGTGTTTTGTACATTTGTCACATTAATATTTTGCCATGATATTCATTCATGTTTAAAGTTAGTAGTATAGACGCCTTAAGATGCTGGGTTTTCATCGGGTAACCTTAACCACAATTCCTCAACTTTATGAGTTCTTTTCGAAAACAATCTGTTGTGTTACTTTTAAACTATAAGTAGAGCGTACAGTTCATAATGTGACCCTGTCGGAGGTGTGTCTGCATTGTTAATGGAAAAGATCCGTGTACATTCCAGCGACTTGAAAGAATGTGAAATTATTTGGTAGCCTGAGGTTGTGTCTGCGAATTTAGCAAATTAGCCTAACGTAGGAAGCCGCTCGCGTTCGTACACATCTGTCGTTAGATGTCAAATAGTATTTGGCTCTGCCGTCAAGTAACGTTTTGTAACAACTCCATTTAGCAGTACCTCCAGCTCGTGGACATCCTGTGTACTAATATTGGTTGCTGGGCGGAAAACGCAGCTATGTACGTGCGCTGTTCCATAGATGTAACGAAAGGTTGTAGCGCCTATGCGCTGTGATGATGTGCATACTTGTTCTAAAGACAGGACGTTAACGACACGAACCAGTCAAAGATCGCTTAGCCATAAGTTGTGTCCTGTCATCAGGATTAGCGCACACAACTCCGTACGGCGGCGTGCAAGCAGCACCTCATCCATCACGCCCTAGTTCTTTCTAATGCAAACTCGTATTTTCATCTTCGGTTTTCTCTTACCTTGGAAGTCCCTTAAAGTTATAATCACTTTAAGGTCATTAGAATTCTCACTAAGGTCACTGTGAGCTTGTGGCCCGATACGGTTCTCACCTCCATTGATCCAATTCTTACTAATGTCAGATAATTAATTTTGCTGTTTTGTCATCAATCTTTGTGCATATATAGGCAAAAGTGGTAAGAAGGATGACTAATTCCAGAAATTTTTTTGTGTTTGCGTTCCTCAAGTGCCAGAATGGAGTTGTATATTAGCGGTAAATATAGTATTCCATTACTCATAGTGGATGCTAACCGCTGATTTGTGCTTTTAGCTTGAGAAGAGGATGAGAATCCCGCTGTATCTCACAAACTCAACACTATGTATATAAACTAGAATCATGCTACGTAGGACAGCTGATCCTTTTTCACTACTTGAATAAAAGGCTTATGCAATATCCTGACATACAAATAAAGCAAGACATACTAAGTAGTTTGTAGTTCTTCAGAATCGTCGTGGTAAATTAATGAAGTAGATACAGGCGTTAGCAGAACGTCTACTCCACCCTGGATTGACCAAAGGAAGTTGCGAATGTATAATCAATAAGAAAATGCCTTGAACTGATAATTCGACCATTTTTGAGTTTGTTTATTTTAATAACAAGGCCCTGTTTTAGAGACCTAGATGAGTTTTGAGGCCTAGAGATGTCAGTGATGTTGAAAGATAATAACCAGATGTTACGTTTTATTTCTTCCGACACAATTTTATTGATACACACTCAAATTATTCTAGGCCAAGAAATTGATGGGACTATTTAGAGATGAAATTTCCATTGCCGTCAGCTGTATTCGCTACTTACAGATATATACCATAGGAGGCGCGGTTGTAGTTGGCTTTGATCTATCGCACATTCTAAGAAGCAAATTATAAGAGTGAAACCGAAGGTTCAGTAATTTCTAACGCAACATTCTTTAACTAAACAATAAGCAAACACATCTCGAATGCATCCATATTTTGATTAATAAAAGTATATTGAAGTGGTACTATTTCGTGTCCAATAGTTACTAACTGCCCAAGACCATTAGTTCATTTTCACATTCACATACGTAGAAGTTGCATACAATACGAAAGGGTTATTTTAATGGGCTCAGTATACACTCAACGGATTTGTGTTATCATTAACTTTATCAAGGGGCTTTACGGAGTAGTGATGAATTAAATACCGGGCTTGTATCAAAAATTTAAAAAGCGTTTTTTTATAGTTTCGTTGTGACCTGACAGACTCAAGGCACCACTCGTCACGATTCAACACGGCACTTCATCCCGTGCAAGCATTCTCAGCAAGGCAAGCATCGATTACTGTCCCAGGTGTTGGCTAATGAATACGATCAGCTCAATATGTTGACTCCTGAAAACACATCTACTTAATAAATACCATGGTCTTGTACGAAATTAAATATATTTCAGACGATGGTTTTTATTTAATGAAATGAATTGCTATGATACTAATATACCAATTAGATGATTTGTTTAGAAAGGCTGAGTGATATTTTATTTAAAGCATTTTGTCAATATTGATATTGCTTCTCTACATAAAATCCACTTGTGTTCTCAGCTTCTTGTAATATTTCGCATTTAACGTTGGTTCAGAGCAGTCGCATAGGCACTATTGTTGTAGATATTTTTAGGTAGTGGGATACCGGATGTTTGTTAGCTGGTAATAATCTGAAAAATGTGTTACTTCATTTCAAAGAAAATAATGTAGTTTACAATCGAAGAAGCTTTAAAATCGCGTTCTTTGATTTTATAGTTTCGCCACTCTAAGAAAGCCATTAGTGCAAATGAGCGATTTTGAGGTTAATGTCACCAACAGTGCAAGTTAGAAGGTTATTTCAATTGCAACTAGGGCAAGCAGAACGACAAACCGCTTTTTTTCACGAAGCTATGCGAAGGCAGCTTGGGTAAGGGCAATAATGTGGATTTGAGTATTGCAAGCAGAGAATCATTAAATTAACTAGAAATTCATCGACCTATGATTTGATCGAGCTAGGTAAAAATTAGAAACAAATATCTAGGACATCGTGGAAGCTTTTATTTTTAACCAAGTAGTACCAAATCCATTTGATCTAAAAAATGAGTTTTATTTAATCAATAGAGTCAAGTGACCAGATAGTTGGCAGGAAAATTTACAAGGCTAGATCTGAAAAGTTATCATAACGAATTAGAGTCAAATAAACAAATCGCACCATAAAACCTCTTTTTACTATATATATGCCAATCAGGATAAAGAGGAATTTTATAAACTGCTGTGGGTATTTGACTAACATTAAGTTAAAACCGAAAATTATGTGGATAAGGAAACATATTACTTACTCTTATTGGTTCGCTCCACCTCAAAACCAGAGAGCTCCTCAATTTAGAGACATCGTTATAATTCGAACTAATCAAAGATGTATTAGTAATCCAATAAGTCACTATATTCCCATTTGAGTAGCATGAATTTCGAGACCTATCGTTTCGCCGGCGATGCAAGAAAAGTAAAAAAGTTCAAGCTCATCGCAGTCTCTTAGGAGATGGAAGAAAATTTAACGAGTAGGTCTCGTATCCGGCCAAAAGGGTAGCAGATAATCGGGGTAATAATAAACACTTACAGAAAACTTAAAACTGAGACTAAATTTAGAGAATTGATATTTTATCCTTCAAGCCACATCTAACTGAATCAGTACCACATAAAATGTGTTGAATAAGTTCATATACAAAATAATGAAGCTTTAAAATATTTAAAAAATTTTAAATGTGCAAAAATATTAATTCACTACGTTAAACACATTAAAATTAAATAAAGGTGTGTTTGTTTAAGCTATCAGTTTATAAGGCATTCGACATTCACTTTATTCAGGGGCTTTTTCTCACTTCTTCGGGATGTCTGGTATGAGCAAGCGTGACGAGAATGTTTACATGGCTAAGCTATGTGAGCAATGTGAGCGTTACGATGGTACGTTACTTCTTTCACCTTAAAAACAATTACAAATAGAAATGGTTAAGGCTATGAAGGCTGTTCTTGAAACCGGGGCCGACCTTACTGTTGAGGAGAGAAATCTCCTATCCGTCGCGTATAAAAATGTCGTTGGTGCCCGTCGTAGCTCGTGGCGTGTCATTAGCAGCATCGAACAAAAGCACGATGGCGATGCCAAGATGGGGATTGCGAAGAGGGTTCGTGAAGAAATTGAGAAGGAACTTCACGCTACCTGTAAGGAGATCCTAGAGCTCTTGGATAAAACCCTTATCCCAGCCGCTTCCACCCCCGAGTCTAGGATCTTCTTCCTAAAGATGTAAGTTTGTTCTGCGACCTTTATATACTGCGCTTAGGAAGGGCGACTACTTCCGTTATGTGGCCGAGTTCTGTTCTGGTGACGAACGCAAGAGCGCTTCTGAGAGCAGCTTGACTGCTTACAAGGACGCTACTGACATTGCAGAAAAGGATATGACCACAACCCATCCAATCCGTCTCGGTTTGGCCCTCAATTTCTCGGTGTTCTATTACGAAATCATGAACAACCCATCGCGCGCTTGCGAACTTGCCAAGAAGGCCTTCGATGACGCCGTTGCTGAGCTCGATACTCTGCCTGAAGAGAGCTACAAGGATGCGACTCTCATCATGCAGCTGTTGCGCGATAACCTTACTTTGTGGAACAGCGACAACGGCGACGACGGTGCCCCCAAGCCCGAGTAGGGCTTCTGGACTTTGTAGCACTCTGTCTCCTCTCGAGGTGATTCAAAATAAACTTTCTTACGCGACCGACTTGTTGTTCACCCATTTAGTCACAATGAGTTGTCAAAATATATGTCTGTGTTTAAATCGACCTTGTCAACTTCTAACCTACGGCTTAAGTTGGTGGGTCTATGCTGGCGGCGCATTAAGTGTGGCAATGCAAGTACGGGAGTATTTGGGAAATCTGGCTGTCTGTTGGTAAATGCCCAATGAAGCCAGGGCTAATTTGGAACTGGTGGAAGCTTTTTTCAGCCCACTTTTTGCGTCAACGGTTAGGTAGGCACGCACGTGTGGCTTAGGCCCGTTTATCCGCCCATGAATTCCTCGAACATCGCAGTTCCGTCCTCCTATTGGTCTCTTTCGTGTGCCTCTCCCCCATTGGGCAGCTGAGATGACGTCACCCTCGGTGCTCCCTTTGCTTGCCAAGTCATCGACCAATTGTCTCATGCGCGTACGCTCGTGGGCTTAGGCGGTACGCGCGAATGTGTCCTCGTGCTATTTGTATGTGTGAGGCAGATTAGTTGGTGCTGCGTCCATGGCTTTTCATCTCACAAACGCTCGGGTAAAGGTGCTCTTGTGTTTGTGCCATGGGTGTATCTTGTGCATGCAACCGCTTGTACATGAACAACAGCGACCCAAACACTGACTGCAATTCTTAGCTGTCCTCTCTACAATGATCCGTCCTTAAGGCCTGCTTTAGAACCAGAGTAGCAGGCGGCCGCTTACCCCGCACCCGGTTACAAAAGTATACTATTTCACCTGCTGCAATTTGGTGGGGAATCTTGGCTAGTGGGATTCGTAGTGATAGTGACTGCAAATCAATTGCTGGGCATGTTTGCTTCACTGACGTCCCTTGCCGCGTCACGATAACAAATGCAGCATTTCTAAACATCTATCAGGCTGTCAGTCGAAGCCTTAATGCTGCTGCGCTTGTGGACGTTAAATCTGCATTTAGCGAATTCAAAAGCCATGGTTTTGCATTTTGCAGTGGCTCGTTAGGCGAGTAACAAGAGCTCATCTGATGCGCTATCACTTTTACTGACCACCAGGAGAGGCTTGGGTTCAGCCAGTGCCGCGAGGCTAAAAGTTCAGGGCCACACCAGGTCGCAAACCCGCACGTCGGAATGCATGAGACGTTTATGGCTTAAGGGATGGGAAACGGTAGTTTGGTGCTGCTTGCGGATTTTTCGCAATCGATTTCTAACTCCTAGAATGGTTGTAGGTGTTGTACATTGTCGTTCTAGGGTAAATTTCGGGAAACCACGCATTCTCAAGGCTCGCATATTTTTTTCGTCAAAATCACCTTGTAATGAATAAATGATATCTTTCGTCATCACGGGCAAGATACATTGTTATCGGCTTAGTGAAAACGCACAAAAATTAAGCGGCACAATAATGTTCAATTCAGCACACATTGTGACGTGCAAGTGAAAGAGCGTGCCTATCACAAGTTGATCGCTAATAGCTGCCAAGTGGAGGTGACATTTGATTAACGATCAACTAGCTTCTATTGCAGCTGGTGGGTGTGTAGGCACGGTTTCAGGCATTGGCACTAGGGTAGACTGAGTGGAAATTCAGACGTTTGTCATCAGTCGAATAAGGGTTAAAAGTCGTTCCTTTTCCCTACTTAGCCGCCAACCAATAGTAGGTCTTTCTCTGGGCAAAGCGTTGATTGGGCTACTGATCGAGTGATTTGAATATGACGCTCTGGCAGCAAGTGGGACTCTTTCAAGCAGGTTTTGTGGTGAAATACACTGGCATAAAAACTGAATGAAATTGAGCAGGAAATACATATTGACTGAGCAATGAGGACAATTGAGTTCTATCAAGACTGCAGTGGGTAGCTAAAAATTAGCCAGTTTACAAGCCCCTAAGTTGCACGAGTTTCAGTTGCATGAATGCATCTCAAGCTTAGCCATAATGCATCGGTTTTCGGTGGGCACGTGTGGTCGCCCTGGTATCTGGCACTATAGCCTCGGTTTTATGACTCGGGGTCGATAAAATCGCACATTTTAAGTGGTTTTGTAGTTGTATTACAATCTGGAGCAGTTATTAATGCAATGATGACTATTTTCGGGTATCGACCAAGAATTCACAAGACTGCAAGTTGTTACCACACATAGTTAAAGACTCTGCGTTTTCTCTTGCATACTTTCATATTCAAAACGATTTAGAACATACCTGAATACCTTTTAACGCCCCTGATTTCCAGCCAGAAGATATAGCTGTACTTCTTACAAAAAAGTACATTGCAATAATGACTGCGAGAAGGACGAAGAAAGGAAAGAGAACCAAGTAGATCACTTTATCAGGGCTTGAAAATCACGTGGATACATTGATGAGCCTTTATTGCGAAGAGAAAAGAGCTCGGAGCTGTTATTAACCTGACCTAGAAAAACTAGGGCTGAGGCGAGTTCGTTTGATTGGCCAGACTGAAAGATTAAATATCGGGCAGCGGTAGAACACAATTCTGGGCCATGGTCGCCAAAGGGCATGAGTTACAGATTCCGAATACGCAGCAGTTGAGCTTTTAATTTGCCCTGAAATCAACCGAAAAACACTCATTAATCGAGTGTACGTCCAGACAAGTAGGATCGTTGGAATGTGTAAACTGGAAATTAAATGATGAATTCCCCTCACAAAGTACTCAGATATTATTTTCATTAAAAATGACCGAAAAAAGTAGTTTTGTAACGTAATTTCAACACACCCATGTGTTTCAAAGACAGCGAATTCCGTTGATGACCTGTTTTTAACGGAAGCACATGCGGAATTTTGTAAGGTTTTGACCCTTACTGATTTTTCAAACGATATTTATGGGGTTTCCCCTACTTGAGAAAAATTACAAATCCGAAATTCCCTATGTGGCTGATACTTCAACCCTACACTGGACTATAGATTCTAACACTTGAGATTAAAAATCGAATTTAATCATGTATACGAGAACAGATGTCGAACTACATCAATAGGAAACGACCCATATCTAAAACAAGAGTTTAAAGATAATATGGATCGAGAACATTGGAGATGTGGTAGCATCACAGCCCATCTAGCGGGTACGCGAAATGTAATAGAGAAATGACGTTTCTATAAGCGTATACTACCCCCCCTTCTAGGTCTAAAAATTCTGGTTGGCTTGATTGTAAGTTCGAAAACGTGGCCTTCTGATTAGTCACGCCTAGTTGCCACACTATCAACTTCCGACTTAGTTTTCACAACTGTTCCGGTTAGAGGTGCTTTAAATCAGCCTCGGGTTGTGCTCTCGCTTTGGCGGTGTAGGTATAATGCGTTCTATTCGTCACCTCTGTTAGAGGGAGGATTGGAGATACGATTCGTCACCCCATCGTCTGGACTCGAAACAGGGATACAGTCAAAACTATATTGAAGCTGTCATGTGATTCGTCACCGACACCCTGGGAGGCTGAATCTAGGCTAAGCGGATTTATTGATTTTTCCTGCAAATTTAACATTGTCATTAAAATCAGATTAGCCATTGCTTCAAATGGAAAATGGGAATTACAAAGTCCTACTATGGGACTGATTGTTCTAACTTTTACGGAAAACAATTAGGCTTCTATCACTTTAGACATTACAATTCCATTCCTTAGGCATGTTACACACTGTATTTTCTATGCCTAACAAGCAAATTCTACTTTATGGACTTGACAAGGTCCTCTCGAACTTAAAGTGATGCGATATATAGAAATTTGCTCCTATTAGCGGAACTAGCCATTCCCAAGGCTACATACTTATTAGAACTTCATTACATACTCCAATTTGGAGCCCATCTATTATCGTCATTTTAAATTCGCCATGACTGTGAAAGTTCAAGAGAGCGAAATTACGGTTAGGTCGATATAATTTCTGTTTTAAATGAGAGGAGCTCATCTAACATCAAATAAGTCTTGTCAGTGTAGGAGAACAAGCCCAAGCAGTGGGTACTTTGTGGCCAACATTAACCATAGTCTAGCCAGGATAGTCACTGGGTTCCTTAAAGTCGACTTCACGAAGACCACCGGTAGGATGGAAGATATGAGACAGGCCACAGTGGTATCGGTTTGAGCCAGTATGACGGGATGTGTACCTGGGCGTATGTGCACGAACGCGTCATCATTTTGCCGCATTGACTTTTCCCCCAGCTCTCTACACTAAGACGTCCGTCAAGGTTTTGCGTAAACCATTGCTGCAAAAGATTCAGTGGTGTCTATGTGATTATCGATTATTTGCGAATGGACTGCAAGTTTCGACTAGTAATGTCATGAACTTTGCAAAAAGGAATCGAATTTGCGATTTACCTCGAAACTGAAAATTGGATTGGACAGGGTTTTATTCGAATCCCCAAGTCGTTTGTGAGATTTTGCAGTATTACGAGGCTTAATTTATTTAGTAGATCATAATTATTGCACATATGCAATGTGGCTAATTAATAATTCGGCTTTTAAACAATCCTGTAGAAAAGGTTAAAGATATCATCTCAATTTGCAATTAAGTTCTCATGAGAGCTTTAGCTAGCTTTCAAGAAGCCAAAGAAACCTAAATTAGGTTCCATAAATCAATTATTTCATTACACTGTTGACAGTATGCTTCTTATCATATCTAGTTTGGTTACTGAGTTTTTCCGTAATTGTAACAGCAAAAACAAGTGGAATCTTTTCATTTGGAAAAATAATGAACGTGCTGTGGATAGATTTCAAGAAATGTACTATATTTGGGGGGGGAATCGTGCATAAGACGCGGGGATACTCAGATCCAGGCGAGTCAAAGAGGGATTAATTTATGCCTGTGCTATGTTCTGTGCCACATCTATTCCTTGGAGAATGCTCCAATATCTTGATCATAATCATGAGACGACCCTCAATTTTCCACCATTTAAATCATTTAATCTTGCTACATATATTTGCTGGAATAACGTAAACAAAAGTGTGCTCTTAAAGTTCACCTCACCCAGGTAAATAAATGACCAGCAGAGTAGAAAAGTTCTCGTTCAGAGCCTGGTATCTACCCTACATCTAACCCAGCCCTTCTAGGCATATATCGAGGCATCTGAAAAGGGACCATTCCAAAGGGCAAATATTTCATCACGAAAATTGATGCGGTTTATTTAGCGTTACTAGTGTTTGAAATGGGCTACACGAAATAGGATCCAGGTGCACCAAGTACGGAAGGTGAGACCTAGTGCTTTTCACTGGCAGAGCTAAATTAGAACTATGGCAATCCACAGGACCCATTAAAAATGTCTTCATCCGTTCTGTGTGTGAGAGGAGAAATTCATACAAGGTGGGAAACCCTAGTTGCAGCCGGATGCTGTTACGTCAATTGTGAGGCTTAACAGGGAGGCAATAGAATCATCATCGCAAATAGGCCATCACATTTACAATGACGAAAATGAAATATTGCTAGAATCCCTGCCTCAGCTGGGTTCTCAGAGCATCGACTCATATGATCTAACGTAAGCGGCTAGGTGCAACATTACTGACCCGTTTGAACATAACGTTTGCATCAATCACTTGTAAATGTAAGATGGATGTTACTTTTCTGTCTTTCAAGCAATTGACCATACCTCCTAAATTCTAAGATCATTTAAACATAAATCAAGCTCCTAGAGGACCTTCTTCTTACATTTAAGGTTTTTCATTTGGAAGTTTTATTCTAGCTCACAGGAAGGTTGGCTACAAACGCTGTTATAGGAAGTATTAGAGGTTTCCTCGCTTGGTTGGACTCTACCCGGTAAAACTTAGTTTACAAGACCTGAGTCACAATGGAAACCAAAATAAGTATGCTTGGGTAAGAGAAATGCATTCGATCAATAAAAGCACAGCCGCTTTGACAAACTTCAAATCATATTCTAGGTGAAAACGCTGAAATTGATCAATCAACACAGACTGACAGCTTCGATGGAAAATAAATTAATAGGACCAAGCTTATGGAAAAAGGGTGTAGTTTGGAAGACTTCCTCTCATATCGCTGCCTCAGACGATAATACTCTCTCTCCTCTTAATAAAAAACTTGGAGCTTGGTTCGCTGATTGGCGTGAGAACGTTTGGAAAACGGTCATCACACATGAAACCTCTTCCTTATAACTCTCATTTAAAAGGAAGAAAAAACTATTCAGTTTGGGATCAAAAAAGTCTATGCCAATGCCTTTATCATTCTTCATTCGGTAAGAGTCATAGTCCATTCGGACTTACTTTGAGTTCCTTATGGACAGCTTTATTACGTAACATCTCAAGATTTCACTATTCTACTCCACCTTCGAGGAGACGTCAAACATAACATAGTCGTGATCGATTTCTAAGTATCAGAGGCGTTCGTTGAAAAATTTCTTTAGACAATACTGTTTATTTCTGGTTGAATATAAGACTACTTAAAAATGGCATTAGAGTTTTGATTAATTATTATTTATTATCAATGTTCGTTAACTACCTTCAGATATGTAGTACTAGCAGTACAGTTGCCTGAGGCACAAATTCAATAAAAGCGACTACGGGTAGAATTATTTTCATTTTGTGGAAAAACCACTGCATAAGAGGTTAATTTTACGGAGGGAGGCAAGTCATCACAGAGGGTGGAGAAGGTAGCTGCGTGGACCAAACGTCCTTGAGGCGAACGGACCAATGGCGGTGCAGCATGCAGCTTCCACCCACAATGGGCTGACTCTCGTTTCTCCCTCCCGCGCTTCCAATCCCTGCACAAGTCGAGGCCAAAAGTTTAGATTTTGTTGACACAACGAAAGGAAGGCAGTGGCGGCTAGTCGATGCTTGCTCTGGGCTATTTACGTACTAATGTCAACTGAGGCTTGACCTCAAAAGTGTGATAAGTGCTGGGCCGTTTTAAGAGTTGAAATAGGCACCTCTGGACTGTTATCATCATAATTAGAACAGAAACAAAAGTTGAAATTGTTGAGGCAATTTGAGGGTAGCTGGTGTATACCAAAAAAAGAAACTGATAGGAGCCAATATTTCGAAATTAAGGTTTTGGAGCGTGAGCCAAAATCTGTGTTGAGTGCTACTGCGAATTCTTTGATCAAAACTTCAGCGCATTCGGGGTTGAATTATCGGGCGTTGAAATCAATGATCTATGAAAGCAATAGTAAACAGCAAAAGCTGGAACGCCCTTTTCACATCGCGTCTCTTATGCTTAGCCTTTGTTGGTGCATCGATTTGATTGTGAGGAGTAGCCCGCAAAGTTATGCTAAACTTCATATCACTATACTGCCCAGTAAAATACCCAGGAAAATCTTAAAGTAGATTTACAAGGAAGCTACAAAACTATCCCACCTGGCCATCGTGCAATGGGAAAACCAAGTACTTTACGGAGGGACAGAACACCGGTATATAGGTGAAAATAAGGCTGATTAGCCTTTTATGAACAGAAACGTCGCCTTTTTCGCTGAGTTTGTAACAGTAATTCCGTTTCTGATAAAAGCAATCAGTGAAGGTCAATATCTTTCAGCAACTTAGTCTAAAAGTACAGAAAAACGCAGAGCATATGTTGTGACCTGACAGGACCACTGCATCTTTTAGAAGGTACAACCCAGGTGACTGCTACTCAAGTCACGTTGACCAATAGCCATCGTAGACCATAACTCAACTCGACCGATCAATGATACTCGGCATCCAATCGGTGGTATAAAGCTTTACTGAGCTCTATTAAAAGCACTATAAAAGACTCGAAATTTAGGTGAATATTTCACCAAACTTATAAACTGGCATCTCTGTCACCTACGTATTCTCTTCATTCGATTTGCACATTTTGACCGCTAGGCATATGAATACAGGATCTTCTTAAGAAAAACAGAACGAAACTATAAATACACATACCTTTCACCAATGTGTCTCAATTAAACAAATGATAAATTAACATGACTCGGAACTGGTGCGTGTGGAGTATTGACAAAGACGTCGTTAATGGCAGGTTCACTCAAGCATGCAGCTTTAGAAACCGCATTGTCCAAGGCCCCTTCATGCCGATTAATTCTATTGAAATCGATTGTAAGTTGCGTTTTTGCAGCCGGTAAGGAGCGCTCTGGTTAAAGGCACCTGACAACTCTCATCTCTTCATATAAACACGAGAGGGCGATAATTTTTACTGAGCTGGTGATCGGCTTGAACACACACTTGCAGGTGATGAAACTACCGAAGCAAAGCATTTGAAGCTTTGCAGTCAAATGGCAATAAAAGTTCAGAAATTGAGAGTCAGTCGAAATTCATCTCCAGAGACATCCCCATGACTTAAAAAGGGGTTCTCCTCAAACGAACAACAGAGCAATTTTTCAGATTGTTATGGAAAATAATTGAGCAACCATCCATATATAACCCCCAGTGGATATAAAAATTTGTTCAGTCAGGGTCACGTGACAATTTAATTAGAAATTCATATTTGTGAAAGTTTCGATAATTTTTACTGAGCAATATTAAGTAGCATAAAATGAAAACACTCGATACGATCATAACATTTTTAGTCATTAAGCTTACGAAAAATACCCAGCCAAAAGATTTTAACTTACAGGTAAATATGCTTGGAGTTTTTGAAGGATATGACAAAACTTTCGTTGATTTGGTCTAAAAAGTACGCTCGTCACTCCAAATCCCGTAGACAGCACAAATCGATCGATGAGCCCTTGTAATCGTGTGCAGCCTGTTGCAGACACCCACCGGCATTGGCCTCATGTGCTTAGACATGCCCGCCCTTAATGAATCCACCTCCTTGACCTACATTCACGGGACAGAAAGATAGTTTCATAGGTATATCCGCAGTATTGGCACCCAGTTTCGCTGATTTAAAGTCTTATAAGCACTAAAGATTACCTACCGCAAAAGCACTAACAGTTGGTTATCACGATGAAAAGCAGAGTTGTAAGACAGCTGGATAAGGACGAGAGCATTAGTATTTCTCACCTCAACCATCTAATTTCTTTCCCAAAGTAATCAGTCAACTGATTTGCTTGATTTTAACTCAGCTTTACTAAGGGTTAACAAAATTACTGTCTTAACAAATGTCAATAGACTATTAAATAAAAACATCATGGCAACGAATGCGTACCAGCAACCTTTTTCAAACTTTCTTGATTTTCAGTACTTAGATATAAATAGCACATATTCCATCAATTGTTGGTTATTGAGGCTCTCTTCCCGCATTATCGAGCGTTTTTAGACCTTAGCGAAAGCTTGGTATAAATGACTGTGCACTACAGTTGTGTGATGCTAAAAATTTATCAGTGGAATGAAAATATATTACCTTCTCACACACAAAGGCCAAAAGGAAGTTTTTCCTATAAAATAGTTTCATTCTCTCTGGGATTTACAAAGAAACCTTCGGTTGTCCACAGGCCTTTTCTTCAGTGCCAAGTGACGAATTGGGTACTGATCAATAATGTATGGATAACAGTTAAAATATAAACAAAATCATCGTGATTCCTCGCTCAGATCTATAGAATGAATGCAAGAATAGAAGATAACACCTTTTAATGGGAAAGTCCACTTTTAAGAGCTGCGTGCTTAACGGTTTCATATGATCAGAGGGCAGCTTAATATAGTTCTTACAATGAGAATAGAAATGCTGATTGCTGATAGAAGTCCTATTTCATTTAATAAATTGAACGGACTTTTTTTATTCAGAGCAGGCATTTGGATGCAGGAGTCTTCCAAATAAAGTCAGAATCAACCTTGGATTAACTCGGGTCCTGAGTTAAATACAGAGCATGTAATTGCTATAAAGTAGAAAACTGTACAATTTGTCGTATAAATCTGCTTAAATTGATAAAAGTTAATTTATGTTTAGTCAAGAGCTAGTATGGAATAATATTTGAGAGTTCGAAAATTACGAAGAACTCTTAGTGACCAAAGCTGCAGGAACCAAGTAAATTTTAAAAAATGAAATTGAAAAACGTGTAAATACCGTTTTTATTCAGCTTTATGCTTGCGAATATATAATATAAATAGAAATAATCTGGACGTATGATATTCAGTTGAAAAAATGCATATATTATAAATTGAAAAATAAAGTGATCATGATAATTGTTCGGGAAGACTCCCTAAAAGGATGCTGATGTTACCATAGTCCATACTGGTGTAAATTCTTCACATATAATTAAATTAGTTTTGGTAGACTTCATAATCCACCAGGGTAAGGCACGCACACTCAAGTGATTGCTCCTTAGGTAAAAAAAGGAAAATGGAGAACATCTTTTTTGAGGGAAATTTGCTAGCTGCATGAGCGTAATAATCGGCTTTAGTTTAGGAGCGGTGGTCACATTACGTCTTTATAAATTCAACACCATTAACCACGGACATTTCGGGGCTTCAACAAAAGCAAGAACTTGGTAGAATCAAGTGCACTGGATCGATTATGTCCTTTGATATTGAAGTAATTTTAATCTTCGAAATAGCTGAAAAATGAGTCTAGGGTGTAATCACGAAGGAGGAGATTCAAGCGTATGATGTCATAAGCAAATTTGTGGAAAATATCTGCTGCCGGGACTAAATTCTGCTTTCTTCTAACATCTAACCTTAAAACCAGTCAATAGAGAGTAGTGAATTCAAGTGGACAGGGATAAAATAAATAAAGTTAAAGAATTGAAAAATATAATAATCCAATGATATCACATTACTGAGGAGGGGCATGACATGTAAACTCCCAAGCAGCACCCTTAAACCAGAAGTGGCAGAACCAGGCTTCCACACCCATGCAACAATGAGGTTTGTGCAGTTTCAATGTGTCGCAAATATATGAAATGATAAATATAGCCTCACTCACATATTTGAACCGTAAGGGTGACATTTTTAGTTTCACCCGATTTTACAAAACTCAAATAAGCTTGCTTTAGCAAATATGAGCAAATATCCGGATTTATGCTCACGGAAATGATTCATAAAATAGCAAGAAAATAAAAATAAAGTGCATTCATTGCAAAAATAATTAATAAAAGGATTTGTTAAGAAAAATATTCGAGAATCTGTGACTTAGTTCAATTCACTGACGAATTTAATACGTTTCCAAATTAACTAACATCTAATAGACTACACATAATTTAAGTTTTGGCCTAATGGGTATATATAAACAGAACGGAAACTTTGGTTAATCAGAATTAATGAACATAATAATCGTTGGAGCCTTTTGTTTGCATCAATCCTTCGCACCAGTCTGCACGTTACGAATACTCTCATCATATGGTGAGTGTGGGGTCTGGTCTTCCTGTCAATATTCCTAATAGTTATCTAAGTATGGTCGCATTTGGAGCTCAACTTTTATCCGTAATTTATAGAATCTATGGGTTGTCTTTTTTACGAATTGTAGGGGCGCGTACGCACTAAGACTGTCAAGAAGGCCGCTCGTATTCTTATCGAGAGATATTACGGGAAGCTCACTCGTGATTTCCACGTTAATAAGCGTGTCACTCAGGATGTTGCTATAGTTGGTTCCAAGAGGCTTCGCAACCGCATTGCTGGCTTCCTCACACACCTTATGAAGCGTATTCAAGCCGGCCCTATTCGCGGAATCAGCATCAAGCTTCAGGAGGAAGAGCGCGAACGCCGTGATAACTACCAGCCTGAAGTGTCCATCCTCTGTAGCATGTCCGATGAACTGGATCCTGTTTCCGCTGAGATGGTCAAGAGTCTCACTAGGTCCCATGGGCCGCACAGAGGTGGCCGTTAGAGGCTGCATATGTTAAGTGAATAAAGGTCTATCTTTGAAGTCACATTTTTTGTAACTGCTTTTGGTAGAGTTGTACCAAATTGCTTGCGGCTGCTGTTCTTAGGTCTTTTTCTTCTTGGTTCTTAAGTCATCAAAACAGTTTTGTTTGGAAATCACATATATTTCTTTCCATAATTTACTTGCCGAATTTTATGCGACTAAGTTAAAGTGGGACGTCGTTCGTTAGACATCGTTCTCGAGATAATCATACTACATAGCAGGAGAGGGGAATGGGGAATCGGTTCTAGCACTTGAATGATTGTGTGCATGGGGGTTGGTCGTGTCTCTCGGGCGATTGCCTTTCCGACTTTGGGCTGTCGCCCCGCAGAGTTCGCTTGGGGTTCTTCCTGGAGTGGGATGACCTGTTGCCGTCGGTTGTACTGCTGGAGTCTCGTATGAAAAAGGTTACGTCGGCTCGCCCACCAACCTCCTTTTCGTAACGTTCACGGAGTTGCTGGAATGCGCAAACGGTTTAAGCAGTATTCATAAAAAAATGCCCCTTAGGGCTTCTTGAGTCAGTGGCAGAAAGGGGTAGAAACCTGAACTGGCTACCAAAGGAAGCAATGGGGATGGAGCCCATGAAAGTAGGGTGGCGGTGTAGGGGTTTTAGCTGGATAAGCTTACTTTGGGGTTGAGCAAGTGACACGAGTCACAGAAGTTGAAAGCTGGCAACATTGAAGAAAATTTTCGGGATATAAGAAAAACCTCGAAGCACTTGGATTTTAGAAGGATAACTAACAGTTTTCCATGAATTTGTCTTCACGGAAATACTCCAGAGTTGGAGGACCGGTTAATTACTTTGCCTTTCAAGCTTCTAAGCTAGACCAAGTTGAATACGCTGGAAAAGGTCAGCAGTCTCGGGTGTCTCCAAATTGCATCAAGAAGCGATGGGGACTGGGAATAAAGCCAGTGTATGAAGGCAGTCTAGAGGCTTTGTGTTAGTGTGTTGAACACTTTCAGTTTTATGGTATCTTCAGGTTGGACTGCAGACATTTTCTGACAAAAGGTGACTCATAATACGTAGAAGGAAGAATGGGAACTAGGTTTACTAAGAAGGGACAAGTACCTGTAATTTGCGCTGGAGGCGCTCGGAGTGAGCCTTGAGCTCGAGCCTGTGCTCGTCGTCAAGTTCGCGTAGGCGAGCGGTCTCCTGGTCGGCGAGGAGGGTCTTCTTCTCGGCCTGCTGCTCGTCCAGCTCCAGCAGGCGCGCCATCAGCTCGCGGTCGAGCGCCCGCCGCTGCAGCCCCTGGTGCCGCTCCAGCCGCAGTAGCGCGTCCCTCGCCCGCGCCCGCTCCGTCTCCTCCATCTGCGCGCACACATACTCGACAAAGTGCTCGCACCAAGTGGAATAGTTTTCACGGATCACCACTAACTTACAGCCTTCTTTAGTTATTTACAGAACAGCTCTTTCCGCCTTCGAGTACAAGAAAGGACAGTCTCCTCCTTCTTTCCAAACGAACTGGCTTGCTCAACTAACACCAGCATTTAATTAACCTGTAAGTGGCTTCTTTTGGCCTCTCTGAAAACGTCTTAGTTTTCCCACCATTCACAGTCTTCGCCTATTCCTTGCTTAGATATTATTAGCCCATCCCTATCCAGGTTTACAGCAGCCTTAAATATAGCCCGTATGTGCGTGCCACTGCTAGACCGCTTTCTTCACAAACTCGGTCATCATTTCCACCAAGTACTCTAGTTGGTATTTCTACGGTTCAATTCGACTAATTCTTACTACTATCAATGTCCCAAAAGCAGTCAACCTGTACGCTCAGAGATGAAAGGGTGGACCTACGCTGGTTATGGCCTCCTTGGCCAATCCGCCTAGGACACCATCATCGCGAAGCTTCTTCTGGAACATGGCGATGCGCCGCTTGCGTCCTGCTCTCTCGTTCTTGAGGAAGATCTTCTTGTCCAGCACCTGAGACTCCAGCAGCTTCTCCCTATCTGCATCGGCCGCCTAGTAAAAACCAAACAAGAGTCAACGGTGGTCCATCAAGCTTATACCAGAGAGAATCAACGAAAAGGGGGAGGCGGGAAACGAACCTCGCGCAGTTCAACCAACTGTGAGGCTAGTCGTTTGGCCAGGAGTTGTCTGTCGGCCATAGCGAAGTCCTTCAATTGACTGCGCGCCAACTGGTGACGCATGTGCATGTGGCGCTGCTCCATCTTACCCTGCTCCTTCGCAAACTCTGCAACACAAATACGAACAGATTTGTTACTCTTATCGCATGTAAGTAGCTGATGTAACAGGCAAACATTGCACGCACAACCAAATTCAGGTCTACAAATATACTTGGTGTCCAGAGTAGATTTTAAGGAATAATGAGTGATTACTTCCCAGTTGTGTTCATGCACAATACGCTTCTTTAAAAGTCAAAGCCATTTCACTCATCGATGAATGAAAACCAGGAGAATGGGCAACTTTAATCCCCGCCAGATTTATTATAAAATAAAAAAAAACATTATAATGATTCGCCGCTGCTCAGTGATACACCCTGAACAATGTGAAGGCCGAAATCCGGCGGCGTGAACTGTGGTCTAACTGCGCCTGCACAAGTTGCTCCGAAAAGTCACAGATGTCAACATGGAATTCGGGCTGACCACTGAAGTTAAGTCCTCGATAAGAAGAGTAGCCAATACTACGTCATATGCAAGACAGCATAAATCGAGACTGGAATGTTAAAAGTAACAGCAAAAGGATAAGAGAAGTGGGTGAACGCACTCATGTTGAGTTCATACTGCTCAGTTTGGAGCTGGAGATCGAGGTGGGCAACCTGCTTCCGCATAACCTCCTTGATTTGCTCTAACTGATTGGCACAGGCAGTGCCACGACGCGCCAGGTACTCGACGGCCTCGGCGTAGGCCTCCTGCAGCGCGGGCGAGACGTCGGGCGCCTTGGCGAGGGCCCCCGCCCCGCCGCCAAGGCTCAGCACCGCCTCGCGCACCTCCCGCAGCACAGCCCTCCGAGTCGTCCGTGAGGCCACACGCCGGTCCAGAGCTTGCTTGAACTGCTCCAAGAATGCCTTGTCCGACTGCGCCTATCAATGGGAAAAAACATCCACGCTACATTCTTCCCCCACTGCAATGCTCGTCTGCCATGGCTCACAGGCTGCAAGCATCACCATACGTCGAGCCCAAGCCTTGGAGGGGGGCCTCCACCTATGGTGAGCAACAACTAAGAGCCAAATTGATGATCAAATTCAATTCGACTCTTTGGACTTCACGAACTACGTAGACACTATGTAATGCAGCTTTTAAAGAAATAAAATTAGACAAAGGAGGATGTACATTGGACTCCCTGATGCCTCGAACATCTAGTTCGTACTGAGCATCCAAACGATCTCGTCCGGCCTTGTACTTCTTTGCCGCCGCCTCTAGTTCCTTTGACAAACAGCGGTGCAGTTGCTGCAACAATACGAAAAATCATATGACTTATCAAGCATCAATCGTACCGTGTACCTTTTAAGAAGCATTTTCAAAGCCTAGATCAGTCGCTTAAATGCAGGGAGAGCGACAAATTTGACAACAGAATTCGCACATCACGGGCTCTTCCGCAGCTATCACTCATCCTTCATATGTTGTGGCATCTCAAAGGCACTCGTTTCTAGTTCATTCTACTAACCAAACTTAATTTCAAATAGACAAAGACGAAAATCATCTCAAAGTAAGGATAGTTTCAAGTGCATGGTAATACGGAAGGGACAAAGATTAACAGACCGTGAACTCAGTGGCCTGTTTCGACTCGAGTTGGCGCATCTGCTGCTCCACACGCTCCGCAATCTCCCGGTTCCGGCGTTTGCTCTCCTTGGCCAGCTCTCGGAAGTCTCGCAAGGCGCGCATTCTTGCTAGGCTGAAAAGGCAAGAGGAAATTACTTTAGCAAGGTGAAAGTAGTCCGACACGAACAAGCTAGATAAGTAACCCTATGACATGGTCAAAAACTGTCAGGGCACTCGAACAATACGAAAATCGAACTCAAAGGGAAGAATGCTTCCGACAATAGCATTAAGAAAACGTACATGTGTGTGAGACTGCACCTGCAAATTAACGAACAAAGGCGCTATGGCTTGTGAAATACAGAACAGTCCATAGCGCTTTAAACTTAAGAAAGGCGATGAAACCCGTCAACGAATAATCGAGACTTAATGAACCTTTCAAGTAAAGCAAACTGATCATTCGACAACAAAAGAACAGTATTAAGTACTAGACTGAAGACTATACTACATGCTTATGCACATTCATAAAAAAGCCACCCGAGTATAAGAGGAATATGAAAGAACGGACCAAGTAACATTTTTGGCAGATCAGGTCACAGCCTGCTCAAAGCCACACGATTCCACAGTAAACGCTAATTCAACTAACCCCAGAAAGGTCCTAGTGCCAACATTTAGGTGAACCAGGTCGTAAGGTCACTAGATTGAAATCACCGTGTTTTTTACAAAGACAACCAATCAATGGGTTTGAATGATAATGACTGGGAAGTTTAGTCAATAAATAACAAATTCTACAGACAACCTTCGTCATAGCCTAAAAATCGTACTATATCCTCATTCAGTGTGCGACTTTACATCAGGTATTCAATGTAAAAGGTAATTCGATTGACGCTTCGAGGGTAAAAGCCGGCTACAGAATGCACGTCTTAGTCAATTACACGAACGAGTCGCTTATGAGTGCCACTGAATGCAGGGTTCAATGCCAAGGTGTGTAGGAGCCTCACGACAACTCTTAAATAGCTCTATTCACATTCACACGGTTTATCTACTGCCTTACGGGTCCGAAATTCACACAAGATGCAATGTCAGACTGGGCGAAAGGTTCCTTTTGATGGGGTATAGCGAATCAGACAACAGAGTACCAGAGCGATACAGTAGCGGCTCCGGGATAGGGCCAGAATGAGAGGCTCGGAGGGTGAGGAGTGGGTGGTAAGGGCGAAGCAACGACCTGTTTTCGGCGGGTCGGACGGTCTTTTCGGCAAGAACGACGCGTTTAGAAGTGGTTGTGTGTTCCTGTCCGTCAACTACGAAGCGGCGGGTACGAATCGAGGCGCGGAACTGACTGGGACATTTGCGCAGCTGTCGAATAGCAAGTCAACAACAGCACTTTAAAAACAAACAAAAGGACAATAGCATTGACAGCATCGACGTCACATACCACAGACGCCATGGGCACAGGGGATTGGTCCACAGTGGGGAGGAGGCTATTCTGGCCACCATCGCCTCCCTCGGCTGGGCTCCCCTGAGACTGAAGAGGGGTCGGGTGGGTGGTCAGCTGCTTTGTCTCTGCCTCATCTTCGTCCCCGTGTTCGGCTTGGGCCGAGATTTCCATGGCGAAGTCGGGCAGACGCATCGGGGTCGCTATTGATGCGGTGCTGCTGTCCTTTGCAGCGCCGGCGCCTGTCGTCGAGGCGGCCCCTGCTACACCCTCAGCGCGAAACGACGTCTCCACACATACGTTCTCCTTCTCGCAATCAATGCAGTCGAAACGTAACTGTTTCAAGCAGGATGGTTTCAACATACGAACTGAGGCTCAGCTAACTAGCGAATAGAAGTAGTGGTAAACGATTGCTCGACGCCAAATTTGAACTCTTGGTCACGCCTGAAGCTTTAAACTCACAGAGAGCACCTCCATGTTCACTCAAGCGCGTTCAACGCACTGACCTCTGCACCTTACTGCACTATTTGGCACTAGTCCAGGGGTGTATGCTATACACAAAGCTCTGACTAGAACAAATTTGGTGGAGATGATGTGACAGATGTAAGAGTCCGTTTGATTGAAATGATAGTCGTGTCTACCATATTGAGATAAACACGATACTAAGCTAAACTGACTATGAAGTCAATACCATGGATCTAACCCGAGACGGCTTCACATAGTCTCCAGATTTGAAAAGGTTCTATCGCCAAAATAGGAAATAAGACAATCTGAGGCTAACAGCTTAATAAAGTCCGAGACTGAGTGAAAAATGCGTAGTCTTGTGGGCCACTCACATCCTGGTGGTCCTTAATGCACTCGAAGGCAATGAAGAGCAAGGAGGTGCAGTCGACATCGCCCAGGAGCAGGTCCTTCAAGAGCGAGTCAGCGACCTCCCGCACAGCCCGCTCATTCACTGAGAGACTCTGAGAGCGAAGTAACGGAAGCGAAACCATGAATAACTGAGTTGTGAGAAATCCGAGTCGTTGCAGTAGCACTGGAAGCGGAACAAATTGGATTACCTCTGAGCAGGGATCAAACGCGAATGACGCCGAGCCAGAGAGCCTGTTGGCGTCCTCGGGGTCGAACTTGATATCCTCGTAGCTTTGAGCGACCCCCGCCGCGTCACCCTCCTCCAGCATGACGTGGTCGCCATCGCCGTCGTCGTCCATTTCCTCGTCACCGTCGCCGGAGACCTTCTCATCGGAGTCTTCGTCAATGGCTTGCAGGGAGTGCGCCATGACCTGGGCTGCCTCGGCGCTGACCATGGCCACATCCAGGTCAGGCTGTTAAAAAGGAAGATATTGAGAGCGTCAGTAACGTCTCTAACAAGACAAATTTTAACACAAATCACTTCATTAATTGGAAAAATGGCATCCACAGTGACTGAAATAAAAACGAGCAGGATTTCTGTAAAAAAAGCACGAGGGAACTAGAAACTGAATGACTGCTAAATAAATTACTAATTTCAGTCCTACTTAAAGGAATTAGCGAAGGAATAGAAGCTGGCTTTAACAGTACTAGAACCACTCAATAAGCATGAACGAAGAGCAAACAGCGCAGCTACATAAGAAAATACCTGAGGGACTTTGCAGCCTTACCTTGACCAACCAGGTATGCACGGTCAAGGGAAACCATTGGTCAATATTTCTGACTGCTTATGCTTTGTATTCTGACGTATGAAAGTGTGAATAAATAACCAAACTAAACCAACAGGGGTTTTAGTGAAACCAACGTTTATCCTTGCGTTCATGCAAACTGCATAGCGCGGGCCGACACAAAGGTCAGTAATCTGCGGAGAAAGCGTCAGAACAGATATATAGCCTACGTTTGACCAAATATACAAGCAGTTAAACGTAAAGAATCGATGAGGTGGCGTCAAGATTTTCACTACAAAGGAGAAGGCAAATCTATTGGCAGCAAATGTGACAACAGAAAACCTGAAAAAGGGTCACCTTTACTTTCTTGCCTTCAGCCGCTTCGTTACCATGAGTAGACTAAAACGACGGTTACGTATAAATAATAAAATGCAAGAGTGCATGGTTTTGCGAATTCATATAACACTCAAAATGGGAGTTTTAGGAAACATTTCCATCAGAGGCCTAATCAGCTGAGTCTCAGGTTCCTACACACCCACACCTTTGCCTACGAAATCAGTTTCCCACAACTAGCCTGGAAATGCCAATTCGATGTCATGGTTTCCGCATTCACCTATGAATACCGAAGTAGTTAAGTGCCGTTAGATGAATCAGAAATTTTACTTGAATAAAGTGAAGTACAAACCAACAAAGTAGAAAAAACATACAATGGCAATGAAAGCCATTTTCGATAGTAACAACAGAACTTACCTCCACAACTTGTACAGTGTAATTGATAAACCATCATTAAAATTGCAATTTCCGTCACCAGAAATTGAAATTGTTGCTAGGTGACACAATGAAACCACAACCACTAAATGGTTGAGTATTTCAACCACTTGTTCAAGTTCTTGCTGAAGTATTCCTTTTGAAACTGGATAACCTAATTAATCGTGGTGGCATGCTTTTTAGAAGGATCCACCGATAAGACAAAAAGTGACTAGACGACCTGCTATGGAGCAATAAATATCAGGTCTTTTTCTTGAATGCGAATAGGGGGTGGTTTGATTCGCATGCACATCATGTGCACACGTGTAGATAGGCGAAATAAGGTTAAACGAATCTAACACATTTTGGCTGCAAGCGGGTGTGGGAACATGCGTGGAGCACTTGAGCAAACAGCGAGGGGCTACTTCGAGAAGCTTACGAAGCTCTAGTGTATCTACAAATCAGAACAGCTGCACTTACCAAATCGTCAGGCTTTATGTTCTCAACAGTTTCCTCAACTTCGGCGTTGACTTCACCAAGGAGAATTTTGATGACAACGCGATCGTTCTCCGTGACATTCGCGATGAATGGATCCTATGAGGAAAAATACAAGAATTAGCAGGATGCGCCATAAATGGGAAACAAAATTGGATAAAAAATTACGTTTTTGAGTTGAGCCATAGTAGGCCTTTCACCTGGATTCTTTTGCAAACAACGTCGTACAATCTTGTTAAATTCTGAAGACCTGAAGTTTGACAGATTGAATTGCGATAGGCACAAAAACCAAAAAATAAGGTGGCAAATAAATACAATCTATTCTGAGATGGGAGAATAAGTTTGTTTCCTACGTGACGACACGATACGCATTGGTGAAGTTGGACGACATACAAGGCAAGTGCATATTCACTGAGTGACTGAGATACAAACAAACCCAGGAATAATAAAGAGAACATGAATGAACCATATAAAGTGGTGATAGTCAAGGGGGGAAACGATTAAAAACAACCTGGTGAACATACCAAGCGCTCGGTTTGTCTAGAGCAGGGGGCTCTGCCTTGGTGATTTTAAGCATAACACGAGTGGGATTTAAGTCGTTGTAGGGCGGAAGCATCTGAGCGAATTCAATGAGAGTGATTCCAAAGGACCAGACATCTGCGGACATGTTGTAGGGATTATCCTTGAAGGTCTCGCATGCGATGACCTCGGGCGCCATCCAATAAGGTGTGCCAATAAATGTTGTTCGCTTTTGGGTCTCATCAGCCATTTTGGCAGACACCCCGAAATCGGCTAGGGGATTTTATGAAAATTTCAGCGAAATGACCCTACCTAGACGGATTTCATTATTGGCAGTTATCAAAATGTTCCCAGCCTTTAAATCACGGTGAATTATGAAATGTTCATGAAGAAAGGCAAGTCCGGATATAACCTCGTGAGAGATGAACTTGATTTGGGGTTCGGAGAGGGGTTTGTCTAACGCTTTCATGATGCTGTCGACGGCACCCCCAGCACAAAATTCAAGATACATCTATGCAGATGATATAATAAGATTTGAGTAGGAAATTTACCCAAATTTTTTTCTCGAATATGTAGGCCTCATGTAGTCCGAGAATATTCGGATGTTTACAATCATTTAGAATTTCGATTTCAACGACTAAATCGACAAGTTCCTCATTAGAAGTAAAATCAACACTTTTTAGAGCGGCGACTCGGCCGGTCTTGATATTGGTTGACTAAAGGTAATATTAAAGTATGAATAGTTACCTTATACACCTTGCCAAAGGCACCGTCACCAAGCTCAGCGATATTTTTCCATATGGTAGAAGGATCTACACCTTGAACAATCACGGATGGTAAGGCCTTGGGTTTAGGCTTTTCTTCATTTTGTCGAAACTTCTTTAGAAAGTTGCTAAAAATCGACATTCTTAGTGGTAATTGAAAACAACCACAAACGGGTAATGCTTTATCCGATTTAAGCTATAGGCCAATAGAGGACTTTCATCAAGCAGACCAATTGCAAGCGAGGCTAATGACTAAGGTTGCCTGATTTACAATGGTAAGAATTAAATAAAAACAATTTTTTCATTTAAATAAGTTCAAGTGGTATATTAGATTAGGCTTATAACTAAAATCTCAACTTCCATTTTAAATTGTCTTGAAATACAATAACTATGAAGAACCGTAAAAAGTGTGGATTTTATAGAAAACTCCAAGGTACAGATGCATGTTCGATTAAATTTGCCTTCGGTTAATGTTTCCCTTAAATAGGCGTCGTGTTGATCTAGAATCAACCTGATGCCATTTAAAATCTAATTGAAGTTAGATGCGTAAGCTTTATCAAAACTCATTTTTAAGGACTTTGTTCTACATTCGTATACTTCAGATCTTGAAAATGAACTTAGTGTGCACTCAGTGTTCGTTAGCCATTGGGCAAAATTTTTTCTCATGAAGAAGTTCTACTCTACTTGCTATTGAATGGGTTAGGAGATAATACGGAAGTATTTATTTCCATTTTTGAGCCTGATTAATAAATTTTGGAAATTTCGGTAATATTTACAATCCATATAGACCTTAGGTTTGTGTGCACTTTTGATTGTTTAAATAGGGTAATGCTTGATGAATATCTGTTGTATCTCCAGAAAATTATATTTATAATTTCCTGATTATCTTAAAATGTAATTTATTTATCTGTATTTTCTGTATAATATGTACACTTGTTTAAGTCGTTACTGTGACAACTTGCACTTTGTTGAATAAATTTTGGAGTTGCGACGCGTCCCGTCTCTTGTGGCCGTTATCGATCGTAACACGTACTAATCAAACTATTTTAGGTAGCATAGCAGTTCCGTACTTTACATTATGGCGACGCAGCAAATTGAAGAACTTCTCGCGGCCCTAACTAATGCGCTAAATAAGCAAACGAGGACTACAGATGAAATCGTTGATCAGATCCCCATTTTTGATCCATCTTTGGACAATTTCCAGATATGGATACAGCGGTTCTCAGATACTATAGACTTAATGTCTTCGGACATGTCGGAATCGACGAAGAATCGTTTACTCCTACGGCGTCTTCATGACAGAGCATACGAACTCTTTATTAATTATATTCTTCCTAGAAAACCGGAGGATCTATCATTCGATGAGGCTATTGAAGTTCTACGTATCTTATATTCAGGCGAAAAGTCTCTTTTTAATTCCCGTTTCCAATGCTTCAAAGTCTCGATGGAGTCTGGATAAAATACTAGAGACTACATGACACGACTGTCCAAGAGCCAGCGGATGCCTTTGTTCGATATCAGAACATCGTGGAAGACGCTAAGTTGGTGCTCAACACAGAACCCACATCATTCCTGGCAAGGGCTCAGAACGGTCCAACAAAAAGTGGAAGCCAGCCAAGGAAGTTACCTTGGTGTAAGTTCTGTAGAAAATTCCACTTTTATCGAGATTGCCCATTTATCAATCACATGTACAACATGTGTAATATGAAAGGTCACAAAAATGGGTTTTGCGATAAAACCAACCGAAAGAGCCATCGTACGGGACGTAATAAAGTGCAATCGAATGGCCTACGTGCCAGCATACAAGTGACAAAGACCAGGCGGAGGTTTGTCGCTGTAATCATAAATGGGGTCAAGATGCACCTACGATTGGATACGGGCTCAGATGTCACCATGATATCAGCAAATGAATGGATTAAACTCGGAAGACCGAAACTGGAGGACCCAAAAATTAACATATCCAGCGCTTCCGGTAATCCAGTACCACTTTTAGGGTGTGTACGTTGTCGGGTACGAGTTAATAATAAGTCGTGCAATACGACATGCTATGTCTCTACCCAAAGGACAAATTTGCTCGGTCTGGACTTGATCGACAAACTCGATATTTGGTCGGACCTTGGGCTGCCAAAGGACCCTCAAACGACTCAGTCAGCCAACTCAGAGGTACGCGTTATGACGGTTGACAAACGTCACGCACCTCCCTCCACCGTGGAGACATGGAAAAAGGCTGCCACAGTCGCTCAAAAGAAAAAAGTGGTACGTGGAAAATCGATCGATTATGCATTACGGCCCAAATGCAAAGCGTGTGAACAAAGCAAATTCACATTAACAAAATCGATTAAGTCGCATTTTTCCCACGATGAAGGAAATCGATCTTTCGATTATAAAAAGGGGGAAGAAATAATGAATGGGATTCGACGACGTTCCCCGATGACTATGAAAACACACAATATACGGAACTCTAGTATGAAGAATAGAGCTACGCTACCTAATCGGAGCACTGATCGAAAGAACTCGAACTCGAAAAATAATTTTAACCAAAGAAATAGAGCGTTTCCCAGCAGCTGTCAAAAAAGTTATCGATGGGCCCCGGCTCTAGCCAAAGAGCACCATGGAACACACTCTAACCGACAGAAGATCGCTGACCTCGGTCCTTCGTCACCTTTACTCTTCCTGTTGGATTACCTAATAAATGTATTCTGTTCGTTGTAGCTCACAATGGGGACGTCCGCCAGACTCACGTTTACGAAAGGGACTGCACACTCCAATCCTTACGTATTTCCAAACTTAACTCATCGGAAAACACCTTTCCAAGAAGGGGAGGAGTGTCGTATCTCCAGAAAATTATATGTATAATTTTCTGATTATCTTGAACTGTAATTTATTTATCTGTATTTTCTGTATAATATGTACACTTGTTTAAGTCGTTACTGTGACAACTTGCACTTTGTTGAATAAACTTTGGAGTTGCGACGCGTCCCGTCTCTTGTGGCCGTTATCGATCGTAACACGTACTAATCAAACTATCTTAGGTAGCATAGCAGTTCCGTACTTTACATTAGTATCTGAGTAGTTTTTAGATCAAAATGCATTCAATGATAACAAACCAATGAATTGAACCTATCAAACTAGCCCGGAAAGATTTATGCAGGGTCTACGTCAATAATTTTCATTTATTATTGAATCATTATTCATATTCATCTAGTCTTAAAGTGAAACGCCGATTTCAAAACTAAGTTTTTAATTGCATTACTTTAAAATCGTTTGAAATACATTTGCATTTTTGATTAATTATGTAGAACTATTTTAACTAGGTTGTTTTATCACATAAGATTAATTGCTTTTGACCTTGACTTTGATATTCATTTTAAATACCATTGGGGCTCGATTATGAGTTAGACAAAGTCTCATGGATTTTCGGTTTTCAATTGTTTCGTAAAACTATTGTTGAAAAGGAATTTAACTTCTCTTGGAGGTCGAATTTTCCGTCATATATACACATTAATCACATTGCCGTCCTAGTCTCTTGATTTTACGCTATCTATTTACCTCGCTGTGCAATTAAATGTCGTTTAGTGTGACTTACATAAATAGTGACAATTACGCCGGTCTTGAGAAAGTACCACCTCAAAATAATGCAGATTATCCAAATCTCATGCGCTGCAACATCCCGGAGATACGTACAAACCACGAAGTGCTTGGATCTGTGGCTCCTTCTCCACAAGACAACGCATACTTTCTTCTTTGTCCAGATATGACAAATTTACAACTCAACGATTTCATGTTACAGACACCTGTCTATCAGGCTGATTATCAGGTCGCTCCTAGTCCTCCGCCCGAAATTGCCCCACTCCCAATTATTAAGGTATCTCAACACGACCCCAAACCTACTGGTATGTAAACAATACTATATAATAATTGTTAGGAGAAACCCCACGTGGTCAACACCCTGGGTTTATACTTCTAAGTGTAAAACACGTGAAAGTTAACGATGCACCTCCGCTGATTCATGCTGTAACTGGAACTTTTAAACCGAACGTTTTACCCATGCGAAAAATATCCCGCAAACGGCTTAGAGAGCTGACTCCTATTTCCCTTAACCCTGATACAATCGTGGTGGACAAAGTCGGTTTCATTACCCCCGAGGACGCTACGAAACTGCAACAGTCTTCGACACTTTCGCGTTTCCGAGTTACGAGAATCGCGGATTCAAGCAGTTGGTGGATTCCTCAAGACACTTTAGTGAATATAACCGTTCACGACCTGAGGACATCCACGCTCCCTGACTACGTGAAGCGGACTTACGAGGCGATTTCAACTCATCAACATAAAGCCACTTCGCAGGAAAAACGACCACCTCTGCCCCCTGATCATTCACAGCATCAACAACAGCATCAGCATCCTCAAAGCAGTAGTACTGGTACGTTTTTGCCCCATTAATTGCATCTAACAAAACACTTCAAAATCGCATAATGCATTTTATTTGAGCTGACTAGTTGTACCTGCCTATCTTTCTTTTAATACACACATGTTTGAAAAATTAATTTTTACGCGGCTTGTGACAATTCATTTCCCAGGCAGCGAGGGGAAGTTGTAAAATTTCGTTTCAAGGTCATTTTAGAGGTACAAAATTCTTCTTCTTAAGAACTTTCATCAGTGAAAAGCACGGCAAACTGCATTGAAATAGTCGACGTTTCGCTCTTTATGACAAACTTGAATTTTATTTCCCAATGCAGCGCTAGAATGTTTTATATTTTACTATAAAACTAGGCAGTCTGTATAAGGTAGTAATTTAAATGTCTTTCAGGAAGCCTACTAAAAAAGGGAAAAATTCATCTAACCGAAAATGTAAAAAATTTAAAAAAATGTTGCCCCAAAGTTTGACTTCGGTTTTTAAGTCGTTTATATGGCTAAACGTCGTAAAGCGTGTGAAAAAATGTATTTCCTAAGTTGACATTTTGTTTAATATTTGAAAAAGCCATTTATTACAGAATATAGCCTGGCTACCTGAAGAAGTATTGGCAGGTTTCGAACATTATTAAAACGAAATTATTTTGGGTTTTTCTTTTAATTAGTGAACTTTAGAATCGAAGTAGTAATCGTTAGTCCATTTAATATAATTAATTCACTAAAAAGAAAAGAATGAAAAGGAGAAAAATTTACGAAATGATCGCAGTATCGAAACTTTCGAACAATCAATGGAACAATGTATTGGAACAGAGTGGTGTGGTTACTCTGACAGGCAGCGGATCCGTAGCTCTTGAAGCTACTAACATCTTAAATCACTACAAAGTGGCTGATAGTAACCAACTTGTTAGATGCAAGCATTGCTTTAACCAGAGCTAGTTTACTGGCAGTTTTAAATGTCCAATGCAACGTGGTAAACGCAAAGCTTACGTGCTACTTTGATCGAGCTACTAAGCTTCTAAGAACGAGGAAAATGATCACTGTGTTTGAGTGTTTCTTTTTCAGTCTCGAACAGAATTGTTCTGTTCGGCGCCACTCAATTGGTGATTTGTTAGTGGCAGGTACAAATTAACCGAATGGGTCCCTATTTTCTGTTTAGTTTAAGATGGAGAGATGTCTATTCGCAGTATAACATTGCCATTTTTTGTTTTATGGAGATTTCAACCCAATGTTGTGTCCATTAAACCTTTTAATACAACTATGAGGTTTTAATTGGAGTTACTTTATGTCTGTATAAGTAACATTTTAGCCGTCATGGGGCACTGAGGTTGTTCTAAATTAAAAAAAACGTACGTATAGTTAAACCATCGAAGTTTAGATAATAATTTCCTTTGATCTAATATCCCTGAGTAATAAAGCACGTGATTTACCTCTCAATAGTCACAGCTTATTCACAAGAACTTTAGTAGTCAAGGTCCCAGCAATAAAACCAAAACAAGGTTGTTTTTCATATTATATTTCGATGTTACCTTCCTATGGCAGCACTAAGTTTGCTTGTATAAAACAATCTAGAGGTTTAATAACACTCAAGGGGATAGATGCAATTTTATGCAGTAGGGGAAGACGATTTCCTTCTCAGGTCAGTCCTGCGGACGTGATGGCATTGGAAAATTGTCATTTTCCGCAAAGCTATCAATAATGCCCGATTTTCATTTGTGCGTGTTGTCACTTTTAACATTCAAACACCTAATTTTCGATAATTATGAGCTGTGATTTTTCAAAGTTTCAAATAATTTAATTTTGTCGTTTATAAATGGCTTAAAATAATGAAATTGAAGATAACTCAAATTCTTGTTTTTGCATACTTTTAGACTTCTGTCATTTTTCTTTTCTTCATATTTTCTTCATGTGACTTAACGTTAGAAGAGGACCATTCCACACTTACAGTGGCTACTTGCTTACGTACCTGTGCCAATACATTCCAATTTACCTATACAATAACGCGCTTCATTAATGTTCTCGGTCTAAATAGTGACAACTTTGTACATAGAGGGAGAAGTTCAAAAACCATCTCGAACTATGTGGTCCGATCCCCTAGGAATGCAATTTCATTCCACGTTGCTCCGTAAATCTTACCGAGACCTCTCTGAAAGTATGATAGGGAGATGCGAAATTATCAGAGTGGTGTAAAAAACGAGTGGTGGAGCCACGTTCACAAGTGCAAGAGATAGATAAGGTAGTGGCTAGGACAATTTTCATCCTGCTCATTGGTGTTGAATCATACCTGAGCCGATGATGGTGTCCTAGGAGGGATTTCCAAATTAGGTATGCTTTGACTAGAAGCGTTCCCTTTTCACATGTTGGTCGGGCTTTTTTTCGAGCAAGTCTTATAGGTTGTTAACCAGAACACTAGAATTATCATACGATAGCGATTTTCTTTAATCTCGAAGCACAAGTTACCATCCACCAGCCCACTTAGGTGATTGGTACCTCGTAATGACGCAAACGTAGCATTGAGAAACAGGATTAGAGACCGAGTTCATAAGATGCATTAAAACATCTAAGATGCGAACAACTCCTTGTGGTGTTTACGTCCACTAAGCTGCAAGAAGTAGACGCACTCATCGATCAGTCTAAACCCGTCACTCGAATGCAAATATTTGCCGCCTTAGGATTCAAGCTCACGTAGCTTCAGATGACAACATCATAACCATCGATACTAATTGCTCACTGCATTCACTGGTGGATATTTTTCCTACATTAAGATGTGGATTCACATTACTTTCCACTAGATTTCAAATGATTGTCTCTTTGCGCAGGCTATTACCTAACAATGAATAATTTTTTTCTTGGACAAATCAACAAACTCAAATCTGATCCTTTTTAAATTACGTTACTGCTAGCTGAATGTTTCAGTAACAGAAGAACTAATGGAACCACCGCGTGTTTCAGTGTTCCGGTAAAGCCACAGCTCAGGCGCCTTTTAAGTCTGCTTGTCAGTAGATTAAAAGGTCAAACCAGCCATTTAAGGGTCATGCATGCGCACTTGTCATATCTGAATTAGCATTTCTGGAGACTACTAGATGTTTCTGTACACTGGCTTCCACTACGGCTCACACTTTCTTCAGAGAATCGACTCATCGTACCGATGAGATATTCTAAGCTAATGGAACCCATCTAGTGCACTAATACACACTTCATTTGCTACATAATCCATAAACAATTGTTTTGCTATGACAAGCTTCTTTTGTCTACACAAACAAACGAGAAGAAGCGGAAGCAATAGGCAACCAAGTCTTTTATTTAAGGAAAAATTAGCGAAAGTAGGTGCTTGAGTTGGACTGATTTTGTATAAATTGTTATAAAAAATAGGATGCTATCTTGGGAATATTGCAAATACCAGTGAGTAAATAACTATCTCCAGCATGGCTGGGAAATAGCATTTTTAACCTTAAACAAGCCGATAGTGCGATGTCACATCGACTGATGTTCAAAAATACTTTAATTTTTTGTTTTAATTCAATAAGGTTTCATATATTAAAGGAAGACTGAGAGGAATAACTATTGGTAAAGCAAAATATGCGATATTTATATATACTAAGTAAAAACTTGAATTCAACAAGCCGGTTTAACAGATGTATCATGATCTGACCATTTATGGTAACTCACATTGATAACGAGAGAATTCTCAACCATGTGACTCCCAAATAGTTAATGACGAAACAATTTCATAAGCTCAAATAATTCCAGAAAGATGACCATGACAGTCAGTGTACTAGAATCTCAGATAGCTTTCTAGATTGAGTTTCACGGAAGTCAACAATGTTGGATATTCAAAAAATAATCATACATGGGTGGTAATTGCAGCTTCTGAGATGAACAAAAAGGAAATATAGGTGAAGCAGTAACTCGCCTATTCGCGATGGTTGGAGCTTTAACAAAATTCCACATTTGATCTTTTTAGACATCTAGCCCAGCAGAAGGCGTCGAACAAACGTCCGCAAAAATGCCAGACTACCAGACCTTCGCTGGCTCCCATAATCTGGAATCGAGTACCACAAAAGAATTTTGTGTTATGTGAAACAGAAATATAGAGCCCCTTGCCTGCAACGCCTTATCCTGCTTAATGCCGGAAGCTGAATCAGCTTCCTCTAGTTACTCAGATCTGCTGTGGGCGTGTGTGCCTCAGAGTGATGTGCTTTTGCTGCCGGAAGTTGCAAGGTATTATAAAATTCCAGTGTTTATAAAAGTGTTGAATTCTCACACATGTGCGTGCGTAATTGCGATTGAGATGATTAACACGTGCCTGGAACTTTGTCAATTGTACAGTTCTATCGTAAAATCTGAAATAAAGCCATAGCTACTAATTTATACCAGTATTTAAATTTACATTTATATATTATTCTTAGCTTAGATGTCTTTTCTTCTAGTTATTTATTGGCTCTACCTATAGTCAATAAGTAATTTAAGGAAAATAAGGATGAGTGAAATGTTTCAGAAAATGGTCGAAATGATACACATATTGTGAAATAGCCGTAATTTTGCTTAAAGCGTTGAGAGGGAACTTTGATCACCAGTAAATAATAAATTAGAATTCACAGTGATATAATTTTTCTCATTGTTTATGCTACTGATTGTGTAAGATCTTATTTCACTTCTGCGAAGGCTCTTTAATGTCACAGATATTTAAATCAAATCGAAGGACAAAAGCGAGTAAATTAATTATTCACATCACCATCAACATTAAAGTGGTGTTTGAACGAACTAAATTCAACTCTTCAGAATAATTACTTCAAAATTGTTGGAGTTGCAAACTGATATCCAAGAAATAAACTACGGGTGTTTACCCAAACTAAAAGTGCAATTTTAATGATCTCAGGCTAATGGGTTTCCAAATCTCACATGGAGCCCATGGTTTCGGTGGAGAGACTGTGCAGTGAATTTACTACAAGTGAATGATTGTGCTGATATTTCGACCCCTTTTCACATGCTTTCCCCATGGCGCCAAGCTATCGATCAGTTAGCCCTACACGTACGACCACTCTGACTAATCCAATTGAATGATTCTAGGCTCTCTCTCTCTCTCATTGGTAGCTTGGACAAGGAGGTAATAGGGCCTTTGCCTCGGTCTCTGTAACAGCCAATCTTTTCACGGAAGAAGGGAATCTATGGTACGACAGAATTACGCGAATTTCACTCAGCAGCGTTCTAGGCTGCATCTATAGAACCTAGCTATTGGGTATTGTAATAAAAGATCTAAAAGTTGCACGAACGTCAAACTCCACGTTACAGTGGTAGTTTCATACTAACAAACTGATCCACACGCCATAATCACCGGTTTAGATGTTTCGGTGATCTCGCTATTTAAGATTATGTTAAGATTACAAAAGCGGTGCCCGAGTGATATTATAAGACGCAAATTACCTTGAATACTTCAGTAATTCTGTTTTTAGTGTTCGCCCGTAAACAAGCACTTTGGAGTAAGCCATTGAGTACCACATTCAATTGCACGTGTTCGAGCATCGATAGCGCTTGAATACGAAGCAATGACAATGCGCTAGTCCAGCAGGGTACATGCATTCCAAATTTCCATTTATCAACATGCTGTCTCTTATTGATTTACTGGAAATAGCCCAGGTATATGATTTGACTTCATAAAACGGATTTGATCAGGAAATCAAAACTTCATTTAACGTATGCAAAGCATATGAACTTTATATTTAATACTAAAAGTACTCTGTGGTAAAAATGTTAAAAATTGCCAATGAATAGAGCTAAAAATTAGAGGGTACTTTTGGGTCAGCATAAATAACCCATTTCGCAGTTGCTAATGTTTACAGAATAACACATTTGATAAACGCGTAATACTTGACCCGAATTAAAACCCAAATCAGGAAGTTTTGAGAACATGTGCAGCATTAAGATCTACCACAATCTTGCTTTAAATTTCTTGATTTTAGGAACTCTAAGTTGAAGTGAAATGAACTAATTTTCGGATAATCATTACTAGCTGTTTCGGAACAAGTTAAACCAGCTAGCAAGATAAGGCTTTTTTGGATCTGTTAATTAATAGTTAGCAAATCGAAGTTAAGAGTATCGAAATCAACCACCGAAATAACTAAACGTTCAAAGTAGCAAAAACCTCAGTTTAGCGGTATGTTATCATGCACTGCCACCACGGTGTAGAATTACCCTTTGCCTGGGTCTTACGGCAATTTTAAATCAGGCATAAATTTTGGCCCAGAATGGAGCGATAACGTTCGTGCACTTGTGAGCACGTTGGCTCGTGTAAGTGCGTTTTCGTTCGTTGCAAATGCCACTCACGTTCAGGCCGGAAAGATAAACCACAAATATTTGGCAGTTTGCCTTATTTTTGGGGCAATTGCCCAGTTTCGAAAGGTCCCACGGTCTAGATCTCCACGGAGTCGTGTCAAGTAATTCATTTTTTAAACACTCGAAAGCGATGTGCCATGAGAGGTTTTCTGATGGTGCTTAACACACGAGGTAAGAAATGGCACAGATAGAAATACTTATTGAAATCTCTTCTATTGGATATTTGGACGCAATTCTAACAAATCGTCAATGCTTTAAAGGACATTACTGAGCTCACAGCTAAGCTGTCACCAACTTCTTTTTCCGGTTTTTGGTGGCAGAATCCCGTAGTATTTGCCGCTCTACAGGCTGCTTATTCTGCGCCTGGACCACACCAACCAATCATTCAGGAGCCTTGCCCCATTTGCCATTTTGCCCCCATATTGCACTTTTGTATCCCAAATCACCTATAGTCACACGAAATTCTGTAGTGCTACACTTCACGCAAGACGCGTTGCTGCTGCCTAGTCCAAACCAGATTACTGGAATGCTACCGTTTCCCTTTTTGACAAGAATTCTACCCAGGTCTTGTCACTTTCGCTTTCATGCATGGGTTGGTTTAACTACCTCGGGAAATTTCTATTCAATTGGTTAAAATTTGATTGCACAAAAGTTAAATAGGCGGGGTGTGCGGGATGAATTTGATAATCCTATTAACAAAAGGCTAAATCGGCTGGGAACAATCAAATTTAATAAGTTGCCGAAATATTCAACAGATAAGGAAATTAAACGTTTTGCAGATATTCGTTCAATAAATAACCCAAATTAGCTGCCATTACAGCCTCAATCCGACCCCGGAACCTGGACTAAGGATGGGCCTTCTCGGAAACAAACCGCTTTAATTCTGCCGTAGATTAAGTAACTAAGCTTTAATAGTAGTAGCGTCACGGCGGCGATTGTTGTCTTTCTCGAAGACAGCGCGCCCAACGGTACACAACAGAATCTGCTCATTTTCCTGAGGGTTATCTTCGGTGTCAATGCAATCATATCGTCATCTTCTGGAGTGAAGAACCTTTCTAGTCATAGCTGGAGAACTTCTCTGATACAAGTTATTCTCTCCTACGATGAATAAGATGGGGGCTTCAGTCTTCCCTCCTCGTGGTTCTCATCACATCGTTTAATGAAGTAGTGTCTGGACTCAAAAGCCACTAAATATCATTCGGTAGAATTTAATCCGTATATATCTAGTACCTTATCACTTGGACCACTATGAATATCAACTTCATGTTTAGATTCGCGAACCTTAGGGACGGTCACAAATACAATAATTAATTAATATTTAATAGGGTTAGAACATTAATCTCAACCTTTATTTAACGACGCATATCTTTTCTTGAATTCACAAAGGAGAATAGTACGCTTTGATAAGAGGCATTGAATTATGAGTTCTCAAAACTCAAGGTTACACATCTACACTTATTTTATTGCCTATTTCCGAGCACAAATTGTTTAGCCTAGAAGTTTTCATTTGTTATACTGCAGAGGGATGAAGCTAAACGGAATAATTCACCTTTTATATGCTACTTAATGCTTTTTCATTCCGATATGACCTTGCAAGCATCAAGGAAGTGTCTCAGCAGCTTCTCAGTTTTGAGTGAATCGGAACATTTTTGCAGGTTTCGGCATTCTTATTCCGTGGTGAACAAAACCACTCATGCATGCTTGCACTTACCCTACTCCGAGTACTCAAACCTAGTGTTGCACTTGCAAACACTCCACACTTGACACATGCAGCTCGTGTTTGCTGCTCTTCCAATCACTGATTATCACGTAATGTTGAGTTTGGATTTAAATTAACTGTTGGTTTCTAGTGGACTTCGCAAAAGATATGCTCAGAACTGTAAATCATAGCGAAACATGAAAAACCGAGGTATAACTTTTATCCATCCACAACTTGGCATTTGTAACATTCGTTATTTCAAAGTTCCTTTTATAACATTAACAAATGTTAAATATATGCGCATATATATTTTAAGGTCAGCAGTAGTAGGTTTAGTTTTACGACTTAGCATCTGATTTGGGTGACACCTTATTTTGGCCAGAACTCTGTTTGCCTGCCTAGAATGCAGATTATCCTCAGAAATTAGTTTTTTTTTCAAGGAATTTGTTAATGGTTCTGAGGCAAAAGACATTATGCACGCACTTCTGGTGCACATTCAACCTATGGATCAAATCAAGTGAGGGAAAATATAACTTAACTCATAGTATATCGATATAAATCGTACGAAACGGACAGAGTCAGGCTTTTTCTGCAAACGGGGACCACCAATTGTGCTAATCAAATGCTCCTAAAAATTTGAAATTGTTTCCCAATGATGCCCAAACGCCAGGCCAGAATAGAGTAATTGTGAAGCGCTGGAGACCGTGGAATTTGTGAACGCAGTGAATGGCTACTAAGCCCTAAGAACTGGGAGATACTGAGAGATACACTGAACCACGGCTGTATGTTACTTACTTGCTTATTAGCATAGTGCAAGCATATGGATGAAACCGCCAGTAAAAGGCTCACAACCACACCGCTGCATGTGCGAGGGGAAGGGACTCTCCGCTCCTATCAGCAGAACTCGTTGTGATTCACGCTGAAGACGGGTTAAAGGTTCACACCTATTCCAAAGTATCTACTTTGTGACTTCTTTCTGGTACCAGTCAGAAAGTAAATGACGAAGATATAAACGTTAACACAATTGAAGCATTTACAGGCACTATGAGTTTTGGATTTGTAGAGAACTACGAAAATATCTGAAAACTTCAATGACGACAGTAAAACTAAATTTAAGCTGAGGCAATTTTAAAACTGAAAAAGAAACTAGAACATATTTTTTCAAGAAACTTACAAGGGAAAGGCAACTGCGTTCAGCAATGCAATCTAAAATTAGGATCCCAGATCTTGGAAAACTATTTCAACTGTGCAATCCCTCCATTTTCCACACTGATCAAGTTTTACCATCTCTAAGGCGAGTCCGAGGCATGTTAATGTTAGACTGTGCTTGAGATCCTTTCGAATCACCTCACTACTCTACGGGTCGTAATTTTTTCCCAAATAGTTTTTAAGCCTCAGGTAGACAAGAAATGTTCCTCTTCCAAGTTCTTCTAGAATCATGAGTTCGTTCTTTGCTTGATGTCAATTCATTGAGCTTACAGAAGTAGCAAATCTGACTCAGAGAGTGAGCACTTACTAATCAGTAGATAAAGAACTCACTGGAGGGATCTCCTTTTTCCCAACACCTAGTAACAGTGCTTGTTGCCAATCCTTTTGCTAAAAACAAGGCGACTGAAAGAGGGCCAAACACACGAAAGAGGCAAAATTCCACTACCCAGGAGCACAAGTGGGGACGTGACCTGACAGTTGCGTTTTGCATGCAGTCGGTACTAATAAAACCATGTGATTGTTGGGTGGTTTGAACTATAGAAATGCACTTACCAAGAACTTAGCATCCACGTTGAATGATAACTGATTAAATCTAAATAAGGTCTATTATACACTCCTCTTCATCCGCCTTGATAATTTAATTCCACGTGCACTTCTCTACTTGGGAATCCTTCTTAATAAATGCAGAAATTTGTGACGTCTTGCCATTACTGGTCTGCGAGTTGATACCGCCATGGTTGATTTTTGGTTGCTAGGATAAAAATTAGACCCTTTGATAATTAATTCATTTACTGCTGTGCAAATTATTGCCCGTTGATGAGCTCTGTCCTTAAAGCACAGTATTTTATTAGACCCATTCAACATACAGCCCAGATTACTACTATTTTTAGGACAAAAATGAAACGTTTGCTAGCTTTCAAGCTAAAAGCTTTGTAAAATTTATAACGATTCGTATAATTCCTGTTCCGGATTTCAGTATTAAAAGTTATCAGTATTACTGTGTTTTAAACTTTCTTAAAAATGTTATTCTCTCAACAATCAATAAAAGCAAAACGCCTCATAAAAATTGTCTTTTTATTTAATCGAAAATATAAGTAAGAAAGATGCTGATGAATAACATTATCTTTTTTTTTCGATTCTCTGTTAAATGAGGCATTGCATGTTTTAAGCAAACACACGATTATGCCAGCTAATAACGTTTATGGTTTATCGGATCCTCGATTTGGCAATTGCCATCAATGCTTCAAAGCCGCCTTTTGCTAAAAGTTACCTGCGGTCACCCTATTGCTACGCGATTACGCAAGTAAGACCCATTTTACAATAAACTTAACTTAGTGGTTATGTAAAAGACAAGAAGATCGGACAAATCTTTTACGTAAGATGAAGAGATTAATCTCTTCTAAAATGCGCCCCTCTACTACTCAATTTAAGAGGAGTTTGGGTCACTCGAGAAATAAAAGTGTTGACATCCGATTTTTACTATTAAGGGGCTATATGGTTTATTTCCATTGACCATCTTCGAATCTTACATTTATAAAGCCAACATTGTGTGATAGTAGCCATTTCAGAACATTGGTTTCATATGTCAGCTAAGAAGTTTTGCATACTTCAGCAAAAATCAGGATCTCTGATGAAATGGGTACATCCAGTAGGTTTGCGATCATCACTGAAACAGTCTTCCTTGAGAAGTATATAAGCCTTAAAAGAAATCCGTTTAATATTGAAAAGCACTAGCATGCCACTACGGCCCTTGTTGCGTCACATTTGGCAAAGTATCTGTTTAAATTTATGGGAATGAAAATCTAAATGATACGAGGAGGTGTCTGCGTTCGGGAGCGTATGCAGCCATTTACTTTTTGGGTGAAGTTCGTAGTCGCTAGTGGTTCAGGCCTCGCCAGTAGACGATTTTTTTCATTTCATATGCAAATTTCAAGAAAAAACAGTGAAACGACTACAAGGATATAATCTTATTTTTTTAATTTGATTTAAGGCCTTCTACTGGAGGTGGAAAACTATCACATCTTCAACCATCATGTTTGATAATATACAAAGAAAATTTGAACCTTGTAGTCAACCTTGGGTGTATAAAATTTTAGCAAAATCGAACTGAGTAGAATGAATGCAAGTTTTTTTACAAATATTTGTGAATATTTGGTATGGGATAATTGAACAAACAAAGTTTTCAAATCCTATCAATGACCAGTGATTTCGCTCATACACTCCTATAAAACTAAGCTTAATGATGAGGGTTAGTAGAAATTTTAAGGTGAGTTAAAATCAAATAAAGTCGCATTCTATGCTAGGAAGTACGACAGTCGCATTTATTCTTGACAAATTTTCCCATTAATGCAGGGGCTAATTTATTAGCTACTATTGTTACGAAGTTTGCAAAATTATACTTAAATTTATTCAAATCTGTCTTGGTTTGATAGTAAATTGACTAAAATCGTTATAAAAGGCTCATTTCTGACACACACTTATCAATGAAATTTCAATTGAACAATTAATGTCTTTAATAACGTAAAGGTAAAAAATAATAAAAGGAAGAGACTGAAGTCAGACAATGCTTATAAAATCTGCAAGTTATTTAAAAATGCAGTAGTTTTATAAAATTAAACGTCCAAAATAGTGGTTAGTTTGGCCTAATAGCTTGGTTAATAGACCCTTGAAGAGTAAGAATGCTGATTTCCCAATCAATACCTCACCAAACTATTCATGTAATATTAATTATGGCTAATACATAATTTTTTATGATCTAATTAGGAGTGGTCGAATGATCACATGACCAAAGTCCGGTTTTTACAGCGGTGGCATACGCAAAGGTCAAAGCATTTTTTTACAGGTTGATTTCATCAAAGCCTGGCCTTTAAGGCCATCAGTTCCCTCTTTTTGTTACTTTGGAGCTTAACACTTCCACTTAATTGAAACCAGTTAGGAATAGATTACTTTTAAACATCAACACGGAAGATAACGATTTCTGCACTTGCTTTCTTGAGAAATGGTAGGCTGACCTTTTTCTGGACGATTATATTAATTGGAGTTCCTCACTGCAGGTTATACTGGTAGGTTGTATAGACGTGCTCAGCATACTGTCAGTTCGTCTTGGTCGAGAAAAACGCAATATTTAGTAGTGTTTCGACTTAGCTTGTGCTGTCAGGAGTTCTCACCGATTCCTGAATGAGTAGGAAAGTGTGTAGGACGAACGAAACCAAGCTACCGAGTGTGTTAAGGCGATCAGACTTGGAGCATCTGCAGTTTCGTTCTAGCTAATGTCATAACAGTGTTCATGACAGCGTCAAGGAGTCTCGCCTTGGCAGAGACAACGTAGACATGGATACACCAAACACGCCTCCGTTCTAGTTTCATATTCTCGTTTTTCTGGCCGAAGCTACTAAGAATGTTCCATTTAATCAGGACTAGGTAGTTTTCTATTTCTAAGCTCCCCCTGCCGTAGTAGCATTGAAGGCTTAATATTATCGACTAAACATCGTGATTCTCATTTGCTTCGTTTGTTTCTATATCACACGATGATCATTGAACACATAAGAAGTCAGGGATAGAACATGGGTTTATTAGACCAAGCCCACATATAGCTTGCGCGGGATTGGGTTGGCAGCTAGTGATGGCTAGCATCCCCGCTTCTGCTTTCTCAACGAAGTCCTCCTGAAATCCCTCTCCCCCATCCCCGAATATTCTCTACAGCATCAAACATTACACTTTCTGATAGAGATGAACTGTGGATACTGGTTAAATGTGAATAGTCTTAAGCCTATGCAGTTGGATTCAACCAACTTGAAATACCTGCTTAATGGCCTCACTTAGGATTTTCATTCTGTTTTGACACACTATTCGATTGGAAGGAATTTTAATAATTATGAATCTAAATTATCTGCTGTCTTAATAACGTCTTATTTAAATATTTTTTAGTGAAAACGGAAAAATGCAGCTTTCACACCTTTCTATGAGAATGAAATCGGATGTTATATTAAAAAGAAATTCATTCCGATTGTCTAAATTTCTAAGAAACTATCCACATGGTCTGGTAAATTGCAAAGCGGCTCAAAATGTCACGGCTAAGGTTTTCTAAGGGAATTCAACGGATATGATCCTGGTAGGTTGACTTCAAAATCAAAGAACATAAAATAGAGTTTTCTATACTGCTGAGGTTTTGGGGGAATTTTTGATAAACTTATTGATAAATGGAGTGGTGAAGTCCTGTTTCATTCTTCAAATGCTGCCCAAGATGTCCTTTGGGAATTCCGATGGAAAATGCTTCTTACTCAAATGGTTTAAATTTACCTTCATTGAACTCTTTCGTTTTCCCCAAAGGAACTCACAATTATAAAACAGAAAAAACTTCCCCTAGAATTCTTCACAGATTATTGTTGCCCTGCTTAATCCCAATCAGCTCAGCGTAGTGGGGTCTTCCAGACTAGAAGGCACCTCAAGTTCACGCAAAGCCTGGACAGAGCCGTCGCTCAATCTGGGTGATAAGTAAAGTCATTAACTGGCCAGACGGCGTTCCTTTGATTCACCCTAGGAGGATTGTTTGTATTGGTCCAGTGAATCCGTTTAACCAAAATCTTAACACATCTACTCATTTTGACACCCTTCCCAAATAAACATTCTGGCAATGACTTCCTCATGCCGGGCAGCTGATCCATCATAGAGAGAACTATGGTGTAGCTATCCGCTACAGACTTGAGAAGCGCATCGATCTGAAACGCGACCTGTTTTAGAAGTAAGGTCATATAAGTTGTTTTTGTAAAATAGGTTGAGTTCTTAAAAAACTCCTTTAATTTTTTGAATCGGCCCGTATTTAAAATGCCATAATTATGTTCCAAGTTCTTACAGAAGCAAAGTATCAGAGAGTAAATAAATTCTACCAGGTTCTGTTTGATCTTGCGACTGAAATCAGTTATTTATGCTAGTAAGAGAGCCATTAGTATTCTGTAATTAGTGCATTCATATTCAATTAAATCAAGCAAGCCGCTAGTCCTCAGTAAATATTTCCGAATTCAGTTCATGGATCTCTAACTCTCCTCATTTTAAAAATCGATCTTGAAAGTATATTTACGAGAGAAATAAGTACCTTTTCAAATGAACACGGTGGAACAAATATTTCAAACAGATGAATTCACCTATCACTATTTATTACGCTCGTCTATTTGTTAATTGAAGTTAACCCAGCTCCAATATTACGAATACGGACTCATGCAATTTACACGTTACGGAAAAATTTGACAAATAATCGAGTCAAGGGAACTGATCAGCGGTGTGGCCAGGCTCCCAGTAACACTAATTGATAGACAAGGCATCATAAGATTACTACCGTCTATAAATGTCCATTTTAGCACAATGTAGGATTTGTGTAAGTAATTTAACTGAGTCCATAGATTATAGCCAAAGGCTTTAAGTGGTCACCAGTCATTAGAGAAGATATAAAACTAAGTATTCTGAATTATATGATTCCCAAAACTATATGATTCCTAAACAACTATCTCAACGCTTTGTTTCAATAACATTTGAGATCTAAGTGGTGAATGACTTCAATGTTTATAAAGTGGAAAACGAAGATAGTAAAACAGACAGAATATTAATCAAAGAGAATGGAATGACGATAATCACGATAATTTAGTGAAATTTTGCATATTTGACTAATATATACATTTTTCAATATATGTATGCTATAAAAGATATCAAGATAGGGTGCTGACTTTGCAAAGAATTAAGTAGAACAACAAAAAGGAGTTGTTACCACCATCTGTATTCGTTTTTACGACACCTATGAAATTAATTAAAATAACACTACATTATGAGATCCATTTGAATATATAGTATCTACTTACTATTATAAAATTTTGAACGGTACAAAACATAAAGTTTAATAAAATGGTATCCTTGGCCTTGGATTTTGTTTAATACGCAAATTATTTGTACATTTAGATGACTCTATCTTGGCGCCTTGTTGAAATTCTGATTTCTGTTTCCGCTATGGTCCTCGAGGATGTGAAATAACTAAGCACAAAATCCGTCAGTGTGCCGGTAAAAGAACATTTCTATATTTTATAGCCTCGCGCAATGAAAACGGAGAGAGCTGGTGTCCCCAATGTTGCAAGGGCACAACACAACGTAATTCCTACTTATGAGATAATATATAAGACTATTAACTTAGTGTTTGTTCAAAATTTACAGCTAAACCGGTGGTTATCGACACACTGTCTTGGTTACCTCGGAATTCGGTCTTTTTACTGTTCAAACAAGAAGTGTAGTCGAGTCTCATTAAGTTTATATTTATAATTATGGGTGGAAAAACCAAAGTAATGAATTCAGGACCGCTCCAGACTTCCAAATCACAGGATCACCCACACTGATGGAGTATGGAAGGTTACCTTTTCGCATTCGGTGAATCAATGTGTTCTAGATAGTCCGCCTAATTGAATTTGAAGTTGTTGACGCAGAAATATCAACAAATACTTCAGAAAATGGAACTAGTCACTTTTGATAAGCGAATCCTCACTATCGGAAGTTACTTCAGTCATTCTGCGAGTTAATTATTCGTACACAGTAATTATCTGAATGCATTTCTGTTTTGATTTGTTAATTTCACAGGAAAGTTTAGTTAGAATATAGTGTTTCTGACATTTTAGTTTCTTTAATGCAATATGGGGGTGAAATCTCTATATTCACTTAATTTAGAATTTCATTGTCAAAATTCAAAAGCCAGTACTCTTTCTGCTGAAATCTGTAAACCTACATTTCCATAAAACCCTGTTTATTTGAATAAGCCTATATTTCTATCGAGAAGTGCATTTGATCAACTGTTTCTTTAATTAACAATTGTTAGTTGGATATCGAATATACATTTCAAGTAGTCTATGTTCTAGACCTGAGGTATTACGATTTGTTTGAAGATTTTGATTGTTATGGAATAGTGGGGAATTTGTTATTAACATTACTGCTGGATTAATACCTGGTTCTAGGCTTTCAAACTTGACCTCATTGAACTATAGTTTATTTGCCATTCGTTATTATCTGCATAATATGTACACTTTTTTAGGTCGTTACTATGACGCCTTGAACTTACGTTGAATAAAATTTGGATTTACGACACGTCCCGTCTCTTGTGTCCGTTATCGAACGTAACGCATATTAATCAGACCACTTTAGGTAGCATTGAACCCCCGTACTTTACACTATAAACAACAAATTTTCTAAATTGTATCTAAGACATTAAACATTTTTTATCTTTTTGTCGTGTGTAAATGGTGTGCATTTGGAAAACCTTACAAAAGTTTTGAACACAGATCTCTTAATATATGAAAATTCGAAAAGATCACTCTTAAATGATAACTCGCGTTAAAATACATAGAGTACGTCAGCTGATATCTCAACTAAGCGAAATTTCTTTTTGCCATCTTTGATCCGATGAACTGACCCTGTGACGACAATCTCGGTGATGCTTATGATAAGTCCAAATTTTGTGGCCAACTGATTTTGGACTCAACTATGAAATTTGAAAGTTATCAGAACTGCTTTGCTCTCATTCTGAATCCTGATGGACAGTTTTTGAACTTTAAATGAGTGTCTTCGATATCCTCTTCAAATTATTTGATCACTTTAAGAAACAGCTCGTGTTTAGAGTGTTTGAAAAAATATATGGAAATGGAAAAACGTGTTGAGATGAAGGCATGAGATAATTCTAGCCCCAAGTCACAGTTACTAAAGTTTCTTATTCTTTGAAAAATAGCTAATTGATGCAATTTATGGAAAAAACACATGTTAAGTGCACAGGTTGCTACACTTCTGAACCCCAATTCATTGAAGCAAATATACTGATATTACGGTTTGCAGTCGTGTACGTACTGATGAGCTGATCGCCATTATAAGCATGATCCAGTACTTTGGTACTGTAGAGTTCTGGTTAAGTCCAAATCCTCATCACCGTCTGCTGCATACTGAGCACCACATGAGCTATACGGACGAGGCAAGCCAATTACTGGACAGCTCGTTTAAAGCCGCTCACACGGATCACACGTTGCAGTCGAACCTTGTCAATGCACCTGTCTCATCTCTACCTTCGCTCGACCTGCATTATTATCATCACTTTTGTTCCACAATTCATAAATTTGGGATACAAGGACTGGGCCCGGGCGAATTCCAGTGGTTACTAGCTTTGGACGCCGAGGCTTCTGGGGTTCAATGAGCTACTGATTCGCACGGAATACGGGTCCTGGGACACTTGCTTAAGCTCTGTGAAAACGAGCTGAGAAGTTCACATGCCAGTCCATCAAATTTAGCGCCTGTGAAGGTTAACGATTCCTTTTGTAGATCGCCTCATCGGTGGAAAGTGCCTTTTTTGACATCTGACATGATCTAGATCTGCTAAAATTCCTATCAATTGAGGCTTTGATTTTCGAACTACATTATTGCTTAGAACAGGTATTTTTGCCCAAAACAAATAATAATCAATTTAAAATCTTTTTTAACTTGAGATAATTGCAAAACTGTCAATTATTAGTTATTATTACAAGTCAAATGCCATTATTGTTTCAGTTACGTGCCAACTATAATTCATTGCTAGTAAACGACTATAAATTCGCAGTATAAAAACAAAAACGATTTGGTATTATTTGTAATAGTGGTGAACATTGATTAACTTGAATTGTAAGCCTGAATTTCTTTTACTGCATCAGCAGTATGTGTTTGAAAGTCACATTTACCTTTGCGCCTTTTGGAAGTCCGGGGTAGCTCCGACAATGGTACTCAAAACGGTTCAAGAAGTTATGCATATCATTGATCAGAATAATAGGAAGCGTGTTTTTCTGTATTTTATGGCCTCAGCGGATGAAACTGGTCAAAGTTGGTGCCCTGATTGCAGGAAAGGTGGGCACGACTACCAGTCGTAGAGGCTCCATTTGATAAATATGTTAGAGATACAGCTTTACTTTATGGTTTACCCTACTATCACTTCTGTTCGTTGTAGCCCAGCCGATTGTTGACAATGCAGTCAAACATTTGCCTCAGAATTCTGTTTTTTATACTGTTCACGTCGGTAGCAGACCAGAGTAAGTTGCAACTTCGACGATTCATTCTTCAAAGGTGGAAAGATCCATCGAACCAGTTCAGCTCGTCATCAGAACTAAAGGTTAAAAATGTTCCTACCCTAATGGAATTCGGGAGGGTATGTTTAATTATTCTTACTATATTTTTCTGTAGACTGACCGTCTGGTCGAAGATCAACTCTATGACACCGAAAAAATTCTCAAGTACTTTTCAACTTCAAGGACTTGATTTTGAATAATCACGACTGTTCAACCTCCGAAGAGTGGTGAAGCAGTTCCATTTTCAAAATATATCACTTCCTTTTAAAAAAAACACTATTAATATATGATTTTTCAATAATACACGCAACTTTACTTAAGCTTTGTGTTTCTATTTTGATGCTTCAGATTGGAATGATTGTTTGACCACTTTTTGCAAATAAACTCAATTACCTATACTAGTTTGGAACTTTTGTAAGTATCTGAAGGGTGAGGTAGGTAGGTTGTTGGGATTGGCAAGCTATGTTATTTCTCGTCAGAAGTAGAAGTTCTTTTCTTGTTATCAGGTTTGAAAGAAAGACATCTCTTTTAATTTCTTTATTTGGAATTGTTTTCGGTGGGTCCCATTTTACCGAAGTTTTCCTAATAACTCCAGAGTAATGAAGCGAATGATAGTGATAGAATACAACTTTCTCCTATCTCTGACGAGTTTTTCAATGCATATCTTACTTGATTGATTCAATTTTTTAAACAACCAACACTGGGTGTTTTGACGTTTGTAAAGGCGTCTGTACAATGTTAACACAAACATTTGGCACACTATCCTGACCCTCTGGCCGCAGTTGCGCTGTGACAGACCTGAATAGATTATTCATTTTACCTTGTTCGATGTCATAGAGGCTATTCCGGTGTATGTTTATCCGAGCCTGTGGTCACGTATACTTGTTGTTATCTTTGCTTTATTTGTGAGTTTCGCAGACCTGCAACTCAGTAGTATTGATCTGTGATAGTTCAGGAGTACCTAATGAGCACAACAGATAGCTGAAGATTCCTTGCCCGAGGGTCATTTACATGGAAATATCCTACTCAGAATAACTGTGATACCCGCTTTTAATATAATTTATACTTGACAGTAGATGCTACCTCCACTCTCAGTTGAAAAGAGCCTACACTAAGCCAGCCAATGTCCAAGACCCAATCACTATTAAAGCCGATCGTCAGAGTGAGCTCAGTTCAGCAGTTTGCGTTTCTGGGATGCACTGAAACTGAGCCCTAATTTTCTGCTCCAAAGGCCCATTGTCTAGTCTGCTTTCAGTCTCTAGGCCCTATGGCGTGGTCTTCTTCGTCTCACCTCCTTCTCATTGAGTTTTTCAAGGTTAGGTCCTGGAGCCAGGTGAACGAATTACTGTTAACTATCGGTATAGTGTGGTTTTAGACTCTGATAATCATAATTATGTTATAATTACTTGCAGTCCCAATTCGGATTTCTCGAGTATCCAACTTGAAAATAGTTATGGAATTGATTCACTACTGACAGTTGGTGTGTAGGAGGGAGAGGGAAATATATAGATTATCTAGATATTTCGATTACAGAATGTTGGAATGCACTGCTTCTTTTGAAAACAAAGAGGTTTTACCTCCCTTTATATGCGCAGAATTAAACTAAGAATTAGACAGTGACTACCTTAAGAAATGGTTGAGGTTTGTTGAGTTGGGTATAAATAACTCCATCTGAACTTTTCAACTTATTCTCGTTGATTGGAGGTGATCTCTCTAGCTGGTAACTACGTCTCTGCTGAATTTTCGGTAGATGCTTTTCGTATGGACTTAAAACGACGAGGCTCCTCTGTGGTTTTTCAATTTGACCAACTCACTAAGCGTCTCTTACACTAGCATTTCTATTATTTCCTTATTGGTATACCACTATAACTTCATATTTTCGCTAAATTGAGTAGCCATCAGTTTCATGTAGGAGTCTGAAGCCTTTTCACAGATTACCTTACAAATTAAATACACCATAGCCTATATGGGTATCGTTGCACCTGCTTCGGTTTCTTGAAATAAACCTTCAACGGAAGATGAGCAGTCTCAGCACCATTCATTATTCATCGAATCACCTCAATATTATACGCTTTGTCTAATCAATTCACCCTTGTGAAGTCGAAAAGTGGCTTGTATCCAATGAATTTCACCAAAGAAATGCAAGTCATACTAAGTACAGCATCTTGAAGAGGTTGCAACTTCTAAGTACTCTATGCTCGCATTCTACTTATTCGGCTCATCGCACTTCAGTAAGTATACCATGCCATTATTATTTTTACATACTGTATGATAGGTTCAAAAGAGAATCAGATCAGGGGAATCGCAGGATATCACGAGATGTCTTATTCTGTCGTGTCGATTTCACGATCAAAACCCTACGAGAACGACATCGGCAGATGTGGCGACCTTCTCTTTGTTGAGTGCCTTTTCCTCTAAAACACAGACTGCCGTTAGCCTGATATCACACAGTACCCCTTTCATTACACTTCCTCCCTCCGTATCAATCTTACGATGTGTCATATGTGATGTACCCAGGGCATGTACCAACTCATCATGACATGATGAACCCGAGAAAATTCCGTTAAGTGGAGTCCGATTCTGAACATAAAAAAGGCATGAGGAGCACCTCAAACATTATATAAATGGCTTCTCCACTAAGCGTTGGTCCCTTCTCCTCGATTCAGTCGTGCTTGTATAATGTAAATTGTTATTTCTTAAAAAAACAAACAAGTTAACCTACTCAGAAAATTGATTTCGCATTAAGGTTATCCAGTTTAGAATGTAACTTAAAACCTCATCATGTATCTATAAAAATACTAAAAAATGATTATTTTTATAAATACTTCTTTACATGTACCGAATATAAAACGGATTTTAGAAAAAAACACTAAGATATATATATATATATATATATATATACATTGAAATTAGACTAAGGCTCCCTTGCAGACTATTCGAGCTGTAGAAAAGGAAAAACCACACAACCTTCGCATGTATATATTGGTACTTTTGGGCAGGTTAGGTGTGTGCTACTCTCCCGTGCTGGAGGTTTTGAGACCTATTGCAGATTTTCAAAACGTTCAGCTAATCGGAGTGTTCGAAGTCTGTTTATTTGGATAGAAATATTCCTGACCATCTTATTAGTGTTCACAAACCTGTCTCGTTACTAAAAGTGTTAAAAGCATAACAATTCCTAGATGTATGGAGATTTCTAAAATTTATTTCAGCCTGAGTTTTTCTCGGTTCAGGAGAGTTTACTGTGGTGACGATAAAAGAATAGTCAAAAACAGCCTTACCGTCCCGTGCAGTCCCATCTGTCAGTAATGTTAGGGTTCACACATACCTACTCATAGCCCTTGGATAGAGATCCAAATTATGAAGGTAATACCTACTTTAAAAATAGCTCATCTACTGGTACCTACTGATGCACACATCATTCATCTCGCTCTGACAGAAAATTCATGAGGATATAATATTCGAAAGAGATTTCTTCCTCATCGTCCTCATCTGCGACTAAGACTGTGGTTTGATGCCTCAGATAAGCAAGTTGGTAGTTTTACTATCACTGTTTTTAGGAAGGTATGATGAATTACTTTGCAATGCTATAGTATCACAAATCAAAGTAATTTGATCCAGGGATTCATTAAGCAGTGCTTAAGCACAGTCCTTTGAGTTCCACTATTGGGGCTCAGGTAATTGTTGAATGCAGATGCATTGGCAAGCGTGCTGATGCGGCTGCTTGCTGCAGTGATGCCCGGTACGTGGTACGAATTTTTCCTGGACGTTTTCAGAAGGTGCGTCTAACACCTCCTCGTTCCATGTATGTATGGACCCAGAAACGTGAGAATAGAGCACAGGACAAAGATGGCCAATAAGGTAATAATTTTGAAACAGGATTAAAATAGGTCAATTCTAGATCGTATTTTTCGTGGGATTTGCGAAATAGCTATTTTGACTAACGGTTTTCTCGAACAAAACTCACATCGGCTTTATGCATTAATGCCTGTAATTTTGGAAGTGTCTTTCAACACATTCGTTGTTCTGTAAATTCTGAATAATGGGGAAATGACTGAGGAAGCCTAGTCGTATTACTCAAACTCTATTAGTTAGTTCTACATAGATACATAACCGAAAAACTAGGACCACAAATAAACTAAGCCCATAAGGGCTTTGAGCAAGTTCTCTTCTCATGGCATAGTTTATTCCACTAGTTGAGTAGGAGTTACGTACTCCGAGGCACCACTTGACACAAAGGTCTTTTTAAACGCCACCATCAATTTTGATGAAATCATAAAAAATTTCAAGGTCAAATTTCTTTAAAGCTATTTCAATGTATGACTGCTTGGGAAAGTTGAAGAACTGATGAGGTATAAATATCACAAAACCCAGTGAATTCCTGGAGGCGCTCCTTTGCAACAGTACACAATCAACTATTGTTGATTGAAACTTCAAGTACTTGGTCATTTATAGCACGGAAAACTCTAGATAGATGAATTTCAAGTTCGAAAAACGACCTCAGCCATAGTTGCATTTGCCAATGTTTGACGTCAGCTGAAGTAAAAGAAGACCATGTCCTTTAAAATAATCCCCGATGAATAACAGCAGAGCACAAATTCGAAGGGTGTGCCTTACATTTTCAGTATTGCGGTTTGTTGTGAACCTACGTAATCTAAAAATATAAATTGCTTCATATTGAGCACTTTCATAGGACTAATCTTTTAATGAAAATCTTGCAAATTGATTTAGGCATTTTTAATACAACCCCTCCTTGTTTAAGTGCACATTTAGCTTAACCCTATTATCGAACAGCGCCATTGCTTTAGATTGCCTGTTTTCCTGTCGTGTTACTACAAGCTTCAAAGATTGGGAGCAGTTTAGAATCTGTTTTCGTCTCCGAATTTTGATTTAAAATGGCAACGGCTGTAAAACCTGAAAGTATACCCTCCCGATGCCTTGGCGAAACCGGTGCACTGAATTTTAAACCTCCTACTGAACAAGATTTAAAGGATTCTGCAGCATTGGAAGATACGTTAATCAAAATGAAAATTTTCGAAACTCCAGAAGAGGTTCACCAGAGACGGTTGGCTTTGATAAAGTTACAAGAAGTTTGCAACAAATGGATTTACCTCAAGGCCCTGGAGCAAAATTTGCCCGAGCACATCGCTAGTGAAACTACGGGAAAGGTATTTACCTTTGGGTCGTATCGCTTGGGAGTAAACTTCATCGGTGCTGATATCGATGCATTGTTGGTAGTTCCAAGATTCATCACCAGAGAGGAGTTCTTTTCGGAGTTCCAAAATGTACTCGGTGAAGAACCATCTGTCGAAGACCTTCAGGCAGTTCCAGATGCTTTCGTCCCTGTTTTGAAGATGAAATTGATGGGCGTTGAGATTGATCTGCTTTTTGCCAAGGTCGATGTTATGTCTGTTCGTAGTGACTTCAATCTATCAGAGAACACTGAACAGCTACTTCGCAATATGGATGAACGAGATGTCCGTAGTGTCAATGGTGTTCGCGTAACTGAGGACATTCTAAATCTTGTTTATTCTAAGGAAGTGTTCAAAACTTCCTTGAAGGCTATTCGACTGTGGGCAAAAAGGAAAAACATTTATTCCAACGCCATCGGTTTCTTGGGTGGTGTAAGTTGGGCTATTCTGACGGCGAGAATCTGTCAACTCTATCCCATGGCCTGCCCACCTACAATAATTCACTCTTTCTTCACCGTATACAGTATTTGGCCCTGGCCCAAGCCTGTGAGTCTCCGTCCCTCGGAGTACATTCCCACCCTCAATTTACCTGTTTGGGATTCACGAATAAATCCTAATGATCAGTACCACCTCATGCCCATCTTGACACCCAGTTATCCTTCTCAAAATTCGACCTATAACGTCCAACACAGTAACAAGGATATCATAAAGCGGGAATTCGACCAAGGTTTGGAAGTGGTAAAGGATATACTGCTGAAGAAACGACCCTGGTCGGATCTTTTCGAGCCTGCATTCTTTTTCACTTATCGCCACTATATGGTGGTGGTTGTGTCAGGTTCACAGAAACGCGCCTTCAAAGAGCGCTGTGGTTTAGTGGAGTCACGTCTACGCATTCTCGTGGCCAGTGCAGAAAATAATCGCTACGTGAAACTGGCTCATGTCAACAGCCATGCTTTTGGTAAAGGACCCAATGATGGCGATGTCGAATTTGTCAAAAAGTGGTTTATTGGTCTGGAGTTCGAGACCAATCATGCCTCCTCAACTTCCGTCAGCCACACGACACCGGCAAACGACTCCTTATCAAATGCTAAGCTAAATGTTGACCTCTCCGATGTTATTATGGCTTTCGAAACAGCCATCAATCGAGGACAGCCTGTGGATGCAACCAATACAACTGACGTTGCAATAAGATACGTGAAAAAGTATGTCCATTCAGGTCGACGGTTAACTTTGTTTCAACTTGATTTTATTCTAAACACTAAAGTTCTGAAGTGTTTGCCTCCTATGCTCGTGGTATTAACTACTGCAAATTCTCGAATTACGCTCATTATTTTAGAACTCAGCTGTCGAAGTTTCTCTGCGCTGATGACATGGATACAATAAAGAGAGATGCAGCCGCCCACAACGCTTTTAAGCGCAGTATGCCACGGAGCGGCTCGAATCTCAGTACATTCAGCACAGACTCCCCTCGAAACGGCGACTCTCCCGGACCAGCAGTCAACTCGCCACAGGCTGCCGAATCTACAACTGCCACCTCGCCATCCACAGCCACCCAAACTTCTGGCTTAAGCGACAAAACGGAAGTGGTGAGTTTATTGGTCACCTTTGTACCTCGAAATGGTAATAATTTTCACTGCTTTTGCATCAGTACATCATGTCCATGACTTAACTGTTCTGCATTGTTTTTGTTAAGGGTGTAGGTTTTTGTTAAATTTAAGTCCTAATTGCCTACGAAATCGGGTCATCGAGTAAGGTCGCAGGGCTTAGAAAACCTTAAGCGCTACCGTTACCGCTATTTCGACTTACGAAACAGCTCTTGTGCTCGCAGAGAATTGGACTTCTTTGCCACTAATATAACTACTGTGGTTCTTAGTCACCTAATTAGCCATGTACTCTTCACATACTAATGTAGAAGTCATCATACAACGGTAAACGCAAACCAATTTCTCCGTCTCATCCTTCTTCCAACGGCGACGCGGGAATCTCGGCAGGGGAGGACGAGTCATCTTTCCAGTCCAAACGCAATCGCCTCGAATCCGTGGACGCCATGAATGGCGACGAGCATGCAAAGAATCAACCCTCAGCCGGTGCCACGTGATTTGGCTCTATTAGACGCCTATCTTTGTGTACAGATAGCACTCGCTCTTTCGGGGCAGTCCGCGCGGTAGGCTTTTTTGTGCGCGTTTTAGCTATTTCTTTGCTTTCGTATTTCTCCGCTCGTGCCTTGTTTTAGCATTTTTAGTGCCATTGGTTTCTGCTTTGTTCTTGCAGCTTTTTGAGCCGTCCCTCTTCTCAAACCCTCCCACTCTTCGTCGTCTCTCACCCATTGGCCTGCTCGATCATCGTCCTTCCCTTCAAGTATCCCATTTGACCTATTCGAGGCAAGTTTTTGCACACTTGCTCAAAGCGCGTTGTGAATGTGTATGCTTGTATAGGTGTTTTGGTGTTCTGTAGAAACATAGGTACTGCAACCTCTTCACTGTAGATTTGCGTAATTTCTCTAAAACGCTTGCGAGATTCTTCAGGTGAGGTAAACAGGAATTACGGGACCCTAGTGATGAGTCAGTATTTCACATCTCCCTCCGTTCTCGCGCAATAACCACGCTGACCCTATCACATCCCTCTAACTTCCCCCTCCAAGTCTTTTGTACAATAAAATGCAAAATTAAATTTTTATTTTTACTCTGACTATTTGGTGCGGGTTCGAAGGATAGGGTTATCGCTACTCTTTTTTAGTTTTTTGATTGGTTTAATCGAAGGACATCAGTCCCTTGGTTGTATATAATATCGCTACTGTTGGAAACGTACTTTATGGTCAGGACTCACTACGTGCTAATTGATGGGCCCGGTTTTACGTGGTATTTAGTAGAATTAACTTTTGTGGTCCACTTGAGTTCTGGATGTTATTTTCGTTCGTGAGTTTGCCTCTATTGCTCTCACAGCAGTTTAAGATTTAACAGTCCAACAAATTTCCATCTGAATTTTGTTGACTGTCACATGGATGCTTCTTATGATGAAGTAACTAATGTAGTTGTCTGTCACAAGTTGCGAAGTAATCCTCGACATTTCTGTTTCTGGGAATTCAATTTTCTTAGAATTTTGCTCACATAGTTCGGATTTAAAGGTGGATTTGTCCAGAAAAGTTGCTGTCTACGTGCATGAAAAGTCTAGTCAGGCCAATGTGAACTGTATCGATTCAACATTGTTTATGGACAGGGCTTGTAAGACGAGAAGCTGGAGGAAGATGGAAAACAAAAGGAATCGACGTACTGTAAGGCACCATTTTAATAATGATCATACGAATGACGTTTGCGGAGAATGGTTGGGACGTGACCTAGTTTCACTAGGAACCCCAGTGCTGATACGTCTTAACTGTAGCGCTTCACTCATCGAGTAGTGGCGTTGGTCTTTGGTTATGGCAGTGTGCACGTAACCTATGCACGTTAAGCAACAGATGGTTAATCACACAATGTAAACCGTTTGTTGCCTAAATGACGACACCTTTTAAATTAGTCAGTAAGGCATTTTGTCCTTGATTTTCACATCAAAAGTAGTTTAGTCGAGCACTACTTGTTTTCCAAAATCAGTTAATACAAGCTTATTTTGACGTTCAAAAAACGTTTGTTTAAATATGGTTTCGGTTATTGGTGTCTTCAATTAGTATCATTAATTAAAACTGCGGATTTCGTGTGTTAATTATTTGCAGCCTTAATAACGAAAATTATGCATATATAAATAAAAATATTCCACCTTTAACACTATCGCTCCATTTTTGTACGAAGAATTTCAACAGGTTCTGGGCCTGAGTGATCCAAATCGAACAGACACTCTCAGTCAGGTTTTAGGGTGCGCTTTTGTGCCTGAAACCGAAGAAGGAATCCAACAACGGCTACTAGCTGTGAACAGACTTGATTATTTGTGCAAACAGTGGAATCAGTCTAGGGACCCTTCTTCGGATGGAAAGCTTCTTATAGCGGAATCAAGTAGATTACGAGTAACTCGTCCAGGTGTCCATGTGGACCCTTTATTATTGGTTCCACATTTCATAAATTTGTCTGGAGCCCTCACGCCTTTTGTAGAGTTTATAAGCCATGAGAATGATGTGGAATATGCTTTGTCTATTGCGAATTCGCACGCACCTTTCGTCAGACTTAAAATACAAGGCACCCTCATTGACAGTCTTTGCTAAAGTCCCTTTAGCGAGGGTGCCCTATGATGTTATGCTCTCCGATATCTTTAACCAATGCTTCAACGAAGTGGGACCTTTGAATGTTCGGAGTGTGAGTCGTTTTCTTTTACCGAAAGAAATAGCCAAGGTAATTAATACATGCGCTAATTTTTAAACCTTATAGAAAGTTGTTTGGCTGTGAGCAAACCAAAAGAATATCTGTCGCAACGTAACTGGATTTTTTGGAGCAGCCAGTTGGGTGATTTTGACTGTATGGGTGTGCAAGTAACATCGCAAGGCCAGTGTGAACGAGCTGGTTGAGTTCTTTTTCCGAACCTACAGTCGGTGGAGCTGGCCCAATCCTGTTTTCTTGGTCCCACCCGTTAAAAAACCACAAAGAAAATTGCCAGTCTGGGACACGTCGAAGAACTCTAGCGACATGCTAGGTTATGCCGGTACTGTCGCCCATTTACCCTTTCACCACGACAACCCTAAACACTTTTCTAAGTTTGCTTCCTGAGGCAATCAACTACGTCAACGCTGTCGCCAAGAAGAGAAAATTACCAGATGTGAGCAGTCAACAGAAGCCACTTTCGGGACCAAAACATAAGCGCCAAGATCCTTAGTCCCTGTCCAAGTAAGGACGGGGATGACCGTACCGGAATCTAACCTGCTTTTACGGAAAAGCACATTTTCGGTAGGAACTCGTGTGTTGGAACGTTTTGAGAGCCTAACTTTTCTTTCAATTTTATGATTAGAGTAATCATCATTTGAGACTGGATCGGGATATTCTGGAACTTGAGTGGACTATGAAGGGAATTTGTACTGCAATACACTTCTTTTCTGCAATTTTACTTTGCTAGTAGCAAGACTACAACTTCATTCCTGAACCCACTTTGAGAAACTAAACAAAGAGATCAGACTTTAAATTTGGGCGCCTTCTATCGCACTTTGGTCTGAGTCGTAAACTTACTTCATGAAACTGTTTTTAGCTCCGTATGACCCTACATGATATCGGAAATCTTTATGGAGCGTAAAGAAGCGATTTCCATCGGATTAATTCTCTAATACGATTTCGAAATCATTTGAGGCTAAATATTTCTAAAAACTGCTCTGACAAGGCTAGATTTATAGAGCCAGGTACATTCATTATAGTGCACCGATATTTAGCTATTCAGTTAAATAAAGCTCCATTGGAGCAGTAAATTTACACAGAATTCAAAAACAATTTGCACTTTTTCTGATTCTGGCAAGAGGCAGTATTTTACCGAAGTTTATCAAACTAAACTTGTGTGTGTCTAAAGTGGTTTTTCACATTAGGGGTACAATTTTTCATTCAAATGTGTGAATAAAACAATTAAATCGGAAATGGAAATATTCCCTTACAAATACTTCCATCCTAATAAATAAAATCCATTCTATTAACAAGATGAATAAATTAGCTTAACAAATTTAAATAACTAAAATCAAAAATCTTAACAAGTAGTAAATTTATTTAATTATTATGGATAGGATGCTCAACATTTGTGTTTGAATGGTCATATTATTTCTTAAAGCTGTTTGAAGCGTATTGCGGTTTGTGCCATTCCGTTGGTCATCTGGTTGGTCGCTAGAGGCGTTCTGTGCCGGTGGTATTTACCATGGGTAAAGGCAAGGAGGGATTTCTCACACCGAAAGCCATCTCGAATCGCATTAAATCTAAAGGACTCCAAAAACTTAGGTGGTATTGTCAAATGTGCCAAAAGCAGTGCCGCGATGAAAATGGTTACAAGTGTCATACTAGTTCCGAGGCTCATCATCGTCAAATGAAGATTTTCGTGGAAAACGGTGGAAAATTTATAAGCAGTTTTTCGTCTGAGTTTCTCAAAGGGTACCTTGATATCGTTCGTCGTCAATTTGGTGGCAAACGTGTTCATGCCAATGTTGTCTATCAAGAATACATAAAAGACAAAGAGCATGTCCACATGAATGCTACAAGGTGGCATTCCCTCACGGGTCTTTGCTTGTGGTTGGGAAAACAAGGCATCTGTCGCGTAGATGAGACTGAAAAGGGGTGGTTCATCGAGTATATCGATCGTGATCCGGAAACCGAAAGACGGAAGGCCTCTGACGCACGTCTTGCCAAAACTGAAGATGAAATTAATCGTCGTTTTCTCGGTTAGTTTCGTTTTTTTCTTGTTTTTGAAGATGTTTTGTCTTAATTCTGTTTATTCTTTTGTGTTAGAAAAGCAAATCGGGAAGGCTACCTCTAATAAGGTTGGAGGAGAGGAAAGGCAAAAAGGGCTGAAACCGCTTATTAGAGATGATGATGAGCTCGTCAAACTCGACTTACACTTGAATGCCAAAAGATCCCAAGTGGAAACCTCTGACGAATCCCAATTGGAAGAATATAAACCCTTTGCGAAGGCCCCAAAATTAAGTGAAGAAGAAAAGGTGGATTCAAAAACTCCCACAGAGTTAAAAAATTCAAGGACTCAAGCTAAGACAGGTTTTCCCTCCCCAATTTCAGCAAAAACGGAATCGGTCGCCTTACGGAAAAGTCCCGGAAAAGAGGCCACCGAGATTCCCAGGAAAACCAAAAAGATTGCGGTAAGTGCTTTTCTCTCTGTCCAATAATCCATGTTTTTTCCCCAAAATCTATATCGAATTTTTCCAGAATCCCCTCCTCTTGGCCGAGAAGAAGGCCAAGGAAACCAAAGTACACTCCGGCTCCGTGGATTCCTCAAAACCGTCCTTGTCTCACCCCTCCTCTTCCCATTCTTCTGGTGCCCCTAAGCGAAGTGCTCTTGACGAGCTGATGGCAGAAGAAGAGATGCTGAAGGAAAGGCGAAATCGCAAGGACTATTGGCTTACTGTGGGGATTGAAGTTAAACTCATCTACAGGAAACTCCCTCGTGAACTCCTCTACCGGCATGCCGTCGTCACTGACATGGAGGATGACTATACTGTGTGTTTCTATGTTATTTTTTCAACTTTAATTTTGTATTTCCTTTAAAATTGCCTCTTAGTGAGTCTTGAGCCTAAGCGGGTTTATATATTTGAATGCGTACGGCTAAACCAAGTAAACTATCCGGTAGGAAGCGCCATCCACAACAAACCTCATTCGAGAACAACTCTCTGTCAACCAATCAAGGGGTGATTCCTGCACAGCAGAAATCAGACGTAGCCTATTTAAACATCTCACGCCACACGCCAAAGACATTCACACACACACAGTACCCCAACAAACCTTCCTGTGCGCACGCCTCTTCTCTTCTCCAGCTTAAAGGGGGTAGTAAATCCATATTGTGAAGAACTAAGTGTAGCCCATTCCGCTACAGATTAATTGACTTTGGATAACCTGTGAGCATGACTAATTTTGTGTTTATGACCGCCATGGATGTTACCTCGTTATCAGGTTTCGAAGCCTAGATATGATGACTAATGTCTGAGCATTAAATGGTAACCATGTAAAATTGTGATGCTGGTGTGTTTCAGGCCGTGGTGCAGGTGCTCAACTCTGCGAAGACGAAGCTGAAGGTGGACCAGGACCACGTGGAGACGGTGATGCCGGGAGTGGAGGAGCCCTTGCTGGTGGTGAACGGTGCCTACCGTGGCGAGGTCGCAATACTCAAGGCCATCGACAAGTCCCACTGCCGCGTCGACCTCGTCATCGAGTCAGGCCTCTGTCGCGGACGTGTTGTCAAAGACGTCTCCATGGAAGATGTCTGTAAGGTCTGTGACCTCAGCTCCGTTTAATTTACCATCCTCCCCACTTTATGCAGCCTTTGTACAAAGCCCTTCATATCAATAATATCAATAAAGCCCATTTGTTTCTATAGGTTCGTGTCTTTAATTTGGAATCGTTTGTGTTGCCGGATTTCTCCTAATAAGACCAATTTCAGATAGCTAGCCTGCAGCAGTTATTACTTTCAAAGGTTCTTAGTTAAATCTTCTGGTTATTGCCAAGTCGCTCTCGTTTACTCCTTGAATCGGGTGTTTGTACATCTCTTTACTACTAAGATCAGTAAATGACAAGGACATAGAGTGCTCCCTCCCTCTAGGAATCCGCCGTTAATTGCGTCGGGGTGGTGGAAATATGCCTTTTGACCAAAGAGTAATAAGCCAACCTTAGTTACATCATGATCCTGTGAACCAGTACAGTGTCTTCTCATTCATACACTGTCTATGAATCCTCCATCAAATGCCCGATGGTTAAAGCGGTGGTAATCTATTTCGAAAAGTGCTTACAGGTAGTTGCATGTGAAATTATAGTTTATGCCTTTTTGGGGTGTATTTCCTACGTCCAGAACTTTTGTAGTTTGCTCAAAACAGCTGCTTTGATTTGTCTATATTTCCAAAACACAGTTGCATGAAAAATGGAGTATCGACAAACCTCAAAAGAATGCCAAAGTTTTGCAAACCATTGTTTTCTAGTTCTTCCCTGATCAAGCAGCACCTCTCCCTCGGGCCAATTCAAGCCTCCGAGCGCCTCGTGTGTCTTCTAGATTTTCCGCCTTCGTTCCACCAACCGCTTTCGCTTTGGTGAAAGGACCTCCGCTGCTCGTCTCTATGGACCGTCCTAAAGGCGACGTTAATCATCCGATTCTCTAGGATGAAGCCACTCAGAGCCTGGATGGCTCTCATAGCTTCCTCATAGTTGCTCATCGTCACGAAGCCGTAGCCTTTGCACTTGCCAGTTGTCGGATCTGTGGCAATGCTAACCGACTGCACAGCTCCGAAGGGGCCGAACAGTTGCCACAGGGCCGCTTCTCTCGTAGTGGCACTGAGGTTATAAACAAAAATGCACCAACCATTTGTAGTCAGTGCCCCGGCATTAGCTGAATAGGCTGGGGCGAACAGAGCCCTTGTAGAAGACGGCATATCCCGGCTTTCGTGGTAGGTATTCGCTGCCCCTCCTCGCCTGCTTGGAAGGTGACGCGAATGACCCGATGCAGGGCTCCGAAGCAGGAAGTTGGCGAGGGGAATCCCCGTAGGAATGTCTCGCATACCCGACGTTGGGTGTTGAAATTTTGAGAGACCTCCCGTTCCATTCAGATAGCCCCATGAAGCCAGACGACGGAATTCTAACTGAGTCCGCTGCCAGGCTGTGCTGGGCGTCATTCGAGCAGCATTATTCACAAGTTCCCTTCCATAGACCCCAAACTGAGCAGGATAGCAAGGCATTGGCCAGGCGCTCTTCATAGCAGAGAAGTGCTGAGGTTTTATTGCGATAGTGCCTGAAGAGATAACTTCTGTAGGATCACTTGTGGGATTTTGGTCTTCAGTTCCACAACTTTTTGACTGCTTAGATACAACTTTACTCAAATAATTTGGTGTTCTAGGTCGTTGGCGGTGCCTCGAGGGCGCCCCCGTTGATCTCGACGACGTCGAACGATTGCCGTCATGGTGAGAAGTAGGGGAATTCGCAAACTTCACCAACATTACGTCGTTGGAATTGGGAAAAATGTAGCCATTTAGGCATTTAATAGCCTTTTCAGCTTCGGAGCGCTGATCAAAACGAATAAAGGCGATCCCACGTGAGATTGAGGTCTCCTTGTCGCAAAGAATCCGAGTCGTTATAAGACGTCCATAGGGTTTGAATAAAATTTCCAATTCCTCTGCTGTCAGAGATCTCGGAAGGCCGCATATGTACAAGTTTGCTCCCCTTATTGCTTCACAGCTAGGTCGAGCTATGGATACTTTAATTGTCTTGTTCTCCAATCGCATACCATTGTAGGACTCAATGGCCTTTTCGGCATCGGCAGAGCAGTAGTACTTAACAAAAGCATACCCCAAACTCTCTCCAGTGGATTTTTCACGCACAAGTTTGCAGTTTTCGATTTCACCCACCCCCGAAAAGAGGTGTCTTACATCTTCCTGAGTCGTATTCGGTGGAAGATAGTTAACAATGAGATTGCTCCTTTCCTCTGCAGTGTACTCATCTGATTTGGAAGCGCTCTGTGAATCGTCGTCGGTGGATTCAGTACTAAGTGATTTTATTGGACTGCATGTTTCCGATTTGAGATTATTTGGTGCCCCTGGTAACGGTAGATCAGTTCCATCGCCAGCAGCTTGTTTGTTATAATAACGTGTTCTTGAACTATTAGGATTACGCCTAGATCTGTTCGAGTAATCTGCATATTTCCTTGGAGTAGGGTACCGATTGGAGATACGGTGGGCGCATTTGGTGGATGAAGTAATCATTTTTAACTGTTTAAATATACATTTATAATCAGCAAATTGCATCAATTCACACAGTACATGTACTAAGTGCTTCCGCAATGGTTATCGATTTTCTTTTCTGTTTAAAGAAGAAATATCAGCTGACTGCCGTTTGCAAACTCAGAGCGAGACGAGATGGATACAATAAAGCTAATTGTTACCAATATAATTGTTGCAAATTTGTTGAAGGAAGGTGTATTGTATTATGTGAGAAATTCAGAAGATTTCGTGGATTCTTCGCTTAGATCTAGCGACGACCTTAAAGAAGCAGCGAATTCGCGGCCGAAAATTGAGCCTTCCTGGCTTCTGCCATATATTTTTGCTCTACAAATAAGTTCGCTCTATCTTTTCTTTTACACACTCAAAGAACACGAGTTACCAACTGAAAGGATTCGTAAGACCCTAACCATTCTGAAATGCATGGATCTTCTCTTTAACCTAATGGATGTGCTTCAGTATGCCATCTACACCAACTACGGTGTAGACATATACGGGTACATTTCGAATGGCCATTATGGGCCAGTCTCCTACATCATGGATGTCATTCAGCACTTAGGCACCGGCGTATACATTTTTTTGTGCGCTGATGTCTCTAATATAATCCCATTCGCACTCAAGTCTTTCTCTGGTTTATGTCTAATATCGGGATTACTCTCCAACGCCATACTAACTCCTTTATCTTTTGATCAACCAGATAATTTAGAATCGGCTATGAGTTTCACCGACTACAGAAACATGGTGATAGACGCTAGCCTTCCTCAGAGACTCAGTTCACTGCAGATTTTGCCCTGCATTGCCCTAACAATAATCTTTATCCACCAGAGAATGCGGAAGAAATTGCAAAACGTGGCTGCAGAAAAAGTGCCAACAGAAAAGGGTGATGAGAGAGTTACGATCCTCGATGTCAAGAAGTTCACTTACCGTTCAATGATATGCCATTATATAATCAGTACGCTTTATTGCTTCATGACACTGGGAATCCAAATGAATCATACTGGGGTTATAGAACTCATCCGACAGTTCGATTCACCCGAGAACTCGATGCGCAAGTTCGGATACCTTCAACAGGTCACCAATTCCATGTGCCTTCTTTCTTGCTTAAATATGGAAGATGATGTATACGACTCTCCAATGGGAGATGAGCAAGAGCTTGAATTTCATCAGACTAACTCCGAATTTCCAACCGCGTCGGAGAACGAACTGGATTAATTTAAAATCTCTGTCTTTAATCTTGCGATAGACAGATAAATGACCTATTCCTGTTAAATGCCCCGTGTTTGATAAATCCCATGAATCGTCTTAGAAACAAAATTTGGGCCAGAGAGCCGTCGTTGAATAAGCAAGCTTCAAAAAAGAAGTAATTTTGAGGATTATATTATTACTGGCCAGTGATTGTTTGCATGATTGATTTGTACTCTAGAGTACAAAACCCGTTCTTGAATTATCTTGGAAACATCACAGCTGTTAATATTTTTGTCTTGCATACCAGGAGACTTCTTGTCATTCTCTTCAAACATTAATAATATGATGGATGTGAGAAGAGGATAATATCAATTAAGAAAAAAAGGAAGGGAATAAGAATAAAAGTCCTCTGCCTAACGTCATCTCGTACAACTTCTGTAATTGCTGAATATCAGGCCATAAAACTTAAAAGGAACCTTAAAGGTTGAAAATATAACACTTCTGGTGTACTATGTAATATCACGGTGAGTTTCGGAGCAAATCTGCTAGTGTTCATGCTTACTGATGGATGATTTTGAAGTCACAGAAGGGATTTAAGTGTTTCAATGGCCTATAAGGAATCGTGATACAGTTCACAGTAAAGAATTTACTATAACAAAATTAAATCCTCATGATTTAGAAAGGATGTAGCAAACCACGCAAGGAATCAAAGTAAAAAAGAAGTACCCTCGATATATTGCCATTCGTCTGGGATTGAGAGGAATTACATTGTACAGGAAACCACACATTGTACTTCATTACATTTAATCGTTCTAAATTGAAAGAAAAATTGGATTATATACGAACTGGACACCATAAAAATGAATTATACGGTAACATAAATTTCATAATTAAGAGTTTCAAGCTCATTAAAAACCATAAATTGCATTCCATTTATTTAGGATCTGATAAAAAGCGGAAATCTTTAGAGTTGGTTTTATACATATATCAACGTTTGTTTAATCAATTAGCACTACACAATTCGTGTGCGAGGTGGGTGTTACGAAGTTTGACTTGACCCAGCTAAGAGCGTTGGACATGTTACGTGGGTATGTAGTTATTCTTAAACGGGACGGAGTGTCTGGGAACTATTGTGACTGGCGGGCAGATAAATGCATCTTTGGAAGGTATTTTCATTGGTGTCGTCATTATGATTTTCAGTGATTCTTCATGCGATGTCCATATTAAGTTGTCCTCCGTGGCACCTTTTCATTGTAAACTGGAAACCATGGGTGATGGTCGAGTTTTTGTCGAAAACCTTTCTAGCTCTTACAGAACATTGTTAAATCAAGTTGCTATTAGGGATCGGACTTTTGTCCCCGATGAAGGCCTGCTTACTATTGCTGATCGAAAATTCAAGTTCATCTATCCAGAATGCTCCCCATGGAAGCTCAAATCGGTAAGTTTTGCTAACTTTAGTTTGCTCTTTTCAGGTTATGTAAACTCACTTTAAACATGGCTGACTGTGTTTTTATTTCCTTGAATGGTAGCAAATGTCTGTACAGAGGTCCGTCGCGTTCTCTCCGATTTCATCCAACTCTCCTAAAAAAGCCGTTAGGGCCTCGATACTCCCAAGCGTTGTTCACGGGTCTTCAAAGCCCTCGTCAGTTCCTTCTCCAAGAGTTAGAACTCCTACACTGTCATCACAACGCAAAGGTTTATCCACAACTGAGCGATATGGCCCAACTCCTCCTCGCCCTTCGCCCCGGACACCGGTGATAAATGTTGAGCGACATTCATTGAAGCGTCGTACTTCTACCGCCTCGTGTTCACCGATCAGTCGTAACAATGTTCGAAAAAAGGCTAGAGTTAACATTATTTGTGAAACACCAGTACTCTCCGGTACACAATGTATAAGGCGTTTGCCTACGCCGTCCACTATGAGTACAAGTCAAACAAATAACTCCTCTTACTACTCTCTGAAATCAACAGTCTGCGACTCCCCTAACATAACGAAGCAGTTTGATCTACCTGGTGAGTCGTCTGCAACTTCTAGCACGATTATGACTGCCGAGTCCGATGCTTCTCTTGGAAAACCTATGACTCCTGCAAGAAAGCCTCAGAATTCCAGAATTTCCTGCGGTGTTTACGATAGAAATTCGGGGAGTCATCCGGCTGTAAGGAAAGAAGTGCAGTTCGGTCCAAGGTTGAGTCCAGAACAGTTTGATTCCCGCTTGCCACCTGCGACACCCCTCAAAAGAGGTGATTTGCCACCACCAGGTTTGGTTCAACGCCTTCGCTCCTCAATCGTAAAGAAGAGGTCGTCGGTTTCCGAATCGCGACTAACCTCTTTTGCTCGTCCTGTAAAAAGGAATCCTACTGCAAGTGCGTCGAGTGGTCTTAAAACTCCTGCTGTATCGGACAGATATCTTGTCGATTCCTTTGAAGGGCAGTCTTCAGTACCTTCGAATGTGTCACTTTGTGGTAGCTCCATCGATAGCCGAGCTGGAACACTAGAAGCCAATTCTACTCCGAGTTCAAGACGGTCATCTTTGAGGAGGTCTCGGAAGTTTGCGCCGTTGGATCCTGTAGAGATTCCCAAAAGGCGTATCGGTAGGCCCGCATCAACTGGTTCTGTTTATCTATCAAGCAGAGTTGGGGGAAGAAGTCATTCGCTCGATCCCGTCATGCTCAGGGTAGTGAACTCCAATAAGAAGGTTCGGGGCACTTCTAGCTCTCCTGCTACAAATAGGCTCAGCTTCCCTGAAACGGGGACTTCTAAGACTTTGTTTAGTGAAGCCGCACTAGATGACACGCAGTTGGATACCTCAAGCACGACAGCAGCCGGTAGTATTGTTCGTGGATCGATTTCTAGGCAATCCTCTATTGCATGGCAACATTCCCAGGCCGTTTTTGAGACGTCTGGCTTGATTGAGCCCACCCAATTCGCTGCCGCTACCCGTCGGGGTCCTAGAGCTCTGAGTGATACCCCGTCTCCGCAGTTGCCAACTGTGCGAAAGCTTTTGAAGACGCCCGAACCACAAATCTCACCACTACTAGCTATTGATCGGCATTTGGTTGGGGCTACGAAAACGGTTTCACCCCAGAAGTCACCTCGATTGGCTGGTGTTCGTCAACTGCTGAAGACTCCAAAGGTTCTGCCCTCTCCGCGGTTGTCGGCTATTCGAAAACTTGTCAAATCTCCGGAGGTACAGCTCTCTCCTAGGCTTAGTGGTATTCGTGAAATGGTCAGGACACCGAAATCTCTCCCATCACCGCGTTTGTCCGGTGTTAGAAGGCTTATGAAGACCCCGAAGGTTCAGCCGTCTCCACGACTTGTAGGTATTCGTGAGATGCTGCGTACGCCTAAGGCCTCTCGGGCATCACCAAGGTTGACGGGCATTCGTGAGTTGGTAAGAACACCAAGGCCGTCTCTACCTTCTCCGAGGTTGTCGGGAATCAGGAAGCTTGTGAAGACACCGAAGCAACAAGCTTCTCCGATATTGACTGGTGTTAGGGAGCTCATGTGGTCTCCGAAACAGGTGGCCTCACCGAGGCTCTCAGGTATTCGCGAGCTGATGCGTTCGCCAAAGATTCGGCCCTCCCCGAGATTATCGGGTATCAAGGAATTAATGGATGTGTCTATTGATTCTGCTCCAGATAAGTCTGAGACTAAACCACAAGTTGAATCGCCAAAGCCGATTAGTCGGGCTCGCAAATTAAAATCGGGGGTTTCAGTCGCGGAAAGGTCCTCACGTGTGGTCGATATTGAGTCGTCCACAACGAAGCCACGAGGACGCAGAGTAGTGGGGATAAAATCCACAAAGTCCGTTGCGGGACCCGCTACTCGAATAACCCGTACCAGGGCTGCAAAAGTCTATTCAACCGTGGATGAAGTTGGGTCGCCTGCTGTTGCGGCAACTCCAGCTCCGAAGAAGCGTGGGGCCCGCAGGGTTAGGTTTGCAGATTCGGCTCTCGCAGCAACGCCTGTGTTAGGCAGGCGTGGTAAACGTACTCTTTCACCCGCTGCTAAATCTTCATCTCACATGGTGGTGGACTCTGACGTCTCAGAATTAGTCAAGTCTCGTAGTCGTTTAACGAAGAAAATAGTGTGCTCGAGTAGAAAGCAGATCGGATATCTAGAGGTTGAAGAGCCAGTGTCGACTGAAGTGCCTAAAGCCAAGTCAACTCGTAGTCGGAGAGCAATGGTAGACAAGAACCTAAGGGCGGGAATCGTTGAGGTCATGAAAGATGGAGGACGCGTTGCAGCGACTACAGCTGAGCCTACTGTAGAGGAAGTGGCTGTTTCGGCCAGGAAGCGAGCTCGCCATGCTTCTCCAGTGATACTCGCCTCTCCTAAGACAGTTTCCATAGCGAGAGGTCGGAGAGCAGAAACGAGGGAGCAGACTGGTGAAATGGAGAGCGTACCCGTAGAAGAGAATTCTACAAAACGAGGAGCGCGAAGCAGAAGCATCAAAGGTCCAATTAAAAACAAGGAAGTGGTTGAGACGCCTGCAGCCAAAAGAACTCGTCGAGGCCTAACAAAGGCTGCTCTTTCGGGGGCGGAGGCGGGGTCCACCGTTCCTGCGACGAAATCTCGAGCAAGGTTGACGAGAGCCAATAAGCAGGTACAGGCTGAGTCTCCGATCTCCAAGCCAGTGCGGAGGGGTCGCTCCAAAAAGTAACTGCTTTATCGTAAACCTATTTTGTAGTAATATTATAAGTACCCGTCTTAGCGTCGCCTTTTCTCCGTATTGGTCTTTATTAATACTTGTTCTATCGAATGTATTCTGTACCTTTGAAATAAAATTTTATGGATATCTATTTATTTGCTTGTTTCTTTTCGGATTGGGTGATGGATTGTATTTTCATTTCGAGTACGTTATTGATATATGATGTGACAGGTTTTTCTCGTGGTAGCCATGCCGAAGTGGAATTTCCTTTAATCGGTGGCTTTTTCGGTTAAGGCTGCTTAGTAACATCTCGAATTTGGCCTGGGATCTTTATTTTGGGTTAGAATTATGACGAATTTGGGTTAAACGTGGTCAATATTGCGTGAAATATTCGCAGTTTGGGTGGACTAATCGTTTATGTATTTTGCTTGGGTGATATATACCCTTTAAAACGACTATGCCGTTGTTGGCCCAATATTGCCCTTGAATAGTCTTTGGTTTTGTGTGAAGAAGTTCACAATTTCCCACTCAAGTCCTGGTATGCCACTCCATTGATTCGCTTTTAAGTGTGTTATACTCGCACTTGAAATTCGGGGTTTCGAAGAATCACCTAGCAACTTAAGACAATTCTGTAAGGAAGTGAGTCGTGGTTAAGAGCCTAGGCTAGAAATCTAGTGAGACTGACCCCCAAAGGGACTGTATGTGGTTTCCGAAGAAGGGTTGCACCGTCTATTGGGTGTGCGATTCACTCGACCCTAGTGACTGTACATTTCCCAAGAGGGTAGTTGCAGTTGAGGCTGTTAGAGCCAGTCGTAATACGAACGCCCAGCTAATGAACTCTTCTGAACCACGTGCCAGCGATCAGGATGGCCACTGCTCATGCTTTCCTTTCATCCCAAACTTTTTGAAGATAGCAAGTAGCCTTAACCTTTTTAATAAGATAATGCAATCCCCTCTCGGTAACGCGGACGATTCACCCTCATCATTGACTTAAATTAAAGACATTTTAATTTTGTTTGTTAAGTTTGCCTACTGCTTATGCTACCTTTATGAACTACTATGTCCTGGCCTCATGAAACCTTAACTAGTAAGCAGTAACTAAATGTCTTTTGTGGATTGTTATCTCCTACACCATCTCGGAGCTTTATTGGAAGGTCATTAGTACTACTGTAGATTCTTCAGTGTGCAAACACTACTGATAAAGCATTTGATGCGTCAAATCTTGGATTCACCTGTGGCGGTGGTGGTGGTGTAGGCATGGTTAATATGGACCGGTCGATAAAGTTTACCAAAGGAGGTACTTGGGTGCCAGTTCTGATTTAAATTAAAAATACGACATACCCAAATCAGCGGTGCAAGTGGTGGTGGTAGTTTCATTTGAAGGGCAATAATTATAGCTTTACAATTAGCCATCTAGTTAAGTGCACGATGAATAATTTTAAATAAATGGTGGAATTAATTAAAAAAACAAGTTATTTTTCAATTATTTTTGGTGATTTCCTTTAAAGCCAGTGACCTGGCTTCGGAGCATTTCGAGTTCAGTAAAATATTTAATTTTATTAAAAGGACATTTGAATCTTGAATTATGGAAATATTTTGCGTGTGCTAAAACTGAGGGGAAAGCTTTGGGCTAGTTGACCGGCGTGGCAATCTAAATTGCGTAAATGTTTAAGTGTTGGCAGATGTGCGCAGTATTGTTAATATCGTAATTAGATCCTGAGCTTATGCATGTAGCTTTTACTAGGAGGGGTTAGATGACTTCCTCATTCGCTCTATTTACACGAGTGACGGAGTAGCTTAGTCAGGGCTTAAAGCGAATTTATTGTTTAAATCTACATCATATTGATAGAATCGTGGCCTGAAACACCCAACCTTCAGCCTTAGTTTTACTACCTGGTCGTTTTATGACATCTAAAATGATAATGAAGTCCCTCACACCACTTAACCTCTTTGAGGGGGTGATTTTATGGTTCAGTGGGTCATAAATCGGGGACGTTCCTCATTTCCATTCTTTATCGAGATCTCGAAAATGTGCAAGTTACTGGTAAATGAGACAGCTGTATTGTAGATAGTCATAACTTCATGATCCGGCTTATCTGCCAATCAAACTTATCGTTTAGCTCCCTCTAGCTCTGTATCGATTGAGGTTAAGCCTCTCAGCAAGCCTTAGCCTATCCTAAGTACGTTCATGGTTTATGCACAGCCGTTGAATCCCTACCTGAGTTCTTGAGCGGTGCATCTTTTTCTCAAAACAACTCCAGTCTGTTTAATGCTGTTAAAAAGCTTAAAGTCATTATTATATTGAAAACACATCTATTTCGTTCCTAAAACCACTCGTCTATGTAGCTGAAAAAACCTTGAATTTTCCCACTTCTCGTACAGAATCGTAAAATAAATTCGAATGGCTGCTTACCTACTGTTACTGGGTGGATACGAACAGCCCGACAGTAATCCTTTGCTAAAAACAACAGTCAAACGCTACCTAATTTTTATGGGTACTTCATGCCGACTTTGCTACTAACTTTACTCTTTGAATAATACTGATTACCAATAGTACTGTTTTAGTGGGCCATCGAGGTTTTGTACTGCTCAAATGTATCTGCCGATCGTACGCTCGCGCCTGCTGATAGCTCTGACAAGTACCTCCTTCCGAAGAATTACTTGTTATTTTGGAGACAGCAACATTTTAAAACTTGCATGCGGACATAATTGTTATACCTTATATCTTTCAGCAAAAAGAAAGATTTCTGCGCTTTGCCTTAAACAATACTTATCGAGAAGAAATCAAATTTTTATGTAAGATTTTCATGCTTAAAATCGTACTACCAAGGAACTATATGGTTAGACCCATGTACCGCAATTTACTACTCATAATAAACACATATATTGCTAAACAAAAACAAAGTATAAAACTCTAAGACGCAATGATTAAAGACCGTTGCTTCTTTTTCCCTTGGAACGGATTTCAGACTTAGGGGTAGTTTTGGTAATGAGTTGGGATCTGAAACTGGTGGCTCCACTGCTCGTTGCTGATTAGCCGAGGCATTTGCACTGGTGGTTTCCCAGTGGTGTTGAAAAGGGACTTAAAGATGGTTTGAACTTCCTGAGCATTTATCAAGAACGACGCCTGATAGTAGGCTTGGTCCGCATTTTTCAAGGTTGAAAGCTGAATGTAGTTTGAGGTAGTGAAACCAGCAATGCTACTGATATCAGTCTCAGTAGAATTGGTAAAGGCTTGAGGAACTGCAATCTTCTCAACACCAATTGGGATGCTAAGTGATGGATCAGTTGTATTTGGTTGAATTTTCGTTGGCGAGTTTGCTGGTGTGTAGAGGGCCACGTTTATATCTGGGCTACGAAACAAAGTTTGGATTAGAGAAGCAAGGCAGCCTCATTGCCTTATCACGCTTGTTAACCAGTTATTGAGGGGCAAGAAGATCATTGAAACCGAACTTAAAGTCTACACATTTCCAAAGTCATAGAGTTTGATCAAAGACTTTATTCTCATTCCTTTCCGCTTTATCCGACAATGACTTATTTACTATACTTTGCGTATTGACATAAAAAATTCTGCTCGAGTTTGCGCAACCGGGTAGCTGGAGTTCAGTGAAGACATTTAAAATTAACCAACCATTTAAAATGATCTCGAGATTTTTACGAGTTGTCTTCCCACCAAATAAAGTTTCAAGATCGCTCAAAACAGTGTTGCATGAAATGATAAAAAGGTAGTCTAACTAGTTACGATTTGCACTTCTGAGGTACACTAAAGCTAACATACAATTATCAATACAATTGCCTCATCGACATTGTGGGGGATGTGGTTAAACCAGAAAAATTAACTTACTTGAAATAGAGGTGAGGTGTGAAAGGATAAAACGTATAATCCTTTTCTGCTTGAATATTTGCGAATCCGTTTGTTCGTAGATGAGTCAAAATTTGATCAACAGAAATCTTAAGTGCCTTCAAGACTTCTTCAAGGAATCCTGATCTTCGTGAGCTCCTTTCCCACCTCCTAAGCTGAAATTTTTTACCAATATCGCATAAAATTCGAGCCAAGCGAACCTCTCGAGGGAGAGAAGGGGGACTTACTATAGGGGCTATCGGCCCCTGACCCAAGTCTTCAATCCTGAGTCCACTTCCCATGAGGGAACAACTAAAGGCCAAACGCACACCCCTTCCAACACGGTTGAGCTGCTGTATCTGGATACCATAAGAGTGATTCAGTTGATCGGTTGAGATTGACTTGTACCCGCATTCTACAGCGACGGCTGGGAGTTGAGCTCGAAATTTGATGGACACAGCGGGATTATTGTTCCGCACTGCTTCGATTATGGTTCTCTGAGCGACGAGCAAATTTTGTGGATCGAGGAGAGTTTGCCTCTCCAAGTCGTTTGGAGAAGAGTACCCTTTTGATGTGACAGCGTTTCCGGATGACTGCAGAGCTCTCCGATCCGTCACTTTGACCACTCGAACAACAAAACAGTCCCTGGTTTGAGAGGAAAAGCGCGATGAGCCTGTCTCGGTATCAATAGCTCCCTAGAGAAGTAAAAAGTGACGTTATTGATGGCATAAACTGAAACTTCGGCATTAAGTGAACTGAACTGACCAATGATAGTGAGCTTCTGATATTGCTATCATTCGGATCGATTCTAACTGGTCTTGAGCAGTTGAAGTGGGGGTGCTGTGAGCAGGGAATTCGTTCCCAAGGATTCATTTTTGGTCGATATTCGTTAAGTTTTTACAAGGCGAAGTAAATCTTGTACTGTTTAACAGGTAACAGAGTTTAGCAAAATCATATTAAATAGCACCTCGAAGAGTGATGGATGATTAAACAAACGATGCTTACACACCACATGAAGTTGCATTTAAGTTAAAATTGGCATTATCATTGTAATTCATCATTCGGTACGGTCACCGCCTAACTACTGCTATCTAGATACTGATTGTTGATTTCTGGAAATCATGAGTAGAAACCACAATGTTAATTTGGCTTAGATCTTCCATCTCGAAAGAAAAGTGTGACCCTTGTAAACCTTATTATTTCAATAACTTTCTTGTTCTCAATTAGCGAAATCCATTGTAAGTTTTAGTGTAATTTTTTGCACAAAAGATACCCAGCTGACCTTACGTCTCATACAGTTGCTACTTATGATTGGGTCAAACAAACTTTGAACTTTTGCGAACGGTCTTAAAAATGTGGCCTAGCCCACTCTCAGACTCTCTTCCCCACTGCACTGATTACATGCTTTTCACAAACAGCTTAAAACCCTTTAAACAGGAAACACGTAGACACATCTGGGAACTAAACACTAAAAACTTGGAATAAGGTGCAACATTGCATAAGAGAGCTTCTACTGTCGAGGCCTGCTATTTAACTTAACTTATTGCATCTTCCCCTGCTTAGTTTTGAATTATTTTTAAGGGTTAATGTACTCTAATCAAACCTTAGAATTGAAATTCTCGTATTTCAATAAGAAATTATTCTTTCAGGCGTATATCTATCAAAGTTTCCAATTTATATTTCATTTATTTCACTTATATCGTGCACTAACGTTTAAAATATTTCTCAACTTTACTTCATTGGTGTATAAAAGGGATAACCCTAAAACATCTTTTGATGATATCGAATTTCATTTAAAGAAACTTACAGTTGAGTATGTAAAGAGCAGTGATAAGAAGTCACAGATCAGTTGTCCATATGAACCCTGTACCGTTACAAATGCTTGCTGCTAAACCTATTGGTGTTTCCAATTGAATGGCACGTCGGGATTGGTGCTGTGATTGGACCAATTGGTACGCTCTAAAGCTCTAATTGGATAGCGGATGCAATTCCGAAATGGTTAATAAATTTTAAGTCAGGGTTAATAGAATCTATAAATACAGATCGGTTCGTTGTTGTTAGTTTGCGCAGCACTATGAAGGTGGTTTTATATAAATGAGAATCGAGAGTTATGCCAGTATTTTTCTAAAGTCCCAAATCACTCGTTCTGATGATTTAGTTAAGGTAACGCTAATGAAATTTCCAAATCTTTCACTCGTGCTTCTCTAGCGAAAAATGCTCTTGCCAGCATTCTAAAAATGTGTAATACACTGAAGTAAGCATTTCCCATCACTGACACATTTAAGCAACGCACCTAGCTAGATGCAGCGATAGAAGGAAAAATTGACTGCAGTAAACATTTCAGGAAAAGCCCTAATAAATCAGTGATTCATAGAGTATTGAAGAAACTATATAGATAAACAAAAAAAGATTTGCTGGAGAGCAATTAAAACGTTCAATCGTTATAATAAACTTTTCCCAATGAAACGACAATGCAATTAACCACATTTATTAAATGTCAATGTGATCGATGAGTGAATGGTGGTAAATAATCTGATGTTAATTATCACTTGAGAGTGGAAAAGCGATAGAATATTCCGAATCTCCAAATCGGCATTTTACTAGTGAACATCATTTAAGTACTTTGCAATTGTTGCTCCCAACTTACAATCCAAATGTAACCGATAGATTGGAAGACCGATCTAACTTATCCCAGTGATTTATGACTACAAATATAAAAATCCTATTATTGCTAGCTCATAGAAATATTCCAGACAAGAAACTAGCCTTCAAGTTAATTGTTATTTGTAAAAAATATATCTCAGGGTAATAGGTATAAAATATTGCCCAGTAAGCTAGCAAAGAATGTCGCTAAGGTACGTTAAGTCAGGATTCAAAAAAAGTTAATAAGTCTCATTGTTGCTCAGTGAGACGGGTTTGCTGCAGCTCAAATGCATGCTACAACTCCTTTTCAACCGTCGGCAGAAAGTAGGCATAGGAAGTGATCTAACATTGATCACAGAAATGCCAAGGGTCGAGAGATGCTCACATCAGTGATAGCGTATGACAGCTGCAAATGTGCCAACACCGGTAAATTCCAAACTTGTTAGTGTAAATCTCGATTCTTGAGTTTGTTCCCCAAGAATCTCGAGAATTTAGCAGGCTGCTGCATTTAGTATTAAATTTCTTTGTTTGCTCATTGTCCGGAAGATAGTTCCATTGGGGAAAACAGGCTAAGTCAAAGCCAGCAAGGCTGACTGACCCTAACGTAAGCACCCACACATTTTTTCTCTTCTACGTCATGCCCTCGACCAGTGACTAGACCTATGCTCATGACTAGTCACCAGGAGCCTCAGTAAGCCTGACAGCCTTAAGATGTTCATGTCTACAGCCCTTCATAAATCTTCTTCCATCACGATTTAATGTAAATGCAGGAGATGTAATTTTATGGTCATCCATTCACAAAAATGATCATTAGCAATTCTAAAAGCGCAATCAAAATGAACACTACTTACCACCCCATAAATACACTGTACCTATATATATATATATCACAAAAAATGAGAACTATTATTTCACTTAAATTGGAAGAAGTCCCATTGTTTAGTTATCTTTGAATATACGCCGCACTATGTCCATTTCATCGCCCCGCCACATCTAATATTGGTTGCTAAGTTGCAACAAAACCGGCAATTATTCGGTGCTTAAGGTGCTCCAGCCAACCATCAATTTATTTGCTATGAATACCACGCGATTTGCCCACTCTTTGTAGCATCTTTGAATGTCATTTTTCATGGAGCATATCACCTGACGTTTTTGGCTCTAACCGACAAGAGCATCGTGAATTTGTGTTCATTAAACGGATTTTCGAGTCCAGCTATAACACCTGCCCTCGCTTTTGCAACCTAGTCACAAGAACAAGGTGGCTATTAGTTTTCACCTTTCCATTTGACTAAGTGGGTTCATACATCTGACTTGAACCCAAAAATACTTAGTGGATTTATCGGCTGGCAAAATATGAAAATTTGTCTTAGATGACCTCTAAGAAGTATGTCTATGAATAGCCATGTAACCTCTCGCTTTGAAGTCAGCATTTTCTAGTAAAGGCTCAATAAGCTATCTTTTATTTTCTGTGCTTTGAATTACTTAGAGGGTATTCTAGAGATCTTCGATCAATTGGATCTAAAGTTGATCTAGTGCAAATTAATAAAAAGCACCAACTGGTTTTGCGAATTAACTGACGAATATCTTTTGAGCGTTAATTCCCATAACAGTAGTGTTTTTACCTTCTGTCATTGAGTTGTCATAACTTCCTTCATCCTAAGAAGCGATGTAAAAGGATCCACCCAACTTCGAGTCCTCGAGCATTTACACATCCTCATATGTCACTCGGTTTTCCTAAATCTTAATCAAATATTTTATTAGGTTATAATGATTACAAGAGGCGAAACTGCAAAAAGCCTCACCTGTTAACTTCGAAAAATTGTATAATTCATTTCCACCTTAACTCACACGTATGGTGGCTTGCTCTTTGAGTAAAGCTGTCTTGCTATCCACGTACTGCAACTTCCATGTTACCACTCCGCCTAACTCTGACCTCACTTCTCTAGTATGGGGATATGATCCATTACGAGAACTCTTCTCCACCACTTCAATTCACAAGCGGAAATTCGTCTAAGAAGTCCTTCTAGTTTGTTTTCTTTGTAATAAGTCCCAACAGACGGAGTTTTTGCTGTCCGATGTTCTAGGATACACTAAGCATCGAGGCATGGGTGTAAGTTTCAATCACTAGCGCATATGCGATTTTTAATTCAACCGTGCTGATCAGCCATTATTTGGTGTAAACATCATTTGCATGTTTAAGATTGGTACATCTATCGTATTCCGTATAGCGGTCGCCTTCAGTGAAATGTCACCACAATCTATCCACATTCCACCACCGGTACCTAGTTAATATCTCATAATACAAAATGTCCAAGATTAACGACCAATTTCTCCCATTTTTACGATTTCAAATACCTCTACAACTAATTTAATCATCGACTTGTGAGACACGCCGGATTTTTATCTTAGTTTAGTCTATGCGCCCAATTTTTCACGTGTCAACTAGGACAGTGCTTATAAAGGCCGACTGTTCGGTCGCCACTTTCTGAGAATTTATTGTTGTGGCTTTACTTTATTAAGGGGAATGAGAATATTTATTGGAAAAATGCAAACACCAGGTTCTAGACACATGGCTAAATGCTGGTTTAACATCCTGAATCTCAAGGTAACTTAATTGCTGATCGAGAACTAGGATGTCTGAAGAGTCCCTCAAGAATAATGAAATCTTTAATCTTTTGGATATATTTTGTTGCTATTTTTATTCCAATAAATTTTATCTTAGGCAGTTTATGGATAATTTCTGGCAGGCTTAAAAAACATGATTTTTTTAAAAAAGGTCAATGAGACAAATATTATAAAGTGAAATCGGACTAATTTCCGGAGCCTTAATTCACGAATATTGCATTAATTTCTAAAGTGCCTAGTGGATACTATGTAATAGTGTCCCCGTTTTACTGCCTCAATTTTTCTACTCCTTATTATTGGGTCAAGTAGGCCTGTATTCACTCCCTATGTAGACTGTTCCAAGGAATCATTGTTGATTTCATAATTGACAGAGCGTGATAACTCCCTATTTCCCCTGTCACCGATTCATTAACATCATCGAGCTCACATAGATGCAAGGCTCTTTCATCTGGGTAACAGGGCCTGAGCATTTCTCCATGGATTACCCATCCAAATGAATGAACTCGACAGATTTTATAAATATAATTTTAGTGGAAGTGAAGCAGCTCCATACCCCTGTACTCATCTGTGGCTTCGATTGTGAACACTGAGTCACAACCTCACTTTATTGCATAGTTACGCTGTGAAATTTATCAAAGCCTACCATACACTTACCTCTTAATTTAACTTCCGAAAACATTACTTTTGTGATTCTAGATGGTGACTGCTTCCCCTAGTGTACATGTTTCCATCACCACATCTTTTTCCTTCACTAAAAGAGACCACTCCTGGATACCAGCTGGAAGTTGGACGTTTGACCTCTAAGAGATTCAAGGAGACTGGAATAAACGAAAGTTGCGTAACATTCCTTTGTGAGGAAGTAAAATCCAGTACTTATAAAAGTATCTCTCAATAGAACTTGAACTCAGACGATGGACACTAAGTGCCTACCTAATGCCGCGACTAGAGTTCACTCTATGTCGGCCATAAGCGACACAAAAACATTGCATCGTAGGGCAGAGAGAAGCCTGGTCACACAAGACCTCCCCAACTGGTGTGTCCAGGAACAAGGGCAGCGAATCCTTCCTCCCTTCTCCTCCTCCACCCACACATCTTTTGAGTGTTGGCATGCAACGAGCAAAGTCTAAACATTAATCGTCCAGAATTGTACCACAACCATAATCTAATGAACGTCTATCAGGTAAAATAATTGTTGAACTATTCCTCTGAGTTCGGGAAATGACTATGTATAGACATTCACACAATCGGCGATGGCAGCCACACTCATCGGTCTGCATTAGTCAAACACAAATTGTGAATAATCAATGCCCAACCTGAAGCCAGATCATTCAGATGTTAAGTGTAGGAGTCTTAGTAACAGCAAGTTTTAGGGGTTATGTAGCAACTTCAGCAGCGACTTATTAGTATGACATTTTCGTGTGCTCCCTAAGTTAAGGGATGCCTGTATTTTCAAACTGAAGGAGATGGGGGCGAGATTGAAGGGGAAGAAATTTAGTAATGGAGGCAGCTACACTCTAAAGTGACGGGCAAAGAGTAGATGAGGGTATTCAGTAAAAGCACGAAAACGGAGGATACCTGAAGTGTGAGCCTCTGAAGCTGGGCTGTGTGCATGATGACCAGGCTTTGGTTGAGGGGGCCTGAATCGCCTGCAAAGTGCTTTCATTCTCATCGATTGGCTGAGGGCTTTCATGAGACCGGCAGCACGCCGGTAAGTGTATTTCTAGAAGACAGAGATGGAATTGTAGAATTTTTAACATCTTCCGAGGGCGTGGCAAGGAGCCGACACTTGCATGTGTAGTAGCGAAGGTCTTCAGTCAGTGCACGCTTCATGGTAGAGGATGAGACATTCAAGGCCGCTTTCTGATGCCAGGGTTCTCCAGCAATTCTCCACAGCTGCCTTGTAGCCCCCATTCTCCAGTTTATGCAGCCTGACTGTTTTCACGGTATTCAGGGCGAAACATTGAAAAACGAGCATTTTCTCTTCCTTATGTGCATGGCCGGCAATACGAAACTCCATGATGCAAATTATTCCCATGCGCAATGAATAAGGTGGGTTTCAGTCATCCACTCCCTTTTTCATCACCTACGTGCGTGAGGAAAAGCTGAAACCTTCCAAGAAAGCGATGTGCTCTTGGACACCTTTAACACATGGGGAAAAGAAACTGTATATTGTTCTGTGTAATTTATCTTTAAATACGCCTAAGGCTGTATATGGTTTAGAAAAGTTGTATAGTTGTAAAGTTGAGAGTAGAGTCTTATCGGTTTAAGTTAAAATAAATTTATTTGCAAAAATAACCTATTTTGTTATGTTATTTAATGAATTCTGAATAATTCCCACATTCTACCCCAGCTAGATGCAATATCACCCACTAAAAATATGCACCGGTGTTTCAATCTTGTTTAAGTACTTCCGTCTCATCTCCAGATTGCTTTGTAAGAAGTTATTCCTGGATAACCCCGCAAATGAAGTACATTCCTAGGCTACGTTTGCAGCAGGTTTCGACAATTAATTAGAAGCACTTGTACATAGGTGAACTATTGGAGAGTTGCACGGATCGTGATGGAGCTCGTAGACGTTGTTACATCAACTCGTAGACGCGTTACATCAACCAATAACCAATGCATTATAACCCCATGAAAAGCTAACGACGTATTATATATGAGATCCATGGTACCACTATCCATAACACTCCTCCTTAATATTGAGCAGTGGCGGTTTGCCCTCAATACTGCGGTCTCTCCAGTGATGACTTGAACATGATGTCATCTATTAGGACATTCTAATCTTACAGTGATGTAAGCACGTTCATACGGCGTCCATTAGTTCTGCTGTTATCTAAAGCTGGCCATGACAGGAACCTGGTCATGACCTCCTATGCTAATGCGTTGGAAAAGCCCCACCTACGCATTGCGTTCTAATGAGAGGAGAGCGTCATATCCCATTGGCTGATAGGTGGCGGTGACAGCACTTTCAGCTGACTTGGCTGGAACGAGGTCAGTACACTGGACGTGTGAACACCTCCCCCCCCCAAAAAAAGGGCCTTACCAGCATTTACATACACAGCCGGTTGTGAAGGTGGTGGGGAGGTTAAGGTAGATTTTTTGTTGATGTTTTCGTCTAGATGGTAGAGCTCATCCCCAAGCTATCATGCAACGTCTTGGCAGGCCAATTGAGGTGTCACTAAAATCACAACAGGGTTAGTTGTGGAACCCGATGAACTTGATTATATCAACGACAGCAAAAGCGGCAATCAGAAGTGTAATGGGGACCACACATCTTTGTCTGTTAGCAAGGTCTATTGAATGATAACTGAAAGCATGCGAAACTTCATGCTTTGATGAAGAGAAATAGACCTACCAGAAATGTTATCTAAAAATAATATTAAAGTGTTCCAATGTTTGCTTGAAAATGTCACAACATTTTCAGCTGCATCAATCATCCACAGCGTCGTGTCCGATAAAGAATTTGTTGGAATCCAAATTGAATATATCATAAGCCAATTTTTAATACAGAGTTTTGACTTCCATGAGATGAAAAAGATGAAATTGCTCCAAATATATTTTTAAAGTTAACACGACCGATTTATCACTGAACCGTCGATTAACAGGTTATTGCGTATTCCAGGATTGAAGTTATGGGGGATTCGAACTTGTAAGAGAACGAATAAACAGTTCGTCAACGAAAATGGTTGAATGTTTATGTTTGCATTTCGATATATTGGATCGATGACGTGGCTTTGAGTTTCACTATTCAAAACCATGTTCCATAGCATGCGTATGCTCACCATAGGAAAGCTTAGGAGTTGCCTTACTCCGTAAGGTATTTTAACACCTGAAGTAAGAATCCGGGTCTATGGAGGAGAACTAAGGAACTTGTTGATTACTGAGCTATATATTAAGAAACGGCGAGGTAAAAAATGTGCGCGGTTTAAAGAAACGTGTAAGTGGGATCATTCGCTTCACGACAGGGACTTAACTTGCAGACGCGGTTTGAGTAATATGGGATGCAGTAAAGGCTACCCGTTTTTGGTTTGCCAGAAGTTTGAACTTTAGTGACCGATAGGGAATTCGTGTTAGCAAAATAATTAAAATTATAGATCTGAGTGGGTGCTGCACAAAGTCGTGGTTGCTGAAACTTCAGGTCATTTTAACGAACATTTTAAAGTCGGAGAGCATACTAAATTCGAATTCAGATGTTGACAAAGATGAGTAGAACCACAAAAAGAATAAATCACAAAATTATCCCTCAAAGAAAGTTCAAGAGGGCAAATGAGAAGGATTAAATATTTGCTGGACCATGGCAAAACTCGTGGCTTCTTCACACCACTTATGGCACATCAGTAGCCCAAAAGGTCTTCTGTACTTAATCCATTGCAATTTAAATTAGTTTTATAGCATGACGTAGGTTGCCATTAGTCAATGCTGATGGACGTTTAATTTAACTGCAATCGAAAGATGAAACTGCTGCAAATAAAGCAAAAGCAAATACTACTCGTACTGATCTGCAGATTGACAGTTAGCGGTGTATTTTGATATGTAGTTGTGGGGGATGCATTCAGACTGAGTGCGGTACTTTGAGGTTTTTTGCGCAAATCCTTAAATGGTTTTTCGTTTACACATTGCTGCATTTGATCGATAGCTTGGAATTTCATCGCTCTAACTCTAACATGTTCAAGAACTATAGATGATATATTTAACTGAAAAGTGAGGTTAATGCTGTTTGACTGTGTTCACTCGAAACTGAGGATTACCTTTAGAAAAACAAGAAAATTGGTGGTTTTAGAACCATGCATGTGGAAACAGAGGGAACAGTTTAACAAGTTGTTAGAAGGGGTGTGAGTGCGCATAATCGGCAGACAAGGTTTGAGTAAGATGAGATGCAGTAGGGTTTATAACCATCGGTCTGAGCTCTAGTATCCGGTTGACAAAAGGACCATAAGTTGGGAGGTGAGTGGGTGCCCCAGTGAGTCGCGATTGCTAACGTTACAAGTCAGTGTGATAGCCCAAAGTCAGACACCACCGCCGAGACGATACTCAAATGGAGCCACGCAATCAACAGCTATTTCTGCAATAACGGTTAAAATGGTAGGAACATTCACGATTTTAAGACACGCCAAAGACGACAAATCAACAAAGCAAGGAAAAAATCCAGGACAAGACACATGAACCCAAGAACGCCACTCTCTAGCCGAACAAGGCGGTCGTAGGCACCTCGACAAGTCTCCTCATGTCTACGTGGAGAGCCTACTGGGGCTCAAGAAAATGGAGCAATTACTGAATGCATCTGCAAATGTTTTATCCATATGGAAATGCGTTTATTGCTTAGGGCTTGTCCACGGAGTATGGGGCTGAGGACAGCACCTCCTCTTTCAGATTGTCGATGCCAACAAAGTCCGGCAGCGGACTCCTCGGTCCAGACTCTCCCTTTGGATCGAACCGCATCATTATCTTCACGCGAATGCCCAAGATGCCCTGTGGTAAACGAACGTGCCGTACAGCCCTGTCCACGTAGTAGTTCACCGGGCCACCGGAGTGGATCGTCAAGCCATCGATGAACTTCACTGCCTTCGCGCGCTGTCCCTTGATCTTGCCCGAGACCACTACTTCGGCACCCTGTGCTCCCGCGCCCATGATGAAACGCAGCACATTGTAGCAGGCTCTGCAGACGACACCTGTCGGAAGCCCAAAACGCAAAACCTACTTTCTAACTGGCAGACCACCCATCATCTTGTAGCGCAGCGACTCCGCTTGAGTGGTCGCACTCAGGCTGCGCGGGTTCATTCTCTCCACGAACATGTCCACCTTCTTGTTAGTCCGCAATCGCAACTTGATGAGCGAGGTCAGCTCGCGAATTCGTCGCGACTGCTGGCCCAGAACACTCTGTGGCTTCGTGGCCGACACCACCACCTCGAGGCGGCGCTCGTTGGAGCGGATCGTCAGGCCACTGTAGCCGTCCTCCGCCAGCTCTCTACACAGGAACTCATCGATCTCCGCTTTTAACACACCGGCAGACACGAACTAGCGGCGCAAATCATGTCAAACACAATGGAAGTCTGCGTACCTTTCTTTTCATCGATATACGGCTGTCAGAACGCATTTCCACACACTTCAACCAACAATTTTGTAGTGTGCGTGAGGTCAAAAGTTGTGGTTTTTAACAAATCAATAAAAAACACTTTTATATTGTGAAATGTACATTTTTTCTAAGCATATTTATTTTTCGCAATCTGTTTTCCAACAAAAACGTGTGTTTGTGGTTCTTAGTGTTTTTGTGTTGCAATATGAATGCACAGTTCGCAATTTACTATTTTCATATGTTTTTCCCATCAATTAGCTTGTGCATGGTTTTGTCGCTCTTCCTGTAGCAAGTCCGGGATTTTTGGCAGCAATGCATTGGGAGATCGGACGAGGTGCTCATCCAAGCACAGTCAACCACTCACATATTATTGTGATTTATTTTCGCCATTTTCATGCAAGGCTTCCACCTCATATTGTTTTCCATAAATAAATTAGTTCTGGTTTAGATGATTTATTATTACTCGCCGTGTTCAATCCTAACAAGTAAAAATACTATGAGGTGGAAGAATAATGATGAGTCTCCAAAACATCTCTTCGGAAAAGCTTGCAAACTGGGCAAAATCCGGATTATGTCTTGCTTCTTTCAACTGCAGGAACAGTTCGCACCTCTAGGGCATGCCCTAGGGCATGAATGAATGCATAGTTGGGAGAAAACGGTCATGCCCTAGGGCTGTCTGTTTTTGATGCATCTAAAGGTTCCGTTTGGAATGCGTCTTCTGTACTAGACGAAATTCAGATTGTTGTATGGACATGTCTTTGGAAGCATGTCTAGGCTTAAGACTCTTCCAAGGTATTGATAGCATAAACAGTCTCGCCACCATAAATATATCCAGACTCTAGTTTCGATGTAAACTAGGAGTTACCTAAACAACACATGTGGATTTCAATATAATGTCGGCCTCTTGGACTCAATAACCAGTGAAACAATAATCTGCTAATCATTTCATAAACTCATGAAGAATTTATTTGTCTCACAAGGCTTACTACACGAAATTCTGTTCAAATACGGCCGTTAGCCTTACATTAATCACAAACCTTATTTGGGTTGCGAATTCTAATCACAGACAGGATTGGCTAGTCATTTGCTAAATGGAGAGGTGCGATCTGCTCCTGCAGTTGAAAGAAGCGAGACATAATCCGGGTTTTGCCCAGTATTGGTTATTGGTTGATGTAACGCACCCATGTACCTAGAATCCTCTGGTGGAGCGAGATAACAATAATGGGGTATCCATAGCAGAAGATTCTTCTCAAAGCTGTACTAAGACCGGCCAGAGTCTCGAGCTGCCCCGAAATCAATCTTTCCTTCCATTTCGGAACATGGTGCGAAGCCTCATTCGTGGTGCCGATTATCTCCGCCCATGGCTTCGTTATCTTGCACCTTTATGTTGGAATGTTACCTTGCATCCAATTTCAACTTGCATAACACATCTTATAAATTAGTATTTACAAGGTGTAAAGTATTAGTATGGCATTTTGCAAATTTCCTGAAATGTACACTTAATTGATTCTCCATGAACACATGAAAAGCATCACCCGAAGGAACTTCCTTCTACATTCGTCACAAATGAGTAATCCAGTGATGTATAAACAGATGCAATGGCTTCTTGCAGTTAGTTGCAGGCTGGAATCTAGGTGGCTCCAAGTGCTGACTAAAAGGACTTTTTGGAACTCCAAGTTGTGTAAACGTCTACGAGCTCCATCACGATCCGTGCAACTCTCCAATAGTTCACCTATGTACAAGTGCTTCTAATTAATTGTCGAAACCTGCTGCAAACGTAGCCTAGGAATGTACTTCATTTGCGGGGTTATCCAGGAATAACTTCTTACAAAGCAATCTGGAGATGAGACGGAAGTACTTAAACAAGATTGAAACACCGGTGCATATTTTTAGTGGGTGATATTGCATCTAGCTGGGTAATAAAGAGTTCGATTTACAAGGAAAGGGGTAGAATGTGGGAATTATTCAGAATTCATTAAATAACATAACAAAATAGGTTATTTTTGCAAATAAATTTATTTTAACTTAAACCGATAAGACTCTACTCTCAACTTTACAACTATACAACTTTTCTAAACCATATACAGCCTTAGGCGTATTTAAAGATAAATTACACAGAACAATATACAGTTGCTTTTCCCCATGTGTTAAAGGTGTCCAAGAGCACATCGCTTTCTTGGAAGGTTTCAGCTTTTCCTAACGCACGTAGGTGATTAAAAATGGGAGTGGATGACTGAAACCCACCTTATTCATTGCGCATGGGAATAATTTGCATCATGGAGTTTCGTATTGCCGGCCATGCACATAAGGAAGAGAAAATGCTCGTTTTTCAATGTTTCGCCCTGAATACCGTGAAAACAGTCAGGCTGCATAAACTGGAGAATGGGGGCTACAAGGCAGCTGTGGAGAATTGCTGGAGAACCCTGGCATCAGAATGCGGCCTTGAATGTCTCATCCTCTACCATGAAGCGTGCACTGACTGAAGACCTTCGCTACTACACATGCAAGTGTCGGCTCCTTGCCACGCCCTCGGAAGATGTTAAAAATTCTACAATTCCATCTCTGTCTTCTAGAAATACACTTACCGGCGTGCTGCCGGTCTCATGAAAGCCCTCAGCCAATCGATGAGAATGAAAGCACTTTGCAGGCGATTCAGGCCCCCTCAACCAAAGCCTGGTCATCATGCACACAGCCCAGCTTCAGAGGCTCACACTTCAGGTATCCTCCGTTTTCGTGCTTTTACTGAATACCCTCATCTACTCTTTGCCCGTCACTTTAGAGTGTAGCTGCCTCCATTACTAAATTTCTTCCCCTTCAATCTCGCCCTCATCTCCTTCAGTTTGAAAATACAGGCATCCCTTAACTTAGGGAGCACACGAAAATGTCATACTAATAAGTCGCTGCTGAAGTTGCTACATAACCCCTAAAACTTGCTGTTACTAAGTCTCCTACACTTAACATCTGAATGATCTGGCTTCAGGTTGGGCATTGATTATTCACAATTTGTGTTTGACTAATGCAGACCGATGAGTGTGGCTGCCATCGCCGATTGTGTGAATGTCTATACATAGTCATTTCCCGAACTCAGAGGAATAGTTCAACAATTATTTTACCTGATAGACGTTCATTAGATTATGGTTGTGGTACAATTCTGGACGATTAATGTTTAGACTTTGCTCGTTGCATGCCAACACTCAAAAGATGTGTGGGTGGAGGAGGAGAAGGGAGGAAGGATTCGCTGCCCTTGTTCCTGGACACACCAGTTGGGGAGGTCTTGTGTGACCAGGCTTCTCTCTGCCCTACGATGCAATGTTTTTGTGTCGCTTATGGCCGACATAGAGTGAACTCTAGTCGCGGCATTAGGTAGGCACTTAGTGTCCATCGTCTGAGTTCAAGTTCTATTGAGAGATACTTTTATAAGTACTGGATTTTACTTCCTCACAAAGGAATGTTACGCAACTTTCGTTTATTCCAGTCTCCTTGAATCTCTTAGAGGTCAAACGTCCAACTTCCAGCTGGTATCCAGGAGTGGTCTCTTTTAGTGAAGGAAAAAGATGTGGTGATGGAAACATGTACACTAGGGGAAGCAGTCACCATCTAGAATCACAGAAGTAATGTTTTCGGAAGTTAAATTAAAAGGTAAGTGTATGGTAGGCTTTGATAAATTTCACAGCGTAACTATGCAATAAAGTGAGGTTGTGACTCAGTGTTCACAATCGAAGCCACAGATGAGTACAGGGGTATGGAGCTGCTTCACTTCCACTAAAATTATATTTATAAAATCTGTCGAGTTCATTCATTTGGATGGGTAATCCATGGAGAAGTGCTCAGGCCCTGTTACCCAGATGAAAGAGCCTTGCATCTATGTGAGCTCGATGATGTTAATGAATCGATGACAGGGGAAATAGGGAGTTATCACGCTCTGTCAATTATGAAATCAACAATGATTCCTTGGAACAGTCTACATAGGGAGTGAATACAGGCCTACTTGACCCAATAATAAGGAGTAGAAAAATTGAGGCAGTAAAACGGGGACACTATTACATAGTATCCACTAGGCACTTTAGAAATTAATGCAATATTTGTGAATTAAGGCTCCGGAAATTAGTCCGATTTCACTTTATAATATTTGTCTCATTGACCTTTTTTAAAAAAAATCATGTTTTTTAAGCCTGCCAGAAATTATCCATAAACTGCCTAAGATAAAATTTATTGGAATAAAAATAGCAACAAAATATATCCAAAAGATTAAAGATTTCATTATTCTTGAGGGACTCTTCAGACATCCTAGTTCTCGATCAGCAATTAAGTTACCTTGAGATTCAGGATGTTAAACCAGCATTTAGCCATGTGTCTAGAACCTGGTGTTTGCATTTTTCCAATAAATATTCTCATTCCCCTTAATAAAGTAAAGCCACAACAATAAATTCTCAGAAAGTGGCGACCGAACAGTCGGCCTTTATAAGCACTGTCCTAGTTGACACGTGAAAAATTGGGCGCATAGACTAAACTAAGATAAAAATCCGGCGTGTCTCACAAGTCGATGATTAAATTAGTTGTAGAGGTATTTGAAATCGTAAAAATGGGAGAAATTGGTCGTTAATCTTGGACATTTTGTATTATGAGATATTAACTAGGTACCGGTGGTGGAATGTGGGTAGATTGTGGTGACATTTCACTGAAGGCGACCGCTATACGGAATACGATAGATGTACCAATCTTAAACATGCAAATGATGTTTACACCAAATAATGGCTGATCAGCACGGTTGAATTAAAAATCGCATATGCGCTAGTGATTGAAACTTACACCCATGCCTCGATGCTTAGTGTATCCTAGAACATCGGACAGAAAAAACTCCGTCTGTTGGGACTTATTACAAAGAAAACAAACTAGAAGGACTTCTTAGACGAATTTCCGCTTGTGAATTGAAGTGGTGGAGAAGAGTTCTCGTAATGGATCATATCCCCATACTAGAGAAGTGAGGTCAGAGTTAGGCGGAGTGGTAACATGGAAGTTGCAGTACGTGGATAGCAAGACAGCTTTACTCAAAGAGCAAGCCGCCATACGTGTGAGTTAAGGTGGAAATGAATTATACAATTTTTCGAAGTTAACAGGTGAGGCTTTTTGCAGTTTCGCCTCTTGTAATCATTATAACCTAATAAAATATTTGATTAAGATTTAGGAAAACCGAGTGACATATGAGGATGTGTAAATGCTCGAGGACTCGAAGTTGGGTGGATCCTTTTACATCGCTTCTTAGGATGAAGGAAGTTATGACAACTCAATGACAGAAGGTAAAAACACTACTGTTATGGGAATTAACGCTCAAAAGATATTCGTCAGTTAATTCGCAAAACCAGTTGGTGCTTTTTATTAATTTGCACTAGATCAACTTTAGATCCAATTGATCGAAGATCTCTAGAATACCCTCTAAGTAATTCAAAGCACAGAAAATAAAAGATAGCTTATTGAGCCTTTACTAGAAAATGCTGACTTCAAAGCGAGAGGTTATATGGCTATTCATAGACATACTTCTTAGAGGTCATCTAAGACAAATTTTCATATTTTGCCAGCCGATAAATCCACTAAGTATTTTTGGGTTCAAGTCAGATGTATGAACCCACTTAGTCAAATGGAAAGGTGAAAACTAATAGCCACCTTGTTCTTGTGACTAGGTTGCAAAAGCGAGGGCAGGTGTTATAGCTGGACTCGAAAATCCGTTTAATGAACACAAATTCACGATGCTCTTGTCGGTTAGAGCCAAAAACGTCAGGTGATATGCTCCATGAAAAATGACATTCAAAGATGCTACAGAGAGTGGGCAAATCGCGTGGTATTCATAGCAAATAAATTGATGGTTGGCTGGAGCACCTTAAGCACCGAATAATTGCCGGTTTTGTTGCAACTTAGCAACCAATATTAGATGTGGCGGGGCGATGAAATGGACATAGTGCGGCGTATATTCAAAGATAACTGAACAATGGGACTTCTTCCAATTTAAGTGAAATAATAGTTCTCATTTTTTGATATATATATATATATATATATATATATATCAATATATATCAATATATATATATAGGTACGGTGTATTTATGGGGTGGTAAGTAGTGTTCATTTTGATTGCGCTTTTAGAATTGCTAATGATCATTTTTGTGAATGGATGACCATAAAATTACATCTCCTGCATTTACATTAAATCGTGATGGAAGAAGATTTATGAAGGGCTGTAGACATGAACATCTTAGGCTGTCAGGCTTACTGAGGCTCCTGGTGGCTAGTCATGAGCATAGGTCTAGTCACTGGTCGAGGGCATGACGTAGAAGAGAAAAAATGTGTGGGTGCTTACGTTAGGGTCAGTCAGCCTTGCTGGATTTGACTTAGCCTGTTTTCCCCAATGGAACTATCTTCCGGACAATGAGCAAACAAAGAAATTTAATACTAAATGCAGCAGCCTGCTAAATTCTCGAGATTCTTGGGGAACAAACTCAAGAATCGAGATTTACACTAACAAGTTTGGAATTTACCGGTGTTGGCACATTTGCAGCTGTCATACGCTATCACTGATGTGAGCATCTCTCGACCCTTGGCATTTCTGTGATCAATGTTAGATCACTTCCTATGCCTACTTTCTGCCGACGGTTGAAAAGGAGTTGTAGCATGCATTTGAGCTGCAGCAAACCCGTCTCACTGAGCAACAATGAGACTTATTAACTTTTTTTGAATCCTGACTTAACGTACCTTAGCGATATTCTTTGCTAGCTTACTGGGCAATATTTTATACCTATTACCCTGAGATATATTTTTTACAAATAACAATTAACTTGAAGGCTAGTTTCTTGTCTGGAATATTTCTATGAGCCAGCAATAATAGGATTTTTATATTTGTAGTCATAAATCACTGGGATAAGTTAGATCGGTCTTCCAATCTATCGGTTACGTTTGGATGATAGGTTACACTCTAGTTCCCTTGGCTAGGGCATTCAAAAAAGCCTTGGTTTTTTTGCAGTCTACAACTGGATGTTGATTGGGTTCAAAACTGCAGAAGGTAGTTTTTTGCTTCTGGTAGCGAGATAGGAGGGTGGACAGCTCTATCCGCGAATGCGCATGTGTATCCAAAGTGAATGCAATGTTTTTGTTACCTTATGGTGACAGGGACGTAGGGTCGCGAATTTGGTCTCATTTAACATGTGTTAAGGTGTGTTGGACTTAAGGTGGGTTGGGGCCTTAAGTCGAATCCTGACGTAGTCCTTTCTTGGTAGCTGTTGGCTGTGAGCGCAAAGAATGGTGAGCAATTTTCTTAGACATATGATTCTTACAATCCACTTCCACTTCTTTTTAGTCATTCCCATTATAGCACCTTAATCCATGCGCTAAATATGGAAACTTGTCAAATAACAAACAAATTAGGAGTACTACTGTATTTATCGTTCTCAGGATCTGATAGGCATTTTTTTTGAGCCTTGATGTCCTTTTAGGTTGCTGTGCTTTCACGTTGATTATTAGCGAAAATTTCTCCTAATTAATCCTTACGAATTTGCTTAAGGAGGGCCCACTCTGGGTACATCTTTTTTGTAAATGCGAAGAAAAGGAGAAAACATGGTTCTTGGTTTTATTTCTGAATAGAGAATTATTTCTAGCATCTCATTAAGCTACGGCAGTCTCATACTTACTGCTTTTGCTCTTATCTCGTTAATAAGACGAGTTTCTATGGTAATGTTGACAATCGTAAATACTACTCTGTTACAAGCCTTCTAGCACATTTAGAAGGAGATTTATGCACGTGTCAAGATCATTACAAAGCTTGGTATTTTTACGCACATATGCTTTTGCATCGCTCGGCCAACAAACACAATATCTTGGTTAAGGAAATTGCAGCCTCTTTTATAAAGGCATAAATTGAATATGCAATTCTACGATTTAACGCGTGTAACTTAAAGTTACTTCCAGATTAAGAGACTGACAGAAGAGGGTACAGCCAATTCATGCAAGGACCTAAGTTCAGTGTGCGTACAGTGGGTGTGGGGTTTGTTGAGTGTCTCTATGCCTATCTGCCGCGCGTAGGTTTCTGCATCTGGTCACAACCAGTGTTAATGCAATAAGGTGACATGGGCAAAGGGTACCATGTCCGGTATGGGGCCAATTTCCTTTCGTGGAGCCTTAACGCATGCGATACCAGTTAACAGTAATATAAATCAAGAAATCGTTTAGGCAAGAAGTTGCCATTTTATGAAAGCTGTAATAAGATTTTGGCTTTCCAAAAAAGTGGTATTTGACTTTTAACTTCCTACTAGAAAATAGTTTTGTAGTTCAATTGAAGCGAATTCCGATGGAAATATCGATGAATGATTCGTGGTTCTAGGAATTTACAGCTCCAACACTTTTTCGATTCCCAGAAAGCATCAATTGAAGAAAGCGAAATCACGATCTTCCAAGCTTTTCAATGTCGTAAATGTAATGTAAGATGTATTTTATGACCTTCAAGACAGGAACTCGCTGCTGTGTGAAGCTGCACAGGGCTTAGCATCTTTTCACTGATCTTCGATCTCAGTGCTCTCATGGGTTTTACTTTTCTGGTATAACTAACACTACAGTTTGACAATGCGAGCACATTTTATTCCCGAAGCCTTTAAAGTAGACTTCTTCCTCCTCTTCCAATAATTACTAGCTATGTGTCTTGGGACTGGTAGGGTAATTCTACAGTGTGTAATGAAATTTGAATGCGCTTTACAGGTAGTTTGATTTGCCAGGATGCGTTTTTCTTGCTCACAAAGTAGATTTAGTTTAATATATAGTTTCTCGAATGAATGATAAGATGAAGAAAGTTAGCTTCCCTGCAACTTAAGAGGCTGAAAAATGCTAGTATTTCACATGTACCAAGGTTAATTTCATTCATACCTCATGACTCCGTTTCAATGGATTGATTTGTATTTGACATCCAAAGCCAAATTGTTCCATGTGATGCAGGTTTCTTTGCTCGTCTTCTATGCTAATCAGCGGCAACGCTGCTTATTCAATCAGATTCAGGATCAAAAAGAACTCTTTTCGGTCCATGATTGGTGAAAATTCTTTTATTTCAATCATGGAGCCTCATTGTGGTTTGGAGTTGTCATTGAATCGGCATCACACAGGCACTCGAACTTCAGCAAAAGAGATGCCTTTTTGTAAGCAAAACCCTATTGGCGTAACCATTTTCTAGGCCTATAATGACTATACATTTTGGCTTGTATCACCTATTTAGAATTGAACTTTCACAAACAGAATATTGAATCTCAGAGGTCCTTATGAAGTACAGCATTAAGAATCTAGTAGTAAAGTAAATTGGCATTACTGAAAAATCTCCGGCTCATTTCGCTATAGGCTGATTGTAGCAACTTTCCAGAAAAAAAGATAGAATAAAAATTTAATTTACTGAGAAGATAAAAATACGCTATTGAGTCCGAGATCGAATGGGACAATACACCAGGCCTTCTTACAGCTAATGACTGGAGGAAACATAAACAGTTCGAATGATCTCTCCTCAAATTATCATGTCCCTGTTGAACCTTGGTGCTAGAAAGCTTAAGCCCAAACATCATCTCTGGCTGACACACACGGACAAGTTCGTTAAGCAGATGTGACCAAAATGGAGATCAAACATCCCTGTCCGCATAAAGTTATAAATGGTGGACACTCACTCAGGACATACGGCTGCCCACTCCTTTACATTTTGAAACCGGATTTTTCTAAAAATGATACCATCTCCTGTCTATATTATATTTTATCGTTCCTCTAGTGGTTTAAAGAAAATAAGTGTAAACAGTTAGGAGATAGACAAAACTACCAAACATCGAAACCTTGACGAGTGCACTCCCTTAAAACACGATTTAATTAAGTTTTATGGTAATGAAAAACTAGAGCGCGTGAATTAAAAGAATGATTGAAACTACTAAATTCAAATATAGGAAAATAAGTGAAATTTCGGAAATGATTCGAAATCACAATAGTAACTGTATCCGGTCGTGTTTGGCCTGTCCAGAGAACTATACTACGCTGATATAGTGCACGACTATATGCGCAAGAGGGCCAACGATTGCGAGTACTCTAGTTCACATCAAAATATCTGCTCAGACTAGTAGATGATTTCTGGAAGTTTTTAATATCCTTCCTTAAAGTTGTTAAAAAATTGCCATTTTTGCAAGTATACCAACAAATTTACAAGGACTAGTAGCTACGGAGTTAAAATTTAATGGGCAGTGGTGAACAATAATGAAGTTTGATACCGTGGTTCTAACAATAAGTTGTATAAGACTAGTAATAACAGACTAGTGGAATCGTGATACAAATGGACAAGTTATGTATGGCATAGATCCTAACAGTTACTAATTTTAAAGCTAAGACTCTAGATAGTCGTTAATGTCCTTCACTTTATGCCAAAATTTTCAAATCCATTTAGCAGCGACAGGATGACACATGTTTCCTAAGACCCAGTTGCATCAAGGGAGCGGTTTGTGAAGGGGATGTGTGCGAGAGCAGTCTAAGAGGTCCTGCATTTACGAGACAATCAATAGTGTTGAAATGTGCATGGATGGTGTCCATGTCATCGGTCTAGATGAGTTATGTTCATCCATGCTTACGATCGGCCTGATAGTGAAGTGAAGATGATTAACAATCACCGATTATGAAGGTTGGCCGTTTGTAAGGCCCAGCTCTATCTAACCTTTGCTTCATATAAATTAACTCGCAAAACTTTCAGTACATCTCCAATGCATTGGTCTTCCCTAGCAAGCCTCCCAGTGGTTCAGCCTTCTCCTTTGTCACTATTTTAGTTAAAATTAATACAAAGGGAGAAAAGATAATTTTTGTAGAGAGTTTCGGAAAACGCGATCCTGATGAAAGTGAGGCAGGCAGTGGTACAAGAAGTTCCAATACTAAATAGTTAGACATTTCTTCCAACTAACTTTTCTGGCACCCTTGGGAGAGTACGAGCCATGTACTTGGTATCTTGACAGGTATAGGCTATCGATGACCATCTAGCTGCATTTAATGGGGTAAATGCAGCATTATTCGCTTAGAATTAATTCGCGATCCAAAGGAAATCTGGATATCTTCGACTGGGTGAAATTTTAAAATAAGAAACTACCTATGTTTTCAGTCTCTTTTATTCATTTGTGTCAATGAAGAGTCAATACATCTATGTTAATGCAGATATGCTTACCAAAACAGTTGAAGAAAAAAAGATTTACGATCGGAGTAAATTGAGGGTTTTATTTATTGCCACAATATTCACATAGTCCCATCTTTGTAACGAAATTTTATTGAGAACCAGGGAGAATTATGCAGAATTTCTGATTCATCAACTGGTAATGGTACTGTCAGGAACCAATGTGATTTCTTCTATTCACTTATTGTTACCAAAAATTTAGACTATAGAATGACTTTTAGCGTCAATTTCCTTCATCGTAAAAGCCTGTGTGCCTCTCCACCCTTATCTACCTGCCACACGCTGCTGCAGATCAGATGTCTATGCTCTCTTGAACTGTCAGCGGATTTACTGCATCAAACCATTTCCAAGCTTAAACGTTGAAATTTCGGACTTTATTTCAGGCTCAGAGGTTGCAATCTATGAAGCTGGCCATGCTGGATAATTTTCAAAGGCATCCAATAGTGATACTCTGCCGGTATTCTCAACTTAGGATCAAACAACAATTTTTATAGAAGAACTAAGCGGCCCAGAGAGTCAATGAACTTCTCGGATCATTTTGTCTTGTCTTTCCTTTTTGCTGACTACTGAAACACAAGCATGCAGCTAGTCGCCACCCATTCACTTCCCTATCTTGGACCTCAGGGATTGGCCAGCAATGCTGCTAAATAAATCGTTGTTCTGCTCATTCTCGGCGGACAAATATCCTGCGAAACTGTCGACTGATGCATCTGCCTCTGACATGCTTTTTGACTTTCAATAGTGTCATAAAATAGACTAAGATTAAAATAGCACATACAATTTATTTTATTCTTTCCAGCAGATTAGTAGCTCTTTCTTTAGATGCACTTATGTAAATTGTAAAAAATGAGGCGAATGGTGCACTAGCTCATTACATTAAAACATTCCGAAATATTCCAAATGAAAAACGAATGCGAAACAAATGAGTTAAACTGACTGTGCACCCGATATTTACACGGACAATGGAAGAAAAGATTCATTCAGTAAATTATTGAAAAGCAAAACTGATTGCCTACTAGCCTTGCCAGAGTCGCTCTTAAGTAAGCCTCAGTTTGAAATCAATCAGCAATTCAAAAAGCCCAAGACTCAGAGCATTAACCTAAGCAAGACAGATAGACAAACCCAGTTTACGATTGAGATGTTGTTCATAAGGCAATTTTGACATAGGAGTGTATTTCCTAATTCAAAGCTAAACCAACAATCTTGACATTACATCATCTCGATCTTACCCATTCCCTGCCTTGGGAGTTACTGGACCCAAATTGGCTGTTTAATAGATGGCTATTACGGCTTAGTAGCATGAACGAGTTAATCTAATAGATGAGGTAATAATCTGAGGCAAGTGCATTTCTTAATCCCTGACTCGCTTTCCTTTATTTGGGATAAGCAGGTAACCAGGAATTGCCGGCTTGGTTATTAGTAGATATGAGTCAAAAGGACCCAAAGTTAAAAATCTCTGTTACCAAGGTGCTATCATGAATGAATAGGTCTAAACTCATCTAATAGGACCCCTACAATGCGATGTGGGAAGCAAATAATGGTCGCAGTAGAAAAGGTGGATGTGTTCATATCTCTATGCAACCCTATAAATATTAGAGGATCTACAAATAGGTTAGTAGATAAACAAGGCAAGCGAAACGTTTAACATCGTTTCATAAGCCTATAATGAAAATGAGCAATAATTAAAGTTTAATGAAAGAACGAAAATTATATGTCCCTAAGTTCTTTGGATAAATTAAATATCATCTTGATCTAACGAACCAGGTTGTTCTTGTTCTCATCGTGCACTACTTGATGGTCCCTCCTTCCTTCCAATATCCACCACAGAAAAGTCAGCATCATTAAAAAGTCGGGGACATTCATTTAATAAATGAACTGACAAGAGGGAAAGAGAGAAATAAGTGTGAAGGTGGGACTGGACAAGATATTGCCAGGAGCCAGTTTTATTACTACTTCGCCTTCTAGCTCAGCTCACTAACGCTGTCCAGAAGCGTCGGTCTAGTCAGGGATGGTCGGGCACAATTTCGAAGCACTAAATGTTGCTCTTCGCTAGTGGTTTCTTGTGAGTTAGCTCCACTGGATTCAAAGAAGAGTATTAAAATCAGATATACAGAGGGATGAAGGTTTAGCAGGCCTCTAAAATGAGCTGGATTCGAGGACTTAAGATTGCTGGATTTGGAATTCATTCTCACCGCAATGGAGGATGCTGTGATTCTCAGTATGTCTGATTTCATTTAGGAAACAAACAGTCTATACTTTTTGCTGTTACTGCCATTAATTTTACTATTTTAAAAATGACAAAAATTGCGCAAAGGCAAGTAATGAAGGCCATAACGGTTTTTTGCAGTCTGGAATTAAACAGACCCGAAAGAATTAAACAAATACTGTAACCCGTAGTAGGTAAATTTCGTCGGCTCACACGGATAACCATGGGCACTGTCTGCAGTTTAGACAGGCCGAGGTGAATGTGATTAAAAAAATGTTTCGAGAGTTGAGACAGAGCTTAAAAGGACTATCGTGAGATTTATCCGCAGTTTAGAAAAGAGGCAGCATGCCGGCTAGTACAGACGTAATAGTCTTTGAAGCTTAAGATGTTAAATGCCAGGTAAAGATCTCCCTTTAAGAGCGATCACTGGTCCATAAGCATGATTTTGCAAGTAAAATCTCACCAGCAGATAATGCTTTGGTAGATTTTAAAGATTGAAGGAGTATTGGAAAGAATGAACCCAAGGTTGCAATACCATAAAAAATACATGGAGACACCTAGAGGTTTGTCGATAAACAGAATTTCCCACTTTCGACCTAGAGCCAGTAAAGCCTAGAATCAGCCTTCTTTCATAAAACAGATAGCAACTCAACAAACATATAGAAGCTTTACTGGATATACCAGATGGCTCTCCGACGATACATGGTGTTAAGTCCCAATCTATTAAACATTTGGAAGATCGCATCCTTTCCTGAGTAGGAAACTTACATCCTCATAATTCCGCAGGTGTTTGCGCTGAATATTGAGCTGATTTTACTCCAGCAGTCTTAGAAGTGTTCACATACACCACACTTCCCCTTCAAACGATTAAGGACTTATTTATTCATGAGTGACTACAACGAGAATGGATTAGTACTGATTATCACACCTGATTCACGATGTAGAAGATAAATTGTAAGATGACTATTTAAGCCAGCCATCAAAAGGAGGACGAGATATTGTCTAAAATGCTTGTGATACTTCCCTTATGAGTGGAACTTCCACTAGGACCACAATAAAATGGAGATTACAGGACAGATGAATAGTGCAAAAGAAGTCAGTAATATTGCCGTTGATCTTTGTGATTGCATATCATATTCCCTCTAACATCTGCAGAGATAAGTACTAGAGAACATTATCATCGGAATTCGGGCTCTGTCGCATGAACTGCATGCACGGGCCTTTAGGCCAAAGCTTCCCTTTAATGACGATCGTAGAGGTCAGTTTTGCTCACAAGACTAAGAGGAGAGTTGAGAAAGGTGTTCAGCTGATTTTTGTGACAAATTCACCAGTACCAGTGAATGACCTCAGCCGAACTCTCAGGATCTTCACCCTTCTACGGATTACTATGCATGGCCGGGAGCTGTCCAGAAGGACAACAATGTCTGCGCTGCTAGTACAACAACTTTTTCTGAGGAGAGCCTTCCCGGAGATAGAGTGGAACCAGAATCGTAGTGGAGGAAAGGAGCTATGAGAGATCTACGGAGTAATGGGTAGGCAAAGTTAAGGCACGGCTTTGAGTAGTGGGATTACTGTAGTTAGTATTATAGCTTAAATAAGCAGGTTTACAGACTGCGAGGCTAAATATATTTAATCACTAATAATCCCTTTATTCCAATATTTAAGACGGACCATTTTCTTTCAGTTTGTGCAAACCAAGAAATCAAAGAAATAGGTGGTTTTAAATGTTTGAATTGACATCAAGGATGAACTTTAGCGAACAACTAAACGTCATCGCGGCAATGTAAAGCCCAGAGGTGGGCAACAACTGTTTTATCTGCTTGCACTTTCGTCAACAGAATTCGTTGCCCATCTGTTGTGGTATAAATTCGAGGCAATCGTATTCACGAATGGTATAAACAGAATGACGAATAGAGGAAACATTTTATAGCAAGCATCTTACGGTATAGCCACGCGAATTTCTTTCCGCTTCTCCGGAGGATAAAACTTTTTATGCGTAGCTAGCATTAAGGGTGGAATAGGAGAAGTCAAACGTGCTCCAGCAGAGACATCAGAAAGTGAACTTCTGAGCCTAGCTCACTGAGCCGATCGGAAGACTGCATCTGGGATTTTAGGGGAGAGTATGTGAGCGCAACTTTAACAGCCAAGGGAACTTGTGCACTTTGAAATAAGCAAGCTCAACGGATGTGGACGGTAATTTCAGGAAAACAGTTGTACAGTTAAAAATCCAGTCTTGTTAATTTATAGCCACAATAGAATGGCTGAGAACTACGGGTGAAGTAAAAGTTTGTTAAAAGGCAACTAAGAGCTGCTGGTGGCAACCAATTTGACAAGCTGCTAGTGGGGTGGTCAAGATCCCCAAAATAGATCAAAAGGATGCATAAAGGCGACAAAGAAGCAAAATATAAAGGGACGGAGAGCAGCAACAGAAGTGACCGGTCAACTGCACGGTGTGTGGGTTAACTGAGAGCCAGTGCAATGCCTTTTAATATGTTGGGTGGTCCAGTCCGTACAAAAGTTCAGTCAAAGATGCGATAGGGTGAGAACTAAATGGATGAGCGAGCACGTAATATCCTTCGCATGTTTAATAATGATGTAAAAACGGAATCTTGGAAGGCGGAATTGTTCTTTTGCCTAGCAACCGGAGCTAGATACTGTAACTCGATGAGTTTGACTTTGTGCTTCTACCTATGGTCTGTTAAGAGACGAAAATTCCCTTTCAAGTCGAAAATTTTATTTTATACAATGGTGGACTAGAGTAAACCAGCAATTTTGAGAGGGACAAATTAAGGCCCACTTTATTCATGACCACAATCAGTGGATTAGTAAAGTCGGCATTAGAAAATTGATTAGAACTAGCTTTTACTCTATTAATACACAGTCCTACCTCCAAGTAATTCAAATTAACCTAACCGAATTTATATAGAATGAAGTTTGACTAGTTTTCTTCCGGATTCATTATTAAAGTTTCTAAACATGAGTAGATTGCATGCACAAATTTGCAAAGTTTACAAAAAGGAATAATATAAAGGAATTTTTCCATTATTTGGAATCACAAAAGCATCCGATGACAATTTTAATGCACGCAGGTGCTTAGTTGTGAGACTTAGGCGTGAGTAGGATCAATTTTACTGAAAACGACAACTCTCAAGAGCCTGAGATCTATGTATAGAAAATCAGGACAGAACCTTGTGGTTATAAAATAGCTAGTGCTCTATTGTATTCTATTCAGGACGCCCATCTCGTTACCGCACAGCAGGATACCCACAATCAACTCACTCCCTCCCCCTGCAGGGCAGTCGTTATCAAAGGAACCCTTGTCAACAGGTGTTTAATCCCATGCCTTTCCATGGGTTAGACCAGCGAGCACTCAGCTCCGGCCCAGCTGTTTGGTCACGTCCGTGAGGAGTGACCGTCTTCCTCTTGGCTAAATTATGTCATTTTTTCTCACACAATGACCAGTGGATCTTTTCGTGTACAGTTAGGCAGATTTTGATATTTTCCATGTATTTAATAGTGAAATCGACGCCTCTTATAGAAGGGCTGGTGCACCACAAATTTGGTTTAATCTACCATTCTGATGTATAATTTCGACAAATTTTTCAAAGAGGATGGATTTTGTCCATAGAATGAAATACGAGTACATGAGTTAAGTTGCACAACCTACATGAAAACACCGAGAGGCCACTGGGAAGAAAAATGCAATCAAAAGTTCAGGACATGCTGCCCATCAGATCAGCCGAAGTACGACTTTATAAAAACTTCTAGATCATCCAGGCTCATCACACAGTCTAATCAGTAACTGAACTGTTCTAAGCTCTAAACACCTGCAGTAAGCGCCCCTATTTTGGCTGCGTTAACTCCTCTCGAGCACGAAGCTATATAGTTTGTTTTCTTCCTAGCATGAATGTATTCCACTCTCTACCTTTTTGTCCTCTGAAATATTCAGAAATTTATTAAGTTAATTTTTCTAGCTCGAAGACGTAGGAGTTAATATTTCTTTTTTAAAATTAATTTTCGGTCCCTCAGAGGATTCTTAAAAGCTTTAAAATAAAAGCCCTATCAAGGATATCGTCAGCATCACTAACATAATTCTCCAAGAAAAAGTATCATGATACTGAAAATTGGCAAAACCTCGAAACCACTGTTAAACTACTGACAAATAAAGCAGCTTGCAAAGGACAATATTTTGTTTTGAACAAAGTCGGTCTGTGGGAAGACTTTTTTGTAGCTCATGCATAATCACGCCAGCTAGCTCACAAGGAGAGTGTGAAAAAAAAAGAATTCTAAATGGTCTCTTTCTGCGATTCCTGTCAGCAAGTCGATACAGCGAAATCGCATACAGAGATCAGACAGAATATATAATTTGAACTGAATTTTAAAAACATAGTGGTTACATTCCAAACATATGGGATGGTATCTTGTCTACTTTATCGATCGATCCAGGGAACTCAGTCTGGCGTACAGAAAATTCCAATGTTTCATTTTAAAGAATGTGAAGCAGACGATTTACATCCACTAGAAAAAATTCCTTTCTAGTCGAAACAATTATTTCTATTGCCGCGCAATGAAAATAAGCAGTTCTGATACCCATGCTGAGTTGTTCACTGGAGTGTCTGCTACTACTACCACCGCAATAAATTTTAAGACTGAAAATGCCTTTATAAATATATTGGCTATTTAAGCAGATAGTTCGTTGTTAAGATCTGAAGTTTGCAATTCATCGATAATATTTTGCAACAGAAAACTTGCTTTGCTCAAAATATGCTTTGCTTCCCAAAATTTCGGCCTTTATATATCTTACTTAAACGCATTATGCCTACGGAAATTGATGTTGACTTGCATTCTCAATTTCAAATTTAGTAAATTTCATTGTATTGCAGTATTTTCGTAAAATGGTTTGAATTACTGCTTTTAGATCTATGCATAACCACAAGCCTTTTATATTAAGCTCCATTTATATGCTTATTTAAGAGTAAAATCATATGCAGATGGCAATGACAAAGGCCTTTGCAGCCTAATTTATTAAAAATGTTGTCGAATATCTCCATTTTCTGAGCTTGCCATTGCAAGCTTCAGACAAATTCACACATTAGTCTTAAGCTACTGATTACGGAAAATCGTTTAATTCATCTGCAAGGTATCAATGGTGCCAAGAAACTTATTTGAACTCATTCAATGTTTTAGTTGAGTCCTAAATTGAGGTAGGCACTTTCACGTATTTTTAAAATCGATGTAAACACAGGTACAGGTTTCTAAAGGAAATTATTTTACCAGTTATCCATTTTTCCTTCATTACTTAGGGTCGTTATCCATTAAGTAAGAAAAATCCTCACCAATACCCTTGCTGTCAATAAAGTGATGTTCATTTATTTAAGTCTGAACTCTGATCAAATCGTTGTTTTCACCTCACTAAATAAGCCAATCAGAGGGGCCTATGCGCTGATTGGTCGAAACTCCATAGCCAATTTGCCAGCTCTGGCTGACCGGGAACATGGAGTAAACACTCGTGGTTTCGATAAGTTGAGACATATTTCAGCACATCAAAGTAGCAGCACGGATATTTATAGGCACAAAACACCAAGCCATTCGGAATTAACAACAAATCCATGTAAGTTAATTTTGAAAAAATTTCATAGAACGAGAAGCCTCGTTCCAAACAGTTGTGTTATAGTTAACTATTCATATTTATGTTCAGCGGTTTTTAACATTATCATAGGGTTATGCAATACTTCAGCCCTAAGTAGGCACGATATTTCCAGGACTAACTCGAAGAAATAGGGAGTAACTAATCATTTATGTAATTACATATCACATATGACCTTTTCGTTTGATGAGCAGTGGCCTACTGGGGAGGGTAGTGGAGCGACTAAGCACATTGTAGTCATAGTAACTTCATCAAGGATTGGTGCATGTCGTGGTACACTTTCACCTGGTAACCATTACTAGTCATAGTGGTCTTGTTTTGAGGTAGGTGTTCAAAATCACATATTAGGCCTTGTGCTCTAAAAGATAATATGGTAATATTTGTCTATTTATCATCGCCTCATGTTGATCGACAAGCCATCTTTCTAGAAAAGAAGAATGGACACCGAAGACAGACTCCAGTAATTGCAGTCGAGGAGAAACTCTCATCCTCGTACACTCTCGGACGCAACTTCTCACTTCTGCCGACCCCAATGCCGATAGAAAATATGGTCAAAAGTCAGTCATCGCTAGTGAGTTTCGCTTTTAAACGTTGCGAAAACGAGCAATAGAAAATAAGCAAGAGTAAGGCAAAATCTATTGGGATTTGACAAAATAGAGGCCGGTATTTACCTTTGGTGATAACAGCAACCGGTAACAACTACTTACTTCTCATCAAGGTCATTCGAGTGATCTCTATGCAGGGAATAAGTAGTGCAGCTGGCGAGATTATAGGTGATAAACTATATAATAATTTGTTTAAAAGAAAACTTTTATGAGTGTCGGGTGTTTGAGCCAATAAACACCAACTTATCACAGCCTCTCATTACCTCTTTAGTAGTTCACGTGACTCAGTTATTAGGGGCTCTCATATCCTTCGGATCTAGTATGATTCCGCCAACCATATGGCACGGCATTATGTCGCCTGAGACTAAATTAAAGTCAGGAAAGGATTGAATCCCTGTTACCATCACTAATACTAGCGACTAATAGCACACAGGCTGAACGTATTCACCACTAGCATCGGTATAATCTCTATTGGATTGCTCAGGTATGCTTGAAAACTCACTAAACTAGCCTAGTAAAATCAAAGCGATCTACGAAAAACGTCTAGATGTTGGCCAGATTCGAAGTAGGGGTATCGAAGCAGGCTAAACATGAGGCTTGTTTAGCGAACAGTGCAGGCAGGTAGTGCAGTTGGGTGTGTGTGTGTGTGTGCGGACGCGTGGTCTGCTTGTTAGTTTACTGAAACACACACCACCTTGTCCGTGTAGGTCGAAGAGAAGATTGTTAAACTCTCTGGTCGGTGCTGGAGTGAGAGACTGAGCGGGAAGAAGCACGAGGTACTATTACTAAATTATGCAATCTTTAGAGGAGTAGCCAGGGTTCAGAATGAGTCAACAGATGCCTTTTACTTAGAATGAACCACAACGTATCTAGATGCACCATAGAAAAACAAGAGTTCCACAATGATTCCAGTTCCTTTGGTCGCCTTACTTATTTCTTGTATCCGTTCCATAAAGGATAGCTAATTACTACCATGCTTGATGCCTTGAAAACTACACACTTCAAGCTGTGATCATTTCACCTTTTGTTAAGTTTGGTAGAGTAGATTCACCTTCAATAGTGGCTGATGAACCTTAATCGAAGCTCTTGGATAACTTCTAAAACATCTTGAGCTTGAGTTGAAATGAAAGATTTAAACAAACTGCCAAAAAGGCTATTTAAGCCCTTTGAAGATGTCATTTAATAGATAGAGGATGGTAAACTTATGCATCAGTGTATCTAACCTGTTGTCTGAGGTGTCAGACTCAATTTTAAGCAAATCAAATTCAACAATGCTGCCATTGAACGTATAGGTAGAAGAGTATTTTAGATTATTCCAAGTAGGCAAAATGTATTTACTACCATCTAATAGGTTTCGACTTGTATACGGTAATATTTGGGGTACCCATGACAGGAATAGTAGCAATACCTTCCAAGACACTTATTGGGGCCCGGCATCGTATGTATTGAAACTGTTATGTTTCTCACTGCACAAACAATAAGGAGGGCTCACTCAGCAGACTCAAGCTGTACATCACAGGAGAGGGGAACCGAACGACTTATTAGTAGGCTCATGCAGGGGCATGCATTTGTGAAAGCCTCTCCTGAGCAAAGTCAAGAAATACAGAGCCACTTCTACTGACGACACCGTTACACATTAGCCCCGTGGCTGTTGATAATCCTCTATTGCACCGTTAAATGTTAACCCCTAACTAACTTTCTTAAAAATCGCAATATAAGCATATCGACCCAGTGTTGCAGTGGAAGAGAAGCGTGAAATCGGAGTGGGTTTTAATTAAATAAGCTTTTATCTGCTTCTCACGAAATTTGATGGGTTTAATCTAGGAAGTTCGCCGCACATGTGCCAAAATACTAAGACGTAAATGCATTTTAACATTGAGTGGTCACGTGGTAAACAGTTTATCAGGAACATCATCCAAATGATTCGAAGATAAATAGGAAAGGCGCTGAAGGAATATAGCAAAGAAGCATTCGTAGCTACTCCATTTAGTTGGAAACTGATAATAAAAAGCACTAAATTGTTCTTTTCCCGTTTAATACTGGTACAAGGAGCTCACGATGACTTTGACAGTCTCTTTAACAACAAATTTGCTTGAAAACTAAAAAACGGATTAAAAGCAATTCAATTTACAAGGAAATAACACTCGAGGTACCGCCAATATAACGTCTGTCACAGCCTTTGAACAAGCCCATTTGACAACAAAGTGTTTATTGTCCTTCGACAGCGCTTACCCTATACATGATACTGAATAGGCTAGTTTAACTCCAAAGATTTCGACGGAGAGCAAACATTGTCAGGGTATGGTCAAAAATATTGCCTGACAACTATTATGGGGAAATTAACCTCCTCGTCGCTTGTATGAAAAGTAACAGAGCCTTTCTTTGAGTGCAAGCTACATTGCAGAGGCTGAAACACCCAATTCAACAAACCTCTCCAAAACCAGGGTCTTTCCACACTGTTTTTCGCGGATTGTGATGAAATCGGCTGCTGCAGTCTGATCAGATGTCGTGGTGCTCTCTTCCAGCAACAGACTTGCCGTAGTTCCCAGTTCACGTCGGGGGGGTTGCTGCTTTCACGGTGCCATAATCAGGATACAATGTGTTCTTCGCCTGATAAATTGGAACGATTCCAGTCATCATACGTTCTCATTTGAAAATGTAAAAGGAACACATTTAAGACACAGCAGGATACAACAATTAACTGTTATTCAGTGTAACTTATTCCAAACACCCTGTACATGCTGTACCTCTCAATGTGATGCACTAAATAGCTTAATTAAAAGTTTAGCATTGGTTGAAGCCTGTCTAAGCATAAACAGCATAATAGTCGGTGATGGTTTTGAGATACACTCAGCTCTTAATTTTTACCATATTATCATGATCCAAAGAGTCTCATGATGCCCCCAAATTTCTTGTAATTGTTCACTGAAAATTCCCTCCTAAAAACATGTATTAACGGCTCCGTGGAGACGTGATTTCAGAGCATCTGATTCTCTAAACCAAGAATGACACTGCAACCATCAGATAAACTGTGTGCGCTGATGTTTTCAACTGAAATCCACGGTGTTTTGTATTTTGTGTACACTTACAGAGACCAAATGACAATGCGGCATCACCGACGCGATTTTGCGTGCAAACTAGGAACTGTTTTGTTGTACGAATGGTAAAAGTAACCGACAGAAAGATTGTTCACTCCGCCATAAATACGGAGTATAGTGGAACTTCAACTCCGACGGAGTATTCTCGGTCGTTTCCACAGGATCCAAATGCTCTGCAAAAAGCACACAAGACAATTCTCGATGCTGTGAGAGATAAGAACCCGGCGGTGTTCATCAGTTTTCAAGCCCAACTCCCCGCCATTTCTGCAGAGTGTCCGTCGATTTCTGTAGATCCGGTCAATCAACAGACAAAAGTACCAAATCAACACTTCCATTGTTTTGACCGGGGAGTACGCCTTGCGTTCAGTTGTCAACTCATGGGAAACGGACTAAAAATTGAGGACTTCTATGATGGACCGATCGCCCCATTAGTAAGTCTCCCTGCTCACTATTGTCGTTTTAGTTAATTACAGCTGTGTTTATTCATAGTCCTGGCACGGCAGTAAGCGAACACCACAGTAACCTATCGGCTTAGTGAGTGAGCATCTGCCAATACTTATCTACAGTGGAAGAGTGGAATTTGAATAATGGGGATTTGAGGAATGGACGGCTAATTAGTAGTCGATCTTCTCAAATGTACGTCTATCTTCTCTAAACCACGAGGGGACCGACACAGCAAGAGACCCCCAGGAGATGGAGCATATGTTCATTTGACAAGACCAAGATGCAGCTTTTGAGTATGAGATCATGGAAAGATGTCTAGTACTTATAGTGCCCAATTAGCAAGTTCGATCTGCGTTATGCTTAGGGCATGAAATTCTACAAATCAGCTCAGTGCATGTGATGATACGTAGGCGTCAACCAATAACGAGGTGTGGGCGACTTGTGAGACTCCAGTACAAATTGTTTGTAAAACAATTTATAAACACCTCGTAGATGGCACTTTACTAAAGTAGGAATGCAATATGCTACTCCATGACTGATTTTCTCCAGCTCAGCAGTTGGGAGAGGAGCTCGCAACGACCGGGCTTCCTCCTCGAGGTCATGAGCGGGCTGAAGAAGACCGTGGATTTCATGCTAGAACTGCTGCGGTCAAATGGCTTCAGCAGCGTTATCCCAGAGCACGACTACACCTTCTACCCATTCACTCTGCAGACATTCGTCGGGTAAGAACGCTTCCGCTTCTTCGTTTTTACTGGTTGATGCTGCTCAATCCATGCGCTAGAGGTAAGTCCTTCGTACGAAAGTTGCAGAGAGCAAGACTTTTTACGCCTTCCTGCGTATAAAATTGTACTAGGGGTGAGAAATTTTTATTTCCTTTATTTACCAATGATTATGAGTTAAACAATGTTCATTGTTATGCCTGTTCTTTTTGAATTTTTGACATCATAAAGTGAAGTAAATAAGAGCCTTATTTACCGTTTTATTTGCAGCTTAAAAATTTGGCCCGAATACAATGTTTTGAGCTTCTGAACTAGAGTCAAAGCAGGCATTGCAGGTTATTTTCATGAGAATCGATTCATTTTATTCAAAATCAGCCAATCACTAAAGGCCCAGAATAGTACATGAATCAAAAGCTATTTTTGTTCGGGACATACTCTACACTCTAAGTTGTAGTTTTTACTTCAGTGAACGTCATGTTCCCCCATTGAAAAATCTTTAAAATATTAGGGAGTTATAAGATTAAAATATTAGTAAGAAAGGCCCTTCACATTGACCTGCATAATCGGGAAGTCTAAATATCCTAGCTCGTCCTATTTTAATTTTTAAGTCCGAAAAAACACTTCATTTCCCAAAAACTTCTTGAACGATAAATTTACATGACTGTGGTCTACTGACCCAACCAAGAGAGAACCACAAACGACCAGGCGGTATCGCCACCTGATTCATGAGTAGAAGAGGGGTGTTATTTATCAAGTTGGGGAAGCTCTTAACGGTGGAAAACTGAATGAATTAACCCGTCTCATGAAGACGCTCGATATTTAAGCTTTGTCCGGTATTCGGTTTCAAATTAAAATACTTGCGGATTTTTCGTTAAACCTCCCCCCACTAATCCGAAGTTAAGATCAAAATAATCTCAGAGAAACCTCAGTTGTTTGACGTGGTCACTACATTGAAGCACTGAAAGCAGCCGATTACACTTTGGATGAGGTACAAGATAGTCATTTGTGTATTCTCATGGAGCTACAACATTATAAAAGCAATTTCTCGAAAATCTCCATTAAATTATTTTTCTGGTAGTAAATTAGCTAGAATTGATGACCGCCTATTAGTGGATTCGTCTTCGAATCAGGCAGGAGCCGTTTATTATGTTTCAAATGTAATGGGACGATTCATAAATCAGGCATAGGGTTGATTGGATGGGTCAGAGTGATCTAAATTTTAGTCATATTACAAAGCGAAGGAGAGCTGTATTGATCATATAGCCAATTGAATAGAAGTGTGGTAGAAAATGTGGGTGAAGCGCATTTAATCATCAAAAGGGCAATATTATCTTTGGTGGGTGATGGCCTTTAAGATGGAACCATATGCTTAAACAGCTGAAGTGTTGCCATGGTACCGGAGAGCTCTTTCTGACCTAAGATTACATTATTTCTGGAATTAATTTATTCCATTATAGCTTATTTAAGGTAAAGGAAACATAATAAATGTTGATTAATAAGATTATGATGATTTATAAGCGAATAACTTTATCTTAAAAGATTATTAGAATGCTATCATCTAGGTTTTAATGTTTATGGCAAAAGGTAGTCACTAGCTTTGAAATTTTAGACCTTTTGTTTAGGCCATAGCCTTGAATTTTCTTGAATGCTTATGAAAACCGGACTCGTAAAAAATCTTTTCAAGCTAATTGAGAGCATTACTGGGCTTTTTGCGTAAATTGTACTTGGGATGTTTAATCTGGTTTCAAAGCATTTAAACATTTTTTTAAACCAACTCGAATGTTCATTTACATAAATTGTTTATGTACTCCAATCAAAGTGATTAAATTTATTTTGCAGAGTAAATGCAACAGTTTATTTCATGGCTTGCTGCACTAGCTTAACATTGACAAATCTACAAAAAACTCGTTTTAGTGGATCAGGTACACTTGGGTCTTCATCGAATCAATCAGAAGTAACCACGACTGGCACAATTTTACCCAACCCTCAAGGACTGAGTCCCTCTGTGCCTGTGCTTCTGTACAGCGGTAATCCCGTCTTCCAGGTAGCCAATTCATCTATTTCGAGTCCAATTTCGATCCCAGCAGCCAAGAATGGCAACCTCCCCTATCGTCGGACATCAGCAATACCGATGTCTCAGGGGATTCCCTTGCAAAACAGTAACTTCTTAACCTCAATTGCCAATGCCTCGAGACCACTGTCCGCATACGGATCATACGGCGACGGTAGTCCGATCGACAAACTCAACAGGAAGATTTGGGATAGGCAGATTTCGTTCTCCGCCGGGGAGTACGGATCACCAATTCACAACATGTCTGAGTGCAGTGCTTTCGGTATGCTTCTGACACCTTCAAAAATCACTTTAATAAGGATCGTGTAATCTTGGCTGCAGGGTCTGAAGGAGTCATCTATTTGATTCTGCACTGCTAGTTGAAGACGTAAAAATGCACTTCTCTTCTAATTCCTTTCAACAGAGGCCCAAATACAGGATCTACGTCAAGGCTCCAACTATGCCTCTTCAGTGAATAGCATCAGTCATGCTGAGTCGAGTGAGATATGTGCCGATCGGGTTTATGGAGGTGGTCCATCGATTGCCATCTCCGCCAGCCCGAACAGCACCTGGCTCTCTCGACGCGCTTCACCCTTCTTCCCCACCCTAGAGGAGGGGGATGCGGACAGCGCCTCACAGAGTTTCCTCAATGTGACCGCCACAAACTGCCTTCCGGTGAGGAAGGCATCCACTGCCTCTGCTGTACTGCCGAACAAGGAGAACGATCTCATAAACGTAGTAAGCAGAGTTTTCTTTTCCTCATTTTTAAAGGGTGAAACATCAGCGAAATGATCGCCTAGAAACATCAGATAAAAAATGTTATTTGAAATCACTACTTGAATTTAAAGTCATTCGTAAACTTATCAGGATGACATTTATATCTATCGAAAGCTTTAAATAATCTGAAAGTATGGATTTTTGATTGGAGGACACCTTTTGACATAATTGTCTTGATAACATATAAGATTTAGTTCTAGAAATGATCTGAAATCACTTATTTCTTTGTAGATAACAAAGAAGCAGTTCTTGAGCTCTTGGTGAAAGTTAATGAATAAAAATGTTTACAAGCATTCGAAAGTCTTGACGTGCTCAGGAAGGATTTTAGAAATCATCAAACTTTTCTGCCCTGGAACTTCATGATGAATACTTTTGCTTCACGATTAGACTGCTAGCTATGATTGGAGAACATCAAAGTGGCTACAACCAGAATATATCATTTCAAGAGCTTGGGTGTATTTCTATTTAGTATTATACACGAGTCGGCGATTTTTGGCTGGAACGTTTTCTAGGTATCAGAGGTAAATGTTCAGTTCCTGAGCTGTGAGTATACGTGTGAGAAATGTGTTCGCAGTCGACAATAATCTGTATATTTGAGTCAAACAACTGAAATGTGACAGTGGAAATCAATGTAGAGTAGGAAATAACATTGTATCCCACCATACCTCCCCTTTATTGCGATCGTCCAAACCACCCCTTTTTGTGAATGAAAAACCTCACACGCATGTTAAATCTCAAATAGAGTCTCTCCACTCTAATCTCGATGAAATTGAATTTCTGCCTCTATGTTTACAAGTTATATTCCCCTGTAATGAGAAGAACAGGGTATCTTAATAATACAATTTCCAAAAATGCATCGCTCGTCGTTCCTGCCTCAGAGCATTATATGATCAAACTGTTTTAAATAATTTCAAATAAAACCTAAATGTGTTAGGCTCCTTGGTTTATGTATGGGGTAATAGAATGGTGTGAAAATTGAGAGTATTTTAAATAAGTCAAAAATACTTACAAATGATCGATCATTTTGGATAGAGCTGAGGTAAGATTAAACACACTGCCTCCGGCGTAGTCAAACGAACGTGCCTGACACACCCCCTTAGTAAAACGTGATAGATGAGAACCATTTGAAGACATTCACAGATACTAAACCTTACATTGTGTGCAAATATGTACTTTAAAACAGAAAGTTGCCGTAAACTTCACGAAGTATTAAAATGAATTTTCTATTTGCGTCATTCTGTTAACAAAATTCCCGCACTCGGATTGATTCAAAACTATTCTGTGTGCTATTAAAATGCAGTTTCGAGGTGCATTTGCAAATCACGCTTTTATGCAAGGAATTGAGTTATTTAACCATTCCGCAAGTCTTATCAAATTACCAAATTTCCTTTACATTTTAAATAGGATTCCAAGTATTACTGCGGCAGTACTTTTCACCAAATGCGCTTATTTTATCATGAACATTATGCTGCCAATTAACTAAGTTAATGTCTCAAATGAAACCTTTCACTATATGGAACAGCATGAAACGGAATTAAGAAGTATAATAGTTTAAGGTAAGATTAATTTGTATGCAATTCCAACATACCATAGGCCAAGTTATTATGCTTTAGGCTGATATCTATCACTGATTTTTAACAAATTTGTCCATGAACATATCTGCAAATGCAGGAGTGCCTCTTGCAGCCAAGTGTCGTCCACGTGCTGGGATCGATTTCCTCAGGTCCTATTTCTTTCTCTGTATTAACTGAAAATAAGAATGCACGAAGGGACAAGATTAGGTATAGTGAATTCCAGTGACGGAATTCCTGGAATTCGATTTAAACCATGCGACCTGACAGTCACTGAATAGTCTTCTACTTTACCGAAGAAAAATTTCAAATTTACTCATACATTATTTTGCGTCGAATAGAAGAAAATGTTTGTTGAATATTGTATGTGTGACCGATTCCGTCAGAATTCTAAGCAATTTCTGGTATTTCTAAATAAATAGTTTCGCAATCGAAACAGTGGGCTTGTCACATGTTCATGCGCATGTCTCGAGGGAAGCAAGCTAGTGAGCTATTTAATAGGAGCATGTTTTCGATTTGAGATAATCAATGAGGTGGCTGATCGCCTACGTCAAAGCCCACACCTGCCGCTAATCGTGATGCCTACAATGGCTCCTGGAGCTCCTCCAGTCATCTACCAACTGCCATCTCCTGATGTGATTTTCGTTGGGCTCCCCGCCACAATAACACCTTATGGTCGTGAAAAGCCGCGTATCATCACTTCTCCAGCCGCCAGTTCGGCTTTTGTGGTAACCTCGAAGCTAGCGGTGAACAATGCAGCCGGTGTGCGACCGGTAAATTACACTGCGGAGCGGACAGAATCTTCGAGGTTTACCGTGACGTCCCCGCATCCCGGGTGCATCTTAGGGGTGTCCGCTGAGGGGGACCTCTATGAATTCAAATTGAGTTGAACACACAGACGTGAAGGCAATAAGGCAACCAAATATGGACCATTGCTCACCAAAAACTTTTATAGAAAGATTATGCACAATACATTAGATGATCTAACAAGGTTGACATTTTCCAGGATGAAGGAGACCAATAAAAGTTTGATAATGCAGAGAATTTGGGAAAATAAGTAATTCTTCGTAAACTGCAGTGTACGTAACTAGATGTCATCGCCTCCTGAGATACAGCCAACATTTTGATTGAGTGGTAGTGTAATGCCCTCGTTAAACTAAAGCTACGTTCATCATGCAGAATTATCCTATTACTCAGTAACTGATTCAATAATTTCAATTTTTCGAAAAATGTGAATTTAGTTTTAACTTTTACAACGAAATGTGGTTGCATCTTTGTTTTACTAAATGAAATACTACACAATTAGATAGATTTTTAGTAACTTGAGCACGAAGCGAATTGTGAACGGTCCAAATGCAAATGCCATCTGGAAATATTAACCACAATCCCACTCAGCAATAGAAATTCCATACTCTTTATTCTCTAAAGACCATTATTTTGATAAAATAAGAACAGACCAAGCTTGGCAAATATCGAGCACTTGAATCAAAGCATGATCTAAAGCTAAAATCAATTTGTAATTCCTCAATTATCAAGGAGGAAAGTTTCCTTTCAGGGTTTTGACCAGCTTTCATTTATAATTTATTGTGCATGCAATATCTACCTATTTGTGCAATTTCAATTACATTCCTATTTTATTGTCTGGTGTCTTTAGTTTACGTGGTGGTGTGGTATTAACCATTGTTCATTTCAGGGTTTATTAATAAAATGCTCTTAATTCCAAACCAAATCTTCTACACTTTTAGGTCATAAGTATTTATTCTTCAGTATGAATAGCCATTTATCGATTTTACTAATCAATATTCATGTAGGTTCTGGCCATCACATAAATTTCTATCGAAAAACTTATGAACCCTCCAAAATTAGCATTTTCTTTGAGAGTTGCACTTAATTCAACCAACTGCTTTCGATGTACGGGAAAGCTGAGGAACACTTTAACTAGATTAATTGCTCCCAGAACTTTTATGAGAGGAAGTGTTTGTAAAAATCATCGTGCATCTTTAAGGTCATTTAACTAGCTTAACATTCTAATGGTTGCAACTAAATGGAATTGAACACTAGCACTTGCATGGGAGCAGTAATTCTTGCATCGGATCCCAGATTTGCAGGAGTCCCAATTCCCCTGAGAGTAACAAATACATGGTAAAATGTAGACATAATCTGAATTTTCTGAATGAAGAACTCCTCTACCAAATCTTACCAGGAAACCAGCCATTTGTTAGGTCCTGTTAGATGATAGTATCTACAAATTCATTTACAGCTTGTGTCTATCTTTACATCAGTGTTTCAACCAAAATAGAAACGAAAGACTAGACAAATGGTACATTATGAACAGGAGGAAAGTATGCTCAAATCGAATTACGTTTCAGAATTTAGGCCCGGTTAATTTCAGTTCTTTGGTCACTCCTGGGACTAATTTTAATATTTCGCATTCATTTTCTAACAGAATGTACAAATGCTCGAGTGGCAATAAAATATTGAAGGCAAAAGTTCAGTAATTAGTGGAATGGAAAATATACTACAATGAGTGATGGGAGATGCGATTGTCTATAAAACGCTAGGCTTTTTCGTACTTCAACCAAGGAGCCACGTATTTGTTTTGGTAGAGCAAGCATGTGACTTGGAAGTCAAGGTGAAAAGGGTCAGTGCATACCAGAGATAGATAATTCAGAGCCTGGATATTAATCTACCTCGGGTATTATTAGGTAGAAGTTTTTAAGCAGAATTATGACTTGAAATTCGATTAAACAGTAGCTTCAAGTTAGAAAATGAAACAGTAACATCAGTTTCTGTTGCATTCAAGAGTAAAGGTACAACTTTTTTTACAATTGGAATATTTTAATATCAAGACTGTTTAGCTGTAACAATGGTTTATAAATGAAATAATATTAGTAATCAGTATTTTGTATTGCGGAATTGGAAGTGGCGTTCTGTAAGCTTTGTCCATAGTAAAGGACCTATTTCTTCCTGGAATGCCTAACTGCACGTAATAAAAAATGGAATTACGATTAACCACTTTTCCTCTTCGGATTTTGAATCTTCTAACAACTTTAATTTCTCATAACGTAGCCCCAAATAATTTTCTAGTTGCCTCTTGGCAGCAAACGAAGAAAATGGCTTTGCCATTTAAGACCATTAATTTACCATATATTCCTGGTAAAGCGCTCCAGTTCTCTTAAGCACAGTTACCACTAAGAGCATATTAGCTTAGAAGTTGAAATGTAATTTACTTCATGGTACTATACCAATATTGCGCAACACTGAATATTATGATACGTAAATACACTGTATAATTAATAAGAGCGAACAAATACTACCAATGGAAGTTAAACAATTTCGCCAATTTTCATCTAATTTTTATTTGTCCTTTAATCTCACATTATGAACTGGTGGGTGAATTACTACTAACTGTGTAAAAGTAACAACTGGCCATTATTTTTACCTGGTACGTCATCAAAGATATTGCGTCACCGTTTACACAAGTAAATTAGAGACTTTATTAGTCCTCCTAGATTATATGATTTCTTTAAGTACTTAAAAATGTCACTTTGGTCCTATATAAAAATCTTAGGTAGTATGAAGTGGTTATCGCTTTAAAGGACTCCCAAATACGTTCCAGGTAAGAGAAAACCCAGGATGGAAGTATAAATTTGTATTAGGCGAAACAAACTAGCACCAAATGGATTAGGTGTTGACTGAAAGCCGTCGTACGGCATTGTGTGCACTCATTCTCGTTACAGGGCACAAATTGATTGGTTCGTGCCGTTAGCGTCCCGTCCTTGAACAAGTATCCACGCAGCACAGCGCATAAGCGCTACAAGTATACCTCCAACAGCAAGAACGTCACTCAATGTGATAGTTATGCTGTTGTAGGTGAAAACACCTCATTTAGGAATTTAAAAAATCAACTTTTTTATTTATGAACGACAGGTGGGCTACATTTACCTTTAAAATGCAGAAACAAGAAAAACCTCCATAATTCATCTTCACAACATCGCTATTGCTTGAATAACAGCTAGATATCCTTTATGCATACCAGTTGGCAAGGATGTATTGGGATTATTCTACATAACAGTACCACGTCATAGAATGTCCTACAAGGCAGAGCACCTATCTCATTTCCTAAAGCTTCCCAAACCCTGAAATTTTCCTGTACTCTATCAAATGGGTGATGGATGCAGTTTTCGCTGGTAATTTAACATATTGCAAGTATGACTGAATCTTTGTGGGGAATGAGTCATGGAACTCTCGAAAACAACGCTGTACAACCACTCACGACACCCACCCTGTAGCTATCCAGCTAGATTCATATCCAGACATCTTTCCAAAGAAACTTTGATTCTTAAAATATGCATGAAGATAATTGTACTACCATTTAAATTGAGAGGAAATGCAAGTCTCTTTGATATTTTAAAAGACACGTCCATCACTTAGCACCCGAAAACACATATCGGGAACCATTTCGTGTCTTTAAAATCTAGGGCATTCCGATAAGGAAACGAAACTGAGTTAGGATTTCCACTCACCCTAGAACACTCTGGAAATTACTAACTTGAAAGTTTTAAAGTTAAGAAGTAAGAAAAAGTATTATTTTTGTCGTGGCATTAATAATCAATCAGGATTTATCTCTAAAATATTCATTCGACTCACATTATTTAAGTATTTAAGTTCCATTTACTTAAAGACACAAATTTCAAAATGATTGAAGCTCTTTTCGGTTGGAAATGAAATTGATTTAATAATCAACAAGTTTGGAAAACCAATGTAAAATACTTGAAAAAAACTTTCAATGCTTAAAACGAAGACAGGTAGTATTTTCTCTAATGCTTTTACGAAAAGCAACTAACGGTTGGTAGTTTTCCATAACTGTATTACGGTATTCCCGATGACCGTCTTTTTCTCCACAAATGAAAATTCGTGGAAATTGTTGAAGAAAGTTAGGTCTCTGAGAGACTGGAGAATAGACCCGAGGCCTGGACAAAAACCGTTTAAATCGACTTATTATTGCTTAGTCGTCAAGAGTGGTAACGAAACTATTTGGCTTCTAAGCGATGTTGAAAACTTCTATGTTAATATTAATAGAGTTAATGTTATAGAGACGAATTACGCTTTACACAATGATCAAGAGATTTTCCGCAAAACACTAAATGTAGAATGTTTTCGTTGGTTCCTTGGGAGAATTTTCAATGAGAAAATTGCGACCAAGAAAATGGTACTTCACTAGCGCCGGATTTTGTCCATGTGGTCAATCGATTAGCAAATGTTCTCGAAATCCGCTAACGGAAATAACATTATTGACTTACCAAAATTTAACAGAAACCAAACAAGGACTTTGGGAAATCACTTTATCAGAGATAAAATTATTTAAGAAACTGCATTTCCAATTCATATAAATGGATTTGTTGCAAATGGAAGAAAATTCAAAAAGGCGGCTTTTTAGCTAGAGGGTGTTCCAGATACATTTTTCAATCCCATCAGAAGGAAGAAAAAAGGCAGTCTGTAACTTCGCAACTTAATAAAATTAGCATAACTATATAGACAAAAAAATTGGGTTTTTGCCCAAAAAAAACATTTACCTAAAATAATGGACAATAGGTGCGTCTATTTGACAATTTCTCTTTAAACTGTTACTTCGATTGCGAGTTAGAATAACTGCGTCTACCTAAAATATGTTCCATTTGAAATAGGAGAAAATACCATAAACGAAATATTGTATTTTCCTTGCCTTCGAAGAAGACTGAAACAAGGTCCATAATTTACTGAATGCCTTATTTTTTGATCAAGGAAATAGATTCTGTTCTCCACACTGCGAATTTTAACTCGACTTAACACGACATGATTTATTAATAAATGTACGACTTCGAATTACTAAGACATACGCCTACTCAATGAGCAACTTCAAATTCTGTTTAAATTTGTCTGTATAGGAACGCTTTGCTAATAAGGTGTAAATTAAAGCACAAACCGCTTTTCTTTAAGTCCCACGCGGTTATCGAATCTCAAGGCATGTACCTGTCTTGTTCTTAATTGTCTAATCTATTTTAAGCTCGGCTTAATGGATACCCAGATTTTACTTTTATTTGTCTGGCGGAATGTAGCGTTTTTATTTTAATCAGTATTTGCAAATCATCTATGGGGTAATAGCTACATTTGCCACTCACAACTTCTTTGAATCGACATCTAAGAATAAATTAATTCTTCTCCTTTAGGCTATCAAAATCGTGCACGAGCTTTCGTGATTCACTTGTATGGCGATCTCTGTATGATATTAGGTTCCACAATAATCAGGCTGACTAACACACTGAGCGGGCAGGCAAGATTGAATTAGTTTACGCAGCCTCCATTTTTAAGCAACAGCAGATAGCAAAGCTCTGTGTGTAGGCGCATAGTCACCTGGTAACTAAGAGAGTGGGCATTTACAATCAATAAGATCTCAAATAAACGACTGATTGAGAGATGCTGTGTGAGCCAACTATCATGGTTAGAAGTTGATGTAACGAACTTTCTGTGGGGAATTCAAGGAATAAAAATAATATAATTTTTCGCGGAGGGCATTGATAACTGTACCGGATGAAACTTTTAACGGTGTGCTCACTTTGCTGTTCAACAATTAAGTGGCTCCGTAGTGGTTAAAATGGCATTGTAGTGGAAGATTAAACTTCTAGGATAAGAGAGACAGAAATTCCACTGATGATGATGATGATGACGAGAGGAGACTATGAGTGCCATTTTTAGGAGCTCAGCCATCTTTGAATAGAGACACAGATGTGGCAGTGCACAGGAGTTCATGGAACTGCGTGGTATCACTCGGTTGATGGGCTTGTACACGACAAAGAGTCTTGAGGGGAAAGAAGTCGCTCAGAGTTTGAGGAGAAGCCAAACATTGATAAACAACTGGTCATTTCAGCAAGTTATGATAAGCCTACTGGAATAGATTATTTACCCTATAGAACCACTAAGAAATACAATTTCGGAAATAATTTATTTAGACAAGAGTAAAATTCCAAGTAGGTCAGCCTATTCTGCATAGTATGTAGCATTTTAGGTTGCGTTTGATAGGGTAAATATTAAAAAGGTCCCTTTAATGCAGTCCTTGAAGATGCAATATAGGTTGATTCCCTGCCAACTTCTCCCACAAGTACGATGTTGGATTGCCCGAACAACTTGATCCATCTATGGAATTTAGCCCCGGCATCTTGCCTTTTATTCAAAAACGTTCCTATAAGTTATCCTCATACAATGACTGCTAAAACCGTTTACTAATTAGTTGGACAGGTCATCAAAATCTAGTCATTGGAAGAGATAATCTTTTTAGACCACATGGAAAGAATGTCAGTAATTCGATATTAGATATGGAAGTGGAAAACGAACAATTCGCGATAGGTTAAAATTGTCTGCCAGCAGTTAGAATGTCCGCCATCTGGTGCATCAACTACTTTACAAGGTCGCAACATATTTTCCTTTGTCAGTCCAGGAACTCTGCGGAATTTTTTGCGGAAATTATTAGTCTATAATAGGTGCTAGAAAGTCGACGAGTTCTACTCGAACGTGCCTCAGGAATATGACAAAATTTGCATAATAATGTCCATAATTTCTTTCGCCAAATGGGTACAGATAACTGAATACATTCAAAATGGTTTTAATTGTAAATTACTTAATATCTCTAATTCTTTTTGTGCCAATGACCAACAGGCTTAAATAGTTATTTATATAAGTCACCTGGATTACAGACAATTTGCAAGAAGTCATTCAGGAAATAAAAGATTTGATTACCTTCATTTTTCAAAGCCATTTGTATCTCATCTATTTGAGGATTAGACAAATTAAATTAAGGAGGCCATAGTAGAAGGAACCCAAGATTTGTTTTAATTAACGCAGCCTGGCTTTAGATCGGTGAATAATGGCATTAAGCGGGCGAATTATTCATGAATGCAGAGTGAGCACAATGTACCTGCCATTTTGAAAGTGGCAGAGGACAAAAGAAGCACGACGAGTCCGTTGCTTGAAAGGGCCTATGCGCCGGGAACCAAATTTAGACGGTGGCTGTGAAGTGGAACACAAAGGTTGTTTTGTCCCCTACCTTCTGGTACATCAAGAGTGATAAAGATTCTGGAGTAGACCTCATTAATAAAGCAAGGTCTCGTGACCATGGAAGAGACAGCCTTATGCAGTAAAGCTGTTTTTGGGAAACCGAAGTGATTAGTCACAATCCTTGATGAACGATTACATCCGTATATTAGGAATAGGTGGATTGTATAGCTGACTATTTCTAATTAACTGCAGTAAGCGTGACACTACACCGAACTGACCATAAAAAGGTGTGGTTTGTGCTATCAACCTTATTTCGTGCATAAATTTAACTGCCAGCACCTATCCTTCGAATTGAATGCCATTACAATTCTAGCGTAATCATTTGACCACATAGCAGTCTCGAATGAGCCTGTAGAGCCTAAGAAATGAAGTGTCCGCACGGTTTGATTTGATTGGAATTCAGAAAGACAGGAACACACACGCGCGCGAAGCACTGACAATCCACGTGTTATTGCATCTTCGAGCACATACACACACGGGTGCCGCATACATAAAAAGAGGCAGAGGAAGGGAGGGGAGGGGAGGGGAGGGAGAGGAGAGTAGTTCTGGTCACCACTGCGGTATGCAGGACGAGAGAATGGCAGACAAAATACACTGGTGGCCAGCTTGGTTCGGTACGAGTGGAGACGTTCACGTGTGGAGGTGGACCGGATGTGGGGAGAGAGGCATCAAGGCAGAGTGTGTGAGTTGACGGATTTCGAACGCGGCTTCTTCATCTCTCCCCCCGCAGTCTTCAGAGAGGTCTTCAAGTCGATCCTATCTATGCACTTCACTGCGAAACTCTGGAAGGAAGTCAGGTATTCCTGAAGTTCAGGGTCTAACTGGAAGCCGTAGGAACTACAGTAGGATAATAAAACAAAATTGTAAGTAAATGGTTGATATGTACAAAAATTGAAAAAAAAATAATACAAGCTCAATACGGAAGTTAATTACTCAAAGTGATCACCGCCATTGGCGTTTAGTGTAGTCTCGATATGCACCCCAGAAACTGAAGAAATCCGATTTCGCACATTCCCTCAGGGAAGGGTCTCCTCAGGAACTGCTTAGTTTTGTCGTCGATTAACTGGGCTTGTTAGTGCTGGTGGCAGAGTGGCAATTTGGTATTTTGGTTTGTTTTCAGAGCAGTTAGTAAAAAAATTCAAATACACATAAATGCCCTTAACTATTTAAGTAGAATTCGACTCCACCATTGCGTGGTAATAACTGGGCTCAAAACGAATCCAGAAGATAAACATATTGTTTATTTTCTGACAGTTTATCGTGCAAGTACGTGGAGTGTGTGGGGACAGTAGGACCCTGTTAATTATCAATGACACTTCACAAGGAAGCCTTATTTGTATTATAATTCGTGCATTCCCTTTTGCTTATGAATGGGAAAACTCTCCCAGAGAGGGAAATAATACCTAATTGTCTGCCCCAATTATCACGGCAATTGCATGTCCGCCAATTCCAAGTAAATGAGTAACTACCGAAGTTGTCTTCCCTGCAATGGCATGTCAATTGTTCTACAAACACCTAAGTTGGCTTGAGCTACTAGTACAACATCGTCATCATGCCTTCAAGCTGGTAGGAGCTGATACCACGACATCTGAAATGCTTGCGACCAATGGAATTCATGCTATTAGGGGACACGAACAAGTCCTCTGTGTGTTTCACGGCCATAAAACTGTCCTAAGAAATTAACGAACTGTAAGGGCCTTCATACTCACCAACTTTTCTCGGTGTCAGGGCCAGAATCTCTGTCGGCTCGTTCCATGAAATAGCCCAGGATTAAGTAGTGTTTCCAGCACCGCCAGAAGTTGACAATCTTGTTTGCATCAGCTTCATCGCTGGTGATGGGATTTCGATCAACCTGAGCGGATGAAGAAGGGGCATTGTTTGCATCGGCAGCAGAGGGTAAGAACAGTGGATTACCACTGTCTAAGTGGATGAGCTGCTGCAGCATCAGCCCCAAGTAGGGCAAATACGGCATCTTTGCTGCCTCGAGGTCTTGCCGGTAGGCAGTGAAGCAGGGAGGCACCATGTAAGTGCTGAGTTCGCTCAATCTCTAAAACACCAACAGGGAAGGTTTGTAACACTGGACTAAACATTCGGTGGGATACATGCGCCTGATGTCAAATTGCGTAAGAAGCGTTCTGACCTATAATCAGCTGTTCGGTGTGTTTCATAGATCAATACACTCGAAAATCGTGCTATGGGACATGATATTTCTTTCGCGGCATCTCTGGATAACATGACAGACTCAGGTGAAAATAACTCACAACTTTTGTGCGCTTGGAGATGTTGTGTGTTGGAGCTTTGGTGAGGCCCAATACTACAGCCAAGAAGGATCCGAAATTGTTCAGTCTTTTCAGCTCCTGAGAAGGGAAAACTTGTCAGTTGAAATGAGCAATGAACACTTTTCTAGACTAACAGGAAAGCCCACCTCAGCCAAGTCACAAATGTGAGTGAGAGTGTTCTCAAGCAGATAGTTCAGACTCTTGATTCTCAGTGACAGTGAATGTGAAATGGGACTCATGCAGAGGTAGCTCTTTACACTACTGGGCCTTCTTGTGGACATGGCCTTTCGGGTTGACTTGGAGAGACTTCCTTCAATCAGATGTCGCCTTTGTTCCTCCTTGACTGGGTATCTTATGAGGCTACAAATCCCACATGATCGACGTGTTCTGACACCCTCTTCGTCCGTACCATCATTCGAGAGGCTAGAGCCCTTCAAATAACTCAGCGGTTCACTTAAATCATTCGCCATTAGAGACAGGCATTGAACCATTGCATTCAGTTCATTGAAGTGCTGGAAACATCGCGACAGGGACGGGGTGTTGCCCTTTTCGATATCCTTGATGTTACAGAATTCGATAAGCTGCAAAAGAGACCGTTATATAGGAATTCAGAGCTACGTAGCTTGTAGCTTTTCAAAAGGAATTGCGTTACCTTAATACTATCAAAGAGTGCTTCTTCGGAGGCAGTTATCTGTTCAGCAAGTACCTGAACCTTGGTGCTAAGAAACTTGTTCAACCTAGAAGGCATTTGGAGAATTAATCATGTGTATTTGCTTGCAACAAACCTCTGATAACAGCCACAGGCAGAATTGCTGTAAGTTTTAGTGCTGTTCTCCCCATTTGCTTTCTGTGAGTCGGTGCTCTCACTAAAGCACCTTTCGGGGTGGTAGGTGGGGAGGATGTCGAGTAAAGACTTGGAAACACGTTGCAACTCATTGGAAACTGCGTTTTCTGAGGTTGGTTTGGAGTCGTGATTTTCGCCGTGTAAATCGGCGAAGGCATCATCGTCGTCGTCCTCGTCGATTATGCAGACGTTCCTCTTGCCATCTACGAGGCGAGAGTCTAAGTTCAGGAGTTGAGCGAATCGAGCGATCTTGGTCTCCAGTTTGAGATCGAAAAGAACAGGGTCGGTACAGGATAACTGAAAGCAAAAGTTCACATCCAGTTGAAGTTTATAAGCAGATGTTGTGAAGCGTACATATGCTCAACCTAAATGAGTGCGCCTCTACAAATCATACTCCGTTGATCTGTAACTCTTCTTTACAGTGCTGCATTCATCCGCTAAAAAAATTCCGCAAGTACAAATATACTGTGGTCTCTCTACCTCATATGGTCTTTAGAAATAGCATAACGACGTCTATTATGAATGGACCCATATACATATTAATTTGAAATAGCTGAAATCCACTCAAACGGCTTGGCAGGAGCGAAACTACTATGAGTGGCCTGTTTTGTCACGGTGGACATCGATGAAACAGACTGGTCAGGAAGGTGAATCCTGGTGTCTAGAATCCTGGTTATTGGACGAACAGGCATAGTGACCACTTAGTTCATTGCAGTTTGGATGAATTTGCTTCACGCTTTTTGCTACTGGTTGGATAATTCTAAGAAGAGAGCGGAGAGACGGAATTTTCAGTAGGAGACCATGCTTAGTGGCTGAAGTACGCGCAGTAGATTGATAAGTATACAACGAATGGTTAGGTGCTTTTGTAAAAGCTTCAAACTAAAATTCCCACTCACTAGCTTAAGAAGGAATCTGAGTGCTGTTAGAGCCTCACTCCAGTCCTCCGAGTGATCGGTCTCCGCCTGATTCTCGCAGAGACAGCCCATGCCTCCCGGCTCAATTGGTGCAAAGGCCAAGTAGCGCTGAATCACTCTGGAAATAACCTCACTCGCGATCGTGAAGGTCGGGTAGAGGCGCATGAATATGCTCGGTATAAGACTCTCGTATGTTCCTAAAATGCAGCATTGGAGGCATTGGAGTTGAGGCCTATCTAGACATCTCTTCGCAAAGACGTTCATGCGACGTGTGATGCAGTGATGAAGAAAATTTTTGGTGATTGTTTGTGGGTTGAACAGGCAGTACATGAGCTTTATGTTGCTATTCTTCGCAAATCTTGGCATAAAAGGAAAGGAAAGAAAAGTATTGAAGCCTTGAAGAAGCCCAAAGAAGACAAATCAATGATTAAATGTTGTTGAAAGCGTTCAGTTTAGCGATTGCCCTGGGATTTCACCAAAGCAGCAAAACATTCGAAACTCAATCATTCGTCTAGAATCAAAACTGTTCTACGGTCCAGTTTGCGATACATGCCTCTATTCTACCTCCAAAGCTCTCCGCTTTGACTGTCTCTGACATTGCACAGGACCGAGTCCACACCCCACAATAAATCTGCAGCATCCCTAAGTCGTATTAGTTACTAAGGAGCAGGGCGCCCAACTCAGAGACGCACATAGCCGTAAACGCGCGCTGTATCGAGACTTCCTAGGTGGTCGCCCTGCGTAATCCCTCTGTCGAGCCTCACACTGCATTTAATAGATGCGATCACACATCGAAAACCCTCAGGGATATGCTGTGACTCAGGGAACTGAGTGGCTTTTCAGTAATGACCATACCTGTGCTTCAATGAAATGGCTGTCTTCCTGCTCCACAAAATTTGTTCCAGGTTTGGACTAGTCTCCACTCATACTGACATGAAGACTTGGATTTTGTGAATGTAATCTCATTTGCACAAGCTCAACTGGTACATGTAAACACTACAAGGTGTTTGGAATAAAGTTTAATTGTATTAGATTGTTTTAGACCTGTGAGTTATCGGTGTTCATGAACATTAAGATTTCTTCATAAGTATGGGTAATAACACCCGTGCTAATCTCGATGTCTAGAACCCCTTCATTTGGTTCATCATTGAAGAGAACAACTTATTTTGTGATGCTTCCCACCACCGGAGGACTTGTAGTACACACCACGAGGCGGCCAACTTCAAATGCCTTCTTGGATTTGCTGACCACTCTAGTTTTCCCCTGGAGAACGAAGTCGTATGTATGACAGCAGGATTCGCTCAGCCACTTCAGATACACATCCAGGAAAAGTTGAAATCCACCATCAGTCAACTTTTATAGTTTCACCTGTCCCCCAGTGGTGTTTGGCCTCCAAACTTCCTAGATCTCTAAACCCAATCTACTCTTATTCATGGTCAGGCGTTGTCGAGAAGGACACTCACAGACCCCGTTCCAGAAGCATAAAAGTCCATTTAATTGGTAAAACACTTTTTGAGGAAATCCTTCCATCTACTGAAAATGCAAAATCAGCTCGCTTGTTACGGTTTCCGGGGAGCAGACTGAAGCCGTAATAGACGCTTATGGCAATGTTTATTTTGAGCAAAACTCCGAAAATAGAGTGATTTCTCTGTCAATGGAATTTTTACATGTTTCCTCTTAATTAGTGAAATGGGGAAAGATTTTAAAACTAAATTCTTGGGATTCTTTTAGATAAGGCTTAATTTAATTAGAACGCGTGAATTACGAGTAGGGAATGGCAACTATAGCCTTTACAAGACTATTTACTAATACAGTTGCTAATTAAAACCCTAATCAAAGCCACTTTTCTGCCGCAGATGGGTCATTTGGATTCCGGAGCCCAAAATCAACATTGGGTAGTGCTAAAAGTTTCCAGGAGCTTCTGATATCGACGATTGCAACTCACGTTATGTTAACCGGTTATCGATAGGATAGTATTTAGATAGTCAGTATTTATTAACCAAGTAGATATTCTTAATAGATTATTTGTTTCGTTCTTTTTTTATTGTGTTCATCACCAAGTAAACCTTAAGTAATTTTTTTTTAATCGGCCTGAATTAACGTCCAAAATGACGAAACCGTGATGTATAAGGCACCAAATCCGTTTGCAATTTCCGATAAAAAATAGGCCCTTGTCTTATGCTAATAACTGCATCTTGGAGTTAAGTGTTGTCATTAAACCTTTCTTTAGTACTTTAAAAAACTCAAAAAATTGCGCATTTTGAATCAGATAAATAAAGACGATCGTAAAATGTGCAGTTCAATAAGAGCTAAAAAAAATTTAACAAGTTTCTTAAACTTATCGTGATCTAAAAGCAAAAACAAGTCATTTTTGATTTGAAATTGAGTAGGATTTTGCCGTAGAGGAAGATAACCTAGTACCATAAACGTTACTTGAGGCTTGTTAAATAATCCTTGTACTCCGAATTTTAAGAGCTTAAAAGTTTGTAATCTGAAGAAAGCTTTACCTGTAACGTTTTGACGGAAGATTTTCAGGGCGTAGACAAGGAGGCCATCCAGTGTTCCTCCGCGAAGAAGGCAGTTATGCTTCTTTTGTGCTACAGATCCGACTTCCTTATAAGAGAGGTAGAATTCATCACAAAAAGGTAAATACTGGAAATATTTTCTCCTGTCCTGCAAATGATTACTTTTAATTCTTGATCATATGCTATGTTTTAAGTGAATTCCGTTTGATGTATGATAACTAAGATCAATATATCGTTAATAAGGGAGCGTTCCTCTTCGTTTTAAATTTCCACTTATCTAGACCAATTTATTTGATCGAAATCTAGGTGCAATTATACAATAATAGACTAAGTATTTCGCAATCACTATTGTTTAACCATTTAAACAAGTCCTATTCAAATGTCTCCCAATGATGTATTTTAACCATTGCCAATAACTCCTGACATTATAATGCGAGTACCTTTCAGTTTAAGTGTTTTAAAAGCGTTTGTATTTTTGCTGTTTTCTTATCTTCCTGTAGATTGAATGCTATTAGTTTTTGAAAACTTCCGGACACTTGAGGAAATGCATCATCATAATTCAGGAGCCCCAGTTAACATAAATGATGTTTTTCCAGCTTGGTCAAGGAATAAGTTTTTTGGCTTCCCTTTTCGATGGTTTGGATGTGATTCTTATCTTAGAGATGAAAAGTATTGATTAATTTGTACCATTGTCACTTCTCTGCTCACGGTAACTCCAAGGAGTCGTCAATTCAAACTTACTAAAGCTATGGAATGTAAAGAGTAGGGGAACTCAATAAAGCCTCAGTCAAGCGTGCTTAAATTAGGGGACTTGCTAAAACTATAATGGGTTATTTTCTCATCTCCTCCAACACGTTCTTAGCGAAAAAAGGGCTCACGACGCCAGCGATTTTTTCGGTGAGCCCGTGAGCTGCGGATGCGTGTGCCCCCACTATATTTGTATGAGCGCATGCGAGATCATAATAAACTCGCTCTCATGAAAAATTCACTCGGAAGGGCAATTTTTGTTGCTGATTGCGTTGTGCTGGAGTGTGCGTTTGTGCAAATTCAATGCACATTCAAGAGTCATTTCACGGCCTGGCAACTGAAATGCTTCTCGTTCCCTAATAAACGAGAAATTCGTGCTCTTTATTTTAACAGAGCTTGGTTTTTATTTCTGTAAGATAAGAAAATAATTCTGCTCTTATAAACATCAAAGCCAGTAATTCGACTATATCCCGAGTTCTTTTAAGCATAAGTAGTCATATTCGAATGTTCTTCCCACCGCATCGCTGTGTCCCATATTCGTTACAAGATAGAAGCACGACCCTATATAAAGATTAAGCAGGCAAATAGGTAATGATTTTCCTGCGGAAACTACGTCCATGGTTCACGCCTTCGCCCCTCCAGTTTTGCCATTAACTGAAGTAATTATAACATGGACTTGTTAACGTTCTTCGCGCTACACGATCATACGCACGGATCTAGCACCTGTTGTTATCCAAATACACTACGTAGTTAACTGTTCCTTTCTTATCTTCTCAATTCGTTTTTCGTAAAATAAATGAGAAACAAAAAGCAAATCAACCTGGGGGACTTTTAATGCATATTGACAGATACAAAGTCTGTTTATTTTATAAATATTTACATGAAGATTGATACTATTGTCGAATTTTCACAATGCAGCTATATATCTTGAGGCCAAATCACTTAGTTAAGTAATAAAATTTACACCAAAGACGCTATTTAACTGGCGATAGACATTTATTCGCTCTGCGATCCTCAGGAGATTGAGAAAGAATATTTTAATCACGAAAACGAAATGAAGTGGGGGTTCACGAGTGCCAAATTCTATTTTGCGAGAAAAATTACAAGCCGACTATTTTTTTTAGAAATTACTACACAACTTATCTATAAAAATTATGAAATAAACTGCTTTAACTTTGGACAGAGTCCAAACAATTGTTTTTGCACATTATACACTGTTAGAGGATTAAACTGATCTGTTTTTACACTTCAAATCATTATTGATTGTCAAATTAAGTCATAAACCCATTCATTAACAGCTGCGGCATAGATTTGAGAATTTTTCAGGTATTCTAACGCCTAGAATATCAGCTACTAATGCTTAACGCAATACTAGTTCCACTTTGAGAACCGAGCAGCCTATATCTGGTTTATGATTTGTACTCAAGCTGTACCAATTTTATTCCTTCTGCTCTAAATGGCCACTAAATGCTTGAAAGTCATCGCGTAGCAATTTCGGATTTTAGAGCAATCTCTTTATTTCATTCAACCTGCCTCTATCGCGTTTTTGAGATGATTTAGCATTGAAACGCCCGGTAGGTCACTGATCAATTGATAATTTTAAATCGTCTTAAAAGTAATTTGAACTTACAGCTCCATCAGGCATTGAGAACAATAGAGAATCCTCAACATCATTTGTCAACATGAGTCCCCGTGGACACCAGGCATCGGCTGTGACCGTGGTTTCGTGTTTGGAAAGAGGAGAGCTGGTGGTATCTGTTGAACTGCTAGTGCTTCGCATCTCGGGCATCTGACGACCCAGAATCATGATGGCCGCCGCAGCAGCGGGGCAAAGGGATTGGAGAATCTGCAGTCGGTCGTAGGGACAGACGCGGAGAGGAGGAATCGATATCGATGCCCCGGAGATGTCTCCAGCACCCAGTGGTGATCGGACACCCTGTTTCCAGACGTCACTGAATTTTGCAACGCTGGAATGCAGAATACGGGTGATTTTGATTTGGGGGAATGTTTGCAAGAGCGTACAATCAGGGCCTGAATTAATAAACTCTAAAATAGTTCTAGTGAGGATTTTCTTTTTCAAAGCATTCAAAACATGCAAATTATCCAATAGGGTTGTCTGTTTTCTCGCAACGACATCAATATTTTTGCGGTTTTTTATACCATTTTAGGCTATAAAATACACAGTTGATGTAATTGGAGAATCAATTCTTTTGTCCGAAAAGAAATAAATCCCCGTGTGACTTAAGGAACATGTGAAAGGGACTGCTTGAAATTGCTACTTTACCGAATTTCCTGTAGGTAGCTTGACAATTTTTTCCCTTAACAAGACATTACCAAGCCCATATGTTGGTTTATCGTACTTGAAGCACTACAAGTTGAAGGCTCCTAAAAGTGGGGGACTTATAAGCGAACAATGTTGTGCTTCCTTAAGGCAAAATGATCAATTAAACACACGAAAAACCCCACTCACTCCGTTAGAGTTTAGTGAGTAGTTTCTTCGGTCCATGTCTTCTTGCAATCAAAACAATCCTGAGAGTATTAGTAAGTATATTCAGGCAGCAAGCACTTATATCGAATCAGCCATCTGTTCTGGACTGAATCTCCATCTGCATAGCGAACAAATGACGCACATCCATTCACAAAAAAGCCTGATGCATCGCAGTTGACTGCCGACTCCGAATGCACACATAAACGCATGTAGCGTTTCCACAAGACTAATTTAGTGTATTAACAATCGCGAGGGTCTCTTCCTCATGGTGCCCAAAAGGAAGAATGAAAGTGAATTCCCTTTTCGAGATTAAATGGCTTTTCGTCTCGTTCACGAGAGCATATCGATGTATTTTCGTTATTACATAAATTTACCCCCTTATGAGACTAATGTTAACATGAATCCAAAAGCTGTTAAACAAGGTTTCCATATCCCAGCATTCTAAGTTCTCCCTGCTACGCATTGCAGCATTAAAGTGTGTGTGTGTGTGTGTACGAGTGTATACGAGCCCTGCTTTAGGAGAGACCAGCTGCATGGCACTTACACAGTACTCATTTGAGCTCAAGCATACATTGGAGATAATTTCATCCTTATCCCTTGCTGGTTATAATCCGTGCACTATATGGCGGTGGATCTGAATGTTAATTCAGCAGTTAAGATATTAGAACAAACAACCCTGATCACTGATCACCTGTGCCTGAACTCCCTGCCTGGAGGGCTTCTGATTGCCACAGTACTCAGGTTCACACAAGCACTCCTGGAAGCCTGCTTAGTAGAGGACACGAAAACACCCGTCTTCCCTCCTAAAACTCACTGCCTTGTTTTATAAAGAGTGGTCGAACCTCGTTGTTTTAGTTTATCCATCAAAAATAGTATTTTTTCCCCGGGGATTAAGCGTCCCAATCGTAATCAATGCCGGCCCAGTTTTTGCTCTCCATTAAGCCACTGTGTTCATTCGACCATCTGCGTAGGTACACTTGCGACTGTTCCATAATACATTGCAAAAACATTTTCCAGTCCCGTTTCCATCAGCTTCGGGGCCTTTCGATAATGAATAAATCAGTTACTAGCTGTGCTTATTAAAACAGTAATAAGGGTAAAAAACGTAACCTCCGCTTCGCCCTAAGTTACCACGTTTCAACAATCGGGTGTATAAATAAGGCGAATATTTAACAATGACTGAAGCCTAATTATGTACATTCATTCACACCTGGGAGTAAATATCCTTTTCAGATAACAAATGCCCATCTAAAGAAAACAGGATGAACATCCAGCAGAGTGCTAAAATTTCTTTAGAAGAAGCTGGCTTTTAAGACGGAGTACGGTGATTAGCTAGAGTTGACTATCTGGCATATTACTTCGTATCACAAATCTTTAGCAGCCAAACGGGTCTTGGAGTTGATTTTGACAAACAATGTGAAATCATCAGAGCTACTTGACTCCAGGTTCTTCGAAATCTGACAGGGCTTGTACTAAAGTAATCAGCACTTTTTGCCTACCTGCTCTGTCCCCTTGTGCCAAAAGTTAACTTCTAGATTGTACTCTTTCTAGTAATTAACCCAGAAAGTACTTGGAAAAATAATGCGGCTAGGTCTATTATTTTGGGATACAACTTTACTTGAACAGAGTATTAGAAGGTATCTGAAGAATCATCTGAGAGGTTGCACGGTCTGTTTCTAGTGCTTTAATTCATCGTGGTCGCTTGCATAAAACTCATTAAGTTTTGCAATCCAACCACCGAATTCGAGGTATCTTTCATTATTTCAGGTCAGTTTTTCTGTGACCTATAAAGCTTTGAATGGGACCATTTAATAAAAAATTCGGGAATTTCTAGAAATTCGTTCACTTTTCCTAAAGCCTATGACATTGAATTTTATAAGTTCTGAAAACCTTAGACTCTGTCGCAATTAAATCACTTCTTAAAGTGTCCTAAAGGCAAAGTTGTGATCTTTTTAAGTATCCCTTCTGCAATTTCCATGGTCTAAAGTTAAATATCTTTCAATTTAGACTGAGAGTTGTCAAATAGCGAAATGTCAGACGAAAGTTGACACCCTGACTGACAGCTAGTGGTACGAATTCCTAGCAGAAGGAAAACAAAATGAAATTTCCATTTGCACTGTAGAAAACTGTTCCACTGTCAATTGTGCCTTTCGGCTATGGCTCCGCTTGGCGCATTTCATTTCATTTCATTGATAATATTAACAGGGTCACGTGTCACGTTGACTATTATCGTGCAAGTTCACTACTGGCTACCACCCAATGGTGCTATTTATTACGCAATAGAAGTGGCCATACGGCATTTGAACTTTGAAAATAGAACACTTTATGCCAATGATGCTAGCACCATTTAGAAATTTCCTTTCTTTCACATCACATTTGTGCTGATCCAAATCCACGATGGCTGTTTACGTCAATCGGGCACAGTAGATTGGCGTTTAGTTTACTCTACCGTCATGTGAACCAGGCCATTGTGAGTGCGCGTTCTCAGTTTGCATGCAAATGAGTCAGCGCATAAATGTGCAGTTTTAGGGACGGCAAATTAGGTGGCGGTGCATGCAAACACTCACGAGTCGGGTGAGGCCTGACCGCATCCAGGGGATGAGTCACCAAGTGAGCGATCGATGGCGGCTGGCGCGTTAGAAGCCGGGGGGGGAGTCTCTGAACGTCTCTGGAAGACAAAGTTTAGGGATTAGCTCCGCCAACCTTGATTTCGCTGATGTCGCTATACTGAAATCTAGCTGCTGATGTAGCTTCTATATGTGAACATAGAATAATTTTGCATTTATAAATGTGCTATGCATACTTTTACACCTTACTGATATCGTCATCCAAACTAAAATAGTACATCTTTAGCCCAAATATTAATTTAACGCTCTGCTACGGTACATGCATACAGAGAATAAAAATGAATAAAAATTACTGCCGAACATTTTTATGGAAATGTCATTTGTGGGATCGAAAGGTGCGGACTGAACTAAGAACTTACATTAACAGATTCCCTTTAAATGTTCGTTTTAATGGCCTAGGATACCGTGAAAACCTAAATAATGCGTTGTTCTAAGTGGTCTTTTGAGAACTGTTTTGCTAGTTAAGCTCCTAATTTCATTGAAATATTTGTGTTTTCCAATCGGAGTTGAGTCTCCGACTTTGACAGTAGGTTCTATTATCGTGTTCACTAGAACATGTTTAAACTCGAATCACTTGATGAGGCTAATTGAACTATTTCACTCACACCATAGGATGCTCATGATAACTATAAAAACGATGAATTTACAAAAGCGCCCTTGAATAGCAGTGGGCTGGGCTGTTTGTAAAAGCTATGAAACTCGTGTGGGGACATTGGTGCCTAAACTCGGACCAGCTGGATTGTTTATGATAATCACTCTCCTACGCATACATGTGACAACATGCAACTCGGTTTTAAGACTATGAAACTTTAATGTGATGCAACAAATGTGTCCCCTGCCTAATTGCCTTAATTGTGCCTCGAAAAAGCTTCACAGCGCTTGCAAGAGTTCTCGCTAGAATTTTAAGTAGAAGTTATCACAGTCACTGATCGCATGCTGCGTAGCATACAATTTTTGCACTTTCTTTCCTTTATTGATACGAGTATAGATTTTGTTCAGGAGTCGAAAGAAAGAGCTTTTCTACAGCCAACATCCATGCATATGGATCTGTTGCATCTGTTACAAGGCAGAGTTGACTCATGCAACCCAGCATGTGATCCCAGATTGGTAGATTGTTAAAGGACCTTGAGCTTTTCCCTGAATGATTTCCCATAAATGTAAGGTTCTTCTGAAGCGAGTATAAGGTGCGTTTAGCCTGTTGCTGACTCTTTGGATTTTGGTTGTCAGTGAAATCCAAGGCGGAAAGGCACGGTGGATGTTCAACTTAAAGCAGCTTCTGGTAGTGCTCTACAAGCCCCTTCGAATGTAGGAATTGACTTCCCCTCATTCTTTGGAGCTCGGACAGTCTAAGCTTTTCCGGAAAAAAACCCATCGGATGCTTTGTGTGACCACCAGTACGTGTTTAAGCAAATCTGTACCAGGTATCCTGAGTTGTTGTGAGTGAAGTAGCTCTAAGTGTCTAGATGTTGTTGCTGGGTACAAATACACAGATGGATACGCATTCTGATTCAAAACTGTGGAGACCGGTCATTAATAGGGGTAACGTACACTCATCTTATACTGCACATTTCTGATGGACAAGACCACCTGATGTAAGGCAAAACTTTGCACTGTCAATCAAGAGAAGCCGTTATCTGACCGCTGCTATATTCGGGGACCAGAGGTGTAACCATCACTCTTTTGATGTATTTTGTCCCCGAGCAGTTGCACTGGTGATTAAACTTACTAACGACTCTATTTATTACCACAACGTCATAACTTCACTTAGGTGAAGCTTTTACAATCTCCCTGAAAGAAAATGTACAAAAACATTATGATTTCGAGAAAGTGGTTGCGATACACAACTTGATCCATCCAATTTGTATACTTTTAACCAGGCAAAATCGAAGACACGAAATGATCATGGAATAGTTTTCCCATCCCTTAGGTGTATTTCCAACAGTCTTAAATGGCAGGACACCTACTGTATCGGCTCAGATTCTGTTTTCAAGGTGCGGCCATTCACATTCAATAAACGCTCTGTACACACTGCTAGTTTGCTTCCCTTTACCTCCATGAACGGGACAATCTGTGGCTAGAAAGCAACATCGTAGTGCCACTTAAATGACACACGCACTCTGACCGTCTTCTTTCTTAGCAAACTTTTAACTTTAAATTCGTGTCTAGGCTTGGTGAAGATCCCACAATAAAACCTTGTCTCTTAATGATAAACAGATACATTAGAATCTTAAAATAGTCGCTTTCCTAATGTTCATGCCCCCCCCCTTTTAGTTGAGGTTGGTATCTGTCTTACCCATCGCGCGATTTTCGTATGTTGCACATAGGTACTCCGATAGAGTTGTTTGCCGGTCTGTGCGCTCTTTTGCGTGAATTTTTGGAGACAGGCGACAATGCGGGCCTTGGCAGTGGTGCCTGAGGACGCCTCGCGGCCGTAGGAGATGTCCGAGTGGTGCCACTCGGCAGGTGACACACAGAAAATCGAATCGTCCCTCCCCGTCGCCACCTCCAGCGGCAGGCCCAGAAGTGCCGGCAGTCGAGGGTCCAGGATAGACGCACTCTTGTCCCACTTTCCGAACTGGTACATGTGACTCACCGCTGAAACCCAGTCACGTTTTTCAGCGCCAGTTGATGGTAAAGGCAAATGCGTGGTAGCCCTAGATTGTGTGGCCAACCCTGGCACACTAGTGAGCACATCCTATGAGTATTTCATCATCCACTCTAGTACTCAGATGCAAATATACTCCTACCACCCCTTTCACTTGAACCCATATGGCAACCAATTAGCAATTCTTTTGCTTTCCTCATTCAAGCCCCTCACTTCTTTGCTCTTTCTTAACTGCCTGTGTGCACTTAGACACAATGAGGTACCGTCATTCACCACCCGGCTCGTGTAGCTGAAAAGTCACTGGCCCTTTTCGCCCCCACAATTTTGCACACTATGCCAAGGTCCTCCGTTGAAGTTCTGACGTTTGATGAAAATTTAGTACCTTATTGTCACTGGATTCTTCAAGGTTAAGTCTACTTAAGGATCACCTTGATAACATAAGGTAATTTCTACATGATGCAAAAAACCTAAGAATTACTGACATACAGAAATCTCGATGCATAAAAAAATGCATATTGAGCACGATGCTATAGAAATTCCGTAACTTCATCTGATGGCTTCCTGTTGGAATACATATATTTTGAGGCTCCAATACTGCGTAAGGTAAATGCGGCTGAATTGATAATAAATTTTTGTCTTTTTTGGAAAATTTTAAAAGGCAATTCCTACAAGCTTTCAAGGCAATCAAATTATTCATTGCACATATATACGGACAGACGATATTTTAACTGTCGTGTCAAACTGTCATTAAGAGACCCATGAAAGTCTGCACGCTTGCTTTCTCCAATCTTACCACTCTCACGCACGGGATATTAGGCGGTTTGCTTGAACATCAATAGAATCATAAGTAGTATTTAAAATACCGGTGCTTCATCTGCTTCCAATTTGAAAAAAGCCACTCATTTTCTCCGATTTCTGGCTAGCAACGAGACCAAAAAAATGTTATTACTTAGGTTTATGCATGGTGTACATATTGCTAGTTTAAAAACCACTTAAAGACAAACTGTCAAAAAACTCCGGAATGGCCAAAAAATGCAGCCAGAGGCCCCTTTCGTTGTCTTCTAGCTGAATACTCGATGTTAAGCAGAGTGGGCTCCTTAGCAAATGCTTCCCTATCTAGTCCTGTCGGTGAAGATGCCCACATCACATTACGTAATCTTTATAATGTGATAGATATTTCGGACACAAAACGACAACCTAGGCCCATCTCAACGTCCTAAAGCTGGTTGTAAAAACTCCATCCCTATGGAGTCTGGCCAATGCCCTCACCACGAGGTATGGATTGCTTGCCATGAAACCAAAGCCTGCTGTGGAGAACATCTCAAATCCAGGCTAAGCTATAGTGTTTCACAGCTTTTCTCCCAATAGAAGACTTTCATCAAACTTTTAGATCGGGTTGCGTGCTCTTTCACATCAAGATCCGACAGCTAGTCACTCCTCCACATCAATCAGTCCAATGCTTGTCTCCGTTGTAAGCTAACCCCGGTTACACAAATTCAGTTGATAGGCCTTCTTACGGTAAGTTGTATCTATCTTACCTACTTCTTAAGTCGAGTTTGAACGGTTAGATGATTTACCAAGAGGTGTGTTTGAGGAGAACCCTGAGTCGCCCTCATGGGAAATGACAGTGGCCGGTGAGGAGGGAGTACCCTTGCCGTCGGCGTCGCTCAGCAGCAAGTGGCTGTTGGTGACGGGTCGGGGCACGTCGCGCATCGGACCCGGTGACTCGCCGCCCTGAGGCGCGATCACCAGCATCGGGCTGAACCCGCCTTCCTGGTTGTGCACCTGCAGGTCCAGCCGTGCCCCGTTATCCTCGAACGCCCGGTTGTACTTGTCGAAGTTGGATGAAGTGTACCTGTCCTGCTGATGCCCGTCACTCACCGATTCATTGTCCGAGCATGCGGGTAAGAGGAAGATCTGTGAATGGAATTCAAGAAGAGGATCCAAATAACGGCGAAATGAAGAGAATAGAGCTCTAATTATTGATTTGTAACATTCTCGGGAATTTTACCAAATGATTTGAATCAGTTCCAGCGCCTACAACAGGGCATTTCTAATCACTGTCGCCCAACCAGCTAGCAGATCTATCACGTTGGTTGAACATAACCCAACTCGTCAGCTCCTGAAACGCTCCAGCCCAATCAGTTCCCTTGATAGGGTTAATAGCTACAATAACGCGTATAAAGGCGCACTCTGGATGCCGGGGGACACAAGCGGAAATACACGCCGCGACGGGTACTGGGCGAAAACAAACCAAGCCCATCAATTTTGTCAAATAATTTCTGGCAGAGACTATGGATACTAACATAAGTCTCCCTACCAGCCTGAAGGAGTTAACTATAGTCCCCTTTTGAAATTTTCGATTTGATTCTTCTTCCCTTCCCAATGGTTCCGTTATGATTGCTCTTCCTAACTGTTTCTTTATCATACTCAACGATTTGCACAAGTTATTTAAATGCGTGTGTCTTGTGTGAACAATATCACTTTAGGTTAAGAATACCGTACAATGGAAACTCTCAAGGAAATTGCATGTCCATCTCAATTCTGTTTAATGGTTATGACACATCGTCAAGTGGAATATCTAAGCCGAATTCCGGTGTTTAAGTACGCTGGTATTACTTAGATAGTAGTTGCAAAAGCGTTGCACGTGATTTGAATCCTTCTAAGTAACCTTCACCAGACCCTGGGTGAAAAAAATAAGCTGAAAGAAAAATGTCCCACGATAGCGAGTCATCGCCGGTTGTGGTGTGTTGGCTCAGATGATGGCACATGTATCCATTTGACGAGTATGCAAGACCTTGAGCTTATCTAGCGCAGTGAGTTTCAGATCGAATTAATCTCCAAAAATGTCTAGACAGTACATCATGTAAGACATTTTTCCAGTCTTTCTGAGAATCGGGGTCTGCGCAGCCCGCATGAATGCCTAACTCATTCAATGGAAAACAACATTTGCCGTCTTTTTCTCAAAGTAACTTGGAAGCTGCATAAGTGTATCTCAAACAGATTGGCGGTGTTATGACTTGTTCTCACACTTGCTGCAGGCATTTTCTATTGCTTTATCAGGCCATTTCTACCAGGTTTTGATGAAGACGTATCAAACGGATCTGTTACCTTTGCGTCATTCAAATGAATCAGAGGATTAGGGTTCGATAGTATAAAAACATTCAAGCCCTTTCATTCGCTTTGTATGAGGTGAAAATACTTAAAACGTTAGAAAGTCTCTTTTGCTTTAAAGTAGTGTGAAGATCTACGATAACGGCCTTTCAGGTGACTCATTGAAGAGCTCTCTTTCGACACTTAACGGCAACTTGACGGTCGCCACTAACTAACGATCGCCAACTGTGCCGTCTTTGCAAGGTGGATCTGTGTTAAGTGTCTCCCGTCGCTCCTAAAATGCACTCAAACGAAGTGAGAAGGCTTGTGGGCATGTTCACAACACGTGAAGTGGAAGTTTACAAGTCAGTTGGGCTTCGTTGCTGACTGCATACGCCAAGGCCTCAGACAATCTCAGTTGTATGATTTCGAGGTTAATGTAGATTTGAAATAAGCTTGCTTATCCGGACCTACCTCTCGTGTTTTCTGACTCTCCAAAACGACTCGTTTTTGGAAGGTATGTCGATATTTCTTTCCATTGATGATGAGTTCTTCACAAACCGTCTCCTCCTGTGTTCGATGGTTCGGATCCTCGTTTTTGGGTTCTATGGATCCCATGGAATGCTGCAAATTACAAAACCGCCTGTTGAGTCATATTACAATGCACGCATTTCATAGAAGGACATTTTCAAGTAATGCGGTAACCTATCTATAGGTAAAAAAACTGCTATAGCAAGCTCTGGGTGATGTATCACCTCCAAAGTAGCCTCTAAACTCTGAAAAAGCACCCCCACCATTTCAGTGTTCCTATCATTGATTTTTGATTTCCGCCACTGAACTGGCAAATGGAGCTCAGATTCAAAGATCTTGCTTTCGATGTTTTTTCTAGTACTCATGCCCAAATTACATTAAAAAATGTCCTTTTACGAAGAAAGTGGAAGTGAATGTTTCTTATTAGAGAAATTCACTGCCTGTTTCCTTAACGCTGCCATCACATCTTTCGGTCCTTTTTAATCCTCTAATTGAATTATGACAGGTGAGTTTTTGATAGCAGTCTAAAAGCCCCAGCAACGAAAACATGGAAATTTTATCACCAGCTCCTTTTAGTTACTGCCTTAGTTATACCAAATAAGGTAAGACTTACTTCTTTTTTAGTCAGTGGAGAAATTGCAAAATGGCTAGAAATGCCTATTAAATGCCTATTTGTCTTTCAATGTACAACATGAAACTTAAATAGGGCTTAAAAGATGAGAACCTTTAACGAATGCATTAATGCCGGCTCCACTTTGGAGACACAATTCCCTAGGGATTCACCCATGAGATTTGGGGATCCTTGATGATCCCCATTTAAGACCTGGTTGGAATTATTTTTACGGTTTTTGATCTAGAGATTACCTTTAGTGTGTCTTAATGATACTTATTCTGGAACATGATATGAAACATAGGAAATGCGCTTTACCACAAAGGGTGACTGATGGTTACTCGTACGAGTTTCCACGGAAACACGTTAATTTAAGTAACATTGGATAAAAAAATGTGGGGAAATTCAAAGTACTAGGTAAGTCCTATTTCCTCAAAGGTTCATCTCATAGTCAAGAAAGCCAGTTCATTACTTTCCTCCTATTTGAAAAAAAAATGTATTGATAAACTCTAGTTTCAATTTTGCAAAATGCAATACTTTCGCCAAATTACTAACTGTGCATGTGCGATAAGAAATTTCTATTTTCACCATGTTCAGAAAATTATGTCCCAAAATGAAAAAGAGGTTTTAAACATTAATTTTTGGCAGAGTTCTGTTGTGATGTCAAATAACGAGCTCAATGCAAAATATGTAAAATATATCTTTTATCCGGAGAATAATTAGGCCGACTAATCAGTGCATTAGTATTTTTCATGGCAGTCTCAGCCTCTAGAGCATACTCCGTTTTCTCTCAAGAATGTGCCCCTAATTCTAGTAGATAACTGTTTTCATGAAATTATTATTAACTAATTAAGCCATAATTTCACCCTTAATTTAAATTCCTCCATTTCTTAAATGGAATGAAATATCATACGGAAAAGCTGTTATAATGATTTGGCTAATATTGATTAGGATAAAAATCAAATATCATAATCTTATGTTACCTGCCATTAAAAAGCAACGAAAAAATCTTGATTTAAACATTTCTGAAAGAAGGATGCCTAAAGGAGAGTGGAATTGACTGAAAGAACGTGTGCTCTAGAGACTGTGATATTTCTTTCAGGGGTTTTAATAAAGTCAGCACATTCCTAATAAAAGTATGGTATTTTGTACTAGCAGTTTTCGCAATCAGTTCAGTCGACTATTAGTAAAGTCAAAATAGATAAAACCTACTTGTTGCCACAGAGCATCACTTTCGTGATTGTTCTTTGCGTTCTGTGGCTGGAAAAAGCTCTGCTGCAGCTCGCATGTGGCGTTGGCCACGTCACGTCGCATCTGTTCCACCGAGGGGAGTGGAGGCAGCGAGAACTCCTCCCCGCCCCGCCGGTCCCTCCTCCTGATCTGATCGTCCAGTCTCACCAGGGCGACGACTCCAGTCGGCTTCGACGACTCCCTGCGTGCCTTCTCTTCCGTCGTGGTCATCGTAGCTGCTACTAAGGAGAACGAAATAACCTAACTGAGCACAAGCTAAAAGGACCGAGGTCAAAGCCTGATCTTCTTTAAGTTTTATATTCACATTATTTGTTGTTTCTCTACTGATAGGGTGCGTCAGTTGGGTCGAGGGGTGACTGGAGGACTTAGAAGTCCTGCAATTTTTTTTATTTAGTGAATAAATAAACGCTTTGTTGATGGTTTAGATAATCATTTAATTTAGCATGAAATGTCTATACATGAAGCCTTCGGAACATCAAGTACCAAAGCAATTTTACAAAAAGCCCTGATAGAATTGATACCATTCTCAAGGCATTCACATTCACGAGATCATTCACATGTAGGAACAGGGACATTAAGCAGCTCAGGAACAGAGCCCGGGAACAAAGCTTACTTAAGTGATATGGGTGAGTGAGGCAGGTTTGAGAGCTGAGCTATCGATTTCCAAACCCCTGTTAAGAGTTCGCCCAATCAGCCTACGGTCTCGGTCTCGTTGTGACTGACACTGTTTCCGGGGTAGAATACCTCAGCTGAATGCTGATCCTTCACGCAGACTACACCGTCATCATATACTAGGAACTATGTGCTTTGGCCCTCTTCGCCCTTCACCCCCAAAGCACCTCAAGCTTCAATTTTTTTACAATAGCCCATTTTTGGGACGCAAACGAAGCCGTGCGGCGTAGCTCTCCAGTCACGTCCCTACTCAGGGCCCTAGGTAGCTACCGTCTTCCTCTTTATCATTTTTCGCATTCGATATTGTCTCTTCATAGTGGGACTAGTGAAGTTTATTTATAGTATGCATGAAACTTTTCCATGATTTTGCAGATATTTTACAAATAGTACAGGTGAACTATTAAAAGGAACTTTGGTGAACTGCTTGCATTTTCGCCCTTCTGTGGTTGTAGCTATCGGTGTGAAAAGTAGGGCGTTTCAAAATTCTTCTATGTATGTAGCAAAAAATGCCCAATTAATCCCTTCACCCTGATTCAATCAAGTTTTAGTAACTTGAATTATCATTTTCCGATCGCCAACTCTTTCGAAAAAGTGATTTATACTTGTTATATGAGCGTAATTAAGAAAATTGGTTTTGGCAATGGGAGCGTGCATGAAAATTTATTTCGAGGCAATAAATTAAATCCCTCAGGCATCAAAATTGACTATCCTTCTGCCATTCATGCATTGATGCTGCATTTCAATTTGTTCCCAGCATTGAAAAAGACGAAATGGGTCATTTGAATGAAATTGTTCACCGGTGTTACATTACATTACACAACCAGCTGCTTCACTTGAGCTAGAACACGGTTGCAAGATTTTTCCGCTCTTGGCTTGATAAATGTATCGCTCTTGTGAACTTTAATCGGCAATTTCTCCACTTTTGAATACCGCGAGCATGGAATTGCTGAGTATTGAGTTTCAGTCAAAGACATTTGAGAACGTTTCGTAAAATTTTGTAAGGAGAGGTTAGTTAAGTTCAAATTATCGAGACTGGCGTATTAACATCATGGAGAGATACCAAAAGAATCTCCACTCATTTTTAAGAAGTGTCTACGAATTCTTGGATTTAAGTGGAGTCGAAAATATTGTGGCTGAAAATTAAAAGAATATTGTGGGGGACTATGGAAATCCTTCTTAATCCCTAGATTAAAACATTGCTATTCCAATTTTTGCATGAGATTAACACACTTTGACTAAACTTAAAGCATTCCATTTAAAGTAACGGGACCTTCCTTTGAGTGGTTTGACCACTCACAGTAAGCGCAATGCAGCCGCTCGGTCACTTTCCTCGGGTACGGCCACAGTTAGTGGAGATACCCACAGCATATTACTTGTATATCTGATCATCGACAAAAGCCTACCCATTAATAATCATGTGATATAAATGGGTCATCTAAGTTATGAGCCTTTGTTTTTTTATGAACTTTTTCAGAACCTAGTGGAATGAAATTACCAAAAACCAGTAGTCAGCACGAGCTCAAAGGAATGGGCTCTTGGTGCTCTGTTGCCATAAATGACCCCTTCCAGGGCTCTCATCCAGTCTTTTCAAGTGCTTAATCTGTTTTCCCAAGCAAAGTAGTAATAGTGCATAAAAGCTCCAAGGTAATCGAACGGCACTCAATTTAGGGCTGCGTGTTGATGAAAAATGCATTTAGCTAAGCATTTAGATTTCAAAATTAAGAAGGACTTTACCTAGGGAGCATTTAAAATTGCAAATGGACATTATATGTGAAATTCGAACCTTTGGAACAATGTCTAATGTATGGGTAGTAGTTCATTATCAAAGATTTTTGAAAAAATAACTTTGTGGACTTTAACATATTACAACTACATGAGTTTAGCTGGATAAATAGTGGCTTTCGAATAGTACTCAACAACACAATGTATGAATCAGTTTTCCTCAGATATACCGGATTAAAATGCTCAATCAAAAAGAGAAAGTGAATGCTGAAACTTGTACCACATATGAATGTTAGTAGTATCGTAGGTCATTCGAAAAGCCTGATATCAATAAATGGTCACATAAAATACGTTATGTTTTTGTTGCTTTAACAGAAATGCCAATTGAACAAAAAGAAGAATATGCAAAATAAAAAAACAAGATTTTGCATTTAAGAATCGTCAAAGAATGCTTGTCGCCCAATATCTGCCTTTCAAAAAGTTTAGTCAGAATGAAGTTGGAAATTCAATCAAAAAAGCTTCAGTACACAGGCAATTCCATTTAATGATTACCAGTGGCCCTTGATATGCCAAGTTCGATTCCATTAGTGATAGATAACGCTGCAGGATATCCGAATAATTCGGTCGGAGGCTTAAAACGTTGCTTCGGCCTGCTCGCTCCTCTGGATAATGTAAGCAAATCTGCAGACGGGTGACAGTTAATCAAGGTAGTGTGAATAAGATTACGACCCATCGCCTGGGAGTGAAGTATTTATACATCATTTTTTCAATATTTGTGACGTCATTTACGATTAAACCATTAAACTGATGAAACCTCTGACTTTATTAAACTCCGTTATATAGCATTTGGAGATATGAGGTACAAATTAACCGATTCAGAGAGAAGTTATGCTCCAAGCACAGGACGTTTGCAGGTTTCTAGTGCCGGTATCCCAGGTGCTTGTGTGCGTGTCTGATAGTGACTGGATTTGTACCGGACTTTTCAGATAACTGCTTGATTCCAGGCCCAAGAGATAAGTGGATAAATCCAGGGTTTTTCAAAATATTGCTTAAAGACTTGAACGCGAGATTCGACTGAAAGTGGAAATTCACAACAAACGTTTAAAACCAAAAAGTAGGTTCCCAAATGTCTCGTACTGTTCGTCCAAAGAATTCTTGTAGGGCTTGTTTTCTTATGTTGAAATGTAACGTTTTGTAGCGCAAAATAGGAAAGTGTAATATGTTCAACTATATCTTAACAGTTGTAAAAAGTGTCCCATTATTGATTCACATATTTGTGCAAATTTTTAGATGTTGGATTCGTCTAAGACGCAAAAAGTAAATAATAGTCAGGTCTGAAAGAGGCAGTGAAGTAATTATAAACTAATAAAGTATTAGTTTTAATTATTTTGTTTTTTTTTCAGGAGTCTAAGAAGCACAAAAATGATTTGGTATTGCAGTAACTTCAAATAGCACATCACTGTTTTCATGGCTGGCTATTAAATAGAAAGAAAATATGGCTTAGATCGCATCTTTTGTAGAAAATGAGCCAGTGGTCTCTTTACGGGATTGTAAAATCATTTAACATTATTCTAGACTAAACGTACTTAAATTTGTCTGATAATTTGTATTGCTCACATGAGCTTCAAAAAGTCATTTTCTTGACAATTTTATGGTCGTGTATGGTTGAACGTAAATACTAGGAGAAGTTAACAGAAAAAAAAACCAAGAAAGAAATGAGACATAATTCAACCTGGAAACGAAACAAAAAACTCTCTTACCAATTAAGACTAGCTAATCTTCGACATTCATACCTTTCTCTGTCAACAAAAGTATGTCACATAGTATTTTATAAATATTAAGTACCATTAGCTTAAAAATAGGAGACGAGCTCTTTTTTTCGGAAATGCGCTACGATGGCTGTGAAGAGAATTATTACATGTCCTTCTTGGTAGTGGTAATTTGCTCATAGCCACAAGAGGCACCATCCATTAATCATGGATCTGCGAAGAATACGGGGACTCCACGCCGCAACACAAGAGTGAGAAGGTATGAGATGGCATTATTCATTGACACAAGCACTGCTTGGGAAGCAGGCTGTTGGGCCTTTGTGGGACTTTGACCACGATGCGGCGAAAAACGGTTTCCGGCCTCTCTCACTATAGATCCAGTGATTTTGAAACCATTATAACAAAACAGTATTGATTGTACGAAAATAAAAAGTCCCCAGTAAATCATGTTTTATTCAAAGTTATTTATTCCCATAACCCCAAATGGCTGCGTTCGCATTCGCCACGTAAATTTCTAGCGGCAACCACCAATAAATTACAAAGGCCTGGGTAATTGAATCCCCACTTCACCGTTCTAAAGATACAAAATCAATTTCTTACATTTCCGCCAAATTGACGAGTTGAATTTTACCTTTTTTCTTCTCAATAAGGTAACTACCTCACAGAATTAACCATTCAGATATTCATTTTTCGCGATTCAATTACACATCCAGGAAATAAAGATTTCCTGGCATCTAGGCATGAGAAAGTGAAGTATTTTAAAGTTTGCTTGATTTCATTTATTTAGTGGTCTTCCCCTTTCTTATAATGACCTTAAAATCTCACCGCCATTAGTGTCCTGAATTGAGGTCGTTAAATTAGAGTTGATGTGGTTATGATTCACTGGGGACTATTTAATTAAGGCGAACTGTCTTTTGTTTTAAAATGCAATTAGAAGGTAGAAAGCAATGTTCATCCACTCACCGGGGGAATTGTGTGTACGGTAGTCGCTACCGGCTTTGCAGTGGCATATAATAATCCGGAGTATATGGAGTTGAAACGGTAGTGGTTTAGATGATTGAGGAGATTGTCGATGCTCGAAATCAGATACGCTGTGTTGTGCGTGTACGTGAGGTAACCCAAATGTGCACACACGAGGCTCAGGCTGAATCTGCATGTGCCCCTCCAGGAAGAAACAGCGCACACTCCGAAGTGGTGCACGAACGCACGCACGTCAGGCCGGCTGAATTGGCCAGTGGCTGCGCGCACACACGGCAGGCTCGGTTAGCCAATCAGCGAGCAGCGTGTAATAATTCTGCCCTGGTGGGTTGACTTGCGGGCACATGCTACAGCCCAAATGCCTGGCCCTTCAGAAGTCTTTGAATTGTGCTGCGAGTGGCACAAATGGAAAGCTAGATATGCCTAGGGCTATTTCGGAAAAGGTCAGATGTTGGCAGTACTTAAGCTGTCCCATCAGGCCTTATGTGCTTCAGATGCAATTCTGCACGATTGGAGAACTTCTTAGGCATGTTTCAACTAATCATGTATTGGTGAATGGGCTTAAACTCCTAATAACATGCCATCATCTTGAACACGACGGATAACTAGAAATTATCTTATGAATCACTTTGGACAGCATCTTAAAAAGCCAACTCAATTGTGTGATTATAGGGGCAAAGAGCACTTTTACGTTTATGAGCATTGAGAAGTTTCTTTCATCGGAATTGGTGCTTGGAATATCCCTCAATGATGTCATGAGCTTTTTCGCAAAATCCCGGATAGGCTTGATTTACCTCCAGGGCACAATTGTAAACCTTTTCCAGCTGGAAGAGCCTTTGAACCAGTCTCCAGAAGTCGTTTAATGTATCTAACTCTTAGGTTTGTTTGGCCTTTTGTTGTGTTGGCTCATAACAAAACTGATCAAAACCATCTTCGATGTTACGTTAAAGCGAAGCAGACATCTAAATCCATAGTTTGGCAAGTGGGTTATGAGTAGCATGAGGATCTCAACTTACATAGTGCAATACCTGAAGGTTGAGAAATCCTCCGGGCTGGTTGGTTTATCCAGGATATTCAAAATAAACTTCATTTAATAACACTTGATTGTTTTCTCGCATAATCCTGGGGAGAATAGCTTTTATCGTGCTGGTCATTTGCTTAGGCTCTTAAGGCATGGTCATCGTCGACGCTTAATGCTGCCCCTAAACACTGCGAACACAGTCCAACGTGTGCTGGAGACTGCGAGAAGATTATGATTAGAAAAATGCAGGAATAGGACAGATGAACTGATTGTGCCCGCACAGCAGACTTCATCGAAAATATGCAGCAGACGACCGCGTGGAACTCCGGCTGACCGCTGCAGTTAAGGAGAGTAGCCGCCATAATCGGTCACATTTATGTCAGCTCACCTCAGGGAAAAGCCCAAAACAACATTAGCCGGCCACTTTTATGACTGCACCAGCTCCTGCAACGTGTGACCTCTGAACTCTCCAGATCTTAACCCGCCGATGGACTGTTACGTGGCATAGGGTGCTGTCACACCAGTTCTAAAAGTGTTCACCTTCATACACCAAATAAGTAAAGCAGTTTTCGAGGAGAACTTTTCCCAAGGAAAGCGTAAAATCGTCTGGCCCGATTGAGGATGTGACAGACGCCAATGAGTAAAGCTGTGTAACTTTGGGAATTTGTTCTAAATCTACTTGAGTTTGTTTTTGCCAACTTTTCTTATTGAGAGTCAAATTCGTCCCGAACACCGTGTACTGCTCAAAAGCCCACAAAGTTCAGCGGTTTTACTGTGAATGATTTCCATTTGCAATATTTACAGTCTTCCAAAAAACGCAAATGGCCATACGAGCAAATACAGCCGGTTTGCTCTCGTGTCAATTAGCGAATAAATGGGGAGTGAGCTCCAATTACGGGATAACCAATCGTACAGTAGATAGACGTACAATGCTTGTGGCGTCAACAAAGAGAAGCATAGGTGACTCATCGAGGGTATACTACTGACTACCAATTTCAGTAACAGGGCACAGCTAGAAAACTACCAGAGGAGCATTCGTCAATGAAGTCGAACGTTACGCTTTTCACACTATCAGCAAAACTACTTATAAATGATTTCAGTAGGACATCTGAAAACTATCTTACACATGCGAGATTACTTTACTAAAAGACTGTTAATTGTCTAATCCTGTTGTGATGTGACTCCTGCACTACTAATAAAATTTAGTAGTTGATCTAAAGGCTTTTGAATGCAATCGAGAATAAAATGAAACCCCTATGACTAATGAAAATCTGCGCTGGTTAAAGCCCTGAAAGAGCACTCCTATATTTCGAGATGCAGACTGATTGTGATCTTAAATGAATCCAAATAAAGAGAACAACATAGGTTTGTCCATACAGATTGGAATAAATTTTCCAGAATAACAGTTGGCTGTTTTGGGTGTGTTAAAAGGTGTTTAGGAAAACTAGAAATTTAAACCCTTCTTTATCATTCATATAGGCGAGGAAGACGGGAATGGATGATAACTGAAACCCACCTGAACCACGGAAGAGAAAATTCAAACCAGGGTGATTTTCCCGGTTGTTGTTTGATGCCTCCGTAAAACATGGAGAAAAGATGCCAGTGGCGGTAACTGGAGATTACGAGACCATTTGATTGTACTCGCTCAGCGGTAGACTTTCTCAAAAACTGCAGCCAAGTAACGTCGGATACAATTAAGTTGAATTCGGATGCCAGCGTTGAATCCGGACAGACTTCTGCGGTTAAGCCCTGCGTAACCGACAATAAGAGGTCACATGCATGTCAGCAACATTTGGTCCTCATCTACACTTCGGAGACAAAAAATGGATTTCGTCAGCCACTTTTATGACGTCTACACCAGTCCTCACCCCAGCGCTTGGCCTCCAAAGTACCCAGACCTTAGCCCGCGATGGACTATTATGATGCCTGTTTCGGCGCTGTCGAGAAAAGCACTAGTGGCAGAAGTAAAACGGATTTCGAGCAAGTCAAACAAGCCCGCTCGCTCCAGTTTGAGACTTTTGCAGACGCCGCAAAGGGAGATGGCCACTTTGACTAGACTTCTGATAGCAGTCTAGCTTCCTTGTCAGTGTCGTTCCGTTTATGTACACCAAAAAATGCAGTTATTAACCGCTTTTCCTAATTCTTGATGAGGCTATCCGAATTCCCCCAACACCCTGTGTGACCGTTAGTTAAGCAATGTGAGCACTTCACGAAAGAATCGAGTACTTGACACCTCAAACTGAATAATTATCTCTCGACCTACCGCCCTTTTGGCAGACATTGATTTGAAAAGGCCTTCCCCTTGAAGAAACATGTATCCCGTTATATTCTAAACATCAAGTCCCCTTTTTCAGCATAGTTCAGACAAAACTGCAATACTAATAATAAGCATATGAGCACCTCAAGGTGAAGCAGACCTGCCCCTTGGGACAGCAAAAAGCCGAATCAACTACCCAGTGGATAAAAAGAAGACAATCGAGAACACGAGAGCGCATATTTCAAAGTGTGAACAGGATGAATGCGAGGAGTCTCCGCACACACACGGGCGGGCAGACAACAGAAAGGTGGTGGTCGGCGTCCTGATCATGGCAAGACCAAAGAACGAAGCAGGGGTGTCCACTCCGCCCCTGCCTACTCCCACTCGGTCGTGGCCGGCGGCTTCGAGGTCATGTCGTAAAGTACGCGCGAGATCCCCGCGACCTCTCCCGCAACTTTTGCCATCTCCTCGACCACCTGAAACGAGGCGAAACTAACGTACATTCCAAAACAAACGCCACTCAGCTTCTTCCGATGTACGTTCTTCAGTCATAGAAGTTGACTGTGAAGCTTCCATTCATTAGAGCCCATCCGAAGCTTTTTCCATGACTCATCTCTGATCGTAGTTTCATGAACAAGCTTCGTTCGACTGTCCTTTTTTCCAGTTAAAACTCTAGTACTTCACCAATTTTAAATCTGGGATTTCATTTAGTTACATTTCGCTCCCAAAGATATCTGGTTCACCTAGTTCCGACTTAGACATGGCAAAATTGCACCAGCAATGCAGCAGGAGCTTCGGTTTTCAATCAAGATAGCAAACAATATAAGTTAAAAGAGATGAATAACATCACATCAGGGATTCACCTCGTCTTGATTCAAGCATTCGCATTTCCATTTGGAATGGGCTCGCATGCTGACCACATAATCCCGCGCATTGGCAGTACTCGTTTCCACATTTCTACCTTTAGTCCTCACTTCAACCGGATTGCGAGCAGCACAGCAAAAGTGGGACGGCAATAAGACTAGAAGCCTAAGTGGAAGGAGAAACGGGCAGGGAGAGGAGAGGCTGACCTCGAGGGGAAGGTGGACGCCGGGCTTGGCGGGAAGGCCGGTCATGAAGTCGGAGGAGACGAAGGGTCGGAGGATGACGGAGCGGAGGACGGAGGCAGCGTAGGCCCCGGGGTGGGGCAGAACGCGGTCGAAGTGCAGCGGCACGAGGATGACGGGGCACTGGGCGAGACGGCGCAGGCAGCCGCGCGCCCGCAGCACCTCCGTCACGCGCGCGTCCACCTCGCGCAGCGTCGCTACCACCGGCTCCCGCAGGTACGTCACCGTCACGTCCGTCAACGCGCACCCGATCCGCGGCCCGAACGCATACACCACCCTGTGCACAGGCCCGGGGAAAAATTACCTCAGGCCTCAACGAGTGAGCACTTCGAGGCCCGCCAGCAAGTCATGTGCATATGAAGGACTAAATCATCCCTTTATTGCAAACCTTCACTTTCTAGAAGTCCTAAATCACAAGGGAAACCAAGGCCTACTAGTGGGCTTGATCGAGGAACACGCAGCAGTAGCCTTTTTAAAGGAACAAAGTAATAAAGCAACAGCTACGCTGATCGTGGCTGACCAGTTGGTAAAACTTGGCTTCCTCTTTTTTAAGCCGGTTCCCTGTTCCTCATTTGTCATGTGAAGCCAAACAAAATCTAGCAATAACCATAAAAGACTTGAGGGTAGGATTGTGACCGTCCTACGCAGTCATTAAACGTTGAGCAAGCGCAAGGGAAGGAAACCAGCTACCTTTTCAAGTCCATTCATTCGTTTGCAGCTTACATTGCTGCTTCGACCTCAAACCAGACATGCGAGCAAATGAATGCTTCAAAAAAACTATCGCGGCTCCTACACGAAAGGGTGCTCAATTAACCGGTTACACTCTTCGACTTAACTTAGAACGATGATATTCAGGCCTACTTTAGCCTCTCAGAGGGGAAGAAAAGTGATTTGTGGAACTACAGCATTACTCATGCGCTCATTTCTAATGCTAATCTATGCGCCTTTTTGTGGCAGCCCACCACATCCGTGTGGGATTAGAAACAACGCATCAGCACAAGTCTGGTTCGTTTCCGCCCTTGGAAAGTGCATTCTTCCCCCAATTGTTCCGGTTGTGCAAAACAAATGACGCCCAATGATAAACTTGTGTCAGCAAAACAGGCAGCACTTTAAACCCAACCATTTCCTAGTCCGAAGAGGGACGAAAACAGGTCAGTAGGAAAACAAAACATTACCCAGGTACCACAAGGGTATAAACAACCCCTCATTTGTGACAAAGTAGGCAAGAGATGCACATTCCTAGCGGCATTGCCGCTCCTAGGGTCTGGATTTATTTACCCAGAGAAAAAATTAGGTTCGACTGGCGTTAATGAATGCCTTCACTGCAGCCGATCACAATTCCTACTAGCACCTATTGCTCAAACACACAATGGAGCGAAAAGCAAATCCGTTTGATTCTCGTTAGGATAGCTGATTCTCCAAACTCGACTTAGCTGTTATCCGTCGAATTCAGTTTGAGGCCGAATAGGGCTAAATTTATCACGTCCTTGAGAGCCGTCATTTGTCATTACAAGTATCCGTTTCACAAAGTGCCGTCTTTTCGCACCACGGTTTAAAAGTGCGATGTGAGAATGACAAACAAATTTCAGTAGAAAGGATAGTTATTGAACTATTCCCCTTCAGTTAAGCGTCAAAGAAAGTACGAAACAAATCACAAATGCAATTTCTACAGTTCCCACACGGGACAGGACAAAAACGAAAATGGATTCTTCGAGTACCGCGTGATAATCCCTGCACATGCATGACTGCTCTGAGAAAAGGCACTGCCACCAATATATCAAGGACTGACGACGCCCCATCAGGGCAACCTTAGGCTCTAGAGAGTAGTGACTCTAAGAAAAGTTCATTTCCCTTGTTAAAATTCCAGCAGATCGCCAACTTTTAGTAAGTACGAATGAATAAGCACTCATGAAATGGTACCATTCTGTTAACAATTTAAAATAGGTCCTAGTCAAATTTCCAACGTAGTCTTTGTATAATTCAGCAACAATTTTAATGTCTATATTCTTCAATGTTTGACATAAAAAAGGCATAAAATGTACCATTATCGTCGAAAAACCTGACTTACGTGGGAATTTCTTTTTCATGATTCCTTTGGGCATACATACCATTAATTCTCCTGTTTTGTCTTGGGAACCAGGCGATACAAAACTCGGCCTTGACCATAAATTAACTCTGAATATCTGACTTTTCGGTTTAATTGAAACCCACAATTTAGCTGTTCCATCCGATTGGCGAAGTGAACAAAGTGACATGCACAACAGAGGCCACTAAATATTGTGAGCAGACTGGTTTGACACCACACCTTTTGTTTGCCACTTAGAACGACCCTCTTTTAGGCTTGTGCTTTCACCCGAGTCTCTATTCCATCGAAATTGTTAATGCTACCACTGATCGTCCATTCATAGTTTCGCAAGAATGCAAACGATCGGTAGTATGCCAAACAGTAATGATACGAGCTCCAGGGGCGGCGATGATCACAGGGGATAGAGGGGGGACGAACCTGTTAATGTTGGTGCAGATGCGCGGAATGATCTGGGCCATGAAGAAAAGGGCATCCCAGTTCGGCGGCTTGTCCGACGACAGGACGCATGCGTTGCTGTAGGTTCTGCAGTCGCCCTACAAACGACGACACGCACATGAATTCACTTACGCTTTACAAACGGTTTCAGTTAACAATGCAACCAAGTTTCCCTAACAAATTATTCCATCATAAGCTCATTTGGCAGTAACAACAAAGCATGCCGCTAACTCATGAAAACGCTAGCGATGACGTATATGACTTGCAATGGCACTTGACCTGTGACTAAAGATTCAAATGCTACAACTCCTGTGCGATACACATTACCAACTCCCCACCTTAAATACTTTGTCCAAGAAACATTCATTTGGTTCATTTTTTGTAAGCTGTAAGAATTTTAAACAGCTTTAGCTACCGACATTTAAGGCGTGTCTATTAACACCTCTGTTGACTCTGGATAACCCCGAAAAAGGCTTACTTTTGTGTTCCGGCATTTCATTGACCAAAAAAGTCACTGCCTTTGCCAAAACTAACCCTAGCAAACATTTTGGGGCCCTAGAAAGCGGTTCAGCTAACATCAAATCGTGTTTATTTACAGTTGATCAACCTCTGTAAACTACAGAAGGAAAAGCTAAACACTGACTCTAGACATGGGAATACCAGTCGACGCAGCTGTCATATCTCGAGGCAGTAGTAAACATGAGTGTAAGCCGGCCAGGGTTCTCACAGAACCAGGACCTTTAGTCGAACCTTCTGTAGTCGGCAACCGACTTTGGATTCGCTCATGCATTGACAACTCGAGCAACGGATATGAACGTCGAAGTTTACTTCACACCCAGACAGAAAAAGGACCTTACGACCCGACCTTTTTCGATGTCGCGAATTCGCACTTTCCATGATTTAGGGACATTATCCAAAACAAAATTTACAGTCGGTGATTAGGACATTTTAGGTAAAGCCTACTTGGACCCTTGGCTAAATCTACATAAGCGGAGAACTACTTTCCAAGTAGGAAAACTGGTCGCATTTACGTAGAGTAGGCCAGAAAACAGCCGTCAATAGCCATACTAGCCACCTGCAGACACTTTAACAATGATCAAGAGCACCTAATAAAGCAGATCGCTTCGACCCCCTATTCTAAAGAGGAGTCGTACCAACAGATACAAATTCGACACTGAGCATCTTAGCAGGCAGAAAATGGTTCAAAAAAAGTCATGAGGTGGTTTGATCCCTACCTGGACTCCAACAGATCGAATGGGCAAGATGTGAGCGGCGAGACAGTTGTCGGCAGTAATCTCGCTGAGCATGGTCTTCTCCTCATCACTGGTGGCTGCGTTAATCTTGTTCAACAGTGCGTGTGGCTACAATGCACAAACAGGAGCAGTTTGGATAAAAACAGTCAGCACAGTTCATTTGTCACAACAGGAAGTTGAGCGTAAATAGACAAAAGTGCCTATTTGCTCAATGGCAACGCGAGTCGTTAGGCCGGAAAATGGAGATTTTTCCGAAAATGGTAATATCGTTTTGGGCATTTATTTACACAAGTTAAAAGACCACAGAATGAATGGAGCAATTTGTACCCCACATACTCACGTACATAAGGAACACTTTTGCTTGGCATAAAACTAATGTACACTGGAAAATGCAGGCATTCTGTCGGTCGACAGTACTGAGGTATTTATAAATAGACTACTTATTCCAAATTAAGTAGTGACCACGCCAACAAAGGTCTTAACGAATCAAGGCAAATAAATTAGGACACAAGATGAAAAAATAGACACCCAAAATCTACTTCTCATCAGAAACCCATGTTAAAACCACCACGACGGTTAGAGAATTACTAAATGCAAATCAAGATGAGAGGCAAAGTTAGGAGCGGATTAGGGTAAAGCGAGAAGAAGCGCACCTTTTTGGACATGGCGTCGTACCCGGCGATCATCTTGACGAGACTGGTGGTCTCAGCGAAGTCACGGTCCTGGCCCCCGCCGCAACCGAGGGGGCCAGAGGTGGCGGCAGCAGCGGCGGCGGCCGAGGATTCCTTGGGGCTCACGCAGGGCGCGCAGAGGATCCGCACCGCCAGCCCCGGCCCCGGGAACGGATGACGCTCCACCAACTCCTCCGGCAGCCCCAGCAGTTGCCCAATCAGGCGCACCTCGTCCTTGTGGAAGTCCGCCAGTGGCTCTATCACCTTGCCCTAGGGGTTGGAAACATATTAGCACTGGACACGGAACAGCATGGTGCTTCACCTTCTTCATCCTGTTTTAGGTTCTAAAATGCCGTGGACGGATTAGAGGTAACGACAGACATTAGTTTTATTATGAGCTCCAACAGGAATAATGAGGGCAAGATAAGGCTTTTATTGATAAAGTACAGTGCACAAAGGAGACATGAAAGTCCTATGCGCTTGACGAGTTGCCACGGGAGAAAACCAGTTGAATTGCACTGCCCTAGGATATTATGAATGGACTCACAACGGCGTGAAATAATTGCCACCATCGTTTCAAGTCTTGAACAATTAGCTGAAGCTGTCTCGTTTGCGAAGGCAAGCCGAAAATTCTCCAGATCATAAGTAATAGTACTACCGCAGGAGTCATTTTGTTCCTCGAGGCGTAATTTACCAACAAAAATTTTGTTAGAGCGCTAGGAAGTCGCGTCTGCGGGGCGATTTTGGAAAGTGATGGAGTCTTTTTCATCCACACATTTGCATAAGTGCTTTTAAACGTTTTGTTCATTCTTGCATAGACTGGATGGGAACCAAGCGCATCGGTGAAAAGGTCATTGACACGAAGCACGCTAAAGAGACTTGGTGGAATAGAACGGGAAAACCAAGCGTTTTAAGTGAGAATAAAAGGTAGGCTGATCCTTTTATTTATCAATATTTAAAGCGAGACCATAAAATGAGGATTCGAAATCCACAGATGGGTTTTAAACCAAGGTCTAAGACTACAATCGGACATTTTCACAAACAAGTACCAACCCCAAGCTATCCAATGAATTCCATCCAAACTAGCCAGAAAAAAAACATTTTGAGGTGAAAGATGAAGTATACACCCAAGCGTAAATATCCCAATTAACCTAAATAGGATTTGCGAGTCACTAAGATACCGCTATCCTTAGATACTACCTACAGTATGTTTGTCTATGAAGTAATCATACCACAGAGAATGCTTAAAAGCACACTAAGTTCAGCATATGACAGCCGGCGTAGCTAAAGTTGAGGGGTAAACACTACCTACCTCGCGGCACAGCTTTCTGACCACCTCTGTCACGTTATGGTGAGTTTTAATCACATCGGCTTTTTTCGATATGGCTGCAGACTCGATAAGATCTGGTCGCAGCGTTCCTGCAAAACATGCAAAAAATAAATTTACGTCAATCTGCGTTGCATGATAAAATGATCAATCACTTGTCAACTCACCCTGGCAAAGCAGAAACTCATCAGGGTTGAGTTTGAAGTCTTGCCAGGCTTGCTCAGCCACATGAATAAAGACGTCGCCGATGATCCTTCGCTTCTCTTCCGGATTGACCACAAGGTTCAGAGGGCCCAGGGGGATGTGGCGCACCTCCTCGTAGCGCACCACACCGCCGTGCATGGAAGCCTTGCCTGCGGACACAGTGGTGTTACCACCGCCGTCGTTGTTGTTGGTGCATTCGGTGACTTCCATCTCCGCGGCTTCTCCAGCGGCGGTGGCGCTCGCGACTGGCGGGGAGGCATGGTCTCGCAGACTGGAGGGCGCCAGGGCAGAGGTATCCACGCGCACCTCAGAGGTCGTCATGCCTGACTGGAACCGTAGAGACGCGTTTATGTATTTTACTGCAAGGAGAAGGAGAAGCCTCTACAGTTACGCCATTGACAGTGAAAACAGACCTAACTCTCCTGCCTGTGACTATATTGGTAGGTTTGCACGTCTTCCACTGATTTTAGCTTTCGAGATAAATAAAACGAAATTAAGCAGAGTTCGTTACAATTTAAGTGACTTGCAACATAGCAACGAACAATAAAACCGAGACCCAAATTACGTAGTCAGAAACAGATCTCCAAAAAATGTGATCGGTTAAAGTCAAAAATTAGGAGTAGCTGAGAACATGGAATTAATGTATACGGAGTCTAAAAGCTAAAAACTCGAAAGCACGTAGGAAAATTGGCAAGATCCTATCAAGCTCTGACAGATCAAACAAAACCCGGCGATTAAACTCACCATCTAGACCAATTTTTTGAAGAGCGTCAATAACCATTTCAGATTCATTTTTGCGCATGAAACCGTTATTGATGTGGATAGCACAGATCTGATCCGGTTTTAGTGCCTTTTTGCCAATGGCAGCACAAACGGCTGAATCAACCCCGCCACTGACAAGGAACTTGAAAAACAGAAAACTTGAGCACATTTTCAAAAGTTATTGAAATCCGATCTACAAAAATGACTTACCAGAACCTTTCGATCACCAGCAGCTTTCCTCATATGCTGGATACATGATTCCAAGCGATTTTCAATAAGAAAGTTTTGCGCCAGCCCAGATATATTGCACAGAAAGTTCTTCAGCATGACTTTTCCCTTTGGAGTTAAGTCGACTTCTGGGTGAAACTGAACCCCATAAATTTTCAGAGCAGGCTTTGAAATAGCTAAATAGAATACCAGAGGGTTAAAGTTAAAATTTGATACAAGTGCTATAAAAAGACGGGTTCGGACTAAAACCGCACCAATAATACAGTCGTTAATGGATCCAATAGTTTCAAAACCCTTTGCGACTGTCGTGCACTGATCTCCATGAGTTAGCAGCACTTCTTCTTCGCGTGCTAAACCACTACAAGGTTAAATTGCAATCAAGCTGGATTTACGTAAAGATCGCCGAAGTTGGGTCTAATTTCACTTTGTATTGGCCATCTTTACGAATGCCAGCTCGTTCCACTACACCACCACTCAAATGATTCATTAATTGCATTCCATAGCAAATGCCTAAGACAGGAAGGCGTCCTTCTAATATTTTTGCATCAAAAACCGAGAGGTCATCTTCAACGACCGATCCGGGTCCACCAGATATGATAACAGCCCTACATTGCTAAAATATATACATATTAGTACTTGAAATCCTTTTTAATAAGTTCCTCCAATGTAGTGTTTAGTGGCAAAATTTCAGATCGAACGTTTAATTCGCGAACGCGTCTGTCAATGACCTGGAAATAAAATTTAAAATAGCATGAATTCAACATACCTTACAATACTGCGCTCCAGCATCTAATATAGCAACACTACCATTCATGATGACCAAATTTAGGCACGAACAGTTGAAACCAGCGCGGTCAATTTGTGCAATTATTGGACGCCGACACGGACCATCTATCGTTATTATCAGCCAATGGCATTTATCAATAGTAGGTAACAATATTACCATATTATTGCGGCTTCTGTTTCTTTATATAAAACAAAAATATTTAAATTATTTTGTAAATACCGCATTTGTATGTTTGTCTATTAATAAACATGCCTTGTAAAATAAACATGAATCTGCGTCCCCGATAACACAAAACCAGAAAAAACGATTTATGAATCAGATTTTTCCTTTTCTTCACCAGGGCTTCTGAGTGGCCCCTTTACGAATATCCACAGCATCAAAACCAACCAATATACCTTGCCTACCAAGATTTGTATAAAAATTAAGGTGAGAAAACGGATCGTTAAACAGATATATTGGTTCATCTTAAAAAACGCCGTACAAAAAAAAGATTTCATCTTACTGATGTTGAATGCCATATGTCAATCAATAACGAATATCAATTCCTCGATGTCTTTAATTCGCTGACAAGGTGGAAACGGTTATCAAAGTACAAAAAAGTGATTGGACAAGGCAATAGCAACGCTTTTGCCTCGCCTTACCCCGTTGCTTACAACAACTCAACGAACAGTAGAAGAAGTAGGATTTTATTCACAAAACCATGAAAGTTGAACACATTTATTAGACATTAAAACATCTTGTGTGTCAGTTTCAACTTAATTTAGTGGCGACAAAGTGATAGAAATAACAAACAGTTTTATCCTTTAGGTCTCAAGCGTCCCACTTCCTTTGAACTCTATTTAAGGCCATCACAGTGTTAGTTAATGCTTGCTAGTATTTCTGGTTATCTTAAAGGAATCTTAAATAGCACATTGAAAAGCTCAAAAAATATGCAAAGGTGGGCAAAGGATGATTACTTATCAGGATCTCCTGGTGAAACCAGACAACTGCGACTTGCGTGCATCCCTTCGATGACGACGCTTTTCTAGTTGTGCTTTTGTCACGTTGGCAGCCAATTTGTCAAATAAGCAAACTCCCGTATGAAATATTTTAACCCCAAGGTGGTAAATTGCCCTCCAAGATTTTTGTTTAAACTCCTAGTCCATACTTAAAAGGGAATAAGTGATTTCGAAACTTAAAGCTGCCTTAAGTAGTTAATTTGCAACCGATTGTTAAGTTTATTACCAAGTTGATTTAATAAGAATTAGTGATGTTCCCGAAGGCTTGACAATTACAATACATGTTCGAATCATAATTGTTAACTAAACACGGTGACTATGCCTTTGAGAGTGCAAATACTTCAGTTGTATATTTAAGTGGTCATTTAAAATATACTTAATCGTCAGTGGATTTTAAGTGCATCTATCAGAATTTAGCTTATACATTGTGAAAGGACCCACTTTGTTCCCAATACAATAAGAATTTATACACGGCTGCACGCAAGCCGTGACATCGATCTCTTTTCTGATCAGTCAGCCAATCAAAGCTCGCTCTTACCTACCCACCTACCTAGTTAACCTCGCTCAGTAATTTGTGTCAAAATTCTTGCAATATATTCTTCTTATCTTACTATTAACTACCAAAGTGATGAGAAGTAAGCATTATTTTCTTTTCGAATTCAGAGAGAGAGAGAATTGGAATATTCCACAGATTTATTAGCGAATGATCACTTTCTTCCATCAACGGTTTGCTTTGATTTTCTCCCGTACATCAGGTAACATATTAGATTGCTTTCTTCCAGCCACCACAACCCCGTAGTCTCTAGTTGATAACGCCGAATTGTTTTCACGATGTTCAGGTAGAGCATCCAGCAGCAGCCATCATCGACCAATTATCATAATGGGAGAAGTTATTTCATTCAGATGGGGATTCAAGTCATCATCGACTATAATTCTCATTACCATACGAATAGTGTTTTAAATACCGTTAACACATCTGGAAAAATCAACCATGTATTCTGCAAAATTTATTCCGGAACACATGTATCTACTTACAATGTACGGGTTCCCTTAAAAAGTGATAGAACCAGCAATAGAAAGTGATTTCATTTGCTGGGGGGTAGAATATGTTGGAAGTACATCTTTTGTATAAGAGACTGTCTTATTTCAATGCATTTCGTAGAGTGACGAAGGCCTGCAGACATCCAAGGAGAGTAAGTACGGTCGTCAGGGTGTCTTGACGGGCTTGCAAGACGCCTTATAGCATCTCACTTTGTAGGCCTGATCTGAACAGGGGGTAAATCCTTGTGTCTGCCAATACTCGAATCAAACTGGCAAAAATCGTCCCATAACAACCACTAACCATTCGAAGATGCCAATTAGTCCAATCACGAATTTTGATATCAAATTGAAGTTCGTTCATCGTGTACACTGATTCTTATCTTGATGGAGACCGTGGAAGCTCTCTAGGACTAACTCGGTTATCCCTTTCTGTAATTATCAATAGAACATCGCAATTTATAATCAAGTATTAACGATAATATAAAGGGTATCCTGTCCTCGGAAATTGACTCACGAGGTACCAATAATGTTAGGAAGATGCTTTTTTCTCAACTCCAATCGGTTCCTGTGAACAACCATAAATGAATTTGGGGAATTAATTTCGATCAATATAAACTTACTCGATCAATATTTATCGGTCAGAGATTCGGAATAAAGCACCCATGCACTACAAATTAAAGGCTTACTGAAATATGGAAAAATAACTGCTTTGGTCCCAGTGATTGTCCCAGTAGCTGTGCCTGCAGGCTATTCCAGTTTTATGGGTGTCTTCTAGGGTATCGTAAACATGGGAGGCGGAAGTCGTGAGTAAATTTTAGAGAGATCGTTTTCAGAGATGAGCTCATTTGATTCGTGGAATTTTTTTGATATCTCCATCGAAACTAACTTTAACACAATTTTGCATCGATACCAGTAAATCATCGCGCCCGAAACTTGAATATTCCTTCCCTTAGAAGGTTGTGTTCTTCGTACTTCATAAATTGATGCCCGACAACCGCCTTTTAAGGGCAGTGGCTGACCATCCTAGACCAGGCTTCCTGAAAGGCCTTAGTCTTTGTCCTGCTGCCTCGAGAAGAAACCGAGATGCTTAGCCATTCGTCTTAACTACCACCTGCAATGATCAGTCATAATTACATGCTAGTCCTAGGGCCTGTACCTCACACGACCAAAGTGGTTCTGAATCGATTGTTCGAACCATCTCAACACTTGAAATGGCAAAACGGAAGGCAATGTTTGCTAGTTAGTGAAGGCGATTGACACTTCTCTTCTAAGTTCACTGAATGTTTGTGGAAATTGCAAGTGTTCTACCTAAGATGAAGAATCGCATTTTTAATTAGGCTAGTGTTCGATTTCGCTATTGTCCTAGTACGCGACACTTTTAAATCAATAAGGAAAAGAATCCGCTTGAATTGCTCTAAAAGCAGACCTCATCCGTGATTTAGAACCAGAAACTGACAACTGCCTCCTCGGGAGAAAAATTAAGGGACAAACGAAATGAGGGTATACAAAGAGTAACAAAATATCATATTGGGGTGTCGAACATAAAATTCTACTGCTGTTTGTTGATTTAAAACTCTTCTATTCTACCTGATAACAAAGGCGTAACTGGTTAAGTGCGAAAAGCATTACCTGGACTCTAATAGCGCGAAAGGCTAAATCGGAAGTTGCTGAGCTGAAATCTTGCTACCTTTTGCGCCAATTTAAGGAATAAGTTATCGACTCTGGCTGAGAGAATTTAATCAGCTTATACTAGCGTGTGACGAGACTCAAAGGGCGGTTCCAACGCAGAATTAATCCATGCTTATTGCTTCCCATTGATCATTTTTTTGTTAAGTCAAGTCACAATTATTCTCATTAAGGTGTACCAATTTCCACTCCTCGCTACTTCGTGAGTGATTCACACTGGCTGTTGCCTCATACATGCATACCTGTGCATGTCTTCTGTGATTGCGTCCCATCCCGCAAAAACAGCAACAGTGAACTTAAGGTTATTAATTTGATAAATGATCCGTGGAATCCAAGAAACTTGCCAGGTACTGCATAGGGCTACGTCAGGGCAACCTCGAGGCGAATGTTAAAGTAAAACATAAAAGCGTCCCCAAAAAACAACGTAGCAAGTGTAGAGCGGTAAAGATAAGGTTTATAAAGATTAAGAGAAGCACCAGTTGTACAACGTTGACATTAACGAAAGGTGTTATTCATTCATTCATTCATTCATTCATTCTAGTCACTACAGATTAAGAACATCCCTTTGGAGGAGTTGAAGTCAATTAATGGGTCAAGTATCGGACCATGAATGTACTGTAGTATAGGTACGGGCACAACAGTTCTGATTTGGTTTCATCGACTATAAAGAGCCCTCGGAATGTAAACATCCTCACGCCTCAGCCCGAGTCATTGTTTATTAAGTAAATATTGGATGTAAATTAAAAAATTACGATTACTATAAAAGGCTACCCAATATAACAAAATTGCATTAGCATCACTAGTTCTCCAAAATTAATCCGCCATTTTATGATATCCTAAAGAAATTTAAAGTATTCCACTATTCTTCATTTATGTAATTCAAATCTAAAAAAGATATCCTTTAAAAATCTTGAAAGTAATAAAGGTAAATTTGTCCAGATGTTTTGAATAATTAAAGACACAGGAGTTCCTCGGATGCCTAAGAGCAACTAAAACCCTGAAATGTGAGAAAAGAGCTGATGAAGAAAATCTCCTTTAATGGATTTTCCATACTTTGAGATCATTGAAAATCAATTTAAGGTTCATTTTGCAAATGGAATCTGCAGAATTCCAATCTTTGGGTACATTTTTATTTCTTAATCTAAAAATGCGTCAACTCATTTGGATAAATCAACAATACTCAATAACATAGAAAATTTGGTATTCTCTACAGAAGTACGGTATCAGAACGAACGTCGAAAAGATAACTGTACTTTCAGAGGTAACAATTTTTCGAAACCGATTGACGTGTACCTACTACACCTGCTCCCCTAGTGAATTGACGTAATTTTCTACAGCAGGCGTTCTCAACCTAAGATGAAGGCTCACTTTAACCACAACCAACTAGAGCAAAATGTGCACTTCAGAAAATCTATCAATCTACGGATATTGCCTTTGAGCCTCGGATGTCCAGGCTCACTATTAGGTGTTCATCTCATTTAGTGGATTAATTCGAATGAACATGAAGATACTCTTACGGATTTTGTTGGTTGGGAGCTATGAAGGGTGTTTCCTAGTTCGTAAATAAATATCTTCATAAAAAAACTGAAAAAAAACCGTTAGAGATGCTTGGGAATGAGAATTAGTAATTTGTTGGAGATGCAGGAGGTACATATGACGAAATAGCGTTCTGATGCAGATCAGGCAATAGCTGAATTACGCTAAGTCAGCTGATGGCTTCACATAGAATGGATAGGTCAGTGATGGGAACCTAAAAACGATTTGATCAAATCAAACTCCACTTACTAAACGCATTTCCTCTGGATTAATTTGGTTTTTCGTCACGAGATTTTCTGCCTGCTAAACTAACCGACAAGAATAACCCGATGTATGTAAGCTGGCAGGATTAGATTTCAGGCCGTGCTCACATCACAGCCAAGGTATTCGATAAGGTGAAACATATTTACAAATTTTACATTGACTTCACTCATTTCATAATCCATTGACGAGCTAATACTTTCCTAGATGACAGAGGGAACTTGTTAACCTCTACTTTGATAAGCTTATCCATGTTTCTGTTGGAACAAGAGCCTTCATACAGACCGTTTCTGTGTGAATTTTTCTTAATGCAATTACCCATGCACACGGAGTCGGAAAATGAAGTCAAATCCCCTTCACGTGCTGCTCAATAATTGAGCCAATTACCCTTTCTAGTTACACACTTTGGAGACGCTAATTTGATTAATTGCGTGATAGCTGGAAGCATGTGACGGTAGTCGCAGAAGACAGAGAATCCTAAACTCATTTAAAGGAGCGGAAGACCAATTGCTTAAATTTGCACTCAGTTCTTTTTAAAGTGTGGTCTAAAATTCCACTCCTAGAGATGGTAGAATGCATTCTTTTTGGAAGTTCATTGGGCAATTATTACCGTTCTTAGCCATAATCATCCTATAAATACGAACTCCATGCAGACCATCTGTATCGATTAAATTTGATTGAAAAGATTTCCACACCTATTCGTAAATAGTTTTCAGTACCACTTCACCACAAGGAATCGATAGCACGTGTTACCCAGCGCGACATTGCATGGCTGCACCAGAACCAAACAGAAAAGTCACGATTCGCCCCGACGTTGAGGCCGAGTTGCGCGCTCGACTAAATTCCATCTTTACACCCCCTCCTGGGACACGACTCTCGGTTCGAGATCGAAACAAAATAGTCACTTTCGGTCTCATTTCCAACGTAATTCAGTTACAAGATGATCGAGAACTCAATGCCTGTCTGAACATCCTTAGCGACTCCGACCTCCTATTGGCCACTGTCAAGGCCATCCTGCTCTCAGCGTCCTTCAACGGCCCAATGGGGGGTCACCTCTCCGAATCCATGTCCCTGAAGATTCTGAAGGCTTCGAGAGCCATCTCTGTGATGGCGAAACTGGGAGTACCTCACACAGAGTTTTTGGGAGTACACTGTGCCACATTCAATGAGGTCGCCTGCCGTCGGAAAAGCATGTCGGTAGACACCTACCTGAGATGGTTTCTGCCCACTTTCGTAGAGCGACTGCTGAAGACCTCAGAACACTTCATGGTAGAGGTCGTCCTCTTCCCCATAGCCATGATGCTCTTCCACAAACCCACTTCCGGGAGCCCCTGCAGCACCAGAGACAACATGCTAGCAGCTGTCGTGAAGGGCAATATTCCCCAAATTCGACCGACCCGCAACGAGCCCGCTACTGCTGACAAAAACGTTTAATAAATCCGCCATCCTTCCCAAGGGGGTACCAACTTTTGAGTTTCTCACTGCTTTTACAATGACAGAAATTTCAAATATGGTGTATTTGATAAAAAATAAAACAAACACACAGATACACACGCACACGTAGAGTCGGAAGAGAGATTCGCCAAGCAATCATTCACACAAAGACACTTGGGGAAAGAAATAATAATAATAGTAGTAATCATCACCATTATCATCATCAGATCTCGCTTCTGTCTGGCTGGAGAGCGGGGCACAATCATCGTTGGGAAGACTTGTTCATTCGTGTTCGATTCGGTCAAAGGCTGGCAGAAGGAGACAGCAAGCAGACGTTGTTTTTAATCTTTTCATTGGTTTGTGTGCGAGAGCAGGAGAAAGACTAGCACACGAACACACATTAAAACGGGGGGCGTAAAAGGGGGGCGAGGCATGGGGAGACTGAGAGTTGGCGACTTGGGCGCTGGGAGGGGGGGGGGCGAGGGGAGCTTTTCAAGAGACGCCACCCTGCTGAAAGACCTTCACCAGGTCGCACACCCTTGAGTGCCGGTTCGATTCCCCTTCAGCGACGGGGTTCATAGATTTCGCCTGCAATACAACCAAACAATTACACAATTAGACAGCGAGTAGTAGACTACAAGGACACACACAGAAACGAAAAGACAGTGAGGTGCAAACACAAAACAGTAAGCGAGGGTGAAAAAACAAAAACTGGTTAGCGGCAAAACGATAAAGCCAGATTGCGGGGGCCGGGATGGGACGGACAGTTGGAATTACCCTGTCGTTGGGGGAGAAACGAGTGGGTCTGAGCCGCACCACGGGGAAAGGAGCCTCGGGATCTGAGAGGGTTCGGGATTTCAACGTGGATCCCATGGACTCGCCCTCGTCAGCTACGACGGTGGTGGTTTCCGTCTTTGGCAGGCGCACGAAGGGCGTTGGCATCGTCGATACCGGTCTGGGAGAAGGCATTGCTCCTTGGCTGCTGGTGCGTGCAGAAGTGGTGGTTGTGTTGACAACCGTTTTTACCGATACTTTCTCTTGCTCTTCAACCCCCTTCTTGGGCAGGTGATCGAACATCGCTGATGTTGCTGTAGCTTCACTGCAAGTAATTTGTTTGAGGAGAAAGTAGATTTATAAGGAAAGCACACGCAACCACGACCTCATAAGAAGCTCCGTTAATGCTACAGCCCATCAGGCAAGTGACCTCAAACAAGTTTGGGTCAGTTCACGCACACACACACACACACGTACAACATAAGAGACCAGCTGAGTTGACTCCCATTAGGCAAGTGAGAGTCTGCGACTCTACCGAACCAGTCTGCGTATGCTAATAGCTCCAACGGAAATCAGTTAGTCATCGAGAGTGAAGAAGCACATATTCCCATTCACTCCAAGCAAATGCACCACTTGATTAAGAAGACGCGAAAAGTCACCCAGTAAAGCTGAGAAGCGGTTTTGATTTCGAGACAAGACGACATGCAGCAAAAGGGCGCGCGACTCCAGAAAAAAAATTAATGGCAGAAAAACGCCGTTAAGTCGGAGGGAAGTCTTCAAATAGCTACCAGAGATCAATTTCTCACTCACATTCCACCGAAACCAAATTAACTAGGGGAATCTAATTCGAACTCATCAATTTCAACATTACGGTTGTCCAGTAACAAGTTGAGAAAAAGCCACATGAAACAATACGACGCCGTAGGACATAAAATCACCTCTCAGTGATATTTTCTTTTTCCTTGTCGTGGACACCAGTCCTCTCATTCTTTTCGGACACATCTGGGGAGGAGGTGGCGAGCCAGGGCTTGGGAGACTGCGACGGCGAGATAGTTCTGGAGACTTTTCCCACTCTGGTCTTTCCCTCGTCGCCCTCATCTTCGTCCAACTCATCTGTGATGGAGGAAGAGGAGGTCGGCGATCTGGAGATGGTAGAGAGCCTGGGCTTGGGGTGTATCTGGGATGTTTGCGGTGAGGAGGAGCAGCTGACGGACGTCCCTTCCTCGTGCTCCTGGTTGGTAGTGGTGGCGGCCGCGGTGGGAGCAGTGGTTGCGCTGGGCTCCTCGACAATGCGGTTGAGAGAAGAGGGCAGGGCTGTGCTTGCGTTGGTCGAGTTGTTGAAGGCGGAGGCGAGGGATGAGTTGCTTCCGCGGCCTCTACGTTGCTTGCTCAGCTTTACTCGCTGCAATGCGCACTCCATATATTGGTCACAGCTGGGATCATCGTTTTGTTGGGTGCTCAACCTATTAGGCGAGACAATGAAGCATTACCGGCAAGTAAATGATACCGCTGTCTTGAGAACACCTAGCGAAGTAATTAAAGTTCCGGAATCGGCATTGTAGCAAGGGAGCATCAAGACCAGCGTGTGGGAACTCAGACTTCACTCAAAAGCATTTGCGAAAAACCTCAACGTTTTGGTGCCAATAAAACCACACATTGTCGCGGAGGCGTCGTTATGACTCTAGCGGATTCCCCAAAGAGCCCTCCGAGACACTCGTATTGAGAATTGGATAGAAGAGGGCGAATTAGCGAGCAGACGGCTGGCCCTTAACTGATACCACAAGGTCGCACATCTCCATAACTGTTTGTGCCACGAAAGGCAGTGCCTTAACCATGAGACACTCCCACTATCAGCGACGGATATATGTTAATTGATACAGCCGTTATCAGCAGCATCGCTGCCTTGACAGAGCTTTTTGAAAGCGCGTGCTTTTTTGCACCGTATTAGTCGCGATCACGGCAAATGCAGCGAGGACTTATCAGATTTCACATGAGATTATGCGAAGGTAATCATGATTTTCTTTCAGTGTTAACTGGAAACCAAGCACAAGCTGTAGGAGAGGCCAACATTGACAAAGTCACGGATTCAGATAGCAGAGACCCCTTGTGTTTACATTAAGCAAGCACCATGACAGTTTGTGCGCAGACTTCAATCGCCGCCTGTAAACAGTCTTGACCAAGATCAGCTAATCGCTCTGTCAATAAGAATTACACAACAAAACCCTCAACACTAGTAAAATTGCACTCGGCTCGTAGTACATTACAGTCTAGTAATCAGACCACTAAATGCTTTCCCTCAACTTTTGGGTAAATAATAGGGACTATACAAGAGAAACAGCTGTTGGGATTAACATATCGCATAGTCACTTACTTTGTGCTATGATATCATTAATTTCACTCAATTGACGCTTGGATTGCGATCTACGACTAGTGCTGATTTAGAGATTTTTTTGATGAACGCTTCCATTAATCACACGTCATTAAGAAATCACAGAGTAAAATGAACTTACCATCGATAAACTAACAACAGACGGACGAGCTCAGCCATTTAAAACGCAACCTAAAAGCAGCTATTTAACCTGCACCCACATTTCACTTCCAGCAACACAAACCTAAGCGCAACGCAGTGCCATTGGCTGAAATTCATACGTAGGCACAGTCTTTTCGACTCTAACAAGCCATGAAACTCCAGTTGTTTTCATAAACAGAACAAGGAGGTCTCACCACCTGAAGAGTACACTTAGGGGTTAGACATGATCACGTGCAACTGAGTTCACTTGAAGTTAGAAAAAGGAAAAGAGGTCATAAAAAACCCATGCGTGCAGGGAAACAGCGATAGCCAGAGTGCATGGACTTTGGATTGTGGAGTGGACTTAAATGTATGGAAATAAAGATGGAGAGGCAGGAACGGGTTTCACGGTAGCCTCAGTCGCCTCAGAAGAAGCCCTGTGCTGCAGGCACCAGTTTGGGAGCAACACTAACCGCGTTAGGCAAGGGGGTAAATGAACTCAGCTGATTGCAAGAGGAAGCTACCTTCCCCATCTCGAACTTTATACATTCCGCCTACTTTACGCTTTCTACAAGCCCCAGGAGACTTTTGGCAATGCTGACTATAGCATCCTGTTAAACCGAAATAGCTGTCTTGACTTGGGGCAACGGAGAACTAGGACGTTAAAAGAAAAATTGAGCTAAACAAGACTTGAACGGCGTCATGGCAGTCGGAGGCAGCTGCTTACTTCGATGACAAGTCTTTGGCATATGAACGAGTTGAAAACATCAAGTTGCCGACAAAAAACCCCGTTATTTTGGAAAAGAAAATAAAAAGATTAGTAAGGAAGCAAGCGAGTTTGAGGATTTCGCAAACTGGATGGATTGAGAATGAGGCAGTGAAAGCCCATTAATTAAGTGTAAGAAATAAAGGATAACGCAATGCAGTGTAACTAGCATAGGCAGAGGGTATGCAGTGCACAAAACGAACATCTGAGTCGAAATAAAACATGTTTAGGCCATCATTTACGGGCACAAAGCTTCCATTAAGCTCAGATGGATACATCTTGGGATGAGTGGATTTCATTAAGAAAATCGCTAAATAAGTCGAATCTGCGGACACACTTGTAACTAAGGACCTTTTTCACATGGTGGCACTCGAGTGAATTCGAACATCATGAAGCCTCAACGGTGAGCAGTGTGGACGTGGGAAAGGGGACGCACCCAGGGAGGGAGGGGGAGGTGGAGGAGGGAAAGCCGGGAGTGGCGTCGCCGGAGGCAGCGGTGCCGGACCCCGTGGCAGCTGCAGGAGGCCCCTGCTGTTGTTGCCCCGAGGGACTGAAGCGGTGAGGTGGGGGCCCTCCAAACATGAAACCTGGGGGTCCAGTGGCCAGCTTCGATGCCAGTTCGTCCTTAAAGAAGAAACACGATAGGGATTAAAAATACAATTTTCCTTCCTCAAGGACGTAAAAAAAAGCTTTCAAAATAACGGAGGCCACGTAAGAGGGCTTCGTGTATAGAACTTAATTAGATAAGATCAGTTTACTAAATATCTATTAATTGGAAAGTGGGCTCACGTTTTGTTAATGCACAGTAACAGACTGTTCCGTTTATTCGTGAGAAAAACATCAAAACGACTACTAAGACCGCATTAAATTCAACCAAACAGACCTCAAAATCCGCCTGGGTGGCAAAACTTAATATATATATCCCTAGACTTTGTTAGAAAATAAAAATTGTTCAAACAATCCTAGAGCCGCGTATTTCAATTATTAGCAAAAGTAGGCAAAAACCTAGAACGTCAACTGTTGAGAAAAATGCCTAAAATATTCAACTCCGACAAAAAACCTCACCTTGAATCTCAGATTCATTGCAACGTTTTAATCACCAATTAAGTATTTATTCATATACTACAATTCCGTAAGCACAAGTGGACAGAGTACGACTTCGCCTACGAAGAACGCCTGTAAAAGAGCCCCAACGACACAAATTAGAAGTTTACAGAGCGCGCACACACGTGTAAGTAGCCCACACAGACGCACACGAGCAAAATCATGTAGAGGACGCTGATTGGTCAGGTCAAAAATGGCGCGAGTCAGCGCAAACATATGCGCCCACAGTGGACCAAACAGAGGAGGCGAGTAAAACTCACTTTGGCCCACATTCACCAATGGAAGAGTGAGACGAAGGAGTTGGAGACAGACCTACACAACCCACCCACCCACACACACAAGGGCACAATTGTGGACAGACAGGCGCACTCGAGAGCACAAGGGGAGGATTTGACCGCCTTTGCTTTTTCCGCGAGGGCGGGTGTGCGCTGACAGAGGAAAGAGAGACGGTTTTGAAATACGAGTTTCCTAGCCCCCCGAAATTGGCAGAATTATAGGCGGTCGGACGGATTAGATTAGAGAGAGCGAATCAGTGCGGTTCGTAGTATTTTTCCAAGAGGGTTTTTGTATAGGAAGTTTGACAGAGGTGAGTTAATGAGTCTAAACAATCCTAACTACAGTACCGAAACCTCCATCGCCATCCCTAAAAGACATTCGAGCATTGCAAAAACAGCGTTTAAGACTGTCCTTTATTGAATTTTGGTAAATCCCAGTGAGAATAAAGAGCGCTTATTTCAGTTTGCCGTATCAATTAAAGCTAATAAGGTGTGAAGTGTGAGGTCAACAAGATGGTAGCCATATAAGTGAAGAATCACACTACTGCATTACTCAAAAACTGTTAGTAGAGACCGTTCTACCAGCAAAATATATTCAAGAGGGTTGGCGACGAATAACCAGGGCTTGATTTCACTACAAATGGAACTTAAATAAAATTGTCTAATGATCAACGCCTTCACTCTGCTTAAATACCAGAAGAAAATACCAAAGACTACCGGCATGAATCGGCCACGTACAGTCAAACTTTCGAATACATCCATAAACCAATTGAACAGTACCCTCTGAAAAGACGAAATTTGATGCGTAACCTGGAGAACCTTTGCATATACAATTAAGCATATTGTTCTAAAGACCTATCAGAAGTGGCATAACTGAGCACACCAGGTGCTGATTTCAGACATTGATCTTATAATACACACATTGGCGACTTACTTATTCTGCGTCAAGTGAAAAGAGATTTCGAATCAGAATCATATGCTCGAGTTCCCAAACAGATCAAGCCTTCATTGTTGAGTTCCCATGCACTAACAAACCAATTTTACTAGTGATCCAATCATTTGAACCAATTTTGCAAATTCCAGCATCTCATCACCCTATCTCCTCACCCCGGAGTTCGCAACGAACTAACCTCCCGTCCAGAATTTTCGCCATGGCACCTGAGTGACGCAATTAGGTGCTCATCTCGTCTCCGCCTCATGCAACACCCACACCGTCAACTCTCCGCAGCAATGGCAAGGTGTTCACATTCCACGCTGAGTTGACAACATGCCGTAATTAAAATTCAGTCTGTAACTGATAACTACTACCCATCTCAAGCTAAGAAACCAACGTCATGAGATCACCATATAAGATCAGAACTATTTCTAGGGTCTACAAAGAAGGCACCTTTACAGTGCAACCGGAAGCATGAAAAACATGAGTGTTTACAAGGAAATAGAAGAATTGTGGTAGAATTTCACCCTTGTTTTCATACAGAAAAACAAAAATTTCCTGCAAAAAGCCAGGCCCTTGGATGCTTGCAAGGCCGTAAATGCCACCAGAGAGGATTGTTGCAGCGGTAAAAAAAGCGACCAGTGGTTTTGGTAGCAACATTGATAAAAACATTTAAAAGCTTGAACCGCAGAATCAAGTCTAATCATATTTCCTACAGTTTGTAGCAGGCTCCATCAAAACCCCACTCGCATGATTTTTGCACATCAAGAAATGCCTTTATGACTACATGAGTGTTAAATATACAAGCAGGATTCGACTATGGCAGGGTGGTCGACCACAGACGTCAAATTTGGGTGACTTGCAGCCTCGAAGTTATTTGGGTTATTTTGCCTGCCGTTTTTCTAGGCGAAAGAACTAGTCTACGACTTTTAAGCACCATAAATTGGCTGTCAATGCAGCGTGGGAGTAGAAATTAGATACATAGAAAAGAGCCTAGTCCATTATTTGGACTTCAACAAGCCAATGTTTAGACACTCACTAAACAAAAAGTTATTTGAGACACCGAAAGAAAAACACAATCAGAGCTTTGACCCTAAGAATGCACGAAGAAAAGACCTAAACCCAATAACACAGTGTTACACGCACCCAAATCCAGTAACTGGACAAATCTTTTGGCTCATTTGGGGAAGTAGCTAGATCTGCCATTGTGAGGTTTAGTTGAATTTTAAATTGCAGATGTAGAAGCTCCTATTAATGTTAAATAAGTGGATCAAATTAATTACGAAAAAATGTCACAACGCACCTTGAATTTGCCCGACGACGAGAGGGTGGAGAGAACAGACGATGGTGTTTGGCGGTGATCGAGGAGGTGCTCCATAGAGCACGTTCGGCCCACAACTTGCGGCTCTGCTCTGTTCGCTACTCTAACATAAACAAACAGGTTAATTTAACCTCATTGTCACATCATGACGCGAAAAACGTCAGCGGAGGTAGAGCAGTAGCAGAACCTCACTAGGCTTAGAGCCATCACCCTATCATATACGTCAATGACTAGAATAATGAAAGTTCTCTAGACTTTCCGTTTCGAACGCACCGAAGAAAAGAGCTTTCTTAAGCCCCCAGACTACTGTGGCACAGTTTTGCTTTCCAAAGTAAGCAAACAACAAATTGGGTGTCTACGACTAACCTGCGCATGCTCAGAGATGGAATAGAGTACGATTATCCGGACTAAAAGTCCAACCAATCCATAGATGGCAGAACTCAAATGCCGAAAAGAAAATACCTCAGGAACGGAAGCCTCCTCCATGATTCCCAGAACAAATTACTGACTTCATGCGAACTCTTGATGTGCTAAAAACATGACCGGCAACGAAGCCCTGTTCAAACAAATCGCCACTAAGTCGCAAAGGGAAACAAACTGATTTTGTTATCAGGACCCGAATTCCACATTACCCGTGATGCACTTTGGATAGACAAAAGAAGCCACGAGCCTTAAACAATTAGCCGAATTAAATGGAAATGATAGACGACAAAACCCAGGGAATGAAGGGGGAGTAGACAACTAACGATACTTCAGTAGGTTGATGCACTACAAAGTTCGCGTTTAAAATGACTTCCATGTACTGTCATCTCCTATTGGATTAAAGGCTGGTTTTTTGTGCGTTTTATGCCCTGCGAGTACCCATTTCACGTGGGACGTTGGAATATGCTTAAATCTCGAGGTCATTTCACACAGTGTGCTTTAATGAGACACTAGTGCCCGTAAAAGTAATATAAATAATCATAAATACAAACAAAGCATTAAGAGTACGATTTAGGATTATAAAAACTACACAAGACAGTTCCAATGGGAATAAGTGGCGAGTGCCAAATCTAAGCAACCAAAAGAACATGGTTCGATACCCGAAATTCGGATAACATAAAGCCAAAAATCAGAACATAGTCCTGATAAGCGATTAGGACGCCTTTTGAAACGCAAAATACGGGAAATTGGTAGAATAGGCATTAAAAAGTTATGACAATGAAGTTTCCATAAAAGCACCTTGCATACCCGAAGCAATGACCGATGCAATCAAATCTACCAAATTTTGAGGTAAAAAGCCTCCGATAGTAAAGGTTTCTTCACGAACTTGTTCGAAGCAGGATGGAATTTTGATAACAAACCAGTTGTACTGGCATAGGCCACATAAAACGTGCGTCCGGGAGTGGTGCCAGAGGGCACCGGAGTTCAAAATAACGGAGGGCCCCCTCCCTTTTCGCAATACTAACTTTGCACACATCAAATTTCATAGCAGTATGATCTGAAGGGTAGGGATGCATTTCTAAGACACAAATGAAAGACATGGGATACACCGGATGGTTAAACGGATACCGATTAGGTCATATTAAGGTAACTCCAGTAATAGCAATGCTAAGTACCGAGAACTTAATCCGCATTCACATCGAAAGATTAAGTTTGAAATTTCTTTGATAATATTGGTACGCCAGAAATATATTGTCAAGCTTCTGATGTCCTTAGGACATATAGATGTATTAATATAAAATTTTCAACAAAGAAAAGTCAAGAAAAGTTTCTGAACTAAGAAAACAGCCGATTAACATTTATATAATCTAGGGATGTGCAAACTTTAGCACACGAATATTACGCCACTATTTAATTTACAGATAAGCCTATAAGCGTCCAGACGACAGGTGACGCTCAAAAACTGGTACATTGACATTTCATGAACTGAGATTCAGTTCCAAGTATAAAAAGCACCATTACTGACACACCTTTAGGCAACAGCTGAACACACAACACTTGGAAGGATGCAGTAACAGTATGTCAAAACCACTTTTTGAAGAAGGCCGGAAGGTAGGTATCCGTAAAGCTGTGTACAGAAAATGTGGTACGGAACGGAGGAGACACCCAACAAGCGTGCCTGGCAACACGTGTGTCCGTTGTTGAATCATCGGCTGGCAGAGGAGAAAAATGGTACAGATTTTCTTACTCACTTCGCCCTCTCCACCGAAGCCGGCCGCTTCTCTTGTGTGCATCAACGCGTGAGAGGGAATAAAAGTACACGCGGACACGCTCGCATCGTGTGGGAAGTGAAAGGCAGATAGAGGGACTTGTCTGAATCATGCCATAATGTCACCGGGGCGCATGCGCGCTGCAGCGAACTTTTAAGCCACAAACACCCATATACAACGCGAGAGCGATGCCAGACAGCTCGTTAAAAAGCACTTTAATGTCCGAAATAAAAGTACTAGACATGACTCAGCCGAAAAAAGGAAGAGGCTGAGGGTATATCGCCCGTGTGCAAGCAACATATGAATAATCGAATGCTTTAAACTAGGTTACCTACTTGACAGATACAAATATGAGCACAAAGATCGAGAGGAGAGATTAGACGAATAAGTAATTAGATCTGAAATAAAAGACACGAAGCACCACTCGATGTGGATAGTTAGATATGCAAATAGGAAAATCGACTGTGCGGCGGATCGAAAAGAGCACTATCTCAACGATAAAATCGTAGTTAAGATTATACGAGAGCAGAAAACTCTACCATCTGCAGATACATGACAGGCTAGTTGTTCATACAAACAAACATAGAGCCGTGACTCGAAACGAAATGGAATGAAAAAAACGAAGAAGGTTGGAAGTATACAAATTGATTGCAGTTCAAGATATGATTAACAGAAATAAATTTTAATTAGCAGCATGATGTCATCAAAATAGCCCCAAAAATAAAAAAATAGAGTATTGAAACCTGATGTGACCAAAACAAAGAAAGTGTTTCACTGAAGGAATAGACAAAATATAGTATAATTGAACAGAGACTTACTCAAAATAGATGTTATTATCACCCGTGTTTGTAGAATTTGAAGATTCACTGCCTAAGTAATTTAAGGATCCATGGTTTTTAGATCTTCTGCCTTGGTATTGATGGTCCCTTCCAAAATGACTACGGAAATAGCTGGCAAGACGACTGAAAGGTTTTCGGTGCTTATCTAGCAAATAATGAAATCTATGAAAATTACTTGTTTTATGATCCTCCTTTTGTGCCATCGTAAGAGCATGAAAATACCTCTCCAGGGCTACCAGCAAAAACTAGGAGCGAGTTTGTATATCTGCTATTTATCCCGCTAAAATAAACACCCAAAAAATAATCAACACAATTATTAATAACTATGAGTAAATTAAAAGCACATAAACCTCTTCGTAAATACATGCATATTAAATGTTGTTTAATACATTTATATGGTTTGATGTTTCACTGATGCATCAGTCTACAATAGTTTATAATAATTCCAGCAATTACAAGTCATTTACAATTGTCGAGTAATCCGGATTCAAAAATCTCGAAACTTTTTGCATGAAAGTTTCTATGAGACATTCTCAGTTTCCAATAGCGAAATCTCGAAACCAGTATATCTGGATCTGCATATATGCCCGCTTCTTAGTTTTCAGCGACACAAATGCTGAATGAATAAGTTTCTGGATGCTTTATTTACTTTCATTATAGTGGTCAAATGGAATCATATATCATGACATTCCGTTAAAAAAACCTGATGCTGAATCAGGTAAAATACTTTGTCGTTGAAATACCTTATTTTTAAGGAGACATTGATGTGTTTTGTAATATTCGCTTATGGAACATCTTATCGTCAAATCTTGATGGCATATTGGGTGGATAGAGTTGTGCTATGCTTTCATTTATAGTCAAAGTAGCTATGATCAAACTTCCATCCAGAGATGTGCGCTATTTCCAAGCAACAATAGTTTGCAACTAGTCATTCCAGTCTTTTCGAAACTTTCTATTAAATTTTTAAGTAGTTCATGTAATACTACAATTGGGACTAATCTCTCAAACGGATTTAAAACAAGATATTTACCCAGGTGCCATTCTCAAGTTTAATCCTTTTTGTTTCCTAAACCCGTCGTTCTAAATCCTCGAAGAGTCGCACCTCTCAAGAATTAGCCAAGTGCACAAGCCAGACCTGCCTGAAAAACGAATATGTCCAGGTCAACAATAGGCCACTATTAACACTGCATTTCAATACTTCCGAAATATCCCCAGCTAGAAATCCATTCATAATCGTCTAGTGCCATATTGGTATTGTAGAAGATTGGTTGCAGCACGGAAAACTTGGAGAGACACACACAGAAAATAGCCTTTTCGATAAAATCGATGAAATACATAGAAATCATCATCTATTCGTCATTGGATTGGTCGGAGAGGGGTTCCATAGCTCCACCATTCTCCGAGTCCAACTTGCGTTTCGTGGCTCGTTTGGCTGCCAACTGCTTCTGGTGCTTGTCGTTTTGACGAAGGGCCTAGGAACGTACAGGGAAAAAGTACAACTTTAGCTACTTGCATTCGGTCTGGGTTAATGGATCGAGAAAATAATCAGAGCATTTCAAATACCTTAGCGGGAGAAGTACTTCGCAGAAAACGAAACAAACAAACCGGAAAATTGACAACCGTTTCACTGTAAACATTTGCAGGCAATTGAGCCCGGTGGAGTCAATTCGGATCGAGTAACGACTAAAAGCTTTCAAACTTCTTAAGGATAATCGTTTACCACCGAAGGTTACGATATTCAACCAATAGCAGACCAGAAAAGTCCATATCGGCACCACAACTTTTCGACATGCTAGACAGCCTGAAAGGTGAACCCGTTGAGTGTTCACAACGCCTAGATAGAGAAGCACACCGACTGCGATAAATCACCTCACACAGCAACAGCAAGATCCATCAACGGCGACCAATCGATACACGGCTAGCTTTATCTACAAATTAGTATGCTCTCATTGGTTGCATTTGCTAGAAGTATTCTCACAGCCCTCTGCATAGACAAGACTGCGGACGCGGGAACTCACGGTCTTGGCATGCGTCGCAGCCTCGTCGACGATGCGAAGGAGTTTTGGGTCAGTCTTGGAGGGGTCCACCCAAGGGAGCTGCGCGATGCGGGTGCCCAAGGAGGACTCGATGGCCTTGAGTCGAGTGACGGAGTAGGGCGTGACCAAGGTGACGGCACGGCCGGGGCGGCCTGCGCGAGCCGTACGGCCCACACGGTGAACGTAGGCCTTCGAGGCCTCGCTCCAAGAGAACGGGTGGCTCGGCACGTCGTAGTTCACCACCAACTGCACCTCAGGGACGTCCAAGCCCCTGCATGATGGCGATGAAAACTTGTTCATTAGCACAGAACATAGGGACCTAACTAAACGACTCCCCAGCTCAAAACTAAAATCAATACTTGTGGATAACTTATTCGAGGACGACATTCGTGAACGAGTAACGAACCTCTAGAGCGCAGATTCTCGAGAGTTATAAAGTAATGCAGCAAGGCTATGATAATAATCTAATCATAGAACCGTCAGACTCACCTCGAGGCAAGATCCGTAGCGACCATGATGTTGGCTTCACCAGTCTTAAATTTGCTCAATCCGATCAGACGCTTCTCCTGTCGCATTAGGCCATTCAAAATGACGACACTGTCCCTATCAGTGATAAACTTGAGCATTTCGCCTAGCCGAATTGACTCCCGCGCCGTTGCCACAAACACGATTGTCCGGGACTCACTGGAGGTCTACAAAGGAAACCGCAAAACAAAAGCACACCAAGTCCTACATCAAACGCAAATCGATTGAACACGACTACTTATAGCTTGATGAAGTAGAGTTCAACGATGCTTTGCTGGCATTTCTTGTACCCGTTCGAACTATCCATATGAGATTTAGACACACAATGAATAATTAATTTTGATACTAGGGTGTATTGAAGGATACCAACTGTGATGACGCGTTCACAGACGCTACTAGCCCCCCCCCCTAAAAAAACCCGATACAGCCGGAGCTGAAATAAAAGTAAGAAAATATCGTGGGCGAGTGATAAGTGATGCGCACAAAATCATTAAAAGTACAGCTCAGAGAATAGCAAGAGCGAAACACTTACGGCTCCTCCAAGATCGGACAACAACTTGGCAACATAAATATCCCTCTTTTGATCAGGTAGAAAGACGAATGCGTGATCCAGATTGCTTACAGTTGAGTACTTTTTCGCAGTTTCGACACGCACTGGCATTCGAAGGCAGGCCCTCTCAACCTTCTCTAACTAAAAGCGGGACTATTAGAGAAAAAACTAGAGAGCTTACGTTTCCTGACATGGTGGCCGAAAAGAGGTAGTTTCTGCGCTTTTCAGGCAACTTTGATAAGATTGTCTTAAGTTGTGAGTCGAAATTCCCACCGAGCATCTGATCCGCTTCATCCAACACAAAGAATCGAACATTTCGAAGCCGCAGCTCCTTGCAATTTTCAATATGGTAAACAATTCTTCCGGGCGTTCCCACGATGATGTGATACTTAGTGGATTTTAAAGAACGTAATTGATCGTCAACGTGCTGGCCACCAACAAGGCAGAGAACCTTGAGTCCAAATTTTGAGCCAAGGTCCAAAAAGTGCTGTCGAATTTGCAAGGCCAGCTCTCGAGTGGGCGTGAGGATCAGAGAATAATTATAGCGAGGTTTATTCAGAAGGTTCTAAAATATGTTGACAAATATTATAGTACCTGGAGGATGGGGATAGCAAATGCACCAGTTTTACCACTTCCAGTTTCCGCCAGGCCGACAATATCCTTTCCTTGAAGTGCTAGTGGAATGACTTTTGACTGAATTTCCGTAGGGGTTTCCCAGCCCAGATTTACACACACATCACAGACTTCCTTACAAACACCCAACTGCACAAAGGAAGACATTATAACTTCCTAAACATTGGACGGTATTATTTATCAAGTTTAATACGAGAATTTAGCAATAAATTAGCACAAAACACCCACCTTATCTATTGTCAATCGTGTAAATAAAGTGAACCCTTAATCTTACCGGCAGTGAAATAAAAGTTAAAACAAAATCGATTTAATAAAGTAAAGCAAATGCAAGTGTTGCTTATTAATGTTATTTATTTTTAAAACACCGGAGTTCACACTTTATTTTTTTCATTCTAATTCATTAACTGTTGCATAGACAGAAATCCCGATGCTTCATTGCCCATAAATTATCAGCACATTGTTCTTACATCTATCTCATCAAAACCATTCGCTGTATTTAGTTTCTCTTTCAAAAAATACCAGGAGAGACGAAAAATGAGCGAGATAGGATGGGATTGCCAAAAATTCTCAAGCCACAAGACATTTCACATAAACCAATATAGATGCTCAGTATCACCATCTACCAGCTGAAGACTGTCGGGAACATCTAAAGATACGTAATTAATGCAATGATGCGCACTATGAATGTGCTACTTCTAAGCAAAAATTTGACTAAAAATTCGAAGAAAAAACACCCCTACCTATGTCATTTTAATGCTAACTATACCATTTGTAATTCCTTATTACTCAATTCATTCTTGCCCTAATTTCTCTGACGTTAAAGTGATTAGCGCTTTAAGTTGGACTCCCAAAAGCTTTAAAGGTAAGAGAAAACCGAGGATGGAAGTATAAACTTTAATTTGGAAAGATGAGGCGTTGTTTACACGCTGACATACGGAGTTGTGTACACTTATTCAGTCGACTGGACACAAATTATAACTAGGCGATTTGTGATTGGTTCGTGTCATTGGGGTCCTGTCCTTGAAACGAGATCCACATCTGAGCAGCAATAAGATCTACAAGGTCACTAATTCAGCTGCAATCAGCAAAGAACCTATTTGAAAAGATTGTAACAGACATTCTAGCAACTGCTCAAGCGTCAAAGTAGTATTTAACCAAGCAATATTTTGTTGATCGGTTGCATGTGAACATGAGAGTCTGGCGTTACGTATATGTCTGATCAAGAGCCACTACATGCATATAAGCTAGGGAGAACTAATAGCAAAAAATTAAGGGTTCAGGTGCAGGTTCGAGTGGGACGAATGACATGAATGTGAAACCTAGGCATTCTTCTTCTATAAGTAGAGCATTTTAAGTAGCTTCATGAGAGGGAGGGGATAAGGAAAGTTTGCCTTACCAGGGAGCAACGACCTCTATCAAAAGCTCATAGCCATTTTTCAGCTAATTCCTCACTGCTCACAAAAAATTTAAAGGAGTAGTGGTGTTCAACCCGAAAAATCAAGCAAATTTGTAGAGTTATAGCTGTAAGTTAATAGAGGTGGAAGGGGGAAAATCACTGACGTTCGAAATATTTAGTAGTACAGACAAGCGCAGGTGATTCACATGAATTTTTGTGTTGCTTTGGGAGCCGGTTGAAAGCAGTCACAATCAGTCTTCTACTACCATTTCACAGGCAACGGCAAGTGCCAAGTATTTGTGGAACTTTGAAGCTTAAAAAGTATTATCCAAGAAGAGGCTTCTCCAGATGTTGCCTTTTTTCGGTAAGTCCTAAATATGCCGGACTGAGCTATACAGCAATCTTTGATTTCCATTACAGTAAATCCATTCTTCCCATTGAGTTTTAATCAATGCAACTTCCGAAGGGCCATGATTATTACGACGAGGATAATAGGAGAGCTCTACCCATCCTACCATCCCTTCTTCTTGGATAGGACGTGGTAGGCTATGCCGTTTTCGGTCTTAAACTCGAGAAGAATTTTCCTTTTAAACAGGTGACCAAAGCAGGTAGTGGTTTGTTTAGGGGTTATGTTATGCAAGAGGCGCATGCCAAGAGTCATTTCTTTGGCAGTGCACTGAGATGAACATCTAGTGTATTCTATAATATGCTCCTGGAAGTAGCCCTTGAGCTACTAATAACTATGATCCACTGTCACATCCTTCTCCCTGAGTGCATGCTTTTTATTTCGTTCCACATCGAGAGAACAACTTCCGTCTTGGAGCTTCACGAGATCTCCACAGTAAGCCTCGAGGTCGAAAATCATGCGCAGTTGTTCAATAGTGGGGCCATAAACCATAGGTCCAATAATAGCACCTTCAATATGCTGGCTTATTTGGAGCACAATGAAGGCGTAATCAGCCATGGAACCTGAAGGTTTTAATTTATAGAAGGTGATTGAAATTTTATCACGAGTTGACGCAGGAATCATTGCTCTCCAGAGAATATTCCTTATTGGCTGCTTCGGAGTCCCAAACTGTCCTTCTGTACAAACAAGGTCAACCTTAGCAACAAGGATACTGATGCACATTTGAGCTACTGGAGTGGACACTCCGTTGGAATGCAACATTACGAAAGTGAACCAGGCTTTGGAGGTTTCCATTTCCGAAGTTATCAGATCCCTGGTAATTTCCTCGATAGATGTATAGTAGAAGTTTACAGCCCCAAGGCTTTCCTTCTTTATGGGTTGCTGGAACTGCAAATTGACAATTTTTATTCATTTTTAGAGCTGAGATGAGAGCCCCCAACAATCCTCTAATAAAAGTTCGAAAACGAAACTCATCTTTTGAACTTCGTGATTGGGCTTCATTGCCGCCTTAGGCAGGATGTGATTAGTTAACATTGGGGAGAACGGTTAACTATTTAGATTGACATATGTTTACAACTATTCTAGTGGACTTATCCCTGAAGTATGGCTAAAATATCCGTTTCTATGTAAACACTTTTTAAATGTCAGTGGTACAAGTTTCTCTGCACACTTGCTTATATTTCGAATTCCAATGGAATCACACATTATTGAAATTTGAGCCAGGTCTGGGTAAGGCTTGTGAAGCTAAATAGCGTAATACACTTTACCTAGGTCAACGTGGTGTTAAGGCCCTACCAATGCAACGAATTCATATCACTGGATTGCACTTCTGTTGAAATGCAGCTGACTACCCCCTTTCTCTTCCGTCCCACCTTTCATCGGTAGTTTGTACTGGAAAACTCAAGGATTGTGTGAGCATTCGTTACTGTTCTACCTGGGGGCCAACGAAATGACGATTTTGAAAATATACCGAGCAGCACCACAAAAGAACGTTGACTCTAGTGTCTTGGATATCACCAGAACTAATAGAACTATCTGGAAGTCTTCAACGATATTCAAAATAATCTAATTGCTAAAGAGAACAGCTATTTGGATTGCGTAAATCGTTTTAAATCTAACTATTCTAAAGAAATTAAACCATTCCTACTACCATTCTCATGGTAACAATTAATATTTTGTTCAGTCAACGGACGGTAACCTATGAGCAGACTGAAAAATAATCATTCAAACAAATTTGTATGTTCAAAAATATATCGTTTAATAGGCAATTTTCATGTCTGTAAAAAGCATTTCCCCGGGGGTCACAAGCAAGTATTACAACATTAAAGCATTGAAATCGAGGCAGAGACCACATGTAGTGGAATCACAACGACACTTCATTACAATTCCGTTGGTTCCTCAACTTCTTATTCCTTTTCTTTTTACCTAGTCTTTTACTTTTACTTAATCTTTTATGACTTTGTTTTCAGTTGCCTTGAAAGCTAACATTATGTCATGGTGATTTTGGATTAGATGACACTGCTCGTTTTGGTATAAATGGTATAAATCGTTTGCTCAGGAGCAATGCCATGCAAGAGAAGCATGCACAGTACCAACTTTAGTTCCGTGACAGGATAAGACACTTTCCCGAGGTATTTAACGCTGATGGAATTGGGCTCCACAAAGCAACCCACGGATTCCAAATGGTGTACATCAAGTCGATCCCTGTGATCGCCTCCTTGGAACTTATTAGGACTGTCCACAGCTAGAGCATAGGTCCCATCCTTCAACTTAAGTAGGTCCCCATGGCACGCTATAATATCACCAGTTGTTCTTCTGTGATCATCCGTGGAGCTCGTGAGACGGCGAAGAATGTTGTCGACATTGGAACAGGAAGGGAAGCCTTGACACTGCTGTTAGGCATTCGATTCGGGTAGTTTGAAGCCCCGCATTGTGTTGTACAATGAGTCTTACGGTTCCAGCGGATTAGGCTAGCCAAATTATAGCTCTTTTCGACCTCCTTAGGATTGATAAACTGTTGATCATTGTAAACCAAGTCAGCTTGAGCTGAGAAGACACTGAGACATGTCCCAGTTATGGCAGACGAGACCCCTATGGAATGCTTCATGGAACCCAATTCTTGGTAATTTTGACTCCCGATTTGCGCAAGTACACGACGACTTGCTTGATGCTTTCCTAGTGGAAACTCACTGCCTCGAGGTTCCTCCACAGTATTGGCATTTTGAACCCTAAGTCAGCCACTTTCCTCATCCCTAGAATTCGACAGGATTCGTTAGTGAGAAGTTATACTTATGATTGAAATGAAACTCAACTGTAATCAAAAAAGGTTTCGGTTTAAAACGACATTTGTATTGTTCGACTAAAATGATCAGATTCATGTGTATGCTAGTTTTATTTAAAACGTTTACTTAATTAGACTTTTGGTCGTACGAATTCAACATTTTCCTAAGGTTAAGTTAAAGTTACTGTGTGGTATAACCTCTCAAATGATCGGTGATCTTACAACCTTATTTGGAGTCGGTGCAGTTGGTACGGTGAGTGGGGACATCTCACCTATCGGAAGCTACAAAACGTACGTGAATGTAGGGTTCAAGATAAACTAGTATCCATTGAAAAGTAATTTGCATTAAGCAGTCTTGTAGAGAAACTCTCAGTCCAAGAAGGAAGCGTTTAAAATAGCCAAGACATGGTTGTTGCTGTTCACAAGGGCGCCCGTTTAATTGCCTCACGGTTAGACACCCACCCTACAGAGACCTAAGCCAAAAAATGAAGACTAAACGTGCTCTGGATACTGCCTCCCTCCCTATCACATATCCAATTGTTCTTTAATAAGCTAGACAGTCTGATATCCAGTCATAAGTCCACATTGCTACTCACAGCCCACATGATACAGCTTCATAGAAGTAGCAAACATCAAGGCAAAGAGGATTTGATAGCTGCTCAATGCTCCCAGAATGCGGTGAAAACGATTGCAATGGCGACTGTGGCTAGACGAAGTGAGAAACATAACGGACGATTTGATTGCCTCGTAAATCAATCTCTCTTAGATCTGCAGACCAAAAGCGCTAAAGGCCCCTGGCCTCGGAATTTAGACTTTTCGTTCAACTTGAATGCTTCCGTCTCTACCACAAAGCTTGCAGCACCCAATGGGAAGCATCAGTGGTCAGATGCTCGTGGAAAATGTCTTCAGGCAATTTTCGCAATTTTCAGTCCCGATTATTTGACCTGAAAACTCCTTAGATAATCTTAGACAAGGGATTATCTATGGTTGGCTGCTGTCATCGAGAATGGCACTAATCACCGTGCCGCCAGTACTATAAAGGCCTAGTTAATCGACGACAGTACTAACCGCGCAGTTTCGAGGAGGCCCTGCCCCGGAGAAAGTGTAAAATCAACTTGTTCCAGCCTCATTGCAGACCGGAACCGTAAAACTGGGTGATAATGGTGGTCATTTAGAGTAAATAGTACGATTCCCTTGTTTATTAAATTTCTTTGGCACCGTCTGCAAACAATAGCCACTTTAGTGAGTCCAGTGAAATTAATAACCGACTCAAGCGATTGTACAACCACTGGAAGGTCGAGAGATAGAATGCCATCAGTCATTTGTGGTCCCAGTCGATGTGGGTGTAATTATATTAAAATCTTATTTATACAAAATGGAAAGCCTATTTAGAAACCCTGGCCTTAAAGACGGTTGTATCCCTCATATGGTTGAGGGATCGATATAGTGGGATGCTTTAATCTAGAATTGCCATTGTCTTTCCGTCGTGCATTTCGCACCATCGCAAGGAAGCGAGAAGGATGAAGATGACTAACAGGAGGGCATTGGTCGTCTACCCGACCCAAAACGAAGCTCCGAATCGCTTATCCTTAAATTTAAAAAAAAACAAACTAGTGGGTTTTAGTAGCAGTTTAGTTTTAGTAGTATCAGAGGAAAGCTCAGCGTTTTCATGATTTGTAGAGAACTTACTCGCTTCCACACTCCCATTCCCATCGGCAGATGATCCCGTCTTCTAAGCCATTAAATGCGTATAAGTGAAAAAATTGCGCTCAAATACTCACGCATTTAAAACACAAAGTTTACCAATAAATGAGATGTCAGATATGATGCATTGTTCAGGTTATGTGGAAGTCTTGTCGAGAAAGCCCATTTCTGCATTCAATGAGGGAATTTTTGGGTTCCCTTGAAGACACTTTTAAAAACTACACATTCCCATTCTGTCTGTTCTGCTTCAAAGCGACACCTTGAGAGTGGGGAAAGGTGCTAAAATCGAGTTACCTGCTTCACATTGTGATTCAAGGAGGTCTGAGATGTCTTAAGGCCTCGGCACCTGAGGCGCCACAAGCAACTTCCGGTGGCGCAGTCCATGATTCAACTGCCTGAGTCGGTGTTTGAGAGGAATTGGAGAGATAATGAGGAAGGAATTTCTAGAAATATCTACTTTAGTATTTGGACTATTCCAAATTAACAGCTTGTGTGGAAATATTGATTAAATCGTCAAATAAAACCAAAGTGTATTCCGATTGCGAAGACTTTATATTTAAAATTACTTATAATGCAATTCAGCGCAAGATGAATTTTCTTGGGAATGTAGGGATGAGTTAGTGAATCACATATAACTTCTACACTTGTAGGATTTTCCTTAAGCGCTTTTTGGTGTTTGTATTGCATTTTTTGCATACATTTCCATTGAAATGGTATTGACAATTTATTAATAGTTGATAGGCACGACCCATTTTCTCTAGTATCTTCAGTGTGCTACCAATACAATAGGCCCAGTGAGCCTTGAATGGAATTGTTATTATATTTTTACCGAACTAGGGTCATTGCTAGCGTAGAAGTAGATTTATCGGCTCAATTTTGGTCTCTGATACCTGGCGGCCTAGACAGGCCCGCCGATCCTCATCATCTACTCAGCGTTACGTGAGTTACCCGACAGATTCGCAGGTCCGTACCCCGGCCTATGAAGTCAATCAACTCATCGAAGTCTGAGTCATGTCCACATAAAACCGCTTGAGTGCACTCCTCACACAGGTTTCCAATAGACGATCGGTTGCACGCGTATCTTCTTCTCCCTCTGGTAGTGGTACCTCGTAGGCCATTTGATCCTTCTGGGAGAGGATATAAATACAGTCTTACCGCTACCTCATCAAGTTATAACAGCTTCCACTTTTTTTAGTTTCGACAATTTTGCAAGCTTGGTAACTGGAGTGCTCCAAACTACTTACCCCACCAAGGTATTCCTACCTCACACGCATCGTTGTAGATGGATATGTTCGACCATTACTAAGAAAAAATAACAAGTTTTTAGGAATCTGCGATAAACTGTCACATCTTTCGAAGTCAGCTTGTTGCTAAACACATTCGCCGTCGACGTCTTCTGGTATCTTGTGTTCGATTTCTCCTGCTTTTGAGCTGTGTAGTTTGTTGTATAATTGTTAGATCTAAGACAATCGACTTATGAAAACCGACATATGGAAACTGACATCCATTGACAAACCAAGAACTCCTTTCGTTATAAAAATTAGCCTGCTACTCAACGTTAAATTATTAGTTGTATCCGTTTTTGGCCCAGTATTCGAACAGGCACAGTCGCTGCTTTGCGTTAACGGGGAACGGTAAGGATGATTTGATCAAGTCAGTGACAAAGTTGGTATGATCCAGTACAACAAGGTCGCATTCAACTACCCCCGGGATTGGCGACTGTCTCGGCACTGAATGACGAGCAGAGAGATTATTATCAGCAAAATAATGGTATTGCTTGCTCAACCAACCCAAAATGCTCCTCCGATGGACTGTCTCTATAGGGTACAAGAGATTAGCGCTAACTCATGGTTATTCATGCAGTGGTAGAAATCATGTCATAGTAGGGCAGATGAGTATTATCCATCATTTAGCCAAAGTTTATTCTTGAGTTTGTTGCGGTAGCTTCAGTTGAAGACCCAGACACATTTACTATTCACAGAAGTAAGCTTGGTATCTGGAATGCTCCAAAAAACTTACCTCATCAAGGTATTCATACCTCACATGCAGATGTGTTCTATACCAAATTAATATTATTCTCTATGTTTCGGTGCCTAAGTTACTGTAGAAACTGCATAGTGTATTTGTCTATATCCTTCAACAAGGCTAGTTCACTATCCTTGATTCGATGTCTTAATTTTGGGGTACTCATACACGGATGTTTCAAATGTAGACAAAAATTATAAAATAACTACAGACGGTTATTTTTGTACTAAAACAATTTAAGCACTTTTATTTATGCTCAAATTCAAACTGTTTTGCGTATAATTTGAGATCGTATGCTATGGACGTCTGTCCAGTGGAATAATATCTACCATTCATTCATGTCACCTACATGTATAATTTTGTAATAGATATCTTTTTTAAATTATCAGAAGAAGTTAGATTCAATAATTAGGTATTTCGAACTTTGTTTTGAAATAAATTGCACTCACAGTACTCAGCATAGAAGTCCACAAGGACATTGCGGTGACGTTGCAGGCAACTGGAACAGATAATAACATCGTATTGACTATGCCGTAGGTCTCTCAGGCTCGGGATATAACTTTTTCATTATTAATTGATCTAACCTCCTTTCTCAATCAGGGTATCATAATACTGAATCCACTTTCATGATTTACACTAAGAATCGCAAAAATTAACACCTATGGATTCCTAGGCCATGGACGCACACTTCGCAAAGCGTTCGAGAAAAAGCCAGTACTGTTTATCCTCTTTATTACTTAAACTTTTTGAATTCGAGCACTTTGCATCAATGCATCGAGCCCATTAACTAACTCCATGATTGCCTTAGGAACTGCTTTTTGACGAGATTGCTGTCCCTTTGTAGGTTAATTCCACCTACTCAATCCCTCACCTAGCATGCGAGACACGACCGGAGGAGTTCAGTCACCATGCCAATTAAGCTCGAGTATTTATGAGTTTAGATGTCTGGCACTAGGTCACCTTACAGATGCACAATACTGCCATGCTATGAATCTTCTAAATAACAGCCAGATCATATACCATTTATGTATTTGGCCCTGTAAAAAGATCCATCTATTTCATCACTCCAATTTTGCCAATTAATCGTACTTGCTGGTACTAGCTACCGAAGACTAGGTCTTTTGTGTCTTCCAAAGGCATGCAAACGATCGTATTTTGCCTACAGACAACGATGGCGAAGCAGTTATAGACCAAAATGGAGACGGAATGAGCCCGAGACCAGGCGCTGTTGCTACAGGAGAGTTCGAAGCAAAAGACGATGGTGAAAAGCACCTTGATTGCGATGACAATGCCTGCGATGCCAGCCAAAACAAGGGCAACCAAGTAGGTTGGCTTGAACTCTGGAGCTACACAGATAGCCGAAAACACTTTAATTTACTTTGATTTAAACCGACACTGTACTAACTCCAGTGCTGCTGGAAACGCTGATGTTTTCCAGCCAATGAATCCTGAACTAAATGGATTTCTAAATGATTATCGCAAAACGTAAGTAAAATTTATTAAATTCTTGGCAGCTGAGTGTCAACTTCGATGCCTCACAGAATGTAGTATTAGTGAAAAACATCTATTTACTCATTAGTCACTCTAACTGAATCGTCTACCTAGTTCTGTGTTGGCCATGACTTTACTCCCCTTTTTCACACCTTTAAACTTTACGAGCTTAACCATAAAACTAGGGTTCCTTCTGAACCCAGAATTTAGGTCTCTTTTACCCAAATCCACTTGATTCAACGCTTAGCTAGTCGAAGCTGCCCTAGTTCCTTGCTAACCTATCCGGGTTTTTTTATCTCAAGTATTCTCGCAATATGTGGGCGTGGCAATGGGATGTTAAGTACTATTCGGAATTGAAAAATCGGAATAGTGCATGAAATTATAGAATTCACACATTTATCTACAGAAATGGACTAACTTACCGTATAGATAATTAATAAATGGACACTATAAATCGGAGAGATTAGCAGCCATGTTTAGGCAAAAAACATGAATGATTTTGGTAGAATCACGTAGGTTTGACTGTACGGAATAGTTCGAATTTACTCATTGCTATACGATCAAGTTAAATGAGATTTCACATGTTTCTGAACGCGATAAAAAGCTCCATCAAAACTATTTGCCACTGCTTAATAGGAAGTTTAGTTGGAAGTTCCACTATAGTAATCCAAACACCTTCGAGATTAAAAAAATATGCATTTATGTATCTTAAAACAGTTTCCCCTTTTTTTAAAAATTGCACCTGTACTAAAATACTGTCATCCTAAACTTGGGAGCCTGAATATCTTAATTTATTTTATATGCTGAATCCGTTAATGATATTTTGGAAGCAAAATTGAATTCGGAAGTACTTATTGATTGCTAGAGTGATGTCAAACGACACTTTCAAACTTCAGTTTTTTATCGCTGTAATTACATCGGAAGGGTACAAAGTTCAACAAGATCCACTTTGAAGCATTTAAAACTTCGTCAAACGCTTACATAAACCTTAATTTGGGAGTCTGCCTCTTGCTTAAAGTTTCTGTTTTCCTCCATAGTATCTGTTTAACAAATATGTTATATCCAAATGATGCATAAGAATAACAAATGAATAAATCACCAAACTCTTGTCTGTAGGGTGTGCTGTCACTGGCCGAATCCATGCTCCGCAGAGGTAGGGGAGAGTCTGTAACTTACAAGGAGTACACAGTTGTAGACAAATCCATGGCAGTTGGCATCCTCATGAATCATGTAGGGAGAGACCATTTCAATGATGAAGGAACATAACGCTATGACGAAGATAACGCGCTGGCAGCTGAGCATCTTGTTAACCTCTCCTATTACCTATGCTTAGTCTCTCCTCACCTCAATTAATGCATATATATGCAAATTACCGTCAATGTTAACCAATGATTTCATCTATTCGACGCCTGAGAACTTCTTATTAGTTGAGAAAAACAGTGTTCAGAACAGTATACACACTAACCACGCAAGTTGGTTAATTTTACTTTCTTAACTGAAAGTTACGAGAAGCTCGAGGAGTGACATCTACTGCCATGTGTCTGCTCGGGATAATGGAATTATCAGCATTTATCCATTGCTAAATAGATTTATAAGCATATTTCAAATGCACTAAAATCTGTTCGCCAATCCATGTTGTATAAAAAATTAAAGTAGAAGCTATTTAAAAATTAATATTCATCTATCAAGCTATTCTTCTCGAACAATTTGGCACGTGGTGTTGAAAAAATTGTGCAATGGCAGAGACAGTAATTACCTATCTAGGTGTTTTAGCAAAACAGAGGGCTCAAAAGACGGCTTTGTTGAAACACTATATCAAAGAGTATGGAGAATCGCATTTCCACGCAAAATTACATCGATATTTGGAGCATATCAGGTCAGTCGGGTGGGGACATTAGGCTCGCAGACAGAGAGAAAAGCTGGAGTATCGTGTCTAGTGTAAGGTCTTTATACCCATCTAATAAGGTACTTTGATAGGGACTATTAGGAGGGCATTGTATCACCTACAAATGCAAAAGTGACAAGCCGTATCCGAGGAAGGGTGGGTAACTTTGTAGCAGTCATTGGTAAACATGTAATAGCTCCAAGAAGAGGGGCTCATCTCTTACTTAAGATAGGCACTACACTAGAAAAGTAGCCTAGCCACAAAGCATAGATGGCATCCTGTGACCTACAACTATCCATCCACCTGTCTTCCCCAGTCCCAACGCTTTAAATGCTATTGCCCCACATGGCAAAACTTGAAGTTGTAAAAGTGCACCCTAAAAAACTGCCAGGAGACACGAATCCTTTCCTAGTTACCGACCTTCGAGTGCCCTTTGAGATGTAAACAATGGAGCTTGCTATCATAAAATCTTGAATCTATTTTCAGGTCTTTATTTCCGCCTTGAGCGTTTGGTTTCAGTCTTTGTAAGGTTATAGATATGCGTATGTTTGGTTGATAAGGACTAGTAAACAAAAGGGATATATGAGTAAAAATTTACGAATATCTAGAAATACAAACGTTACAATACAAGGGATAACAAGTCTGTTAGCTCGGTCATGCGCTTACGGAGAGCTGCTTAATCGTGGCAAAACTGTTAAATAAAACGATACCTGATGATATTCAATCAATTAAAAATATCCATCTGATTAGAATAAAGCACAAATTACTTGATAATGTGGTACATATTTAAGAGATAGGAGCTAAGACTGCATTATTAGTCTTCCAGACTCTGTAGTGGTTAGTGCCTACTACAATAATCTCCAAACCAAGAGAGAAAGAACCGCGTTAGTAGGTTGTGTACGAAGGTTTGTATTTGTATGTGTCAGTGTACACCGAACGGGAGTTGGTTGGATTGAATGGAACGGTTGCACGTCGATCTCGTATCAGCCACGCCGTACCAAGGAAGTGTATGTGTCGTGTCGTGCCGTGTGCCGTGTGTTGTTGGTGTCTTAGCACGCCGGTCGTTGCCTTATTTATAGTTGACTTGTTTCGGTTAAGGCTGACTCGTCGTTGATTGGTAGAGCGGATCCTTGGCTTGTTCTAATTGGGTAGCCGTAATTGCGTTGATAGACATGCGTGGGTCGTTCCTATTGGATGACGTAAATCAAGTTGATAAACGCGCTACAGAGCTCCTCCCCTAGAGCGTTGGTTGTATCTACAATGAAAACGCTCGATAAAAGCTAGTGTACAAATTCGCTAAAGCGGGACGGGAATGTTACAGTACGTCCGCAGCGTGTGCGAGTTATTGGGGTGGGAGGTGGTACAGTAACGATGGGTGGGGAGGGAGTGGGTGGAACAGAAGGATTGGGTGGTTGGGAATTGTCATTGTTAGAGTGGGTGGTGGAGTCGACGTAGGCTGGCTTCAACCGATCGATGCTGACGGAGTCCTTTGTGCCGTTGCGATCGATGACGAAGTGCTTGTCTTGACGGGCTAGGACTTTAAATGGGCCGTCGTAGGGTGGTTGAAGTGGCTTTTTGACTGCGTCTACGCGGACGAAAACGAAAGGGCAACTCCAAAGGTCCTTGGGTAGATAGGATGATCGTTCGCTGGTTCGGGTGGGTGTGAGGCGAACTAGTTTGAATTGTTCCTTCAGGCGTGTAACGAAGGGAGTTGGGTCTTGGATGACTTTTTCGGATGGCTCGACGATCATTTCTCCTGGAAGTCTAAGGGTGGTACCGAAGACCAATTCTGCTGGGGAGCAGCCTAGATCTTCCTTGACCGTCGTCCGTAGTGCGAGTAGGATGGTGGGAAGTCGCTCTGACCAGTTTGCGTTTGAGGGAGCGGTCATGAGTGCTGACTTTAGGTAACGATGGAAACGTTCCACGAGGCCGTTGGCGCACGGGTGATATGCCGTTGTCCGGATATGTGTTGAACCGAGGAGGCAGCTCAGTTGCCTGAAAAGAGCTGATGTGAACTGTGCTCCTCTATCGGTGGTGATGGTTGCGGGTACGCCGAAAATGGATATCCATGAGTCAACTAACGTTTTAGCGACTGTCTCGGCGGAAGTATCACGGAGTGGGACGGCTATTGGCCAACGTGTGAAGCGATCGATACATGTCAAGATGTAAGTGTAGGAGTCAGAAGGAGGAAGTGGTCCGACAATATCTACGTGGATATGTCGAAAACGGCTACAAAATGGTGCCCCCGACAAAAACCACTACAAAATGGTGACCCCTCGTTTGGACAGTCTCGCAACTACTGTTCCTCTTACAACGAGCACCGCGATCAGTATGCGCGCTGATCACAACCCCGACGAACCACTACCACCACCACAGCCTGCTGGACTACCTCCTCGTCCTCCCAGCCTGTGCTTCTCCGATGCCTCCGAGATGCATCCCGCATGCCGTCTACGTTCCCTCAGCGGCAGTTTTCTCGTGGACCGGTCAATTCCCAACTTCATCTCCACGAGAGCATCCACAACAAGCCTAAACAGCTGGCCTACTTACAGCTATGCAACGCTCACACTCAACAAGAGCTCACTACTGGCTCAAGGTTAAGGACAAGGGTACAATCCCATGTAGAGTGTCTTCTAACCGCCAAACGCCACGTCCAACCGCATCTCAATCGGTGCGTCGATCCTCAATGCTCACGCTCAAGAGCAACTCAATCGGATCACCGGACTCTAGCCTAATCAACCAGTTCACCAACAAGGCACACGCCGGATGAACGCCAATTCGTTCCTTATACAAACCGTAAATCCGGATATTCCAGTGTATTTGCCCATTTTTCAGCCCAGTTTCATCATTCTGCTTACTCTTGTTACTCTCGTTTCCTAAACCATTCAATCGAATATCTACACATCCACACTGGTGACGCCAAAATCCACTGTGATGTTTCAACCGGCAAGCTGAGACCATTCGTCCCGCAAGCATACCGCCGGAAGATCTTCGATCACTTTCACGGATTGTCACACTCAAGTGTGCGTGCCACCACCAGGTTGATCGCAGACCACTCCGTCTGGAACAACACGCGAAATGACAACCGTCATTGGGCCAAACACTGCCTCGCCTGCCAACCCAGCAAGGTCTATAGGCAAACCAACAGCCCGCTCTCGCAGTTCCCTCAACCTGATGGCCGTCTTCAGCACATCCACGTAGATATCTTCGATCCACTAACTCCCCACCCCTCGCTACTGTACCAACCCCAATCACTGTAACTCGCACAGTTTTCGGACGTACTGTAACATTCCCGTCCCGCTTTAGCGAATTTGTACACTAGCTTTTATCGAGCGTTTTCATTGTAGATACAACCAACGCTCTAGGGGAGGAGCTCTGTAGCGCGTTTATCAACTTGATTTACGCCATCCAATAGGAACGACCCACGCATGTCTATCAACGCAATTACGGCTACCCAATTAGAACAAGCCAAGGATCCGCTCTACCAATCAACGACGAGTCAGCCTTAACCGAAATAAGTTAACTATAAATAAGGCAACGACCGGCGTGCTAAGACACCAACAACACACGGCACACGGCACGACACGACACATACACTTCCTTGGTACGGCGTGGCTGATACGAGATCGACGTGCAACCGTTACATACAATTCAACCAACTCCCGCTCTGTGTACACTGACACATACAAATACAAACCTTCGTACACAACGTGCTAACGGGTTCTCTCTCTCTTGATTTGGCGATTATTGTAGTAGGCACAAACCACTACAACTCCACCTGACTGAAAGTGTTAGCTGAGAGTAGATCTCCACTTCAAATTATTTGCCTCGTCTCAGCTCTGACTTCTTCCACGGTAAGATCAAGCCTTAAACACCATGGTATGTGCAGATGTCACTGCTAGATTTATCAAACGGATGTTATTTGTGTAGAGGTACATTCAAACAATGTCGAGTCAAAACATTTACTAATGCTCGGAAGTCGTTGTTTTGTGGAAAGAGATGGAAAAGTTGAAGCAGTCGTACAACCCAAAGCTACACTCAGGCATCAGGTTGGATAAGGTTTCTGCCTCTGACTCACCAGTGCTCATTTTCGCGAATGGTTTTGTCTCATAGCGATTCCCTTTCTGAGACATCTTCATGAATGCACAATTTGTGTGGTATAAATCACCTAGTTAGCCTTGCTCGTTCCAAATTATGATGAGCTATTTAGCAGCCACTTCTATCAAGAGCCAATAAAGCCAGCGTGACCTACTGAGAGCTTGCACATGCCTATTAAAAATTACCCTTAGCCAGTACTGATTCATAATTTTTCAGGTAGACAGTCACTTTGTAATGATTCCATTTATTTGTTCTTAATGCACCACACAGCCTCGGTTCTGAATATCCTGGGTTGGGAATTTGATAGCACTGCGCAGCTTTATAAACGTGGAACACACCGGAGTGCTTCTAATGTCGCATAATATTGCCACTACCGGCGACAAGCTCCTGTTGGGGTCTAACCTAAGGCTCAAAACCATCTCTGACTGGCACACACCCACGGGATTTAGTGCTCTAATTAGATTTGACTAGCCTGGTGACCCATCGTCCCTGTCGCCTTAATGCGTAAACACAAGCTGTATGCAGGCTGCAACTGGGGCTTGTCAAACCAGGCAACTCATCTATTCGCCCGCCCGATTACCCTATAGAAAGGGTGGTGGAGCGAAGGCTAACTCTTCAGCCTCTGAGATATACCTACCTGGACACAGGCTCGTCGACACAGGCACACCGACACCCACTCCTACTCAAGCTCTGACTGGATCTGTTTGACTAAGTCTTTGTTTAGTTGATCCTCTTGTGGTCTAGAAGAGATCCTCTAACGTAGCTCAAATGACTTATCACAAAACCTAAGGCAAAGATTACGGATTAAGACAAAGTTTGGTTATTTGACTAAGGCTCTGAGTGGGACAACGAGTGACCACTTTTCCCGCTACCCATTATGGCTCAAAATCCTGTTAATTCCAGTATTATCAGTTGAATCAGATTTCTTTCACAACAAACACGATTCTTATGCCGATTGTACTGGCCAAAATTCCTGAAGCACATACTAATAAACTACCTATTTATAAATCATCCAGCCAATCCCTATGTTCTGCAGACAATTTCGGGTCTTCAAAATAATTAATTCAGAAACAAATAAAATGGGGGATAACACAGATTGTCAGATCATCTTGGTCTTCTGCTTGTAAAGACTCTTGGAGGCACTTTAATTCCGAGATGTACTAGGTTTGGACGATGCACTTCTGTTCCTTGATGTTCAATTGGCCTTGGATGTACAGTGATCTGATGGTGGCGATGCAATTTTCCTGGTGATTTTCGGCCTCGTCGTCAGGGACTTGATAATTGTCGGCGTTTTACTCTCTACTCTTTCAAAAATAGGTATGGTAGCCTAATAGCACTCCAAGAGCTTTGCAAAAGTGAGCCCTGATAAACGCAATAGTGAAATTATCAAATCAGAAAGTAGGAAGACTTAAAACACTACAGAAGCCTGTCGACTTATGGCTCTCAAAATCTGTATTAGTCTTAAACCATCAGCAGGGTTCCTCTCGTTCCACTATTGTTTCTGCTAATTAGCTTTTCGATAGCGCTGCGTTCGTGCCAATAAATAGAATAAACTCACCTGGGTCGGGATGGATCTGGCGTTGTTGATGAAGGTCCATCAGTAATTTTCGCTTCATCTATTCGAGGGGTACTATTCCTAACACTTTTCTGCATGGCTATAGCGTCTTTTCTGATAAATTAAAAAAACGGAAATTTTTAGGAATTTTAGTTCCTTTTCTAAAGAAATAGAATATAATTTTTAGCTGTATGGAAAATCATTAGAGTCGACTTCGGTTGGTGGTTTCATTGACCCCAACAGTAACTTCTATTTTGTGGATAATATACATCCTGAACCAATTCTGAGCAGGCCTCGCTTCTATGAGCTAACTGAACCTGTCATTACCTCAAAACTCCCTTATTTGTCAATATACACTCCTAATTCGAGAGTTGGTGGGCATTGGATTTCCGGGGAGGGGGGGGGGGGGAGCGTACTCCACTAACGCTTGGCCACTAGCAATTTCAAACATTAAAGACCTCAGCACCATTCTGGAATTCACCTGCGAGCACCAAACCTTGTTTCATGGGCCTTTTCGATAGACCGAGAAAGATACTCCACGTAGCCGTGCTTACCCAGACTTGGATGACCCTGGCTTTGGTGAGAACGGTTTCGCAGTAACTGTCAAGTCTTTCTTGGGCGTTTTGTTTCCTGTACTGAAATTAACAACAATTGGGTCCAATCGAATTCCTTGAAGAATGTGTCTGGGCTACTTAATGAGTCCGATTTAAACTACCGAATTCTGGTGAGGACACATGTGAAGTCTTTGACTCCACCCCAATGGTATATTGTGCTCTATTCTGTAATCAGACTTCTCTTACGAAAACGTGACCTGTGTGCGAACTGTCGTCACCCTGTCTATCTTATAGAGCTATCTTCCTCTTCTGCATTGGTTTAAATAAGTGGCCTTTGATCATCTTATCAAATGAATAGCTCCACAATTATCTCTGGAAACGGTTCTTTGAAATACTTTTCAAATAGTACCATGTTTTGGTATTTAATTAGCAGAAGTTCCAATCAGCTCTATCTCCAAGGAACCTTTGATATGTGCACCTACGTTGTCGAGCTTTTGGCTGCAAAGTACAAAACACAGGTGGGTATCTAAGTTTTTCACAAGTTGAGTTCATCCGTCGTTGTTAAATGAAGGTTGAATGCTCTTAACAGATAGGGCCATCTACAACAAGAACAATTCTGGAGGCTAGGCACTCCGATATGGCTGCTTAGTAGTATAATGACTAGTGGAGGATCTCTAAAAAAGTTAGAATACTTAGCGCTTAGTTCCAGCCCCTATAGCATCTTTAGCTAATTCATTTAGAGAGTAAAGAGCTTAACTTTTACGTTTCCCAAATTGACGCACTCACCAAACCGATCTGCCTACTACGCACTCGAACACAGGGCTCTAGTATCACCCTCTTCATGGGAGTAGCTACGACGCTGTGACTTTATCCTTTAGTTAGGTAATGGTACGAAGAACTTAAATTTGTAGTCCTTGATAGATCAGAGAGCAGGTGCGGAACTCTCCAAAAGATCAATGGGTCGATTAAAGGGTCCTAAATTATGAGCTCTAAATAACATTGAACACCAAATCGTAAGTTCCTATCACAAGCATGAAGAATTCAGGAATTTGCACTCACCTGACTTTAGATGACCCTTGCTCTGGAGACAAAGGATTTCCCGCAGATTTCGACGCCCTTCTCTTGGTTTTAGTCACACCTCTAAGAAGCAGAACATCCTATTGAAATGAACCCCATGTCCGATTGAACCATCTAACGACTCTTAGGTGCTCTCGTGCACTTTTTCTTATCCGCCGAAAGGAAGATAAACACAGAAGAAATCTATGAAAAAAATCGTTTGATATGTACCTCATTTTTTAATCCTACTTTGAAATTAGAATGGATATAAATTATCCTGCAATGAACTACCTAGAATCTGACGTTTATTAATTTTAAAAATATATTTTACATGTTCTCAGCCGAACAAAGTACATTAGAACCACTTACTCTGTTTGTGCTGTGCTCCTTAACAATGCTTTACTCGTAGGGACAAGTCTGAACTGCGTTTCGCTGGCTATGTACGACGTCTGCAGTGGAATCCGTCCATAACGGCCCTCTTCACTGACGTATAAGACCCCCTTGAGTGTTTCCTGCCCCAGTTTGGCAAGCAGAGATTTGCCCCTTAGTTTGCTCATCGCCAGCTGCTTGTAGGAGCTGCCGGTACGCTCCGATTCCTCCAATCGGGCGTCATCAACCTTAGTTATCATGTCTTCTATTTCCCCAACCGAATAGCCCTTGCTACTGCTTCCCAGTGCTGTCATTGCCACGTGGATGATTTTGGAGTAGGGCTCTGTGGAGGAGTGGTACACTGGCGGTTGGCCGTTTCTATTTTCCTTAAATATGCGTTTCCGTTTAAGCAGCTCTTTCATACACAATCGAGTCGCATCCGGGCATACACCATGAATGAAATTCATGTGCAAGACAATGTGGCTCTCCTCAATCGGTCCGTTCAGGATGGCCACGTTGTCAATAGTGTGCAGGATAGCCGCACAATGATAGTCGACCTTCCGCAGGTATTGAAGATCCATTTGGTTTTCTGCAGGGAGTGGTCGTTTCCTTAAGTCCTCCTCGTCCAGGGCGTAACACCCGTCGAGAAGCCTCGCCAGGTCCCCGTAGCAAGCTTCGATGTTCAGGTAGTAATTGGGCATGGCTTTGAACGCTTTCACCGATTCAGGATCTATGGATTGATCCTTCTCGGCGAGATCGTAGAGCGCAAAGGCTATATCAGCCCCAGAGAAGCAGAAATGCTTGTTTACTGCTTTTTCCAGCATACTGTAAACGGTCTTAAGGATAATTTTGCGCATCTCAGGATCGTTTCGGCACCTCCAGGTGCCTTTGTTCTCCCAGAACTGGGCGAGTATATACTCATCGTTCTTAAATTTGAGTGCGCACTTGTTTTGGAGGATGTGCACGCAGAGCTCAACAATGTTGCGGTTGATGCCGTACGAGGTGGCCACGCAGTTGATGATTGTGCCAGCCCTCACCACGACATGGGCCTCGTGTAGGTCCTCCATCACCTTCGAAATGACGTCGTAGTAGAAGTTGACACTTTCGAGGAATTCAACCTTAATGGCCTGATGAATCTCCGGACTGTAGATTCGTTTTAACATTGTTCTCATTAAATGGTATTTCTAATAAAAGAATTTTCTACAATGTGATAGTGAAGTTTACTCCTTCGAGTATTGAGATTTAGTTGCATAAGATGAGCATCACTCAGAATTTGAATAAATGTCAAGGAAGTCATCTTCAACTTCAGTTCTAGTGATAAAGCAAGGATGAACCTTGCTGCATTTTTTAAAAGTCGGTGTACTAAGCCGAAGGGATGAAGTTCACGTAGCAAGGATGGTATTAATTTAATTAAGCGCCTTTCCAAAAATGCCAAATAGAGATACCTTAACCTTTTACGCATTTTGTTCTGTTAACCAGATAAATAAAAACCCGGTAGACAGACAGTGCTCGTCAATGCTTTTCAAATGTTTATGAACAACACCTTAATCAGGATCCTTCCTACGCTATCTTGCCTTTGTAGTGGCCCGACGGTGACCAGCAGCATCATGACACCGCTAATCAGGAGCACCCGAATTACCCCTTGGATTGGTTGTTTGACCCTAATCCAATTGACCAAGTTTATTTGAGGATAAATCATGTCATCCAAACCATAACACACCTGCACACAGTTCCCCACACTTCCTAATAAACACTCTGGCACTACGTCTTCTCCCTCTGTCGCTGTGACTTTACATTATGTTGGGCATTTAATCTATTTAAAAGGGGAATCTAGGAGAAGCTACCGTCACACCCTAACTGTCATTTTTAGCTATAGACTTTAGCTCACCATGCTTCAGTGAAAGGAAAGTTTGCTAATGTAAAGAAGTCCTACTAGTATCCAACAAAGAGAGAGGGCTTAGCTACTGCTCTGGCTTAGCTTTTACTTGGGAAGCCATAGGGATTGAGTGAATTTGAGCAATACTGCTGCGTCGGCCACCACCAAGAAAGGAATCTTATTGGATGGACTCCAAGAAACGGGCTCTTTTACTTTCAGCATGGAAAGTTATCATGCCAGAGAGCCAGTGAAAATGAAAGGTCTTTTTTGAGTCTTGAAGAAATCCCTATCCTGTCATAGATTTTGATGGATTGCAAGGAATTTTTACCGGTTATGGGATGGCTGAAAGGTTGGAACCAAGGTCCGAAACCCACATAAAGACATGCAAAGACACAACGACTTACATGATGAGTGGCCAAACCACGAATATTATTTAGAAGTGTATCAAAAAGGTCTGTTTATAATTCCCAAAGGATATCGAAGCTTTTCTTATTGAAATAGCTGACTAGAGGAACTAGAATAAAGTAATGCTGTAAAAACTTCAGATACTGCTAAATAGTACCTTACAACTAAATGAAATAGGACTTCTTAAAGTAAATAGGTCATACCAGCACCAAAAGCGAAGTTTCTGAAGAAATGTACATCAGAAAAACTATTATAAAAAGTGGAAAAACAATTATTAACAAGAAATACTAAGTAAGTAACAGATGTGTTCACTGAAGCAAATGAGTCATGATATCAATAAATAGATAATCAAATATCCCGTCATACAGGATGTTCGAGGAGAATTCAACGCCTTTATCTGGAAAAGAGACGTAATTGGTATTAACTGCAATTGATTAAGGAGGAATTCAATTGTAAGAAAATTTTAAGTTTATTGCCCTGCATTTTTAGGCAAAATAACCACCATTAGCATTGTCAACTACAGTGTTAATCCACTCCCCTGGGCAATGAGGCTGGAGCAGGCTGATTTTGCACTTTTCATAGGGATATCCTTCGGAGGCCAAACATTGGGAGGACCGGTGAAGTGGAAAAAAGTCTGACCACCATTATGACTAGTCTCCCGATTGAGGATGGGGCCGAATACTGCTGCCATACAGGTGGTCAGCAAAGCCACCTAGGCATCGGAATTCAGCCCAAGCCCACCTAACTTTTCAAGAATATTTGTCCCAAGAGGAAATATGCTGTGAGGGCGCTGTTCTGATTGTCTGCTGTCATGTTGCTTACTTTCCCAATTCAATTCTCCAGTTCGTGCCACGTGATTGTTTTCAGTGCTTACAGGGGTAGCATTGAGCAGCGAACATAATCCCCCTCTTCTTTCCTTCTTTGCCTGACACTCTCTTCAATGACGTATGAGGTGGACTACAGTTAGCATTCATCCACGGTGATATCAACTAAGTGAAGAATTTTTCACTTTCTATAAATACTATTTCTAAGAATAGGCAAGTGAGGATGGTATTGGTTAAGTGACAAAGCCACATTTCACAACTTGTTGTACTGTAAAAGAGGTTAAGTATTTGATAGCCTCAAATAATGTGACCATCCCTATCTAATGTGAGTGCTAAGGAGAGTAACTACTAGTGGCACATCGCTTCTTTTCGTCATGTGGTCACCAACTAAAGTGTTGCAAACGTGATGCATGTGCCAGCAGATGGGATATTTAGGCTTAGAGCATTCTACAAATTCAGATCACCTTCAACTACTCCAGAGAGATTTGACTATCGTTTTAACAGTTCGGTTCTTCATGTAAATTGAAAGCTTCAGACTTTGATATCACTGCCATTTGGAACTTTACGGGGCATGATTATGGGACACTGATGTGAGAGCAGTTGATAGTGTCAGAAACTCGTTGAGTAATTGCCTGGTATTTAGAATCTATGCTAGTTGGAAGACTATAACCTAGACATCTCCCCAATCGTAGTAGTAAATAAAGCAGAGAACAAACTGTACACAGAAGGAAATCTGCCATTCATATGTAGCCCAAGTAGAGATATGATAAAGAAGCACAGTGAGTAACAGTACGGGTACCGAACAAAGAGCTTGACGAATCTTAACGAAATGAGGTTATTTAAAAACAACATTTTTCTCAGAATATTTACTATAATGGGTAATGCACCTCTCAAGTCCACATTTTCAGGTTTCCAGAGAGTCTTTAATAAATGCTGGATGACGTTTTAGGATCCAAGTAGTGGCGCTGTATTATGTACCTTCTATGATTATTTTAATCATTCGGAAGTGTACTCAATGATTGTTGAAGAAACAATTACAATCGAAGCATTTCCCGAAGATCATCCTATGCAACCCTCGATAAATGCGCTGGCACAGTTTGCTTTTGATGAAACATGATCACACTATGATCTTTCGATTTTCATGGCTCGTTGATCAAAGCGTCCTTGAATTTCTTATTGCCGGAAAACAATGACCGTGGCTTTTTGGGTCCCGGAGTACCAAATGGGGAGCCATTTCTTTGGCTGCTTTCGGACTTAGGATCATTCTGGTAAATAAAATTTCCATCTCCGGTGATAATTTCCGCCAGAAATCGCCCTTTATCTGATTCAGAGCTGTTTGATAATATTTTGAAGCTGAGAAGATTGTGTTGGGACAGGAAGCACTGAAGGCTTGCTCAGTCTTAAATTATCATGACAAATTTGGCGGATCTTATGTGGAAATTTCTAGAGATGCAGCTTTCCCATTAACGGCTCTATAAGGATCTTTCCAGCAGCCTCGAAGTTATGGGCTTTTATGAGGTTTCCGGACTTCTATGGGAAGGTATTCTTCTTAGTCGTCTATTCCTTCTTTGAAGAGTTGAATAAATCTATCAATTTTACTCCTTTTTGGACACGAGTTCCATAAACTTCTTGCTAAGGTCTCCATGATCTGTGTTCCTCTGTATCAGGATGTTGCCTCATAATGCTTGTTTTCTGTCTTAGAAAAGTGTTTTGAGATTATAGCATTTTTTAACTTTATTATTTTACTATTAATAAAAAAATCCGTAGAAAACCTTTCGATCCACCCTGGTTCAAAGTAGATTATGGTTTCTCAAAGCCACACAAGGAAAGAAGCATGGGACCAAACGTGCTTAATAGCCAGGGCTTTTGTTTCACGAGCTAACCAGATGTGCTTGTGAGAGGAGGGTTGCTGCGTGGCAACTATGACTCAGAAGTGCTTGCTGACTAGATAAGGTTGCTTCAAAATGAAGGGGTTGGTAGAAGAGATTACTGGTCCAAAGGAACAGATCTCAGACCTAGGGCGAAGCAAACCTAAACTAAGGATAGGATCGTTGATCTGACTTCCGGGCCAGTGAATGGCTCCAACTTCTTTTATAACTGTTGACATTAGAGGGAAATGAATGGCTTATCTTCCTGAGCATGCACGGTAATGGGGATATTTTTCTTAATTCCCAGAGTAATGTACAAATTTTTGTCAAAAGCTGCATTGCGAAATGCTCCTGAGTATAGGATCAAGTTGTATGTTGTTTCCTCATTCATTGTTCATTCAAGAAGAATTTCAAAAGAATTATTCCTTGCTAAACTAGTACAGCCGTTGCGCGGATGTAGATAGAGAGTCTGAAACAGGTGCGATTTGAGTCAAGGGATTGTAATTTAATCATATATCGCTCCTAAAAATCATCCGCAGTTACATGGTCCACGAGAAGTCATTGAGTGATTTCTAAGTAACTCCTTGCTAGAAATCTATAAATCATAAGACATTCATTCCATACTGTCACAAGCAACTATTTGGTCACTAAAAACACTAAAGTCATCCATGTTTAGCTCGAGGGCTAATGGGGAAATATCTGCAGAAATTTGTTACGAAATATATTAATATTCAAAACTATCGAAGATCTATGGAATTATTACTCCTTTAATAGTCTCGGGTATGATTGATGCAAAAACACCAAATCCCTTTAGTAACAAATCATTGGAAAGTGCTCCAGAATTACATAGTTTTGATATCTCCAAAAATTTGTGAAACCTTAGCAATTGTTGCAGTTTGATACATGTAAATCGTTCGAATACTTTTTTGCAATATAGCTTCAAAGATTTCATGTTTCCGAGGGTTCAGCTCATCTTTTGAGCGAATCAAGGTGGTTGATTCACTTGAGATTCTATTAGTTCACTTAGAAGGTTACTTTATTATCCCAGAGATTTAAAGGCCGCACAGGCATTGCTTTCCAACTCTTCCTCTAAAATGCTCAGGTCTGAACGCCTCCCTTATGTCTGCGTGGTTTTCTTCACGCTGTTAACGCTGTGTGCCGTCGCGGTTGAGATCTTTTCATCCTACATGGTCATGGCATTAGACTATTGCTATGGCCTCTTCTACAACTGCACTCCTTGTACGTAAATTTTCAATTTTAGTCCCGAAATTAGCCAGCTTAGTAAGACAGTCTGAAAATTAGCTAGATGAGAAAAAGCTATTGATGCGTTATTATGCCTATATTCATCTCAGTGTGAAAGATTGCTCCATTGAAGATCAAATATTCGGAGAGCTTGAAATACTTTAGTTGACTACTTTAGTTATTATAACCTACAAATATTAAAAACACCCTAGATACCACGGCCCATGCTTTAATTTAATCGACTTTATTCAAATACAATCGTGTAATTTTATGAGATTGCGTTTGTTAACAATTGCAACTAGTATTCAATAAATTCAAAACTCGGCTTTTTTCTGCCATTGGTTAGAAAAATAAAAACTCTCAACTTTTTTTCCCGAAATAATAACATGAAATTAACACTCAATGGTCATGAGTTTTGTAGTGAAAAGGACCTTTTTGCTCTCCAAGCAGCTGAGGGCGCTATATAAGTACTGAGAGCGGTTTGAAAGGGTTTAAAAATTGTTTCGAGTTGCAAGAATGAAATGTTTTTCTCTAATTTTAAACTTCAAAATATGGAGAATTTAAAATAGCAAATGGTGGTGCCTATTTGGGCTTGAGCATCAAATGGTTCATTATGCCCCCGGTGCTGCGTGAATGCAAACATGCTGCACAGTTGAGATACCGTCTTAGTTGAGAATGAGTACCCACTTGTGAGGTAATTTATGAGCGTCTTGAGACTGCCTACTACTGCTGTAGCCACTTGCCGAGAAATGAACGACCAGAGCTGAAAATGTTTTATGAGGCCGTTTGGAGAGCTTAAACTCCTCTTTTTGCCTAGAGTGCGCAATCATATCCATCAACACGAAAGATCATTGACTAACCGTATTATCTTTCGCAAATGCGATTGTTCATGGCTAGAGTTCACGAGAATTGTGTGTATTTACGAGTGCTTTGATCGATACCACTATAATGATTAGGAGACTCCAGGTCTAAAGTACCAGTCCTTGATGCAGATGTCCTCCATGGGTTTCCTTGGAGTGCACAAGCAAAGTGCTACGTTTGCAAGTTTTGAGAGCTTTTGAAATACCTCCAGTTCAATGTAAATTGAATATCAGTAATGTACCACAGATGTAATTCTTACCTCCTGGAATACAAATTATACAGAGCAAATATCGACCAAAAAACTGTCTAATATTCGAAGAAAATCAAACTGTTTAAATAGTACATTCGCATATTTAAGATATCATTTATTGCTCTGCTCAGAGAATGTTAAAAAATAGCTCCTTCAAAAGCTGGGTTTATATTAGACTAATTTTAGATTCGCTTTCGAAGCGGTAATAAAAATCGCATTCGCTTATAATTATAGTGATAAAGTTTAATAACTTACATATTAACCGTTTAATGTGTATATTTTTTAGGTCTCAGCTTCGATGTCGCTGCTAGTAATTTCAAGTGTCCGTAATTTCAAGTGTCCGTAATTTCAAGTCGGTAAGTCTTTTGAGCTCAAACTTGCCATTGGTTATGATCTATTTATCTACACTTCAATTCGATATGATAGTTGTGATGGTACTCACGATTTCCCCTGGTCCTATGTGTTTGTCAAATTATTTTCATTTTTATTCATCTTAATTGAAATAAATTGAAATAAAAGCTAGCGAAAGGACTCTTTGGAAGGCGAAAGTGTCAAAAAGGTATCATCTATGTACTCGTGACTGAAACACGACTTAGGACTTCTTTATGAATGCGTCATCTATCGTGGACTCGAGCCAAGCAAGGTCAGGGTCAGCAATTCCGATTAGAAAGAAGGCAAAGTGAATCGTGTAAAACTGATTTTCTGAATCGAGAATATCTACTAATCTCAATAAAGAGTAAATATATTCCATCCATCGCAATAACCTGTCTTTCGTTCTATTAATTAATTGATTTTTAATTGATATTAAGCATTCAGTGATCACTTTAATCAGGTCTTATCTCTTGGGTCGCATATATAATGACTGGGTCTATTTTGAGTAATCTTGTCTTAAAAGATTATGAAAGAATTTTTATATCACTTTCAGTATTTACCTTATTACGCTATCGTATAGATAATTAGGGTATTGCATTACTGTAATTGTTTCCTGAACTATTATTAGATTCCTCTAAATTTAGCACTACGTTATTTTACACAACTCGGCGTCTGTTTCAGTAAGGGGTGCAGAATTCAACCAATTTAACGCTTGAACTCGTATCTCGCGCTTTGTATTTAGCAGACGAACATGTTATTAGATTTCTGAATTTAATTAATAAACCCAGATTACTTTCCATAGTAGTTACTCACATCCCTGATCAAGATGAGTTTCGAAAATTGACACAAAATTGATTTCGTAGACTTTTCCCGTTTTTCGAAGACCAAGGATGATTAAGAAACAAATTTCATTCTCCGAAATACACGCATCAAGGATTTCTATTTTTGAGCTGTCATTTTAAGCACCGGATAATGCTTTCCCAATTGAAATAATTATTTTTCACAAGATATTTTCAGTGAACACGGTCGGACCTTTAAAGCCAACTTATTCTATTTTTATTAAGATGAAGGTGAAAAATACTTCCAAAATCACTTTCATTATGTCTGAATTCAATATTTAGTTAGACATAATGCTTTACACTCCAACATCTACATCTACTGAATACCTATGAAAATTAACAAAATATTTAAATATGTACTTCTTGAGACGAATTTAAGAGCAATTTTCGTATCTTTTATTCCAGATTCGGAGCTTTGCATTACTTATCTGACCACCTTTATCCTCTCAAGCATCGCCGGTCTCATTGTCACGATAATGACCATTGTCGGAATGGCATTCTGCTTCTGCTTTTGCTGCTACAGTCGTCCCTAGCCAAATTCCATATTCAGCTTCAATTCAGCCTATGCAATTCTCAGTGCTATTGCCTGTGAGTCACTAGAATCGCTTTCACTGATTGTATCTGTCAACTTCGATGATGTAAGGACAAGATTAATAAAGGGGAATGGCCTGGTATCGAAATGACGGTACAGCTGCATCTTGAGTAGAGTCAGTGTTGGACGCCCTCTTGTATCAGCGCTAGGTAGTCTAGTCCACTGGCTCACGAAAAGAAATTAGTCATGCTTTGGTTAGTTATCCACTTTTTGCACCAAAAAGTCTGGTGTCCCGATTCAGTATTTTATGCTGGTAAAATATATTATTTTCAGGCTATCCATCCCATTGTTTGTTGGCAGTGATCCACATTTAGAAAAAGACTTAATCATAGATTCATCTTATCTTTGCCTCGTATTATAATGGCCTGACAAATATAGCAGCGATGTCTGTGTGGACTTCCATGCGATTTGAAGTTCGTGAATATTGCAATCAAACATTTGGGCAGAAAATACTAGAATATTATGAATTGTCGTGCTAAAACGCATGTGTACAATTTTAAGATTTAAGGAGCTTATTCAGTTTCTAGAGTAATTATAGGCCTGTTCGTGGTATGTTGTATCTTGGACACCTTTAAGCATCTAATCCGGCTACTAATAATAAAGTGTGCGTATATTGGTCTTAGGATGCAGCAATGTTTTGAATAGGAAGGCAATAGATCTGCTAACATTCAACCGGTTAATGGATTGTGATAGTTTCATTTTCATTAATTACCACAGGGAATTGTGTACGAAGCCGCATTTTGGGTAGCCATCCTCTTGGCAATCATCTTGAGACTGATCTGTCTCCGATATCTTGCAATTCAGACTCAAGACGAGAAAAAAGATGCCGGCCTGAAAAAGTTAACAGATGCACTAGAAAAATGTTTAAAACTATAAAACAGTTTCGCTCCCTAAGACACAAACAAATCCTCACACACAGGATATAAGATGTATTCTTTGTTGCTAACACATGCATTCCTATAAATGCCCCAAGGGTAAGAAAGTTGAAAAAATTAAAGAAAGTGTTTACTACTGAAGGAGATATGACTTATATAGACACTGGACTGATTTTCGGTTATGTTCTAACTACAGCGATAAAGAAGTTTATCGTTTACATTATAAACAGGCAAAAAATGACTTAAAAGAAGCAAGTGCTCAAGCTTTCCTTTGCACTAGGTAGTGTATTTATTTCATTACTAAGATACGATTTTTAAGATCGTTGAAGCCATCAAGCAGATCCAGTTTCCTCTGTAGTTTGGAAAAGCATATGCCCCGAGATACTGCTGTAGAGGTGGCCATGGAGATAAAAGGCTTCTTTGTTGCACTGGAGCCACAATTTGTCACCGCGTTTTAGCTGCAGAACGGCCTGGTTTGAAGTACTGGCCCAGGGCTTGCTTTCGCACCAAGCCGAGAGCACCTTTTGTCCGTTTAACATCAGCCTGGCACTTGCCTGCAATTTAAAAAACAACATCAAACTCGCATTCATTGGGATCCACTCTTGAGCTTAATTAATGTAAGCCCGCATTTATTTCAGATTGAGCATTTTGGCCATAAGCTCAGGGAACATATATCAACGTTGCTGGATTATTTGGTGAAAAGTGACACCTATAATAACAATGAATGCCTGCATTTTTAGTATAATTGTTTTAGCTAGAAATTAAAACAAATACCTTCTCATAGCTTTTGGCAGCCACAACCAAAAGAAAGCTGTAGATACCGCTGATTTTAGTGGTAAAGACACCATCAGTGGCGTTGTAGAATCCACCCATGTTTAGGACGACCGTATCAAACACCAGAGGACAGTTTTCACCTGGTGGAGCCTGTTCAATGTTTTTCGACAAGCCGATATAGAATGCTATTTGAGATTTTCGATCATTCGACGATCCAATCGGAGGAGCCTTAGCAGGCGGTCCTGGTGGTCCTTGATTGTGGAAAAACGTCACAAATTGTTTTTGTTAGAAAATAAACTACATATCAACATGTACAAACCATTTTGAGAAGCAGAATTTGCTAGCAGGCTTCACTTAATTTGTGGAAATTGTTTACTGTAGGAGCTCCAAGGGCGTTTACTGTAGGAGCGATTTCTTCCAGAATTTTGACGCATCACGCAAGCTGGCAGTTAAGAAGGCCTAACTGACATGGGGAGGAGGAGGAGGAGGAGGAGGAGGCGCCTTGAGAGCGAGAGGCTTGTGAGCGAGAAGCGGGGTAGTTTCGAAGCAAGATATATGCCCCTATTGCGTGTCCCGATTTGTTATAGTTTTGTCTAAATTTGAGCTCAGCTTGGAATCCATCTATAAATATTCTTCAGTTGCAAAGTATTTGACTTTGAGCTGCAGATTCTATGGCTTAAAGGGAGGGATTGCGGCCAATGAGTAGTATGTTTCGAAAATGAGCACCATTTTTCGGGTTCGGAAGTTACAACCATTGGTGGCATGCGTGCTGATTGGTGCCTTTCATATTACTTTTTTTTTCCTTTTGAGTCCTGCATGTTTAAATTGTCATAATTACGAGCATTCTGACACCTATATTCATTAGCATTTTGATGCACTTGTACTGGATTTACCAACTAAGCTTGCGCTTTAATAGATTTCAAAAATGCAGCTGAACCGATTCAAGAAAAAGTGCAAACTATCGAGACACTTTCAAAACATTACGAAACTTAAAGTACAAACACTGAAATGAATAACTAAATTACTTCGCCGTAGATATCGCAGAGAGGATTGATTCAGGTTTTTTTAGAACTATGGATTTCACTAAATCAGTTTGCACAACTCTGATTTAGAGTTCTGAAATTATCAAAGAGACGGAAATACAAGTCAATGAAAACCGCCTACCGGGTGGACCCATTGGTCCCTGGATTCCCCGGGGACCCCTGTCCCCCTTTGGTCCTGGGGGTCCCTGAGCAGACCGGATCGGTACGCGGACTTTCTCGATCCCTTGAGCGGTTTTGCCGGAACATTCGAGCTGGAAGTAGCAGGCCGGACTGGAGGACTTGCCGGCTTGGAAGACCAGGTCACTGGCTTCCAAAAGTTGTGAGGTCAGCAGGACTAGAAGGCAGAAGAGGATTGAACGACTCATCTTGTAGATTGGAACAGAGAAGCACTGGTCTTGAACGATTAAGCCAATGTTGTTATTTGAGCCAATAGGAATGAGGAGAGTGGATCAGCCAACTAGAGGTAAGTGCCTAGAGAAATTTATAGAGTCCGAGTTGGATTGGTGAATGGTAGCACATACTCGCTGAAATCACCTTTGATTAAAGCTAATGAATTTATTTCAATTAACAGAATAAAGCATTAACTACATTTCATTTCGTGGTTTTTGTCAAATCTTGAAGCTTTTAGTAGCCCGAAAACCGCCATCATCATCTAATTTTAATGATGAGATTTATCGATATATACCACATTTTTTTAAGTTGTAGGATTGGTTTAATATGCTTAAAAGCCAGGTATAAGCCATCACTAACGGTTTGAAATATTCTTAAGAGTATAACTGATTAAAAGCACTTTTATTCATTCTTGTCAATATTAGCAAAATTTATTTCACTTCTTGAGTTACTTTTAAATCATTAAATTTAAGAAAAGGAGGCCTTAACTTGAAAAAATTATTTAATGAGTACACAATAGCTTTATAGTCCCATAATATACATCGGTCTCGAAAGGAGGGTTCATTTAGAACACCTCAACCACTGTCTGGTCAAGCACATAAAGTTCGTCCGGTTCGATAGCTCCCAGATCTCTGAAGGTGATTCGCTCTTACCAACCAGGATACTGGTCGTACTAAACACAGAAGACAATGTTTCATCCTCAGTCACGATGGCAATCATATTGTAATCAAATTCTTCACGTCCACTTCCGTCTCGTCCAAGTTACACGAAAGTTTAACGAGCAGCAATCAAAACACAAGAAACTTACTGGATTCCCAGGTTAGGGCTTTTGAATCCACAGGCACTATAGAAAGCCCACCATCTACTTTGCTCCCATGTTCATTTAAAATCCTACAAGAGTCTACTACTTCGCGGGATCGAAGAAGCAGCCGCTCTCCCCATCGTAACACTGATTCAGCTCACAACAATCACCTTATGATAGATTTAAGCAAGCTCTGCTTTAAAAACGCAGCCCAAACATTTCAATTTCCTACTTAGCCATAGGCTAGCCTGAGGAACCCTGGGGGTAAGTGTCTAATTATCATCGTCGTCTGTCCCAGTAATGAGAACTTTTAATTTGACAATCTGTTCTAGTTGACTTCCTTTCACGGTAGGTCCTTCATGAGAAGGTATTGAATATCTGAATATAATGGAATAGCTTAAGCTTGACATTGAAAATTTACAGGGTTCCACTTACTATATTTTCCTATATGCTCTCTTAAATTGATTGATTTTCGTTGCAACCTTGCTTGTGGGGTCCTTAAGTGAAAGTAGCTATTGTTCATCTGAGTACCACGGAGTTATCCAGACTCTCTCCCCAAAGCAATAATCAGCGTACTATGCACACTACGGGTGTATTCATCCTTCGTACTCCTCCTATCCACGTCACTTAACTAGGGCTCACGCAATCAATCTAGAAACGCAAATTTACCCTTGCCTTGAGGACCCACAAGAGGATGTAAACAAATATTTTTTGTGATTCATTATTAGGCGTTTTAGCCGAAAAGATCGCCTTACTCTTGATGCCAATTCGTAGATTCAGGGAGATTCCTCTGTGACACTTGCCCTACAATTTGATGGACCTTGACGTCAGCAGTCATAAACCTTGTTGTTAAATTGAAAAGCAAATGAAAATTTGAAATCCTTGACCGTTGCTAACATGAATGGCCTATAAAATGTCAATTATTAGTCCATTTCGGGTAAAAAGGATAAGGTAGAAACATGCTGATACCCGTAGCTGAATCTGCTGAACCTTCCATTTGTGCCTACTTTCAAACCAAAATTATGTCCTGAAGGTGGCGGTGGCCTAAATACAAAGCGCTATTAGGTACTGCTCTATCGCAAGGTTTATAATTATCCTGATGTGAGCCAAGACAAAACTGGACAAAATCTATTGAATATTGCGATAATTTCCCCGGAGTCCGTGTAAGGAACTAGATAGGTGTGACCCTTGTGTGGCAATACCACTAAGTCTTCATTAGGTGGTCTTGTCTTGTTAGGGAACTTACATTAAGAAAAAATAATACATGAGTCCTTAGTGCCTGTAGTGTATACTTGGATGATTAGATCAGAAACTGACCATTTTTCGTTAATTATCAAGTGATTAAAATATGGACTGGCACACTCGAAACATCTAAGAAAGCACAAGCTTTCTAACTCTTTTCTGAGCCATTTTTTCCAAAAGGCTAATTATTCCACACACTACTCCTACTCGATACTGATAGTCACCACCAATGCAACGAACGCACAGGTCTGACAGAGGCTCACTGGGTCACGTGTAATGCCAATTGTTCTGCACAGGGGCTGCTCGAATCGTTGAAGTCTATGTTATACGACAACCTCCAAGAGCTAAAAAATCTAAAAATCCAAAATTACAGAGTCACGCTAGTAAACTCATGTAACTGACCTTTTCAGTATATCATAATGCAATAAAAAATAAACGATTCAACAGTTGAAGAAAATATAATTACCTTGCTTCTAGAGAGCTCATACTTCGACTCGGAATACTTCTTAGACCCTTGACGAATTTCTCCTTTGTATGTGGCGTTAACTTTCGGTGGTGGATACCGCGTCTAATGGCGATATCGGTTCTCTGGGAGACATCTGAGCAAGCCCGTGTGGGCCTCTAACTTAAGCAACTTTCTTAAAAATTCTGGCTTTTCAGCGTAATCCTCTAAGGGTTTCCATAGCTACTTTATCATGTCCGCAATCTCTTCAACCATGTGGCCCTCGTAACTAGGCCTTATACTTTCGCCATGTTTGCAGATAGCGTCGTAGATGATTTTTGGGAGTTTTAAATGCGGTTTGGACAAGCAGACTTCGCCGTTACTCGCTCGGGTTAGCTCTATGTGATTTTGCCCCCCCCCCTTCCCAACTTTGCTATGCAGAGGTCGGTGGCAGAAGGGGGAATGTCGTGAATTACCTCCATGGCTTTCAAAATCGTGTGGTGGTCTCTGAGAGCGTCCACTATTTTCAGCATTTTTATGATATCGGTCAGTATGTATAGCTGGTGCTTCATAGACCACAGGTACAAGGGATCACTTCGTTCTTTGACACTGGGTGGACGCTTTTGAAAGTCGCGAGGATCGTAGGCAGTGCTGCTGACAAGTTTGACAAGCTTGCCATTAGCAGGAATGAACATCGATATAAAGCCTTAGGCCCTCGTCAGCCATCTTATCCTTCAGACAAGGTAGCGATTTAGCTTCATTCATTAGTTTCATGACTTCCAGTTCAATTTCCTCGAAAGTGAAACAGCTATTTGTACTCTAGGAATCAGAAAGAAGTCTATGAAAAGTCACCAGCAGAATACTGGTGACCAGAGAAGCATTCTTCCTCGATGTTTGAGGGAGCATCTCCGCTTAGGGGGCAATGTTTTACTGGCCTTGATGGTTGTGTGCTAAGTGGACGAAGAGTAGATAATTCAAGCACATTTCACCCTCTGCTGGGCTTCAAAGGTACGAGCCAGACAGTCAAGCACTTCCGCCTTATTGGGACACCGTCCGGGGCCAAGAAGGCTGGCAATAGTGTTGCGTATGGCCTCAAAGTAGAAGTTTTGGTTCTCTAGATCTTGCTCGATCCTTCAAAGCTGTGCAGGACGACACCGTCTCATGAAAAGAGATCTAGCTTTACGTCTATTGGTGATGGATAATGCATCCAGATGAGGTTGTAGCGCGTAGAAATATTACTATTCGTTGGGTGGTAGGTAGTAGTTCCTTTTTCCCAAGTCTACAATACCGACGTCAGTTCATGGAGGGCAAGTTAATAATGAAGAATGGACGATTTTGGGGATTAGAAAACTTCATAAGGCACAAGCTTCACCTGATCTCATCACTTAGATATCAGTCTAGCTCTATTAAGAAGCACTGGTCCTAATAATATTCAAATAAAATCTCGATGTTTCAGCGTTTAGGCTATTCTTCTTTTTCCGCTTATCTGTCTTAGCCTTTCATAGCTTTCAAATTTTCGCAAACGGTGTATTAATAAAAATCAATTTTCCTAGCTTTGAATTACTTGATTTTAGGTGACGCATGACGAAGATGGGGAACAGCCATTGCTTCAAATAGCTGTAACCTTACCTCGGCAGTGAAGAACTGGTGCGGATGGTAGCTGGGGCTTTCCCCCTAGGGGAACATGGGTCGGTAATCAATCCTCAATTTAAAGCGCCCATCGAAACGGACTGTTTCGTCTACCCCCGTCGCTAGATAATACTTTTTGGGCCCTGGCTACTCCAATAAATAGCCTTTGATTTCCTCTATCTTGGCTTCTTTGCTTCCCAAAGGAAACCCAATCAATTTTTTTGCTAGGGTTCCTCTCAGTTTGAGGCAAGCAGTGTAGATGTGCTTTGTAGAGCTTTCATTAGGTCTGTGATAGGTAACGCAGCCATTAGCATCAAGATTTTAAACTATGACGCCAAGTTCAGACAGTTTGTTAAAGTGAAGCTGGGTTATCTCGTAAGGAACCTTCAACAGGCGATGCATGTGCTATCCAATGTGAGTTAATATTTGATCTTCATTCGTAAGCAGCATAAAATCAAGGATACCTTGTACGAGTCGGTTGTGGTAGTCCATTGTTTATAGGTAGGGAACACTTTCGAAAATCGTTTTCATCAAGACTATAGCATCCATCCATCGAGAAGACGTACGAGATTTCCATGGCAAGATTCAACATCTAGTCGGAATTTCAGCCCATCACAGCGAAGTTCAGAGTGTAAAAAGGAAGCAAACTCAGCCTCCTGTACTACATCAAGCGATTCGCGTTCGATTTCCTCCACTTTAAAGCAGTGGTTTGCATTTTGGTTTGGGGGTAGTAGTGCACGAACGGTCTCGGCCAGAATTGAACTTATACTGAGTGGATTATGCAATTTACATGGCAATATTACTGGATCACCAGTTGAAATCTTGTACTGACCCTCGAATATAACGGTGATTCCGATTTTGATGGGCATATAAATTGATATTTCGCACTCTCGTACAAGTGAAGCATATAAGGGAATAAATGCTTTTTACTAGGACCATAGGGATTCTTGTCAAATTTGTAAAATGTGCTCTATAGCACTAAGATTAAAATTCTTCATTTCCAAATCGTTGATCCTAATCAGCTTATGATCTCCCAGAGTGAAAATTGTGTGCCCCTTAAAGACAAAGAAAATAGCTACTTATATGTAGCTTCAAATATAGTGGACTAAGTCAAATCAAACAATTTCTATTGCTACGTAATCGTGATAACGAGTTGATAGTCAATTTTAGTGAAAAGTGTTTGTTTCCGGAAAGTCTCGTCATGGTCAAAAAAAATTTCTAGTAAACGAGTAAAGTACTACCCGAGAACTACCTAGCCCTTTGCAAAATCATATTTATCATTTGATTAACAATATATTCGGGCATGCACTGATTGACTGATTCCAAATTATAGCATGAAATAACACGTACAAAGAATAATCGAAAATTGTCTAAGAATCTTATTTTTCAATAGCAGAGTTTATTCAGATCTGATAGCTACTCTTTGATTATTTTGATAGACGTATCAACTGCACTAAAATTCAATCTTAGATGTATCGTCTATTCCAGTTAGGATGAGCTTAACTGTTCTAAGATTGAGAGAAGAGTATTTATTAGCATAAAAAGTATGGAAATAAGCTTGGGTTGACCTGATTTATTGGCAAACAACTGGGCCAACTAGGTAAGCCTAATTAACCAGTGATAGAGTTAAAACAGGCAGCAAATTCGTTAGGTGCACAGGTGACCTGCTAGGAGTACCATGGTGTTGTCAGTGCAGCACTACCTTTGCTGCAAGCAATGTAAATGAGGTCTCATTAGAAGAAAACAGGAAGTAATCTTTTGTGTAATATAAATTTCGGTGCAGACTTCTCTAATATATTCACACTAGCCTGTTGAAAGAGGAACTTAGGATGTACGTTACAGCTGAGACATCCTATTTAGGATAAAATATGCATTGAAATTGAGCATATATTAAAAGTAACATTGATATAGGAACAGAGGCGTCATAAGGTCGAACATACTACTTAACAACTCATTTATCAGAAAAAATCATAAGAAACAATGCTTTGGCTGCTCGAATAGCTTTTGAGGTACTCACTAACACATTGAAATTACGCTATTTTGATGCTTATAAAATGCATTCTCGAAGTTTCTGAAACTTACGTTTTTAGGCCTATAATATTTAGTTGTATAACTAGGTATCTATACTTATAAAATTATCTTAAATTTTTATTACTCAGTTGGAAAATAGTTTTATCGCATTGGTAAAATGGTGGGGTGGTTACACTGGTTTGTAGAGCGCGTGGGTTTCCGCATCTGGCTCTGGTCTTGCTACTGCTCACATGGCTAAATCCCAAAAGATCGCCCATAAGACACTCATCATTGCTCCGGGCTCGACAGTTTTACGAATAGGTATAGCTACGGAAGAAAGACCGATATCCCTGTTGCACTGTATTGCCCGTAAAACTAATAATCCCAACACTTGTCCATTTCCGCAACTTTTATCAGCCAAATCAACTCAGTCTTATGAAACCAATTCACGAGCATATTATGACGCATTTGGTACCATTGAATCGGAGTCTCAGATCGTGGATGACAACCTTCTTTCAATCATGGAACAAACTCGAGTTGGATCGGACAACGATGGCTCATCCCAGCCTGACTTCATTCCTTTTCAAAAAGCTCTTAAGGTAATTAACTCAGGTGACTATGAGGTACAATGGCCTATCGTCTCTGGTCACTTTAACCCATCTTACAGTCATTCACTCAATCTTAAAAATCTCCAAGACTTGTGGTGTTATGCTTTGAGATCGTATGTAAGTTTCGGTTTTCTTATCTCCACTTCGTTCTCTTGTGTAGTGTAAAATCGCTAAGAGGAATTTCCCCCAGTACTCTGTGATTCTTCTAATAGAGGATATCTACGCACGCATGGAGGTGCGTGAGATTGTAAACATGCTGTTTCGAGAATTCAAATTTGGTCGCGTTATGGTTCACCAAATGAGTGTCTGCGCTATTTATGGCGTAGGCATCCCCACCGCCTGTGTCGTGGATCTAGGGTTCCAAAAAACCACCATTTCTTGTGTCGATCAAGGTGTTTCCCTACTGGAGGTCCGAGTTAATCTTCCAGTCGGGGTCTCCGATTGTCTCCAGTTGTTACGGTCCGCTTTTAAGTTTTACTCTGAAGATGATACTCAGCTTACTAATATTCTGCAGTAAGGATCTGGCGATTTTTTTGTATTACCTATAGCGTTTGAGAGTTTATGCATCTTTTAATGATCCGCACTAACATTGCTTTGAAGAAAAATCGAGCAAGGATCTCTTGAAGACTTGGAGCTTCTTGTTCGTTCGTTATTTGATGCTGACAAAACGGTTATCGCGAAGATGAAGAACCGCCCTCTGAGCGCTCTGTCCTCTGAGAAATTGAACTTCGAGTTGGCCAAGGGCAGTACCGTTTCCCTGCCAATATCCGCGCTACTCGCCACTCACCTGGCGCCCTACTTTTACCCATCGGAGGGCAAATTGACTCCCGCCTACCAGGTACCTGGAATCGATGCGCCAGAACCAGACGACCCCTTCGACGACATGTACGCCCACATGAATGCTCGGGAGAGGAGAAAGGCCAAACTCCAGGTGGCAGAGGGCGGTGCCTCTGCTCGCAATGTCGATGACACCTATTACGAGGCTCGGTCTCCAACCCTTTCGGTAATGCCACTTATTTCTTGGTTATATTAAGAACTTGGGTGTCGCTAGGCATCTGAGTTTTAGATCGGCGAAAGATAACCACTATTTACCGATGTAAACATCCTTTTATCGGCCAATGTAAAATTGCTAACTCTGTGTGATGGAGATAGAAGACCAGCTCCCGTTGATTCGTTTTCCACCTTCGCACACATGGGACTCGTGAATATTTGTATTTTCATAATGCTCGCGCTAATGGCTAACTAGAAAGGCTTTCGTAGATATCCTATATTAGTATTATTCTCTAACTTTGAGTTGTCTCTTATAGAGACCTTCTGCCTTCAAAGATCTCACAGAAGCTGTTGTCTGGTCTATCAGCCAATCCCCTATCGCAGCCGCTCTCGCTCTCGAGGCAGAAGCTGCCTCGACTTCCGACGTGGTCACCGAAGCTCAGGGTGACCAACTGAAGCAGAACCTGCTCGGCTGCATCCTACTGATTGGAGGCGGGGCCACTGGTCTAAGCGGCTTTTTACTCAAAAAATGGCTAGCTCACCAACTGCATGCCGAAGGCGCCACTAAGGGTGTCGAGGTGCTCACTCAGCCCGAGGGCGTCTCAGAACTGTCCTGGACGGGTGCCAAGATTATGCTCAACGCTGAATCGGTGTCTGACCTATTCATCTTCGCCTCTGAATGGTCTAAGTACGGGTCTCGTGTACTCCGTGAAAAGGCCCCCTTCATTTGGTAAAAGGGCAAGGCTGCAACGCACGCGGAACATTTTTTTATTGTAAATCTTGTGTATATATGTGTGTATATCTGTGAACAGGATCGTGATCTTTCTGGATATCTCCTGTTATTACTATAAAGCAGTACTTTCGAGTTGGCAGTTGCTGTCAGTGCTGGATGTGTCGCTATCTAAGGCAAACTGAAGCTCAGTTTTATTCAAACATTCTTTGAGCATTTCGCTAATCATGTCACTATCGTCGTCGGAAAGGAGATAGTCATTCGTCAAGGCAGTGTTGTTGACGATTCGCTCAATCAAGTTGTCAACCTCCACGAGGTTGCACGGTTCCTTGTGTAGTTTTCTGGGAGAGATTTTGGTGGAGCAAACGGGGGATTCCTCATCCGCACTCGCGTATTTAACGGACAGGAAGGTTTCCTCGTATTGGTGTTCCTGAAAATCGCCCTGTGGTATTTCTTGGCCCTGAAAACACTCTAAGGTTTCAGCTTGACATGAGTTGACTTCTTCGTTGACCAGGGGAGCGGCTATCAGGTCACTGTTTGGCTCCAAGTCCCTGGCCTCGTCTGAGTTTACTGTCCTGTCATCAGCCCCACCAGCCGGGACTAAGGTTGACTGGGTTCGAGAGGAGACTGCCTCAGTTATCTTACTGGAAGTCTTGGAGAGGTTCCTGAGCTGGCATTCCTTTAGGCACATTGAACAGGGCTTAACTTCTTCGACAACCTCACACAGGAGGTGAATAGGTAACTGAGCCTTAGTCTTTGCCCCAGAACTAGAGAGATGTGGCTTTAAGTTATGCATGAGAATGCGAAGGGACTTTTTGGTTGGGGCTTTAATCCCCTGAGTGTTTCGCGAACTGCAAGGTTGTCTCGTTCCATCTGGGATTAGATCACCACAAGCTTCCTGACTGTTAACTGATTCAGAGGGCTTGAAGGCGCAATTAAGAAGGAACTGAATGGACTTTTGGAGCTCTGCAACACCTGTTGTAACTAAGTCTACTTGGCAACCAAGAGCTAAAATCATTTTAGATATTATCCTCGTGCTGTGCGATATGATAAGCGGTTGAATCTTCTCGTGTAGGACTTCGTGGGCTTTGAACATGATAGCAATTGTCATTAAGCGGTCTCTCAAGATCACCGGGACAAGTTTCCACTCCTCTGAAAGCCCCGAGAACTTGTAGTGCTCACGCCACAAGGTGTCGAGATTCTTCTGCGACCGATAAAATCCCTTGTATTGAATAAGTTGGTTCATTGATTGAATGAGTGGTAAAGCCAGCCGATTGCCCCGAGCTTCTGAGAGGAGGTACTTTGCGAGGCGAAGAAATAGGGAGCACTTCCTGCCCCCGTGTCGGGAACAAAGCGTTTGAACAGAATTGGCATTGAAATAGCCTGGACAACGGAACACGAGTGTTTCGAAAACACGAATAGTCGGGAGGATACGCTTCCGACGAACAACACTTATGGTGTAGTCTAAAACATCCGTAAACCTATTGCACCGTGCAACAAACTTGTTCGCATAGCGCAAAGTAAACTGGTCGAATGAACGGAGGTGAGAATTACTGTTGAACAATACAGGAAGGGCCTCCAACACATTCCTCCGCACGGCAATGGTCACAGGTCTGATTTCCCGTATCTCTTCCTCGTCGTCACAGACCGCACGTCCACTAGAGTCGGTAGCGTAACTGATCTCATTGTTGTCGCCCAGTTTGGAGTCAAGGAGCAGTTTAATGACGTCCAGGCGTCGCATGTAGACGGCCAGAGATAGGGGGCGGAGGTAGAGGACTGTGGAGCGCTTGTACATGGCGTCGTAGTCGCTATTGTCGCAGGTGACTTTCTCGGGGGTGTCAGGAACTTGGAAGAAGTGGCGAAACAGCTCGGGATGCTCCTTGCTCATGGCAGCAAGACGCATGTTGGCTCCACTTCGAAACGTGTTGAGCATCCACTTGGTGTAAGGGTGCTCCCACGGGGTGAAGGTGGGAACGGTGAAATCAGTGTGGGGAAAAATTGGAGGGGGCGGCAAATCGACCGGGAGATTCATCGGTAAAAAATGCGAACAAGGAACAGAACAACTACACGCGCTAAGAAGGAACCTTAAGCTACCACCTAGAACCACTCCCGTGCGATTTGAACAAGCCGATCGATAACAGTGTCTTGGCGGTAGGTTAGAGAATTATTTTCGAGGACTATAGCTTATTGAACATTCAAGTTTCAATACGCCCTCCCCTTCTGGTAAAAAGTCACTATTTTATATTTTTTATTTATGGGATATTTGTCATTTTTATTAAACACAAAGAGAGGGAGAACTGAGTAGTCATCGAGAATTTTAGTGGTTTATTAGTTACACCTCCCTCAAAGGAATCGTAAAAGGTGTTCTGTGGACTGTTTCATCGCTCATAGGGGGTTTAACTTTGAATCCTCACTTCCTCTCCGGAGTGCAGTTAGAACAAAGCGTTAGTAAGCCCAAATATCCACTTCGCAGGTTGTGTTAAACGGTCATAGGTTCTGGATTTTGGGTTATACTCAGATGCAATTCCACCTCAGAAGAGAGCAGTTTGACAGGCATTTCTCGGGCCTTTGCCTCGATCTTTTGAGCCGTTGCAACAAGCTGGAGTTCAGGTTCAGAATACGTGTAAGCGCTCACCACCACCACCACCACCACGTTGAACACGTCGTCCACACATACAGTTGCGCTACAGCACATTTTTGTATTCCTTCGATCCAATGGTCCCCACATCTATAGTCTTTGTAACTACTCTTCTTTATATCTGAATACCAATGCATTCTAGTCACTCCTCCTACTTGAATCTGAGTCCAGTGCGAATTCATTGGGTCCATCAATGGCCTAGAATCGGGATCGGCTTCAAGAATGAGCAGAAGCATGGTTGGAATGAATTCAAGTTAATTGATTGTCTTCCTTGGCGTCGGAGCTTTCAGAGGATAGCCACCGGTACTTCCAAGCATTTATTGATGCCTTCTAGTATTTTGCGATTCATGCCTACACTTGCGGCGGTTGCTTTCGAATTAATTCCTTAACGACGACTACCATCATTGCACTGTTATACATTTTACTCCGAATTAGTGAAGATACCCTTCCCTGCCAAGTAAAGACCCAGCGGGATGAGGCCTGGCGAGGCCTATTTAGGGTTGATACGTTTGAGACACCAGGGTTACATCAACTTTTGGGCTTCACCGAGGCTCAGTACCGGGGCCCTCCGCCAAACCACAGGTCGACGTAAACACGCCACAGTACTGATTCTCTGCCATATACCTTCCCTTGGCCATGCTATACCCGTGCTTCACGTAGCAGTGGTTTATTATTCCCTTCCTGGTCCTCACCCTTTTGGCCTTTTGGGGCGTAGTGGGTAACCAAAGCACGCGCATCTTTCCCTGTTACATATCAGGCACCTCGATGCCTCCACAGTCTCCCCACTCTCTGTCACCGCCTGCCTTTGAGGCACAGGGGCAGCCCCATTTAGCTCAGCTAAGACTCACCCGGGGTGGCATTGCGCGACATGACGCACAAGCCAGCCCTTACGGAGGTAAGACATATGGCATGACTCCACAGGACACGCAAAGGGCCTTGACTCAGTCACGGTTGAACCCGTCCCACTATGGACCGCATGGGCAACTCGTAAGTGCCTGTTCATCTCCTTAACTGTTGCGAACCGCCGAGGGCAGTCTGAATTTGCACAGATAATGTCACACTCACGCGAACCTACTAAGTGGGGTTTGAACCCCACCGCTTTTGCTATCCGCTGGCGACACGGACTTGAGAGCCCTGCTTCCGCAGCACCATCCGAGCCGAGGACCTTCGCAATATCCATACGAAGTTGTTGCACCAAGTCTATAGAACGGACTGAACGGCTATTACGAGTTTGAACCGCGAGAGCTGATCCACAAACCCTCTTAGTGATTCCTAAGAGTTTGATCATCGCCACCCAAAGGTTTAGACGTCTCGAGCGTAGCTATGACACCACGCTAGATGTGACCAAGGCCTCATCTAGTTCACTCACAGTCAATAAGCCCAATGCCATATGTTTAGCCGTGCTTATCACAGCCGTTAGCTTCCTGTCACCTGTCACTCGCAACACCACCGTCGCATAATTTGGCCCCTTGCCTTCGTGGCATTATCAAGCACAGCACCGGTGCAGTCCCCGATCTCAGCTATGGTTGAGCCGAGATAGCGCACAGCACGATGTCGCGCGATGGTGGCGCCCCCTTCAAGAGTAAGTGCCTCAGGCACATCTCTACTCCCGACACGTATCCACACTGTCTTGGCCGAAGCCGTTTGCATGTTGTACTTACTGAGAGTAGCTAGGAGCCTGTTTAGCTTCGCTTGCGCCTCCTACTCGTCGCAACACACCAAACAGCGCCGATTGCGGAAGAGAGTCAAAGGTTTTGGTGATGTCCACAAAGACAAGATCCGCAGGGCATCTCATGTCTAAACACTTCAGGGCCAGGGGGCGTACGTCCAAGACTGCTTGTTCTGTCGAGTAGCCCGTCCTGAGGCCATACTGCGTCTCAGACAGTTTATCCGAAACAGCCCTGTTGAGCCTGCCCACCGCCATACTTGCATACAATTTGCCAATGACGTCAAGGAGGAAGATCGGCCTATAACTACTAGGCGACTGTAGCATCGACCCATAATCGTGGAATGCCAACCCTATTGCAACATTACTTTTGTGCTTCCTATCTGTTTCTACCTACAACGACTAAGCTCACTCGCGTTCCTATTAATCTTGCCATTTGGCTAGGCTATCCTACATTCATTCGTCTACTGGTCTGGTCGTGTAGTTGACTCACTCCGTAGAGGAAGTGCAACCATTACATTTTGACTGGTGCTCCTATCAAATCCACAAACTTCACTAAACGAGCCATTGCTTGCCTTAATAAACCTCTAGAAGGTTTTGGTGGAGGCCTGATGCCTCCTTGCAAGTAGACTGTTGGGTCTATGTCCTACTTTGTAACACGGAGGCGACCTCACCAGCTTAGGAATTACAAATGAATCGAATAAAATTTCAATTGTTGAATCGGAGGTTTTCTGTACACTAAGGGATTCAAAATCCATCTCGGGAAACGTCGGTATAGTGAGTTTTTGTCAGAGGTCTCTTCGAGTTACCGGGCCTTCATCAACAACATAGAAGTTGAAAACTCCGAAACATGTCGTCCAAGCACTTTGGAGCATTGCAATAAGCCTTCAAGGCCGATTCGATTTGCGTAGTCGAGAAAGCCATGGTTTACTTGACGACAACCGTGTAATGCTAGCGACCGTTGCATTTTCATATACCTTTCCATGGCCAACGGGCAATCACTCAGTTTGAAATTTATTATCTTTCTGGAAGCTCAGGAATCTTGAGGCCATCTAAGGCAAGGCGAGTTGATTCGTCGAATATGGGCAACAAGATACAACGATTAATTGAAATAACCAATCAAAGTTTAGCCCCTCATCTTAACTCCATCAGTGTATTCTATCAAGTGGTTGCGCCTCATAATCCAGTCTGAGAAATTGGTCATTTTTAATGCAGGTAATGCAGTTAGTAACACTCCTACTGGTTGGCACTGCTATTATTTTGCTCCATCATAGGCTTCATCTTCATTATTCCATTTCTTTTTACTGCACGAATATGTGATTGTTTTATCCATATCTGCAATTGGTCTTCACGATGATTATGCTCAATTTGACGGTTGTAATCATTCTGCTCCATTCAAGTGGGCGATGGCAACTACATAACTGTTAGCACTTAAATGCTTTGAACTCAGTCATCTCTGTTGCTTTAGTAGTAAACAGTTGAGGGAAATGAAGTCTCGACCTCTACTGACTTGGGATCAGTGTTTCTCCTTCCTTGAGTCCGCCCCCCACACAGTGAACTAATCACGACTTTCCTACTCTAACTCATGAAGCAGCGTTTCTGCAAGTACTTCGAAGGCAAGCTTCTAAAGATGTTTAGCCATAGCAACTGTCGTCTGATTCGGTCATTTTATTTAAGACAGTCTCGAACATTAGCTCCAGTTCACTGAAGAACTCTTTTGAGCACCCACTTGTCTCTTATGCTCTCCAAATCCATGGGTCTTTCGAAGGTACCCGAGTAGTCCTGATGACTAGTACAACTTGAAGGAAATTCTTCCGGTTGTTTTTACCGTCTTCAAATCCACAGCTATCACAATAGGTAGTGAATTGCGATCCCATAGAAGAATGGGCATAAATATCTATTTAATATATTTCAATCCGCTGGTTAGTGGGTTCTTTAGTGCTGCGTGAAGAAAGAACCCACTGAACAAGTCCTAATCAGTAGCGAAACCAGGTAATATTTTCCTTTGCTGTTTAAACTCCTCACATTAAAAAAAGGGTTTTCTCGATAATGTTTTTAATAAATGATGAATTTTAGGATTCTGGTGCTGTTTTGGTTCATGTAACAATGCTGAGATCTTTTCTTTTGGATGTTTCGTAAATACGAATATTGCTGTAATCTGCTATTAATTTATTGATCAAACTTCCTATGTGCAGGTGTAGAAAAAACGTGGAATATGTAGACAAATCTTCAGGGCTCCCGCTTTTTGCTTCCTACCCTAAAGCTTTTTATAAGAGTATAATTTAGGAATTACTAAAACTGCAGGAGTTCATTAATGAATGCCTCTTTCATTATATGATGGCGAATCTGGTGGTTCTTTCTTTTGAACGCATAGGATTTTGCCATGCAGCAGTAGCTATAAACCATATTTGTGTACTGGGCCATGCTCAATTCCAACAGACCACTTAAAAGGGGACATTTCAGTCTTCGTTTCGGGTAGCAGTGGTATTACCAATGCGCTTATCATGTAAAAAATGATTTCCGTGATAATCTCCTTTAAAGTCTTTAACTAAAAGAGGCTTTTCTCATCGTTATTTCTAATTTTTGGAGAATTGCAGATGTTCCATGGGAACCAACTGGAATATGCTAGGGGCTTCGTTCTTCAAATTCCAACTCCTAAAGGGAGAAGTAGGATTTGACCAGAGATAATCTTACGCGAAGACGCCGCCAGTGGTGGCTGGATCCATCTAGGGTGGGGGGGTATACCCACCTTAGAAAAGGTATTTTGGCTAGAACTTTTCGGGCCTTTGCTTTTAGACCTCGAGACATTGAAATGACGTCAAGGCTGGGGACAAAGTCTTTATAGGTGTTCACGCAACCAGGACCAAATCCCAAAAGCATTCATCTTCTTTGCAGTTGCTTTATTAAGACAGTGTTCGAGAATTCCCAGAGATCCACAGGCTTCCGCACATCGCATCTGAAAAAAATATTCCTACCCAAAGATGAGCTCACTTTTGTTACATCGGCCTTAAAAATGGCTGGGAAGGGTTATTCGATTCAAGGATAGAAGGAAGTATGGAGATATTACTTATCCGCCGACTGAGATGGGTGTTGGTCCAAATGACCCTAGCCATGACCCCTTTACAAACCACTTGAGTAACATCTTGGTTCCTCATGCGGCAGTCCTGTGTTCCATCCTTTATATTTTTACCAAACATGTCGGAGCCAAATATTGAGCTGAATTCTGATCTAACTGTTATAAATCCCAAAAGAATTACAATCTCCATTAAATTAATGCTCACCGCTCAAGCAGCTTTCATGCAGGTTTACCGTTGAGGCTCTTTAGCTCCCGTTGGTAGAAAGCAATTCACTCGATGAAATTATCGGTCTTCAACCTCCTCAACCTCCTTCTTCATTTAAACTTAATGCCCAATCAAGGCTTTTTCCTGACCCATTAAGCGGCTTCGACTGCGCTTCCGTAAGCAAGCTCATACGGTTTACTTCGACCCAAGAAAGGGCCAGATTCTTGCGTAAACAGCTGTATGTTTTGTTCCCAGAGAGTTGTCATCCAAATCGGGATATCTCTGCATCTATGAAATCTCGTACTGGGGCCTAATCTTAGATTCAAGTGTGATACTTGTCGACCAGTCAATTATCCAACCCTCCACTCTGGTGGCACTACGTGATGACGTTTTGTTACAACCAGAAAAAGTAGCACCCAGTCCCTCGCTGAAGATAAGAAATCTAAAGTAACAGCGAAGTCTCTGATTCACTTACCACTGCGTATTGCTTACCCCATCTCTGCAACGGTTGGCTGCGTATCTCTGTTCGCTGATACGAAGTTCCTTACGACCCCTTCAATCCAGCTTAAGACCGCCGACTCATCTAGTACTTCGATTTTTCATCCCCTGGTCTACTGACATTGTAAAAATCAGCTAAATTCCCTCTACCTCTACACGGAAACGGAATTTTGCGATTGCAATGGCAGAGTTGCGATTATATATTCAACATTGAGTGCTATTTATTTGAATCGAAATTCAATCTATTTCTTCTACTTATACGAGTGTCACTAATACGTGCTTTTTGAAATGCGCTTAACTTAAAGCTTTTAAATCACGGTCAGTAGTATTGTCACATACCTCGGCATTTGCGTCGTATTGTCCTGTGATTTCTGTTTGGCAGGATGGCAAATGCCTATCTCTAGCAGCCGTTGGATTTTTATGGAATACTTACGAGTCAGTCAAACGCTAATGGATCCATGAAGTATCTAAAAGGCCAAAGTTTTGATCCCACAACAGCGCAGGTACTACTGGGGTTTCAATATGGTTCAGTCGATTGGTGTTTTGCCGATCGTCGAAAGAAGTGAAGCCCTCTAAATCTATCAAAACTAGGGATTGTTGGAAATAGCTTATGATAACTCTTTATGAAATCTATTGAGTACTGGCGTTTCAATCAACAAACAAGGCGTTAACTCAAACTACGAGTCCTTTAAAATTGCAAACCATCCTTCGTCATTCACGTAGATGCTAGCAAATAAAATGAATGATGACTGGAAGCCCATCCCTTAACCCCTGAAGAGAATGACTTGTACAATGATTCGCATCGACCATCAAAATGAGATGGAGATCAAGGTCACTGCACAGTGAATTTCATTGACTACCGAGAAAACAATCTAGTATGAAAAGGGGATTCCGAGTAGATTATCTGACTACGCTTGCACAGCAAATTTTATCCTCGCAGTCTTACGCAGACTACACACTCAATTAAGACCTTCGTTACCACCAATCAAGCAACATGCTTGTCGTCAGCCGATTTCTCGAACGGCTTCACCCGCCGATGGGTCTTTGTGCGTGGTTGGGTACCGTCGAGAAAGTCACAAATGGCTACACTGGCAGTGCTGCAGTAGGCAAGTTAATCGACCACTTAATAAAGGAGACCCTTCCCATAGGGAAAGTGCTCCGGGTTAGGCGAGGGAGTGGATCAAGGCTGTAACAGCCGCTGGTACCGACTGTTCTTTTGGTTAAAATTGTGTCACCATAACTATTAGTCTATTTAATTTCTTTCAAATGTATAATATTTACTATTTGCTAGCCACTTTTCCAGAGACGACTCTTGAATTTTCCCGAAAATCCTCAAAAGCACTCTTGGTTGAGCTTTCTACTCCTGTAGCTGCTACACTTTTACGAAATCGCCATAGTCATAATTTCTGCCATAGCACGGATGATTATTGATCTAAATTCCTACCGATTGGCTTAACGTACCTTCAGGCAATAATCCTATGTCTATCGTTCCATGCTTTCGAGGCAATTTGGCTTCAGCATCATTTTGGCAAGTTCTTCTTGCATAATTGTCCAGGGCTCTCCACTTATGGAAACCAACGTTTTGCTGGGTTCATAGGACCTGCGGTTGACCAACTTCTGAAATAGGTCTTCACATTGAAGTGTTTCTGTTGCTTTGAAAAATTTTTGTCTAATTTTGTTAAGACACTATCGATGCATATCTAGGACTAATTGTAGCTCAAATGAATTCCTTACAGCCTTGCCCACCACTTCATTATCTTTGGGATATCTTATGGTTTTTGAACTGGAATCACAACAGCCAACAGGCAACACCTGCGTCTGAAGAAGGGTCAGCTGGTTTCTTGTTTCCCAACTGGAAACATTGTAGAGACTGCCTTTTTGGCCAACCAACTTGATCTGCCAGTCTTTACTTGGTGCTTTGATGCATTCCCATTAAAACAATGACATATTCTTCCTAGACAATTTCCTATACATAAATTAAGAAATTCTTTTAATTCTCACACAGATAATATGAAAATACCTAAGATCGACTTTGTGATATGTCACATTTTCTCAATGGCTGAAAACTAATTACAGGCATAAACGGCTTTTGAGCGCCCAAAGGGTTACCTAAAATACCTTTGTAAGTTCGAATAATTCTTTAAGCAGAAAGCCCATTTGTTTCATGCAACCAATAAAGGAAAAATTGGATTGGGAAGCTTCACATTTTCTAGATACTTTAAGTACGAGATTATTTAGGTACTTGCAGTACCTCTATGGAAAATTAGCTTTCGTTGGTACCTGAGAGCATATTTACTGAATGTATTATTCTCTGCTATGTGGTGACCTAACGGTATTACTGAAACCCTCGCAGGTTACCTCTGCCCCTAACGCATGTACGGCCCGAACCACCCCTACGATTGACTGTTGACCCTAATCCAAATGACCCGATAAATTAGGTCAACCCAAGCCTAGCACACCTGCATACACAATTCCATACACTTCGTACTAATAAACACTCATGTGCGGTAGCTCTCTCTCTCACGCTTGGAATGGTTGAGCTCATCCTACCTAGAATAGATGACGCATCATAGGAAGAACCCTAGTGTAAGGCTAGCTATCTGCTACAGCTACTTATTAAAAAAAGTAGAGTAGGCCACTGGTGATGCCTTACCACTGCTGCAATTTGTAGAATTCAAAGACAACTTAATTGCAATATTTAGCATGGTTATTCGAAAGCATTCACCAGGTTCATTAACTGTCTATTGGGTTGATGGCCCGTTAAAATGAACTATTGTTCCGATCAACAAACGAGCGACTAGAGTCATCCAGTCAGACTACGATGGCAACTTTTGGTCGTTGCCAACGTTATTGAATCCCGTTTACCGCTACTTACTAGATGCTAAAAAAGCCCACCAACGGTTTATTCCCGATTACCACCTAGTTCCCCCCAAAGCGAAAGTATAAAGAGCTGAATCATGTATACTCTTTTACAGAACCGATAGATTCCACTACCGTTTAGACTTCGAAAACTTGCAATCTTCAGAGACTAAACCATTGCATTCATTTAAAAGTGATGGAAAAAAGAGGCAACTTTTTGGAAGTAAACCAACAGAACAGCTAAAACTACTGCCAAAATATCTCTTCATTCATCGAGGAGGAACGATTTCACTAAAACACACAGAGCCATACAGGTAAAGAAAACACAGTCAAAATCGACTTGTCTTAGAAATGAGGTTGTCAGGGTGGTGGGGTTGAGATACTTCGGGTCTGGGCTTGGTATAGTGGAAAAACTTCAGCCCATCGAGTCCCAAAGAAAGTCCATAACGACCTTCACAGAAACGGCGAAGATACTGAAAAGGACGAAGACGGCTGCGAAAGGGAGCTGTCCACCTCCCGCGCCTCCGACACCTGCGGCGCGCTGAGCGTTGATGAACTGCTCCAAGTTGGAGACGAGTCCGGCCGCCGCCGAGGGGGCATTAACGGACTCAGAGGCATTTCGGGCGGCCAAAAGTTGCGCCTTCACCTCCTACAAAGACAAATGAACCAGAACTCTAAGTGAGAGCACACACGGACCACATAGCAGCTTGGACGTTGTATGTGATTGACACCTAAAAAGCGGCTATATAGCATCCCGGTTGCGAATTGGTCATTGGCTGGGGCATTTGTTTTTCTAACAAACTTAACATCCACCCGCATTACCAGCGACCAAGAGTTTTGTTAGTCAACAATGCGAAACTAGTGTAGCAAGTTATTTTGGTTGGTACCCCCATCATGAAATGCTGTTACCCCGGCGATAACCTGAAAATTTACAGAGAACTGCACATAAAGAGGGGTGACCTCTGAAGTCATTTACGATCGTCAAAGTGGCATACCAAAACGGCGAACAGAAAAGATATTCGGAAAGACGGAGGTTTGTCTGAGCTCTAGGAGAAACGACCAGCAACGATGGGAAAAGTGAAATAAGCTAACTAGTCAAAACTCAAGTCCAATTAGACATCATACAACTCGTAAATTCACTCCGAGTTAAGGGAATTAAACTTATTCGGAAATCAAATGGAATCCGAATGCAATACGCTATGAGAACGTTCAAGATTTTCCATAAAGACCTGCCTGGAGAGCTAAAAGAAACATTTGACATTATAATTTCAAATAATAGATAATTAGGAATAACAAACAAATCCAGGTCATAGCGACTGGTGGAGAAGGTTCTGTAAAAATACAACAAATTAGCAAAAACCCTTTATTATGCGGAGAACACTAAAGTAGCAGTACACGAGAGCTTCGTACAGTGATAAGGTAAGGCGTATACCAAGTGTGCCACGACTAGCTCCTACCTATAATACGAGGAAATAAACCTACGGAGGCGAATCAGAACTCGGTTCTGACAGCTCCTGTAGATTTTAAAGCATAAAAATGTTTTAATATTGCCATATCAGTCACACACGCTAGAACTAGTTGGAAGGAATTCAAGAACTAACCTTTACGATGTCAGGGAATAGTTCACAGAAAGTCGCGTTAGATAAGTTGAATTCAGCACTCTTCTTGGCTAGGTTGTGCTTCTCGGCGAGAGTCGTGGAAATACTACCCATTGTAGGAGTATCCTCAAGCATGAAACTCAGCAACCCCGTGAGAATTGTTGAGACGGACCAAGCCGGATTCCATGTATCGGGATGAAAATCACTAATGGAAAGGCAAAGTCTGGGGGAAGTTGGAAGACGTTAAAATATGACATACCGAGTATTGCAGGCAAAGCGGCCATTGGGAGTTATCATATAGATTGACGGAGGTCGAAAAGGATATTCCTTCGGGAATACTAACTTTCCGTGGTAGTAGCCACCCTCGTAAGGGGAGTCAGGAGGGCCCCTCACGAGATAATGCCATTCATATATGTTTGAAGGGATGGGGTGGGCAACAATAAAAGGAACAGGGTCATTCACTAATCGCAAATAATCTTGCTGCAGTCGTTGAACGGATACAGATAGACCACCACGAGGAACAGGAGGCATATCGGAACCAAATAAATGGAGAACCAACCCACAGCGGATGCTAAAATGAATTGATATAATCGGTGATAAAGTAGACGTTATAAACAAATTATAGTTATTAATACAAAATAAAAATATTAATTATAAATTAAAATTGGCATTCATGGGTTTTAAAATGCATGACTTTTATTGCTTTTAAGCTACTTTATATCAGCACATGCCAGCGCATTTTTCAATCTTTAGTGATGCGTGGTTTTATTACGCAAGGTCTTGATTTTTCTTGGGATTACATAACCTCTCTGTTTTGGGCTCGATATCCTAATCCCTATGCGTAGGTTACTAAGATTGTTATTGTATCCCCTAGATCACACGTACTGCACGAAGATGTTCTTGAGAGGGTTCTGGTCGACGACCACACACTGTATACGAAACGTATTTTAGTCAAAAAGGGTTTCGGGCAAATTCCTTTTTGGTTGCGACGTTTTCTATCTAATCGCCAAGAAGTTGTCTTGGAAGAGTCCTTAATTGATCTTGAAAGGAAGCAAATCATAACCTCGACACGGAATTTCGGTGGTCTCTCTAAATATGCCGTGGGTCTCCAGATAACATGCTACTTCAGAACTATTTGAGAAAACGTTATAACTAAATGTTTGGTATCCTTGTAGGTTCTCGTTGAGGACTGTATATATGTTACTTCTTGCGAAAACAGCAATAACACCGAGATTAATCGCAAAATTTCTCTGCACTCCAGCCTCGGCGCCACAGTCGTCTATCCTCTTTGGTCTTTCCTAAGTCGTCGTTACGTCAGTTCAGCTGAAAAATCACTCCATGGTTATCGTTTCGTATGCCAACAGTTCGCTGGTGAACTTGATTATAACCCCAACTCGAAACTTTACTCTACGAAATTAGCCTCTCGCCTCAAAGAATTCGCACTAAAGAAGAGACCTCTAATGCAACGTGCCCAAGCTGTATGTGAAAATCCCGGTCAATTTTAGGTCTCTATTAACGACCCTCTATGTGTACAAATGCATTTCTTCGACAACGTAGAAATACCAAATTTCTGTCCAATCTGAACATTTTGTTTTGTGAAGCGTTCGTAATGCCGCTTGTTTGCTAGGTATTAGTGAATGCTTATTGCGTTCTGTTTATTCGTGACTTCTATTAATTTTCAGTATGGCTTCTCTGACTTCTGGTAGTATAATCCTGTGTTTCAAAATGGTGATTTTCAACTTATTTGTGTCTTCCCGATTTTTCGCGATTAATCTTTAGTATTTCTTCGAGTCCTCTCACCGGTAGTCACTGAAACTAGTAGTAACTTTCGGTATGTATTTTCAAAACCCTAATTTTTTATGACAGTCGTTTCTATGATGGCCAAAAGGGACAGAAGGTTGTGATTTACCTGCGTCGCCAAATTTATTTCCCCGACTCCAGCCTTATCAATCAGGATTTTGGCTATGCTTTGAGCCGCTGTGTGTTAAGGAAAATTGTGCCATTGTTCAACGTGCTCTGTGCTCCCAGTGCATAGTTACGATTGTATGACGTTCATTCCGATCGACGGCTTATATCAAATAGGGAAGGTGTTAAGTGACGAATCTGTGTTCATATGTGCAAGAAATCGGATCAATGAGGGTATGCGTGGGCGGCATTGAGTCCACCTCTTGCTCCTTTTTAACGGACCATGAGACTTAGCGGGGTTATGCGATGATGGCGATCGGTGTGAATACTGCGTGGTTTTTCTCGTCTGAGCATGACAATGGGAATGCATGAAACTCCCGAAGATCTCAAATGATTTGTTCTGGTCTTCTTTAAAACCACTGCTGACACAACATCAATGTCTCCTCAATATAATTTCCGTTTCAACTACTGCATTAGTGTCGAGACGAAGTACTTGGGTAGGCTGCTGTAATTCCCCCTTCCGAAATTTCTGATTTCCAGAATGCATTGAAACCTGTTGCCTCTGTCTTCAGTGTATCTTATAGACTTTTAGCTCACCTAGACTGGCTCTGGTGGTTTAATGAGGGTTTGAGCCAGAAGTCATCAGTGTAGTAAGCGACTGCTGGGTATGTGTGTGTGGTATTGCTTACGTCGGTCTGAAATAGTCATTGTAGACCAGTCCACTTGAACCTGGCTTACAAGAGGGCAGAAGCAAGTCCAAGCGCATCTGACAGTTCAAAGAAGTTTTGCTGTTTTATTGACTGGATACACTCAGGCACAGTCCTATAAAGTAGCTAAGCCATCCCATTTGACGTACTTGGTTCCGTTTTAATGGACACTTGCATAAGATAAAGGCAAGGAAACTTCTTGCCTCCCCTGCACAGAGCTTTCAGCTAGTTATCGGTTTGATTATTGCACATTCGTTATTGTATCCGGATAAAGAGACCACAAGACATTTATTGTTAGAGTAAAAACCGATGATAAATGATATATGAAGCATTTAGTAACAGATTATACCAATCCCTCCGAGTCATCACATTAATGATTCGCGTAACTTTGTAATAGGTATCAGGGTGCACGCTGTCACAACTATTTCTTCAGTGCTCCACGAGGTTCTTGAGGTTCATGACGAACTGCTTGGGGGTGAGGATGCCGGTGCCGCCGAGCACCACCTCCCAGTTCCAGCCCGTCCCGCCTCCGTTTTTGATCATGTGCTGGCTTTGCTGAAGTTGCTCCGATGGGTTCCCTCCCGAATTGCGACCATGCTTCCCGCCTAGACGACCTCGACTTTTGACCGGCATCGCTGGCGTCAGGGCTGAGGACTTCTCGCTGGCTGCCAGCCTCGCCTCAATACACTGGAATAAGGCAGAGTATTACGGTACTTCTACGAGGGGCTCAAGCTTATACACCCAGTGATTCCTATTCCCTGCCACCCAATCAACAAACAGCTGGATCATGTTGGTCTTACACAACTCCACTCACCAGTTTCCAGAATGTTCCTATCCAATCACTGTCCTGTGTAGAGATTATCGCTAGCACCCACCCGATTCTACCCAAGCTGCTTGTGGTTTTGGTCAAGTAAACATTGGCTCTCCCTCCCAGCCATTTCGATATCTCCTCAGGTACTAGAGAGGAGATTGACAAAAGTGGAAAGGATTACCAATTCCCTCCAAATTGGCATTTATCATGGCATTTGTAGTGTGTACTAAAAATCGTAGTGGACCCTAATGAAGAGACCCATCTCTTCCCTAACTTTATTATTTCGAATAGATGCATAGACATTTGCGGAATTTAAAGTGCACGCAGTGTGGTTCAGGTCGCATTTACTTGGTCTCCAGTCACTTGATCTCCAATGAGCTGAACTGAGAGATTTATCATAAAACCCAATGAATTTTTACATTTAGTGTATTTTTCACCTCCAAATTTTGCGTTCAAATAAAATTCGAACTAAGGTCGTTGCCGCTCCAAGATAAAGTAATTCGACCCATTCACACGGATTCGAATATACGGTGTATATGTAGGGATATAAAAACTCTACTGTGAAAATAAGCTTGGAATATGAAGGAGACACTAAAAGAATCAAGGTCCATGTATAATATTAGGTGGTACATTGTGTTTTTCTTCTTTTCTACAGTAGATTTCAATGAAATAATATGATTCTATTATAGGATAGGCGTCCTCGACCATTTAATTAACTTGATTTGGATTTCATGATTCTTCAAAACATATTTCTGCTATTATTCTGTGAAGAAATAAATCATTAACGGAATCATGGGAAATCCCCTGTGGTATTAAAAGACATCCTCGAAAACTTGAGTGAGCGATGCTTCCTTGTGAGGCTACCCAGAGATGTTTGAAGTGGATACGGCCCGAAATCGCATTCACAAACCTTTCTGGCTTGTTAAAAAATCGAAAATTATGTTAATTCTTAAATTGTGGTGTACTCTGTCAATGGGGAAAGGTTTTTGTGCAGAAATATTGATTTTGAAATACTGAACTAAAGAAATATATAGGACTCTGGAGAGAATAACTTTCATTAAAAATGAATTTACAAATTTCCTGCGTCTAAACTATGACTTTGGAACTGAGACCATAAATTCGTTCGTTAATAGTTTGTAGTTTTAAAATGAAAATGCACTTGAGCTCATTCGAAGCTCGTACGGATGTTAGGAAACGGTTTGGAATGCTAGAGAAGCAAAAGGACACATGTCAGCAAAATCTCAATACATTACAATAATAGTGGATGAATTTTATCGGCATAGAGTAAACCACGATAAGAAGCTATAACATGACTTGAATATTTACTGTGTTTAATAAGAGGATATAGCTTCTCAGTTCATAACTGTGCACTTTTGTGTAATTGGACAGGGTGCCATCATGCAAACCGCAAAATGCACATTTTTGACAGTCAAAAATCAATCTGGTTATTCAAAAGAAACAGGCTCTTATTTTAATTAACAAATTCGTTTAAAACCGTTATTGGTTATCTACATTAGCTGAATGCTTAGAGGCGATCAAACTTTTCAATTTCTATCAGCTTTTTCGCCAAGAAAATTTAGCTACGTGTAAGTAATTGATTGTAGTTTCCGTTTAATGAAATCAAAGACAGCATTCGCTTTACAGGTTTCCAGCTCCGATATTTATATAAGCGAAACAATTTCTTATTACAATCTGATAAAACTATTAAAACTTAACACTTCTATGGAAACAACAATAACCTAATTCAACTAATATAATTTAAGAAACCCTATTCAAAGAAAAGTGTGAAGCCGGGTGCACAGCTATTAAGAACACTTCAATGAAACAAGGAGTGACTTCGAGAATGAAACCATGTGACAGTTTGGTATCCTCGAGATGGAACCATTAGACCTTCGTATTTGTCACTGTAATCACTAAACTAGACTGTCCCTAGAATTCAAGGGTGCAATCACTAGTAAATGATTAAAAACTACCTAAATTGGGTGAAACGGTAAGTGAAACCTAGAAAGTCGTAGGTTCTCTCACGCTTATTGTTATGATTGTGCTGGGTGGTGTCTATGCGTAAGCAGCCGAAGACGCCCCACTGTCAACGTGGTCAGTGTTTATGCATTTTACTATGGCAAGAGCATTCTTTAATGTTAGGTATGCAATTCTAGGGAATAGAATTTATTCAGTTATGAAAATGTATTAGCGAGGACAGAAGAATCTACCACCTCCCAGATAACTGCTTTGGCTTTACTAGATGAACAGCGTATAGATTCCCTTCAATTATTACTCATAAACAAATAGCTGGATTTTAAGATTAAAAAGATAATTTTAAAACATTATCTCAAATGCGTAATATCCTGTTTTGGTTTCTGCTAACAGCTGTACAATAAATCAGGACTTGAAAGAAACTATCTCCTATCTCTTTATTTAAAAATATATCATGAATCATATTCAACAGTAATTTATTTTTGTGTTTTCCAGACCTCAAAATAATTGTTAATAATTTCTAACCTATCTAGAGCACTGATCACCAGATGGAGTATATTCAGGTCTCTAGCATCTGTGAGATCCTATTCAACCAGCGACAAATTCTAAGTGGCACATATAATCACAGATTCCTTAATAATCAGTGACAATGAATGTTTACATAAGTTTTCCGACATGCATTTCTGCATCAGCACCACTTATTTGAATAAAGTAGTACCTCTAAAGAGGTCCAGTCAATTGTGAGAGTTGCTGATGGTATCGTAGATGATGGATTTCAAATTTAAAATAAATTTTTGAAATTCTGACCACCAAAAATCATAAACCAAAATAACGGTTGCAACTAAGCTTAAACATTTTAATACTAACCCTATATAGACAAGAGCCCTAATATATTAAAATATTAATTTGAAATTTCATACTGATATGTTTCAAATAGATTATATTGCAATAATTTACCTATGAAGAAAGCGAAATCAAGGAGCTTAGACAGAGCCCTTCAAAATATACTTATAGAAACTGGGAAGTATAATATAAGGGTAGCTTCACTGTTGAAGTCACTTGGCTTTGCCAAAACAAAATTTATGCCAGCTTCAATTAGCAATCACTCTTGGTTTGTACTTAATACCAAGTGTTCTGCGAATCCGTCAAGATATTGCCCATTAAGATAGATAGTAATTCCGCCTGGTTCTTACAATAAGACTTACTCTCTGGGTGACCGAGTAGCAGACCCGGGCCTCCGGCCATGTAGCGCCTCCTACCACGAAGACGATCAGTCTCGGTCCACAGTGGTCGGACATGCGGGCCTCTCCGCCCTTCAGGTCGTCCGAGAGTCTGTTTGAGCGCCCGCTGCCGGAGCGCTGAGGTACCCCGCCGCCACCGACTCCTCCGACACAGTCTCTGGCCCCCAAAACTGACGCGGCGCCGCCCGGGTCCGCTCCGCCTCCACCGACGCAGCCGCCGACGGGCATAGCGGGCGACGCAGCACGGAAGCGGGCGGACGGTCCTCGAAGGTCGCCCGAGGCAGCTGCGGCGGCCACTTCGGGCGTCTGGAGGAAGGCGGAGGTGCGCGCAGGCGGAGCGGCGAGGTAGGGGAAGAACTGGGAATCCAGGGTGTCGGATATGCACTTCTATGTGAGTCGAGGATGAAAGGAATATTTAGTCATGATTCATCATTTCCCAATCCTATTCAAAATTAGGATCAAACATGCTGGACAAACACGGGCTAAACGTTAGACTCTAGAATTTTCCATTACAATTGAAAATCCAAATAGAGCCCTTTATCTTCATAACGTCTAGGTATTCAACGAACACTCTGGAAACACGCAAACACGCTGCTGGTGATGCGCGTCGAGACCCACGTCGGGACTCGTCAAATACATTCACGCTCCCTCCTCTCGGTGATTGTTAATTTTACTATCCCGTGGTTTCGAAATGCTAATTATAAGAGAACAACTCTTCATGGTTCTGTACACCAGAGCCACATTTTTGTACCTTAAGAAAAGCTATTTGGTTTTGTTCTCCCTTGCAATTTGATTAAAATCAGTTCTTGATCTTGGCAATGGAGGCGCTGGTTACGATTGAAGTTAGTATACCAATCAAACAGCCCGTTCTAGATGTTTTACCATAAATTTGAATGGTTTTATTGAAATGAACTACTGTATTAAAGCGAAAGCGTTGGTGATAGAAATTTTTCATGATTGGTGAAAATAAAATGCTTTGTTGTAAGTAAAGTTAAGTTCGTTCCTATGAGATTCCGTGTTATGTTTAATCTTATGTATACAATTATTTCAAGTCTCTGGATGTAATGTAATTCAGTGGCTAAAGTCTTTATTAATTTGTCATTTTCCTATACATATATCGAATCCTTTTGTTTAACAGGTCACTTGATTAAATCGCAATGAGACTAGATTTTCGATGCAATACCAGCGCATCTTATGGAGTAGCGCGTGGACTATGCACCACTATTGCAGTCGAAGGCAATCGAACATTGTATGCGAATGTGCTGTGCTCACACATAAATAACCTCCACTCAACGCACACCTACAGCCAATGGGTGCTAGCCAATTGTGCTACTTATTTCACAGTCGACTGCTAATGGCTGTTGCGCACATGCACAGCACCTTCTCAAACGGCATACTTTGCGATATAAATATGGGAGAAAGCGTACCAAAAGAGGAAATACCCACATTACCAAAACAACGGTAGTGGATGCTGAGAACCCAATATAACAGTACTGCCGAAATATAAGCCTGTAAAATTCATTATTAGCTAAAAGTGTATAGATTAAACAACTTCTCGTGCAAATGAGCTTTAAACCGGGGGGAAGGGGGAGGGGCGTACCATAAGCATTTTGATCAAAATGTTCTGATTTCCGGGCAGTTCAGAGCATTTACAACTCTCTATACTTGAACTCGAATTTGCGAATTCTTTTTAATTATTTTGTATTCAATTCGGGTCTCAAATGGATCAAAAAAAATTTTGTAAAAACATATACAACACATTTGTGAAATTTCAAGCGAATGTGCATCGGAGAAGGGAAGAGGAACGTTCTCAAATATTCCAAAAATAAAATTATTACATGAAAATTACTATAATTTTATACTTCAGTAGGTTTTTAAAATAAAATTATATGAAAAGATGCCAATGTCATGAATACTTCCAGTAGTGCAGAAATCTTAGCATGGAGGAATGGGTGCTGAATTTCGGTCCATTTTGAAAATCCACTATTTCATGGTATATTTTTTACTTCTTTTAGAGTCTATTGAAGACCTTTGACACAGAGATTTGAGTTCGAAGTGAGCTTATTAATGGCCTAGTTGAGATAGTGCTACATTTATAGATCACTTTTTACCTGTAAACATGGAAAGTGGGCTTTTGGAAATTCATTTTTTTCTATCGGAATAATAGATTTAACACATTAATCTCAAATTATAATAAATTCTCATAATGTAACCTCTTTTTCAGATATATTTGACGCTCATAAAAAGCCTCAGTTTAGTGATGACCAAAGTTTGCTACAGTTCCAATTCTGATGGCAGCCTTTCTAGTGACCCAGACTCATTTACTCATTTGATAAACTGTCTGAGCCATCTATTTCCTCGTATTATAACAGGCAAATGACTTTCAGATCCAATGAAGCTAAAGAGATAATGGCGTATGTGTGACAAAAATGCATCTTTTCATATAAATCGATGATGAGCATCATTGTTCTAGCATTGAAGACAATTATAAGGGTGTTTTACTGGCGGTGCCCTCATAAAATACGGGTTTCCAAGAGTGCAAATTGGCAAACGCTCACTCTCTTGGTTTAGGAGTTGTGTACAAACTATATCCGAGGTATTGTACATCTATAACAAGTGAAAAGATTTTTACCCACGATAAGCCATTTAATACATTCATAAAATGTTTTGTAGTAGTCAAAAGGAAATTGCTAGTGACTTGTACCGCTTAACCATTAGAGAAAACAAGTCTTTCGATATGTTGGTAAGTAGGCGCAGATACCACGCAATGGACAGACTGCTGCTGCTGCTGCTTTTGTATGACCTCTATAGTGCCGATTTTCCACAAATAACGTCTGCATTTGCCAATTCGTGGTCTGTATAAAGTCTTCGACCAACCAGGGATAATTTAATACCAAATAGTTACCTCGAGTACGTCATCCAGATAGGGGACCCAACGCGATACAGCGTAAGAGTTCTCGTCTACATCGTGCAGTCGTTTCCCCTTCACCGGCAAGTAGTACTGGATGAAGGGCGGGGCATCAGAAATGTTCGGCAGGCCCCTGAACAAAGGTGAGTCGAAGGCTCCATCCTAGAATGCAAACCCTTCTGTTGAAATAGGACAGTACTCAAGTGATTTATTATTCAAAATTTGATCTTCAAGGTCCAATCAACTGCAATCTTCCCTCTGATCAGTATCCTTTTCAGTTTTTCCGTCACCGTTGGAGTTATGACTCTTCTAACGGATGGGTGAAGTCCAATGAGGCCTACCAAGAGCTGACAAGGATGGTAAGAATGAATCTTTTGCAAAGCAGCAGATGCACAGGCGTTTAACCCCTTAGTAATGCTTTTATTTATATTGGCAAGCATCGATGATGGTGCACCTCACAGCAATGCTTTTGGATGCACTTCCAGTTTGGCAATCGCCCTAACAGCCGTGAAACATACAGGGAACCTTTCTGTAGCACTTATATGTCCATTGCCTCAGTTTGGGCTGCTGGCGCTTCAGGAGTCATGGCTCAAACTGCTTCCAGCTGGGAAGCCTTGTGACATCGATCGATACTTCGAGCGAGCCAACTTCTACGTTGCTAACGCAGACAGCATGTCCACTCAGTGGAAAGGAAGACATTCAGCTACGGCCGAAATCCATTTAATCCTGCGAATTGAAGTGTAGTCATTTCGATTTAAAGCTACTTCCCTTTCTTTTACCAATATTAGGAATGCACTAGTTGTATTGAGTGGAGGTAGAATTAACGTTTTAAGTGAGGATAGAAATTCTTAAACACGGTCGAGAAGTTTAGATTTTGGGGAGCTACAAATAGGTTTCCTATTAAACTCTGATCAGTAGGCTGCTTAATACCCCTCGAATTACCGCGAAAATAGGACAGTAAGTCCATCATTAAAGCTTGTAAAAGTAAGTGCTTAGAGCAGTAGAATTTATGGTATTTTGAATCGATATCTTGTAACCGGTTGCCTGATTGTAGGTCTACACTTATTAGTAAAAAAGCTTTTCTCTTAGGCTTACAGTTAAACGGAAAAGCCTTTAAGTCAACCAAGTGTTAAGACAATTTCGAGCCCGATAGGTAAAACACTCACAACACTTGAGATCAGTCGAGCTCCGAAGACAGATGACATTGCAGCGACCACAGACTTGTAGGTCAGTGACAATCGTGCATAATCCAAAAGTTTCTCCAAGTTAGACTCAAGAATTCCACCTGCAGAAATAAGACAACAAATAACTAGAGGTCCAACGCGTCAACTTTTGGAGCGAACTGAACAATGGGAAGATCCTTTACTATGGTGTGCTAAAAAATCGATTTAGCCATGGTATTCTTCGCATAATCTGACCATTACATCACCAACTGTGATCCTAAAGCCCTGTAGCCAAGTGTATTTCTCTAATTCAAATCTATTCTTAAAATTTATTTGATTCCACAGCGTTTTAATAGCATGATCATTCAGACACCACAGGTGAGCTATTATGAAATAGCGCGTCAAATGGAGTTTTTCATTTTTTGCAATATTTTTTGTGTCCTTTGAAGTTTCAAACCAAATTTTCCCGTCTATCAGCCAGATACCACTAACTCATCAAGTATTAAAGATGCTCTATGAACTAACTGCTTTGCAAATACATGGAAAACTACCTCTATTAATAATTTCAGGAAATCACAGAATAGGATACCAGTGTGTGTTGAGAAGACCTGATATTAAATCGCCGGTAGATATTTTCGAACTCCTATGCATAAATATGACTTGATCTCCAAAACCCAAATCGACTCACCTTGAGTGAGAATGTAGATGAGGATAAGTCGGAATCTGTCTACTTCGGTCATCGAGTCAGGTTTGAGGATATTTACCAGGGCCGTCATGGGATTGGCCAAGGCATCGCCCTGGGCTGTTTGCCCCATCGCCAAGTCCTGATTTGTGTGCACGATAAAAAGGGCATAATTAGGGTCGCGTCTCCTGTTTGGTGAAGCATACAGGCTACTGAGTTCAAGGTGCCCTTAGAATGCTCTTTTACGGCTGATCAAGAAGCGAAATAGATGAAAATTTTGAGTGAGACAAGGCTTCTTATGAAGTCCCCATCTATAACTGCATTATAACTACGGTTTTAGTAACACCATGAGGTAATAATGTAAGTAAACTTTTATTTCATTTTGCCGGTTTAACTATTCATAACCTTAAAAATTCTGATACACATGAAGTGGGGGTGTTTATAAATTTAACAAAGGAATCCTAAGGAATTTCATGAAGATGGTTCTGTTTACCGCAAAAGCAAATCTATTACCAAGATGTAATCTTTTTCCAGAAATTACAGCTACAAAAATTTGATAATTGAAAATTTTGTAATATGATAATAGACTTATGAAAGTCTATGCTTAATGCGAAGAGCAAAAACTGGCCAATTTTTCTAATCTACCAGTCAGTGAGAGTTAAAAGACTTGAATCTCACCCAATAAATTCGATTAAAAAATATTGAGACAGGGATTTCAAGCTTTTCCAATATCGGGAAGGACCAGTATAACCGCGTTATTTTCATATTTTTCGTTTTTTCTATATCAACTACTCGGAAATGATCATCAGTACCAATCCTTTCTATAGAAAGCAGTTTTTTGTGAATTTGAAAAACAGGACTGTGGCAAAATATTAACTGGAATACCAGTAAAACTGGACGTAATTTATGCCAGAAACTATCCATTTTCTGCAAAAAAGTAATTAACTATAGTCAGATTTCAATCTTGGCAAAAGGAATTTGAGACTTCAACATCATATAAGCCATCAATCCTATTCGGATTAGTTTTTTGCAACAGGTAACCTTCATGTGGGGCTAACCTCAACATGTGAAAATCTGCGGTGTAGGTGATGAATCGGCAATGCATCTCACCTGCTCAACGGTACAGATGCTGTTAATGTTCTCCCTGCAAGCGGAGAGGCAGAAGTCGGTCATGGCGACCAGGGCGTTGTAGCTGGCGGCCTCCTTCTGGTACTGGGGCATCTCGTGTACCATGTTCTGGAGCGCACGAAGGCTGGCCGCGCTGCCGCTAGAGCTGCCGGTGCTGCTGCGCGAAAGCGCGTCGACGGCCGCCGCCGCCGGCACCTCCGCTCCCAGGTTCACCACGCCGCCGCCGCCACCGCCGCCGCTGCCGAGGGTGCCGGTGGAGTCGAGGGACTCCTGCGAGCCCCGCAGACTCGGCGTCCCACTGGCCAGCTCGTTCGCTTTACGTCGCGAGGCAAGGAAGTGCTGCTTACTCTCTGCGAACATGCGCAGGCGCTGGGGAAGTGACCTGGGCAGAGTAGAAGATTCAACAGGAATAATCAACTTCTACATTTTCTAATTCCTAACATTTCCATTATAACCTGACTGATCTAGGCTCCATTCTTTGCTTTCCACATGATTGGTGTCGACATTGCAATAGATTTGTCCTAGTCTCCAACTTTTAATCCTGTTGCGTGATATAAGAAACCGTGATCGATTCACAGTTGATAGTTGAATTCCAAAGTGCATTTGACTAACAATGTCCTACCTTGATGTCTCATGACTGACCAGAGCTATTTACGCCGGAGGAATGAAGCTCGATACATTTCCAGTAAAATTCTAAACCACTTTTTCACATTCTCTCATTTAATCTAATTCTACCAAGTGATTTGCTGTCGATACATGGCATAGCTAGGGGAGGCATACACCTGCAGCGCAGATAGAAGCAGAGATGCCCCATTTCTCGTTGTATTTGAAAATGGAGCAGAAATTGGATGTTTGAGCCTACACGAGATTAATTCCTCGCCTTAATGAAGCAATCAAGTATCTTTATGGAGCATAGACTTCAAATGAGATCACAAATATTCAATCATTGCAGGCCATTATTTTATTAATGTCAGAAAAATTCATTGCTACGTGTACACAATTATAAGCTTAGTTTCAAATATACTTAATTAGGAACACTTGGTCGGTTAAGCTATATTATGGCTAAAAGCGAATGGAGACAAAAACCGCATAGTTATGTTACCATGGCAGCTAGTTTCCAGGTGATTAATTTAGAACAAGTAAACATTTGCATAGGAGACTGTAAATATCATCTTACAATCTCCAAGAGTATAAATATAAAAAGAATTTACTGAGCATATTCGCTGATATTATCGAATGTCATATTATATTTTTTGCGTGTGTCGCAAACTTAAAGGAAATTAAAACAGCAATCTAAAAACTATTATCGCAAAAGTTAAAGATAGATCGAATGGTGGTAGGCTGACGTAAATGCATTTGCACCTTACCTGGAGACATCAGCAATGTGATCGTTACGCAATTCCTTCCAAAGCTTATCCTTATCAGACAGAACATATTCTTGGGAATTTCCATATCTACAACAATAAGAAATGATAGGTCATGATACTTCAGGGGTTTAGCTGAAGCTGAACTATATCAAGATTGCTACTTACTTGAATGTGTTGTCATCTATTTCCTTAAGGTCTCTTATCAATGACTGTAGAGTTAGATCATGCAAAAGAGGAGTGATTGGATCGAAGCCTCGATCCAGGAGAAGCAAGATGCTTCGATCTTTGTGGGGACCCTTGCGTTTGTGAAATTAGCATGAAAAAATCAACATACTTGACCGAGCTGAGGATTGTCTTCCTTATGTTTCGCAAGTTTAAGCTGAACAAACTGCGCCAATTCTGTATTACGGGCACGTCTAGAACAGAATGCAAAATATACCCACGTCATCTAGTTAAAGATATCGCCAACGTTGTAACATAAAGTGGTGGAGATAGCTAAAACAAATAATACTTACTTTCTGTATCGTATTTTTGGGAATTCGTTTAGTGTGACACACAGAGTGGCAATTTGCTCGGCTAAGCTTTCTAGACGATTGTTCATGTCTGGTACATAATCTACATTACAAGTGTACAACCAGGCGGTGTCGTGGCAATTAACGGAGCAAATGTGCGACTCAACTGGTTTAAATCCGATATTCAGCACAGACAGGGCTTTAAAATACTTGACACACCCAGAGTTTGCTATGTGTTTAAGAATATCGTCTGAGCATGCTAAAATATAAGCGAAAGAATATATAAATATGAAAGGGTCCATATAATTTAAAATGATGGATTCCAACTCACCAATTGTAAAGTAGACATATGCCGCTGGATAGTTTCTTGGAAAACTTGAAAAATCTCTCAAAAGCCTACTGATAGACTAAAAAAATGTGTTAGAGCAATAGCATGCCTACATCCCATGAAGGCTCAAGAATGTAAACGGCTTCCATGGGAAGAGCCCTTCTTTTTTTCGTAATATTTTCAACAACTAGAGCAATGTAATCATGCATAAACTTACGTGTTATTCCAGTCGCCATAATGTCCTGCATTCTAAGACAAGCTGATAAAATTGAGGTAGATCGTTCATCCAAAACAAGAACTCTAAAACTCTTTTTCCAATTTTTCGGGCAAAAGACATGATCATAAAATACTGTAATTTTATACAAAGAAGTATAAAATAACTACTTTTCGAGACTTCCGACTCCAGTGCCATTACTAAATGCGCGGGGCTTGGCAAAGGACGATAATTGGTACGATATAACAATCCCTGTGCGTTAGCATTTTCAATGAATAAAACTTTAAACTTTATTAAAATTTGTAAACATAATTTTTTAATTTTGTAAGAATCTAGTTTGGAAAGGCTGCTTTATATTTGATGCCAGATTATTTGTTTGCATAAGAGTTAGAAAAAGTAACACACTTTAATAGAGCACGTAGTACTCAATAATGCTGTTGAAACTTATTTTAAATTGGTCTTTTTTGCTAATTTTTCTGGTTGGACAACCATACTAAACCCTATCAGTACCGACTATTGTGTTATCTTAAATTACAGATACCCGGCTCCAAATTACATATTCGTTTTCCCATCAAATAACTAGCTTTCTAATAGGGACGACAACTTTTAGTCAGTGTCTCAAGTCAGACGCTGGGTAGTGCTATGCGTTGGTAAAGAGATGCTTTGATCGATGGGAGGGTGATAATTGTGCGGCCTGCCAAAAAGTGGGCCATGTCAGGACCTTTTTGACTGCTCACCATAATGTGCGATATATTGACTCATTAAGTCCGTGCATTGCGGATGTTCAAGAGACAAGTTTTGGTCTTAATTCATCAAATTTGCCGCCATGCCACCAGAGGCTACCGAGTACGTAAAATCTGGTCAATCCTGAGAAAGTGAACATGTGAACTGGTGGCCAGCAAGCAAAGGCTTACTACTACGCCGAAACCGTTATTTTATCTTTTAAATGTCACATCTTGATTAAAGCGCGCGCATAAGTGTCGAATCCTCCTAGCAACATTTCAAATTGGCCACCCCGAAATAATAAATAACATTTTGACCAAAGAACTGAAAACCTACGACATTAAAGCAAAATATTCGTTGCATTTAGTAAATTCTTCAGCATCGAGCTAGTAGAGCATTTCTTCTACGTAACCTTTGAGGATGTTTAGAAGTGTCAGGAATCAAGGTTTCGTGTTGTCGGCTAATTCACATTTCATGATAGGGCGGGTTGGGGGTCAAAAACTTCAATAATTGTCACAATACTCGCATTTATTTAACATTCATTCAACTTTCACGATCATGCTATGAATTATTGCATAGACCATTAAGTGAAGCTGAACTGCCTAATGGCGATGACGATGCTGAAAATGATTATACCCATACCAACCGAAAAGAAATATGTTGGGTTTTAATTAGTGCGTCTTACGATCATCGTCGTTTCAAATATCGCGCCATTCTTCAGCCAGTAGATGATGTGGAAAAAATCAATACCTAAATAAACAGCAAAAATTCGAATTCATTTTGCTCTGACAGCTATCTGGTGATGAACATGTGCAACGCAGAGGGCTCATTTCTTTTTAGGTCGTTTGCTCCCGGGGCCTGACTCCAAACCTATTTGGAGTCCGTGGCTCCTCATCGAAGATGTGTAGCGTTTATGCGCTGTGCTGTGTGGATACTATTTCAAGGACAAGGACACGAACGAACCAATCATAGATCGCTTAGTCACAATTTAGGCCCTGTCGCGATAATGGGTGAGCACAACGCCGTACGGCGGCGTGCTGTCAACACTTCGTCCTCCCTGTGCTAGTTCGTTTCTCCTAATGCAAGTTTATACTTCCATCCTGGGTCTTCCCTTACCTGGAACGTATTTGAAAGTCCTTTAAAGTGATAGCCACATTAGACGCCGGCATTCAATGATCATTTTGTTGGTTAACTCACTACGTTAGTGCATATGAAATTCTCAAGTGTTTGAGCTGAGAATTTTTATATAATTCAATGCCGCTTTAAATCTCTTGCCAGGTTATTTGCAAAAGTGAACAGTTAAGTGTGGCTGTTGCCAATGTATACACTGGCATTTTTACTTCCCCTTTTCTGCCACTGAGCAATCGCTCGTGGCGTCCTTCCTCATCGCATCGATGAGAGTGCGTACAGAGGCCAAATCAGAGACTCTGTCGATCTACGATCAACGGGGCACCGAAGACAGCGATCGAGTGGCACACCAACCACTCATCCAACGCTGCCTCCTCCACCGAAGCAGTCTGTGATGCAGAAATTCGTCATGATTCTCACAAATGACTCTTGTAATTCCCTTTCCAATGACTCATTTTCTTCCATTTCTAGTTTAAACAACGCTCAAGAAGTCGAAAACAGTGACTGCACATCAAGTTAGTGCACCAGGAGTGTTGAGATTATGTGCTCCATGTATTCATCAGCCTATTTCTTATCCAATGCAGTGTTGCATTTGCAGCTGGTGTAAATAGAGGCCGAGAGCCGTGGAGGGAATCATGGTCGCATTCGAGCTTGTCGAACTTCTCAAACATGTCCTCCACCCTACCCCATATGGTAGGTGCATTTCTTTGTCGTCGTCGTCGTGGTCGGCATCAGCTGCCACATTCCGTAGAAGGCATTGAAACAGGGGAAGAGGAAATACTAACAGGCGGGGCGATGAGGAAGAACAAGAAGAAATCAGTAATCTGGGACTTCTTTGAGAGAGCTTATAAGGGTGCATTTGTGAGTGAAGTTGACGAGTTGTGTTTGCTTCTTTGCAGCGAAGAAAGCGGATTCGTCGCTTCCTGAGGCGACTATGTTGTATGTGTGGTAAGAATAAGGACTCTGATTATCACTCCATTATTGATTCCTCCCACTTCGGTGTTGCTCAATAAGATTTTTTGTCCCTGTCTCTCTTTCTGTGAAGAGGTTTCGTCTTCATTCATGGGTTGGGTGGTTTTATTTGCTAAGGGTGCACTTCAGAGATGATCGATTAATCGCTACATCTGATGCAAGAAGGCACAGATTCATTTGGGTTCAATACTACCCTTCTGCGATGGCTATGATGCGGAAACACTGTTTGTGTGGAATAAACCAGTTGATTGGAAGTAGATATAAGTGCTTACTTATTATTAATAGATGACTTATTCTGTCTTCCACTGTAAGCGATGATGTCCACTTATCGAACAATATCTGGAGTTGTTATAAAAACTCGGTTTAGGCTGACGTTAAAAGCCGCAGTTCGTGGAATATTTACTCGCGTTCTTCGCCATGCAGGGCTGAAAATAAGATTCCCCATTGGTGCGACGGCTAGGACCACCATATGGCATTCGTTGGATTAATGCTACGTCCTAGATCCTCATCGAATTATACTGAATGGCCTGCGTCTTTCAAATTCACTATAAGGCCAGACAATAGACAGTATCAGGTGTGTTTTCTTGGTACAAGCAATGCCAATGGGGGGAGAGAAATAGGGAATGGGGGAATTCCACAAGAAATCATGGGTCATCAGCCTCTTGCTCAGTTTACTAAGCAGCAACTTTCAAATAAAGTGATTATCACTTTAAAGAACTTTTAAATACTTCCCAGATAAGAGAAGACCGAGAATGAATGTATGAACTTGTATTAGAAGAAAGGTCCAGCACGTTACGGAGGACGTCTCGCTTGCACGCCGTTGTACGAAGCTGTGTACACTAATTATCGTGACAGGGCACAAATTGTGACTAAGCGATCTGTGATTGGTTCGTTCGTGTCCTTGTCTTTGAAATCAGTATCCACATCAGCACAACGCGTAAACACTACACACACACTAGAAACAGGTCAAATTATCGCCTTCTGTAGAGCACAGTTATGAGGCATGTAACTAATCATATCCATAGATTTTCAATGATAACAAATCAAATTCCTCCAGAACTCATGCAAATTCGTTTTAGTGGATTGAAGTTGGTTTCCCCTTGAGGAAAAGCAGAACAATTTAATCAGACACGGGATCACACTCTGAGGTCGTGAGCAGTTACATTTGTTCAGAGGTAAATCAATGCTTCATCTGGCTAAATAAATTTGTACCTAAAAATGCAAACTGCCGAATTGCATCAAGGGTCGAACGTGTCCAAGGGTAATAGGTGAGAACTGAGTGAGTTCCGGTATGCCTCACTATCCTATTTTGAGTACAGCTGTTGCATTAGCTCATATCCACTGCCAACCATTAGGACGGCCGCCAAACTGCTACCCATGAGGTAATATACAACTTCAAATAGTCTCATCGAACAACTATTCGACTAATTAGAAAACATTATCGAGATATTTTCCGATTGGAAGCAGCGACACTTGTGGAAGATCGTGCACTTTGATGACAATCATAGTATTACTTTCCTTACATAATCCGAGTTTTTTCATTACAAAATCGTCCGTTTCTTTTGATCTGTTAGGCTTGAAAATTATTCAAAAGACGGGGACAACAGATAAGGAGAAAAAAGCCACTGTGCGACGTTTGGTGGAACGAATTAACTACGGTTGTATTTTCTGCTATAATACCTTTATAATGACAAAGACCACTATGTACATTGAGTGTTCACTGTCTGCCCCAGCCAAAATCCCTGCTACGCTTTGTCAACCGGCTTTTGAGCCGATGTGGAGGACAGGGGGTGGTGTATCTAGTGCGACCGAAGTCCGTCACACCATTTGCACCATCCTCGTCATCCGCTCCTCCCTGTTTCCACCTGGCCGCACGCACGAATTCCTCCGGGAGTGCGGTCCCATCAGCAGCGGAATCGCTCACCAGACGGCAGATGCCGCGAGCGACACTCTGCAAATGACTATCCTCACCGACATTCGCGGCTGAGACGAGGGTGACGGCACAACCAGACTGGCCCATTCGCCCTGTCCGACCGATTCGGTGGACGTAGTCGTCGAGACCCAGTGGCAGACCGAAGTTCACCACCGCCTTCACACGGGGGAAGTCGAGACCGCGGGCGACAACCTGTGCAAGACGAAAATTGGTGTCTCAGCACCTCCCAAATCGTACTGCCGTGTGGAGTTCATTAAAGATTTAAGTTTACCGAAGTTGCGACAAGAACGCTGCAGGCGCCTTTACGGAACAGATCCACACTGTGATTCCTTTGCACTTGCGAACGGTCCCCGTGGATCAATTGGGACTTGAAACCCTGTCTCACCAAGTACCTATCGACCTGTTCTACCTCCCTCTTCGTGTTACAGAACACGAGCACTCTTTCGACATCTTTCGCTGGTTCCCCTATACGGAAATGAACGACTTTTACTAACTGACAACTTACCGGAAGTACTTGTTAGTGAAGTAATTACACTGACGAGCCGATCAAGCATAGCAGAGGAGACGGGTCCTCTACCACTTCGGCTTTCTGGGTGCTCGACCCACTCAACGCGTTGAACAATCTCCTTGGGGACGGTGGCCCTGAGCTGTTTGAAGGCGTCCTCGCTAGAGAGCTTTCCTCGGCGCACGGCCTGACCCCAGACGGGCACGAGGAGGCCGTCCGCCTGGGGGTGGTCGCCCTGCACGATGTTAAGGGAGATGCAGCGGAGACCGCGCAGAAAGTCCCGCGCGAGCAGCGCGACGCTAGGCGGGAAAGTGGCACTGAAGAGGGCCGTCTGGCGTCCCTCGACGCCAGGCATGCCGAAGCGCGTGGACTGGATGATCTTGCGCAGCTGGGGTTCGAACCCCATGTCCAGAAGACGGTCAGCCTCGTCAATTATCAGGCTCCTTCAAGTTAAAATTAAAAAAACTTCAATTGACAAGCGTGCCAAAGCTGCAGATCGAGCATGCTACTTAGTTAGGCGGGATACACCTTTCAAGGGAGTCAATCGATGTTCCTCGCTCACTCAATAACACGGTTTAGGGCGACTGCCGAGTTCCCCCACCCAGAATAAGACAGCTCTAAACTTAATATCACTATTCCTGTTTAATAAAGTGTTCTATGGCATTCCAGCTTCTCTTAGTAGCACCATCACAGCATTAGGAGGCTCGGAGGGCAGTTATAAACAGTAAAGGGAATCCGCCGAGTGAGTTTTGAGAAATAGAAAACACATTAAGGGCATCTGTCATACACTAACTTTCACAAAGGAGAGCACAAACAGATTCAACCTAAAATATACAATCAATTGCCCAGCAGCTGTAAAGTGGAGTTAGAGCCTTCTTGAGGATCAACATTTTCTTAAATACAAAATCATTTCACTTTAGTCCGCTGGATCAACTTTATTTGACATAAAAGTAGTTCGTAAATAAAAATTACTTTGACCTATTTAGGCACTATATAATGAAGAGGAGAAACGAAACATATGACCCTTTGCAATGACAGTCAAAGGTGTGATCACCCTCACGTAAAAACTAGGCAGAGAATCGTGGTCGAGGTACCCATCTGAGCATTACTAAAGCAAAATATAACTACCATCGGGATAATTTACATGATACGTACTGTCTCGCATTTCGAGACCGTAGCAGAAACCACAAAAAGTCTTACATTTTTGTACACCTGGAAAAAACTACACAATCTAAAAATCAGACATACAGCTGAAACGCTACCCGGCTTAGCCACAAGAGTGACTTTTTCTAACACATGATGACGGAGATTAATGTAACCATCGACACCGGCAATGCTGCAAACCTACCGGCAGAATGAAAGGTTGAGAAGGCGCTGCTCAAGGAAATCGAGAAGCCGGCCAGGAGTGGCGATGGCTAAATGGCAACCCATTCCCAATTGATGCATCTGATGTAGCGGCTTTTCACCTCCGAACAAGGCGACGGGACGCACGTTAGAGCGGTAACAGAGCTTGCAAAGGGGTGACGGGGTAAGTAAATGCATAAAATGGAATGTTAGCATGTTAAGTGAAACAACAATACCTTGCTGGCTTCCATGCGAATCTGATGAACCAGTTCTCTGGTAGGAGCGAGAACAAGAGCCGATGGGAATTGAACTTGATAATCGCTGCTTGACTACAAACAAAAGCGCTGTTTTAATCAGCATTTTATGTTTAATAAAAGTAATGATATTACTATTCTTACAAGGGCATTCATGGCATCAGCAGGATAAGTGCTCATGAGGCGTTGAAGTATCGGTAAAAGATATGCGAGAGTTTTGCCAGAACCTGTTTGGGCTGCAGCCATAAGATCGTAGAGCCCCACGTTGTCATTATTTTCAAATTCCGGTGGATTTGCAAGCATAATAGGAATGGTATGTACTTGAACAGGTGTCATGTCACTGAGATTTAAGATAGCCAGATTTGCCAGGAGTTTCTTGTCTAGTGGAAGATCCAAAAACTGAAATAAAATATGAATTTATCCAATCTCATTGGGTAACACCAACCTTATCATGCGTTGTATAAGACATATTATCGTCAACGGGTTTTCCTGCGATATGAGCAACTCCTTTGGACATCGGACGCGACTCACCAGGAACAATCTCTTTTTTGGGGAAGAGTTTTCGTTCCAATGTTTCATTTGAAGCTCTCTGAGCAGCCCATACTGATGGTGGATAAAATCCCGGAGTTTTAAGGTCTCTTGTATCTATTCCATTGAGTGAATTCCTTTTAAAATCCGGAGCGGCAAATTCGTTTAAACTAAATGGTATTAGGAATTAATACTTATTACAATTTCGATGTTTCTCGGGAAAATCGCCGAATAGCAAATGCCAACACTGAACGCATCCCAACTAGGTGCATGTTATTAATAAACACCATTTGCAACCATAGGATTGAGCCTTGCCACTGGGCAGTGATTGGCCTATAATAGAAAAGGTTTTGTACAATCGACCGTAAAATTATGATTAGCAATAATAATAATAATAAAGTTTTCTTTAAACAAAATCCTGAAAAATAATATTTTTAGAGCCAGTGTTGGTTTTCAAATTAAAAATTTGGACAATCATTTTTCCCAGTGGCAAAAAGCTAAGCTTATACATATTCATAGACGCATAAACTAAAAATGTTGTAGATAATTTTATCTGTTTTTTATAAATATTTTTTGTTTTCTCCTTTGATAGATTTTTGACCTAGATAATATTTTTGTTATTTGCGTAGGCTGCGCTGCAGGTTTTATTACGGGCCGTTCCGCGTTTCCGCATCAGCTGAGGGATCATGGTTAGGATAAATTATGATAAATAGTTATAGCTTTTGTAACGGTGGTGTTTAGACTAATGCATGGTGTAAACTCTTCTATTGCTATTCGCCAATTAAGACTCTTGAATTCTGTTGATATTACCCATTTATTGACGTTATTATTTTCTTCCACTTTTGCAATCACATCTAGCTAACGACGTATGATCAGACCATGTTCTGAGTCGCAAGGAAGATTTCCCGAAAATTTTGATTTCTCTATTTAGGCATTAGCTTAGAGTGCTGGAACTTTGGTCATACTTCAACCACTTATGTCTAATTATCCAAGACGATTTTTTTCTCCCATTACACTTAGTATGCGCTTTCTTTTCGTGTTATTCGTTTCATGGACTCAGCATCTTGGAAATCTTTTGAAAACTTCCGTATTTGCGATAATCCATCGGATCCGTGCATTGCGTAACTGGTGTCCAAATTGCAATTGACCATTCAATCTTTTTTAGAGTCGACTTCAATGTTCTAGGTACTGGTTTGCCGTCATCCATGGCCTGGGCTCTGCGTTTCTGCTCTTTGTTCACCGGTCACTCTTCTGGAACATTAACGTTCTCGTAAGCTGTCTTTCGGCGAACTTTTAATCTTTTCCCTCAGTTCGACGGCCCCTTATGGATTACGTTTGCTGAATGTCTCTTCACTGTGTTGGTGTGTTTTGTGCGACTGCGGTCCAGCAACTTTTCCATCCTTCGCAGCATTAGACAAGGATTTTTTGTATCTGCCAAGGAGCACTCTTTGGTATAGCGTCAAATAATACGATTCAACCTTTCTAGGACATGAAATTGCCGTTTTTATTCTCCATGATGATCATCTGCAACAACCTCTGCCTTTATTACATGGACCTGTCTATGTACTTCGTTGCTCGATCACTAATTGTTCCCATAAACCTTGTGAGCCGTGCTTGATTAAAAACTAATTTTCATTTTCTAGTAAAAAGTAATATGCTTTTGGTTGCGCTTTTAGGTTATCACTTACAAAAAGCAGACGATGAAGGGTTGTGTGGGTATGCTACTTGGCGCTCTTCTGGTGATCACTGGCTACATTATCACACTAATTGAAGAGAACCTTACGAGTGAGTTTTGCCTCTAACCAGCATATTCTGACGCAATGAAGTCCCATATTTACCCGCCTCCTAGCAGGAACCTAATTTACAATCACACCAATTGTTGTGCTAAATTTTAAGCGATTTCAGCTAATGCTGTCTGAGCAGATACAGTATTGGAGATTTATAAATTAGTGCTCTAAAGGGTTCTAATTTTTGGCGACTAATCTATCGAGTATTTTTGAGTGGCTAAGGTATAGAGGCCTTTGCTATAATCATCACGAACAGGTTTCCTTCGACGTGTAATTTTCAATGGGTGTAGTGCTGGGATGGAATGTATCGCGTTCCACATCACCAGGTGGCTTTGATAAGTATGAAATGAGTGTGCTGATGTGGGTGTTTTTGCCATTTTCTGCAGACCTGCTGATCGCGGAGGGCATTGTGTTTGGGATCTTGGCGGCGATGTTCTCCATGTTTTATTATCAGGACGCTGCGCGCCTTGCACAGGGGAACAATTATGAGACACACCTGAAGCAGGTCTACGTCAACAATGTCGTCTGCAGCATCACCACCCTTGTGGCTGTCGCTTTCACGGAGACCTCCGAGCTCCTATTTTTGCCGCACTCGCTCTAGTGAGTTCGACATCTACCTTTTGTCTTGCCTTGGGGAGGGCTCCTACCTTTCAAAACCTAGTGATTCTGGACTCGAGAGGTAGTGCTCAAACCTATAGTGAGTTGCAGGAAGACCGTTTGTTTCCAACGAGCTGACTGAATATGCATGCACGTTTGAGAGTAGTGGATTGATAAACCATGTTCCCTGTTTATCAAAGGACTAGCCCTGTAGCATTGTCAATCCTCGAGCTTTCCTTTGGTTCTCAAAAAATAGTGTCGATATCAGAAAGGCAGATTTTGAAGTAAGGATGAGTCCCAAAATAGGTTAGTCTTGTTTTGCTAGGAAAGCCATTCTTACTCAAAAGTCAATTTAACTGACTGTTACTGCAACTTTCTGACATTCCATTAAACCTCCGTTAAAGTTTTAGTTCACCAGGACGTTAATGGGAAGACTAGAATCCTGGGCAGAGAGGAGGACTTTCATTGATGCAAAGCAACCTATAAACGTGAAGAGGGAGCATACATTCTGCTCGAAAGCGAAGGGAGAAGGGGGTAGATCAAATTAAACCATAAAGCATTTCACACAATCGATCAGAGCTGATTATCAATCCCTTGAATTAGCTAAATTCGATGCTATCGCAATCGAGAATTTATTTCCCGCTGTGGCAATTATGGTTATGTTGAATGACAGCTGAGATAGTTAACTACCAATCTCCTCCTGAGTCAAGTAACCTCATCCCTATTTCACCAAAAGCAGCGAAAATTGGCACAAAGTCGCGTACCTTGTAAATTTTTTCATCGATGGCTCTCTTGCGCGCACACAATCACCAGCACGTAGTCAGATTGAGTTGCGTTGTGCTTCTAGCATTCCCAAGTTTGAATTTTCAATGACGACAATTTCAAAGCTTACCCCTCATTGTGGTGGAAAAACCATTAGAATTGAGTCGCTTTTGGGCAGAAATGGAATAGAATAGAATGAAAGAGTTCGCTCTCCGCGAGTGTAACCAGCACCACTGGTGGTTAAAGTCGCTCGGCTCACGGTAGGAAATACTGCTGTTTGGATCAAAAGCTCCCACACTTCCAAGAGTGCCTAAAATCACGATTTCGTAATTGTTTCTTTAGTATGCAAGCATTAATGTAACACTATCATCCAAGCCCGAGTAAGTGGTGTGAAGTAACGGCGATTAGAGTTATGTAGTTAAGGTGTAAGGGCGAGCCGTCCCCTTTAAGTCGGATTACATGAAGTGTTTATGTAGTGTGTTTGCGGTGAATTTGACAGCCTCATCCGGAAAAATAAAAAAGTGGTTAGTAAGTGTAACATTTAAAAGACATTAAGTATACTAGAAATAAACGTCATTAGCAGCTTCTATTACGGCCTCGATCTGGCTCGGAAACGTTGAACAAGCTGTTTTTACACTCTCTCTGTGGGTGTAAAAACCACTTTAATTCTATCACGGAATAACTGGGCCTTATTATTACTACCACGGGGGTTGGCGTTTACCTCGACAGTGCACCGCGCATAACGGTCCACCGGGGTAAGATCTGGGGGGTTTCATTGGAGGCCAGGCATTTGCAGACAATAAGAGATATCTTCTCCCTGAGGTGTGGCAGAGGGCCGGATCCTGCTGATTGTATTTGGCCACCCTTCTTAGCCAGGGTTTACCCTGTTGTGGAAGAGGGGTGTAATTGCTTAGATAAAGTTTAGTGAACGCTTTTCACCCTTCTGGGGGAAAAACCAGCCCAGTATATGTCCTTAAAATTTATCCTGAATACCCTATAGGGCTCAGTACTAGTTCATGTGACGAAATCACTCGACTGTGTCCCACGCTAAGATGTCATGCAATGGCAGTGTTTACATGAATCTAATACCAGAACGTCAGTTTTAGAAAATGAATATGTTGGACATTCCCTCTGAATCAACTGAAAGTGATTTGATACATTTTGAAAAGACGAAAACCGAAAATTGACCCTTATCCGCAGTCTCAAGTTAGTACCTGAAGTGGGAACTTACCTGGCACAGAATCTGGTGGTTTTTATTTCTATTTAGAAAGCATCAACACTTGTTTTGGACTTTGAAAGTTCATTTCGAGGACTTTATGCGCGCACCTCCTATACTTTAGTCGAAAGTTTAAGACTACCTGCCTTCTGTTTGCAATGGCCTTGGTTTTTCCACCTCACACTCAACTCAATAAGGGGGACCAACGGGAATTTCTGTAACCCTCACCTGACGGTGTAGTGTTCATCTTTTTGGTGCTGAATGAAGGACTGTAGGGCCTAGACCAGCCAAACCACTATTGCATCGAACTGTACCTCTTGGATCGCGTAGTGGTACGGCTTCGGTGCATAGTGGTTCATCACAGTTCAGCGCACTCTACCTGCGCTCAGGAGGTCAGCTTTTGTGGTACACATCGGCATGGGTACACAGATATGGGGATTGGCTTGCGTAGTTGGAGTCCCTGATGGTGGTTCCCTTCAAAGCACCCACTTGATAATACTCTTAACCCTTGAAGTATTTCGTCTTCTGCCTGGCATTGATTAAAACTTCTGCTATTGTAAAACGCTATGAAGCCCCTCTCTGCATGAGAGCCATTGGAATTCAAATATTTTATTGTTAAAAACTAACTTCATCGCTTGGGGATTACATTTAGAATTCACAGAACTTCCATGGGGCATAGTTAAACTGTATTGACGTCCTTACCGACTCGTGCTGCGGAATCGTCGCACTTTGGTTCATCCCGATAAATGTTGCGCTGTCACAGGGTGGATTTTGTCAAGATGGATGAGACCCGGGAAGCGCTCTAGAGTCTCGCGCAGAGTACGCCGACGTTTAACGCAATTTTCGGGTTTCATTCGACGCAGTGGTAGCGGAAACGTGGGAGACATCGATTGGGATTTTTGCGAACTCAGGTGCAAAGAGAGAAAAGTAGTCTCAGAGGTTGTTTACATCAGGGTTGGAGACTAGTTTGGTCAAAGACGCTAGTAGCTGTCAACGGAGCAGGTTTAGATTGGTCGTCCATCTACTCCTATCTCTAAGTTATCTTTCCCAGGTCACGGGAGGAAGTATTCAGCAACAACAGAAGTAAAGTTGAGTGCATCCATTTGAGGATTCCCAGTTAACGTGTGATACTTGGCCAAAGACGGCCAAGAGAGGCTGGAGTAGTGACTGGGGCTACAGTCGTTGATGGACGGGATCTAGCGTAGCCGTCATAAAGGGATCGGAGGTTTCTGTCGAGCGGAGTTACTCGTATTATTATTTTGAAGAAAGTACGGCATCAAGAGGGTAGTCTGCTCCCCGAAGGATTGCTTGGAGGATGAAAAGTTGGGTGTGTTGGGAGATTGTTTGTTCATTGTAGATCTACTTTTGAGCCTGTTGAGAAGGCTGAAGACCCTAGATCCAGTTCAAATACTTATGGGTTTCAGCATGTTTCAGAGCCACTTCGTGATTAGAAGACACACTGCCTTATTTTTACCCGTCTCTTAGCCTTAGAATAATGAAAAAGTTTGAGGAAGAAACACCATAACCATCCATGGAAAAGCAATGGGTTGTCTGCGGGTCGTGATGGCGAGCATACTGCATTTTGAAAGGACATATGCTGTGGTCTTTCTTTAACATGACCCGAGTGTCAAGAAGAGCCATCAGTACGCTATCATACGAATCTACGGGGTGTGGAGAATGCATCAAGGTTGCCTTTAGCTGGCGGGGTACACGTTCGGTCATACCATTCTCCACAGGATAGTAGCTGTCGTGCGAGTCCTATTTGAGCCAGATCACATCGGTGCCGCCAGTCTAGAAGGTTTAATATTCTTCCAGTTCTAGCTAAGATCTCTTGTGAGAGGCTTGGGCCTTCCACAAAGTCTCAGCACTGGCAAGTCTCAAAAGTCGTCTTTTCTGCTTGCTTTAGCCTAGAAACTATCCTCTTCTATGCCCTGATTGCCTTGAGCTGCATCACTGCGTCGTTCCTTGGCACCGCTGTACTGCGAGAGGCAACCACATTCTCCACCGGGCAGCGGGAATTGGTTAGCCTTGCTCGGTCGCTGTTGCAGACCATCCTGGCCTGCATCATCTTCCGCGTCTACACGACGAGCTTTTTCTGGGTCGGCGTCTTCCTCACCGCAGCTGGCACTGGCCTCTACTGGCGCGCCTACACGACCCAGGTCACGGAATCGCCGGGGCCCAGTGGTGCCAATGGCAACATGGCCAAAGACGGCCTCCCACTGGTTAGCAATCTCATCGACTGAGCCAATCACCTGTGATGCACTGTGTCTCTCCTACTTGCCTTCGCCATGTACCATCACCAGCGGTTTCTTCTCTGCCCTGTTTCTGAACCCACCTCTTGATGCCACATGCATATCCTTCTGTTACTCCTACTAATACGCACATTACTGTTGCCACTGCTGTTGTGGCTGTTGCGCCAGCTGCGATTTTTTTTTCGTCTTTCTAGAGAAGCATGTTACACCAGACAGTGGTCTTATACAGGACGTCGTTTTGGCAGCCGCTGTTTTCTTTCCTTCCCCATGGGTATCTCCGCCAATCCCAGTCTTATAAGGGTATCCGTGTAAGACGGTCATGTCCTTAGGGCGCGGTCAGGGATGTGACCAGACTGGTGTCGTGTGGTGAGGCAGTATAGCCTTGTGACTTAGCGCTAGGTACTTTTTCTTAGAACATGTTGTAGTTGACGTCAAGAGGTGATCGGTGAATATGGAATAAGAGCTGTGTGACAGCGAGATTGACTTTTACTGCGTATTAACTACATGTGATTTCTACACCTATTTCGAGAAAATGGGACAATTAAGGTAGTATTAGCCAAGAAGCAGTGGAAGAGTATAGATATGGGATATTGGTGGCACAAGAATACGAGTCTTGACCTATCGCACAAAAGCTAGTAGGTGGAAAGCACTCATTGGGCTACTGACAGAGTGCAGGACCTTCGTAAGTCTTAATGAACCTATGACCACATTTTCAAGATCAAAGATATTAAGAGCGAAGTCCTTAGCATTGGATGTCTCTAACTCTTCGTGAAACAGAACCAAACCTTCAATCATTAACCAATTTACGGAAAATAGACTTATTGCCTGCTTTAATCATTGAAGAAATAACAATACTAAGACTCACGTGGACCGAAAAACAGTAATAATGAAATTTCAATTCATTTAAAGCTCTGGTTAATCTCCTGATCATGCAAGGTTTAAAATTAGAATATCCACAATAAAGCTGCTCGATTTTACAAAAAATTACGTATAAGAATCCAGAAATTGCCATAGTTACAGTCACTGTTTGTAGAGCTGCTCACTACTTACACACTGTGGGGTTATTGGTTATTATGGATTTTGTGTTTGTAATTTAGGTGATTTGACTGTGAAAGCACTGTTATTGAAACTGACGAGTGGTCTTGTCAATACACAAATGAAAGTAACTAAGTTCATTATTTACCTTAACTCGTACCCTCCATTGTGGAGATTCATCAGCATTCGACTCATGGCTACTAGGCCGACAGTCTGTCTCCAAGGTATCATACACTAACTTCGATGATTGAAAGAAGAAAAACAACTTCTACCTGGTTGGTATATTCTGCGGCGAACTAGTCCTATTGAAAGTCTCAAAATGATAAAATTATTTCGTCCTTTAGAATTCTGAAAAACTTCCTATAAATGATTGCTGGATGGTAAAGGTTAATATCTTCGAGATTTTTTGTGGTCGTTATCGATATGTTGATGATAATAGGTTTCGATAAATAAAGACTCCTCCACGTTGCAGAATTATGCTTCAAACTCTCCAATAGAGCATTCAAAGGTGTGTTTCTGGCTTCTAATCTGCTCCTATGGAGAATGCAACCTTCTAAAGAGAGACAGCTTTCCAGTAGTTAAATTAGTCAACTTAATATTCCTCTAGATAACGAAAGTGGCAATCTATGCTAAGTCGTTATTCCGATAAAATTTCCCTACCCACAAGAATGCTCGCGAAAGGCATTTGTAAAACATTGTTGCCCGAAACCTTAAACGAAAATTGAAAATGGATATATCACTCAGTATTGTCTCTCATTCAGGCCAGTCACGAATCTAGAAAACCAGCCAATTAGGCACTAGCTGTTTTTGCTTTTGACAGAACTGTTCAGCTCCACATAACTATTCACTTAATTGTAACTAAGACTGATTCCTTTGGATCCAAAATGGTGCTAGCTTCGCAAAGGTGCTAGCTTCTCAACCAGGTTTTTGTTAACTTCCCAAAAAGCTCATTGCATTATTAGAGTAAATCAAAAATACTTCCATACGGCGAGAGCCGGGCAGTGCGTCGTTTTAAAGCTTACGAATCATGATCCAATCTTATGCTCCAAAGTAGATTTCATTATGCAAAACCTTTATAGTGACTAAATCAATAACTGGTAAAAATTCAAGAAGCCTTACAGATGGATTATTTGGGATTTTCACACTTCCATGACTTACGATATGGCCTTATAGATTTATTTAATTAAATGCTCTTTCGTTCACGTAAAGCTGATTCAAAGTGTATAGCGATGAAGTGTGCCGTATAAATCGAATCGCTTGGTTATAAACTCCAAACAGCAGCATTAATTTTTATTTTTACCAACTCAGAACAAATATAAGGGGTGAATGTTACTCTGTTTGTTATACAGCATGCCAAGCAACAGGGGTAGTGTTTGAATGGTTAGATACGTAACGATGGAAACGGATTTAATCGCGTAGTTGTAACTACGGGATGGGTCGTAGTGTCCAACCAAGAAATCATCCCTCTAAGCGAATAATTTAACATTGGTTTCAAAGAGAGTGAGTTTTGTGGTTTGTTTAAAAAACAGATGGAAAATACGAGTTCGGGAGCTCAAAAAAATTTTTAAACCCAAAGATCCCTTGAAATGCATCTGTTATCTGGTCTATCCGCAAATAATTGTACGAAAATAGAGGTAAAACAAAGCAGGCTTAGTGAGAGCCGTCATAATGACTATAAACTCAGCATAGAAACTTTCAATCTGTGAACTACGTCGTGAAGCGTTTTTTATGATTTGAACTCTATGAATGACTGCATTCTTCACAAACTTCCAACTTAGACTTGAGTCGATATTCATACACCTTTTTTAAATACATATAATTGTGGTAAATTATAGAACTTCTTTAGTAATGTTGCATCAAGATTTTCAAAACGGCGCCTCATCCCAAATGAATGATAGATAGAAACCTGGATGTGGTTCTGGTATTAAAGCAGGGGATCACGGCCATCTCATGTGTGAGTTAAGACACGATTAGAAAGGAAAGACATTCAATAAGGAAGAAAACGACCACTCCCTGGAGCCTGGATGGGGATGTAGGAGGCCAACTGCTGGGAGCGCACGTCCTTTGAGTCGCAGATATGGGATTTGCCCTTGTTTTGCGTGGTCTTGTATACAAAGTATCGTTTAGCTACTGATTTTTGTCGTGTCTTGGAAAAAGTGTTTTGGGAGTAACAACCAATAGCTTGGGTAGCTTGATGGATGTGCTAGGAAATTAAGATCAGTTAAACCACACTGATGACGTTCATCTCATTAAAATAACATTTTAGCTAGATTTGATTTCCGATCCATAACTTAAGTATTATCATCTTGAAAATTTTATCCTCAACAAACAAACATTGAGTTTGTCGGTTGCCAAAGAACAAGATTGTATTTTAATTCATTATTTTGGCGTGCACGCTGGGTGTGCAGAAAAAAATTTAATAAGACATTTAATATATCCATTTATGTGAAATGTGCTTAAGGACCTTGAAAGTAAACCAGGATATCACAAGTCAGCAAAATCAATCGCAACCACATTAAATATTCCCTGTGTTGTGATTTTCAGAGACTGATCACACCATTGTCATATGTCAGAGAGCTTAAGATACTTTTAGTAAGTAGCGGCGACTGAAGCTAGAAGTATGAAGGATCTAAGCAATATATTTTGAGACCTTCACTTCATATCACCGTACAGCTTATTCCAATACACACAAGCTACAGAGTAGATCTGCCAACGGGGGTTAACTATGGTGTTGAAGCTAACCAATGTAATGTCGACGTTATGATGCAATTTTCGTATGCAAAAATCCACTAGAATCACTTCAGATCCGATAATGCTTTATATGAATCCAACTCGTTGGCACAGTGGGATTTAAGTATTTTGAAACAACATAGCAACTAATCCATTGACTCGGATGGCATGTGGAGAAACTTTTGTAACCAGGTGCAGTTTTTTAAGATGGCTAAATTTAGCCCTTCAATCTATTCAAATAGTGCTAGTTCGCAAGGGAAGCAAGGGAATAATATTAGAAAAATGTGGAGGATTTCTCTAGTGTCAGTTTCTCAAGGTATTTAAAATATACTTTTCTGGGGAGAAATTATTTTAGTCATCTTTAAGCTTACGATTTTCTAAAAAATGCTGTTTAAACATGTATCCTTTTTATTTTAAGAAAGCAAATAAGTCGGAAAGTTTTGATTGAACTCTTTATTATCTTACTTTAAACCGAATTAATACATAATTACAGTTGATTTCATAATGAATACAGCTTTGGATTTCCGCTTTTTACTGTACATATCCATTTTGTATGTCATAGTCAAGGTCAAACTTGTGTCCTTAGTGGACGTTTCTCCGGCTGCATGTATGTCATGTATTGTCTCTGTGTTTGTCTTTACTTTTTTATTTGATTTCTCGAAGTTATCAGCGCTTGACTTTTAATTCGTGTTTTTGCATGGCATTGTCGAAACGAATCGTTATGTTTATCTTTCACAGAAATGTTATATCGCCTTCTAAACCCAAAGTATGCCATAGGCATAACCCAATTGAGTGGAAGAACTTTTCATACCTCGGTATATCCAGGTCGGATATCCAGAGTTATTTCTTCTCATGTACTGAGGATCCCTTATGGACAATTTTTCAACTTACAAAGAGAACGTGATGCGACTGGCCATGGTACGTTCGGCTCTCCCAACGCTAGAACCTCAACGAAGTCGATTCAGAGTGAAGATTTAAAGGACATACTCAAGGGTTATGCTCCAAATGTCCAACTACAGCTAGTGGAAGCATACAGACGTGGAGTTGAATCTTCTACTCATGGCCCCAAAACCGGAAAATTTCAAGCCATCACTACGATAATACTTAGAATAGTTTCCATCGGTCTTGGAGCTGCACTCATCTTGCTTTTGGTAAGATCCCCCGACCGCGGACTCGGCGGTGGTCTAACCAAAATGTTCGATTCCACCATTGCCACGTTCGCTGAAAATGTCGACGTGCGCTTTTCAGACGTACAAGGTGTAAGTTGCCATCTCCCGGTTCCTTTTAAGCTCAAAAAATTTATTTGTTCAAGAAAGTGTTTATAGTGTGATGAAGTTAAGAAGGAACTGGAAGATATTGTTGAATTCTTGCGCAATCCAGAGAGATTTAACAAGATCGGTGCTAGACTACCCAAGGGAGTTCTTCTAGTCGGACCTCCTGGAGTTGGTAAAACCCTTCTTGCCAGAGCAGTCGCTGGGGAAGCTCAAGTAAGTTCTAAGTTTTTTGTCTGCAGGCCAATTTCATCTTCCAAGCCGAGCTTAACACAGTTCATCTCATGCTTTTTAGTTATGTGAATATGTTCAGTTTGTTCTTGATTCCTATTTTCTTACTTTGTAATAGTTTATATCGCTAGCAATCGTTAGGTTACTCACTGTTGACGTAGGTATTAACTGGTCAAATCGAGCTCACTCTCTAGTAGTGCTTTGTTAGAACCATTTCTTCAATTAATTTAATGCTATCCTTCCGAATTATCTTCTTTCTCCATTTCAAAAACAATCGCTGTTGTATGTATGCACCTTCGGTATTTCAAGAGTGAGTGATACATCACACACCTCATTGAACGCTTACTAAGGAAAATACTTATCGTTAACAGGTATGACTTCCGGTTTGCGATATCGAAGACACTTTTCTTAGGTGCATGTTTCTCTGGGTAAAGTTGGATTAGCTGCATCACAACTCCGTTTGTTTCATCCATGAACTTTGCAATTAGCGCCCTTCTATTTGGGTTAATAGCAAACCCAGCTGTCGCCTATCTTTAGACAATTCTAATCTACAGTATTACAAAAATGTCTTTTGCTATTCCCAGGGTTTATTTATGACCAATTTGATCAATTGGTGTGTTGAAATGCTGTATTTCGCTATACTGTTGAAATTTTAATGTCCCTCCTCATCGACTCTGCACAAATGCTATCTTTAGCATTGGTTGATAGCAGTGTTATCGTTTGTAGTCGTAGTATTTTTTAGTGTGCTAATTTGGACTCAAGGGTTGGCTAGGGATCACAGTTATTGTCTCATTTCTTTGGAAGTGTTTGAATAAAGCCATGAATATTAGTTTGCGTCAGGGTAATGGTTTCGAAAGTGTCATTTTCCTTTTTGAAACGTAAGTCTCATGACCTATTGCCTCTCTCTCTTTGGTGTTTGACCTTCATAAATTCGTTTGGTATTTCAAACACGTAAGTCTTAGTATTGATCAGGAATTGTGTTCTTTTGTCGCCTGATGGGCGCTCAAATGGCAAGACAGTGAATGACGAGAACTATTTTCGGGTCCGTACATCTTCCTACATGGTCTCTTCATCGCTTCTTCTTAGTTTGGGGCCCCTGGGTATTCTAATCTCCGAGGTTTTGGAAAATGAATGCAGTCTGAGACAAATAAGTTTTCATTGTGAAAGCTCTATTGTTAATCGCTAGTAGTTAAAGCTCATTAAACTGATTCGAGTGGTATGTAGTGGCTTGCATTTATTTTGATTTTTGTCCGCGACTATATTTTTATTTGGTTCCTTGTGAGCTTTTATTTGTCTGAGAATTCGCTGAAATGCCTTTTCAGTAGTATGTTGTTACATAAAAAGCCCTTGTGCTTAGCAGTTAAATATCCGTTCTTAAAAGCTGGTCAATATTTAGTCCAGACTCATCAATCTTATTATTATTATTATTATTATTATTATGTGTATCCATTCTTTCCAAAGTAGTATTTTAGCGTGAATATAGCACGATATCTGTACTAAACTGGGGGTAGGTATAGACAGATTGAAGGCTAGGATGGAAATGTGGAGATTCATGCGCGATCATGGCTTAAGCTTTGGCCAAGCCTTCAAACTCGTGCCACAGGGTAAAATGGGCCAGATAAAGTAATATTGAATTGGCGTTTTGCTGTTGTGGCCAGGTGCCCTTCCTGTACGTGTCGGGGAGCAACTTCGAGGAGATGTTTGTGGGCATGGGGGCGTCGCGGGTGCGGCAGCTGTTCGCAGCGGCCAAGGAGGCGGCACCCTGCCTAATCTTCATCGACGAGATCGACTCGGTGGGGCGCTTCCGCTCGTCGTCGCCACTGCACCCTTACGCCAACCAGACCATCAACCAACTGCTCGCCGAGATGGATGGCTTCGAGCCCTCCGAGGGCATTATCGTCCTCGGCGCCACCAACCAGCGCGACGACCTCGACAAGGCCCTTCTCCGACCCGGCAGATTCGACTTCCAGGTCTACGTCTCCCCACCCACCTACGAGGCACGTCCCTGCTCAGTCTATCAACCAGTAATGGTTTTTTGTCGAAATGACTACAAGACACGCTTGCGCAGTTGACGGATATAGCTTAATCGTGTGGGTCTGCTGAAAGAGCACTTCTGTGGTTTTGTCTGATTGGGGATTAACTTCTATTGTATTGTCTTTCCACAGTATCTGTAGATGAACCCTTCTACAATGACCAGGCTTTTTACATGTGAGAGCTTGTTGTTTTTGGCATTTTCCCTCAGATAATGAAATCAAGAAGGCTCAAATAAGGGGACGCTATGATTAGTGAGGCAGTGATTTAGTGGCCGTAAAATATATTTTGCAAGCCGATCATACTATCTTCGTGATTTTCACCGTAAGACGCGAAACCAGAGCCCTAAATGTTAGGCCATTAAGGCACCAATGTAAACATGATTAGTATGGGGATTGGACTCAATGTAGCGAAAAGATGGGTATCTGAGTGGTGTTAATCAAAGAGAATCTGAGAAATTTGTAGTTTTAGGGAGTCAGTCAACGTTTTCTCCCCCGTGATTTATGTTTGTCAACCTGTTCGTTTCAATCAGGTTGGTTTATTAAAGAAAGGCAGAGTATTAAAGCCTCACAACAGGGTAATGTAGGAGTCAGTTCGCATCTAGTAGTTTAGTTATAGGTTTCTTGATACCGTTTGCTTCATGGTAGAAGTGCTTCTTGCGGGATCTGGTATTTCGTACGTGTTTGGAGTTGTGTGAGCAAATCCATTGATTGGCGTATATGGTAGTCATTACTTGTTTTCTAAAGCCAATAGGAACAACCTTGAGGCCCTGCAGACTGGAATGAATGTGTGGTACCTCAGAGATAAGTCATCCCGTACCCATATGTGGAAAAACAAATGCTTTCTGTTTTACAGGGTCGTGTGGCTCTGTTCCAGCTCTACCTCTCGAAAGTTCGCGCAGCGGCCGATGTGGCGGTGGAGAAGCTCGCCATGGGAACGGTCGGGTGCACAGGAGCGGAGATCCAGAACCTCGTGAACCAGGCGGCCATCGGTGCGGGCCTGCGCGGTGACCCCGAGGTCACCATGGCTCATCTCTGGGAGGCCCGCGACCGCCTTCTCATGGGCCCTGCGCGTCGCCGACCCTTGGACGAGGATTCTAACCGCGTCTCCGCCTTTCACGAAGCTGGACATGCTCTCATGACTCTCCTAACCAAGGACAGTGTTCCTCTGCACAAGGTTCGTTCACTCTCGTGAACAGCTTGGTAGCGCAAATTATTTCCTATTTGTATTGAGGCAGTGGATTCCAGGCCCCAAGTTTGACTTACGGTTAGGTGAAGACGTTCGCAGACGTACATTTCATCAGGATCCACTTTTAATATGTAGTATGAGGAATACGATTAGTAATATTACGTTCTGTTACTAGGATAGCAAGCCACCAGAAAACGGATGCGTAACGACTCAAAACATACATTCGTAGAGGTACAAGCGTTCTAGTAACAACATAAACAACTACACATATTTTAAGTCAATAGCAAATGTTTGATAAATTATAGTCTGAAATAATCACTGAATTATAAGTGTAATTTTCTGAGCTTACAACAACTTTACGAGCAGGTTCGAGTAGAAATGAGACGCTAAGGTCCGTTAAATGAGATTTACGAAGTTGCTCAGTGCAGTCGGCTTAGTTGGCTCAAACACTGGAATCGAACCAAGCACGACTTGCCATGGTTTTGTCAGCAAGTCTAGGTAGGCCATTATCGTAACTGATATTTGGGTATTAAGTCATCACTACATTAAAAACGACTGAAATGCCTTCATTCACAGTGCTAGTGCTGGGACATAGACAAAAAATTTAGTTTTACTTGTCGAATTGCGACCTCTGTCGCAGCTGTATGCAAATTAAATTTAATTAGATGCTGCGTATTTCCTACCTGTTTCCACTCTAGGTCACGATCATTCCACGGGGCGAGTCGGGTGGGCACACGAGTTTCCTACAAGAGAAGGACTCCGACTTCTGGACGCGGTCGCAGCTGATCGCCCAACTGGATGTCCTCATGGGTGGTCGAATCGGCGAAGAACTGGCCTTCGGCCCAGACCACATCACCACTGGTGCAAGTGACGATTTCAAGGTTCGTCAGCTCGGGGCTCGATGATGTATTCAACATAATACATTTTCATCAATATCTAAGGCGTCTCCTGAAGTCAGCTTGAACATAATGAGGTGACATTTCGTCCTGTGTAGCGTGATCTTGATTTGGTTGATGGGGACCACATGCATGAATGTGGTGTTTTTCCTACAACAGTTAAAAGTTCCTTTTCCCGTTTACAGAAGGCAACTCAGTTAGCTGAAAGCATGGTGAGTCGTTTTGGTCTCTCAAAAAAGCTGGGACCCCGCGTGATCCTGCACTCGCACCCCAACCACCCAGAAGGCGGCGGTAGCCAGGTCAGCCAGGCCACCCGTGACGCGATAGATGCGGAAGTGGACGACCTGCTCAACTCGTCGCTTGCGCGAGCTCGGGAGGTGCTCACCAAACATCGCAAGGAACACGAGATGTTGGCGGAGGCGTTGCTCTACTTTGAGACACTGAGCAGCGAGCAAGTTCGCGACCTTCTGGACGGGAAGTTGAAAGTCCCCAAGGGGCCTCGGCCCGTGCCGCCCAAAGCTGCTCCTGCAGACATAAAAGCTAGTGGTATCGGAGCACACAAATCGAAGCTGGACAACTGTACAAAGTCCCAAGTCTGAGCTCCATGTAGAGGAAACTGAGAGTCTGCGTGTCATTCGACTGAGTGTTTCAGGACTTCCTACTACCCAACCGTGCTATTGTACCTTACTTTAAATATAAAAATATTTTCTGGGTTTTTCGGGACTCAGTTTGGTTGCTTATAAGGCTAGCGGGTTTAAAATGTGAGGGTTCGGGAAGCTGTTTTAATGATCTGGGCACATCATTAGTTTTGGACCCTATGATGCCTGTGGGGCTATATATATTTCGGTGTTGGCATGCTTGTATTTAGGAAATCTGCCACTAGGTTAATTTCGCAACGGTCAAGGGGTAGTCGGGTAGTGTAACGGGTTTCTTCTGCGTTCGCTTAACAGCTATGTGGAATGGACTAAAGAGAGATGCGATGGTGGCGCAAATGACTTGAAATCAAGATTCCTGGGTCCCGTCACTAGTTAATACCACGCCTTAGCAAGAAGAGCAAAATTTACTTTCTGAATTAATAAATGTGAAATTTAATTAAAATCAGTTGCATGACTGATTTAATGGAAGCTATTCTCGCGGGATTTCAAAAGTTTGAAAACAGCCAGTAAGCATTCGTGTTGGGTAAATTGAAGTCTTTTAATTCAATTTTCTTTGTTAATATAAAATAAGTCTGATGTAAATGACATAATAAATTGTGATTTCTATAAAATTTGTTAGCGTTTTAGTAAATCACTTGCATTTCATTGTTGTTTGTGGGTCAGACCGTTGATTAGCTGGGTATTTCATTAAATAAAGCTCAAAGTGCGAAAATTCTATTTTATTTTTTAGAGGGATGAGAGCTCTTCTTGGAGTGTTAGTTATTTGTGAGTTTAATTTTGGATAAAACTTACTCGAACAGTTGAGTTTCTGTGCTTGCTGTCTTAATGTACATCGTAATATATGCCATATGATCCTTTGCATGTGTATGTTGTCTTTTCAAATCATGATTTAGGTATGCTTGCACAGGCAGAAGAAGAAAGTTTTTTCTAGAGTTTTTCTTAATGATCCTCCTTATGTAAAGGGGGAGCCTAATCTGAAGCTCACCATTGATAATGTAAAATCGAGATTAGACAAACTTATGAAGCTCTTCAGAAATATGTTCCAATGACGTTTACAAATACTTTTGTGGGAAACACTTTCCAACCTGTTTTGAATGGGTCTAGTTGGTCTTTAAACTTACTTTTTTTCCAAGTACCATGAAAACACGTCCTTCGTTGTACAGAATATGACTGTACAGAATAGCACCACAATTTATACTGCTGATTCCGGTGCAAAATTTATGACAGCTCTGATGAAGAAATTTGTATGTGCTTCTAAAATCTCTGTGCTCATGGACAACATGCCACTCTCTGTATGGTAAATACCACTTTGCAGGCATTCAACCTCCAACCAACTGGCAATGGCCATCTTATTAAATGATAAACCGACTATCTGGACGTCATTGAGATGTGCCCGCAAGATATTCGAATTAGTTTCCCTGTTACGCAAGGAACAGGAGCATGTTTAGGCATAGTTATTACGGCCATCTTTCTAACCATCGTCGGAATGGCTCTCAAAAAGCGATTTTGTCCAAAACGGAAAACGGCGACTGATTAAAAACAACAATGTTTAATTTTCCCCTATTTATGTGGCCTCCATTGTCGTATTTTGCACGTCTTTTTTACTAATAAAACAGTCTGTGATCGTATCTATCCATTGTTGAATGAGAATTGTGCAATCGATGCATGCTCATGAAAACATGCTCAAGTTTGAATTTGCAATGTCTTGGTAAAACGACTGCGGTCTGAGTGTCGACCGTGTTTTCATCTGATCGATTAGGGGAATTTTCCTAATGTACTAATGAACTGAGTGACACGAGACAGCTTTTACACATTCTCTCTCCAAAATAAACATCACGGATTTGAAAAAAACCCGAGATCTGGATGCATTCCTTTTGTAAAGTTCATTCATTAAAAAGTATAAGCTTTGAATTAGTCATCAATAATAGAGTTTCAAATGGCATAAAAATTCAAGAGAGAGTTACACCCTGGTTTGTGGGTCACCCATAAAGTCTAATTCGAAAGTATGGTTGAAGGAATGGAAGTGCTCTTAATTCTGGAGCTGGTATGTGGTGGGACTCCGGAAATACGCAGGAGTCAGTGATTCAGGCCAAAGGCGTCCTAAATGCACATCAAACTCGCTCGATCTGTCCGCATCTTTCATGAAGCCTTCATAGAAGGCCAACTTGAAAGGCTTATTTTCGACTTGACAGGCATTCTAGGTCTACTGGGAGGTGCGGAGTCCGCAGGTTTGGTGGTGGACGCGACGGGAAATGCGCATGAGACAGAGGGAAAGGCCGTGTTCCACCAATGCCTGAAACGTCGAAGTCAGGGCGATTCCAGTGAGGACTACGAAACACTCTGGGACGCCATTCCGTCCTACCGGATTCTAGGTCTGTGTCCCCAGAACTCCGCCATGGTCGGGATGTTAGTGGAAATGCAAGCACATTTCAGCTTCCTCTACACTGCCAGTGATGGGCAGGTGCGTTGTGTACTCATATTCGAGAATTATTCCAAATGACAAACCGGAAAGGAGAAAGAGCACTTCCAGATAATACTACTGTGGTGCTAAGGCTCGAGACAATAACATTCCCATGATTTGACCTGGTCAAAGTAGTATTTTATCAACAGCAGTACTTCTGCATGTCGCAAGCACCAATATTCGCGGACTTCAGACCTTAATAACAGTAAATGTGATGCTTAATATGAGCAGGCGCCCTCAGTTTGGTACGCATTTAATTCTACTTGTAACTCCACGTTGAATGATCCTGCTAAAGTAAAGCCTTTACACTGATCGGATTACTGCAGAATATTTACTCTAGCAGTGACGATGACCGTGAATATCTTGCAGTGTTTGTTTTTGTAGTTTAGCAAATACGAAACCAATGGATTGACAGTTGGATGATCTGCCGTTGGTAAGGGGATGGCGCTATTTCCTCGCTCGTCGAAGGCTCTACTTGAAATGATTTCGCTCTAAAATGCACTAATAATATACATTCCATCGAATCATAGCACTACCAACATCACGTCACACATTGAAGCCACGTCATATTTGTTGGCATTTTGGGGGCCATTAAAACCGATGAAATTAGGCTTTTTCGAGTTAATCACAGAAATAGCAAATTATAAGTAAAACTCCCACGTTTAATTTATTTATAACAAATTAATATTTTAGTACCGACACAAATTAATTTGACTGCTATTTTAATTATTTCCTCGAACATTTTAGCATTTGCTTTTATAAGCCTACCGACTTTCTTAAATGATTTATGGGTTATGTGGTCACACAAAAAATTGTATTTGGAAAGGAAAAAATGCATAATCCTGGTTAAATGTGAACAGTTATTATTTGTAACTGCAATTCTAGCTGATGTTTTTAAATGGTAAACAAATATAGGAAAGCCAAAACGACGACTAACTTTTAAGAAAGAACTCTTAAAGACCCACACTTACTAGAACGGCCCCACCTACTCCTCTAAACCATCAAAACTTCCCTAGCTAGGATTCTGAGGAGTTCTCACCGCAGTTCTCAGTTCCCTCCGGGTTCTAGATATTTTACAGCGTAGCAGAACCCTCAGGACCCTCGTCAACTATTTATTAAATCTTCCATAGTCGCCGGTTGATTCCATAAATGGAATTTTCCCCCACCAAGCACTTACAAGGTAAAGCTTAAAACTCCCGTATTAAAGGAACATTTTGATAGACGGAGTCCAATGGTGAACCGACAATGGATGGAAAAGCTGTTATTTACCCAAATCATTCTCGAGGCAGACACTAAACTATGACATGAAGGACCTAGTTTCTGGTAATCTGGTTGTGTATTTTACAACTGAAGTTAACAGCCAATCACTATTTTAATAAATTCAAATGATATATAGCGTTTTCCAAAGAGCTTTTTGGATATTCTCGACTGTTCTTATTAAATCTGTATCTAAGGTTCCGTTAAAGTGCTTTGAAAATGCTGTTTTAAGTAAATTACTGATTTCAATGGACTTTTACTAGGTTATATCAAGGAAGTAGAATTTGCTTATAATTTATAAAGAAAATACTAAAACCGTCTTTCTAAATGTAGGAAATATAGATTAATTTTTTCCAATAGTGTATATACTCTGGATGAAATGGTTAGTTGAGAAAATATACATGACTCTGGCAATATACTATTAGGTATTAACATTTTTCGTGTATTATTTATGCACTTGACATCAGGTCCGCATATTCTGCCTGTAAATATGGTGTGAATGAGATTTTGAAATGAAATAGCCTTTTCGAAAAGAAATAACTTTAGAATCTGGAGCAAGGTTAAATGACTTGATTTAGACAGAAAAATTGGACTCCTTACTGTGCTAAAACCGAACAGTTATAAGGAACCGCGATTCGTATTAAGTTTGCTGTCTAATATTAATGTTCCGTGGAATCTATATAAGCAAAGCCTAAGTTTGCACCTTATGCTAAGAGCGAAAAGCAGTAATTTGAGGTACTAGAGTCTTTGTTTAATTATACGCGGTGCACAATAAATTGACAACCTGTTCTCATCTAGGTGCTGTTTCTAACACAGCTAACGGACTGTTTTGAAAAATGTAACTTACAGGAATTTGTTCCAGAAAAAATAATTCACTTAAATTCCAGTGGTATTTAACAAAAATATTCCACGAATTAAAGAGATCAAACGAAAACTACTTACATTTACTACTTCCATCTACTGAGGTTGTAAGAGTAATTCACGACAATTTTTGCAATCCTCTTAAGGTGCTCTACTATGGAAATCCAAATGACTAATTTACTTTTACTAGAAATATCTGAAGTGACTGTGAGTCGATTAAAATATGCTTGCACCAAATCACTAGAGTGGGACTATTCAACGTGGTGAGTGTCCGCGAGCGTTAGGATATCTGGTAGCCTTTTAGCTATGAAGATGTAGATATGAATGTAATAAGTAAGAATAATGCTGCGGTATTACTTCTACTTTTGCACCTCTCTTTCACAAAACCTAGGGTAAAATTTCCGTCCGTTAGGCATGAGTTTGACTTTCCTGTCCGTCAAAATGACAGCTTATTAATCAAAGTGCTTTTTATTCTATTTGGAGCTTATCCCATTAGGGAATTTTTAAAGCATCGGAAAGGAATCCCCACGTGCCTTTACTTCACGCCCCGTACGGATATCTGAGAATCGAAAGTATGAATAAAAGGGAATAATACCGTCTACTTGTATAATAAAGTAGCATCCGTTTACTTTATTTTAGTTTCGCTGCCAGATAGTTACTGTCAGCTCTGAAGCGCAAAAGCCATCGTCTGGCATGTTTAAGGTAAATCCAAGGAATGCCACACGTACAAACACCATTGCTGAGGCGGAAGAGAAGAATTATCGAAATCAAACGAGCACTATCATTGTATCAGAGAAGGAACTGACCTACTGCGACAACCGTACGCGGAAGATGGGAATCTACCTGGACCCAGTGGACGGTGGGAGTCCCTGGGTCCTGGAAATGACCTGGAGACGAAGACCAGAGTACTACGAGGAGGGAGAGGTCGGATGGAGTAGTGTGGGGGCCCACATTGGAGCTCTGTCTGGGACATTCAGTCTTACAGAAGTCCGACTTGCTTACCTGCTTGCATCTTTTCCCAATGTCAAGGAGAATCTTCGTGAGTTTCCTACCTTTTTAATTTATAATAGCCTAGGTATACCACTCTTTTCATTTAAATGTCACCTGTTGGCAAGTTGTATTTTTGGTAGTTATTAATTGTACCATATGTCTAAAAATAGTTATTTATTTCCCCAGTTAAAATTATTTGATGCTTATAAAATTAATGATTAAATAGGGCTGTTAGTTTTCTGCTAATTGTTACGCCACTAAGAAACCCGTCAAAATAAAAATTAAGTGTTCACCGTAACTCAACGAACGTGCCTTCAACATGAGTTTATGTCGTATTTTCATGACGAACTTAGTGAAGACGAGTCCATACTGGAACTGAGCTTTGTATGATCGGCTATTACTTTTTATTTAAAAATAAAACTATCGAAAGTCATGTTTGTATTTTCGCACAAAATTGACTCGTTGATGTTAAGCATTTTTCCATTATTTTAATCAGAAATCCACCATAGAGTGGCATGTAAGTTTCTAATAGAGATACATCACGGCATGGAGCGAATAGTATCAGTATTCTACTACGAATCATACACACCGGTAGCCGTTGGGATGTAATATCGGGGTTAATCGGTTCTATACAAGCAAGTAACCTATTCGTGTGGAAATTTATGCAGAACGCTAACATTCTCGACCCATCTATACAACCATTTAATTAAATTAGACTATGTTGGGGCCCAGCTATCAAACCTGGTGATTTCTGATAGCTACCAAGCAGATCGATCGTGCCGGTTGAACATAATTCACCTCGCCCGTTCCTAGAATGTTCTGGTCTTCTCAAGGTCTTGATTCGACTTTATCACTATCACGACTGATAAATACTGAACACACTGGACATTAGGAGGGAGACTCCGATGCACGCAGTGACGCACGCTGGGATCGCACACTGCAAACAGACCTAGTCAAATAGACCTGCGCTCTCTCAAGCCGGCCTTGTGTTCAGCTGGTCCTCTCGTGGTGGTCACGAATGGAAGGAGCTCGGCGACCAGTCAGTCATTAAACCTACGTAACATAGAAAGTGCATTTGTAAACCAAACAACACCGGAGACAGGTGGTAAAATTGGGGTTTGCCACTTCGATGAAACACTAAACCGCGTTGAGGTAACGAAGGAATCAAACCCTACTTCTAATTACAAATGATTGGCTTTTGTAAGGTGCTTTATATGCTGCATTTTGGACAGGTTAGTCTACACTAGCCATAGTAGCCAATAGGATTCATTTATGACTATTTTGCAATTACAATTCTTTCAGGTGAGAGAAGATTTGTAGCCGAAGTCGAGAATATGGAGCGATTTCGGGCACGGGCGGGCGACTTCTATCAGTGTGTTTCAAGCAGGCACATTCTCCTCACGGCCCTGCTCAACGATTCACAGACGAGCACTCCGCCGCCACCGCCGACACCCTCGAAAACGAAGACACAGGTCGCGGCGGTCAACCTCAACGACACAAACGCCCTTTACGCGGTCTTCACCACGCGCAACATCAGACTCCAGTCATTCAGCGACGACGACTTAAACAGTTTCACTGGTGCTGGTAAGCAAAATCAAGCCTTGCGAAATTTTTGTTTTCTCAGTAGTGGTTCTGGAAATAGATGAATCTTTGGTACAACGGTGGCATTACCAAGAGTTCAAATAGGATAAGAATGAGAAAGGATGACAAAGTCAGGAAAGAAACTTTGGGTGTTTATTCGATGAAACAATGGCAATGATCTCGAAGGTTTTATTTTAAATGCCATATTAAGGAGGACTTAAAGAGAAATTTATGATTAAAATACAAGTACTTGTTGTTTTCATCCACATCTTCAATGTGGGTGAAATTCTGTATTCCAGTAGCACTCGACTGAATGAGTTTGTTATAGTCTTTGCAGTCCGTGATCAGTACTAACTAGTAATGCAGAACGCAAATTAGAGCAAATTGGTAGTATAAAATGTCCAAGGAAGGGAGCTGTCAATTTTGATGTTAAATTGGCATTGCGAAACATTTGGCATCGACATCGACCTATTGAAATTCTAATAGTCTATGATGCATTCCATTTCCACTTATGACCATCAAAAGTGTACTAAAAATTCGCCATCAAGTTGGCCGATACCCGACTATTATTTGAACGTGGAAAATTGTATTTGTTGGCTGAAAAGTGAGCCTACTAAAGGCTGCAAATATTGGTTGGGGGGTCGAAGGGAGTTAATGGACTAAACCGTCAATGTATGAAGCGTTTCCATGCTTGTGAGAGACACGGGTATGCAACCGACCCAATTAAGTACCCTTTTTGAGGAGCCAAGTTGTGCAAATCGGTACAGAACAAAAACTGTATGGAGAAACAGTTTTCTGAGCAGTTTATCAGATAGGCTAATAAGATCTAGTGAAGGTCAAAGTAAGGATTATCAAAGCATACACTTTATGCTAGCTACAAAAACCCTGCTCAAAATTTCACCGATAAGAATGGGACTATTAAATGAATGTCTCTTACCAAAGGACATGTTTGTGATTAATGTTAGAAGTATAGTTATTTTAATCGAATGCCACCAATACCTTCCTGGTACTAACCATCTATAAGAAGCACGATCCTCGTTAAAATTTCGATTTCATTTTATGAAATTGGCCATTTTGCATTATTTTCCCTTTGCAACCGGGTTTCATGTATATGATGTAACACTCATATTATGTGACTTTTGCTAGCTAAGTACCTCGTGCACCTTTAAAAATACTTACTTTGCGATCTTTGCGTAAACGCTGACCTTGATATCTGCCAATCTGACTAAGCCTCCATCTTTCACCAAAAGCAAACCACCAGAAAGATGCCATCTTATTTTTTCATGCCTAAAGTGGCATTGCACTTCGCAGATGGCATTCTTAACAAGGGTTGAATATTCATCGAAAATTTGCTGAATGAAAGACCGCGCTCTTGAATCCGAGGCTGCTGTCTTATTGGTGGCGGATTAGTTAAAGCCGGTATGGCGGCAACACATGCACATTTTAGTAATTAGAATTCACTTATTGATTGTTTCTTACTCAGTGAACGGTGCTACGTAAAAACTTCTTAATGAAAATGCGCACACATGTTCTCTCCCTTGAGCAACTGACTGATCAATCGGATTAACGATTCTCAGTGATCTTATCAATGTCTAGGTCAGCCGTTATGCTAGATCAGACAAATACTAACAAAGTGCTCATCTACTCCTGCAAGGCTCCCTTAGCATCAATGAAAACTTTGCGCCTCAAAGACAGTAAATATGTCTCAGTCCCTTGAGTGCTTAGGATTCGGTATGTTAACTTGCTGACTTGTCTTTCAAATAAATATGCTCAGTATTTTTTGAACATAATTTACTCCATTTACAATTTGTAAAAAATTTTCAACATTGGAAAAGATTTCAAAAATTCCGGCGATGAGCCAATGGAAACGGAAACAGATATTTGATAACTGATTTTTACGTTTGATACGGCAAAGTGCAAAAATGCCGAATTGTAATTAGGATTCATGTCGGTTAGTCCCATGAATAAGCCGGAGAGTTTTTAGGAACCTGACTGCTTTTCATGACCTAGGTCGGAAGTGCTACGACAATTGCACCGTGGTAGCTTGTAGCCGTATCTTAAAGGATACACCAAGATAGGGCCATCTAGAGAAGATAACACCGCTCTTGTCGGAAGCAGTAAATTTCGCATCTTTTCTTCGCTATTGACCTTACATGCTCTGTTCCACACCTCTTACATCAAGGTTATTTGAAGATACCATTACAGATCCTTAGGACTGCAGGCAGTGTTTGTATGTTCTGCTATATGTGTTAACGATTCACAAAAACCATTTTATTGAGAAGGCATTCCAAGTTTTAGTTGGGATGCAGGTCACGATTCAGTTTAAAGTAATGTAACATTTGCCGCAGGGGTAACATGCGGTGACGACATTCACGAGGATCACACAGTGACCATTGGCATTGGCTCCGCGGTGAGTGTGGTGGTGGTGATTTCGATGTTGGGGATAGTTCTAACCCGCCTCTACGACCGAGATCGGGAGTTGCAATCCTACGAGGCGGAGTACTGCAAGATGACAGACAAGGGCCTCCTCGCTCCGGTCCCCAAGGTCACGCGCAATTACGAGATGAAGCCCATTGGTCGGGGCCACCGCTCCCCCGCTTAGCTCTATCCCCTCGAAGCTAGATGTCAAGGCACCAGTGCTATCTCCACGTATCGGCTCAAATTCTGTGGCATTTTGTTGTATACTAACCGATATCATCCTACCCTGCACCGAGACCAGCCCTAATATGTAAAAATGCAATTGTAACTTCACGAAGATTCTTTGCCTTTGTGAATTCTATGTATAATGGAATATGCTACAATGCTACCATGATATACGATAGCTCAGTATGAAGCTATCATCAATTTCACGGCAATGCTAATTTTCTGAAGTTATCAAGTAACGAACAGAGCAGCCATAAATGTGTTGCACTAACATGCGTAAAAGCTTACAAAAAATTGAAAATTTATACCAAATAGGAGATTAAATATAATAAAGCTTTTAAACTAGAGATACAAAAATACGAAGAGCACTAGAAGATTATGTAGATAAGCGAGTAACTAATTTATCACCTCAACACCTTCCCATTTGACCATTTGTTGACTGTGGTAAGTTCCATACAGCCTCCTATTGCTTTTTCTTCCTCAGAAATTCAAACGCATCTGTAAAATGTCGAAAGCCGTTTTATAAATTAGTAAGAAGAAATTGAATACTGTTTACTGTAACAAGGGCATATTTATTTACACATGAGGGCTTGCTGTATGCTTGTGCAACACCCTAATCATCTAAAAGTTAGTCTTTATTTTATGAGAGGTAGTGCAGATTTTTATTAAATATTCACTTATATATTCAATATAATATATTTTTATCAGCTACAAGCCCATGACGACAGTAGTTTCCTTTCAAGCATTGATTCGGTAATGCATTAAATGCCAAGTCTGAATGCATGAATGAACGAGCACTAAAATTATGAAGAGAAATAAAATGGCAACGAAAGTGTCAATGAAAGCTGACACACGGTGGAATTCCAGGTACAGAAATGTCAGCCTTGACAAAACTGTTTGGTTTTACTGGCCAAGCTTTTCGGAGCCATTCTCAGTTTGTTAGCTTGATTTGGCTTTTTAAAATTAATTGTACAGCTATTTTGGGGGTGTGGGAAGTCACCTGTTATCACCACAAGAAAGCCTATTGAAGGCATGACTTATGGGAGAAGACAGAATTTGAACGCGGGTGGACTCGGTTAGTTTCAGTATGCCCTGTTGGCGCATGGTCAAGTGGACTGTATCTTCTCTCCCTTGCCTACCCATGGGCCCCACTGTCTGCTCACATATCCCCTCCAAAGTCCAGAGCCTCTGCTATTTATATTGGGATTGGTGTAGAACTCCAGGGTATACCAATGAGTTCGATGTGGACGTGGACGAACGAAATGAGTCAGGCTGTTCGAGCAGCCCTTGTTAGGGCACGGGATGCTGGCTCCTCTCAGGTTTGACCACCTGACTCTGAATACGCGTCAGCTACTGACGCGTATTGGGCCTTTAGTCTGACCCAGACAAGTTATCGGTTCCTGCTGGGAATTAATTTTACGGCTGGCTCGAATGTCCTATGAAGTGTTGATATATAGCTGCGTTTTGGTGTGTCACCAATAAATAAATCTTGTTAATACATTGCCGGTTCCATGGCAGCCTAGTCTTGGCAAACATGGTTAGACACCTAGTTTGCAGACGGCCTCATTTTACTGGATTTGCCCCATCTTACACGTTTTTCCATTTTAGTGGCCACTGGAGGTTACAAAAACGAAGTCCTTTAGGTTCACTAATGCAGGTTAAGCCTATATTCGCAGTTAGTACGAGTGGAAAATAATATTGACAAGTAATTCTTTTAGGGATGTTCTTTTCAACAAAGTCAGGCCCCATCAACGTCTAACTGGGAGAGGATCGAGAGTTCCTGCCAAAACCTCCTCCCTCGATCTCTCGTACATGCTTTTCATAGGCCGGTCTCGAAAGGTGTCGTGAGGATCTCGACCGGGAGTTGGCAATCTGGGAAATCGAAATAAATAATATCTAAGCACACCTCATTGTTTGCATCACAAATAAGTTCATTCGAGTATCGTAGCTACTGACTTATGGACGATTTCATCACAACCGCAAAAGACTGTGACATTTTTGATTGCCACCACATGTCAATCTCAAACTTTAGGTTTCGACAGTTCTTTTTTGAAAATTCCAAAGAAAATGTTAGTTGTTGCTCACAATTTTGGATTTTTAGTTTTGTCTCGCAAATAGTTCGAAATTCAAAGCCTCGGTTGTCTGAGAGCTGAAGTTTGTAAGAAATTGTTCTTTATGAAGTGTCCCCGAAGCCGCAACTAGAATAAATGATCAGTATACGGCACTGAGCTACCTTTTGCCACCATAGCTCGTCAAGGTGCCAAGCAGTCATTGGTAGGTAAGAAGCAACCTACTCCGTCTTTATCTCTCAATTCGCTATGAGCCATACTTTTCCCGGATGTCGTGCAAAGGTATTCCTTTGGACTAAAACATACCTCACCAAAAAAGTAGAGGAATCCCTTAAGGACAAGACCAGGCTAGTATCCACCTTCTGCCTCCTGTGATCTTCCTATTTGGATAGTAATTGTGATCACCTTGCAAGTAAATTCTTACTGACTGTACTCCAAGGGGCCCAATACTGCATATCATACGTATTTCAGGATTCAGCAGAGACACACCTGGGGGGTAAAGCAGATTTTGCTTTGGGCTTCTTTTCCCACAGGAGAGAAGCATATCTGATAGTCCCTTCGTAGGACTTTCGGAGCGGTGGCTTTAGTCTTGGTGGCTCTTCTAAAATCGAGTATTCGTCCTCTGCAGACAGAAATTCAACTGGGGTAGCGTAGGTGGGCACATCGCCGTAGATCTCATTGCTGATTGCACCTCCAACTTCTAGGGTGTTGGTCATTGATTCTTGTAGTGGGTGTGAGATCATGATATGAGGGCGGGTACCCTCTGAGCGCCTGAAAAAGGTCAATTGTAAACAATAGGAACTGCACATAACGGGATTGGCCATCCGTTATACTAGCAGTCACTTTTATGGCTTTAAGAAGTGGCTTTTCTTTTCAGTGCACGTTCAATCTTGAATATGTCAAGCTGTCAATCTCAATCAACGCCCATTCAATAACTCAGTACTTCCACATGCAAACTTTTGCGAACAAGTACTGACCTCGACAGTGTCTCAGGCACCAGTGCATTAATGAAGTAGTAAATTATTCTAATCACTTCCTCGGCAATTGTGGACTCTAAAACATGACAACTCCTTAAATTTTGCAAGAATGGTTATAAAAACAACCAGTGATTATACGCATGCGCTTATTTATAGTACGATTTTTTGAGTTTAATGTACTATTGAATGGCTCTGATGAGAACAAAACTTGAGCTAAACTAAAAAGAGCATTTCTTGAAATAAAAGAAGATTTCAAGTTAATGAATGACTTCCATTTAACAAAAGAAAATGCTCGAATGTGAATACACTTCATGTTTTCGCTTCTCAGTGTAGGTGTAATTTACGTGTCTTCGTTACCAAGAATAGAAACTGCGGTTATCGTGGAAAGTAAACTAAATATTAAAATAATTTCATACAGTTTCTTACATATCTTACATTTCCTACTTTCTTACATACATTCAATCTGGCTAATTCGACAGTGTACACGTACAAATGCCACTTTCTTTACCTTGAAGATTGCAATGTGCCACTGAAAGCAGTGATAAATGAACTCGTAAAGTAGTTTACAATTTCAGCTCTCCCTAGTGGAAGGCAGTTTAATACCAATTTAACATCAAATGAAACATTTGATTGATACATTTTCTGTGAAAATTTGTGGAAAATCGCAATGGCTAAACTGAGATGGCTTACCATCGTTTTCTTAAAATGAGGTATATGCCTATGATGACGATAGCCAAAATCAGTAGGACCACGACTGGTACTACGATTGCCGCTGTGTGCTACAATGGAGTAAATGCATCATTTTAAAATCAAATTTATTAGAATTTCTCGCTCAAATGTTTCATGACTAACTTCCTGTATATTACCCTATTCAATAAGGTCTAATTGATATACCTGCAAGTGATCCACTTTCGTTTTCTTCCACGACTTTTGCTTCTTAGATTTGAACATTCCCCCTCCTTCAGTTCAGGGATAGAAAGGGATGAAGTCCAGCTTCTCAATTCTCTCCGCACAACGAACAAGCCCACTTTATTGGCCTCCCTTACCCATTGTGAGCCACTAAAACCATCTAGTATCATGGTTTGTAGTTTTCACGGTCTTGTTGAGCCATGTGCAGGGCCCAGGCGTTCATTATCGTCCTCTTCGTCGCTCACCCAGCAAGCAGGTCGACTATGCCGTTTGATAATAACTCAACCCGCCAAATTGGAGAATGTTCACACCTAATCAGTGTTCGGAATGAAATTCATCTTTACCCAAATATCCAAATGCCGGGCACACACTCGTAAGGCATATGTTCTGGGATACACGTCCCGATGCACACCGGGGTGTATACCAGCTCAATCCCACACACTTCAACCTCTTCTCTATCCTATTTGCCTTGTGATCATTTGGGCCTTATGTGATACAGAGAAGATTGACATACTAAGAGGATCTTGACAATGAGTAAAATATTATAATCCTCCAGTCTTTCGATTCGCTTGTCACCTACATCAGGGTTTTCACATCTAGTCCCTCTCCAACCGGCCGGACATATGCAGGTATAGGCGAAGTTGACGGAGTCATCATGACATACTCCGCCGTTGAGGCACACCTCTGCAGATTGGTTCGTGGTGGAGCCCCTCATCTCCCGCAGCTGCCACTCACAGGCGGAGAAGTGCTGGTCGCAGGTCGGACCGTACCAAGGCTCACGGCACTCACACATGAACTGCTCCAGATGGGGACCCGTTCGTGTACACATGCCTCCGTTATGACAGGGCGATGAGTCACAAGGATTCGGGATCTGGTAGCACTCCGGGCCTGCGAATTTTAACAAGGGTCCCCATTTACGATTGATGAGAACGGTTCAATCAAGTACGTGTACCGCTTTGACCAACGACTGCATGTGCTCTATACCTCTACGTATTATCCGCTGCCATTTTGATAGCTAGTTTGGCTTTAAACCCGGAAATTATAATCAATCCGATAGAGAGGCCTTTTAATGTTGCTAAGTTCACAAACATGTACTCGGAGCACACTTTTCTTGTTCTGACGCACCAGTCTTCGAGATGGCTTGACCTCAGCGCATACTTTAGACTAAATATCTAGAGTTTCGGAGAATTCGATCGACATTCTGCATGGTAGAACGAAAAACCCTAGACCTTATTTCAAACAAAATCGGGACCGAACCTTTACAAAATGAAATGATGACCTACGTGATATGAGGCAATAGTTTTTGAATCCGATAAGAATGCGTAGTTATGTTTTAAGGTCGAGTTTTGATTAGAAATCAGCAGACTTGGCTGGATAGTAGTTGCACTACCATACATTTACCATAATGTTGATTTGAGGCCTAACACGATAACAATGACTTAACTATTAAGTTAATAGAAATACTTAGAAGCTTAAATTAGAATTCTTGATTGCTCTTCACGTCCTGTCGGTCATTGGACAGTTAGAACTCTTCGTTCGGTCTCACATGTGACAACGCGGTTTCGCGTTTAGTCATACGAGCCTAACGTCTAAGCACTGGCACACAAAAGACTTTGACACCCGCTCCAACCGTTGCTTCCTAAATGATCAGCGTGGTTGGCTGTCACCACCACCACCACCACCGCCACATTCTCGTTCATGGCCGATCGAGATAGGGCTCTGTGTATAAAAGACTAACATGACTCACCGCTGCCTCCGCTGCAAGAGCATACTCGACCTTCTTCGTCATCTGTGTTCGAGCAGACGGCATATGGCGCACAGGGTTTGATCGCACACATATCCTTCTTTTGACAGAACTCTCCGTACCAGCCTTCAAGAAGTCAAAATCACAACTTGAATGCACTTCACAGATGTCATAAGCCTGCGGAAGCCCTTGGCGGCAACCCACTGACTACCTTCAATTTAGTCACTACCCATCACATACTTCTGATAAACGGTCGGGTGCCCAGGTCTTCTCTTCTGCCGCCAGTAGTGGGGGGACCCTATGTGGGGTAATAAATCCATCTTGTAGAGAATTTAAGTTTAGTCAATCTCCTACCGGTTTATCTGTGTGACTGCTCACGTAACAACTTAAGCTAAATCAAAAATTCCATCACACCTCCACATCCTTCATTAAATGCACATCTTCAGTAAAAATTGGTTTTTATGATTATTTTTGGAAATTGAAAAGTTAATTTATGCGTCAGCCAAAGCACTTAGCCAAGCAATAGCCAAACGTTATGGAATATTTCTATGGTTTAATAATGAACATTGCTTTTTTAAAAAATATCGAAGCTTAGTTCCGATTGGATTTCTTGTCAACGAACAAGCATTTTCCCGATTTCTCGATGGGTATTCATCCAACTTAAAAGTTATCCCAATACGATGTTTTGTTTCAATGCCACCACGTATTCCCTTAATAAGGTAAAAAAAATTGTGCAGACTCCAAGATGCAGAGGGCTTTGGTCAAGCCAAATGCCACCTGCATCTGTAGCAAAATTATTTTTCGGTGGCCTCGCTTACCTGGGAAACACTTTCTTTCACCATTTTCTCCGCAATAGTACGATTTATAATCAGGTTTACAGTAGGTTTGGCATTGTTCACCATAGTAGTGAAGTAAACACGTCAGTTTCATGGAGGCTTTGATGCTAAAAGTATTTTGAAAAATCCGATTCAATAATTAAATTAACTAAAATGCTTTTTACTTTGTGAAGCAGTTGCAATTAACTACCCTGAGCTTAATCATGTCTGTGAAATTTGAGCAGAATTTGTTTCCACACAGATCATTTTGACAAATTTCCTAGGTACAATTTAAACTAGATTGTTGTAATTAATATATATTCATATATATCCAATGAAATGATTAATATCTGTTTCTGTAGATTTCATTGTGGATTTGAATTCTGCGAATTGAAAAATGGCTACTTCTGCAATGTCAGTGATTCATCGATGATTTGATAAGAGAATAAACGTAACGTACACCTCTTGAAATGTAGCGTTGCTCGAAGGCTCACTGCCACATAATCAAACGAGTGTCTCGCGGCTTTTAGCATTTTAGATACTAGAAATACACGGCGTTTAAATTCATCGCTATAGGAACCATTGAATCAAAAAAGAAAGAATTTTTCCACCGCAATTAACGAATTGCTATGCCTTTAAAGAAAAAGAATATTTCCCATTACTCTTGCTACGTTCTAGTGTACTAATGACATCAACACTCGAGTTTCAATACTCATTTCGATGTCCGATCGATCTGTCAGCATTTCACCTCCCGTGCACTTACGATAACCCATATGATGAGTTTCCACGAACACATGCACAAAGGTATTGACTTCGCAAACAACTATGTGCGATTACTTTGTTTGACTGTGGGCAGCAGTTTTGCAGACTTACCTAACATTGCTGTTATACTGTGTCGCCTCTACTTTCCTCAAATTAAGATTGGTGAAGTCACTGCTACTGGAGAGAGGTATCTCATTCGAGACGAATTTTGCAATTAGATCATCAGCGTTAGCTCCATCCCAGTCCCAGGCTTCGATCTGAAACTTGGCGTTTTCCTAAAAAAATGAAAATTTTTGTGTTATTGTTACTTCAAGGGTAAAAGCTCGGAAATGACTTACGGGCAAGCCCTTGGATAGAGGGACTTCAATCAGCTCGTGACCAACCAATTGGATTGACGAACGTGGACCGATGACACTGGTTGTCTTCTTGGCCACATTGCAGTCTCCGGTCGGTCTAAATTAATACAAGGGAATCTGAAGGATTCACCACCAGTCGTACCGAATAAGATTGTCTAGGCAGTTAGCTGCTTCTATTGTGAGTATAACCTCTAATGATTTATTGAACAAACGCTGGTGATGGTAGGCTTTTCGACCTATTGAACGGTTTTAACGGTGTCGACGGAATCGTGATTGAACCGTCAGTGTGACCACAAGAGAAGTGTCTACAAGCCTAGTTAGCTCATCTACCCATGGTGGCCAGCCTCGGTTGCCAGCTTCAAAAACAGTCGGTGCTCATCCTGCTCCTAAGTAGAGCTCCATCATCACCATTGATCATCATTTTTCCACCTCCTTTCGCGTTTTGTCTGGACATTTCATAAAGATTTGAAATCAAACTTGCGAAGACACGTGAACACCTAAGTTGTCCATTTACGTCCTTCCTCACTGCAAGATCATGCTTCATTACAGTTGACTTTGAAAAAAATCGTAGTACCTTATTCCGTTATACTAGATAGATTTTTGAAATAAGGATGTAGTGTACACCGGTAACCGACACTGCAAATGCGGTTCCAAGAAGACAGATCATAGTAACTTGATCGCCTCTAACGCTAGAATATATTCCATTTCTACTAACCTAATTTTGAACACAAATGAAACAATTGCAATCATAACATGGTGAATATTAAAAATAAGTCATTAGAAATTGTTGGAAAGAATACCAGAGTTTAAATATCTTTTAAACAGTAGACGTCAGAGATCATCCAAATTCATTTCTACAATGCTTATCAGTGCTATTTTAATTGTACCAATTTATTGTTAGCAAGTACGTCTTTGCAGTCGCAAGACAAAAGCGCTTGCTTAATCAAGGAGTTTTCTTAAAAATGTACTAATAGTGAAGTGACGTTATGTCAAATCAATGAACCAAATACGTCTTAAATTGCGTTAAGAAATCCCTATTTTCGACGACGGATGTCTAGTCACTCCGTTGATTACCTGTTGACGGACTGAGTATGCCTTGGCAGCTACGAGCGTTTCTATGTTTTCAAGATATACCATTAGTTAAGAAGTCTCACAGACCGGTCGCCTTCATTCATTCCTTAGCCTTGCTACTGGCAATGACCTTTACCACAATAAGTAACTTTGTGAACACCTAAGACGACGTACTTGATCTCAGAGCTCGTCACGCAGATTTCGAAGTAGACGTCACAGGTTCTGGATATGATATCGCACCATCCTGAAGATGAGTAGTGATATGGGTTCGAATAACTCAACTCTATCTCCATTTTACCCACTACTTCCTTGGGAAAAAATAAACAAAAATAGAGCTCTAGATTTGTAAGATTCTGTTTGCACTATGCAAAGTAGCGTTCCTAAATTAGCTTTTAAGGAAAAGGAAACAATTTCAATTATTCCATACCTTAGCCACAGGACCACACAGGCAAAAGCCAATGAGAAGAATCAGGATTACTCCAGTAATACTGTTTCCAGACCGCATTTGCTGAGGGAATCAAGGTGAAACTGTCTTACAAAGTACTGAAGCGGAGTAATAAACGAGCGAAATCCCGAGCACCAATGGGATGAGGGCTCCGGTGCGGCTACTAGCCAATCAGAAGACGATGTGGCTTTTAGGTGCCTCGTTTGTGTGTGCATAAGTGTGAAAATTTATGCGATTATTTTCATTCACGCAGTGGTACCTGTTTACATGAAATTAAACCTGATTCTTCTTCTGTCGTTATGCCTCCGGGGGTAACACATCACCAGTCAGACGTAAAAATAAAAGACCCATTGGGGTGCCTAATATAACACTGTTATCGGTGTGCGATCTAATTTCTCCCGAATTTTGGCTGAATGAAATTTTCAAATTTCAAACAGAACTAGGTCAAGTTTCCACCTGAAGAGGCGTGAGTAAGTGCCGCATGCCTACTAAAAGATTGGATTGTTGGACCCTCCCCACGATATGGTGAGGCCCGATGACAAACAGGGTGCTCTTTTGTGCTTGTTACCGGAACTCCAATCCCTGTACAGGAAAAGCACCTCCCATCAACGAGTAATGCTACATCGTGCGACAGTGGTTCTTAATGCTCTTTCGGGTTGGCAGTTTCGTAGGTCATCTCTCAAAACTCTTCCTGAAAATTGGGGAGAAATTGCGCAACCATGGGCCACAGCCATTTCGGGTTCAGAAGACAGAGACCACTCATTGAATTTTTATCTCTTCTTCAGCTAGAATTCTCTCACTGAGTTTACAGGATATTTCCTAACGTTTTGCCACAATTCTAACTTATTCAGAACTATCAACTAAACTCTATTGCTCAAAAACGTCTCCTTAAATTTCATCGTCCCAATAAACTACCCACTGCTCTGATAGTCGGGTAATCATTTATTTATTAAAAGCCCAATTTGTGATGTCATGTTCCTAGTGTCTGTGGTGATTTTAGTAATTGGTGGGGTTTAGGCACACTCAACTTTTACTTATTGCATTAGACAGAATATATACTGTTTAGAGTGCAGAGAGTGTTTTACTGCTAACTTAAATTTGGCAGTGAACTCCTAAAACACCAATCGATGGCCTGATGTAAACTATTCGGTGTTTGTTTGACCTGCTCTCGTTTCAACAAACTGTGAATCACCACCTGCCAAGGCTACGGAAATGCAAACGTTTTGAAGAATCACGTCTTGCGCTGTGCCAGAATGCAGCAGAGAGACAGTAATAACCATCGGGCTTCTAAATTTTATTCCATATCACATATCTGTGCACTCTGTTATCCCATGATCAGCACGGATTGTGCTTACGCGGAAAACCACTAGCACCTCTCTTCCTGAGCCTATTAATACCAATCTTTCTCTAGAAAACAAACCTTTTCCCTCAAGTTTCATAAAGGAAATTATTTTCAAAAAAACCTCCATTCCGAGTACGAAGACAATGGTTAATTCCGATATTCCTAAGGACTAATTTGGAATGTAGTGCGTTCGGTACAAAGGAGAGATTAGAAGAATGACAACATTTTGAACTCAGGCTGATAACTGAAATAGCTGCATCCCACTTCTGCTTCACTTGTACTTCTTATAGACTTAGCTACTGAGAAATCTTTATTGAAGACTTATACTGCAATTCCTGTAGACTACGTGCTTGGAAAAATAAGGCTCTGACCTGGTTACCTACCTTTGCCCCCGATATAATCTGGCCGTTGAGTAGTTATGACGATTGGGATAGAACACGATCGAATTTCCAACAAATGCATCGCATTAGCGGAACCCCTCCCCCAAAAATACAGAATGCACTACTCCATCACTCCTTTTATAGAGCTTCGATAGGCGAATTTGTATAGATTCTAATCCATTGGCTATATTTTGCGCACAGACGGGGAAAGCCGTCCACCCACACTCACTATTGAGTGATCTAGGTCGTGGCCACCGTGTTCGTTTATTTACGCTTGTCACTGAACGGCGTTCTTGTCGGCGAATGACTTGCGCTGTGCGTGATCGGTTAGATCAGTCGATCGATCGCAGACGTGTACCAATGGTTGTTTACACTACACTACTCTGAACGGCCGCATAAACTTTGGCCTCACTGCTGAAACCCGATTGCGTGGCTGCAATAAACAGTTGACATTCGAATGCGAAACTAAACACGGTCCTTTTTAAAATCAAATTCGACTACTCTCTTAGATCGTTTATGTGGAAATGTGAAGCTGCAACGAGTGCTAACTCAAATATACTGTGAGTAGAGGAACATTGACGTATCAGCGCCAGTTGAAGGGTCCTTGAAAGGCAGATGGTAATAGACCAGTAAAGAACAGACGAAGAAAATGTCTGCCTAACATATTTATGCATTGACCGTCTACTACAACACCTTAATAAACGCTACACACTACTTGTCAGAGTTTGACATTTCACTTGGATTGGTTTCACGAGTCTAAGTCAGCTGATTCCAGAGCTTGTGAGAGATGATGTCGTCACAGTTCAGCTCCTATTTGCCTTTCAAGTTTCTTAGTGTCTGAAGGACATCCACTAATTTACTCGTTTGCTATCGAATAACTCGCAGCAACCAGAGCCAATATATCACGTTTTAGATGATCTAACCAGGCGTCTTCCAAGGGTGTTTGTAACAACCTCTGCATTGGGCATATTAAAAATAAATAGTTTCCATAGGCTACTAGTCTAGAAATTGAATACTTTTTTGAGAAAACCAATTAACTCGATAGCCTGCGATGTTGTTTTTCATAAAAAAAGCGAATTTAAAGATGCCTTTTCTTAATTTATCATTGATTTTTGTCAACTTACACTAGAGGAAACACCAGCTGATAATTTTTTTTGAGCCGACAAATCGACTTATATGCTAAATTCTGGTAATTTGTTAATCAACGGGAAAGGGATGAGCAAGTTCTAGCAGTGAATATCTCTGAAATGAGATTTAGAGTTCTTATCATACCAGCTTATCAACGCACCTTCCAGTCATGAGTGAGATATTCCAAGTTGCAAAAACACCGGCAGAGGGTCTGAAGTCAATAAAACAGACTGGGATTATTGCTTTTAATTTCCCGATTATATGCATTCATCAATCAAGCATTGGACGCTGGGATGGGATTAGAAAGTGATGTTGTTAGTAAAATAAGGAATGGGGAAAGAAGACATCAATAATACGACGATTGCGAAAACATTTTGGTTTCGTGACAGAGCCACAGAGATGCACCGGATCACAGCTACCCTTCCTCCCTCACTTCTTGCTCTTTCGGAAGAGCTTGGACAGACTAGTTTCCCCACTATCGATTGAGCGTTTGGGGAGGGCGTCCATTGTCTGATTGTCGAAGCCAGAAGTCGATGAAATCCTTGAAGTATGCGGCGTTAAGAGGGGCTGTTCTGTGTAGAGGGACTCTGGTCTCAGGGACTGCGGAACTTCCTGAGTGTCCTGGCATAAGGAGTTGTTCTGCGACCTCGGTAGTGGTGCCAGACAGTCTGGACGAATTGGGAGCTCTGGAGGAGGCTTCTCTTCCACGGAAACCTCATATTCCTCTCCAGTTCCTCCACCAAATGTTGAAACGTCACCTTCACGAGAAGGGACCAGGCAGTACTCGTAATATTGCTGAGTATTGTCCGCATTTTCTGAGTACGCCGATTGGCTGGTGATCTCTGAAGTCCGGAAGACATCACGGAAGAGGACTCTATCCGACGTTGGCGATTTTCCATCGTCATGGTTATAAACCAGTGCAGTTATGGGGTCATTGTTGTTTCTAAACCAAGTAACACTGGGAAGATGAACAATCAAGCTAAAAAAAGGATATGCATTTTTATTCTGCACAGATCGGGAGTACCTTGGGCGTAGTCTTCGCATCCGAATACAACAGGGAACCACCGCGCAGATGAAGACGATTAATAATCCTGTTAAGACGCAGCCAGCAATGATGGCATTCGTCCACTAGGAGGCAAGTGAGGTATATCGTTTAATAGGGGCATTTCGCCATGCTCACCAAAGTCCATACCCAATTACTCGCTGGGAACCAATTAATGCAGTAAGAATTTGTGTACTACTTTGAAACTGCACTCAATTCTCACTATCTGCAATACTAACAGCTTGGGCTCCATTGTTGGAGAGATTAAATCTTTCACTTGTAATGATCTGTTGGAAGTTTTCCTGCTAATTATAAATCTCGTCACATGCAGACCAAGGGCTCTAGAGCTTAGCTTCTGCCCCGTTTCTATTTTTAATTGCATTAAGAGATTGATGATAGCGACTTGCATCAGGAATGGTGCACAGCTCTCCCTTCCAACCACTGGTGCAATTACAAATGAACTTAAATTCGTCCATCAGGTCCACACAGATGCCACCGTTCTTGCAGACGCTGATAGTCTGATTCGCGTATCGGCCGTCTCCATAGGACTGGGTCCCGAATAAGTCCTGCAAGTCGGCGTTGGCTAGTTTGTTGCTGGCCACTTCGCAGGGCGAGCGCTGGATCTCGCACAATGGGCCCGTCCACTGCATCGGGCAGTTGCAGCTAAATTCGTCGTGTTTCTCACCCGAGCGGACGCACTGACCCTGGTTTTGACAAGGTGAGGGAACACAGGGGTTGTAGCCAGCAAAGCAGTGGGCCCCTTGGAATGGAAATAAACTACAGTTAGCATTGGTCTACTGAGGACTAACACCCATTCATTCATTAAGAATTTCGGCAATTTTTGTTTGAATTTTGATGGCCTGAAATAAGTATAATGGCTTAACCCCTTGGATTTCCGACATTCGAGAGAGTGAGCTCTTGGGATAATTTTGTTCATATTCAACGATTACCTTCTTTTTACGCACATGAAAACTAGATGCAACTAACCTCAATATTTCAAACCAACTTTCCTTATCTAATTAAGGATCAATTCCCAAATATTTGACAGTCAGTTAGAACCTGATTTTCTTGTACATGTAAAAACCTATGGTAGAAAAAAGCACCATTTTGAGTTAAGTGCGAATATACAGGTTTTCTTTTCGACCGCAACTTTATTTCTTATCACGGGCTTTAGGAGGTTGCAAAGTGTTAGCTACAACGTAGAAGAACTTCGCACATCAGTTCATTTTATTTAGTTATAATTTATGTTTTCTAATTCAATTAGTTTCAGGCTAGTACTTCGAACTGATTCTCAATAATGAGGTTCATTACTTAGGAACTTTCGAAATGAAATTTTGAATGCAATAAAATATTTTTACTGAAAGTTTCAATTAAATATTCCACAAAATCCAAATATAGTCACTTTTTATTGTTTTGAAGCCTTTTGCATTCACAATTATTATTACATTATTATTACTAGTTAAATAAAACAATGTTTTGGAACCATGTTCTAAAGATTCCAAAAGCACAGTGATTGCCAACCAGGAATTGTGACCTAAGTTGAAGATCCTGAACATTGTCTTAAATTAATTCTTAATATGGCTTTGACAGCTTTTGAAGCAATCTGTCAAAGGCATTGTCCTATATTGCTTATCTTTCATTCTGCAGTGAATAGAAAATGCGAACATTTTCTTAAGCTTGAACTAATTTCTAGCTCATGAATCTAATTTTCATTGAAAGTATGATTAAATAATGAGATCTTGCACTCGTTTTGTACAGACATCCACCAACGATGCCATGAGGTTTCTAGGAAGTCCAGCTTATTGACATGCTTTTTCCATCTGATCTCAACTCACCCTCTTCGCCATTGCAGATGCACCGGTATCCTTTCGGTGTATCCGTGTTGATGCAGACCGCTCCAGCGATGCAGGGCTTGTAATAGCAAGTATCGGGTTTTTCACACAACTGCCCTCGGAAACCTAGTCAAGACAAGTACTCAGACTCAAACTAGTAGCATGGATTTTCTTCAAAGAAATTTCCAAATCAGAGCCACTTGTTGCTCAATTAAAATAAATGTGAAATCTAGACCTACCTGGGAGGCAAATGCTAGTTCCGTTCTCTCGACAACCTATCATGCTTGGATACTTGTCTGGATTACATTCGATTGAACAGTTTTCGCCATAGAGGTTGTCCAGACATTCTAAGACCACATCTGCAGCGATCCTTTAATAAAAACAAAGAAAGTGAAGGTTCGGGTATTGAAATGTTTGATAAAGTTGCAGAGCGGAATTTCCTGCCCAAAAATCATAGCTTGAGGCTGGTCCTGTCCTCACACTGTTTGTTGCGATCTGACTAAGGGCCAATTCTCATCACTGACTGACACATACTCACCGTCACGCGCGCTGTGCGGAAGCTACAAACCAGAAGCTGGACAGATCCCCGTGCTCTCATAAAGCCGCTTACGTACTTTGCTACGCTGCAGCACAGCCTTGCCAAACAGGTGACTCAACTTCTCCGTCACCCAGTCAGCGTTCCGATTGGCGTCATTTGCCCTCAAGTAGCATTAACACCGGATATACAATCGGAATTCAGGAGGTTACGTGAATACAGGTATGGGTAACTCGCCAAAGCGCTGCAAGGACCCATCTAGGCACAAAGATGATCCAGGGCCATCTAGGGAATGTAAAAGCCATTTCTTCCAGGCCCTGGTGCTTAATTGTTTGCTTGGAATTGTTCAGTCATTAGCCTTTCATTTATCTTTTTTCGAACCTGATTGGTGCCTAATTTTCTGCTAGAAAATCGCCTGAAATAGGTAATGAGGCTTAAACCAATCCTGTGTGTTGCAAATACTACATAGAAGGATGCCAATTCCATCGTGGGTAACTCATTCAGTACCCGGACTTTACACATCGGTCAGACCAGAGATCTTTGAAATACTCTAGGTCGTTGCATGGAGGTTGTAGCTCATGAGGAGCGGATATGTTCTTGAATAGGCCTTGTTATGTTTTTTCATGAAGTTATTGGAGCAAACGTCTTTAATAGGATCCTGTAGTGTAATTTTATATTCATTCCCCATAACATTTATCTCCTTACAATGAGAAATTTTAAATGAAATATTCAAGAAGCCCTCCAAGCAAGTTTTGCCCACCAATTCATAAAGTTATTTCACTTAACTAGCTCTCTACCTTGGTCCCCTTTATTCGTCCTCCTGGTTTTGCAGAACGCTTTTAAACCTAGCAAAAGTACAAGTTTATGGACCACTGTCATATGATTGCTGCTAAGCCTCTTTCGACGCTTTGTAAACATTCGATGCAAGAAAACTTACTTAACATTTTTGTTGTGCTGAGTGCCGTCAACTTTCACCAGTTTAGCACTCGCATTGGTGTTTGGTGAGGGAACTTTGAATCTCTTGTTCACAAAAGTGGCAATCAGATCGTGCGAGGTGAATCGATCGTTGTCATAGGCAGAGATCTCTATCTCAATGAAGTTCTGAACATGAGGGACCAGATGTCGAATGCGAGATCAATAACTGTTAAATGGGTTATGACTGTTGATTGGCCAATACTTACGGGAATAGGGTGGCGAACAGGTACCTTAAAGGCGTTTGGACCGGTCAGTTTTATGTGGGAGGTATCGTAGTGGGTTTCCGTTTCTAAGCTGCAGAGATTGCATTTAAATAACCTAAAATATTATGAAAAAATAATGCTTAACCATCTCAGTTATTTCGATAACATGAATATCGACATTAAGCCCGATACTTCATAAAGGAATTCCTCCGAAACAACCTATTCGGATAAATGTCATCACGGCCTTTGAAGTGGTTTAATCACTATTGTAAGCTTTATCTTTTGGGCGTCGGTCAAAGCAAGAAATGTGGAATGAAAGTTGAACTTGAAATCTGAACATTTCGGCTGGGTTGGCAGCTCAAAGGTCGTGGCCGAACAAGGAACAAGGTCCAACAAATATCATATAAGGTATTCCACTTCCAGGGTATTGCAATTTAATTGCGTCAGCTGACTGCTGAGTGATTTGACAAGGAGGCATAAAAGGCATCTTAGTGAACTCTCCGTAGCGGAAGTGGATTTGTAAAAGTCTATTTTTCAAACTGGATGACTAGCTACTGACCAGTTTGCATTAGGGGGACTTTTAGTTGGTAGTTGAAAGAGAAGCTGCGTGTGTCCAGTGTACATCGTTTGATGATTAAGAGAAATCAAGAAGACCTGAGTTCCACTAACATCCGACATCCACTCCCTCGCCGAGAGTTGATCAATACTTTGGGCATGTCTGAGTGGTCTGAGAGCTTTGCTTGCTTTCACGTGTAAAGGCCATTGGTCTACCTCGTCTGGGTACAGTGCCTTCCATCTCTACCTCCCTACGCTTGTAAACTCACAGTCCCATCTTATAGTGGAAATTTACAGCACTGTTCAGCCTTCCATGGCTTCTATGTAAAATAGTCCTATTTCAGCTCAATCATACTCATTGGAACCCTTTTGTTTGAAGCCCTGCTAAAAAGCACAACTGACTACGACAAAACTGAAAAGTAGTCAAGTTCCTACATCCGTAGTCTATCTCCCTCTGGAAGCCTCAGCTCGGCTCTTGTTCTTTTACTTAAGTTAATTCGGCTTTTGAAATACTCTTAAATGTGTTTGAAATGACCAACCTACCCTAATATGCTGAGATTTCATCACCAATAACCACTTTTCCCAATACACGTGTCTATTTCCTGCTTGATCGAAATCCTTTTGTGATAAGTACTGCAAAAAATTTTCCCCAATTGAGTTACCTAGGTATTTGAGAGTGACGTACGGGTTTTCACTGGTGAGGCAGAGAACCATGTAGGTGTCACACCAGTTGTCGTTGAATGAACGGTCGCAGTAGCCCTCGGAGGCCTCGTGGAAGATATTGCTATAGAACACCGACACTCGAAGGTGCCCCACAAGTGTCTTTGTCAAAAAAGGTTATCGTAAGCGCCCCTGTCATGATCGCGAGGTAGACCAATGCAAATTGATCATTATTTTCAGCCATTAGAATCATTAATCTAATTAATTGCATGGTTAATAAAAATGTTCGAGTTGCTGATTAGATACGTTAATTTTATTTATTTATTTATTTATAAGCTTCGAGCACAAGTATGCTTTTAATTGAGTGATTTATCACAACTCCAATCAAATAGGCCTTTTGCAATTTTGCCTAAAGACGGCCGTTTTCAAATCTTCTTTTTAGAGCTTTTGAAAACTCTTGAAGACAAATCTTTGATTCATTTCAAGAACAGGATCTTTTTATAAGTTTTATCATAACCATATTTACATAAAAATCCTTCTGTTATCTTGAATGTTACTTCGGAATGACCACTAAATTGCCTCGTATTGAAATTTCAAAAATCCTTAACTGGGATGGGCAATTAAACGAATTGGCATTTCCACAATCCTGGGACTACGAATCAATGAGGAACGCATGATAGATATTTCAGTGATTGATTATTTCACAGATAAATTAGCCTTAGTCAAACATACACGATGTTCATACTATTAAGCTTGATATTTTTGTTTCTGCTAACCAAAATACAAATAAGAAACCTAAAAACATAAATATTGGATATTGATTTGAGCCAGCACTTACTCCATTCTTCACGACAGCAGCACTTGGACCGATGAGAAGTAGCAGGAGGTGATTGATAAGGACCCACAAGTGGAAGTTACTCTTTCTTAGCCGGGAAAGATTCATAACGTTTCTTCACAGACGCACGAAGGAGCGCCTAAAGACGCAGCGGCAGTTCTCGTCAGATTGATGATGAAACAATCACTGTTGGGGAGGTAGAAGCCTTGGCAGTTATTTATGTTTTAATCCAGTGAAATCGCGCGCACTCGTAGACGTGCGCACCGCACTGGAGCCAATTAGAGCACCTGAATTTGCACCAACCAGTTATCGGCTCTCTAACCTGGTGTGGGAGGTTAGAAAATTCACACGGTAAAACATACCGCCATCTTACCGGCGCTTAAATGTGGATTTCAAGAATCGTACTGGAAACTTCAGTCCAGGGTGACTTTCAGATCGCCCTACATTTGGACGCTCATCCAGTACCCAGTTTGATCTTATCCTAACGTGTCAAGGAATGAGGGAAGACAGTTAACCAATAATAGAGAAACTCGGAGTGCCTGGTGCGAGAGTAAGCTCATAGCATCGATACCAAAGTTCAAAACTAAGTTTATAACGATTCGATGATAGGTTTTTCGGTACTCGCGTTGCATATTTCCTCCTCAAGAATTTGCAGATAAAAAGCATTGAAATGGCTTGAGTTGAATTCAGAGGCCTATGTGGAATCACCAGTAACCGCAGTCAAGCCCCTGACACAGAGTGGTTTCGGCCAACTACCACTCCTCCGCCAGTCGTGAAAACTACTTATCGGCTCTTTTTATGATTAAATTCGTCCACCCCAATGTTTGGCCCCCTCAGATTATCGCAACGCAATGGATCATTAAGTAAGGGGCGGTCATCAAGATATATACTAATGGTCTCCTTCCCTGTACTGCAAAAGCCCAGATTAAATGGGAAGTTGTCTATTAGACACCTCTAGCGAAAAGCTGTAAGAACCAGCGGTCTCGATAACGGGAGTCAGGCGAAGAAACTTTGTCGGTTTTTTTTTCGGGTATCTTTTAAGTCTATTGGACTTTGATCCTGGCAACCATTATTTCATTTTCCCGTTAAGACTATAAAACTCATTTCGAAAACCCTGTGTTACAAGTAGAAAATTGTCTGGGATTCTAAGATTTCTAAGATAATTCTGAAGAAGGGTTGCTTGCAGAAATTATCTAATGCCAGAAAACAATTTAGAGCTAACTAAATTTATAACTTTGCTTATTGGTTAATGGTCTCACCCTTGAAACTCAATGACTGTCCCATTTCTAACAGGCTTTCATCAACATTTTTTATAGGATTTAGTAACTCGAATCTAATCACAGGTAATTTGCCTTGAAGGAACCTACTTTATTTTATGGTACTGTACGAGAGCACCTTGATATCATCCATCAACTGACAGTTATCGCTATGTCGATAGCCCAAGTGCTTGAGATAGAGCAAATATTACTATTAATATCTATCTGATATTCCGCTAATATGCCTTCCAAATTATTATTTCTGTTTTGTATCCCACGAGAAGACCCACTGAAAAACAATAACTAGCATTTGAAGGGCCCAAGCCTTAAGTAGCAACGTTTATGTACTGCATTTTTCATCTAGATTTCCATTTAACGAATGAATCTTCCGGCCAGATGATGAAGAGTGGTTATTTTTCATTTATTATATCCAGCAGATGTAAAAAGAACAAAAGAATGTAGCTCTATGATATCCTAAAGACGGTTTGCGATTTCTGGTATAAATAAAGTGGAGGATAAATTTTAAGCTCTATTGAAATATCAATATGGCTTTACTAAAATCTAATAAACAGCACACTTTTAATGAGTCACACGTCTTTAGCTCATATGGAACATTTATAACATTCATAAATTTCAAATCTTTATAGCACAAAGGAAGAAAAGTGGAAATCTGCACACCTTTGCTAACCGAAATAAAAGGTTTTTCCCTGTAAATCTTATTCCATATTTAAACCCAAATCAGTGATGTTAACAGAATTTAGTGCATATTCAGTGATTTGTTTGGACTTCAAATCAATGAATTGAATGCCTACTCTAGATATAGCGAGTAAAAAGAATTATTGGCTCACTTGATCTGAAAACGCCATAAATAAAAAATGATGATATATAAAGAGTTGTGTCCCACGTTTTACAAAAAAACGTGTTTATTGCAAATTCTTTCTTATCTGATTAATAAACGATTGGGCCTTGCTTCTTTAACAGAGCCAATTTAAAGGTCAATAAAAACTTAGGCATACCCGATTGTGCTCCCTAATGAACGGTGATGGGTGTGTCCTCGGAGTGTAGTTTGCTTTATGAATTTTACGGTAAAGATCAATTGCGTATCGATGAGAGTGAGAAAGACATAATCAAGGGCCTTTTTGTCGTTTCTCCTGCCGTTTCACGCACAACTTTGAAGGTTTGTAAATCTGTACCCATAAACACGCACACGTTGTTGACCGTGGTTAGAAATGCTAATGATGGAAGTGGTGAATTCTGTGAATATGAAATAACGAATCTCCCTAAAATTTACACTGATTTCGAAATTAATATTCGTGAATCACAAAATGTCGGGTTCTCGGTTCACTGCGAGTGGCTTCATCCTGAGAAAATCCCGATTCTGGAGTCTCATTTAAAGTCGCTTTACGACGAACATGTGGCTGATTCTCCTCTGAGCTACTGTTTTTCATTTCTCGAATATGAATCCTTTGGGTTTCTATTTCCATCCTTTGAATCCTGTTCTGCCGTTACTTTCAACGAACCAACTCAAATAAACACAAAAATCGTGAATTGTATTGTCGAATATAATGAACAAAGTCTTCGTAAGGTGGAACCTGATAAGATGTATGAGTGTGAGGTGTGCTTCGAGGATGTTTCAGGCAGGAATTGTCATCGCCTCAACGCCTGTGGTCACCTGTTTTGCCAAAGATGCATCGTTTCTGCTTGCGAAAATGCTTTGCAGTCTGGTCTTCCCAATGGGACTTTGAGATGCCTGGCTTGTGACGTTGAGATTGCCCATTATGAGGCAAGACTGTCCTTAAGTCTATTTAAATCATTTTAGCTGCAAAGGATCCTGCCTGAAAGCACCTTTGAGCGTTATGAAAGTTGGCTCCTAGCAAAGGCCCTCGAACAAATGCCGGATGTTTCTCGGTGTCCGATGCAGGGCTGCGAAACCTCTGTCATCCTTATGTCACCACACCTTGGCAAATGCCCTGAGTGCGGTTTCTGCTTTTGCGCTCACTGCGGAAGAACCTATCACGGCGAGACACCTTGCACATCAATCGTTATACCTCCTGAGTTGAGTATTGGTAAGGCTGTCATTTCTACGTTTCTTTTCTATGCCTTTTTTCACGTCACTCTACTAGTTCGGCATTTCATTGTCAACGTGTCTTCGGTACTTGTTCCGGTTCACACTTCTGGTGTGTTCCTTCTTTCGTAATGTGGTGCAATGCCCTTTACTTATTTGTAGAAGACATTGCGAAGGCATTTGAGGAGAACGATGAAGAACTGATACGTGAGTTCAACCTGAATTATGGAGAGGAAAATCTCAAACGTCTATTGGCCGAGTATGACACATACGACTACATTTCCAAGAATACACAGAAGTGCCCTAAGTGCTTTGCCTGTTTGCAGGTACTTGTTTTTGACTTACCCCCAGAACTTCCGTCTGCCGCTTAATTATGTTGCCACTACTAATTGTGGACCCTGTGTTCCCTGCAGCGCCTAGACGGATGCAACAAGATGACTTGTCTCCTGTGTGGTGTGGTGTTTTGCTGGCTGTGCTTACAGAAGCTTGATGCGAGGGACCCCTACGCCCACTTCCAATCAGGTCCATGCTCCAACCGACTGTTTCAACCCCACGAGATCGATGAAGTCAACAACTAGGCGTATCAACAGTGACAGCGTGCCCCACAATATTCTCTTCTCCTTAAGCGCCTACTCTCTAATCCCGTCATTTTTGACTTTTCAATAGCCAACTATTTTTTAAATGCAATCTGTCTAATTTTCTCTTGCAGTTATCGTTTGCCGACCATATTTGAAATACTCCTTTACTTGTTTTTTGTAAGTAGTATTTCCTAATTACTATTTCCTCCCTACACTCATGGAAGAGTGAGACAGGGCTATAATTCGAAGTCTTCTGTTCAAGGCCAAATGAAAGTAGCAGATTAAAAATAAAAAACAAACAAACAAACACAAGGCACTAGCAGTAGAGAAGGAGGACGGCGTTTGTGTCAGGGATAGATGAGATGCTAAAAATTGGTCATTGCCAGGGAAATAGTAGCAGGTTAAACAAAACTGGCCTCATGGACGGTGTAGGTGAGGGGTAACTGCGACGAGAGCGGTGACAGGTTCTGTCTCTCATCTGCATCCTCGTGATCTGGTGACTTTTCCAGCTGCTGGGGGATGCCTCCATCGCTCGAAAGGGATTGCGCAACCCCACTTTCCGCCTGGACCATGGGCTCCTCGATAGCCTGCCTTTCCGGCCCCGGGTGACGATTCAAGACAGTCTGAAGGGCCTTACCCTTCCTCAAAGTTGGCGTCTGCTCTCCCTCTGAGACAATCAACTTAGCGTTTGGGTCAGTAATCGATTCTGGTTCCTCGTCCTCCCCTTCCGAGGGATGTTCCTCAAATCGGTTCTCCAGAAAGTCCTGAGTGATAGAATCCGGACTGCTCCGACTACCAGTTTCCGCTGTCCGCTGCGTGACTGGGGCAATTGGAATACGAACACGCTTCATTGTAGCCGCTGATTCCATTAGGGAAGTCACTTCTCCATCTGGAGCCATTCGAGCATTCAGCGTTGCATAGCGACCATGGGGAGCTGAAGTTAGAGAGTAGTTGTTGATCGGTTGTCTCAGTCCGCCATAAGGTGGGCTTGGGATGCCTGGTGGAGAAACCTCCACAAAGTGCTCCATGGGTTGACGCTTGCGTTGCAGTGTTGCGGCAAGAATATCCAGATCATGGTAAGTATGCCTATCCTCAGCAAAGACGTAGGGCTGCCTGTGGTGAGCGGCGTGAGGGGAGTAGGGCTCATTGGTGGGCTCTGAGAGACCTCGGCAGTGAACCACGTGGGCGCTAGGACTTCCCACGACAGGTGTATAGACATAGGGGGGATGGATGTATCGGTAGGGACTGGCATTGGCGGCAGCCGCGGCATTCACGAAGCCTTGATTAGGTTTGAGGCTGACACATCTTCGCTGAAAAGTTGCCGAATCATAGTCACCGGGTTGGGCCATGTCCACGGAATGAACAGGGCCCATTGGGCCGACAAGAGTTCCGAATACCGTAGGTTGAACACTTACAGAGTTCTGTAAACCGTTGCGGGATACTGTTTGGGGGTAATTGAAGGCCGAACGCGTGATCATGTCGGGATATTCGGCAACATTTATAGGATCCTCGGGTCCACCGGGTCCTGTGATGTAGACGGATTCAAGGTTTTGCAGAACCGCTGCACTGGCACTCATTCCTCTTCGCAGACTGTAGTCTTGTACCGGGACATTGGCATCTTTGCTTTCTGCTTTCCGAACAAAGCCAAAATGTTACTAATGGAACTGCTGAAGTATGCTAAATGATTAGTGGATATAGTAACCTACCGATTGGGCTGAGAGCCAGAGTTTCAGAAGCTGGAGCCTCAGCCATATTTTGGTGCTCAAAATTGTTGTCGACAAAGACGATCTTGCCGGGAACCTGTGTTCCTTGTATCATCCGGTAGAGGGAAGTCTTCTCATTGTGTTCAAGCCCCTGAAACACATAAATATTACTAATGTTCATAAATTACGCTAAAATACATAATAATCGCATTGCCGAACTCATAAAGTGAATCTAGCAATAAATTCATCAATCCGTATTTAAACATTGAATCAGTGCGACCAAATTATTGCAAGAATTGATGCAAAGTATAATTTGATGTGACAAGTACATACTATGCTTTCATCGCAACGTCGACAATCTCCAAAATACTATGTTTAGCACTTTTGCTTGGATTAGAATCACATAGGTAGGTACCTCTTGGTGGAGACTCTTTTCGGGAACAGCGGTTATTTTAACTCATGCCATTTATACAACTGGGGCCTCATGCTTCAGTGTTGAAACGGTCCAAAGCCCAGTAATTGTTTAATAAGCTACTAGTTTTAGTTCAGGTAGACTTTATAAATCTGTGTTTTAAATTTAAAATATAATCTAAATCCGGATTGAAGTAAATAGACTAATCAGAGCTCTTTTGCCAAGTAATTTACATTAATCTCACACTACTGGCTTTATTGTAAATCATGTTTTAAATGTGCACTAGCATTGTTTCCTTCGTGACATAGATTGCCCACAGCATTGCACAAAGTGAAACGGCATAGACAGGCTACTGGCTCCGTGTGAGAATGCATACAGAGATTGCAACCCATAGATTCACCATCGAGAGAAAAATGGATAACAATAACAGCAAGACTTGCCTCATGCGCGGTTGGGTTCTCGTTTTTGTAGCTGCTTGAACCGTAGTCCAAGTTGGCCGGTGTTTCCACACCTGCTCAATGGGGGGAAAATAGCTTTTACATCGAATTGATGAAATGCTTCAGTTCGCTGACACCCTGCTTATTTCAGGTTATATCGCAAGTTATTTTGCGCCTTTCCAAATAATGAGACACTCAGATGACCCTTTTGCCCATCCATGCATGGTTCCAACCAACGAGAAGAATATGAACGTCATTTTAGTGGTTGAAATAAGATCAGTAAAGTTTAGACTTATTGGGAGATATTTTAAGGATTTTATTAACCATATTAGGCAGATTTTTAGGTCAATATATGGTTGAGGTTATTGCACATATATTTATTGCATTTAAAAATCCACTTTTGACTTGTCACAATTTGAACAATTAATGTCTTCTTCTTGCGCTTTATTGATGCATGTTTGACCAAGTAGAATTATTTTAAAGCCATTACATATACAGAGGTTTGACTAAATCAAAATTCGAGGAACCAAGCTCAAAACACAGATCTCTTTTTGTGAATCCTAAGCTTTTTTCGTTTGTAAAAGCAGCATTAAAAAGTTATCTAGGTTCGAACGCATATTTATAATACAAAAATAAGTAGCCAGTTTGTTGCAGAGAAGATATATTTATATCTGATAGTTGTTGGTGGAATTTAAAATTGGATAACATTTATTGGGTTTACTCAGTTTACTGGATTTTATTCATGTCTGAATAAATTCCGTAAATGATCATCAGATGTAACTGACTACCTTTTCTCTTATGTTTCCCTGCGAGTGAGAAGTAAATAGACTTTCTCTTCACCAGGAAGAAAAGAATCAGAGCTGCGCACAGGAACACCGCAAATATCACCGCTACGCAGATGATAACCGCTTCACTGACTGTTACTCCATTCCTTCGAAACGCCACACTTGGCTTCTCATAGTCTCCTCTCAAATACCGGTGCCTCTCCTCCCATTTGGCTCTCGAGGAGGTCCACTCGGGCGCATACCCTCCGAACTCTCCCCCGTCCCACACCTCCGGGTATCCCGCGGCTTCCTCGGGGTGCGAGGCCGACGCTCCGCCGTGTAGTCGAGTTGGGGGCTTATAGAGACTAGTGTCCTGAGTGGCTGGGAAGACGGCCCCTCCGGCTGTGCCGGACTTGCTCGAGGTGGGTCGTTCCATCAAAATGCGTAGCCGCGCGGGACTGGCACATCGAGGAGGAGTGCCCTGGTCGCAGGCGGAGAACTGGAGGAGGTAGCTGGAGGCCTCCTTTGAGACCGACTGGGGGGTTTTGAGAACCAGGGACCCGGAGGTGGGGTCGAGGTAAAAGATGTCATCAGAGTTGCCTCTGGTGATTGCGTACCGAATTTGACCGTTGGAGCCGGAATCTGGGTCATGAGCTTCAATGCGGATCAGCGGACGAGCCACCACGTTAGCTGCAGAGGTTGAATGCACATCCAGTTTTTTTATGGTGAAGATATGCTCAGTGGCCTATAAGTAATCAAGAAACCTTTGGATTCTAAGATCTGTTACATAACAAATCATAAGCTTTTGGCTGTCATTTGAATTATATACACTTTTCGCAAAGATAAGAAGGCTTATTTTTAATTTACTTTGAATTAATTTCATGGAATAACGTATTTTTAGGATGTGTAGAATGTTTTCACACACTGGGTGAGCCAGTATCACTTCATGGAAAAGCCAAAAACTCTTGTCAGCTTGTTTTTACTAGTGATCTGAACTGCTAATAATGTTGGTGTGGTTATGAGTACCCGGAATAATACGGTTTCGCTACCAGAGAGAAAAGAGGTGTGCGAATTGGAACGTTTATTAACAGCGTTTGATAATGACTATGCACTCCAGTGGCTTTATGAGGTAAGGGAACAGGGGCGAATTGACTCAGACCTGGTTTGGTGACAGGGTAATCCGGTAACCAGGCTTAGGAACGGCTTTGTGTGAGCCTGAGAAAATGATATTTATTAGGTTGTCTAGACCGCCAATATGGCTTCATGCAGCCACAATGTATTATGTATGACATGTCGCTGTTTAGAAATACAAAGCCTAGTATATCGACAAAAGAATATACTGGGTAATTCTTGATGGAGGTGCAAAGTCAACTTACACCACATTCCGGATGATGAGATTTTCAAATTCAATGCCAACACCCAGTATTTCAAAAACTCAGATGATTCATTACCAGTACTATCATACTTTAACCTTAATCGATTTAAAAAACTGACTGGCAGAAATCTGCGCTCTTCTATGGAACCCCTCCTTCCCACTTCTTTGTGAGCTCATCAAATACCCTTCGGTTATGGAAAAATAATCAACTCTCTCTAGTAGGGTCTGGAGTGCAGTCATTCTGTAAAATAACCCCTTAACATGATGCAATATCATAGTTACCGAAAATTAATTTTATGCCTTATTTAGTGGGGGTTAGAACAAGTTTCCTACCATTTGTCTTGAAGAGCCGTATCAACGAGAAATAACACACGAATGTGAACTTTAACCTGTTTGCACAAGAAACCTAAAATTGATGTGTCACGGAATCTTCTTCTAACAGTTTGCACCATCTAAGATGAAATTCTGCTTTGGTTAAAACAACAAGCTATAGAGCTTCTGGACTAAAAAGTGTTTCCTTAATTTACCTAAAGAAAGTAACTATCAGCGTAGTAAAAGGTCAATACAATGGCAGCGTGGATCACGAACACCCCGCAGTAGTGCATCGAATGTTTTGATGTAATTTTATGCGATAGTATGCATGATTCTAGGTAAAGATAATGGATAGGGATGAAGGTTTGATCAAGCCTCTAGTCAATAGGTTCTTGCTAAGTGAGTAGTGTACTGGGTCAGGGTATTAATGAGACCTTTAAAGGCTCTCGTGGTCTTTGGATTCCCGATAAGGGGTGATGATATGGCTACTGTTGATGGTCTAGTAATTACACATCATAGTGTGCTTTATTCACTGGCCTGACGACAATTGATGCCCCTGCGAACGACATTCTGCAAGGAAAACTATTTCGATTGAAAATAGCTTCCGATTCTTGCTTGAAACACTTTCTTTTCCGCTAAGGGAGAGGATGAACACTTGGGCGTATAAGCGTTTACCGGATGAAAGGAGCTTTTATAAGTAGTTTATTTCTACAGATTTCTTTTGTTGGCCTCTGCAAGAGCGTGGAGCGAAAGACCACGCTCTGGCACCCGAGCTAGAGTTTGTTAATCGTCACAATGTCTAGAGGCTATCCGTTAATTTTGCACTATGCCAATGACTCTTTTGCCGGAGACTGTGCAGAACTCATTAGTGTATTGGCTATTATGGAATCACGTGCGCCACTTTAGGACTTGGGTAAACACGATCTTAACAAGCTTCTGTCAGGGCGTCATAAGAATTCTATGCAAGAGGTAGAGTGATACTATTGTTTAGTCTAATTGTACAATAACTGCAGTACAGTTCGAGCAAGTATCTATTTCATTCTAGTGTCTACGATGAACCGTTTTTAATGGGAACAATTGATTAGGTGTCATGCAGTGCTGGAGTTTACATGGCTCTGCTACAGCCCTTTGCCAAGCCTGTCAAATGCTACTGATCAGTTCGCCCTTTGCCTCAACCTAGTGGACTGTCTCGATATCCTAAAGGTCACTCGGTCTCGCCCAGTCGAAATATCGGAGTCCTGACCTATTCCAGTGCTACAGAAACACCCCCCCCTTCCATGTTTTAACAGTGTCAGGGGGCCTTTTAAGGTTTAGGTAATAAAAGTCATCCAAAAGTGCATAGACAGATGAAATACTGCTGGTGCCATGTTAACAGTACGTGATAATTGCATTTGCAATTATTTAGGGGCAAGCACAACTTCTAGGAATTAATTTGATCAATCACTAAGTAACCACCATAATGAGGCAAAGGTATTGCCGAAGTGAGAACTTTAAAATGCCCACTTAACTAGAATTTTAGTTCATTCTAAAATGTAGAAATGCGTCTTTTACAACGCACCTACCGTGGCCCTTCATTAACACACCACTGAGCAATGGTTCTGAATGCTCTTCTAGGTTGGCTATTTTTCGATACAATGGAAGCAATGCACCTTGGCAACTCGAAAGCTACGGAATACCTCGACCGCCTTTATCCCTTACGTTAACTCAGCTCTTCACGTTCTTCAATATGTTGGCTAAGCAAAGACTTCCGACGGCAACTCACCTGAATCCACTGGTCAGACACTGAACCCCAGTTGAACAATTCGGTTACTTGTGCATCGCTCCCGGAATGATTCACTTTGTCTAGACAACTTTCCGAAGTATCCACAAATCACCACTTTGTATTGTATGTGCTACTTTGTAACTCAACCATCGTAGCTAGCTCACAACTCGATGCCTATTTCAACGCTTTACTTAACTAGCTTTAGCTAGCCGGTAGAAACAGCCTGTTAAACCCACACTACCATTCACAATCACTACTTAATTTACTGCGGAGAAGACTGTTTTGGCACATTTAACAGTTTTCATCCTTCGGGCTGACAAAGGCAACGCAATTTAGCACTCAGGGAACGAACCTACCGCCAATTGACTTTGTTATTGTTGCCGGTAAGAGCCTCAAAATAGTACCAGAACTAGCATTCGATGAGCTCAAAACACCCATTTCTTTAGTCAGAAAGGTTGGAGATGTCGGCTAATCATTCGCCACACCTCTAATCTCCCAAAATTGATTCACACAAAACTTGTTGTTAGCCCAGAATCATTGGTGATTAAGTGTCTCAACAGAATTCGTTGAAATTAATAGCCTAACCAGCCTATTCCCGGATCTGCACGAAACTGAAGGAAGACGGGTTTGCTTACAGTTGACATCGTGGGAGCCGGAAAGAGTGGTGGGTAGACTGACGGCGACGACAGGAATCCGTTCGACGGGGTCGGGCGCGGGTGGCGGGTCGAGGGAGGGAGGAGGCGGAGGGGGTGAGAGCGTCTCCGCTTCGAAGAAGCTCCCATCTTCCACCGATGCCTTGGAATCCGGCATTTCTAGGGCCGGTCTGATGAACACTGGGTCGTTGTCGTTTTCATCCTATCAATCCATCATCAAAACACAGGGAGGGGATAGAGGCCAAGTAATGTCTTTCATTCTGTCATCAACCATCCTCTTCGCCAGTCAGCTTCTCATTACTCTTTCATTCTGAGTGAACTACCAACAAAAATCTCCATACTTGGATCTGACAGGTAGTCTTTTCCCATGAGTCCGTGCTGGAAGTTTCTGCAGAAGTCTTACTCCAAAAACTATTAGTCCCAGGAATTTTTTTGGAGAAGGAAACAGTACAGTGCAGTAGATATTTTTTTTCTTTAAGATAAAACATTAAGACAACTGTTTGGTTACGAGTAAACGGTTGCCCTTATGGTCAAATCCATGAAATATTGTCGGCACAAGTGAGATAAAATGCTGCCATTAGAAAGGCAACATGTTTCTCAACATCAGCTTACAAAATGCTCATACTCTGGAGTGTAGGATGCTTTTTTCTTTCAATGTTAAACACTTTTTTGAATTTATTACAGTTCAAAAACGGATAGCCTATTTTAGGACAATTTAAAAGTGACCCAGCTAAGACCAATCGAATGCACTCCAGCTTTACTCTCAATGAATAATCAATGTTGCTTTGATGAACGGGGAATTGTAAGTGGATTTGAACCAGATTAAACTTCTCTATCCCTGAAAATCTTAGAGAAAAACTCTCACGGTTTTGTTCATTCACTTTCATGTTTACGTCAAAAGATACACAAGAAACCAAACACCATTTTCATCACGCGTGGAGGTACATGTTTAGTATTGCACTGAATTACGATATTTACTGCTTCTCTAACGCTCAATAGGAAGCATAGCCCAGTGTTAGCCAGATGTGATCTCTTGTTGTTCAAGTTGAAGGAAACAGAATTCACTCCAGAAACCTGAGAGGTGTTTAGTGGGGTTATTTCTCTCTGAGGAGAGGAATTGAGCCGCCAGGCCTTTCAAGTGGTTCACAGCGTAAGGCACATTATGTGAACAGTTGTAAACACGGCTGTGACCAGCGGCAAATCTGTCTTTCCTCTCTAAGAGCAGGCAAGATGTTTTCCTATGGGAACATTGGGTACCACATTCAAACGAGCTTTGGTTTTGCGCTCGTTTGTAGTGTGCTTACTTATACCAAAACAGCCGGTTTGTGAAATGACTGAATTTATCGCTTCTTCTTCGCACACCACATCCTACTCGTCCTCTCAACTTAACTTGCAAATTACATTTGGTATGGAATTAAAGGCTTGGCTATAGGAGCCTTCTAATTGTCAGCTATAAATAACCGAACAATGCCAGGAAGCTACTCCGCAACAGGACGTCTCTCTTAGCTCCTAGCAGGTGGAAACACCGTGCCCAGACTACGTCCACCAGCATACTAGGTTAACAAGTTTTCTAATTCAATAGAAGACCTTGCCACTGCTCACTGAATAAATATTTCAGGTATCCAGTAACACTCCTTCCCAAGCTCCTCAAAAGTGGAGCTCCTCTCCCTTGTGTCTACTCTTTTTCATCAAAACTCTGAATGTCGTACATAACTTCATCCGTCAATCCTAATTTGTTTTCAGTTTGACCTAAATTACATTCCCAATTAATTCCCCATTCCTCTGTGATGATTAAAGGATTTGAAACTTAACAAACTTCAAAATAAGAGGGAAAAGAATCTGCAACTTTCGAGTGGACGCTGCAATACATTTATAAAACAAAGCATCAGATTGTCAGGAAACCAACTAGGACTAAAATTAGTGAATTTTTTTAGCTTTCAATTGATATGTCCATGTGCACTTTATAAAAAACGTTGCGAACGAACTTGCGCTTGTTATTTTGACATTCGAAACAGACTTGCTGGAATGTGTGTAGGTGCTGGTTGAACATTTATTGCAGCCAAAACTCCGCTTGTGTTCAACGAAGCCACTAAGCTGTCACTGCCTTCATGCTACTTGCTTGGTCCGTTCCTGGTTATCTCACAAATTTCAATAAATTGTGTAATCTCTTTGACTATTGATTTGAGATTTCCCAGATTTGGAGTCCATCTTTACCCTGGCCTCTGGCAAGAGTTCATTTTTTCATTCTTGCAATTGGTTAAGTAGCGCGTTTGTTGAAATTCACCCGCAATTTTGAAGCCTTTTGGTGTTTTTGTGCGAGTGTGCCTTTCTTTTTCATCACGAACTGTAAGTCCGCAAACGAGATGAGAGAGAGGGTGGATGATTCATGGGCAGTCGCAAATTACCAGATGTCCACGCTGTTATGTGCAGCACAGGTTGTGCGCGACCCGATTTTCAACCACTCTTCCTACGCACCCTCCCACCCAGCTACTCCTCGAGGTGCACCCAGCTCCACCAACTCCACCAGCTCCGCTTTGGGTGAGCGTCGTCTTGTTTCTTCGAGACAGATGCCCAAGCACCACTTGAGACGAAATTTGCAGCTGTGCTCACACTGACTGACTGGCCTAGGCACTCGAAACATAAGCTGGGTTTTTATAGTGTCATTACGGCATTATTAGGAATCATGCTGGCTCCAACTTCTGGGACTCTGTCTGTTTAAAATGGAGTGAATAGTGGTTTCGTGGCTTTAGATGATTTCATTACCACTATGTGATTGTTATTTTAATGGCTTATTTTAGATATCGTCAAAAATTCCTTAACATTTTCCAGTATACAATGAAACAAATATGGGTCTCCAGACAAAAACAATATCCCAGGGGTTTCTACTTCAAAAATGCCTAATTATGGCGGAATAAGCGACCAAATTGTTTTAGGTAAGTAAATAAATACTTCTTTTCGTTGTCAGACACGATGCTGTTCATTAGTCCCGAACTAAGTCTTCAGCCACTGTTGCAGTTAAATGATACCGAACCTCTGCTTGTCTATGATCTATATGCGAAGTGACAATGCTTTAAACGTCGGTAAGAGATACTCCTATAATAAAAATTGAAGTCTTCCTTGCTTTTAAGTTAATGTCTCCACACCATACCTTGGTGAGGAATCTTAAAACAATTTCACAAAAACCTTGCAAGTGCGTTATATTACGTTATATCAATAGCCTCAGCCGTACGAAAAAGGCACTCACCTCAACAAGAACAGTGACAAGTGCCGTCGATGTTCGCGAAACCCCATCAACAGGTCCCTTGTCCACAGCGATCACACTGAAGGTGTAGTTCCCATGCACTTCTCTGTCCAACGGCCCAGATGTTCTTAATTGTCCTGACGCTGCATGAATCGTGAACGCATTTTCAACATAGGCCGGCGTTCCAGGAGCAAAATGGATGGTTACCCCACGCGGTGGCCTTGAACCCTCAACTGAGCTAACATTACTGATAGATCCAATGGCTCCCCAGAAGCTCACATCGGGATCAATTGCACCGAACCGACCAACCAGGGTGTAGGTGGGAAGGTTCTCTTTGATGAAGAACTGATAAGAGTCAACAGACGAAGGCTCATCCAATATGCTTGGTGCGTATAACTGCTGACTGTGCTGTTCGCTATTTATAACCTGGTGGAACACTGGCGACCAGTCATTCATGTCAAATATTTGGACGAATACACTGGCCGTGCCTGTGTGGGACACAGCAGTGGGATCTGAAGGCTGATCTACTGCGATGACCTTAAGTTTGATCAATTTCTCCTTTTCTGCGTCGAAGGATCTAAGGGCAAATAGCTCCCCTGTGATTGAATCGATTCGAAAGACATCAGAAGCTTGCGAGGAGGCGATTTCTTGGTCGTAGTCACTAAGGGGGAAAAGAGACGGCCGTAACTTAGGCTGCTCCACCTCCATCCAGGGCAGCAGGCCGTACACAATCTTCGCATTATCCCCCTCGTCCTTATCATACGCGATCACTCGTCCAATTCTATAACCAGGAGCAGTTTCATTGGAACCACTGATGAGAGGAAGCGAGGGAACTTTAACATTCTCATTCACAGAGAAGTAAAAGACGGGCCAAAGAAATGTAGGCGTCTCATCGTTCACATCCAGAACGCGAATATTGATTAGCTTATCGGCGGTATTGTTTGCCTCATCGACACAGTGGATTCGAACCTGAAGCATCTTAGTGCTTTCTCGGTCAATGGGTTCTTCTAAACTGAGAAGGAAATCGTTGTTATTGGGAGCCATACTTCCAACTCCACTGGACTGGCCGTGACTCATCGCCGACACGCGTTTGAGGGAAAGATTTTCGTTTTCGGGAACACTGCATTCAACACGATCTCGACCGTCAAAATCGGGATCGCGGGCTTGAATGTAGGCCAGACGAACTGGAACGGTCGAATTCTCCGCTATGACACCTGAAAATAAATATACACATTACATACAAGTTTAAAAACCTTGGATTCTGAATCACAATAACATTGTTGTTGGCCCAAAACCAAATATTTGTGACATTTCAACCACGAAAATTTTAAAACAAAAAACAACTGAGGTAGTTTTAATTGGTAATTCAGGTTCCTTTTTTTTCCAAATTCATTCAGCGTACTCACCACTGCTCACCACTGCATAAATCGATACACATAGAGCCTTGTTTATTTATTTCAAGTATAAAAAGCAAATGCATGCCTTTTTCAAGCTACTCCGTTCGCCCTTTGATTGCCATAAACAAACCGAAGTTGTACAGAATTGGGTGTTTGCTATATTGGAGAACTTTGGTACCTTAGAGCATTTTCAAGTATGAATCAAGTATGATTCAGAGCGTGTTCAGAATTAATTCCCTCTAATTTTGCTACGGGCACGGCAATTTATCACGTAGATGTATTGTGAGTACAAGATGAAAACTTTCAACTCTGAACTAGGTGATTCATGAATGTCATCCAGACAAATTTCGAATTTTTTGCTCAGAGTTTCATCTTACGGGTACAAAAGGCTAATTATGATAGAACTCACCTGAAATAAAATTCTTAGTCATCCTCCGAATCTCAACAGTAAAATATTAAGAATTTATCATGTGTAGTTAAAAGTTGGATAAAACAACTCTCATGGCGTTTCCAAGTCCCTATAATTAGCTTCGAAATTAAGGATCTGACAATTAGCTTTATGTGATATTTAGGTAATGGAAAGGAAGTTAGTGTCAAGCTTATCCGATTTTTACGGAGGATTCCTTCGACAAGGAATCGACCACAGATCAGTGTGAAAAGCCTAACAGAGCTTCAACAATGCTTTCGAGGCCAAAAATATCCATGAAAGAAATCGATTCCGCTGACGCCTTCCCATAACTTTTTGATGGGATTCACTTCGGTATTAGCTTATTTATACTTTGAGATTTTGATCGTTAATCAGTATAATTGCAATTTTGAAAATACAAATTAAGTTAAAATTGAACTGCAGAGGTATAAACATGTTTTGTCGCAGAATAATATTTTGCGTAGGGATCGCTACTATTGTGCGTTTTCGAAGCGACCGAATGATGAAATCTCTGGTGAAAATACCATTTTCGAAATCCTTCACATTTTGGGGTTATTTTCGAATTCGATTAATATCCAGATTGCTATAATATAATGCCGGTTTTAGTGGAGATTCAATAGAAAAAGTAGTACTATAATATTATAACTAATAATCCATTATCGTGGAACATCCAAAATTGTTGGCAGGCATCAAGAGACACAGACGCTGCTAACAAGAGTGAGAGTTCAGGATAAAATGCACAACCTACCGGCCTCCCCATGCTTCACCAGTTCCGGGGATCCCAAAAACTTCGAGGTGACGATCGGTCTTTCATCATTTTCGTCGATAATGGGCACCACTACCAGAGCAGTGCCCGTTTTTTCATACGGCGATGGAGCGGAATCGGTTGCCTTAACGAAGAAGGCAAACTGTTTCCCCTTTGTGGGTGGCGCCTCTCTCAACGCCGTGGTTGAGCTGGCCATTTGAGCCGCTTCCAAGGTCTCGTAATCCAGCCAGTGCCTGAGGATTATCCTTCCATCTGGATGCACTGAGAATATTTCCTCAATCATTCGATTGGAACTGGGTACCATGGAGTAAGTGAGACGGGAATTCCGTTCTGATGCATCCCCATCCACAGCGGTAACGTTGAGGATGACTTTTCCGGGGTGGGTTCGTTCCGAGATACCTCGGCCTTCGGGAGGCGTGAAAATCTGTTGGGTGAAAACTGGGGCTTCGTCGTTTACGTCAATTACGTTGACGCGCAAATGCGCCCTTCCCACGTTAGGCGGTTCGCCGGCGTCCGTAGCTATCAGAAGAAGGTCATAGAAAGCTCGTTTCTCATAATCGATGGGCTGAAAGGGGGTTAACTGGAGCATTCCACTAACTGGGCCGCTGACTGTGAAGGGTGACGGTCTACGGTCAAGTTCAGCCTTCTCTCCTCCAGTGGTATTTCGGTAATTCTCCAATCGGTATGAAATCTCGCCATTTCTACCCGAGTCGGGGTCATAGGCTGCTGGGACCTGCACCTTGTTCCCCATGCCCTGCTCCAGAATGGACGCTTCTAGAATTGGGAGGCCATCCATTTGTTTAGTGGCAGAGCTCCAGGACGGCGCATTGTCGTTAACATCCTCGATTACCAGTTTGATTGGGATGGTGCGAACCGAGACCTCTTGGTTAATATCTATCCGAATCGTGGCGAGGATACTGATCTGTTTGTTGCACGACTCATCGGGATCTAGAAAGGAGAGAGATATGCCTGAGGATTGGGGACACAGAGCCTCTCTATCAATCCGGCCGTTTATGAACAGGTGGCCGGTTTGAGACTCGATCCTGAGCAGGCGTGTGAGCATCTCATGGGAATCGAGGAGCTGATAGGTCGTCTGCAGACCGGATCCAATGACGTTTTGGAGGTATTCGGCCGCACCAAGCACCTCAGTTCCGTTCGGAGACTCTTCGATGATCCGAAAAGTTGACTGATGAGAGTCGCTGAAGGCTAGAATTCTTGAGGATATCACTATGATGGTTGACAATAAACCGAATGTGTTGAAGAACTTCACCTAAAAAGGGAAACAAAAATTTTACTGTGGAGTGCATTCAAACGATGTGTGTTTATCATACATGACTCCCAGCCCATCGTTTGACTAGCTTGGGTTGCTAAGTACCAAAACAGCTAAATACTCGAGTTGTACCGATACCGCATCTGACACCTTCAATGGACAAGGCTCTGGCTCTGCACCTACTAGCTATGCAGAGTAAGGACCTCTTCTAACTTTATGGATATTTTTCAATTCATTCTCTGCTTTTCAGGGCTAAAAGTTGGTAGGGATAACTGTACTGTCTAAGACTGGTGGATTGGCGATTTGCATTGAAACAAATCGGACTTTCGATACAACCATAATAAAACTGTCTTGAGCCCATTAAATTTGTCCTCCCTGTTTGCCTTTGTATTAAAAAAAGTCAAAGGCTTTGATACCACAGATTAGAGGTGTTCTAGCAAATCACAGAAACACCGACATCGTCTTGTCAAAATACATATTGTAGTTACTTTGGATTAAAATATATTTTTTATCCTTTCGTTTGGCAAATCTAGGCTATCTTATGAACGATTTAATGGTGATGTAACTTGAAACTTATTAAATGTCCATGATTAAATAAAACCAGTGAGTAACTATTTATTTACATCCTTGCAGTGATAACTATAAGCTCCAAAACTTATCCTATAATATGGTTCAAACAAATCCACTTAAGGCGTACTGTGTGCGTTTTTTTAAAAATAGAAAAAGCTTATAACCATTAATGCCGTCGTCCCTTAAGTAGAAAATGGTTCCCACATGTTTTGATGATTCTTCGGAATCTTACATCAACATTTTATTAAGAAATTTATTGGTGTCTAAGCTCTAATTAAAGGAAACGAGGGCCTTCATGCCAACCATGGCCTAGCTACTTGTCACCGATCGACTGTGTGAATGCAAAAACATGGATTGGTACAGTGTGCTTTTTATGCAAAATCCCACTGTGAAAGTCAGTAACTTGTACCCTTCCCGCAAATGGCATGAGATATCACTTAATTACTTTAAATCATCCGATATCGAAGCCGAGCGAATTCGATCCTGGCTCGAATAACGATTGCTTAGTGGCTGACGGTAATGTAGGCGGTCTATGTGTTGTGTGTCTTGTGTGCGGCAGTGCATTGTGAATCCGTTTATCCGTGGCTTGAGTAAACACTCGTCGAGTAGACTTAACAAGCCTGTGGGGAACAGGGTGGTGTTGAATGGGGTAGGCGGTGCTTACTGATGGAAAACATTGTAATTTATGCCGCCGCTAGCTTGAACACGGCAATTGCTCATCTTGATCACACAGTGTTTGCACCCTTGGCGTAAATGTAAGTTGTTGCATCTGTACTTGTATCAGGGACCCTTAAGTTCATTCGAAAGTCAGTTTATCGATACATGACAACGAGTATATGATAAGTAGAAAGCAAAGAGTGAATGTAGAAGAAACTTCAAACAATTCACTAGATTGACAGTTAAATTAACTGGAAGAGAGGGCCACACTCTAGAACTTTGAACTACGATTCGTTGATTTCCCATTAAACCATGGTAGACAACATTGATGTCATTTTTAAATGCTGTGGTAGAATCGCAAATTAAAATTCCACCCATATTTCCCTATCTCTGGAAATAATCGGTCAATGAACGGGACTCTATGCAGAGAGCGTTTGTGCCCTCGGATCCCTAACCTTCTGCCACCATACCTATACAATCGGACCATGACAACACATTTAAGTTCGCGTTGTGCGTTTTCTGTGTTCTCCAAGAAAATTTTAGGATAATTCAAAGGGTGAATGTTCATATCTAGGTCCAAGTATACTAGATATCCCATCTTTCATGCTTCAGTCGAGCCTTGAATATTAGAATGAAGATACTCAGGCAGTCACTTACCTTCATCTTTTGTTCAGAGTAGAAGGGTATTGGTGGAGATGATGACGGTACAGCTACTGCTTAACGGAACGTCATCAGCTGAAGGGAGACGCTACGTTTTTTAGGAGGAGAGATGGAGAATGGCAGGGTTTTCAGTTGAAACCAGCACCGTCACCACCGCAACAACGCGCTCTCAATGTGTGTGCGTTCGTTTGTGCCAAGTTTGCACAAAATCACGATCGTACGCGAGCACCTACGCACGCGCTCGCATGTACAAAGGTCTTAGCAGCCAATGGTGGAGCTTGCGGATTTACACCTGTGGCGGACGTGTGGTTGGCTGTCATCAGCAAACCTATGGGTGCTAACGCCTGGCGAGTTGCCACAAGCCTCATCATCAGCATCAGCTGGGCGCCCCAGACACGCAGTACTTCACTGATGATGTGTAATGGATGAATGTCTTACAGTGTAATGACAAGCCCAACCCAGAGTCATTAGCTTGACGAATGTCCAGTGAGGTTATCCTAGCCACTGGAGCTTGATGATTTTGACGAAGTCGCAATGAGGTGAAAAGATCGGCCAGAAGTCCGTATTTAGCCCAAAGATTAGATTTGAAATCCTGAAGGCTACGAATGTAAGGTTAACTTCTTAAATGGTCCTAATGGGACTTCACCCCCTCCCCCAGAATGGCTTTGAGGAGAAATGAAGGGGTTACTTAAAACTAAACCTATCTTTATTAACCGCAAAGTGCCGTTTTGTTTTTGCCAACACGCTATCAAAAACAATACACTTATCTACGGCAAGTTCATGAAACGATTAATTAAATAGATTAAATAGTGACGGAAATGTAAAGAAGTCGTCGGCAATGAACCGCCTATTGTAGATCGAAGATTCCCGCTCACTTCCGCCAGGCATTAATTGAATTTGGTTTTACTTGGCTCGCAGGTTTACTAGAGCTAATTGTTTATATTCACGCTAAGGACTCCATTTGGGCCATATTATTTATACGCTATCATTTAGTGAAAATGTGCGCTTTTGATGTGCGCAAGAGCCCTGGTGACACTTTTTATAGTAAGTCATGAATATCCTCGTACATCGTAAGTATCATGACACTTCTGTCCCTGGCTATGGTGCGTGGTCGCCCTTGATCCGAATCTGGCAAACTTTTACCATTTGTGTTTGATTAAGATTACTAAGTCCATTGGCATAAGATTAAACAAAATCGTCAGAGAAAGAAACCACATTTTCAATATGAAGCCATTTTAGGCTATAATATACCACATTAGCTTTTGCCTCAAACTTTGTTTACTCACTAAAATATCGTGCGGTAAATCAACGCTATTGCTGCAAGCGGAACAGCCTCTCATTTCCGATTGTCTTACATCGATTTGGGATAAGATTCCTAGAGTAGGAAATCCCTTACACTCTTATACAATTCACCTTCTCCATTACAGTAAAAGAGCGAAGATTAGAGACCGTGTGTCAGGAGTCTCCAGAGGGAATTTGGAAAACGTATTCATGGAAAAGGGGGCACGAAAATCGGTAGATACCAGACCCCAGTTCAGCTTTAGCCCGGATCAAGAAAAGGCTAGCAAATGAGGCATACTAGTTAGGATGATCAGCTCTCACGGACTGTACTAATTTTGTCTCGGGTCCTGATAGATGATGACGCAAAAATGAGACCGAAAAAGAACTAGTTACTTACAGGATATTTGGGCTGGTATAACTGATGTCTTGGTCATCAGCATGCAGCGTTGGAAAGCATCGTGAACGTGATGGTTCCACCGATTCACCCGTGATAGACGATCTTTCAACTTTACATAAAGCAAAATCAGCGCATGAAGGAAACTGGTTAAATTTGTGAAATTATTAAATTCATGATCAATATTTGGTTATATATCTCAAAAGTTAAGGAATTCAACGAATGACTAATTATTGAAAGAAATGATGCTAGAGTAACGGGTCAGATTTAGATTTTTTTTGAAAGAAGAGTCCGAGACTGAAGTTCGATGAAACCAACTACAACCACAGATTCATATGGCAGAGGACTGGTTCCAATATCTAACGACCGTATCTTGAGGAAGGAGAGGAGTAATACAGAACATAATGTGCAAATGTGGAAAGTTGACACTCATCCTACTTTTGGACTCATTCTGCACCAAATTACTAAACTTGTCTACCAAACTACGCACTTTATCCACCATCATCTTCCTACTTCCCCAAAGTTCAAGATACCTGTTAAGGCTGGATAAATCGGCACGCTTTGTTATCGACTTGCAACGGTTAGAAGGGGATTTTGATTCATCATACCGATCTACCGCCTACACACCAGGGCTCAAACCTTTCTAACGCCCCTCCCTCCTCATCTCGCCTTCTTATTTACATGTTTAGCCTTAATTATCATCTGTGAACTCGTTTAGGTGTTTAAAAACACGGTTATACCGATCATATACACTTGATCCCCGATTAGCAGTAACCGTTTGGCTCTTTAAAGGTCTGGCATTTAACCAGGCTCGTATGTGGTCTGGCGCATGTGCTCTCGCAACCTCCCCACAGGCCTCTTCTTACATTTGCCCACTTCAACCACAATTAGGCAGGAGGAATCATTTGTCGGATGGGAAAAAAGGGAAAAGTGGGGAGGAGGGAAGCCAGTCTCTCATCCCCCCTACACGCTGGCTCCAAAAGGAAATGCTAATCGAACAATGCTCGTAGCAGGAATAGTCGAACTGCCACTGTTTGGTTTTCCAAATAGGTTGTTTTTATGGCTGCTACGCACCAAAGGTCTATTTTCCAGTTCAAAAAGAAGTGGACAGTGGCCTGTTTAGGGGTTTAACGGGCCTAATGAAGTAGAATAATAGTTGAGTATTTCGGATTATCGATTTTCCGTTGCAAATCAAAACACTGACCAAAAAGAAGACGAATAATGAAAATTTAAGGACTTTAAAGACAAATATTCAATGAGAGATATTCTTGCTTACCGACGCGCAGTGGTCCGATACTAGCCATCTTCAACAATGCATCTCCCTGAATTTTGAACGTGCATTCAAAATTATGGGCAGAGTTACGTATTCAAACCGACATTTTGGAAGCTGAATAAGGAAAGAACTTTCAGACTGATTCACCATCTGGTCTGTCTTGCCATTTATTGTTGATTATGAATGTGTACCCTAACGTATTTGTTACTTACAACTATTTCGATCACCTCCTTTTATCTCTTTTACTTAGGATACGCAGTCTTCATATCACAATATAAATTTCAGGACGTATTGGGTCGTTGTTTCCTCACTAACATTCACGTGCATTCTTAAAAAATCAGAACTCATAAAGTGTAATAATTGCATTCCTTAAATAAGGGATCCAATAATTCTTTCGATATATTTGAAAGAATTTCAAAAATTATATTTTTGTCGTTTCCGATATGCGCAAAGATGTCCATGTCATCATTTCACTGCGTCTAGCGTTTATTTCAAACTCACACTAATCAATCCCAAATTCATTTTTGATTATATCTTTTGCAACTCATATCATTAAACACTTGTGTACTTCATTGAAACGCTCGCGGTCACAGGACCCTGGCACTTGCCTCTACTGTAGTACAATAAATACTAGTTTTTGTCACTTATAAGTCTCTTTCCACAGCTAACGATTAGTGTTGCTCGTCGAGGAATAAATCACAATTAGTACATCGTGCGTCCACTGTTAGCTCTCATTCCAAGTGCATGAGTGTTCACATTTCAGACTCAATGATTGATAGCCTTTACGAATGGAGAAAATTAATGGAAACCCCAAATCAGACACACTGTCCCCCCCCCGCCCCGCGATCGATGGTTGATGCGCTTGCCAAACATGTGGGGCACATGTATCAGGCATGCAAGCTGAATGCCGATTACCCCAGCAAGTGATATAGCTCCTGAAAATGTCACCTTCATACTGTGCGAAAAGAGCTGAACATATATCAGTGAATTGTTGAAGTCCATTTGAATAAACATCGAATATGCGGGGTGTTTAGAGTCAGTTTTATGGACCAGTATTTGAGGTTTCTTGATATCTTAAAGGTGTTCAAGCACACTGACAACAGTGCTGACAACGAGGATGGTTGATGTCTGAGACCTAACGGATTCACTATGAAAGGAACAAACTTGAATTATGGTGAATATTCAAACCGGCCATCAAAATAAGAGGATTATGGTAGCTGCTCACAGTTTCCCCATGAACTCTGCTGCATAAACCGGAGAATTGCAATGGAGACCACGAGGTGGCTTTCCTAAAGGCTTAGGTTGAATTCAAATTACTACCCTAGGTCCTGTGGAAAGCCTCACTGAGGCTGTAATCGACGCAGCAAATGGAAGCGGTTATTCTGCATGTAACCTGGCGACAGGGTGGATCCATGTTCAACAGTATTTCTTAAAGATGGTCAAGTTAATTACGAACACCACGTATCCTCGCTAATTTGCCTTTGTTGAAAGAAAAAAATAAGATTCAGGAGCGACTATCCCATCTGGGAGCCCGAGTGGTCGAGGTGAAAACTTCATAAAACTTGTTGTGAAAAGCGAAATCATAGGAAAACGTGAAAGCATCATAATAGATGTCATTATATCCGAAAGCCTGACAATTCTATGTAAAAGGGGAAGAGAAGAAAATAATATTAATAGTAATAATAATAATGTAGAAAGGAGCAAGGCGCTTCTTCCACAGTGGCTAGGTTATGGTTGTGACCTGACAACTGCGAGGTGCGTAAGCCTCTTGAGGAGCAGCACAGAGACGTGTCTCCGTGTTTGATGGTTTCGTGCACAAGGGTGCGCAAATGGGACTACAAGTGGGAATTAGCTCACGTCGTGTGTACACGTGATGCGTGCGTGTACTAACGATTAATTGTCATTTTGAAAAATGAGAGTACCCTGCTGTTTTCGTATCTGGCAGCCCAAAGCAAGCCTAAGTGTATGTATGAGCTTGGGGCTGCTACCATCGCATTCCGTTTCAGTGTATCGATCTTTGGTTCTCTTATATGAATTTAAATTGTTTCGTTTTTATTTAGCTCCGAATTCACGTTTCTCAATATCCCAAAACTGTCTTACAAAGTTTACGAAACTACGTTGGACTTTAGTTTTGAAAATCTGAGTAATGTGACAGTGCCCTAGAAATAGTGCCACTCGACTTACCGAAAAACAATTAGTTATTGGAAATTGACAACTAAAAAACAGTGTTGCTTCGGGGAAATCCTCGTTTGTGTCAATGTATGAGATAGTTCTGACACGGTACTCCACCTAATCATAGGATGAGAACTGATCACGGAAGTGCATACATCCAGTCCATAAACACTTTGGATACGAAGCTGCAATTATTGAATTGCTACACAGAGTAGAAATGAGGTTTTAAAAAGCTGGATTTATGGTAGACTGAGTAAGGCTGATAAGTTTCCGGTGATGAGCACTGGGGCTATGATGCATTTCCCCGTTCAAACCAATCATGGCTTGAACTGTGATAGCTTAAAAAGGTTAGCTGTATCCCATGCGCATACAAATTTGTCATCCTCTGGACACGTAAATTAGCCTTGGCAGTTTCCCAAAGTTTATCCACATCACATCTAAAGGTCACATCGAAGACTCGCAGGCTGGAGTGATCAAATTACGAACTGCAAAAACCCTTACAGATGGATTCTTCGCCCCATTGCGATGGTCAGAAACTGAAGCAGTAACGAGTTTAGTCATTAGCAGCTATGGAAAGGTATATCATTTTTTGTGAAATGTCTGGATAAAATATCTGAGTCTTTATTGATTCTAGAATATGACTGAAGGGGCTGTCTAGGCACACTTGAGGAGGTATTTGATGGCAGGGCTGGTGTATAGAAGACGCAGTTGATTCACAAAGCATAGGTAAGATTTTCAAATACAAGTCGCAATTTATAGGCATCGCTAATAAGGGGTCTCCACGAAAACTAGAGTGTGAAGATAAGGCTGCAAATTGGCAAATTTTTAAGGAAAATTACGTCCATTCTTCAGAAGCCGAGATAGAGACGTTACCGGACGACTAATGGGTGTTCTTTCAGTCGCCCTCTCTATAAAAGAGATCAGCCAAAGGAGGTATGAGAGAAGGACTGAAATGAGAAACAAGCTCACAGTGTCATTGGCAGTCGAAGCCCAGGAACGGAGTGAGCATGCAGCTTCCTGCACCCAGCAGCAAACATTTAGTCACTGTTAGTCAATGACCTAGGTTACTTACTGCATAGGGCTGTTGCAGTGAATGACGCTTCGTCCAGCCTTGTTCAATGCTAGATGGCTAACTAGAAAACAACCTTACCCAACCTTAGAAACGATTCATAGACAATGCGGTTGCACCTTAATAAGCATTATAGTAGCGAAATCACCCTTTCCTCCAACTTGTGTAGGCTCGTTTATTTAGCACTTTTGCGTCGGTCTAATGTATGAACGTCCGAACCGCAACCGTTGGTGGTTCTGCTTCAAATCTAGTCACGGGATCTTGGTAGGTGGTTAGTTTTTTTCCATCTTGCCTCAGATAACAACAATCGCTGTGAAGCTTGACAAGACCTAAGTACAACATGTTAAATAAATAAATGTTAAGAGTCTGTCTTAGATACGTGCGATATGAGTCTTTTCCTTAGCCTTACTAACATTGTGCAATAGTCTGAATAAGGACAGCGTTTAGGAAGGAGGAAGGGACGTAGGTACCGTGAATAACAATGCGGTAGTGAGTTGGTTGCACTCGCCTGCTCAAACCTCAGCCATTAGATCTTTTTCATTTGCGGTTTTCACTGAATTTTTCGCAAAGGAAAAATTCGGAGCATTCGCCTATTTTCCACCTAAAAACTCTGCGATCTACACAATCGATAAAAAGACAAGTTTTCATACTTGAAAAGGCCATTTTAAAGCGTCTGTTCCTATGTATCTGCTCTTTCCTTTCAGCAAACGAGCGCCTAAAATCACCTTAGGGGTCAAGTTCTTTAAAATTGCCTTTAGCTTAATTTAAAAAATTTCGACAGACAAGATTTTGCACCTGACCAGAATTCTCTATTTAAATTAAGTTATTCGTCACTACTTTTATCTAAGGAGACTCAACCCAAGTCAGCCCCATGATCATTTCCCCACCCAGGATTCAAGAGTGTAGTTATTCTACTGTATCATCAGTAAACACACGGTCACTCTTAAACGAGCGTTTTCTAATGTACTATCCTTTTATCGGGCCCAAATGGATTACCGAAGAACTGTTAAAATGGTGAAATTAATCTTTATAGTACCAGAAGTTGATAGAGAGTATTCACTAACAACTACTGGGGGAAGCAGAGTTCAACATGAAGTGATTGACTTCACTAATTAAGTGGCCCCAAGAATGCGGATTTATCTGCCAAGATACTCCGGCAACAACTGATTAGTCTGGATACTGACTGTGTGTGGTTGCTGGGACAGAGGTCCTGCATTTACCAAGTAGTGAATAGCATCAAGCTCTACTCAAGACGCTGATTGAATGCTGATCATCAATTATCCATCTAGTGGAGCCATATTCGGCCATGAAGATGAGGCGAAGGTAATTATCAGTCACCGATAGGGGATGTTTGGGCCCTTTCGTTGGCCCATAGCGAACCTCCGATAGTCCGTGGTAGGGGAGAGTTAATATTAACCTTTTTGTAATGGAGATTTTGCGTTAGGTTGAACAAAAATGCCACTGCAAAAAAGTAACACGCTGAACGAGGGAACACAGCTAAAAACAAATTTTCGCAAAAGTGTAAACATGCGTTTTCCTTGAAATTGGATTTGGCTTCAAGGCCGTTAGTGGCTTCTAATGGATTCGTTTTTGGCCTTTATTTAAAATCAAAAATGACACAACCTAAAGACATTTTGAAGTTCAAAAAGAGATTAAAAACCTGCAATCGCAGTCTCTAGTAAGACTTCGGTCGCTTAGTTATACCGATTAACGGAGTGATTATGTATCAACACATGCAGAACAGTAGTAAGTAATGGAAACGATCTGCTGTGAATTGTCCCTTTATGTAGTAAGGGCCATCAAACTCCAGTCTCGGACCTTAGAGAGAAGTCTTTGCTTCTACTTTTCCCAAGACTCTGGTATTACCACATTCCATTAGAATTTAATGCAAAGAGCGGCAGCGGAACATTTGACTTTGCCAACAGTCAGGACGCAGTGCACATGTGGATAGTTGGTTAGACACCTGTTTTTTGTGGCCGTCTCGACGACACCCGCACAAGGAGAGCGCGAATTTACTTGATCCAATCCCAATTTCGGGGGACAGGTGGTCTAATTTTAAAAGCAAAAAAGCCGAAAAGAAAGCCCTTCCTACGCGATTTCATAAGGCTATTTATCATATCACACCTTCCACATCCCTACGTGACTCTAAAATTTGTAATTTGATTCCTTGTGACTGGCATCAAAGACTATCAGCGATCTATCTTTAACTCTTTCAGTGTAAAAACGTAGCAATTGTTTTCCACCCTTCGTGGTTCCATAACTTTCCATCCCCTGTAAGTGAAGCCACTACTGATTGGCAAAGATTTCCTTGATTAATAAATAATTGTCTTGCGTGCGAAAAAGTCTGCCCTTGTCTGTCTTTCTAGTTGGGGGATGAGTGAAATCAACTGGAATCATATAGACAATATACATCGATCTTGCTTTGTGGGGCCCATAGTTTTTGCCGGGTTTCGGAGATTAGTTTTAGTGTTATGTACACTCGTACACCATTCACAAATCACCATATCTCAGGAAGACCACTGGCTTCGCGAGATAGTCTGAGGTCTGATTAGATCGCTCTGGCACAGATGGAGGCGGGTTTCCGCTCATCGTGGATGTCGGCAACAGCGGTGGTCGTCGGGTTAAAGTACCATCGGTGCCGTTGGTGCCTTTGTAGGACTGCGAGAATGACGTCGCAGGACTGGCATAAGAAGAAGAAACCGGAGATACCTTTTTGCGACCAATGAGACCACCAAGGGAAGGCTGGACTGGGTTGTCGCTGCCTGAGGGCACGCGACGCCTTTGGGTTGACAGAGACCTTTGCAAATAACGTAACAAACGGAATCGATAATCGTTTATTTCAATAAACTTGAGCCAATCATTAGAGTAAGTGTATATGATGCATTAGAAATGTATCGCTTTAGAATCTCCAGTTCTAAATATCCTTACCGCTTTATCGCTCTAAGATTTCCACAGCGAACTTCTTTCTCCATTGGCGAATTTTCCCTACTCGCTTCGTATAGATATTTGTGACTGCATGTTGCCCCGCTTGTTAATTTTTATCACCAGTAGTCGCATTTAGTACAATTAATCAATAGAAAACCGCCATGATGCACTTATTCGAAGAAATTAATCCCTGAACTCACTGTGTCTTCTTCAATGCATTGTCGACAAAGGTGGTATGTTCTGCTGTGTTAAGGCGATTTCGTGTAGGAACGATTGTCAGTGAACTGGTCTTATTGATAACTCTTTCCATAGTTGGCAGCAAGTACGAAGTGGGGTTTGGTTTCTCTATATCTACAAATTTAAAAGGTAGTAGGAGGGACAAGCAAGCGGATGCCAAGCTAAGGATCTAGCTCTGTCTGAGAATGACTGCTCTTTCTATGCATGCACTTCACTTACGATGAATAATTGCTGAGAAATGCAGATATCCATATTTTACTGACACGATTAATTTAAGTAATGAGGGGAAATTAGAAGTTGGGAATGACTCACGATCTTCCTCAGATCTGTCCGTAACAGGACATAGCGGAGACTTTTGCAGGGTCAATGATGGAATCGAGTGATCTAGGTTTGATTTAAACGATGTGACTCGAAATGCCCACACATGATAGAATGGTCTCGAATAAGATATTTACCTGTGCACTCCGAGTCTGTATTGGTGATATCGCGACCATTTCTGACCACCTGATTATCAGAGAAGTATCTATTTGGTATAGAAATGGAACTTTTCGACGAACAGCTCCACCCAGCCTTGGTCTCAGCATGCTTTTGTTTATTAATATCCTAAAAGGCATATGAAGATTGAAATCGTAAGTCTTCTACTTAATCAATGTGAGTAGCAGTAGTATGTCAGCTTACCGGGGAGTGAGTAAAGCGTCTTTTCTCGAGATTTCCAATAAAATTCTGGAAGTCTTTCAAATACTCATCAGCCATGGATACTTCTTCATCATTTAGAGCTGGACGGAGGGCTGAGTTTTAATAAATGAAATAAAGAATGAACAATTACAAATTATCACAAATATTTTCAATTAATATTTAGCTTTGTCGTATCAATAACTCGATTTGAAATATATTCACAACAGTTCGCTTGAAAAATAAGCCGTAACCGTTTTATCGATATAACGAACATTCGCAGGAAGCACCAAAGCATAAGTCTCAATTAGTCATGTAGGGGCTGCAAAATTAGTCTTCTCAAAGCGCATATTTGGTTATTTATCGAGAACCATGTCTTACCTGGTTCTTGTGTATCTTTCTGTGGAAGAAGGCTGTTGTCTAGTGTGTAGACATCTTTGTTCTACAATTACAGTGAAATTTTTAGCAGGAATTTATAGCACATAAGGAAGACTCGAGTGCTGCAACTGGGTTGTGTCTACGAACTGAAATCATACCCTAAGCCTTTCATTTCGTCTCAAATGTGATTGCATCATGGCATTTGACTACGATGGGATATGGCAATGGTAATATTCGAATAGGATATTATTCAGTGAAGGAAGAACACTTACCTTTATCAACGCATCTCGGGCCCTCTGTAGAAGACTGACATTCTGTTTATTTCTGAAGAAAAAAGGTCATTCATTAACCAGGTATTAGCAAACAAATCATTTGCACGGAGATTGAAGTTAGGATTGAATACTTTGTGACCAACTCCAGTTGCTGAAAAGAAAATCTCTAAGACATGCCCCTTGGAGACTCAAACTTGTAAAGACAAAAACGAGTGCCGTCGTAAAACAAGGCCAGCATGTTTCTTGCTTTTTGCCTTCCTTTTTTCCATTGAAACATGAATCGCGTCTTGCACCACGTCTCTGCTGGGGTTAACATCGTACGTATAAAAGCTGGAACCCTGACAGCACTCGAGCCAAAAAGCGGCCTTCTAGATTGTTCTACCTGACCCATTATTGGCCTATCTTTCTGGGTCTAAAAAGGCACTACACCGATTGAGTTCTGAGAGTCATTTGATCAGCTACAGAGGAGATTCATTAATTTGCGCGACCTCGCATAGCATGGAGAGGGGCAAGTTAAGTACTTTTAGTAGACTCATACTTTTTCGGGGAGGAGAGAGTCTTGAATTGATCCATCAGTTTCTCCTCCAATCGTTCTTTGTGGCGTTTGATCAATTCCAGCTCGTCTCTAGATAGAATACGATATCAAAATCACAAAAGCATTACGGTGTATCACAAAAATTATAAAAAAATAAACAATGTGGCTTTAACAGATCGATTGTGAATTCATTCAATAGTTTGTATAAGTAGTTTGGCTGGTCAAATTCTTGCCGTTTTTAATGTTTTATTTTTTTTAAATCAACAGTTAGAATCAGAAAACAACCCAATCGGGAATCGGACTGGTCAAATCGATGAACCAATCAAATAAGGTCTAAATCCTACATTTGCAACAGCTATTATGAATGGTGAAGGCTTCGTATCTAATTATTTTAGCCTTACTATATTACAAGAAGTCATAAACATACTCTGAACAGCATTAAAAGTAATTCAGTCAAAGAGGTAACAGGAGCCTACAAGTGGTCAGGAAACTTTATTCCATGAATGCTCTCTCTCTCTCTACTGAATCTCGTTTCAACCCCGGTGTTGAAATCGGAGCATGGTATTCCCACATTCAAATGCAGTAGGCACGATCGCCAGTAATACGATTACACGGGGCTCAATCGAGCTCTCTAATTCTCACCGGAGGGCAAGTTTTTCCCGGTAGTGGCACTCCTTGTTTTCCAGAGCCTCCGTTACCACTCCTTGGTTTTGCGACAGCAGCGACCTCAGCTGCAGCAGTAAAGTTCGGTTCTCTTTCTCCAAGTAGGCGCTTCGCTTCTCGTATTCCTGCAAGAACCAAGTGCCTGCTGGTCACAAAAGTGATTTTATTTCAGCCACTAGCACGACCGTGACCTGGGCTAAGAGTGCTTGGATCTTACATAAGGTTTGGGCACCAAACCTTTCTTATGTTTAAAGAATAGTCTTGCTTAAATAATAAACGCAATTTAATCTTTTCTGCATCAACATTCCCTTCCAGATGTGAAAATTCGGTAATTTATTCTATTAGAAATAGTGTCTTCGAAGGCCACATTTCTAAAGTTTAGGTAGCTTAAAATCATTCTTAATTTTGAATGATGTAAAGCGGATTCTAAGGTCGGAAAAAAATTTGAAGCAAGGCCAAATAATTCGAATGGGTATCGTGATGAAAGCGTCTTTAAGAATTCGATAACGGCATTTTCCAGGAGTATTTTTATGACGAAACGACCATTTGCTAGAATGGGGTATCTACGATGTACAGATATGCGCTATGCGTTGTTTTCGACTAGCTTGGTTTTTCAGCACACAGGATTAGAGGTCTCCATAGCTGAATCAAGTTTTAGGACCTCGAGTCTTTGTGGAAATCTAACTCCTTTATTATATTCTTAGTTCATTGATTAAGTTCACAACTTGTCAGAACAAAAATCAGAAATCGCTTAAATTTGACAGGCAGGCATCTTATCACTATCGATCTAGCTACATTTGCTCAAGCTAGTTGCATCACGAACTCCCGAGTACACGTTGTTTCGACCAAATGAAGGCTGAGAAATATCCATCCCTTTTTCGCCTGTCTCCGAAACGGTGTCACTTGTTGTGTGCATGTGTTCTTGCACGAGAATCTTCGCTGCTTCGCTTCGCGACCACGACTAATGACTCACGCAACAGCGGCAGACCCAACCAACGCTCATCCAGGAGTGCCCTGGCACTGCTTATTATGATTCCCTAAGAACTTGTCACAATAGTTCATTTTCAATCCCTAGTACAAGCGCCTTATTCAACGCATAATCTAGCCACCATTATCTATGTGTGTTATCTGTCCAAGGAGAGAATTGGGCTGTAGTGACCTTCGGCAACACCCGATTCAGAACCTATCTAAGTCTTGAGCTCATCCAGCAGTTAGCTCTTCTAGGGCCTTGGTTGGAAATGTTGAAAATGCTTTTCGGAAGCCCTGGATCCTGTTATCCTTCGTTTGGAGTAGGTGTAATGGCCTGTGAACAAGTAGAGAGCCCATATAGCTACGGACTTTAGAGAATTTGATTTTGATTTCAGAGTATGCTCTATTGTTGTACTACTTTTGATTGGGTGGAGAAGCAAGAGGAAACAAACTAAAGGTTGACTCATCGACTGAGCAAGGAGGCCCCGCCCTAGAACAGGAGTTGCATTTGTGCTGAGTGGGCACCGCCCAGCTCTAAAATGACTGCAAGACAGCCAAGCCCAACTGATAAGGAGCGCTGTCATGAAAATACCAACCTCGCGGATTGTCTTGAGAAGCTTTTCAATATTTTTAGGTATTTTTAATTACTTTGTAACGCAAAGAAAGATCATGAAATCACCTATTTTGATCGTTTGTGTGGTATCGTTAATTCTCAGTGACTAGACTGCCTTCAGGGCGTGGCTCAACATTGATGGCTAATTTTCTGACTAGTGGGTGAGTTTGCGGTCCTACGAAAGGCCCAAGAGTCAACACAGAGTAATTTTTACTCACTTCCGCTCAACAGAAAGTAAATCAATCAGGTTGGTTGAATATAACTCAACTTCACAGTTCGGAATGCTCCCATTTAATCAGTATCCTCATTAGAGTTTATCGCTATCTTAAAGTATAATTACTGGACACAAGCCCTAGACACAGGCTGGATACTAACAATGAGGATTGCACCTCAGGCCGTATTTTGGTGTGGTCAAGTGAACATGTGCTCCATCTTGTCTTCAAGTGTACGAATGAGGGGAGATAGATGAAGCCTCCACAAGACCTTCAGATGCTCACCTCAAGGAACTCCCTCGCGTGCTGCAATTCCAACTGAGTCGACTTCAACAGTTGATCGACGTCATCCTTCTCTCTCTGAATCACAACCACACGTGTTTTGGCCTCGCTGGCCTGAAGAAGGGCCTCCCTAACCGCATCGCTGGTCCCGTTGTGCATTTGACCAACGATGGGCTCCGTGTTGACGGCCTTGTGACAAACAGGTTTCAGACCGACCTTCTCAGGTCTGATGGTTGTGGAAACTGTTAAAAAGCGTAAGTGTAAGTCTCAAAAGGCTGCCTTCTTGGGGGTGTGGCAATAAATAGTAACGGTGAACTAATAGCACAGCCATCTAACTTATACCCTTGCAAAAGTGTTAGGTAATCATTCTAAGACTTTTTCCAAATTCTTTTATAATGGTGAAAACTTTTTTATTGAAATAAATCAACCACACTTTAGAACCCTAGATCGGGCTAGGGCTAGAGCACACAGCCTTCAGGAGAGTCATTTAGGAAGATATTCTTTATTTTCAAAGACTTTATTATCAAAGACACTTGGTTCCTTCGTTCATAGCATTCATTTCTTGATAGCACATCAACGTTATCGAACAATAAGACTCTTTAAGACTGCTGCTACGATGGATTTAATACTTAGTGGGAGGCAAGTTATTTCAAATGGACCAGCAAAAGTGGTTGGGTCTGAAGCTGATTGAGGATATCCAGTTAAAAATTATCCTACATCTTGAAAACATCAATGCAAGTCAACAGCTTCTCTCTCACACGCCTAAAAAGATTGGGTTCATTGAATGTGGAGGACGAATGAGAAGATTGAAGTGGGGGTGAGCAGACAATGCAAATGAACGGGAAGTGAGAGACGCCTGGCGCTAGCATCGTTTTTCAACTCTCGCAAGCAGGAGCACATCCACACGCATGCACAGCCACAAAGGCAATTTGGGCACGTCAAATCACGTCACAATTGCACGGGACAGATGTGAACTGTTCCGCGTAAGGTGAGAGAACTGATGCAACCTCAAACTACACTGCATACTTGGTAAGGGAGGCATCTAGATGACCCATCGAGTATTATTTTGCTGAAACGACATACTGGTTGCTCTATAAGGATGTATTCACAGAGGCATGTTAGAACTGGAGCTAAAGTTAGTTTCATACCTGATCGTTTCAAGGGAGCCGGTTGCATCACAAAAGTTTGGACGGGTGATCCGAACCGATTGCAGATTCGGTAAGTCTTTGGAGTCTCAACGCAAACTACGGCTCGTGGCTGGCTTTCCACGGGGGTTTGGCAATTGATGACTCTTTTAACCTGAGGTTGGCAGGAAAGAATCGTATATAGAGTGACAGAAAATTAAATTTGCATAATAATAGTTGGTTGTGTTTTGGACATTTCCAAGGGGTTCATGCACACTGTGCTTTCTTCAGTCGATAAGAAGGTGAATAAAATCATGACTGGAACCCATCTGATTCATCATGGAAGATGACTTGGACCATGAAGAGTATTCGCTCCGGCCATCGAAATAGGAAGATTATGGCCGCTGTTCAATGGAGAGCGATAGCGACCACTGTAAAAACAACCATCCAGTTGTTTAAATTGGAGACTTGCAATAGCCACTACGAGGAAGCTGTGATGACTATAAAAGCGGAATATGTGACTGCACTCTCCTCGAGAAGCTGCTGGAAAAAGATTGAGAGGACCCTGGTGTTGGAATTCGGGCTTTGAAGCGTGAATTGTATGCTACAAGCCTGAATGACAACCGTCACGCCTTTTAGGGAAAAGTACAAAATCGGTTGTGTTTGGCCTCCGAGCTCCACAGATCTTACCCTATTAGTTTACAAACAATTACTATTATTATGCGTGGCTCGTTTTTAAGAATGATACTAATCACTGCCAGTACTACAAAAGTCCAGTTTATCAGCAGGAGGTCATTTGCCGCCAGAAAAATGAGAAATCAGAGAGCTCTGAGTTCTGGGTTGGGCCGTTGGAAAACGGTGGTCTTATTTACCAGTTTATACATTTTTCTTTAAATAATCGAATTTTATAGTGCCTAACACTATTAGTTTGTCTTGAAAGGATAATCAGAAGTATCCCAAACACCCTTTACAAGCCCACGGTGTAAAACTAACGAACCAGAGCAAATGGTATTGACCTCAACTCATGAATCCTATGATGATAGAAAAATAGTTAGCTAGAACCCAGCTCAGAGCTCTGGAGCATAATATTCAGCTCAAACTACCTGTCTGCAAAAGATGTCAACAAGAAAAGGGCATTTCGATACTGTGTAGTGATTGTGCTGACTGAGGCCTCCACTCCTAACCCGCCAACCTCGTCAAAATCTAATGAGGCTTTGGCTAGGACAGAGGAGCGAAGTGATGATGACGACTACATTTGACCTACGTAAGCATGAGTCTGTGTGCATTTCTCGGCCGCTTTAATGCTCGGTTTCGCGGGCGGAGGCATTACGTCGGTTTGATTATCACGCAGAGGCACAGTCGCCAGCACAGCCTTGTCCTCAAAGGTCACGCGCGGCGATGATCGCGAACTCGAATTCGATTGTTCCAGAGCCTTTTTGCCGCTCTCAAGAGGGGCGAGGTCAGTTTGAACCAAGGTGGAGTGCGTTTCCAACTTCGATGAACTAAAGTCGCACGAGAGTTAGGCGTGAAAAGCTTGTAAAGTGTCCCGACCCAATATAACTAGGAATAAAAGTAAGTAAACTGCATCTTTGTTTGTCCTTTACTATCCCTTACTCAAAAGAAATCGTACCGTGTTTGGTAAAAAACGAACTTATTCCTAGCACCCCAAAATAAAACCAAGGCAAGTTACATTGCCTTTTCCGTCGGAGGTACTTCTCTGACTGTATTAGGCTAACATAACTAAGCACCTGTTGTTTATAACTCAGTTCGGGTATTCATACCATTCATATAAGGGACCAATGATGGAATTATTTAGTTTATAAAGCAAATAACAATCTTTTTCGGCAGATGATTTATTTCCTAATAAAAAAATAAAAAAAACAGGAAAAAGCTCCTTTCTAACTTTTGCCTATTTTATAAAATATGATTCGTAAAGTAGTTGCGGTACTCTATTCAATGTACAATAATATTAATACTTGCTTACAAGGTAGATTCGTTCATATTTTTCTGTTTACTTTTACAAAATCTTTGATAATCGATCTCAGCGAACTAGATTAACTGTTTTAACTATCCTTCAGAAATGAAGAATATCAAAATCATCCCATCACCTGAATAGTGTATTATTCGCATTCTTATTTACGTACTTAGATGGAGAATTTTAAAGAAGTGAATGAGATTTACTAATACATAACTTATTTTAACATAGCTTGTTTAAAAAAAGTTCGGATGAAATTGAAGAATAGTAATAATAATAAATATTGCATGTCGCAATGAAATAAGTTTCATTTCCATCGGGAAACATTCACCTTTTAGTGTGAAATTCAGTTTTATTTGTATACTGGAAGAAAATTTCATACCTCAGCTTTTCGAGATCCGCAAGTTTCTTGTCGTTTTTCTCGATGACGCTGAGGATATCGAGAATCGCTTGATCCAGGTCATCCATAAGAGCCTCAACTCGGCTTCCCACTGTCGCATTTCCGTCGCTGGAAATCGAACCAAAATTGTTTGGTCTCCTTGTGCCACAAATGGAGTCCAGTTGGCTTCGGATCTTCTCCAGCCTTGATGCTCCACAATCGACTATTCGTTGCAATTCCTGGGCACATTGAAAACACTTTCATTTGATTCAACCAACATTGTGAATATTAACACTGAAGATGTGACAAGAAATCATACACCAGCAGAGCCTGATAAGTATGGGACTAAGATTAAAACATGCAAAAGCAGTTCAGGACGGTTAAAGGTTGAAGGAATGCACTCAATCGGTTGATTGTTTCTTCGTATGTTCTGGTTAAATATACAATAGCACATTATAAACAACATATCTTGAACGTAATTAAGGAATTCTAAAGCCCAAAAACCCTCTGACTGATTTATGTTGATTAAGATTGTCTATGGTTAATTTAACACATCCGACCTGTGAGAGAGGGGGTTTTATTGGTTGGGATGGGAGAACTAGTGGTTTTATGATCGGCGACCACAGAGTTGGTCAGGGGAGGCCAGAGGTCACTGACCCTGCCCTCTCTTTAACCCTACTGCCCCTCCCGAATCACCTCCAATGGGGCCTATGACTAATTTACCAGTGCGGCGCCCTGAACTTACCATTCGAAATTCAGCCATCACACGTTACTTTGGGTTGCTTGAAAAATTCGAAGTAACCGGGGTAGTTTTCAAATGAAAATCCAGAAGACAGCCCCAAACAAGAAATTGCAAAAGACTTCGCTCTAGAGTCCTGGGCTGATTGGGTGATTACAATTCACTGCATTTCTAACAGAGACGCTAAGGGCTGAAATGCACTCCATCAACCGACCTGATGACAGATCGAAGAGAATTAAGTCCAATATCAAGTGAAGTTACAAAATTCCTAAACCCAATCGGTAATCCTAAGTCAAGCTCCCCCGCCCCCACTGCACCGTACTGAGTCCGTTAATCATTAAAAACGTAATGTCGCCACAGCCCTGTGGTCCTCGTCTTCAACTTTTAATTAGCTGGCTGTGATGCCCCCGGCCCCTACTTTAAACATTTATACTTCTTTTCGTTATTGAGGAATCATTCTAGAGGGCCAGTTCTTCGTTTCTGTAACCAGTTTTAGAGCATCTAGTTTTCTAGGAACCTCCGAATGAGGCCTCCTTTAAACTAGATAGAGCATATGCCAAGTATGGTGATGTGGATGCCGCGCCTGATCCAGGGACTATATAGAAACCAGGGGCATTCAGAGCGGCTTGTCGTGAGCGGTTTTTGCCTTAAGTGTGTGTGAGTCATAGTGGAAGCAGACTTAAAAAGTCACAATAGAATTCACTATACGCAGGTCATTTGCATGCTTAAGTTTCTCCCAACTACTCTAACTAGCAATGTGATTTACCGAAGAGCACATTTGTAGTGGGATAAATGCACGGGTTTTGCAAAGCAAATTCTGAAGAATAAATCTTCAGGGTTACCTCATTCCGACACGTAATATCTTTGAAAAGAAACGGAAAAAACCAAGCTTAAATTCCGAAACAACTGTAATGGATGGGACTACAAAAATGGTGTCTGCGACCTTATGTTAATCTACGCCCTGCTAATGGGAGCCACATTTCGACTTGTTTCCTTTAAGCCCCTTCACCTTAAATGTGTTTGCTTTAACAAGTGGCCTAAGATCGTGGCACAAGTAAACCTGTCACTTAAAAATTGTCCTATAACTTAATGCAGAGCACGGTATCACCTGGAGGCCAGCTAAGTCCAGTATCTCCTCATACTTTCTGGATCAATTGAATGCCTTAGTGACGCTGTTGCCTGAGAACGGCATGGATTTACTGTAAGTTTGCCACACGTATTTATGGGAGGGGGAAGACCGGGAGTTCATTTAGAAGACAAGGGCTCAACGCAGTTTAAAGGCAAATCAGACTAGCACTGATTATTGAGAAATATTCACCCCAGTGATTGACATTCACCAAAAGTTTGGTTCTCGGACGTTGGTCTTCTCTCGATGCATACAACCGCAAATGATTCGAAAGATTTCGTGACACCATGGTCCGAATATATAGTTAAGTAATATTTGCAAGGAATCATCCTTTTTAAATGTCTTCTTAGGTTACTAGAACTAAGGAAACATTTGTATAACAAATGAGTCGTACCTTAAGCGAATCTATAGCTAATACTACTCCATTCCCCTACAAGAAGGGTCTTAATACTCAGGAAAAGGCTGGTGTCCACTTTTCCACCCATTGGAATGCAAATCAGACGCCGGTCGCTGACCATTTCATGACGGCTTCAACTATTGAATAATCTCTTGCAAAGACCATTTCTCAGCTCTAATACGCTACATGACTCTAGCCAACAGGTGCGAACCTGTCAGCCGCGTGAGTGGACCTCCACCATTATCCATTACGCAATCTGTACTCAAATACTTTAGAAAGACTTTGCATGTCAAACTCGAGCTCTAGTGTGTGGTTTCTTTCATCCTAAACATGGCTGGAAACCTACAAATGCAAGGAAGTGTTTTCCAGCTAAGGTTTAGTTTGGCCCTTTTCGCAAATACTGCGTTGAAATCGTTTGTATAGGTAATGCTTGCTAATAAATAACTGTAACACGTAGCAGTGGCTCTGGATGGCCACCGGAGTCAGTGATTTCGTGACAACCAAGGCACGTTAATATTTAATAAGCATGGGGGACTCGATATACCTTTTCAAGCTTCTGGATTCGCGCCTCCTCTTCCTCCAAGTGAGCGCTATGTGGCTGCGATTGCGGCGCGGAGAACAAGTCGGAGTTGGAGGCCTCGCTCTGGAGACTTGGCAGTCTGCAGATCAGGTCATTTTCCTCACAATCTGACTGGATGGGGCTCGTTACTCGAGTTGAGAGGTTGTTCCGTGAGGTATTCAACACTTCAAGACGAACCTCTGCCAACTCGTTCTTCAGCTGACAGATTTCGTCTAGGTCTTTCTCTCGCTGCTGCAAATGATAAGATTATCGAAATTTGCAAACTGTGAGTTAAGAAGCAAAATGAGATCGTTCACGGTCATCTACCGAAGCCCGTGGTTTATCGTCTCTTCCCTCCCATGAGATAAGCAGACTCAATCAGTTGATAAGAAAAACCCTTTGAGTAGGGTTCCTTTATTTTAGTTAAGCCTACCCTCAAATGGGGTCCGATGGAGATCAGCCGGTCAATGCATCCACTGCCTACCTGTCTTTGTTAGGCCAATCCGACTTGTGAAGGAAATAATTTCTAGAGTGCTCAAACTTACCGATTCAAGTTCTTCGATCCGCTGAACCTTTTCAATCAATTTCTCGTCAAGCATGCGAATTCGCGACTGCTCACTCTGTTGGTCTGAGAGCCGAATTTCGAGGTTGTCACGGGTCTTCACAAGCGAGTCAACTTCTTCACTCAACTCCTGGCAGCGAATCTAACGGTAAGAGGAGGAAAGATGTTGAGGTAATCGAATTATCCCAGTGCGAATCTGATTACTTCAGTACTTAAGAATGGTAAAAGCAAGGCATACCCAAGGCTTCAGAGTTGAGTTGCGACATATAAACGGATAGGTACCTGAGACAGACTGATACAACTCCTGGACTCATTGTCCGCCAATAACGAACAGGGGTAGTAATGTTACTACTTGTTTGTTACTCTGCGAATCAATTATGAAACAGATACTTTTCATAGACTCAACCATTTAATCCACTAAGGACAAATTGAGATTGGTTTTCACTGTCCCTTGCTAAGTTAACTTTGTTCTTACCCTATGATTGGCGTAAATATCTTTATTAGTGTCAGCCTTCTAAACAATTTTTAATCAGCTGCAATCGTTTGCAATTACCAGCTATAAATAGCCTCTAAAAGTTAATCTAGGGTTCAGGAACGTAGTTCCGGTTTTCATTAATTTCATCTTCCCTCAATCATTGAGAATCACTTACACCCATCTAAAATGTTACCTTCAAAAAAACCCCATGAAGTACTCCCTTCCCTGTGGTAATGGGGGAGAAATTTCAAGGCAATTATTACGATTGAGTTTAATGCAGGGTGTGGTGAAATTTGCATCAGCCGAATTACAATCCATTGCGAGAAAAATCACCGACATTAACACATGTTCTGTGAATTTTCTAGACCCACTTTGAATAACCCACACAGAGCTGTTCCAGAGTCAGGTAAGTTAATCAGGTTATTCAGCTATGAGAACGCAAGGTATTGCTTTCCAGTTCAGTCTCAAAGCGGAACGTAGAGAATTCAAGTTAGTAGCTGGCGAAATGGTACTGTTTGGTCTGTGTACTCGATATCTCCCAGTCTCGTCACGCACTACGCAACATTTCAGGAATAGAAAAATTTGCTTTACTGTTGTCTTCAGGAACCTGGAAGCTTCTTACAATGATGAAATGAGTAAAAAGTCAACTAACGCGGTAGTAGAGAGCTGCCTCCAGTCTCTGCTTTAGTTTTTCACAGGTGCGCTCCGATTCTCGAAGCTGCATCAAGGCCTGCTGGCCCGCGTCGGCTTCGTCGCGCCAGTGACGGGCCGCCGCCGCTGCGTCCGCCAACCTCGCCCGCTCCGCTCTCATTCGGTCCGTCTCCGCCCGCGCCTCTGACAGCTGCGCCTGTGCCTCCTCCAGCTGATACGTCTGCTCCGAACTAGTGCACAATAACCGAATGAGCACGTGCATAAACCCGTTTCGATATGGCTCAGCCACCGGAGTCTTAAATAAGCTGCAGTCATTTCTTTTACCGAGTCAGGGCTCTAGAACGGGGATTTTTCCCAACGCATTTGCCTCTAAGAATCTATCTTTGCCTTAGAACGGGATGGGTACAATGCCTTGTTAAGCTCTCCGCATAAATTCGATCCTACTCTCTGGAAGGCAGTATTTCACTCTTTAACTCAGTATGGACGTTTATCATTTCACTAATATTCTCTTCAAATAAGTCACTACTATTTCCAAGGTTGTATGCTAAACGCCATCTACCTTTGCATAATTTTGCCGTTTTTGATCTAACTTGCAAGTTGCAATAAAGTGCCTTTTTCTATCTGCATCCACGGACTGTCGTTACCGTCTTTTAATTGGATCCTGTATACATCCCTCAAATGGTATGAATGAGTCGATTTTCAGATATTTTGCGTCTGCTCTACACTAGCCTCCCTTGCATAAAGGGCATAACGTGAATTTTTAATGAGGTGAAAGGTCTACCTAACTAATGCCAGGAAAAATGCTGGGGAATTTCAAACTACGAGGGTACTTATATTGTTTTTTTTTGCAATAAAACTATAATCACTGGAAACTAAGAAACTGATCAAGTTATTCCTACAGATATCTCTCCCAATCGGATTTCTCGAATTCAAATCATTTAGCTCCCAATTATTAAGGAGGTCGAACGGGTCAGGGGCTGATATGCAAATTATAATTTAATTTAAAGCTATGAAACCTCAGGAAACCTTACATGATTAGTGATTGATGTCGGATCTTTGATTTCGCTTTCATGATATGTGAAACAATTTCCCGTTTCTCCTCACTGTCTTGCAGGAAAACGCCCTCCAAAATCTCTAGGATGGAATCGAGATCTCTAGGTTCACCCAACTCTGGCCTTTCTCCAGTAGTCTTATCCGTTGGTGGCCGACTTTCGTAACCCGTTTCTGAGGTAGCCGCCGTATCGGTCTCAATACTCTGTGGGCTCTTTGAAGTCTCACACCTCTCCTCGGTGGATCTTTTGAGAATAACTCCGATCAGATCCATGGAAGATGACAGAGACCTGCTGCGAAGAACCTTCCTATTACAGTTTTCATTCTCCTTTTCGTTCAGTTCATTCGACTGGGGGCTCTTGCTCGAGGTCCAATCTGGATGGGAATCGCAAATTCGATGTAGCACTTCTTCAGTCAGCTACATTTTGAAGAGGATCAATTCTGGGAACAGAAATAAAATTACCAGAAAATAAAGCTCCATCCGATTATTGAGTGCCTTCCTCAGGCTGCTTCGGAGGTCAAAGGATAACTCATATGGTCCACTCAGGGAAATAGTTGTATCCGGATACTCCGTCAACTGTAAAGTTATGGATAACATCTGCGCAAAAATTGACTTACACTTGTAATGGACTGCATAATCCCATTCTGTGTCTCAGTGCTAAGGTTATCCATTATTTCTCTAATGTAAAATTCACGTCTTTTGCATTTAACAGCAGCAAGTAAAAGAAGCAATGTGACACGTTCAACTTGTGCTCTGGAAGAGCCTACAAGTATAAAAAATAATTCCTTTTCAAATAGAGTCAAATAATGCTTAAATGGAACGTGGTACGTACCAGAAAGAGGGGAGAATATAATGTGGAAAATGCTAGGAGGCGCGATCATAACAAGATAGTGAAGCTCCTCCTGTTCAAAATAGACAAAAGCATGATAGATAGCCAAGCTAAGCAAGAAGTGAGCAAAGTCAACTAACCAAGAAATATTCCTCAAGGTTCTTCACAAGCATCTTCCAATTCTGTAGGCGGTTGTAAACAGTCTCATTGCTGAGAAGAGGCTCAACTGCTGACCAGTCATATTCAGCTCTAGAAATGATAGATAACAAGAAGCAAATTCATTAGATTCGAAAGCTTCGGAATGGATTCTAAAGAATCTCAAGAAGTTGAGGAATGAATCAAATATGTGTTTGTAAATAAGTTTAAATTTCTTTAGAAATATCTTTTATGTTTTAGCTGCAAATTGACGGACTGTCAGAAAGATATCCTTATAACTTATATAAAGGCATGCATTTTGAAATGTTGAGAGTGATAATAAACAAGCCTTATAACTTACATCTCACAAAATACACGATTTAAAAATATTCCATCTGTATAATCCTTAACTTGAATATCCCAATCATTTCTCCAGAATGTTGAACACCATACTATTAAATCTGTTCTGAGGAAGTCATTCATTTCTGGAGAACTTATGATTTGGCCACCGTTCAAAGCCAAGTTTACACCTAAATAGTCCAGCTAACTTCACGTTTTGAAACTTGTTCAGCTGTTCGTGACCTTAATTTATAAACGGAGATTAAAGATACGAACAACTTAGAATGTTCTTATCACATAATCTAGACCAGAAGTTTGAGTCAAAATTCATTTATTTTCTTTATAAAATATCACTTCTGCTACTCTTACTAATAATTAACAGTTGAGGGATAAAATTTGCATATACATTCGGATATTTTTACCTATGTGAAGCTTCAGTGAAAAAGAACCTACCAGGAATTAACTCCATTCTGTTATTAATTGTTGCGGAACAACTCGTCCTATAAATCATCTCATGAACTATAGTAACCCCGTAGTGATAAAGAGGTTTTCTGGTACTACTTGCAGCTCTCAGTTTTGTATTCCCAACATCGTCCCTTATTACAATGCCACAACTGATCATGTTTTTTCACGATCTATTGGCCCATCTACTCAAAAAAACACAAATTAGAGGTTTTGATAATTTGGGGCTAAATGTGTCTTAGCATCTTAAGGCTGCCTTACAACCTACTCTTAGGCTAAAGAAGCATGGAATTCAAAGATAGGCTCCCAAAGCGACTTTTGACTGGTCGATAATACCCGCCTCCTTTTATAAAACTCACGATTCTGACATGAACTGAACTCCAAAAGGAAATATATCCCGTGTTATAAAATCACTGATAGATTCGTGCGACTCCACCAGACAAACCCCATATTTTTCCATTGAAATTAATTCACCTCCTGTGATTTGAATTCAGCTAAATATTTCATCAATACCCATGAAATTCTTAAAACTCTTGCCCATCGCACGTTTTGCGATTTGGGATTTAGATATCTCCAAGGAAATTTACTACATTCAACGATATAATAACTTCGAATTAACCCAGTTTACCTTTAAAATTACGGGAAATGCAAATTCGGTTAAGCTTCTCATAATATTTCAAACTCATAAACAACTAAATTCATATAACTGCAAAAATTACGACCATAATGAGTGAATAGGCGCATGGAGTACCACAATTGATTGAATATTCGAAAAAGAGGCAAATCTAATTTCTCAATAAAATAAAAATAACAAGACGTTATAAAAGGGAAAATATCACTTTCTTTAGGTGACGGAGATACCCCTGCAGAATTCGGCACTTGGCACTTTTACTGACGATTGGTTTTGGCACACTTGAGTCCAGTATGGAGTGAAGAAGTAAACTCGGTACCATAAATTGCATAGAAGAAGGGACACGGCGAACGTAACTATGCACACTCGCACCTTGACCATGAATGGACTTGGAAACGGGGATTTCTTTTCACTAGATGTCACGCCTCGAGCTGAGTTATACGGCAGCATATCTAGTACTAAATTTTAAAATGAGTTCAATTACAACAAATTGGTATTCAAACACGCAATTAGCCTGGATTTATAATAATCAAAGCAATCCGGAGACACCCGATGGCTAACTCATACTACGAATACGTTTTCGTTCATCGAGACAGAAAATATACCGCTTTGCGACTCCATACAGGCATTGATTTCCTGGGTAATTAGTAGTGCATTGTAACTTTTCCTTTTTCCTTTCACGTTCATTTACTGTATTTTACATTAAGATTGCTTTTTCCGTCGGAGTTCGTTCAGAGCAAAGGCCCACAAATGGTATTTGAACTAATAAATTGTTTTTGAGGCTCACACTTCTGATTATATCGTTTTTCGCATCACACGTTATATGCCATAGTTGTGCAATACAATCCTGATACCACGTGTAACAGATGCTTTATATTGTAGCAGCAACAATGGGGTTTAGAGTTAACTACGAACTGTCAATAATCGGAACTCATAAACAGGTTTGACCAAGAGTTGGTTGCAGTGATTCAGCAAATGAAGACAGCTTAAAAGTCCCCTTTAAAGGGGTCTTGAAAGTTGATTGACTCAATACAACAAGAGATATTTAATGAAGGTAAAAGATGGGCATTACGTTATCGAGAAGATCACCCATTTGAAACGCAACTTTCAGTTCATCGGGACCAACGACCTCGAAGCTTAATCGACTCGGAATTTGCACTTTTGTGGGCCCACTACCTTCTAACTATCTACCACCTCTTTCCCCAGTCATAGAAATAGCGCATCAGTGGGAACCAAACAATAGTAACCAGACTAACCTTCATAACCGTTTGTGATACCCTCAGCGTTCCGCCGGACATTACTGAGGGCCTGCATGAGCATTGAAAAAAGGGGTTACCAAGTGACCGTAATGTGACCTCGGGAGGTCAAGACCATGTGTAGAAAGCACTGAACCACTCAGATGATTATGTCTTTTTATAGTTCCCACATATCAGTCTCGAGCCCTAGAGCCTACATTCTTGTCAGCAAAGCTTATGAAAACGACTTACCCTTCGTGATTGATCTTTCCAGTCAGTTCGAAGGGCGAAGAATGTATAGACGCAGTCCGTTAGGAAGAATGCAGTTGCAAATCCAATCCACATTCCTTCAGACACAAACATTTTTTAAATATGGTCGAAGGTCGTGATATTGAACCTCAAACGAGAGTGCTCTCTTTTTATATAACATAGTCAGATGAGTTCCACACTCTTGGCTAGAATAATGATTAGGCCGGGTTCTGATTTCAAAATACTATTTGCTGACAGGATTTTAAAAAATGAATTTACTGATTCGTAAATTCATGGCACTTCTTCATGTTCCCCTTTCGTGAAATTGGCTATAGCTAAGTACCTAGCCGATGAACTAGTTGCTGATTCAATATATTTACCTCCAATGCCAAAAATGCGTTAAATATAACTAAAAAGTTATGCGCAATACAATATAGTGAGATAATCCAATAAAGCAAACGACGAAAATTCACACGGTCGTGTTAACTAGGTCCTGCAGCAGTGGGTCCCATAAAGGAACTAACGAGGTAGAGGAGAAGTGGGAAAGCAATTCTTAATGAGGAATTAGCAACTTCACTCATGAACCGCGGTTGAGTGCCACTGTTTCCGTTAAGTAGGTTACATACTAGTTCCACCGGATGTTTCTTTCGATGCAAGAAGTTAATGACGTGAGAAATACAAGTCCTACAGACCCGGGTTAGAGGATGAGAACTCAACCGTGTTGGATGAGCACCGGCCAAGTGGAGCCAGAGAGTGCATGGTGAATCGACGAGTGCACTTGGGCTGGAAGTGGTCACTTACTAAGCCCCACCCCCTTGCTCATTCGAGCCTTTATAACCCCACCACCAACAGCGCAAACCCAGACACTACTCCATCCGGGATTCCAGACATTAACTGCTGCGGTTTCATAGAAGAAACCATTTAAGAGAGGTCGGTTCTTCCTACATCGTGAAAATTACTTTTTGGATCTACGTACGTTTATATCACAGAAAATTACAATCACCACATAAACTGACGCCTTCTATGACGTTTCTAAATGACGAAGAAACTCTGCAGCGAAACAAGGCTTGAGTCTAAGCTGCTTAAGAAATGTCAAAACACGTTAGTCCCCGCAGTTTATCGAAAACCTAGGGCATAATAACAATCAATATCAGATATCTTTTAAGAGCAAAATACTAGAGTAGTAGATACCGTGGAAAAAGCGCAAATAAATAATATTATTATTGTCGCTTCGAGCCGAAAGGTTACTAGAAAACAGATTGCAATGAACATTATCCCTTCCCCTCTTTAGTACCTCCTGGAACCTCCACAACTAGATTCGGCACCTCCACGCTTACACCCCGGACTGCAGAGTGTAATACCGGGAAAAATCTGCCTCAACAGTTTTTTACAGCAAAAAAGCAGTACCCCTGGTGGTTGTTTCTCTCAGTCTTAGTAAAGTATCAAAGTAGGAAAGTAAAGTTTCGTTTATCCTCCCTTCAAGGTGCCTGTCAAATGTTACATCAATCCTAAGATCTGATATGTGCATCCATCCACGACTTGGTGGAGATGTTTGATGAATAAAATGGGGTTAGCTTCACAAGATATCAAGGACTTACCAATGATACCGAATTTATAGGTATAGGTGAGGAGAAGGCCCATCGGTATTCCCACGACGTAGTAACCAATGAAGATTGTAATCGCACCCAGATTCTGTCGCCCACAAGCCAACAAAACGGCCTCCGACGCACTCTAGAGAATAGCAAGGAAGACTCCTTGTTTGCCAGTGGAAACATGGAAGGAAGATGCTAGAAAATTTCGCTTTGTGGCAATCCTGAGCCGTAGTAGTTACCACGCAGTGCGATGGCCATTCCCTTGCCTCACAGTTAGATACTTAGTCAGTACCCAAACTGTGAATGCCAACAACCATCTGGCATGTTGTGAATGTCCAGTGGATTCATTCCTACAGGATCTCTGACTTGTCGTTTTAGACAGCACGATCTAATGAACAGACAAAGCTGTACTACCACTCAAGGAACGTACGCACTCCGCAGATGCACAGTTACGTTCCTACCTGCGCTCCTGAGGTGACAGTTTTTCATTGCATTCAGTTTTGTTCCTTTGCAGTCCTCATTTTTCTCATACTAAGGATCGATGGAAATACCCCGTAACACAATCCATACCATCACTGATTCATTATGAGCAGTCCACACCACGCCTACCAACACCATTGGACATGTTTCATCAGCTTCATTCTGCTAGGATTGCAGATCTCGTTGAAATGAGATACTACATAAAGAATACCTTCTTTAAGCAAATGCCTCGTTGAAATTTGAGTGACAGTGCTTTCAGGCTGTATAAGTTTGTAAATTATAGCAGTTGACTTCGGGGAGATGGATCGTACACGAAAACACTGTTCCAGACCTAGACACCTTAGGGAAGAGCCGGTAGAGATATCCGCAGAAGTTAGACCTGTCAGATTATTTACGACCTGTGAGTTTATACGCCTTCTGATTCACTGTGAAGATTTTGCGCCCCGCTTACATGCACCACTCGTCATATTTCATCAGTCTCATTCAACTAGGGTCGCAACTCCATTTGAAAATGAGGTAGGAATCGGGTACTGCACAACGAACACCATTTGGTGTCTCCCTGAAATTTTAGTAGGTGACAACACTTTCAGATTGGAGTCATTCTTGGGGGTGGGGGGGGGGCCGTCAGTCAGACGTGAATATGTTCTTCTTAAACTAAACATCCTACGTAATGGATCGGTGAAGATAACCTCAAACGTTTTTTTCTATCCCGCTCATTCCACCATGTGAATTTATACAGCTTCTGTCACCTGAATAATTAATTTCTATTTGAACTTAACAGACCGTATGTATGGCTCGACGATTGCGTGCTCAGGTAATAACCTGATCTTTAGCCAGGAAGCAAGCCCTTCCCTATTCAAAAAATGTGTATTGGTACTCAGGAGACAATGACGATTGCACGGATGCCCCAGAAACTTCCAAGGCCCAACAGAACACTCCACCAAAGCTGCCCTGAGAATTTTTGTCTGCTAACGCGCCCTTGTTAAAGCAAGACAGCGCTGCCGGGTTATTTCGAATGGAGCCCCGAGTATAAAAAATATTTTTGTGCTAAAACAGTCCCAAATCCTGTTTTTGGAACTCCTGATTCTGAGTTCAACCTCACCGTGATCTGCTTTCAGTAAGCTTTAACATAATTGACAATGCCTTGCCGATGGTATTCTAGCCAAGTAAATGAATTGTTCAATCACAGTCAGACGGGTGCTTACCTGATCCCATTTCATCCTATTCTCTGGGGAATAGGGGAGACTTTTTATAGGAGTAGTGCGGATCGCCGTAATCAAGTTAATGTACCTAACAGCTGAGATGTAACTACTATAAACGGCCCCAGTCTGCAATTGGTAGGCCTTAAACCCACAATTCCCTAAGTTTAATCTAAAAACAACCCAACTCTGTGTTTTATTTAAAAAAGAGTAGAAACTTACACCTAGGCCTTCACAGATTTGAAAGATGAGAAGCATTGGAAATAGCTTGACTGCCTCTGCAACGACTTCCCTGAAATAAAAGATTGAAAATCAGAGCAGATATTCAAGAGTTTACCCCACTGGACTTTTTATAAACACTATTCTTTACACAAAACTGAGTTCTCAATAAGAAAGGAAACTGTGCAATCGGTATAAGAGCTCAGATAATTTGAAAAGCTATGCATGAGTTCCAGGGGATGGTGACAAAGCCCGACAATCGCTGGTTATTTAACAGTCCCTGTGTGCATCGTCGCCATGACACCGCTCAGTTCATGCGTTACAGAGAGGCTGTTTCTCGGCCACATACACATCGTTGGTGAAGAGGTAGGGTATGTGGTGGCGCAGCAACACCACGGGCACCGCGGTCGAGAAGACAATGCCGACTAGACGAAGGGGGAAAGAACGAGAGAGGAGTGAGATGAACAGACGTGGAGGGCCAATTAGGAGGCAGTGTGCTCACTGATGGAGATGAGGGCCGTCATGTAGGTGTGTCTGGCGCGGTCTGGATCAAAGGCGCCGAGACCCTGGCCTACTCGCACATTCACTGCTGTGCAAATTCCCAAAGGGACCTGAAATCAAGAGTGAAGGATACCCCTCCATGGCCCATGTACCAATTTTGAATTCAGCGACCCATCCTAGGCTTTGTTTGTCTAGGATTTTTAAGGCCTATCTCATTGTCCTACAGCTTAAGACTCACCCAAGGCTCACCAACCACTGTCACCACCAAACGCAATTCTGTACTGTTCCTAAGAGGTGAACGTCTTGCCACTAGAGAAATTCAGGCAGGGGCAATTGGGATCTCAACCGACTCTGTAAGATCCTCGCAAAGTTGACAGAACACTTCTTTCACTCGATAGTTGTATCTCCAGAAAGTTACATTAATAATTTTCTGATTTTCTTGAATTGTAATTTATTTACCTTTCCTTATTATCTGTAGAGTATGTACAGCTGTTTAAGTTGTCACTATGACGCCTTGCATTTTGCTGAATAAACTTTGAGTTACGACGCGTCCTGTCTCTTGTGTCCGTTATCGGATCTAACGCACACAAATCGAACTATTTTAGGTAGCATAGCACCCTCATACCTTACATTAATAGCCAAGTGCAATTTTGTAAAAAGGGCATTGGGAAAGGCGATTTATTAATCACATGACGAAACAAGCTAGCGGTACGAGGTTCGCCGGAGCTACTCCCCATTAACCTCACACATTACTTGTGCCACCACTGATGCACTCGCTCTGACATTCATTTTCGTGTAGCGATGGCATGAGCTCCTATCGTGCAACTGACATCCATAATATAAGGGAGATCTTTTTTGTCCTAAATTGCAGCCGTGAAATTGTTCCCAAAGTGAACACTGCTCTAGGGTTTTTCACCGAGTTTATAAGGAGGCTCAGCTTAAAGAAAACCGGTCAACCGGGTAAGTGTAACTCAGTCTCTAGCACATGGGCGACCCACACAAAAACCGTAACTGAACCCCAGAAATTGTCAAGGTAAGCACACGTCCACTTCTAACTCTAGAGCAGGGCTTCTCTCAGCGATTCTCCCCACTTTCTCATGGGGCCAAATTAAAATGAATGCACAAAAACAACCTCTTCACAATTTGAACAGATAGTGTGCAACCAAATTTCGCTAAGTGCCACAACTCACAACAAGCAGGAGAGTACTTTGAGCAAGAAATGGGAGGCACTTTCAATCGGCTTTACAGAATGTCAGACCTACCTGCATAACTTCACAGGATGTCATTATTAGTGGTACCAATTAGGATAGTCGCTAATACATGTACCATAGCAATGAGCTCAACGAACAGCACTTCATGATGCATGAATGTTAATGCACCTAGAGCCACCTTATCACACATCGTTGAGTGTTCAACTTGCTCTGGGTCGTACGCACTTGTTCCCCCTGGCCCCACCTTCCACTCACCTACCCTCTGTGCCTTGAATTTTCTCTACCTGCAAATCACAAACGGATTCAGAACCTGACTAATTAAACCCAGCATTCTCATTCGGTCAAGTTATAAGAGCTTTTAATCATTCATTAGCTGGCACGTAAAATTTGGTAACTAGTACTGGTTGAATACCATAAAGTTCCTTTTCTTCCACCATGTGGGATTTAAATAACAAAGCATAACCATTAAAAATCACTAACCATGTAGATGATTGATTGAATTTGGAAGACAATGGCCTGTGCCCCAAGAACGGTATCACTTATGGTACCTAAAATAAATTGTTAAAATAAACGGGATGCTTATCTAACACGGTGCAATTTTTTTACAATTCCCCAAACACTTATTTTTTACTGAAAAATGACAAAGGCGTGTTTTAGGCGGTTAACGAGCCATCCCGAATTGCATAAACTATTTCGTGAAATTTCTAATTAGATCCAACTCGATCCGCAGTTGTACCGAAAGTCTGCCATTAACACATTCGTATTCACAACGTTGAAACTGGTGACTACACCGATAACCGATTCACAGTTTCTAACAGGGATTGTTAGATACCTCAAAATACTCTGGAAATATGTTTATCTCGTTTTGATCCTTGACATTAAAACTGTGTAATTTTGCATTCAACGCTGGTTTATTTGTTGATTTTTCGCATGAAAAATCCACCCATAGGACCAATCACATTTCCTAATCGTTGATCCCCTTTGACCGTAAATCATTCCATTAAACTACGTAGGAAACACAATCTCCCCAATGACTTTGAGGGATTTGTATCGATTTAGACCATCACGTGTTCGGACCTCACTTAAGACGATTAAAGACGGACCTATAACCGGATTTTCGACTGAAATATCGATTCTCCTCAAGGAATTGTACAGTCATATGGATCAAGAAAAGTTAAATTACCACCTCGTACATAAAATCAAGTACAATTATTCTTAAAATATTGTTGATATTTGAGATTTAGTCGCTTCTAAGGGCCTCTCCCCAAGCCAGGCAGACTGATGGATTATTATCAGGCTTACTTTATCGACCCATCTCTTTTTTCGCTGGATCTGGTAAAGGTATAAATTGAAGTTTGCATTTGCAGGTACAACTGACTTATCTATGAATGGCTCATTTCCTCCCCCTGCTTTCTAGGCCTCTTAATGCTCTCGGCTCTGAGGTGTAGTAGACCATTGGTAGAATTCTTAGACCTCGCTTCAAATGCAAGAAATCAGTTCACTTTTGACTTAATTACCTGCCACAAAGGTGCTGAGTTCCAAGCACCACTCCTCGAAAGCGATCATGAGGATGCCTGGTATGCCGAGCTTAAAGAATATGCCCCACTCCGACATGGCGGCATTGAAATCCCAACCTGAAATGTGCCAAAAGATAACCACCAATTAAAGACTGTTGTGCAAGAGTTCATGGCTGTTAATCCGAGAGGTAAGTTTACCGGCCCAGGTTTCTGCATAGATACGGTAATGGAAGATGTAGAAGACCTCACAAGCCAGCATTGTGACAAAAGAAAAAGAAAGAAACCCTGCCGATGCCCTAAAATAAATCAAATGTCTCAAGTTATTCATGTAAAACGCACCCTTTTCACTTGGTCCTATCGACAGCCTTTCCTGCCAAGGATAAGGCAGGATGTGTGAAGTGGAGCTGAGGCATTGTTGAGTCTGTCTCACTCCAGAGAAGTGGAGAGCAACCGAAAAAGGCCATCACAAGCCGCAACCCTAGTCATGGACTACTGAATTACGCAGCTGACTAAGTCCAACCGCTGCTACCACTGGGTGAGAAGGACATATTACAAAGCCAGGGGCCCTCGGTTGCGGTCATGGGAGTCAGCTTCACACCATGCCATCGTTTTGACACTACCGAGGATAAATCAGAGGACTGAATGTTATTTCTTTCACCCCAATGACTGAGGTAAAATCTAAAGAGAGAACTCGAAACAAAAGACATAAATTAGGGAAAACGAACAGCTTTGCTGTTAAGGTACCAATTCAAATCGACTCTAGACTCTAAAGGCCTTTACGGATTGGTTCAGACCTCTGCTTCTTTATGACAAAACAACAAGAACTCACCTGAGGCCGAGGCCAAAGTGGTAGACCACGGGTTGCGTTAGAATGGTGAAGACCGTTCCGACAAAGGCAGCAACCATCATCGGCCGAACGTGGTTCTGACTCGTCAAGTACCGAGTAAGTGTCATGAAGAGAAAGTCGCACTAAGTTGAAAAGTAAAATAGAAAGTCTTTCATCAAATGAACTTTAAAGGATCTTTGTTGTGATCAATAACTACCTGGAAAGAATCGATCAAAGAAGTAGATGAGACTGACTATCTAGCACCTGTGGGACTTGCAGTCCTCCGTATGGTAACCGCAACACCTTCGAACCAACAAGCCTTCTTACAAGATAAACTGACCACCACGAATCCAGCAAAATAGACTACAACTTCTAGTTACAGACGTTTACAAACCATGGGATTCAACACAGGCTTTTCCCTTAGTTTTAGCATTAGGTGGCACCTCATGTGTGATAAATAATAACAGTGTGGACCACGTGCGTGATATATGACACCTCAAAAACTACATAAATGTGTGATAAATGCCAAACTTACATATAAACCAGGGAGAAAGTAGAGGACGTAATCCGCAGCCAAACTGAAAAGGTATATAAGCATAAAAACCTACCTAAATAAGTCAAGAACAGGTTAAGAAATCACATTAGATAAATTAATAAACTGCAAGATATAGTTGTTAAATAAACGAAACGAAAAACGTACGACGATATTAAAGGGTCTTGCATGGCTAGCAGAAGCAGACTCTCAATATTGATATGAACACAGGCCAGGAGAGTGAATATGAGTGTCATTATAATTAAAGCTGAAAAAATGAGTAGAAATCAAGCAGAACAGACAAATTAACCGGAAATCCCAATTCAAAAACACCCAGGAAACATAAGTCTTCATATGGTTAAATAGTATTAGGTTTTGAAAAGGAATGTTAATATACCTCTTTGGAGGATAACACCCATCAATTTCCGTTTAGAACTGCCATAAGTCTACATGAGAAAGTAAAGTGTAACACATGTTTTCACTCAAGAATCAAAACAGCCATATTATGAACATTAAATACCTGACTAAATAGGGTTTCTGAAGCGGTGGAAAACCCCATATCTATGCAAAGGCCAAGTACATTAAGTAGCTAAAAAAGAAATACAAAATTAATTGGAAAAATAGCAGGAAATTGAAAGGTTGGACAGGTGAAATTACCGTATTGGCTAATGAAGCTGCATCAAGTTCCTCGCGACTAAAGTGTCCACAAATAACGATGCTCAAAAAGGGACAAATGAAGCGAAGGAACTGTGTGAACATCTAAAAGCAAAATACAGTAATAATACAGAAACAGTCGGCGGAATTCTACCGTTAAAATGCTGCACATATAAACACAACCCACCAACGGACATGCTAGCGTAACAAGGCAATACAGCTCTTCCAAATACCCATGGGAAATTGCGGGCATATGCATGTGGTAAAATTCTGAAATCGTAGGCAGTATACAAGTATAAAAAACAATCTACCAAACTTATTGAATAAAATTCGTTTAAAAGGTATCTCCATATAAACAAGCGTCTCAATTATAGTGGATCGGTGTGAAAGAAACTATGGAAATCCACTTACGATATCGATAGTATTCAAAAGAGTGTACTAAGAGGCAGAATTCGTCATAAGCAAGGTTAACAGTCGCACCTGACCTACGAAAAAAGTAGAACATTCAAACAAAAAAAGATTATGATATTGTTTATTTCAAATAATTAATTAAACAGTGCTTTAGCAAAATATTTACGACATTTCTTGAGTGAAACAAAACATGGTTTTATATTTAGAATTAAAAAGGCCATATATTTACTTTACCGCACAAAAAGCATTAAATAAACTTGTCTGGACAAAACAGGAACATAAAAAGACGATTGGTCAAACGGTTTTAATTATTTTAGTTTGAGCGAAAAAGTTCTCTAAAATGCGTTATACTCTTGGATATCTAAGGCAGTGTTTAAACAAAAATAAATTCCACCTCAGTACAGCACTTCATAATTCAAAAATAAAAAATAGGTATGATCTCGCATTGAATTTCACAACAGAATATCTGTGCATTTTACTCCTACCCTTTAAGCTTGAATATAAATGTAAGTTAATACCTAATTTAAAATCGCTTTGTTTTGTTAAAAATTATTAAAATATTTTGCAGTGGCTAAGATAATTGTTTTAATAAGCCGTAACTTTTTGTTGCGAGTTCGAACTAGGTCGACGAAGTGTCATTCGTTGTGGTTGTGTGTTTGCGAGGGTGGGTTTCTCGCTTTTGTTTTGATACTGGGTCTGCCTTCAATTCATTACCACGCTTTAGTTTAAACGTGCCCGCTACCCTGCCATTAATCTTTTCCAGGTTGCTTATCTTTCAATTTTTCTTAACCCTGTAGCAATGTTGAACGAGACTCCTGAAGATTACCACCAAATGTATCGAGGGACTACCCTCGGCAATACACTGCAAGAGTCCTTAGAAGAAATGCTTGAACATAAACTCTTGAAAAAGGAAATGGTCGTTAAGGTCTGTTTTTCTCGTCTTAACAATATCCTTAGATTTTGCAAAAGTTTGATCAATGCATCTGTACGGCTTTATCTACCCAAATCAAGTCGAGACTAAATCTTCAGGGCTATCTCAATGCCTATCGTAATTGTGATAATGTCTGGACTTTGGTCCTCAACAATGTCGAGATAAAAGATGGTCCTAACACTATGCACGTTGAAAAAGTGGGTTAAACGTTGTATATTTCCCTTATCCATCCTTATTTAATATCCTTTTGTCTTGTTTTACCCCCAGATGAAAATCGTAGCATGTGAAGGCAAACATTCCAAAAGTGCTGGGGGGCAGGGCGGTCCGAAGGGTGTTTCCGGCACGGCCCGCGTGGGATCTGGATTCGCTGCCGCTGGCAACGCTGCCGAAGGAGATCTAGCTATCATTGACGATGACCGCTCCGACGATGACTTGGCTTGAGGTCCCTTGTCCCTTTATCTTTCCATGTACATATCCTTATGCGTGATACCTTCATTGAAGTACCAGCGTTGGTTTTTATAAACTTTATTCTGTTTGCTTTGAGAGCTTATTTACATCCAATGTGAGATTTGTCGCAAATCTGTTAAATCAAAGCAACGTTCATGGACATCAAGCGATTGCTATCTTTTACCCGGGATCGATAACTCCAGAGAAACTCCATGCCATTGGATTTCATCTAGCCTTATTTGAGCTTATGGACTCGTTGACGAGGTCCTTCACTATAGGGTTCAGTAATCCAAATAATGTAGCTTTGTTGAGTGGCTAACGAGTTTGTACTTTTGTTTAATGAAGTTGTGTTTGCTTTCAGATAATGCGAAAGCCTGAGACGCCTCACCAAATCCCGAGAGAAATAAGTGTCTAGAGGAGGCCTATTTACGGAGTAAAGGTCATCCCCTAGGTCCCTGCGCCTCCTAGGAGTATTGATACAGAATAAGGCAGTCACAAAATCGTAGGGTTTGACGAAGCTTTAGGAGTTCCGTCGGTACTTTCTATGGGAATGAATATTCGCATAAATTATATCTGCATCGATGTATTAGCTAAACCTGAGCAGTTTAACTCAAGTAGGAGATTGTGTCTTTGTTTTGCTTCCTTGTATTGGCCCTTACGTCCTTTTTAACCTAACCTAAACCAGCTTTTCTCAGTAGTAGTGTTTCGTGGCGGCTTATTTTGAAGATGCTTTTGGCATTTCAAAGCGACGAGAGTGGAGTAGTAGACCAGCTTAGAAAAATTGCGCCAGGTATGGATTTTGTAACAAATCACGATCTTCCCTGCCGGTGTAGCCCCACATTATTCCCTGATCTCACGTCTTCCTTTCCCCATCACCTCGGTTTGAATAGACCCAAAATATCTATTTCTGTGCTTAGAAAAGGCCGAATTTGTAGGAAACTTATTGCTAATAGCGTTTTTTTTAAACGACTCTAGAGCAGTGAAGGTGAAAATTGATGGTATAATTGGTACCCATTGTGCTTCTACTTTTCTTATCTACAAAAACAATTTGGTCTTTGATAGATCCTTTACAATTTATTCAAATTATTTTCTCATATCCGTAGGTCACACTGGCATAAAAGTCCTATTGCTGTGACGATAAAGTGATTGTCACTTTAAACAACGACACCAATAATATCTTCTGATAATATAAAACCGAAGGTGGGAGTAAAAGCTTGCATTAGGAGAAAGAACTAGCAAATTATGGAGGACGACTTGCTTGCACGAAGTCGTACGAGGTTGCGTACGCCAATTATCGTGACAGGGCACAAATTGCGACTAAGCAATCTGTGATTGGTTCGTTTGTGTCCTTGTCCTTGAAATCAGTATCCACATCAGTACAACGCATAAACACTACATCCAAAGCTACTATGGCTTCGAGAATCATTGACCTTAACGCTTTTTTAACATTTCAAATGCGCTCTTTCAACACAGAGATGGTGCAACAAGGAAAAGTTGGTGGTTCAGAATTCGTGAGTAGTGATGGGCATCATTGACTGATGGCCAATAGGATTTGAGGTATCTTGGTCCAGTGATGCGAGGTGTCGTAAGGCTGATATCCGTATTTCAATTTCTACCCATATTTCAATCATTAATATAGTGTTTATCACTCCTAATCACTGATTCGGATTTCCCTTTGTATATTTCGTGATCTGACTGAAGATTTTGAAAGAAATGACTACCTGTGGGCTTCTTGACCAAGGCAAATTATGTAACACAATTTGAGTACCTTTTGAACTCTGCAATAACTCACCAACTGTCCTACTAACGGGATATAAGTAGGGAGAAGTGACAATTTCATACCACAGTCAAGAAATGAAATGGTTATGTTTAATAGATTGGAATTTTAATTTTTTGGATGAAACTACGAGAATTGGGAATCTACTCAAGATACCTGGACAAAAGTGTGTGAATGTTTTCGACGTGCAGATGGACATGTGGAATATTCAGCTACAAGCCAGCGTCTTGATACGTTTCACCCATTGGCAGTGATTGAGACGAACTAACCCGATTAATCCGCACTCACCTCACCTGAAGAAATGAAGAGCCTGGCAAATAGCTTATTTTGAATTTTACATTCATCTAAGGGGAGAACCCATTTATAACCACAATGGCTCTTCCTTTCATCTCATCGAAGTGCCTAGGCTTTCAATAAGTGATTTTCTTTTAAATTTCGGTTTTTCGTCTATGCATTATAAGGGGAGGGTTAGTTTGGGATATAAAGAAATTCGGCTAATAGTTGTGTGGTTATGATTCAAAAAATTCTTATGAATTCGTGATTTCTTGCTGTAGGAATCACAATTAATTGGCCTTCAATTTGTTTGGGAGGTAAAACTGGGGCGGATTCTAGCACATTGAATACCCTCAATTGCTAATAAACCCAATAACTCTAAAGCAGATTCAGACTGTTTCAACGAATGCCACTTTGCAGTTCTCTCTTCCTACATTTGGCATCCACAACCCGTCACTTTTCACTACCTAGCGAACTTATAAGTAGTAGCCGTCGACCAATGGAAGCAGATTTCGGATCACCTGCCTATGAGGGCCGTTTAAGGCTCTAAAGCAGAGAATCAGTAAGGACGCGATGAAAATCAGGAGGAGCGCTTTTGAGTGAGTGTGTTTACTGTTGTTCATATCAACCGTTCGGATATCCACATGATTTTGAGTTTGAATTTTATCAATTTGGAAAAACAACCAGTACCATCCACCGACGACCATCACAGAAACCGACATTTTCGTAGAACCGATCGACTAAGAATGCTCCTACAACCAACTAGACACCGAAAGCGGCAACATAGTCCAATCCTAGGCTCTATAGGATGGTTGCTTTTCACATGTAACTTAGCTCCCCACCACCGTTGCGACTAGACAAAAGCTACCTCCACAAAGGCCCGACATCTAAACACTCGATTTAGTGCCGGACAATAAAATTACCACGTCTCAACGGCTAGCGCTCCTGGTGTATGCAAGGCTATTACACCCAACTTTAGTAGATCTAGTCTGCCATTGTAACTGCCATCATCAAATAAATGTCACCTATCCACTCTAACTGCCCTCTCCTCAATACGACCTTAAAAGACTAAGCCAGGTTGAATCACCAAATTTCTTCTAATATTAGCAATATTTATCATTAGAGTCGAGAAAGAGTGTTCAGTAAATAATTGAGAGAGAAAAGGAGCGATACTGGGGTGTGATCACACGATGCGAGACTAATTCGGCGGTAGAGGAGGGTGATTGGTGAATCAGCAGCCGCCGACTCTAGGCCTGATAGGAGGAGGAGGTGGTGCTTCCGCCGGAGCCCGTCCAGTCCGTGTGGTGCCAGGTGCCCGGCTCGTTCTCCAGCTCGTACATATGGGCACCAAAGTAGTCCCTCTGGGCCTACACAAACACATTGCAACACAGTCTACACTGCAAAAGGGAAAGCTCCTAGTTTCCTTCTGTGTAAATGGCGATTTCGGGGGCTCGAACTTGCAAAGCACCGAAACCTGACACGTAATGATTTTGTGAATGGCAAGGGTTAGTTCTGCTAAGGGCTAAGGGAATAAAAAACGCTTCAAGAACTTCTTGAACTTAGAGTGCGATGGACACTAAAATGCACACACATGCAAGATGGAACTTTAATCCAGAACCCTACGGTGTGACCGCTTTCCTTTTACAGTTTATTTCCGAAACAACTGCAGCCGTCCTCACTTTCAGTGAAATTAATAGTGGTTGACCGAAATAGATACTGTACATTTTGCAAACATCCTAATTCTTTCAATGATTTGTCTGCTAAGGAGTCGAGTCCCACAACAGTTATAGGCTGGCACATGCCTCCAAGTGTCCCGAACGAAAAACTCCAATTTTAGGCCCTATAGTAGAAATTTCACACGTTCAGACAGTCTTTAGGGGAATTTCAGTCGGATTCAACAAGGGCGGGTTTCACCTGAGAACCGACCAACGAAACGTCTGTAGGGAGCGTAATGAGCCCTTAGTTTTTAGACAGTCCATGATAGGTGGGCACCTGAGGTGTGGAGAAGAGGTTACCTGGATGAGGTTGGCGGGCAGCCTGGCGGAGCGGAAGGCGTCGTAGAAGGCGAGCGCGGAGCTGAAGCCGGGCACGGGAATGCCGGCGGTGACGCTCATGCAGACAACCTTACGCCACGACTCCTGGCAGTCGTCGACCACCTTCTTGAAGAAGCTATCCAGCAGCAGGTTCGTCAGCTTCGGGTTTCGTGTGAACGCTTCCTTTATGTCGCCCAAGAAACGGCTGCAAGAAAGAGCACAGAAACGAGTCAGCACAACTCAGATCAGCATCGACCCAGCGAGAATTCAAGCTTACTACTCCATGGCAAACCAAAAGACACGCTACATGCTTTGATTCTCTTTCAATACTGTCGTTTACAGCCTTAAACCCCAATAAAACACAAGCATAACAAAAAGCGGCCCGATTCAAATCCCATATCTCACGCTATGAATCCGTCTCAGATTTGGTAACATTTACTAAATCGACAGACTTTTGCAGTAATTGTTTAACTATTTAACCACTCGAGGCTATAAAAATTCACTACACTTCTCCTTCACTAATGCTTAAAACCGCACTGTTCTTTAACAGGGTCAATTGAAAATTGTTGGTGTTCTAAGAGAATTAACCAGTAGCAAACCTAATGACTAACACAACTTCAAGATTTCGGTGCAGTCTGCTGAAGAACCTCCTATGAAGTTCACACATGCTTGACCAGCTAACTAGATGGTTGCTAATGGATACATCATATCTACTAAAGTCCGACACCGAATCCCTCGATGAAAATCGATCAACAGAATGAGCGATCCACCAGTTTAGCGTTTCTGTGATTTAAATTAGATCCTACCTGACCTCTAACCTACCGTGACAGGTACCCCAGACTGTAAACACAAGGCTTCACAATGTGGTTTTGATTGTCCAAAAGATGGCATCTTCCACCTCTACATTTACAACAACTCTAAAAATGTGTGGATGTGTATCCTCAGGTCCTCTCTACGAAGAGAGGCCGTCTTAAAACAACTGCGCACCTTGTCTAAATTCCTGGGTAGTCGGCATGAGTCCTACAACGAGTTGACACAACTGAATCTTGTCGGCAAGATCCACTAGGAACTTGAAAACCATCTCACCTGCGAATGATACAGCCACCACGCCACATGAGGGCAATGCCACCTAAGTTCAGGTCCCACCCGAATTCGTCACGAGCCTTTTGCAGCATCATGAAGCCCTGAGCGTACGACACAATCTTCGATGCGTACAGAGCCTAATTAAAGAATTTGCGAGGACCAGTTAGGAGGAAGCGAAGCCTACTCTTCGAATGTGCTCGATGTCAGCCTTCTTGTCCCCCACTTTGGCCTTGCTGTACTTCTCCACCTCGGGAACGTGAGTGGGTCCCTTCAAAATCTTCGAGGCCTCAACCCGCTCATCCTTCATCGCAGAGAGACTTCGAGAGAACACTGACTCAGCTGCGTGACACGATACATTGAATTATCAATTTAGACTGTCCGCTTTTTATTCACTAAAGGTCAAAAGCACTAACCAATTAGTGTGATGGGAGAGCCCCTCTCCAGACCAGTAATGGTGGTCCACTTTCCCGTTCCTTTCTAGAATTGAAAATGCATTTCTGGTTACGATTTCAATTCCAATAAAGCATCCCAAACGAGATGGATATAAACAAGTTTATGTACAGGTTTAGGGTGGAGTCAATCATGACATTTGGATTAAATACTAAGACCAAAACAGCCCTACTGGACGCGGAGAAGTTCTAAAATAACCACACCTTCAAGCATAAGTTGAAAGATCCAACCAAAGGGCACAGGAGCCAACACGATTAATACTATTTTGGGGTTAAAAGTACAAAGGAGCGTTGCTTGGGGTTATCTACGAACAGTGTGCACGCGATGAACGTGTACTTTTTACCCACAAGCGATCTAAGGGGAACTTGCCTGACCAGAGACGTCGCGAATTTTGTCAAGAAGATAACAACCCGACTTGTCCTTGAATCTTAAAATGTCCCGTGTTATTTCAATTAAGTAGGACTCCAAATCGCCTTTGTTCCAGTCATCAAAGACCTATTGTAAAAATAACATCAAAACAAAAACTCATTAGATCGTGGAGCAAAACAAAATAGTCAACAGATGATGTACTAGTTAAAGGACTATACAACCAGGTTGTTTTGGCTGTATGCAAAATAGGACAGGCAGTAAAACGATAGCGAACTAAGCACAAAGGCGCATACCTTGGCGGCATCGTCAGGTGAGAGACAAAGGTATTTGGTAAGGAGGAAGTAGGCTTCGGAGATCAACTGCATGTCGCCGTATTCGATGCCGTTGTGGACCATCTTCACGAAATGTCCTGCACCTCCGCTGCCAGCCTGGAGAGGTGAGGTAAAGCAACGCACTGATTTGGCAGCTAGATCTTATGGAAAAATCCCTTTGTAGGTACCACTGCCAGCTCACCTGACGAATACCCTGCACGAGTGCCACCCTAATTGATGCCCCATAAGCACACTCATATTCCGCACTACGAAATGCGAATTTAAATTTTTTCACATAAATGGGTGCAGCGAATGAGTCCCAAGATTTATCAGGATGAACATACCCAGTTACATAACCTATCCGGTTTTTAAAAGGTAGTAATTTTTCTTGTCAAAAAAGGTAACTTTCAGAATAAGGAAACAACTTTGAAAAATTACCACCACTTACCCAGTCACAGCAGGGCTCCCCCGAAGGAGCCTTAGCAGACACTGACTGGAAAATTTTTTGGATGTGTGGCCTGGAACAGATAAATCAGAATTAGTTAGTTGTAGTTCTGAAGTGTTTTAAAATAAGAAGAGGGGACGAACCAAGCCTTTGGATTACCACCAGGCATCAAACTAGGCCCAGTACGAGCACCTTCCTCCCCACCGCTAACACCGGACCCAACATAAAGCAAACCCATCGATTCAAGGTCCCTACAACGTCTCTCAGTATCAGCGAAGGCAGAGTTACCGCCGTCGATTATAATGTCGCCTTTATCTAACAAAGGAACCTATAGGAAAACTACAAATTTTCGTCTGTGGAAGAATGAACATAGATAAAAGAAAATAGACGCACTAGACAGTTGATGAAATCATCAACCGGTTGACCAGCTTTTACAAGAAGCATGACCTTTCTTGGCTTCGTCAAATGCGACACGAGTTCAGATGGTGTTTTGGCACCAAACAAATTTTTGCGGTCCTTCTCCTGGTTCAAGAAATCTTCAACCTTGGAGACAGTTCGGTTATACACACAAACTTTGAAACCATGGTCGAGCATGTTAAGAACGAGGTTTTGGCCCATGACAGCCAAACCAATAAGGCCAATATGACATCTGAAGAGTAAGGGATAACAAAGTGGTAAAATTTGAGTAACTGCATTCCACAATAACAACTCAAGTAGAGATAAGCACATTGCGGGACATATTATGAACTCGGCAGAGAAATTCTAAATACTCACTCAGCACCAGGCATGTTATCTTGATTCTCGATAATACTTGGGAAACAGCCGAGAGAGCAGAGCAATGGAACAAATTGGCGCTTTGGTATCTCAAAAAGTCACTTCATCACTAACGTCCTCAATTTAAAAAATACTAAATATTATTTTAATTTAATTTATTTACTATAAATCGAAAAGGAAGGTGGCAAATAATGTAAAACTGCCTATCAGCAGATTACTTTACTTCTTCACAATCGGATATGGTCACGATGATAAGCAAATATTTGTAAGTCCACAAACAAGTTAAACGTTCGAATTTTTGAAATAATTAAGGAGCTGTTTGGCTTTTTGAGGGTATGGCCGCGCATAGATATGTATGTGCTTCGGGTAAACAAACCACTTTCGTTAGAGTCAAAATATTTCTTATGTAAACTTTCTCGGGGCGTTTTTATGATTTATTAAGGTCTAAAAGCCATTTTGTGTTTGCCCGTATTGGAGTGTATTCCATTGCCAGCCTTAACGCAAAGCAAAAATTTTTGAAACATTTTTTCCCCGAAACTATTTAGATTAATCATTGTTCTAAATGCTTTTTGATTTAGTTTAGTGCTTGAACTCATGTATAAATGATCATAGATAAATTACTATTAAATGGTTCTACTCCATAAAATTTCACGATTTTAGTTAAATTATTACAAAGCGCTCTTTTTTATACCTGTTTTAAAAGTTTTGTTTATGATTATTGATCATGTGAAATAATTTGTTGTACTGGGCTATCTCAAATTAATGGTGATAGACCAGAGGTAGTAGGTCGTACGAATCGCCGAAGGTACATCGCGGCGACATCCAAGTTTGTGGTTTAACTGAGCACGAAATGAACGAAAAAGTGGTGGTTTTATTTGTCTTGGGAATGGGAGCAGTTAGATTATGTAACTCTAGTACATTTAATGAACTTTTAGACGAGGATTACGTCGATGAAGTTGATCGGGATGATGACGATGAAGAAGACCGCTTCAAAAAGCGAAAAGTAAGCCGAAGAGATGTTGGGGACGAACCTACACCACCAATTAGCATCTTTGAAACAGTTGTTGAAGTTAAGCATAACAAAATGGCGGATAAATTTATGAGAAGTTGTGATAAAATTGGACATGATAACTGCTCGTGCAGGTACGTTACAGTTCCTAAGGTGTATATTTCCAATAGTCGCCTCTTCTGCTATGGAGGCAATTGCCAAAGATTGGAGAAGTACCATCCAAAGTCAAAAATAAACAGAGACGCAAACAACCTCCAAGCCTTTCCCTCTCTCGGTCGACCAGTGTGGGTGAAAATTTGTCGACAAACCATTTTGTGGGGTCAAAACTTATGCGAATGCCGACGTTACCTGTCGAATTTGGATGTTGTGAGGAAAAATCTCACCACTTTCGTGAATGGTGTCGACTTTGACACTCAATAGGACCTTTCCAGATATGCCTTACTAACCTCTGTGATAAAACTGCACTGTTATCACCGTGTAAATGAACCCTGTTGATATGATACCGGAAATGAAGTACTGCATGCATTTGCAAGTCGCCCACCATACCTCACTAGAAAACCCGATAATTGATGGATGTTCTTTCAGATGTTTGTCATTGCAATGACACATTAAGATATTCTGGTATCACAACGTTTTTTTCGGTGGTAATGTTCGTTAAACTTGGATGGGAGTTTGGGATAAGTTCATTAGACGGGGCGATTGTAGAAGACTTTGCCGTTTTTCGCCATATGTTCGGTATATTGAAAAGTTGTCAAGAGACGAACGGTTCTGTTACTAAGCGGTCTCCGCGATTAAGAAGATCCTATTCATTCCAAATATGAAAGCACTGGGTATATTGAGATTGTCCAGTGATTCGGTGTTACATAGATCCTCAAAAATGTGGCAGGCAGGAGTTGTGGTCTGTTTCGTGACCATAGATTCAGCCTATTGACAGCAGATACTTAGTCTGCACTGATTACAGAAACATTCGCTAATGGCAAGCTCGGTCTGACTAGGGTAGGACGTAAGCCACTGAAATGGTGACCCAGTTGAAATGATTGATTGGTGGCACGTATTCGGGTATTTTCTGTAAAATCAACTAAATTGACCTTTTTCCTATTAAAAAATGGGATTTGACTCAAAAAATTCACTTAAGTTTTCTATGAACAGATTGGAAGTGGTCAGTCATCTTAGAGCTTAAATAGGCCTACAGTTGTATTACCAACTTTAATTAGCCTTTAATGTTTCTTTTTAGTAAAGGATAGAGCTTAAACCTCGAAGCCTAAACTTTTTTGTAACACGTCATAGTCTACTAGCGCTCAGAAGATACTACAAGAAGCTTACCAAGATGCTCGGTAGGCAGTGAAGCAAACGATTACATTTTTCTAAATCCATCTAAATTTAGTCTGCATTTCTTCTAAAATTTTAAACATTCCGGGGATACTAAATATTCAGTGATATTGTAATTAACTAATTTACAGCTGCTTAGGCGGATTTCAATAACAGTCCCCATAAGGCAGTATGTAATGGTAGCAGCTCATACGGTGGTGCTAAACAAGATGTTATGAAAAGCCTACAACTTTTATTAAGCTTATTTTCAATGTACTAACCAGTTTCTTATGCAAGTGAAAAGATAAAACTCGTACTACTTTTTGCTATCGTAGTAGGGAATCTAAAGCCGGTAACGTAAAGTGTTAAGAAGATTTTTCTCTTTGACGCTTCAAGCAGTAGTAAATCGTTGCCATTCAGTGAATCCAATACTTTAAAAAACTGCTACCTATTGATAATTACACCGAAACGGTTTACGAGGGAGTGTATTCAATAAACCTTTATATAGAATTAGCATTTAAGGCGTTTCTTAAGCAAATGCTATGTTCATCATTCTAATAGTATTGAACAAAGGCCTCTTCACGTCACATTACCAACGGCTATAAAATTAAAGCGAAAATGTCATTATAGTCTTCGAATTTTGATGGAATTATGAATTTAATGCTATTTTAAAGTTGAATTATGTATACTTCCTGTAATATTTCTTAACCATAGTAATACATATGCTATTTTGTATACAATTTATTATGATATTTTGTCATCTTGTGGAGCAAATCGGTTGTCATTATGAATCGCTGACATTCCCCTATTTTTCGCACATCTTTAGTAATAAAATAGCAGGAATTTAGACTGGGCCTATGCCGACCTTCACACCTCAAGTGAACACATCCAACAGACTTGTTAGGCCTTTTTGACAGCGTCATCTTAGATAATAGCCAATCCGACCTTTTAAGGATGTGTGACAGCACTTTAACTTATATCCTGACTCGTTGGCAGGAGGTTCCCAAGGTTTGCCTTTAACGATTTTCACTGGAAGGGTATAACGCCATTTAAAAATTTCGGGAAGAATGTTAAAAGATAAGCTTCATAAAACCTTTTCACGAAGAAAAAATTGTCTGCTTTCATTTTGTGGCAGCTCGATCAGATTAATAGCTTGTTGAATGCGCATGCCTAAAACAGAGAAGTCTCAGAAAAATCGTGCAATTCGGGTTGATAAAATAAACTAGCACGCCAAGTTTTCAGCTAATGTTCAATGTTAAAAGGGTTTATGGAACACTCGGAATATAGGAGTAATTCCAACTTTTCGGTCTCATAACAGTTTCAGTCAACGTCATATTCGAAGTCATCAAGACGGCTTTGCAGAACTGAATGTCATTTTCGGATTATCCTGTAGAAAATTCGATCATAGGCATTTGGGAAGCCAAACCACAGAATGCATTGACGTCTTCAAGACTACAGCGCGAAACTTGATATTTGGTAATGACCGGTTAACCGCGTGGGAGGAGGAATATTGCAATAGTACGATTTAGGACAATTGACTTCATAATCGCCTCCACAAGCTTCCATCATAATTGCAACGACTTTATAACCTATAAAAATTAAAAATAGATATGACGCCTGCTTCTAAATAATCATAGTTAAAGCTCGACCTCGTGGGCTAGGGCTTGTGATCGCTAACTAATCATCGTTACCTCAGTGAATGCATCTTTGAGTAAATTATGACTATTAGGTTTCCTATTTTAGCTCGTCTGTTCTCCAATGCTACCCAATCGTCCGAAGAGAATCGATCAACTGATTCAGCGTCTCCGGAGTTGGCATGCCTGGAATCTTTTGAAGCTTGTTGAAATGTGGTCTTCTGCTAGTGTATATACTTTGTATAGTATATACAGAAACCAGCTACACAGTCTGGTCATTATTATTCTTATTTGTTGGGGATCCCAGAAAGTTACAATGGTCAGCGTTTGAGTGCTGCCCTTTTTAACGTTCCTCCATAAAGATGTTTCCGGCGGAATGGCATGCATCACTCACTGCATCATCCAACTACTTCGTCAAAATGAATGGATGATGGATATGAACTGCATTTAACGTGGCATTTCACTTCAGTGTGTGTGCTGAGCAGTGGTCGCATTGTAGAGGGCAGTCCAAACTTCAATGGGCAATGACAGATAAATATTAAAGGGGGAAAATATTGCACATCACAAGGCGGTAATATTATTATTTGCAATGTATCTGTCTTAATCGTAAGGAACCCCATTAAAGGAGCAGGGTGTTTTCATCATTTTTTAGGTACCCTCATTGTTTACCAGGAAAATGAAATTTACATAAGCTTTTCTGTACTTCATTCAAATCATTCGTTTTGGGTGATTTCTGAAGAAAAATATGCAAAACGAGGCTATAAATAAATAATAAAATGCGAAGATTTGATAACAACATCCACTCAACAAATCTCATTAATTAAAGGAAACGAGTCTCTTTTCTGATAGCATAGTAATGGCTTTATTTTAAAGAAATAAGTCAATTTCTGTTAATTAAATAGAAGGATGAAGGTGTGAACCTGTTAAGTGAGAGAAATATATATGAATAAACTACTATTCATCTACTTAGAATAGTTCGATCCTTTTAACGGTCGCAAAGGGACTAAATACATTCAAATTAATCTGAAATACTACAAGCTTATCCGATATCATTTTCAACCCCATCTAGCACTCTCCACTTAACCTCATTGGTTATATGTATCATCAACTAGCTTATAAGAGCCTAAAGGAGGCCTTACATTGTGGGTGGTAGTGAACATCCACCCTTGATATACATACTGGTGTCTTCCGACATCCAGGGGTCGGTCATCCAACCAATGCCATCGCAACAAGGCTGTTTTATTACTAGCTAACTGCGCTCATTAATTAACAGATGTATTATCGATTTCGCCCTCGATTTTAAAGGGGAAACTGCCGACATTTAAGTAAATTAATGCGTTCAAGTGATTGCCGGTTTTTCCCCACCTTGGAGAACTTGTGACCGTAGTAATGCAACGAAAGCTGAATTGCACTTATGTTTTATATTCTACCAATGGCTGGTAAAACAATAGCGTTCTTGGGACTAAACCATCTTTCGAAATGATCTACGCAATTTAGTAGGCGTTCAGCAGGCAAAATGCTAATTTAGGCACTCAGATAGGTATGAGACAAGCGGTTGTTTAAACGTAAGGTCTTTAATTGGAAATTGAACTTACAAATGGATAGGAAAGACGAAATTTTCTCTCCTCCCATAACACCTCAAAGTAAGTGTGATTACCACTCCTCTATACCAAAAACAGTAGTGTAGTCTATTTGCCCTATGAAACATGACTGGTTAAACATTAACCAAGTTTTTACTTTAATACTTCGTAAAATGACTTTGCGGTTTATTAAAATACCTTAAAATAATCACACAGAATATTTGTACCTTATGTAGTTGGAAAATCGACGATGAAATTCCCCCGAGATTGACGCGTTTCTCAATGGGATAAACTTATTTTATGCAATGCATTTCTGACCTTAACTGGATGCTAATGATTTCCCCATTAAATTCCATAAAAGTTTAACAGCTCAATATTTTTTACTATACTTTGAATTTTATATTGCTACGTATCTGAAATATTATTTTTTTATAGCGAACAAATCTTTATCAGTGAACCTGTAGAGCAGGTCCTTTCAAGAATTCACGATATCTAAAGTACAGTATTTTAAAACTGAAGAGAACATGTGCATTCCAGAAAGTTGAGCTAGTTCTCATGGAACAAATATTACCTAACGTACTGGTGAGAAGGTACAAGGTGTGCTTACTGGCCACAGGTAGTGTCGACCAATCAGCAATCAGCCCAAGCCATTCTCGCTTTTTATTGGTGCTTACGTGAAGTTCCGTTCAAATGAGAATTTTTAGAGGGCTTTGAAAGCTCATGATAGATTTGATACCACTCACTGTTGACATTTTCGATGTCCGTCACCGAGACTGATTCACATCCAGCCTTCTACCACTCCAAAAAGCGTATTTGGGACTTCCCCATCACTACACCAGCTTCTGCCAACTCCACAAAACCTTGGCTTTCCAGATTAAGCATCTACTGCGTCGGAGGGTTCGATGGACTCTGGAAGCTTTGGCACGCGATCTTCGCCATCCTCTCCACGACAGTTCTCTTCTGGTTTGCTGTGAAGCGCTACACAGAGTTCAAGGCACAAGCGTTCAATCCCCAATTCGGTCTCGACTGGAATTGGACATTCCCTCTGAATCTTCAAGTTGCCTGCCTGGTAGTAGTGGTGTCTATTTTGCCCCTGATGGTGTTCTCCGTGGTTTCGAGAGTGGGTCACTCAGCGAATGATGGAATCGTTCTGGGAAGAGACTGCTTACACCTCCACGCCATGTTGGCTCAACTATCGTGTTTCAGATTGGCTCAGCGCTCGGCTGATCCCGAGGCTGCTGAACGCCTAAGGGCTCGAATAGCAAGGTCCACCCAGTCTCTGGATGACACCGCCTTCTCGCCAGACTTCGAGTCCTTCATTATACAAGACAAGACTGAGGCGTTGGAGCATTCTACGTGGTGTCTCGCAACCAAAAGGCAACTAAGACCTTTCTCCTGTCTCATTCACGTAATAGTCGCGTTCGCTTTCCTTCTACCCATCTGCGTATTCGAGGCAGAGCAAATTAAAAACGAAGCCATGCCACCTGGTAAGTTTATGCTCTTTTCTTTACTGTGTTGACTTCTTATCAGGCATACAGATTTGAAATTGAACCATTAGTTTTTTGAATTGAGTCCAATTGGAATTCAATTTGGACGTATAAAATACCTATATCGATACTATTTTATGAGTAACCAGGTGATACTTTGATTAAGTCAGAAAATCTTGGTCCTATTGTGCTTGATTTTAGGCTCAAACCCAATTTCGTTGGTTTCGATAGGGACCACTTGGCACATTAGAAGGCGCCTAAAGTAAAATATAGCCTAAAGTGTTAGTTAACTCGGAGCTACAATGTGGTCTTTTCACGGTCTCTATTGCTAGTCTCTGCACTACTTCGCATTGAAAGAGTACTCGAAATAACCAGTCTCACAATATTTTTCTTCAAATACAAGGCTGAATTCATTTGGAACAGTGGAGAAAGCCCTGTTATCAATAGATCCCGAGTTCCAATATGTCTTACCAAATCCGTTACTGTGTGGTTGTATCGATATTTTCGGCTTAAATTGAACCTCATTCCATTGGTATCCGCTGAAATGCTCGAAAGGGAGAGCAAGGCGTTCTACCGGCAAAAAGTTGCATGAAACATTGTTGCCTTTGTTAACGTTTTGTGCGTTCAAAGGTTGTTTCCAAAATTTCCTTGGCACCTAGATCAGGCAGTGTAGCTTATGCGTTCCTTTTAATAACGACCATCAGAGCCTAGTGAATACCGGTAAATTTTCAGTTTTAACATCTTTTGCACCCGTTTAGCGGTCTGGTCTAAACACACGACATCCATGGAATTAATGAGTTCTCATGACACATCGTAGGTAACACCCGCAATTCGCATAAGGACCTTATTTGGAATCTGCAACACTTAAAATTGTATGCCATTTGCTAAATCCGCTAAATCGTCATCATTAGTTTTAAACAACCACGTGTCCTCTAACTATGTTGAAACTTTAATCCCAGTATTTTACAAATAAGATCTGTTTAGGATTTCGGAAGTCCTAAGCTCCCAAGACGAAAACAAGAAGGTGGGAATGCCACTTTATTAGTCGAAGAAAACTGCGTTCCAAAGTTTCTCGGTTGAAGACTAGGAGTATTGATAATGAATTACTAGACCTCAGTAGATTTTCAGCACAAACATGGAAACGATAAACACTTTTTGGATTCATTCACTCCGTTATGATAAAGAGGTCCATCCATTTGCAATGCAATTGCTCCTGTGGGCTTGACAGTTAAACCGGAAATAACTGTGAGTTAGCGTAGTGCTCATTGTTGGCACCAACCCGCCCTCAAAAGCACTGGTAGAAGTGGTATCAGTCACAGAACGGACTCTGATCGCCCCACACAACTCATTCAAACAAACAGGTGTGAGAGTGAAAAGCGAGGGCGTAGAGGTGGCTGTAAAAAGTGCATGTGATTCTACATGCAAAATTCGAGAGAGAGGGGCCACAGTGTTTTATCTATAACGAAACGACCGAAACTAGGAATGAACTGCTAGAAACTGGTCCCAAAAGTGCCATCATAATCGCACTTCAATCGCAGGCTCTAGGCCTTTCTGATTTGTCTCATAAAACTTTTCGTGTCTTCCAGGGGACCATACATATATATATATATGCATATCTTAAACTATCGGAAAATCAATAGAATAATTGAAGGTTTTGTTTCAAGTCGAAAGTGCCCTTCTATTTACCGAGACCAAACGAAATAGCAGACACTCGATAAGAACTGAGAAACCACTTGCCTATGTATCCTGATGCAATCATCCGTTGTGAATGAAATACTAATATTGAATTCCAGTTTAAAGTATGTTTCGTGAACGTTTCACTGGTGACCTATAACACCTGGTAAATTATCCGGGCGTATAGCCCAATAGACCAGTAGACTATCGAATTAGAACTTCCTGTACTCTAACGAGTCATCAATTTGCGTGCAACTACGTAATTTAATGTTGCAGCATAAAAGAAGATCCGCAGGCACTTGTGTGCGATGCACATTCTTGTTAAATATGCATTCACGACAATTATAGTTGCATAATAACATCCCTCCCCATAAACAGCCCTGACCACATCCGTTTCTGTTACTGGGCCCACAAAGGTTGCCTAGGTACCTCACAATGCCTGGGTTATTGATACAAGGTTTCTGTAGCAACGTTAAAATCAAAGCGCTCCATCTAGTGACAAACGGAGTTGCTAGAGGTGTTTGTTTCCCTCTTACTTGAAGGGATTTTATTCCTCATTTGTCCACTACACCCCTTTGTCCTCGTTTCTTGGACACAATGGACCGAAAATGTCTTAAGCCTATTTAAGTGGTGGCTTTAGCTCTCAGTATGAGTCCAGTATCTTACCGCTCCAATAGGAGTGATCCGAGGAGGAAGTGTTACGGCGACCTCTGTTAAGGCTCTGCTGGACTTTTATAGTTAGCCTAGTTGGAATACCTTAATTTGGGTAAAGCTGTTGATTAATCAAACGTATATGCCATGCCTTAGATGGGAACCAACCATCGGTGGTAATGCTAGAGGCCTGTTAGCTCGGAAATTGGGTGTTCTAGTTACGCCTTGGAGTATCGATACCACTCTACAGGCACTGTAATGGGCGTCGCCGTAGCTTTTGGACAGGTGAGTGAGTCACCCTATTGCCTCACTTTATGCCAGCTGGTTGTTGCTCAGGCATCACTCTCCATGGTAATGTACAACGCTTTCGTAAACAACCAATCAAGTGGCTAGTTTCTTCAAGTTAATGACTCAATAAGTTATAGGCATATCTAATTAAGCCAGATTGCATATGTTGTAAAGAATTACCTAACTTCAAATCCTATTACTGTGCCCCATAAGGCGAAATTGTTATTTTGGCATTATCAGATTGGTTCAAACGAAACAAGGATGTTATTCATTGACGAATTTATGGTGGGAAATGGATTTATGATCCATAAAACCGTGGATTCTCGTGCTACAATACACACAAAATGATAGTAATTGTGTTTTTTAGCATATGCCTGGCATTGCAATCTAAATTGGCTTCTCAACGGATTTCGTGGAGTTTCATCAACCAGTCCGCCGATTTCTATAAATGTTTCCTCAGGCGACGTCCAAGTGATACCCAGAGAAAGAAGGGCTCTCAGTGATCCCTATAGTGAACATGTCTACCCATCAATTCCCCTAGATCTGAGTCCCGAATACGTTCTTCTGGCTATGACTCTTCTCTTCCTGGCGGTTCGATTCGCAGCTCCCTTCTGGTTTACCAGTCGACCATTTTCCCTACTTCTCTCCAATTATACCGCCATTTCTGGATGTTACATCCTCGTGGAAGCTGCATCCCTTGAGTTACTAATCAAGATTTCTACTGCTGGAGCTAGGGACACTTTCGGGAATCGAGTTGATGTAATTCCACAAGAGTCACAGCTGCTATCAAACTGGATTTGCATCCTGTCAAGTGCTCTAGGCTTTCTGTCAATTATAGCTGGGCTCATGGCATTCTATTCACTAGGAGAACTGCTCTTCAAGCGCGCTGTCACCAATTACGCGAATCTGATAATGGTGGGAGAATTCGATTACACCAAACCTTCACTTGGAGAAAACAAGGCTTCTACCATAATGGAGAACATGGCTGCTGAAGAGGGAGACCTATTAGGGCCTAGTGTCATTGCTGTCACCACAAAAGTATGGAGACCAGTACGAAAAAGTCCGACTCTGACGGGGCCCTCTAGAGCTGGGACCCCCTCAGGACTTTCAGCCAGTTGCGACACCCTTAGGTCAAAGACAACCAGCACATTTCAAAAACAGCCCGGTATTATCGGAAAATCGAAAAACCCAAATTCGTCAATCAGCTTTTGGCCGTCAGTGATCTCTGTTGTCTCTTTCGGTTGCCTAGCTCTGACCAGAAGCTGTTTAATGGGTCCTATGCTTCAATGCTACTGGCACTCCAAAATCAAGCTCCCTCTGTTCTACATTATATTTTCTGTGTTCTATCTCATCCTCTGGCTGGTTCTCTGGTTCGGAACAACCGCTAAAACAGCCTGGAGGTTCCGACTTCTCCACATGCCTGCTCCATCTGGCAGTAGGTCGAGGATCGCCTCTCCAAAACACCGGTCAAACATGGAAAGAGTGGGCTTAGCCGCGTCCCAGTTCGCCCCATGGCCTCTTATGAACAATCCGGCTGCTGCTCAGCTGGGTGCGAGCTACTTCTGGCCATGGTATCACTACCAAAACGGTTTCATCCCAGCCCAGAACGGCAGTCTAGCCTTTGGGGCATCGCCAACGCCCTTTGACGGAATGAACTCAATGTACGGTGGCTATGTCGGTTCCACGGAACCCAACCCCGGAGGCTTACTGCGAGAGGGTCCCCCTACACTTTCCGATGAATCTGATAATGTCATACAAATGGAGTATGACCGACCATCAGATTATGCATATCTACAGAAAGGCGGCGGTCTGGTAACCACGTGCGATGGAGACAGAGAATCAGAGGAGACCTATCATCCCTACAAGAGGAACGGAAACGACCCGTCATATGTCAGTCTAGCGTCCCTAGGGAAAGCAGGGAGTCCGCAGAGGTCCACTCAAGGAGGATCACGCAGAGGAATGATGGGTGCGCGGGTGACGTTCAAATCGGATGATGAGAACGGAGCAGCTGAGGGGAATAACGCGAGCAGCGACAGTGGCGTCTGCACGAACGGAAGTGGGAGCAGAGCTTTGGGGAAACCGCACCTCACTAACCACCCCCTCTTCATCGGGGCTGCCACGATGGCGTCCGATAGGGCGGGCAGTCCACAGGGCTTCATCGGAGCCGTGAGTAGCCCTGTTAGGCTGGAAAGCGACGAACGCCTCTGTAGTCAAGTGTAGAAGCGAAAGCAATCGAACTGGCTTTATTTGCTAAATTTTGGATTCCTGACAAGCTCATGATTCCCCTTTGTGTGTAAATACTGCTTGGTGTAATGGCGTGTTTGACATTATTGATCGCTATCCGCTTACTCGGCACCCAGAATAAAGTAAAATTCACCCCATAACAACACAGAAGCACTATCGAACATGTAGTGTTGATGACTACATGAGAGATTTCGTCGATTTTTCATTAAATAAAATTGTACTTCTGCTTTCCGATGGTGTTTTTTATGATGTCGGACTATATTGCAGGCCACCACCAGCCATGACTGAACCCAACATTTCTCACTGAATTAGTACAGTTCAACTAAGTTGTTGGATCTCATTTACCAGTACTTTTGTGGTCCGTACTGGCACCTACTTCGCGATGAGACATCTTGCTCTAGGGCTTCGTCTCTCTAAATGAATCTTGCGACAATTGATCCACTTATTTTTTGGCACAAACGGAATACAATGTAGGTGGAAGAAGCCTGAGATTATGGAGGTTAAAAGTAGGCAAAAGGGCTTTATGACACCACAAATTACTACATCTACCAATTTCATCTGAGTTATTACCTGAATAACGCAGCATTCCATTCAAAGATATTTCTCTAACTCTAGTGGACAGGTTATACAGGAGAATCTTAAATACCTGATTAGCAAACGGAAAAAGGAGATTTCAGTTCCTAAAATTAAATAGACTTAAAATAAGTCTCATAGACAAGGCAATCATACTATTATCGGCATCGAGTTTTACTCAATCGGCCGCAATTAGAGCATACTACAGCCTCAATACGGCCAGAAGGGTGGCTGGAGAAAGTAGATTTCGCACATTTGTAGAGAGGAACACCTCAGAAACAGCTTTGACCCGGTCCTCGATTAACTGTGCAAGACGATTAGTGTCTTTTGACATCAGAGTCCAGCCATGGTCCATTGGGGGATGCGATCTAATCTAGTCTTTCATTAAAACTGGTAAACAACCATTTTAACTGCTCCCCAAGGTGTGGGAGGGCATTTGATTTCAGTGGTGCTTGTATGGGTAGCAGCGAAGTTATTCATTGAGTACAAGCTTCATAGTAAATACTACAACATTCAATTCAAGCAGCGACATAGCCGGAATTTTGATTCACCCAGGCTATTCTAACACTATTTGAACCACAGTTTCCTCGTTATCTCGGTTCAAACCGGATTGTTTTCAGTGCTATGAGAACATGAAGCAGTGACCATACTCTCCGAATTGCGATTGGTAAAACGAAGCATCATGCAACAGGTAGTTCATTTCCTTGATTCAGGTGTGTTACAATTATCCTTTCTTTCGGTTGTCTTCAACTATTTGCATGGAGAAAGGATTGCACGTTTCAATTATGTAAATACCTCTGACATATCTAAAAAACAGCAAATATTGTTCAAGATGCATTAATAACACTATGAATATTCAATACGAATAATTACTCCGTGCGAAATAAATTATTAAACGGTAGAAGATGAGTATCCAGCTGTAAGATTAAGAGGTGGGCTTCGCAAATACCATGATTGAGGGCTTTTAGGCACGCTTTAGATTGTCATGGCCAACCAAACACTATAAAATATATCTCAACTATGCTTTTATTAATAAAATTTAAAAAAGCCCTATTTGCTCAAAGTTTTTTTCAGACATCTAAATTTGAAACAAGTGTTTCCGGATTCTATACAATATTTCAATGATAGTTTCATTTTATAAACTGGAAAACTTCGAAAAATTGTTAAACAATTTGAAGTAAACCTGTCGAAAATGGACTGATCGTATCGATTACGCTACAGTACTAACTGGCCCACGCGGCAAAACCGGAAAGGCAAAAGTCTGCATTTATTTAAATTAAAACACCTTTAACAACCCATTCTCTGATAAACATGTAAAAAAGGCATATTTTAAGTTCACGAAAGGTTTGCGAACACAAATATCTGTTTAATATGGATTCTGAAACGAAGTTTCTGGTGGGAATAAATAGGATATTGAGTAGTAAGAATTAGTTAAAACAACTTCAACAAAAGAAGTGGATGATATTTCAATAAGTTGTAATAGCATTTACCTCTTTTAACCAAAAATGACAATATGAATGTGGCAAAAAGTACCAAGGTGTTAAAGTGGAAAGTAATATAATTGCCTAAATATAATTGGTGATGTTGGAGCTACTAGCCATTACTATGTAATCTGAAGGTTTTTTGAACTGTTAGATGGTATTACATACTGGTTAAGCATTGAGTCTAGTGTAGGTGCTTGGTTGAGACTACTTGATTCTAGTTCTATTTCAACATTATGCCTGTCAATCGTTTAATTAATAACGAAACTAGTTTTAGGTCAACGTAACTAACTAACAACAACAACTTTGCTGCTGATTATTTGGCATAATCTCTGAAACATGTAGCAGTTAACCACACTTATCAAGACAAGAATGCAGACCCAGTGGAAACAAGAGAGCCATTTATGCTCAGTAGGTGGGTGAGTGCATGGTAAGAGGCCCTGTAGTTATCATCTAATGAAGAGCGTTGGCAGGATAAGCCAGGCCGATTGTTGGTCCGCTGCTTTCCAATGAGTGTTTCAAGTGAGTAAACTCCAGGATAGCAAGGGATAGCTTGAGTATCGCAGAGGAGGCTTGTGACCGTAGATTTGGTTGGGCTGCTGTGGCATGTTTCAGAGCCACTTGGAGGTTAGTAGACCTGTTTTAACCTTAAGCCTTATCATCACTGCTGAATATCGCAACCAGTGAGAAAATTGCCATGGACCGGGAGGGAGGAATTGTGCATCGAATTGAATCGGAAGACTGGACAGATGATGTGAAGTCTTTTAGCACAGCACAAATGCCAAGAATAATCATCGGTAAGTTATCAAACTACTCCGGGATTGGAGGAACATAATACGATGTTTTGGGCATCTCGTAAGGTCACATGGCATAGTCACATTGTATAATGGACAGTAAAAAACTTCCATGTTTAGACTCTTTTCACAATTAATTTTCCGTTTACTATAAATCAGAAACTAGAGAACGTCATTAGCAAACATTCAGTGCAAAACAGGAAGTCGCACATCTCACGTGGCTATGTATGGCTACAATGTTATATAGTTGACGGTGAACTAATTTGCAAGTTTATATCAGTAGCAATTTTGAGAAGCAAAATAACGAAAACGAGAGTTTGAATGGGAGACTTGCTAAAATACGTGCGAGTAGCACTTTGTCGCATCATGGTTACGGAAACCCAGATTAATTTTTTTAGATTGTAGAACAATACTAAATTCAAATTCGTGGAGTTATAGCATATTTGCTTAATCAAATCTACTTTAGGAACTAAAATCTTTTTAATTTCATTTCTACGCTCTACAAGAATCTCCCGACTTTCTAATAAAACATATCTTTAGATAACCATCGACAAACTCACACTGACTCCAATGCCTGGTAGCAGCACTAGGTACAAGTTCGGTCCCCTTGCCTCGGCAATTATTAACAGAGAATGCCTAACAACAGTTGCTCAATATCCCACCTACATCCTGATTTTGAGTATCCTTTTAGTTGTCATTCAGCGTAAAAAATTGGAATCCTCGTAGAATCCTCCCCGAATCGCCTTAAACGAAACTTTAAATATCATTAGAATTAACTGAAAGAAAGAGGCACCTGTCTATAGTTCGACGATGTTTACAGCATTCGGCGGTTGTTTATATTATGTACAATTTCTTACAGTTTTTATAGAAAGCACAATGATGCCGATTCGTTTCTTGTTTAGTGACGATTTTCTAATTTTTCAAACACTTGTGAATGGATTTAAGTAGAAGTCAGGATGAGAAAATTGGCAATTTCAGGGCAATCGTAGCTCAAGAAGAAAGATAAAGAAGGCTGGGAAGCTTGACTGCACACTAAGGGCGCATTCAGCAGAAGATTGGATCTTAGAACAGACCGAGCACTTATTGCAAATACTCTAACTGCTAGTCCACTGTCGCTATTTTGACAGGCTATCATTGGTTGAATTACTGTCGCTCCATAACAACCCATAAAATAGCAACAAGGTGTCCAGTACCTGATCGGTTTCAGCAAACAAAAGAAATACACTAGCTAACTCAAAAACGTAGATAATGGTAGAGGCAATCACGGTTCCAATTGGACTTAAGTGGATCAATCTTTGTGAGGTTTTAGGTCCCTGGCTTCCGCTCTCAAATTTCGTTGGCAAAGCAAGTTCGTACAGGCTTATGACTCATTCCTTAGCCGTGTTGTGGCTTAGCGTACACAGAGTTGTTCATGTGCGTGCCAAGACTGTAAAGTGGAAATTGATTTGTTGCGGTTTTATGAGACTCAATCAGGGTAACTGAGAAGTTGCTGTTTCTGTCACTGATATTTACAATTCACTCAAACGACACTAATCCTGATGGTAGCCATGAAGGCTTACGTCGCTGTACTATTCCTCTGTCAGTATTGAGTTGCAAAGATCTTGTAGTGCGCGGCTAGCAGAAAGCATTTCTATTTGATATTATCGTGGATCAAAAGCAACTTTGATGCAAGATTGTTTGCCACTGTTAAAAGTTCGTGTATATATGCACTATGCTCGACATTCTTGCAAGGATTTTAGTATCTATATTTTTCAACTCATTAAATATTTCATTATCCAGGAATGTTGCATCAGTAAAAGTCCCCAACAACTTTTCAAGGACCACAATAATTAAAGCACTTTAACACTGAAGACTATCAATTTGGTAATTTTTTGTCCCACAGAAGTGGAATGGCGTTTTTCCTTTAAGGAGGTAGAAGTGCCTACTCTACAGCACTTAAAAATATAAAACTCAATTCTGTCACTTGCTCCATAATGCTTCAGATGTAACAATATTGCATGATTGAGTAATCGAGATAAATTGTAAACACCCATCATACAATAGTGTCATTGAAAGTAAACTCATAAGCTTATATACTTGTTTTTATTCTCATATTTAATGAATTGTTGCTTTAGGATTGAGAATGGAATTCCATTTTTTTTTTCCAACTATCTTTCGATCCATTTTACATAAGATATTATTGTGAAATGCCATTTCTTCGTGCTCAGCTTATTCGTCCACTTAAAATGTTTCAGGGAATTACTTTCTGCCCAAAATTCTAAGTATTATATCTATTGTTTGTTACAATAGTGGTATTGTTGTCTATGTTACAGTTTCGTTACGATGATTTTGCTAATATCTCCAACAAAGCGCTACTGTGTTGCTGAGAATATCACTTAGTTTCTATTTGGTCTTCAATATTTAATCATTTTATTGCTTAATTTGAACTTTTATTTAGCTTTCTCAAAGTTAAATTGGTTGAGTTCTGTATTTAGACGCATTACTTTGTACGCAGTTGTCTCACACAATAGCGCACGCCTTGCAAATGCTTTTACTTGTAACGTGTCTTATGAAGCCAAAAGGATGCTTTCACTTCTCGCAAACTAGACCCAGTACGCAGTCCTCGTGCGAATTGCTGTCACCAGGGTAAATCTGGCTCATTCCACCTTGCTGTTGCCGGGCCAACTGAGTTGCTGAGATGTCCATGTATCAAGAAAGGCGCGCCAAGACGTTAGTGTGACAAGCTAAGTACTTCAAGGCTGAATACCCCCAGAAAGGCAATCAATTATTCAAAGCTTGTTTTAAAATCGGGGGGAATTTGTGCTCAACCGTTAAGTCGAGGGCGCTAAGGGTAAATTCAGGAATTTCAGTGTCACTCAATAATTAATTATAGCTTATTTGACTGTCATGCCTCATTGAAAACCCAAAAAGCGAGTCAGAATGTCCACGAAAGTGTTTTAACAGTATTGGCAGAATTTCGAGCTATGTTGGGTCCGTTTGACGGCGAAAATCCATCAGGTCTATTGTCGTGTAGGCAAGTGTTGGATGGACCTCTAAATTGAGGCTCGTAACCAAGGTAGACAAATGTGAAGGTTTCACGTAGAATTTAGTTATGATTTTGCAACAAGTGCCAGGTAGAAAGGGTGAGACTCACTCCATTTTCAAGTGACTAGTCTTGTGAGACCTGGTTAATTTATATCAATGACGCGTGCACGACTGTAAAACTAAAGAAGTGGAAGCTACTTCGATAAATAAGTACATGGAAAATGAATTAAAAGAGATTCCAAAACTGCCATGACCCAATGTAATCAAGGGCTAGGACTCCGACCAATTAAAGGGGCGTAATTACGCGCAGTAGAAGTATCACTAAAACTGGCCTCGTTTCATACCCTCCATGTCTCATCCACCTTTTCCGGTTTCAGGGATTTAATAATAATAACAATACTGATAAAAATTAAATAAGTCTACCTTTCTGGGATGAATACTGGTCGCCCAATTCACCGATTTTATTTTATAAATTAGTTTAACACTGAGAAGAAAATTTTAGCACAAGTAGCATTAATTATGGGCTAAAGTGTCGGATGAAATAAGTAAATTTCAGTCTTCTGCTTCCGAAAATGCTGAAGTTTTCATTATTACACTCAAAGGTTTGGTAGTTATTCCTGTTTATGATATGTGACGCATAAAACATTAGTTCTGGCTTAATCGAAGACTGGTGTGTAAGCACGGAAGAATGACGATGAATTATGATGGGGAAATCTCACCGATCGGAAAATAGCTTTATGTGTATAAAAAGAGTAACAGTTGATAGAGAAAGCTAGTGATTTCTTTATAGAGTTATATATGATCTTCATCAGTTGAGATGTCATTTTTTAAATATTCAGTAGCAAAAGAAAATGAAAACCCCTTTGCTTTTAAAAATGCACGGTATCTTTGCCTCGGTCAGGTTCGGTCAAGAACCATTTTTTTCCTTTTCGTTGCACTGGGAATCAGTAGTAAATGAAACCTAAATTCCTATCGAACAGGTGTGCATCCAAGTATTTAAGTTGGAGGGTTTCTCTCGGAATGTTTAGTTGTCAATAATCAGATCGGACGCTTACAGTGAATAGAAATAGCCGAAATATTATGGTGCGTAGCAGAAACGGAGGTTAATGGCAACCTTTCATTAATTGGAATACTGGTTTTTTCATCGGGTTGCTAGAAACGAGTCAGCCAAAATTCTTACTCGAGCAAGGTCACGTGCAATAAAAATTACAAAAATATTCTCACGATCTCATGAAAATTTGCGACCTGTAGCTCAAAGGTTGCAACTGTAAAACACTACTGCTGTCGTAGAGAAGGTTTTAGGCTTTATTTACTAGCGCGGTAGGTAGTTGATAGTGGATTTGACTTAATTAGACTGCACTCTGGAGCCCTACCACAGACATGGCGAGGTGGTTTCAGCAGATAATAGATTGCAACTGCAATAGGCTACACTTAGATTCTCTCCAAGACGGATCAATTACTTGCATGAGGTCCCACTACCAGAGGGAGAGCCGAGCTCACCAGAGCCTCTACTAGATGCGTTGTATACGAGGTATGCACTTAAGCAGTTTTTGTGTGGTATGGGAACCAAGGTCTGCACGCAGACTCTGATTGACGACGGGGGAGTTGATCCGCTTGGTAGGGCACTCTAAGATCAGAGCAAGCTGTCCAGTATCTAGTTTGTCGCGTCTGTATAGCCCACGTGATGCTGAGCCTGAAAGCCATGCCTCTTCAATGATTCAAATGTAAATAAGACTAGATCCCAGGCAATCGTCCTAGTTAGTGCAATTTAATACAAGTTTACAAATTTTACGAATAGAACGTAGTAAATGTAGCTGACTTCCTCAAGCAAAATGCAATTTGCATTAGGAATCATACAACTGTTATAATTCGTTCCAAAGTAATGGCGAAACTAAAGAACATACTAAGACATGAATCACTGAATAGAACATTTTCGGACTGGAATTGCACCAGTTTTGAGTGCAGGTGGCAATGTACCCACGGTAGAGTTCATCCGAGAGTCGAAATTGTCCACCGTGTGTGTGGATGCCACCCAGTTTTTGAGTAGAGCATCGTCGAATGTAAACTGCCATACCGTCACTAATCCTCGTTCCCTTGATCTTAAGGCAGTAACGAGCGTAACTCAGACCCTCGTGACCGGACTTTCCCAGTCGACATGGTGACTCGATGGGCACCGATCCATGCAATGGGTCTTCACACATTGGGTTGCTTCGGTTTATGGACGTGCACACATAGCAAGCAAGGCATGATGCTGGTACAGTGAAAAACGATAAAATGTAAATAATTCGTAATAACAATAATGAATATTCTTCAGTAAAGTTTCAAAGATATGATTCATAGTTAACTTACCTAGTTTAGGAAGTAGTACTGTGGCAAGTATAAATGCTATGCAAATACGTGAGATCAACATTTTTATCACTTCCTACTGGTGAGCCTGTTAGCTTTGTGTGAAAGAAAAATTTTGTTTAAAACGCGGAATGTGAAATTGACGGCCGAAAACTGTTTACATGAACCATGAACACATTCCTACATGGGTGTCGTTTCATCGAATTTTCGCTGACGTAGTAGTCTTCAGAACGTCCTTTATTATGAAACAGCTTATCAGATATGGGACAGGTGTTCAAGGGCGTTGTAGCTTCCAACATTAGTGACCTTAATTTCGTAATGATGGCATGTTATGCGACAAGAGTTAGCATGTAGCAATAATGAGCCCAAATTTTCCCGCCTGACATTTTCCAAGCAGAATTTTGCATTACAACTAATTGAGCTTATTTCTAAAACAATCAAGGTACCGAGGGGTTAGAAAACATATTGTTAACGAAATTTGTCAAGATATCCGGTTTTGGTAAATCGTATAATTTCATGATTGGCCTGAAAGACACTCAGCACAAAGCAAATATTCATAGAATAATTATGATTTATTTAAGAAGGTTTGCTACGTTTTAGTGAAATCCATTTCTTTTTCATAAATTAACGTGAATCGCGAGGTGATAAAAGTTGCACCTAAGCAATGTGTAGATTGGTTTCTTTGCACTCAGATTTGCATATTTTCGCGTTTCAACATAAACTTATTACCTATCAGCGTGGCCTAACATCATGAATAACATCCAGTGAAGCCTACGAAGATAGCAATGAGTATTATGGCACGGATTTTCGGCAGGAAACTATTAATTAAAATAGTGTACAGGAGGATTAATATGTCCATTTCACTAAAAAAACATCCATTCCTGCATAAACTTAGTATACTGAAAGTTCAACTGAATTGTTTTTTGAATACTTTTATTTCTTCGAAAAATAACAATAAATACAATGCTAATCGTCAATGCACTAGGATAATTTTAAATGATCGAAATAAAAGGTTTTTTGGTATTAGTTATTGGAAATCGTGAGTATTTTCTAAGCAAAAAAAATTAAATCAAGGTCTCATGAGTGAGATTACAGCGTTTTTGATTGGTTTAAATTGGTATCTCGTTAGGTGTGTTGCGTCATGGTGCTGTCACTCGATCTCTTCAGAGCAGATAAAGGTGGAAATCCTGATTTGATCAGGAAAAGTCAAAAAGATCGTTTCAAGGATCCGAGTGTTGTGGATAGAATAATTGATTTGGATGACCAATGGCGCAAAGGTTTGTGTTCTCACGCTCATTTCGGCTTTAATCCATGCAGCCCGCTCCTCTTGTGATCGTCTTAATCGCTCAAAGAATCTATGTAGCAAGACAATAGGAATGAAAATGAAGGTAAGTGGTCGCATCCAATCTTCTTGTTAGGCTAAAGAGTCGCCAGATGGGGATATGGAGATTCCGGTCGAGATTCTTGCTGATCTGGTCGATCTAACTAAAGAACAAATAGATGTAAAGCGTAAACTTTGATAGACAATAACTGTAGGCACTTAATATTTCACAAATCAAGGCACTAACTGTCAAAATTGATGAGACAATCCAGAAACAACTTCAACTGTCAAACGATCTGGAGAAAACCCGCAATGAGTTGGTTTACGAAGTCGGGAACATCCTCCATCATGAAGTTCCTATCTCAGACGATGAGGAAAACAACAAAGTTATTCGCACTTTCGGCGATTCAAAGGTCGAAAAACAATACTCACATGTCGATCTGGTCACAATGGTCGATGGTTTTGACGGTGAACGTGGCACTGCTATTGCCGGCAATCGCGGCTACTTTTTGAAGGGGCCCCTTGTGTTCTTAGAACAGGCGATAATTAACTTCTCTTTGCGATTGCTCTATGAGCGTCAGTACACTCCTCTGTACACACCATTCTTCATGCGCAAAGAGATCATGCAGGAGGTGGCACAGCTCTCCCAGTTCGACGAGGAGCTCTACAAGGTGACTGGAAAACGCGAGGCTACCGGTGACACCAGTAAGGACAATGAGGAGGAGGTTAAGTACCTCATTGCCACTTCGGAGCAGACAGTCGCTGCATTCCATCGCGGCGAGTGGATGTCGCCCGCCGATTTGCCCCTCAAGTACGCCGGAGTTTCATCGTGCTTCCGTCAGGAAGTTGGTAGTCATGGACGCGACACCCGTGGCATTTTCCGCGTCCATCAATTCGAAAAGGCTTGTGTTTATCTACTTCACAGTCTAATATGAGACTTCTTATTGCCTTTTAGTAAAATAGTTTTTAATGTTTGGTTAATTTGGGTGGTGCCCCGTTTATCAGCAGTACTATTTTTAAATTATCTTGTGTTTCAATGCGGAATCTTCGTTCTTGACCATGGAGATTTTTTCACATCCTTTTTTTAGATTGAGCAGTTCTGCATTACGTCCCCGCACGACAACGAGTCGTGGAAAATGTTCCACGAGATGATTTCCACCGCCGAAGTCCTCTTCCAGGTATGTAAGGTCAAAAGACTCTTCTTTTCTTTCTCCATTCCGTTTATTCGATGTTGTAACTCATTTTCTGTAGAAATTGGTCATCCCCTACCGGGTTGTGGCGATCGTCTCAGGTGAGTTGAACAACGCTGCTGCGATGAAGTATGACCTTGAAGGATGGTATCCCGGATCGAAGGCCTTCCGTGAACTCGTCTCCTGCAGTAACTGTACCGACTACCAGTCCCGGCGTCTTGGCATCCGATTTGGTCAAACGAAAAAGATGAACCAGGAGGTTGCTTTTTCTCATGACTCAGAAACCCATTATTCATAGATTGTTACTTTACCTACTACGTTTTTTTTTTCGAAGTATGCGTAGGTGTTTACCAATTTGTAATATAAAATTCGGTGGATTCAGCCCATGCAATGACGGTTAAGTAAATTCCTTTTAAGTGAAATCATGCAATTGTGGTGGAATAAGAACAGGTAGGTACTGAGGTGCCACTTATTTTTGTAACCACAGATTGATAAGTTAGACAATGGGAACTCTGAGTATTATAACCCTAAATTGCCGCTTCGGAGCTGCCAATGCGTTAACCACGTAGGATGTCAATTGACATACCTGGTTGCACAGAGATGTGATCCCTAAGTGGGGTCATGTTAGCGTGTTAACTGCTCTCGTTTTTTTCAGGTTGAGTTTGTGCACATGCTGAACTGCACTATGTGCGCCACTACGCGGGTGATTTGCGCTATTCTGGAGAACTACCAAACCACTGACGGGATCATCGTGCCAGAAGTCCTGCGTGAATTCATGCCTGAGGGTTCGTTATCTCTCCCTTTCCGGCGCACTGTCTGAACCCAATCTGTCTTAGTTGACCTGCTTAACTTGTGCATTTTAAGGCCTCAAGGAGAAGTTGCCTTTCGTGAATGCGGCTCCGATTGATCTGCAAAAAGGCGATGTGGCCATCTCGATATCCAAAATGTCACTGAATGAGAAGATAGCTGAGGCAAAGTCACAGCACAATCAACCCAAGAAGGAGGCCCCCGCATCGACTGAGGCGAAAAACGGGAGGCCGGTCGCCACCGAGCCGGAAGCGCGGAAAGCGGAGGCCTCAGTCGCTCCTGTCGGTAGCGCAGGTGGTAAAAAGAAGAAGCGCAATAGGAACAAGTAAAATCGTGTAGCTTTTATCACCTTTCCACAGTAAAGACGAAAGTTGAGGTCATGATGAATCGTTGGCTTTCTATTGTTGTCTTGGACAGGTTGGCTGTATTTAGCGACCAATTGTATTTACCATCGGTAAATCACCTCAGCGGCCGTTAGCTTGTGTTGTCTACAGTGGTTTGTAAACAACTTCTCAAAAAGGCTCCTGCACCTTGTAAAGTTCTAGAGCGTTATCTATAAGTCTTATCAGTGCATTTTGCAGCTTAATTCGGTTAAGATGTTGAAGCCATATCTTAATAAATTGAAAAAAATTTTCTCAATGAAAAAGTCTCAGCTGAGGTCAAACCTTTTCTAAAGTGTCACATACTCAGTGTAAATTGCCAGTACGTCAAGATTTTAGCATTTGCTTAGGTTTACTTCGTCAGCGCTAATGAATGTATTTGGGTGTTTTTAGTAAAGTGCATGAAACAAGCCTGACTATTGAATATAATCACGTATTTGCAAGTTTATGAATAATTATCAGTGGTTGTTACGCTTCAGGATGCCCATCGTCTCGCTTCACTGTGACTAATTCCAGTGGCCATGGTTACTGCGCGTGTGCTCTTCCTTCCCCCTTTATATCTTTTAGTAGATCAGGCGAATTCCCACCCTTTGACCTGACCTACACCAGCGGAACCGTTTTGGGCAGGCCTGCAGACACACTGCTCTAGAGACTACTCTCATATCTTTCCCTAAGTACCGTCTCCCTGTCCTGGCAGTCACAGGGACAAGTCAAAATCGAAGCCTTCTTTGTAGAATGCCACAAATTCGCTTAGCACCTCTCTCACCCCCAACTCTCCAGTCATTAGTCAAGTTAACTAACTTTTTCTCTGTCTGATAAAGAGTCCCTCTCCACTCAAACCCGTTATGAAACGGTAAGATCAAAAAGGCGAAATTACCCATAAGTGCTAAGGTTTATACGTCTCCAACTGACGAAGCGGAGGGGTATTGGGCTTCCGCAAGTTTATTTAACAAGTTTGATTTAGCTATTCTACACTAGCTTCAGCTTCATTAGCTCTAAAAAAGTGCCAAAATGGCGCTATTCTTGGTTCAATAATAAGGACTTGGAGAAGAATCGGCCCTATGGAGCCCGACGTCGACATGCTGTGATGTTGATGAAATGCAAATATATTAATTTCGGCTATTTTATATGCCTACGGTTCCTTTTTGTTGCAACTGTTTCATATGCCCTCAACGGGTTGATGAGGACAAAATTGGCTTTACCCAGGCTTCAAAGGAAAAAATGATCTTCCGTGCTCCTAAGTGAGTAGAAAACCTGAAAGGCTTAGAAGCCTAGCGCTCCCTGGCTGAGTACTTGCTTCCCTCGCTTGGGATAGCTGAGGAGACCACTCAGGCTTTCTAATGTGGCTTGATTCACTGAAGTGTCACTTCCATACTAGTCTATAGTGTACCATTATGGGTGAGTAGTCAGTGGCTGGGGTATTTCACTTAAAAACACAAATATTTTTTGCAAAGTTCCATAGTGACTTCCTCCCAATTGACTAGAGAGTTAATACCAGAATATAACTCCGTTGGTGGTTCCCTTCAAAATAATGTGAATATTTAGCGTGAGGATAAATGAAAAAATAAGGTAACAAATGCATTTAATTATCTAACCAACTATACCTATAAAATATCAAATTAATAGGAATTTCATCAATGAAACTCAATGGGACAGCCTAGTAGTAGTACAAGCGGCCACTTTGTGAAATCTCAGGTGGAGACACCAATGTGTCTCACAAATGGCGGATCATGCAGGTTTTCAAATAAGTTTGAGTGGACCGGTACAAGGAAGTAGGTATGCCGTGTTTGGTATCGCATAGTGTGACAGGTACTGCGCATTCACGCAGTTAAGAAAGCTAAGAAGCAGGACTTCCATTGGTTGGTCGTCTGTAAAGGGCCAGAATGTTGTCCTAGTTAGTGTTAATCTGTTAAGCTAAAAAGCTTGATTTGTCGTCAAAAGAATAGAGCTGGGAAGATTACATCTTTATTCGACAGGACCCAGTTTACACTGTGAGTGATGAAGGAGGACTAATTGGGTAGGAACATGCACGATTACAAGGGAGGTCGATCAATAGTTATAGCATGAAGCCTTCCGGTTTGTTTGCATTGCCAACTCCACTGAGCGTTTCTTTTTGTAAGTAGCTAGGATATTAGGTTGTGATTAAAGTCGCTTGTGAGGTGTCAGCAAGATTAATTGTGTAACCCATATTTCAATTAACTGCCATTTTCAAAGACTCCTCACATTGGCACCGTTTATGAGTACTCGAGGATAATTTAACAACAAATGAGGGCATAAAATTCTGATTGAAGCCAACTGCAGAAATCTGTACCTAAGCGGACCCACCAGTTATGCACAAACAGTTACACTAATTAGCTCTGGTAGAAACACATAACATCGCATTGCATTTTTCGAGGTGCTTGACAAAGTATGAGTGAGAAGCTCTACATGAACGCTGCAGCATTGAGCGTGCCAATAGGGCGATTTGAAAATCTGCGTCAGCAAGAATTACTGCTGGACGCTGTGATTGTGGTGTGTTACCCTTCGAATTGGTTAACAACCTTTTTTACAGAGCTCAGAGAAGCAGCACATTCCTGTGCATCGAATTGTCTTGAGTATACAATTCCCATCCATTGCTAATATCGTGAATGACAGTAAAGGTGGACGTCTTTCATGGGAACGTTTCCCTGCAAGGTATGCTGGAATGTGAATCGCTCTTTATAGGTGCCAGTATCATTGAAGTCGCTCTAGACTACGCCTATAAGGGAAGCATTCTGCTGAACATTAACATAGCTCCTGGGTTGTTTCTTTTTGCACATAATCTAGGCTGCCAAAAGCTGATCAATTGGTGTGTTGACTTTCTGAAGAGCAAGTAAGGATTCCAATTATCATCGTAAACACTTATAAAGAATTTCCTACGGGAATTTGGAGCTTATTTGGCAAATTGCCAACGCCACGGCAAATAAGGAATTGATAGAGGCCTGTATGCCTCTGATAGTGGCTCATTTTGGAAGTCTATATGAGCATGAACAGCTTCTGAAATTGACTGAGTATGAAGGGATCAAATCAGTGTTGGAAAACCTTCAACCGAATAATGTTCCTTCTGAGATAAAAATGAAAACCATAGTTTCATGGGTCAACTCAACCCCAAGACCCGTTGATAAATCCGCCCGACTGGGCTACCTGGAAAAACTACTAGATTTCATCGATTTGAAGACCATTTCCAGTGCGTACATGGTGGATATAGCTACTGAAGAATCGAAATTGGCATTACCTAGGCATTTTCGGTAAGTTTAAGGGTTCTAACAGAAAGCTTTGTAAGAAAAATGATCATCAATGCCTGGAAGATGCATCAGGCAGCCAGTGAAGAAACTGCGAGCCCACTTCCAGCGCTATTGGCAAAAAGAAACATGTCCGAATTTCAAGGCAGGATAATAATTCATGGATTGGAGGAGGAATCCGACTGCGGAGTTCTGATGACAGTGCCTCAGCTTCAGACGACCACGCTCTCCCAATACTGCGCCCCTTTCAGGTCGAACATTGCGGTGGTCGCGGTTAAGGGTGATGTGTACGTCATTGGTGGGAGAGGCAGTGATAAAAAACCCGTCTCGCAGGTCCAGAAGGTGAACTCCTACAACGGTAGGATGTCTACTGTGGCCCCTCTTTCGCGAGCTAGGAGTGGTGTAGCTGCAGTGGTTAGTAACGAATGCATCATCGTTTTTGGAGGTATCGATCTATTCTCCAGGGCTGTGCTTTCTACCTGTGAAAGATATGACCCTTCAACTGACAGGTGAGTACATCATTTTGCATGTGACCAGTTTTAGAGAAATAGGTAGCAGATTAAAGGAAATTATTGCAGGTTAAAATAATGCGAATGACTGAGTTTCCATAGAAGTATTGCGGTTGCTGCTGTACGTTACTACAATAATTGATTTTTCACGTTCCTGGATAATATGCTCAGTTGCTTCCCGACATAAGTAATTCTTGCAAAGTATGGATTTGACGAATGGAAATGGGATATTTAAAGGGATTTTATGGGTCATGCTAAGCTACAGATTGTTGAGAGGATTTCTTAAAACGGACACATTTTTCCTAGATGGACAAGCATGCCATCAGTGCCAACAGCACGATATGGGAGTGGTGCAGTGCACATCCCAAATGTCGGTGAGCTGGTCTTGGGTGGTTGTGACCGCTGTGGAGATTCAGCGCCAAATCTGCGGACCGCGGAGATTCTTTTGGGGAGTGAAGCGGAAAGCAATGCAGAGCTGACGTGGCAACAGCTGACACCGATGCTCAAACCGCGGATCTGGCCTGCAGTGGCTCATTTGGATGGATACGTCTACGTGGCGAGAGATGGTGAACGCACAGTGGAGAGACTAACACTCTCCACTGGACAGTGGATCATCATTACCACCTTTACTGACACGAGGACATTCATCTATTCCATGGAAGTATATGCTGGGCGCATTTTAATGGCTAGTGAGTTAAATAGGGCTGATTGAATATCGATAGACAAAGTACTCTGATCACGATTACCAGTGAGGAAACGTACTAAGGTTTCACTTTGATTTTCCTTGCAATCAGGGACAAGTGAATTTAGTGCTTTTGGTAGCCATTGAATCGATTTGTATTTAAAATTTTAATTGGAATAGAGAAAAGGCTGGGTTATCATGCAATAAATGAGTCAGTACTTCATCTGAGTTTAAAGTTCTAAGTGCATATAAATGTCAATACAATCATAGAGGTCATACTACTACGATTTTATGAGGTATAAATAGTGAAAACAACAAAGTATTTATTATATTTGAGAAATTTGAAATTTTCCATTCCTCATTATATACTTTTAATGTCCCCAACATATTTCAGAATTTTCCGTATTTGTAAATAAGGTTTGCGTCATTCAATTATACTACGTTGCATGATGTTTTTCAGCTGACGCTGGATCTATCGTCGAGTTGGAAAAACCATCTAGCTCTGAGGTAAAAAATTCTTTTGAGTACTTAAAATCCCAAAATTAACCATAATTGCTTAATTTTGCAAATTTTAGGAGGACACAACAAATGATTATGGGTGGCTTGTCCTGTGCCAACTCAAAGGAATAAAACGTGCTAAACTTCTTGTAATTGAATGAAGTGGTTGAAAATGCGTTAAACGCTACCTGTTTCTATTGATTTAAAAATATTTCTATGATAGTATGTAAGTAAAGTATTCCCGTCTATTCAGCGTTACCAAAATCCTATGAAGTGGCTAAAAGTATGTAATGGGGTTCTCGGCTTGTCAAGTAGGTCAAGTCTTAGAGACATTATGCTGTCAAACTGTCCTCAATCACAATATAAGCCAGCATTTAATAGAAGACACCTACTCCCATTGCCAAAAGTGAAACGAAAATAGAATTCTTAAAGAGCGAGTTCTCTACATTCTGACTATATTTGTTAGAAGGACGCATTAAATTGTTCCCATAACAGTTTTAAACATTATCAACATCTACTCAGTGAATTGGAATAAAATCGAGTTTGCTAAAAGACAGGGAGATAGTTTAAGGAATAAGCTCGATACAACATCATTGTACGCAAAAATCGTAACACCATGACCTACATTTGTTTTAGTTTACAAGGCAGTCCGCGTAATATTGAAATCATGGGTTCGCGGATCCCGTTTAAGAACGATGGCAGTTTCTTTGAACTGTTCAAACAGTTAGAAGGTATAAACTTATATTATTCATAATTCCTTTAGCTGAACAAGACCTCGCTAATTTAACTGCTCGTATGAGTAGTAACTCTTCTGAGGTAGCTTGATTGTATGCATATAATTGTATATTCAATAGAATCCAAAGGTCGTATCTACGATTACTGAAGCGTAAGATATAATGTACATTGATTGATTTATTTTTAGGTCATATAATTTAGATGCTATTCTGCCTAAAGGTAGAAGTTTATATATTGTCCTTTCGTAAAACGGCAACCTGTACTGTGGTCTAATCCTAGTGTTTCCAGCCTCTCCTTCCACAGACCAAAAGGCCAATATTGCAATCGAAAGTTTAATTCTCCGTCTTGTTGGGCTACCTCAAAATGTGGCAAGGCTGGAGGTTGCCAAATATGAAGACAGTGCCCAATATTGGTAACATTCTCATCGAACTTTTTATGTCACAGGTTCCTCACTGTTCCTGACTCTAATGAGTACAAGTATTTTCAAAAAAGACTGCAAGACGAATTAATTAAGAAACAGAAAAATAAGAGACCACCTGAAGGCATGTTTATTGAACAGTTCAGTCATTTGTTTTAGTTGAGATGGAGGCCAGTAAAGTGAAATATAGCCTTTCGGACATCCAGCTACCACCGGATGACCCTCCGAAAAAATCCACTGCTACTCTGAAACAGGGGAAAGCCGAGCCGTCTACTTCAAGTACATTACCTGCAGCACCTAGTTTTGTAAACTACCGGAAAAGAAAGTCTAGGTGGGATTCTGAAGTTACAATAAAGACGGAATCTGGCGAAGAGAAATCTCGCGAGGAAGTCCTATCATCAGCAATTGCTGCTGCCAAAATTGCAGCTCAGTTGGCGGCCTCGCGTAGGTTTTCACTTTTCTCTGTCAAACCTCACATCTCCACATCCTTTCAGGTACCGTACCCAATCAGATCGTTGCTAGAAGTGTGGCGCGAACTATGACCGGAGGAACTGTCCTCAGCGAAGAACAGGTCAAGCAAATCCAATACCAAAAAGAGGTTTGTCCGCTTATTGTAACACCTAAAACCTTTGCCTAATTGGTTTTTGCAGTGTCCGCTATACGTATATTCAATTGTTGAATAATCGTTCCATTTTCATAATTTGACCTTCAAAAGTGTTTTGAAGGACTCCATGTGGTTATCGCCGCAGTTTTATGTGGCATTTCTCTGTTTTCAACGTTAAATAAAAGCGCAAGTTACAAGAAAGTCTGGGTTTACATAAGTCAATGAAATCCTGATCTCCTTTTGCTTCATTTTAAATTGTCTTAATTAGGAAAATATCTTCCTTCCTCACCGTTAGCATCCACTACGGACGACTGTTGTTTTTAGGGTTTATTTTAACGAATTTTTCGATCTTTGGATGTTTCCTTCACGTATCTTTAGCTACTGCTTAGCCTCAAGGAGTCAACAAAGTTGTGGCTCTATATTTTGTCGTGACTTCTGATGTGAATTTGTTTTTCACATCTGCTGCATGTATTCTCTTTCCATGCCCATAAAAACGTTGGTCGCGAATCCTTTTTTTTTCAAGGACACTTTTGGTCAATAGTTTCCCCTTTCTTTAAATCGAATATTCATGAACGTAATCTGTAGACTTTTTAAATATTGTCAATTTCTATCTTTTCTGGTGAAAATTACTACTAGTAGGACAATTTCAAGAATGAGTACTCAGATGGTCGCTTTTCATTTTGCATTTGCCTGGTCGCTTGCCAAATCGATGTAACCGTTTCGAAAGGCGTCGAATTCGTTTAGAACTTTATAAAACCAGCCTATGCATACTGAACCGGTATCACTGACACCGAGCAAGAACTTTTCTCCTCCTCCTTCGCTAGCAGGCCTCTTTGTGTGTTGTAGTTGCAAGCAATGCACGAGTTCATCCTGGCTCAACAGCGTCTGAAGATCCAGGAGCAGCAGCTCATGGAGTCCATCGAGGGTGTCAAGTACACGAAGAAGCCCAAAAAGACAGTCGACGGACTCGAGGTGAAGTACGAGTACGATTCCGACGAGGAATGCGAAGGAGGCACTTGGGAGCACCGCCTCCGGGCCGCTGAAATGGAGGCCACTCGAGGTGGGCTTGTTAACATTCCACATCTTTTGCTGTGATCGAGTTTTGTGGGTCTAAAGGGTCCTCAAGGCCTGTGAAGTTGTGCTATATATCATAATTGGCTCTATTTTACCCTTTTGAATACAGATTGGGCAGAAAAGCTGACGGAAATGGGTCAAGGAAAGCACCACATTGGGGATTTCCTACCGCCGGATGAGCTGGAACGATTTATGGAGACCTATCGCGTGAGTGATCTCGTATTTGAACAAATTCGGTCCTTGTAAACTTGCCACAAGATTGTGAGAAGATTACCAGCTTTATTTTACTTTGTAGTGTTTGAGCTCACTGTAACTTTAAACTTGGCTATACAACAAAAAGTTGTTTTTTGAATGCCAAGATGCCCATCTACTGCCTTAATTACTTGTTTTCACAAGTTAATCGTGTGTGCAATCACGGGTTTAATGATAGTGCTAAAGTGCTTTCAGAAAAAAACACTTCCAACCTTTCTCATTTTTTGAAAATGTCAAAAGAGCAGTTTTCCCTAATTTCTTCACTGACTTGTTGAAAATGAGGGAAAAACACAGGGAGCTAAAAAGTAGTGTAACGTTGATGATTGCAAGCGGGAGGAGGCTTGACCTTAATTTGATGCGGGTGTCGTGTTAACAGGTGTCTTTATTTCCGAGTGCAGGCGCTGAAGGAGGGTCGGGAGCCAGACTTTAGCGAGTACAAGCAGTTCAAGCTGACCTGCGAGAACGTGGGCTTCCAAATGCTCGAGAAGATGGGCTGGAAGGAGGGCGAGGGTCTTGGTCCCACCGGCCAGGGCGTCATCAATCCCGTCGGCAAGTAAGTAGTCCCCAGGTGCCGTAGAGATGTTTTCTGCTGCCGACGTTGGGATTGGATAACTTGACATATTGAACTGTCCAAAAATTTTCAACGATGGTGTCAGCTTCCGCTGCCTATAGGGAAACAACTAACGTAGGTGCTCTGTTTGCTTCTTAAGTTATGTTATTCTATTGCTAACTCCTTTCTTTGCACTGAGAATGGGGGCTGCGGTGGCTGGCCTGAGTGCTTTTGATGCAAGTAAATTCATGTCTTAACGTGGGCCAATACTTTGTAGAGATTTGCTTTGTTCATGTTGGTTGATCCAGTTCTTTTAAATGACCCATTCGCCCGATTTTCGCTTAAACATTTCTTGAAGGCAGCGTGATATCAGGCTCCTTAACTGGAATTACGGCACGCAAAGCTCTATCGATGTTAACTTAACTACGGATTTTTTGTACTGTCAGAAAAGATGATCCGGCTTATTGAAATGTGGAAAAGAGGTAGATAAGTGCCAATGGTTGACTTGAATAGTGGTTCAACGAGGTTCAATACTCGTTATTAAGTGCGCTGTAATGTAAAGAAGTGAAAGCATCGAGTAGGCTTTGTCTGAATTAGGTGGTTTTTTATGGGATCGCGATGACTCAATTTTGCAACCTTCTCATTTACCAGGGGGAACGTACATGTTGAGGGGGTCGGTCTAGGTGTGGAGCGGCCCTCCAACCTAACCGTTGATGACGATGAGTTCGAAGCCTATCGAAAGCGCATGATGCTAGCCTACCGGTTCCGACCGAATCCCTTGGTGAGCTCGCCCTTATCTACTGTCTTTCTATACTGCTTCGAGTGGATTTGACCTGCTGCTTTATTTCCATCCCAGAACAACCCACGTCGGGACTACTACTAACGATCCTGTCCATGGGTGCTTGTCCTTGTGCCCCCTTTCTGAAAAATGTGAATAATTTTTCGTGGTATAAATAAATTGCCTGTTTTACACGTCTCTCTTTTATTATTAGCCCTTAGAACTAAATTTCATTTAAATGAAGTACTGTGTCAAGCGCAGATGATGACCTCGATTGAGCGGTTTTGCTGTGCCGAGTGCTCGAAGAAAATCGACCTGACCTCCGATGTGGAGAAGAGTCGAACCTCTGCGCTTTCCTCGATGATTGGTTAGTGCGGTTTATTTCCATTCGTTTTCCTAAATGCGTTCGATTTAAGTTGGCTTCTGTTTAACATTTGCAGGTTCTGATAGTCGAGGGTATGAGATTGAAACGATTTCAACCTAGCCTGTTTGGGAATTTGAAGCTTTAACTCTGCTTTCAATTCCAGAATGCAGATGGACACCTCTACTTCGGCTAATTTAACACTGGACCAGCAGCTTAATGTAAGTAGTTTGTTTAAAAAGGCACTTAGTGTTTGTTAAAAGCGGCAGAAGTTGTAACTATTGTTGGTATGATGGTTGGGTGATGACATTCTCGCGGGCAAAATTAGCACTTCTCCCTTGGATTTGTAGACATGAAACTTCATAGTTGAATTGCGTATTCGGGTTTGATGTCTGGTCTTCAGATAAATTTTACGGCTCTGTCGATTTTGTTGCGATTAAGAACAAGGTAAACTCGAAGGACAAATGGTTTAAGTAGACCCACATTTGGCTTTCTAGTTCAGTACTTAAATGAAGCCAGTAACTGGAAAAATACATCTAATAATTTTTGTACAGAAAACACTCTAGAACCTGAGGTCGAAGTGTGATGGTGATAACAACATACAGTGATTATGTGTAGCAGGTAGTGAAATTCGACTTCCATAATAAACCAAAAAATATTTTCTAGCTCGGTCTATAGTAGGCCGATTGAATGAGCTCAAATCATGGCCATTAATCGTCCCTTATTGTAACTAATCGGTAATGTCGATTTCCCTTCAGGTGAATGCCACTTTAGACGATTTTATCTCCGGTCGTCATGCGTTTGAGAATCCGCTCTGCGAAAACTGCACAGATGCTCTTATCGATGCTCAACAGAAGACCCTCGATTTTCAGAAGAAACAGCTGGCTCTTCTTGAGTAACTTTCAAGTTTCTTCCCCGTTTTTCTTAAAAACGTATCCTGTTCTATTGTTTTCCATTATTCCATGTTAGAAGGCAACTGGCACAGCTGAAAATTCGCGTAAATGAGAAATTGAGAAACAGAGGTGGTTCCGACTCCACTGATTCAATGTTTTTGAATCACACTTCTGATGTAAGAATCCCCTTCATTATTAGTTACTCTGAAGCCGATTTTGATGAAGACAGTGTAAAATTGTTTTTGGAAAATAGCGACTTCGCTCTTGAACCCAATATTTAATATGCCATTCCAACTAGCCGCGTAGTTGACATCGCTACTCTACTTTATTGAGCTACAAGTTTTCGAGATTAGGTTTTATGGCTGTATCGAAATCTCATGTTATCTATTCACCGGGCTCATGTAATTATGTAGTCTTCGTCACGCCCCAATTCGAGGCAGACATGATCATAAAAGACAATCCTCTTAAGTCTGGGTGAGGGATTTTTAGGACGTGTGAATAGTGTTGGTCTCTTGTCCGCAACTGATTAGTGTCAGCAGAAGGTAGCCTATGTCGATTGATTCGCAGGTGGAGGGCATGAGCAGCAGCTGCCAGGAGGACCGAGGGAGTAGCGGTGGTGACACCCCCACCTCCATGGAGGAGTCGGTAAGAACGACGACGTCAGAGAAGGGTCAGCAGCAGCACGAGGAGGAGGGGGAGAGCGTGAAGACGAAGGTGGCGTTTCTCCAAGAGGAGTTGCGGACTGCGCAGCAGAAGCTGGCTCGTTACCAACGCGACTCCCGTCTCCTTGACATCCAAATAGCCAAAGAGATGGAGCTTCTGAAGCAGCGCGAGGCTGAATTCGACCGGTACGTCCACTACTCGTTCATTTAACCGCAGTTAGGTATATCTTACCATAACGAAATACTAAGTCGATCGCACCACTTGAGGAGGCAAGACGGTCAGACGAGTAGACAGGAAAGGCTTCTTCATGGCCTTTGGTATGGCTGTTGACAGGGAGAGCGCGCAGTACAACGAGGCGCGGGTGGAGGTGCAAGAGGCGGAGGCGAGGCTGCTGGTACTGGAGGGGCGCTTCGTGGAGGCGCGGCGCCAGTTCGCACAACTGCAGACCACTGCCCTCCTCAACGCCGCCTTCCCCATCGCCTTCGATGGGCACATCGGCGTCATCAACGGCCTCCACCTCGGGCGCCTCACATCCAAGCCTGTGAGTCACCCTCCAAGCCAACTTCTTTGTGGATGAATTCTTTCGTCCGACGCGTCTGGATTGGGATTACTACAGCTCTATCAATCCTGTGTATGCATGTCTCCACTTTGGTGGTTCTCTCGGCTGGAGGTTCGGAGATTCAGTCATTTCACATTCTATACTTCTGTCTGGAAGTTGATGTCAGTTTGTTATCAGGCTTAGGTATAACCTCCCTGAGTGTTAATCTGTTTAGATTGCTGACTTGCTGTGAAATCTTAACTAAACTTCAAAGGCATCGTTAAAATAAGCCATCCAGGGGTACACCTTACCTATTAAAAGGCTTTGCATCAGTATTCGGAAAGTAATTAAGAAACTATGATTGCACGTCAGGTTCTAGGATGAAATATTTGATGATTGTACGTGTTAGTGTATTTGCCTCGGTTAAACTCCGATAGTTTCCATCTTATAAGTTCATACAGTCCTATCTTGCCGATTCACTCACTAAAAATGCCCTAGTTTTACCATTGTTCTAGTCATTAGCTTTTCTATGACCTGCTCAGTTCTTCTACTTCAAGTATTACATCCATCATGAATTTAGTTTGATTTTGTATGCTTTCACCTCAAAATTAGAGAGAATCATAACGCACCTTATGTACGTGCTTTAAACGCTTGTAAAAAATTACCTTTTGACCACAACTTACAGCCAATGTGTCTAGTCATCTTGTCTGTTTTGTTAAGACTAGTGAAATTCCGAATTTGAATTGGAGGTTAATCGCTGTTTGTAGCAAAGTTTCCTAACATCTATTGGCCAACTCTGATGCATGGCCGTTATCAGTCTATCTAATCATGTACTATAATTCTGACTACGCTGGTAAAGAGCTCTTTACCTGGTACAAGATGGCCGATTTGCGCTTGTTTATAGAAGCAAAAACTTGAGGAATCAGGGCTAACTGAAAAGGGGGGCTAAAGTCAAATACCTCTGGAAGCGAAGTGCTTGGGGGTAAGATGAAGCCGGAAGGTGAATTGATACATGGAAGTATAAAGTGTACCTTCTGTCGAGACTATGAATCTTGGTCCTTTTTTTTCAGATTCCCTGGTCCGAAGTTAACGCTGCCTTAGGTCAATGCGCTCTTTTGGTTGTGTGCCTAGCCACTAAACTCAACCATAAATTCGAAAAGTAAATCTCTTGCTTTATCCGATCCTTGAAACTGTGTAGTTTATTCAGTGGTATTTTTCTTCACCCTTTAGTTGCACGATAGTGCCAATGGGTAACCAGTCGAAGATCACCGCGAAACCAAACGGAACTCCTCTTCCCCTTTATTATTCCACTGGCAGCATGCGAATATTCAGCAACCCGAGGTAATCTTTCTCGAGAAAAATCTAATGTTTACTATTCTCTTTATTTAAGAATGCGGTTTTTACTTTCATACGTACGCAATTTTACAGGCATCTGCTCTAAATTGCCCTGTCATGTTGTACCATTAAACTTCATTCTGGAGCCCTAAAGCGTTATCGCTCTCATTGCGTTAATTGCGTGGCCCTCCAAATTATTCTGGCTATCGGTCTATTAGGCGAAAGTGTCCAGTAATTAACTTAGGAAGGGAGTGTTCTGAAACAGAGTGGGTTGAGGGGTCAGTAGATCTCACTACCCATGCTAGCCCTTCGCTCATCCTCATTATTCTCCCTTTACATATTATCTTGGTTAATCCTATGTGGTTTTGTTGATCGTCGCCCAACTCCGAACGAACAAGTAGTGATGAATGGTTTGAAGCACCCTAGAGCCCGAGACTGATGTCCAGGGGAACTGTGTATAGCTCATGGCAAATAAACAATTCGGTAGCGTATTTGGTCAATTGGTTCTCATCAAGTGACTTGTCTCAATTCAATTACTGGCAATCTAACGGAGAGATCCCGGTTTCAGAAATATACTCTTCGTCTGTCTAAGCGCCAATTGTGGTTGATTGTGCATAAATTGAACAGCGGAGTATCTCCTATGATGTGCCAGATTCAAAAAAGTTGTTTGCTCTGTTTTAGTTTCGACAGCGCTTTGATGTTGTTCCTTGACTGCGTGGGTCAGTTGCAGGCCAAAGTGGAATCGCCACCGAATTTCACGCTGCCTTACAAAATTCTCGACGGTGGGCGCATCCAGGATCGCAGTGGTGCCACCTTTGCCATCAAGTTAGTTCTCCTCGTATCGGCCCCGCATGTGGACTTGCCATAGCATACGACGTGCGAGCAACTTATAAGGAGACGGGTTGAAACGTGCTTGGAAATCCCGTCTAGGGGTGTGTGCATTTCAGGAGTCCTTTCTTGGGTACTACTCGAGTGATATACCGGTCACGAGTCCTTTAGTCCTTTTGATTATGGGGAAGACTTATTAAGAGGTGAAACGGCCACGCCCGTGCACTCAGGACAGCCTTTACTTCTTGCTGTTGGGTGCTCCACGATGCGGTTGTACTTATGAAAGGGAGTTTTTACTGGAAAATACTCGATTGCACGATCTTGGCAAGACTGTTTGAGAAGAAAGGCAACGATTTGTGAGAAAAACCAGAGCTTGAAGTTTGATTGTGCATGCACGCGGAATGGTTCTCCTAGGGCTACGCGCTCATTCGGTTGGACTCAAGTTTGTGATTTTCACTAACTTCGAAATCAGTCCAAAATAGGGTCTTTGTTTCTTTTAATAGGTTTTCGTCGAACTCAGAAGAGAACTGGACCAAGGCTCTAAAGATGCTGTTGCTTGATCTCAAGTTCATCGTTGCTTTCGCCTCACGACCACTTCCACAGACCTCTAACACCAACAACCATGACACGTAGGCGTACCCGTCCCTCTACCCTTCCCCAACACATCGTAGCTGGCTCTTCTTGTGCTGTGTATGTCTAGCGTTTTTTATCTGCCAAAAATAAACGTGACTCAGTAGGAACGATCCGGTAACCTTCTGAATATGCGAAAACTGATCAGGCAGTAACATGACTGACACCTGTGAAAAAGAGGTCGTTATTCGATAAAAATGCAGTCATTTTCTACTCTACTAAAACTGCCAATTCCTCGTAAATACCCCCTTTGTCCTCCTCGTTTCCCACTTATCACGATAAAGCGGACCTACCGGCTACGCAAACGGACCTAGAATCTGCGTCATTGTTACTTCATTAATTGCATTACGATATTGTTAAACGGTTATGCAGAATAGTATATGACATCAGTGTACTTGTATGACGTAGAGTCCACAAAATTAGTGCATGAACGCCGTGTCGTAATGCTCTCCACCCGATGAGTTTATCCTGCCATTGCATGCTGGTGCAAAATTGATAATTAACTGTTTTCACAAAGAAGCATGTATTCGTACTCTGAATAGGTTTTTACACAGGCACGTGGGAGAAGTGTTGAAAGAAAAATCCCAGACCGCATGTGGGGGCGAGACGGAGAAAGGTACGCTGCATCATTTTGCAAATCGAAATCTACGAAAACAAAGTCAGGTATTACACAGCCGCAGAGATATGGAGATGGACAGTAATTGGCACAGTAAGGAAAACAACCACACGCACACACAAATGACTGTACAATCGAGAGGAAGGCGTGCCTGTGCACAGCTACTGCCGTATGGAGCAGGACTGAGGGAGGAAGCTTCGGTTACTGCTGCCAGTCTCTTCGACTACCACGGATGACGAGGACGTAGTTGAGCCTTGATCGATGGTCAACGGCCCACCAAACTCGCTCCCTGACTCATCGGACAGCAACTGCGTGGGCAACCCGTTTTGTTGTTTTTCCTTTTCCTCCGACTTATTCGCCTCATTACTCTCCCGTCCCCTCGCCTCGGCCAGAGCCTCTTCAATGGCCCGTTTGTATTTGTGCTTTTTCTTCACCTGTGCAGAATCCAGTTTCGTCTTAAAGTGTGGCAGGAAGGGAAGGAGACGGTGTGTGGGGAACTCGCTGAATTCCCCTGTGCCGAACCACACCACCTGGGAGGAACAAGATGTAGCTGAAGGCAGGGATCCACCAGAGATGGGTGACCCAGAAGGACTTTGGAAGAGATTGCAGATGCGCGCGGGCCACCAGGGCCAGCCACGGAGTTTGCACCACACAACGTCTCCGAGACGTAGCACCTCGGTGGGAGAAAGACGACAGGCGCTGACGGAAATGCGGTTCCGGGCCATAGCAGAGGCTAGAGGAGCAGTGGAAGGAGAGGGGGAGTCGGAAGAGAGCGGGGGGGAGGGACCAGTGGCGCTGTGCTTGAGACGGGAGCAGGTGGATTCCGGAGAGGTTCTGGGCGCGACCACTGCTGCTGTTGCTGTGGTCCCAGGGGCGGCGAGTTCAGGAATGACGGTCATCATCTCCACCTGGAGTGCATAGGAAAAAGGGTGAATGCCGCCATTTGGCAAAATTTACCCAAAAGACCAGAACCCCCGAATTCAGCCACAGTGAAAAACAATGACATGTTGAAATTACCCTGCACACGATTATGTCATGATTATCTTAGCGGATGCTTTTAGGTACCGATTTTAGAGTGAGTCGTCCCTTCACTCCTTTCCTCTTACAGGGACAATTAAGTTATTGTGACCACTACTACCGACTTTAAGCATCACGAAGTATAAGACACACGTTAGCATAGTCTTAGGTATCTACTCGTTCTCATTTAGAAAGTTCAAAGTTGCAACCCCGAAGTGTAGCTTGTAGTAAGTAGCGGAGTTACCAGGCCTGTGGGATCTACTGATTAGACCACATTATTTGACTAACAATACAATAATTCTTAATCTCAACCTGGTTTATTCCATTCGAAAACATCAATATTTCGGGAGCCGGACTAAAGAGGATTACCTTCGGTTCCGAGCAGCAAAACGGTATACGGACCGTACCTTTCAGATCTCTGCTGCTCCTTAAATTTCACTATAATTTAAAAAATTCAAGTTTCAAGTGAGGAAACTGATTCGGGAATTCAGAACATGCTTCGATAACCTGGCCTAAGCTGCTTGAAGCAAATTTATACATAACCTACAACGCTTCCCCCTTTCTTCAGAAGCTTCTACGAAAACGGGTCCATGAAAGACGTACACAGAGAGGGGAACGACCACATCAGAGTATGGAACAGAACTGTGATGAAGGCAGGGAGTATTGATAAGCATACACAAATGAGTGCGCAAATCAAGCATGCAGGTAGGGGTATAAACAGAAAAGCCGTGCAAACTGGAGTGTACAGATCGATGCGCTTCAAATCCGGAGGCCCCGCCAATCTTGTAGAGTAGCAATACCTAAATAAACCAACGAAGTTCACTTACCGTGAGCACATTTTATTGCGAACCAACCAAGATTGATTATTAGTTGGGAAACAACTCCATAAATGGAATAGAAATCACAGGGACTTATTTCCCTGAATAGCTACCAGTTAAAGCTATCACTAAGGTAGCACCATTCAGGCACTTGATAAACCGCACAACCATTGCATAAAAAATTTAACCATAATTACTTTAAGAGACTGTAACTCACTTTATACTCAGAGGCGGTTTGGTCATTGCTAATCGAAGCGTCTCTATCCCCAGAATTGCGGGAAAGTATTTTGATTTTCAACGTGGGAATCGGTGGGGGTTTTTCAGAATACTCACTTGCCATAGAAACGAAAGGACCGGGCTTAACGGTGGCCTCTTTTGTACCACCAACGGTCTTCGGCTCTTTAGCAGAACGAGTAGATCTGGATCGCTCCTTATCACGAGTATGTTTCGATTTATCACTCGGTTTGGCGGAAGGGTTAGCTTCAGAATACTCCTCAACTTTCAGTTCGACGGGCTCTAGCGACTTGGTAGAGACTTTCTCCGATGATTCCTTTGCTGACTGACGAGGATTGGTGACAGGTTCGGGCGCTTTATCTCCTAGTCTTTTGAAGGCTATATCAGCTTCGATGCGTTTATGTTTCTTAGGTTTGGCTTGACTAACCTTTTCCGCGTCTTCCAAACGACGTTTTTTAGAGGGTCCAGAGGTCACCTTTGTGCTGACACTGTCTGTTTGGTGCTGACTATCAGTTTGCCTTGCGGACTTTGCAGAGTTGCTGGTCACACTCGTAGCATCTTGAGGAGCGGAATCGGTCGGCGATGTATTAGAAAGGGATGAGGACTGCAGGGGGCGTCGACAATTTTGGCAGAGCACACGGGCAGGTGGGGGACGGAAGCAGCCTCTAGAGGAACGCTTGTTGTTGGACTTGAGGATGCTGAAGCAGGACATTTGACCATTGGCTTGGTAGGTGAAGCGCTCACCACAACAAGAAAGATTCTTCAAGGAAAATGGATTAGTTGTTTCCAAGGAGAGCGGAGGCCAAATATCCGTGCTGGCTAGACGAGTAACATTTATCCCGGTCCTGGTGAATTCAATAAACAAATTCCATCACATCAAATCCATCCAAAATAGAGAGCAGGTACATAGCAGGAACAAAGTTACAATAAACATGGCGTAAGTTAACCACCATCCCGGCGGTCCTTTATAATAAAAGTAGCCCCAGTGAACAGATATGATAATGTCTAAATCAACGTGTTGAAACAAACTGCAATTGGACGAGTACCCCAGAACCACACCACTAAAACCCCAAACTCCTGAAACTACTTTTCACTGCTTTTAACTCTTACTACCGAAAACATGAAAAATAAACCACTGGACCCTATTCGTCAGCATACATTCCCGCATACCCGAGCCTTAAAAATACGTCAATATATTTGCACTACTTCACATCAAAGATTCAATAGGCTTCGGGACCAAAATCAGCTTACCTAAATATCTAGTTCTATTTAGTTCACTAAAGTACATTTGTAACCAAGTCAAATGAGCGGTACACATTGATAGCATCATTAACCAGAGGAGCCACCGTGACCGGGGGATTACCTTTCGTTCTCGGCAAGAATCACACCACGGAATAATTGACCCTCATGGCAATAATTTACAGCTATTAAATTTGAAGTCGAGTGGTCGACAGTTACATTTATCGTTTGACCTTTGGCCAAACCCAGAGAATTACCACCGGACGACGCCATATTAGGCGAATGCCTTCCTAGGCAGCGCTGTCGTTTTTATTAATTCAAACGTTTGAATCAACTCATGTTATTTTTTAAAAGTTAAATGAACTTTAAAAATCCTGACAAAAACATTTTTTGTGAAAATTTATGCTTAATCTCTGTTGTTCATCGGATATTATTTTCTAATGCATACCCCCATGTAATATTAATATGAATATTACATTAGCCAGCAAAAATATAGATTCATACAAATATTAAAATTTTTAATTTGAAATAGATTGAAAATATTATTATTTCTATGGTTGAATGTCGTTCAAAGCACGCAAATAATGTGGTTTCTAAATGACTTAAGGTGTGTTCTGATTTTCGAGGAGCGTAGATGGGTATTTCTAGATTTCCATAGACGTCCTAAAATTGCAAATAAATTTATTGGTTCCATTCTGTTATGATTTGTTACACTGTAATTTAGTGATCAATATTTGCATAGACCGAGTATCACTCAGCATTATACAGTAAAAATTTGTGCTTATATGGCTGTGAATCGTGATTCCAATCTAATCTCTTACATTTTTTCCCAATCTTATCAGAATAAAAAAACCTAAAACTATTATTATAGTGAATGCTTCTTGGGACTGTTTAAAGTTTCATGTTAAAAATTGAAATGCACCTATATTTAGAGTTAAAATTCTTTGGATGCGAAGTTTTTTGGTATTACTGAAAACTCCCATAGTTTTTGCATCAAGAATGAATGATCTATTAAAAATCCAGGATCCAAAATCATTTTGCATCCTATATAAAGGTCATATTTAGCATTTTTGTAAGTATAATTTAGGGAAAGCATCACGTTCCTGCTTGGTCCATTTTGCTTTTGTTAGATCACTAATCTAACCCTTCTTAAATCCTTCATAAACATTTCTCTAATGCAATCTTAATTCCCTTAGGATTAACAGTATTTTCGGCTTCCATGGAGAAAGCAATTTGCTATTCGCAGACCGGGATTATCTGCTCACATACTGCTCATATTTCAAGTAATTATCGCCTTCAGATTTTGTGCAAACTGCTCTCGCATTGGTTATCGACTGGAATCACAAAGGGCAACTCCACTGGTTAAAGAGAACTGGTGGGTGTTGCTGTTACATGCACTAGGCACACAATGCCTCTTGACTACGTGATACATGAATTGTGAGCGCTTTGCTTACACAAGCGCCTAAAAGGATTCCAAAATGGCGGATTATAAGATGATCTTCTTTGCTATCGACAAGGAACGAAATTGTAAGATCCTTCAATTCAACACTGGATGATTTGAAGTTATGCTAAGACTCTTGCGTTTAACTTGACTGTTTTTACAACCTAGATTATATCACAATAAAGGACTTAGAACAATATGTACGGGAAAACAAGATGAGCCCAACTGTTGTGCAAGTAAATCAATTATTTATTTCATCCTTTTCAACTATTTTAAAATAGAGATGGATTCGACTATTTGACCCAAAAGGAACGGGACGGATCACACTCGAAGATTTCTGTGAAACTCTGCATGAAGATATGGATGAAATGTTGGTTTAAAATCAACTTTTTGGTATCAAGAAAATAAATGTTATTTAAAACATTCATAATTATACCAGGCTGAAACAGTATCCAACTCCCAGTGTTCAACAAATCCAACTGCTTGACCGGGAGATGTCAGAAAGAATGACAGAGGATTTTCTCAATGTCACCAGAGAGGCTGCGAGAAAGTACTCCAGTGATCTTCAGGTAAAATTTTGAGAACTCAGTATCCTGTTGAAATATTGTACATTTTTACCCATACACAATCGCTATGCGAGCTTTTTTGTCTCAGTTACAAGCAACAGAGATCAAGAGCTACGCAGACAGTCGCTATGGTGATTCATGGCACTGTTTCATCGTGAGTGGTTCACACGGCTACTTCTACTCACACAAGCCAAACCACTCAGTCTCCTTTTATTTCGGTGGAAACTACTACTTCATCTTCTGTACCCCCGTAGCCTAATATGACCTCTGGTTTTAGTTGATTGTAAAGATGGATTCAATATATTGTGGATAGTTCGAAACTAACTGTTTCTTTCAAGATTTAGTGTGTGTCATTGCCATGAAGAAGGAGCTTTTCTAGCCATTAAAATTTAAAGGCCAATTAGAAAGTTGAAAATGAATGAGCATTATTAGGTTACCTTGAAATAAATAGCTTATAATCACTAACGACTTTGATTGTTGACACAATCTTAATGGACATCTTCTACAATCTATCAAAGCCAATGAAAGTTAACACTTGGAACTACGAAAAATGAAATCACTAATCATGAATCATTGGAAGAATTGCTCACCGACATGCGAATTATGGCCTTCAGAGATCCTTTCCTTGTTGATTTTCGTCATCATCATCATTAATTAGGTAATAGACAACGAAATGTAATTTACTTTGTCTCCTCCACAGATATTCCGGTCCGTTAAACTATGCTTCTTAATTTGATAATGAAATTTCCTTTCATCGTTAATGACAAGAAATATATCGTAGAAGAAATTTAACATTTTAACAATGGACGGTCAGTTAATAAACTCTTTGTTGTATATTAAAATTAATTGAACAAGTAAATAATATCAATTATTTTACTGAATTTAAAAATTCCATACCAAAATTCTTCTTTCCCATTTTCTGCAGATTAATCGAAAATTCATTATAAGTCTTAACCCATAGTTTTATGTTATTTGGCTAGATTTCATTGTTTTGGGTAACCTAGTTTGTTATTATAGGAAAACTAATCGCATTTAGAGTTATAAACGTTCAAAGTCCCTTTTACACATTACTTAGCAAAGAATCTTTGTACAGTATTAAAACCGCCAAATGAATATACCTTAAATCCAGAGTTGGTGTTCGTTTATTATGTGACTTATTTAACCTGAGCCCCACCTATATGATTCACCGGAACAGTCCGTTTATTGTGATCTTCAGCATATGAACTTCTGTTTACCAGCAGATCATTACTCTCGTACGTGGCCTGCATGACTCACACAATCACTTAGGGAATTTCCAAATAAGGAAACGACCCAATATTAGTTGTGTTGCTTCGGCTTGGCAACATCCTTCACACCACTAGTGAGAATATAGCAGCCACTATACCCTTTTAATATTATAATCGTATATGAATCGGACGAGATGCAGGTATGATACATCGTCTATGTATAAATCCTACATGGTTCAAGTAATGGCTCTGGACTCTGTCATCTTTTTCTTGTTCTCCTTACGAGTAATAGCAGCACCCTTGGGACCGAAGTTGGCATTTGATGGTGTGTAAAATTATAATTGACATTTAAAGAAGGTGGTTCAAAGTTGGGACGCTTGTGACGTGGATCAAAAATATTCTACGTCTGCCACAAATTCATTTATTCGAATTCCCAGTAAGTCACTTTAGCCCAAATATATGGGGTCAAAAAGTCACACGACTAGTTGTCCACAGGCACTGTTATTAGCACCATCCGTTAGTTGACGCGTTTAATCGATGTGACATATATATAATTTCATTACATTTCTCATAGAGAATATTAGTAAGGTAGAATAAGATTATGCATCTCCTGAGCAATAACTGAGAAGTAAAGCATTAACCGCGATTCACAAGTAATGCAAATATTACTTGAAATAGTTATCCAAAACAAATGAGCTGCGTTATTAGAAGTGCTTGCTGAATAGTTCTGGATGCCCATAATGGACGATGATGGTGTTATTAAAATTATTCCACGACATTCAGTGGACACTATTATTTCCATTCATTCATTCATAACTTTTTAAATTTAAATGACATTATTTTTTCTTCTAAATCCTATTGAATATCTAAGAGTGTGGTAGCGTGCGTTTTAAAATTATCTAACATGCAATTTAATCGTCCTTTTGAAAATTTCAGTTCCGGTGGGTGAAATATCCCCATCAATTATTACCCTCGATTGTGGATTCACTAAAAAAAGTTAAGTAGCAATTCTAAAAAATATTGATATGACCAAACCTTCAAAATATCAGATTTCCATATTTCCTATGGGCTGGAATCTTATGCAATCCTAATGTAATCTACCACCATTCCGATTCTAATTAATAATAGCCGTATAATTTCGGGGATTGTAATCATTACCATGTATCTTGACTGTTCCAATCTATTTGGTACTCCACATTTGTCACTTCTTTATACTAGAGTTCTTTCAAATAAATCACTGAAAACCCACCAATCACGACTTACAACTGCAAATCATATTTACTTTTCACCCAGTACATAATTTGGCTTCGCCTCCACTGTTGTTTCCACAGCCGGGTAGTTACAGAGATCGGTTCATAGATCAACCTGATGGTAAAGCACACAAACTAGCATTGAAAAGACATGGCAACAATTTACTCCAACTCGAGCCGAATATTGATTACTGAAGCTGTTCGCAAAATACGGGACTATTTTGGTTTAATGATCATAACAGCTTATCGTTGTTATCAGAAATCGAAATTTCGGTCTTAATAAACGTAAGTAAGCCGTAACAATACAGCTTTTAGTTTATAAATCATGCTCATCATCGGTAGATGTCTGTAAAGTTGGATGGCTGGGTAAGTAATCCAGTAAAACTTGTCTGAGGCATTATCAAATCTGAAAGCCAATGATCAACTTTTTTCATTGGTGTTTACTAATACGCTATTTTTAATGGATCCCTCACATATTAGTATTAATCTGCCAAAAATAGATACAAGCATGCATTTCCTCTGATTGACCCTCTGGTGGTTTTCGTTTTAATTATAAAGAAAACTGATATGTTTACTGAATGTGGTTTAGTTTGAAAATTTGCCACAATAGTTTATAGATACACCAAAATTCGGTAGTTTTATGTTATTCTTCTAAATATGTTGTAACTAATTATGAATACGTGATGTAAACTGTGCTTAAACTGAAAATGTAAATATATAATCACTGGTAAATTAGGCTTCAGTGACAGCTAAAATTTCTTGGATTGGCGATATTCTAATAATCTGTTGAAAAAAAAAAATTGATAATAAGAATCAGAAGTCTCAATTCTTTCCCTATTCATCTCAAAAGTGTACAAAAATTGTACTACAAACTTACATAACCTGCATCTAATCTTGAGGGAAATTCGTTACTACATATTTGCAGATCAGAGAGAAGTTTTTAAGTTATTATATATGCCAGCTAAATATCATTGGACAATCCCTTTTCTGAAGGAAGATTTCTCATATAAAGCCATTTTTATTTCTAACTGAGATTCTGATCCTATTCATCCTCATTAAAGAAGGAGAATACTTGAAAGTCTATTGGCTGAGAATTCGAAAAGTCTCTGGTTATTTTGACTGTGCAGGCTGGTCCTAGATATTCCGGATCGCAGAGGCATTCAGTCTCATCCACCGGTTCGTTGTACTGATTGTATCCTGTCTTTCGCAAGCATCGACCATGCGAGCAGACTCGCGTTCCGCTTGGACATTCTGATACAAGCAGGTGACTGAAAAAGACCGGAATTAATCTGGGATCGTTTTTAGCCCTAAAGAGTTTTAAAGCAGGCCTTTCACTCACCCATGCACGAGAACGAGACACAGAGACAGTGTAAGGAGTGCGAAGATTGTCGTGGCGGAAGTGGCCATTTTTAGGTAGAATCGAAGTACTGGTCAACTGGTGTGACTAGGGCTTTTTATATGCTAGCGCGGGCAATTATCTACACCCCCGAATGGGAAAACAGTCGTTCAGTCGTTCGGATTCACCAAAATTATCGAACTGTAATGAACAATACATCTGTGGGGGCGTAGGAGTGGCTACCAATCAAATGGCAATTAGTCAGCTACGTGTATACTTTAGCGTTAAACTTCGATCTTAAAAATGCAACAGGAAGCTGACTGTGTATTTTTGAATTTTTTTCATGCTAGAAACAAGGTCTACGTTAAGTGTACAATTTCACACACAAGGTGCTAATGTATCCAAACGCTAAACACAAGTCTTTATGAATATTCTAGTATCATAATCATCTGTAAATATTCCATGCTTCCAGTAAATATCCTCAAATGTCTACCTCGGGCTCTCGAGGCGTGGCTTATTTTATACAGGTATTTATGATCATATCTGCCAGAGTTCGGTGAAGATCAAGCGTTATTATGTTTACTTCCGCTTTTTTTTCTACAACCTCAATACTTTTTAACTAATCCTTTTATATGTTCATTTACCCTTCTTTTGAGAAGGCATTAAAGAGGCAGAAAAGGTTCATTTTGTAGAAAGTAGATATCAAGTACTTATACAAATTATCTAAATTTTGGATGATATATTTAGATGATATTTACCTTTGTTCTTAGTACATTTTTGCGAGGTAAATTTCTAAAACCATCCTATGTGAAGGAGCATCTGTGCAAAATCCATCGTGATCCAGTGATGAAGCCAACTATTTAGATTTCTCGTAGAAATGTATCAATTGTAGTGTAGGTTCGTAGACAACGAGACGAGACACGTTTTAATAGTCTCTAAGGATCTAGAGTTGTAGAAAGGTAATAGTCTGCGAAATTAATTACAAAAATATCAGTCCGTATATCGTTCACAATGCCGTGATTTTTCTAATAATGTTAGTGTGAAATCTCCCTAAAAGTTTGCGAAGTCAAATTTTGGGGTTGGCTCAGAGAGAATGCCTTCTGAAATATCCGATGTAGATAAGATAAGCTAATATTGGCTCAAGTTGACTCCAGTCAGCAAAAATTGTGAGAACAACCGGAGCATCGAATAGACGAGAACATACAACAACGTCCTTAGGAAGGACTGAAACAATGTGACAAATCCTGGAGTTATTTTTCATAAAGAATAGTTACTGGGACAGGGTGAAATGTTCATGATTTCTGCAAATGTGCTATACTTTATATGAAGGACAATAAAAATTACCTTATCACCTTCCAACGAGACCTTACTTAATCCGTACCTTTAGCTGAGGTAGCGGGCCTCCCTAGTGAGAATGTGTGCATCTTAGAGCAATGGTTCAGACTTTCCTTTCGGGTAGGCAATTTCTCGGGGTACGGTGAGTATTCATCAGCTCTCACCAAGTCCGTAGCCATTGAACACCCAGACGGCTGTCCTCTGTTCTCCCTAATCGACGATTTGATTCAAAATGAGATTTATTTAGTTAGTATATATTTTATGTTTAGCTTTATACAGGTCTGGTTTGTTAACCTCAAAGCTTGTGGTGTGTGCACTTGTTGTATACTATTTAATGAGGCCCTTAATCGCGGTTAATGACCCAAGGGACGCAGCGATTAAATGGTAACTTCGAGAAAAAAGTTTGCAGTGGCACTTAGGCTATAACCACCGATATTACCCATTAGTGGAAATTCACTCGAACGTACTTTGCACTGTGGAATGATAGATCTCTGGTTGCACTGAATTTTAGGTATGATAATTCCCATATCTTATCTAAACCGGAAGATATAAAAGGCATTTACGATAAGATACAATTTTAAAACCGTCCAATATGTTAAAAGATAGAAAGATTCCACGATAAAAAGATATTTTGAGCTTGAGAGACCGAAATCGAGCAATGTTGTTATGTGAATGACAAGGGTAATTCATAACACATGGTTGGAAGGCTATTTTCTTAATATACGGATCCCTAACAAGCTATAAAATGCATCATACTCAAGTAGATGAATAGTCCTAAACCTGAGAACATGGAGTAGATATAAACAATTATTACAGGTATGTACATTCACGCATTCAGCAAAATATACTTGATCCTTTAAGCCATGATAAGGTAAATCATGACCACAACATTAAAGACATTTTAAATATTTGTTTCATGCTTTTAGGAAGTTAAAACCATCCTCGCACTATTCTACATCACTTGGCATCAGTACTTATAACTACTTAAATATTTAAAGCAAGTAAGGGGATAGTGAAACTTATCTGGTGAAGGAGACCAGCCCTCTAAGTCTTTGTGACTGCAGTATGCACATTGGAGGATTTATACCGCAGGAACGGAGCACTGTACTGGCTTAAAATGATAACTGAACTACATGCTGCTCGCTCCATGTATCGGTTCTAATTTGAGCAAAATCCATTTCCTTCATCTGACACCTAGCCAATCTTTGTGCATCAAAAGGGTGAGTTTATCCCAGAATTTGTAGTTTAGGTTTTCGTAGTTAGGTCAGTGCTGAGCACCAGTTTCATTCATGTTGTAAAAACTGTCAGACCGAAAGGGAGCCCCTATACTAAAATGATCTAACAACTGCTCAGTGCGTGCGGTGAATAGTGGTTCGGCCCTTTATCTGTGTGCTGACAATCTAGCCCATCCAAAGCTCCTGTCAAAGGCGAAATAGAGGAAAGTGTGCAGGAAGGCGTAATATTCAGTTTCGATCATGAAATTTGCAAGACGAGTATCCGGTTGTGAATTTTTCAAGCGAGTCTCTAGCTGAATAAATATTACGTTGATGGGCTTTTATAATGCCATAATGCCAAAAAGTATTATTGTTCTTACTCCTGAGAATTAATGACTGTGTTTCTTCTTGATGCACAATCTTTTATTATTATTGCTTATGCATTACTGACCATTTTGACAAATGAGTTTTAAGAAATCGACCAGGAAAACACACACATGAAATATTCTTTAACGTTATTGTTCAAACATTTCTGATTTGCTTAATCATGGCAAATCTAGTCTTCATTATTCCCCCATCATTATTCCTCCCGATGACCCAACTTGTTCCCTTTTTATGTGGCGCTAAGAGCTCATTCCCAACATGTCAAATAGTCTGTTACCTTTACTGTAACAAATGACTACCTCATCTTACATTGTTACCCTATCATTTTAAGGGAACTGACAGATGGAGTGAGATTATCGGAACAGCTTGTAGCCCTTGCATGATCTGCCATAGAATTGCAGTTAGCACTGTTCGTCTAAAGAGGTATTTCTAGTGGACACATTAGCAGCCGCAGAACGAGAACCAGCTTCGTTCCTACAATTCTTGCAGCCATAAACAAACGCTAATTTTTGCATTTATCAAATAGCCTATTCAGGCTATTTGGCTGACTCGGCACCATGTTTATCAGCCACAGGGGTCCTCGTCATCTGCCTTGTGATTCCAGTGTGCTACAGTCTTAGAATGCCTGACGTCAACTGTCACGCCCTACGTGTTGCATCGCCGTGTAAACCAAGGGTGACTAGAGTTGCTAATCTCTCCTAGAGACGACTGGAAATTATGCGCGATCAAAAGTGGGAAAAATCTTTGAGTCAGGGTGTTAAAACCTACCTTGTTACTTCAAAATTATTCCTAAATGGTTCTCCACCAGCCTGGCGACAATTAAACAACATTTACTGCAGGTCACTAAGCCCTTAAGCGCAAGTTTTCACTGAAATGTGGTTTGCTACCAAAAGAAGCTATCTATACATGCCTAAATGAACCGAGATGCTGACTGGATTGGTAGATTCTTAGCAAGATTCCAGGGTGTGCATTTCACATCATTTTAGAATAGTCGCGTGTGTTTTATCAATTTACCATGTCTTTATTTATTTAATGTTTTTAGTCTACTAGTGCAGTCGAATCTGATCAAAATCTTCAAGCTAGAAGCCTCGACAGCCTGAAACCGTGATGTCGTCTCAAAATGAAACTAAAGCTGTGAGAAAACCCCATTGCCCATTTCCGTAGTCACTCTTCATTCACTATTGCCAGTGCGGAATATCGCAAAATGTGTACCTGTTTGTGAGAGTGCGACTGATTGCCTTCATGTAATTCTAACTTGTTTTCATCATGAATCGTTTAATTTTCAAGTCTTGGTTAGAATGTTTGTCACTAGTTGGATTATACAACCTAACACTCCGGCTAAACTACCAATTATTTTTGAATCCGGTGTTGATACAAAGTGTGGTCCAAAGACACCACTGACTTAACTTTGTATCGACTTACGACGATTAGGTAGTTTGTTTCCTATTTTTAAGGTCTATTTTACTTTAAATGTGTTGGCATTCTTTTAGTTAGGTAGTTGGTTATGCAGAACTGGGGTGAATCTGAGCACCATATATCCTCTTTCAGTAAGAAAAGGCAAGGAAACTTCTTAAAGATGGATGCCAGAAATTTTTAGGGTGTAACAATCAGCGGACAGGCAGAAATGAGTGTTAAAGATATGAGACTGACTGTGTTTTCATGCTGAATCGATTTAGAATGCGAATATAGGTCAATAGATAAAGTAATAGGAAGCTTGCCATCTGACTTGTGGCCAGTTAAGACGCTACCATAAAATAACTTTCCTTGGTCTAGTAATCGATATTCCTGATAAACACAGCCAGATTTAATGATCAACTTATATCACTCCTCGCTTTCAAAGCAGCTTCGTTTTTTGCTCTTTTTGAAACTCCTGAAGCCAACTTCTGGAGTTATATGAGCCCAAGCAAGCCTTAGTTGCGGTTTCCTAATGGACCAATTGGGGTCGGACACAAGGCGCACGTTCGCACACCGTAAAAGTGTATATAAGCACAAGGTACCCTAACTGGCGTCTCATGCATCAGTAAACAGAGCATGATTAGTTCCAAAACTAGTCCCCAGGTCCTCATTGCTCTGACTTTCTGCCTCCTCCTCCTCCTAGTAGAAAGGTACGCAATTGTTTGTCTGACTTGGTCTGCAATTGTTGCTCTAGGTAGACAAGTCTTTAAACACCCTTCCCCTTTCATGGATTTTTAGCCGCATCCTCATATCAGAATGTCCCCGTGGCACTTCAAGCTGTTCGCATGGAACTTGTGTTCAGAAGGCGGCGAAAGATGAGAAGGGGCGCTGGGTGAGGGAGAAGAAGTGTATCTGTGAAGAGAATTACTACGGCGCGGCGTGCGATGTCTACATGTTGGCTGACTTCTCGCATCCGGAGGTGAGGCAGCCGCCGCAAATTCAAACGCTCGGTCTGGTGGATGCTCCCATGGGTCCTCCCGACCCTCTGAATGAGGAGCATACCTACGCTGGATCGCTCTAACTCATTGCCAATTCGGAAACCGTATTTTATTCTGCTTTTAAATATGCTAGAAATATATGTCTTGCTAGTGCTCGTTTTACTGCTGACAATGCAAATATCTGTCGATGGTATCCTCTAGGCGTGGATGTATTTCGTGAAAATAATAGCATCTAATGGAAAAATAGGAAATAAAATGATGGTTTTCAGGGTGTTTTTAGTGGGATGGTTGTGAAACTCTTGGGAGAAAAAGCAGCTGATACTTCCAAACAATTATTGCCGTCTTGAAAGAGTGATAGCTTGTTTTATAAGCACTTGATGTAGTCCCTTGAATAAGTTCTCGTGTACCAAGACTACGGCATCCCACTCGCTAAGAGATCAATTGTTCCAGTTTAGTTAAATCCTAAGGTTTTGCGATTTTGTTCAACAATTTTACCTTATTTCATTTCGATGATGGAACACACAGTTTGGTAAAACCAGACATTAAAGGTCAATTATAAGGTTTTAAGGAAATTTTGATTGGATTAGTGTTAAAAAAGGATAAATATTCTGAAACGAGAGAACATTTTATCAGACTGCTTGTATTTGGCTGAGGACACGCTAATTCAAAAGGCAGTCGTTTTCAACATTGAAATTAAACCACTTAAGTTTTAGAAAACTTTAAAAATGCGTTTTGGATATATCTTTACCATATTGAAAAACAATTTCCATTTGGAAGGAATCCAACAAGCTCACAACAATCAAAAGATATTCAATTTACTATCTTCGGTTTTCTATCGCAAAATTCATTACAAGGACTTAAAATACTACGTGGCATTCCATTGGCTTTTAATATTTCCATAGCTTGGTGTACTTTATAACATGTGAATTCTCCTCTTTGATGTAGGTTAAGAAATCCAAAATCAGCTGCAGCATTTAAAAACAAAAAAACTGAAGGGTTTTTTTGTTTATCTAGATAGACTTGAAGAGTCTTAAATTTGGAAGTATTATCGTTGTAGGGATGTAACCACGATCCAGAGCTCGCTATTGAATTGTTTTCCAGGATTGAAAAAGTTAAACCAATCACAGTTCTGGTAGAGTTGAAACATAACGCAATATATAATTGATGAAATTAATAGATATGTGCCGTAATTCAGCCTCTAACATAATGCTTAATCGAACTTACAGAACAAACGTACTTTACAATCAAAATTCATAAACGGTTATTTAAAATCGGTAAAGAAAACACGGATCAAGTTAAGCAAGTTGTTTAAACTTAAAAAAATTGTAAATTGGGTGGATCCATAAAACTATTGTAATTGAGGATCGACACTAACTTCACTAAAGTGTTTTCTGAAGAACTGTTTACCCTATCCTGTGGTTAGCTAATTCCTAAAAAACAAAACATTTTATAGTGGTTAAATATATATTTCCAATTTATTAGTATACTAAATCTTTACTAATATGGCATTATAAAAATGAGCTAGATATCCTTATTTTAACATGACATGTCGCATTTCTGCTTAGTCTTATCGTTAAGAGCAGTGTCATAACGTTAAAAATCAGTCGTACTACGACCGTACGCATTTGTTGAAATGTATAGCAGTGGGACGTACAAACACTCCATGCAACACTTTTAAGAAGAGACTGCTTTGGTACGATTCCCTGAGGAATAGGAATTGTTCAATTTACTAATCATCTGATTAGCTAGTTAACTATCAATATGAAGTCTCAGGTACCTATCCAAACAAATCCTAACAACCTTTAAATTGCACAGTAAACCAATATCTAATGGGGTTGTCAGAACCTCTCTAAATTTGCGAATCGATCAAACATCATTCATTAATCATCCGGAAAAAAACCTTGTGAAGCTAAAAATGGCGAAGCTATTTGAGAAAATGCAAGATGCCATCGTTTTCATGTAATAAATCTCACCACTACCTCATTATTGCAAAATTCATTGAAAATTGCTATTTAATTGTTCTACTTACTCTGAACATCTCTTCGCTATTGTCACCAGCATTAATCCTTTTTAACAACATTTTTAAATATGTTAAAGAACCTAATATGATGCAATGATAGCAGAATGGATGATTTTCATTAAGTTGAACAATTCCATAATTTGAATGTTGAAAGGATAACATCCACAACCGAGATCATCAAATATATTTCTCCGTCAAATCTGGGCTGAATTTGTGCTATCTTAAAATGGTGGTTTAAAGTAACATAACCCAAGTATTGGGAGAACTGTTTTATTTTTCAAAAGTGTTAGCCAAATAGGTTGAGATTATGTAAGCATCAAATTGCAAGATTAACATGGCTTATGTTAAAATGTCATCTTTGGTTAAATGCCAGTGGTAAATTTTATACCGAGAAAAAGATTAAACTCGAGGAACTGAATCGTTTCATTTTACTAAAACAAGTTTTACTTATCTGCTTTGAGTTTCTCACCACCCAAATTCGAACGATATCACTTTATTACCCATGGACTAGCAGGTGTTAATATTGGCTTATTAAACCAAATGACTAATCAATACAATTAAATTAAATCAAATTTCAGTCAATTTTGCTGGGCTTCCTCAAATATTTTACTACCCAAATTTATACTAGCTGATTCTAAAGTGGATTATTTAAGGATTAATAGGTAGATGTGCGCTGGAATGTACCGTTTCTCAAACGTTTATAAAATCACAACTAAAGTAAAAATTAAATTTACCTATTAAAACAATAAGTTATCATTTGTAATGTGCTTTAGAATATCCACTTTTATTAATTTCTGCTTTAAGAAGACCAAATAACGTCAATTTAATGGTGATTACCGATGCCAATTTATGGAACACGTTAGTGTCGAAATAGTAATTATTACAATGCATAGTGTACCTTGCTGAAATGTCATGAAATCGCCCTATAATTTAAACATATCCCAAGTATTGAATTTGCTGTGCTACGTAGATTCATTCATAAGCTTAATAGATATGATTTTGGTCGAAATATCAACTGCAAGTGATATGAGGATAAGCAACTTATTCTGTGTCGCCGTGGTAACTACTGATTAAATCCACATCATTTTGATCCAATTAACAGCAACGAGTGATATGAAGCCCGGTGGTGGGTTTTTTTGTTGCCATGGTGACTAACTGACCTGATAACTCACGCCTGTGAAATGACCCGAAGTGAGTCATTACTAAACCGCAAGCATAACAAGAGCAAAAAATGACCTCAAATGTGTTCAGTAATACAGCGGTGGATTAACGCTTTTAAAAAACTCTTAAATTCAAGTCCATTACTTGTTCTTCTATTAGTTTAAATGTATATTAAGGCTAATATATTTTGCACAAATAAAAAATAAACATTTGAAGTAAGCGCCAGCTTATGTTCTTATATAATTTTAAAACTAAATGGAAATTAATAAAATGAAGTTTTTTATTTAGGCTATCTTTTCTACTCATTTCTAGTAAGTAAAATCGTAATTAACAGCGTTTCAGATAATTAAGCAACCATTGAGCTAGGCCAAAAAATCAGAAGAAACTCTTTTTACTTATCGTTCCATATTCACCTGTCATCGAATAAATTAAGTGGTATTATTACAATTCCCCAATATTTCCAAAGAGTTCTTCGACACTGGCTCCAATAACCCCAGAGGTTAATAGTTTACACTCATGAAAGATTCAATATCTTCCCTTTACAATCAGGTCAAATTAATTTAGGGGCCTAATTTGACCCTAGATCTTACCACACTTATAGAAAACTAAAATGACTAAACCTGACCCCGCAGCCAGCAATTAAATACTCGTTTTTTGACCCCTGTAACCCTTAATTACGGCCATGACTCATATCGCCACGAATTTAAGACTGTCTCTGTAACTGTCGCACCTAGCGACCGGAATCAAGCACTGCAATTATCTTAACAAACCCAGCAATTAAATTCTGACTTCCGAGACGGTGCTTCTTAATTAAATAATAAGGCGAAAAAGCATGCCATAAAACCACGGCCAATTTCATCACGCATTTTTTGTAACAAAAATAAAAACAACTACGCTACATATTACAGATATGACGAGAACGCTTCCATGTTAAGGGTTTGGAGTAATCTAGGGGGAACGGAAGGGGTGGAGGTTTGGAGATCAAAACTCGGATTCAAGGGCCTCCTGGTGCTGCCCTTGCCACATAGGCTCCGTGTAGTGGCCGTTCGTGAAGGCACCATAGGACACAGCCATATCTGTAGAGGTCTGTTGTCCTCTGTAGCTCGCTTCCGGAGCAACCCACTGGTTGGGGTAGCTCATCTCGATCTGTGCGACAGTAGCTTGTTGAGACTGAGATCCATAGTGCTCGTGGAACGCCGGACTCATGGGTGGTTGTTGGGGTTGTCCTGGAGACAGAGCTGCAGATCTTGCCGGAGCATCCCAGTGCGCACCGGCCGGATTCTGATGTGGGATGGCCTGGGGCGGCGGTGGAGTGACAGTGTCACCTTGCCAGGGGTAGCTGACACTGCCTTGTGGTGACCCACTAGTGTTGAAGAAGTGATGGTTGTAGTTGGAGGGTTGTGGAACTTCACTAGTGTTCGAGGCAGTGTTTGAAGGACCTGGATACCCAACCATGGCCTCAACTCCTGCTATGCCATCCACAGGGTTTACCTCTGTCATTTGAGGGCTGATTCTCCAGTGATTGGTCGAGGATTGGTCGCTATTTCCGTATCCATTCGCCGACTCCTGGCTATTTGGTCTCGCGCTGGTTAGCTGCTCATCACTTCCCTGGAAATAAACAATGCAATTAGAGAAGTCTCACAAGTGATTTTCCTAGGAGTGCATTAGTTGAGTGTTAACTCACCGTCTCTGCTTTGCTATCCTCTTCATTTCCGTTGACATTAATACCTCGTTTCTTTAACTTAGAGCGTTTGTTTTGGAACCAAATTTTAACCTGTTGGGAGGGCAAAAAATGGTTAGGGCAATCAATCGATTAGGAATAACGCTGTTTCGCTCTCTTAGTGTGTAGGGGAAGATCAAAGGAAGTAGAGGGTGGGGAAAGGGTGGTGGGTTTTTTGCAAATTCCAATTCGCGCGTACACAGACGGACACAAAATAGGGCGTATCTGTTGTCTCCGCTCTCTCCCCCTTTCCCCACTCTCCCTTCAGACTGACAAATTCTTCTTCCCTCTGTGGGGAAAAATAACAACCAAACATAGGAGGAGAAGCCTCATGGCTTAGCCTAGCTCCTCCCCTCCTTTTTTCAAATTTGGTGGAGGCGGCCACTGCTCATGTGAGGCGAGGGAGGGACAGAATACCAACCCACCTCTCCACAAATAATACTGTTTAACTTTACCTCCCTCTCCAACTAGGCAACACCACCCCTCCCCTCCCATTCCAACCTCAAGAAGTCTTGCTTGCGCTCACATAGAGGCAGAGATAATTACAGGCCTGGGGAACACGAGAGAAGTTTGGGGAAGGGGGTAGCAAAGCGCGCATGTTAAAGGTCCCCTTTCCCACCATCGCCTACTGCCTTTCACTGCCTAGCCCCCGGCTTTTGTTCGCAAGGAGACGACGACTATGATGACGACAGCCCAACACAGCGCACACGGAAGTTCCGTGAAGAAATTTCACGTGCTCGCTCGTCTGCTCGCCCCCTGGCTGGCTAGATAGGTAGCTAAGCAGCCCCTTCCGATAATTATATATGTGACGGTATGAGCTCCACTCCTCACGCTGCTCCTTCTTCTCCGCCTCCGCCTCCTCCTCCTAAGTGACCAACCACAAATCAGCAGCAAGATGGTTCTATGAGACTCGTTTTCAGGAGTCGATTGACACAGAGGGGATTTTATCGGTATTGTTTCATTATCATTATACTTGCCTTCGCAGTAATTGCAATCCCCTAATTAGGGGTTATCAAGGCCCGCGGAGAGGGGGAGGTTTGAAAGAGGGGCAAAATTCACCGCTCTTCCCCCAACTCCAACCTATTTATGTTGCCACATTTTACTGTTTATACATAATAACCATGTGTGCGCGTGTGTTTATTGAGGGGAACCGGTAATTAAACAGGTGATGATGGTGATCGTAGTGGTGAAATGTCCTTTCAAAGCAACCAACGTGAGTGATCCCACAGCCCCATTTAACTATTCTCCTCGAACTCCCTCCTAACTTACTTGAGTTTGCGTAAGATTCAGTTCGTTCGCCAGTTGAGCACGTTCGGATAAATTTAGGTATTTGTGTTTCTCGAAGCGTTCGTTCAGCTTCTCCAGTTGGTAGGGTGTGTAGATTGTTCTTGGCTTTCTTGGCTTCCTGCGACTACCAACTCCGTGGTTGATGGACACTAAAAGGCATGCAGAAATGTTAATTTCGTGGTAGAGGTGGAAAAACCCATTAAAATAATCGAAAGCGAGCACTCACCTCGTCCACTACCGTTTGAACCAGGGCCAGAAGTAGACGCGGCGCGTTCGTGGTTGTAATCCTGATTAGGACTAAGTTGGTGATTGATCGTGTTGGCAGCTGAGGCACCAGCATCTTGGGGGATATTGAATCCCTGAGCATACCCGTGGGAGATTATATCTGACTGAACAGCACCAGGTGAAATCGAGGTTCCTGGTTCTTGTGGCATGTAATGCTGTGGCATATTTTGCGAGGCATAGCCTTTGGAATTCCCATAGAGGAAGTGGTTGTAGGGAGTAGCAAGGGATGTAGGCTCGTTTAAGCCGTTATGCTGTGCATAACTTGACGAGGAAAGACCGTAAGCCTGCTGTTGCTGCAACAGGTGGTAAGGATTAACTCCTTGCTGATTCGAGTAGAGGGCACCTTCCAGGTGCTGGGATGCTGGTGTAGGGGCGGCGAGACCGTTTCGATCGATTGACGAAGGGTGATGGTTTGGTTCTTCGGGATAGCTGGGCATGACAGATGGAGGGGGCATGCCTTGAGCTTCACCAACACTGCCACCTCCACTGTGCTGCTCCAGCAATGCAGGTGAGGCATGCACATTACTAACAGTTCCGTTGGAGGGAACATCGGCATAGTTGTAAGCAATAGTGTTCGCATTGTCCGTTGAGGATCCAACAAAAGGCATACGATGAATACTATTACCTCCGTTCATGATAAATTAGAAGGAGAGAGTACAAGACGTCCGTCCAACTGTAAGCTCTTTTATCAACTGATCGGACTAGTGGACACACTTGGTTTTCTTAGCTGCGCGGCCAAGCACGCCTGTCACACCAACCAGTCAACTTGGAGGCTTTTTAGCATCCGATTGGTAGGTCATTCTGATTGGCTGCCGGAGTGGGGTTGGACTGCACGGCCAGCCCATGCTCGCTCGCTTGCCACCGAGTGACCCTGTGATTACAAGCCTTGAGATTGCTACAAATCATCCTTGTGGCGATTTTCGATTGAATTAATTTTATTGACATTTTCACCGACAATTTGCGTAGCATTACCCTTTTCTTTTTCAAAATGTAAACTCAAATCTAACAAAGTATATTGTATGGTTTTCTGAATACGTATTCCTAATAAAGTTGGGTAGTTTAGAAGTATTTTAACCCCTAGATGAAGGAGATTTTTCAACATACCTAACGGAAATACTTCATTAGGTGGAAAGTGGAGCATGTGTTAATCGTCTGACGAATTTGAGCTTTTAATAACTTACTAGTATGCTATGAGTAACTTTGCGAAAATTTCAGTAAAACATTTCTGATTGCTAAAACCAGAAGCTGCGATCTCTTATTCAGTTTTATTTGATTTGAATATTTTTTCCAATAAATAGCACAGCATAACTTATTGGTGTATCATAGCCGCTAAGCGATGGAATTTTTCGAGGATAGATTGGTACATTTGTTTGTGAGGTATTTGGCACCTCAGAGGTCGGAACAATAGAAATCAAAGTGTTTTTATGTAGATGAAAAATGCGTAAGAAGGGGAGGCTTGTTGTAACTCTCCATATGTGCCCAAACCGACCATATGGCATGCAGTAACTTTCCTTCTCACGTGTACTCAGGCTAGCAAAAAGGGAGGGCCCCTTAATCAAAGTGAATGCAGCAGGTCTTAGTGGGGCGTGTACGGTGCGAGGGGAGACGGCCCCGAAGGCTATTCCAACTTTCTATCCTGGCTGCAGCAGCGTCAGCATCTGCCGTCGGCTTCAATTTAACGCCAGTCTATTGTCCCCCTCCCCTATGGGGACACAAATCTCCTTCATTCCTCTTCTTCCACTCTGGAAAAGCGCCCTAATGCTAAAATTTGAGATGGGAATTTTATGGGTGCTTACAGGCACTTACAATGCTTCTGACTCTGAAGACATAATTACTAACTTCCGGTAGGCAGTCAAATCGCGCTCATCGAAATTGCTTACACTTAGGCCGATTGAATTAATAAATTATTTTAATTAATTCTCAAACGTAGGCGAAGGATTGTGGTAATGCTACTAAATTCCATTTTGGGATTTTCGGAGCGATTAGTTTGCCTCATGTGCTGCTGTTTTATTAAAAAGTGCTGAGTCTTAGAGCTAATTGTCTAAACAGTTCTCTGGTTTTTGAATGACTCCGAGTCTGCGCATCAGATTTTGAGTCAAAGGCCACTTTGAAAGAAGTTGAATGAAATCAGCCAAGTGAATGGGCTACATAGCTTAAGGAGAAGTGCCTTCTCTTTTCCCTTAGTCTGCTTGGAGGGAGTTTCTCTTTAGTGAAAAATAAATAAACATCGATCAAATAAGACCTACCGAAGGAATTAAAAGGCTTAGTTTATGCCAAAATTGTCGCAGTGATTTAAATAGACCCAGTTAACATGTAGCAACCTATACTTTATTTAGCTTGTTAGAACTCAGTTCATGGTTTTTTACCCACCACTTTTGTTATAATTGATTGATAATCATTGTATAATTTATCCCATTAATCCTAAAAGGACAGTCAGAGGAAACTTAGAAGTGATTAGCAATTAAGTTGTATGCCTATTAGTGGTGCTTTCGACACGTCCATCAATGATTCTTTCTTCCCTTAGTTTATAATCGCTAACGTATATATCACTGCGTATATAATAAAAAATTGTAGCTGTAGTTCGTACAGACTTCTTGTTACATTTTTAACTGTCAGTCAATCTAATCATTTTAAAATGTTTGTAATTTTCAACTTAGTTTAGGCAATTTTCAGTACCGGGTCTTACGCTTTAAAATAAGTTAATAAATCCAATCTTAAATTGCATTTATATTCTTTATATATTTATATTTATACAGGTCTAGATTGTCATTCGTTGTACGGAAGAATCTGAAAATGAAATAATGGAACCAGCAATTTTAAGACTAGGACCAAGTTTAATTCTCAATCTAGATATTCGAGTTGTATTTTTAAGATAAATTCATTGGCCGTCCTCTTTCAAATTGTATTAATCTCCTTTCTAATCACGAAATGGTCCTTTGAATAAAGTTTGGCACTTTTCAATTTGATATTTTATTAATCGTTTTATTTTAGTTAATCAATACAACAATAACGAAAAAATCTGGAATCTTTCAAGATTTTGCTTCCTACTCAAATATTCATAGAGTAATGAAATTTGTAGTATGCCATAGAATGTTATTCCGCGTTCAACTACTGCAGAAATCGGCTTCTTTCTGCAGCCGAATTAAGAATGTATTGAAATCTGGTATAATTGTTATTGTTCCATTAGTAGGTAAAGAGGTATTTAAGCCAGGTCTCGTGCCGCCAGAGCTTGCACTTCTAAACTCAGTGATTTTGGTCACCTGGTGTCTGTCGAAACAACCCAGATACTCGGAAAACTTAGTCCACTTTTGACAACCCACTGTTTCACTCCCCCCTCCATTGTGAGCAGGCTCTGCTCCCCAGACAAAAAACTCCTCACCCACCTCCTTTTTGCGTTTTTTAGCCCTTTCGGTCAAGGGGAGTCGGCCAACAGCTGGGAAAAGGAGGAAAGCAAAGAAGGGAGGGGAAGCAGACAAGGGAACTGTCTCTCACGCGCCGCACGGCCGCACCAGTGTTTGGTTCACCTTTTGAGCAGGACCAGGGTGGGCTGGGACATAATTATGGGGTTTTCTCAATCCTTATCTCAGCTGATGCAGACTGGCGTGATCTTGGCCAGCTAAATCAACGTTGTCGCTTTTATTTAATTCAGTACTAGCCAAATGATGGTGCACAAGAACGAATCACCTTAATAATAACGGGATTTATAATTACAGCAATGATTTCTTGTCAGGAGGATTGTCATAGGTGTTAAGCTATCAAAAAGAAAAACAAATCATATAGTATAAAACGTAAAATTGGATGAAAATCGAAAGAACGACGATTGCGATGAGGATCATCGTCGTACTAAGTTGCAATGACCTGCCATCAATTACCGCCCCCAGGTCCATCCAGATCTCGAAAGCCATATCACTTCATCAAGTACACACTACATAGCGAGTTTACAAGGGTATTTTTAATACAATTTTTTAAATTTCTTGGGACACAGTGGACCGACATACCAAGTCCGAAATCCCAATTGCTTTCGCTCACCGAAACTGCGTAACCACTAGCGGTTTAGTCATTCATGTATCAACCATTATCAACCCGGAATTTGAATGACATTGGTCAATGTCTTAAACAAACTTTCCTTTAATCAGAAAGCCAATAACTAAACTGCGCCGCATTCTAACTAACAAAACAGTAAGACTCAATCTTAATAAATTAGTCAACTGGAATCCATGGGACCTGCAATATCTATCACACTGGTTCCTTCATAGTGTGAATAGGAATTTTATTCTCTGAGCACCGGAAGAGAAAGTGGGGCTTTTATACTGCATTGCAGGCAAGCAAGTGAGTTGGGGAAGGGAATAATCTCTCGCTGGGAACAAAAGTAACCATTCGGACCGAGTGAACGAAAGAGGGCTCTTCTCCGAGCCAACATAATTGCTCTAGCTGTCCGGGTATGAGGGAGGGCGAAGGGGGGGGGCTGAAGATGTATTCTTTGCAGAAGAATGCCAGCAGATGGGGAGTATTGGCGAATAAACGGTACTGCTTCGCTTGCCTACACCCTCTAGCCCAGAAGGAGGAAGCAATTATGTGCTGCCTGCCTCAAGGGCCACAACCCTTCCTCACACACGCACCACGAACTTTTATTGGCTCAGGGGGGAGGAGGGAGGAACTCAAAATGGGGTTGAGGAGGATGAGGAGACGAGAGCCCTTTAACAGAATCTGGAGTTTATGCAGGCCTAAATGATTTTCTTTATAACAAACTCTAACTACCAGAAGAGGATCAGTAAAACGAATAAGTATACATCGTCCACTTGATTCTTTGAGATCTGCACAAGTCCTCCAAACTAACATTGTTTCTTATAGAGGTCACTGAAATGATACCTCGTAAGTACTGTAAGTTAATTCCTTCCAATGGGCTTTAGTAAATGCTGCATACATTTAATTGAAAGAAATTGTCTGCTTGCACAATATGAAGCCAAACCATCGCTGCAATGTAGCAAAAGACTTGGCAGAGAAACTCGGTTTATATAGAGGGTGGTAGTTACATTATAGATTCTAAAAACGACTTCTCCGTAGAAGCATGTGAATTACAGTTGGATGCTACTCACCAGATTCTCAATTATAATTCTGTCTAGCTTTATCATAGAAGGAGATTAGGCATGCATCATCCTTTGTTGCGATCCTCGCTTAAACAAAAAATTACGTTCCCCAGATTATTTTTGAGCAGAAATGCGAGAAAATGAGAAGCATTTCACAAAGCGTTCCATACGTTTGAACTCGGCTTCTCACCACGGCAAATACTTAACCAAAGTTTTCATGACTTGGTTTACTCTTTTGTAATCAAAAATTTCACCTTCATTTCGCCTGTGAGAAAATTACTTTGGACACAGATAAATCAATTATGTTGTATAATTATGTAAATAAAACATGGAAGAAAAAGCAGTTGGATATGCCGTTATTTTAGTGAAATGACTTGAAATACCTTACTTGTATGAGCTTGAGTATCTCATACATTCTCACGGTTACTGTGCCCTTCAAATTATGCCAATGTACTCCACAAGTATGCACCCTAGACAAACAGTTAGATAAACTAATCTCGTCTCTCACAATATCTTGTATATATTGGATTGAAATCTACGGAAAAGCATGTATTTCTAAGGCTTAAATCCAACAGGCAGTTAAATCGTTTTCTGTGTTGAAACTTTTTGGCCTAACAGGAGTTGCGGCCTGCGACGCCCTCCAGCGCGTTTGATAATTAGAGGTTGCAGGAAGCCCAGAGGTCGACTCAGGTGGACTTAGGCCCATGGCCCGACCTGAGAATCCAGCCAAATTTAGCTAAAATGGGACCATGCGATCTACTCACACTTGGCCTCTCAGAAAATCAATAAAATTCATTATCCAATAGAATCGAAATTGCAACTAAACTTATCGATGTATGGGATGGAAATAACCAGTTATCTTAAATCCATATCCCTTGGTACCAATAATGCTATTTAATCCTTTAGGTATTTAATTAATTAGTAGTTTTTAGCTAAATTTAATAACTGTCAAATAACACATCTTGTCGCATCATTTTACCGACTTTACCGATTCATCTTGATCAGTTAGATTTGGAAGTATGTAGCAAGGTTTTAAATAAGAATGATAAATGCTAAATTAGTACCATAAGATTATGGTATCACGGTTGTTACTCGAAGCCCTATTTAGAACACTTTGTAGTTCGAATCTGTGATCAGAGCCATCAAAGTGATGCTTATTTTTTATCCCTATTCATCATTGAATTCAGGGCGCAATATGTTTTAAAGTCCTTCGATATTGGATTTTGATAATGAAATGATCTTATTTTATTTTAATAGTACGTTAAATGAAGAATATGAAATTACAATAAAGCCACTAATCTTCATTGAGACAGTTATGATTTGTGCCTTTTAAATCAGAAAATAACCTTTGAAATATTTTTTCTATTTATTTTGTCAGCATCACCGTTGATTAATTTTGTGAAACAAATTAAATTCTAATTCAGTGACACGTTCCTGATGATACGCAAATACGAAAAGGGTACTTTTAGCTTCATCGATTTACTTTTCACAAAAATTGTGTGTATATAATGACAATACGTGAGGTAATCAGTAAAGGACAAACAAATCTTATGGTTTTTAAAGGTTAACCAAAGTCAAAACTCCTTAACTTTAGCAGCAATTTCTTCTATCTAGCTAGAGCATTAGGCTTTTAAAATAAAAACAACACAGCAAAAAATGCCCCAAAATCCTTTCCATTTAGAAGACGGTTAAGTCTAGAGTCTTAAAGATACTGAATGAATTTAAAACGATTTGAATCTCTAAGGTTGTTCAATAATTTATAGAAAGTATAATTAATTGCTTTGATGGAGAGCTAAGCTCCAAGGTTCCGTAACCAGGGTGTGATATGGTTTTTTGAATCAGAACTCTTCAAAATTTTGACTCATCTCAGAAACACTAGAAAATGAGACACGTTGATTTCACTTATAAGCTTTTATTTTGCGATTTCGGAAGATACTCATTGTGTGCGTTACTTATCATTTGGTGACGCCCCTCTGCTCAAGTTAAAAACGAAACATATGGGCTACTGTAGAGGAGGAATTCATTTAATGGGATTATGCCAGTGATGTACAACAGACACCATGAATAAGAGGATATCTTGGCCACTGAAGCCCCGAAAAGTGTTGTTCTATAATTATAGGCTACAAGCAGGTTAGAGGTCGTCATAAGTTGGCCAAGGTTCAAGCTCCGTAAGGTGTTTCAAAACACCTCCAGCCAAAGAGGGGGATATAAAAAAATAAAGTTGATTTTATTCTATAAATATACGACATGTACAGAAAGAAAGCGTATATAACTGCAATAAATAAATGAGCTGCGAATAATTTTGGAAAACAGGAGATACCTCGTAGATCTTTAAATTGGATTTATAAAACCTCAGGTTATTGTAATTTTTATCGAATTTTAATCAAGGATCTCACTCAGATGGCCCGACTGAATTGTATTATCAATACCATTTCAAAAATTGAAAAATTGATGATTTTATTAACTGTCCTTGCTGGTTGACGATTTTTAATTAATGGGTGGAATGGCGTAACATGAGCCATACTTTAAGGGCAAAATGGATCATGGTCATGGATCATTTTGCGAATTTCTGCAACCTAAACAACGAAATCCATGTGATAAGAAACTACTCACAAACGCGGTTTGAACAATTGCTTTTACCATTTTTATTGTTTAGGGTTTCGGAAGATACATCCCACAGTTTGGGGTTGTTGAAATTAATTTACTCGTAGAACCACAATTTACTTTAAATTATCGAATATTGGGTAAATGATAACAAATAGTTAAATAACAGTATTCTTTGCGAGGAACATTTAGTCAATAGGACTCTACCGGACAAGGGGGTACAAAAGCAATCAGAGAGCATTTTTCATCCCTTTATGCTGAACTATAGAAAGTTTTTTCCAAGCATGCAGTGGATTCGCATAAGATGATTGGCTATAAATTTCATTTCATTTTAAGCAAGCATTTGCAAATGAACAAGTAAGCGCTCTCTTTTAGATTTTGTGGGTTTTTTCATACACAATATTTTGCAATATACGCAGCTTTTATAAATTTTTGCAGTTTATTTTTGTTTCTTCACAGGAGCTAAAACTTGTGATATGAATTACAATTTAAAATAGGAATAAGCATAAATTAACAATAAAACTATAATTTTATTAAAGGCTTCTTGTATTCGTAAGTAGACTAAATTCAGGGACTTATGTCTTGATACTTAAAAACCTATCAAATGACAAATAATATAACTTCAACTGTCAAACTTGTATAATGCGAGACTAGTTAAAATAACAAATAGACACGTAGAGAGCTTGTTCTATCGTCTTTGGTATTTCGAATTAATACAAATCTTAGTTTTAGAGAGAAAATAAAAACTATGGTCAGACACATTTCAATCAATAAGAAGGGTAGTTTATTCAACAAGCTTTACATGGGTTCTGGAAATTTAATTTTCTTTATAATAGCACTGAATCATTGAAACTCATTGAGCTGATTATTGGCTCTCACATTAGTTTGTAAGGCAATGCAACGTTCGCACATTTTTCGGGAATCTCATTCGCAATTGCCATCCATGGGCATTTGTACTTCTGATAACTCTATTTCGGGTAATTTCTTTCTGGCTAAACTGAATTTCGGTGGTCCATAAATATTAATAAAAGACTTAATATTGATAAATCCTACTTGGGTAGTATGTAGATGAAATACACAATTAATCTTGGAAACAGTACATTATGTTAAAGTAAAAGAGGCTACTTATTTGTAACCAATAGTGAGCAATAGTAGACGCCTGTTAACCGAGAATGTGAAAAGTAGAGTCTACAAAGGAATTACAGGCAACTTCTCCCTCAAATAAGCATTTCTTATGCATCGCTTCTGATCTCCGTAACTTCTTACGAACACTTAGATCCAATTATTACTCATATTATCTATTAATAATAAATAAGAGCAATAATCATTTGCTCATGTTATTTCTACTGATAATTTGTAACAGTACGTAAAAGTAAGGGGACTTTTGGCTGATGGAACTAACTTAAGGGGACTTATGGATACCGGGTGCTATTATACCAAATCCAAGCCGTCACTATACAGTCTATCGAATTAAGGTCTCCCCACTGACTCCAATAGAATGGAGCCCCTTGGTGACTTCAAGAATTGAAGGTCGCAACTTAAGTCCTCTCTGGTCAAAACGCAACCGCGTAGTCTGCCACTGATGAAGTCAATATACCTACACTATCGTGACACGTGTCAACATCTGGGGCATCTGACTCCTCATTCCAGCTTAGCAATTTATTTTACAACGCAACCCTCACAAACTAGGGGGAAGGCGGAGAGGAAAAGCATTCAAGATTTCGTTGCTAGTGGATTTGTGGCCTAAGAGTTCATTCTGCAGAAGCGTCAATTGCTGGAACGCGTCCACTCAGTTGATAGTTTTGTCAAGCGGCCGGGTCATGTTCTAGATTTATTACTTGGATTGAAGTCTGCCAATAAATCTGCGTTCTTACCCACTAACAAACCTTCACTGAGTTCGGAATCTTCATCATGTGCATAGTACGAGTTGGAAGATTCAAGCCTTTTTCTTCGTTAAATCTTTGAAAATCAAAAATCCATTTATGAGCACTAGATCAAGGTGTTAAGAAAGGGGAAGATGCACCACCAGTATGTGAAAGGAATACTACGGACAGTCATTCACCGACCTATCTACTTAAGTTCAAATCTTATTTAAACCATTTCATAAAACAACCCATTTTCCACAAAAGTTAGTTCTATACAAAATTCAAAGAGGAATCGAGAAATAGATATCTGTTTGAAGCCTTATGCCTCATCGAAATTCACCGTCGGTTGCCCAAACCTCTTGACGTAGCGTCGGTAGCGTTTCTGATTGGTGTCCTCAGCCGCTCGTATGCGCATTTCCTCACCCGCGCGCTCCGTGTAAGCCTAAAGTTGAAAGAGATTTCTGAACTACTTAAGTAGGGTTAAGTAGGAAGCGACTAAAGAGGAAACCTGCATTGAACTTGGCTTGGTCCCAGAGGTCCATGAGGACGAAATTGGAGCGCGTTTCCTCGTCTAGACCCTCCCACCGGGCTTGGTTGTAACCCAGGCGCCAACGCGTCAAATACTCCTTCTCCTCGGGTCCATAGGGTCGCCGAAGAATAGTGAAGAGAACGAACCAGCGGACTGCCCAACAGCAGCAGTGAAGAATGCGATAGGGAAGCACTAAGAGTTGGACCACTAGGGTTCTTCGAATGCTCGGTGGACCGCAGTCACCTCTGAAAAACCGTTTTAGTCTACGTTATGGGTTTATTTGACACCTTGCTACAAAGAACAAAGATTAAATAAAGAGCGAAGTAGTAATAAACATAAACTCCCTCAACCTCGTTCAACGACCATTTTGAAGTCCTTTATGCTTTCTGTGGCTAAATTCCTAACTAATCACCCAAAAAATTAAGTCATCCATACATAATATTGAAGGTCACATGTGGAAGATTTTTTTCTGAAAATCATATCAGGGGAATATAAAAACACCTAAGATTAGGCATTTCACGCATTTAAAGCATTTTAGCTGCTACCGTCAGAATACTTGCGTTTCTCAAAGAAAAGGAAACGTAATTCAAAATTCGTTTGTAGTTATTTCACAGATACATACGCGAAGGAAAGCAGAGGGGCAAAAAATGATGCACGCAGATAAAGTGGAATTAAATGAGACGAACTGTAGGGGCAAATGAAACTGAACTTAAAAGGATTTCAAACCAGAAAATTGGGGAAAAAAAGGCGCAACGGAAGCGCAATAATTTATGGAGAACATGATATTTTAAACTTACAGCTAAGCGAATTGAGTTACCACAATTTAGGTTCACTAACTTACTTGACGTCGAAATTCTCAGCAATGACGGCGCGAATGACTTCTTCTTCATGGATCTTCATTTCCTCCCTTGTGAGTCGACGGCTGTACTTTTGGCGATCGATATAGAAGCGTTTTTCAGCTATGGCAAACTCCTTGGCCTGACTGCGGTACTTTGGATCCCGAACAAGGTATGAGATAGCCTGGTTGTATTTAGTTCTCTGACTAATATACTATCCAAAGTGAGATAAGAAAACAAACCCATGACATACCTGAATTGCTGAAAGGACAAGAACTAATACAAGACATACTACCCGTACATCAACTTTGGGAGAGTAGCGACGCTTATAATAGCGGTAGTAGTGGTAATACAATTCTGCGGGATTGTCAAGCATGTATTCATATTCTTGTCTTTGCTCTGGATCGCGCAATATCTGAAAGGAAGGTTCAGGAAACCAAATCACCCCACCTCATAGGCCGTTGCTATAAGACGAAACTTCTCCTCAGCTTCAGCCTTGGCCTTAGGTGACTTATGACGATCTGGGTGGTAGAGTTTTGTGAGATTTCTGTAAGCTCGATTGATTTGGAGTTTATCAGCACCTCGAGACACATTCAACACTGCAACAAAATAACGACATTAGCCAGGATCTTCTAAAGTGATATCGATAGGTAAAAGCAGTCAAGGACAGTGACATTGATGAACAAACTATATATAAATAAAACTCGTTAAAACTTCATTTGCATTCTTTACATTGATGCAGCGATGCAAAATGATTTGACAAAATGCTAACGACACACATATACCAAGCAATGGAGTTTTAAACGGGTTTAGGATTACCATCAAAGCAGGTCTCTTTGCCACAATATATACCCTCTACCTGCCCATGACAAGTGTAAGCAAGAAGCAAAAGCAAAATTTTGCTACGCAACATAGCAGCAAACAACATCCACCCGTTAGAGGTCAAGCTCACAAATACTGCGAGTAACTAAAATGATCAAATTATACAGACAAAAATCGATTGTAAATTTAAAAGCTTATTTGAATCACAAAAACATAGGCAACCTCATTAATACCCTACGGCAATTATTTTGATGTTAAGAATGAGAATCACTCGCTAGGTTATCTCGTATCCTAAATCTTGAGCTACTGACTTTTAAAATCCGCTACTCTGACTCTTACATTACTTTTGCATGGTACTGGTTCTTCCTTTAAAAAGGTGAACCAAGTCAACTCAGCTATTTTTACTTCCCCATTATGAACTAATGTTGCTTCGAAACTTGAACAGTAATTGTGAATTGAAGCCTATGAATCTGAAACGGATATCACTCACATAAACGAAACCCCTTAAAACCATTACTCTGTGATTAAACGCCAACGAAGAGCTTAAAAATGAATTACTCTATCAGGATGCTGTATATACTAGGGTCCTCCAGCTCCTTTCTAGTTGTGCAATCTTAGCAATGTCAAGAAACTAGCTCTCGAGCCCAACCAGCGGACTGACGCTAGTGTGAACACCCCAACCACTCTTGTTATGCTTTCAGGGATTCATTAGCTTATTTCATGGATTAGGGTTCTCGACCTATGGTTCAGAAAACGCATTTGCGGATCCACTATGATCCCTCCAGAGAGTACAATTGTAGTGCATATACAACCCTAAGACCAGGGTGGCCATGGTCCCTTTCATTCAAAAGACGGAGGCCATGACGCTTGAAAAGACTGTGGGCGACAGACAACAGTAGCGCAACTAGATTAAACGGCAGTAAGGCACGCACTAGTACACAGTGAAACTTACTTTAATAAGCGGAAAGTAGCAACAATTTTAAACTCAAACAATACGTGGGATTATAGAGATGATATAAACGAAATACTAACAAGACCATAATTGTCATGAGTTTGTTAGCGAGTTACACAAAAGCAGAACTGCAAATGACAGGAAAAAAAACAATAGGAGATGTTTATTCAATACAAATGCATTTACAATAATAAAGATGAGATATATTTGATGGTTTATATGTATCTAAAAATGACATCCTTAGAATGGAGTATCATTCTCGGTTCTACCTTTACAGGACATCGTGAAAGGTAAGAGAGCATTTGTTCACTGTACCCAACAAGGAAATAAAGCTCATTTGCCGTGAGTCGATTAGAGAGGTTGAAACATACTTGGACTATGTTTGCCTGTCTACGAATGATTACCTGAAGGGTTTTTTACCGATAACTGAATTTACCTCACTGAGCACATGAGTTGGAAATGTCCCGCGAATAAATAGTCGGATGAGAGAGTCCTGCAAAGTAACTATTCCTGTGTAATGGGTTTCGTCATGCAAATTTGATGTGTTCCAGGAGTTCCATGACTTCATCACATTGATTTGATGTGGCTTTTTGGCCTGCTCATATGTCAATGGTTCCGACATATTGCGAGACCTACGAATAACGCCAGACCTCGTATTTTTTAACAAGCGACTCGAAGTACAGATGGATCGAGAGACATTTCTAAAACTTAATGGAATATACAGAACCAACATGAACGACATCCTCGAGCCACCAGTCGCAGCGACACAACAGTCCAAATACTTCAAGAATTGGATAGGTAATTATAACTTAATAATATGCCTGCCTTAAAATCCGTTTAAAAGTCTAACTATCCCATATTTCCTTTTCATTTTATATTTTGTAAACAAAGAAGTCCTTCTGGCAATTATATGTTTATTGAAAACTGATTAGTAATAATATGACGATCTCAATTTGTTATCATACCGAAATCGCCAGAACTTTAAATGCTTTGTTTTCTACGGAAAAATGGACCATATTAATGCCAAACCAAAATTCTTATACATAGACGTGTTGTAAGAGGCATTCACCTATGCACAAAGATAACTTTAGAAAAATACCACGGTACATTTGGTTACATAATTATTCTATTCGAATTAAGATTGATTATACTCAAGCTTTTGAAGAAACTATGAGGGGTTCGGAAAACACGCCGGTGACTACGGAAATGAAGAGGTCAACGGATTAGAATTTTTTAGTCTCAACAGTTTTCGGTGCCTAAAATCCCTTTTACCTAATGCAATAAATGGTAGTTTTGTAACATGGTGATCTTAGCCACTAATTTTTAACGCTGTGAACGACCATTATCGGCAGATCGTTGATGATTTATTTCTCTCCTAACTGTTTTACTCACATTATTTTGTAGTTTTCCGTGTGTGACAAATTAAGTTTCAGTGGGTTTACATTTTGAAGCTGCTGTTATTATATACATATTGGAGGCTCTATGGAAAAGAGGAAATAATCGGCCAAAAGAGAGGTGTAACTCTCTCCTCAAAGACCTAAACACATTGTTTCAAAACTCTTGTGGTTACTTTTCCTTAAATAAGCATCCAGAAGCCTGAAAACTCACTTAATCTCTTTGCAAATCAAACTTCTGTAACTTAACGACAGACTCCAGGGAGCTGACTTTTGATCAGTGACCAAAGCTGCCGGATCACTTTCAATTGCTATCAGACTAATAAACCAGCTTCCAGGGGAAGCAACGCCATTCCTGCTTGGGAATCTGCGAGAGTTACTTGACCAATCACCCTTCACTCACGCCCCATTCTCTAACTCTCAATACTAAAATTTAGTGGTTAGAGGTAAGTCGTCTATTAGATAACCTCTTGATGGAATGAGACGCAAAAAATCTACTCCTGGAGATTGGCCACTGCAGTACTAAACTTTAACCTAGCTTACGAACTTTGGGTGAAATCAGCTTCTTGTGTATTGAAATCAGACCATTCGAAAGAACCGCTTACTGAGTGGGACTAGGGAGGTAAACAAACGCTAACCCGGAATCTTCACTAAGCGTTGATAATTAATACTTACCCAATAGCAAATAATGAACGTCGGAGGAATAGATTTTAGGCAGTGAAGCAGAGATTCCGGTATCTCGCTTGCGCCGCTACGTCGAAATCTAGCTAGTTGTTTATATCCCGATAATCACTTCTGTAATCTCCAAAATATAACTTGGCACAAAAAGAACGTATACAGTAAAATTTGCTTGAACAGTTGCGAAAAAAACACCGGGTTTAAAAGAGTCCGTAAAAGCGTAAATAGGTAGTAAAGGGAGCTTGAAATCTTGACGCGACTCTAGTCCTCTGTTCTACGCAGCAAGTCTGTTTCCTCAATCACGCTTGCAATCTGAAAAGCAATTTCAAAAGATGGTATCATTCTGGGGTTTCAAAGTAGTTGGACCTAGGTGCATGCGACTCACCCACTCATAGGCCGGGTTGATCTTCAAGTTAGACATAGCTGTCTCATTCCTGCAGTTTGAGTACCTTTGTTCCTCGGACTGGAAAGCCTCGATATCCCTTTCGAGTTGAGTTAAGTCATTGTCGAGTTTCTTTAGCTGAAATAAATCCTAGCACACACAGGTCGTTGGAAGAGGGCTAATATACATTTCCTACTAAAAATAAATAGACGTACCCTGCGCTCAATTACACGATTCGCCTCTGTGGTTAGCGACTCGATTCTTGTGATCAACATTTCGACATCACTGATGCGCTTGTCAAGATTTGGATGAGAGGAATCTTTGGCTTTCTTAAGCATTTCGACGCTATTATTCTGCAGTTGAAGGATTTGCATTTGAAGAGATTCTAGAGTCGCTTCTAGCTCCCTGGTGAGGTTCTCTTTAGCACTAGTAGCATCTGCCATCAACATGGCTATGCGATCATTTGCATGATCGAGCTCTGGGGCCGTCACGCTTATCAACTCATCACACAAATTGCGAATATCTTCCGCGACCTAGAAGTGAAATTTTACGCTTTAAAGGATTTAGGAATTTTGAAACTCAAGCTCCGTGAAAACGAACCTGTTGGGTATGCTCTGTTTGACACCTCTGACACAGCGACTGCTTACAGTGGTCACAAAATGAAAGCTGGCCACTATTCTGACTACAATGGTTGCATAAGTGAAGAGGATCTTCCTTCATTTCGTCAATAATATTCTTTACCAGCCAACTAGGCTTCAGGTCAGCAACACTTGCTTTTTCTCTGCAGTGAGGACAAGATTGATGATTTGAAAGCCATGAACGAATGCAGTCATTACAATAAACGTGACCGCATCGAAGACCTTGGGGATTAACAAGTCTAAATAATGAGAAAATAGAGTGAACAAAAAGCAATGGGGGTTAAAAATAGCCTAATTATTTTCTAGTTTTGAAATCGTAGAAGTAATTGCAACAACCATAAAGTTAATATACCTATTGTTGCAGATTGTACACTCCACGACCTGTTGTGGAATCCACGCTCGTTCCTGTTGCTCATTTTTACTTTGAGAATTATCAGCCATTCCGTATTAATATAGCTACCAGCAAGCGCGAACAAGCCAAAACTTCCTAATTTGTGTGGGAGCACAGGCCATGTTTATTGTTAGATAGAACGATAAAACATTTTATAATTCTAAAATATTTAAATAAAGAAATTTATAATTTGTCAAATGTACGTTTTTAACCAAACTTTACCTTAAAACAGCATCAATCTCTAAGAGACACTTCACGTGACATTTAACCCACCATATTAAATATAATCGTACCTTAGATGCAAGCACGCCGAGTTGACTAGCTACACCAAATAGTTGGAAGACACCGGTGGGACACGCTGACACCAAACACCCCCCCCCTCCACCACCGCACAATTCATTCTCCCACCAATAAACAAATGGCTTACAGTGTACGCGTACATTTACGAAGTCCCGGGAATTTATATACAGATACACTAGGGAGTCCAAAGTTCGCAAAAGAATTGGAGAGTAGCAGCATCAGACATCAAGCTAGTCAAAACGAAAATTCCATGAGGGAGGCGATCGAATAATATCGTTTTCTAAGATACAACGACGCTATTAAAAAACCGGGGTTTTTATATCAGTCCACGGCGCCTCTTGTACTCCTGTAGATTGAGGAAGCGGCGATTTGGCGTGGAACCGTTTTGCATGGCGTCCGTGGACGAAGCACTGTTGACTACCGAGCCTGGAATAGCTGGAGTCGACATGGAGCGGTGCGCCCCACCATTACCGCCCTCAATTATGGTGCTACCGCCAACTCCATGCTCCAATGGATCCACATCTACGTGTATGTCAAGCTCAAAATTGTGAATTTCATGCAACGACTCCTCGGGCGGTTTCGGCAACTCCACCTGAGCCCACTTAATCGCATCGACTTTCCCTCCTGTTTCTGCAGCACCAGAAGCATCTTTTGGGCCCTGTGAGGCCTCCTCACCATTCGCTCCTTCGTCATTTCCTTTAACATCAGTCCCATCAGCGTTCGCCTTCTGCAATATTAACATCAAAATAATAAGTGTTGTATTTGCCGTCAATTTCCACGAAAGCTAAATTAAATGATCCCCAAAACTATAATTTGGATGATGATAAAGTTTCCTGCAAATTAGAGAATTGAAACAGAAACTGAAAAAAGTTTGTAATGATTGTGGTTTAAATAGTGCACCAAAATGCAGATATAGCAACGGAGATCAGGAGAAGTTTGAACATACGCGCTTGCGACGGAGTCGTTCAAGGTAACTCTGTGAAGCGATAACGGGTTGCGAGGCGATGCGATTGAAGAGGCTATCATCCTCCTGCTTGGCGTTAGCACCGGTGGAATCGCGGAGGAGTGCGGCTTCGGCGTTGCGCAGAGAGAGGTCGCGGTTGCGTTGGTTGATGGCCGTGATGGAGCGGAAACCGGCCGTGCGGCGGCGTTCCAGGCGCTCGGCCTCCGCTTCCAGCTCCGCTGCCTCCTCCGCTAGGCGCCGCGCCGCTTCCACGTCCTGCGCCTCGCGCGCAGCCTCCGCCTCCTTCACCAGCTCCGCCTTCCGCAGTGCGTAGTTCGTGGGACGACGTGCCCAGCGCTTCTTCGACGCTATCACCTACACACACGGCCAATGCTTCGATACACTACCCCAAGCATCCACAATCTTTCAACCCCATGCCCTGACACTAATCGCACCTAACAGTTTCCCTGTGGATATTAACTGTTCTGATTAGAATTCTGGACACTGTTTTCACAAAATACCTGACAGAATTATGATATTTAATAAATTTAAAACACCGGCAGTGACCACGGTAGGTAGCACAACCACAGTGCCGATCGACAGATAGCCCTTTATGCAATGATGAGCAAAGAGGCGTTTCTTAAATAAACACAAACGGCAAATAGGACAAAACTAGAGTAGACACCACGGTATTTAAGATGGGTTTCACGAAAACCTACATCCACATGAGTATTATTTGCACCTTTAGGTTGAAGCAAAGACACAATGACTCGTAGCCAGAACCAAATCCTTAATAACCCAGAATCAATGACCTGGAAAACCACTCCATGAAAGTGTATCGCATATTAATGCAATGAATCAATTCTCTATAAAAACTGTGATCACTTACTTGATTAATTATGCGCTCATCGTTCATGGGCGCCGTGAGTGCTTTGTAAATTTCATCAGCCTTGCGGTCAACAAAGGCGGTCGTTGGTGGTTTCAAGTGTCTCTGTTCGAGGTACCTCTTCCACCAATCAAATTCGTCCTGAGTGAATGGGGAATTCGAAACGTACATGCATCGATATGTCTTTGTATCACCGGCCACACTAAGGACGATGCCCTTATTCGTCCTCGTGTTGCCGAGATCATACGGCGTGTTCATCCCCTTAACGGCCACGATTTCAGCGATTCGGTAGAGAGGCACCCCCTTGGGCTGGCCTATGTACACCTTTACGAAGCAACCCTTTACAAGATCCTGCAAAAAGGTTTTACTATTGGTAAGTTAACCAAGTGCAACCAAAAGAGCCCAAGAACTAAATTTGTCCGAAACCTACATCAAAGAAGGGCATGTGGACCCACATCTCTAGCTTGAAGCGAGAAAGTCGGCATTTCAATAGTTGATCGAGTGTGCTAATATACTGCACCTCAGGTGATCTAGAACGACCTCGTTCGTCATCACTGGAGACACTTGACGCAACAGAGGACGAGCCTGAGGAACTAGATCCACTACTGTACAATAGAAACACATCCAATTTAGAATACATTACAAGAGAAATGTTTCAAGAATGGTTAACTTACCTTCGCCGTTTGCGATCAGATGGAGAACGACTCGATCGGGAGCTAGACGAGGAACCCGAATAAACGCCTCCATGTGAATGAAGTTTGGATTGTGAGCGTCTACCATCACGCTCATCGTCAGATCCGGAATAGGCCGTTTCTTTTTTATTTCGCATCTCTTTGCGTCGGTCGGCTAACTCCTGAAGGCGTTTAGAACGACCTTCTTTCTGCATTGCAAGGGTAAGTTTTCGATCCGGAAGATTTGCATTGATGGACCCAGCATCAGAACCGCTGTCCTGTTCGCTATCAGAACTGAATACATTGGCGTAAGCCGAGGTCTTTTTCGTCAGTTTAAAAGACGAGGCTTCAGCTCTCTGTTCACGCACATCATCTTTATTGTCTGCCATTTCTTTCTCCTTTTTCTCTTGGAGGCGTTTTTTAACGTCTCTACGGATCTTGAGGGCCTCACGACGCTCACTTCTGCGATACAGCTCCTCCTCTCGCTCCTTTTCACTCATTTTTAAGAGACGCTGCTTGTCTTCCTCTCCCCGAAATAGATCGTCATCAAGATCATCGTCTTCATCTTCAAATGGGTCGCTGCCAATTTCACCTTCTTCGGCATCGCTCACCTTACTCTCCACACGTGGACGCTTTTTCTTAGCACTCCTCCGAGAGGAAGGCCACTATAAATACAACCATTAGCAATACATAAAACCAATGAACTATGTGAAGGATTAACACTAACATCATTAATATCAGACGAGTCAGATGGCATTACGACAGAAAACAAGTAATCCACTCAAGTTCGAGTTACTTCAAACAAAGATGCAGTCAACAGTGGCCTGCTTAAGCTTACAAATAGTTATTCCCATGTACTCTACCAATATTTATTATTTATAAATAAAGTTATTGTTATGTGTACTAAATTAGTGAAAATTGTTGCAAGATATTAACTTCAAATACTCATTTCTGGGTTTATAGCTTCCATTCATTATGACCAAAATATATAATAAAGCCTTTAATGTCAATTTGAGCGCCTGGGTATTGAAATTTAGTATTAACTTAAGGTATTTTTTGTCCCCCGTTTGAATTCCATGTTTTCTCTATCAATCCTGCTAATATTCCAAAAATGACTTTATTATTCATTATAGCTTGATTTTAAACAGAGTCTTTACACACACTCGGAGCTTACCTGTTTCTATGTTAGATTGACTGCTACCGCTAAAATTCATGAAAATTTAATAAATTAGAGGAAACTGTTTATTGATCGGTGTTTGACTGACGATAGTTTTAACCTATTTTTACTATATTCAAGATCTTGTATTCAGGACAACGCAAGAGGAGAAGATGGGTAGAAGATATCACCAGGCTTCAGCTTATTAAATCCTTGCTTGACACAATCCTTCAGAATTTCCTACTTATACCGATTATTCAATGGAAATAGAGTCGAATTTCTACCATCTAACGAGTTTCTTACATGGCTAAATTGACACCAGGTGTTAAATGGGAATGTTGATAAGAAAGACATTCTTGGAAAGTATATTTATTATGAGAGCTAAACAGTCAAAAGCAAATTAACGTTTCAATCGGTAAAACAGGCATCACACGTTTTTCTGCAAATCGGCACTGTTGAACTAGCGTAGCGTGTACAGTAGCCACTTCGTTTTAGCGCTGCACAATTCCTTGAAGTATCTTCACACAATTCTGAAAATCAAAAAAACAAATGTGACTCCGTAAATGTAGATTATTGATTTCTGGTAAATACAAAACATATTTGCTACCTTTTACTCATCATTGCAGGAAAGTAATACTTCCGAGTTTCATAAGCTATTTTTAGTTAATGAGATGGAGATTGCGAGAATGAGGCATTTGCGGATCCGGGGAAGACCACTATGAAGCTGGAGAACATTTGCTATTCAGGTGCGATTTATGATTGACATGACTGCGTCCCATTAAAAGCATTAGGAAAAGTTGTGGAACTAAATGGGACACTGGTGGCAGAAGAAATCAGTATCGCCCCAACGAAGTTGAGTGCTAAACCTAATGGGCCGTCTGGTTTAAGCGTATTACTGTATTACTTGCTGGTTTAGTAAGTATTACTAAACCGCCGCTGCCGGATTTTCTAGTCGACGAATTTATTTACGTATTATCGAGCAGAGGCAGAACCTCCAAAAGCTAAACAAAAACACCCCAAGCTTGAGGATATCCGTGGTGAAAATAACGAGAATGCTTAATATTTACAGCTTTACACAGCTTGCACACAAGGCCAAAAAGAATTCAAAGAAGCCCCAGAAATGACTATTAACGCAAGTGCATGAGGCATTCAAAATCAACGTTAGGCTAGGTTGGTTGGAGTTAGAGTCTGTAGGTTTGGAATGGACTTCAACGGGGTACCTAACAGACAAACTGTAAAAGAAAAACCAAATCAAGATGTTCTGGAAAAAGTTTACATAGAGGCGTTCTTCAGGCTCCTCTTTCAGTCATTGGCTGTCATTCTCTGATCATTGCCTTGAGCGCTCGTTCCTTTCGGAGAGCATGTTATTTCCTAGCTAGCAAAGCAATAACTTAATCATAAAAAATGTCGCCTTCCCCATGATTTTGACAAGAGAATCTTATTACAAATGAATGCCCAGAACAAGAGCTCACCCACGAACTATCAAAAAGCTTTATCTCACAAATACATATAAAAGAGAATAGACTTCGTCGATACGCAAATGAAACTAAGATACAGTCTAGTAGGATTAAATGGCTCAATACCATGGGGAATAAACATGAAGTTTAACGGATCGATGTGCAAAGGTTGAAAGATTACTAAGCTACTAAAATTTCTCAACTGATTTTACCAGTTATGTTGTTTGCTCGCTAATGAAAGTGTTGGTATCATAACCCAAGTAAACCCAACTAGAATCCAATAAAAATATGGTTATGTATAATTTTATAGACCATGGGTCGGATTGTTGATCCTGAATAAGGTACCGCAATTGCCATAACATACCACAATTTTTGCAGATATTTGGACAGTGCAGAAAGGAGGTAATGTTTTTGCAGGCCGATCGAGATTTCGGACATTCGCCTTTGGGATCGCCAAGCTGACACGCCTGTTTCCAAGCCTCTTTCGCCAATAGTCCCACTGTCAATAACTCCAACGTTTTTGACTTTTCCTGGGGTTTCTGTGTTGTCAGTGCTCCTGGGTATTCATTAGAAAGAACAAACGTCGGAAAATGTCCTGTATAACATATGCCCCTGTACATACACACCACATAGCAGTGGGTCGAAAAAATTTCGCCGGTTGACATAGAGGAAGTCAGAACGTGTGCTTAACTCAATAACCATGTTACAGAAAACATCTTCTGTAGCTCCTGCATCTATCTCTCTATTAGACGCCTCGGCACAAGTTATTGCCTACCTGAAACCTTTCTGACAGTACTGAAGCTAGTCCCCATCGTCCCAGTTAGCTAAATTTTTACAGAATGATTTTTTGAAGCTCTTCGACCTGACTTGCAAAGATAGACGCCTCAAAATCTATTAATACGTGTCTCAAAAAGGTGAAGCAACATACTTGGAGCAGTTGTTGCTGATCTTTTCAGTGCTGTGGTTTGTAGCACAGTTGTCACTGCACTTCGTGAAGTTGGTACACTGGTTCTCGGCGGCCGTGTTGATGAAGTCGAGGGCGCAATCGTAGTCACCACCGACGCTAGTGAAGTGGTTATTTCCCGATAGCAAAAGCTACAGGTCGCTGCACACTGTTGTCGCATCCAGGTCTTCTGTAAGTTGCAGAATCTACGCTTCCTTAGTCGCCGGCAGTTCTCTTTTCCGTATTTGTCAAGGCATCTTACAGCCGGTTTTGTTGTGGTAGTAGTTTTAGTCGTAGTCTGTTTCGGAGATGCTGATGTGGTTTGACTAAATTACCAAACACCGAGTTATCAGTTTAAACTTGCGGTTTCTAAAAGCATCAGTGATTACCTTTGTCGTTGCATTAATGACCGAAACACTTCCTTTTGCTAACCGGACTTACACCAATGAACGACCACACAGGCGGCAAGATTTGGCGCAGTTGTAATACATCCAGAATTTATTGACCTCACATCTTCCCTCTTTAGCCCAGGTTTCGCAGTCCGCAGAGTACCTATAGAGATCACGACAGTCTTCCGATTCTTTCTTAGCAACGCTGCTGCCACTTTTATCCACAGTGGTGGTCGTGGTTTTACAGTACCCACAGCTTTCGGGGCACATCATCTGCATGTAACTCTCCGATTTAATGCACTGCCCCTCTTTCGCCCAGAATCCGCAGTGTTCATGACGGTCTCTGCATCTGATGTGAACAATAAATGATTCTAGGAGTTGTTGACCAGCATTGCGTAAATCGGCTGCATATCGCACGACAGGCGCTTCATTATTTCCTGAGCTAAGTAAATTAATTAAGATTGTTTTCTTTTTGGTTAGATCGACTTTAATGACAAGAAGTTCACCTGAGTACGCTTACGCTCTTGCAAAATTAAGTAAAATACCTGATATTCCAAGAAACACAATAAATTTTGAAAAAGACACAATTCAAGTTAGTTTAAGGATTGGAATGGTTTTAAAAAGCTACCAGATGTTACTGCCGAAAAAATTTCCTAGCCCTGAGAGCAAGCAACACTTCAAAATAAGCAGGATTTAAGTAAAACCACAGAGTGTCTCTTCTCCAAACAAAAAACCTACTCAGTGTACTTGGAGTTCGTGGTGACTCCTAGACGGTCCTTGAAGCAAAATCTGCACGTTTTTCGACAAAATGTTACCATGTAACTGGCATTTCGATAGCACTCAAGTTTGTCGGCTTTTCTGTCGCACTCCTTTTCATCAATCAAATCGACACACCGTCGGAGAGAAAAATCTGTTCCAATGAAAAGCATGACTTCAGATGGTTTGACGCATTGAATGAAGCGAAATCGGGTCACGCAATACAGAACGTACTATTCCTTATCTTCTGTCTCATAATACCTTAAATTTCATCGAACATTTACTACAAACCAAGGTCTGATTCCGCAAAAATATGACAAGCTTTTTCCTAGAATACAGTTAAATATCTATCCTAGTGTTGCGGCTCATGACGGCGTTTATTGGTCAAGAAAGTTAGCCAATACGATCGGAAAGGGTCCCACCCGTTGATGACCTTCTTTAAAATTTATGCTTTTAAGAATGTACTCAGCAATATACTAAAAGATGTACTTACATCATCATTAAATTTGCTTGCAAGTAACATGTATATATTAATACATCACCATATAATTTAATAACCCAGAGTTAAAATTGGAAGCATTAAATGCAACTACAGCAGTAGCTAATGGCTTCACTGAATGAAATCTTAGATAAAATCTGTCAGACGGTAACTATAAAAAGTAATTTCTTACTTTATTGCAGCTCTTAAACTACTAAAGATTATACCGTTACACGGCACTTCCTCACTACTTACGTATATATATATATAATACTATTATATTTTACATGTTTAAACTAGGCATGATTTTGTGGTTCGCAATAATATTTATAATATCAAAATATATAATCACCAGCGGGCGTCAAACAGTTGCAGTTATTGTCAACATAGCCTGGCTCCTGGCACGGTGGTTGGATGTTTTGACACTTGTCTAAATGATTCAGTAGTAACAAAGGCTTACAAACCTTGGCATTTGTAGTGGAGGTTAACTATCTTGGCATCCCAGAAAGAAATATCCTTGACGTACACATCAGTCAAAAGGTGAAGCGTCTCTTTGTTCTTCACGTCAATCGGTGCTTTGTTCGCAAACACGGAAAATGACTGTTAAAGAGCAAAACAGACAGCTTTCTTTAATTCACAATTTAATGATTATGCATTATTTTCAATTTCAAAAATAAACTGCAATAGTGAAGAGCGCTATAGTGATACTAGCTTGTAGATTGCGTAGTAGGTTGACTAGTTTAGCATCGTAATACAAAGTATGGTCAGTGAAAATTTATCTTACTAGTGGAACTCAAACCTGATACTAATGGCTAAGTCAATTAAAAATATGCCGAATATACTCATTTTAAAAGTCATAAGTAATCCATGTATCCTTGCGCACTGATTTCCCGTAGTGCATGACGGATTGAAGGTCGTAAGGTGAATTGTAGGTTTTGAGCTCTTCTTTCGCTTTTTTCTTGAAGAAGGACCGTAAGTTTTCCGGAACACCGGAGAGGTCAACCAGCAGGTATTTATCGCGGTCATTACGAATGTGCTCGTGGTCCAGGCCAATCACATGTCCAAGTTCATGAAGGTAGAGTCCGTACTAGAAACAGGAAATCGGTCACTGGATGAATAAAATACCATTTAACCAGCCCGGGCACACTACGGTCAACTCCACGAGAACTTTTGAACGGATCCTTATTAAGGAGTTGGTGCTGAGGTGCCCAACATAGCACGCACATCCCCACACTTCAGTACCGAGCTCTGGAGTGGGACCTCATTCTCCTTATTGCCCTGGTTCTCAGTTCTCAAAATGCTTTTTATATCTCTGTTATGTAACTCATACGATTGGTCACAATTATCTGCATCGACTCGCCATTTTTTCTTAAAATAATAGTGATATTTTGAGAATTTCATTTACTGAAGAATGAGTATCGTGGTTGGGGCCTCGTGGAAGACCCTGGCTAAGCGCACGTGACCAACCTGGTGACGTCGCCTAGTCAACTCCCAGATGGAACATTGTAGTCGTCCATAGGTTCAGTTGACCGTTTCTGTAATGTTCCTACTTTATTTGCCTTCATGCTTAGGCTTCCCTAAAAAATTCTCACACTTTATGCGACCAAGTCTTTGTGAGAAAATCTTTGCTTCTTCAAGCCTTCCATTCCCTCACTGGTAGCTTTAAGGTGGGAAGATTGACCAGTCGCACTTGCCATAGGGCTAGAGACAAGTGCGCGTAGTTCAATGGCCATTACCACGCAATCATTGTTGCGTCTGAACGTGGCGCCTGCTGGAGTATAGGTGCAAATTCAATAAACGCACATATCTGCATCCATTTTTGGAAAGAGTCACCAGTTGCTCTCCTGGTAAGCCCTTGTGTCCCATGTAGTTTGAGTAACACCTAAAAATATTGAATGAAATAACATTTATGGCAATTTTATGATAAATTTAATAAACGCTACTTCTTACTAACGATATAAATAAACTGTCGTTGCTACTTTCTGTATTCCAAGATGATGTTTCTTCTATCAAATAGACCCAACTATCTGTTAGTAAAAGTGTTTTACCCAAAATAGTTTCCTAAAGCTCAAGGTTGATGGACTACTTTTCTTATTCTGCAAAGGAAGACTAAATTACATATAGAGAATTGACTCCAGTAGGTGAAGACCTCGATTCATTTTGGAATTGAAACAATGTCCTGTCAGTCAATAAGGTTGCGCATTATTTAAAACATCAAAATAAAGAGACCTACCGAGAATACGAACTTATTTACCTGGTTCCGTCGGTGATACGGACCCAATTTCTGTCATTTCTTTGATGGGGGCGGAATTTCACGCAGGTCTCATTGTTCCAAGTCTCCATAGCCAAAGATATCTCCTTCAGCTCTTGGCTTGCTATAAAGATTATCGTAGCTTAGTGAATGCTTAAATTTACTCCAAATTTACGCAAATAGTTAAACCAACTAAAGACTATATATTATTACTTAGGAAGGAATATATTAGCCGATGTCAGTAAAATGCCGTAAATATTTAACAGATTAATAGTAATAGCAATGAACTATTACTTGACATGGTTCTACCTGAAGCAAAAAACAGCAAAAAGAATCAAAATTAAGCCGTTTTTTATTGGTAGTCTTTGGAGTGTGGTTCATCTTTTTCTATAAATTTCATTTATGTCTAGCTGCACGCTAGTTACTTTAAATAGTTGCTTCTGGTTCTATCAACACCAGCTATCGTGTGCAAACAAATCTACGTTTTCACCTATCATTTAGGCTTTTCTAAATAATTCTCTAGACTCTAGATTATCGTGCGTTTTGTTAAACCCTACTTTACAAAATAACAACACTGAACTGCACGACTTACTGAACGTCGACCGGTCAATAATGTATGGGATAACCCCATTAGGCCAGGGAATGACTCGCACGGGCACTGCGGCCCGTCTCGAACGCCCGAGACCCCTTTTCCCTTGAATCCCCCCGACAGTCACTAGCAGTACCAATAGCGAACAGATTCCACGCATTTAGTCCTTCACAAAAATGTTCTGATACTCTGAGATCAACTGAAGATGCTTCGGATATCCAATTCTTGTTTTGTGTTTTTCGATGGCCTAGGAGTCTCCTGGGTTTGTACATGCATGCACCTTGTGTCTGTGAGAGCATTTATATACCTGTGTGCGTGTACACGTGACTAGGTCCTATCACATGGAAGGATTGCTTTAACTTGGTTTGCTGAATATGCTGCCGCAATACTTCTACCCAATGAAATAAACACGATGCCGGACATGCGCCCATTAGTAGACCCTTTAAGAGTGTGACTTAGTCAGGGTAGGAGGTTGGTGTGACGTCTAAATGACGTTGGTTAGAAGTAGACTAAACATCGGTTGAAATAGGACGTTAATGTAAGTACTCGAAAGTAAGAAGGGCATTTAAATACTGGGCTCATTTAACCAAGTTTGTTGATTTTTTAATGCAAGGAGAACTCCGGTTTTTATGGGCTACAGTTTTCTGCCATCCATGGACACCTTTTCCAAACATAATCTCAAGTCACTACTGGGTTCTAAATTGAGTTCGCCTCATATTTTTTCATATCTGTACCCTTTCGAATTGTTATAGTAGTCATCAACGTCTTATGGCATCTGTTCCGCTTTCACAGAACTCGGATAAAATGAAAAGAGCAAAAATTACATGCTCTAGTATCTCGAAAAACCAACGGACAATGATAAAATGTATATATATATATATATATATATATATATTAGTTTAACTATCTCAAGTGTATGCCTTAATCAGATTTCATATTCAAAATATCTAGATTTATTTCGCACTCTTTATCACAGTTTCAGTACCTTAAATTGCCTTTTTCCATCAATAAGGAAGAAAAAATTGATTACAACGAATATTATTACCGATTTCATTATTTAAAATATCATATTTTTAAATGTTAATACCTTTGTCATGTATTTCGATGTTGGATTGTGCACTTGCGTTAGCCGTTCATCTTCAGAGCTCGTTTATGCTGGGTGTATTATGCAAATGCAAATTAACACATTACTCTGTGAGTGTTTCAGAAGTAGAAGCCTTAATTTAACTATTGACCATTAACTTTTTCCTTGTTACCACACAGCTAGTATGATGATTGTTATCATAGCCATTTGATAAATTGCACATCATACATTAATCTGGTTTCCTTAAATAGAAAGTCATTGGTGAGCATAATTCCTCAGCATCTGCCTCGGATCGGTTTTTGTGACTTGCTATTTGCCTCTGATATCTGAGCAAGGAAATAATTGTGCCCACACACATCCGAATAGTCAAAAAATAACTCAAGACTGTAATTTTCAGAGATACAAGAAGTCATCACTAGGCCCTTAATGAAAAATAAACTTAACTTAATTCCACAATGCTATGTAAAATACCCTTGGATTAAATGCAACAAAGATATGAAGATAGGGCTATAGCAATAGCTTAATTATGATTTTGAAGGCGTTAACAGGCTCAGTTCCCAGGGATCGCCAGTTACAAGGGGTGGGAGAGAGCGATGAAGAAGGCCACATTTCTTGTAATTGGACTCCAAACTTCGGCTAACTTTATTAAAACTTAAGAGTGTGCTTCTTATAGTTTTTCGTATACTCTTGACTCAACACAAAGGTCTTGCTTAATCAGATACACACGGTCATTTCTTATTCTGAAATAGTTTAGAAATCATACGGCCCACTTAAACGGCATCTCTACATATGAGAATCAAATGCAGAATTGCAAGTGCATTCCCACTTAAAATTCGAATTTCAATTTTGTGTGCACTTTTATCACGCTAAAGCAGATTGTTTATGTGCGAGTATCGGTAAGCAAACATCGGTAATTGACCATATGAAATTCAAACGTGGAGATCTGCACGCGAACCATTTAGATAAGGTGTACCAGAAATGTGGTATCATTTATAGGTCCAAAGTCAGTTTACTGTAAATTACGTTTGGTCGCAACATTGTATTCTGAAGCCGTGGCTCTCATTAGCTATAACTGAACAAGTCGATTTGCATACCACACAAATTGGCTTACCCAGTTGTTTAGAAGTGTTTATTTACCAAGTCTCGTTCAGGTATGGCTCTATCAAGTCACATGTGCATTCTGAAAGTGCTAGACATAGAGCAAAGCTTGTCGTTTAAAGATCTTTCACTATGAATTCGGGTTATATAAATTAAGAGCTGTTTGAATTGTGAAAACAATGGGGATCTCAGCACAAGGATTTCTACAATTCGTAAAATCTGGTTTCTGAACAAGCCAACTTAGGGGAATACTGCAGTGGCAGCATGCCGCATATAATGAGCAAAACAGCACAACAAAAATATTTCATAAAATACCTATCTAGATGTTTACTAAATGAAGATGACGAAAACAACCACGGAACATCCCGCATACTAAGTGGTAAACAAGAAGTGGGAAACCCTGAATGGCTGGAATTGTGTCACCCGCAAACGGTCCCGTTAGTGATTTCGGACAAAGTTCTGAAAACATTTACATTGTTAAAACCATCAAAACGGAGTTGACGCCTCAAATGCATCGATTTGACTGTAAACCGTGAATAAACGATCTGATGATTGCTTTGATCATTTTAATGGACCACTAGAATAATATTTATTTATTGGAGTGAGAAGCCGGGCCAAAATTTTCCACAATAGAAACCAAAGGAAAGATGAGTTGATAATTCTGATAACTGACCTCTGAACACCAAATATTTTTTTCCAATTTACAGTAAGATTCTTACTATCTGGCTGTTTATTATCGATAAGTCTGATTTAATTTGGCATATTTGTGCACTTTTCTGTACAAACGGCATATGAAAGCATAAATCAATTAATGCAGGTAATTATTGGTTCAGTGTTGTCGTGCAATCAACAGAAATAATATTCGCAACTAGACCGATTCAAATAGCCGTATAAATGGATTAATACTGGCAGACCCAATACCGCTCATGCATATTCTACAATATACACTTTCAAATAAACCGACAACTTTTAATTCGACTACAAATTTCGTTCACATGATTAAATCTCAATTGAAAACACAGACTTGACCTAAGACTTTCAGATTTTACCCCATTTTTCCTCATTACTTACTGGAAAGCTATCTGACATAATTTTTATGCTAATATTTTAAGGTAATAGTAAAAGATACTGCTAAGCCAAGTCCTATTAGTTTTACCACATCAGTTTCACCAAGGTAGAGGTTATCCGCTAAATACGTTGCCTTGCACTGGTACTGGACAGGATGGGGAAGGTTCGGGCTAAGAAAGTGTACAAAAACCCAAACAGATTCTTCGAGATATGCCTTAGTAGCTTATCAAAAGAAGCTGAGGAGAAGTCATGGAAGGTTGCGACTGTGTATGCAAAGGTATGCAGTTATTCGTGTCGATTTTCTGTAGGCTCTCGCATCTTTAAGAAAGTACCCTCTCAAACTATCGTCTGGTAAAGAATGCAAGATTCTCAATGGTTTTGGCACAAGTATTTGCGATCTACTGGATGAAAAGTTGCGAAATTTTGCCGAACAATATTCTCTTCCTATACCCGAGGCCCTTGCACTCGCGAACTCGTTGACTCCTGATGAGCTTCTCGACCAAATTAAAACGAAGGTAGCGTCAAAACATCGTTAAAACACATTCCATTAGGCCAGCGGTAAAGTGGCTGCATTACTATTCCATCTAGAATCTAGGTGCCTCAATACTAATGCCAAATCTTAATCACAAACCGAAATCGTATTCAAAGGCCTCAAAACTACCTAATCAGCCTCCTCCACTTTCTTATCCATTACTTTCACGAAAATCCCCCCAGTCATTTCTTAGTTTATCCCCAGGAAATGAAGATGTGCTTGACAATCAATTGGAACGGGATACTGTTCCTTCTAGTTATCTGGCAGGCAATTCCTATGAGGTGGTTCTGATTGTGGACATACGTGAAACGTTTGGGTTAGTCATTTGTGCTCATTTCAATTCACTCTCAAACTTAGAATGGCTAAGTTGAAGCAAAATATGAAAAAACATTCTCTTAATTGGGAAGCGCGGAGTCTCCCTGTTGGTGACTTTCTGTGGATTGCTCGGCCGTACGGAGGTTGGTTGTGTTTCCTCTAGTTGCATTTTAAGTGTTTTTTGACAATGCTGTCTTTTTTCGTAAAAGTATCGGAGGAGGAAGTCGTTGTGGGCTTAGTTTTGGAACGGAAACGAGCCGACGATCTTGCATCCAGTATTGTTGACGGTCGTTTTACAGAACAAAAGGTAACCGCCATTTTACTTAATTCGCTGTAAGTAGTTGCTTTTGATAATGTCTCAAAAGGTTATTTTATGCTTGTCTCCTAGGGCCGTATGCAGAAGCTGGGATTCCGTACAATTTGCATCTTCGAGGAGTGTAAGGCCATGCACAACCTACGGATTTCCTATGAAACTCTATTGAAAGCCATGGTCAATGCCCAAGTAAGTTTTATCTAACGTTATGCCAGACCTGTTCTTCAATATACCTTGGTCTTGAGCTTTGTTAGTGATGGAATTTTGGATTCGGAATGCGGCGGTTGGTACTGTTTTTATCGTACGAAGGGATGTATTGTTACCTATTCAGCAGCATTATGCTTGTCTCTTGTCTCTTCTGGTTAACTGACAGTTATGCACTTTGTGTAGTGTTTTTGTAATCGAAATGCCATGCATAGACGTTTTGTTTCTAGGTGACTGACTTGTATTTGCTAGGTCAATGATTGCCCGTGCATTGGTACGGTTTGTGATTTCAAAATAAGTCAAGTCCCATCAGTCTAATTGCCTTTGTGTGTCTTCGTATCATTTGTGCGTGTTTGAGCAACTACTTGCAGGTTCACCTCCATTTTCGGTCATCGCTTGGTAGTTATTTTGTTTTCTCCTTTCAGATAATCGACGGCTGCGATTTTGTCACTTGCACCTGCAGCGACGACTGTGCCGGCTACCTCGCATCTCTTACTCGACTTCTTAGTAGCAGGTCTAAGGCAAGTGTGTACATTCATTCTGTTTTGTTACATAGAGCAACATCAAGAGTTCTAGAGGTCCAGATTGATTTGTGATGTTGTGTAGAGCACTTAAAGTTTCGTATAACATTGTTTCGAGTCAGACGCAAGGGGCTGTATAGACCCACTCACCTGCTTGATAAATGGCTAGTTGTGTGTCCGTACCTTAGCAGGCTCATTAATACATCTGCCTACAGCCTCAGGTTCATTAGGAGTAGATTAAAGAGCCCATCTTCAATTTCCTTCAGTACGACTGTGCAGTGTTCTCGGACGGCCGAAGGCCGCCGGACCCGCGTGCAGACCGAGGCCGCCTGTGGGGCATTCCTTGGACGGAGTACACCAGCCTCGGCAAGAAGTCTCCCAACCTGCCTCTGAGGGAGCAGTTCGGGCGCCAGCTCCTCCAAATTCACTCCGTCACGGGCTCGAAGGCGCAGGCCATCGTTCAACTCTTCCCCACTCCCAGAAGGTTCGTTCATAGTAATGCTCAACTCATCCAGAGACTCTATGGGATGCAGTGCTCCAGGATGGCTTCACTAGCCCTTAGCAACTAACTAAACAATTCTATTGTTTGTTCTCTATATGTTATAGCCTCTTCGAAACGTATGACGCTTTTGCCAGGGAGGAAGAAAAGATGTCTATGCTCCTGCGTTATGCCCATTCCTCATCACTCAAGTAAGTGTATTTGGTTTGTTGTAAGCCCTGGTGCATGAGTTAGTCTGGTCTACTGGATATGTAGTTGGTTGGTAATTGTGTATATGCTTTGTTCTAAACACCACTTGCACATTCATGCTAATATGTGGCGATATCACTCAGCGACAAACCACGTGTTAAACCTTGTGCTAATATTTGTCGCACAAAGGCGATGGATTCCTGGAGGCAGTAGTGCCGTAACTAGCCTTGGTAGATGTTGTCGCCAAACCCCTCCTTTTTGTTTAAAGAACCTCAATTTTCTCTCACTCTCTGTGGAGCTAATGATAAGTCACCGACCCCGTCGGTATTTGAGTGGCTCGCGGTTGTTGAATGAGCTCAACCCCGCTTCGTGGGTGTGTTCACGCCTTGAAGGGCGTCAGTTACTGGAATGCCAAGTACTGTGACAGTGTGTGGTAATTTAAACCGCAGTAAAGTAAGGTAAAATTAAATGATCGGATGACGCCCTACTCTTGAGCCTGACATGACTCAGGGAAACAAGGCCAGGGTTTGATTTAATATCGATTGTAAATAAATCGGAAACCCACGCTTAATTCGTCGATAGGATATTTTGGATTTGATATTTTAGTTTCGGCCGCCAACAATGTAATGCTTTAGTTGATTTCTTTTTCTGCTTCTATTTCAGGTCAATCAACAAGAAGGTTAGCGAAATGATCTACTACTTGTACAATACCATGTGAATTTTATAAAGTCATGCTCCTCTCTATTCGAATCAATGCTTCTTCTTTGGCGCTCTAAGAGGTCGAAATCGTAAAGCGGAAATAATGGCTCTTTTATACTATCGACTTTATATAGCTTCACTACTGTTTAAGATACACTTCTCGGAATGAAGACCCACGATCTTTCAAGCTGTTGTGGGTACAAAGGGGTGCGAACAAGGTGCAATAAAAAATCCTTGACCTTCCTTATCATTCGAAGTCAGGTGCAAGCGCTGTAACCAACCAGTAATTAGTGGTTGGGGAAATCGAACAGTTTATCCAGTGTATAGCTATTCATTAATAGCTCACTGCACCATGAGAGCTGTTTTATGAGAAAGCAGTATGACTTGTGAAAAATTATAAAAAGTACTCATTCAAAAGACTGCCCCAAACCACATTATGAAGCCCTATAACCCGACTAATGCACATTGCAATCTGCTTTCAAATTATCTAATGTAAAGAGAAAGTTTTAAATAAAACGAAATCGTGAATTTTGCACTTTTATTTAAATTGCAATTATTTTAGTTCCATAATTGCATAAATTTGACTAAATTCCGTGGTTGATAAGAGGCAGTTGACCACAGTTCCCTGCCCATTCGGATATTTTCCCTACTTAGATGTACACAAATGAAATACATTTCAGAGAAGGAGGCCTATATCGTCATTTGCCACTTCAATTTACATGGATCCTCTAGTTGTGTAGTGCTATTTCCTCCGCGGGCGCCTAGGCGTTCACCGACTCGCTTGATCCGTCTCTTCGCGCCTTCATCTGGCCGGCCAGGGCCTTTCTGAAGTTCTGGTAGACCTGGGTGTCGCGAAGGTTCATGTGGATACTCTCCCCAGTGCTAGTAGGCCTTGGTAGAACCGGCGTCGGTGCAACGGGGGTAGGCGTTTTGGGCGGAGGTGAACTAGGTTTAGGTTTCCTAGTCGCTGTTGGTTCGATTCTCTGCAGCCCCGAAGGCTCCGTCTTCTCTGTCGATTTCTCTGCACCTCTCTCTGAAGATACCTCAATCTCAGTGGCCTGCTCTGCATTGCTCGGAGGTTTTGTTGGCACTCTAAAAGCTGTGAGACGTCTGAAAGGCGATGGTCTTTTCATCACTACGTCCCCAACGCCACTATCATCTTTTGAATCAGTTCCAGAGTTTCGGAACTGCGAGGCTTGGCTTCCTCCCACGTCAGAGCTATGAAACGGGACGGGTCTTCTCAGAACCCGAATCACAGAACCCTGGTGCAGCTCATATTCCCCTAGAGTAACATTGTCCTCCATTAGCCAAGAACCGTAACTCAGGGCCTGAATTGCAACTGGTATCTTCGTGGCGTCTTCAATAGACCACTTGAGCTTCGAGACAAGGTCACTCTTATTCACACGCCGTTTGATGACCAGACCACCGGGTACCTTGATGTAGACCTTAAAATTGGGCTGGAAGTCAAGAGGCAGAGAGAGGGCGATCTGAGATCTATCTCCGATTCCATAGTCCTTAATGAGTTGCTTCCCGTTCTCCAGCACGTGACCGTCGTAGGTTAGGGTCTGCTTGGCTGGAGGAATCTGTTTAGCCTCCTCGATAATCTCCCGAAGTCTGTTGACGCTCATGTCATTGTGCATGGCCACGTTGAAGAGGATACGATTCTTGTAAAGGATTGATATTTTCATGGCGATTGGAGTTTGAGAGGCCCGTGTGACAATATGATCAATGCAGAAGTTGAAGAAGCAGTGAGTTGCTCGAGTGTGTCAGTATCTAGTAGCACTACTCTTTTGCATTTCTGCTCCAAGGGAAACCTGTGTGCGCTCGTAGAATCGATCCATTGCGTCACGCGTCGAGTACATCCGATTGGCAGACTGTTGGTAGGTACCAAACACCCGAGGGGCTAGCCTTTCAATTCGTGGGGGTGCCGAGTACATTGTGACTGCATCTACACTGTTCGTCAATATATTAATTAAATTAGAACCAACCCATTTAACAGGGTCAGCAGATCCAGTAATACATGACAGAGTTACACTCACATTTTCCTAATTAATTTTGTGCTTTTGATGAGGGAAACTAGGTTGGCCATGGCTGTTCCCGTTGTAGAATATCCTAATTTCTCAGGCTAATTAATAGAAATGATGTACATGAATATTGGCAAATTGTCGTATAAATTAATATACATTTTACTATTTGGGCTACTGCTTAAATCGACAACCATATTATGCAGGATTTTTGGATGCGTAATTTATTCAAACTTCAAAGCTTCCGAGACAAATTTTGTCCAAAATCGGCACAATGTTAACAAATGAGTTCGCTCTCTAAAGCTGATTGTTATTTTTCATAGAAAATCATGATTTAAGTGGTGGACTGGCAGCTATCTATTTCCACAAAATCCGGTCTCTCCTTGTGGTTATAACCCCATTTATATGGAACACCAAGGGACAAAGTTGAAGGTCATTTATTCAAGCAGTCCATGTGCAAGCTCTACTTGTAAATTAGCATGAAGAACATCAAATAACTGACGGTTATTCATAAATGAAACAGAAACTCTTACTAATCTACCGTCAATTTCGTAATATCGATCGAATTGAATTGCATCCCTAGGTTTGGTTATCATTCAATTAGGATATTTTTTATTCAAAGTGTTTTGTCAGAACTTTTGAAGATGGGTGGTTTTATTAATTTGGAATTCATTGTAATTGTCTTTGGCAGTCAAGTGGCAATCAAACATCGAAATTGGCTTTGAATCCAGACTAAGGCAAAACACTAGATGTGAGTGAAATTTTATTCAAATGCAAACTAAGCAGCATTCGATGGTGTCTGTCAATCTGATAAGCGAGGATTCCACTTTCATGCAGCTATATTAGAGGATTAAATTACCTAATAAACCGTAGCTACCATCGGATTTTCGACAATACTCCGATTTCTAATCTCATTCTTTTAATGTCAAGCATTGAGATGAGTTCAAATTGATGAGAATTATTTTACATGTCAGAATACGTCTATTTTTCGAGTTGTGATATTGAGGACGTTGGATGTTAACTGTTTAACCGTAGATAACTTGAAATTTGAACTCCAGTATTTTGGTTTACGTCATGATTGGCCATATATAAGGCTTAACTGCAAAGCTAGCGTTTTACAAACCCCAGAAGCAGAAGTGTATCAACTTTAATAGAACTCGGTGTTTCAAATATGCAATGTGTAACCTCTTCGAAGCGTGCCATTTATGACAAATGCTACTGATAGAGTGATTGTAACATACAATGATTTAGATTTTCGGATAATTTTGGGTTTCCATCATGGAAAATCACCCAAGAGCTTAGGCTTACCAAACCACTTGCAAAAAGTATATGCTTTTCGTAAAATTACTTTGCCAGGACAATAAAATTATGATGACCATAGATATCTCGGTATTTATTCATAGTTAAGGGCCTGATTGGTAACTGGTATCATACTCACAATGCGTTAGTGCACCCTTCCGACAACAGCCCTTGAGACTGCGAGTTGGATCGGGAACGACCCTACGGGTGGTGCGACAGAGTTTAGCCAGTATGTTGAATGTGTCTCTGAAGAAAGTCCAACTAAGGCACAAGGGCGAATTGCTCACAGTGAAGCAGAATAGCATTCATTTGGTGGATATGGGTGTCAGATCGGGCGATGAGCTGCAGTGGATTATACGGGAAGTTCGCCTTGGACAAATATTTAAGGAAAAAATGACAGCCCTTATGCCTTCCAATAATACATATCTGTATAATCCTAAGTCGATTTATCAATAAGATGCAAATAACCGCACTCCAGTCCCTGGACGGAAATGTGATAGTACGAGAAATTGATAGATTCACAAAACTAGGGTGAAATGTTAACCATAACGAATTATCTAGGGAACACATAGATTGGCCAGTGGGTTCGATTAACTTGGGATTGAAGGATTATTTATGTCTTTCCCCAGTTTGAATTAAAACAATTCCTACACAGGACAAATAAATGCGGAAAGAATGTTGTATTCGCCAGAATCAAGAAGAGGACTACAAGGTGCACGAGTCTCTGCTTTGCTAGTATAGATTAGTTTTTGATTGATAGTCTACATAAAGGTTAAGTCAAAGACGTGACATAGGGATAACTAAAATGAGTACCAAAATGGTTATATAAATGGCACTTTCTCGAAATATTGGAAGTCACTGCTAAGGAATATGATGAGTATCAAACTCAGTCTTGAGCCAAGAAAAAAAGCCAGGCTTTCTTTAGCGTCGTTTTGCCGAAATTGAGAATCTCATTTCATTTTCCCTTTTTCGGCGGCAGTCCAGGTTACCTACTCAAATAGCACTTAATAACCTGATCAACACTTTAAGTACCATAGAGATATACTTCTTTTCATTACTAGTATTTTAATTATTAAGAAGTAAAAGTTTTAATAAATTAAATAATGTCACTTTTTCATGTATTTCAATTAGCTATCAAAAATGTAATAAGCTTTAACTGCCGCTTTTACAGGAGTGAATTTAATCGTATTTATTTTACCGCTCTTCATGAACCATACAGCAGGTACCGGTAAAGTCGGACCAAAAAATAGGTATTACTGTCATCCTTCTCGCAAAATCAGGTTTTGTAATTGCATAGAGCTCAGAATAGATGCTGTACCCTTTTTGATAATTAAGGGAACTTATTCCTATGTGAGGACTTGTGCTAAGAGACAGGTAATGGGAGACTGATGCTCTGCGATTTACTAAGCACGACTCTCCTTCATTTCATTCTACCTCCACCAATTTATCCTTATTTATAATATATTAATATTCGCGGCAGTCAATCATGAATATCTTTGGTGTGATGGATATTAGGAGAAGTGACTACTTTGTAAAAATGAGAAGTTGTATTTTAATATTGGACTCAATTGAAATAGTTTCTAAAGTGTATATGTGGCCATTGATTCAAGCGTACATATTCTAAGACTTCCTCTTAGCGAGTTTTAGAAGGTCCAATTAGAGGTTCTTGAACATAGGAATCATGTGCTCACTTATCTAGTCGATGTAAATATCGGAATAAGAACTGTTGTGCACATACAGGGTTAATCTGTTTACAAAATAACCGTCAAAATTTGGGTTTAATGTTGCTTCCTCTGTTGGTTGAGATTTCTCTGAGTTCACTTTTGTTCCATCCTTTTGAATGGCGTGCCAATTGAACTAGCAAAGCGCTTGCGCGCGCAGAACTGAGTGCGTGAGTGCTGCTGAGTATCCCCATTTGATCTCATTGCGGGCTTCACAATCAGTCATGGTCCTCTACCTCTCTATAGTCTTTCGGCAGCGCATACTCACTCAGCTGACTCTTGATGAGAACTACCTCGTTCGGGAACTGAAGGGTCTCATCGCCAAGGCCCTCGGTATACCCCCTGAGGACCAGACTCTGACCGCAAAGGGGATTCTTCTGGAGGACCGCCGCCGTCTGCGTGATTACCACCTCTCCCCGGTCGTAAAAATCAATCTGGATGTTCCTTTAAGTCGGTCGAGCAAAGTGAAGGTATTCATTAAAACGCCGTCGCAGGCACAGCCACTAAAAATGAGGGTACGAATGGAGAGGACCCTCGGGGAACTGAAGAGGACCATCTCGCACTACGCTAAGGTCGTGCTGAGTGACCAGGTGCAGATAGATACGACCTGTGTGGTCGGTAAGGAAAGCGATGATAAAACCCTTGCATTGCTGGGACTGCGAGAGAACTCAGTGATACAAATGGATGTTCAGAAAGTGATGAATTATCCATCTTATCCAGAATCCATGGCGGAAATCGAGGTTGGGCGATATAGAGCAAATGAGAGATTTCTCTAGACTTAATAAATCTTACGCTTTTACTGCTGCAGCCATTTCGATTGTTCGATTTCAAGATGATCTAACCATGTGATGAGGTTAAAGTGCTTATCTTAAGGATCCTTTACGGTTCTCTTTAGGATGAAATAAATTAGTCAAAGGGTTGGGATTATTAGACAATGGCATAGAGCTCTCCAATGTGAAGAAGTTCACAGACCGAGTTAAGCTCTTGTTTATCAACGCACTATCAAATCTAAATGTAATGGAAATCGTCTTTTTCTTTGGTTAATTGTCAATTGGAACTAAAAGCTTCATCTTTTGCTAAATCAAATGTTTTGCAGTTGACTGGTCATGAAATTGAATTAAGGCTTCTCGGTGTGAACCCCTCGTAAAATGCAGTCATACTACACCATTTGTAGATTTCATAAATTGGGAATCATCAATGCCAGCTAAAACAACACAAATTTTATAGCGCAATCATGGGAAACTCTCGTAAGATATTTTTCGCTTTCAAATTGACACAGTATTGCGAAAATTATATGGTGCCGAAAATAGCCAATTAGTGATTATAAACGTGACCGTAGGATCGATAAATCTTACCCTTATGAAGCTACGCAGTGAAACCGAATGTTCTACTAGGTAGCAAAAATAGCGATAACTAGCTCAATGACTATCTGCCGATAGTTAGCCTAGAGCTGGTATTTATCCATATCCAGATCGATTAATGAATTGCTACACAGAACGAGACGCTTATTAGGAGATAGTAAAGCCAACGAGAGTACAGAGAAAAGATTGACTGTTGGTAAACAAATCGAGCTGACTTCAAAAACCAGTACATCAGATGTGCATAGGTTGGTAGACGCGATGAGCTAGTGTATTGCTTTTTTCATCACGGGATAACTGGGGAGGCCGCAGTCAGCACTCGGGCTCTATCGGCGGCTCCCCAACAGAGGTCGCAGGCTCGTGGCAGCCCTGCTCGGCAGGACGCCCAGCTCGTAGTCTCACGGAGTCTTTCTCAGGTCTCAGAGAGGCAAGCGCTCCGCTGTTCTCCAACCGCAATTTCATGGATTTTCTCCCATTGTAGTCTTGCATTTACGCACACGAGAGTTGGGGGAGATACCCTCGGACAGACGTTCCCAGTTTGCCAGCGAAATCTGAGACTAATACCACCACTTATGGTGAAATTGCTTTGTGCTTATTCGAGCATGTCCATTCAACAAGTTGCATACTCTTCTTGAAGGAAAACTTACTGGCCTGTCCACTTTTATGGAAGCCGTTTTCTTTACGGCACTCCGAGGCTCCTGCGGCAGGCCACTGACTGGTATCCCTTCACACCGCAGCACACGGAACCTTTACTGCTTCAAAACAAAAGCGCTAGACAAGTGGGATGATATACATGTCTACTGACGATTCGTTTCCTTTTGGAAGTTTTAATCATAGGGACTTTTGGTGGTGCATTATTGCAGTGTTAAAAGTGCGCCCAGACATGAAATCATTACGCGACTCAAAGGGCCAGCAAACAGTAGCATTGATTCCACTTTGCATGAACCAATTCTTCGTTTTTCAGATACATCGCCATACAACAAGGGGTCAATCAAGTAACGTCACAGGCCAGGGCAATATTTGTCATTTGATAAGAAACGATTAGTAGAGTGAGAGTACTTTAGTCAATAGTGCCCAACCATAATCTACTTCTCTACTGTACTTACCTATATTGCTTGCCGAAAGTAGCAGTATCATCAGCGGGCCTAAGGGAGCGGCTTGACGCAATAGATCTTTGTCGGTCAGAGGTCCTTTACGTTCGTACACGCGTCTGCCGAGGTTTAATTAGCCCTCAGCCACAAACTAACGCTATCTTAACCCTAATAGTCTGGTTAAGGGGTAGCAAAAAAGCTTGTTCTAGAAAGAGATCCATGCCATAATCAATGTGGAAGCTTCAGTGGACTTTTGAGAAGGGCTTGTGCTACTCAAAGAAGTTACTAATACACATCAAGTGGTTCAGTCATTCTTCTTGCGAGTAGCCGATTCGGTGTCACTCGAATTCTCCTCCTCCACTACCACCAACTCCGATTCATCCCTCCTTTGAGCCTCCCATTCTTCCGCCATCCACACTGCGTTGATCCAGACGTAGACGAAGAAACCACTGAGCAGTCCCACAGCGCAGTACACGGAGACCATCATCAGTGGGAAGAACTCCAGGCAAGGAAAGGCGCGTGGAAGAACCTGACGTTCGACGAGGAGGAGGGGGAGCAGGCCGAGGAGGTGGACGCGACCCAGGAAGACGAGGCGAGGCCACAGGCAAGAGAGCAGTCCTCGGGGAACCGGCTTTGTAGACCGGCCCAGGAGGGAGTATTGAGCGACCGTGTAGAGGAAATACGTGCTCAGGACCATGGGCTGCTCTACGAAGCAGAAGTGAGTGGGGTTTTCATGCAAAACTACTCCTCTGAATTTCTTCTAGCTCGTGTGAGCAAGTGGACCATGATTTAAATTAATTTAATCTCGATCCTGTCATGAGAGAGATTGTGATTACTCATGGTGGTGAACTCCATGAGAAAATGATTGAGGGTACTCTATGAAACTCCCCGACATTAGAAGTAGTGCATAATGTGTGCGAATTGGGACTGGGGAAAATAGGCCTCATGGAAGGAATGGGACGACGCCCTGGAGCCAAGGACTGAGATGGAAGCACGCTCACTCGGTAAATCAAGTATAGTACAGGAATTCTCACCTGTAAATTGAGTCATCCAAATCTAATCAACATACCGCGCTGATAAAATATTCGATTTACATTCGTGCGAAAGTGAAACTAGAGTAGAGGAAGTGCTGCTTACCATCAGGTGTAAAAATAAGCGGCAGTAGGCTGAAATGAGCAATCGTGTTGACGTAGAAGGCTAGTGCTCGAAGCTTCCGTGACGACACAGCCAAAAACCTGCGTTTGCAACAGAAAAAGACTAATAGAACCAGCTGTATTTGGACTGCAGCATCCCACAAATCAAATACCAAGCGAAATCGTTCATGCCGTTCTTGCGAAATCGTAACTGCCGTTTAAATACTTCCTTGAAACAAGGAGACTCATCAATCAAATTTCGCGCTTTCACGACGAATGTGCTGCGTGAACCCCTTCCCTCGAGATCTAGTTGACACAAGCTGGGAGAAAGCCTGTTTCCATGGGGCTTACTTAGGCTCACCACTGGGGCCCACGACTCTACATACAGAGCAGACAATTAGTACCCAGTTGCGTTTCCATTCATACGCGTACCCTATGGTAATTATAACTGATTCGTTTGCACGACCCAATAGCTATGACAAAATCAGAGCACCTGCCAGTAAATACACCTTCCGGGAGACCTCAGCCAATGGCACTTCAGACGTGGCCCTAGATGATCTCAACGGCGGAGCTTAGTTCGCCAATGACCTGTGACAGGTGTGGACATGTTTACTTGTCTAATCTAAGCTTGAGTGTTCATTTCGTTCCGAGGCAAATTTTCACTCTCCCCTTTTTGAATTTGAAGTACCTCAGCATTAACGGCCACCTATACCAAATACTAGAGGGTAGAGTAGATAAATGGACCAATGAGACATTGAACAATTGAGTCGGTCTTAGCTACTCCCAAGTATTGCAAGCAATAGTGCACGACCGACTTCGGGGTCTCTACTCTGGTCTCATTTCCTTCGAAAAATGCTACCCTTCCACAGGTTTTCGGTGAAGACGCCCTCGCGAGTTTGTTTCTTGGCTATCGTTAAACTCAAGAAGAGAAAAGTTGATAGGTAGGGGGGAGGTGTGATAAAAGGGCAAAGTGCAACTCACGTTAGGGGAAGAGTGACCATGAGAATGGCCTTTTCGTGGACGTGCCAGCCGAAGAGAAAGGAGGCCCAGGCCGCGGCGACGATCGACCGTAGCAACAAGAAGCCCGCGTCCGTCGAGTCCAGTTTGGCCTTTTGACTCTTGCAGAAGACTATGCTGGGCTGAAGAACGCACAAAGGAAGAATAGAGCGCAGAAAACACAACACAGACAAGCTAGCGGCAGAGACAGTTGATCAGTTCCATATCAAGTAAGTAGATTTAGATCTTACCTGCAACTATAGCTAAAGCTCATTAGGGGATACACACACTATGGTAACCAGACGTACGATCATCTACATCCACGTGAAGTCCCTGAGGTGAGATGTCGAAGCTAGAGACAACACTCAGGAATGGGGCATTTGCGATGTGTGATGTATTTCAAGGCCGCAAGTGGAAGAGTTTAAATAGATATTCACCTGTCTAACCTCATAACAAGTTCCAACTTATCAACGGTGGCGTTAAGGGCGTGGCATGGTCACTTATTTGAAAAATGAAGGAAAGAACAGAAGCTCCATTAACTTCGGGGAATCGGGAGCTCCAAAAGCGAGAGTACACTCTCATTGATCAAACACACTCATCATAGCCAATTATTCGCGTCTAGACAAAGCTTATTCCACGCTTCCTCTGTGACTGTTACGCTATGATTGCTCTTTTTAGCAAAGTACCCGTCAATGGCTTTGTACACGATAAAAACCCGGATTTTCCATATGCATCATCTCTCTAACGGAGATCACAATGTGTATTCATCTAGCCCACTACTTCCCGAAATCGCGCCTCATCCACTCCGCCGTTCCGCAAATGTATGGGAGGAAGAACTTACGATGGTGAAAACTGCGGTGAAAAAAGCTGTGTGCAGAGGGCGAATGGTAGGCAGGCACATGTGTTCATAGTTGCCCGTCAATCCACTAGTCATTGAAACTTTGTTCTCCCGGAAATCGGGTGTTTGTTGATAGCACTTATGTGAGAACAATCCTGTGAAAAAATAAAATAAATCAAAAATAAATTTTATCAATTGAAGGGGCTGGCCACGGATAACACCCCCATTCATATTTTCAGCCCGTTAAACGTGGTAAGCACAAGTACCAGATTCGCGTTCATTTAATCAACACATAGGCGATTCAATAGTCAATATTTAAATCCTGTGTCCGCTAATTTAAGTTTGTGGGATATAAAATCAAGAATTGTGCTTTTTAGCAACGTCAATGAATGAGGGGATATGTGGACAAAATTCGGAAACAGATAGGCAACATTGCACCATACATTGCCATCCAACGCTAGTGGAAGTAAAGATAAGGCTCCAATAGAGCAAAACTCATTATGGAGGAAGATTTTTGTTCCACAGAATTCCGAATAGATACATGACTGAGTTACTATGGGGTACTCATATCCCCTGTGCCAAAGCACAGAGTTGTACCTGCGTGTTCGATGACCTTCTCGACAAGTAAATACAGTTACAAGGACGTAATTGGACCGGTTACAAAGAGTCTACGGTATACTTACTAATGCTAATGAGCATTACTAAGATTCGCATCTTGTAAACGGGGCTAGAAGCAATGACCCAAGTATCTAGGCATCAAACTAATAATATTACTGACTAAATTTAAGTACAAATATTATATACAGTTTACAAACCGGAGAGGCTGATAGCCTTGTCAGCGACGTTGTAGAGGGACCAAAAGTTTGGAGCCCAATAGGAGTGACACAGCCCTCGGTGGAATGGGAACAGTCTTGAGAGCACATCCGACAACTTCCCCTACAATCGGGCGGTTTGAAAAGTCATTAACAAACAAACCCAGTAGATGAAGGGTCCAAAAGAAACTACAAACACAGCTAAGACAGTTGCACCCAAAGTCACGAAGCGACTGAACATAAACCGGGTTTTCTTTTTCTCTAAAGTCGGAGTTTATAATTGTAACGCAGGAGCACTTTTAGTGATGCAGTAATTCAGAAGTAGAAAAGCGAAATAAACCGGGGCTATATACAGGAAAAGGTGCTTTAGGTTGAGCAGAACAGCGAACCAAAATCCGCTCCATAGATAACGTCCCTAAATGAGACAAAAGTAAGAATAAAATGAAAATTTATACCTGGAACACGCCCAATATGGAGAGAAATAGAATGCCGAAGAGAAAGCCGTTATATTGAAAGTGGATATCTAAAAAACCATAGGTTCGACCAGTTTAATGCGCATAAAATAAAAAAAATACTTACGGTCGACTACAAACAGTCCAAAATTAAAGGCAAACATAGATATCGCGACCATGTATGGCACTTGAGCTTTGCTTCCCACAGAACCATATAGTTTTAAGAACAGTCTAACAAAGAAAGAACTTTAGGAGCAAAGACAACAAACCTGCAAATGGTACACAACAGCACCAATTCGGATAATAAAACAGATGATCGCTGAAAATAAACGGTTGCTACAGAACTATACGCATCTGCAGATAATTTCACCATCTGTTGATCTATTTTACTGCCAATTTGCGACAGAACCCACTCGAAATATGCAAAGAGTGGGGGATAATCCAAAGTCCACTTGTTTGTTGCCTCATTGTACCAGTTCGATACTTTGACGTTATGCGTCACTGCAAGCCAATTTCTATGTACTTCAAAATCGGTGGAATGGCTTACGTCGAAGCTAAATCGGTACTTACTAGCAGTCAAATTGTAGAAGTTTGTAAGCAGCAGCAGCTAAAATTATCTGAATTCCATATGATAACATTTTTCTAAATCAGTAACAAAAAATACCAATTACGATCAAAAACAACACCCAGAATAGACTGCTGTGAACGTAAGAAGCATATGACAAACAGCACTCTCGCAAGATCATTGTCTTTTGACAAACATTAAAGATCTGACAGATTCAATGTAAATTAAACAATAGCACCAAACCTGTCTTCCTTACAGATTAATAAACGCACCCACCCAGGGAGCCAGTGGCGGCCAAATGAGCCAACTTCTAGCCTATGACTTTCATATTTTGTAAACTATATTATTATTGCATTCCTGTTTAAATTTATTTAAAAATAATAGATTAATAGTTAGGGTGTCTTGGATTTTGCATGTTTTCTTGAATATCATCAACGCATTGTTCGACGAAGATCAAATACTCAATTTTTAACCTAATTGATCAAATGGCAACTCTCCTATGCGGTAGAAAGCTGGCAAAGTTGGTTTTGTTGTTTTTTATAGTTAAAATACTGCGTACTAGTGCCATTTAATTCATCACCGATTTTAGTAAAATACTAAATGAGATCAAATACGAGCTAAACATTCTAAATGAATCTCTCCACTTGAAACCAACACTAGGAATCGTGCAGGTATTATTCTGTATTGTTGCAATTTACGATTAACCCAATTAGGTTGGGCATTGCGACGTCGCCGACGCCTACTATTATCAACAGATCAAAGCTGCAAGGTACTGTGGAATCAGCGTTCGCACATATTCCCTCCCACCCACTTCTTCGTTTGCTGACATAGCAAAACTTATCGAAATAATAAATAAGGACTCTTCTGTTCACGCAATAACTGTGCAGGTCCGTATGCCTCTCTATTTAGTTGTAATCCTTTCAGACTCCTGTACTAACCGATGAAGACATAAACATCGACGAGTTATTAAATCATATCGATCCGAATAAGGACGTGGATGGGTAAGTGTTATCAGTGGCCTTTTTAAGTTCAAAGAATGTCTGCCCCACAGATAGTACAACTCTGCAGTGGGGGTTACTTGAACTGGCAGAAATGTCCCTTTCTCGTCCACATTCGATGCGCGGCAGCAGCTTGTCTACTACTTCTCCAAGAGACGGGCCAGATTACCAAGGGTCTTCAATGCCTAGTGGTGGGCCGTGGTAAACTGGTAGGAATTCCCGTGGCCCACCTAATGATCTGGTCGGCAGGGGCTACCACCACAATTTGTCACAGAGACACGCGATTCCTCGAGGAGGAAGTCAAGAGGGCCGAAGTCTTGGTCACCGGGGCAGGCAATGCTGAGTTTATCCCTGGTGAGTGGATTCGACCGGGAGCCATTGTAATCGACTGCGGGATGAACAGGGCCCTAGACGGCACAAACCGTTTCTGTGGAGACGTTAAGATGGAGCAAGAAACCTTAAGACGCGCGAAGTGGATAACACCCGTCCCAGGTGGTGTTGGGCCCCTGACAGTAGCCTTGTTAATGAGAAACACCCTGAACGCCGCGAAAAGATCTCATAAACTTCGGACCCACCCACCTTTGCTCGAACCAACAGGTATTTTCATGGAAAATTAAAGTATATCTACACCCTGAACGTTAATATATACATTTACAAGAGAATTAATCACTCGTTCGAGTTCGGATGCTGCGATTGGCGTTGTTTCTCTTCTTGAAAGTGATAGCGATGGGGGGTTTAGCGCATGCCTCGCTGGTATCTTGTTTAAGAGCAGACTCGAGTTTATGGGTGGCTTTAATGGCTGTCGCCGAGACGTGAGCTTTGCGCTCCTGAAATTTGATATTGTAGTCGGAGAAGATGTCGGCCTCGTTGACATCAGAGAGGTGAGAGAGGAGCTCTGCCTTCTCCGTGATATCCGCAAGCTTTTTGCCCGTCGCCTTGAAGGTCTTCGTCGCCATGGTCTGGATACGCACCTTGATCGGATGGTCCGCTATCACTGGCGGTGGCACGCTAGGGGTTGGAACGGATGCTGGGGTGTGGGCAACCGCCTTTGCAACGGGTTTCCTACAATCCGAAGGAAATTCCAATAAGACCAATGAGTACGACATGCGAAAGGCGTATGAGAATTCGTCCCCCTTCTTGATGGATTGCTAAAAAAATAAGATACCGGGAAACAAAGAATTTAACCTCGTCCTGCTAGGTTCCCTTACTTTGTAAATCTTGGGGCAAAATTTCCAAAAATTTGATATCGACCAACCGAAACAAGACATTCAATTAAGCAAAAACTACGTTCCATAAGAACAAACCATTAGGATTACATTATATGGTGCACTAGTAACGCTTGGACCTTCAATAAGTCTACGCTTAAATTACACTTCAAAAAAACTGCTCGAACCTTGACAAGAGGAGTTAAAATGATACCCTGTAATTTTAACCGAATCGGTACCAATGATGCTGAACAAAACTACTAACTAGTGTAAGCTTACTCTTCGACGACGGGTTCCCACTCCGGAAGAAGGTTGACCCGAGGCAACTTTCCACGACGAAATTCCACAGGCATCTCGTCTAAGGCCGCCGGCCGTTTTCTAGAGGAGTCCTCCTGCTCTCTGAGCACCGTTGCAGCTCCGGAGCCGGTCTCTGTCTTTTCATCTGATGCTCCGAAGGCCTGACAAACAGCAGCACTGGCCTCTGCGACACCAGATTCACTAAGCTCCACAAGACGGTTGAAAACGAACTGATCTAAGCGTTTTCTCTCTTTAGCAACACAGAATAAATCGTTCACAGGCTGAATTGAACCTTGCGGGCGCTCCCATTGTGTAATACCAGTTTTTTTGTTATGATAATACACTCGACCATCCGCAGTTTTAAATTCTTGCCATTCATATACTATTGGTTTTGTGACTGGTTGGGGAAATGATGGTCCAGGAACAGCTGTTTTTTCTTTCTTATCATTCTTTTTAACTTTCTCGGGCTTTTTTCCCTCAGTTTTCCTTCTTTCAGCATTCATTTTCTCTATTTGCTCAACTGAAATATCGACACCATAGCGTTTAGCTAGAGCAGGATCGCGTTTAATGTCCTCCATCATTCCTACAAATGCCATCTAATAGTGGAATTTGTAACGACAAAGTAAGCTTACGTCACATATTAGCGATATTTTTTCCTTCATTTTTCCTTTAGAGTCTGCGTTAGCGTTTTTCCTTATTTCTTCCAGTCTTTTCTTTACATTGTTTATGTGACGCTGGCCACTCTCATGATTGTTTATGCTCTGAAATGATGAGTAGCTTTAAATTGAAAACTTTGATAATGCGAGAATACGAAAAAAGTTAAAGCTAATTACAATTAATGAAGGTATAACTACATAGAGAGGTGAAATTCACATTCAAGACTCACAATTGCATTATCCTGAATCCAACACTTGCAAACTTCACAATATTTTTTTGGATTGCTTTTCCAATAATCAGCCATCACGTTGGATAACGCAGACAAAACAGCAGAGCGGAAGCTTTGGATATGGCAACAATTGTATGGTTTATAAAAACGGAGGTAATAAAATTGTTGCCTTGTAACATAAATAATTAACTACGAATAGTTCCACGGATTCTTTCACAATTAAATGTTTCAGATTTGGTTTGTTTGATAACACTTTATTGAAAATGTAAACTCACAATCAAAGCCAGATCTAATTTAGATCATAGGACCGATATCAAAATGTGCTTTAATTTATACAAATGATCAACATTATATGCTTTAATTCGAGGTAATTAGAACGTGGCGTCGTTTATTTACAAAATCGATGGGAAAGCAGATAGAAACTTTTATTTTGTCAACTAATCTCAAATAATAGTATTCTGAAAGCAAACAAGGGGTTCTTTGAGTTTGGATTTCTTTCAAGTTCCCACTGTGTTGTTTTACCTTTAAGTGATTAAAAAATTTTAAAAATTGAAATGCTATAACAGCCTTGAATACAGATAGCGAAAGAACAATAATCGATACTTTTATCAAATGAAAAGGTTGGAAAGCTCTTTCTGGCAGACCTTTTTAGCCAATTAATCACAATATCCCTCTATTAAGATTTTAAAACACTAGAGGGCTGTATTTGAAATGTACGCCCAGTGAATCAGGACTAATGCGTAACAAATCGATGGCATAAACATCTGATATATATTGCTTTAACAGAAAACATTTTAAGTGAAGTGGATTTAACGGAAAATCTAGTATGAGAACCTGTGAGGGTGTCAAACGTCACCCAACTATCGGTACAAGTTTGCTGCCCATAATAAGCACTTTACTAACACTCATTTAATACGCCTTGATAAGTTTTGAAGATGAATGTTATAGCATCTAAATATAATGTGATGCGTCTTTTATAAAGAACTAAAAATAAAATATTTTTATAATTCACACTATTTGTTCTATTTATAATTCTCAATAAGAGCCATCTACATGTTATTTTGTTTGAGCCTGTGGTTAATGTGGTGGCACTTTTTCGTAAGAAGCGTTCTGCGCCGTTCTCGGTTAAAGATTCATAATCCGCTAACGCTACCAAAGATATGGATTCGAAGTCTGAAGTCGCTTGTACCTATGCTGCTCTCATCCTCGCTGATGACGGCATTGAAATAACCGGTATGCTATCTTCTACTCAATTTTTGTTACTGTGCTGGTTCTGGTAATGTCACCTTGTCTTTAATAGCTGACAAGTTGAATACCATCCTGAAAGCAGCTAACTGTAAATTCGTCGAAGGTTATGTCACTAATCTGTTCGCCAGTGCTCTTAGTGGTCGCGACATCAAGGATATACTCTCTGCCGCTTCAACGGTGAGCGTTGCTTCTGCTCCTTCGGCTGCCGCTGCTCCAGTTGCTGCCCCCACTGGTGGTGCTGCTGCTTCCCCTAATGCTCCTGCTGCTAAGGAAGAGGAGAAGAAAAAGGAAGAATCAGAGGAATCTGATGGTGACATGGGCTTTGATCTGTTCGGTTAACCTTTTTTTATAAATCCTTAGGAGCCGCTGTTTTCCTCATTTCTTATGTGTGTGGACGGGTTTTCTGTACACATTGGGACCTGTGTAGTGATTTAGTTTGTTTGCCCTTTTAGTTCTCTCGTTTTGGGCTTGGAGGTTATTTGGCGGTTGTAGTGTCCTTGCTAAATTGTTTCTCCTGGTGGAGGTAGTCAGTTGGCATCTGCATTATACTAATTGACATGAGCATCTATGGAGCATGGAGATTCCGGCTTCACCGATGCTCAGTCATTTACTTTGTGATAGGAATCTCGGCACCCCATGTTGTAGTAAGTAGTCAGTGTGTCCATCGATAACGTATATTTGGTGTGCAATACGGATGGGTCACGCTGTGTTCCCACGTGCGAGGTATCCTTTGGCCGCGGCAGTCCCTCTACCGCGCTTCACACGTACCTAGAAAACCCGAAATTTAACCATTAGCTATAGTACTAGATACTTTAAGTAGTAGAGTCATTTACTTGGTTTGCAGAAAGCCCACTGCTAGCCAATAGCTTGAGGTAGTTCTGTGACACCAGAGAGGCCTCTGTGGGTTTCTTCCACCGCTTCAATAGCAGAGAGAGGCAAACTACAGTGACCGACGACGTTGCCATGGCTGCAGACGCCGTCCAAGGTGCAAGCTCGATTCCTAAGGGCGAAAGCAACCCCATGGCTATCGGTACCGCTGTAGCGTTGTAGATCAAGGCGGCAAAGAAGTTCAGTCGAATGCGGTGCACTGTAACCCGCGACAGGGAGATGGCCGCTACCACATCGACCAGTTTGTTGCGTACTAGAACCACATCAGCAGTTTGCACGGCAACATCCGCCCCGCATCCAATAGCTATCCCGACGTCAGCTTGGGCCAGTGCCGGACTGTCGTTGATTCCGTCACCCACCATGGCGACAAATTCACGCCGCCTTTTCTTCGTGGAGGAGTTCCAGTGTGATCTACAGCACGAATCTGAAGCAAAGACAATGAAAAGAAGTCAATTGATGATGCAACCTTATGAATGATTAATACAGAATCAGATTCGTCTACCACTCCCGCCTCTTAGATGCGGTCCGCCGATATACGTGTAACTGCCCTTGCGATCACCTAGGAATCTCTGACGCCCAGAGCTCGTGATTCTATGTCCTATGTCCACATCCTCTTGTCCATATTCCCCAGTCTCTTCATCTGAGGAGTGGGAGAACTCATCCAAGGAGGTTTGGGCAGTTATGAGGGAGACAGAGCCCGAAGGCGATTGAAGAAAGGTGACTTTCTCTTCCTCGTCGTTATGGAAGCGCACGTCTCCGTTTTGCATGGGCGTTGGTGTTCTATTGGCGGAGACAGCTGTAGCGGAGAAAGACCTCACTAGTGTAATCAAAAGCGTGGTGATGATAAAGCACGCAGAAAGAGGGGAGGTAGAGTTTACCAATAGCACGACGATTTTGGATCCTTTTAACATGAGCAGCCTTATTGGCTGGAATGACCTCGCTGTAGACGTCGCGAATGCCAACCTATAGGGATACAATGGAGACTGGAGCAGTTAGTCCTGTAGAAATTGAAACCGTTCGTGAATACACATCAATATGTCAAATGTATTTGAACGTTGACCTGGAAGACCGTTAGTGTAATTAGGATACCTTCACGCCCAAAATTTCCCCTGTGACCCGTGCTCCTCATTATCAGTGGGAGGGGATTCGCCCAACTTTTGCAGGAAATGGAAGAAACGAGATTCAGAGAGCTGAATTCATCAGAGTGGGATTAGTCACTCCTTAAGGTACACAGAAGTAGAGGTTCGAAATCGTTCACAACGACCGATGAAATTGCATATGAGTAACCATTTCAAATTTATGATAAATAGAAAGGCATTTACTAGGCTTGTGAGGTCACCTTGTTATTTGGTATTAAGCAAACTCCAAAGTAGATGATCAAATTTACCGAAAGAAATGAACAACCCTCTCGATGCACGAAATATCTCCGAGATCAGTGCAGTTTTGAGCTATGTCTTCATTACACCACATAGTGGCAGATCCTCAGAACTAGAGGGGTAACTATGGCGCTTATAAAGGATCATGACGACACCTTGATGGAGGATACGAGTTCATCGTATTAGATGCCAAGCCATAGGATAGCCAGTAAGCCGTTCGTTCTCGAGAGCATGAAGGGGTGGGAGGTAGAATACCTTTCTGGCGATGGCAGTAGCGGCACGCGTGCTGTCGCCGGTGAGGAGGGCGACGCGGAGGCCAGCTGCCCTGAGAGCAGCGACGGTTAGGGCGGCATCGGGTTTAAGGGGGTCGGCGACGGCCAACAGCGCCGCCAGTCGGCCATCCACTCCCACCAGCACCGTCGTGCAGCCCGCCACGCCCTCCGCCGCTTCCGCCTCCGCCAGGCACGCGTCGTCCGCGGGCAGCGCTACCCCGCAGCGCGTCATCCAGCGCCGGTTGCCCACCACCACGCGGTGCGTTCCGCCTCGCGACACGTCTGTAATCAAAACAGCCCTTCTTACCACCGGCGGACATCGCGCCTCGACAAGAAACTTCACAAAATGACATTTGGGTGACTTTTGTAGATGCTTTATAGGCGTTCACACACAAAGCTTTCTTCAATGAACTTGACATTACGAGACAATGGAGATTTTAAGGCTGCGGCGTCTAGGGGACCTGATTTTGCTCTCACAGCAGACTCTCACTAAAATCTGCAGCAAATCTATTGGCAGGAAGCTTAGGTTGAACTCAGATGCTGCGTGGAATTGCTGACCATCGGTGCTAAGCTCTTGATAACGAGGGTAGCCAATAACGAATTGTCTTATGTATGGATGTAGCGCGATTTGGCCCCCTCGACTATATCTCGAGGAGAAGTAAAAAGTGCTTGACAGCTATTTTTATGTCTACACCAGTGACAATGATTGGCCCTCGTCGAACTCCCTAGACCATCGTAACCCACCAATGCCCTATTATTTACGGTTTAGGGCTCTCGATGAGGATAACTATTTCCGCCGATGGGCCGATAGAATTGAGCCAACTTTGTCACCACCCTACCCTAAGGAAAGCGCGAAATTGGGTTGCCTAAGCACAATTCCGGGTTGGTCCGGTCTGAGGCTTTTGGAGTCGGCGATTTTGAGGAAAAATCTTTGACTATAGTGTAATTCCCTTGTCCATCGAATTTATACTGTCTTTTATATCAAGTTCATCGCTATGACACTAAAGGTAGAGCCAACATCGAGAAGATAGCTGAGCATGTTGACCTTAGGAGATACATACGCCTGTGATGCGTCGACACTGAGCTTGGTGAGAGCACTTAGGTCTTCTTCGATAAGTCAACGCTGATAGGTGTATGTACGCCGAGACGTCATTTGGTATATATTAAGGATGGGTCTATGTGAGCAGGGTGTCAATAGGCTTAGGATTTACTTCTAATGCTTTCGTACTCAAAATATCAAACATCTAGGCCCCGTTTTTGACTTCGTGACCTGCGGCATAGCGGTAAAAGTCTTCAACTAATTTTCTTCAGTTAGATTTCGTCAAAAAACCCTTTGTGCTCACAAGTGCTATTGAAAAGTTGCGTTTCGTTAATAAATAATTTAGCGCAATGGAAAGACGACACCGGCAAGTCAACGAATTCGATTGACCACGCGGGGGAGGAGAAGGACCCTTCCCCACGAAAGAGGGTGGAGTCAAAGAGTAGGAGGGATTGACGCACACATGGAAAAAGTGTATCGTGTGCAGAGGGACTCATTTGGGCTCACCACAGGAACCTCTTAAGGGAGGCAGTTATCCTCTCAGTGGTGATATCATCATCATCATCATCATCATCATCATCATCCACGTTTGAGACGTGCTTATAGAATCGTTGTCTACTCGACTGAAGGGATCAATCAGTAGGCTGATTATCATAAGATTACACTTTCTGGATCTTGGACGGCAGCGCGACGGTCATTTACATTAAAACAATATACTAAAAATCTGCAGGCTAGATGGTTTAGTGAAAAAATGCGTTGGGTCGATAATGGCTTTTAGGGGAATGTATGAACATCTTCATATTCACTGCGCGGTGACGGAAGAGCACAAACAAAAGTGTGAACAACGTCAAGGTGTTAATTGGTGACGCAGGGTGAACACTAAATGCCAATGTAGGTGTCATCTGAAAGCCAAAATACCGGCACCTACCTGCCAATAAAGCTCGTAAGAATCGATACGACAAGTGATTTCGCTGGGCTTTTAAACTCTCGCCTTCTTGTCTAGTTTAGAAATCATATAGGGCAGGTTAAATGCCGAAAACTCGTACTGGATTGACTTCATGAAATGCTCTTTAAACCGTCTCTACAACTATATACTCGTATACGGGTATCATGGCCTAGGATAGGGTGGACCTTTAGAGATCTAACCCACCTATCGACGATCTAGAATAACACTCACTGTAGGGTGTACTTGAAAAGGGGTTTCTTTGGTTTCATGAAAAAAATTACACCCACCAGCCCAGAATAGTGGCGAGTTGTTTTGTTCCCACTTCACGGCATAAAAGTCGAGCTCCATTCGAAGAGCAGCGTCAAAGTCCGCGTAGAGCTCTTCCTGAGGAATCAAGGAGCTCCCTGATGGAAGTCGAGTGGGTCTCGGTAACTCGGGGCCATCAGGACAGTCCCCTTGCTCCACTGTGACGTCACAGGCCATACCGAAACCCGGCAGCATCTCCGTATTGGTCACCTTTAGCAGAGGAAACAGCCAAAACATTAGCACGACCCCGAAACAACTGAACGCATCGAAAGTCTGTCAAAGTTGAACGAAGCCCTTGACTTGATTGGGTGGATTTGCTAATCTTAAATCTAAACATGGCAAACCTGATCGGTTTATATAAAAGTTGCAAGCAGCACGTTATTTCCAGTGTAGGTTCCGGAGTATGAAAAAAGTCGACTTTTAACATGAACTGACCTTAGCGAATTCCGATTTCCAAATAGTATGTTCGAGCTTTTCTTTGCTCTGCGAATTGTAGGCAGCTTGGACGCTTCGAAGCATTCGAACGATAGCCGTTGCTATGGGATGTTGGGCAGTCGACTCCGCACTGCCAATCATGTAGAGCAGCCGACTAGCAGACAGAGATGCGTCTGGGATGATTTTGCGGTTGCTGGGCTCCGGCTACAATCCCGAAACACTGAATGATTGAAAATCGATGCCATGCTGGAGCAGGGGTTACATTTGGCAAAAACAAACTCGTTGAAATACCCTAATCACAGGCATTAGGCGTGAGTGTAAACAGCCAACTTACTAGGTCACTTCGCCTATCATCATTAGGGGTGAAGGCCATGAATGCTTCGGCACATAGAAGATGGATGGAAAAGGGGAGAGAGGAGGAACAAACTCACGTTTTCTGGTGTGGTAGGCACAAGCATAAGAATACGCGAGAGCTGGGGACGGCCCATTGTGATGGTCCCAGTTTTGTCGAAGAGTACTGTCGTCACCTATGAGTTTAAAACGAAAAAGGCTTTAAAATATCGATCAACGTCTGCGTTCCAGCCCCCTTGGAACGATTCAAAGTGGTGACCATTTATTCATTAGTTTAGTCTATGTCGTTTGCAATACTCATAATAGTAGTCTTGCACATTACAAACAAATGAGCAAAACCAATGCATCGTATGGACGCATGTGTAATGAGAAAAGTGACAAATAAGGACAATGTGCATTATAATGAAGAAAGGGGTGCAGTGCTGACGTAATGTATGCACCGAATTGTCACTGCTTGGGCCACCGGACATCCGATGATGGAAACTGTGCAGACCGAAGCTAATCCACCTATGCCACAGTCGCCTTAAGCAAGTTCATCATCAACCCTTTTGCTCAAAAAGTGGGCGAAAAGTAAGTGGTACATTGACGGGCTAACTGATCGACGATGTTGCCACATTCGAAAATCGACATAGGTGGTGGTTGTCTGAAGGACAAAGTTCAAAACTCCCATGGAAGACGGGTGTGTCAATGCACCGCACAGTAAGTGCAAAATGAGGCGATTCAACTGGCGTGTCTGGGCTGTATGATGCGGGAGTCACGCATCTAAGTGAATCCGCACAGACAGGGCCCTATGGTAGGGTGTGAAAGCGGAGGAAGTAGCCTGGAGACGTGCCTTGCGCAGGTTCTCGAGGGGGAGACCGCCCTTGATGAGGATGCCGTGGAGAGCGCCGACGCCGGTGCCGACCATGACGGCGGTGGGTGTCGCGAGGCCCAGCGAGCAGGGACACGCCACCGTCAGCACGTTCACCGCCACCCGAAACGCGTGGTCCAACACCGCCCCCGTCAGCGAACAGCCCGCCTGCCAGGACGAACAAGATATCTCTAGACGTTCAGTACACTATCCTCTCATGGAACGCGCTAAGAGCCAATATGCCCCATGAAATTTCCACAAAGTGCCAAGCTAACTTCTTTTTTAACGACTTGGTGGTAGGGACGTGGCAGCCATTCACACAGGTTATAGACTTTTATAGAGGATCTGTCAGTGACTAAGATGCGTCATTGGTGGATGAAGCGATTGGGCTTGGGGGGTCTAGATGCGAGAAAAAAGAGGGTATGAACAAAGGCTCACCGACCGAACCTGCTAGTGATTTAAGACAGTCATACAATTGTGGCCATTAACCTTCTACCCGATTGAAAATTCTCTATTCCCTTTTTACCCTGGACCAAACAAAGCAGGTCTTTTCCAAGGGGAATTTTTACCCACTTCTCTTCATCTACATGAACCATTGCCATTCCATAAGCTTTGAAGTTTGACCATATGACATGGGAAATCAGTTTTGAATTGAAATTCTTCGAATTCCGTTCCCACAATAAATAGGAATTTGATTTTGCAACTACGCAATCGAATCTTGAGACATTAGTCCAAGTGACCCCACCTTTGACCCTGAAACCCGCGGCATCGTTGTCAACGATTTCAGCTACATTCTTCCCATTCCGATTTTATCTAAAGCTCAGGAGAGCAATTAAGAGGTCATACTTCATTTCTAACTTGACATTGCACTCCGGTGTTAATGCATAATTTAGTAGCGGCAGCCCTAAATCGTATAGCCAAAAAGAAGAGTTAGTGAATTACATCGGCCGCAATGGCAATCAAAACAACACAGACTGACGATCGACACCTAATAGATAACGCCCGGGGTGTTGATTTTTGAGAGGCTGGGAGCTCACCTATTTACACGAGTCCCCGTTTATTCCTATAATTATTTATTGCGTGATGCTGCATCCCTAGGATTAATTTTCACTTCACTACCACCCAAGATTCTAGCGATCCTGCATCCTTCTCCAAGAAACCTGGCTCATTCTGTGACCTAGAGAAGGCCATTTTTAATTCGGCTTATTTTAATGCTAACAAAAGGCCTGTTAGGATGAACCCCATCAGGTTGATGGATGCAAATAAGATGAAATTTCAGGGCGTTATACTAGAAGAAATTTCGTTTAAATGACAGATAATAAGCAGCGACATACGACGTAGCCACGAATGAGATTGGAGTGCATGTAACCCAGGACGATCCAGAATACAAGGGACAATAACGAGATGAAGATGATAAGAGGCACAAAGTAGCCAGAAATTCGATCTGCCAGCTGCTGAATGGGTGCCTAAGTGTAAAGAACAAATAAAAGTGATTACGCAACATTTCCTTAACTGACATATATGTTCAGATAATAGAGATTTAAAAATCTCCTTTACTTTGACATGCATTAATGATTTAAGGTATATGAGTTCAGTGATATGTCGCTAGGACAAACCAAGGAGCCTAGACTACAACGAAACTTACCATTATATTGATTTTTTGCTTATCTTGCATCCACTTCAGTACCATCACGTCCGAAATGTAGTTCAATTGTGGATGTGGTCGTGATGCGGTAAAATCTCTCTTAATTATTGCATAACTGGACCACCCAAGGTGCCAAGAAAACAGGTTAGCTTCAATTTGTTTTTTTAGCAATTCATTCCTCCAGGACCAGCGCCTAGACCTGAATTGATTTATCAATCTAATCCACTACAATGACATTTTATTCCATTGTAGGAGTAATCATGCAGATAAGGTTACCCCTGTTAATCAGTGGATTAACTGATTTTATGACAAAGCCATTTCGCCTACGTTGAGCCATGCTTATGGCACCAATTATTCATAGTGTACCGGAATGCAATTAGTGTTTCTGCTTCTAGGGGTGATTTATTCCACTTTGCTTAGTGTGAGCTCACTGCTCCTAGAATTGTGCTAAAAGTTAGCCATCAAGATCAGTATAATAAACTTGTGTAGGATAAATATTCTGGAAGAAAAAAGGCAAACTCAAAAGCTCGAGGTTGGCGTGCGAGCGGGGAAGGTCAACAATGTAGCGAGAAGGAGGGTGGGGGGTGGACTGACCTTGGATGACTGGGCGTCCTCAACGAGGGCGATGATTTGGGCGAGGGCTGACTCGCTGCCGATGTGCGTCGCCTGCGCGTACAGCAGCCCCGAGAGGTTTATTGAGCCGCCCACCAACCCGCTGCCTGCTCACACACAAATGCAAACATACTCTCACGCATGCAGCAAGCCGGCTGTGATCATTAAAATCGCGTTGAACGTACATAGAGTAGCACAAATGAACTGGACGTAAGCCTTGGGCTGTTCCGTGATCTATTTTGGGAGCGTATTGAGCCACAAATCATAAGTACTGACCATTTAGCGACTCTCAGTGTCATACTGATATTGCTTTCTATTTATTACCAAAGGGTGTGTCGAAGAGGTAGTTATAGGAAGATATAACTTAAAGCTCTAACCAAGAGTTGCGACACAGCGGTTCCGATGTCGGCTTTCCGAGAAATGGAAGTGATGTCGAGAATGAACCATCGGTGCTTTTCTGCATACCTTGTTAACTGCTGGGAGAATAAGTGTGCGTCGATAACCTAGTGAAGACCTCAAGAACCTATAAATCACCACCAACATCCCTACCACGGCCCGAATCCTAAGCACTCAAGGAAAACGGACCAATACAATGGGCTTGTCCGGTTCATCCATTCCATTTTACCACTCAGTTTTACATCTTTTGTACCTTCGGGGATAAGTGGAGACATCGACAGACATCTCAAGTTATGTAAATGTGATCAACCTCTAAACGTAAGTACAAGCAGCAAACTTAGAGGTTTAGTCCGTATTATACTTTCAGCTGTAGCATATTGAGAATTGTAGGCACATGAGTCAATGAAGTGGACGTACCGACAGATTTCGGGACGGGCATGGATTCACCAGTTAGCATAGATTCATCACAAGAGGAGGTCCCAAGCACCACACGAGAGTCAACGGGTACTTTTGTGCCCGGCAGGATCTATAATAGACAAATCTGCACCTATAATCCCGTCCAATACTCTGCGGCAAATTAGCTAACCAGATTTATCTGCCTTCAATGAAGTCATTCATTTGATACGCAGAATCACAAGGGCACCAGACGGTATAGTAAGCTAGATAATTAGGCAGTAGATTGACCATCTCAAACCGATAAGTGGCCTACTTCTCGTCATCTATTTTAGCCGTCATAAAAGCTTAATTCTTGAGGGAACAAAATCAAATCCGTACCAAGATCCAAACAATTTGGTGCATTTCAACATATAATTGCCTTTTGCATTTATGTGAACACTTGCTTCCTCCATGACAACTTATAACAATCTGGATTTCTCAGCCTACCCCTCAATTCATTCTCCTATCAAATGCACTAGAGTGGCGATTTTTTTACACATGCCTCACCTTTATAACGTCACCACGCTGGACCAGTTCAATTGGAATGCATCGCTCCCGGTAGCCCTGCAAGTCTTCCAAGGAGAGACTGAGTTTGTCGTCAACTTTGACGCCTTCTGGTGGCTCAATCAGAGTGGCCTCCTTCGGCTGAAGGGACATCAACTTGGAGACAGCCTCAGAAGTCCGCTCCTGAAATGCAGCAGACAATGAGGCAATGGCAAGATGGAAATACGTCAAATAAATAGAATAATCTTTCATTAAATCGAAGAAATTGCCAATAGTGAGTAAAATTTCCCCTTTCCATCCTAAAATTGCAGTTGGTATATCGTGGGATTTTGGTGATTTTGTTACGCTCTTCATTATCTACCATGGAGTAGAAAAGAAGGGGATTACATACATTATTGAGTCATCAACTTAGAAAATTCAATGGGCCCATAAACCTAGACATAAAATAAGGTAAGCTGCAGCAGTTACTACGCCGTGGGAAGCTCATCTGGTTGCCGTACAGCTTTCTCCCCTATCATGCCTAAAGACGAGATTAGCGGTCCGGTCTCGTACTTACATGTTTTCCGGTGGAGTGGCCGTCTCCCTATCAGTCTTCGCTTTGTCCGCACTAGACATAACAGAGATGCCAGTAACATTTACTTCAGAGATTACTTCTACATCGAACCACACAGGTTGAGCGAATTATGCCAGATTCGAATAGTTTGTTTGTTTTTTTTTTTCTAGTCAGTTTTGTGGCAAGTAAGGAGGAAACGTAAGGGTCCTACCTTGGCAAGGTGCTCGAGCCAGCGCCCGAGGGAGATGAAGAGGAAGAGCATGGGAGTGGTCTCGAAGGCGGTGCGCGGGGATTTGGGCCAGCGCTGGAGCACGGCGAGGAGCACCACGACGAACGAGTAGGTGTAGGCCACCCCCGAGGCCATCACCAGCAGCACGTCCATGTTGGCCAGACCGTGGCGCAGCGAGCGGTAGGCGCGCACGTAGAAGTGGCGACCGCTAATCATCTGCGTCATGTCAAATGACTCAGTAATGCTCTTTTCGCATACTTTAATTGCCATCACACACACACACTATGCATCCTCCCACCTTAATTCGTACACGTGATGAGACTAGAATAGGTGACTGAAACCTACATGATTCAGCCTGCAAATTTACAGCTGTAAAATTACATTTACATTTACAGCCTGTAAAATTATGAATCGAGGGGGTAATCAAAATGAGGAGGAGATTATGGTCACTGATCAATGCTACCCCTGAAAACTGTAAAACACTTCAGGGACATGAGCTGGAGAAGTGCAATGCAGCCTACGAGGCGGGTGTGGCCTTAAGGAGCTAGCGAAATTACAGCAAGCGACCGGATTACGCTAATTACAGCTGATTTCCTCGACAATCCTTGAGGCCTACAAGGAATCGCTGACCACTGTAGTTAAGCACTGGATGATAACAAGGATAGTCCTCAATAACGCAAGGCTGCAGCGGGATTCGGCCTCCTGTCCCACCTTAGATAAAAATTAGTTGTCAGCCATCTTTTCTAGTAGTTTGATTTATTTGTCCACTGAGCTTCTTTTAAAACGAACCAATTTGTCTTTTATGAACCACTTTTTCGTCATAGTAACGGGCCTATTAGATTCAACGCTAATACCCTGCACTCTCGTACGTGCTTCGTTCGTCTTCTCATTTCGTGGGGATTCAGAAACAGCGGGGGTATTCTACTTACATTAATGTTAGCAGATTTTAAGGCGCTTCGATAGTAAGACTGGAGGGCGAATTTGCAACATAATCTGAAAGAGCTCTTGAACACTTTCGTAAACAAACTCGGACCTTCATCTAGGGAGCACGAAGATTACAATTAACGTGTTGGACATTTTTACTACTAATACGCTGGAGAAAAACCTTGAAGCGATGGTATGCTCAATTTCGCTGTTTTAGGCCAGCATAACCAATCTACCTACTGAAACAAAGATTCGGGTGCTACTGCGGCGTTTCAAAGAGGAACAATAGATGAATTACATCGTACCTTACATTCACGGAGACAATTATTGTCATGAGAACCTTTTCGCGATGAAAGGTCCCACTGCTGGATGTCTCCATCGAGTGAGAGTGAGAAATTCCGTGATTAGACGGGGAAGGTAAACAAACATTTAACTCATTTCGAATTTGGATGTCTTAAGCGAAAACCATTTTCAGAAGCATTATCTTCATTTTGGGACACCAACCCAGAAAAAGAACCAGAGACCACCATCCTCCTGAAAGACGCCACACTGACAATTGACGCGGACGTCTTTTACCATCGTTTTTCAGTGTGCACAAAATCCCGGTTAAAATCAACGCAAGGACAACCCAATCACTTTGAAGTCGGTACTGCAGAGATTTCCAATTGTATAACGAATGTTCACTACGGCACAAATGTACTACAACCTAGCATCAATGACCTACACTAGTTGGAATGAAGAAGCGGCATACTCACATGCACAGGAGTGGCCAGGAGCCAGAGGATGAAGTTCTCCCAGGAGAGACCAGGCAGCAGCATCGGGGGGCCCTGGCCCTGGTGCCCGGAGGTGTTTCTGGGATCGCAGTAGCCCTCCGCGGCGTGGTGCGGCCACAGCAGCATGAAGAGGAGCATCGCGAACATCGTGGGCAAGCCGAAAACCAGGTTAGTCAGGAAAATGCAGCGCCACCTATTGCCATGAAGCGAAACCCACGAAATTAGAGAGACCATCTACCTGCACTCCCACAAGAATCGAGTAGCAGCACATTCATAACCTTTAAAATGGGCAAATACAACAGGTACACTCTTTTCTCAGCCATACATTTCATAAGCTCGAGTTTGGATTCGATGGGGGCGTTCTTCAAAAGTACTGACGTATACCACTCGAAATTGTCTAGTTGCGATCATGGAGACGAAATTACATCTTTGGTATGATTTGGCAAAAAGACTATGTATATATACTAGGGGGCAGTGGTATCTCTGCGAATCCTTGGACAAATAGTTTGACGACACTTGCCAGTAAACGCACTTGCCACCTATTATTTAAGGCCTTCCAAGTGCATCAATTTTAGGTGAAATAAATGATACTTAGGATACCAAAACGGGTTCGGGTTTGCTACTAGAAACGTGTACACCTGTGATTATCCACTGCAAATGGTCGCTGAATTGTCTAGGTGAATTTCCTTTACTGGGGCGTGGTAAAGAACCCAAAAGCAGCAGTTGAAAAAGAGAGTACTGTTAAGAACACCACAGCCTCTTACCGCTTCACCTCACCAGTGCCTTGTCGGCTTTTGAAATCCGGTTTGTAAAGAGACGCCTCGAAGCCCATATCCTGTAAGAAGATAGAGATGACTTGATGAAAGGTTTCGACGTGTAGTTGATCGATTAAGCGAGACAACAAGGTAGGATTTACTAGCAGATCTACCAAAATCAGACACTAAATCACTCAACAGAAACCATCTTGATGTCTCACAACTGGACACAACGTGTTGTGTTTAGTCCCTCAATTTATCCTTTGACCACATATTTTGAAGAATAGACCACTTAGCACCCAGCAAAAGGCTGTACTCCTGATCACTGCACGCAAGGTGCAGTTGTCCGGTCACGACATTTCGGGGTTTTTGGGTAGTGGCTGTGTACTTCTTTCAAACTTGTCTTTTTCTCACCCTAAGGTGTAGTGAACTCCAGCCTTCTGCTAGCGATATTTCTACAGTCTGACCAGCGGACAATTTCCTTCCCCTTATTTGCCCAATTACAGTCACTTTTTATTGGAATCGTAAACGAAAATCACCTCGATTGCCTCAATGATGCTTCGCGGTCCTACGAGGCGAGAGTCGAAAGTAATTTTGCCGCGATTTGTGGTGAGAACTACAGAAACTTCGTCGATACCCGGCATCTTCTTAAGTGCCGTCTCGATTGAGTTCACACAGGAGCTACAAGTCATCCCGAGAATCTGTAGGAGGCGAAAAAAAAGAAACAACCAATGGCAAGCCAGCTCAGAGTTAGAAAAAAGTAATTCAAACGATGCCTGCGAAAAAGTAAATCCCATGCACCATATCAACTATTGCTATCTGATTGAGACGGTCTCGAAGAGACTACAACCTAGGGGCATGTATAACACAAGATCAAGGCCTAGTAAAGTTCTACAAGAAACCTCGGAAAGCCTAATTTCTACAGCCTGCCCATCTGTTGTGTGTATTCTTATTCCATGAGTAATCACATTTTTTCTGTACATCCTCAAATAGGGGCAGCGTCACACTGAATGCAGGTGTGGGATCAAAAGGACGGGGTTTGTTACGTTATACGCGTCATCGACATAACAAGCGGCAAAAAACTACGAAAGCAAGTAACAAATTCCAGGAAGTTCGAAGGGTAGGTAAAAACGTGCTAAACTTACAGGTACGGATTTTAAGAGGATAGCGAGTAGAAGCCTAGCGATTTGATTGGCTCGATTCTAACCTAGTTGATAGTTAGCCGATTGAAAACTGTATATCATGATGAGCTACACAGGCCTTAGGATTTACCGATGGAAAATCCATTAAGTACAGTACTAGAAGTTTGAAAATTCGGTATAACTTACCGGAACCTGGCCAGTTACTTTCTAATTTCATGATGATCAATGCCCATAGTTGATGAGCCTAAGTCCCAATGACGAGTGAAATATACAAAATAAGCAACGAATAAATATTTACGAGCATGTTGGTAGTGACGGTGAATGAGTAATCCAAATCATACTTAAAAATATGGTGTAGCCTTTTTTGAAGAATTTAATATTCCAGAAGCAAGGTCGAAGGTGCATTTGCAGGTATATACGGAGTATCAGGCAGGTTACAAATTCTCAAAGCTGGGGAAATTAATCGAGACGAAAATATACATTGAGCGGACTTAATGGAGTATGAAGCAACATCACATCGAAAAATTGATAGATATGAGATAAAAATAGTGACAAGTATTTTTTCCACTCTGATAGAAGAGGCCATCGAATATTCAATTTTTCCTCCACCTTTCACCCTGGAGTCGGTCAGGAATGTTAACAAGTTTCTACATGAACCCTGGAATGCAGTGCGATCCCTCAGCAAACTTTATCTCCTGTGAAAATTCTTCCAACGGATACGTTGAAGGCATCGTACAAAACTGGTAAGTAAATAAAGAGTCCGTTGTTGCACTCTTTAACTTTCAAAATCAAAATTTTGATACTGCGAAAACTCTTCAGCTATTGCTTTATACGACACAATTGCACCGGCATTAGGCCACTGTTTCGACGAATTTTTCGAAGTGTTCAATGACTAACAATTAATAGTTGTGAGGTGCGACTTCCCTAACATTCCTAAAGGTGTAGTTTTGTGCAGCAACTGAAGGTGCTTGGGTACTTAATCGTGAATTGCAGACTTGATTTTAAAGCTTGACGAGAGAAATAAAGGTTATTAATACAATAGTTTGCACACTTACAATGTCATGAATTATAGCCAAATAAGGATAAATTCTGCTAAATGCTGTCGAGACTCGGGACATTCACTCGGTAATGTGGCATGCGCAATAATTTCGAGAGCCCTCCTTTCACATTTATGTGAAGTGAATATCATTGTCTACGAAGCTAAAGCAACTTTCCCATACTATTTTTCTCAAACACCGCAAGGAATTATCCTAAAGGTAGTACATTCCCGACTTCGATTTTGCCAATTTCAGGGAAACGCGACTGCGTAGGGTCTCTTTGTTGATTTCATTCGATAAAGAGAAAATACTCTTTGAAGTAACTGAACCACGCCATTTAGATTAAACTGTTTTGAAATGTAAACCATCGCAGCGGCGCTTAATAACAGCGTAATCAATCTCTAAGCTTTAGTGGCTGAAACACCTCGTAGGTCAGTTCCTATCTTGTGAATAGTAACCTCAGGGCTTTGAACAATAGCTTCAATTTAACCCAAGGCCTCAGAGTTCGATGAATCAAAAGATACATCAGGGTTGGTACTGAACAGACACGATTTGAACTACTGATCGATTGTACACCACTCGCGGGACGGCAGTTGCTTACCTTTTTCCCGAAAATAAGTTGTGGTAGTAACACTGAAGACAAGCTTTTGTTTATTAAATTATCAGATAACTCCAAACTCCATTATACTGGAACATAGAGTGGTCATTATTCTCCAAAGAAATCATGTTCCCTCCAGTCTGATAATTCTCCCACATTCATGGCTTGGAGGAAAAGAAAGTCCGTACGAAGTCGCTCAAGTGCACCACAATCAGTGTGGAAGCAAAAGTGAGTTTAGTTTGGCCTGATTGAGGGTTCCAAGTCATTCAGAAGTAAATATGGAGTGCGTGGCGAAACAAGTACTTTAGGATTTCTTTAAAATCACATACTAAGGAAATTAAGTGAGTTAATCTTGTCACCAAACCCGGAAGAGAAGTCGATAATTCTGCGTTGGCCTTTGAAGACAACAAGCATCATGGGATGCGAAAAATTGCACCAAATCTTTTAAATTATTTTCAACGGATTAATTAATTATGTTGATAACTTAGAGGTACAATACTAGAAATATGTAACATTGTTTGATAAAAAAACACCTTTGAAAATCAAAGCGTCAGGAAAATCTTTGCAGACATGGAAAGCCACATTTAATGCAGCAACCACTCTAGTTCCGCCAGGTGTCTAGCCTGACAACTCGAATTGTTATGCACTATAAGAGCCTTCTAGCTCGGAGGTTGTAGACAAAAGTGGTAATTTTAATTCTCAAATGAATTTATAAGAATTCTTCTCAGGTTAGCACGAAGACTTGTCGGAATCTGGAACGATGGGGAAGTTTTAAATGCTAAGTTGATTCGTTTCATCTCACTTTTCAGTATAAGCCTTTGGGAAAGAATTCGCTGGGCATACTAGTAACATATGGTAAGAACTGTACGCCCACTCCGGGCTCTAGACTGATTTTCAGTAACTTTATCCATGGTGTAAATGTGAAATCGAAACTCAAAAGGGATGTTTGACGCAAAATAATTGCAATTTAATCAACTCACTAAGAGACTAATGAGGGAATCCGCCCATATTCACTTGGTAAAAGTATCCTAAATCTATTTTAGGTGCAGGAAACATTGCAAAGTAATTCTTAGATAAATTAAACTGCTTGAAATGGGATATTATGGAGTAAGTTGTGGTTAAATCTGAAAACTCGCACGAACAAAAAAATATGCAAAATGCCATAAAACACTGCTCGATTAGGGAGCATTCGCAAATAGAGGTACAAATAACATTGGTGAAAGTACCGCAAAAGCACTCTGGTGCACTCTAGATTTCTTTCACCTAAGAAACAAGCGTTGGAAGTACTCGTTCGTCGTGCTACTGAGGTCAGGCAGCAGCACTGTCAGGCGAACGAAGCCTGTGTGAAAACTGACGAGTTAAATTCATTAACCAGGAGTGTTTGGGGGTGTTATTGAAAGCAATCAAGGACTTTCCTATAAAGTATGTCATCAAACAGAGTAATGTCGGCATAGAAATAATATTTATCGTAATATATTAGACACCTTAAATAAATTAACATGAGCACAACAAACCATTTAATCAAGAGGTTTTACTATAAAAATTTAAATGCTTTGATTAAATAAAGGTTCCACGCAAAAGCGGATTTTCTTGGAAAAATTGCATAACTTGCAATTTATGGAGCCAGAAGTGTTGTTGCCTCACTTTTAACAGGGGCTCGCTTACCGTCATCAATCATCGTGAAAATACAAAGCGAGATCTGCATTTATAAAGAAGTTGCTAGTGCCTTTAGCAACGGATAATTAATAAATCTTCTAGAGATTCAGTCTATTAGCCTGCAGGTACGACTTTCATTTTAAGATTGAAAAGGAAATATTAGCACACAAACGGAAGTATTAATAGGGTTCTAATATTTACTTCCATCGAAATCAAATAAATGGGGCCTTATCCACCCAAGGAGAACAATGAAAATACAAAGGAGGATCCCGTAAACTTACCGTGACTTCGAGAGTTTGAATGGTGCGATGAGCTGAGTCCTTCACCTCCGTGTTTGCTACCTCTAGCAGCTCAGCGGAAAAGCCTATTTCATCCACTCGATTGACCAATGAGGATGGTTGGACACGATCGGGGTCGTAGGTGACCTCGGCTTTCATAGACATCAGTCCTACCGTAGCAGATTTGACACCTGAAGGGAGGACAGCAAGGCCGTTATTTGAGACTCATTGGGTCGTATTTATGAAATACAATCTACTCAGATTAGAACTATGAGTACTAAGAGCACCAACACGCTTGTCTGCGGTGTTGGGACTGAGAGGGAGAATATAGCTCAACTGACGATGTTTTTGGTGGGGGGGGGGAGCTGTGACAGAAGATCAAAGCTCAAAAGAGCAAATAACAGGGATCCCAGAGGCGCCAGCTGTCAACTCTGGCAACAGGCTCATTAAGGATAGCGTATAAACTGCATCTGAATTTCGAAGGGGTCGGCCAACTTCGAGCCCTGGCTGGTGAAAACCAGTTTTAAAACCATCATTTGGCTTGATGGAGCGAGTGGTTTACGGCTTTATATTTACACCAAGAGAGTGTTTGTCAGAGTGAAAGACGACTCGTAAACCAGCTTCATAACATGGGTTTAGAAACAAATGCGAAGACAGGATTATTAGGCGTACGTAACAGTATAAAAGGGTAAGTGACTGCTGGATGATCAATTCACAGTAAAATACTGCTTATACACTTGAGAGAAAGTACAACGATCTGAAATGGGATGCAGTCTCCTCCTCTATGGGAAGGAAACGACCAGAACTGACCAATTTACTAATTCAGAAATCTGAGCTCGGAGCGGGCTCTAGGCCTTACATCCAGGTTGATAATCTTCGGTGACAAGGTGATATGGAAATAGAAAAGCTTTATCCAAAACAAAACACATAGATATAACTTTTTGCTGAAAATGTACCCTTAATTGGCTCTTGAATACTACTTATTTTTGCATCTATCGTCTGGCAATTTCATTAATTGAATGTCCCTTTGTCATTACCGCTATTTCCTAAATCAACATCAGACATATTCATTAAATTCAATAGCACATACTTTGAAATCATAATACGTGTGTTCCCCATGTTGTTTGCAATAAGTACGGTCTAGCAATAGAACACAGATGTTGGAAACCGATGTTCCCTCACTTGGTTGATTCGATTTTATTGAGTGACGGGCGAGAAGGCTCATTTATCAATTACTACAGCCGTCTCTCAAACTCCGTTTTTTTACGATTGACGAGCATTTTCTAGTCTTACCAGGGACTTTGAGAAGAGCGCTTTCAATGGCATGAACGCAGCTGCTACAAGTCATCCCCGTTACGCGCATTTGACAGCGAGCGGTAACCTCAGTTCTGCCATTAACCGGTGTTAAATTAATTGTTGTCATCTTGTCAACGTCTATCTTTCCCACCAAAGGTAGTGGAGACACTTGAGGCATGGAAGTATTCGTGCCGGTGATGTTGATACCTAAAATTAAAGACAGCGAATTAATGAGAATTGAATGCCGACTCTTTGGGATGAGCTTCGGGCACTTCCATGAAAGTAAAATAAGAACGAACAATTAGTAGTGATTAGGTAACCAAACTGGGGTAACCGACTTCTACAACTGTTCGGGGCTCTAATCAACAGATGATTTAACATCCCTGTAGTGCTTTGAGGTGGAACCTCATGCAAAATATTACACCACCTTCTAGGGGTCTCCACAACTAGACATCATAAATAATTCACAATAAATTAGCAAGTTGTAGAAAAGTTTGTAATCTCCAAAGTTATAGCAAATCCAGTCAAATTTAGATCAATAGTTGCAATATCCACTCCCATTTTCTCGGTTGTAAAAAAACACTTTTTCTCCAGCGTTCCTAGACTTGCAGATGGTCAGAGAAATAATGAAGAGAGATATCGAACGTGGAAACTTTTTATACCTAGCACCAGCACTACTTAGTACCCCCAATTCGGTGGAAAGCTGCAAGATGCGAGACTAAGCACGGCTCTGATTGGCTGACAGATGGAGAGACCTAGCTGCATTTCTATTTGTTGGCATTTGCTATAGACCTTAACAGTAGAGAATTTGAGGCTTTGGCTTTGTGGTCAGTTGTCCGATATCCTACCTTAGCTCCTACCGTATTTCCATATTTAGATATAGTAAAATGCCAGTGGTCCTTAAGTCACAACTTGGGAAGATGAAGGAAACTCCATATAATTCGCTTGCATGTTTCACGTTTACAAAATCAACCAAAGCATCTGATAAAAATTCCGTTTTTGACCATATAAATAGTGACAATGAACTCATGATCGCTTTGGGAGATGAGATAAACTTACAGGGAAGACGCACTTGCCTCTGAGACGCCAAAACAGCCCTCCTTCTAACGATTTTTTTGAGGGGCTTGTAACCCCGACTTCGAGATCCTTCATTGTTTGTCACAATTTCACACAACGAAGACTTACAACTAATTTATTCCCAACAAACGCAAAAAAGGTAACTGGTGTTTCTTGAAAGCAGAGTTATCGACCATACAACGTCACCCCATGAACCTCTATTGCAGTAGGAATGAACTCAGTTATCTACCAACTTACATTTGCTACCATCTGTACTTCTCCCTAGACAACTAGAATTGACCCAAACGAAAGGCTGGGTACTGTCACATTGGGATTTTGAACCCACTGTTTTGAAATTACGCCCGTTCCTCATGAGCTGATAGGCAGAAAGGTCTAGCCTGATTTCTATCGGTTGATATCAATAGTAAGTGCTTCAGTGAGTCGGGCTTTCGACGACACAATACGAGATGGTCAGTGGATAATTCTTGTTTACCCTCACCCCTCTTACCCATTTGTCCATCATACCCCACGTGGAATAAGAAAATATAACTGAGATTCAATATTGACTGACATCAGTACGATAGATATCTGATCAGAGGACTTATGAATTATGACTACGTGAAATATAGGTGAAATATAGCACATACGCCTACCGCGTATTGAAGGGCACTTGACTGTAGCGTTGTCTGGAGATTGACAGCTGTATCCAAACTGAGTAACTGACGAGTGCAGTTGAGACAGACGGAGGGTGCTCAGCAACTGCACAGCAGATGACATTTGGGCGCAAGGAAAGGTAATGACGGCTTCGGCTTGACTCCTGTCACAACAAACTCCTAAGCTAGAGGGGAGAGCTTGTGTGAGAGCATCCAAAACTCTGTCTTCACAGGCCTTGCAACACATCCCGTACACCGATAGATAGACCTGACGACGAGAAAATAGGCATTAGGAACCAGCCAACTGGTTAGTGAGAAATCTCTTCACTTTCTAAGAAGAAAGATCTGAGGCTAATGCCAAAAATGCCGAGTTTGTGAGGCATACAACCCCCAAACCTGGGCAGGTGCAAGATACTTTTGGATGAATTAAAACCCTCAACATGAAGGTCTATTTAGGTCATAAACGAGCTATTACTGTAACATTGCCTCGATAAATTTATGTGAAGCAAAATAATCTCCTGTAGGCAATCTCCGAAACCTCTAATAATAAAATTAATGTAAAACACCACGTCCCAATAGAAGAAAGAAAGGACTAACAAAACCAGATCTAGAGATCATCACAATTACACTAGAAGGCATTTTCCCCCATTGCGAGTGTATTAATAGAGTTTGTCCTCTACGATAAAACGGAAGATGGATTAATCAGCGTTGACGAAAATTAAATTAGCCAGACTGGGATTGGAATTGAGGTTCGAGTATTAAAGTAAACTGCTGCTAATTGGCAAATTTAAGAAACTCTTAGGTAATGCATAATCCGATAAAACACCTAATTTGTAAGTGCGCAACGATTATAAACCATAAAACAGGTAAATAGTGGAAAAGGTTTCAAATAATCAAAGATGGTGTACATGGCGCGACCTGCAACATTTGCAAAAGTATATCAACATTTAGTTTTTGATTGAAAGGCGTTGAGATCATACCTTATATCCCTCCCCAAGAGGATAAAATCTGGCAGACGGATATCCTTTAGCCGTCAGACTGTCCGAACAGAGACGAGAATTCGAGGATTCTGGTAAACCAACGAGTTGACAGAAAGTTTGGTTAGTTTGACAGACGCCAACGCTTTCCACATCGAGATCATTTAAAGTTTCCTGGATGATACTCAAATCCACAGACGGAAGTGAATCAACGATTAGATAAGACCTATCGATTCTTAGGTGGACGGGCTTGCCCAGGGGATCGAATTCAGCTACTGCGCAGTTCATCGAATTGTTCTCTTCACATGGAGTCACCATGAAACCGCGCTCTATTAGTCTGACCAAAATATCTGCAAGAAACGCAGATTCGAGGTTATTTTAAAGACAAACACCCACGCGTTCAACAGAGTTGTTGTGGCTAAAAAGTTTCTCACTTATTCTTGAGGCTTTACATGGCCAATGCAAATTAAAGGGCAAAAAATTTCTCAGCATCACGTAACTTCTTTGAGGTTTGAAGACAAATAACAAGTTAAAACACACTACCTCGAATTGCATCGCACACCAAAAAAATAACAAAATAACAACAATATTTAAGCTCTCACCTTGAGAATTTACAATTCCTGAAATGGTCCAAACTTGTATTCGGGTTCCATTTAGCGAGGACGAAACTAACAAAACACCTTTAACCTTATACAATTCATCCGAGATCGAGTCAAAGTCTTCTGGAAAAATATTGAAAGACAGGGAGGAGACTTCCGTGGACTTCGATTCCCACGAAGGTAAATAGAAATGTGTGGATGCCCTTCCTTCAAAGGCATCAATATAGTCTGTCGTGAAAAGAGCATCGAATCCCAGGTCAGAGATTTTACCAATGATTTGGTCAGCAGATATCAAAGAAGAGAAGATCACCAAAGCCTGTTTATCTGAAAGACTTATCTACAAAATAAATTAAAGGAATAGATCATAACACAAGTATGGCACAAGCGAACAATCTCGAAATCCAAATAAAAAGCAATCGTTTCAGCACAGACTTGTTCATTACTGCCAATAGACGCCAAACAAAAGTGAATTTTAAATTGAGTGAAATTAAAACATCAAAGACATAATTATTGGAAAAAATACAAAAAGCATATGTATACAAGAGACCTGTAGCACTCACATCGACAGCAGCAACGCCAGAGCAATTAAGCAACACATTTGTAATGTTTCTGACGCAGCTTTGACATGTCATCCCATCTATGTGGACTATACAAGCAAAAACCATAATAAACTATCAACCTCAGGACCCAAACGAACCAAAATACCCAGGTAAAATAAAGCTACCTCAGGGTCATAGTTGGCTATAATAAACAATAAATAAAAATCAGCACATCTTTAGCAATAAAAACAATTTAAAGATTTTTAATAATTACATTTTTCGTTTAATATATTAAAATTTTATTAATATCAAGATTTACATAACTATTTAGACTGTGAAAATAGAAGAGGCTATAACTGCTATAAAAATGGTGTTTAAACTCATCCCTTTTATATTTATCACGACCTTTATGTTTTAATACAGTATAGTTTATACTAAAATGCTTGTTAATGTTCAGTAAATTTAATCCCGCTTGTGTAAATATGTGCGAAAGAATCACACCTTTACCATAGCAGCAAATAATTAGGAACCGTTTCCAAATACTGTAAATTCCATGGATGTAGATAGAGCCGATTTGGAATCTTACATCTCATGTAATAAAATAGCGAACATGGTACTGCTAGATAGCGGCCCTAAGCGCCACTCATTCATCACAATCCACTTAATCCAATTTATGCCGACCTCCTTCCGATGGCAAAAATAGAACTTCGCATAAGAAGTGGTGACTTAGTGCTTGCGACATAACGCTTTTGCGTACCACTTTACTGTGAGAGAATTTGAGGCTCAAAAGTGCACCAAACAATCATCACATCTTCATTGGCACAGTACCCGGCATTCCTGTTGCAAAAATAGAATTGATACACGGGAGCAAAATGCAGCATTGAGGGAGTAGAGATTCAGGAGCACGGAAGGAGGGTTGGATTTGTCATTTTCAAGCCAGTTCCTGAGTTTGCTCATAAAGCTCCTTTAACTCCACATAGAGTCGTTGCATTCTCAAGTTGAGTGCGAAATAAGTCAGCAGATCCTTTACAATAGCTCTCTTTGACAAGCCCTGGCAAGGAAACCACGCACAATTACATTCATCAAAGAGCGATTAATCGTTTGAAGAATAATCGAAGCCAACCTTAATTGTAGGCTCCCAAGAGGAATGGCCGGACGGCGAGTAGGGTCCTATTAGGTCCATGCATATTTGTCGAACACGAGTTTCATCTCCTACAATTACAAAAGGAGAACGTAGATGGGAGCATTTTGAGGTAAAGATCTGAATAATATGGTAAAACACTCACCATTCTCGACCAGCTGCTGGAAGTCCTTCACAAGCCAAAATTTGAATTCCGCCGCTGAGCCAAACAATTCAGCAACCTGAACTTGAGCGTCGAAGAACTCCAATACATCCCTTCGCTGAGCCGGTGTTCGAGGGGAGATTTCCGAATTTACTGGGATTTCCAGGCGTCCAAACTGCTGCATGGCTGCCAGGGGTCCGGAGGGGCAGTTTCGGTGGGTGACAGCCGCCAGTCGACGCCTGAATTCGTCCCCACCGTATGGTCCAGCGTCGAACAATTCTACCCAGACCTTGCGTTCCATGTGGAAGAGGAGAGAGGAGCCTGACTTGAACCTCAAGACGGGGTGGTGTCCCGTTCCCTCTGAGGAGAAGTCCAGACTCGTAGCTCGACAACTCGAGGTGTCTACATGCGATTCTACGATGATGCTGGGCAGGTTCTGTTTGATGCCCATGCCGAAACGTGAGCGACAGGTTTGGTTAAGAGACTGGTCCAGTGCCCAGACAATCAGGTGTCCGGATTGTGTAAACACGGCCAGAAGAGAGGTCTTGGTAGTGGCGAGAAGTTGAGCTGGGGAATCGAGCAGAAGGGGCGGGCAGACGTTGGATCCGCCACTCCAGAGCAGTCGAAGGCGACTGTTTGCATCGCCCACAGCCAACCAGTTGTCCGCGTGGGCATGCGAAGTAAACCGATGCGATGAGGTGATGTTCCACAGGGTCCTCGTATTTCCATCGCTGGAACAGTTTGCTGTGACCCGATGAATTGCTTCCCTCCCTTTCTCCTTCGACGTGTCATTGATGATGTCGATGATGAGCGGTCCTTCCACAGGGTGAGCGCAGACGAATTGCGCCTTTTCGCCCGTCAACTCGATTTGATCAGGGGCGTTGAAGAGAGTAACTCTGGGTATCCCCGATTTCGCATCAGTAACGACTGAAGTGCCAGACTTTTCAGTTGACTTGATCGGAGTCGATCGATGGATGGGTGGTGCAGAAGCAATATTGCCACCGCTTCGTTGAGTGCTCTTTGTGTTGGCAGCTTCTAGGTCTTCACCAGTACGTAAGCGGCGTGCGCGTTTCCTTGCGATCTTGGAAGTCTTCTCAATGTCCTTGGTGTCCGCGGAGATGGTGGTGAGTTCCACGCGTTTCCGCTTTTTATCAGCGTCCCCAGGGCTACCTTTGGGTGCCGCGGAGGAATTTGACGTCTCCGAGGAGCCTTCGTCTAGTACAATTACTCTGTGGGAGAAAAAAAAACACTACTAGGCTGACATGTATCAAAATAACATCTTCCCGCGTATTAAAGCCTGTTGTAGAGGCAATTTTGCCACCTATGGACCCTCCCATACGGTCACGAAGTTTGGTCTAACTTTTCAGAAGACTAGACTGCCTAACACTGGCACAGGGCTGCACCGTTGCTCTCTGCAGTTATCACGTCCTTACCCAGGTTCCTTGGGAGACTCTACCTCCTTACAAACGCTGCACTAAGGACTTACGTATCTGGCGGGACATTTTGATTGCTTCCATTGTTCTGAAAGCCGAAATAAGATGATGGTAAGTAAAAACTCCGGGAATTTTAGCGAAACGAAATAGAACGCACCCTACGAGGTGTAGTTGACCCATTGGTGTTTGATGGGCCGGGAGGTGGATTAATGGCCTGAGGTCTTGAAACAGGAGGTGGCATGGCAGTCAACAGTGCGGACTTCAGTGTCGGCGGCGAGTCAAAGGTTCTTGAGGGTTCCTCGGTTAGCGTTGGCAAGATAGAGGGTGGTTCCTCGTCCAGACTGTTGTTTAGTGTAAAAAAACATGCACGATGATGACTGCTGAAGGCTTGAAAGGTGCTTCGAAAGGGTAACCGACGACTATTGTTTACAAACCTAGACACCTTGGAAATTTGTTAGACCGATATAAACTCACATGAGCACTTTTAGCTTGTAAAATATGGCCTTACATCGTTCGTGCTAAAACACTTTCGATTTATCGATCAATACAGTTGTGGGAAGCCTACCCAGTGTCCGCCTGAAGTCGATAAAAACTAACACACACCTGATTTCTTTTTCTCTCCTCTGCCTATCAAATAGTTTGAGTGTTGTCACGTTTCTACTGGAGACTAGGGGTTCGTTATTCAGACTTTGGAATGGATTCCTCGGAAATGGATTTTAGTATCAGGTTATAAAAAATGGAAGCACTCACCAGTCCAATGTGCCAAGAAAACTGGGGGTTATGCGTCTACGACCATCCTTGGTCCGACTTTCCACCTGAGCTGAGGCCTGAAGACACAAAGTAGCAATCAGGACTACCAAGTCGCGGTGACTGAGTTCAGCCCTCGTTATCCTGATACCCAAAACACCGATTACTTCAGGGTGAGTGCGATCATTTGATTACGGGGGAAGTGGCTACATCAAGACTCACTCTTGACTTCCAGTGCATCCCTATTGAAAAACATAAGTACTCAAATGTGCTGCAAACAGGCCTCCGTTGATCGTTTCATCCCCTAACTATCAGCCAAACTACACCGTCTCCAGAGGTGTGTTGATTACTAAAGTAAAGTGTTTAAAGCCTCCCCAACACGCCTTGGGCAACTTGGGGGCTGTAGGGTTGTCGGGAGTCGCAGGAGAGGCGGCACTACCGCCAAGTTTCTGCCGGAGCTCCGCCTGCGAACGCTGAAGAGCCAACGCCTCGGGTGTCTCCAGCACCACGGCACCGCTGCCGCCGCCGCCGTTGGAAGAGGGGAGTAGGGAAGAGGTATTGAGGCGCAGCAGCCCGTCGATCAGACTCTGCCCGAAGAGACGCCGGTGCAAGTTCGCCTACAGAGAGCAGGGGAAGGAAGAGATGCTACATTTAAGATACTACAACAAGGACGGTCAAGCTCGATTCCACCCGATCTCTCAGATCTTATTCGTAAGGCGAACCCGGGTTATAGAGTTAACTTCCACCCCTCGGCTAATGCCGGTTGAGAATCATGCAACAGAAGTATTTGTAGTCCATGAGACATCTTCGATAGTACGCGAGCAGTACCAACCAAGACGACAATTTAAGGACATATGGCCCGCTGGCTCAAAAATTAAAAGAGTATAGATTTAAATCCACTTTCGGGCTTTGTAGGCAATGGTATTAGAATAAAATTTCCTCGATCTTCTAAACACATCAGACTGAGGACTGCCTTTTCAAACACGAAAATTTAAGACGCAAGGAAGTAGCGCCCTGAAAGTCGAAGTCCCGGTCAGACAATGAAACGGGTTGAGTGTCACTGTCGACATATTTCGCAATGCAGCAAGTTGGAAACTAATTCAAAGCTGATCTTAGTCATAAAGTTCAAGTTAGTCATGAAGTTTACTGAAAGCGAAAATAGGAAGGAAATCAACTCACCACTTCCTCCAATCTCAAAGGCTCTCCCAGTTCTTCCTTGGTGAACTTCAAGTAAGCCACATTGCCTTCCAGAGAAGAAGCCATTAACTCGTAACCACTCGCGCTCCTGAAAAAAAAAATGATAGGAGTGCGTTCAGAAAATGCCATCAACCAGGGCTCAACACGCATCTCAATAAGAATCGATCAACCGTGAGAGGGCGTTACATTGCCCACCACCGTGCTAATGATGCATGAGTTCTCGCATGAGCACTAATACTCATCAGAGCAGGAAATTGGGAATCTTACCAAGTCAGATCGGTAATAGCGCTCGTGAAAAGATCCCGTAACACCACCAAAGCACGATTAGAAGAAGTTGTCTAAAGACACCAAAGAAATAGATCTAACTCCAAATTACAAGGGTTATGAAGAAGTGAACCAACCCAAACCGAAAGGGTTCGATCTTTTCCGCCGAGAGCTAAGCAGACGTTCCCCTACAAACAAACAAAATTCGACTCAGATGCATGAAGAAGCAATCCGCGAACAGTAAAAAAGGAACTCACACTGCCTGAATTGTCACCACGTTTTTGCAGGATATTTGGGTTATACCGCTACAAGGCAGAAAGGATACCAAAGAATTGAAATTCTCTAAATAACAACAACAAGCCTGGGTCAGCACAATGAGAAAGTGTGTCGGTAGTTTTGGGCTTCAGGGCGTGGCCCCTTTTTTCAACAGACTTCTTCCAATTGGGGGTTAATGAATGGTAACGACCTGTTGGCCTCAAAAAAGATGGGCCAACTTACAGCACAGCAAACATGTTTTTCGTGTCCTACGAGGTCGAGGCCCGTCTGCCACTTGTTGCGAGTGATGAGCTGGGCGGTGGGGAAGTCATTATTCACCGCGTGCGGGGCAGCGATCACCGAACCGTCCGGGCTCCAGGAGAGACGCGTCACCAGGGCCTGGTCCGCCGCCTACCAACGGAAGGAAAAGATGCCAAATGAAGCCACTCCACACAGGTCCGACACCTGAAGGCGCCATCATTCATTCACTCGTTGGTAGTCGTCCTAAAAGGGTTAGTCGTCCACGGATGAGCGATGATCACTTATCATGACAAGAACGCACGCAGCCTAGGTGCCAACCTACAACGGCTGCAATCTCACTCTAGCGGCTCCAAACGGGGAAACACAAATGACAACCATGCCTCCTCGCTTCATATCTCGATGAATTTTGTGCACAAATATCTGGCACTTCCTATAGGCATTTTCCATAAGACCACAGACAAATAAAGCCTAAAACCGCATTAACAATTTAAACCGGTGCCACCTCAAAAATTCTGTGTCTTTCCAAGGAGATTTGAACCATTCCTCCGCCTTCCGGAAATTACAAGACACCAGTCTAGCTTCAAGGTGAAATATGGTAGATCAGGAGGCCAAGCATTCTTTTAAAGCTTACGCAAACTGAGAATCCGGAGGGAGGCACTCACATTTTTGAATGGTTCGGAGATCTTGCTTTCGATTTGCCAGTCGGCAGTGCGCCAGATGCGCACACCGCCGTTTTCGGCCTGGGTGGCGAGGTAGCGGCCAGCGGGGTCCCAGGCGACGCCCTTGACGGGCCCCTGCTGGCCCCGCAGCGCTGTCAGTACCTGAAAGGGATGTGAACGTCGGTCGACGGCACTCGAGTTGTGATCATTGGAGGGACTGCTGCCGGAGGCACCCCATATGACTATAGTGTTGTCCACACTTGTCGAGGCCAAACGAGTACCATCATGGGCCCAGGCAAGATCGATGATGTCTAGACGATTTGAGTGGTAGGCACGAAGTTACTCAAGTAGCAATAATTAATAGACAACTAGACATGTTTAACGCTGTATCGCCGAAAATTCTGACCACAGCACAATAGCCCGGCTTATAAAATACTGCGCTAATTAAGTAGCATTTATTAAGTAAGAATTTTAGTAGTTTAAACAACAGTTGAATATTGACGAAAATTTTTAAAACAGATTTTAAATCAACTAGTCTGACTTAAAAGCTCCAAGAAAATGCGACAGCCGCAATTACTTTGGAAGTAGATAAAACCCAAGCCGATCAATGTGGTTAAATGCCTGGCTAAAATTTTTTGTTGGATCTAATGACTGAAAATAACGATGGAGGGAAGTGACGAACCTCCAGTGTGATTACGCAGCACTGCCGCACATCGCCAACGTTCAGAAAATTTCACCTTCTCAGATGTACCAAACAGGCCACTAGAGCGAGCACCAACGCTGAGAATTTAAATGGATGTAAGTGATACATAACTGTATAATGGATTATTTGGTAGATACAGGAGGTATTAAACGTACGCCGTCTTCACCCATAACGAGACTACTCTATCCATTCCACCAGAAGCTAACCACCGACCAGTAGGAGACCAACGAACACAATTTACGCAAGCTTAATAAAAATATAATGGGGAAGATAAAAGCGTTAGTACATTTGAAGATTTCAAGTGGATCAAATTACATTGGATGTTGTCCATCTGGTAGAGGATTTTCGAAGAGCTATCAGACTCCTTTTTGGGATCTCTAATAAGCTCCATGTCCCACAGGATAATAAGACCAGCTTCCTCACTAAAGCCACCTGTTGCGAGGCGTTTGCCATCGGGATGGAGGTCTAGAGTGTATATCGGGCGAACTAAAACAAAATGACCATACAACACTTGAAATTCGACGAATACACTATATAAATAAATAAATCAAGCGGATAACCCACGATGGACTTCTCTTTTGGTAATTGATCCGTGTGTCACCCAATGCGGTTTTAGAAGACGCATTTCTGTTAAGTCACAAATGTTGCGGTAAATTAGAGCACATGCATTATAGATAATGCAGGACAAAACTCAGAATAATCAATGTGCAACCCTTTTTAGATGGAACCACATTTGAAAGATAAGAATACAAAAGGAAATATTGATTACATCACAAAAGTAAAGAACCTTGAATAACAATAAGAGCGCATTTACCTGAGAATGGTCAAACTAAATCGTACTTTGTCAAAGCAAACTAAATTTCAATTATTTAAACTCTAGCATCCTATTTATTAATAAAATAAGAATTTATCGATCTGATTTACATCTCATTAATGGTTCTTTCTTGGAATATACTGAGGCCCCCTTAATGGGCGTAGAACCATATTTAAGTAAAATTCACCTTAAGATGCAAAGCAAATTGGATTTCATTAAAAATAAACTATTTTCTTCGGTACGTGAGCAGTGCATTTTTAATGGGTGCCACCGCGTTCGAAAAAGTATATTCATCAGATTCGCAATGCTTAATCCTGAGCTGGCATTCACATTTCATTGTTTGTTAAAGGAACCGTGAAATTTGCTATATGCTTAGATTATCTAAAGGGTAACATGGCTGATGTTAGGTAGTGCGTATTCTTGAAAATAGTTAAGCTCAGTCATGGGGATCCGGATTTGATAGACTTTGTTGCATGAAGTGCATTAACTGATGCAGAAAATCAGACCTTTGAGGAATGCAAATGTACAAGACCTTCATAAATCAGAAAACCCATATACTAACTAATGTTGTTTTGCACATTTTCTTCGACAGCAACATGCTTTGACTAGGATCAATTCGACTTCCTAATTTTTTCCACTTATAAGATAGGTATTTTGCTTGATGCTAGGAATAATGCCCCAGCTTTTTGGGTCTCGAACGTGGTGCTTCACGTTCCTACATAATTGAGGCATCAAGAAGTTACCAGTGGTGTTTGAAAGTCCGCCTGAGTGCGCTCACTGAATATTCGAAACTTTGACCTATCTTCACCTCTAAACTTGTGTATTTTATTTTACCCGAATTTAATGGACTTGATACATGAGCTTAAGCCGGGCAGTGTTCCAATAAACTGCAATATTTATTAATTCTGAATATTAGGCGGTTATGAAGTTAGGGGACCCCGTTTTGATGAAAATGCATTAACGCTATTAATTATTGATTTTTTAGCAAAATATTGGAGCATAAATATTTGTAAATGGCTATTCTATTGTCATTTAATTGCATGCGTTTAACGTTGTTGTAATTTTGTGTGATGTTTCATAAATCAGCTGTTGAAGTTCGTTGTCCCTTGTACGGTTCCGGTGATACTAATTTAGTTCATGAAGGCAGTCTTTTAATCCTTACTTAGATTTATTGCTATTTTGAACGTTCGATTCAAAAATGGACAAGCCCATTAAAATATTACTAATAGGCGATTCCTCCGTTGGGAAGACAAGGTTTGTGCATTTCAAGTAATTATTTTGAGCATTATGAAGAGATATGTAGACAGAAGTTTCGACGAATCTATAACCGCAACAATTGGGGTAGACTTTATGCCTTCTAAAATCGACATCAACGGAACTACTTACAGTCTTGCCTTTTGGGTAGTATTCCTTTGAATCTTAATTATTGATCTTCAGGATACAGCTGGGGCTGAAGTAAATGGTATAACTTCCCTACAGCCTCTTTTTTATCGCAACGCGGAAGGTGTTTTGCTAGGTATGTCTCCATTTACTGCGTAGATTTTTGTAGTCTATGATGTCACAAGCCGCGAATCTTTTGACAGCATCAAAAAGTGGGACGAAAACCTTACATATTACGCAAATAATCCAAATGTCGTTAAGATGTTGGTCGGAAATAAAATTGATCTGGTAGTTAAGTACTGCATTCCTAAATAGCCGACTTCAGTCAAATCGAGCGGTGAATAAAACGGAAGCGAGGGATTTTGCTTTGAGATCTTCCATGCTATTCGTTGAAACAAGCGCACTAACCAGTGAAAATATCGACAACTGTTTCAATCAACTCGTGTCCACTGTACGTGTTTCGGCTTTTTACTGTCTTGACCATGTCGTGGTTATCATCCTGTTTGATATTTGCAGATTGTGCGTTCACCTTTCTATGAGAGCAGCCGAAAGGTACCTACTAACTTAAACCTTGCTGAGAAGCGCCACAGTATTGCTGCTGCATCTGCCCCCTGCAGTTGCTGAAACATTTAAGTAGTATTTCCCCCTACCTTATATAATATGTATATACCACCACTCGCCTCCCTGATTTCCAACACTACATGTGTTCCATTTCTGAAATACTGATGACGGAACCACGTTCTGATTTATTGCAAAAAATGACTTCAGTGAAAGAAATTGTGTGGGATGCGGTAGCCAAAGAATCACAACGGAGAATTCAGGGATTGAAATTGTTCAACGAACGTGGGATTCAATGAAGGAAGTGACCCCAGGAATGATTCTGTTTTTTATCCGCAGTACACCCCCGAAGATGATCAGTCATTATGCAAGGTCCAAAAACTCGAACGAACAGTCCAGAAACTCCGTTTCCGAAAAAAACTGAGCCGGACTGCGTCTTAAGATCAGAGTCTGCTCTCACTGTGAAGCCGTTTCCTATCCACTGACAGGTACATGGTCCGAAGCTTGCTAGATAGACGGACGTTATTGGTCTGTACCGGTTTATTGTAGGACTGTGGCTATAGTTACAGAAATGACTTGTAGCAGCTGTTATCGAAAGCGTTTTTCTCAAAGTCCTTGCTACACTCAGAAAAAGGTTCTCATTCACCTAAAACTAAGTTACTATTGCGTTGGGTGGTTGTAGTTCTTCCGCGATCACTAGATGAGAACTCACGTACGGTTTGAGTGAGTGCCAACCATCTGAGTCCGTGTGAATCCCGACATCTGTCGGAGAGTAAGCGTAATTCCCGTCAAGTTTCACAGGAGTCCAGGCAAAATTCGTTTGTTGGATAGGCGCTCAAAACAGGCATGCGATGTGAAAGACGTTGAACATCAACTGCTGAGTGAAACAGAAGACCTGTTTTTGAGAGAGCTGAATTGGCGCAGATACCTTTTGGTATGTACGGAGTGTGGGTAATACCTAAAGTTGGAGGACCATTTTGTAAGTGCAGAGCGGCGTGTGGTGGATTTCGAGCCTAACCAGTACAAAAGCCCTTAATATACTTTTGGTAATTGCGCTGCTGAAATTATCGGTTAATTAGCGATTTCGGCCTTTTACGTGCGTTCGACACTGCCCTCCATTTTCAAACTCTTGGAAAAAATGTAAAATAGTACCCCAGACGCAATCACCGATGCCGAAAAATTGGTGTTTCTAGAAGGATTTGAGATATTTTACGTCATGAGAAAAATGTTCCATAGAGGATCTCAATGGCATTTTATCGAACAAATGACCTTACAAACAGTCCGGTACCTCGATATTTTGTGGAGAACCTTTGCCAAGTACCATGCTTTCTTGAGCGTATTTGCCTTCGCTCTGAAATCTCTTTTAAGAAGTATTTTTATGGTTCTTTATCCCTTTAACTAGTCACACATCTTTAAGCCTATATTGGTAATAGGTGATTTAGGGTAGCCTTTTTGACATCTAGAAATTTTCCGGCTCGATATTTCTTTGTCGAATAATCACGATGTCAAAATTTGTAAACATTGTGGTACAAACCCCAAAGTCCTCTTGGCGTTGGGTGGATGTGTGACACATCATCTGAAGATGCAGGCAATATTCAACAGTAGTCATGGCTAAGATCACACGCGCACACTGGCATCTCACACACATGATTTGAAACTTAAGCGGCACATTTCAAAACGTAAAGGTTTTTTGTCTTGGTTTCATCTTAAATTTAAAGAGCTACTGAATCGTACAACTGCAGAGAGAAATCACAGAAGCCTGTTAGAATTTTCTCGCATATTGAAACCTGACCATAACAATTTAGCCTGACCGTTTACGCCTTTCGTGTTTTTTTAGATATACATCCATCAGTATTCTTTATGAAGAAATGCAACTCTACCTGTTTAACACAAAGGCATACTTTTATACACCGAATCGGTGTAAACATGAAAGTCGTAACCAACATTTGTCGCTGGGGTTGCACCAGCCCAATCCAATTGGAATTCCGCTTTCGAAATTTAGTTGCATGATCACAAAGAACACAAAGTTCATAAGAATAACACTAGCTGCTACAAACAGTAACATTTACCTTAGTTCACATGTTCATTGTCGAGTTTCAGCAATACAATTCCTCACACATGGTTGTGCAATTAGGCTTGCATATGTTCTTAAAGACGCGTTATTGGTATTACATCTACTCCAATAATATTAATACAATTGTAAATTCATTAAAAATGCTAATTTCTGATGAACAACAGTTAAGGCCTTGGGCGAGCATATCTTGCTATTAGAAAGAATTTTGGATCACAAAAACAACTCTAGAAATAAACGATTATGTCGTCTTAGGGGGATGAGTGTAACTATGCAATAAAGTAGCAAATTTAAATTGGAAATAAATGCTGCATCACCGTTCTAGGCTCGACGCAAAACTAGTTGCTTTCGATAAGAGAGCAATCGGAAAAATCTCGATTGTATGAAATATTTAAAACTTCTCCTGGAAGTGCTATCAGCGTAACCAGACGTCACAATCAGACTCTTGGGCGTTTTTTTGCTTTTTTCATCGAAGTCTGCACTCCTGAAAGGGACACTTGTCTACCGGGTTTTAATGAGGACATCACTGAGGCCTAAAGCCAGCAAAAACAGTTGCATAAATTGCAGAGCAAACTGTACATTAGAAGCTGTACTAGAAATGTGGGCAGTGACGAGGCTTGAGGAGACCACATCACTTAGGCGTTGTAGCAGCCGACTATGCTAATGAAGTAACGACCAAGACCTCTGAGTAGAGAGAGCCAAAGTTATACTAGGAGCGTCCCGAGGAAGAGAAGCCGGAGAGGTGTGGAACAACGTGTGGAAATTTCCGTTGTTTGCGCAGGCTGTGCTGCATGGCCGCAGTGGAGCTCGAGCACCGAGTTGATGAGTCTGTCCGTGGTTGGTAGATGGACCAGTGGAGTCGGTTTGTGGTTGGCTGTTCGAGTTAGTGTTCTCGATGTTTCTAGCTAGTCGCAGAGTTAGTAGTTATAGGTTGCCACAACATTTAAAGAGAAGGCATTGAGACTAAATAAGCTGGCATCGAACATTTTCCACAAGAAAAATATCGTACCATTAATCTCATCAAGACAAATCTAACTTCGTGCAATTAGATTTGATGTACCTATTTCCTGTAAATTAAGCGTTTAAAAAACTAAATCGTAGTTATAGTTTACACGCTATGATTAGATAAAAGTAAAAATGGGCATAATAACAAACAATACTGATTATCTAATAATTTTTATGCCTAAATGAACTATTTGAGTAAAACTTCATTTCTGATACTGCTGAGAAACAAGTCCAGTTCCACTAATGCACTAATTTCCACAAAACGACATAAATACCATAAACGCCCATCTCAAAAGTGCTGCTGGACATACAATAATTTAAACACATTTAAATGACCTTGCTGAGCTTGTTCGTAATACTAGAACTGTTGTAATTGAACGAAATCATCACTAAATTATCTAAATTGAATAATTTCAGCCTTGTATTGCTACAAGCAAAGTTTTTTGCTTTCTGATGAATAAGTTCGTTATGTTACAAACTTGCAACTTAACATCTTCTAATAATAAAAGAAATTACTATTCGGATTCAGTGTAGTTATCAATTATTGAGCAAGTATAGTAATCATATTTTGATTAAGCGTTTGGAGCTTTATAACTAATCATTATTTTAGGATGCACTAGAAATTATTATTGAAATACTTATGAATACTATGGATCCGGTTAATTTTAAATTAGCAGCTACAATATAGGTCATTTCTCGTATGGTTACGGTCAATGAGCTTCCCTGAGGCTTCACCATGTTTCGATAATCCGTCATAAAGAGAGCTATAATGGACTCGAAATTAGCCGAATTCATCACGGAAGTGAGCCAATTTTTGAAGCTTAATATTTTTTTGCATCTTTAAAGTTAGTGTCTTCAACTCTGTTGTATTCTGGCCACTAGCAATGCCCTAAACATGCATCAATCATAAAATTAAACGACTTTAAAATAATAATAGTCTAAAGTAGCTTGCCCATAATTTGTACTATTTTACAGACTTTGCAGTTCGCCATGTTAAATTATTAAGGTTAGGTGACAAAGTGGGACAATCGTGATTTATTGATAAGTTATTAATAAAAGAAATGCAATTTCACCTACCAGGCACATTTATAATCGAAAAGTTTTACTTCTTTTACAAATTTTGAGAACCTTACTATCAGAAAGGTTCACCTTATTTTCCGTCAGACCTAACAAATAATTATAATTATGTTCAGGCTGGGTTTAACCATCGAGGATCTGGATTCGGGAAGCCTATAATGACGAATATTCTCCCACTTCATCATTATGTGCCACTGAGTTGTCCCTTCTTTAAAATCTAGCGTAAAATAGGCCTTAAATCTGGGATGGTAGCTAATCAAATAGGTACATGCAAGACGCAGGGCACCAGCACCACAATACCTAGCTCATCGGCATGTGTTAACCAATATGCTCAGCAGTACCTCACCAGCCATAGTAGGAAAATTGGTCGCCTTACGTTTCAGTCAAAGAGAACTGAGCCGAAAAAAAAAACAGTGAGAATCTCGAATTCCTTAATGTAGGAAATTAAGATTAGTAAAGCGATGATGCGAATAAAACTATAATTTTCTAAATCATTGAGTTAGTAAAGTGATTTTAAGACCTTTGGAGGCAATCAGATCACGTTTGCTATCTAGATCAAAAATTTTGAATTACTTAACATTCGTCGAACCTTCAGGCATAAATACCAATGTACTAATTTGAAATCAATAACCATTACGAAGCCCTGAAACTTACAGCTCGTCATTAAAGGTATTTGAAATACACCTTAAATACCCTTACTTCAAACCAAAAACATGTTTTGATTCCACTTATTTTAATAAGAAAATAACAAAATTTGAATGTTTTTAAGAAAGAAGAGTAGTTGAATTTGCCACAAAAGTGGTCAGGGCAAATTGGTTCAGCTCTTTTGGAGCTATTTTAAGATTATGTTGGAATTAGAGCAGATGAATTTTACTTGCCCTTCATTTCCTTTAAACGAAAACCAGAAATTCAATTCCATTTTACATTGAAAGGTTCCTCAACCGACTACCAAAACCAGTGAATCAAAAAGTTAAAATAAGTATATGAATAGCAAAAACGTGGTAGAATTTAGACATGTTTCTGTGACAGGTGAGTACATTTTACAGTTCCTAACTAATGAAAGCTTTTAAAATTGAAAAAAAACAACAATTGGTGAAGAAAATGAGGATTTGAAATATGCATGAAATTTATTACTATCCCATGAGTAGGAACCTCAGTAAGATTTCTCTAATTAATGGAAACACGAACATGACAAGCAAGACACATAGGCTTGCGTTTTGTCACTTTAATCGTACGAACATAAAATGACTTAAGTTTTACTATAAGTTAAAAGTAGAAGTTGTATTTTCTTACGAATTCCCTGACTCAAAATTCTCATAATGTTACTTTCGATTTTGCCCATCTAGCTTATTGGAGCTTTCCAATTTTAAATGCCAATCAACTGCAATATTTATAAAATAAAATAAGATCTGGTGCAAAATTGGCACCTTCTGAAGTCCTTAGACGGTACAGTTACCTTAATATATACCGATTTTCATTGTATTCAATTCCTGGTGATATTTTTCTATAACTCTAATCACGCATTACCAAATGGCCTATTTTGAGTGTTCTGAGCAATTGCTTGTCAGTTCCCTATGGATCGATGCAATCAAAGGATATGTCTATCGCGTTTACTTATAATTAAGTAGTTTCTGTTGCATAAGGGAACTTTCCACAAAAGCTTATCTTAATAGATACCAATTTGTCACTAGGCAACAGTCATACGCTGTGAATATTTAAGGAGTAACTATTTTTATCGATCTCCCAATTTACCAATACCGCCGACTGATTGTTGAAATTTATGATAGGCATAAACAAGTTAAGATAGTGGAAAATATCGAAAGGTAATGTTTAACTACGAAATTGGACATTTTCACAAGGTGGTAAATAAATAACATCATCGTAATTTGAATTCCACATTCAGTCCTTCAAACAGTTTTGAAATTAATTTGATTCATCACTTGCTTTAGGGCAGACTTGAAGTTGTAGCGTGAATATTCTTCCAAGATGGATCAAATACTCAGGATAAGATGAAGAGTTCAAACACGGGGGAAGAGTAAATGTCCTTACCGTTCTTAATGAGATAGTTGTGTTTGGAGGAGCGCTAATATTTGGATAACATGACTTATGGGTAAACAACTTAGCCAATTAGGTCGGGGTCAATGCACTTAGTCCAAGGGGTGCGACTAGTTGGGGGTGTCCCTGGTTAGTGACGCCATAATACTCTCAGGTAGCCTTAGGGAAACTACAACACCCCCCCCCTCCCCCCACAAAGACCGAAGGTGGCCGAAAGACTCTGGAGGCCTGCGTAAAGCCAGCGTTTACAGGTATGAATGGACCCGATTCAGCATAGCCAAAATAATGGAATATTTTTCAGATAAGTTTCCTTTTAGGTGGTCATAGGTGGCGCAGGGTGCTGTAATGTGGGATAAAATGGTAATGGAAAGATGAGTGTCTGACTGATTATAGCGGTGCTACTGTCAAAGAATTGATTGGAATCGAGGGCTTCCTGGATACTGGTAGATTGTCTGAACACCGTGCATAGGTCCAGAATTTGGTCAGACAGGCTGGTGGCCGTTGATCTGGTTAGATGCTGCTGAGTGTGCGCACCAAGAATCTTTGCATGGCCCAACAATTTTGGAAAAAATCAAAACATCTAATGTATAGATTTGGGACTGATTCGATATAAGTTATTAAGATATAAAACATCACTTTGCGGTTGGTATAATTTAGTTAACTCTAAATTGATATGGCTACAGACTGGTTGGAGAATTTAGGAAATAAGAAAAAATTAAAAAGGTGACAAGGGATACGAAAATGCTCTCTAGAACAGTTAATTTCAACCATTGATCACTAATAGCAGTGGTTTGACTCATATAATTAATACACTGGCATCTGATAAACATTTACTAATTTTAGCGGTTCGCAAGTAAAAACACAAACACTTTGTTTTTGAACACATTCACATCTTACACTTAAATATACGTTCTCCAAAGCTTTGTAGATTACTTAAAGAAGTTGAATTAATGAGGTTTAACCGGATGAAAGTTTGTAATCATATTTGTTGCATCAAAATGTCATCGGATTCGTCAATATAAAATAAAGGTATCTATTGGTCTAAAAGACAGGAATTTTGTTCAGAGGGTGTTATAACTGAGTTATTGGGCCCATGTTCATTGAAATTTGGTACCAAAATTGAGAATATTCTGAAGAGTTGACATATAATTTATGACTTTTCAAATCAATCACATGGCGCCATGTTATGCACAATCCTGCGGTAAATTTTTCCAATACTTGAAATTCAGTACTTTTGTCGGGATACTGTTGCAATTAAGAAGCTCATATTTACTCATGAGGGTGAATATGAAGTCTTCGGACTAAATGCTACCAACTTAGATGGTTATGCATTTAATTAGCCCCTTTAAAAAATACCACCCTGACACTCGGCAATAACGAGAGAATTCGGAAACGTGAACAACTAGCGGTGTAGAGTTTTACGGAAGTGCATACAAATCGAGAAACCTGCATAACGATAATGTGTTACCATAATTATCGAGAAAGGAACGATTTACAGTTTTTAAACTGCCCTAATTTGGGAAACATTTGTTTTTTTCACATTTGAAGAAGTTTTTATTGATTTTTCAGTAGCTGTGTCATCAAAAAGTAACCCAATAATCAATAATAAGTCATTTTACTCAGTGGTTGAACGTGCTGAAAGTATGCTAGGCTTCACGAGGATTACACGTTCGAAAAGACACTAAAAGGACCTGGTTCGTGTTCTCCACAAAAGATGAGTAGATATTAGAAAAAACAGAAAATCTTCTCTCTTCTGTTCCTACTAGATGAACCAAAAATGTCATAACATGTTAATTACGTGTTCATCCACTTATGGATGCTTTAAAGGTTGTTCTTGGGATTTTTTTCGTTGTCATTAAGTAGGACGGTTGCGACCATCTGTAGTTATGCGGTTGGATTTACGGCTATGAAGACTTTAACTTAACAAATCACTAGGGACTCATCAGTGACGCATTGAAGTCCCTCATACATCATTACTTACAACTTATATGAGCAAAATAATATCCCGATTATTCAAAGACTGTTTAGTGATTTAAGAACTCGGGACATAAGTATTATAGAGTGTCAACAATTCTCAAGAACGCCATTCTCTTAAGTGTGCAAATGCAAAAGAAATTTAGGGTTAGAAGTGGTCACTACTGTTTAAATAACAATTTCACAGGCGCTTATGTCCGAGACTCTCACTAATTAGTTTTCACTGGTGTGCCATTTTGAAGTTGCATCAGTAGAGACTCATTTCAAATATTCAGCCGAAGCAAGGCACCTCTTGAACCCGTGACTGATCCAAAGATTTGACACCTTTTTATCCTGAATTATTGTAAAAGTAGCTTACCTAATCATTACTAACCATTTATCCATTTGATGCTTTCAAGTCACAGAAAACAAAAAATGACATTAACCACTATGGAAGTCATCATCTCTATAAAAACGCCTCCAACTTTTTGATACCACTTTAAAACTATACATTTTTAAATGACACTCTGTGTCTAGTGATTACAAATAATATTCAACCCCATGGTTATAAAATATATGTACCTGTTTTAGTTGTGTTATTACGAATAAAAAGGCGGTTTAAACAATGCAAAAATAATGAATTCCTTCTTCCTATAGTCAAAAACGATACCAAATGTTCCATGAAATATAACAAACATTTATGTTTGAGAATTATTATTATTATTCCTGTCGTTATTTTTTACTATTTGGCGGACGTAGTTAAGGACAAAAACTGAGCATAAGACATACTTCTGTTGCTATCTTCTCAAATTTTAGGACATACCTTTGCACTCCAAGAGAAACGATAAACCGAAATCATATTTTGATGCTCGAATTTCTCCAAACATGCTCAAATCCAAGTGGGAGAGCTTGAATACAAAATCGTACGTTTTATAACATTTAGGACCCGTTATATTGGATTCGACCTCATGCCAATCGACTCTAGAGGTTAGTTTCCATTTTTCAGACATGTATCTTCAATAACTTGGTAAAAAACACCTAATCGAACTGACCTTACGGAGGGGAGAATACAAATTTTTATGAGAATTTTGCAAAAGAAATAATGCAGTTACAAAAACATTTAAATCAGTTATTATTCCCATAAAATTTATTATCACTAAATTACCGTCTTCTCACAATTACTGCTTTTGAAATCTGTAGGAGGTATGCCTCATTTATAGAGCTTCAGGAAAGTTAGATTAAAGTAACCTAATCAGTTGGAAAAAAGGCCTTGGAATAGCTAAAAAAAATGACCAAGGATGCAACCGAACAACAGCGAAGATACATTGCATACTAGAAGCATTAATACAAGGTAATTTCACCTTTGGCAAAGTTTATTTATGGAAGCTGCTTTGTACTATGAACATTAAATTATTTAGGAACGAAAAAAGCTGACTGTTGGTCAGCATTTCAATTAGAAGGTATGCGCCGTAGTCATTTAACCAGCTAAGTGCCCCGGCTGCCGCCTACACTTTGCCGACGCTGTAAGCGGCAGGAGAGAGAGGGACTCATTAAAGACTGCCATTGCTGACTTTGGGAAAATGGCAATCAAGGTGGTCGCCATCGCCCTTTCCTGACGTCGGGTGCTCCTCAAAACCTCCTCGAAGGGCTGTTAACACGACAATCGTTAATCAAATACTCCTAAAACAGGAATTTCTTTTTTCGGTCCTGTACAAATCGTCATGACAACATCAACACAATATGTACTAACAAAAAACATAACATTGTTCAAACTTGGTGCTAATGTGATTCAAAATACTAAACTAAGCAATCACATAAAATGAACGAGCCATTAGTTTTAGCTATGATGCTTCAAACTATTTTCAACATTTTAAATTTCACTCAGTCTAATTTAAATAAATCAGTACCAAGAATTTGTTACCAACGAATAAATCTCAAAAATCATCAGATAACTTTCCTTTTAGATTGCCTTATCATAAAAATCATGTTCTCGAACTCTGTTCTTAGGGTCATTAATTGCCGAATTTCACTTGGTGCAGTTGGGCCTCCATGATTAGTTGGCCTTTTATTTTATCCAGAATTTTTTAAAAGATATTTTAATGAATTCGGAGATAAGAGTAGTGGTGGACTCAAGCACCCCCTGACATGTAATAAGATAGATGATTAATAAAACTAGATAAAATTTCATGTTATTTATAGCATGAACTTGCGTTAGCAAAATGCAAAAAGCACTGCCAATGAATTAATGGACAAAAATAATCTCTGTAATGTAATTACAAGGGCATTAAAACGGATGATTCGTTATTGGAATTCGAGAAGACCGATTTTTGCACTTTCGTCAAATTTTAATGTTTTCATTTTCAAAAATGGAATCCTTTTGAAGAAGATTCGCGAGGGACTCACTAGGAAGAAACTTCTACTCCTCGCCCCTCATTTTAAGTCAGCGCTGTTTTTACTAAAATTCACACCGACGCAAGGTACTAGGATTGTAGTATAATTATCCTTTTAGCTCTTTGCCTTGTAAACTTTCACAAACGAGCAATAAAATGTTATTATTAGTTTCATTAGTGGTAATTCTAAAGGAGGTCTCTGTAGGATATTTTGATTTTTTTCAGAAAAATAACCAACTGCTATAAGTATCCATAAAAGGGAACGGCAGTGGTTAAATTCGATTCTGGATTATTTAGTTTATAAAAATGTACAACCAAAAGGGCAGTGAACAGAGCGCTTGACATGCGCAGTCTTTAATAACCAAAACTAGAGGCAGTGAGACGATAAATAGTGTTTAAGGCCTACTGCGTAGGTCAGATTCGGCGAAAGTTATGAGAACTTAACCAAAGGTGGGATAATCTCCGGGACACTATAAATATCGATTGAAAGAGATGATGCTAATGGCTACTCGTTCCATATTGGTAGTCAACAGGCTCTCAGAATGTCCACTGCAGTACAACTCTAATGGAGCACAAGTAAAAGATCGGGGGCACGAGTGTAGGCCTTTTGAGTGCTCCGAGTTAATTTCCTGATTCATTGGATTTTAATGATTGCATTATTTTAGCATGTGCAGATGGACTATAGTGTTGATGCTCCTATTTCTTTTGAAATAGCATAGACACTAAAAGACACTGTATAGAGGGTGGAAACTACAATGAAAAAAGCAAAGAAACCAAGTATGATGGGGTTAATAACGTGAGACAAGTTGCAGGACGTAGTGCTGAATCCAGCTGCTTCGCACAGTTCAGTCGTTAGGCCTTTCAATTTGGCATCACTTCATCCGCATGCTTTTAATCTTCCTTCTGCACCTTCCCTGCTTTAATTCGTTTGAAAACACATATCAACTTGTAAATATCGGTGTCTAAATAAGTATTCCTTTATCCCTTTTCTAATGAAGTTTGAATGGGAAATAACTAATATTTTAAGTAAGGATTTCTAAGTAGGAAGTACGTTTAACACCATAAAACACAGAATGTTTCTAATGTTTATTCAAAAAAATCATCATCGAAAATCAAAAAAATAAATCTTCCACCATCTTCTTAATCAAAATGTATCTTGTAGAATGTGGGGAAATTTGTCTAAGTTTTCCATGACTTACAAGTGAAGAAATAATTACAAGAAATATGTGGGGCATTTAAGGGTCAGCGAATTTGGGTGTGAAATTAGACGAAGAGTCGTCAGAAGCGGATCCGATTTCACAATTGGGGACACCACGCGCTCTCTTTCTAAAGCAACTTATGAAAAATGTTCATAAATATTGAAGTCCATACAAAGCTCAGTCTACAGCCATAGAGGAGAATCTAGCACACGGTATCCACAGCAATTTAGCAGTTGGAGCGCAAGGTGATTTTTCGACAGCGAATCGAACTGGTTGCTGCTTCTAGGTAAAAATACAGATCCGAGAATTATTCCTAATCCATAGGAATTTCCATTACCTATAAAAAGAAAAGAGAAATACACCTGTCCTTCCGTGCTTGTCACAAACTTTGAATCCATCTACACAAACAGTTTCACCTTTAGTACAAAAAACTTAGGAAAGGATTGGATGCAACTTGTTCGAGCATTCAGGCTGTCAGGACCTTAAATGATGGATCGGCTTAAAAATTGGAAACATTTTCATAGACTCGCCAGAGACATAAGTCTGAAGTATGACCCAATCAGAGAAACGCGTCAGCTTGAAGGAAATTTGCATTTACGTAACAGCCGTGAATGTGCTTCCAGTCAGAATGGACGGACTGTTGTGTAAAATCATGCCTCTTTTTATCATTAGTACCGATTGTTGACGAAGCCCATCTTGACGAGTGATATTAGCAGGATTAGCACAAGCTCTTAGAAAGCTGCAACGATGAATGTCACCCCATTCGGCGTTAACTGAAGGTCTGATACCTTCAAATTTCACGTGGCTTCATTGTGATTCGCTCTTGAGACCCGGAAAATCAGTATTCTTAGTCACTAATGCTACTTTGCAATCAGCTGCTATAAGTACCACAACGTTAAGTAAGCACCTAACATCTCCCCGAACGCTTTTCAGATCGGCTTCTACGAAGTAATAATTCATGTCAACTTCGGTTGTAATTTGCAATTCGTGTGATTAGAATTGCCCCCATTAAAGTGAGAAAAAAAATTAACCTGGTAGGTATCGTTTAGCAAGCATTTTCAAAAATTAATATTAAAATATAATACCCCAATTGTTGTCTGGAGGCCATGGCCTTTGAAAGAGTTTATTAGTCCAATATTTTCAGGCAGTGACCACGATAAAATCTGACATGTTTTAGTGGCCAATTTTCTAAAGCACAAAATAAGTTTTGGTCAAACGTTTCATCAAAGTTTGAAACAAAGATGGCTTTGATGATATTGTTTACTAATTTAAAGTAAAACTCAGAAATGCAAAAATCCGAGAACCATATTCAGAGTTAAAAGCCTGAAATAGCCTCTATCTCTAATAAATAAACCAATGGCTGTCTCGTCGAAATATAAATGTCATTGTTTAGTGTTAATTATTTGTCCAAATAAATCAATTTGACATCGGAAGTGGGCAGAGGACATTAATTGGGGCATGGGTAGTCTGGTGATGAGTTCCGGTGGTCGGTGAAATGTCGCCGGCGGCCATTGGACACACTGCCAATGGCCCAAGTCTGCTTGCACGCCATTGGTGGAGATCTCATGAGTCAAGCCGCTAGTCTGACGAATCCGCGTTGATGTGGTGAACTGAAGCAACCTCATATATAAAGGCTTACGAGGCTGACCATTGTGCCTGCACGTAGCACAAAAGAACACACAGCCTTCTCCGTTAACCTCACTCTCAGAATCTCAGAGATGGTAAGGGTTTTTCACATTACACTTTCTACCTCTCGTTATTAGATGGTCTGGTTCTACGTTTCATGTACTGAATTTAACGTACCATATCCTATTTAATTCTTCATATTTAAAAGTGTTGAACAGTGAGTTGAAAAAATCTTTATTAATCATGTCAAAGTCATTGCAGTACGGATTCGGAGTTTTGCTACAAAAATGTCGATTTCATATAATTTAATGTCGGATTTATTGATCAATATGTATCAGGCGAAATTATTTAGTACCAGGTACTATAGAATGCTCTTTCTAATGGGAAATTATTACTTAAAGAAAACTTGTAGTGGTCGGAATTATTGTGGTTAAATATCTTCAATTTTGTGCTTTAATTTTCAAGTTTTTGATTTACTTCTTAGCCCAAATCAGCAAAATATAAATAGAAATTTAGTCACTCATCAAGTATTTTTTCTTTAAGTTACACTTTAAAGGGATTTTGTGAAGGAATTTCGGACTGTCAGAGAGTAGCCGTGGGTTTCAAATCAATAACAATTTTCAGTCCTCCTACAAGAAAATCAGAATTTTTATTTAGAAAAATCGCCGGTATTTTGGACATTTACTCTAGTTTTATTTTTGCTATGAGATAATTGTCAACTCCTTAATGTCCTTTCATTATCAAAGCGACTTTGATAATGGCATTTAATCAATTGCCTCTTCATTTTCTTAAAATGAAGTTATGAAGCAATGACTCATTTCAGCTGACGCATCGCGAGCATTTACATTATTAATTATCGCAGCCTGTAGAATTTTTTTGTACGCATAATGCAAACCTTGAATATCAAGTATCAAAGTTATTATAAAATAAATAATAGCAATATTTTTTATAGTGCTCTATTTCTTACCCAATAGCCCACAAGTAAAAGAAGGAATGGACGCCGAAAAGCCTCGCTACAAAAACTTAAGATTACACACTCGAAGTCAATAATTCCGTAGATGGGTGAAACATTTTGTGGAAGCTTGATTAAAATCTGCCATGATGTAGGATGAATCGAGAGAGAGAGAGCATGCTCTAGAGCTATAGAGTGAAGTGCAGTATGCTAAAAACTTAAATTACCAGCAATGATATATGGTGTTTCTAACAAACGTTGTACAGGGACTTCAGTCACTGAGCACTACACTACGTAGGTTGGCTGTCATTGCTTTCTTGCAGGTAAAAAAAGTAGGACACATCGGCATGATAAGGCACAGCTCTTGGTGCTTGTACTTCTGCTTCCTCCTCGTGCTGTCGTTCGTCGGGTCGAGGGCGGACGCACGGTTGCTCCCGCGGGAGATGGAAGACGTCGATACGCCCAAGGAAGCCCTCGGAACCAACAGAAGACCCATTTTCCTTAGCTTGGAAGATTTCAGACGCTACCTTCAACGACTGGACGAATGGCTGGCGATCACTGGACGGCCCAGGTGCGTTTATACTCTTTCCTCTATAGCATGGGTTAAAGCGCCTATTTCTCCTGGTTGATTTTATCGGTAATAATAACTGCAGTTTTTGGGAATTTGGTAGTAAGAGGACTTTACAAGAACATGGCAAGCAATATATTCAGAGCTAGGGAGACTTGTGCCTAGATTTAGGCATGTCTACGAGTTTTATGTAAATGAAGTCAATTTTTCTTAAAATGATATCTATTTAGTTATGTTTAGACTATTATTTAATTGTCGCCGATGAATCGATACCATTTTTAACTAACTAGCAGTAGGTGGTGAATATTGACCGAAAGGCCAAATTTAGGAAAAAGTACTCAAATCAGATTGAGCAAGAAGTATCGATCGAAACGAATTGATTGTAGCTTGAAAGTTTACCCCCATTAGTATTCAAAATGTATGCATGGATTACCAATTTAGATTTTTCCAGAAACCTTCGATTTACATATTCAGCTATCTAGAAATGTTTATTCTTTGAATACAGCTTCTTTTGGCATTTCAAACATCACTTACAGTGTTAGAACTAATGTTTTAGTTTTAAGTATTCACCTATATATAAATCTGTTTGAATTTTCTACCTGTTTATATCCCTAAATATTATGAATAATCTAATGTCCAGTTGTTCAAAAGAAATGCAACAGTTAACTTTTATTGATGGCTTTTAGTGACTAGCCACTGGGTTCTCATTAAACCAAGCATAGATTTACTTGATTTTTATTCCATTTTTTAAAGGAGTTTTTATTCTGTTTTAGATTTGGATAAGGCTGCAGCGGTTTACTCAAGGTCAACCGGTCATTTCCCCAACATAATCATGCTGTGTCGCGTAGAATAAAGCATATCAATAAAGAACTCGGCTGATGCTTTATCTTTAACCCTTTTTATCAGGAATTAAAAGTGGTGGAACGGTATTTCCCAACTTCGTAGATCTCTGATACTGCATTGAATTCTAATTAAATCTGTATTTTAGCAGTTTCAATGTAAACAAATTGACAGTGTTTTAGTATTTGTAGAGTTTCGAAACCTAAAAATAGTAGGCAGTAATTAGTAAGGCTATCGAGGTGAAAAAGCTTCCAATTCAACAGCCTTTGTAATTTCCGAACCGGAATTGGCATAGCTGTCTATGGAGTTTAGACAATACTCTTGATTTCCTATCAATACCATACATTCTTCAGCTAAAATTGAGGTCAAATTTCGGAATCTGCCGGTAGTTGAGGAACAGCAAGTGGTATTACTGGGGCTTACTTTGCCGTTTTTTCTTAGATTTAGGTCTGTTCTGGGCAAGTAACTATGGTGAAAAAATAGAAGTTATTGAAAAGTACTCAGGATTGGCAATTTTTGAAACGGAGCGCGACGACCTATTTGAAATTCTGCTGTTTGGAATGAAGCAAAATTACCAGCGTTTGAAGTATTTGTGAAAGTTTCAATAGAAATAAGTCTCTAGGGTCCTATTTACTATAGGGACTATCTCTATCGAATAAGTATTGGCTAGCGCAGTTCAAACACGGATCCAAACGGGCTATTGGTTGAAAATTTTAGTCTAATGAATAGTGTTCATGTAGCCTCAACGAACTCGCTGCATTAGCAATAGATCAATCTTTTTGAGCAGAGAGCTCCTATTTGGAGATTGTTGCGATGCGAATTGTTGGAACCATAATAATTTGGTATCTGAAATTCGGTTTCAAACTACATCGGATCTTCAAACCCGGTAGCTTTCTAAGGCATTGGAGTGTTGAGTTCATGAATATGGTACACAGATCTGGAGTCAGATGAAGACATTCCTCATGTAAGTTCCCGGATTAGTGAAATAGTGAAGTACGCAGGAGACTAGAGTTGAAGGAATGATGCTGACAACAGTTTGTTCGTATAGATTTATAAACAAATAACTGTTTCTTGTTTGATACTAAACAAAGAGTACTTATATTTTTAGAAGAGGAGCCGAGTGATTACCCTGGCACCTTGGATATGGATTTGTTACTCAGAGTTCTAGCCTAAAACCGGTGTTTTTTCTCACTTGTGTTTTCTCACTTGTTTATCCTCTTGTGGTAAAAGAATGATGTATCAGAAAATTAGAGTTGGCACTTATTTCAAAGAAGTTCATTTTAATTTTAGGCACTTTTGTGAATTATTATTGATAGCTGTCCCATAGTAGGATGCCTAGGTTGTCTAGTATTTGTTCATAGCCGGGAACTCAGTCAGATGACCCGAGTGCATTCCAAAGATTAACAAATTTGCCAAACCTTAGTACATTTCCAATCCTGAATTACGACGAGTAAGAAGATTTTTGTTTCATCAACAGGCGCTCCCATCTATGAGGCCCTCTCACCTGCGTTCATGGCTGTTATCCCAAAACGAGCCTCGGTTTTCTACTTTCTTGCCTCCTCTTTAACTTGAGTAGCAATAGTAATCAGGGTAAAATCTGGAGGAGGTTTTTTCATAGGCCCCTTGCAAGTGGATTGGAAGTCCCCGAGCATCTTGATTTGATGCCCGAAAATATGATCTAAACTTAAACGTGAGAAAAAGTAAGTGAGTGCTCCAAAGGTATGCGGACTCTACCATCCTTCTAGTCACTCGTTAAGATTTGATGAGCTGAGTTGATTTCTCGCAGCCATTGTGTAACTCTGATCCATATAAAAAAGTGCTCAATTGCTGTGAATGCGGTCGATTGCCACTAGCTCTGGGCATGTTTTGTTCGATGTCTTAAATGTTACTGAGTTTCATTCATTCATCCATTGAACCCCCACGCGATGTTAGAAAGAGTGCTTAAATGGGAATATAAATTTCTCACATTCTCCCCTTGAAAAGGTTACGTCATAGGCTGATTAATGACATCCAAAGTATTACTATCAAATAACAGGCATCAGAAAGTAAAAAATGAACAGGGACGCCATGGAAGATGAAGGCAGTTGTGAAAAGTCATTGACTCGAATACTTTATTAACTAAATATTCGCCTTTTCTTGATAGTGTCCTACGAAGCTTTAATTAGTCATTTGGAGCATTATTCTAAAAAATCTATGATCTCTAACTGTAATAAAACTATATTTAAGCGTTGGATGATGGTGAACCTGATTACTTAAGTATAGCAGTCCATTAACTCACTTATCTATGTGTTTAGAGATGCAGATAAGAAGCTGGATTTTTGCGACAATTTTAACTCACACGCGCTGAACACTCTGGCCCGTAAAAGTCTTAATTGAATAAGTGAAAAGTCAAATGTTTAAGAACGTAGTAGTCCAACGCCAAGTACAGCTCTCACTCCATCAAGGCACCGAGTTGGTCTTGGGGAACCAGGGCCTTTTTGGTATGTTTTTTTACGACTTATCTGAGTTGTAATGGTATGTCGTAATTAGTCACCGTGTTGTGAATATTGTTAAGCTTCAGTCGTGGGAACCTTTAAACAATAAATTGTTGCTGTCATCACCAACGTTTTGCTGAAAAAGTCATATCCTAAAGTGGATAAATAGAAACCCCGGCGTTACCTGAATGTGGCAAGCAATCTTGAGTGAAATGGATCAAGAACTGATAATTAAGACACCCTTACTATAAAAAACTCGCCTCCTGAAACGTGCTAAGAGCCCAGCTCTCTACTTTGTCACACCAATGTATTAATTTAGCAGTCTTATGCAAAAGTGCAAATTAAGTTTTGCTTTAAGCTTTAAATCTCAATAAAAACGAACAACGTCGCAAATGGTCGCAAGTGAAAAACATTTTGAGAGTTTGAAGTGCGAAAGAAAAAGCCATTCTGTCTGATAAAGAGGTAACAAATTCACTATTTTAATTCCAAGAAGTTCAACATTTGTTTACTTTAACCTCTGTTGTTGTATCATCATTAAAAAATCTTCAAATGTAATTCACTAACTTTTAGCCAAAATACATCATGGATTATATAAGAACACATAAATATTATAAATTACTCGATTGTCTTAATATAACGAAGCATTCGTGTAGATATTTCTATTCGTACTGACATTTCGCTGAAAATGCAAAGAAATATTTCTAATTTATCAAAGGGAAGGCAAAACGGTGTCCTGAGAAAAATACAATAGCCCTTTCATAAGAGAGCCTAAACTGCTTACAAAAATATCCCCACGTAATAACATAGGAAAAAATAGCCTATCCTTTGATTGAAGTTGGAGTTAAGGTGAATTTTTTAACTTCGAGTTCCCGAATTCTTAATTAGCGAAGGCGAAATTTATTCCAAAACCCCATTCGATGAAACACAAATAGCAATTAGAAACATTTTAATGACAATATTTAATAATATTTGAGTCATAATTTAAAAGACATGGTGTAAGGAAAACTGCATTAGTCATGTACCATGTACACAAATGAAGGTGATCGATTATATTAATCGATTTTGGGTACTTAAAAATTTCTTAGGTTTTATCTTTGCCAATTAATTTTAACATATCTTTTACTTGATGACTATCCGAAGAATATCAGGAATCTCCTTCAGTCTAGGTGTAGGAAAGAAGACTAAAAGTGCTATTTAACCAAGCGAAATCAGTTTGGGTTGATCTCAATAGCAATATTAGCTTCGAAATTTACTCCATAAATGAACGAATAATTGATTCAACGCGTTATAAGGACATGTAAATTGATTACGTAGGTGTAATCATGATGCGTGGAAGGCCGATAAATATAATCAAAAGAAAAAAAATAAAATTAGTAAATGATCGAATTCACAATAATTATTCAAACCAATGTTTCTTGAAATTATTTTGAAAGAGTTCCACAATTCCGAAAGCCACTTTTATACATTGTATTTACTATTCATCATGGCTACTTCGAAGTGCAGTTCAGATCTCACCTCTTTATTGTGTCTAAAAGTGTTTAGTAGATAAAAGCGCTGTCCCATACCCCCAGTGTGCTCAGACTATGAGAACCAATAAGTACAACTTTTTTGGATAATAAGGCTTGCGACTGCACTAGAGTGTTGAGAACGTTTAATCCCCAAATTACACCATGGCGGTTTTGTGATTGTTAGGAATTTCATAATCGTTACTACCGTCGTTGAAGCACGTGAGAGTTAATTCATCACAGGGGTCAGGAAGGCGTTCAGATTTTTGATCCAGATCCTGTTTAGAAGTTATGCATGCCTGTGCCCGGCGAACTTGACCATGTGCCAGCAATGAGGATTGAGTCTCAGATCAGGCCTCAACATGAATATCAAGCTAACCTGTTAACCAAGCGCTCCCACGCCCATGGCTCTAGCGTCTGCCTCCACTGTTGTGCCTTGAATGTAAGACTTGAGAAGCTTATACTTTCGCGCCTACTAGTAGTCATTTGGACCCTGTTTGATCATCTACGAAATGTCCATCAATACCCCTAGCTTCTGGGCGTAATATCCACCTTGGTTTTTTACAATTCTTTGAACTAATAACGGGGTCTGTACTTATTCCCAGCAGGAATAAAAGAAAAACAAGGGGGAGGTTGATGGAGTTTATTGAAAAAAACGTGGTCCAGATGTCTGGTGGTTCATGTCAAACGTAGATACTTCCAAATGAGGAGAGTTTTGATAGCTGAGACACTGTGTTAGTCGTGTAGGTCGATGACAGTCCCACCCATTCATACAGCGTGAGGACTCATTGAACACAAGGCAAATTGGAGAAAAGAGTGGTTCATTTGACCAGAGGCAAATACAACGTGAGTTGGATAGTAAATCACCGACGAGACTTTGTCAGGAAACTGGTTGGACGGAAACATTCTGTAAACTGGTGGCGAGTTGGATTATGTTCAGCCTCACTTGTTCGATCGGTCTCCTGGTTGGGCAAAGGTTTTGAGGCTTGGGCTTTTCCAAGACGACGTCTTATAAGCGAGACAAATGACACCACAAGCTAACTACTAAGACCTGCCGATGCACTAACGCAAATTCCGAGGCCTTCAAACATTTGTTTATTTATTTTTGGCAATGCAATCCGTAAGCGCATATAATGTGTGCCAGTTCATGAATTTAGAGATTGAAGCTTTGGCTGGAATCCCTTTCACTACATGTAAACATAACTAGGTCTGGAAATAAGCAAACAACATACTGAAATCAGTCTAAAACTAGCGATAAATAGGATAAATCAATACTTCTAACATTGCCGCCACTGTAGAAACACCGATTTACCCAATTGGAAGTACAAGATGATCACATGAAAAAGGCGAGACAGGTAAGAAGGTTAGACCCTGAAGATGGGCTGAAGCAGTGAATTAAGGAGGAGTAGACGTTGCGGTAGGTACGCCAGGGCGCAGGGTCGAACTGGAGCACCGAGAGGTCCCACGAGGCCTCGCCCTCGCGGGCCGCCATCGCCTCCGACACCGCCTCCGCCCCCTCGAGGCCCCGCATCAGCCGCGGGAACCAGAAGAAATGCACTCGGCCCAGCGACCACACAAAGCCCGTCTCCATTATGCGCTGAGCAGCAACCGCGTCCCTCGTGTGTGGAGTACTTTTAACCTCTTCCAACCTCTTACATATTGACGATGACAAGCCATGCAGATGAGTAGACTATGGTCGCTTCTCAACGCTTCTTCTAAACACCCTGATTACATTCGCTTGGCGTGAACAGAAGGATAGCAATAAAGACTACGAGGTGGGTATAAGCAGAAGGAAGCAACATGAGCGCCGACAATCAGACTCCGTTCGAAAAAATCTTTTAATGGTGCTGGTGGCATCGGAATTAGGGATTGTCTCGGCAAGAATTGCATGTTTCAGCCTCTAGCATGGAGCTTGTACTCAATGAAGATCTTCATTGAAAGCTTCTCAGAGGTCAGTTTCCTTGCCACACCACAGAGAAAAGTCCAAAGCGGTTGTCTGCCAATTTTTTTAAGAAACTGTCAGTCCCAGGTTTCGACCTCCGAATTCCCCAGATCTTAACTCGTCCATTAACTACCATGAATGGCTGGGCACTGTCATCGAGAGAGACAATAATCGCCACGCCGCCAGTACCATCTTTATCAATAACTGAAATAAAGCAGCTAACGAGGGCAAATACAGGTTCTGAAGTGGTTGTGATGGACACTAATCGAGGCAGTTATTGTTAATTTAATTCTTCCATTTAAGTACGATATCTTTTAAATTTACTAAATTGTGCAGTTACTAAACACTTTCTTCTCCTGAATACCCTGTATCAGGCCTGGCCGAATACGTATTCAGTATATTCGGCCCAAGGCTCTGTAATGAATGTCCCCTTCTTTAACACGTACCACATTGTTGCAAGATGCATAATTGCTTTTACTCCCAATCTAATACTTAATTATTTTCCGATGTAGAGCTGATTTATGTAGTTAGCACGTCTACGAGTTGCAATTGTACATAATGTATAAATCAGAGCTAGAGGGCATTAACAGGAGTTATGAATACTCCCATTACAAATGTCCACAAGCAAACAGCTTCAAAAATGAATATTCGTTAGAAGAGGTTGTGAATGGATGACAAATATGAATAGGTTTGAAGGGGAAACTCAAGCTTTCTCTTTATTTGAGGGTGGCCTTATGACGCGCACGACTCATTCTACACATACTGACTACTAAATAATTGCGTTATTGGAAAGCGGTTTTTAAGAATGGTTCTATCCTACCAACTAAACCCTCGAAAACACCTGGTTCGCTAGTTGCTTTTGCTTTCTCGTTTAGCTGTCTAGCAACAAGGACCAGGCCAAAACCTAGTAACTAAAGCGCAGAGGTTCCATTCGATGGGCTCTGCCAAAGAAATCTACTGAGCTGAGCATCATAGCACATCGGTCCCAGGTTCTAGAGCACAGTCTATCATTCTATCAAGCCAGGTTTCTACAGGATTCCGGTAAATCAGCAAAAGGTTACCTTGCCAATAAGATTTTGAGAGGCCATACTCGGAAAACAATTAAGTCGTGGCCACCTTTGTTGTGGCGCGTAAATGACAGAAATCAGTTTAAACGTTTACACTAACAATCTGTTTCTAGCGAGATTTGAAACAATTGTCTGGGCATCATCGCAAAATAGTTAAATGTCAAAAACGGAATAGTCTTCAATCCTAACTGGGCATTTGGAGCTGTCCCTAGAGGGTTTGTAAAAAGACAAAATGGGTCATTTTTTGCAGAGTGGAGTCAGTCAACAACCTACCTCACGGTTTAATCACCCAGTGATCCTTACAAATCTAGTTATCGAAGGAATATCTGGAGCACGCAGATATCTCCTTCTAAGAACATGCATTCGAAGCCCAAGATGATGGCAAGCACTACAGCACCACCGTGTTTAAGATAAAATTACATCTCTTATTTTTTGCCAATTAACGCAACTTTGCCGCAACCGAATGGGGAAGACTTGATTTCAACTTGTCACGAATTCGGTGCAAAAGGATGAATTAATCTAGGCGATGGAGATAAGAATAGAAGCCTAAATTGTCGAACATTTTTGACTTATAAATTAAAGATGGTACCCTTTTAGCTAAAAAACGTAGCTATAAATTGATGCCACCAAATTTGTGCGTGGGAAATTTTGTTTGAATAATGATTTTGAGGACAGTATTAAGTTATAGAATAATTTTCACATTTTCAAAATGAACCTTAGATATTCATGGAATCGGATGCACAAAGATGCAACTATGGAGGCAAAATCCAATAACAGAATTGTACCTCGAGCAAAATTTCCGACGTTTTAATCGAAAAACTTTGAAAATTGGATAAATTAATGGCTACATACCACATTAACTACAGGCACGCTTGCTAAAGGTGCCTTGAGGATACCTATCCCATCAACTCGGGGATTTAGGAGTACAAGGCTGCCTTTGGAGACTGGGCCATTAAGCGCTCTTCTTCATGCCCTTCAACGGCATCGAGCACTTCCGGGCTTCATCAAAAGTTAAGTTCCATGAATCTCGACACAGCTACAAAGGAAGCTCACCTGCTCACATCCAGGAAGTTGTCGCTCGTTAAAATCGCCAAAATAGAAGCTGAAGAGTCGCAAGAAAGGGAGCTGGTAGTCGTTATCGTTCAGTCAACCAAATCCGTAACTAAAATTCCATGTCGATCGATGAATTCTTCATCTTGTGTGAGTTCTTCATGTTCATTCCAAATTGCTGATTCAACTAGCTAAACACTTTCGATTTCTTTGCATGTTAAATATGCATAGGCGCGGCGGGTCAGCATAATAGAAGAACTCAAACCCCAGAGCTACGGAATGTGGCCATTTCACCCTAACACAGTCACGAACTACGCCTATCAACCACATGCAGCTGCTGCATTCACAAGTAAGACGTTCCAGTCGGGCTCTGCTTGGAAACACATTTTGATGACAGATACGCTTAAGGAAACCCTTGACAAGTGGTATCTTAAGGCTTTTTTGGCTTTAATTTTGAAAGTACGAAATTTACCATCGTCGGCTTCCCAATAGGCTCCAGAGTCACCGATCCCAACCAGGCTCTGAAAAAAAAGAAACAGGACTCAAATGGAGGATAGAGCATATTAAATGATTTGACAGTGAACTCGCGGTGCTGAGTCCGCAGATGACCTCTGCGTGAAACATGGCCTTAAGTATGTCCTTGGCAGTCGCGTCCGCTTGGAGGCAGATGTAGATTGTCAGGTGACAGCCCTTATAGCCTGAAAGGAAAGTACTTGGTAGTTACCAGAACCCACAAAGCATGAGACAACTGATGAACCTAGAACTGCAAGGCATGCATAGAATTTCGACGACTTAAATCGATCTCTAAATCGTGACCTACATTTTCATTAAACCTCTGTTGTTTTGAAGCCTTTGGTTTAAGTGTTTCGAGCGAGCAAAGTGATGCAGCGAGAGTTCTCGTATGAAGTTTTAGCGTAAAAGATGTGAAAGAGGGGTCTGAATTAGATAAAAGGAATGTAAATGAATTTCGTTTATCCCCCATTCTGTCTCTTATGATGTAACCCTAAGTGTAACGCACAGATCTTTGCGATTATTGTTGTCGTTCACTCTCTACTACCGAAATGTGACAAAGTCTTTGCTGTGGTGAAAGTCAAAAAGATTAGAAACCAAATTTCCCATCGAATCCCCAATTAAAGGTTCATAAAACATTCTTCATTTACGCACTATTTTGAAGGTATTTTCGAATATTAAATTATTTTACTGACGTTACCATTGGTTCATCCTCAGTCTATGGAGTTTATATAGCTTTTGAATAAATACAACGAAAAAATTTGACATTGTTTCCAACATCTTTTCAATCATTATTTCTACTTGGCCCAAAATGAAACGTTCTATCCCGTCATAAATTTTTACATTAAATAGCAGAAAAATTAAACACCTATGGAATGTTAGTGCTTCAGTGAATCCAGACATGCTACTTAGCTCGACGCCAAGCCGGACAATCAAATAACCCGCAACGGCGCTCAACCAGAAAGCGCTTGATTTACCGCTTTTCTAAACTAACGACTCACTTTCGCGCATGAAAGCTCATGTTTCACATGAAAACAGACAAAGCCCGCCAAGTACATTGTCTAGCCATTTTTGAACCTACGTAACATTCAGCGCCTGTTTGAATCCGAGTCAGGTCTGTTCATTGGATTCAAGGATGGCTACTTTCACTGAAACATTCGGGTCCCAGTCACTGAGTCCTTTCGATGGGCATTGCAAGACATGCAAGGCTGTGAGACAAAATCACTGCCTAGTGATTCCAATGTCTTTCATGATTATCTAAATATTTCTTCTAAAATCATTTGCCAGGGGTGTCTAGTCAGAAAGAGGGAGAGAGAAGGAGGCTCAAAGACAATGCCTGCACAGGCATTTAATTGAGCGCACTTTGCACGAATCCGTGAGACAGTGGGATAGGTGGAGTGGGCTTAAGGACCGTTTTATGGCTTTCCCAGCTCAAGAACAGTCCTCTCAGAGAGAAACGAGTCCTGCCCCTGCTGGGCTTCAAAGACACTACGCGTCTCCGCTTCCGATTCCTGGGATGACCACCCACCCTGCAATTAGGGGAGTGAGAAACCTTCCAAATCTATCCCCGCAAAAACAGTTTAGCGTTCCTTTATGGGGCTCTTTATGCCAGGTACTTTTCGAACAAAAGAAATTATGGCAATGAGGAAAATCCCTAGTCTGAAAAAAATACTTGAGTACCGGAATAACACCATCAGGTAACTGTACAGTGATTATCTAAGCGATTACAAAACACCACGATACCTAGAAAAAATGAAATATCTGAAACTGTTCATAATCCAAAGTGGCACCAAATGAATTCAATTTATTGAGGTGACGGATTTTGTTCGACTTTGCTCTACATCTTGCACCATTAATCAATTTAGATATGGCTGCAGGCATCTACAACTTTTATTTGGAAATATTTACAACCTGACGAACAAATGGACCGCATTAAGAACTCCTTGATTATGCGGGAGTTATTAATCTACCGATAGCAATTAGTTTTCAAAGCCTCCGAGACAACGTTGTCTAAAGCGCATCAGTGCTCAATTCCGATTCACTGTAAAAATGTATTTTTTAACTAACTTCCACATAGGAACAGAGGAAACGGGGAATTCAGCCGAGTGGCGCTCCGGAGATTAAAGTGGAGATTGTGTTGTACTTCTATTATAGATGGTGATTTAGGAGCTGGCCAGAGTATTCCTTAGTCAAGTTCGTACATGACAATTCGGCAAAATTAGACATAATCCAACCTAGTCCGTAATACCTCCTGAAGACGATTGTTTAATATTGGGGCATTTACGGAACGGTACAGGAAAAAGGGTGGCAGTTCTCCATCACAGTGAGCCATGCATGCTTTTAAGCGTTGGGTCTCTGGAGTGACCCATTGAGGAGTAATTACGAAGCTACCGGATTTCCAGTTTTTCGAGCAAGTTCTCTTTTTCTACTACATGTACCTCCTCCATTCATTTGTCATCTGAGGTCAAGTAAAGCCCACCATCACGTCCCATCCCTGTTTCACATATCAATCCACCGTAAAGCTCATTGATTGTGTGAATAATTGAAACTTTTCCCCGCTCATTGCGAATTCGGATTCGCTTCATTTTAACTCGTTATACCAGGACAGAATACTATATCAAGATAGATAGTTTATTTTGTAATGTTCATTCTATCCTAAGTATAGGCATTCTAGTGTCACTGATTAAAGCAGATGGATTAATGACGAAATCGAATTTGCCTTTTTTCCAAAGACCTCACAACAAACTTGAGGTTCATCGTTACGTCACCCTACGCTCTGGAAAGTGGTCCTTTTTGACAATTGTTCCTTTCTGAAATAGATTCAAGGTTTAAAAAGTGGTTGATTTACTTAATACTTTTTCCAACGAAGCAGACATCAATAGTTACGACCAAATCACCACGAGGATGTTTCGAAACTCTAGTAATTCACCTCATCCCACGCCAACGTCGAGCTCCAGAGCACGGTGCAGCAATTAATTCGCAGAAAGGGTGTGGACCAACCAGTTTCCTTCCACTCTGGACAGAAGAGGATGAAGCGCTCCTTTGCGTAGACACCCATCAGAGGCAGAAGTTTGCAGAAAAAGACACTCAGGCTTTAATGCGCGAGTGGGTAGTAAAAAAACCTTCATGACTTTAAGAAACAGGTGTTCAGACCATGAAATAACTTCGATTCCTGCGAGAGGCTAAGGAGCACTTGACTGAAGTCTCCTGGAACTTTGGCACCATAAGGTTACATTATTTTAGATTTACTATCACAGGAATCACGCGTAGTAACTACGTGAGACTAGATTTGCACCTACAACTAAAGTAATCATATTTTCGACTATTGTCTCCCATCGAACCGCTGAACGAAATAAACGCATCAGCAGTGGCAAACGGGTTGTGACCTCCAAACCTAAATCCCACTTCCCCTTATTTACTCGACAGGATACCAACCTAACAGCCTCACTATGCCATGTTCTGATCGCTAAGGTCATAAACTCCACTGGATGCCTATCAACATTGCTAGACGGGCCATTAATACGTCCCACTTTAGTTCTAGACTTAAGATAAAAAGCCGTTTTTTGACGCATAAAAACGGACCTGCCGATTTCGCCCTCGCACACATACGAATTGGCTACTGCTACTGCTGTCGTGCATTCTTGTTTTCTTGGGTGGCTATACGGGTGAAGCCAGAGCCTGGACAAATGTCACATCCCCAAAAAAGACCTTTTTTTCGACTGACAATGAAGCATGTCAGCATTTGTACTCACAGGCAATCTCGTTTGAACTAAAAAATACGAGTTTAAACACTTCGTTAAAGACCAGGTGCGAACCTATCTTGATTAGCATTGTTAAACCAAACATTCTTTTTACACATTAAGCTCTTGATAAAGACCGGTGTTTTGAATAGTTTCCAAGTACTTTTTCCCACAATAGAGTCGGAATGAAAAGACGATAGACAATCATGGTTGTAATGTAAAATACAAACAGCTTTCATGTAGCAGATAAGTACATCCACACTTAATGTCGATCCTGCTAAGACGACCAGCTTTTCTAGGATCTTGTCTAATTCTACTTTCAGCCATTTCCTCGACTTTAGCCCATAGAGGTTGCTGTAGGATTTGAGTGCTATCCTTGAAGTTTTAAATTTGATCATCTTTAGTAGACGTAATCTTGACACTCAGAAGCAACTTCCTCTTGCCCATGCTTCCTGTCCTAAGAGCCGGTCAGAGGGCAGCACTTCGGCTCCCGCCTGACGCGGTTTCGGGTTCTTTCAAAATTATATGCTAATACGGCTAGCTGGCTATTCTCATTTGCGCAAATGGATCAAAGGCAAAAGACTGCTTAGCTTAGCCATAATTTCGTAATTACAAAAATGTTTAATAACATCCCATTCTTCTTTTGCATAGATATTTAATATTTCAACTTCGAAGTTCGTCCACGATTTGTAGCAGGGACATGGTGTTCTAAATACATGTAGTCTAATTTTAATGAGGAATTGGAAAGACCATGTAGAGGAAAATTAACACTCAAGCACAAGTCATTGGCAGGCAACCTGATGCATTCAGGCCACTGAATGTTCGATGTCCAGCCACGAAGGTTTTAGGTGTATCCAGCGGATACGTCCACTTCGAGCCGTTTCAGATGTGGCTCGAGCAGCTGCCTCCGCCGTTGCAACTAGAAACTCGAATTCTTGTTTTGGATAGGTAGTCAAACCACTTCTCAAAAAACGAGAGAAATCGCACTAAAAACGACACTAAACCTATGCAGAAATTAACCGCAATGTCAAGCAAACAAGTTGGCTGGTCGAAACCACTCATCACAACTAAGCACGCTAAGAGTGGAAGAACACCTCACGTTTATTCAAGTAAACTAGGCACTCTCATTCCACCTCTTCCTACAGATCTGTGCCCCATGTTGAGGATCGCACTCTTAGTACGAACGAAAAACCTTCAATCTTCAGGGTAATTCAATGGAACTGAGGTCAGAAAGAAGCTAGAGAGCCCAGCCCAGATTATGCACAGTCAAATGAAGACTAGAGACCCTTCTGCAAGTGTGAACTAGTATGGCTTAGCCATAATTCCATTTCGGGAAAGCTTATTTCCGCCTGCTGTAACCGCGGAGGGGACCTGGGAGGTCTCAGAGACATCGCGGCTCCAAGTGTCGGCCCACCTGAGAGCGCCAGTGAGGGCGACGTAAGGGCAGCCGAGGAGGATGGTGTGAGATCGGGAAGCAGAGTGAAGGGCCAGACAAGGGGCTCCAGACGGCTGACCTCGCGCACGGAGGGCGGTGGCGGCAGCGGCGGCGGCGGCAGGCGCTACGAACGCTCGTCGTGCTGGCGCAGCCACGCCTGCGTGAGCACCCGGAAGAAGGTGTATATTGTCTTGTCATCATCGTTGGACATAGAAATACGCCGCAAATCTTCAGTTACAATTTACATTCTGCAAAAATAACTCTACTGAGTCCCATTCAAGACGACTCACATTATCGATCGCGTTTAGGGGGCACCTGGTAAATCAAAAATCCCAAATATTGCTCTACCCTTGGTTTTGATAAGCAAACCGTTTTACAACTTCACAACTTCTAGACTTGCGAACCGTTCTCAAAATTCAGTAGGTAAAGTTGTATGAAGTTGCCCTTTCCGTCCTATCAGGTTTACTCCACCCATTCCCGATATCCATTTGTGAGGTTTCATCTCGATGGGACATTAAAAGTACTCGTACTACCGCCGATTTCAAGATCACGCAACTATTGGCGAACCTTCTGTTTTGAAAGTACTCGATAAAGACAAAGTCTTAGAGGCTTAAAATGCGAAAAACTCACCAATAAAGACAGCTTTTGGCTGAGATGCATCCCATTTAATATCCTAAACTCCGGCTACCTCTCGAGAGATTTGAAAGGGCTTTTTGGATTTTTTAGCACCTTGCGTGTGCGGATTCATCAGTGGACTAAACGAACAGATTGATGGGTAATTGGTCTCATGAAAGATTCAACCAACTGAACATTGAAGCGCTGAGCAAGACGTGCACTTTGAGGGATCCTAACACGAATTACGCCACATTTAAAAAAAATTAAACAAGATATATATTGCATCCCCGGTCCTTGCTGTGTATTCTAAAAATATCTTATAGCTCCACCATGGATTAAAAATTATATTTTTGAAAGATGTGGCGGTATTTCAAATAACTATGTTATGTAGGCACAGCATTTGAGCTTTAGAAACAATAAGAAGTTATGAGAGTTCTCTTGTAGTTCACGCATATAATGTTATCTAAGGCTCGATACCTAATCGATCGACGAGGAAGAATGACAGAGGGTGTGTTAACACGGCAAATGTCGTACAAAAGATCAGTATAAGAACGTGCAGAATTGCAACAACATGCTACAAAATAGCACATTACGTTATAAACAACATTACACTACAGCAGGCGCTCTCAATCAAGACGCCAATAGGACCAATCTCAAACACCGACTACTTTGAGAAGTTATTAGGACCCTAATCAGCTGGGTCTGATGCCGACTCCTGCTAAGCTAAGGAGAACTTTTTGTGGCGTAGTTGAGTGCCGGAAGGAGAAACGCCCTGCTTTCCCACGCACGAAATTACAAGAATCTTCAAGTAGTTGCACTAATCATAACCTGGGTGTGATGCCCCCCTATTTACCTTTAGCTTTTAGATAATTCAACAGGTATTATTATTGGGCATACTCTTATTGTTACTACGGTTTGATGACTCATTCACTAGGCTAGAAACAAATAAGGTACATATTTATTTTCATACTAAACTGACTCAAAACTTTAAAAGATTAAAAAATAGGCTATGGTTATAAAAAAGATACCAACTCACCTCAAATTTCCAGTAACTAGTGTGTTGACAATGAGATTTACAAGAAGTGCCAACAGATTTGATAATTCCCCGCAAAAGAATTAAAGCTATTTAAATTCAATGAGTAGCAGTAACATACTACGATAAATTTGTCTCGGGATGCCAAATTCCCAGTGAAATTGTCGGAATTCCAAAATCTCCATTCAATAGAGACAAGTTTAGTATGTTTAATTAATAATGATTAACGTTTATTAAATTCAAAAATAAATTCACGAGTTACACGTTTTCGAGGCCGTAAGTTCCCACCGAAATCTCCCGAATTCACCCCCAGCACGAACAATCTAGAACCCAGTTGGCACATTCTCTAACTTAATCCGAGTCAGTTCACGATTTTCGAAAGCCGAATTTTCGATAAGGTAGACTGACAGCCAGAAGGGGCCCAACAAAGCAAAACTCACCTGACTACCGTCCTTAGAAGCAACGTCGGCCATATTCCCGACGAGTGACTGGTGTTGCGTGATGGCCGCACGAGTGGCTCCGCCCACCATGCCTACAAGAGCCCTCAGAAACAAGTAAAGGGAACATAATGGAGCGAGTAAATTAGGGGTTCCCTCTAGTCAGTGAAATCTAGATGTTTTAAAAATTGTTGACTAAAAGAAACCAGTCATTCACCAAGATAAATAGGATCCTGGTAAAACCACTTAAAGTCTCGAGAAGAAGACTTACTGCTTGATCAAAGTGGGCGTTCTAGGACTTTCGCAGACACATCCGCTACCCTTTAGCTTGCCTGGATATGCGTAATTACTATTCACCAGAAGGTTCACCTCACTGCTGCACATCTGGAGGAGGCAGGAGGCCCAGCACATTAGCTCTCAGAGCCAAATTCTAGACAAAAAACAGCTGTATGCTCGTCGTGTTGTCCACTAACATTTATCATTCCACCTTTTCGAAAATGCCGATTTTGGTGATTGATGCGTGTGCAGGGAATTTCTATAATCTTCCGTACAGTTAATTGGGGGGCATTAAGAGCCTTTGAGTGATATTTAGGCACACACTGCGCTTTTTCAGTACATTACTGTAATTAATCAAGAGATACACATCGAAATGATATTTCCAATGTATCAATTCTTGGCACGCGACAGATGGCGCAATAGTTTTAGGAAAATAAACCTGAAATGTTGGAAAGCACTTTAACCAATTATAAATAGTGGGTTTATCACAATAACAGTCATTCTAGACGGCGCAGAATAAATATTACGACGTACTGATAGATAAAAAATGAACTAGGGGCATAGTGTAAAAGGGTCATGTTTCGCGTCTAATAAAACATGACCAAACAGTCGAAGACGTTTAGAATCAAGAGTTGATGTGAAATGCTTTCGTCTTGCAAGTAAAAGTGTCAAAGCGGAATATACTATAGACATAAAGCCCTTTTATGTGGACGCATCCAAATTAGTATCTGATCTTCGAGTGCCTGTACCAGAATGTACTGAGCTAAGAATAAATAAACGATTGGAAATATCCGACAACATGTCTATCAGGTAGGATTGGATCATGTATAATGCAATGAGTGGAACACGGAGGCATCACAATAGCAGAGACACAAGAAACACCGAATTTCCACCAAGGTACCGTAGTAATTCCTCAACTAACTTTGAAGTTAATCATGACTTTCAATGCAAAGCCAATCTTACCTAAACACATAGGGAATTTAGGAGCAATCAAACAGCTCATATTTAAATTCAAGGGAAAATAGACTAACATGGTACTAGCATATTACTGGAATTTTATGTCTGTACGATCCTTTGTACCGAGGATCACCAATTTTTAAACAATCGTATGTAGAAATTACGATTCTACAATGCATCATCTCCAAAATACCTTAACAAGACAATTTAATAATGGATAAACTCTCACACGCATTACGTTGGCTATGCAGGCGATCACTGGAAGAAAGAGAGGGCGTGGAGAAAATATCTCCAGAAAGAGTACCAAGTCTTTAAGTAAATCAGCAAACAATCCACCATGGCAAGAAAGACCAAAAAGTAGAACCCTACCTCCATTGCTTGCACTGGCTATCTAGGCTGGTGCTAAAAGTAGTCGTATAAGTGCTAAATCCACCTCTTACATACCATTTCCAAGTGCCAAAAAGAATACGTCTGAACATTCTAGTACCATCATACCTTCGACAGATCATTTTCCAAAGTTATGAGAATACACATAAGATTTTAAATCACCTTTAAACGGCCAAGTAAGTGATGCAGCTAGTCGAGTTGCGTTAGCGCCACCTACACCAACACCAACGAGCAACACTTGACTGGCTAACATGTCAATAACACTACTGGCAAGCGCCTTATTGTTAAGCAGTTCTTGAAAACAATACTGAATTTACCTGTGCAGTATCCCATGTCTGATATTCAAGGTAATCGTTTGTGACTGTCTTTGGATAACACTCAGGTAGAAACGGAGACTTCAAAAGTAGTAAAAATGAGTTAATTTGAGGATAATATAAATATTTATAGTTAGAATTCTTGGCATTAAATTCGAATTTGGCATATGGATGGCCCAAATAGTTGTCATAGACTATGACCTCATTTATAGAGGAAGAATTGCTACTTTGGCTCATCCGCTGACATTAAAGTACACTATTTCGGCATATAGACAACAATTGAGTAATTAGTTTTGATAAATCAAAACCACAGACAAGGTCAAAATAATTTTCGTAGGGATGTATTAAAGCATAGTAACTTTCAGTATTTCAAGATCAAAATATTATTTATTATAAATTAAAAGTCTTTGAAATTATCCCAAAACTATAAAGAATTAGGCAACCATCAATAAATTTCAACAAAGCTCATGAGTATCTAGATGGTTAAAACTGCTAGAGAGTGTCCTTTAAGCCAATTATTAACACATAAAATGAATGGACAAATTTCAGACTGAAAAATAGAGTATAATAAGAACCGTCTGGGAATGGGAACAAACACAAACACGAAATCATCTAACAAAGCTTAGTGTTCAATGGGACCTAATCTAGCATGTACTCGAAAATTCTGTAAGTTTGGAAAAGGTCAAGGCCTTGAACAGCGTATTACTCTGTGCCTCTCATGGACACAAACTACGCATCTGTTCACAGGAGCCTCCAAGTTGTAGTGCGTGCAAAGAAACTGAGAGTTAAGGTCTGTCATAACCAGATAAATTAGGGGACTTGAGTATATGAGACTTAGCAGGCGCGATCGATTTCTTTGAGTTTGAACGATGCCTGCCTGATGTATCAATTTTGACAATACGAATAATTGTGTTAAGTCCCACTGGTTCCTTTCAGAAGGAACCTCAACCCATTAAACGATTTGGCAATTTGGGGTGGGTTCTGATGCCTTTCTAGGCGTTTTTGCAATCAGAAAACCCAAGTACGCCAAACAAATCGACAAGAAACAACCTTTTACTCGTTACTTTCAGTAGGCGAATCAATTCCTCCACACTATAGTCATCAAATTCCGAAGTAGTCACGACTTCTATTACCTGGCGTTGCCGGTAGTGCGTAACGAATAATAGATCCCTCCGTGTTGTAACCCTAAGTTTTAAACAACACCATTCTCATGATTCAAAATGATCTATGATAAAATGGAGTACCGTTAGCGATTAAGGATGTCTTCGTATCAAATATTTCAGGAAGACAAGGTCTGCCAATACAAGGATATAACTTACTGGATGCATCAAACATTCAACATGCAGAACGAAAAATCAACTTCATTGATTCTACTGGCATTTACGCATGGATACAAACGCCATCTTGTTAAACTTCAGCTGTATTCATAAAACATTAGTGAACACTTTGGGCTGGTTCCTGTGATATTAATGAAACTTTAGACGATAGTACAATTTAGGCGCTTTCAAAATTAGGAAGATACCTAAAAAGGTCAAATCATAAATAACACTAATCACAACTTAAGAACACCCATGCGAAACAGCATAGTTGCTAAATTCGTGGCCCCAAAGTACAAACAAAATGATGTAACAAGAGAGGGCTTGGGAAGATGCATTTCAATGGCCTTTATATGCATAAATATGAGACACTGTTTCACTGATTTACGGGAGCCAGCGAAACCTCCAATCGATCGTCAGAGATGACAAAACGTTTGCGCTTCTTCAGAGTCTTGTAAAACTGACTCTCTAGAAACTCATCAGAATGGCAATCTTCCCGGTACTCCTGTGATTCCTTAAAGGTTCGAAAAGTCTGCGAAGAGAATTGACACAATAAGGGCATGTAATAAGGGTAAAGGATGAATTCTGACAACACATTGCAGTACCTTTTTCATTAATCTCTTGACCTTCATTCTCCTTTCATGCTCTTTTAGAAGCGAAGATATTATCTTTTCTAAATGCCTGTGAACTTTACCACCTTATATATTACAAGGAACTCCATAACCAACAATTATTTCCATTCTCCTTGACCGGTGTAAGTTCTTCCTTTGGTTTCAGCACAGAGGAATCCCTGTTAGTTTTCGAACAACTGATTTCAGTCCCATTAGAATCATCATTTTGTACAGGATCTTCAACCTTTGATATATGATTCCAAAGCGTTTCTATGTCAGAAAGACGGACTTGCCTGAAGGCAGATTTCAGAAAATTCTACAACGTTAAGGTATAGCAATTTTTACCTCAAATCTAGACTTTTTACGTGGGATGTTGGAACTTTCAAGTAATTTATTTTTATAAAGGTTAAGTAAACCTTGGGAACTGAAGTTTTCTAAACGCATGTGGACAGTGGAGGTCCAATCCATTTGTTTGACAGCCCCCTTTGGTGCTAAAGCCCTGAAATTAGGTTTATCATATTTTTCTTTTTCAGTAATACATGTGGTATGCGAAGAATACGTGTTCAGTCTAACAAAAAATGTTTGAGTATAACACGTACGAGAAGTGCTTGAAACAGTCTATGCAAGAAATATCACTAGGACGGCAAGTGTAAAAATGATGCTCAACAGCCTTTTTCCGTAGGCTTTCGTTACATTTACTGCAGACGAACACAACCATGATAGCTAGCGACCAATACACGCGAGCTCAGGGTCACACAATCAAACTGTTCGCCTTCTTATTTAATTTATTATAGCATTTGCTTTTAAAATTAAACTTCCCTTTAAAATAAATACAAATAAATTAATATATTTTTAGAATTTAACTTGTTAATCATGCTTGAATGCAGTACAATCGTAGCGTTTAAACCGTATCGATTATCTGTTATATATTTACTATTTTTGATTATTATTTTTAATTTACACTTTTGTGCATGTGTTTGTACTACTACTGTATGCAGCGCTAGGCTCATCATAACGTCGAAAATGGTAAAGAAGTACAACACACGTTGTTTCCTCGATGTGAAAATAGGTGATGCTGATCGTAAGTTAATGTTACCAGGTTAATCGTTTAGCTGAACGCATCGTTGTTGAATTATTCGATGAAAAATGCCCAAAGGCCTGTGATAACTTTAAGAAACTTTGTCAAGGCCTTGGCGAAATCGGATTAAAAACGGGCAAACCCTTGCAGTACCAAGGGTCACCTTTCCATCGCATTATCAAGGGCTTCATTATTCAAGGTGGTGACTTCAGTAATGGAGACGGCACCGGTGGGGAATCTATATACGGTGGCACTTTTGCCGGTGAGCTATTAAATATGCTTTATATTTGTAGACGAAAATATGTCCACCCCTCATGATAGACCATTCTTGCTGTCTATGGCAAACAGGGGACCAGATACAAATGGTTCCCAATTCTTCATGTACTTATCTTTTTGATATGTCAATGGATTTTCTAGAACTACTGCTCCTGCTCCTCATTTAAATGGGAAACATATGGTATTCGGGCATGTTTTGTACGGCCAAGAAGTGGTTGCTAAGATTGAATCAGTTCCTGTTGCTGATACGCGTGCGTACAAACCAATGAAACCGGTGATCATCGCAAACTGTGGGGAACTTGTTCCAGGTAATGCATGTTTGTTTCCCTTATTCTGGTGTAGTTGAAAAAAAGAAAAAGAAAGATGATTCAAAGAAATCTAGTAAAAAGAAAAAGAAGAAGGAGAAGAAAGCTAAGAAAAAAAGGTCCAAAAAGAGGCATAGCTCAACGTATGTTTGTTGTTCGTTTGCCTTCATGTCATCTTCGTAGGTCTAGCTCTGATTCTGGCTCGATAAAAATCAGGCCTGAAGAGATTCCCGAGGTGCCTCAGCCCAAATTTTTGCGCCGTCCTAGCCCACCAGGTGTTAATAACTCTGCGTAAATTCACATTTTCAAGCCTATTATTCTTGCGCTTGTTTTTCCTTTTCTTACTTTCGCTCGATTCCCTAGTACTGACTTTCCTGACTACTTGAGAAAGGATAAGTCTGGCCGCCAAATTAAGGGTCGTGGTCCAGTTGTAAGCTATTTTTAATTGTTCTGAATTTGTTTGCAAAATCAGGCTCATTTGGTCAGTGTTATTTTTTCAGCGCTACCGACCGTCTGATTCTGATGGTAATGTTCGACCCATTACACCAGAACACTGGCACCAAGCTACCAATCGTCGTAAACGACCCTCTCCCGAGCCCGTCTCCCACTCGCATGCTGAAAGGTTCCGAGAAGCGATGGAGAGCACTCGGTAAAACCCTTTGCTTCTTTTACTTTGTACCCAATCCCTCTTACGCCATCATCATTGTCATTGCCGCTATTTTGCTAACCCTAACAATCTTCTGATTCATATCGTTGCAGCCTTTTGCTGTCGTTCGGACTTTGATGTGAGTCAATAGCATTTCAGTTTTTCACTCCAGTCTGAAAGGAAACTTTTTGCATCTAGGTGAAGAACATACAATCATTCATTCCTCATTGCTGATTTCTCTGGATGGATAGTTTTTTTATTTTTTGTACTTACTACTATAATTAGGTCCCTAAAGAAATTACTTGATTTATGTTTGGTTGTTTAGCTACACTTGTTACATTTTATGTTTGTGTGATTTTCAGAGGCGAGAATGGACATCGGTCGTCTATGCACGATTACGAGAGAGTTTCCGGAAAGCATCGGGGTTCTATCTCAGGCGCTTCGTCTAATCGCAGTCCCCATCGTCGTGCAAAGCATGACGACTATTTAAGGTCAACTGATGAACCAACCAATGACAAAGCGGCCATACACAGCAACAGGGACAGGAGTCAAAGGTTTGCATCTTTTTGGAACGTTCTACTTTATTATGCCCTCACCTCGTTCAGAATACACTTTCTACAAGCCAAAAGTGTCAATGGTTTAGATTAGTGATGATTTTTCGTAGAATCCCAAGTCTTTTCTTTCTGTTCCATTGTAGAATTTGAGTGGTAAGGTTTCGAAAGTAACAAATTATCACTGAAACGAACTAAGGGTTTTCGTAGCTTCATTTTTACGGCATTTAAAGTGATTTTGTTCTATCGGGTTGAATTTACTAGACAGTTTCAGATTTTAGATCGAGGCTGCGGTAAGTCTTTCAGTAATTTCAGCGGTTAAGCTTGTTTTCACATATGCGTGTAACTGATTGAGGGCTTTCGATAGAACGCTTTTTGACTACACCGGCGATGCAAGAATTTATTTGTTGCTACACCGGAAAGTAAAGTAGGTGATATTGAAACTGATTTCAAATTAGGGCTAGGGACGATTCAGCAGACGATGGATCTTGGCGACGAGGCAAACTCGTAGTTGTTCCTCCAAGGCAGCAAGCGAGGCACACATCCTCGCCTTCGGGGCTGTCAGAGGGCGAAATTTCTCCACAGGCCCATCGCCGACGGCAATCTCCAAGTCCTGTCCAACGCTCCAGACGGGGCAGTCACCGCTCCTCTGCGAATGTCCGCGAGTCTAGATTAACCAAGAAAAGTCGTCATCCTCCTTCAACCTCGCCAACTGAAAATGCTGTATGTTTGCGTTGCACCAACTGATATCTTGGTAGTCCGAAAAATCCTCAAAGGGACATCTTTTTATTTTAGTCGTCAAGCGGAAAACGCAAACGAACGGATTCACGGGCGCCGTCGGAATCTCGCTCACTTCAAAACGACAGACGTTCCAAGCGAAACCGAGGAGACTCTACTGAAACCCTACGTCGTTGTGTTCCTGCCGAATCTTCTGAACTGGTCCGGAATGTCCGTGACTCCTCTAGCCATTCTACCATCAAGTATGTTGCCTTTGTAAGAGCTCTTCTAATGTTTTATCAAAAGTGAATAACTCATCCTACTCACGTAGAGGAGAGGAAGGGCGTCAAAAAGAAGGCCAGAAGAGAAAACGAGAAACGTCACCGGAGCAATCGTCGGCCGTCCAATTCCGACGCAGACGCTCCTCCTCTTCCGCCTCTTCTATGCGTTCCAGACGACCTGTGGAGCCAGTACCCTCACCAAAAAAGAGTGACCAAGCATCCGGGCAAACCGCCAAGACATTGGGCTCTAACGTTACACCCAAAAAGGCCCCTGAATCGTCTCCCTATGACGTGTGAGTTGCTTTTGGTGAGTAACAACCACCAAGGTCTTTTAAACGTAGATTATTCTATTTTGTTTTAGTTCTCACCCTACCGATGCCGATTCACCCATTCAGGTTTGTTTCTAAAGCTGCCTAGTGTTTTGTGTATTCCAAGTCAAAATTCGATTTTTACAATTCAATCTACCAATAGGAAAAACCTGTTGAGGTAGATTTGCCGAAGAGCAAGTGGGATGATGACGATATTGATGAAGCAACTGTGGAGAAGAGCGGTGATGGTGATCACGGGAGCAAGGACGCTGCTGAAACCAAGAATGGTGATGCCTCTTCAGATGAAAAGGCTGAGGGGCCTTGGACAACAAGCCGTTGGCAAACGGACGAAAACGCTGACAAAAATAGTGCTGAGGCCGGTGATGCTAAAATCAGCCCTGTGAAAATGGCGCTAGGACCTACAAACCTGCCCACAGCGATAGAAATGGACGTAAGCGACTCTGAATCAGAGTCACAGAAGAAGGAAGTAGCCAAAAAGCTGCCTTTCGCTCCGGAAAATGGTCTCAAGAAGTCTGGACCATTTGGTGTAAGTAAAAATTATCGTGTTCTGAATGCAGCTTCTATTAAAAGAGGCGTACGAATTCGTTTTTTATCTGATTTTGTTGTGCGTGCTCTTTGAATGTTTGAGTTTGTACCTTTTAGAGTCCCAAAACGGGAACAACTGGCAAATGCAGGCGATCGCCTTCAGTCTCTCGATCGAGGTCCCGCTCCAGCCGATCCTCTCGTTCCTCGTCCTCGCCGTACAACTCTCGCTCCAGAAGTCGTTCGCGCTCTCGAAGACGCCGAGGCAGGAGAAGCCGAAGTCGGTCCTCACGACGCAGACGAAGCATCAATTCGAGATCCAGTCGCTCTCGACGCCGTCGCTATAGCAGTAGAAGCAGTTATAGCCGTCGTAGTCGTGGGTTCAGTGGGTCGCGGTCGACCACCCGCAGTCGTGGAGGTCGATACAGAAGTAGAAAGTCCTCCAGACATCGCCGAGGTTCTTCGCGGACCCGCTCCTACTCGAGTGATCGACCGAGGCGCCGACGTACCTCGACGTATTCGGGCCGTCGAAGGAGGCGGACGTATACGTCTTCGAGGTCTTCTCGAAGCTCGTATTCCTCATCCATATCACGCCGCTAAGTGTTCAGCGCAGAATCGGCATTAGCACTCCCCATCACACCATTGTTTGAATACGCGTTTCAATGTGTTTGTGAGTTTTTAGTATGAGAATAAAACGGTGTCGAGGGTTTTGCATCACAGTCGATTTTGTATCCTTCTGCTGAATTCATGGTGAAAAGTTAATTTGTAAAGCCACTACCTGCATTCTGCTTAGTGTGTGATGCGTTTTGCGGTTTGGCAGATGACGATGCTTAGATGGCGGGAAATGTGATACCGCATTTGTCATAGACCGCAGTTTGAGGTGTCATGTAGGTGTGCGCGTTAAGCGAAATACGATGTCACCATTAAAAATCGCGCAAATAAGTCGGTCAATACTACTCATAACCTCGTGTGTTGCATAGAATCCACAAACTAGAAAGACGAAATATTGTGAATTTTCTAGCTGTGGTTTTAGCGTTTGCTGGAAGTGCTGCCTTCGATGATCTGTTGAATCAAAATATTTTAGGGCTACAGTTTTATCATTACTCTAAGCAATATCAGTGACTCGATAATACATCGTCTAAGCCACTACCTTCTCAGTCGCTCGTGCGTCCGATGTGACCTGGAACCGCACTGACGTGAAATCATTCGAAGCGCATAATCTCTATGTCAATGTCTGGCTCTGAAGCGCCTTTTCTTTCATCAAACGAATCATCGAGGAGTTTTACTACCAGAATCTGGTGAAGACAACGTAACAGCTTATAAACTTTTCTCGGCAGCTTAGCTGAGAGTAGATGCACTTTAAACAGCATACTAAACGTCATGAGAGCTGGAGTATGCAGGTACTTATGAATGACAACCTTATTCCCAGGCCTTTGATTTAGAAAAAATACGGGACTATAAAAATACAGTGTTGGCATCGTAGTTGCTTCTTGTGGCAATTTCATAGGGGATAAGAATAGTTTTTGGTCAATGCAGCACTCGGTGGTTACAACAGGTCATTGCACGCTGCGTGTATAATTGATCAGTTCCTACCGAGTGATGCGTTGAGAAGGCTCTTATAGACAGTACACGTGTCCCCTACAAGACCTCAAAACGGCCAAGGTCATGTCTCATTAGTGAACTTTTGTGACCTTTGAAAAGGGTTGTGTACTTTACCGAGATGACTCAAAATAGACCTCCTCTTGAGATATCTTCAGATGTTGGTAGACAAAAATAAAAACTGTCTAAGGTCAATAAGTTGATTTAAACTAGCATTTTCTGCTATAATTACTCCCAGCAAGCTATGGCAACACACTGCAATCACACTACGCTATAAGGTGGCCTTTTTCGCTCAACAAATTTCCTCTCGCTATCTGCCCTTCCTTAACTCGAGGATGGCTGAGGAATCATTTCAGAGGATCTCACTGTGATCACAGTTTTAACAGATCATTTTAATCGGCAAATAATAGTGGACGAAAAGACGGTTCCACGAATGTTTTGTATTCATAGGCCGCGTTCAGCACCTCGAAGATTTTTAGGCCTCAAACAACCTGGATAACGGCTTTCGTAGAAAATATCAACAAGCGTCACAATCTGAAATGCATCCAGTAGATCATTCTGCCTTATAAAATCTTGGTAGATTGAAATGTTGTCATATGATTATTAATTTAGCTTTAAAAAGATGAGTTCATTGAATTCAATACTAGCCATAGGATAGTAGATTTTGAATGTTTTAAATATCACATGTTCAAACCACTAGATGTTCGAGTTTTCATTTGTTGGTGGAGACAAAATTGACCCTGCCTTAGCTAATTAACCTAGTAAATGCGAAACGCTATTGTAAAAAGTTATTCCAACAAAACTGTCAAATCCTTAAAGTGTTCCCAGAAGTTCCCGAAGGACCTTGACGAGCACGGCTTGCTTTAGACTAAGTGATTTTAAGCGAATTAAACGCTTTATGGGTCAGTGTACAAAACTGAAGCATAAGAAATTAAAAACACCCATCTGGGGAATCGACCAGCACCAGCAGGACAGGCTAACGTAGTGGTGTACTTCTGGGATCCTTGTTGGTCCAACTTTGAGGTTAGCGAATACTACTACTAACCGCCCATCATATGCCTATTTTGTCCCATTCACAATGGCCGAATGAGCACTCACTTATACCAGCAAACTAATGTCTCCTTCCAAACCAAGTTAGGATTCATTTGAGATTAAGTAGCTTTATTAACCTCGACGAAATACAACACCGGTACAGTAATAGCGCCAGCATTAGCTACACGCATACAGACAAACTATCTCTGAGAAACCAAAGTGCTTATCACAGAAAATAGACACATAGAGAGACAGTTGGGCATTGAAATTAAGATAACTGACAAGACACATGCATCCAACTCTCTGAGGTCGCTCTCGCTTAGTTCACAACACGTAAACACACAGGAAATGCATTGGAATGGTGCTCGCGACGACAGTGGGATGCTTGCTACGGGCAACGAGGGGATCGCTCAGGGGCCAAATACGGTCTTGGGGCGTTCTGGGAGAGGTGGGGGAACCCTCTCGGGCACTAGAGGGGACCCCTGTGGCGGCATTGAGGCCCTGTTACTGCCAAATATCTCTTGGGACTCCCTAGGCGGCGCTGGGGGTATGGAGGCTCCCATGGTGTTCTAAAAGGAATGAATCAGCGAATGCCTCTCGGTCGCTGGTGTGCATTAGACACCATCACACTACATTGCCGGGATCTAGAGTGCATTCATAATCACGAGATTGAACATTTTGTCACTTCTCTATCCGAACTTCTACCGATTTTGATTGTAGTAAGGACACGAAATCAATAACTTTGCCTTCATTCACTACAAACCGGTTTGTGCCCATTTCCTAATTTATTAATACAATTAGTCAAGATATAGCAAATGGTTAATGCGTCCTAGATATCCTTAGCACTAAGAAGACACCACTCCCCATCCGGATAACAAATGACATTCAGAATACATTTACTGAAGACACAACTCACCGATTTCGCAGTAGGTTCGAAGACCCTAAAACGACACAAAATATAAAATTGAACCATGAAACCTCTAGACTACCGAGTTAGAGAGAAATTCCGAACCTCACATTAATGCATAAAATAAAAGGAACAACACGTAGCACGGGATCTCAATAAAACCGCATTTCGAAACGGGTTAGGATAGCCAATGATTTATACCACCAGATACGGCGTTATAGCAGTGGTCACAACTTACAAAAAGGCCCTTGTGAAATAAGCTCTGTAGTCTGTTTTACACCGTTGTCTTCATATGAAAAAAACGATATATTAAAACAGTAAGAAACGGAATGGATTTCATTCTTAAAAATATCGAAATCGTCCATAACCCCACCCACATTGCAACACAAAGTTTGTCGTGCACAACTGCCTTCCCAAATGGAGTGGGGAAGGTCAGGTTGGACAGACCCCCAAAAAACACCTCGATATTCTGACAGCATTAGGTATACCAAAGAGATGGCGCTCAAGAGCCCGAGATCGGCGAGAGATGGGCAACTTACAAGGCAGAGGTATCGTCGAGCATCTGTAGAGGGTTCTCCGTCGAGTTGCAGCGCTGCGGCGGCGGCGGCGGTGGTGGCGGGGGTCGGGGAGCCAGTCGTTTGGGGAGGAGCGGGGCAGCGACTAGTGGGGTCTTGTGGTGCGGCGAGGCATGGGCCGAGGCCGACTGGCCGACGGAGGCCTTGGTGGGCAGCAGCGGCGGCTGAAGGCTCGCTGGTCCACCCCCCGCCGCCGTCTCACCGGCACCGCCGCCTTCGCCCGTTGCCGCGGCGCCCTCCAGCTGCGGCGGCGTCTCATCCGCGACAGGATCGCCCAGCTCGATGAGGAGGTCCGAGCAGCTGTGCACGGGGTGCATCGGCGACGCGGGTGAGAGGAGGTCCTTCAGGGTCGAGAGGTCCGGCAGCTGCGAGGCCTCGGGCGCTGCCAATGGCAACGACGGCGGAGGGGGTCGTGGTGGAACTGGTGGGTGTGGGAAAGGGCTTTTTTGAGGATGCGCAGATTACCCGGTTTCCGGCACCCACTAGAGGACCGTATCACAGTCTATATGGATGAAGTTGTACGAATTCAAGTGCTTTTCAGAAATGCGAAGCACAGTTTTTTTTAACAAACAGGGAACCTAAGGGAATGGCAGAAATACTAGCCCAACATCATAGTTAAGAGATCGTTATAGTTCATCAGTCATGTACGCTTCGAAACAAACTAAAGCCCGTGCATTCGAAAGAATCAAACAGCACTTTAGATAGACAAGACCGAGATAAAAAATTTATGTTCTCTAAGATAGAAATAGCGGTATAGGGCGTTGAAGGTTTAAGTAATTGGAAAGAGATGGTGGCAGGAAATTTCGAAAAAAAAGACTTCGTTTATTCGAAGCCTAGAGAAGGGTGATGGTTTCAGGCAAAAAACACGCACTGAAACATTGCCTCACAAAACAAAATAGCAGCTCCACTTAGCATTCACTAACACCACTCGATACATCACTAGTCACTTGACGATGAATGAGATATTAATTGAGTGCGCGGTGTAAGTAGAAACTTGGGAATTTTGGTTGGTCCAACATAATACGGGTATAATAGTGCTCCAAGAAATAGTCAACCGGGAGGAGCATTTGAGAACTTTGTTGTACAATGCAGAAACGCTCCTTGAAATGCGTGCGTAAACATTAGTGAAATTCACATTGGGGGGCCTGTATATTTCAAGCCCACAATAGGCCTCACCGGGATCCAATACCTCACTGAGAGGGTTTTCCACTCACTTGTCAAAGAAAAGCATTCTGGCACTTCAGTATGCAGTTTTAAAATTGGTAACTGTACCTCAGTAAGTTGCTCGTCCCACATCAAGCGCTTAGGTCTCAGACCCTGGACGGTACAGCGAATACGTTTACTACAAAATAGAGAGCCGTGCTTTTCGAGTAGGGTTGACCTTGAATGAGCAGAATTAAGACGACAATTAGCCTGATTGACATGTGCTTCGAGTAAATAGCAGACCATTATTTTGCTTTTCTCCTCTGTCGATCATAATTTCTACATAATATGCGAGTACTAACACACGGACCGAAGTCTAACCTGGGTGGTTTAATAGCTCAGAACGCTGACTCCCGCGATAAAAATTAAAGGGCTATAATTTCCAATTCGTTCCTTGGGATGCTCCGAGTCTACCGCTAAATCCTTCACCGGGACTTAGATTTAAGGTACTTTCGACGGATAAAATAAACTAATTTTAAAAGTGCCATTCATTTTATAAGAGCTAAAATTATCCTCGAAATCAGTGAATTTGGGTGAACAACAGACATGAATGATATTTGAAATAAAAACGGAAGAATAACAATTATCACTACATCGCAATTAACCCCTCAGTATCTGCTTCGACACCAATCACTTGAGCTCGGGTAAAATATGTTGAGGCATCTACCTCCCCAAACCTAGCTAGATATACAACAGAAAAAATAGGAATTTAGAACCCTAGGAGAAAAGTTTACAGCATGTGAAGGCTGTATCTAGCCAGTACGATTTTTTGACAGATCCCTCAGAGCCATTGTGTTGCAAAGTTCCTATCTACCGCAGGTAGGCAAAAGTACTCCCTCCCAACTAGGATACCGCAGGAATGGATTCCTCGATCAACTCACCAGGAGGCAGGGGTCTATTAGTCGATCCGATTGGATCCTCGAATGGCGAGACTCTCAGAGGTTTTCCAGCATTGCCTCCAAACAGTGGTGGTCTGCCACCTCCTGCTTCCGGCTCGTAGGCATCGTCGTCATTGTCACCGTCCTCCCAGAGATTGATCAGTGCCTCATCCTGCTCCAACTGATGATTACGCCTAATCTCATCCGCAGTCACGTTCTCCTTGCGCCGCAGGTGCGTCAAATTCACCGTCGGGTGGAAGACGTCCGAACCGGGTGGCGACCCGTGAGTATCCCGGTACTCGGCCTCTGCCTCATCGACCAGAGCGAGCGTCTCCGCCAGCCAATCACCAGTCGCGGTGTTCGCATACTTGCACAAAGCTGATTGGAGGCCGTCTCGAGCACTGCTCAGGGTTTCAAGTGTCAATTCGGGAGTCGAATTGAGACAGACGGAAAGAATGACCTGTTGAGAGGCCGTTTCCACTGTGACCTTGTTGCCGTGGAGACAACGCATAGATTCTATAGCTTCACTACAAGAGAGGTGAAACAATTAGACATCTGCATTTCATGGAGAAGGCTTACAAAATAAGCAAAAACTCACTAGGGAGAAGAGAAGGTGAGCAGGAGTTGGTCGCCGCCCTCGAAGCGCGTGAGGACGATGGTGCCGGTGGAGCTAGCCAGTTCGACAATCGATCTATAGATCTTGTCGGCCCTGACGAAACCACCGGAGGTGGAGGTCCACGTGATGCGAACTGTGGCGTCCCCGGGCCCTGCTGCCAACAACTCCTCTTCCACAACTCTGCGACGCTTCTCTGGTTCCACCTAGAATAAAACAACCACAACTTTGATAAACCGTTACATTCATTCGCTCAAATCCGATATCGCACTAGTTAATCATTAGGAAATTCACCAAGTGAATGCACTGGCAACCAGCAGCACTGATCCGAAATAATCTCCCCATTCAGTACACATCACCAAACACCATTATCGGGCTCCGGAGTGTGGTTCTTCCCTTAATAAACTTAAGGTTCATCTTTTCATTAATCATGATTTAAGAACCGGAATATAACATAACAATAGTCAAAAGAATCTCCCTCAAATATTGATTAATTAAAAAAAAACGTTTAGGGCAGTATACCTGTGTCTAGTACTTCAAAGTAGCGGTAATTTCTAGGCGAGATGGAAGCCCGTCTACTTATTGCCTCCCACACAAGCGGATACTCAGCTTGAAACAGGACTGCAACTGCAGGTTACTATGAAGCATCCATCCTGTGGATACTATGCTTTTGGTCCTCCCCATTGCCGCCTTTGACTTGACCATCAAAAGTTTAGACAAACAAGACCATCGTTTCCGTTAATAGAATTCCTCGTCGATGACCACCGCCCCCAATAAATTTTGTCCTTGGTCATCTCCGCCTTTCTCAGCAGGGTTGGTGTAGACACACGCGTAAATGCACTCCACCATATCCTCCTTAATCTGCGTCAAACGCAACCACAAATTAACTGTGTATTAACTAGACAATAGTTTATCTATTACAAGGCTGACTTGAGTTGAATTCACCGAAATGACGAGATGCATTCGATGACAAGAGACGACACCAGTCATAACCGAAACCAGCGCGAGGAAAGCATTGTTAGCCAATCACGTTCCAGCGCTTGTGGGTGTCAAATCACCTGCCTGAGTCAATATTTCATGCTCGGGTACCTGCGCCGGGTTTGAGAGCAGCTCGAGAAAATACCAGCAAGATTTAGTGCCGAGGTCTACCCAGCTGAACTGCAAATAGAGATTTAAACGGTTGTCTTTCTAAGCACACTCCTTGATAATTAAGAATATCAAAACCGACACGATCAGGCTATTTCTCTCCCATAATCAGACAGCCTGGTCAAACCAAGACTCACGTGTCATTGTAGACTCAATTCGCCTCCAAATAGCACCAGCTTCTACTTCGGGTTTTAGGGTGTAGAATTTACCCTTAGTTCGGCTGCATTACTGTTAACCATGCCTAAGAAACCAGGAAGTCAGCATTTTGAGGGATTAATTTAACAGTTTCTCGCTGCTTCGGAATCGATTACACAGACTGGAAAATACGTGTCGTAAATGACTACAACATTGCATGAATAGCATTCAAATGCGCTGCTAGGGTATAAGGGACGGTCTCTCTAGTTCACAGGAACAATCACCCTCTTCTCGTATTTATGTGGCCCTACGCGGTAGCGCTTTGTGGAGGAATTGTCAAAAAAGACGCGCAGAAGAGCAACGTCAATCACACAACTCGGGCTATCGAAAAACGGGTGGACTCAGTCAGTGCCAAGCAGTCATCAAAGGAGGGCAATCAATCTAAGAAAACGCCTTGGGTAATTTAAGGACGAAAACGGAGAAGGATGAATCGACATCGAAAGCAAAACTATCGATATAAAGCAGGATTAATGAGGACAGTGTAGCTAAACAACAAGACGTCCATCTCATTGACTCACAGCTGAGATTCTCACCCCTTATTCAGACGTAATTTATTTTCAGCAAAAAGACCTTAAGAACAGGCACTGGCGCGAATGTAGGATAGAGAACGTTCTCACTGACTACACTCAGGGTTTGTTGGATGGGTGGTCAAACGGATCAGGTAATGGAATGAACATTCTTCCCTACAGACCTCCTCACAAATAAAGCCACTGAACTCGTATTGGGTGAACCCACCAATCTCGCGAATCACCAAAATCGAAATCGCAAGACACTAAATTCTCCCTCCAGAAATGGATCTCAATGTCACAAGCAATTTAGATGGTCGCAACTACTCAAATCAATGAAGCATCTCACAAGAGCTTGGCCTAACAGCGGAAAACCACTTGAAGCCTTAGTCACCGTTTCTAGCATGCACAGAGGGGCCACTCACCACTTTGATGTCGATGTCGAACAGGGCAGCAACGGGTCGATGATCACTGGTCTTGATCTCCGCTCGGTAGTAGGCGAGGAGGTTTTTGAGGGGGTCCTCCCCTGCCCCTCCGCCCCCCTCCGCCGCCGCCGCCGCCGCCGAGATGCTGGTAGTGAGTTTCGCACGCCGCCAGAGGATCCGGTCGGTCCAGGAGGGGCAGCGCGCCTTCTCCGAGGTGTCGTAGTCGTCGCAGAAGAGGTCGTACTTGTACGTCGGCGCGAAGCACAGCGGTCCTTCGAAGAAACCACTGAAGACCTGTGAAGAGGAAAGAACTCATAATAAACTTAAGAGAACACTAATTTCTTAATTCTTCCAGATGTATTAATGATGCTCCATCAAAGGTTCAAATCCATCTTTATTTAACTTTTTTAGTGATGAAAGCGAAAAGAGAGGAGAGGAACACATCTGAATCACGCAGCCATCAAAATAAAGACATTGCAGTAATAGCTCGTCAATTTTACCCCATAAACACTGTGAGGTCAACAAGCCAGCTTTAAGTGGAGACTGCGGTGGCTAGAAGACGGTAGCAACATAACAGAAGATCCAGCTGCGCTCGCACAAGAGCAGGCTTCCTCGAAAATCTGTTGGAAAAGCACCAGATTACTTTGACAACGGAATTCGGGCTTTGTCGCGTGAACTGGAGGTTTCAACCTCTACCGTGTAGCTTACAGTCAATGTACGGCCCTGCTGTTACTCACAGGAGTGCCGCAGAGGTCAACTTCCTTGCCACATCTCAGATAAAGGTTGACGTTAAGGAAGTCACTAATAATCACTGCGCAAAAGTACTTCAAAAGTCTATATTAATCGATAACGGACCCTTGCTCCTAGGTTGAAATAGCCACCAATAATGTCTTTAGGATAACCAACCACCATATCTTTTTCCTGATGGAACTGTCACATTTATCCTGAATACTTCTTATCTGCTTCAGGCGTACACTTCCCACGCCACCCCCGGTTCTGATATGCCCTATACCCCGTCACACCCATCTGCAAGATAGGCGGAGTGGGTGTGGGAGACGGACCTCGTCAGCGGCGCGCTGGATGGAGAGCTGGTCAGCGAGCTGGAGGTCGGACCAAGCGGCGCGGGCTACGAGGGCCTTCACCTCCTCGTTGGGCAGCCCCCCAATGCGGTAGTTGAGGTCGCCGAACCAGAAGACGTAGTCGTGGCACAGCACGTTCCGCTTGTCCGGCTGCAACACCAGCCGCTTCGAGATGTCCTTCACCTCCGCGTTTCGCTCCCGGTAAGCCGACTGGCCAGCCGTCAGGTGCGAGCAGCAAAAGCACACCGACGTCGCCCCCACCTGCAAAAGCAACACCAGCCCGTCATCTGGCTCAGAAGCCCCGGTGGCCACTCTCTTTAGCTCGTGTCAGACATTGGTGCATGATGGTCACTGACATTTTTAAGAAGATCCATTCATGCCCCCTTAATACCCTCAGTGATGTGTCGGGAGCGGATGCCACGTTCACTTTGAGTGCCCAAATCAAGCCGATGTTGCCTGAATAGTTTTGCATGGAACAATGGAAAAGTATTTGCGTTTTATTTTATTGGTTTTGGGATCAGAAGATGTTTACCAGGTGAAATTCGTGGATCGTAACCAGATATACTAAATCGACGGCATTCGTTAAGCATGTCTTCATTGGCACTATTCTAGTTATGCCATAAACGATGACAACTGACGATCCGTAGTGAAAACGGTAACCTTGCCCAAGGGCAGCCTTTGGGTTCCAGGCAAAGCGTGGTTGCAAAACTGAAATTTAAAGAGATTGATGGAAGGGAATCACAAGAAACATACACACTCGATGAGACTTTCACGTCTTGTGGCTGCATTCACCTACCTCTTTACTGGTAGTGACCCACATCCAAATTACGTGAAAAGGTAAAAAGTAGATTTGAATCGAGGCCAGACCCCTATACTTGTTTCATTTAGGTTGTTTAAACCAACTAAAAGGCACAACGTGTCAAGAGTACAGGTTGATACCTCTATTTACATAGGAAGCCCCCTGTGTGTAAGTTTTCCTACAAAAGGGGAGTTTCGGTAGGATACCGCATCACCCAGTTTACACTCCCATCCTTCAATGGCTGATATCTGTCCATATTTGAGAACTCAATAGAAGTCTTTAGAAATTTTCTCTTCCCACTGGTCCCCTATCACTCCGGTTTTACACCAGCGCTACACCAGAGGAGTAGCAATCATGCGATTTTGTGGCCCAATTAGTGTGACTGACACTTGTCTTTCATTTCTTCTATAAAATGGTTCTTGTACTTCTTTAAGCGATATCTAGCGTGTTGTAGCAGGTGCATCACCGAAACCTGATAGAAAAGTGCAGCCACATTTCCCTACAGAGAAGACTGAGCGCTCGAGAGCCAAGGGTAAGTGTAGACTCATATCCACAGCATACATGCGACAAGTTTAAACAAGTTTAAACCATCTAAAACTCCCACCTCGGGCTCTGGGGCGTGGCGAATTTAGCTCACCACATGTACAGAGCTCGTATCAAACTCGAGTGACAAGCCACGACAAATCGAATAACTTAACGGCTCGTCAAGGAGGAATACCCATACTCAAGCATGATGAGAGCGCATAATCCAATAATCTGCACAAAACTTCAGGAACGCATAAAAAGTAGCACTCCCGTGTGTGAGCCCCTCGATGAGCGAGCGAACAGCGGCTTATAAATTCCAGAAAAAAACAGTAATAGATTGAGCAGAGACAAAAATCCGTTTGATGGAGCGAATAGATTGAAAAAAATTAGGCACTAAGGTCATAGACAGCAGAACGGCGCTGAAGTGTACTATAGCGATTTTTCCGACAGATCCGTCATTTCCGACCTCCGTCGCTCGACCTAGCAAAAAGAGATCAACTAGCGTAGAGATTCTCACTCCAATGATGAAAAGTGCTCGAGTCAGACGGAATCCCATCATTTAAATAATTCATCTCACTTCTGCATCGTGCTACGGAGGTTGGTTGGTTTCTCCCTCACGGAACCAAAGAAAGATTTCAGCTTGAGATTGCAAACACGAAATTGCTAAATGCGAGTGTGATTTTTGGAGATACAGCAGCGCGAATACGTGGCATCTACGCGATGAGCGGCAGGGAGGTGGTTTTTTCCTACGATGAGTTTGCTTAAAACACTGACTTGTTACTGCATCTTAGTGAGTAGATCCACATGTTTGACATAATTGGTTCGTCGATAGTTGTACGAGGATATATCGAAATTAGTGATCAAGTTTTAAAGCCTGAACAATTTTTTTTTTGGAAATCGAGACAAAGCATTGAGATGCCATTTGATTTCGTACATAGAGTGGGGAAAGAGCAATGCCCCACCTGAAGTCTGAAGGCGCAGGCACCCTTGTTGCCGGCCTTTCCGTGGAGGCCGGTCTTCACCGACGACGTGTCCAGTCCTCTGACATGGTCGCAAAGGCCGAGTCGAATGAAGACGAAGATACACACGCCGACCAGTTGCGTTTCACACAGCAGCACGAAAGGCTCTCCTGTCTGCGAGGTACTGTCCAGTAGGGCCTGCAGCTGCTTCCGCCAGTAGGCCTGGTTGTAGGAGCTCTGCTTGCCGGCAACCACATTGCCTGCGTTCAGGTCGATGATCTCCTCAAAGCCCACCGCGACGATGTCCGTGGGTCGTGCGAAGGCCTCGGGATCCGCCTTGGGATTGCGGAAACCCGAGATAGTTCCAGCACTGAAGTCGACTTCGCGGCCACCGACTAGGAGCCAATCGGAGAGGTCCGTGTCACGGTTCAGAAGAGAACGCACGTTGCGTCCGCCGTTGACGTTCCAGGTGCCGATGAAGAGCTTGAGTCGCTCGCAACGAGTGAACTCGTCATTCCGATCGAGTATCCGTCGCAAAACCTCCTGCGGCAAGAAGTGAAGCCGCATGGGCAGCAACTGACCTACATAGGACGCAAATAATACAAATATTCACCTAGCTAGAACGGATCTTAAAGTTGATGCCGAATAACAGGAAAATATCCAGTCATTTATGAAACAAAAATGATATTCCGAATTGAGAATGCAAAAGCAACGCCAATTTTTATTTGAATATTTCAATCTCTAGAAATATTTGTCCGAATTAACCACACTACGGTGGCATCTCCTTATGCCCCCAAACATCCGACCAAGGGCATTTTCGCGACATGTACAGTTGACTCTGACGGATTGTACAGCTTATTACGATTATAAATGGCATTTGTCAAATGCTAATAAGTGATGCCAGATAAGTCCAAGTAACTGATAATGAGGTGTCATCGGTGCATATTAACACCCCAAAAACTGCACCATGTGTCTAACAAAATAGTACAACGACCGTTCCTCCTCCACTGTAGGTGTGGTTGCGGATAATCCAGCAGTGACGGCGGTGACTAACCGGCGAAGAGTCGGCGCCAGTCGAGGAGGGAGGAGGTGTTGAGGAGGGCCACCATGGCCTCCTGCTTGGCGCCGTCGAAGAAGTTGTTCTTGATCGTTCGGGTCGCGCTCCGCTGGACGTTCTTGAAGCGCGACCGGTCGCCGCCCAGCGCGCCCGTCCCCGTGTAGATCCGGCTCACATTGTCGCCATTTTCCATCCACAACTGCAGCAAATGCTGTTCGCCATTACCCCCATTTGCGAAACTTCTCACACCAACCAAGTCGGTTCATCTAACTGCGACATCCTTCTTTCTCCGACTTGGTGTTTCCACAAAGATTTTCTACAAATCTACCTTACAACTTATGCCTGCCTTTTACCTACTTTTGACAATGACGCATTACGCACTTACACTGCTAGCCCCATTACTCTAAATCGCTTTAAATATCGCCTTATCCAAAATAAGTTCATACGACCTGCAGCTTCTTTGAGTTAAAATTGTGAGGTGTATCAGTACTGGTGTTTCTATTCAACATTTAGGGATGTTCAAATAACTTTCTACCTAATTATTAAGAGGCAATCGTATGAATACCTTTTCGAAAAGACTCAATCTTAAGCATTGATCAGCATTGACATGACTCTCTTCATGGGGCTTTTGGGTCAGGGATGCTACGACCAGCGATAACGATTTGACCCAAACCAGTTCTTCCACCTTGGCCCTGAAATAGGGTTCAGGCATAATCTCCTACCTCACTATATGACTCGGCTTCAGCAGCACGCCTTCTCATGTTTAATCCTTACAAACAAGAGATTTAAAATGATACTCTTGTACCATCACATTGTGTAACTGGAAGTGCAGAGAATGGTCAAAAGCGGCCTACCTTCTGGAAATGGTCCTCAGCATATCGCGCAATGTAGTGGCTTTTGTCTGAGGTGAGGTTCATGGCCTTCAGAAAATGTTGACGCAGCATCATGATGGATATCGTGGTCTGCAGCACATTTGTGCGATCCAAACAGTCGATACAGTTGGTTCTTACCTGTATGTTTACAAAATAACAATGTAAGCAGGTGGTACTAAATAGAAGTACACTTACAGCGCCTGTTTGTAGCCTCTTAATTTCATCTCCGTCGGCGTGGAAGAAACCCCACGCATCGAGCGAGGGTTGGAGCGTCTTCAACAGACCACCAAGGCTTTCTAGACCCCTTCCGCCGCCCATTTCCGAGTGGTAGTCGAAGTGCGTGTAGCTAACTTTCGACTGAAATGCATTAGAAAGTCTTAATAAACAAGGAGAAAGTACACATTGATGATACTAGATTGGAACGTATGTTTCTGAAGAAGTTTCTCAATTACGTATGCACGCTGTCCAGGCCGATCTTAAACCGTCGCTTATTTATACAGAGCCGATCGTCGAAACCTACGTGGCTCATCATCTTGACTTAAGGCATTCGAAGCTCGGGCTTTTTGGTACCGATTTAAGAACAGAGCATTAACGAAGCGATAGAGCGAAAAGCTCTTTTTCAAAGACATCCAGCTCAACGGCTCACAATGTCTAGCTTTGGCTGGTGCGCAAAAAAGAACTGGATTCTCAGTCTGCTCCGCAGGCTGTGCCCGTCGATCGCAAGTAGACTCATAGCAGGTACCGCGATTTCGGTCGTCATCCTCTTTAGTCATCCTCTGTCGCACCTTCGACTAGGCCTCGACCCACACACCACCAATGTTGGCTGAGGAGTGGCTGTTGTTCCCTCAATAGACGTCATTTCCTTCTATTCCCGGCCTTATTCATACTAGAGTTGGTTACGACCCAATGGCAAACTAGGTCCCTTGGTACGGGTCAATGAGCTTTTCCCGAATGGCGTCAAGCATAAATCACACTTTACTTATCCTTGAAAGAATCAGATTCCCAGAACTGTTGACGTTGTTAGTGACTGACATCGAAAATCCGATCGATTCGAAGTACTAGAAATTGTGGCTTCTTACGACGATGACATCCTTCAAAAACCAACAGTATTAACTGAGACAGTACTCCCACATTCAAATAACTATCCACTCAGAAGAGCGCACAGCCTTGCTAAATCCTTTCATAAGCCTAACAAAAGTTGCAGTATTTGGGAAATTATACCGAGATCACTTCAATTAACATCTAGGAGAGCCGAGAAGCACTAGAGAAGCTTCAAATAGGTGGATTTCCGATTGTCAACCTACAACAAGTTCCCATCCACTAGTAATTCTGTCAGGAAGAGTTTTGAGAACTGGGCTTACGTGGTAGTCGGAGAGCTTCCAGTGCTCCTCATAGAGGAGGGTGAGGTAGCCCTCGCGAGCGCGCGAGCCCATGAGGTTGACGATGGCGGTACCGGAGTAGCGCGCGACGAGGTCCGCGAAGTGTCGGTTGAAAGCGCACAGGGAGGTCTGGGGCAGGCGCTCCACGCGAATCTTGTGTGAGCCCACCTGCAGCCCCGGCTGCGACCAGAAGAGTGGCACCGTGCCCCGGATCTGCACGTGGCTCAGCACCTGCTTCTCCACCACCATCAACTGAAATGCGACAAGCAAGTCCATCCACACCACGCCACCTTCCGGCGAGCAAACTACGATGCATGTCAGCGCTTCAATTTCCCCTAGGGATTAGCCTATTTGATGAACAGTCTTTGCATTTATTGGAAAACAGCGACATCGGGGGTCTGAACAGTGCCTTAGGAGTGAAATTAGGGAACGAAATGCAACATACTTGGCGGTTTGATTTATGATGCAGGAATCTTTACCTTTAGAAGAATTCCGGAGAATGTCGAGTTACTGGAAAAAGGATAGAGTCGGATTGGTCATTTCGAGTTGAATGCCTTTCTCTACCTGCGTCAGGGATGATACAATGACGACCGACAGTTCGACTGAGTGTTGAAAAACCATTTAGACTTTATACCACTTGACCCAGCCCCAAACACGATTGCAGCAATACACATGATTACTGCTATCTAAACTAGTAATTTGAAGGCCAGAAATATAACAACCAGCCAGCGACCCACCTTAAGTAGTTGTCACACATTTACCCAGAGATACCTTATATCTTATTTCACGCTGAGCTTGATGTAAAAACGCGAAATTCCTCCAAATTTACTTTGATTCAACATTGTATCAACAATTTGGTTAGAAGTGCAAAAAACGTCATCAAGCAATAACCCGCCACTGCGCATCACTTCAACAGAAACGGAATTTGTGTGTTTATTTGTGAAATCTGGCTTTTCCTCCGTCTAAATAGTACCAAATAGTCCAAGAGTTTATTACGTTAACATCGAAGGCTTTGATCAAAGCACCAAGGACTAGAAAACAGTGCAACGTTCCAAGATCCAGCTTTAAATAAATGGCACAAAAGGTATTTGCCAATTCAGGGATAAGTGACCAAGAGATATCCGCCAATGGAGGACATTGATGCATACCGAAAGTAGCTCTAACAAAAGTGAGAGGAATGCCACTATTTAAAAAGCTATTATCGTATTACAGTCTTGCAAGGCGGCTTCGAGAGCTTGACCTAACACATTGCCTTAGTGAGTGGCCCGGTGTTTACGAGCGTTGCAGGTTGTGGCATTTGCCTTCACAGTTCACAACCCGACTGCGAGGTCTGATTGGCCTGTTGCCATCGCACAGATGGGCTTTCTCTACCCACAAGAACATACTAAACTCGTAACGAGCTGAATATTCGTGCACTCTACTTTTTGTCTGTTAATCGGGGACTTATATATCCCAGGTTACAGAGGTCTCAATGGCCCTCAACTGCTTCAATTTCCCATTATAAATGAAACTCCTTGAGGCAGATTCCAGGTCCTTAGGGGGTTCAACGAATCCCACCAAAGGGGTGGCATTTGCATGTTTCTTTCATTGATGGCCCGTTAGCGGTTGGGGGTAGGTGGAGTTACATCAAAAGAGCTTAGAGTACTTGTAAAAAGATACATGGAAGCTTTTCAACATTCATTTCAAAGTGAACCGTATGCGTGAGCGATATACATACCACTACATGCTACCTACTTCTCCACGCTCCAACACCGGACCTTGTAGCGCACTTAATGTTCCCTCAATGTGACCTTTTAAATGAATTCGTACGGCTTGCAGCTAAACAAGATAATCAGTAAGTTTGCAATAAGTTATAATGACATTGGCGAAAGTAAACGTGAGCTATCAGTTATTTAACCGCTGTTTAATTAACTAGTTTATAAATAATTTTAACTAATCAACGGTTTTTGAGGGAAGGAAAGTATTATACTAAGTGAATGCCTCACAAAGAGTGCTAAACTGATCATTTCCTACTTCCTCTTCAAGTTGCGCCCTTCGCGTTCGAAGAGTGGAATGAAACTGGAATTTAGTTTCTCTCTTTGGCAATGTAGTAATAACCAATTCGACGGAGCGTATTCATTGAAAGAGGAAAAGGTCACACTCTAGAACACGGGGATAGGGCGGCGACAGGTATGCACAATCGGTAAACCACCATTGGCCACCCTGGCAAGCACACACACGGAGCCTCGGTAGCGACAGACAAATGCCCCCCCAACCCCTCTCATGATCGGATCAATTAACCCGCGTCCAGGCTCCACACCAGTGACTAATCAAGAAACGTCTGGCCTCGCCCTTTCGCGCATCACTACTTTGTACTCACCCTGCCATACACCTTGATACCCCGTAAACTCAAGACTTGAATGAGTCATTCACGTTACCGGAACCCCAAAAAGCAGTCTTCTCCCACCAGCTCGTCTAATTAATAAAGACTAGCTTTCAGCGAGGCTCAACGCAACACCACTTGCCCGATAGGAACCGACCAACCGAGTGAGTGTACACGAATCACCAGTGCATGTTGTATCACGCGAGTAGGCACCTAGTGCCGTGTGGTTACATGCAAATATAGAGCTCCAAAAACACTATGCATCTATTTTTAACAAATGGCGATAAAGGTAAGTGGTTAACGGTGAGCTCATCTAGAGTTGCGTTGAAACTACCATATTTGCCACAATGGGAAAAATAAGTCTACATATATACCAAACCTCCCTGTCATCGATTTGTCCGATCCAGTGGGGAGTGAGAGGGCAATCGAACACCACTGACTTCGAACCGCGCTTTGGAACAATGAGTGAAGTATTCCACACGATAGGGAGCCAGTGAACGCTAGTTACGACGTCATCACATCCCACTTGAACTTCTGTGCATGTGCGACCGTGTTTGACATAACCTTTGAGTTGAACAGTAGTTTACGTGAAATTAGAGCTCTGACACTACCACACTGTTGACCGAGTACGAATCCGTAATGCGAGGCGTAAACAGTGAGCAAACGAATGTGCCGGCTCACCCAGTGGGTTCAGAACGAAAGCAACCGAGACAATTAACTTGTTACGAGAAAAATTGACCGAGGTCGCCTGTCATCGGCATCAAAGTCGGGATTATTGAAAGCCTCTGAATGCTTTTAGCACCATCCCTCATACACGCAAGCCAACGACGAATGCACAACAATTTCAGATGAGAACTGATTTTCATAAAATGCTTAAAGTTAGCATCACCGTGCAGTTTCTATGGTGCGACTTTCGGATTTCTAATCACAGACAAGCCAGCTCAATTTTCCTCCAAAAAATCTGAAATACTTTAAATGTACTTCTAAAACACCTAATCAAGCTTCAAGAGATTTAAACATCGACAAACTAACTTTCCCTTCTCCCCTTTAAGTTGTAAGTACTAAACCCATCCACTCTCCCGACCTTTTTTAAACACACACTGACTGATTGCGGGCCTGTTTTCCACTGCACTTTAAAAGAATTTGGAATGAAACCAACTAACTTTGTTTTCTTGTTGGCATTAGAGCAGTTCCACTAGGGGATTTTAGAGTCGAGCCCATTCGCAAGAAACAAGAAAAATTTCAATTTCAACTCTTGCGTTCTCGGACTGCCTGAAACAACTTACAAATTATGATGACTTAATTTATCCTACTGCAAACGTTTACCGTAATTATTCATGTACGCATGAAACCTAAGACGGCTTAAACACCAATACATATCCCACCGCAGAATCTGGGAAGAGCAACTGCCTTTCATTCAAGGGCTCATTTAAAAAAAACTAGTGCCAGAGGGTGTTACAAAGTCCCGTGTATAAGCTGCCTCTACCAAAGTTCCAAGGCTAATGCAGTAGAAAGAAGAGCTGAAAAGACCTTCATTCTGCAATACATACCCCTAACTCATGTACATCACAAAACATTGCGGTGTGGCTTTCATAGTCTGAAACACCTATTTTCTCAACCTCGTTTCTCATGGGGATCGATGAGGAAGCCCTCTAAATTCAACGAAAAGGAAAAACGATATCGCGAATTGAGATCAGTGAGTAAAAATGAAGATATAACGCAAGTCTTGGGCGTCTACCATAATTCTTTCGTTCATTCGTATAACTAAATGTTCTAGCAAATTTACTAGTTTTACTACGTTACTAGTTACGACCAAATACCCGTACCATCACCTGCCGACACAACACCTGTCGCCAGATGACAGCCGACTAACCGAGCAAGTGCTTTACATTGATCTATATGGAAAGTGCCCTGGTCCGTACTCATCTGCTCTCTGTAGTGCAAAAGGGTCACAGGCCAAATGGCAGGCTCCAGAGTGAAGTCCCTTTTGTCCAGGCTATTGCACCGCAGACACAATTTAACGGGTCTAAAGCATAGGCGCATTATTCATCTCATCAAGTTAGTGTGGAGAGCTAGATAGCCTTTTCCCAAGAGTGGGGGTTACAAGAAAACCAGTCGAGCTTTGATACAAACGGTAAATTGCGCCATCCTACTAGACGTACTTCTTCAAGATCTTTCTAAATCTCCCACACTTACTCAAGACTATGAAGTGTGTACAACGTCTCAATTCAATTTCATAGATTCAGAGGCAAAAAAAGGAGGTTTAGATTGACTATTATAGCCTTTTACAACACTTTTGTCTCGGTTAAAACAAAAAACTGTTAATCTAATGCCGCTGTCAAACATGATACCATACTAAACAAAAATAAACAGTACTTTAGCTAAAAATGGCTCTGGAAACGCGTGGAAGTGATCCAAATGGTGGACGGAAACTAAGGGAAATAAAAAATATGGAAGGGTGAGATAGTATCAAACTCTAGTGGTAAATGGAAATTGTCATTTAATATTAACCCTGTAATAAGACTGGCTAAAATCATCAAAGACGGAGACAACTTAAGCATTCGTAGCGAAATTCACTGATTCCCCTGAGAGTTGCCAAGCTTCATGGATAATAGGGGAAGAAATGACGTAGAATAGAGTCTATTCATGTCCCTTTCGTCCTTTAACCGAGAGTAATAGTACTTTCAACAGTATGGGGATTGGATGCGAATGAAAATCTACCAAAAAGGGGTATCATTGGATGCCTTGTTTAAACCATCTCTAGACACTTAGCAGACAAGGTCTTTAAATCACTTTAGAGAAACACAAATAACTAGATTTATGCCGATCAAATACACTCTACCAGTGGGCGTAAAATGGGCACACACGAAGACACGCACCACATCTAATTTACCATGATTTTAGGCAAGAGTAAAAAATTACCGTGAAACCAAAAAACCCCTAAAACCAGATCTAAACGCTCATTGCCTTCCTTAGTCTATAATTTTAGCAAAGACACTTGGCAACAAATCCCAAGAGGCCTTCTCTGAAAGATTAGAAGTAATGCAGTTAATGACACTAAGAACGGAGTGACAGCCCAACTTATCGTGGCGAGAATTAATTCAAATTGGGTTCTTTGTCATGTCATAGATATGATTTAAAGCTTGCCGATAAAACGAAATACTTTTAACGAGACTAAAACCAGATATAGAAAGACTATGAAAACTATAAGGATAAGGTTGACTGGCTGGTAAGCTTGAGCTGTCGAAGGCAAAAAACTGAACCTTTACCCAAGCATACACACAAAGGGATGGCAAATGCTATGAACACCAAGGCAACAATTATCTTATGAATACTAATTAAAGAACATGATAGTCAATCAAGGGCGGAAATAACTGTAGCCCTAGAAGAAGGTCGGTGAGGCAAAGGTAACCAAGTAGACATCAAGCGCGGGTTTCGATCCTAAGTTTGATTTTGAGAATGCTTTACGTATAAACGCTGATGATAACTATACATAGAAAGACAGAACGTACCACTTCCGTCTCGACGAAATTGGCTACATATCCATTATCGTCCACACCACGGACATTGAATCTGGTTCCTGGACGGAGGTTTGAAAGGCGCGATATTACACTAATTTGACCTCGTTGCGTTCCCATGAAGGTTGAGACACCAAAACTCCCACAAATTATGGGAAAGATCCACTTGACAGGAGAAACACGTTGTTGCAAGAAGGGGGTCATCAGACCACGGTTCCACAAGAAACGGTGATCGTAGGTATCCTCTGAGATCCTATTCACCTTCTTCGAAAATTGATACCGACTCTGGACACTCCTGGTTAAGTCATATGGTTGGCCTGTGAAATGGTCTCGTGCAAAGTAAAAAGCCCCAGACGACAGTAACTTCCTCACCTACAAGGAACAAACAATCTTTATTAAAAAATCACCAACCACTAATCAAAAGCAATCCAACTACATACCTCGTTGTTTGATTCATCGATGATGTCTTGTTTATTGAGACACAGAAATTGAACATTGGTAATACGAAACACTTCATAGCTGGGTAGCGTACCGGCCAAACAGCATTCATTAACGTAAACGAGGTAGGATGGATTCGTTTCCAGCGACGGATGTATATTAGGAGATTTATAAATGCCGAGACAGCAGAAAACATCGTCCAATTTGGCAAACTGGTCTTTTATTAACGAATAGTCATGAGGTGCCAACTCAGATATAGTACCAGATTCAAAATGCAACACACTGGAGTTCTCGCGGTTTTCCAAAACGAGACTGAATGGACGCTGATACCCACTGATGGGTTGTTTTAGGTATGAAAGACGCCAGCCTCTGAGATTTACCATCTCCAAATCGGCCCAGAAGAGTGACCTTAAGGACACAGAGTTCAGATTGGGGTCTAAGGACATATGTCGAAGTTATAATAGTGAAATAAAATTATTGTAAATAATATATTGTATAAAAGCCAAGAAAAATAATGGCATATAAATACGTTTTAAACTGATTAAGAGCAAAAGGATAAATTTTCTTCAAAAACTTTAATCAAAGTACAAAAGCAAATAGATAAATAAACCGCATATTTCTGAAGTTATATAGAAAGGTTTTGATCGAGAAGCAGGTATTACTTTTGCTTTTAGCAATAAGCTAACGCTGGTGGATATATGAAAGTGCTGGGTTGCGTATGGGGCTTTTGAGCTTAAGGTAAGCATTCATTATAAATTGTTATTTTAATTGGTATTTCAGCATAAACATACTAACAGACATTAATTTATATATCTTCCATAACAGGCAGCTTATAAACTAATGATTATTTTCTGGATACTTCAAGATAATGCCCACTCTTACTAGTTCATTGTCAACGGCTCCTCTCAAAGACGTCTATCAAAAGGAACTCCTCCATATACTTGATTCTTACGATGGGCCTAAAGCTGTGTACTGGGAACGGGAGGCGATGGCTCCAGTTAACTTGATAGTCGGTCATTCGATACTCAAGGTATTTTTCAGATATCATATTAGTTGACGAAACTACTGACTGTGGTGTTGTAATTATATTTTGTTCTTAGAATCACGGTGTAAACTATTCTTTTATTATTGAGCCTTTGAAAACCTCTCCAACACCACCGGATTCTGCTTCGGTGTTCTATATTTTGCGCCCGGAGTTAAAACTACTAGACGTTATCGTCAAGTATTTGAAATCGTATGTCTTTTAAAGTTGGGATGAATTTGTCACCCTGCACAATTGTCTTGGTTTTTTGGAATTTGATCTAGTGAATTTGCTAAGTCACACAATGCAGGCAAAAACTACATTATCATTGGCATCCCGAAAGTCCCACTTGTATGTAAATCTTTTCTGAAAGAAACCGGAGTTTTTGATAAACTTTCTGGCGTCTACGACCTACCGCTGACATTACTGCCTCTCGACACTGACCTTCTCTCCATGGAAGATCCCAACAGTTTTGCCGTAAAATCTTGCCTCATATTTTAACCATCATCCCTAGGACTTCAGTTTGCGTGATAGCGAGACTAGCCTTTATAATCTCGCTAAGGGACTTATGAAGTTCCAGTCTATCTACGGCCTCTTTCCTCGAATCCGTTCTAAAGGACCAAAAGCAAAGGTACTATACTGAGATTTTTCTAGTTATTTGCAAATAACAGCGTGTCGTAGAAATGCTGGTCCAAATGCGTCAAGAAGCCATGGCAGACACTGAAGGACACGGGCCGCTCGAGGCGCATCCTCTGGTCTCCCTAGGTCAGACTGACCTGCTGGTCATTATCGATCGCAGTGTAGATGCACTTACTCCTTGTCTGAGTCAACTTATTTTCGAGGGACTCATTAATGAAGCCTGGCCTGTATCTTATGGTATGTTTACTTGTAAATATCTTCGAAAATATACTACTTTTAGGATTGTAGCTTAGATAAAACTGATTGTTTTTCCCTGTTTTTCTTTATCAGGAAGCATGAAGTTGCAGGCATCGGGAAGTGAACAAGCCTCCTCTCAGAAGCGAGTCGTTTTCAACTCTGCAGATGTGCTCTTCCCGGAGATTAGGGACCAAAATTTCGCCAATGTTGGCACCATCCTGAGCAAGAGGATCAAGGAACTGTCCAGCGTTATAGAGGTGGGTTTTGTGCCAGCGTTTACATCCTTCTTGTAGGAATCCAGGTCTGCCAAAAAACCCAGTGCACTTCGACAAGTTGTTAATCGACTGCCCGAGTTGCAACAGATGTATGCCTCGGCTGGTTTACGTAAGTTTCCTTCCTTTTTGTTCTGTAATCGTTGTTCCATGCGATGTCATTTTAGAACTACTGTAGACATATGAGCTTTTAAATGCCCTCTCACATTTTCTTAAGACCTGACGATTGCCGAGAAAGTGACAGAGTACGCCACGGATGACAACTTTATTGCCTCCTACCGGACGCAGCAGGATTTCCTGGTTGGAAACGAATCGGACAAAATCCATCCACACATCGAGCAGCGCATCCTGCAAATGGCCCCCCTGGAAGAGGTGAGATTGTCCTGATACCTGATTTATCTGCTGATTTAGGTCCTCCAGCTCATTTGCGTCCAATCCTTCTGCAGTGGTGGTCTCAAGCCCCGCACTTTGGAGTTCTACACAAGGGAGATCCTCCAGGTCGGTTTTAATATGTTAGTTTCCCAAATGCGTCAATGAAGAGCTCCTTTTTATGAGGTTGGAAGCACCTTTTACCTGGAACTTTGCAGTTGAAATGTTTCCCTTTATTCTATCTGTCGGACCATTGGGAAATTTTCATAGACTCGCTGAGTTGTAATATTGTTGGATCGCTCACACTCAGGCAATCAAACCCGGTGGCTGGAATTCATGTCAAATTCTCTCTGGTAGATGTACGGTTCGGAGCACATGATGACGCTGAATAATTTGCGCCTATTGGGCTTGATGGAGGAGTCGTCGCGTTTGGCGCTGGCTGCCCGACCCACAAACAGCTCTCTCGACACCCTCAATTTCGATCCCACGACCGCGGTGCGTCATACAATAGCATCGGTCTCTCTCGCCTACGCCGGTAGTCTGCGACGAAGTCTTCGTCTCCAGGTGAACACCGACTCAACGGGAGATGAGGATCGGGGAGTAGAGGCCGCTCTAAGTAAGATATTTGGAGGAACGGTACCGGTGAGCGTGCGACTGGTACAAGCCATGTCCATGGGCTGGCCGCACGTTAGATCTTTGATCTCTAACACGTCTCTAAGTGTCGGTAGAAGGTGAGGAATTCTGGCTGACCGACTACCTTCATGCGACCTCACTAACTTCCGCTTTATTTGTGCATTACAGGCTGCTCTCGCAAGCCTCGTCAGCGGGTGCTAGTAGTACCAGTAGCAGCTACGTCACAAATCTCATTCCAGCTGTTGAAGTGGACGAGGTTCAAGGTACTGGGGATGCTGACGACTCCTCACAGAGGAGGGGTGATGACGTCATAAAATCAATATCGGTGAATGCTCCCGGAGAGCGCACAAAGACTGTGGTCATTGCTTTTGTAGGTGGCATGACCCACTCGGAGCTAGCTGCCCTAAGAAAGGTTGCTAGTTACGACGGTTAGTGTGGTCGTAGTGGCCATCTATGCGTCTGACCTGAAAAAGATTTCGCATTTTTGTCTTTACAGGTCAGGTGGACTTCATGTTCGCAACGACGGGAATGCTAACTTGGAAGAGCTTTATCGGATCCCTTTCAGAACCCATTCCCGTTGCTGATTTGGACGAATAAAAAAACGAAGCACACTTCTTTCTCCGGATCAAAGATATCAATCAAGCTCTTCTATGTAAATGATTTCCTTTGACATAATACAAAACACTAGATCGTCTTGAAATATCAGCTTGCTTTGGGATTGCCCTACTTCACTGGGACCAGGCAATCGTTTCAGAGACCAGTCCAGAGCGGGCAGTAGGTTAGGCAACTAAGCCTATTTTAAAATACACAATCAGCAATCGTATTCGTGCGATTATCACAGATTAGCAAAGAACATAGACGAACACAGGTCTTCATGTACTCATTCTTTAAGCATGATAAATTAGTGTAATACCCACTCCAGGTCCAATATTCAACGAACTTTTCGCACTTACAAATTAATACCATAACATCGAAATCTTAGAAATCTCGCAAATGAAGTACACACTTAACGATCAGACCAACGGTACGACCTTAGTAACCTCGAACCCATCAACGAATTTAGACCCTGCTTCTGCAACTACGCGGACGCACTAAGACCACATATATATGGACAATTTTGTAATTGATGTGTCGGTACAACCCCAATCCTGAAGAGTTAAATGACTTCACCACCGCGTTAACAAAATAAGTACCGAAATTAATCCGCAAAAAAATGAATTCGAAAGTGAGAGCCACCCAGTTTGGTAAAGGCATCAAAAAACACTGCACAACCGTTGCAGCCCACCACACGATTTTCAAACACAAACCTCCACAGTCAGCTGAGAAAATTGGCGTAAAACAAGAAAACAGACCGGATTCAATGTATCCTTTATCTATCCAAAAATCGATTTACAATCTTCTACCGCGACGGCCGCCCTTCCTTCTGGTGCTGTCAGTGGGAATTGGCGTGACATCTTCCACACGACCGATTTTCATTCCCGAACGGGCAAGAGCTCGTAGAGCAGCCTGAGCAGCAGGGCTCGGCGTACGTCCCCTACAGTAGTGTTAGATTTGAAAAAAAAGCTTACTTGGTACCACCAGTAGCACGAATACGGACATGAAGAGCACCAATTCCGAGAGCCTTGCAGCGTTCAGCAACATCCTGAGCAGCCAGCATAGCAGCGTAGGGACTGGACTCGTCTCTGTCCGCACGAACCTTCATACCCCCAGTCACACGGACGATAGTCTCCGAGCATGTCGAGTCAGTGACATGTACAAATGTATCATTAAAAGATGCGTATATGTGACAAACGCCAAATACGATTTCGTCGGGGTTTAGGGCAGCCTTGAGGCTCAGTTGTTCCTCCACAGGCTGTTTGGCAGTCTTCCTACGAGCAGCCATACACAACACGACAGTGCCTGAAAAGCGCGCCTCCAAAACCTATTTGAATTAGGCGGTTTAGTGATTATGAACAATACAAACGGCTTCCCGATGTTATTAAAGTATTGAATTAAGTAACAAATCAGTAATTATTTATTTATAATTTTATATTTTATCTGGATAGTTACCGAAGGTAGTTTTAACACTTGCTGCTGTAATATAACAAATATATAAATCGCAATCTTCGCTGCACAAGATCAGTGTTACACTTTTTTATCTTTTCAGTAAATCGTGTTTGAATTTTTATTGCTTCTTATTGGGTTTCGACGTAGCTATGTATCATTACAGCTTCCTTTTCATTCATAATGGGCATTGTGGCGCTGATCGCACTTCATATGGCATTATCAGAGGAACCCAAGCTACAGCATTTCAGCACAAATTATCCGCAATCACAGAAATCAAAATTTTCAAAGCAACATCTATTGCACTTAAACAAGGATATAGCATTTACACATTATTATTACTGCATATATGATTAGAAGTGTCATCAACACCATTGCTACTGGGGTCAAAAGCAGGCGTGTTCAAGCATCCAGGAAAAAGGCAATAGCTTTGGAGTCGGAAAATACTAAGAGTGCGATGATTTGGTACCGAATCGGAGGAATGGGAGGCAGAAGCCAAGATCTAGTGTGTCGGTGTCTTGTAGATTATGTAAATACGGTGGCCTTTCTTGAAGCAGAAGGAGTTGGCAGCCTCGTAGGAGTAGAAGGCATGGTACTGGCCTTTTACCATGAAGACGTGCCACAGTCGACCGTACTTCTCGTCCAACTTTGATTTTAGCGACCGAACTATTTGCTTTTGGATAATTTAAGCATAATCTAGCGACATCGATGCTTTTTAACATTGTATTCAATTAAATAAAGCAACGATGACAAGTACAAGATATTAAATAAAATGATTGTTTGGTTGCCTACTATGCCGTTTAGAAGGAATAATGGCTTTAGCTTAATTCATTTCTCGGCTACATTGATGCCAACTTTCCCTTCCCTCGCGTTTACGCTTCGGAATTATTTGGTACATAACTGTTGTGCCTTTTGAGTTTATCGTTGATCGAATGAATTAAGTAATGCTAGTTACCCCGTCGTTAGCAGGATTAGACTCCTCAATCTGTTGAACGAGTGAGAAAATAACCTTCTGCTTGTCGGGTTCCATGTCTTCCGCGATTGGCATCACCTCTGGCTTCTTATCGGTTACCGTCGGTGTGTCAGGTTTACTGTCAAAGAAGAAATCGAATTTATCGTAAAATTAACTCCTATCTTGATGTTTGAGAGGACTATCTGTGTTAAAAATAGCTGAGTTCGATATTTTTAGCTAGACCTAGTCAAGTAAGATGCCACCGATTTCTAACTTATGACTACTCAATGAGAACAAATCAATCTAGTAAGTATTTGCATACGTTCAATGAACTGAGCCCTACCTTAAATATCCCAATTAACACACCGCAATCTAGAGGCCTTTCAGGTAGTCACCTTTTCTCTAAGGAAAGATTAAGCTGTAAAAAAGTCATTCCTTTTAACCCAAAACCTTGATAGCTTAATATTTTGGGGAATGCTTGCCCCGCCTTTACCAAGATTGTTTACAGAAGCCAATTTAGTTTACCAAAACGTCCACCTTGAAAAAAGGAGGATGAATCAAATATTAACTCCGAATCTCATTAAGGTAGCCCAAACGGACTTTGAAACAGGTCAGTGGCAATAAAATACCTCGCGGGCAGATTAAGAGCGAGGTTCGTCAGAATGGGTGATGTCAGAGCAACTGCTGTGTGCCCATGTGACGCCGACATCGACGATAGCAGTGTCCTTATTTCAGCATAAATTATGCTTTCGGAAAGACTTTGCAGTGTCTACGAGCCTGCGTGTACTTGCACATAAACGAGGAGCCATATTTTTGGATCAGGGAGATTTTTTATTCGGAGTATTTTCAGGGATCAGATGAGCTAATGCTTGGATGCTAATTCCATATACTGAATTTTTCGATAGAGGGAAGATATGACAGGGCCATCAGGATCATCACCCTTCTCCAGGGTGCGTTTGTCCCTACATTCTTCCCATATGCATAATGCAAATACCAGTCCTGATTGAGTAATAGGCAAGAAACAAGAACGAAGAGTAGGGGAGTGAGAAAGAGGGTAGCAGACCTCACAACTCCTTGCTTCTTCAAACAGCTCCAAAGAACCAATAGAAATAGGGGAAATTCTCTCCATATGCCATCAAGAGTCGATCACACATTTTATCAATAATAACTTCGGTTTTCAAATGGTTTTAAGATAGCAACAAATTGTAGTTCAGTGGTTAATAATTAGTGATATAGATATCAGTATGCATTTTAATTACCCATATCAGAATGCACTGCCAATGAACTCTGCTGCAAATTACTAGTATATATTTATGGGATAATTATATATCAGATTTATTCCCTATCCACTTAAAAGAAGCCGTAGCTCTCCTTCGTTGGCGTTTCACAATTGTGCGTCAGAGGACGTTGTATGTCCCCAATAGTTTACGCCAACTCCCACCTTATCTAACGATTACTTAACAGACTCCCTTTGGGAAAATCGTTTTCAAATTAGAGCGATTTCCTAAGAAATACACAGAGATTCTTTGAATTTGCCATAATTAAGAGGATTTGGTCAGTACTATTTGCCATGCCATATGATCAGTCGAAACGCTTCTTCAACCATAAAGACTCAAATTGAGCATTGATTAGCAGATATCCACTTGGTTTCCTTTGATGCTTTCTACTTTAAATCCGAAAAAACACTACCCCAATAGCTTTCCTTTGATCCTCACTTTAGTTATCAATGGGTAGGTCCATAGCCCCCTAAAAACTCACGAAAATACAGCAGTTGTTAGCATGGGAAAAACCAAGGTAAGTGGTTCTATACGAGTTACGCTTATGAAAAGCGTAAGAAATGGGTTTCGCGATGACTATCTCGTGTCAAAATTCTGCTAAATGACCATTTGCCATTTGGTCAACTGGTTAGTTAATCCAGACAGGACCTAGTAATATCCTTATTGGATCACCTTCAGCTATTTCAGTCATCCTGGAATATTGGGCTCGCGTCGATAAAATAATTCACTTCTTTTGATAAGATCACGATATTTCCCAAAGAAAATCAATCAACCATATAAATTTTGTTAACTTACACTTCCTGTATATCCATTCTGGTGAGGCCTAGAACATCGCAGAATTTCTTAAGGGGAATGAATCCAGTGTTCTCTGGATCGAAGAGCTTTTGCCATTGCTACAACACAGTTAAATATATTTTAACCAGCTTAACCAAAGCCTACATTCTAATTAAAGCCTACAGTTTTCATTTCTAAAGAGTGGTCACTCTACTTAATAAACTGCCCCATTTTAGCCTTGGTTTTTCTCCCAGGGTGGTAGATTCGCGGATGCACGCTCGAACTTCTAAACGAACACTTAGGAACTTTGCGGCTAATAAAGCATTTACAAATCACAATACAACTACATTTTTAAGTGGGGCTTCCACGGTTCACTTCGGTTGAGTGTATTTCTAAGTACTCTCTCTTTAAGATATGCCACAGTGAGTGTTCAAGGTTTTCTGGATTCCAAATATTTCCACTAATAAACTCTCAGTAAGGTCCTGATACTCACTAACTGGCTATTCTAGGAAAATAGTAAAATTGAATTACTAAAATGTTAAAGCTAGTAGTGGTTTCATTCGTAGTTAGTTAATCCCACTAGAAATAAAATCACGGAAGTGTTTGTACCGAGACCGATGACAGCATCAATGAAGTTAAGCAAGATTGTTGTCTCGTCTTTTAGTGGGCAGTTTAGAATAACTTACTGCGACACGACATAGAAGTGGACGAGGCAATTCATAATTTGACTGCGTAGCAAGTCCTAGCCCGACATCTAATTAGTCAAACTGCCAGCCATGTGTTTATCCCAACTCATTGAGAATGCGTAACCCCTACTGAGGTGAAAACTCGTCACTATATGTCCTCATGCAATCGTTAAGACACCGTAATCACTCTTCTATTTATATTTATAATTATAGAGGTGCAAAAAGGTCGAATACATGATAAAAGATATTAATTCATCAAAATCGGAATTACTGTGCTAAAATTTTTCAAATCACTAACAACAAATTGCTATCGACTGTGGTTTTAAGCAACCCTGCCGCTTTCAGTATATTCTATGAGTAAGCATCCCATGATGGCGAAGTGGATTTATAACAAGCCACCATCTAGGAGATTTCCATTGTCTCAAACTAATTGGCATCGAGTATTCTTTAATAAATTGGGGTGGTGTGAATGACTTACAAACAAGTAGACAAAGATCCGAGTTCTCGAACTAGTTTCAGTGAAGCTAAAATGGTCTACACGTGACCAGTGGGTCATACGAAATTTCAAACCCGAAATCCATGACTGTCCCGCAACGAGACTTAAGAGAGGTCTTTTTCGACAGCTAGTGCACACATAAAGCAAAAAATCTGGAGTTATTGTTCTTGTCACTGTATATGGCAAATCCGATTCCAAAATGCCCCAAAAACAGCACGACCTAAGTTAAAGCGGAGAAAAAAAAAACAACAACTGTATGTGTACTTTCTAAACCCTCGTGGGTAGATCCACGTGATCATTCAGAGTGCACGAATCGACTAGGGGAACTTAAACAGGGTTCTGATTCTACCATGCCGTGTTTGCTACACGTCGTTCGAATTGCATTAAGATAACCAACAATTTTGCTGTTGGGCTCTGTTGTTAGCAACGATGAAGATACCAAGGCCTCCTTCCTTTTCAAAACATTCAAAAGTACCTAATGCCTTATCTAACACTCCTTCATGGAGCTGTCAACCGAGCAACCACGCCCAGTGATATGTGCAGGAACAAATCTCTAGCGTAGACGAAGCCGGATTCAACGAGCAAGTCTGAATGATTTTAGCTGGTTGGGGAAAAATAATAACACACATTATCCAACTCCTAAGTAAGTAAACTCCTTGCGAGATCTAATCTCTTGATGAAAACCAATTAATGCAGTTCGCTTGTCCCAGGAGTTGGCGTTTTTGCGACCTGTCTTAGAAAATTTTTTTCCAATAAATGTCATCTCTGATATGAGATGAGAATTATAGCACACCATTAAGTCAAACGAGGCGTCAAGTGTCAAAATTGGGTGTTTCCTTTGAAAGTTGTTCAAATTGAAGTCTTGCAATCCTTTTTCACTAATAGATCCACTTGGCCATCAGCAGTGGTGTGCATGTAGCCAGTTGGCAGTTTGAATTTGATGAACTAGGACAAAATTGGCAAACAATTAGCCTTCTCTACACCCATGTCAAAAAGATTGCAATTGTTACATAACAGATCACCTGACACAACAAAAACTAACTTCCTTGTATTTTCGTGATCGCTCTGATTACCGACTTCATTGTCAAGGCTCCGGAGTTGGTTGTTGGCTATTTCTCAGTTAGTTCTTACCTTTATACTTTTTTTCCAAAATAAGATACCAGAAGCGTTTGTCTATGACCAATAAGTAGAGGGTAGGAAGTATGACAGTTCATACATGCTTCTGAAAGACTCCCGTTGCACAATGAGACGACTTAATCTCATCGAATGCACGCTCTTTCGAGCAAAATCCTCATGGCTAACTTATGAATTACGATCGCGAAAGTGGCAGGGTGACAGCTCTTTTCTCAATCGCCATGAAGTAATCAGGTGAATTTTTCAAAATAAATATTTAGTTTTACACCCACTGGATCACCATGCGCACAGCAAAGCGTCGTAATTCCCCATCAGTAGGCGTGGTTTCTTGAATCAGGACCTTTGATTCCAAAAAACACCAAATATTTTCGAACCCCATCAGTAATATCCAATTCTAACCTAGTAAAAAGAATTTTGTGAGGCTTCACAAACTCGTGAACATCCTAAATAAGGACAATAGAGCAATCAGGAAACAACGACTTCAAACGACTTCTCCGTGATTTATAGAACTTCAAAGCGAATTTGATGCATATAACAGACATGGGTATGCTTAATCCTGAAAATTACTATTGGTGGAATAAATTCGTGAAATAAAATAGTTGACGTGACATTTGGATGAATATTTTAAATAAGCACTTACGTGGATGAAATCTTCATTGAAATTGTTCTCTTGACGGTATTTTTCAAGGTCTTCAAACGTGATAACGCCTGAGAATGAGTAAGAAATGCCGGTTTTTTGAGTTGAATGTAAAATGAAGTTGCTGGCATTTGAATTCTTAAGAAGTCTGAATACTGCATAATTTGCCCTTCAAAACTGGAATGAATTTTGAAGGGAATAATGCACATAGTCAATGTCAAACCAGTTTTGATGCGATGAAGGATAGCAAATTTCGAAATGCGTATGAATTTTAACCTAAATCTTGTCGGAAACAACCATTAAAAAATCGGATGATTCACTAATATACCCGAGTGCACCCATTTCGGGTTTTTAGCTTGTCGCATAAGTGCAAGCAGTAGATACAGGAGTGTTACAGACACGCACGCCATCTCTACCAAAGCCTTAAGGGTATTCACTTGGTGGAGTCGGTTAACATAGAGAGTGAGTATGAGCGCTAAGCAAGACGTCCATTTGGTTGCCAAATGGCTAAAAACTCATCCTAATTGGGCCATTGGATGCACGACACACACGGCGTGGCTACCAGGACAAATCTCTACTCAGTATCCAAGGGATTGGCCCTGCTCCTCCTTTATACATCTCTCTTCAGCCTTGTATTTTCACACACTAGGGTCGCTGGGAAGACTCGTCAAAATTGCTTACTGTTTATTAGTGGGTGTGAAGCACTGGTATAAACATCTCCTCAATGCCAGTTAAATAATTTTAATGTAGAGGAGTGACGAAGTATGCATACATATCCAAGTATGCATGAATTTAGTTGAAAATCACTGAAGTACGCCCGTATTTGTTGCTAGTCAGGGCTCTCAAATACCGCAGCCTTTTTCAGAAGTATAAATAGCCACTTTAACTTCAATCTACAAGCCATGCAATGAGGGTGATATCTAGTAAAGATTTCTGGAAAAAATTGGAGTGAAAATTGCTTTTATATCAGGCCATTTAAAAGGAGCTATAGCAGTTTTGTCAACCGATTTGTTGATAATAACTGTAAGTAAAACAATTAACGAATACGGTTACAAGAGAACCCAAAACAAAACCAAATACTTAGCATAAGCAGCTACTTAGTGAAATAGTCTAGATTTCAATAATTTCAGTTCCAAGGATTTCCCGTTGAGTTTTGGAAAAGTTTAAGCGGTTAATGGAGGTTTAGAAATCATTTCTTGGGTTTAGTGAGCTGTTACAAATAATACTCATTGTCCCCCATCACCAAATTGCTACAATTCTTCCCTTTCGTATAATTTTACTAAAAGTCAGACTCGTTATCCTCACACTAGTGAAACTTAGACCTAGACTCCATTAACTACACTTTACACAGATTTGTGAAGACAATGCAATAGGACCCGAGGAAAGTGAATAGTTGAATCAGTTGTCACGATTTCCTACTTTAAGTACGGGAATCGAATGTGGAGTGAAAAGAAAGAATTCGTTGAATACATTAGAATACCTAAGAATTATATTCTTGGCTTAAGATTAGAGCTCAGTGCAGTTAGTAAGTGATTAGGTGTCGAAAGACGATACATGGGCTAATAATGTCTGTCGATCTCCATTAAATTTTCCAGTTGAATGAACTTATGTGATGAGCAATCGAATCAGTTTGCATTGACAAAATGCACGATTAGAAATGTGCTTTTTTGCATAAAAGTACTTATTTAAACTACATGAAATCTGCTATTGAGGGGACTTTTTCAATTAATGCAGCACTATCGTTTAACAGTTAAATTAAGCTGACGACAAATCAAACCTTAACATCCTTTCAATTTAAAGTTCACTGGACGTAATGTAAAATAGTCGGAAATATTTTGGACAGTACCTGTACTTTAACTGGCACTAGATGAACAGAATGATTAAATACGGAAGCTAGCTTTGCATTAATCGTTTTTAAATTGTAACTTCGAAATGGCCTTGGCAAATGAATCAAAGATAGTCAGTGGGTAACTGGCAGGCTGTGTCTTTGCTGAAGTTTTTGTACAAATCATAAAAATCCCGTTTAAATGAGATGGTCATTCAATGGTTACCCTTTGCTAATGCTTCAGGCACCTAAAGGATAAAGAATACTTCAGTATGCTTCTGACACCTCATGCTCAACCGTATAATAACTAGAAGTTACACATATGTTTAAATTAAGAATGTTTCATTCGTATAAAATATCAGAGAATCCCGTTAAACAAACTAATAAATTGTTCCCTCGCTTCCGAATACTAAATTTGCTGCATTTACAGGACAAAAAATAAAAACGTCCTATTCGGCTTTCGAAATTGTATCCTGTATCGTTTTTTGAGAGGTGTATTAAAATATAGTGTAGATGAGTAGAAAAAATTAAGTTTGGATTTTGTTTATGGAAGTCACAATGCCTCACGATTCCCATCACGCCAAAGTAAATCCCCAATAAATAGTGACTATAAAGTCTGATTGAAATTATGCCAATGTAAGTCCAGTGCTAGACTAAAACCTCACTTATGTGGATGCATTAATCATGCGTGTATGAGATTCATCATTTTCGCAAAGCTCACCTTTATGTTCCTTGTCAATAGTGAAGTAGACCTCTCTTAATTCCTCAGCCATTTGGCGAAAGCGAAAATGGTAAAAACCTGGAGGAACACGAGAAGCGGTTGCGTTCACGCTAAGACAACTTTATTACTGAGCCCGTTCAGCAAGTTTCGCAAGGCTAACGCGAGCGTTCATGCATGTGATATCTCGCAGTGCTCTGATTGGTCGCGCGTGGGCCAATCAGGGACGCGAGTTGTCGTGCATTTTTCTGTGTACAGGCTGGTATCCATTCCCCAGTTGTGTAATGTTGCCCATGTCCGGATTTGGCTAATTGCGAAATTACTGGCGTTCTTTCGATTGTTTACACAGTATTATCTTTTCTATCTGGCTATACTGTTGCTGATTTAGGCTCAAGAAAGATATCCCTCAGCATTCTAAATGTTGGTCCGTTATTAACAGTCATTCTATGCTTCCGAAGATAGTACAAACATTTATGTACAGGATATAGTAAGATAGGTTGGATTTTACTTTGATTTAAAAGTTGGGACTCATTAGCGGCGGTGCCTTGTGAGCAAAAAACGAAGGTATATGACCTGAAAACTTCTCAGTCTCTAACCTGGTGAGTTGTGGTTAAATTACCTTAGTGACGGTTCCAGATAGCTTTCTGCTGTTTAAGGTGAATGATGTAGGAAAGGTACTGGTTCATCTATTCTTAGCAGTTAAACACCTGAACATGGCTAAAAGTATACGCGTTTTGGTCAATCGCGTTCCCTAACCTTACTAACTAACTTTTGGTCTTGATAATCCTGAAAATAAATTCTATCGCTCTTTGGAAAGCATTTTTCCTGCAAACGTGTTTGGGCATCACTAAAGGCCTAAACCTCAGTACCTTGTGATTTCGCCTCTGCCACGCAGATCGACCAACCTAGATGAAAATAACTTTACTTGCAAGTTTCCAGAATGTACTCCTTCAAACGGAACCCTGATTTGAGTTAATTGCCAACAAAATGCAGAAACACTGGACACACATTCCGGTTAGTTGCGGAGGCACGCGTAATAGATAACCGTGACTTACGCTGTGGACACACACTGAGATGCACACCTACTCACTCCTAATCAAGTTGTATATGGGTCTGGTCAAACAAACCTGTGCTCCTCCAAATTTCTCTGTTGTTCATCTGGTTCTCTCGTGGTTAAGAGAAGATATTTATGAATAGGAGGAGTTCGGAGATCATTTGATTTTCAACTCCATTTGATTTGATGGAGATTTTTAGATAGGTTTTTCGATTACTTGGAGGATTAGAAATGGTTGGAATTTGGAGAAGAGTTGCTTTGTAAATTCCACTCAAGCCCTTCTTATAGAACGTTTTAAGATGATTGTAAAATATTGATCCAGATCGGCTTATCTAGTTTCCATCTTTGAGAAATGATGAAGGGATGTGTGAAGATAAAAAACCTCTGTTCCACACCGGGTGCAATTATTCCTCATTTCGCTGCACTAATTTGGTCGATACCCAAATCAATAAATGCTATGGCATTGTGTTTTATAATCACACACCCATGGCTGCTGGATATGCTCGTTTCCAAATGGGATTCGGACAAGCAACTTCCACAAAACAAAAATTGCAATGTGTAGCTCGGTGAATCTAACTGCTTGTTTTAAATCGTGTTCATTTATGATTTTTCATCAACGATTTTCTCAGGTGAAGGGGGCGGGAGTGAGAGGATTTAGCTGCTGCTTTTGAGAGAGGCAACATAAGCCCCCTCGTACTGTTCGATTCACCTCCAAATGCCATAGGCTAGTCTAACTTTCCCACGTTTCGCCGTGACGGCCGAACACAGCTTAACGATCCTTCAGCCAAGAAGCTCGCCTTTAGTATTTTTAAGAACTTACGTACTTGAGATCCACCGTTTGATTGGTGTATTGGCCCTACTTTCGAGAAAAAGCCTTACAAAATCAAGTTGTGAAGGGACAAAGAGTTTTTAAGACTCTGTGTACTATAAATCAAGTGACTACCTTTTTACTACGAGGTTTTGTCAAAAACATAATTTAGACATTCTAAAATTGCTTCAGATACCACCTGAAAATATCATCCATACATGCATGATAATCAAAGCAGTTTATCTTCTTTGAACGATTACCAGTGGCAATCTTTCACGACTAGAAAGGAAGTCCTGGTGTCGATACTAGGGATACTAGTTTAGGTTCTGCTATGAAGACCTCATCATCAACACGACTTTCATGCTAAACTTCATTGCGATTTTTAGTGGAAGTCGATTCCAGTTGAAAATCACAACTCTAATCGCTGCACTAGAAAAAATAAATAAATGTTCTCCTGAGGAATGCATAAATTGGATATTGTTAATTCCTCGGTTGATTGAAATACGATTTTCTTGTGCATGTTTGCTTCATTTTCTGCCAAATGATATTTATAACACCTCACAGTAATGATAAGTTTAAAATACCATTCTCTCCAATTTTAGAAATCAAATTTAATTAATTAATGTGTTTAATTACGTTTAAATCCTGCTTATCATCTTCTAGTAATACCATTTGATATAGCTAAAAACAATTCTTATTTTATTAGTTTTGAATGATGCATTATTATTACTTTCTTAATATACAATTGTCTAGACATATTGTGTACAAGTACACTCAGGAGGAAGAAAATACCACTAGGAGGTTAACTACCACTACACTCTAGAGCCAGAGTCCGATGTTTGGCATTAGTTACTGATTGAAATAGGTCTACATATTAGGGGATTGTGATGCGGTGTTGATCGATTCTCATCAAAAGATTGATTTTGAATCTAACCCTGTTAAAATGATAGCTCATAGAAATGGGAGTGATAATAGTAGTCGATCTAATTTCATTGCTACCGTCAATGTGGGATCGATAAAAAGGAAGGTTTATCTGTAAATACTCAGTGGCAGCAAGAGCTATTGGAGTAAGAGGTCCTGTATTTATAAAGTAAATAACTCAGAAAAGTTGAGTTATTTTCGACAAAAAAAGATTAAGCAGTACGAGGATTAGCAAATGTGATTAGTCATTGCCTGTTATGGAGGTTTGGGCATTCAAAAGCCCTCAGGAGAAGTATGGACTATGTTAGCTTTAAAGTAATTAGCCTCTTCAGTTTATTTACTGGTTTAGCCTTGACCCAGATTTTCATGTGACAGTTTTCGGAAACGATTAAAATGAACGTGCGTCCAATGTGATCCAGTGCTTTGGAGAGAACGTTCACCAAAAACACACAAAACGAATAAAGACGAGTGGTCGCGTAGCCTATTAAACTCATGTAACAGCTATAAAAGGGATAGATCTTTAGACATTAGGAATTAACGAACTTACAAAGCTTTACAAAAGTGAGCTAAAGGATTCTTGAGCTTACGGCAGCCTTATGATATTTTTAAAGAAGGTTTTTATTAGATTTCCAAGTAAATGCTACCTGATTGGCTCCGAAAATATATGCAGCAAGCCTAATTTGCCATATATAATAGGTACTTTCAAGGTATAAGACGAAAAGGAATGAGTTTGAAGAGGTGATTGAAAAGATGTTGTAAGGGAGCCAACTCGCATGATCGCTTTGAAATTCATGTTTGTCGTTAACTGTGAAATAGTAAACGCTAATAGATAGAAATGGAGCAAGGTCTCTAACAGCCGACGAGCACCACACTCTAAAAACCAAAAAACTCGTTTACGAACAGATATTGAATTTCTTGTAGCATACTGATAAAAGCCTAAGATATTTCAAGTAGCTGTGCTGCAACTGACCCAACATCTACATCAATATCGGAAAAAATGATAGTGAAAGGTGTTAACTTTAGAGATGTCAGGTTTCGAATTAAAGTAATTATGCCTCCAATCTTTACTGGAATTATTACAAAAGCTAATCCTTCTCGAACCACTGTCTGGTTTTGTGGATAACATGTCATTTTATCCAATAAATTTGACGAACAAAAGAAAAATTGGCGTTGGGTTAGTTATTGCATTATTTCTAACTTAGTAATAGGAAGTCGGTTTGTTTTCAAAGCAAGATTTCGTTGAATTTGAAATACCAAAACTGCGTGTTTAATTCTCTACCAATAAATAGTTTTTTAAACTGAGTAAATAGTAACCGATTAAACCAATCTGGATTACTAATTTCTCATGAATCATCAGCTAAAAATAAATAGGATTTACACTAGTTGAAAATTAACAAGACAAACTAAGATGGCAGCACGGTTTAAAGAGCATTAAAAGAAAAATTGTGTAATATTCTTGAGATCCGCATTTGTTTGTATCGTACAATTATCATTGCAAGGAATTCAATTGGTTGGATATTTGGGGTCTGCTTGGTGGCTAATATCTAGGTTTATAGAATTTTGCCCTTCTCTATGGATTCATTGACAGACGAGGAATTGGTTAACAAACTCAGAAGCTATGGCTATGAGCCGGGGCCTATAACTCCATCAACTCGCAAAGTTTACGAGAGAAAGCTCGAGAGGTTCATCAGCAACAAAAATTCTGATTCGAAACCAGAATTTAACACACGACTAAGCAAGCCACTATATGGTCACACTGTTAGAAACGAAGGTAAATTTAATTTTAAGTAGTTGCTTTATAATTCGTACGCTTGTTTACTTTCTTTATCACTATGTAGCGCTTATTTCTCGACTTCACAACGTAAGCGTAATCCGTTCATCTGTTAACCGCGGAGTTGCAGAAAACAGTACAGGCGCAAAGGAAATGCCTGAAATTCAAAATGAACCAATTAGGCTATCCCAGGAAGCTTCTTACTTGAACACTAGTCTCACACCCCAGCAGAATCCAGGCCACACACCGAATGCTTCCATCCGAACACCTTTGCGAACTGTTAATACGGACGTTCCATACAGTTCAGCTACTTTTCTGCAAGATGAACTTCGCATGAGGTCAAAAGGTTCGAACTTTAATTCAACGCCTGTACAACTTGGTAATCGTGATGGTGATTCTACTTCTCGTTATTCCCTTGGTGGTGGTAATGGAAATTCCTCGTGAGTTCATCCTCTTCTGTTAAACTTGGCTAACTAACTTTCATTTGTTCACTAGCGCATTGCTTTTAGGAGGTATGGTGATGCATCTTCGTTGGGCAATTCCAGGGTATCTCAGGATCGCTCATTTTGGTCTGGTTGGATATCAAACCGATCGGCGTCACGAACTGGTGTGCTCTCAGACGAGTCTACTGCAGATTTCAATAATGTGGTCGCTAGAGCTCCAGAATACGCTTCACAATCCAACATACAAGACAAACCCCTTAACACATCTATCTCACAAGTTTCTTGGGCGTCTTTTGGAAATCACGTGCCCAATATCATACTTTTCTGCGGCATAGTTCTGATTGCGGTCATTGCTTCCAGCTACTTCCTGCTCAAAGATAGACACAGCAATGTTGGTAAAATGGCTGGTATGTTGTTTGAAATTTCGATGCCGTCATCTTCCAAATTCGAGCTGAAATGTTTATACCCGTTTTCTAATTTTAGATCTACAAAAAGTTGTCTGTTTATCCGAGGAACACTGTAGTCACAGCTTGGATTCTGTTTGTTCACGAAGGGACTGCATCAATGGCCAGGATCTTCCGCAGGTCTTGCAAATTATTCATAGCCTGTTTGAAATCCTCAGTCGATTTGCTGGTAAGTTTGAGGAAATGGTTGTATTTATTTTAACAATGTCCTATGTTTATCTTGTCTTTTGTTTGTCCCAGGCGAACACGCCTGTGGAGAGTCGGTCGAGAGTCCTCGGATGGAAGTTGAAACTGCGAAGCGTCTCGTCAAGAGTCACTATGCTAGTCAGGCGCCCGGAGGCCTGTCTTCCTACCAGATCGACGCTCTATGGGACGATGTTTTACTTCTTGTCACGGAGGTTGGAACGAAACACCTCAAAATTGATGCTTTTGACGTTGAAGGAAGACATCCTTTGTAAGCCCACTTATCGTTAACATAAATTTGAATTGTTTTCAAACGGTTTTCTATGAAGGCACCAATAAGGTTTTTCAAATTTGTGGGATTGAACTGATTCGGGGAAGCTGAATTGATGAATCTAAATGCGAATATCAAGTCGGAAAAGTTTGACTAGAGGTTAGGTAGTCGTTTTAGTGCTTTTCTTATCGAATTCAGAAGCCGCCACGACGTGCAGGAGTTGGAGAGCCTTCGTCCCTACCTTCCAGGTGGCTGCCGTCTGCGTCTCCTCATCGGCAGCGTGATGAACTTCTTGCAGAACTTGCTCTGGCTCCTGCTGATTCTGGTCTGTGTGGGTTGCGTTTGCTTCGGCATCTACCGCGTTAAGCTCTCTCGCACCAACCGCGCCAAGCAGCGCAGCTCGCGCGTCCGACAAATTGTCCGTGAGGTGGTTGGTGAGTTTCGTGGCATTTGGTCTGATGAGGGCCATCATTCTATGCGTTATACCTCTCGGCCCCAAGTGGAATTGCAGAAGTCTCTGTTGCTCTGGCCAAAAAGACGTATGTGCGGTTTGCTATTTAGTTAAAGAAAACAATACTACAATTTAGTTCCTGGAGAGTAGTACACTGTCTTTCATTGGTGGTCTGGCTAATGTAAGTGGTAAGTCTCTGGGTTCTAGCATAAGTTTCCAATACGTCCTAATCTAAATACATGACTAATTTAGATTATGACGCTTTTACTTCTTGTTTTAGGCATATTGCAAGATCAGCTGCAACGCAGACACTCAAGTCCATCAGAACCGCCCTATGTTCCCGTGACGTGGATCAGAGAGAGGCTGAAACAGACCAATCCTGAGTAAGTTAGTATTTTTCACATTGTTTGTTTCCAGTTTTGGGAAAATGGAGTAGGCGGGGTGCATTACGTGGTTTACGCTTTTATTATACCAAGCACAGGGTCATCGGCTTCCATAGAGTTACAATTGGGCCAGCGTCACACTTTTTATTAATGGCTTAGATGTTATTTTTTGTAAATTGCCCTTTATTTTGTTTTTTTCGGAAACGAAACTTTACTGACTTGTGTGGAATTTCCAAATCGGTCATTAGCCTGTGTTAGAAAAGTTTCGGTGAAAATACTTGTCCCTGTAGAGGTATTGCTACTTTTTCTGCACCCGACTCTTGTGTGTTCTATAAATAAACCAGGCGTGTCTGCAGACAACATGGATACAGACTTTGAAGCCTAATCTAGCTCTGATTATTGTCTACACTGAGTTTAGTTGAGATTATAGTATCGGTGTCTTCTTAACTGCATCAGCAGGTAAAGACTGCCAGTTCGTTGTTGCCTAATATTTGTTTCACAACCTGCTTCTAGGGTTACCGGCAATTTAAGTTTCTTTACTTGGTAATATACTACGTGATGTCTATGATCGACTGCTGTTGTTTTCTATTGAGTTGTTTATCCGATCAACTACCACTCCTTATAGTGATTTATTCCAGCAATGGATCTCCACCAGTTTTGGAAAATCCATTTTACCACCTTATGGAAATGGTGGAAATGGAATCTAAAATCGCCAAAATTAACTATACGAGGAGCTAGGCTCTAGGGATTCAGACTAGGGCAATTACGACTGTTGTTGAGCCACTGACGTTGTTGTGCCGCCCTAACAACCTCCATTCTCTTCCAGTAGCGTGAAGGTTATGTGTAGAGTCTGTAGCACTTGGCTGATTTTGGTGTGAATTTAATGCATGCGAATTAGTTCGTGCGGTGGAGATCTGCTAAAGGTACTAAGTCGGCGAAGGAAGGGAGTCTCCGGGAGAAAGTGGGGGATTTGGTAGCTTGGTGAGTTTGTAATTGTGCCTCATCGCTTTGCTGCAGCTTGGAGGACCTGTGGACGGAGGTGGAGCAGCACGTGCACCTGGTAGAGGGCGGGATCGTGGTGCAAGAGTGGCGAGGCATCGGCGAAACCTGGCAGTGGCAAACGGGCTCCGGCTGGCAGGGCTCCGGTAAGCCGCCCACCTTCCCCCCCTCTTCCTCCTCCTCACCCTTCCTCCCCAACCGCTCCCTCACAGGCCCTGGTGGCAGTAGCATCAGCAGCAGCAGCAGCAGCCGAAGCGTCTTGGTCGGTTGTAGTCGCTCCACTAACGAGGACGATGACTGGTACTGGCGCTGGGGCCAAAGCCTCAACTATCCTCCTCCTCTCCCCAAAGCCTCCACCACCTGACGCGTTTTGCTCGGCCTTTCCGCGCACACGTCTTTTACTGCCTCTCCATGTCTCTCATCGCGCTCTCTGACCCACCACATGAACTCCAATGGAATGCCATGCGCATGCTCCTGTTTGCGCGCCTGCGTGTGTATCTCTAGCCCGACTTAACCCGATAAAACACTTAGATTCCTTTTCTTTGCTGTCACCCCGATCTAACCACCGAGAGTTCTGTTTTGCCGTCATGCGCTCCCAAATAAAGCCATAAACTCACCCATCCCCTTCACTGCTTTTATACACTCCTCTTCCGCCATAGGTTCGGATTAAGGTCGATTAGCTGACCAGAAGTAGTAAGGGTAGATCTAACGAAGCAGTTTAGTGTCGGTTGCAATGAGTCTAGGAAATTCAGATCCACAATGCCAATTATGTTGACTTCTAAACAGTTCGAACTTCTTCAACTTCATAGCAAACATCTTTCCCTGTTCTTTGGTTTCGACTATGCATGTCCATGTAACCGCGTAGTCGCGAGACTTTCCATTACCCCGTCTGAAGTATTCCCTTCCTTTTGCCTTTGACCCCTCTAGTTCTTTTGTCACACCTCTCAAAAAGCATTACAGAGTAGATTCAGAAACCGGTAGTGCGCAGTTTCAAGTTGGTCCGGGTCTAATGCGTTTCTCTTTTGCTTGTTCTCCATGCAGCACTCTCGAATGCGTCGCAGAACCTTCCCTTTTCCTCACCGCCGACTGAATGCCTCAAGATTCGCAACATGTTCACTGCGGAGTAAGTTTGGATGTTTGTCGGGGCTTAATATATTTTAAAGTAGAAGTAACTAACCTATTTGCCTCCAAAATACAGCTCTCTTGACCCGCTGACAGGTCGAAGGTTGAAACGCGAGATACTGAATCGTGTTGCAGGCGTTGGATCAGTTCTGCACATTGGTTTGGACACTCAGAACAACCAGGTAATGCATCGCTTTAGCATTTCTAAATACCCCACCTTAACACCGCTTTGACGCTCTTACATCCCAAATTACAGGGTCTAGTGTATCTCAAATGTGCTTCAAACATGGACGCTGGGAGGATTTTTGAAATAATCAATGCCAATTACTTCGACAGTTAGTGTTTCCATTTCTTACTTTCAGCTACTCTGGTCTTTATTAGCTCGAACCGCCAAATCCCTTGCTGTTTTTCAGGTCACCTCCTAACGGTTAAATTCCTCCATGCGTCAAAGTACTACCTCCGATTCCCGGACGCGAGGAATGCCCTGACTCCTATGAAAAGTACGGACTTCGTCTAGCAAGGATTGTTTCTTGGGAAATCGTCGAGTCGAGGGTTGCGCATTTAAGCCTGTCAATGTGTGTTCGCCATGCTCATTGTTTATACCCTTTCCCAACCTCGTGTCCCGCCAGTGGAATTTTTTACGAACCTCCCCATTACTACTGCAATTATTATGCTCACTGTCACAGCTGAGGGTGAGCTTTGGATTTTGGTGTTTCGTATAACCGGAAAAACTGCCCCCAACTCCCTTAGTACCACCCGCGTTTCTCTTTCTACTGTTTGCGTACGATGGAGTGCAACTACGTTGCTTCTATTGGAATATACATGAAACTGTTACTGCTGACATCGGTTTTAAATATACATTCTATGCGTTCACTCGTTCTTCATGAGAATTCGGTTGGGTACTTCTCACGCAGAATTCGCATATTCTTTTCCACCGCTTCTCGCCAAACTTCATCCGGGGACTGCAACTCGAGCTTGAAATTAAAATCGTTTTTTCTTCACCCAATTATTCGTAAGTAGGGAGAGAAATTGCCTTGAAACTCACGGCAGGGATGGGGACCGTTGTCTCACTGGGTTCCATTCTGGACCCTAAATCGGAGAGAGCTGTCTGCTTGGCAACATCGTCGATCCAGATGCCTTCCATGACTTGATTTGTGGCGTGGAAGATATATTTTCCCTTTCCATTCTTTTTGTCATCTATCCACCCGCCCTCGTATCGATTTTCGTTGGCTAGTAGGAAGTCCGGGTTTAGAAAGTAAATTACGCAATCGAAGAACTCCGTTGCCCCAGCGCTTGTCATGAAGCCACTCCCCTTCGTACATCGAACCGTCCTTGTAGTAGTAACGGCCCCAACCGCATCGCTTGTCTGCATGCCACTCTCCCTCATAGAACTCGTTACAGCTGTACCAATTTTCACCATAACCCTAAGGTATATGAATACATTGGACGTGGAATTACATGTCTCATGTTCTCCCTCCAGAAACCTGAGTACACCTTGGTGTGACTTCCGTCCATGCCAATTACTGCCAACACACCGGGGCCGCTTCTCTTACCATACTCCCATGAGCCTTCATATATAAGACGTTTTGACTTCCAAGTTTGAACACCATGACCTGAACGTTATAATATTCATAAATTCAAAATTTGCCATGTTTTAGGTTGTCTTTCCATTCACCACAATAATTGTCTCCGTTAACCGAAAATATGGTTTTTCGTTGACCGTTTAATCGTATATTAAACAGAGTTTCCTGCTTAGGAGACCCAAACGTAACACACTTCTTTTTGTTCATATTGGCTACGCCTTGGAAATGTCGAAAATAACTCAAGAAATTGCACAATTACAGCGAAGGTCACTGTTTTAAAATAGTAGGCTAGCTGAAACCAAGTTATTTAGCTGCATAAACGACTCTTTGAGAAGTTAATAATGCAATAACTATACAATAGTATAGATTAAAATGCAAGTGGATAATTTTATCTTTTACTTGACCATGCATGAATAACCCCACTAATAAAAAATGCTGCAGTTACCAGCTGAGTGAAGATACCCTTCCCTGCCTAGTACTAAATCTGACACCAAGACGGGGCACTTGCGCAAAAAGTATGTATTATTACTTTTCACTGTGCTTCTGCAGTTATTTGTTCCATAGAGCATATTCAATAGCACAGTAAACTTTAAGATCTAAATTCATTAATCCTTACACCCACGATTTAAATCACTACATTTGTCACTGTAGGATCCCCAATTTTTGGCAATTATTAAATATGAATTAGCGCTTGCATTTAAGCATCACTTCCTTACATAAAGCAGATCCACATTCTCCGAGTATGCTATAGAGGGCAACCATCAATGGTGTGTTAGAGGCACAAATTTTACCAACTGATGTTGTGTCCAAATAATTTTATTTAAATAACTTGAAACCCCTATTATCATGTTTGAATTATAAATCGCTATCTACTATTGGGCCTTAAAATGATAAAAAATTACTCACAACTGACCATAGCTGATTATCAAAACAACATGATGCTACTTGCACTGTCAGTTGCGATTTGAATTTGGTTTTGCTACCATTTATTATTATGCAGTAGAATCTGTAATACGCTCAAGCTCATTTTTATAATTCGTAAATTAACTGCATTCATGAACTAAAATACTTTTGTCATTTTAGATCAACTTAATTGTGCTATCTAACGGTTAAAACCAATAACATAACTTTTAATTTCCCCAAAAAACCTGTCATTCTTACCTAATTTCTAATCACTACTCACTTTTCTGCTAATCATAAAAACTTGTAATAATTTTTACATTATACTTAATTATCTTTATTAGTCCCGTTGCCACAATGTACTCAAAGAGATACACAAACCAACATTTTGAATTAATCTTAAGCCTATTTTAGTAGAACACTTTAATTAATATATTAAAACACACACATTTGTTACACTGAAGAGAGTTAAATGATTTCCCAGACTGAAGTCGCTCTCATGGGACGGGAATGTCAAACCTTAATCGAAAAGAAGGACTGGAAGGGAGTAGATCAGGGCAAAAATCGCGTCTAACCATCTTGATTGAGAGACATCAAGACTGATTTAGGGTGGATGATTTCAACCCTCTGAGGGACTGTAAAACTACACGAGACAATGTCGGTGGAAGGCAACTGGGATTGACTTAAAGGCAAGGGATTTCGTCAAGGAGAAATATACTCCCCAACACGTAGGCTAGGAATCAATGTTAGCTGCATCACGCATGGTTGCCAGACCCTGCATCCACAACGGATCGTGATCGTTTCAGGCACGATAGGTCACTTGCGTCTGAGGCGGTTCGTTTCCCCATGTGCCAGCATCTTTCTTGAGGGACGAAACAGCTCCGTTCTGCGGAATCTAGTCCATTTCGGCACATACTCTGGGGTATATAAGCACCACCATCTCTTAAGACGGTCAAATGCCTGGCCTTGAAGTTTGAGCCGACGGAGATGTTGGAGCCGAAACAGGCCACCGCCTCCGATATGACCGGTAGAGTTGAGGAATCGAGGGAGTAAGTTGAGTCCGTAAAAAACCCCGACGACGCAGCCATAGGCGAGGATACGGTGCTCCCTCGAGCGGAGATCGATTTGTAAGCTGCCACGGCATCTTCGCCTTCGTCGTCGACGAAGAACTCGGCACTGTTGCCCAAGGACGGCGCTTCCAGGCTAAATGTGTGAGGTATCACGAAGAGATCTCGTGTTTTTAGCTGCAGGGAGGAGGCGATTGACGACGATGCCTCAGATGTTGAGGGACGCGAAATCAGCAAGGATTTCGGGTTTGTCTGAAAAAGCATACGAAAGTAGACAGGGGAAATGAGGAGAGATACTAAAATACCTAATTGAATATGCTGTTTTTAAATAATTAAATCTATACTTGAATGGAATTTTGTTTATTAAGTTCGGTAAAAAAACACTCACTTGGTTAGTGGGCACAGCGTCTTCGTCCTTGGCGGGCTTTTTGGATAAATGTATTGACTCGCTGTTGAGAATGGGGCAACTGTGGGACCTCTTCTCAATGCTGGTCGGTTGTGACACGGGACTTGACCTGGGATCACCACTGGAGGATGAGGAGTTCCAGGAGAGCCCGAAAACGCTGAAGCTTCCACTTATGTGCTTATTTTGAGCGTGGGCACCTTCGTCACCTCCGTACTGAGCAAGCCACTTCTTTTTGGGATTGAAGGAAGGCCCGCTGCCCTCTTCTCGTATCGCTAGGATTATCGATCCATCGGAATTCGAATTCGTAGATGAGGAGGGACTGAAGGCTTGCTGGTGATGTGGGGGACTCAGATCCAGGGTGTGTTTGGATTTATCCTCGACGGAAACTGGAGTGGCCGCTGATGCTGCGTCTTCGGCTGCTTTTTTGGCTCGAAATGAGGCAAGGGACTTTTCGAAGTGTTTTTCTACCGCTAAGTCGGCAATGTTTTGCGCCTCGATGGAAGGAATTGCACTGGTGGAGTCGTAGCGACTGCCACAGCTGTCGAAACTGCTAGTTAGAGTCCACACCCGCTTTTTGGCCTCTGCACTCTCCGGAATCTCTCCCTCGCCCTACACATTTTACAGCATGAGGACACGACGTAAATAGCTGGGTGAAGTAACATTTATCCTGAGATCTTAATACCCGCATACCTGCCCCGGCTTGGGCTCGAATGTTCCATTCTTTAAACTGAAGGAATACAACTGTCAACAGTGGTACGTGCTTACATGAATTCGGGGAGTTGGTGTTAAAGATGAGAGTATGCACCTACACGCTTCTGGCCTCTTGGCTAAACAGCATACTAATCATTTCATTTTCATCTTTTATTAATTAAATTTGATTTATAGTGTGTTCTCCTCCTCAAATCAAAAGTGGTACTTGTGAATTCTAGCTCCTAACTTATGAGACAACTAAGGATACTGCTGCAGTTGCTTCTGCTGCCTCTGCCCTTGTTGCAGCACATACCTGTGCGAATTCCATTTGCCTTCTAACATCAACAGAAGTGATGACGCTATCCTCTGCCTCCTCCTCCTCCTGGCACCACGCGCTCGTGCTAGCTTGCTTGCTCGCTCTAGCAAGAACGCCTGCGTTGCTTAGACACGCCTAAGGCCGCATTCCATTTTGCGTGCTCTTTACCAGGCCACACTTACATCCACGATCTAAAATACCTGAGTCCTGCCTATTTTCAGGCCCGAGCTTCGGGTAGATGCTCAATCCGAATTCGGGAAAGTGTAATTCATGCCACTTTGGTTCCCGTGCCAACATGGTAATTATTATTTGGCAGGGATTGTAGTGAGACTTTAGGAGGAGATTTTCTCAACCATGGTGGGGTACTCATGTTATACCCTCCGGATGTGATTAGCAGTCGATGGGAAATCTTGCAACTACTCGTGAGAGCGGGAAGAGAGCAGGACATGGGCTCAACGGCTCACCACAGATTTGACGTGGAGGTTTCGCAGAGCCTTCGAAAAGTGGTCCTCCGCATCACCGAATTGATGGATCACCACGCGCGAGCGACGGCCGCGCTCGCTCGGTCTTGGATTGCGCACGAGACGGTGTGCCTGTGCTCTAAAATTAGAGACGTCACAGATAAATTCCCCATGGCTTTGCTCGCACATGACTCGGTTCATTCTAAGATATGCTAAGAGCATTCCGAAGTAAACCAATCACGAAATAGCCCAGAAATGTATTAATATCATTAATTATATCAACAATCGCATAATTAATGTAAGCGATAATACACCACCGCTGTGAATGTATACATGGATAAAAAATGAATTTCTGGGCTTTTTACAGACCATTATTGTTGATGTTTTACTATGGTTTACATTGCACAGAAAAACCTCATTACATGTTATAAGGTTATGTGAGTATTCCTATTTCTCTAGCAACCTTGAAGCTATATAACTTTCCAATTATCGAGTAGGTATCCAAAAATATCTACACAAGGTGACTTTCACAAATACAGAAAATTAAATTAAGCATTTGCATATAGACACATCTATGCTCACAGTATATTGAAACTAACAATGATGTTCAATAAAGTGAAAGAAAAGATTAAATAGTTTATCATGCAATATGAAAACCAAGCTTAATTTAACGCTGAAATAAAACAAGACCTCTCTTTAGCCCTAGATTACAAGCGCTTTAGTTTCACCAGCGCTTGGAGATTTATTCCCAAACTAAATGCAGTCCTATAGCACCATTTTTTTCAGAATACGATTTAAGACTGGCCGTTTAAAGTACCAGGTTTCCAGATTTCACGAAAAGCCTTTTATTTGCACTGTGCCCATCTGGTTGCAATTTTTTCGTTCTGAACTAGCCAAGACAAATCGATGGACGTGAGTATTGTTTCATAGCTTTTCCGTATTCGATATGCAAAGTATTCCTTCTTCAGTAAGTACTTTGCCTGCTTTTTGTACACGGGCTGTTGCCTGGGAGAGTTACGATTGGTCAGTCTTTCAGCTGTTCAGAATCACTCAGAGGCCCCCAATTGGTGGAGGACAACTAGCCTAAGCCAAAGACACTACACCTCTACACATCCACAGAGAATGCACCCAGCCAGCCTAGCTGGGCTGTCAATTTTCGTATCCAGTGATGCGATGACTATGTGTGTATGCGAGTTTAATCTTTTGGACAAAATAATTTCAAACCCACACCGAAATTCAAAAAGCTACAGTTAATAACTCCTGTTGCTTGTTGACGGAGGCGAATCTATACTATTGTAGAGGCAATTTTTTTCAAACATGCATCATACTAGGTGGACAAGTTACTCTAGCAACAGTTACGAACAAACAATGAACTAAAAGATGAAACTTGAACCCTTTGACGGTTCAGAAACTTCCCTCAGTGATATATTTCAAGGCCACAGAGAAGCTTGCTTATCAAAGCTTTCTTAATTTAAAATCAAAACAGAAATTCTACTGTTAAGTGGATAAAATGTTCTAAATTGTCTTTCCTCATCCACGTGCTTAGGTCATTTTTTCCATTTCTCAATCACAATGAATTTTAATCGCCGGTAAAGAAAAATGATGACCCATTCCTTAAAAGAATGTAATACCATAGAGATGGAGAAAAAAAATTACATGACAACTCGGGCTATCGATAAAGCTATGGTTGGCTGCTTAAAATGCACGGAAAAAACTGAAGCACACGAGGGGCAACAAGTCTTAGCATTTGCGCGACCTTTAGGGCAGAGGTAAATTCGAAATCCTGTTTTCGTATGTGTAGTTCCATTGACAGCAACAATGCATGGCGTAAGAGCAAAGAAAATGTGCATTTTGCTGAGCCCCCCTCTTTGAATTCCCCTTCAATTATCACGGATTTTCAATGTGTGAGCACTTTTAGTGTGCGTGAAAGATAAAAACAGCAAAAGGGGTTATTTTGGAAACAGCGGTAGTCTATACAGGGTCACATGCATAACATATTTTCTGCCAAGTAGACAAGCAGCACAAGTTGCTTGATAAGAACGGATCGAATGAGCTAGTGTTTTAGTCATTAGGAGCGCCATAATCTAATTAGCTCCAAACGATCACGAGAACTTAAAGACAGGTTTAATTTGCATTAAAGATCAACTTACAAAGGATCATTGTCACTGTTATGAGAGGGTTGATTAGAGAAGTCGTTGAGAAACCTGCCGGTGCCAGAGAAAAACTCTGTCCCCACAGCTGGGCGGTGGAGGGAGGTTACGGTCTCTCTGAGGTCGCCGTTGTTGGCGCTGCCGTTGGTTGTGGTAGAGGTGGTGGTGGTGCTAATGGCTGCTGCCGCCGTAGCCTTCATCGAAAAGGCCGTGGCCGCCGCCGCCGCCGCAGCGAGAAATGCGCTGGAAGGGATACCGCCCCAGGGGGATGACGGAAGGGGCTGGGAGGATTGATTGCTACTCTCCCTCATTTGGGGCCTAAGATCGAAACTAACGTTGACAGTGGTGCCGCCTATGCCGTTCTGGGTCTGGAGACTGCTCAGCAGCCTTGCGGCTAGCTCATGCGCCGTCGAGTAAGCCATCACACACAATCACACGAAACTCTGCATTCAAAAAGGCGCTAAGTGGCGGTCGAAATTTTCACTCAGCTAGAAGCAGCTGCTGCTACTGCACAGACACCGCAAACCAGGTTGCTACTGCTGCTATACCGTCGGGTGTCCATCGAGCCTTCTTATTGTAGGCAGCGATGCGCGCGTACACCCAGGGGCTGGGAAGCGAATCAGGACGGAGCTAGCATGGCGTGTGTCTGTGCGCACGCACTAGAGGCGTGCGGAAGTGCAACCGAGGCGTGCATCGCTTAGATTGGATGATGATAATGATGATGATGTTGATGATTGATCTCACTAACCACCAGTGACACAATACACACACTAGTCATTGGGAAGGGGATTAGCAGTGAATTGGAAGAGGCCGGGTTGTAAGTGCACACACGCGTTGTGGTGATCCGGGTCTTTCCATTCCCTGCTCTGTTACGTGGATTTGTAATTGCTAGCTAGATCTCCCGTTAAAGAGATAAGATAGTTTAATGCATAGGTAAAGCAATAATATACAACACACTAGTGCCTGTCATTTCGATAATAAGACTTATTTTATTTAGTAAATTTAATCATATGACTAGAAAGAGATTAAAACAGTATGATTAATCACTATTTTGTATTCGAATGTTTTTCAGCTTGCCCAATGAATTAACATCAAGTATGAACTGTTATTAAAATGACAATGTCAAGAGGCAGTATAGAAATTTTATTAAGCACGTTAACATTGCATCATTCTTGGACAAAGCAAATGATTGACGTGCGACAATGCGACATAGTGTAAAAGGATCAAGTCACTGATATTCTTAGACTGGTCAAATAAGTCATAAGCTGACACCCATTTAAAATTAGTTGATCCATTATCCCTGGAAAAGGTGGCGTATCTTGGTGCATAACAAGTGACTAGGGCAAACTCCTTTGTTCAGTATCATCAAACTTCACGTGGCTAAAATATCATCTTCAAAACTCGTCATTTTATACAAATTAGTCAGCTGAGCATACACCTTTTGAATACTTACGCCCATCTTAAACGATAGCTTGCCTCAGTGTTGGGCTCCTGAGCGAGATCTCGATTTCACACTGGATTTCTACCACCCCTACCTGAATTCGAGAAACTTGGCTTTTGAAGGTGACACTCCAACCTCAGAAAATACCTTCAATAATGAAAAAAATTATCTTCAACCTGTAGGGATTATTCTAAAGCTTAACTTAACATAGGTTAGTACGTCACAGTTTGGTATCAATAACTGTATTCACTCGAGGTTCTGAAATCTTCCCATGTTTGTCTGGTACACTATCTCAGCTGCAGTAGTGGGAATTAATCAGCAAGCTGACAGCAATACATTTATACGATAGTGGCGATTAATTACATCGTCATGACATTTAATGAGACGGTGCTATTAAGGCCCAATTGATGGCCGTCGCTTTTTCGAAGTATTAGTAGCATTGCAGCTGTTCATTTTAAAATCATTCTGATTGCGATGTTGTCCTTTAAGGGCGATTATGTGACACTTCTCCTACTTCCTAATTAGAATGAATCTTCGATCTGTATTCTAACATCGATTCAATTTTAATAATGTTTGCTAAACCCTCAAGCGGTCTTAAGCCGTCACATTTCCAACCAAGAACCTTGTTTGCTGTTTAGTGTTCTTAAGAAACCAGTGTGATAAATGGAAATGGAATTTTTCAAATATTAAAGAACTTGCTGTAAATGTTCTGGAACATGTGACGTAATTGATAGTTCGTATCGATCTCTAATCCCTTGATGATTCAGACTTATTTTCCACATTTGACTGTAGTGATCAGATGTCAGGTCATGAATGATGCCACTTAACACCCCTACAGACGGAGGTAAGGGCTTTGGAAAAGGTAAATGGCATTTTTAATTACTAGACGACTCAACTGAGTGAATAGAGCTATCTATTAAAACACCCCTCCCTCTCACAATCGCCAACATATCTTTAGGGATAAGCATGTGTAAGTTTATCGTACGATGGCATTCAGACTGAAGAAGAATGCCGTTTCATCATGCACTCGGCCTTGTTTGGCTAAAAGTGACCCCTCAACCCTATAGGGAGTAGGCATGCGGAATGGAATTCCACTTCAGGTCTGTGTTACGGGAAGAGGGGTGTAGTCTTCAGCCCTCACCGGAGTTCACCTGCTGACTCTGAGAATTTGTGTAAACATTATCATTAAAACGCAAGTATTCCACACGCCCCCAATCACAGGAGACTCATGCATGAACAAAAATCGATGTTGGAAGATGGTTGCAAAGTGTTACGGGTATGTCATAGTAGCAGTTGTTGAGAAACTCACTGGGTTGACTGATTCTTTTCAAGCAGTCAGATCATTCATGAGGTTTCAAGAAGAGAAGTTTGGTGGGTTAAAAGGTACTACAGATCATTGAAATTGACTTGGAAAAAATGGGGGTTTCACTAAATATTGTGAGAGGTGCAGTTTTGGTCGAATTATTTTCTAATAGTAGACGAAGCTGGATCCCTCATTGGGGCGCACACAGAAAGTTAGAACTTTGCTCTGAAATCCTCAGTCGATATATTGATAATTCCGAAAATACCTTTCTGTGACTACCCAAGCATGCTATTCCCTACCTCTTCCTGTATAGTGGTGGCGAACAGAATTTACTGCAGATCCCCATCAACCCTAGTGTGAATAAAGACACTACTGCAAAAGAGCGAAAATAATGCAGGAGAATTACGATCACTTTCCTGGCACCTGGATAGGGACGTGACGCGATGCGTACATTTCGTAAATGAGAGTTCCGAATTGCCTCTGTCCGATGGTATTGACGACAAAGAAGGTTCAGACAAATAAACAATAGGTGGGGAAAATTGAGAAAACAAACCTACACTCTAAAATGTGTGTTTACAAAGGACTGAAGAGCACAGTTCAGGGACAAAAAAGCGCAACCAGCTGTGTTTAACCTAGAAGCTTGAAGCTTCACACTGTAAGTCGATGAGCTGGGCATACTGCTACGTAACCATTATATAAAATCACTTAAAACCCATGCATTTTCTCAGTTTTCACCAAATTTAGGCATGTCATGCATCACCTTGTCGAACCAGCCCCTTACGAGCTTTCTTCGAATTCTGACTTTATATATATATATATATATATATATTAAGTCATCAACAGGACAAATGCCCATACTTTGTCAGAGAAGATAAGTCCTAAGGTTGCGACCACCAAGACTATAAAAGGCAAGCGGCTTCCTGAAGGAGTATTTTGGGGAATTGGGATGGAGAATGTTGGGCCTCTAAAACCGTAACTGATGACCACTTTAGCTAATCACCACATTAACTGATCTTTGGGGTTAACTTGTAGCAGATGGTCTGCATCCAACCAGCGAAAGCAGTAGAGTTCAAAGCTACTCATTATATAATGAATAAGAAAACTCCTGTCTTGTTTTATTTAGTGCCCCTTGTCGTTATTAAATTGATATTCTTTTGGCAAAGAAGTGTTTGGTGTAAGTCGAAGGATCTAAACGACCCATCGATCATATTATTTCCCTAAAAGAGCTTGGTATTGTTCCTAGACAGCCATATGAGCAGACTCCTTTCATCCACAGTTGCATGAGTAACATTCTTGAAACGAGTTCTGAATTGCTGTCTATACCAATTTCCGACACACAATAACCTGTTGAGAACGGCTCAACTATATACGCCGCCTAAGGGGATCTCTGTTGGAAACGAGGAGTTCCTACCTCCTATAGGTAACTCATAGCACATAATGCAAGCTAGCTATTAAGAATCTAGATAGCTTGATTAATACATGAATGCGTAACTAAAGTCATGGATTTAAGTGCATGAAGATATGCTTACCCCGTTAAAATTGCACTAACATCACTAATCTCTCCCAGCCTTGGCTCTAATTGGGAGTTGTATTGCATCCGAGAATTTGACGAAAGCCCTGTCAATTTATGGTAAGTTTTTGGGACTAAGGAATGTAAAACATCTAGCCTATAAACCTTATAATGCGAGCCGGGGATTTTTGGGAAAGTACTGGCAGCTGTCGAGAAGTACGGGAAGGAATTTATGTTGTGTTTTCCGGAGACCGTAATGTCTTCTAGGCCCCCTACCACTAGCTCCGATAAAACATACCGGTTATGGCCTATTTTCCCTTAAATGTTTTTCTAGATTCTCACGGGGTTTCTACATAGTTATTTGTTTGATAAGTAAAACGCCGACGATTGATAATCGGTAAAACCACTACCATCCCGAACCTTGAATAGGAATATTGGTTAATCGCAGGCCATTAATAACAGGCAGGCCAAAACCGAATTCAAAGTGTATCAAGACCAAATCTAACGAATCATCTGTCACCTCCGCGGCAAATGAGATTATTCCACTTATGATACTTGTTATTCTTGCAGTGTCTTTTCGGGGTGGATATCTATAGCAATGCTGTAATATGTAGGAGAAATAGCAGCAGAATATAACAAATTTTTTTACTAGATATCTAGACATCTGTTTCACTACAACTTCTGCTAGGAATGTACAACGAAATAACCTATGCAGTCTAAATGGAGAATTTTTAACAATAACTGTCAACAATAATCTATTTATAGTTATTTTTAATTTCAAGCTTAGGAGTCTACAAACCTATGTAATGAAGTTCAAATTTAATATCGTTTATGCGATGCAAATATCAATCAAACTTAAACTAATTTTCCATTCTTCTATAGAGTGTTTGTGACTTTACGAGTCTTTGGCACCACCCAGGTGTCATGGGAGTGGCCATCTTCAACGGGTAAATCTGGTCACCTGAGTTAAGAACTCCATTGTACACTATGCCCGTCCTCTTCAGTATCGTTTCTTTCTCAATTTTGGTTCTCTTTGAAAGAGATCAAAGTGGTTAAGGAATTAGACGAAGAAGACACTTAAGCGGATAACTGCTTCATGGGTGCATTTAGTGTCATTACGAGCGTTGCATAATCCGGTCTACCAAAAGGTACATTCAAAGACCCGATAGAAGCGAGGACTCAAGGGGGTCAGACGCATTTTCCAGAGTGAATTTTACAAAGATTGGAGCTGAGGGCAAAACATGGTAGATACTCTAGAGCTTCCTCATCTTTGCGAATGAGAACCACTTTACGAAATCCCCAATTTCCTCACTGCCCCCCATTTTCTGATGTCCCGTTTCCCTTGCAAAATCCCGCTTTCGCATTAGCGAGAGGAAAAGATACCCAAAATTTAAAGAATTTCGATGTCCGAACCGTCCGTTTTCCCATGTGTGTGTCAACACGGGTGATTCACGGTGTCAAAAGTAATGCCCAAAAAAACGCCCAACCACTCCTGCGTGAGTCATTCCAACCTCCGAGGAAATTGCTAAAAGTTTTCCGTAATTTATATAACTGGAATTCTCCTCTCTCTAGCGCTGTACGTGCTTGTGGGGACTTGTCGGTTAATAATAAGGCTGCTGCTTCCGCTACAGCCACCGTAGCTGCCGGCGATGAAAGGAGTTGTGTTGCCTCGACCGATTGTTGGGAAGTGTGTGACTGTCGCTGCAGCCTGTTTTGCGGTCTGCAAGAGCCTGTCTGTTCATGTCCTTAGACTAGACATAGTGGAGGTTCAGGGATTATTGACCCCAGGAGCGCTCTCTCTAAATTTGGATCGAGTGATAGAATCGCTAATGTTCACAGGAATGATAAGAGAATTAATGAGACTGTGCAGCAGTTTTATGAACTGGATTGTGAACGCTGTGTCTACACATATTCCTTTGCTTAGTAGCATTTTTCGCCGATCTTGATTCATATGTACGAGCACAAGCATCAAAAGTATTTTAGGTAATACACTTCAACTGAAATAAAGCTTGGCATTAACTTTACTTATGAGACATCTCAAGATTGTTGGTGTCTGAGTAGAGATGCACATTCAGTTGATCGCTTTTGACGAAATCGAGTGATCATATAATGTATAAATGATTTTGAAGCTTGTATAATGAAATCAATCCCCAATTTTCAAATAGTTTTATCGATTTTTTAGCCTATCGGTATTGTAATTTCGCCTATTGATGCGAAATGCCCATTGTTTGGCTAATTGTGCCCCGTACTAATTAATGCAAATTGGTCTCCCTAGACAGGATAGTAGGCGTCTCTGCCACTATGGCGTCATTTACGTCGCACCACGAAGGCCTGAAAACGCATATCCTATATTCCTTTACAACATCTCACTGCTGCTCCCTTTCTCAGTTTCATAAATTATGATGGCGTGTGTGGACATCTTCCCAACCCAATCTTATGTCGAGCAGTGTAGGATTTCAGAACTCAATGAGTGTGTCAGGCTTTAAGTAATAAAGGGTTCCGGACACCTAATTCATTTCCATTAGATTCTTTAACACCACATAGAAAAGAAAGCTCCTGCCTTCTAAAACTGCACCTAGATTGATACCTAGTTATCTTTTTTAGCATTGATTTATAATTCTGTGTGGTTACCACACATGCCAATTCAGTCGCTTGCATGTCTTAAGTATTGATTACCAGCAAGAAGCATGGCGTGGTAATCAGACTTCAAATTGACTTTAACACTAGCATAACTTTCTCGATCCCATTCCACCATTAAGTGACATTCTGATAGACTGAATAGTCAAGACCACTTCATTCCTCTTTACGAAGACAACAATGGGGACTCGGTACTTCATAAAATGAATCTACCAACCACGCTCTAGCACACACCAGAAAACGCGTCCACTGTTGTTGCTAAGCTACCAAGACTGTCTAGCCTTGTGTTTTGGTAGTCAGAGATGTCAGTACGGAACCCGAATAATTCTGCTTAGACAACTAAATAACTATGAGCCAAACCGAAACTCATTAATCGGTCACATCTTCAATAGTTGTGCAAAGACCTAGCATCGACGATTGTTAATTTGACGATAAGTGAAGGATACCATGTTTCTACCAGATCATTACCATTAGTAACTGTCACAAATGATTACTAAGATACCTTGAAAATTTCAAATTATTTTATTGGCTCTTATCGATAGCTTAATTCACGGCTTTTTGATCTTGCAGAGAAACACCTGAAAAATTGCTGAAGTAGAGTTTATGACTAGCGTTTGGACATCACTATTGCCATTTGAAGCTTTTAACCTCTAACAATTCGTTCTATTAATTACCTATTTAAAGTAAAGTAAAACATTCCAGAAATATCACTATATGACTGAATTTTGTGCAAATAAGTCTAGTAATATTGCACTTTTAAAACTATCCGATGGAACGATAGCCCCCGGAAAATTATTGGTTGAACTTGAATTCAAAATGGGGTTACATTCTCAGGTGTCTCTTGAGTTCCCTAGGCGACTACAAATGATTATTAATGGTATAAGTATAGGTTCTGTCCTTTATAAACTACCTTAGCGGTTGCAAATTCCTCAGTACCCACCGAAGAAATTAAGTGGAAATCCAATTGCATTTAATCCGGCACTTGATGAGAAGGCTCCACTAATTTCTTGTGTGGTTATGATATATCTTTCAATCTTCTTTTTTTCACCAATAAATATAATTGACTTAAAACCACAAAGATCACAAAAAGTATGAAATATTTTTGACAAAATTAACAGAATCAGAAAAGGTCTCTCTAAAAGCTGATCTGATTATCGAATTCAAATTCCGAAGACCAACTGCCCGTAATCTAACTAAAAATGCTACCTAAAAAAAGACGTCTATTTTTTTGCATATTTTCACAATGAAATGCCTCATGCAATTTGGCATTTTCCAGTGGCTAGATCTAATGACATGTTATTCCTTTATTTCTGATATATATATTTTTTCTCATATATGGTTATGACTAGCCACAATTACTTTATTTCATGTCTAATCTCGAAATCGATACAGTTATATACGCACTCGAAATGTTCATAAAGGCAGTTAAAACACTGTTGGTTACAGTGATACTTAACTTTGGATGATGAAATGAGAAGAACGGCATTTATCGAAAATGTATTTGGGATGAGGGAATTTGAGACTGTAGCCTACTCATGCTAGCTATTTTCTCACTCTCGCTAGAACAAAGACGGTGAGAGAAATACAACTTGCACACAATTTTAGATCTTGAATTGTCATTTATTAATTAAGGCATGATTGAGATATGGAAAAATAAGTGATTCTTGGCATTTGAGTTCCGCTGAGGATTGGACTCCTGATAGGCCATAGTAGAGCTGTGATTCAGGCTGACCTTATGCCGGTGATAATTAGTAGGATTGCGCAACAGGCAGCACGAAAATTTTGCTACGGCTGTTCAAAAGCACAGAGTCTGCTTAGGTCTCCTGCGCAAGGAGGAAGAGAGGAGGTTAATTCCACTTCCATATTCTTCAAATCACTCGCATTCCATACATGCACCTTTCAAGCAGCTTTTGCTGTGCGCGCTTAGTAACGGCACCCGTTCCCCTTCAGTTCGTTTTCAATTTCTCCACCTCGAAACAAAGGGCTGGGAGGCAGTGGCGAGGTATTTCAGTCTCTGGTATGTGCATTCTTCGAATGGTTTGAAGTAGTGCACGAATTCAAACAATGCAGGTTTAAAAATGCGTGTTTTGTTTCAACTGCTTGCAAAGCAACGCCTGGTGTATGAAGTTGTGGGTTTATTGGACCTTATATTTTTGTCTTGTATCGGATTAATGTAACAAGCTATTATCATCTCACAGGAAAACCTAAAAAAATCGGACTCGTGAGAGGTGAACGCAGCTTTGGAAGAATGATATTGGCAATATTGGTTAAAATCGAAGTTGCTATTGATACAGCTTGTTTGTACAAGAAATTTAGGGTAGGATTAACTGTCTGAGATTGACCCGACCGAATTGATTGATTGTTTTATCAAAGTTAGTGAGCTTTTAATGTATATATTGCAGGTTCATTCCATAAAAATGAGTGAAAATGTCCTCTCGATTAGTAATGTCAATCAAAGATGTTATATTGCATAAGGGTAAATAATTACATTTCAGTTCAATCAAGATTATGAAATTGAAGAGATATCCATGTCTACTGAGGTGAACTCCCCTCACCAAGATTGCCGAATAACTCGAAGGAAGGTTTTTTTACAAATAGGAAATGCCATTATTATGATGCTATTTTTGAAAATTGCCTGTCTATTGTGGGTTCTAGAACGTAATCTCTTTCCTTCAGTACTTTAAAACCCGTCCTTACTAGAGCTCTGTAAGAAGCATCACAAAATATCTAGTAACTCATATTTCCATCCTTATCTTCTGAGGAAAAACTTAAAATATGCTACATAGCATAAAAACTAGATAATTTATTCCAAGGAAGTCATTTGGTATAGCTCTGGATTTCGCTAATCACGTAATCAGAGTTTAAGATTTTAAATACACTTAAAAATGCTGGTCTTCACCAGCAATGGCATTTCAACAAAATCTAGGGATGGGAAGATGGGTGAAGAGAGACATATGTAGATTAAGTTATGTTTTTTTTCTGTAGAAGATCTTAGAAGTAGAATTAATCATTTGAAGAATCGAGCTTACGATGTCGAAACGGTCCGACCACAAAGACGCCTAACTTGTTAGCTGTAGGAGAAGGCATATCAGATAATTGCAACTAGGTAAAGCTTGAAAACGTATGATAGGACTAAGATAGACCCAAGTACTCAGCTTTATACAGGTAGCCAGAATAATGACCATTGTGATACCGCACATAGATGTGATTTTTATGTGTAAAAGAGCACGTGATAATTGCTTATCCAAAGTAGTGCAGTCATAACCGTTACCTGGAAAAAGGAAGAGGGTTTAAGTTGGACTTTGTCTATGTTAAACTCCTGTTGTGTCGCAATTGTGAATCCCCAATGAACAGCACAAAACTACTCTACCTTTGTAACCAATCTACACTGATTAGAAAAAACAACAACTCACTGTATCAATTTGGATCACGATTCAAATATATTCTTAGTTCTAGCACCTACCCAGAGAGAGAGTGGGAGGGGAATTCAATCTCTTGCAGAATTTATCAAAACACCACCCTCCAACGCCAAGTCTCTCCCACATTCCACACTCTTCCATTATGTGGTGGAGGTTGATGATATCCCCACCGCAAAGGTCATATTCGTCTGATTGTGGGTGATCACCTGTTGTAGCAGAGGTGGATAGCAAAACACTAGCACCCACCACCCCTTGAAATCACAATTCAGCAACTGCTGTGGCATTCAGAAGACCCGAGGTGGCAAATGCTAAGTGTCTACGCCCCCCTGCGTGCGGCGTGGTATTTCCAGGTCTGCTGTAGGTCTTATCCTAGCCTAATGTTGATGATATCTCCTTTGGCTATTCTCAAACAGCAACACTAATTCAGGCGCGATGTTGAACCTTGAAGTGAAGGAAACGGATTCATAAGGTCGTTTGGAGGTCGAAAAACGTAAGGATCTAACCTCGATGAACTCGTGAGTACTTAAGAAACATTACATGAGAAGACTCATCAATGAATTTTGAAAATGAGCTGCAATTCATTAAAATTTCCTATCAAGCAGTGAAGTTTAATATCAAATTACAGTTTATTTTACCTCGCATTGTGCTTTGTGTTAACTCAATTTATATTATCGAAAGCAAAGCAAATATTTGGTTGTATTATCAGTTACATCTCGACATTCGAGTTCGTCAATTTGAGACAAATCAAATGATTTGTAATTTAGATAATGTACATTGGAGAGAAAGCAGTCAGAAAATACCTAAATTAAATATTTAGATAAGAAAGTGATAATTTTGCATCAAATAGCTTTTTTATGATAGGAAGATATTTTAAATCCAAAAATCTCCATTGTCAACATATGCTCTCTTTTTGGCTGACTGTTATTCTGGGTGTGTAAGTCTACGCGTGTGTGATTGTCCGCTGTTCAGCCAACCTCAATCTGCCACCCATTTTTCATCTTGGTGGGTTCTCCGGTCACGGATCTGAGACCCAGCACCTTAAACGCGAAGTGGGTCTATTGTCAAGGTCGTGTCTAAGTCACCAAGGGTGTTTGCGATCTATATTAGATTTGTACTGAGCTACAATTGTTTTATTCAAGTGTTCATCACGTTTTAATCTGATTGGTATGGCAACTAAGCAAAACTGTAAGTCGAGATGGCTGAAGCAAATTAAGCTGCGTATTTTGGAGAAGAAACACAGATCCTGCTGTTATAACTACTCGTCCATTAATGTGTGGTCCATCGATCTTTTTGCTAAAGTTTAATCGTTATCGGTGAGTGTAATTTGGACAGAGTATGGATGACCAGCTGCATTTCAGTCTTCAATTCAGCCAAATCCGTTGTGGGGTGAAGAGATAGACACGCCTTCATGTAACCAAGCATTACTTACAGGTTATGTGATAATGGTGTTCAGCAACACTTCTCTGCCTTGGAAGTTTAGCCCATCTCCATCATCATGAAGTTTCGCTCAGACCATTGATTATAGGAGATTAGGGCCTCCGCTCAAAGGACCCTGAATACTGAAAAATCAAACCAGAGTATCAGTGTGATAATGGCGATCTAGAGTAAGATGTGGCTTGGGCTAGAAGAAAGCAACAGACTATTTGGGCATAAATGCAAGAGGATACCTTCGAAAATCCGCAGAAAAGTGCTGGAGGGGCTTAAATTGAATTAGGATGCCAACGTGGAAATTCTGTTTAGTGTATTTAATGCCTGGATAAAGGGTGTAATTTTTAATAAACTACGTCTAATAGGAAAGTCAAAATTTTTTGTAAGGTAAGTTTTTGCTGCACCAGTCCCCCATGTTTGGTCTTCACCAAGCCCCTTAGATCTTAACCCGCCGATGTAGGATCAGGATCTGTCGCGAAAGACAATAATCACATTGCTGCCAATACCAATAAAGCCCCAAGTTAATCGACCACCGAATCAAATCCCTTTTGAAGAGATCCTCCACCAGCCAAAGTGTAGAATCTCACGCTTCTTTCAGCTCCATGCTTAAATTACCTCACTTCTGCCAAATTTCATACCTATTAAATAAGTTTTCACTTTCCTGATGAGACTGCCAAATTCGTAAGGGCCTCCTTGTTTAAGAGAAATTGAAAAAATGGGAAATCCTTTAGATTTCATCGGAGGATTATTTCTGGCATTCAGAGAACTCAAGGTTGTCCTCTTTTACCGCTTCTCTGATGGCGATCCCTACCAAATCACTCAATTATCAATTCGCCTACAAACAAATGTCCCCGGCATAAAAAGAAAAAAGGTATTTTTCCCACCTCATAAAGCCATCTATATCCACCCCGCTGGTGGTCTGAGAGGGAGATATCACCGCTGGGCAACAACACCCATGTGTGTTTCGCTGACCTTTCGCGCAGAATGGGCTGTTTTGCTGCCACTGGTGGTGTATTCGCGTTATGCTCCCCACCGTGGGATACGCACTTACCCAGCCCACTTCATTCTGGGTGGGCATGAGCCGCTAGCTGCCCTCTGTGGAATTCGCCCACTGGCTGCCATGCGGCATACTAGAGACCTTTTGCGGTTGGTATGCCTACCTGCCTACACGCCTGCCTGCGAGATATGTATATATACCAGAATACCACACGCAAACACGGAAGAGAAGTTTTGAAATGCCACCGTGTTTTCGTGCCAATCAATTAAAAGATGCACGCATGCATGGAATGCGGATACAGGAATCCACTAATTCCCCACACCCGTCACCACCACTACCACCACCATCGGCCGGAATTAGGCAGGTGAAAAGGGGGGTGTTTTAGCTAGGTGAAATATCTCCTTCTTTTCAACCGCCCCCCCTCCACCCAGCCCGCCAGCCTCGTAACAACTGAGGCATGCGGAACTGGAATCCATCCCCTCCAGTTCTTCCACACTGAATAAGGCATAAATCCGAGGTAGGGAAAAACAACTTCACATTGAATGCGAGCTTTACAGCACATCAAAATTTAAAAATATCGAAAAATGTGTGCAATTAATTACAATCTATCGTCTTAGTTTGCTAGCTGACTCTGATAAACCAAGAAGAACTTGACCAGGCGATAAAGTCTATTAACAAAACAAGGTTTGTGCGGTTCCAAACACACGATAAATGTTTGGCTGGCAGAATGAACTCAGCTAAGTCATCAGAAAAGATGGATAGATCGAATAGGTTTTGTCAAGGAAATGCGAACATTATGAGACTCCATTAAAGGAATGTGTTCAGTCGATGAAATTTGAGTCTCCTCTCTGTGTAGTTCCAAAAAATTCCAATTAATTTTCATGATGTTGTTTTGTAGTGGTCAATGAAGGATTTTACAACTTCTGCCCCTTCCTTATAGACAGGGATATAAAAAAGATGTAACTAGCAAAATCTTATTGGACTGTTTAATCGATTGCTTACTAATTGTCCATTATTCTCAAAAGTTGTCCTTTTAGAATCAGGGGCTACACATAACAACAGCCGAAGCCGAGAAGTGGACAGATTTGTTTTGGAGAACCCCGTGCCCTCGAGCCCCTGTCAGTATTCGTAGTGTGTCCAGCAGTATTCTGTATAACATCGACGAACTTTAATAGGGAAACTGATAGGATGGAAACATTCTCAAAACTTTCCAGTTCCCCTTTGGTTTATCGAGACTATTGATTTGCGTGGTGAAGTTATGAAACTATCGCCTGGACCTTTCGTAAGGATTTAACAAAACCTTGTATTCGACTTTATTAAATTGCATGTTCCGCTTGTACTAGGCGATATTTTAAGAGTCCGTTAACTGAATATCAAAACGTATATTCACCGTAAGTTAACAATGCTGAATAATAGCAATGGTCACAGGCAAGCAAGACTACATGCTTAAATTCTACTGCGTTTGCTGAAGGGAAATGTCCTTTTACTTGGTTTACAATGCTACATTTGAGAAGACTTCCAAACTATACTGCTTCATGTGGTACTTTTGAAGAACGTTATTGTTGCTAAGCTATGCTGATTTGTCACATGTTAGGACCTTTACTACCATTCCTTTTTTTTCCTTCAATCATTCATTGAATTTAACAACAAAGCTTCTGCTATCAATCGCAATCGACCAGCGGAAAGCTTACGTGTGATTTGCTTGACGTATTTCTCTTACACACATAAGTTAAATGAATGAAATCAAAAATTATCTCCCTGGAGAGCCTTAAATATTGAAATATCAGTCTGACCACTATGTTAAGAGGCTAATCCCCAAGTAATCTATTTGAAGTTCCAATGGAAACCTGATTACTTAAGCAAGGATCCACCGTAGAAGAGTGCGTTTGCTACTAAACAGGAATTAGATAGGGCAGCTGAAGTATGCCAAAAAAGGAGCTGCTAAGGCCTCAAAATGCATAAAGTCGTAGATAAAATCCCAACTGGATTAGAAAAGATAAAAAAGCTCAAAGTTCCATTAATAAAGTGCAAGTATATTTCATGAAAACCACAACCGAAATCAAGTTTGAAAAAAAGGCTGAATCAATGGGGAGAATTGTGTTCACTCTCTAAACCACGATATTGACGAGCAATGTTATTAATGGTATACAGGGACCTTTAAGGGCATTTCATTGTAATTTACATCATAGAAACACTAGAGATTGAGAAACATTGGCTGCGTTGATGAGATGGTTTAACGTAAAAATGTACAGTCCAAGAAGCTGATACTCGGCATAAATACCAGCAATAGAGCTGCTCTCTCTTAAAGTTCATCCGTTACTTTTGTGAAACGTTTTCTCTCATTAATTTGGTTGCGTTTTCGAGATGTAGATCAGAAAACACAAAGCAGTAGTAACTAGCAAAAGATTGAGTAATGTAAGGGTTGGAAACCTTAATCAGAACTCTTCATGCAAAATTTGGTGGAGCGATTTTGCATCAGAGTTAGCAAGAGGTAATGCAACGAACCACTTAAAGACTAAGTAAAGTATTATAAAAGGCAAGCTTTGATCGGAACTCTGTCAAAATCATAATGAAATTAATTATCTGCAATGAGTTAAACCTTTAATAAAAAGACTATTGAAAGCCAATGGCAGAAGGTGTAAATAAGTGTTTTTAAAAAACTTTCACAGTTTCCTTTTAAAAAGCTTAAGTTACTGTGCATAATTAAGTGCAAAAAAACTCAATAATTTTTGCTATTACTTGGAAAGCATAAATGTGGCAATGCAGATAAGTGCCGCCCATTTGCATGTGTAGGGCTATCGGGGTTCGTGTTTGGGTGGGTTACTCATATAGTATATGAAATGTAACTAAAAATTGGCCTATTATTTGTGTATATTTGCTCATCCTATGTATTTTATAGTACTCTATCGGACATGGTGATAAAGCATAGTATAGATGCCTCTGTATAGTGCATTAATAGGTTTTTAATTTATTTCTCTGATTTTCTTAATGCTGTAGGAGCGTAGGCTTTGGTGTTCTCATGTTCTAGTAGTTTTTTAGTATTTTGCCTAGTTTTAATCGGCTGTCACTAGTTACGAATACATCTCCACCAAGTTTTAGTATTTTTTTCCAATAAAACTTTTCATCTGCTCAATTTTGCTCAAATTAACATTCTAACTCAATTATTTTATACATTTCAGTGTTGTTGAGCGACCACAATGAGCGAAGACTTTGTGAGGTCGAGTCGCTCCTTTTCAAGCATGAATTACGACCTCTCCGGTGAAGATGAGGACGAAGATCAGCACCAAGATCGCCATCGCATCCATCGGAGAGAGGAGAACCAGGTAGACAGCAATTACGACGAGGACGAGGGCGGGGATGAACCAGACGGCGCTGATGACGACGACGATGACAATGATGACGACTTCGAGGCCTCTGATGACGACGATGACAGCGACGAGGACTGGAGCGAGCACATGGGCAGTTCTAGAGTGAGTACATTTATATTCCTCTGTTTATGCTCTATTTATTTAAACATCTTCCACTGTAACCTTGAATGGTTTCATTGCGTCAACGGGAATAAAATCAATCACACTAACTGAATTCAAGGCATCTTCGCCTAATGTGTGCGGTAGCTGAAGATATTTTACGTACTTGTCTCGGGGTCTTGCTGAAGCTGGATTTTATACTTGGATGAGGGGAAATAAAGGTTTTAAATTATCCCGTGGCCAAGATTATTTGTTATTGGGGTGTCGGCCATTTCCTAAATGTAGGTTCTTGAGACTTTCATTACTTGATTCATGATTACAAGTAGCAATTTTTGGATCTGAATGTTCAACTCTATTCGGGATTGAATTTTGCGTTTTATCATGGCTAATTTATCCGTATTTGTTCTTTGTCAGCTGAATTGACGAATTACCGTAGTTTGAATCAGCTGCCTTGTCTCAAATTTTTCACATCATTCTAACTGGACAAAATGTGATTAAACCGTAGTGTCTTATCTATCACTTTTTAGAGGGCAGAGTGGTAGAGCGGTGATGCCTTGTGCATTTAAGATTGCAATTCAGTATGCCCAATCGGTGTATCTCCTGTCCGCGAGCGACCATTATATTCCTTGTCTAAATTTTCTAACTTACATACTCTAGGTATGTAGAAACACTTTCGAGAGGTGCAAATAAATATATAATTTTTTGGTGTTACTATCGGGAAAACGTTGGCTTTTTCTAATTGCGGGGGTTGCAAATAATCCGGCTTCTTTCGGCCACTAGTATCTGCCTTGTAGATTTACAGAGCCAACAGTAGCCTTTTATGAATCGTCTGTTGTCTACTGAAAGGGAGGTCGCGCTCTAGAGTGCGAGGATGAAGATTTAAAAGTTCTTTATTCTGGTAGCATAGCCACTTGTGGCTATTTCAGTGCGCCTATGGCTTGTAAAGGAGAACCTTTACGTTACTACTCTTCACTTAATCCACAGCGACGAAAACATCCTGATTCCGCCACCTGAAGTAGTACTGTCTTTGTCATCTCCATACCAATATGTTGGTATTTTTCGTTTACGTGAGTTTTGTGATATTGTTTCTGGAATTGGGAAAAAATACTTAGGGCTTACGGATTAACTACGCAATTCGCACAGGTATCCTTGAAGGAACCGATCACGCTTTTTAATGCATCGCGTAACATAACTGGACTGTAGAATTATTAATGTCTAAACTTAGCTCAGCATTGGATGCAAAAAATTACTGCTTGATTAATGGCAAAGTCATGGCTATCCAATGAGGCCTATGAAACTGCCTAGCCAGTAGGGCAGTCAGAATCTATGCTGAGTGGCGCATAAATAATTCTTGGTGAGAGTCGTATGCGAACCAAATCATCGTAATAAGTCCAAATACAGGGAGTGAAGATGCGGGTGCGATACTTCTACAACTGAGGATAGTTTCTCTGCGATCAATTAGGTTTTGTGTCGTTGAATACAGATGGAACGGCTCCATTTCCATATTTTCAGGTTCCGTTTCTCGCTAGCTTGCGTTACTTGGCCGACTTCTTAGATACCGTCAGTGTCTGGATCGTTAGCAAAATCGTTAGATCAATTAAAAATTCCCGTAGGATCCCCGTTGAATCGGACTTAAACATTAACATTTCATTTGTAACAATCTCTAAAATCTAATGTCAAATTTCATCGTGGTTTAAATTATCTTACGGACTTCCTATTGTGAAATTCTTGGACTGTGGTCTGATTTGGTCGTTCGCTTTCTTGCCATTTCGAATGAACCGTCGTCCGCTTTGGCATACCGAGGAACCAGTGTTGCATCATCAAACTTCAGTAACATAAGTCATAAAACCAGTAGCCTATCAAAGACCTTCCACAAAATTCATTTTAGCGTCCCCGCGACGAGAACAGGTCCCGCAACCCCGCCGCTGTGTCATCGAGGGGCGGTCTCTCTCGCAAAGCGTCCAGCTCTAGTCTAACCCTCTCCCAGCAACGTCGGCGCCAGCAAAAGACTGCCTCCTCTGCTGCAAGCAGCATCAAACCTCCTCCCACCTCTCGCAGGGGTCGCGGTGGTGGCCCGAAGGCCCGGATTCGAGCTCCCGCGCGACGACAGGGCAAGGCAGCTGCAGCGGTGGCCTCAACCAACCAGAAAGAAGCAGAGTTGTGTGAACTAGAGCTTGATGTCGACCCTCGTGCACTTCCTCAGTGTCTGGGGCCCGGCTGTACTCGTCCCGTAGCCCATTCAAGGACAAAATACTGCTCAAAGATCTGTGGACTCACGTTGGCCCTGAAGTGAGTTGCGCGTTGTGGTGATGCTTACTTATATTAGTAAGTAGCGTGCATTTTAATTGTGTAGACGGCTGGAGCGCTACCTTCCAGCATCAAGGGCGGCGTGGTACTCAGAGGGCGGACGCGGGCCTGTGGTGCAGTCCGCGGCGGATAAAAGAGATCGGGCGCGCCTACTGGACGTCCGCACTGAGCAGATGGCCATCCACAACCGCCTCATCGACCTCGCACGTCAACACCAGGTCCTCGACCAACAGATTGTCGCCGCTCGAAACTTCTGCAAACATGCTACAGAAGCAGAAATCGTACGTTTACTTTCTTGGCATTTTTTTCCTCATGTGGATTACCAAAGCCTTGGGTCGCTTGGAAGTACCCTTGCCTAAATTTACAAGAAATATGCAATGCCCGCACGTTTTTCGGTAGTGGCGACGCTAAGATCGTATGGTCTTTTTTCAAGTAGAAATGGGCTGTGATCAATTGACAGCGTTATCCATGCAACCCTTTTGATGAATTCACATAAAATATAAGCATTATACTCAGTGAATTTCTTAGTAGTATTGTTCAATGTAGGTTAAATCGGATTCTGGGAATTTTTATTGCTTAGTGGCATTTTATGCTTTCATGGTACGCGCACGTTATATCGCTGTTTGCAGCTACAATAGAGAATCATTCTCGGTGGTTTTTTACGTTGAAGGTGACTGATTGGCTTATCTGGGTGACGTTACTACTTTCGCAGTCAGGGTAGATGCGTCGAAAGAGCCATCGACCTTGAAGCACGTGGGTGGGTTTGGCTGACAGCTGTGGTTGTGCTCCTGCTGTTTGGTCAAATTAGGCATTTCCTAAGTCCTCTTCCCTATCTTTTCACACTCTGCTGGCTCTGATTTAACCAACACGTGGGAGTTGCACAAGGAATTGCTCTATTTTTATTCTTCGTTTATTTTATACTCATCTGGCGTTAATAGTTCGATTTTGAGGTTTGCATTTAGTTTAGTAACCTAAAATTGCGTAGGGTACTTGAGTAAGATTTTATCGGAAAAAAAACTACGGAAACGCCGTTAGTCTGATTGATGAAAGCAAATTTCCTTCTTCAGAATTGTGTTGGCTATTTTTTTATCTTGCAAAAAATTATCTTTAACATCCGATCCTGTCGTATACATGTGACTACAACAAAGATTTAGCTTCTACTAAAGCTATCAAACCCATGTCATGCCAGATCTAGCCGAAGTGGTGTTTTTCTGATGCAATTTCTTCCACTGTCTCTCACGGAAGCAAAATCCATAGTACACGTTAGAGAAAGATGGAGCCATGCAATTCTATTTTTGTCTTTTCGGGTTATTAACCCTCAATTTACAGCACAACACGCTGTTTCGGCACAAAATGGGTGCCCAGCTGTGAGGCAGTGTGGTGTCGCTGTATGCTCTCACGCAAGGCGGTGTCGTTGATGGAGTCATGCAGACCTTTTATTTGTGAGGTCGTCTAAGAGGGCTTGATGATGTTGCAAGGAAAGTCGGCATCCTAGAGCACGAGATTAGCGCATGACAATGTTTACGATGTTCAGGTAGTTTAGAGCCCTGCGATTGAATAGAAGTAGCCCGCACGCCATGGGCTGAGACACTCCTCTCGAGTGACTAGTGGCGTGTCAAGTCGTGTGATCCCCGCATTCTTCTAGTTCCGTCCATTAATTCTCTTGTGTTGAATTTAACACAATTAATGTCTCTCTGATCCCTAGATTACATAAACTTCTCCCCTACTATTGGCGATTCGCCATTTCGATGTTGATGTTTTGGAGGTGTAGCAAAAATCCAGGGGGAGAGCGAAGCTTTAGCTTAAATGCTTACACAACTTCACGTGCCATCTCTTTGTGAGCGTGGTCGTTTGGTTGGTAGTTGCACAATCCTGCCAAAGACCTGCAATTTCGTTCACTGTGGCTAGCATTAAAATTCATGCAGTTGATTTATCTTGAGGAGTTCTCATGAGGTGCTTCTTTTGGGTCTTATGTTAGTTAGAATTCCATCTATTTCCCTATCCACACAAAAAAATTCATAGTAGACGCCAAGAGCTAATGTGCAGGGTTCTGCGTAATTGATGCTATTTGTCTAACCACCTGTTTTCAGCATTTAAAATCTGTAGGCGCTAGGGCAAATGTTCCCATTGTTTAAAGGTGCCACGTTTGCTTCATTGAATTGAATGATAACCGAGAGTACTCAGGTTACTGATCGCCAAGTGATAGCACAGAACCAGGTCACCGCCCTTTGACCTCGGATGACAATACTCATCCAAGTGGTTGACTTGTATGTCTACGCCAACTTACATGGTAAGCTTCGTCTAGCATTGTGTGACAAATGAAAATCCATGCACTAAATTGAATCTGGAAGCTCTGTGATTCCCCATGGATCGCATGTAGACCATACCAGGTTGGTCGACTCAAGGTTACCCCTTAGCCCTACTACGATTTTCGGCTGCTGAAACATCCTTTCACACAATTTATAAACCCGGCGGCTCATCCGTTTTCCCATGAATCCGTTCTTGTGAAGTAGTGTTCTAAGTGTTGACAGGCACAGGATTAGAATGCGTCTGTCATGAATGCGCTTAGACTCGCCACTGGGACCCTCCACTCCCAGTATGTCGGTGGTGATTGCCCTTCCGGGTGGGCGATTTCTTGGGACAGAGCATTTGCACACCGCACTGGCCATGGGACAAACAGAGCACCTTCCTGCTCTTACCCAAGGTGTTGCTTTCTCAAAAACTTGTTTACATTGCTGGGGACCATGGCAAACATTTCAAAGAGATAAATACCTTTCATGTGTTTTGATTGTATTTCAACTACATGACTTGTCTTACTGAAGCGTGGTACTAAGTATGTTCTGGGTCCATGCTAATTGGCACTGAAACATGAGTGAATCGAAAACAACCACGCTCTAGAACCCAGGATGGGGATAGGCAAAAGAAGATTCCCGCGTGTTTCGATGGAAGAGGCGGTCCAGTTGGGGAATGCCTAGTTTGCAACCGTTAAGTCACCCTTTGCTTTGCTCCCTCCCTGTCACCAGGAGGCTTCGTTGGCGGCGGACACCGCGGGCATGGAGCTGGCCGAGCCGGTGCTCTGCGCCTGCTGTCCCTCCGAAGTCAACATCCGCCAGGCCCTTCGTCACATGGAGAAGTGCTTCCAGAAGGTTTGTTCTTTTCGTTTCAAACTGCAGCAGTTTTGGTGCGCAACACCTAGTAGAGGCCAAAGTCGGACAGACTTAGCTAGTAAAACAGTTGGATGAACGAGACTTGTAGCCAATTACATGGCTCTAGAGCAATGTGGTCTATGGATTATTGAGTGCCAGCAGTACGAGCTATTGGACTTGCCTTTTCAGTGTAACCTATGTTCCATTCATCATAGCTTGAACGAAGAAACAGGCTTGGAGACAAAGTAAGTTGCCCGTCATCATTTTTGACAGCTTCATTTCTCCTCTTGCTGTATCATAGTCACTAGTGACCACTCAGTGTCATCGTTAGCTGAGTATAAATCTTGTGAGATTGATGTTTTGATTTCAGTGTTTTAAGTTGATGGCCTGTCGATGACATCGAGATTCTGTTGTATGTGTAATGTGATATAGGATTTTTCTTTAAGTTGTATCGTCACATTTATTGAATCTAATGTTATTGCAAATGTGACCAGTTCCATCTTAAACTGTACCCTCCACCAGAAACTAAGCTGTAGTTGATGGTTGCGTTTTGCAATTTGAGACGCGTTTCGCATTTCCGAGACGCACTGTGACCCGAGGGGCCACTTCAAGTTCAGATCGGCAGGTGTCGCTTCTGCGTACCTCATTCAGGCGCCACTCGGTGTGCTTGCACTTCACTGCTTATCGGTTCATTATCCAACCAGCACAAACTGAGGGCATTTAACGACAGGGCAATTCGGTGAGAGTTAACGATGTATAAAATGAGCCGACTTGAACGGATATTTATTGACCTGCTAATTTTTATGAACTGAGACCTTGAGAAAGGCCGCAACTAGCGTGTGCCTCTCTTAACAGTAGCAAACTCCCTCTCCATTACACCTAGTTTCACTTTTTCCTATTTGAATCTGGTTGCATGTCAAACGTTTACTCTCGAACGATCTATCAGAGATTTTCGCCCTTACCATCATTTGTTACCCAAAATGGCGGTGTTTGTCTCCGTGACACTTCATATATTTACACTTTTTGAGAAAAAACAGTTGCTACAAGGAACACACTGACTGATATCTTAATTGATATTAATCGTGTCCCTTAACCTTTCAACTCGACTCACGTGGATTTTTCGTCTTATGTAAAGCAGAACTACCAAAGCTTTCCATCAGTTTCCTCTATTCACAGTCTTTTGCTGCCTGTAAGACTTCAGAATTGTGCGCTTATGTGTGGCATAGCAATGTGGACTGACGCGTTTGGGGTTCTTGAGATTTTATTGCGCCTTTTTAACCAAGTCTTTGGAAATAGAGACTCGATCGATAGTGATAAACTATTTGGAAGAGAGATCTTACCCCAGAGGCTAGCGTTGACCTGTGCTGATGGTTAGGTCATGTTGGAGCCTTTTCTACTAACTATTTTCTTTAAGGAATTTGATTGTTCTTATGCTGTGTCCTCGCTAAGCCTCGCGCTCTTAGTACGACGCAATCGATCAATGGTGTTCTGCGAAAGTATGCTGCTAGCTCACCCATGGACTAAGCCTTGTCTGTACTCAACTCTTGTCGCCAGGTCGCATTTTATTGATACTGTTAGTCGTGCTTATTCAGCCCTAATACGTTATTCAAAGCCTGATTTCGATATTCCATCGGTAGTACTACAAAACCCCTGGGCGTTTTCATAAACATACCTTCGGAATGTTCAAGGTTGCTGTTTCTTACTGCCTTGGAAGTCGAATCACAAGTTCACCTAATTTCCATTGAACTTTTGTGCTTCTTGAGACAGATCCAGTGACCATTGTCACACCACTTGGTTCGACGTTACGGAATCAGCTGTCTTCACTGGTCTCACGAGGTTATTTGATGGAATTAAGGCATTTGATCATCATGTGCATCTACTGGTTGATGGTTTTGTGATTGTGTCTAGAAAATTAATTGTCTTTTTTAAAGAAAATGACATCAGTCTAATTCAAAACTGAAGGTTAATTGTTTACTCAAGACCTTCTTGGGCCTCTCACTGCATTATTAAATTACTTCTTTTGTATTGTGTCAAGGCCTTCTTTTCGAAAGTCACAGTATTTCCTTTTGGGCATCATGCTCTTAGACGCTCCTGAGAACGCAAAAACTCTCCCATTAAAGTAGCTAGTGGATTTCATGAGCGCTTAGAGTCAAACAACCTTTAAACGCCGTCTTCTCTTGAGGACGACGCCTCTGTTTAATTAGTGGCTTTGATGCCTTTTTGAGCCCATCCTCACAATTTAGACTCACATGACTTGTTGGGTCAATTAGCGCGTCCGTGATAGCATCTAATCGTGGGCAGCAATTACGTCTATTTTTTGACGAACTCAGTAGTTTCGAAGTCATGTAAGAGCTGAGGGCGAGCGTATCGAAATTCTGCCTGAAATAGCGAAGGTGTGGGTCGAGGGGTCACAGTGGGAAATAATTGTTCCACCTTCCCACACTCACTGTTTCGAAGTTTCGCGCTACTTAATTGCGCACTTTGAAGTTGCTTTCACTGTGTCTAGATTTTCGCTGTTTTTAGGATATAGGGATTACTAAAGTGTAAGTGTGGTAGGTGGTGATTCTCGTGAATATCGGAAACTTAATTAGACGAATCGCGTGCAAATTCTCAATGTGACAGTTAAACAATCAACTTCAAGATTAATTTACTTCCCTACATTTCTTAAACACTCCAGCATTAAAAGTGGAATTGTGGCTTTAGACACGAGACTTAACGCTTCTTGACAAAGTAGGCATTGCTCTGGGTTTAGTGGCACTCTGGAAGGAGGGGTGAGGGTGAGATGTGACAAATGACTAAGCCCTCGAAAAGTGACCTAGTAGCTGTGCTTGGTGAACGGGGCGTCACGCCCTGAGGGGCGATCGATGAGCTGCCATTCGAGCTGTGCTGCCTGCGGGCTCCGAGGGTGCGAATTCTCCTCTGTCTGATCTATTGTGAGACCGAAGTGCAATAGTTTTCCATTTGTAGTTTACTCTTCACCCTATTGCTTCACAATTTTCTCTGGATTGATGGAGCGCCTGGTGGTTGCTTTCGCTTTAGGTCTGGTCTTTTGGTAATCGAGTAACGGATCCTTGACTTTCATATAGCGTATGATTGTAGCTATTCATTAAAAACGCGGTTGACTTAGTGATCGTAATGACTAGTAAAGTTTGAGTGTGTGGGCACCAGGCTCCAAAACCAATCAGTGCATTCGCTCCTACTTGCAGAATTCTAAAATTGTCAGTAAGAGTTTGACGACGTTCCCATGTTTTATGATCTTGACAGGTTTGAAATTAGAACCACAGTTTCAGAAGGGAAGCGCTGTTGCTCTGGACTGTAGTGCTAGTTTCTTAATGTCTTGTCGTAGTGATTGTTGCTCTACCCTGGGGTAGAAGTATGGTATTTCTGCAAACGACTTATACCTTAGAATGGGGATACAAAATTGCCTAGATGGTTGTGATGAAAAGCAGTGCTGCTATGTGAGAAGTCAAGAGGGTTGCATGGTGAGGGTGTTGTTGTTACGTGTAGATGGAGAGCTCGTCGGTGCTGTGCTCGAGCCAGCGCGAGGCGTCGCGCGGTGGCACGCCACTCTTCTGCGACTTCTACGACGCGCGAGCGGGCGCGTACTGCAAGCGGCTGCGTGCGGTGTGCGAGCACGTGAAAGAGGAGGCGGCGGCGCCCGACGCGCTCTGCGGCTTCCCCGTGGCCCCCGGGCTCTGCGCCGCGTCCTCGCGCCTCTGCGCTACGCCCCGCGCCCAGTGCTCCCTCCATTACCTCTGGGAGCGCAAGCACCGCGCCCACATCGACATCCGCCGCTACCGCGAGGTACCCACTGCCTCAACTGCTTTTGGCTACACAGGGGTCACCTCGAACGCTCTGGCGCTCATTGAACAACGTCTACCTTTTATTTTGGCACTACTTGCAGTTCCAGGCCATTTGAACAGCCTAGGGTTTCAAAATGCAGATGAGTTTACAGAGCGTTTACGATGAATTTGACAGTCTACTAAGGAAAGAGAAAGGAAGTTGGTGACGACTAAATTTGTTGGATTTAAAAAGTTTTCAGTAGACAAGGAAGTTTCACCTTTGCCATCAACGAATTGGACTCAAAGTAGCCGCTGCCTCAATCGGACTCCAGAGGAAGCTGGAGAAGGCTGATTTTACACAAAACTGCTCCGTCTATTATCTGGGTTATTGTGGTACTGCACAGTGTTGATTAGTGCCTATCTTAGCAACGCCCTAGTTTGCATAATAATCCATCGATGGTCGAAGATCTGGGTAGTTTGGAGGGGGCCAAACACTGGGATGGTGTTGTGCCGTTGGCGAACATTTGTGCTTCTGCAGCCATACTTATGGCTACCCAGCATTGGCTGCCCTCATTATCAGGGGCCTAGAAACGGTGGTTAGCAAATCCACGTAAGCATCTGAATTCAATGCGGCCTCTCAGATAACACTTTTCTGCAAATTTTCGAGAAAATCTGTTACTTTATGAAAGCAATCAGATTGTCTCAAGCTACCACAGTCCCTGGTTCATGCTACCCTGTAGTTTTAACAATGCTCCTTGCCACCGCTCATTGAGAAGCGACCATAACCTCCCTAATTCGATGGCCGGCCTGAATATTCAGCATGGTATAAGTTGTTCTCTTCCATGATGAATTAAATGGAGGTTCCAATCATCATTTCTCCATGTTGTCGCCACCTTTACGAATGACGGAGGGTCTCAACTTAAAAAGGGACTGTTGTAGTCTACGTGATCCTCTTTAAAGCATCTGGAAAATTTACTTCAAACACCCAGTAATGTGCACAAATGGAAGCGGAAATCGAGTGCAATATTCTTGGTGTCATTTTAGCACTTGAATCTATTCTAGAAGGAGGGACTCGTCTAGTGGCTCGGTTATTATTTTGAAATAGCACATTCAGTCGGCCTTTTCATTGTTTAGGTATTTGGAATTATAGTTTAGCACAGCATAGTGAATTGGCTCAGTGGCTCGTTAATTCTCTAGTCGTCCGTCCTGAAGTTTCTCTTACCACTTTGTAAGGCCCCCATTCTCTGATTCCTTTAGCTACAACGCCTGGAGGACTTGCTTCAAGAGGAGGCCCGTTTGCAAAGGTCCTTGCAAAACCGAGCTGGCATTCTCGGAATGATCCTCAACCACACTGTTGACGAGGAGCAGCGGCGAAAAAGTGGACTCGAACGAGCCAGGTTCCAGCGATGATCCAACTTGGAGTTTCCTACTCCCCCTGTGTTGTGTTAAACATTTGATGTAAAAAATTCCAAAATGTAGTGTGTGTCCTATGTTTCGTAGTCCGATGATCGGCAGTGGGTGTCCATAGTCTGAATTTCAAATTAACCATTATCTCACCGGGAAACGTCTGAAGGATGTGCAGATATTTTTAAAGGAAATTTGAGCGGTTGTCTCTATCATTTGAGGAATGCTAACATTTAAAAAATTATTATAACGGCCTAGAAATGATTTTCGGGAAAGGCCCTATTTCCATTGGTTATAATCGTTTAGTCAGTGAATATTTCGAGTTTTCTAACCTATTGACGGCGTAAACTTCAGCCAAGCTGGCTCGAGTGCGAAAAAGGGACCAATTAAATCTTCAACAAATAAATCGGGTCGATTTACTCATCGACTTTTCGAAATGCAAAATATATTTAAATTGCAGTTGAGCTAGGCTTTATTCAAATTGTTGTAAAAGTGCTCCTTCATCACCTAAAAAGGTGAATGCTTACATTTTCGCAATCTTGACAAGGTTCAATGTCAATTTCACCATTTTGTAATGAATTGTTTGAACTATTAGTTTTAAAGACCCAATAAAGTAAATTCGTTGAAAATGCAAAAACGCAACCTTCGCCCTTCTTTTGGATTTGATCTTGCGAATTTTGATTCCTGGTCGTTCAATAAAACTAATTGAACCCTCCTGTTAGTAGTCAAGCTATGTGCCCATCATTTTTAAGAATCTCAATGAAAGATGAAATTAAGTTTGCTTCGAGTAGCATCAAAATCTTCCGTGGTACACAATCTCATTGCATCCCGAAAAAATGATCAAATTCAAGAATTTCATCTAAAAACTGGTGACCTCACTTAACTGGAATAACATCTCTAGAAGGCGCAATCAATATTGATTGAATGCGCACTGTGTGGGAGTTCCATTTTCTTCTGGGCTTACAAATGAACATGAATTTTTAGTGGTCGATATTTACCAATCAGGCACGGTAATTGCTTTTTTTTCATTTTTTTCCCGAAAATTAGCAATAGATGCTATATTTCATGGCAAAATCACTAAATTATATATCCAGAATGAAGCGAAGATGAAATTAAGCTAGGAATTTATACTAACACATTTCTCTTGTGTTTGATTTGTGGTAGCAATTGTTGTTTGCAAAAAAAAGTAATGACAACACAACGGTTTACTGTTCTGTTTACCCTGCATGTAATAGTAAACAGAATCACAATTCAATAGTTTGAAATTTATCAACTATAGAACCAGTCATAGTCGTCAGATAGAGTAGATTGGGAATTTCCCTTTTATTTGGGGAAAAGCACCCGTTCCTGTAAACGTAATAGGTCTAATATCTTGTCTGATTAAAAGGCGGTATTACGCCACTTTTAAAATTCCTCTGACCTACTTCCTGGCGATGACCTATAACGAACTGATTGTAGTAGGTTCAAGACTCAAACATGGAACCTGCATATTATAAATGAACGGGCTTTTTGAGTGAGACCTAATGCACACTCGATACTACTGTGAGATTCTTGTTGGATGTAGAAAAGGCCTTATTATCTAAGTAATGAAAATTACTTTTGTGTTAAATAAAATTGTGTTTTCGACAACATTAAGACTGAAATAGTCCATTTTTATAATCAAAGGAGTCCTTTTTAAAACAGTTTTTGCGATGGAAAACCAATATATTCAAATTCAACCAAGCCTATCAAAATCGATAATCCTATTCTCTTGCATGGCTGCTTGCGAGGTCACATTAACTCCAGCAGTTCCTAAAACTACTTTATTACCTAGGTAAAACATTGTTTTGTTATAACTGCATTTGCCACGTTGCATTTCAGTTTGATTTACTCAATAACTTCCCCTTTTGGTGGCACACAATACCAAGTACAGGGGATATGCTTTTGAGCTGTTAAATAGTACTTTGTTAGTTAAATTGTATCATTAATGCATCTTGCCTAGTTAGTCTTTTAGTTCTCCTAAATACCTCAAATGGCACCTATCGATTCAAGTAAATTGATGCATCTATCACCCAATACCTTGTACTTGGAATTAAAACACTTTTAATCATGATCGATCATTTCTTAAATCGGTTTGCGAATTCTTCTAATTTTGCAAATACTCTCCGGAACCGTGTGTTTACGACCCTACCCTCATCTTTGTGAAGATTAATTGTGGCGATAAAATCTGGGGTCAAGCATACTAAAGTGGAAGAATTCGCTACTTTATTAACAGCGCGAAGTTGAAGTTCTCCGCGACATCAAATATCAATTCCCTAACTTATGTGTAGCAATTTTTTCGAATCAGGTCGCAGTTCACATTCCAGTGCTATATTAGTTCCAGCAAAGCCCATAATCCATTTCCGATTACCTGGGGAACAATCAGGTGATAACCACTTCTAGGACTCGGGTTTCCCTACCTCGATTTTCTAGATTAAATACCAAATTAGCTAAAAATCTCACTATGGGAAGGAGCCATTTTAATTAAGCACTGCAGGAATGATTCCTAGCTACAAAATGATTACAGTATTTCATAAGGCTTCTTTTTATACAAGTAGTACTTTGTCAGTCCTAAAATGCAAGCATGTCGTGCTGAATGATGGCACAATCTTGGGCCTGAATTGAGTTATCATCAAACATGTTGGTTTCCATCGATATACAGTGGATTCATTCTGCCATTGGTACTAATCTGCATTAATCAAAAAATTAGACGTTGCTTCTTTTAGATAAGGATATCTGGTCTATGCAAATTCTAGTGAATGGTGAATGAAATTTTGGCATTGAAAGTTCGACACTACTTATTTACGGTGCTGCGAATCGTTGCTTGTTGTTTTCACTGTATCTTAACACTGGGTAGCAACGTGGAAACAACATTCTAGGGGTTATGTGCTGCAAAATGCTCTAGCATGCGTAAACAGCAATCGGTGAACATCAATGGGCATTTAGTATAGATTCCAACAATTTAAATTTTCTCAAACAGAAGGTTATTTTCCGTCTTGTAAGTTTTTATTTCAGATTGAAGTATAGCACCTTATCGCAAAGGAGGCCACCACGATTAGCAGTTAAATACTAGTGCTGGAGATTTACTTCACTACTACCACACTTTAATTGAACCACCATTAATCATTTTAAAAATCGATTTCAGGCTCTCCAAGTTCTTCAATCCGCAAAACTATTTACGTAACTGGCGGCCTGCAACAAAAAAGCTAGCAAGTGAAGGCTAGTATACAATTAAGTACCATATGAGCAATCCAGTAATTAAGCGAACAGATCCGGTTATACATTAGGCGAGTCAAATTTACCAGTATTTTACGGGTTCTGTGACTTCAACCAGCGTCCAGCCAAAATGATGATCTGACACGCAAAGCACGTTCTCCAAACGCCAAACCCACCACTAACTTGTGAGACCTGGGTGGATTCCACTACCCCACCAATTTGAACATGTTGAGGAAAGTTCAACTAACTCCAATGAGAAAGAATATCATGGTCACTAAGATTCAAACACAGTAACAGCAAATAAGCGAGTCCTTGGCGTCACTAATATTCACGACACAATAGGAATCACAGACTTTAAGCGCGTTTGCTATTTAAGAAAACTCAGCTGCACTAAAATTATGCTATTGCCACTGCCTAAAACATAGCTTTAATATACACAAAAAACACGAAAATCCCGATTTCCAAATAACTATGCATCAGAATAAAATAATCACCACATGTATTTAACTAAACCGTAAATAATAGCGAACTATATGGCATCAATGTCGAATTCGTCATCACTTTCATCCTCATCCGCGACCGCCTTCTTAGGGGAATTGGCCCCGGAGCCCGAAGAATCAGTGGGCGTCAGCGCCTGTCCACCATTTTTTGTCACGACCTTTTCATTCTCCTCATCTTCCTCACTTTCTTCCTCCGCTTCTCTTAACCATTTAAGCATAGGCGCGCACACTTCAGCAATCTTCATATAGTAGTTCTTCGCATAGCGCTTTGCACCCTAAGCAAATAGATAACAAAGAATCCTTACATTTTTCTCAAACCAGTTGAGGATCACATCTTCTTCAATTACGTCGGTATCGTAGAGGGTTTTCAAAATATGAACAGAAAGTTTAAGCAAATCAGTGGGGTATTTCTCAATTATGCTCGCCATGGCCCCTAAAACGTAAGCCTGTGCTTTTTCACAGTCGGCAACCTCACGCGTAAACTGGATGAAGACGGGTGAAAAGTTCCTTATGTTGGCAATGATAGTCTTCGGATCAGACATCAATGCCTCAGCAACGACAAGGACAGCTCTGGTACCCAGATTCAAACGATCCGCCTCGGTTTTCAAATTACGCACATTTTTGTTTATATCACCAGCTTCTTTATGCTTTATCAGCATTTTATAGAACATGTTAGCGCGCTCCTCTGGACTCTTTTCGACATCGGCATTGATAGTCAAGCTACGAGCCATTGCAGACAACTCCTCGAGCCGTCTTCTTTGAGCCTCCTCAGTCGTTTCTTCACCCCATTCCTCCTCGTCATCGTCCTCATCCTCAGACAAACTCTGGCTGTTGTGACCATCATCACCAGCAGGCGATTTTTCTTCCTCCTCACCATTAGCTTGCTGTTCCCTTCCGTTCTTGGTTTTCTTTCCTTTTTTTCCTTTTTTGTTGGCAGGAGCGGCGTCGCTATCAGGAGGATTTTTGATGATGAACTGAGTTAGACGATGACGTGGATCGACCTGGGTCCACTGACCACAAGCCGAACAGTGCGTATCCACAACTCCAGCCTTGACTTTCACATGCAGCGTGGTCTCAGGATTGCCGCACGCCGAGCAGAGGACAAACTTTTCTATGAAGGCATAAAGAAGTTCCTGCAAGCGACTGACTTCATGAGAGCCATTGACGATATATCTATCGTTTTTGTCGTCCACGTGGATTTGCGCGCCCAGCTCGCAGCCGAAAAACTTAGTAACATCTAGAAAAGTAACCTCAAAAAACCGATCAACCTACATATCGGTTTGCGTTGTAATCGTTTCGATATCTCCATAACATTCGTTATCACCGTTTTGATACCGTTTCCCTTGCCTTCGATTTTGGCCGAAAGTGCAGGCATCTTGTATCGGTAAAAGGTATCGGATACGCTCTGATTGATGTTGAGTTCCATTTCTTGTAAAATGAGCTATCATCAGCTTTCAAATAGTTGCAGGCTATCACCATGTAATGTACAGCAGAAGTTATAACCGTTTCAAATCTAAAAGCATAAACGGACAATACGCAACCTACGCAAGCAGATTTGTCCACGGAAATCCGAAGTGAGCAACGGCAGTGTGACAAACACTCAAACAAACCCTAATTTCACAACAAAATTAGTGCTATTTAAAGTACCCGAAAGTATTATTTGCATTATGGTTCTCGTTTTCATAAGTATATGCATTTAATTAATACAATATTGAATTTAAATGTGAGAAAATTGCCAGTAAACATGAGAATGATTCTTGCTTTAATTAATCATAATTTGGGTTCATTCTGTGAACACAACTTAAATATGGTCGCAACCTACGGACAGATTTTTTAGTTGAATATGTCTAGCTACTGAATATTAACTTAATGCAACCTAGATAGATTTATTTCTTCCTGTGAATACAAATTAGATTATAAACTCAACTCGGCTTCCTGTCTTTGATGGTACAGAAGTAATAAATATGGTATGAATTCGTTTCAGTTTCACGCCTGTCTTTCATTGACCTCAACGAAAGCATAATAAATTTCTGCTTCTGCTAGTTGTCCGCTTGACTGATTTTGACACATCTAGCATGTTACAGAGTATCTTCACTAAAATTTCCTCTTAAAAATTATTTTACCAATTACTAAAAATGAAATTTCGACCTCGTAACTTCACTTAATCAGTTACAAAAGGCCTAGAATATTGCCGTTCCTGGTCCCTAAATCTCGCCAAATATGCCTGTTGCTCGTTAATCCAGACCTACCATTTTATCCAATCTTGTCTTAATGTACGTTTGTTTCCGATTTTCAATGTAATATTTGTTTATTAATGGGAGTCGGTTTTATTTATCCAGCTTGGAGTCCTGGCTAGAGAAAACCTTCAATTGAGTGAATTGGTCCAACTTTTATTATTCTAACCGTGCCGGAAACGAATTCATCGCAGCTAATTGACATTTACTTATTTGAAAACTGATAGTTCAGCTAGATTTATCTGCTTAGAATAACTATACTTAGTGAAATGTTTATGCAATAATAGTGACCGTCATTCTTAAATTGGTGAGTAGTAATTGCATAATAACCACACATTTCAATTAATAAGCATACACTTTTAGTATTACCCTTACGTTATGAATGTACGACATTACTAGATGCAGCTGATTAACCACAAGAAGCTATTAATATCATGCAAATCTATGGCTAATAAAAATATACGATTGCTTGTTCCAAATGCATGGTTTGTTTATACTAATACAAACGACCCCTAATAGATCAACCACTGCTTTTGAGATGGCTGGTCACCCGCGGGTCACTCATGTGCTCTTCGACCTCGATGGTCTCCTCATTAATTCTGAGAAGATATACACGGAACAGCTATCGAAATTTCTTGAGAGGCATGGTAAAGTTTTTACATACAAGGCAAAACGGCTAATGATGGGTCGTAAACCCATCGAAGCTGCCGAGGCTCTTAGGGAAGAATTCGACTTGCCCATGACGGCCCAGGGGGTTTTGGATGATTATCGGAAGGATCTTCCCCTTGAAATTTGGCACTCAGCGACATTGATGCCAGGAGCTCAGAGGCTCATTGAGTATTTTCACCGTCACTCTATTCCAATGGCTATTGCAACTGGTTCGTCTTCCGAACAAGTTCCCCACAAAATGTGGAACCAGAAAGATGTGTGGGGTCACATAAATCACATTGTTGCTGCTGGTGATGATCCTGAAGTAAGCTTTGAACATTTTTGTCGGGGTCTTCATTTGACGCATTTATTTTCACAATTTCTCTGAATGAGCCATTAATGAGTAGGTAGATGGTAACCATTTTTGTGTCTAATTTTATCCCATGCTTGACTCTGGGAACTAGTTAAGTGATACTGGACTGTTTTGTTAATTCGTAGTTCTATTTACTTTAGGAATGTTGAACTCTTTCACGCTTTCGATTGTGTCATGGTAGACAATTCCCACTGACCACAGTTTTAATTTTCTGAACCGATTCGAGTAGCTTGTGCTCTACTTTGGTTTCACGTTTGTAGGTGTTTTTCTGATCTGGAATATCGTTTTTTTTTCTGTGGAGTCACCTCACTTTTCAGCAAGAGGTATGACTCATTTCAATCGTATATATTTTTAAGTGCTCTTCTGGTCTTATCCAGGTGTCGAATGGTTACATTTGCTTGAAAACCATTCGCATTGGGCGGAAAATAGTAAAACTTAAGCAAATTCCAATCCAGTGTTCAGTTCCATGTTGGTCAGAGAGGTGTAAGGACTATATTTGGACTTTCTTCTTTGGCATTTGGAAAGTGATTGTCGTTTTCATCCATTCACAGCTGTAAATGTCTTATTTTTATTACGTAACTCCTATCCTTTTCCTGTATTTGTACCACGAATTAATACATGTGCGTAGCTTAAATTTACGAAATAGATGGTTTTATACATCAGAGCCTGCCTTTGCCCCGCTTTTTCACCACTTATCCCTTTCGCAGTGTCTCTATCGCCAAACTTCAGCTGTAGGCTCTGAATTGATGTCAAAATCAATAGGCCGTTTGGTTCTTGTCAAGTAACTATCCTTGTGTCGAAATTGGACAGTAGGCTGTCTTTTAAGTTCATGCATTTAACCCGGACATTAATTGCACTTCTAAAGCTTGAAGTCGATCTAGCCATTCTGGAGGACTCGACCAGAGCTACCACCCCGGTAACAGTACATGCAGCCCACTATGCCCAAGTTAAGAACGCGACCCACTTCCAAAGTCTATTTTCAGTTCTTCAGACCAAATGGGTTTGCCCATCAATGGCCTACAGTTTCCACCCATTTCCCTCCACGAATTCGCGCATCCTTTGCAAAGACAGCATTCGTCCTTGCCATCTTCCTAATTGTCATTGTTTACTGCTCTGTGGTAGATAAAGAGGGGGAAGCCAGCGCCGGACGTGTTTCTGGTGGCGCTGGCGCGCTTCGGGGAGGCGTCGGTGCGACCGGCGACGGCTCTGGTGTTCGAGGACGCGTGGAACGGGGTAGCGGCGGGGCTGGCAGCAGGCATGCGCGTAGTCTGGGTGCCCGACACCCGCGAGGAGGCTTTTGGCACCCCCACACCCGACGACCCTACCCGCGTCACCCGCCTTGCCTCCCTCGAGGACTTCGACCCCACCCTCTTCGGCCTCCCGCCCTTCGATGAGTAAAGCTCTTCTCCATCACTTATCCCCGCTCTGATTTGGCGACTTGTATATGCATGTGCATTAAAGTTTCATTGGATTCGGGCTCCACTTTAAGCCGTGTTTGGGGCTTATGGTGGATTTTGGGAGCATTAAAGCGGACTCTGATGATGTGCTTTTCATAGTTATGGGATTTTACTTCCGTCACATTACCTCGCCACTGCTTACGTGGTTGAGCCCTTCAGTTTTCAGTAGACTTCCCTGTACCTTTTTCTAGGCTAGATCATCTAATGCTTTGATAGTCACTCAAAAGAAGTTTGCACCTGTCACTCTTATCACCTGGCTCTTTTCAAGCACTTTGTTTTTACCTAATACGGGTTTGTAATATTGTCTAACGGCAGTGGCAGTCCTATGAATGTGTTACTTATACCGACTTGGTACCTGATCCTTACTTTGGCTATTTCCTAAAAACCCCGACAATGGAAGCCCTTGTTTGCCTCAATTGGCCAAGATTTACTAATGTGTCACAGTTTTAGAGTACAAAGGTCAATTTATCAACATGGAAAAACCTGTTTCTTCACAGGCAACCAGAATCGGGACTGTCGGGTGCCCTTTAAATTTGTGTTCAGCAATGCACCCCATATGGTTTTGTACCACCACGCTATTCATTTTAGCTTTTCCCTTGTCAGCGAAATCCTCTTTATTGAACTGCATCACCAGAGGACCACCGCTTTTGCTATCAGGTATTTAGAGAACAACTGTGGAAGCACCTGTGTCTCTGATGAGGCTCAGCACCTGTTTTTGGTGATCCAGTGAATGAGTTGTTCATGGACCACTGGGCCCAAACATGTGGTTACCAAGAAAATTCAATTGATTTATTCTTGAAGGGAGAGTGTGAGGCCATGTATCGACTCAACAACAAGATGAGGCTTTGAGATGGGTAGCCCCTAGCACTAGTACATGGAAAATAACAATTTATAGTTTTTCCTTTCATCTGAACAGTGATTAATCTTACTGCTTCTTAGAACCTCTAATTCAATTTCCAAAATTTAAAGACATCCTCAAGACGACTATTCCCGATTTTATTCTTCACCCTAAAAGCTTTGGCATCGTTCTACTAATTATAAGTCAATACAAAATAGCGATTCAGCCCCGCAAATATTCGTCGAGCCACCTAATCCGGAAATTGGGCAAATCCGCGTTAGAGGTTTGTGAGGTAGTAGCAGTTGGGCCTGTCTACAGATCGCTCCGTAAATCTACTAGAGATGCGTATTAATCTCACAAGCTTCATTAACCTGGGATCTAAGACATCGAATATTCGATGTAGGGTTGGACAAGAATGAGAGTATCGCACTAACTAATGAGTAGCTGGTACAAATTCGGTGAATAAACAACGCTTTGTAGCTCCTAGCAGGACATCGTTATTATTAACCAATGGTAGAGACAATGTCAGTCGTTAAAATTTATTCGATGAAAAAATCACGTTGTCATGTTTCGTGACTGCGGCCTGTAGGATTAAACCGGGACATTCGAATAGGAAGATTCGAACACAGTACGGTGTGCAGAAACGATATCCGATGGACATTAAATGCCTTGATCAGTTGTCATCGATTTATTACGTGGCGGACATCGAAGAAGATACCGCATACCAGAGCCCATTTGAGGCTGCAGTGAATATGTGCGGTAAAACCAGTACAATATAGTGATCCACGTACTCACACCCTGAAAAAGATATTCGGTACGTGCAGCTAACTTTGTTGTTGAGATGGCAATTTGTCTCTGGTCATTAAGTGGGAGTTAACAGATTGCGACAGACAACTGCTAGAGGTAATGCCAACGTAAACAAGGAACATTTGAGTCTCAAAATTTACTAAATTAAGCCAGAGTAAATATTAAGTAGGTTCGAATGAGATTGAAACCTGACTAGGGGGCGATCGTGAGAATAGCACTAGCTGGTGTCTATGGAAGTCTTCTAAAGCATGTGATCCAGAGGAAAACCATGGGATGGAGCACAGAACTGATGTAGTTAACAAGTGATTCAGTTGCTTCAAAATTTGAAGAGCCAGGTGAAATTCTAGAAAAAGTTAAATAGGGTTTTAACGGACTTAGCAGCCTCCATGCAACAAATTATCGATATCAACTACTTGAATATGCATATTTTTAAATCGCAAGTGTCGTATTCATGCTCATTTTTGGTAATCAATCAATAAAATCGGAAATTTCATTTCTGTGCTTGAGGTAGAACTTGCTACTTAACAATTACGGCAAAAGGAAAAAACAATTATGGGGCGAATCGCCGTCCAGATACTGCGCGAGGGCTTCTCAACAATTAAATGTGATTAAGTACTCATTAACGAACACCAGAAGTGGCTATTAATGAGATAGGCGTTCTTGTTAATGCTCATTGGATGATTTTAGCCTTCCAGTTTTCCACTGCTCACCAACCCTGAATTTTTAAACCATGTAAGGCTATACTTATCTATACTCAATTTCAAGACACATTTGTAAATTAAGAGAAGTAAATAGAACCAGAAAAAAGGTTAGTACTCATAAATATAGCTATTTAATGATATTTAAAAGCGCATTTTCGTGACCAAGGCAGCAATGCCCACAACTATCAAATACCTGCGCTTCAAAACTACGCTCAATTCAGACTGGCTGAAAAAGAGACCTAGGTGAATTAATACATGTTGATTTAGTTGCGTCAAATATCCTGAAAATGTAACGCTGGTTCCATATATTCATCGTTTCAATCGCTTCCCTGTTTATGTAATTACACTGATGTCCCATAATGGATGTTTTCGCCATTATGGACAAGCGAATGAGGGAATTAGGGAACGAAGGAGAACCACATAGTGCTATGTGACGAAAAAAATGAGAAATCGGATGAAGCAGTGATAACCCTCTTAATTTTTATAAAACATAAGCAAATTATTCTCTGAACTTCCGATTTTATGGAAGAATTAGGAGTAGTTGACACCCTAAGAATAATTGTAATTTGCCTCAATTTTTGCGAGAAAAAGCTTAACAAAATTGCAGATTTTAGTTTATGGTTATCTGGGGACTTTTTAATGAAACCCCACCGCCTTGTATTCCGGGGAAGTCCGAGAGTAGGTAACTCGTATTATTCAACTTGTATTGCCAACATATACTCAGTATGAATAGAAAAAAACTTTGGTCGAAGGCTTTGTAGCAGCAGTCACATGATGCCCATCTCATAGATTTAAAGCTGATGATTCGGCCTTTCTAGTACTGCTTCCTCAAACCTCTACCAAATGCTCGACATGTTTGTTTCCTTCCAGTCCTCCAAACTACACCACTTGATAGGCTGGATCTTCTAACACTCAGACAAGTCAGATCTATTAATAATAAGTAATCACTTATATCTACTTCAAATCAACTGGTTTATTCCATGCAAACAGTATTTCGGCATCATGACCGCCATAGAAGGCTAGTATTGTACCCAAATGAATCTTTGCCTTCTTGCATTAGATGTAGCGATTAATCGATCATCTCTGAAGTGTACCCTTAGCAAATAAAGCCACCCAAACCTTTAACAGAATCTGCTGCAAACACCCTCGCTTAGACTGTATACCATATTACATCGGATTCCCACACTGGTTTTGCCATCTTTCGCCCCAGTGGAGCGTCCCTGCAGGAACAGGAGAATGAAGACGAAACCTCTTCACAGAGAGAGAGACAGGAAAATCATATTGAGCAATACCAAAGTGGGAGGAATCAATAATGGAGTGTTAATCAGAGTTCTTATTCTGACCACACATACAACATAGTTGCCTCAGGAAGCGACGAATCCGCTTTCCTCGCTGCAAAGAAGCAAACACAACTCGTCAACTTCACTCACAAATGCACCCTTATAAGCCCAATCAAAGAAGTCCTAGATTACTGATCTCTTCTTATTCTTCCTCATCGACTAGCCTGTTAGTATTTCCTCTTCCCGTGTTTTAATGCCTTCTACGGAATTTGGCAGCTAATGCCGACCACATAGAAATGCGCCTACCATATGGGGTAGGGTGGAGGACGTTTGAGAAGTTCGACAGGCTTGAATGAGACCATGATTCATTCCACGGCTCTCGGCCTCTATTTACACCAGCTGCAAATGAAACATTGCATTGGATAAGAAATAGGTTAATGAATACATGGAGCACATAATCTCAACACTCCTGGTGCACTAACTTGATGTGCAGTCACTCTCTTCGACTTCTTGAGCATTGCTTAAACTAGAAATGGAAGAAAATGAGTCAAGGGAAAGGGAATTACAAGAGTCATTTGTGGGCTCAAATTGGTTCCTTCCCCCACCTAGGAAATGAGAATCATGACGAATTTCTGCATCACAGACTGCTTCGGTGGAGGAGGCAGCCTTGGATGAGTGGTTGGTGTGCCACTCGATCGCCGTCTTCGGTGCCCCGTTGATCGTAGATCGACAAAGTCTCTGATTTGGCCTCTGTACGCACTCTCATCGATGCGATGAGGAAGGACGCCACGAGCGATTGCTCAGTGGCAGAAAAGGGGAAGTAAAATGTCAATGTCAACCTTAAAAGAAGAAAGGAGCTGCTTGCCTTGCAGGAGCCCATCACCTGATAGCCGTCAGCGCAAAATGCATTCGAATTTTGGCTGTTTACGTAGGTATCGTTTTTTTCGACATTATCGATTGTCTGAAGAATGGAGCGAAATTTGAAGCGACGAAGATGGTAAGGCGCATCAAATAAAATCCAACGTGGTTCTTTACGGTTGCAATGGTTATAGTCACTTTCACCGTCGTCATCGCCATTTAGCAGTGCAGCTCACATTAAATGGTCTATGCAATAATTCGTGGCACGGCCATGAAAAATGAATGCATGTTAAATAATTGCAATTATTATGATAATGGTTGTATGATGGAAGGTGAATTAGCCGACAATATGAAACCTTGATACCCTATTGATGACACTATTTAGGGAAGTATTTTATTCATGAAGACATAACGACCCACCACATTGATGTGCTAGCAAAACCGACGCTACCCATTGTGCCGCTGTCTCACCACCACCACCGCCACCACCACCACAGCAACACCAGCAATACGATGAAGTGGAATAATGAATTCGCAAGTAGATTAAAGGTAGGTCCCAAACCTTAAGCTGATTATATGTTGCATTAGATTATAAACGGCGGATGCAATTTCTTTTCAATTATGCACCTTTGTATTTCAATCTCCTATCTGTTTTTAATTTAAGTGCTTTCGAATATGTTTGTATCATTTTTCACGCAGCTTTTTAATGGCCCACTTTTTAACAAGGAAGCAATTTTGTTCACTGTTTATTAATAATATATAGTGTCTTTTTTCATTATCACATCTACCGCTACTCTAACTTCTTACGTTATTATTTTTTTTGGTTTTCTACGACTCTAAGTGCCCCTGTTTCTCCAACCTAACATTGTCACGGAGTCCATCTTCTTGCCTTTCCAGGCTGTTGTAGTTGCCCGTGAACACCCGCTGCCTTGGGCATACCAGCAACCCCAACTTTTAAACCATTTACTTGATCTTTTTTGTGGTAATAGCTAATATGAATTCCGAGGTATAGATGCTATCTAAAGTAATGCGATTAGTAATATTACGTTCTGTCGCTAGGATAGCAGGCCAACAGAAAACGGATGTGTAACGACTCAAGACATATATTCATATAAGTACAACGCGTCCTAGTAACATCATAAACAACTATACATATTTTGCAGTCAGTAGCAAATATAAATTAAATTATAGTCTGAAATAATCAGGAAATTATAAATATAATTTTCTGGAGTTTCATTGCATCCTGATTTAATCATGATCGTAATCGCGAACAAGTGCAGTCACGAGGTATGTATTATTTCTGGCTTATAATGTAAACTACAGGATGAGCATGTGAGTGGCCCAACAGTCTTCTTATTGCCAAGTATATTAGTGAATAGAACTCAGTACAGGCTTGACAGTGAAATGCTGGTATTATGAAAAATATCTGATGAAAAGGGCCCATGAGTTTTTACAGGTGAGAGGGCAGAGAGAGGCCGTGCAAGTCAGCAAGGTATTCGCTTTCCATCACGTTCGTTTTCTGTCAATCATGTTTGCATTTTTCTAAGCCCCAGTGTTTAATAGGAAAGACTTTTATTTGCTGAGATTTATTGGCATGGGCCGAATCTTCTCCTGACCATCCGTGCTTATAGACGAATCCGAAATAGTACCAAGGACGAGCAAGCAAACGCATCTTTGTCCGGGAATAATAGGCCTGTCACAAATTAGGGAAAATCCATATATTGACATTTCTCCAAGTGTTTGGTGTCGGTTTTATGAGGTGGAAATCGAGGAATTGCTTCTTGAAATTTTGTTAACATTTCGTTCCTCTCGATCCTCCTACCTCAATGTCTGGATTAAGCACTGCAATGGATTATGAAAGAAGCTCCTTTAGCTACAATTAGTTCAGGTGAGAAGCCACATTTACGTAGATTTTATTTAGCAACGAACACTAAACTGATATTTGTTACACTTTCTGATGACGAAAACTCAAAGGCATTTTGCGCTGACGGCTCAGGTGATGGGCTCGTGCAAGGCAAGCAGCTCCTTTCTTCTTTTTAGGTCGAGTGTTGCTCCAGGAGACTGACTCCTAACCTATTTTGGAGTCCGTGGCTCCTACGAATGCCCGTCGGCTTCCTAATCAAAAACGCCGGCATTTAAGTATCGTTTTGTTGGTTAACTCACAACTTGAGTGCATCTGACAATCCCAAGTGTTTGTGCTGGGAATTTTTGTAGAATTTAATGTTATTTCCAATCTCCGTCAAGTTATCTGCAAAGTGAATAGCTAAATGTGGCTGTTGCCAATGCAAACAATGACATTTTTACTTACCCTTTTCTGCCACCGTGGTGGTGTCTGATCGTGGTGTCTGGTCTGAGACGACTACTTTAATGGCATCGCGAAAGCACAGATATTTTAATTTACAGCACTTTCAGGATTTTTCCTTATTTTTCTATCTCTTGGAGTGTATATGCACAATGGCCAGCGATATTTGGCAGTAGCCTATATAAACTTTGGCATTTTTCCTTCTTGATGTATTCACACAGTATTCATTCATGGTTTCTTTCTTCATTGAATCGATCAGAGCACGCCCAAGTTCAAATAAGGTTCTTAACCGATGCACGGTCGACAGCAGGAATCGGAGACGGTTGTAAATAAATAAGTGCTTGCCATCGAGTGGCGTAGCAACCGTTCTGCCATCAACGCCGACAGAACAGCTTCCAATTCTGATTTTACTAAATAGACGCCGGAAATGAATGCTTTGATATTATGTCTCCAGTTTCAGTTCATAAGACGTCGAATAGAGATCCTTCCCAGCAGGCCGGTGTTCGAGATTTGTTGTTCTGTACTCAATTTCCATTTCATACCAATCACGTCTCATTTTTGGGTACTGGAGATCGTTGATCATTTAGTGGTTCACGGCGATCTTCCCTCGCCTGCTAATTTAAAAAGTTTTGAAACACAAATCCGAAAGGCTAGATTTGTTACAACCTCTAGATTTGGCTAATTTCGATCTCTTTGCTCTAAAAATGGAAGATAATAAACAATAATAAATAACACGTGGAGAATCCTAATATAAGAGGAAATTCGTTAGTTAAGAATAGATACAATTTGAAAGGATATGTACGTATAGAATTTATTGGATACTGTTTCTGAGAAGTATTGAAGATTTGTGAGACTGCCATCCGGTTGAATAAAGCTGCACAAAGGTTCCCGAGGTTCATCGATCTTGTCCTTTGTCACTTAAATGAAGTTTAATACTGTCATAACGAAATCTCGGTCTCAAGTCAGGGTGATAAAACTCATTTAACGCATTTAGAAGAAGTTTTAAGGAGTCCAGAGGTAGCACCTATAAGTGTGTATTCAGAGTTAACTCCCTTGAGTCCTTGGGTCACCGAGTGGTTGAAATTGATACCTGTCCCTTTGAGAAGAATCTAATCTATTTTATTTTATCCCATATCAGTTTCCAAAAAACAGTTGCAATTTTTTCTTGGAATAGTGAATCTCGATTTTCGTGCCTTCCTAAAATGTGCTGAAATAGTTTAACCACTGACTCAACTTCTTCGACAACCAAACAGTAGTTTACATTGTCGTATATACCCTAAATCATGAAACTCGCCTATCTTTTCCGCAGGGCACATCGAGACTTGTTCTTATGAACGATGCTTCTAACCAATCGGTGAGCGCAGCAATCAATAAATGGGTCAACGAATCTCTCCAGCCCTTTCGTTGCTCTCAAAGAAGCTAAAAAATCTTCCTTGTTATAGTAAATTTAGTAGCGAACTTTCTGTAATTTTTCTCACCATCCGTCATTTTTGACACGTACTAAAACTGCAGACTTAACAGTACACACTGACCACAAACAAGCAAGTACAACCCATGAGAAATTCAAAGGTTGGACAAAGTGGTGGAAACAGCTTGAAGAATAAACAAAGACCATTTTAACGTGGTGTAAGTCCACTTTTTGCGGCCATTGTAGCCTCAATTCCTCGAGATATTGATTCATGCAAATTGTCAATTGCTTCCAAATTAATCTTCTACCATTCTTCAGTTATAGCACCTCCACCTAGTTCTTTTAGAGACGATTGCGGTGGAAATACACCTCTTATTTGATTCTCTTTGAATCGACAATAAACACTCTTCAATCATGTTTATGGCTGGGGATTGTGGGTTGAGGTGGCCAGATGAGACGACTGCTCAACTTCATTCGAATGTTCCTCTTCGTGCCGCCATTGTTTAGCAATCCTAGCTGCTGTATGGACTGGTGCTGCATTATCATCATCTTGAAAGATAGTCTTGTCTGTTAATTCTTCCATGAAGGGAAATCATTGACCTGGCGGCGGATTTCCAGGAAATAGCACCAGAACCAGATCATCACCACAAGTCACCCCCGCTGCCATGTTTTACGGTTGGGAGAAGGCAGCAGTCTGGATTAGATGCTTCTTTCGGGTGTTCCAAACGTCTACTCGGCTGCCGGAGGTCGGAAATAAGGCAAAAGTCGATGATTCGTCAGAGAAAATCACCCCCCCCTCTCCACTGCTCGAGGAAGAGTAATTCTAATTGGAGGTTTCTACTCCACCGCTCTAAAGGCTCTGAAACCTTCGTCGTCTTCGAGAGCAGAGGTTTTCTAATTGCACCTCCGTGTGCAGCTCCCGACAAGAAACAAGTTCCAAGGAATTTGGGTTCTGAAGGTGTTCATTTAGCTATGCAGTGATTGCGATCACCCCCAACAATTCCATTTAGAGTCCGACGGTCTTTCTCTGATAACAACTTCGACTTTCGGCTTGCAGACCTGTGCTTTGCTGGTGACGACGTTGTTCCTTCTCTTTCAAAGGTGGTAGTCATTACTTCTGAAAGAGTACCTCTTGAAACGACAGGCCTTCGGGCAGTTTCTGTTGCACTAGCGCCTGATGCCATACGAGCACCAATAATTTGGCCTCGTTGAAAGTCTGAGAGGTCTGCCATGTTTAAAAAAGTAGAAGTAGGTTTGATTGCTTATAACAAGTTCAAATATTCTGATGACAAAATTTCGAATGATTCCACTACCTTGTCCAACCCCTTTATCTCAGGTGAATTGCATCTCCTTTCGATATTCTCGTTTCCCACATTGAGTGGCCATTGGCTCCTTCCTAAGATGTTTTTTGTCTACTGACGTGCATAAACCGATGCTCACGATGGTCGTAAGCAATACCCTTGATCAACACTACAATAAACAAGGTAAACGGCGCCTTTCTGCAATGCTGAGTGGTGTTCCATGGTTGCCTCGAAACAGGTCGAAGGCTGCAGTTAGAATAATCAGTTTTCCTGGCTGTACGAATTCCTCTGTTAAAATTGGATCTGCACATCAGTATATCACGATTGAACGCATTCAGCGCCATTCGAAGGTCACTCTGATGTGCTCCCAGAATCCAGTAGATCAGTAGGATAACTTACCTATCTTTCTTCTTGGCATTTGTGCAGCGTTAAAAAGATCTAATAACATCCCCGAGACTGTTTAAGACTCTTCACCACGATTTCCTGGACAAATAACTACTCCCAACTGCTTGAAACCTACAGAGTCCTTTGAGAAATTCGTTGAAAGAATCATATGCCTCCTTCAGGACCTTCCTCCAGTGGCTTCTCAACTTTCAAGCCTTTCATCATACGTCGGTTCGTGGGTGAGACAAGACGTGATTAAGAAACCTCCCTTTCCACCTTACGAAGTTTTGAAAGATATTCATGACTGAATAAAATGACGAAGACGAAGAAGCATCGAATGCTTGGAACCACTATACCGGTATGAACGGCCTGAACAATGATTAACAGTTTTTGAGATATGTTTTTTCTCTTTCATTTGTAGTAATGGCACTGACCGCCTCTCCTTTCCCATCCCTCTTTACAGACACCACCTCGCTTCTTCACTGGATATAGAAGAAACCGGCAACTCTGTAACATGCTAAATCTCAACTGCTGCCACAGCTACAATTTGTTGGGTTTGGGATCCTTCAGTAATTTCATGATCCTGCAAACACGAAACTCAGTAGCATTCACTGGGATTTCCATTTATTATCAATCTTTTCGGATGCCCAAATAATTACGAACAAATTTCCTGGCAGCTGAATTGAGGTAAGTTATAGTCTTAAAATCAAACGTAACATTAGGTATTTGGTCAGTAGGTCATGTTTTTCGGTGTGGTTCTATTTTCAAATCATAAAAAGTATTAGCATTTTGCATGTTCTGGCGTTTGCGTGATATAATAATATTACTTGAAGATTTAAATTCCTAAGTAAAATCAACAGCCTTTAGGAATGTAAGAAGGGATGTTGGCTAATCTGAAATAAGAGTTTAGTTACCCCAGATATTTTATTATTTTATGATTGTCAATTTGCTAATGGGATGAGGGAACAGATGCCTAAATATTCTGTTTATCCTAAACTAATTTCAGTGAATTTCGCTCGTGTATTTCGTTCTTAATTCAGGAAAAAGATAAAATTCCCACTAGTATAACTGGATTCGAGAAACTGTAAATTATGGCTTATTAACTAGATAAAATTCTGCTTTTGAAATGATTTTTATGAAAAACCTAGATCTGTGTACATTGCTTATAACTTTTCGAATTTTTATTAATACAAATACGTTAATATGTATTAATTAAAAATTATTGGTCATAAAGGGAGAAGAGATGCGAACATGCGTTAAGATTTGGTTTGGTTTGCTAATTGGGCACATTTAAGTAGGTAGAGATACTTTTATTAGCGTTGCATAATAAGGCAATTTTGAATTGATTAATGACTGTGATCACTCTCAGGCTTGAATGAAGTTCTTAATAAAGAGGAGTCGACAACGACGACGTGTCTCCAGTAACGGTCACGAAGTGGCGTGTGCTTTCAGCTTCATCTATTGCGTTGACTTCAAACGGAGGAAGAGCACAATCTACAAGCAGTGCGAGGGCGGTTGGTGGATGCAGTTCGGAAAATAAGTAGGTCCTAATCGTGACTAAAACTATTAGATATGTGACCCTCACGTAGATCTATGTTTTACACCTTTTGAAAGCCTGTCAAAATATTTGATTCGAGAAATACGCTGAAGACATACAGTGATGAAACAGATTTTGAAATCAATTCCTTTCCCATTTTGCATCACGCGCTTTCATTCTATGAATTTTCTAAATTTTAAATCTGGATCAGCCCAGTATGACTGCAAAATTGGTGTAAAACATTGCTGTCAGTATTCAGTGACATAAGCATTTTGTTCGAGGCTGGTGCCACATGAAATACTTCCTCATCTACTCTCCTCCCGTTTCCGTCTGCCGCTAGCATAAAAAAGGTAAAATAAAGCGGTATTCCATGTTAACTGGCTCTAGTACTCTGTGTGTCAAGGGATAGCTACTTACTAAAACATGATATAGAAACGAACACTTCAGGTCTCTTAGAAACACTGAAATCCAAGTAAAAGTGTAATTAATTCAAGTTGACAAAAATTTAGGAGATAATTTACACCAAGACACTAATTCTAGTTATTTCTCCTAATACACGTTTATACTTCCATCCTCGGTTTTGCTGTTGGTTGATTGTCGGTGTTTAGGGAAAGGAGAAAGGTGTGTTGAATGACCCGCTATCTGGAGTAGCTTGTGCTAAGCTATAAGAAGGCAGATGGGACGGTGTCTTTTGATCTCATATCCCATTCCCCTCCTCATCCTCTTCTAGGGTGCTTTTAATTAGTACTCAATACTAACCTTGATATGGTGTCTATTTGTGACAATCAAAGAAGGTACAATTTTTTATCGAGTTATGGAAGCTCGTTATAGTGAACTTCAAGTACGATTTCGTATCCGCTGTCTTTGGATTGACTATAATAAAATCCACTTGTATCATGATGAAGTGATTTGCCTTATTGTACCTTCCTCCACAGTTTAAATGTTCATCCTTAAATAAAAATATATCCCCAGCTTATGTATTTCATTGTGTAAACAATCTGGACATTTACCGAAATAGCCAAACTAAACAGGAGAAATTTCCCAAGCTTCATTATGTTAATGTTTTTGCAATGACCATGGGAAATTTACTGGCAAATAGTGCATATTCAATCGAAAATTCAACCGATTTGGTGGCCAAAGCTAAATTATGGCATATTACTTTTATAGTAAACACGCGAACCACATTTTAAGTCTCATTTCCTGATGGGTTATCCTTAATCCTTAATATTATGAAGCCTTTTTTAAGGAATCTCAATAATGCTTTAAGACAGATTTACTTCATAGTGACTAAGCGAAGGGCTCTGTATTTCGTTATTTCTTTCAATTAATTTTCAAGCATAAATAATGGTAGAGATCAGGGTTCTTAAGCATAAAGTCACAAATAAAGCGACTTTGTGCATTAAGGACAGGTTATTGAAGAAGTGTTGTATCAGTTAAAATTTATGTTAAAATTGTCAGTTGCAGCTCATCGTGGTTAACCCTAAAAAATTATTGGGATGTTTTGATGGTAAAAACATGCTGGACATTAGGGTTAACTCTTGATCGTTCTAGGACGGCAAAGGCCCGTGACATTATGGAGATGTCCGTGAGTGATGAACACGGATTTCTTGGAACCAGCCTTGCGACTGGGCTTCAGAGGGGGCCCAGAGAGACCAAAAGAAAGGAATCTCTAGAATACTTTTAAAGGAGTGTACCCTGCCCCTCGCAAAAGTACATCGAAACTTGTGCCTGTTAAGGATGCTTGGCTCTGCGGGACCAAGCACGATTTAGAGCAGCTATTACACAATTTCCTTTGTGAAGCCCTTCAAATTTATTCCATTGATCGTTGCGTTTTGTGCTAATGGGTAATGCTTTTGGCATTGTGGAACATCGGGGTCTTGTGCCTTAAAATTGTAGACAAACCTCATTGGTCTAGCCGTGGTCTACCGAATGTGGTTCTCAGTTGATGCTTAAAGGCTAATATTATGTTCTCTCACCCTCTGGTATTGACTTGCTTTGGTACTGTGCATATGAAACGGAAGAACCGCTATTCGCAAGGGGGATTTCGCTGATTATCACCAGACCCTTTATGGTCGATTCATAAATATGTCCGACTTTGTTGATTAGTCTCACTCTTTGTCAATAAGCGTCGGTCCTTCCTAACTAAAACTTTGTTGACCAGTCGACAGCTGTACTTAACTTCAACCTCCATTTCCAAGTCATAGTTTTGTCGTTCTAGATAGGGATGACCCAATAAAAAGTACTTTGAAACCATGCTTTTTCTTTCTACCAAACAGACAACACCACCGGCAAAAGTTACACGGCTTTAGGAACGTATTCATGGATTAGACGGCCGTGTTTCCAGCGTCTGTGGCCATAGGCGAAGAGGAACAGCGGAACTGCTGCCATGAAGACAACCAGTAGCCAGCAGATGCTGTTGGCCACATTGACCGGGAGCGCGAGCAGCGCGTACTGAATGCACGAGAAGGCACCAGCTATCGATCCGCTGACGCCGTAGAGTGTCCCGAACTGCTCCACTGGGAACATGGTGCCGATGAAGGAGCTGATGGTGCTGAAGAGGAAGCCACGCATGATGATCAGCACACCGTAGCTGACGTAGTAGGCCTCCACGTAGGGGACAAACACGAGACAGCTAAGGATGGCTCCGGCAACAGAGACAACGGTCATGGTGGCGGCTTGGGGCCACATGAGGAGGTGCATGACCGTGTAGCTCCCGTACCTTTCCATGCCAAATTCCAGACGGGGGCGCAAGTGTGCCCGCAGCTTGTCGATGGTGAAGCCGCAGAGCATGCCCGAGAAAATCCCACCAGCGAGGGAGAAGGAAAGGACTCGGCCCAGGTTGCGGTGCACCTCGGTCTGATTGGGGAAGTGGAACTCCATCAGGGGACCAAACTGCGTCAAGAAGAAGCTGAAACGGACCAAGGCGAAGCAGAAGAAGAGGGTAATGAGGATGAAGTGGCGCGACTTGAGTGAGCGGCGGAGTGTCGGGTAGATGATGCGGAAATGGCTAGCCATTCCCTCTTCCAGTGTCTCATTCGCCGCAATTTCACCTTCACCGTAGGACTCAAAAGAGAAAAACAATACTTCGAACGACACAAATTACTTTTTTTACGGGCCAAAGAGTAGAAAATTACCGTTTTGAGTTCAACTGCCTTGTCTTTTTCCGGTAAACGTGGGGACATATCAACAACACGGTAAGTGCCAATGAAGAGACTGCTGAAGATATTCATGCTGAGCCCAATGGCAGCAAGAAACACAAAAATTGGTGTTAGCTGGAACCCGGCATTGTACATGAGACTGATAAAGGCGAAGACAGAGGAAGCAGCGTCATAGGAACCAGTGATGAGGGCCATGACAAGGACGGAGTTACTTGTGAAGAGCTTTGAGAAGGTGAAGTTGCAGATTAACCCGGCCATCCCACCAACACAGATAAATGAGCCAGCTGGAAAGATAAGCCACGAAGTGGCTGGAGTTACGAATGCGAACATCAGGGCCCCCAGACTGAATACAATAGAAGAGACCAATTTGAGGGGACGAAGTCCAATGCGGTCCAACACAACGCCGATGACAACTAGCATGACCATCTGAACCACCACATAGGTTGTGAAAGCATATCCATACATCTTCTTTTGAGCCTCGCAACCAGTAACGTTGGCATCGCAGAGGTCGCCATAGATACCCTCAGACTGCAAGAGCGGAGAGAGAGACTGGAAGCCAAAGATGATGCCTCCACAGAGCAACATCTCAAACGAGCCGAAAACCACGGCCAGCGTCTGGCGCACCCGAATAGGTAGGATGCGATCCAGTTTGTCCATGTAAGCATCTAAAATTCACACAAAGTGTTATTTTCAATGGAAAAATTTGAACGCAAGAAACTAGTAAACAAATATATTCATCACGTTCTGGTACAGGTAGTGAACTATTCGGAAAAATGTCATAAACTACGAACTGAAGAGTTTAAAACTCTTTTCAGTTCAAGCAAATCGACCTACAACACGACATCACGAATCCAGCGAAAAATGTGAATACTTAAATTCCTTTCAACCTACAGCAGTTAATTGTTGTGATTAACTAAAACAAAATTAATAAAATATGAAAACAATGAAAGATGATTGTGAGATATATTCGTTTTAAATCGCAAAAATATATATCAAGTTTTTCTTATATACTCATCTTGCTTTTGTTATGCAATTGTTACTAATAGGTATCAGTATTTTTGATTCACTAACTTTAAATGTCCAGCACATCTGTGTCTGCTCTTTATTCCTGCAAATTACATCAATATGTGCCCTGAATGTCGGCCTATTTGACTTAGTCAAATATGATTCAGTGGGTTCTCTATCGCGAATGGAAACATTTCTTTTCTAGGGATTGTGTTTAAGATCATAGTGTTGGAACACCCTCCAGTATTCCAAAATCCAAATTCTGATCAGCCTATTGTGCTTAAAAACGCCACAGGACACTTAGTTACGTATACCTACTTGAATGCACACCGGCAATTGAGTTGTAGTACAGTACTAGAAAGGACGATACGCTTTCCAAAGTGACACTGTGTCAGCAAGTAACGACCACGCTATTAAATCCTATAAGCACCTTAGGGAATGAAGACACGCCAATTTAATGGCATTTGGAAGAACAACTTCCACATTTTACCAAGTTCAACAAAAGTTAATAGGAGACAGAGACGCACAAGGAGATTGGTAGAAAGAGGGAGGGAACCGTGAAAGAAGAGAGTAAAAATACTAGAGGGTGCGGGAGAGGAGGGGGTGGAAGGAGGTCAGGTTCGCACCAAATCATTGCTATTTTATCATGTGCTCGGTATCAGCGAAGCCACTTCGGCACCACTCTTACTTAGGTTGTGCGCCGGTTTCTCGTCTCTCCAGTGCTTCTGAGAGGGGAGTATCTATAGAAAATAGCAACAACTTTACATTACTTCAAGCAAGCCGTGGAACCGAGATACCATCAATTACCCTGTAAGTAGTAAAATGATCAGGGGTCAATGTCGCCTGCTAGACCTTAGTTAAACCTTCCCCATAACCCGAAATTCCCTTCACTAGAGGCAATTTAACCGCGGCATGTGTGAAACTGACCTTGTCACCCATAGTGACAGCCATGTCCTCTGTCTTAGCGCGGATTCGGACGTGGCTAGAGACGGGGGAGTCGTCAGAGGCCTTTTCGAGGCAGAGGTTGCCAAGCACGTGATCCTCGAAGATGGAGCAGGCGTAGAGGGTAGCGCACAGGAAGTTGCAGTCCCCGGTCAGGGCCTCGGGCGGTGTCAAACACTTGAAGTTGGTGATGTTCGTCACCTGATCAAGGTATGTGCGCAAGTCCGTAAGCTGCGTGCTCACTGTCACCTGTGGAGGAAAGCCATACAACGTTTAGAGCATTTAAAACGTCAAATCATTCACGAAAACTCAATAAATTTGATCCTTGTGAACTTGCCTTATTCTCCCAATCAATGTCGGACCACATGCTACGGAAATCGGTGTCCGAGCAGAAGGCGTGTTGGATGTTTTCCAAGATGTCAATGCGGATGTCGGAGAGCACGACCCAGTTCGATTCACCTGCCGAGCCCCTTGTGTCGTACACGATGTTGCCAAAGATGATACCATTCTCTGTCGACGACACCTATGCAGGACAATGCTATTTTAGGCATTGTTTGTAGGGACAGAAAGCCCAGATAATACCGTTTTTGTCTAGGAACGTGTGTGTACATCTACCAAGCTACCGACTACATTACCCAGGCCTCAACTAGTCCCCACAACCTGGATGCTAAACCTACAGCAGTAATTTTTTAAAGTCTATTTCTCTCAGATTTTGTTAAAGTTGAAGTGGGAGGCGGGACTAACCTTGATCTTGGCGCAGACATTGGCGAAGTCCTGCGCGGCGAGAGTGATGGGGCGGGGCTTCTCGAGGAGTTTGTGGTCGACGAGGGTGGAGAGCTCGAGGGTGAGGTTCTGCAGGGTGTCTTTGGTCTGGTTCACCAGCAGCACGTCCAGAACAATGTCGAACTGGTTCACGCTCAAGAAGGCCTCCGCGTACACCGGGTCCAAGAAACCCGTCAGATGGTGCACATAGGCAGAAGGAAACACACATCAATTCACCCAACAATAGGGCACCTGATTAGCTACCACTGCCACGCTCTTTCGTTTAGTGATTCGCCATCTATTAATAAAGCAAGGACCACCATTAACAAAGATAGAGGTTCCGCACAACTTTGAAGAAACCAGGGGGCTAACACCACTGCGAAACATAACTAACAAATGAATTCAGTGAGAGAGCCCTTTAAGAACTCACTTTCTTGAGTTTTGAAGTGGCATAGGCGTCGCCAGTCTTGGTGGTGCCCTTGATGGCCTGATGGAGAGTAAGGGTGAAGAGGTCGACACTGGCGCCGGCATCGCCACCGCCCGGCGGCGCCAGCAGCCCGAAATCGATGGGCGCGTCCACGGCGGTCGCTGACGACGACCCACCGTTTTCATCCGCCGCCCTCTCGACGCCCCCGAGTCGCTTCCTGGCCCCGGCGCGCGCCTCCACCTCCTGGATGTCCAGCAGCTCCTTCAGGACCTCGCGCCCCACTCGGTCGAAGGCGTCCGTCACGTCCGAGCTCGAGTCGGACAGAGCCTGGACACGTGGGAAGGAGCAGATGAAAGCCGTGTTAAATTAACACAACGCCTCTTCACACCACATGATCCCATCCAATGGGGCATACACTAATTCTACGGACGGGTTAGCGATTGCCAGGGCCTCAGCTCATTAAACACTCACTAATATGCTACTTACATAAAAAACAGTAGACACGAGTTTTGCTGGTTGATTTCCCATATAGCCCTAATAGAAAATAGGGAAAGTAAGCTCGTAATTGCTAGTATACGATGTAGACGACATAAAGAACGCATGTGCTCCCGTCGGAAATGTATTTATAACAAATAGTACAACCAATAAGGCTTCAATTGACACTTTAGGCAACCCCAAAATAAATAAATCATAGCTGAATACCCATCTTCCTATATGCAGACTGCCATTTCCAATCTTTATTGAATTTGCTATGGATGGGATGTATGTGGATTCCCTTCACTGCCCACTTTGGCCTCGACTGGACTTGTTCACAGGCAAACGGTCCTCATAAAAGTTTAGAAAGAGGACTGTATTTGAGTCTATTAGACCGCGATGCTCACATAAATCTGGTATTTCTTTCTGTTGGTGTTCCCCATAAAAAGACCTGGTTGGCAACTAGTGTCTGGTCTTCTCATTCGAATAATGTCAGATCGCATGTCCAAGACTGTATCGTATATGGGGTATGTGAAAGCTCCATAAGCGATTATGAAGCTATTCAATAGCAAAATTGCGGCAGCAGCAGATAGCTATTTTCAATTACGAAACAACATCAGAAGAAAAAGAGTATCAAGAGTCTGTTGCACTTTCAAAAATTGCATCCCTACCTAATTCATAGAAGCACCTGAATCTCTGGGAATGCATAGATTAACTTGTCAAGAGTTTATACCATTTTGCGCTAAATTGGAGGTGATAAATAATGGGAAAAGGACCTCATATAAATACGCACAAACTCAGTAAGAAGCAGAAAGTGCAATTCAACAAGAAACAAGTACCTTTGACAAGACAACCTGTTGCGAAGCCACATTTCCATTCACCAGCAACTTCAGGATTATTCTATTACGAGAAGACTCAGAGAACGCACTTATCAATTGAACGTCTTGCCACAAATTTTATACCCAGCTTCACGACCATCACTCACACATAGTGAGTGGTGGTAGGAAGTTACCAGCTTTAATTCCAGTAAACTGAGTTCCCTTCAGCTGAAAGATGTAGCTAGACTCACCACCAAACAGGTCCACATGCGATCGATGATGTCGGAGTTGGTTTGACGCGCGACTAGACCGCTGCGAGCCAGGTAGATCATAGAAGAGATGACGAGCATGCAGTCGGCGGCGAATCGATTTTTGGCGGCGGCGTCGCCGGCATCGGCCAGGTTCGCGAAGCGGCAGTAGAGCTTTACGAGGCACACCGAGACCACCGCACCGATTATGAAGTTGTTGGCGAACAGCGCCGCCTGGATCACTGGGCGCTTGAAGGCCTCCTCACCAGCGTTCTCGGAGTCTGCAAACCAAATAAACAATGATTCAAAACTAACAAGTACTCTAAAATAGGGTTTTATTGAATCCTCACATCTACACACGATTACCATTCTACATTGCTGTAAATCAGTACAGCGCATTAATATACCCTTTTGACTTGTTCAAATATTGAAACCCAGTTAAGAGGAATGTTTCTATTGATAACAATAACACTAGACCTACTTGGAAATCTACAATCGGTCGAATTCGCACCACCCGTAGAGTTCTATTGCTACATCCTCCCCTCGAGCCTTCGTATTTTAACGAATGATGGTAAACAAACACCTATAAGGCATTTATACCAGATAAAACGCTTTGACTTTCTAATATTGTGTTATCAAAGTTTAGTTTTCCTCGTTCCGGTGACTAGAGAGAGAAATAATGCCTGAGAGACAATTATGCATGGAACCTAAAAAGCGGCAGCCGCAGCTGGAACAAGAGTCGATTTCACTTGTAACCGATACTTAGGGCACCTCAGACCTTCACATAACAAGTGAACACAGTGGACGTTGGCCAGTCCCCATTTTGTGCACATTTTTCTAACATTTTCCAATGCTCTTCCATTGTTAGATTTACCTCCCCTATACCCAAATATTGCTTGTGAGAAAAACCGCAGAGAAACTACCCACCCGACCACAATACTCTATTTAATACGGTCATTTATTGAAAAAGGCGCAGTGGTGAGAAAAAGCTTACGGATTGTGAAGGCAGACTGGGTGGCATAGGCTCCGTCAGCCGTGACCTTTTTGACTGAAGCCTCTGCGAGAGTAGTTGGGCTGTTTTTGGTCTCATCCTCGGCGGTCTCCTCACTCGTTGAGCCGTTTTCCGCCATGAGGCGGGACATCTCTTTTTGCACCAGAGGCAGGGGTCCCAGGCACTTATAGAAACACAATATGGCACTTTGTAAAGCGAAATAAGGGGTTTTGTGTGCGTGCATACACGCGCGACTCACCTCGTGGATGACCTTCACGATTTCTACTATCTCGGCCTTGCTGGTGCAGAATTCACCACAGAGCCAAAGCAGGTGTCGCAAGACGTCAGAGCCCGCGACAGTGGGCAGGGTCTGGAAGACTTTCTCTAATATGGCTCCTTTGTAGTGCGGGTGGCGGAAGACAACATCACGCAGGAAACGACACACCTCTATGGACGCCATTGTATCCTGAAGCTCGGGGTACGTGAGTACCTAGAGAAGGGCACTTTAGCAGAAGAAAAAACAATTTACCTCGCAGAGCGTGGGCAGGATAGCTGGCAGGGAGTTGGGGAATTTCATGCATATGGCTCGGATTGTGCGAACCAGGGCATGTCGGTAAATGTCGGCATCACTGGCGACCGGCTTGACGCCATTGGAGGCTTCAACGGGGGGTGCAGAACTGGCAGAACTTCCAGTGCAAGCCTTGGTCAACTCCTTTCGCAGGAAACCAATCAAATCATCTACAGTTCTAGTTGTAACCAAATCAACAATCAACTCCAGAGCTTTATTTCTCAGCTCGACATCCGAGGCGTCTAAAAAATTGGGGGGCTGTCAGTAAATCGAAATATAGGAGTGAATGAAACATAAGCAGTATAACTACTTACTCAAAATCCTAACAATATCCATGGCCAAGTCTTGGAGAATCTTTTCATGCCGAGTGCGGAGGTTAATGAGGCTATTAAGAATGACCAGCTTGGCGTTGTTGTCACTCTCCTTCAAGATGAGGTCAATGTAGCAGCTCGCGGAAGCACGAATGGCCGGAGAGGCACCACTGAGAGTGATGAGAGTAGAGGCGGCCTCATAGCGAACTGACGAGCTCGTCGAATTGAGCAGAGAAAAAACGCAGCGAATAAACTTTAGCTTCTCACTGGGGTGAGACTGGAACACTTTGTGTATCAGCTCCACCACAACCAGCTGCATGGTCTCGCTGAATGATTCCACATCGTCGATACAGCGGGAGAGATACTGCACTGCAGTGTCTTGACTAACTTGGAGGAGCATGAGAAAGGCGTTGCGTTTGCATGATGGATCCTGCTCTTCGTCCAAATAACTCAGCATTCTCTCCGGAGCATCGGGAATGAGGTTCTTGAAGTTTTTGTAGATAGTGAAGATGGCGAGAACTGCATTGCGACGAACATACGCGTGACGGTGTTCCAAGCACTGCAAAATCGAAGGCATAAGAGGCTCCAGTAGTTCCGGTTCCTTCAATTTGCACAGGAAGCGAAGGGTACAGCCACGAATATACTCGTTCGGGTGCTGGAGATCGCGACGGTAGGCGTCACAGACGAGAATCATCTCATTCAGGAGCTTACCTTCAGATGAGTACTTGGGAGCAACCTCCCAGAAGAGGTGAAGTAGCTTCTTGATCATGTGGTCGTTGGATGGCATAACGAAACGAATTACAATCATTAGGAGATCGCGATACTTTTCGCCATTCACAGAGTTTCGAATGAGTTCCTTTAGAGCTTCGCGCTTTATGTTGACGTCCTCATTTTGTAGATCCTCGCGCAGCTTCTGCTCACTGTATTGTTTACTTTCGTTGGAAAGTGCTACCAGAGTGTAACACGCCGCGTCAGCGTTCCCGTCAGGCATAATCCTAAAGTGCATACGCTTTCTACTAACTAAAAACGCAAGCCAGCATGATAAAAACTTTTTCCTTATCTGGATTCACTAAAAAGACTGAGTGCAACCTCACGAACACGATACAACTTGGGAAAAATCAAAAAATGCTTTTAGCGAAATAACCGTGCACCAAGGCAAAAACTTGATAAATGATCATCTAAAAGTGTCTAAGAAAAACCCGCCTTTAAAAAGTATTAAGGTAAAAGTCATAACTCATCAATTTGATAACAAACTAATAGGCCAATGACACGTCGAAAGGTGATACCTCACAAGACGAATTAACCGGTGATGTAAATAACACTTTAAACGATAATATACAAAACATGACTTTAAAGCATTTAAAAGGTAATACAAAATGTAAGCAAACAGTATAATTTAATTTGATTTTAATTTGGACTACTGTTTTAAGGAGTGAGGTTTAATTTTTCCGATATTATTGTTTTGTTGAGCTCAACATTTTCACTTCTGCATAAGCTATATTTAATCAAATGAGTGCATATATTCGTTCAAGAGTTCGCAAATGACAGTAAAATTATAAATATTATTAACCTTTGCTACGATATAAATATTTGATACTGAATCACGGCCTTGAACACTGTGAGGGATACTTGGACGAAGGTTTGGTTGTCATTGCTATGGCTATTTTTACTTCTGTGCTACCTTTATTAGAAATCTTTTACATGATGTATTTTAAGAGTTGAATATGTTTATTTTATACTTCCTGTTTTTATTTAACTAGTTTATTATATTGGAGGCTTTCGATTCCATCATCAATACTTTTACTTCTCTCCATTTAAGTACTGAAACTTTAAACCTTTTACTGACATTCATTGGTACGGGCGTCGTACATTTCATGCATTTTAGCAGTTATTTCAGAATTCATGCCCTTTTACATATTTCTAGACACAATGTCGGAAGATGTGTGTGAACAATACGTCCGCCGATATTTAATGGCCCACAATTACTTCCACACATTGGCAGCCCTTTCTGTGGAATCGGCCAACGACAGTTTGAATGATTGTGTAATTCCATACTAGCTACTAATTTTTCCATAGTTTCAACCTTCTAAAATTATTGCCAACATAAACGAAGCAATCAATAATCTTGACTATGAAGCTCTTGCTCGAATGTGGAAGGGTCTGGAAGCCTGCTTTTATTCGCGTTTAGATTCTCAAAGGGCTGCTAGATTTGATTCTCTTAAAGCGTACACTTACAAAACGCTCCTCTGTGCAGCCGTCAAGGCCAAGCGCACTAGCTGTGTCACCTCATTTTTTACAAATCAGACTGATTTTGATCTTACTTCTCCTACATGGAACAACTGGACCGGTATTTTGTTATTTCAAGCTGCTTAATAATGTCCTTATAGCTCTCCCATTCATAGAAGAGCCTGCCAAACATGACTCGTTCTGTCAATATTTCACCAAAACTTGGAATGACGTCCTTAACATGTCGCTTAGCAACTTTCTCTGCGTTCTGTTTCGTTCTCTTCCAATCCCCTCCGACTCTAATTCCCCGTCAACTGCGTCTGTGAGTATTTGCACTTTCTACTTACATTTATTAGTAGCTTATACCTGTGCAAACCCTTAACTGTGCATTTCAGGTGCCTGACTCGGATCAAAGGTCACAGATTCAGTCTAAACTAGAGGCACTTGATGATTTTACCAACATTCCATCAGTTCGAGCGTCCAGCAAGCGATGAAGATTTTTACGATTCCATTTTTTTGCAACTGCGATTGTCATCATCCCTTGTTTGTAAATTGTGAATTAGACTTATGCCCTTCATGAATAGTCACGAGCAATGTGCTTTTACTTACAGACGCATCAGTCTACTACGCCTTTTCCGATTAGGTTGGGCATGCTTGTGTTCCATAATTTCAGAGACACGTGTATACATAGATGACAAGTTAGCATTTATACTTAAACAGCTGAGTTAAAACAACTTGCTTGTACGCAGAGAAGCCTTGAATGGAACAGTATTTTAGGATTGTCGTTAATTCCTTAATTTGCAACGAGGACTAGAATATGATTAAGCATATCAGGTGGTTGCTCGAAGGCTAGGTTCATTTGCTTTCAACAAGATGGTGAGGTTTACCCAGGGAGGACATTTACTATGAGGTTTGGTTGTATTGTGTACGGGAGCACTGTGCTAACGTAGCCCAAAGTCAGCATTAAGAAATCGATAGAGTAATACAGACTTGCAGTCACGTCATATTTAAAACTTTCGTCAGCCCTCGATTTCTGTGGAACTTTGGAGGGACTATAAAAAGGATCCTGTCAATCCAGAGGTGATAAATCGATCATACTTCTGGTCATTTTGAAATTTTCACTTATTTGCAGCAAGTCCATCGTTTTTCATTGATGCTACAGGCACGGAACCATGTAGGTAAGCCGCCAACGTGCACGAAACCGAGATTTAGACCTTATATACGTTTTAATCATTTTTATTAAGTACTAACCTGATTAGCATCTCCAAAATTGTTAAATTGGTTGCAAGGTAAAATAATCACCAAAACTGCTATTTATGCAGTAACACATTTAAAGTGAGCCACTTTGGCCACGATGCAGTTATCTTAAGTGAGAAAAAATTACCAACTTACACAGACTGGCAGTCTGCAGCGCAGTTTTTGTGCAAGACACGATTTATGGTGCTTTGTTTGAGCACCCTTCGGAGGGAGGGTGGAGGGGTATTCGACAGCTGGGTCGTTGGCATTTGGCTCGTGCAACTCTCGGACACATCTGGATGCATTTATTCATCCAGATAAGCGACAAAGAAGCTATCTTCTCACAACGGTATGCTAGCGCTTGCCGAAACTGGCTGAACAGCCTTGACACTCAGTGTCTCAAATTGCTCGTATTGTGTTGACAACCACGCGATGGCCTTTGGAGTAGACTTATTGCGACAGAGAATACATGATTTATAGACGAGTGTCGGAGTTCAAATTAGAAAAAAAAATTTTTTGTCGAGAATAGAAAACAAATTGTTCTTAGCTCTAATGCTCTGTGGGATTTTTTGTTCCTGTTCATAAAAAGTTATCTACTCTTATTCAAATGTAGATCTGATGAAGAGACCTTCAAAAATAAACATTTATTTAGCAAATCAAAGCTGGCTGATGTTTTCTTAACAAATGTAAAATTCGTTATTCATAACTTTGATGGAATATTCGAATATTTTAATTGAGAAGTTGTTTACAACCCAAACAGTGAATGCTCTAAACCACTTTATTCGGTCGACGTTAAGGTAAACGGTTATCTAAGTAAGCTAAAAGGCAAGAACTTAGGTTCTGACTTCTGCCACTGTGATAAGGCGACCAACGTCTCTTCGAGTACAAATGGGAATACCAAAAATGGGAGATGAAAAACGTGCGCCTCCCAGGGCCTGGGGTTGGTGTGTTGTTGCGCGAAGGGATAAACATGCTTAGAGTTTAAAACAGTGTTTCTTCGGGTGCAAACTAAAATTAACCATAGAATTGGCCATTTCCATTCTAGCAGCATTTGCTAGCCCAGCCTTTCCGGAACCCAAACGTCTCAAAATATATGCATGAGCTACTTTATTCGAATTCGTGCAATCACAAGAACTAGGAATCGAAAACTTACTCTTAACCAAAGAAGTGGCAATTACTGGGTAGACTGGAAATGACGGATGGGGCAGAAACTCTGAATTAAGAATGCAAATTTTATCCGCTCTGTCTGATTTGGTGGCCTTTTGAGTATGCCACATCATGAGGTACTCAAAGAAGAGGGGCTGAGCAGTTGATGCATAATTTTCTCCGAAAAAAGGGACAACACTATAGCATTCTAGTCAGATTGATAATGGAGCCATCATGAAGCGATGGGTAATAATAAGCGCTAACAACTACCGTGGCAGGCTTTTTACTGATCAAGCAGACGTAGCGTATTCTAGACCAACTCATTCTTGAAGGGAAATTAAAATCACATCGCTCAAGATTTGATAGTAGCGCTGTTAAGCTTAGAGTGGCTGTATTGTGGTCCGTGAACAGAGAGCGTTTAGAGCTGTCTAAACAAGATATCACATGGAATTCAGCACGTGGTTTCAGTCACCGTTCAATAACACCCATGTGGGTGTGGGTGAACATGTGTACGGCTAATTAATTTTAAAAAGCAGAAAATGAATTAGTGAAAATGGCTCTTAGTTTTATTTAACTCCAATACCTGCTTGATGTACACGTTACCATAAGTATAGGATTTCCTCTTCGATTGAATATATCATTAATAAATGCAAAAAAATAATTAAATCTAATTTTCGATGCTTATTTAATGAAGATAATGAAATTAAATTGAAGTAGCTCAATAAGTGTATAAAAGTTTCATAAAATTTTTTCAATTTTTTTACCGTATTAGCGAATTCATGGTCATAAAAATTGATTAAATTCTTTTCAAAGCTTCCTCCTGCAAGCGAGACCCTTGCGTTATTGTGACCTACATTTTAATGATTTAGTTTGAAGCCATTCTAGCATGCCTTTTTAACTACGACTGTTAAAACTGCTTAGGTTCCAAAATACAAAAAATTTGGAGGTATTTCAATTCATTGAAACTTGGCAGGTATGTATTATCGATCACGAAGACCCGAAAAAAACTAGTTTCACGTTAAAAACAGATATATAACAAAAAATATCTTTTACATGCCTCACAAGCAGCGAACTCATTGTTTTACTGTGGGAAAATCAGAGGTCGATGTGCACTGTTTCTGAGCCCATTTCGGAGAGTTGGCAAAGCCGAGGCAGATTTGGCAAGCACCTCCGGATCATCGTCCTGTTTACAGCTCGAGTACTCGCTCTCTCTCATCCAACTCTGTTGTTTTTTCCTTCTTTCTAAGGCCCCCCCTCCCCCGCCGTGTTTACAACGTGAACACACAATGATGATGTGTTTAGCTACGGCTTTTTATCAGAACGTCAAGTCACAAAAGCTATCAACACTGCTCCAGTCTCATCAAGAAATAGAGAAAAGTAGTTGAAGACTATATAGCTTAATAGACGTAAATTCAGTCTACTTGTAAATGTTGCTAGTGTCGTTAAAAAGTTTTACTTAGCCATTTGCGTCTATTTCGGCATCATTGCGCCTTCCCCCGAAATGTTCAGCAACCTCCTTCAAAAGTTATTTTATTCAATCGTCGAATAACTTGGTCTTTATATAAGTGCTGGCTGCGAAGATAGTAGTCCGAAGAGTTCGACGGAGACCAAATATTAGGACTGGAGTGGTAGTAGTATAAATTAACAACTAACAACCTATTTTGACTTATCTCTGACGTGGTGCAAGGGGTGGTAGCGATGCTAGTCTTCATTGATTACATGCTGCAATGGCAGGGGAGGAACAATTAATTCGCTTGACAAAGCCCGAAATAAAGCGCATTTTTTCCTACATTTTCGAGGACGAAATCCTCTCAAATTGCCTGTGCATGGTTTTTGCGTGTTCACTGTAGTTATTCACTGAGCATTGACTACAATCGCCTCCTTATTTCAGCGGCCGGCGCGATCGATGATACAAATTACTCTCTTCCACGCCGATTCAGGTGGGTTCAAGTCATTGGTTCTCGTTGTTGTCATCGACTACAGGGATGAGAAAAGATCAACTTTTAGAGGAAGCGAAATATCCTTAAGCACATTACAAATATCTGGAAAAAACTTCCAATTATTTTTCTGTAATATTTATTCCTAGTACTCTGTAATTGCAGGAATCACATACTTAATTCAGAAGTTTAATGAAATCTTTGATTGTGCTAATGAAGCAGTTAGCAAGATTTCCTAACGACTCCGGGTCCTAGTTTCCAATAAGGCGTTTATCTGCGGTAAAATTTTCTTCGCGAACATAGATGCATGGTAAGGCTTCCACACTGCCAGTATGTTTGATATTTTATTAACAGAAGGAGTTCTTACAAATCGTAGTGAAGCAAACTACAGTTGCCTAGGTATGCAACCATTGGTCAACAACGCACTTATGAGGAAAAATTCGAATAGAAAGCAGTACCTCCAAGCACTTTCAGTAAGTGAGGATAAGTAAGATAAGCATAGGTACACAGCATTTAAAATGTCTTTTCATTTCCAAAGATACAGTTGCGTCTATTCGACAACTGAAAATAGCTAATAAATGATAAAGCCCTAAAAATTGCAGCAGAACCATCTTGAATGTCTACAGTGGTGCCTTCAACTATGAAAAGGACATTTAGAACTGTTGTAAAGCTTGTTTTATGAAGCAATGTTCTACTTGAAATTCGAATATCATCATAGCTATTTGAAGTTAAGAGTACGTAGCTCAGGACAGTTAAATCACAAAGAGTGATAACCCATTGACTGAATTAAAGTCTGACAATTCTCTACATCGAATAATTCCATTTAGAGGCAAGCTGACTATTCTAACGATGACTCAATGACGACGTTCTTAAAGGATTAGCGTTCCCGCTCTGAGTTAGAATTATAAGAAACAGTAATCTCCAACTGCTAATTCTCCTAGAATGTAGTCAGTAACAGTTAGAGAGGTATCTCATATCATAGAAAATGTATCTTGTTTTTTTATTCCCCTTCTCAGAGAAACTGCAACACCTTCAACCCTCTGCATTACACAAAGGAGCTGGCTTAAAGAAGCCACATTTGCCATCAGTTCCTGCTATGCATCTTACAGAAAACTCCATTTAACGTCACTCAAGTTTCAAATTTCCTGAAAGCCGAGCCTACCAACTCTCACCCAGAACCCATTTTCACACTGTCAAACTAACCGGAACACTAAGGGGTAGCTCTGCGCACATGCGTACCCCTAACCTCTGCGTGTGTTTATTTCTCCAACGTCTTGATGATGATGATGATGATGATGGTGGTGGTGGTGCGCATACGACGGTGTGCGTTGTGAGCCAGCGCAACTGCGTGCCCACGCTCATGGTGCGTACGTGCCACCGCAGGCTGCAGACACTGCCTCTAAGTCCGTACGCGTGTCCGAGTTTGAGGGCACGTACGCGCCGCGCGTGTGCGAACCCTCTCAGCAGGCCACGGTCAACCGAGGCACCAGTGGTGGCAGTAGCAGCTTTGACACCTTCAACGACACTCGTACACTCAGAGACACCACCGCCACCACCACCACCACCACCACCAACGCCATTTTCAGCCATGCAGAGCGCTTGTGTGAGAGCCTAGCACCCACGCTCAGAGATCCACTGCCTCAGTGCTCTTCTTTCACCTTCTCCTCCTCCTCCTCCTCCTCCTCCTCACATTCTACCAATTCCACGAAGAAGGGTGCTCCCATGCGGTTGTTCCACACAGGAGATTTTAACCGCCGATAGCCTTATCAAATGCCCATTTTCTACTGGACCAGCACTGCCTGTGTGCTCAGGGGCCTAAGCCAAGGCTACTTTCCTAGGACTCTCCTGTTTCACTTCATTTGTAAGTCCGCTAAACTCTTCATTTACGCTTAAAACCACCAATCAGATTGATTGAATAGCTCATCCGGAGCAGCACAATCATGCAAATTAATAGCCTTCCAAGTGTCCTTCTAGACAGTTCTCATTGGCCTGCTGAGGATTCAAATAGAGAGATGTAGGTTGGCAGGATCAGAGCATTTGAAGAAAACTTGAAAAACTGGTGTTGGACAATGTTCCAATGTTCTTCTATTCACTCAGTAGCGTTGTCGCGACAGGACGTGTTTCCATTAGTTGAAGAGATTTCATTTTTCTTTCATCTCTCAATCTTTTTTAAAAGATAGAGATCTTTACCAAGTTAGTAGAGTTCCAACAACCTTACACCTTTGATAACTGTTGAGAGATGTTTCCGCTAAACAAAAAAACAGTAAGGTACTAAATTAAAAATACAATCGTTAAAGTAACGGCTTTCTGGTCTCAGTGAGCATTAGATAACTTTACTGTTTCTATTAAATTTTCCGGTGTTCGCTTTCTTGAGGTGACATTTAGTAGGACAACGAAGAGTCTGAAGGTCCTTCAAACTGACCCTCTGGAATCTTGGTATTAATCAGTGTAGGGTGATATTTCTCTAGGGGGAGGGGTACCGCGGTGTCAAAAGAGGGCACAGGAATGCTTGAACACAAAAACCCACCAAAAGGACATTCACTGGATGCCTTTTTATCTCGGCAAGGATCCAAATTTAGCAAGATGCGGTCACAATTCACTTGTTGCCGCGTTGTTTCACATAAAATTCCATCCAATACATACCATTCAGTACTTGTTATACCAAGAACCGGTTTCATGTCTTAAGAAACTACAGAGATATCACGATACCGGTAGTATTCTGCAATGAGTGAATGATCCGAAATCTCAACTTTATTCCCTGTTGGAACACACCTAACAAAATTCTTTCAAGTAGCCATGCCATATAAGTGGGGTCTCATCACGTTGTATATCTATTGCTGGCCGGTGGATCGTTTGTTTTGCATGATCTCAGCTGAATAAAGTTGCTACACGTCGCAACAGACGCGTAAGTCTGCGTTCAACTAATTGGCAGAATAACTAACGGCCGGTGGGCATTGTTATTCCGGAGAGATGAGCACCCCCATCCCCCCCCCCAAGCGAGGATGCGTGTCCTGAATGATTTTTGAGGCCGTTTGCTCAAAGATCGAGTCATATGGTCAAAAACTCAATGCGGTCGGTAGAAATGAAAGTAGTACTTGTATCTGTACCTGTAGATACCTTAACCATTTAACCGAATTAAATGTTGCGTTTTTGAAGTGCGTGAAGAAAAAAAGTTTGGTCCTGGAATCTAAAATGGTGAAAACTTAATCGCATCAAAATAATTCTAAAGGTTGATATTTTGGTTTGAGTGAAGTTATCCTTGCTGTAATTTTATTCCAAATCTTTACCAAGGCGATGGCAAGCATTTCATGAGAGCTGTTTATTAGTGCCCGTTTTTGTCTGCATGTCCATAGCTATTTTTCTCACATTCTAACATCAATGCCTTTCTAGATCCTTTACTCAAAAATAGTTCTTAATAATCTCGGAAAAGTTGAGTAAATGAACTCAGTCTACAAAAATTAAGATACAAAAGCCTTTCCAGGAAGGCAATTTCCAATTTTTCTAAGGAGGAACTTATAATGGGGCTTTCTCAATTGTCGACTTTTTGATTTTAATCTTTCCAGAATCGTAACCTATACAAAATGTAAGACAGGGCCAATGTGCATCATTGTCTTTAGAATAACGCACTTCTTCTAATGACTTCTTTTAATTCGCATACTTGGTGATTTTCCGTAGTTTCGGGTCCAATTTATCCCCGATAGCCTCACTTTGGGACAACGTAGCACTGCACCCAGGTCTAAAGTGACCTTTTACAACTGGTGACCACTGAGTCATTCGTGACGCATCCCCTCCTCTTTCCTTGTGTGGCACCATTTTCATTTGAATGCTGAAGTTTCTTTATCCGTGGTGAAAAATGTTTCGCTGGTACTCCGATCTGGTACATCCATCAATACGGCATCATGATGGAATCTAGTTAATATTGCATTTTTACCTTGAAGAAACTGTTGACAGGTTTGCGTAACACGTGGACACGTAACTATTGATCGACTGCTCAATAACTGGAACAGTTAAGCAGCATTGTGTGACATGGGTAAAGGAATCGATAATCGAAATCCGCTTGTGTGTTAATCAAGCGATAGGCTACGGAACATGTCCTTGCCTGAGGGCCCCATGTTGAGTGTAGACGGCGTGGTACAAACGGAGTTTTATTCACGTGAACCCATCACCGTAGTGTTCACAGACTGCCTGAAGACTAGCTGCTGTATGTTGCACAATTCTTGAGCCCTCTTGGGCATAAACACTCTCCAAGACCACCACCACTCCACTAAACACATCTGCGCCACGGGCCCTCTTGTTGAAGTGGCGCATTTTTGCACCTGTAAGATGCAGCTAAATAACTTGCTGTCAGCCTTCACGATGTTAAAAGGCTTGCTGGAGAGACATTTGTGATTCACTCCAAAGCGCTCATCTCTCTCGTACACATCTTGTTTGTCTAGAAATTCTCAATCAATCATAAAATCGTATATTCACCAGTTTGCTCGATCACGACTCCTATGTTGTTGCATAAGAAATAGTGCCGTGATGAGAAAATATGCCAAGAAGGGGTTTGAATATTGATATTGAAAGTGACTAAATTTCTACCCGCGTGGCAATACTGCAGACAAAAAGATATCAAAGTTCTAAATTAGAAGAAATAGGTAACCTTCATATTTCTGCATTCTAGGAATTTTCGTTAGAGTTTCTCTATTCTGTCCATCTAAATATCTACAACTGAAAATGAGCTGATATTTAGTGTGCTTTATTGGTTTTATCCTTCCTGTATCTTTAGTAACATCCTCAGTAATGCAATCAGTGGCTTTTTAATTTCGAGCATATCTATGTAATTATTTTAGTGAAAATTTTCAGAAGACTATTTCAAACCTTCATCTAAAAATTTTTATAAGTTGGTTATGTTCTCAGTAATTCAATCTAAATTATAAGTAACCCATGAACTAGCATTTTATAATATCAATATTTTTCTAACTGATCTAGATTAAAATCGAAAAACGAATCCAAAATTCGAAAATTTGTTTTGAGAGATTGTTGGATATCGAGCTTGTCCAGCATTTGAATTCGTTAGGAAATACTTGGAAATTCTCCAACTGTCGTGTTCGAAAACTAATCGAGCCATAAGAGAAATCGGCAAGAAAATTTTCGCCTTTCGTTGCAGTTGTCCTTCTCGTGACAAAAATAATTGAAAATCAATTAAAGTTCCAGTCTAATTATGTGTTGAATATTAGGTATTTTAAAGAGGCCGTGAACTAGGACTTAATACTGTAATGACGTTGTTCCGTTTGAACTTTGCCGCATTCAGTTAAGTCAGATGATTTTAATTTTACGGTTGATGCTCGTGCTGACGTAAATCGGTCAACGCACAGCCCAACTTTTCCATTGTACCGACAAACCGATTAATTTACCCTATCTAGTCCGAAACTATAGATGCAATGCTGTCTACATTCGTTGAAGCAAAGATACTTCATGCTTTATTCCTTGCAAGTGCTTTATTTGCATGCACAAGAGGTTTAAAACAGCCTATATATCTCCCAAGTATTTTTTGGTGAGCAAGTGAAGGTGTCCGCATTCCTCGAATGCCTCTGGTAACGGGTCCGCATGACAACTGCTAGAACGGCGAGGTGGAGGGGGAAGGGGTGGGAAGAGGGGCTTGTCAAACATCTCTGTCTATGGCGGCAACTGGACTACCGATGGAAGCATGTGTGTATTCTCACAGAGTTTTGTTGCTCCAACGGGTAAATTCAGACCCATAATTCTTTTGGTTATGCGTAGACCGTGTACCACGCCTCCCACATTTTGAGAAATGTCTTCAGGAAAAGACATTACGCATTCTCCGTTAAGTAGGAAACATCTCTGTACCGGATCTGCATTTTCCACAGAATGGAATTCACTTATTCTAACTTCACAAATAACCCTTTGGTATGCAACCCGAACTTATATATATATATAGTGATGTCAAAATCTATTAATGAGTCCTTTTAAAACAAAGAGAGTTCTTCAGTGTTAATATTTCAGCCTTTTAAGGATTTCAAAAAAGATATTAGTGCCATTTTTTGTAAAAATTACTCTTAGAAGATCTCAACTTCACTTATTGTACCATATACAATTGAAACTGCAAATGTTCATTTCAAAACAGATATTTTTGCCTCCAATTGCATGACCGACTTTATTAAATCTATTGAAAGTATTTGCAAATCTCTTTATTTTTGAAGTGATCAAGCAAACCATTCGACAGTTTTAAATCAATTGCTTTACTATAGAATCAACTATACAAGCCCAATTTTGATTTTCATTGGAGTAGAATAGTATTTAAATTTCTAGATAACAATGAAGGTGCTGCCACGATTCAATTATACTCTTAATTCGAACCAAGCCTTGCTTTTTCAGGTTAAAAAGAGAGAGCAGATCTCTAAACAAATGATTATGGTCAGTGACGCAGGACGAAGCCCAAAAGTTCACCAAACTACTCCTAGTGACAGTATGCCAACCTTTATGCCTTTTTAAAAAATGTGAGTGCTTGCGCAGATTGAATGCCTCCTAGATAGAGTCGAAACATGAAAAACAGACAATTTGTCTCAGACAAAGTACGATTTCCCAAATTAATTTTTACTTATTGTAGTGATTAAAAATACCTTCTGTCGATTACTTATTTCTCAATCAATGTATCCTTCATGTCTTTTTTTTTTGAGAAAGCTAATTGTATTCTATATTGAAAATAAAGTTTTACCACTCATTCTATAGAGGAGCTTAGTAAATACTCACGAGGTCAATATACTTTATTTCAGTTCTCACCTCTCTGGCCGTTAGCTTAGCCTGCGACCCAGCTACGCTCCCCAGAGGCATCCAGATTTCCCGAAACGGTCCGGTGCTGAAAGGCGTGTGTGAACCAGGACTCCAACCTATGGAGGTGATTCACACAACTACCTCAGACACTAAGTTCCCCGTGCCTTCCAGACGAAAGTTCGCGAGGTACATCTGCATGGAAGGGAAGTACCAACGGATCAATGCCAAAGGCATCGAAAACTCCTCGTTCCTTTGTACAGGTGAGATTATTTTCCAATCTTTAAGCAAATTAAGCAAAGTACGTTTTTCGCCTGTGGTCAAAGTAGGAGTTGTCGATCGGTAGCTCCATTGTTGATATTTTAACCAAAAGCTTTGCAGGAAATAATCGTGATCTATGGCTTAGGATTGACTTTTGATGACCTTATAAAGATATGAAGGGGTCGATCTTAGGTAATTATTACAACTTGTCAATTTTGACCAAAGATTACAAGCATGAGATTCCGTTTGATTGGTGATCCAGTTGGAAGGCTCTCAGAATTAATGTCCATCGTCTTAGTGACATTTAAGAAGGTCCAAGGCCTTATTTCAAAACCTACAAGGTTGAAATGACTCAAGGAGGCCTAATGAATCAATTTTCTAAATGATGGTGTTGAAGAAAAACGATCGTCAACAGCTTGATAAACTGGGAAACCTTTATTAGCCGCATTTTGGTACAGAATAAAAAGTCATTATCGAGTTTCAACAGAATGGGGGCTTATATTGTTCAAGTTTCATTTTAAACAAGGTGACTAAATTTGACTTCACTACTGATTTCCATAATATTAGCAGATGAAAGGCAATTTACAAAAAGTATACAAAAGTTTTCATGGAACTAGATAGTCACACTTTTTTTTATTTTTTGCCCACCTAATTTTGAGAGGTAGTATCTTTAGAACTTAGGTCAGAAATGTATTTACAGTGAATATAGTTGATAATGACCTGGGTGTTCTCCAGTTTAAGTACCCTTGAGGATTTGTCGATTCCCGGGAGAATACAAATGCAGTCAACATATGGCAACTGTTTACAAGCAAATTTTAATATCATTTTCCTTAATTAATGTTTTAATAGGTTGGTAACGTGTAGCAACGTTAGAATTCTGAGCAGAGGTTACAATTTCTAATTCCACAGAAATAAGTACCCTCTCAAAATGTAAAAATACCGAAATTTATCCGTTTTGAGAATATTTGAATGCTGCCACATTTACGCTTAGTTACTGTTACCTGTCCATACAATCCTGGCAGATAGATAACCGCCCCTGAAACTTTTTAAGGTTACCTGATAGCTAGTGATTCTAACATTGCAACCACACCATGCTATAATTGGGGGTCTGGTCAAGGTCTGAAGGCCAAAATGATTGTGTTGTAGCCAGTCGAAAAGTCAATGTAAACGTTTTAAACACCAACAGAGCGAGAGAGCAGTGTCTGTGGTCACATCGATCACTCGACTTCGAGTGGCCAACTGCATTTGAAGGGCGCACTAGCCTTATGGCGACCGGTGTCCCCAGAAGCTCCCAGCAGCATCCTCTACTGCGTCCATGGCAGTTGGTACCGACTAGGCAGCACTACCCTCCCTTCCGGTGAGTTTGCTGCCTTTTTCGACTGACTCATAATTGATAATGGTCCTTCGACAATGTAAATAAGTAGATTTCTTCAAATATCAAAACGCCAACGCTCTCTCAAGTTTTATAAATTGTTATTCGAAATTTTAATTTAGTTGCCAACTTCATACGTATCGAACGGCATCCGTCTTTTTGGATCCAAATAAACCATCCACGTTTTGAAAGGAATAGTGATTATTGATAGTACAATTTAAAATTATAAACAATTCTAAGAGGATAATAAATGAAAGTTTTGGTGGCTCTAAGAGCTAAGGTGGCTTTCGCGCTGTGATAGGGTATAAATATTGACTTTTGCAGGAATGGAATCTGATTAAATCTGCACATCGAGCATCAAAGGTAGATAAAAATGGACAAATAACTAGAGCTCAATGGGCGAACTAAGGCATCCAATTGATCTAATTCTCCTTCTTTGAGTTGTATTAATCGGGCTTTCGGTCACAACAAAAATGTTTTGAAAATCACCTAAAAATCTTAAATTTGTTCGTGCTAAATATTAAGGCGAATCCCCTTTATTTTAGGCGTGACAGTGACCTATCAAACAACGACTCCTCCCTCCATATTACGGACTACTACAGATCCGACCTTACCCCCTACATCTTCCTCCCCTCCTCCTCCTCCTCCTCCTCCTCCTCCTCCTCCTGAGTCTAATAGATGGTTTGAGCTCGAGCAGGACCCCGCAGCCATCCTCTATCAACCTCAAAAACAACACCCCCAACGAACGAAACTGCAACCTCCACCCTCTTCCTTACCCCCTTCCTCGTTACAAATTCAACTAGAGCTAAGCATGCCTCAGTCTTTCGAGCTCCCGGTTGATGTAGACAGCAATGGTGGAAGCGAAGTCCCCAGTCCCTTTACTTATTTTGACCTGCACGATCGCTTACACCAATGCACAAGGGTGGGCTTCTACTGCCTCCTGGTACTAGGGACTCTCTTGGCACTCTCAGGCTTCCTGGCTATTGCCCTTCTCTACCACCGACGAGCTCGAATGGCCTCGAGGGCACTTGAGGCCCAGAAACGCATAAGAGACGTTGTCGCCACCGTGTAAACCCTCAGCATGATCCCCATCCCCGGCCCCCTTGTACAGGTGCTCTAGTTCGCGGGTTCACCTCTTCATTGTACATAAAAACAAAACAGGCAAATTGACAAAAGCCCTAACGCCTACCCCATGTCCACGTTTCTACGCACAAATAAATAAGAGATCTGTGTCTTATGCATCTACAGAGCAGGTCTTTTAAACTCAAATGCTAAAGAGTGCAAAACTTTTCCGAAATATGTTTCTCTTAACAAGGCGGAATCTGGAAACGCTCTAAAATGTTTATTGCAGGACATGGCGTAAACAATCGTGGTGAAGTTTGTGGTGGTGGTGGTGATGAAACCGTGTTTTGTTCTGGGTGGGGAAAATGAAGAGGAGAGAGAGAAATTGATTCGTAATTTAGTAGGAAACTGATCAGTCAAATGAGGAAGATGCCAAATAGTTGTTTGTATAAATTTCTGAAAATTGGATGGAATTTATCAAGAAAATAAGGCTTTTTGTCGTCAGATGTCGACAAAATTCCTTTGGACTTTTCTCCTTTAAGACATCCTATCGATTTCATTGGAAATTTTGATTGCTTACCCAAGTTTTCGAGACAAAACAAAAGTTATCACGATAACACCTATATAAAGTAATTCCGGATTCTTTAACACTGTCTCGTCATAAAAAATTCAACAAAAGACATTCTAAATCTTGTCTTTTTGGTAGCTAATATCCGCAGTTTTGTGAGTTACGAAGAAGAAAGTTTATTCATCTTTTGGGTGGTGACGTGAAGGTTGCCAACGGATAATAGTTAAATGGGAAGCACAAGACCTAGAATTCTGATAATTAATGGACCTTACCTCTCTACCAACCGTTAAACCTATGCAGCAAATCCAAGTCTCGAGTTGATTACGATCACCACTGGAGACGGTAGAGACCATGTGAAATTATCGATCAAATTTGCCCCCTCATTCTCATAACAATGACTCAATTGCGTGCCAAGAGTAGGAGTGCATCCGTGATCTAAGTTACCTCTGTGATATCACTAAGCTGTCATGTTGCCTTTGTTTCCCTTCAACCTCTTACAACAACCACTGGGATGTGCTTGTTTTCTGTTTCTCAGTGTTTATGCTCTAGTTCCACAGCTTTATCCTGTGCCAAGAAACACGTGATGTACTTAATGCCACCCAAATTAGCTTTCGGTTTATTTCAAAGGCCTCCTAGTTAAACCCGGTCGCTTCTGCTTGTGAAGCTTCTAACTTGTCAGCCTGTGGTTTTGTTTCATATTCAGGAGTGGTGACAGGAGCTGTTTACCAAAACGTAGAAGAATGAATTCTGTCATTGAATGAGCGCTTTTGTTATAACTTTTACGTCGTTCCATCAGAAGCGGCATTAGGGTTTTGCAATAAACGTCCGAGTAAATTTGTTTGTGAATATTATCTATTATAGAGCCTCATCAAATTGGCAAATTTCTTAAACAAAAAATGTCGATCCTAAGAGTTCAGTCCCTTTATTCCGGTTAATGATATCTACTTTTTATAGGATGAATAACCAGAAAACTTGAGCATAACAAAAAGTTAAGTAATGTGGGAAAATGGCTTCTGTTTTATTTCGAAATGCCTACTGAAGCTGCTCTTTTGAAACCACGATTCAAATTTGCAAATCGGAATGTTTAATATCAATTTTCCCAGTAGGTACAAAATTAGGTCAACAAAGTTTGAATAGGTAAGCATTTGAGTCTTGAAATCAGGTTCACTGTTTATATTTACCCTTCTTTGTTAGGATGATGGAATTCGAACAAAATTCTACATCTTAATAACATTCGATACAACTCTTTTTTAAATAATTCGAGAGTAACTGAACGAGCTTTAAATGATATGACATTCTCTAATTTTAGTCGCGAGGAATAAATGAGAAGTTACTTTTAGTAAACTTCTAAAGATCTCGTTGCCTCCAACTGGAAATGTTCAGGCGCTGGGCTTCTGGGCTTCCTTATTTAAAAGCAAAGTGAAAAGGACAGCAGCAAGTCACGAGGTGGAGGCTCCCGTGATAAAATGCTAATTTCACCCCCTCTCGGTAATATCTAGTCTTTTTTAAAGACACTGGCGCTTAAGCGGCACGCAGTGGCCGTGGTTATGGCTGTGGGAGTCATCAAAGGGCGATGGGCAGGGGGTTTGCGGTCTTTGTGTCTGTCCAGTGGTTCATAAATCAACTCCCGCGGTTATGTCTAGGGCTACTGGTGGACCCGACACCTTAGCGGAAGACGAGTGTGACTAAACTCGATGACTAGACAGACGGGGCTGACGACAGGTTTGCGGTCCGCATACCAGACTGGGACATACACCCTTGCTGGGGGCAGAAGCAGAGCAAATTCCCTCTGACGTCTGAACCATGCTCTAATTTAAGGCCATTTTGGCGGTTGAGGAGGAGGAGGAGGAGGAGGTCATCCGTCAGCGGTTTTCCTCACCCATTAAAATCTATCTTAGCATTAGGCTGATTTGGATTGATCATCTCAGTCTCTATAATCCAGAATTATTTTTTGTCTACAACCAAAATTTTTTTTAATTCTTATGCCTCTAGTTATAAACTTAACATATCTATAAAAGCATTAGGATAGAGTTTGGTGCTTTAGCAAAATGATTTCAATTGCGAATGTACTGTTTGGAGTCAAAGGACTGTTCAGCAACATCGATTTAGCAATGGTTTAATGCTTTTAAAACGTGCTTTCCTACTCTTGGCTAGCTAATGCGAATCGGGTGCTTGATTGAATCTTGTCCATTCCTGTCCTGCCTCATTTTTCTTCTTTTTCTTGTTCTCCTTACCTTTGTAGACGCAAGTGATGTAACAAATTTACTGGCTATGGAGTTCCAAATGTACCACTAAGTGAAACAATATAAAGAACGAGGGGAATCCACGTCTGTATTGGTGGCAGTTTGGGAGAACCAAATTTTAGGACTGTTAAATCAATTGAATTTTAAATCAATACTTTTAGTCATATTGACCACATTTGATCTCTTTTTTTGTATGTCCGTTATATGCGCTATTAGTCATAGATTGATCACGTCAGTCATGTAATTTTATCCAACTTCCTTGGAGCTACTACACCTCGATGCAAAACGGTGTTTCTAGGAGGTCATACGTGGTCTCAACTCACATCTCAATAAGGTCTTCCTTGCCATCAGATGCCACAATGGAGTGATTATGGAGCATACGAAGAAGACCGGAGGAAAGGTACAGGACAACGTATCTTATTAGATTTATGGAGGCATAAATGACCGTCTCAGAAGAAGATGCGAGCCTTCCGGTGTTTAAGAGACCAGGGTAAACGTACACCTGTTGTTTCGGGTCAAATATAGCATTTGTTGAAAACAGGCAGCACGTTGTCAGTGGCTGATTTCTTGGATTTTCCTGATGTCGGATAGAGGTAGTGAATGGGAGTTTTCTTCACCGTTTACATTCACTACTCAAATCACGACTTACGAATTTACAATAAATTCTTAGCTTTAAAGCAATATTTTTGATGAAATTGTCAGCCTCTCTCAAAACCAATTAATAATAATAGAATTTAACTACTTTGACAAAAACATTAAGCCCATAGACAGTAAGGTCGGTACTAGCCCATATTTCTTTTTAACTATAGGTATGACGTATGGTCCTCCCTTCAAAGCTTCCTCTTATCGAGTAAATTCCTTGAAAGTCCCACATTTGTCCACGTAAGTCATGAGAGCCGCTCTTTAGGATTGTTTGGAGTTAATCGAATGCAAATTTACCGGCTGTCAACAATACGTGCAGTCCTTGCCTGACAATCAGTATTAAAAGTGGATACGTGGTTGATCCCCTGATTCCAACACTTCGTCCTCGATTAAACAAGTTTACTGTTTTCCTTAGAAGACTCGGAGAATTACTGCTTTAGTTATACAGCCCACGCCAGAACCAAAGCATTCTTAGAAGGAAAGAAATCTATGTCGAATTGATGCCACAAAAAGAATCGTTGTTGATCTAGAGTATTTAACTTAGTGACCACGGATGAGATTGGTTTACGACCCTGGAGTTCAAAAGGACTGATACTTCTAGAACAATAAATTTGTAGTCATACGACCAGGCCAGAGATTGTGCATTAGCTGCTGATTACCCGAAGGATTAATGATATTGCAGAGGCACGAACCTCATCGAACCTCGATTGAAGAACGATGAGGAATTTCATCACGATTGCTGAGGCAAGTGACACTCTCAAATGCCTTATTCCCACCTTAGTGGCAACTATCAAGGCCTTATAACTAAACCATTTTACTTTAAATAACAATGCGATTTTATCTTAGGTGACCTACTACTGCCTCGCCTTCTTGTTTTCTTGTTTAGGTATTAGAAGGGGTGAGGTCTGAACCTAGACATTCTTCACAGACCATGCCGCAAAGGAATCGAGGAAATTGTGCTAGATGGACCACATGAAGTACACTAGCTGACTTTGAAATCTCAATAAAAGACTTCATTGAGAAACACCTTCGGAGCATAGTATAGTAGTCTGCTGATATAAATGCCACAGGTGTGCTGGTCATCACATATAATTAAACGTCCTCGGCTTTACCTCCAAGACTGACTTAACTAGCGACATCACAGGGCATTTCAATTTAAAAAATTTAAAAGCCTCTTCAAAGTTGTCGCTAAATTGGTGCATCCTCTAGAATGATACATTATTAGGCCGAGTACGCACAGCCCAAAAGGGAATCAAAATACTACAAAATAGAATAAATAAAAATTATTGAAGAAAATTCCCACAGAAGGCAAAGATTTCAGGTCTTGTAACTATTCAACGAAGCGCACATAAAAAAACTGAACATTTTATACATAAAATCTAAATGTTAGTATGTTCAAGATAATATTCAGTGGCCACGAATTTTACGAGTGGTCTACACACTTTGTGGACTTTATTTGATTTGCTTGAAGAGTATTCAGCTTCTGATCCGATTCAGTAGCCACTCGGATGAATGACAAGGTGAGAATGCAGCAGCCGTCATAACCGTCCGTTGGAAAAGGACAGCAGCCCAGCTAATTCTAGTAGTCGGATCCGCTTGTTATCGCATTGTCCATCTGCTAATTGGTACTCCATGCACTTTCATGGTGTCATTGCTATGTAGCACTGCAAGATATTATGTATATATTTGATTAATTAAAGTTGCATCCATTGATGAAAAGCCTAATAGTTAACAAAAAAATTGCACATCGGTGATTGGCCAAGGTTGGAGCTTAAAATTGTCACACGTGAGCATCGTACACAACATGTGCCTTCGCGATTAAAACAAAGGCTCGATGTGCTCGGTGATGGATGCCCGGCTAACAACGACAGAATGACGCTCGGTGAACCACTGACGTTGCTGCTGCTTCGTAGCCGGCCCCATTTGTTAAGCACCATTGGGGACAAGAAACCATAATTTAAATCGGCTCGCGAAACTGACCGGGGTCCACAAAGACTAACGAGCTGGTGGTTATGACTCGAACTTCCGGTGATTAATCACTGATCCCTGGCTGAAAGAAGGTGAGATCTAAGATAAATCTTAATGGACGTGGAAGAAAAACGCTGTAATGCTTCGTGACGAGTTATTGGCAGCGAGATAATTAAAATGACTTTATGGCTGCTGTAATAGGCTCACCTCACCTATAGATTCTCACACACACCTGAAACTCTCATAAGATTCAGCTGCATTGCATTTCTTTAATTGTAATTAGAGGGTCTTAGGAATTTTTGTTTTTCATGCACTGAATACTATTTCTATACACGTACTTTTCCCTAAAATGAGAACCATATTTTGTCTTGGAGACTACGTTCTTGTCCCCCCCCTTAGTAGCTGACTTCACTTTCTAGGTTCTTTGAACTAAGGAAATGTTCTAGCCACTCGTTTCTGAAGCTTGATGAAAGTATTCAAATAGTCACAGGTATTAAGGTCTGATACAACACCCATCAATCGATAAGTACCGTTCAATCAATTCTATCCACAGTACTGACTTGTAATAATTCCATGCAAATGTCATCCTTTATTCCAAAGGGTTCTCTCGAATGCGTGAGAGAATTTCTAATCAAAATGCTTATTCGAGTGGCAAAAATAACGTTATATTTCTGATTTAGCAAGACCTATTACACAACGCTTGTGGCTCATTTTTGATCATATTTCCGAATTTCGATCACGAATGAGGACAGTGACCCACTACCCTAAAATGCATCTTAAATTATAACCAACCCGAAAAATGAAAATCAGTCCATCAAGACATCTCCGGTATGAAATCAGGTTCAACTATTTTTCCATTTATTTGCATTGCACTTGGGCCATTGCATAATTTCTACCACACAGATTCCTTGATATAAATAGAATGCGAGTATCTCGGCTGCTAAATGGTCTGCCACCCCTAACATAACTATTATTGTAATTGTTTCGGCCACTGTCCCACTCCGAGTTCGGGCTCTAGAGCGTGGTCTCTCGGAATGATACTCCCCAGTGCATAGCAAATATATACAACACCCAGATCATCTCTCGGCTACTGAAAATATCCAAAAAGAATATTTGTTTCCAGAGCAACAACATGGACTGACCAGCAACGTACAACCAGAGCACAGCTCTGGTTGTACGTGGCAGGGTGTTTCCATGATGGGGAAATTTTAGAATGCTACTTGATACAAACATATTCAAACAATATCAGAAATTGATTAAATACTCTACCACTTCATTTTACAAAACTTGCTTAAATCTTATAAAGCAACCTCATAAATTGAGCTTAACCCATGTGTAAATAATAAATTCTAGTTTTTGACGTTTTGAACCATTTCACAACTAAAAGACAAATTAAAAATTACATTACTGTATATCGTCAACAACCTAGGCTGCATTTCTGTAAGAGATCACCAGATGATTCAAGAAATTGCCTTCGTGCCCCTGAAAATTACTGCATTGTAAATATTAAATACTGAAAATGGCCTTATTTTTCGATTTCAAGTAGAGACAGAATCATCTACGATTCGAAGTAAAACCTACCTATCTCGAAAAAATGACTTCATCTCACTAGGAAAATACTTAGCAAGATAGAAAATAATGACAAACTCAGCTATTTTCCTAGCTATTTTCGAGAATTTCCTCGTCAACTGATAAGGCCAGCATTGAGTCAATAGGAATACTTCTATTTAAATCTACAGGGGAATATGGTCCACTTAAAAATAGGTCCCTACTTATGAACAACGAGTAGCTGGAATATCTGACGTAATATGTTCGTCAGGGAACGCTGTCGACAGCCAGGATTGAGGAGAGCAGCAGATCATCGTCCAGACTGCGTTCCACTCCCCGGTCGTCGAGTAGAAGAGCGACTTTGCGGGTCTTGGCGAGTCCCGAGGAGGCGGTGGAGAAGCGGAGGAGGCCATGGGTCTCAAGGAGGTCGCAGACGGACACGAAGTCGGCCATCGCGAGGGGTACTAGGCCCGTGTCGCGGCGGCTGCACACATAGGAGTAGACCTGGTGGAGGTGGGCCAGAGTGGATTCCCGTTGTTTCTTCAGCCGGCGAAGGAGGAGAAGAGACGCCAGCACTAGTTTGTGGTGCAGAGGGAGCCCACCACCACCTCCAGGTGTTGACGCAGCTCGACCACCGATCATGGCTTCCGCAGCCGACTACAAATAACCATGAAACCACTAGCCACACACGGATTTAAATAACCGCAATCAACCGAAGTCCTTCAAGCACACGTGCTAACTTATTCGTCTCGCCCCACAAATTAGCCCCTGGGCTCTTGAACTTAGTCTACCATTGCTAAAATCCTGTCTTTACTCATCTGAAGGGACTTATTACTAACACTACTAATGATTAAATGGTCTTTTGTGGTGGTCAAAGAGGACCCCAGTTCTACAGTTACCTGAGATTCTTTGATAGCTTGACTGATATGACGAATGTTGGGAATGATCGGTCCGGGAACCACCGAACTCTTGCCAACTTTGGATCCAACAGGATCCCGCTTTCTCAAAGACATTCGCACAGAGGGGCTCGCCATGATGCGCTGCTGCAGAGGCGTGAGATGAAGAGCTGTGAGTGGCGGTCTTTCTGCTGATGAATCAGCTTTGTCCGTTGACTTTGCTTCGAGTTGAGCCAATTCAAGTGCTCTTTGGCAGATTGCCAAGGCCTTGCGAATATCTCCTGATGAGGCTGCGACCTAAAACGAAGCATAATTGTTTGTGTGACTAATATTAATCTAGATTTAATCTGGAAGAACGTCACTTGCGCACCTTCTTTGCGCAGAATTGTACAGCAAGGTTATCGAGGGCAGGTTCGGAGCCTTCCCGTGCACCAGTCAGTCGATACGTGATAATCTTGATGATCTGCTCCTTGGAATATGGTGGAAAAGCGACGTGGAGTGGACGAATTGACCTAGCTCGAAGGTGAGGCAGTAAACGTTCGGTAAGGTCAAGAGCATTTGCGATTCCTATCAAAATGACGTGAGCATCGACCAAACTTTCTGGCCACCCGAAAATTCTAAAAAAAACAATCATTAAAGTTTCAAAGACCATAGATACCTATATTACAGTTTATGAAGTTAAACTCACGTATAGAGAACATCTTGAAAGCGCGAGGCGAGTTGGTCAATTTCATCAAGCACAATTACGAGGGGAGTGTGCTTAGAAATGGCTGTAATTGCTTTTTCCACACAATCCACGGCTTTGTCAACATCAGGAGAGGAAACTGGGAGGGTTTTTTGAGTCAGATTTTCGAAAATAGATGAGTAAATAGATCGGGGGGTAGTCAACGTCATACAATTAACATGTATTGATTTGCACATTCTCGATTGCGTGAGTTGCCCGACTAATTGGGTGACTGTTGCCGTCTTTCCCGTACCCGGAGCACCGCTTATGTACAGGCTCCCATTTTTACCTTCGTTAACCCAAGGAAGTATGAATTCGTTCAATTTACTAATTTCATCTTCGCGACCGACTACTTCAGATAGCTGGCTCACGTGAAGCGCAACAGTAGGAGCTTGAATAATGGGTGGCGTGTTTTCCTTTGACGTATTCTGCAATTTGACCTTAGGAAGTTTAGCTCGAGAAGAGGGCATTTCAGTACATCGGGAACGCAGCGTAAGGAGTTTGGTTGAATTTCGCTGGCTACGAGACGATAAGCAATGATTTGCAACGGATTTGACTCGCTCAGAACTTCGAGGTCGCAAATCCATATTGGAGGGGTATTCAAACACAAAACCCCAAAACACAGAGAGCAGGACGAGAACTGTTGAAATTCGCGCAATGTCGCAGGCAGTATTAAACGTTGCACTTATAACAACGAATATATCAAGTTAAAAAATAAGAATAATTTTTACAAAGATGATTTTTTTAACGTTAATCAAGGAGATGAAATTTTCTGCAGCTAATAACATAATATGGTATAAAATCTTATATATTGTTTTATGCCAATAATGTCGAATTTCATCAGTGTATTCAGTATTCAAGCACCATGCATGAATGACCAAATGATAAATCGTTGCTTGAATCCCATCGAAGACGGGCAATTTTCTGTTGGTCTTCATCCAAAATATCCAAGCAAAGCGCTGATGTTGCTCTCTAAACTTTTATACGCAAGATGAGGAACTTAAATATCCCTATGCACTAGGGTTAAGTCTCCACTATTTTCTGAGAATTAAACAACTATTCTTTTTGGGTTAATTTACAAAACTAAAAATTGATTTTTTTGTGTTAGCAGGACAATTTTTACTGAATTTAGTTTTTTAACTTTTAAAGTTTATCTACTTCAACAGTAGTTATCGTTATAGCCGTGTCATCTGGTAAGCAATTATTGAAATATCCTCAAAATGACCAAGGACGTGGCCGTGGGTGGTTGTATGGGTATCACAATTAATAAATGGGATGTCAATTCAGCAAGACATGCGCTAGATGATGCTACTAAGGAGGTTGTAGAGATATCGTTTTATTGCTCTCCTTAGATGACGAAATCCAAATTAGGTCTCCAAGAAAACTTTAGCCTGATTGACTCTCGTCTAGTTTTATGTACGGTGTCGGTACTATTTACGATCGTCGCACTTATATATGATTATGTTTGCCCGTATCCGGACTCTAGAAGTGTTCTTATTGTCTGCATTCTGGGGTGAGTTCATTCTCTTGCCAAAACAAAAAAAGCCACCATGAGTAGTAATTTGCAGCGCAGACTTTGTATACAAGTATATGTGCATTTCGCGTATTGCACAATCCTTTGTTTTTTGACATTCTTCTCAACTAGGTACTTCATTACCACTACCATTCTTACTTGGCATGCATATTTCGTCGAAGGCAGTACTTTCTTTGTTGGGATTCAAAAAGACAAAGCAGGTCTTGACCCACCAAACAAGTGGACATTTGCATCTAAAGTAAAAAAGTAAGCGAATTTTTCTCAATTACTATCCTAGATACTGTCCTGATTACAACTTAGCTGTTACCTTCGTCGATGGAGTAACTAAGTCTATTTCCAAAGTTGAAGTAACAAAGACTATTGACTGTTTCTTCGACAAAAAGGGCACTCTCTGTGCTGATAAACTGGAGGCCTTCGTCATGAATGCTTGTAACGACATTGCGTCCAAGAAGAAGAATTAAAACTCATGTTCCATTGAGCGATGTTCTGGTTCTTGGTATTGTTTATTCTCATTTAATATAACAAATAAAACAAAGAGAATAACTGCTGTTTTCAAGGCTCCTGCTCACAATGTTTTTGTTCCGGTTTTTGTTTTGCAGCGGTTGCCGGGAGTACTGGCAGTTGATTAACGGTTTCTCGATTGCCCTTTACGCTAATGTCTTTCCTATCTGTTTAATAATCCACAAAACAGTTAAGCCCCTGATTTGTATTACTCTGTTCTATGCGTAATTAATAAGCTGAACTTTTGACACTATTGTCTCAAAGTCTAGTGTCGTAGGTATCGTACTTCGCCCTTTCTAAGTCAGGAGTACATGCACACGACATTCTCTCCATTTTGAGGCGTTAATTATTATCGGACTAGTTATTCAATCTTGGTTCGACTTTGAGCAATCTATTTGGCTTGTTTAGTTTTGCCAAAACGCTACTCAAACTGGTTTCACAAAATTTCCCTAGCTATGAATAGGCTAAAGATATCGGAGATCAAAAAGCGTCGTTATGAAGAGAGGCAACAAAAAGCCCTCATAAGAGTGACTATGCGCAGTCCAATCGAACGTCCAATCACTTATATTTTCGGTGAGTATAACAATCTTAATTTCACCGAGTCATCTAATAACCGTTTCGTGTACAGACAAGCAGAATCGCGTGCTCCAATACCACCATGATAACCGTGATTATGTTAATCGAAGGGGTGCTCGAAGAGTCAGTCTAGCTCTCCTTCCTGCTGGTTATCGGGCTTCAAAATTCATTCAACAGTAAGCGTTACTTTTCATAACTTCCCGCAATTTCAAAGTCGAAAATTATAACTTGACCTAGCGTCTACTTACTTTAAATAAGCAATACTAATAGTTAGAGCTATACCTTTGTCCATGATGTTTTAGAGACGAGGCGTCACTGGACGATATATCAGGGCCACAAAGTCCTGAAGTTGGTGACTTACCAGCACCTCTGAAAGCTCCAAAAACTTGTAACAAGCCTTCAACATCATTGGCTGCACCACAAAATAAGCCCCTTGACTCCGAATGGACGGTCTTCAAAGCAGCGGAGATAATTTCTGAATGGTTTCTCGATGAGCCTTGCCTTATTGATCCGGAGACGGCCTATGGGGCTCCGGGAATGTGCTTCATGGACACAGTGGTTCGGCGCTTACGAGCTTACAAAACCTCAATCGATCCTAGGTTGCTCCAGCGGATACAAAGTGCCCATGCCTCTTTTCGGAATACGCCACAACTGACGGCTCCGATGCAACCAATCGACGAGAATAGTAGTGGTGTCAGCATTAGACAAACACCATCTGCCCTTAGTGCGGCTCCCTCCCCTGCAAATTTGCGCGAATCTGGTCTGTCGGTGAGTTATGTTTTTGTACCTGGAATTTTTTCCTGCCGAAAACCCCTTGTCTATCATCAAGGCTCTTGTAATTTGAGGGCTAAGGTTCTACTGATTTTCTTTAAATACGAGGCAATTTTATTGCCGACTTTTCCTGCTGTCGTTTAGCTTTGTTACATAATTTCGCTTTTATTGGGTTATTATTTAAGATGACCTTTTATTTTTATAGTCTAAATGTTTAATATTTAAATCCCATGTCATGTATACCAAATTTGATAGAATTTTTCTCCATGTATTTTGATTTCTCCTAAGAAAATGTGCATTCCTAACAGATTGCATTAGAAAACGTGTTTAGCGTTTAGGTATAGCAAGCACATTTAGTAAAATTTTGCGAAAATGATGAGAGGAGAACATTTGAATAAATTTATGGAGCAAAAGCCATTAAAATTAACGAAAAGTAGCCCTAAATGGATGGTTATAAGCTGTCAATTAATTTGTTGAGTTCATGCGCTTTTGTGATCGATTCATTCACGTTACTCAAAATGGCAGTCCCCAAATATCAATTAAATATTTGAGGGAGTCAACTTTATGTTCCTCTCTCAAGGAAATTAATTTTGCACAATCAGCCTTCTAAATTATTTTCCAAAGAGAATTACTGAGCGATTATTAATTGTGATTGTAAGTGTTAACCCCATTGGCTTTTGGCTCCTTCTTAGAGCTGTCCTTGTGAAGGTAGTATTAGGATAGACGAACTCCAAGTGTGCTTAATGCTACTGGAATATTCCAGTATGAGTCGAATAAGTATACGATTCCATACTGGTACATTTGCATGCCTTGAGAATTTCAGTAGTATTATAGGCCCCTGACAAAGGTGTGGTTCTCGAAATATGTTTAAACATTTTAAGTATTAACATAGCACACTCAAGCAACGTCGCTCTCACAAAACCACGCTCCTAGACTGGGGTTAATGTGAAGATGGAGTTGGGAGATTTTGAGTCATAAATCGCTGGGGTTCTACTACAGATTTCAAGTACACTGAGGACAAAAAGGCACTAGCTATGATGTGCTTCCGTTATTTGGCAGGTGTTGTGCTGAGTCTTTTCAGCTAAGCACATACACAAGGCCGTAAAATGTTAAAGTGACACCAGCTTTTACTCCGCCTTTGCAAGCATGAGTTTTAGTATTCGACAAAAGATGTGACAATAGTGATGTTATTGAAATATAATTTCTAACGGAAATGTGTAGCACGTTTGTGGTGAAAAATCGACAGCCCATTCACGCAGTTTTATGGTGATTCTAGTTTTAGAGGACATCTTAAATGTACCCTAGAAAAAACACTAAGGTCTAATTAATGTAATATAAGTGAAGGAAAAGGTTGCCTAGCACTAGCACTCGTATTTAGAACAAAATAATAAGGAGGACATCCATCTAATCCTTTTTCTACATTTATCCTTTACACAGACCTCATCCTTCAACCATTTTTTAACTTCATCATAAAGAATTAGTGCTTGATATTTATAGTCTCAGTGTCTACTTCCTCTTTTGCTTCGCATTTTTGTACAGTTGCTACCTAGGCCACGTAAGCACTAAAGCCATGCATCTAATCTCAAAAAACGGAGCGAGTGTTTCTCAGCACTTAGTACTTCTTCACTTTGATACACTGAACTCTCAAAGTTCCACAGTGCGGTCATGTTGTTTTCGTGATCTCTATTTCCTATATAAGGCCTTCCCCCTCATCTTACTCTTTATTCTTAGCCCTTTTTAAATTTCATTAAAAATCGTGTTTGTTTATTACGTTTGAAGGAGGGGACAATTTGATGATATTGTAGGCGTAAGGAGGCAGATATCATCGGACTTATTCGAGAAAGAGAACGTACTCCGGACATTAAATGAGAGCCTCACTTTTGCACCTTCCAAAAAGAAACGGCATTAGTTAAAAATTTAATGAAGCTGACGATAAAGCACCACTTATAAGAATAACTTTGGTTATTTGGAAGGCCAGGACTAGAGTATGATGTAGAATGCAGGAGGTACACAAACGTATGGGGAGACGAGAAGGGGTTAGAGTGACTAACAGTGTAGCAGTTTCTAACCATATATTCAGAAACTCTTCAGAACAGTGTTACAATGACTTTATAAATTTACGATGCACTGATTAGCGACTTAGCAAGGTCATGAAATGAGCAACGACGTGACACTCACTAAATGACACCGTGTTAGTTTATGTTGGTGTTCTTGAAACCTCCTTTTTTGGCTAAGTATGCAGAAGTGACAGATCACCACTAGCTTAAATTAGTGTCGACGCACGTCTGTTTATTTGGCCTGTCTTTCCTCCCTTAGACTGGTGTTATGGTAAACTCAAACCCGGTATCGGGAAGTTTCTCCGCAACCATTAAGCCCCGTGTGCACTTCAGCATGAACCCAAGTATTGAGAACAGACAACGCATCAGTTCAGCTGAGATTAAATCTCTCTTGGGTGGTACTCGAGGCTCATGCGAAATCTGGATGAAGCCATCCATGCCACCGAGTCCTCTTCCCCTAAGCCTGACCCAAAATATCGACCTGGATGCCCATTCACTCAGACGTGTACCTATTACACAGCCCCTAAGACGTGAACCGGAGCTAGAAATCCCGGATGAAGGCATTCCACAATCGAGAAATTTACGGCATCCCATCTGGGATACACCGGAGGAGTTCAAGACGTACTACCCAAACTCAATGATGTTCGAGTGAAAGAAGCATGTGTTTTACATTCGTTTGTGAAGAATTCAATTGTTTCTACATTCTGTATAATCGCTTATCGGGTAAATGATGTTTTATTCTTACCAGCAAGTAACAGTTTGAAAAAATAAAGCACGGTGTAACTCTGCGTTTTCGTAATTCACATTAAATAAACAAAATTCAGTGAGGGTATTGATGAGTTAGTTTAAAAACATCAAAAGAAAACCCAGCGGAACTCAAATATTAGAGTTGTGCGAAGAAACAGTAAAGACCTTGAAAACGGTTTAATTAATACCTAATATTTAGATTCATTAAGGCAAAATGTAAATAATGATGCCACTAAGAATTATTTCCGTGATGAAGTAGATATTTGCCTACAAAATGGAGATGAACGATTGGGGTATGAAAACACAGTCTAATCATTTGATAGGATACCGTTTCTGCAGCAGTAGGTTACAGGTCTCTGGCCGGCTGTCATCTACAGGCAACACTTCACGTTTAATCCCGAGACTGTTCCTTTCAAAAAATTATTAGTCATGTGATGGTTTGGCTAACCAAACCGTGTTGGAAACCAAACACAAGTTGAATGTTTGAGAGATGGACTAGTATCAGTGAATGTATGAGTACTTCTTCTTTATGCGGCTTGTAAAAGACTTGTTTAGGAGACTGCACCAACTGCGAATGGTCCTCTTAGCAGTCTAGATGATGTGGGAGTTGAACATAGCTTGAGTTGAGATTTTTGCCTATGGCTTTCAACAAGAAGGATTAATGTGCAACCATTCTTTGTGGTGAAAGGAGATGAATGCCTTTTATGAGCCTAAGTGAAACTAGTACTGGCGCTTTTGTACCCATTAGATGCGACAGTCCTAGCAACTCTCCGTACTTCACTTGCTAGCTGTTCTAATAATGGTAGGCGATGCCTGAAAGCTTGGGGCTGTATTTTGAGTTTATATGTCTTCGTTAACACTTTGTAGGCCAGTTAATATTTGAGAATGGATACTACATTATGTAGCATTATTATTTGTTTAATGGAAGTTACGGAAAAAAAAGATACATTTAATCAGGAATGATTTTTTGTAATCCAGAGCTTAGGATAGAAATAAGTTTGTGCTAAAAAAGCCGATGTGCTTGGTTAAGCTAATAATGCTTTAGATGAAGTTGGAATAATTGTCGAATTCCTATCTTATTATCTAAACAACAAATCTTAACCGAATTATAGTTGTTACTCCCTATAAAAAACCCAATAAAGGCCCACAACTTGTCTAACAATGGTTCCTGTATATAAAAAGGAGTCAGATACGCAACCTTACTCCAGCTGACTTTCCGATTGGTGCAGATCTTTTCGAGCAAGGTCCACCAATGCAACTTTGGATAATTACGCACTATCTCATGGACTCTGTTGAATTTGCTTAAGTTAGTAAGCTGAGCACAGAGTAAGATACGAGTCAGTGTTGTACCTCCTACATCTCCTGACAGTCCAGTTTCGCAGTAACAAGGTCCCGAAAAGTTAGCCGCTGTGACCGATGGATTGAATTCGTTTCAAACAATAATGTTCAGGATTGACTAGGGAACGCTAATGGAACATTTGTATGATTATTAAGATTATCTCCTCCTCTCTTGACTCGCAAATGATTTATGAACTTTCTTTGTATTAATTCATTGGGTTTTGCACATAAATAAAAGCATTAACTTCAACCTTTATTAGCTACATAAAGAACCGATTATACTTCATGAGGTTTCGTGAGCATTTTGCGTAGCTATTACTTGATGACCACTTTGGTTCTACCGAATAAAAATCAACCGAACGGATCCCCGCCAGAGAGGTAAAACTGAGTCAAAAATATCTATGGATGCTTACCACGATATCTAAAATCTGTCAAGAAAATCGAAGTAGATATAATATCGATAAGCGATCAATTGGTTGAGTGTGTCTTAGCCACTACTATATTTGCGGTCTGTGTATATACCACAACTACTTGTTACGAACAACTCCACACGGTTGTCTACTCCATCAAATTTCGATTCCGGCCCCAGAGTTCAGCATTAAATCATGTTAATGTTTAAAAACGTCACTAAATCTATTACTACTTGTTGTTGTCAATACTTAAACAGAACATTTGTATTTTTGGAAATAAAATGCAAATTCTTACTACTTTAATGATATAAATTTATCAATTCCCTAAATTTATAATTCTTATACGCAACCTATGAATGATCTTTGCTTGTACTTCGAAATAACCCAAATCAGTTGTTCAGTTTTTAATTTATTCGAAATGGTAGTCAATTAAAAATGCCATTTTTCAAAAAGGGACAAGGTCTGTTGGGTGTATCAAAAAGTAACACGATTTTCACATCATTCTGACAGTGAATGATGTGAAGGAGCAACAAAAAAATTCCCGGAATAATCTATTCCATAGATTGATATATTGTTCTTGCTTGTAATTTTATTCTATTCAAGAGCTTTCTTTAACCTTGGCCCCCCCCCCCAACAACCAAGCTTCATTGTCAAAACCTGCTAATCACGTTTTTTAGTCAGTGAACTTTCCTATGGATTGACCTAAAATCCCAGCAAGTAGCAATGCATAGTTCCCTACTAAAATGCATCCAATGCATTCCTTAGGAGTCTGTTAGAGAGATTCATATAGCTAGCTAGTAAGGCCGACACTTTTTTTAGAAATCTCTTCCAACCTTAAATTAAAATCGCTTTTAAAGCCCCAGAACCTTCGATAAAACCGAGTACTTTAACAAGCCCACATTTCTGGTAATCTTTGCAAATTTATTACTAACTTAAAGGACATTTAACTGGAGTTACCTACCACACCAGGTCGACTGAATCAGTCCCTTGATATTCAGCCATCACCATAAGCTGTCTGGGAACCATTGCCTAAAGGAATCTCAAAAATATTTAATTAATTTAAATAGTTACTCAGAATCCTTAATAAATATCAAAAGTCCTGAATTGAAAAATGCTGTTAAATGCTGTAGTTCCTTGATTAGCTCTAAGCGACACATGTGGAACAAAATTAATAAATTGACAATCTCGAACGAAATATGAAGTTACTTGCTATGTTTACTTAGATCTTTCGTGCCCATTAGAAGAACCTTTCAGAAAACAGTATAAATTGCCTGAGCTTATGGATTTTTCCTAAGCTAGTGTTTTTCAAATTTATAATAAATATTACAAACTCAATAGCTTGATTGGGGAATATTTATGTGGGAAAATTTCAAGTCAGAAGTGTTTTAGTAAGTGGCAGTTTCTATAAGATAACTAATATTGTGTAATAGTAATAGTAAAGCGAATGTTCCTCTGCGGTGATTAAAATAAATTACACGAAGCCATGATTTGCTGCCAGAACAAGCGTCACTCTACAGTGGGCTTGTAAAGGACGAGCGACGCCCAAAGCAGTCACTGCATTACTCATCATAGCAACCAACGGAAATACGCACGCAGAGGTTACCATGCAATTGCCTCGCCCTTAATTGGAATTAGTTCACTGCGCCGCGTAGCAAAATTAGCTAAATCAATCTGGGCAAGCCAACTTATTCGAGAGGCTCTTTCAATTTCCACGAAGCAAGTAAACAAGGTTTTTCACACGAAACAACTCATCGAATTCTGGTGTACTATTCCAATTTTTTTCAAATAAATTAGCTTAAAATGGCAAAACTACGCCCTACTACGGAAGTTTTGGAAATCACTGTAAGCTCTTGTGAACAAATTGAACATAAATACTTTCGGGCTCTAAATTTGAGACTGTTATCATAACTGGCAAAAACTCGCCAAAATTCCCAGATAAAATAGAATTCTTACTAGATAGATATCATTAAGGACGGAAACATACTTTAGTTACATTCGAATGCATTGTTTTGCATTGAATAATTCTTTCATGCAGAAGAAAGTTTCGAGTCAGACGACCCTCAAGTGTCCTTAAAGGTCGAGTTCAAGGAATAAAGCAATGCATATTCTTGCCACATCTATATTGCTTCATAGCTGCAAATGAGGATTAAACCTATTGATACGGTATAAAGGTAATCTATTTCTGATGCATGAAAATCTCAACGACACAAATCAAAATAATTGACTTAATGTTTATGCGTTTCATGGCTAACGATTACCATTGGGAATATCAAAAATATCGATACTATTCTATCTTGAGAACCTTTAGGCAATTTCAATCTTTAAATACAAATACAACAATTTTGGAGAAATCCCATGATCAATCAAGATAGCTCCGTTTGGGCCCTCTTACTACTTGCTACCAGATCGACCACGATGCTACGGATATACTACTGGCATTATTCCTTTCATCTGTTGTACCTCATTGCTTAGATGTAAATTTCACTGATCTAGACTTGTCCCAAGAGATTTTTTGCAACTTTCTGCATGCGTTAGGCTAGGTGCAGAGCCCCTTGATAACCTATTGAAACATCACACGAAAATGCTGATTCACAACCACGCCTGCTATCCACCACAACAAACCACTTGCATTTGTGCCGCTATACACAGTGCTACTACTGATGTTGCGACGGTATGTAGTAAGACTAATAGAAAGTTGTTTCCTTCAAAACCACGGATGCTTTTAATAAAATAATCCCATCACAGAAGAACGCCTTTCCATCGTATATACAGTCCGAATTATCGTGCTTAATCCGATACTGTCTTCTTTTTTTACGTGGACTGCTTCTAATGATTCTGTAAAAATACAAAGCCAAATCCAAAAATTTGTGCAAAGTAGTTAGTGAAGCATTCAGTGTAGTGCTTAAACTACTTTCTGACTACCATTCTACAAATTCAGTGAAATTCTTTTCACGGTTCGGCCTATTTAAGATGGGATCGTGAATTTGACTGAATAATTTGGATAAGGTTGTAAATATCTGGTGGTTCGACACGTATCTTCAAGTAACTTTTCGAATTTTTCGTGTTTATTGACTCTGATAAATGGGTCGTGAGGAGCATCGCTGTCAAGTTATAGCAGCAAAAGTAGAATGAACTCATACTTAGTCGAATTTTAAGTGCTATAGAAAACTTTTTCGATGTTATAGCATTAGGCATCTGAAACTTGCACCCGGATTCCTAAGCTTGGTCTACGAGAGTCGATCGAAAAGTTTTCTCAGGACGATATTACCAGGTTTGATGACTTTCTTTGAAGAATTCTGAAGGATGTTTTAAAGCTAAGTAGTGGCCTAGTATTTGGGATTTGCTATGCCATTAAACGGGTTCAGGGATTTTCTATGAATTCTAATGGAGTTAAATCAGGCCTATTCGCTAAAGGTGGTTGAGGAAGCACTTCTCAAGGTGGACGTTTTGCTCAACATCAATGTCGTCTTGATGTTACAGGACTAATTGTGAATTTTTTTTCATTTTTTAATCCAGTTCAGTGATGTTAAAGAGAGGTAACTTCCAAGACCATAAAACTACTGGCTAGTGCTCACCCTCAAATCACGATCATGAAGCGTTGAATTTGAATTTTCCTGATCTCTTCAACTATATTTTTGAACGATTCCATCATTTTTAGGTTCCTACTTTACCGAGGAGCGAAGGTAGTAGTTTCTTTGGAAGCACCATTTCCCTTTGCTTATTTTAAAGCCCCAACTGCTCGTGTTCCCTTCCATTGGAGCTTCACCAATAATCAAATATTCGAACTTATTTCAAAATATCTGCTATCCCTGATCGACAAAGTCCTGCTTACTTTGGAATCTGAATAAGACAGAGGCTTGCGTGAAACTGAGTGTAGGTTACTAAAAGCAAGGCAAGCACCACAAGGACTTGGTGATGAAATGTATGCAAACTATTCAAAACTTAATGATTCATTCCTCTATTTTGCTTAAGACTATTTTATCAGTGCAATGAGTCATGCATGCATGATTAGCCCTACCTGTAGTCTACAATCTGTTTTTCATTGTTTAAAGATTCAAGGCAATTGTTCTTTCCTCGCGGGTAAATAGAAGCTTGTTTTGACGGTTAGCAGTGAAATATGCGAATATGTACCCTTAAAAACAGATAGTTTAGTAACCTCTGAAACCCCTGTAATCATGCCTGAACACGAATAATTATTTAAGAAATAAAGTCGTCCGCATAGTGAATCATTTCTAGTGCAATAATGCAAACCCTGCAATTCTTTAATAAAATATTGAGATTAATTAAAGGAAGAGCCAACTGGGTTTTCGGACACAATTAGCCAGTAAAAGTGTAAGGAGTCTCTTGCTAATGACATAGATTTCTAAGAGCGGTGGCTAAAATAAAAGGGACAAAGAAGACCATCGCTCACGTAGTGGACTCAGATCTGTTCTGGAACAGATCATGAAACCGGTAACCACAGACAGTCTCATTTTGTCAGTAGGATGTTGTCGAGCAAATGATAGATATAGGGTTTTAATTCGAGAATGATAAATGCATTACTGCAGTGTGGACAAGCCTGTCTAGATACTCCAAGTGATTAGAAAGTGACATAGGCCAGCGTAGTGCAAATAGGAGATGATATTCGAAATCCAAGGGGAAAGGCAGGAAGTCTACATTTTGCTTCTACCTTAGCAAAGTCGATTGATATTAGTTGTTAGGATGTTGATTGCTACCTTTCGTTCAAATTATCATTGAAATCCCAGGTCAGTTTCACAAGAAGTGGAGTTTCAAGACTGGAGTGATTAAAATGGAAGCGTGTAGTGTTTCCATCTAGTAATAGATATCTAACTGCAGCTTTGGGGAGAGTTGAAATTGAAATGTGTACTGCCGACAGCCTTTAATCAGTGGACATTGAAGCTTGCTTCTCTAAAATTGTAGGAAATCGGTATGGTACTTTATCCTGACCTTGGAAACAGGTTATGAAAGATGTATACTACCAATGTAGAGAATGTCAGACCATGCCTGAACCAATTAAGCAATACGGCCCATTGGCCTAAAAACTGATTTGGGGAAGGAAGTATATCTAAGGCTATTTTATAAAGAAAAATATCCACTTAAGACTTTAATACCACAAGCTGCGTTTCCAAGTGTAGCAATTAAAAAGCTCCATTTTAGGGGTTTTATTTGCAAGTATAATCTAGAAATCTCAACTGATGCATTATTTCTCATAAATTTTCCTGAAGTTTTATTAAACTGAACAAATTAAGTGAACTTCAGGAAAAATAGTTTTAACAGTGACAATAATATACAGTTTCTTGTAGTAAATTGACCTGGCTCTGTTGAAGCATGGCGATGTTTGCACAATGCAGGAGTCATTCTAGTGCATACTGGAGGAAGCTGATATCCTCTGGCTTGGTCGATTACCTTTTATCAGACCGTAATATCTTATAGCTTCACATTTCCTAAACTTGTAAATTGGTGCGAGCGGATTTATCTGCTAAAATTTCGTGTAAATGCCTCTATGGCGTAAAGCATATAGGAAATTCAAGGTCGAATGGATGCCCTTCTTTTGTCGAAATGACAGACACACTTCACAAAGCATGAAGTAAAACTATACACTCAGACAGTTTTAAATTCTTTAAGTATATAAATTGCAAAGTAGTAATAGTTAATATAAAGTCATTTCAGTAATCAATAAACTGGTTTCTTCTATGTAATTTGTATTGGAAACCCTTTTAAGTCAAAGGCACATACATAGAATATGGTCTCGTTTGCAGGGCTTCAATCAATCATCGATTTATTTTTGAGGTAGTAGATGTTGAATTGCTGGGTTCAAATCTGATCCTCACAACTGCCCAAATCTAGAGAATGTGAGTGAGCAATAGCTAACGAAGACTTGTAGCATAGCCTTCAGTGGACTTCAAAATCCGGTTGCCATTAGTAACTTGGTTACGAAGAACGTCATCAATTTTAACTTTTACAGCAATTGAGCTTCATTGAGCCACAATTACCTGTTTTCTGATCACACCCGAACACTTTCATCTTTCTCTCATTGAAGTTACTCAAACTCTCCTAGTAAATCTTTTTTATCAAGTCAAATAAACTGCATTTAACTACTTTTTATGAGGTTCATGACAAATTATCAGAGCGCACACTTACTAGCGGGTTTCTCGAATGTTACCGAACTGGCATCTACTAACAAGGATCATAAAAATCTGGGTACCGAAAATGGAGTGATGAAGGTGGTGGCGAAGGTTCGAAACACTAACCAAGACGCTGAGCTTACCTTGAACAAGTGATGGTGAATGACGCATGTGGTTACGAGTCACTGATTTAATAGGCGTGGTAGTGAATTTACGGGGTTTGGTTTTAAACCATGTGAAATAAAATAAAGTGAAATACGATTTTCCCCCTCAATGTTGAGCAAATTTTTCAAAAGGGGGTTGACACTAGCAGCTAATCGATAAATGTGTATATGTATGACTGGACTTTTAGCTCCGAATTTTCGAACTTAGAAAGTTCTGACTGATGAAGAGATGTTGCTTTTTTATTGGCACACATAGTAAGAGGTTGTGCACAAAATTAATTAAAGGGGAAAAGGCCACTCACCAGAGCCTAGATAGAACACGAACTGGCAAATGCCTCTCCACAAACAGATAGAGTAAAACTCGCGAAAGGGGAGCAGGCCAGTAATTTCCCTAGTTAGCGGAATGGGAACGAGATAAACATTGGGCTGTTTTTCAAGCTAGAAGCCACAGGCAGAGGGCGGGAGTCCATAAGTTGGGTGTCCTGCTGTGTGGGGCTGCTCACAGTAGATTTATCTAAATTGTTGACACTGGCAGTTTGAGGTAGGAAGGATGACAAGAATCGTATGTTTGATTCTGATGATTGATCACCGTAGGTTAATAATCGATTAAATATTCACCTGGGCTAACGGGAAATCTATGCTAAAATTATAATATATTTATAATTATAATTGCTGTATTTGTAAAAATCGTGGGGTCTGGTAACTCTCTGTTGGTAAAGTTTGGCAACCTTTTCATTCGAAAGTTGTATGCATTATTTTTATTTTTGTTGTATGCCATTATTTTTATTTTTGTGCTTTTTAAAATGACACAAATGCGACTGCATGTTAAGAATTGTTATTTTCCATTAGTCATTTACATTCCCGGCAAAAAATTCTAATTTTTCTGAAGGAGGCTTTTTAAGATCGTACCAGTGTGATCCAATTTAGTTTGCCATTAATTGAAGAAATAAGGGTCATTTCTGTTTGAAATTTATTATTAATCTTAAAAAGAATCACCTGATTTCGCTTATAACTTTGTGAATAAACAGGCAGTAAAAAATCGTTTAGTTGCGTTATTCATCCGGTAAATTTAACGTTATTTCAGCGCATTAAAGATGAATGAACACTGTAATTTTGTCAGCAGTTAAAGAAGCCTATTCATAGCCTTTTATATACGTTTTTGATTTAGGTTTACATAATCGAATTTACTTTTTGTAACACAGTTGCTTGAATCAACCGGAACGTGTTCCATGGATTAGGTTGAATTTTCGCCTGCATACTTGAAGGATTCGGGAAATGTAGAAGGATGAACCACCTGGCTGTGATTGGCACACTTCAATTCATTCAGCTTGTTGAAAGCAAGGTAGAGGAAATCGAGTTTCCACGGCAGAGATTAGTCTGCACACGAACACGTAATAACTCCGATGAGTAAGGATAACATCCAACTTCATATTCGTCTTATTTTAGTAAAATTTTGAACTGTTAGAATCGGAAAAGGCAGCCACACAAGTTCTCCATTTATAATTGACGTTTAAGTACCATTAATTTTCTCAATGCGCATAAATCGGTTGGGTTGATTTGGTTAATTAGTCACTCAAGATACTCTTCTATACCAAGATTTTCTAATGACACTTGAAAATAAACACTACTGGAGTAAATACTAATGAAATTTGTGATACAAGAAGCAGGTTCCAAAGAAAAGTAAAAATTCTTGAAAATTAAAGGGTGTGCATAACTGCTACTTAAAACCGATAATATTTCCTCATCATCAACGTCATCACCATCAAGTCGCCTCCTCAGCTGTTCAACAAAACTAAAATTTGCCGTTATCATTCTACTATACCAAGAAATAACCCATTTTAGCCAGGTTTTTATGAGAATGGCTTAACCATTCCATGGCTTAACTTCTTTCCACACCTTTACTAGGGATCGGTGTAAAATCAGCATTTCCCCCACTTCTCTGGACAGAAGAATTTATCGCAAAGTCTGGAATCTTTGTTCGTTTTTCTATTTAAGTAATTTATTCTGTTTTCTAAGTTGGGAGTGTTCAAGTCATCACCAGGTGCATTTGATCCCTCCCTAACTTTTTTCATCTAAACATACGACATCTATATTTAGCCAACTTTATAAAATTAAAAGGGCTGTTGCAGTCTTAGTGACTGGATTATTGATAAAAATGTTGAAAGTGCAGTCCAATGTCTGAATTGGAAACCCGACACATCACTTGTCAATCGATAGGTGTCGCTCAGGTAGCTAGAGCGTAATCGTTCTGTTAATCTCTACCGCTATTACACATTTGATTGAACCGTTTTAGAGACTAGGCTCTGCTGCTACAGCGCAACTGTCCGTGTTTCAACCGGATTCCTAGAGAGTAGCGAACCGATTTCAGTCATCCATTTTCACGCGATATCAGTCCAAACTCTAAAATGTGATCTGCTTGTAAGAACAAATTGCTTTCCCTCTATAAGCATTCCTTCTATGAAAATCACGTACCCCATCCATCATAAATGCTATTTTTTATTTAACTGAATATATAAGTGTACCTACATTGGGATTTATAAGTATGGGACGGTGTGGCTTGGTCACAAAATCATCGACTACTTTGAGAGACTACGGCAGTTCGATTATGGTAACCTAGAACTGAGGAGAAGTGAGTTGTTTGTAGAATATTTGAGAAGAAAGATAAATACAGTTATCGATCAGTGATTTGGCCGGATTCCTAGAAATGAGAAAGCATATATTGAGCAACAATATCAATTAATTGTTGGGATTTAGAGTAACCATTGAGCATAAACTTTTCAAAAACCACTAGTAGATTTTTCAGCTCTTTAATAGCATTTAAACTTTAGTTATTTGAAAAGATCTATGTACGAAAGTATTAGTAGATAAGTGAAGTTTCATGCAGAATATCTGGGTGAGCAACATAGATACATGTAGGTAACATAATCATCAAGAATCTCAAGGCATTCTCACCGTCTTCTTTCCCCCTTATGCAATAATTAAAATATAGGATGTTGGAGAGCGATGTGGCAGTCTCATCTGGGAAAAAGAATATCCGTTAGGTATCCATAAAGTTAAAAGTACTTACAAAAACTTCAAAAAGACAATGGAATAACACTATTATAGTCCAAAAGTTGTATTCAAAATAACCGCCTCTACAGGAGGCCACTGTAGCCTCTATGCAGCGCGTGATCATTTTAAAAATGGCTAGTGGCATTTTTTCAAAGACAGCGTCTAACACTTCAGGATCTGGCTAGTTCAGTTGAGGCCAAACAATAAAGTCGTGTAGGTACGGAAGCTAACTGACAACAATTTATAACTATTCTCAGGGTTGAGATGCAGGGAAGCCCAAATCTGTAATATTTGTCTGAGTAGAAACGGAGTTTCATTGGGAACAAGCGTCATGATAGAGGTTGAGGCTTAATTCATGAGACAAAGCCCGAATTATACTGCAGGACCCTTCCTTCAGCTCATTTCTTATGGATTCTCGGAGAAATCTGCTGCAGTCAAATCGTCTGTTGTCTTCTTACAAACTTCTAGCCAACGCCGCCTAATGGCCTCCATTGTATCTTTGCTTCTAGTTTATGGCAGTGCATACGTCCTCCCCAATTGATGGCCTGCTTGACGAATCACCAGGGTGCAAATCACTTCCCCCACAGCTGATCCATTTGGGCGGTTCCAGACATTCATTCTCATCGTGCCTAAGAGTAGAAGGTCATAAAATATGCGTAAACATCTTCAGAGCATCACGACAAAATGAAACTAGATACTAATCTGTCAAATTTTTCGAAACACCCGTAAATCCCATTCCTAGTCTTAAGGAGACTAGTGTCTACTTCTGCCACACCGATTTTAATATTGATTGTTGGTAAATCACCAATGGATCCAATTTTTGTCCCCAGCTTTACGAACAATGTGCATTTATGGTCTTGGCCTCTACTTAAGGGAACAACGCTGTCAGTTAGTGCTATCTTGCCTTATTATTTGATTGGGTTATCGTACGGATCAGCTGTAAGCATGAACATTATGCACAGATCACGAAACATTTAATCTGTCCACTAAAATATGAGTTGATATTGGCTTTTTAAGCATAATTTTCATTAATTAAATCTTCGTAATCAATGCATTTTTGCTTTTATCAAAACATTTTTACCAAAGTATCCAATATTTCGTTACATACTAGAATACGGAACCGGAAACCTTGGTAGAACAGAGTCTTAAACGAAAACTTGACTAATGTGTGAAGATTTTACAGTCAGATTCCATCTATACAAATTGGCAAGCTATTTTGCATTCTTTGCTTAAAATCGCATGCAAAAATTTAACCATATTTACTTTTCTAAAGAGGCTTAAAATGTGTTGAAAATGACTGTGAAATTCAAAATAAAATGGTTGAGTGTTTCAAGAACCCCAGGATTTCGAAGAAAATGGCATTATTTGATGTCCATTTTCTGCAGCTCACTCAGTCCAAAGTGGTCCAATGTAGGTTATCATGAGTAATTTCTCTTTGAAGACAATCTGTTTGGTTCCCGTCGCTCCTCGTTCTGACCTTCCTCCACAAAAATGTCTGTACCCATTGCTCCCTTGTACACACAAGGCTCTAGCACGGACTTCTACTATCGTTCCATGTGAATGTGCCATTGTAAGCTCCTAGCTGCTCGCTGCATGGCTTGTGGAACGGAATAGAACACGAGAAACTCTTTTCTCTGCTCGTGTGTTTCCTAGGTATGTCTTCTCGTGTCACTCACAATGCACAGATACAATCTATACGCCTAAGAGGAACCAGCCGCACTTAAGGTCAACCTATGGCATGGTAAATATGTCACCAGAGTGGTGGAATTATATCAAGTCTTCCTTACCTTCGCTCTTATTGAGGGAGCTGAACTCCACTTGTAAAAAATGATCGACGACTTTACCAAGCAAACATCCAATAGAATAGTACAAAATATTGTGGGAGTTCAAAAATGCAATTGACAAAATGCTGTGCTTCTCGACTTCGGTCGAGGACTAGGGAGGTTTTTGGCTTTTGTGTGGTTGAAGAGAGTTTACAATAACTAACACCACAGTGTAATTAATTTAATTCAATCATTTGAAAATAACATAAGTATTATTTCTTCTTGTTTTGTGAACTGTGTCTGCCATTCAGACAATGGTAGAGCATTCATTAGGCCAATAATTTCGAAATTTGAACAGGTCAATCCGTTCGCAACAAATTACAGATTACCTAATTGCGAAAGTTGTAAGATATTACGGTCTGAAAAAATGTCATTAGCAAATACAATACTATTCACTATACACTATTCCTGAATCTTGCAAACATCGCTGTGCTTCTCTCTGACGACGTCTATTTATTGCAACAAATTATATTTATTTTTCCTCACGACCAAATATTATTTTTTTTATTTCACCTAATTTGTGATTTATACTGAAATCTTAGGGACTACGAAAATTTATCATATTGTGAATATCTGCGTTCCTTGATCACTCAAAAACCAGAAAACCGCCTTGCTCTCCTTCCATGGTATCCTAAAATATTCTAATGACAAAACTTAAATACGTGTAACTATCGGTTGATCTAACTGTGGCCAAAATTTTGATTTTTCAAATGGTCTCGCTACCGTATGCATAAAAAGATGCTTTTTAATGTTAAGGAGTTGATGCTACCACAATCTCATGTACATGTAATTAGAATTAACAAAATCTAGACGATGTCAAATGAGGAATCGTTTGGACTATTTAAAGTACCTTAAAGGTCAAAAGGAGCTTATTAGCCCGTAATTAGTCTATTTAACGAGTCTTTTTATTTTTTGCACAATTCTACCCATTTGGGAATATTCCTCCTGATTTTGCAATCATTATCATTAAATTATCGATTCCACTGAAGTGCATGATGATCCTTCACAAAGGAACTCGAAATAGCCACTTTATTACTTTGCCACAAATAGGCTTACAATGTATTTGCCTATTGGGATTTTTTAGTCATCATCAATTTTAATTTTATACAGTTGCAGACTTCCAGTTGAAAGTTTTGGAAATTTGGTACAACAATTTAACATTAATGGTAGATTCCCTTAATGGCAGCATTTCAAGCGCGAAAAAAATAAGGTGTAGTATTTCGCAACTGGAAAGATTTCATTTTTAAACTTAATGTCTTTCTACCTGGGAGAATGCTATGCGAAGTTGCAGGGACGTCTTCTATGAACTCGTAATGTTAGAAAACCACTCTTTAACACCATTTTTTAAACATACAATTCCAGGTCTTTCTATTGATTTTTGACAACTCTCAGCTCTTCAAGTTGAGATGATTACTTTCAACGGCGTAAAAGAAATACCTTTTTATTTTTCATTTTTGAAATTTGGCCTTCCACTATAAGTTTCAATATCAAAATGGCAGTGGCACCTTAAATTCTACCTGCCTTATTTAGCCAGAATAATCTGCTTAAAAATCTAAGGAGAAGTTTCTAAGACTTTCCTTATTTCGAAATCAAAATTTTACTTCTACAAGAACGTTTATTTTGGAGATTGGCTGGTACTCGTTTGTACTAGGATAAGATAATAGATGGTTCACTTTCCTAAAATGAACTTCTCTTACCGATTTCACGATTGGCACTTACGCCGAATTTCGCCACCAGATTGTTATTATTTTTCAGCTTTGAAGTTGTTTACTTTTGCTTACTTAGAAAAACCCATTTGTTGCGATTTAGTGAAATAGTGTGTGTGATTTTACGTCAAAAGAAGGTGAATAAGTAGGTAAAAACGTCGGTGGAAAGTGTGACTCGGTACGCCTGTGAATTCACAAGAGAAACTTTGTTTTGAGCAATTTTTCCCACCGATAAAGATGATAACCACAGAGGGGCAGTTTGATAATACACGCCTCGTATACCAAAGCTTTTGAGTGGATTCCCTGCTCACCAAATGGGAAAAACTGCAACTCATGGTGATTGATTTTATCAAGTTGAGGAATAACCATTCACTGTGACAGTCTCCTATTTATTTAAACTTCGCAATTCAATTATGGAATGTGATTTTTTAGCAATATTCGCCTGTCGGTATTCAAGTATTGCCACTTGGCAAGTATGAATTGAGTGACTAATTCAAATATTCAACTGACTGATTATTTCTAATTCCTCGAAATAATTCTTGGTGCTTAATTAGCGTTTCTCAATTTAAGACACGTTAAGTAGACATTTCATTACCGGTGATAGAACCGTAAATTCAACTCAAGGAAAAAACCTACTGAACTGTACGTCAACGGACCGACTATCGCAGCCTGATAGACTCACGTTACCGTTGGATACCAATCAAATTGTTTTTGAGGCAGGAATGTGTTGTCATTACCGACACGCTGCGTAAAGCTAGTAATTCATTAAGAAGGACAGACGCGAGCATAACATTAGAAAAATTCTTAATTTTTGAACACGAAATGTAGACGAGAATATATATCCTCTTAGACGTCACCTCGGGTACTAGATGCACCTCTTTTTAACACAATAATACTGCTGTCTTGCGGATGGGATTCGGTCAGGCTGTGCGCACTGCTACTACCCTGTGGTCTAGTTATGTGGTCTCGACCACCATTAAGGCTCAATATAAAATACTATAATCAACCATTTACGCGTCTTAGGAAAGGATCTCAGGCTCTAAAAATTCAAAAGAGCTAAGGTTTATAACTGTTAAAGTTTACCACATATAAATAAAATTCAACAGTCAAGATATTATAGCATTGTCAAAGTTTTGCTAAAAAATGATGGCCACCGGTAGAATTTATTCCGCCTCAATCCGTCCACCTCCACCTTGAAACCGTAGCAGGTTGATTTTACACATTCTTTGAAGAGGATCCCAAAAACTATTTAATTCTATTGATTACATGGGCTTTTGTAGTACTTTGACTGCGTCGATTGGTGATTTTCCCAAACACAGCGCCCCACTATACACGCTAGTCCATTAGCTGGTTAATTTCCGGGGCGTTCCGCGGATATCACACATTGTGGGACTGGTATGGCCGTAAAAAGAGGCTGTCAAGCATTTTTGTGCCAGGGGAGTGAACCACGTGTACGAGTAAAGCGAAGGTTTTCATTGGGGGCACAACAACTGGTAGATGCTGCAATATCGAATTCATGAGGTGGCAAAGCCCGAACTCTGGTGCCAGAGTTCCTCCACAACATTTTTCTGCAGATTTTCGAGGAAATACGCTTTTGTGACTGCTAGCCACAGCCGCCTCCTAGTCTCCAGTTCATGCCGCTGCATCTTTTTTGGCAGTGTTTAGTGAACAGCGGCCATAATCTGCCCTACTTATTTTGACCAAAGTCGGCGTGGAGAATCATCATGATTCAAGTTATGCTCTTCCATGATGAGTCAGTTGGGGGTTCGCCAACATCGATTCTTCTAGTTGTCATCCTGGTTATGAATATATAAAGAGGGGTTTGACTTTCGAAATTGAAAGTTTAGGACTTCAGTACCTTTAACGCATCTGTAAAACACAATTCAAATATTAGTCTTTTAAATTTATTACGAGACCTTCATATATCTGTATTCTAGTGGACATTTTCTCAGGCATCGCTGACTTGAATTATAAGCGAAATAGTGCGAATAAATAATTCCGACTCAAAACCCATTATTACGACAGAAAGGGCTCTTAAGATAATGTTAATCCACCTAGTTGTATATGCTAAAACAATCGTTGAAACCTCTAAGCAAACAACAAATGACATTTCTTGGAGTTTCCGCATAAGCTAGTATTTTTACAATATCGTTACTTTACAAAAAAACTTGCTCTTAAGTATACGAAGACAAAAGTTGGTTTTAAGCATTAATACTTAAAATATAAGTATTTTATCTGCTCCGTTGGAACCACTGTGGGTTATGGGTCTCAGGCGGACGTAGCTTGGGTAACGCCCAACCATGCACATAGGGCCGACAAATTCCTTAATTTCCTTGGAAATCCCACCGTTTAGAAGCGAGAGGGTTTACACTTGGTTAATGGATCCGCCATACTAACACCTTTACGATTCTGCTACCTCTCAAGATCATTTGCAAATAACCTATAAAAAATTAAAATGCACATGAAATGCTGGCAGTTTTTCTGGCCCCTTGGTCACGTGGTAGTATGGGTGCTTCCGTCCTATGTGTGGTTTCCATATCTGTCTCTAAAACAAGTTTTCCCTCTTGTATGTTCATTTAATCCTTGAATTAGCCCTACCGATGAAATTCTTAATGAATTATATCCTTGTGTCAACTAAATTTGTCAATGCAGCAGATACTGACTCATCAACACCCTCTTTGAGTTGTTTTTCCCGAATATCTCATTGGTTCTCTTTCTTTCAAGCGTCAAAATACCGTGTTCTCTTTCTTAATCAAGAATCATTGATTAAGCATTTAGTGGATAATCTATTTTTGCAATTTTCGAAATCCCTCAATATCTTCGCCATTTTCGATTAAAAAATCCACAAAACCCATAATCAATTTTTCTATCCACACTGCAGGATTCTAGAACGTTTTTCATTCAAAAAATGTCATGAATTTGTAAGCATTTGTCTATAAAATTTTTCCCACTGAGCGCTGTGGCATTATTTCAATAGCGATAACGCACTAAAATAGAATCTGCTCCATACACCGAAAAAAGTGAACTTTTATGACTTTTTGAAGAAAAATGAGAACCTAGAAATCATTTTTTATGTTATATCATGTCACATGACTCCTATTCGGTTGAGATGTTTATTCCGTTAAATCACCCTCTAAAGGGTAATTTTAATGCTATAACTGGGAAAATAGAATTCAATAGCACTAAGACTGAGTAAGAATTACCCGGCTCTGGTTCCCACTACTGGCTGCAACTTGTTCACACTGTGCAGATAATGGGGAAGGTACTATTCGTCGGAGAAAGATGGTGGCCATTTACCCAAAGTGGGACATTTGTTTTGAACTACTACCAGATGCCTTTTGCGCATCTAAATAAGAGGTCAATACATCCCACCTAAGTAGAATCTTAGATCGTACAAAAGGCGATAAGGGCTTTTAAACACAAAAAAGTAACTATAAAACTTAACAGCCTCCTTCAGGTTACAAGAACTGATTTACTAAGTAAATAAACCTCATTTTCTTATACTAGTTTTTCTGAAACACAATCATAGAAGATGGGCATCGTGATATGGGATAACAATATGGTTGTGTCAGTGACTCTATCTGTTGGGTATAAAAACTTTGGGAGGTGTGAGAGAGGTGTAAAAGAGGAAAAGGAGTTGATCAGAGAAAGAAGGTAGAACATGCCAGCGATAAAATTCTTTCACAGCATGACCACTTTGTTCTATTTATGAGAAAAAATGTCAGGGTAGAATGAGGTGAAAGGGTCAATGAAGGCAGCAAAATCTACAGACAGCCTCAAGTCTATTGCTTATCTACTTCATAATCGATCACGAACTCGGAAATGCACGCGATTCCACCTTTTGCTTGCTTTCTTGTTTCCTCAACTGGCTGCCGGTTGAGCTTCAGCGCCAGCATGATAGACCCTTTTTGCGAGAATGTCCCCCGTGAAGTAGGTCTGGGTGCCAGAGGAGACAAAATTGCCGGCTGATTTGGTCCCCGTGGAAGCCATACCGGTAGTGGGTAGACACGATGAGATACTGGGTATATCTGACATGGTGCTGAGATCAGAACTAGTGTTATCGTCACTCTGGTCACCAGCCGAGTGAGAGGTTTTTGTGACACGGTTTCGTGGAATGAAATTCTCGTCATCACTATCATCGTCATCGAGACCTTCAGGCTCCTGGAGATCCAGAAGCTTGTACTCCACGGTGTTGATGTCATCCACGTCCAGCCGAATAATGTTGAACTCGGAGTTCTTCAGCAGACTGTCCATGCAGGGCTTGCTTTCAGCGGTGTCGTGCACACCAGAGTCAGAATTTCCCTCTGACGAAGACGAGGAGGTGGAGCCATTGCGAGGTGAGAACGAGACGGCGGAGACATCGGTGGTCAGATCGAGGCTCGAGAATTGAGCCGCCAGAGTGTCAGACTCTTTCCACACACGTGTGGCTCGCCACTTGGCTCGTGACTCTTTTGGCGCGAGGATCGCGTTGAAACACAGCATCTCACCTACCTACAAGGCGGCAATTCATGCACACGTGCACGCTCTTTATACTGATTTTATACAGATACGCTGAAAAGGACATCATACCTTCTGTCTAGAAGGCCCTAGAGACATAGAACTCACAAGACTAACATTTACAGTCTCATCATTACAAACATGACAATCTTATTTTTCTTTGTGGTAGACACAATAGCAACGAACAGATACATTCTTATTTCACAGAAAAAAATAGCGATTAGGCTGGAGGCTAAAATTTAGAGTTTCTTATTACTGCGGACGTTAATGTCAATAAAATCAATGTAGGCTACTCACCGAAAAGTGCTTAGTTAAGTTTTCCACGTGTTTGAAGAGGGACCGGTCGAAGAAGACATGTTCATGCTGTCCGAGATCGATTATGCCCCAGGACTTGTAGACACAGTAGGCGACACCCTTTTTGTTTACTAAGGATATGCTCCGGCTGTTCGCGTTGCTCGAGTCGGAGATAACAAAGGTCGTACTGATCTTGTCGAGCATCCGGTTTTTGCACTTCATTTGGTCCAACTCAAAGAGCTGGTTGAATTTCTCCAGGAATTCCGTCAACTCAATCCGCGTCAGACCGACCGAGTTCCGAACGTTTATGGGAGCGGTAACGAACTCCTGGATTAAGTTGTCTATGGGCACTGCAGAGTCTTCAGCTCCTCCCAGACGCTCAATGGCCTCCCTTAGCCACATTGCAGCGACGTAGTCGACCAGAGAAATGACGATAGTCTGATTTTTGCACTGATCCATTACCTGTATCGGCTGTGCCAGATTCAAGGTGAATTGTGAAGGAACTAAATTAGTGCAATTTCGAATGTCAGTTGTTCCTGTCAAGTGGGAGAATCGAAGTTGAACACTCGGATAGGAAACCGAAGGAACATACATGGACATAGGTCGATTTCGCCGACCGCTACTCCTAGACTGAGGTGCTTGGCGGAGGAAATAATTAGGTCTAATTTCATCGCGAAGACTAACTAAATCCCCCTGGACTTCGAAAATCCTGGGATGACGTAGGAGGAAATAAACAAAATCGGATTGAGGCCCGACAACTGCGCGAATATTGGACGAGGCTTGGGAAAGGTGTCCAGCTAGACTTTTTATAGGTACCCAAGTTTCGCCACGACGATTAATTTGCTTTTGAAAGTACTTCACAGCCTCTGCCTCAGCAGCGAAGTCGTCGTTATGGGCATGTACAGGTGGACAAATGGGAACTTGGGGAACGGAGAAGATTGGGTTAAAGTCAGCAGGAACACACATATTGGCATTAAATGCATACGAGTCCTTTAAGAATATAAAGCTATTCTGCATTCCAAAGAGAACAGATTGTGAAAGAACGAAAGACTCAAACTCCGAAAAATTATCCCAGGTGCCAGGAAATTGCATCAAAAAGTAGCACCAAGCATCATCAATAGAGATTGAGCCATTCGACTGCATTAAAATTTCCATCAAATAAAGAGAATATACTTCTGCCATTTTATTAGATAAGGTATAAAGTGAAATGCAGTCCGCTTACAAAACCAACATAAGAACCACACCCAACCAAGTTATCGCGAGAGTAGCGAATCTAATTGGTTGATGATTGTGATCCAATTAGCATATGTGAACAAAAAGATCATTACTTATAATAAAATATTCTGATGCCTCCGAATTATTGCATCGAATTTTTAGGTATCTGGCAAATCAGTTAAAATAACAACAAATAAACGATTTTATTATGAAGGTGGCATTTTAAATGCTCAGAATAGTAATTAAGTAGTGTTAAAAGTCTTTGATTCAAATTCAAACCGATACATATTAATAATTGATAATAACAAGCATAAAAACATCCCACTCTCCATTCCATATGGGAAATTGCCAACTACTGAGGAAAGAGAATTTCCCTTTACATGAATTTGATCTTAGATGAACAGATTTGTGTTTCAACATGGGAACACCTAGAAGAATGGAATTTGAGTATTGTCCATAAGACGACAAGTATCCAAAATAAATGGGGCGTATTTGGTCGGGAGAAATAAGCATACCATTCTGGGATAGAGCAATCAAATATTAATCAGCGAAATTAACCATGCATTGAAGTTTCATAAAAATCTTACATCGAGATTGTACAAAGCTATAGCAATAAATTAAAGTACACTTTAAGAAATTTTTCAGGATACACACACTACGTTAACTTTGTTATTTAATGCCATATTTTCGTTTTAAGGAAAACAACATCGACTAATACTTTCCGGAAGAATAGAACTGAACTCCATTTTCATAACTAGAGGATAATAGGCGATTCTAGCTGTATGTTCAAAAAATTTGATACCAGACTGAAAGGTAAATACTTTGTGCCGTTACTAAATTCTGTTATTCCCTTTTAACTTCACTCTAACCATAGTAAAAGTGTAACATATAGAGCCGTGTTTAAGTTAATCACTTGTTCATTAATTATACGCTCGTAGTACGGGTCGTACTACATAATACCGTACTCAGTATTACGGTTTCATAAGGCAGTAGATAAGAAACACTTTGCATCAGAATGGACGATTCCATCTGCTGCGGGTGTGGTCAAAAGTGTTTGACCCAATACTTTGAGTCGCAATATGGTTTCTACCACAAAAACTGCTTTAGATGTTCTGGTATTTTATCTAAATCACTAGTTCATCTTTTCGATTCGCAGTTTGTGATAAGGTTTTGGTGGATTCACCTCATTTAAAAGTATCTGGAAAGTTATTCTGCCAAGATGATATTGACCACGCATACTGTCATGTGTGCAAGCAGTTGCTTCAAAAGGAACGCGTTTTAACACAATTTGGGGCCTTACATAAGAGATGCTTCAAGTGTTATCGCTGCGGGTAATCTTGATTTGAAATAATCTCGGTTAGACTAGTCTTTGCACCAAAATGTAAGGTATTTACGAAAGGACAGCATTTCTTCTGCCAAAAATGTGTGCTCGTTGGGAAGTCTAAGAAGTCGGCTAACAAAATCCCGAGCTCCTTGGATAAAATTAGAGGTAAAATTGCATTGAAAATAGGAAATACCTCTAGAACCACCAAGAACATCTCCCACGACTAGTACGGTAAGCTACTAAAATCAGTACCAAATGTCGCTTTTTCGCAGGAGACGAGTGCTCTCATACCAAAGCATTTTAACGAAGAACTCAGGTTAAGACTAGAAGGTGAGGTGGTCTTCTAGGTGACACCGAACTTTAACTAATGCCCAAGGGTGATAGACTTCTTTTCAACTGAGTTGTACAGATTAGTTACCATTTTGAGGGATAGGTGGTGTATATGCTAATCTTTACTTTTCTATTCCTTTCAGCACAATTCAAAGCCGTAGAAAAGCATGTGATCACGGGCTCCCGGTGTGAAACGCTTGTTAATGAAGAACAATTTGATTCGGACAGCTTTGAAGTGGGCAAATGTCTCCTTGTACGGAGCGGGAAGCTCGAGTCAGCTGCAACTAGCTCACATCCCCGTCCGTGCCCGCCCAAACCTGTTCGCAATACTAAATCCCTGGAAACACATGAACTAAATCTGATCCACGAAGTTTTACCAGCGGAGTCGTGTGGAATTAGCGCGAACAATGATGGTGATACAGTAGATACCTCCGCTAAAACCGTACATAAGGGCACGCAAACGGACAACTTCAAACAAACTGATCATGCTGTCCGAGAAAGACAGACAGTCCTAAATGACTTTGGGAATCAGTGCAACCTATTCACAACCCCGAAAGCGCACCAACCTCCTAACAATGAGAACCAGCTTTTCGAACGGGATAACGACTTCAAAGAAGGCCCTTTAAGGAAGAAGAGTACTACCGTGGGTTCTTTAGTAGATGTAAGAGGAATAATTCACGAATACCCTGCGTGACACTAAATAAATACCCACCCAACTCCACTAGGTCTACGAGAAGATAGCTATCCAAGAGAGCCACCACACCAAAACGGAGGCAGAAAAAAAAACTAACATCACAAACCACAGGCATCCCCAGGAAAAACAGTAGGTCTCCCCAGGTCACTGCTTATGCTATTCTACTCAAGGCCAAAACCGGTAGTCACAGACAAAACCGCGGAGCCCACCAACCGGAAGAGATCTTGTCTGACCCGTCTACTTGGAGCATTCTTTTGTCTATTCGCAGCACTACTGCTTTCTACGCACTGCTTCATCCACGAAACGCCGTACCAACCGAAATCACCGATTGAACTCTCATCTTTAGGACTGGATATACTAGATGAATAAAGCCCGATCTGTCAAATAAATCTTGGTACCATATATGCATGTAAAGCACCAAATATATCAATCCAAACACTGTATTTTACAACTTTACTCATCATCATCAGTTTCTTCCGTGTCGAAGTTGAAGAACTTCAATTGGTAGGCGGTTTTACTGGTGGCGATGACATGCAAATAATCACGGAGATTTTGCAGTTTCAGGAATCGCTTAGTCAGATACTTGAGATACCTAAAAACTGTCGAAGTCTGAGTATGCTATATTACCTTTTGGAAAAGGGGATGGCGGATGTAACGTGAATGGTCGTCTTCTCGCGTTCTACGTGAACATCCTTCCCGAGGTTCTTTACTTTGCCATTAACTTTAATGTGTTCCCTCAAGTATCGCTCCTAGAAATGCCATAAAGCACGTGATTAGGGGAGGTGGCCCTAATCTGCGGTAAGAAACTGCAAGTGCCACCATTAGGAACTTACGAAGAAAGCGAAGTCAACAATGTCTTTGTCAACAACATCAGCAGCGCATTCAATAGTGAAACGCAGAGGTTGCTTTTTGGTTGGGCCCTTGGGGGGCGGCTTCTTGACAACTTTAGCAACCATGCTAATCAGGGCTCAAGCACCAATTGGATGGACCGCCCTTCCATAAACCAAAACAATACGTGAATCATGGTTGATGACGGTTGCACAGACTTTTAAAATATTTTTAATTACGATTATTGAGTCAGTTTATCCCTTAGTTTTGTAGAAATTATCAGTTTTTAAATATTTGGTTTTAATACATTATTAGCATTAATATGCATTTAAACTTCTTTAAAGTTAAATTTTAATCCCGTTGTTAATTATTTTTTGGCACAATTTTTGCAACAAGATTTACTTGCTCAATTTTTAGAAGCATTAAAGTATTGATCACTTGCCCTTTACAGCCTACCCTGTTTTCCTTTAATATCTCATCACAAAAAATAAACTCAAAAATTGTATTACTTAAAGAAATTTACCACATCACTACCTTGTCTAAAAAAATAATGTTATAGTACAGTACATAGCATATTCCTGTATTTCTGTCAACAAATTGGTTAGGTAGATCAAATCAATTCTAATTCATTTATTCAGTTTCGCACTGTTAACCACCCAAATATAGTTTGACCAGACACTCACATACTATATACCTACCTCGAGTTAAATCGGGCAAGAACGAATTCGACTTGTGATGGAGAATGTATCTCGCAATCCTAGACTGCAGTAATCGCATTGAGTCAATAGCCATTTTTTGTGACTGTCAAACTAAATTTATCCATTCTTTTATGCCGGGGAAGATTATTGAGTGTTTAAAAATGATGCTGGAATTTCAAAATCTTAAACATATACTATAAGTAACTCTAGACATGGTTTTGACGAGACAACTCAGTGCCACCGTTACTCACTTTTGCAATGTTACTGACGCTTCACCATCAGGTAATAAGGTGAATTTGAATAGCGTTTGAACCAAAGGAGAAGACATTCTCAAATATTTCAGGACTAGAGCTGCTCCCAACGGATGCGTAACCAATAGTAACAACTCCTTATCTCATCAAATTCTTCGGTCACTGAATGAGTCCATGATAATTTCTATGCGTCCACCACTCTTAGCACATTTGAAATTAGAGAATTTTTCTGTGGTATCAAGAGATTGGAAGTCACAATCAATTCAATGATTAGAAAAGTAGTTGGGGAAAGTTTGTTAATGTACAGAAAAGTTTATCGATCAGTAAGTTGATTGTGGGGTTCAGGAAGTATTGATGAGTCCTTTGTGATGCAACAGTTAGTGGCTAAAATAGAAAACAAAGAAAACCCTTTTTTCATCCAAGCTATCAAGTTGATAGATGAGCCTGGTTAGAAATTAAGAGTTAGTCATAGGGCGGGATATTTTTAACCTGCGATATAACACACGTCTCGCATTTACTGATGCAAATATACTGGACTCGCTATTAGATAATGAAAATTATTTACTATTAAGCAGTTGTTGGGATAATTGGTACATTTCTAAGTTTACCACAACACTAAGTTGCCCGATTGTTATCTACACAAATATTAGTTGAGTCTAAATGAGTCCAACTTATTTTTCGCACAAGGAGTATGAAAGTACATGGCCAGTTAAAAGATGTCTCTCAAAGTACATACAAATTAATTCCTCCAATTATGGTATTTTTAGAGCTGTTGCTTTTGTCGGAACACGTTTAATCCTACCTGTCGATAGTGAAGGCATCTTATTTGTTTACAGGTGCGGAAGCTTTAAGACAAATTGAATGGGCACCGAACATAACTGCATCAAAATAGGGTCTATTGTGTCGCCCAAATCAAAGAACGAAAGGGATTCCGTTGGAGCCAGCGTTCGTCTATCAGAAAACACATTTGCGAAATTTCTATCGAACCTATGCATGTATATAAAATAACTCCGTCCTTCGTACACGAATAAAATATGATAGAAACCGAAGGACTAATTGAAATTCCAATCGGTGTGGTATCGTATAGCTAATCACTCATGAAACTTTTTGAGTTAGCACAGTTAAACTTGACCCTATTGAGGCATGTGGAACTTAGCTATCAATAACGCCTGCTTTTCATACGGACTTTCGACACCCAACCGTACGCTAAGAACTCATCAACCAAATTTTTTGATGAATTGTATGCATAGCCCATAAATATTGGGTATTTCAATGCAATACACGTAAGAAACGTTACGGCATTTTCCTGATCACTTTACCCCAAAGCAGGTGTCATGGCACCCTTATTACATTCAAATCCATTTAAGTATCCCCTCGCAAATTATGTGATAATATATTAGGCTCATATAACAGCAAATTTAGTAAAAGTGAACGTCAAAGTGTGCTTCAGATGCTTTTACGTGCTTTCCATTTATAGAATATGCCAGGAATATGTTTGTCCACCTTCCCAAAAAAAGAATAACTGTTATAATTTGAATTACTGGAGTCCAATATCACATACTGCCTCTGAAATGAACTTCTATACTTAAGTGAATAACCAAGAATTTTTTCCAAATTTGTATCCACTCATTAACCTCGGTTCTTGCAGACAGTTACGGATTCTTGTCACCGGAACTCATAGAATAATTCTTAAAATTAGCCTCATGATATTAAAAGAAGTAGAAATAAACTTGTGATTGCCGAACCGCCAATAACTTGAATTTCGAATTTCATAATCATAAAATGCACGAGAAATAACCAGGGTTTTCCAAATTTCTAAGTGTTCACTGATTTGATGAAATTTAACTTGTCTCATAAACATTTTGAAGAGCACAGGCTTTAAAAGAGGGATGAACCAATTGTGTCGCTCTGTATCTAAACTGCGTTATCTTTTAATCAGCATCGCTTGCCAGCTTCGGGCAATAGAGCGTGGTCTCTCTTTCAGGTAATTACAGGCCTCGCCTTGCCAGTAATTTTACCTAGCATAGGTGAAGAGACTTGCTACGTGAATTGCGCAACGATAACCTCACCATAAAAAGGGCATAAAAGCCCTTCATAAATAGATGGCAAAAAACTGCATTAAGCTATCTCTCAAACAAACTTGAAAGTTATAGGGCTCTCACAGGTACCGATCGCCCAACATTCCTCTATACAGCTCAAGAATTACAGTGCAAGCATTACTAAGAATAAGATACATTGCCCTTTAGAGTTATAGCTGTTGTACCTGAGATGAAATAGTTGGGTTAAAGCTCCCTAAAATGTGTTTGGGCATGCGTTTACCCACCTACTTATTAAACATCCCAAATAGCCATTTACCAGTCTACACATGGATTCCGGATGTGTGGAGACTCTACACAATATTATCTCGACTCGATAAAACAAATCCGCCTCAAACAACATAAATATCCATATATATATTTATATTTTTCCACTAATGGAGGCGCGATTTTCAAATTATGGCCTGAAGTTTCTTGGGTAACTTGACTGTGAATCATAAGGAAGATAATAGACTTTTGGAGCCAAAGAAATAAACAAGTCTTCTTGCAATGTGTGTGTACATTTATTTGTTCGTATACGGTTTGGACGCGCTGTTTGGCTTAGCCCAGGGGAAAAGTAAATCTGTTTTCCCTTTAAAACGTGATGCACCTATTGAAGAAGTGTACTGCCAAACCGACACGGACAGACATAAGTGAAGCCTAGAAACATGCTCTGACGTGATCCGAGTAACTTCCTTCCTAGGCTCAACTACCCACTTGACTGGTTCTTCTCTTCTCGGTTCTTGAAAGATGACTGTAACTTGCGCTTGCTTAATCTTCATTATCGCCAACAGGAAATTATGGTCCTTGTGCGTGGGAGATCGAGACAGGGGGCTTTGGTGGGCATTCTCTACCTCCTCCCAGGAAGAAACAATCGGATAAAGCCAAAATGGCCAGTGGATTAGCCTCGGCACAAAAAAAGCGACTTTTTGTGCTTACCACGACACAGTGTGAAAGTAAAAGCTAGCCGAATTACTCTGTACAAATATTTTGTGAAAAGTCAATTTAATTTTTTGCCTTCATGTTTATCCATCGATCCAGTCTTTAGTTTATGAAAAATGAAGTGATTTGATTTTTTCAATTAGATATATTTTTGGATCTATGCTGCTAAGAGCCTCTTATTCTCTGTCGCACAAACTCGCTATCGTGTGATAAAAATGGGCTTACTTAGAAACTGACATGGCGTGCATCATATCGACAAACATACATAAACAAATCGTTATAGGAATAAGCAATGTCAAGCCTTTATTTGCTTATTTACACGCAGGTGTTGAGTCACCTAAGCTGATGAAACTAAGGCCATTTTCAGCAATGAAATGGGGCAGCATAGAAGCAACTGCGGTCAATAGAAGGGCTTCTAAAGGTGCCACCTATGATCTGTGTAAAAGCGAACTAGATACCGAAGTTGAAACGCCCAATGCATGAATAGAATCGCCACCTAGGCGTTAACGACCTGCGATATGGTGGATTCAAGTGACGCTGCGGGATTCAGGTCTGTGCATTTCCACGATCCTACTTCGCAATTGCAATAAAGAGACCACACCCCTGAGGCAATTAATTTATTTAAATTGTAAACATAAAGTCGTCACAAGTTTTCTATTAATTGTTATCTGTTTTAATAAACAGTGCCATAGCTTATTCTTTGAGATAAAACGTTTACTCTTTAATCAGATAGCCTTCTTAAAAGAGCCCTTTTGGGTCGCAGAAACTGGTACAAAACTGGGTTTGGATTGATGATGTGGTATAGATTTTCATTAAAAATTGTTTGAAGTAACATCAGCCAGTTATCAGACCCTCAAAGATGAGAGATCCAAGCATCAGAATCAAGCTGACATGGGACCACACCAACCTCGGGCTGGCAATTTCAAGTGTTAACTGGTAAAAAAACGATTAACCAACCTGATTCATGGTCTAGTTTTATTTGCCCTTTGACTTGACCTTAACGGTGATTCGGTCTGCACGTTCCGAGTCATCATCACCATCATCATCATCATCATCATCGAGGTACTCTTCGTCGGTCTCCACAAGTGTCGCCAAAAGACCCTCCTGACTCATTCTACGAGGACTCTCCCTGTCTACGTCGGGGGAAGTGGAGATACAGAAGCAATGGTGCTTTCGGTAGACGATAGCAACCAACGCCATTGCCGCACCAATCATCTGACTTATCCCCAGGAAGAGAAAGGCAACCCGGTAGTCACCCGTCGTGTCCTTGAGCATACCTGAAAAGCGATAGGGATGGTAAGAATTCCAATCGGCAACTGAGGAAAGTTGTGTGGAGGGATTAATTATCGACTAGTCATCGATCTCCTCCTAGTTGTAAAAAGCATCCCTAAGCCAAGAGAGAACCGAAAGATACGAGAGAACACAGCCTTAGTCTACCAAACCCAGATATAAAGCGTACAGGCATGTATCCCCATTGGTATGCAGAACGTGCTCCTCCATCATTTGTACGTCATGGCACCAATGAACTCTGCACAGGACCTAGGTCGAATGGCAACATTCTGAAAACTGCCACGTTAAGCTATTTTTAATCAGTAGAGTCGATCTGCTTGCTGGTTAGGCGATAGTGGGTAGAATAATAAGGTTTTTTGACTCTTGGAAGATGTACGCGGAATGCCACTTTCCAGACCACACAAGGAAGAAGAATGCAGAGAAGGGAAATCAAATTCATTAGATGAAGTACACTGGTAATGCGAAAGATTAGAGCATAGTACAGCTCCAGCAGAGATCAGAAAGCGTTGATTACTGAGACACGCTCAATGCGTTCCTTAGTTAGAATCAAGTTGGTCAAAGTTAGAATTCATGTGACTAAAAAGTTCATTTAATTCGAAAAAGACTTTTTATATATTGAGTAGAACTCATTGACCCAGAAGTTAGGATTTCAAAAAGTGGACTTTTTTGTCGTTCTGACGTCAATTTATCTAATAAGATCAGACCATTGGTAGTCGTCTTATGGGAGCCCAATTCAATTTCGCCTATTCATCACGCAGATCAACTATTTTGGCCGAATATACATGAACTCGGCAGAGAGCAAATAGTGCTATCAGCGTCATGAGTAGGGTTCAACTCTGTTCCTTCTAATATAAAAGCAAAACATCTTACCCTGCTCTCACATCCTGTGTAATAACCGTTCCCTTGGTGTAGTTAACCTCTACAAAGGCCTGTATACAACTTGCTAAATTTAAAATAATTTAATAAGAGTTTGCTAAGTGCCTAGTTTCCCTAATATATTTACATTTTGAGATATTAAAAAACACAAAAAGCTACCATGGAAAAAAATTGCCTTTGAGTATTATAACCCCAATGAGTTCCACTTCACCCGAGCCATCGTCGAGGGTTAGAACTCAGATAAGTTATCAAAGAATCAGATATCAAGCAAAGAAAACTTTATAAATTGTATGAGAATTAATTCGAAATAATATCGAATTTTAAAGAAACGTCTAAGCTGGTTAAATCCAGGGTTGTTTTAAAGAGTAGTATTCTCTCACTCGTATTTATCGTCATAGAATATGTGGGAAACTGCAAAAATTGTTGTGTAGCAATGTATAAGCAAAGCACAAAATTACTAACTACAAAAAAGTGGAACTCATACAGTTTTAATACACATAAATCGCCTAGTTTCTACGGATTTTATCTAGATAGGTTACAAAGTTGTTCATTTATTAACAATTTACATAACAACATTGTGGGTAGATTAACTCAAATAATAGTTAACTATTTGGATGATAATAGACGATATAATTTGGGTAGCTTGGTAACTTTTGCATTGACTAATCAGAATCGCAGCACCTTTCATTTCCATGGTGGGCGAACCTCATTGGTTCACTAATATCCAAAGCGTTTATTGATTAAAGAAACAGGAACCTTCCATGTTTATCCACAAATGCTCAAAAGACAAACTGGCGACTAGACCGGAATGAAGAAGACCACGTTGTAAGAAACTGTTACTGTATACTAGGGGTGTTTATAGCAGAAGATCCGACTTACTGATCATGGGTTTTCATCTAGTAGTTGCTTATCGGTGTCCTTAAAACCTAGCACTTAAATAAAAATAGTTGGTTGCCTTTAAACCGATTAGTTGAAAGAAACAATTAAACCAATGGGGACAGTAAATTTAGTTAGGATTAACCATTTTTATTATGATTGCCACATCTCTGAACTCCAACTCATTAATAAAATTGGCTAGGGACTGTTTTTACACAAAGTGCAATTGCATAACATGAACTATAATAAATTAATTTGATTCTTTTAGGTAGGGTTGCATGGAGCTAATATTGATTTCAGCAATTATAAAGGCTTAAATAATATGCAACTACCATTTAGCTTTAAACTAAGCCTCAAAGGGCTCGAGTGTTTTGTGGGCGCTGTAGATAAGTAATTTCGATTGGTTTTAGGTATATTGAAGTGAATTCCACCATAAGTTTGTGAGAAACCGTGAATTTAACCAGCTAGCCAAATCTGAAACCAAGGGTAACTGAGGGAGTGTTTGAACTCGAATATCTAGAGGTGCCTTTAGGAGGACTCGACCGTGAGCCAACCACACCCATGATCCTTTTGAGGAGGGCCCAAGTACACATTGACAACGAAAACGTTGTTGCACCATCAACAGAAAGACGTCGACGTGACCGCAAACTTGGCAAAAACCCCAGTACCGTTATGGAGAACAAACCACGGCAATAACTGAAAATCAACTTCTTTCGGTATATGTCAGAAGTGAAATAGAAGTACCTTAACGTCATTACATCAATGCGCCACATAAACTAACTAACTAACTAATTAGTTCAAATCATAATTTAAAAAAATATTTGTAAGTATTAAATTATGCACTAACCTATTCTTCGTAAACTTTAAACTAAAGGACTAAAGGTAATTTATACAAAAAGGCTTTCAAGATTGTAGTAATTGGAAATAAAAGGCAGAGAAAAGGTATTTTAATAAATCAAGGGTACAAGTACTTAACTATTTTATTGGAATTACATAAATCACAACATAAAACGCACTAGATGTAATCTTAAAACAAATTTCACGAGATACTTTAAGGAGTTTATTTGAGGAAAGCAAATAAAGCTAATTACTTGAATCTCACTATGGGCACAACTAGCGATCTTGCAATGTACGTCTTGCACTTTAAAAATCATTTAAAAACTAGGCTTCGCAAAGTGAGCAGTAAAAGCTTCTTGGTAAAGTGAATAAGACGTTAAGAGTTCAAGCGAGCTAAATCAAATCAGCTGAACCTATTGGAACCACCCGCTCACTGTGATCCATCGGGCTTTAATACATTAATCATAAAATAAATGCCTCTTCACATTTACAAGGTTGTCTTACCGGAAAAGCTCGAGCCGAGGAGAATACCGACGCCCTTTGAGAGTTGGGTCATGCCTATTGCGTGTGGCAATAGACCTGCTTCTTTCGGTCGATTGTGCATGTCACACGTCATGAGTGTTTGATGGGAAATGTAGATGGCCAAGAAGAGTCCACGGAAACCCATCAGCACCGCCAGACCAGTGAAGTTTTTTGCCAAGACAAAGAGACACACCACAGAAGCTGAGAGGATGATGTCGCAACACCAAACGATCCCTCGCACCTTCTTAATTGCACTCTTGTCGAACAGTAGACCGGAGAGGCTTCGTGCAAATATTTGGACACCACCTTCGATCGCGAATAGGAAGATAGAATACTTAATCTCGGTCTATAAAAAAATTTCAAAAGTAACTAGGTCCAACATCGACATAAATGTAGAAGATTAACTCTTACGCCGATTTCCTCTGCGTAGTGAATAATGAGAGTAGTTACGGGACCGGAACCCATCATATTGAAGACGAAGGAGGAGATAAAAAGCACGAACCAACCATCACCTAGGAGCTCAAGAAACACGAGTTTCGACTTTATTCTAGCTAAGACAGTGACGTGTATGGTTGATTGGGTTGGCGGATTGGGATTTTGGGTTACAGTGCGAGGGGGCGTGAAAAAGATGGCACCAGAAACAGAGTAATGGAGCACAACGCCGGACATTATTAACATGGCACCACGGTAACCAAATAAACAAAGCAACTGAGCAACAATTTGAGGAATAGCAAAGGCACCGAAGCCAGCACCTGCTAGGGAAAGACTGAGAGCTGTGGCGCGACGCTTTTCAAAGTAGACGGTACAGACAACGAGAGCGGGTGTAAAAACCAATGTCAGACCAAAGCCTAGAAAGCATTGACAAAAATTTGCAGGCTACCTACCATATATTATTCCAAAGCCGATGTATAAACCTATGATTGTCGTCGTGAGAGCAGAGAGGAGCAAACCAACACAAGAGAGAATGCCGCCAAGTATGACAACATACTGGATAGTAAACTTATCACACAGCATAACTGTGATGGGTGCTGAAAGTAAAGCAACTTTTTTCTTACCTAATAGAAGCCGAATCGCCGCACAGAATCCTCCAAGACTGGCTGCAGTTGTTGAGTTAGTGTCGAACGTATCCATAATTTCGATATACCATACTGAAAATGCTTTCTCACATCCAGCTGTAAGAAAATGAATCAAGAAGGCACCGCACATAACAACCCAAGCCCATCCTTTATCTTGGAAACTTTCTGGATCGAATTGTAGAGCAGCCAGCATCTGAGTGCAAACCACTGATAAAAAATAACGCAGTGTTTCAAAATGGTTCGAGTTACTCTTCGAGGTAACTTTGAGAAGTATAAACAATATTTAAAAGAATAAATATGGACAGCATTCAGCATTGCATTTTACAATAGTGTATGAATGAGACAACGGAAAATTTAATAATAAATTAACCTCTTGTCAAACTAAAAAATAAACTCATCAGAATAATGGCTTAGTTTTTATTTTCAATATTAAATCGTATGAATCAGACGTATAAAGCCATTTAAAGTAACGAAATGTATTTTTGTTTATCCTTCCTTTGATTTGGTGACATACCTTAACACTTTTGTGCACGTTGGGTTGGTCGGATTCCATTTCTATTTTTGATAATAATTTTATTAAAACAGTAGTGACGTAAGTTAGTCCATGTTCCTGTAGCACTTATTTAACTGGAAGTACTTTTATTTTTGCTTGAATTTTTACATTTGCAGTACAATGGTTTCTTGATTAATTTTAGGACTATAGAAGAATGCCAAAGTCTATTAAGATCGACCAATATCGCTATATGACTAATGAAGCCTGGCGCGTGCTTATGGCTGTTGAAATGGGCATGAAGAATCACGAATTCGTACCACTAGAGCTGGCTCACAAAATATCTCGCTGTTCTCTCCGTGGTGCAGCTTTCCTAAAACTCCTTCGGGATGATCTGGTTCTTCATGGATTGTTGGCTTACGAAACAGACAATCGAAAAGGTGCGTCCAACTATGATGACCATGATCTTATTTGGCAAGTCGTCTTCGTGGACGATTCATGCGATTGTCGAAGCTCTGAGTTGGCACTTTGTATTACAGTTGTCTTACTTTAACACGTAAGGCTACTCTGGATATCGACTAACGAATCTTGGTTACGACTACCTGGCTCTTCACACGTTGATTAAATCTGGACAAGTTGCGGACTTGGGTTCAATGATCGGCGCTGGCAAAGAATCTGATGTGTACCTTGCAGTTGCGGGCGAAAACTGTGGAAGACAGCAAGACGAAACCGCTGCGGTGAATATCAATGAACGGAGGCAGAAAGATTTACCACAGATGGGCGATTACATCGTTATAAAATTCCACCGTCTTGGTCGTACGTCCTTCCGAAAAGTCCGAGAGAAACGAGAGTACCACCAAGGACGAAACACCTGCTCCTGGCTCTATCTCGATCGTTTGGCCGCTAAACGGGAGTACGAAATGATGCAGGTAAGGCTCAGTTCAGAATTCGGCTCTTCTCAACACCACAGCTTTTCTCGTTTTTTGTCAAAGGATTCGTTTCGTCGTCATTCTAGCTAGTCAGCGCAACTCGTTCGTTGGATTGGAGTCTTAGAGTTGTTGCAAGCTTTTTGGCATTGTTTTACTCTCGATTTCACCAGTTTTTGAAAAAAAGTCTTTGTAATCTAACAATTATTCGAACAACCGTACGTTTTGACCCACTTATTATTAGTTTAGGTTCCCTGCCCATGTCTCAGCAATTTTTGCTGGTTTACATAGACCTGAAGAACTTCGTTCGTTAGGATCTCTGAAATTTTTCTGTGATTTAAAAATCTGAGGATGTTTCCTGTTTTTGTATTAAGAGAACGTGTTTCAATTTGCACCGTGTAGGTTCTCTACGACCACGGCCTGTCCGTGCCCTGTCCTCTGGCCAACAACCGCAACTCGGTGGTGATGACTCTCCTGTCGGAGGCGGTGCCTCTCTGCAAAGTGCTGCCAACCACCTTGCGGGCCAACGACGCCGCTCTAACCGCCTCGCTCTATGCACAAGCGCTGGATCTCCTCGACACCATCACGCGCCAAGGCCTCGTCCACGGCGACTTCAACGAGTTCAACCTTCTCGTCTCCGGCCTCGCCGGCTCCCCCGGCGAATCCAACGATCATGACACCGCCAAAGCCAAGCTTGTGCTCATCGACTTCCCCCAAATGATCAGCAGAAACCACAAGACTGCCCAAGAGTGAGTTTGCGCACTCCACAAAGAGTGGCTCCTTTTCCCGTGCTCATCAACTAAATTCGGTGATTTTTTGCAGAATCTACGAGCGAGACCTTGATGGAATCGTCGGATTCTTTGGTAGATACCTTGAAATTGCACAGGAAGACCTTCCACCACGTTCGCTTTCTGAAATCCCGTAAGTTGCTAGTCTACATTTGCGTTGTTTCTATTTTGATTGGCGTTTCCGGTTCCATAGTTACGCATCTATTAGTTATTCATATCGTCCCATAGCATTCGTTTTTTCACTTCCAGTCGAACAGGTCACATAGACGTTGAATTAAAAGCCCCAGGATACTTGCGGCCCAAACAGGCTTCGAAGATCAAAGGCGGTCGTCGCGAGGTGGATGACTCGGACCTTCTTGTCGGCAAAGTCGCCGCTCTTTCAGTCAATAGGGCCGAAGACACCTCAGAGAAGGAATCTGACATTGATTCCGAAGGTGGGTTTTCGAGCGAGGAATCAAAATCATCTGAGGAGAAAGAAGAGGAGGATGAGAATGCCTCGAGCGAAGAAGTCGTTTCCACGACTACTTCCAAGGTAGGTATATTACACTAACACTAAATAATAAGGACCATGCATATTGAGATGCGCAAGGATTTAATATTATCGGATGGGAGCATTTAAAAGCTATTAACGGGAATGGAACGGTATTCGGCATTTTAGGTGGGCAAAAAGACCGTCACTCCAACAGTGATTGGTCGCGACGAGGCGCGGGAACGCAAGCGGCGCGAGGAGAAACGGCGGGCACAAAACGAGTTGCGTCTGCGAATCAAGCGACAGCAGCGCGCCAGCATCAAAAGCAAGAACCGCAAGGAGATAAAAGCCGAATCCCGGATATTTGATTAGAACATCGCTGTATTCTATTCTATGTATTCAGATACAAGTGTACATGTTTGTGAAGAGTGAGTGGGTTGTACGGATGCTACTGGTATTATGAGGCGAAAGAGGAGGCGGTTCGGTCGAGGCAGCGTGACATCGCCTCGAACCACGAGGCACCTTTCAACTTGACGACTCCGCGCAGAGTTCGGACTCTCCAAAGAACTTCGCTGTCTTTCCCGGGGTTATTGAAATTGGCTTAAAATAGAAAGAACGCAAACCATAGGGTTTTGAAGCAGGTCATCGGATAAACTCCTCACACAGGTGATATCGGGTTAGTTAGTTTCCACAAAGCGCATTAAGGATACCAGAAGAGGTGGGAGGGGTTGGTTTGATGGGTGAATGTAATAATTATTCCGCTAATGTCAGGTTTGTTCTACTGTTTCTTGCCTGGTTATTGGAAGCCTGGGTATAACGATGGGTTTGGGCAGTGCTGCTAAAAACCAAACCGACCAGGGAGTAACCTTGACAATTTTAGCTGAATGTCTCTACAAAATGGGATGCAGTAGAGATTTCGTGTGGTTATAAGAATCGCCATAAAATAGAGGATTGGCGGCAAAATGATGGCTTTGCTCATCGTCTTCAGCAGTGTTTAGATATAACATTTACAATTGGCAAAAATGAGTGCTTTCACTGGGACGTCGAGACAGGAACTAATAGAGGTTTGGTGGGTATTCCATTCACCAGGTCTAACTACGAAAGTGGAATACTAAAACTAAACGGCGGAAATATGTAGATATAAAAAAATCTATCAGCTAAGCCCTTTTTGAAGCACTACGAATGACCTCATAAATTTGAGAAGACACGAAGTTCGATTACCAGTTACATTCCATCTTTGCCTTGCTCGCCGTTCCCCTCTAGTGACTGCGATTCATTAACTACAACCTAGTAAGCGGAATCGAAGTTGGGCAGGAAAGGAGCTTCACACCGAAAAACGTTTGCGCCTCAGCAGCCTCGCCCAGCTCCCAATTGTCGAGGCAATCGGGAGGCAGCGAGGCTCGGTCGATCTCGATTTGCGAGCCCTGAAGATCCAGGACACCCGAGATGGGTTCACCCACGGCGGAGAGCGGCAGACTCAGTTCCACGTTTCCCTCGGCCATATCGATTTCTACCAGGGGACAGGGCCCACCGATGTGCATCGTAACGTTACCAAATCGTTGGCGTAGGTAAAGAGAGCCCTCGAAACTACCTGAAATCAAACAAGCTGACCATTGGAGAGAATCTAAACCTGATTGCTCAATTACAATGACAAAAAAAGATTTACTGGTCGATTAGCTTGTTTTCTTATTGGCTGATTATTCCACTTTTCTGTGGTCATCAGCAACTTAAATGCAGACAATTTAATGCTAAATTCATGAGAAATGATAAGTTCCTTACTTACACATCTTCAAGAAGTGACAGCAACCGAGAACCTGCCATACAGCAATGCACTTACAATTTCGAGGGAATAGTGTGACACTTGACTACTACAATGTCTACTTAGGAATCTAAATATGAGAAAAATCAATTAAATGACACGTGCTGGTCTGGCTGAATTGTCAGTTTCTAAAAAAATCGATGGAGAAACCAACCGAATAATTTTATTGGATCAGAATCAACAAAGTTAGAAATACTGTGCTCAATTCTGAACGATGCGTTGATTTAAAATCTCAAGCGACGCGAAAACTTCGAGATATCAAGCCTTAAATTGATACTTATTATTACTTCTAAAACCGGTCCACCATCTAGGCACTTCAATTTTGCAACCTACCGATAATGGTATTGGCATCACCCGCTAGTTCGACGGTTGAATTACCATGCAAAGTCCCAAAATACACGAAGAGGGGAGGAAGCAGAGCAGGGGTGACTCCGTCTGGAGGTTCTTTGGGAACAACCCATTGGAGATTCATCGTTTCGCAGTAGGCTGAGTGAACAGCTAATTTGCGACCACCAAATGTGATGTCGATTGTTTGGCTAGTGAGGTTATCCGCTAAATACGACTTTTAACAAGGAAAAAACCAATACAAATAGATACACATACATTGAAACAAAGTGATAAAAATTTCCTACTCCATTAGTTACGAGATTAAGATTTCCCTCCAAATATCCAGAGCCAGTGACATCACCGTAGGCCTTTATGAAGAAATCAGGGATCTAAAGAAGGATTGTGATAAAAATAACGAGCGAACCTTGAGTTTTTCATAGTTGACAGGTCCACAAGAGTCGATAGAAGACTTCAGACCTTCATACTTTTTGAAATAAATGGGATCGTTGCTCTTATGCACAATGTCAACTTCTACACTCAAAAATACAAATGAATAAAGCACATATAACCTCTCTTAGCGGGAAGTTGTATTTTATTTAAGTCTTTGTTCATATGTTGATCAACTAGTCCCTCAGTTATTCTGCACCCATCTTCAACTTGAAACGATGATCCATCAGGTACGACGACTTTGCTGCTATCTGCCTCGGAACCTGGAAGGCAAGAAACTTCCAGATGACTTCTGCTTTGGATCAGAAGCTTTTTGTGAGGCTTCACATCAACATACAAACATCGCCTAATCAAAGGGACATGTGGCCGCAGAGACCTTGTGAGCATAGTAATCGTTTAAAGCTTGTGCGACTTTGTGGGCAGTTTTAAGACACACTTTGGATATATTTGTCAGTAAAAGTTAAATATCTTTTTAATAATAAAAACAAATATTCAGAAACATTCGTATAATTATTTATGCTAAATAGTATCAGAACGTCGAAATAGCTACTTCAAATCCGTACAAAAATTGGAGACGAACAAGCTTATCATCATTAGAAATTGCCGTATAATTAAGGTTATTTGGAACAGCGAAGTATTCGACTTCACATCGGTCAAAAGCATCTTGCGTCCATCGCAAAAGTAACGCAATCTCACCCTGATTAGGTAGAGACCTGGCACCATATCGGAAACCCAAAAATAGACCCAGCCGTGAATGAGCTACGATTCCCACCCATAACACACTCCACAAATTTAATCCACAACCTGAACACACCCAAACTTCCAAGAGTATTGGGTGATTTGACACAATGATTTAACACTCAATGTCATTCAAAAATAACAGGGAAGTAGTGGTGTTTCCGGAGCAGATATCTAAAGACGATTGCATGACCACAGGTCTAAATAATTTGTCCTCCAAGCATAGAGTACCGATCGACGTTGGATAGAGGTTGCTTCACCGATGTCTCCAAAGTCGATGACTCTGCTTCCATTGCCCCCGATGGACCTTGACTTCCACTCCTAGCCTCATCTCCACCGCCCACAGATTTCGATGGTACCTCGTCTTCCGGCTCCTTCGCAGCTGCTTCCTCGTCTGAGAGCATATCTACATCCACAGCATCCACCAAATGAGCCTTTTCGTCGTTTAGTAGTGAGCTCAGCTGTTCTAGAATCAGCATGCTCGATATTTCGTTTTCGGTGTGAAGACGTCTACGTGGCGGCACAAAGCGGATGTGCTTCTTCTGCTGGTGTGACTTTTCGAGATTTTGTTCATCACCCTCGTCATGGAGACTAGCCGGCGTCGCTGTAATCTGTATCGTCAACGACGAAGCCGTTTGGGCCAAATGTAGGACCACATCATTCAGACTAAAGCACCGCCTTCTTCTACTCAATCGTTGGAGTATCCGCCTTCGTAGATCATTCTGGGTTGGCTGCGCCGGTGAGGTTTTGGGAGAAGACGTAAGCAATGGGTTCGATGTCATGAACGACGGTAAGAAGCATCCCTCTCCAAAGCTGTTTGGTGAGATTGGCGAGAGCCCAGAATGTCCCACCGAGTCCAACGTTGATGGATTGGAAAGCGATGGAAGAACTTGAAAAGAGACAGAGGGAATCAGCAAGGGTTTATGCGTGATGCAGGCAAGCGAAACTCAATACAGGCAAAGCGCAAAGCAATGAGTGCAGCAGTATTAGCAATACAAACCCGACATAGCATTCCCTGGTAATGTAAAGTACGGAGGTGCTATGGTACCAAAAATAGTTCGATTAGTATGCGTTACGTTCGATAACGGCCAATAGAGACGGGACGCGTAGCAACCCAAATTTTTTTCGACAAAGCTCTAGGCGTCATAGTAACAGATAATAACGAAAGGTAAATAGGTTATAGTTCAAGATAATCAAAAAAACTATTAATGTAATTTTCTAGAGATACAACACCTGGTGAGGGCAATTCGTCAGCGAATTCTAGGCAAGTACATGCTTTAACACTTCCTACCCCAACAATAGCCACTCTAGAAGAGTGAACTTACGAATGGGTCTCTTGCGTTGCGTGACCTGCATTTCATCATCGACATCCAGTAAAAACCGCCTGAATCTCACATCCTTGTCCGGTTGCGGTAATTTCAGGATTTTCTTCGGTGGCTGCTGCGGCTGCTGATCGATAGGGAAGTTTTGAAGGGAGCAGTACTCCTCCTCGTCTTGTTCTGGGACCTCAGTTGCTGTGAGCATGGCTGAGATACCCGTGACGTCGCTGTGGGAGCGTCGGGGCAGAAGAAGAGGTAGTTGGGGCATCGCCAACTGACCCTCATCCCGCGTCGGCTGGTCGTAGCCGGAGAAGGGAGGAGAGATGTTGGCTTTGCGCTGGACATCACCGACTCCTCCGCCGGGCTTGGACACCACATCACCTTTCGAAGAGGACACGCCGGCCATAGGATCGACCGAAGTGTGGGCTTTCGTCGAGGCGGAAGTAGCAGTTGTACCTGCGGCGAGGCTGGAAGCAGGGAGCTGCTTCGCGAGCATCAACTGCGTGTAGTCGCTGACGTGGGCGTAAGCGCGACCCAGGAGGACAATGTGCACCAACACCTTGAGCGCAAACAGCCTGAGAGATTAACAAACGAGTTACTCCTTTCGCCCGAGCCGATGCATCTCAAGCAGGCTTTTGAGCCATTGAGATGAGTCAAACATACAGGGGGATCACAAGTGGTAGGAGAGCGTATATCCACGATGATTTGACGGTTTGGATGAGCATCACGTTGATGAGACAGCTCAGAGAAATGGGTGTGAGACCCATTCGACGTGCCAAGTGCTCAAAGTAGTCTGAGGTGTTCTAAGAAGACAAGGAGATTAAATTTCTGTTCGAATAAGTTCCGCGGAAACCCAAGGAGACGAAATGGCAGCAAACCTTGCCCTGTCGACATGAGAGGAGGTCGTAGGCAATGCTCACTGTGTACTCACGATACACCTAAAAAGCATCAAAAGTAGGTCTTCGGTGGTTGAGGACATAACACGATAGCTCCATTATTGTCGTCTATGCACACGAGTAGACTCGCATGAGCTGGGAATGTATTTAGGTGTGGTAACTACGTAAATTGATTCGTTATCGTTTAAAACGCGTCGATAGGGACTCACCTTTGAGGAGATAACGTTGAACTTTGTGATGAACGCGTGTTTGACCCAATCAACGCCCAACTCCGAGAGGAATATCAACAGGATGTCCGGCACGAAACCCAGGAAGTCATCTGGAAGATGAAAAGGTGACACCGAGAGGCTTCTTTGAAACACACAGCAAATGCGAGTGCACCAAATATACGCGATAAAATTGGCTCATCAGAAGAAAGCAGTTATCTATCTAGCTAATAACTGGTACATTGAAATCGTTTGAGGTTAAGTATAAAAGTTGCGTCTGCCAATTCTTGATGTTTCTTTAAACCATGTCAGAACTGAACCGAGCCCAAATATTCTTAGTTGAATGAATTTCATCCCCATGAATCAGTTAGAAATGGAAACGTCAATCACCAATAGATAACAAGCTATTTTTTAGGGGACGCCTACACGCCAAGCAGTGGATAACAGGAGTTTAGGGGGGAGGGGAGCGAATCGCCTACCATACTGCCAACCGCTGGCGGACATGTTGCGGCAGACGATGATAAAGAGCCAGACGGTGTAGTGGAAACGTTCGCGGACGTCGGCGCAGGCGATCTGGAACAGGTTCGACTTGCCCATCTTCCTGAACACGTTGCCTTTCAGCTCCACAAACTACACCGACAAAATGTAACAATTCAGCAAACATGATCTAACTTTCACCCGAGTGTGGATGCCCTTATTAGACGGAAAGCCAACTAACTGAGTTAAGACCCGGTGAAAGCAGTTCAGGTGACAGTGGAAAACTAGTTCAGATTACGGCTCACCTTTCAGTCGACAGTGAGTCCATAAATGTTTACTCAACTCTTTGGGACATATCATTTTACTGGAATAATAAAGGGTAATCAGGAATACCCATAGTAGAACACAGCTTAAAACAGTTTTAACACAGCTGACGCATAATCAATCGAATAGTGTTACCACTCAACTGAGCCTCAGAGTTTCCACACACTAAATAGGAAATGAGTCTCCTCGCGCTAGAGCACTTGACCCATTCCCATGATGAATTCCGCTGAGACCAACTAAGGGATCGGCACAAGCAAGGGGAATACGTCTTCCATTGGAGCCCTCTACACCTTGCACATCAGAGGAAGATAGCCCTCGTTAAGCAGGACTTAAGCGCAACGTATCACTGCCTTGGACTGCCCTTCCAGGCTGGTGACTCCTTGGGAGCTTACACAACCTAATAATCGAGCCAGACACCGAGCACCTTCATGTTGCTCCTACATCTATTACGGCGGTAGTGATGCTGGTGCAGAGCCCGATTCCTTAATCCGGTTAATTTCTTATGTCTTGGATGCACTTAGCCTAGAGTTGGTAATTAGGAACGTTTCAGATGCATGCCGTCAAGTGATAAAAGGCACAACCTTTCGGTGAACCAGAGGGTTCACTAACCAAAACCCAGAGATTTGATCGCCGAGAAACCAGCCATAACTTAGTGGCAATGACCTCGTCCAGCTCATTTAAAGACACCTCTATCCAGAACCAGCATCCAAGCGTCTGTTCTGTCATATTCACTACAGCAGTCACTAGTGGGGAAGTTTCGAAACAGAGTAGTAGAACTATTTGGAGCATCAAAACACAATTCCACACAGTTTAAATTATTCGTTAGGAGGGCTTTTGCATTTCCAGCAGCCTACAAAAACACAAATTACCCCTTTCCAAACGATTCAGCTAGTCTCTATGTTTGCTCAATTGAGGAAAGCATACGGTTACTCATTCTGCTAGACCTAGTATCACGTCCAGATCTAAAATGCAAGTCATCTATTTTTTAGAAGATCTAATTGGGAGACCCTTCGGTCTTATTGCAATAAGGGTCCATGCACGCAAACACAGTCGTCAGACTCGACAAAGTCGCAAAAAAAACAGGTAACAGCCAGAGATCGTAGTTAATTTCTCATAAAAATATCTCGCTTTCATCGTCCCGCAAATTGGTTTCCACCAGATACCAGGAGTATGCTCCACCAATTAGAACGTGCCATTACTGCTACATGTTTGGCAGACGAGTCTTTCCCCCAATCCAAAATGGGAGACGAGAATACTTACTGTTCGGTCAAGTCAACTAACCCTGGAGAAAGCAGTAAAAAACATGGAGCGCTTCAAGTCAAGCTGCCACCGTTCATAGATCACAATTATACCCGCATTAAGTGTTCTCAGGTAGAGCTTACCAAGTTATAGAAAAATAGGAACACAATCAAGATAACTCACGTTGTTTGAAATCATGACGGTTAGGAGGGAGCGGTTCTGGGAGTTGAAGGCCACGTTGAGGGTGGTGACTTGGGCCAACAGCAGGAGACTGTGTGCGGCTGGCAACGAAAACATGATAAGAGGTTTTTTCCTACCCTTAGAATTTTGGGCATTAGTACTGACGTTGACCAAAACTCGTGACTAGGAATGTTAAAGTATGCGGCAAACCACAAAAGTACTGGAGTATCACCAACGGTTGCTGATTATGGAAGTACGATTGACTCTTGGATCATATGATGTACTTTGGATTTTCCCAAATTGAATATTGGTGGCACCGTATCAAGCCTTGTTCAATCAAAAACCGGTTAAGATGATTTAACGAGAGCTAATGCGATTGAGCTTCTACAAGTGGCTTTTTCACTTAAAGTACTTCATAAAAGTTGTCATTGACCTCTGGCATGGAATAGAGGCCTCGTTTCTGGTGAGTATTTTGAAAGTCAAATATGCAAGTGTCCTAAAAAATGAAATTCCCATGCCTACTGCTCTGAAGCGGATGTCACTCATTCAATTCCCTCTGATGTTTAAGAAACACCAAACACTCTCCTCTTCTTTGCGTAAAAATGTCGCCAAACAAACCCCCAGTCTAGTATCTAGAGTATGGCCCTTCTTAACCCTGTTAAATACTGTGGATGAGGAGATAGTGAAAGACTTGTAGAAGGCAATACAGCGGTGACTTACAGAGACAAACAAGAGCAAAGAGGTACTGAGCCACAAAGGCACCGATTCCAACAGAGTCAATGGGCTCAGCAGGGCTACTCGAGTTGCCCGAGGGGCTCCGCTGGCGGGAGCTGCCCGAAAACCTCGCCGAGATGGTGTACAGTACGTCGTCCACTGCGTCGAGGTACACCGCGGATAGAAGACGGTCTGCTACCTAAAAGCGTCGGAACACAGCGGTCAAGAAGCAGTCGTGTTAAGAGCGCTTCTCAGCTCAGCTACCTCGAGAAGATTGAAGAAAATGTAAATCTTAATGACGGACTGGGTGCGGATCTCGTGATAAGCGATGGAGCTGTCGAAAGTGTAGAGGAAGACGGTGCAGATGCAGACGAAGGAGAATTTAATCACCTCGCGCACATCCGTCGCGCAGAGTGCAACCTTTCCAGGTCTACATGATGGATAATCTACCAAATATCAAAGGAACCAATCCACGTGGAGTAAAGGCAGTAGCTGCGTACCTCATTGAAGGCACAAAAAAGCCGATTATGCCGTAGAAAACGAAGGAGAGGAAATAACCAAATAGGAGCACGCATCGAAGAGGGAGGAAGGTGTAGACCATGAGCAAATGGTCCAGACATTGCAGCAGGCCGTAGGACATGAACTAAGGGCAAGCAGAGTCAAGAAACAACCGAGGTGTTGCTTACCGACTCAAAGTAATATGGGATGGAGAGAAACTTCCAGACACGATTGCGAAACGTCCCACTGGACAGGTCTCGAAAGTTTCGGGCCTCGTTACGGCGACGTGAGTGCTGCCATACCTCCTCTTCGAGGTATTGCTTTAGGTTAAAGTCTGTCGAAGAAACAGCGGTTGTAAACTCAATTCTGCAAGTCAATCATTTTCAGCTAGGCCAAGTAGTAATACAAACCCCGTGGCCGACAGCAGGCCTGTTCGTATATATAAAGGTAGCACAAGCACAGCCTAGAGAGTAATTTCTTGCTATATCGAATCAAGACTTCAGTGCATTTTGGTATCCTAAACCATGCATCTAATCCAAATGTACGTGCGTGTCTCAGCAATTGGCGTTTCTACATTTTGTCGGAACCGTGAAGAGCTTTAATGTTTTACTGAATTGGGGCAATTCTAAGCCTACTTATCTACCTGCTAGGATTGATGAATGATACTTAGCACCCCCGCTAGATGGAATAACGGTGGAAATCTTACTCTGCAGAGGATTTTTGATTTCGCACTCGCTCTCGGACTCGGTGTGTGCGCGCCAAGACTCTTTATTGTCCATTTTGCGTCAAGATGTCGACACAACACCCCTAGACAAATTTCGCGGCATTTAGAATATGCGCACACACCGCAAACAAACAGTCATTTCACACACACACATACACACACTCACGAAAAGCCTCAGCCCCGATAACGAGAACACGAAAAGACACACACGCCAGTGTTTCATAAAGAGGCTCATATTGTCTGAAAAGTGGGGTGTACAAACAAGCGCACGCGAAAGTACTACTGCAGCGCTGCCTTCCAAACGAAAACGACGACTTCTACTGGCCAGCCTGGTTGCGCAGAAGAGCGTAGATGTTCTCCTTGATCCAGTCCTTGGTGTGGGGCACATAGGTTCCGGTGACCGGGTGGAACTCCAGGCAACTAAGATCAGCCAGCTGATCGATAAACTTGAAGAGTTGCGATATGTCGTAGGTGATTGTCGGTGCAGTGGGGTTCTGCTGCTTCAACTGCTCCTCGTAGATCTTGCAGACGCCCTCAAGACACTGGTTCAGCGTCTCATAGTCCGCCCACAAACGAGTCTCAGGATTCTTGGCCTGCTGTTGCAACAGAAGGATTGTGTGTCCCATCTCTGAAAAGCAAATTAAAATTGCATTACTTATGACAGTCGATCAATAGTGCACACTGCTGAGGCATGAAGACACGAGGCACTGGTGTTAATAAAAGCCACTATATTTGCAAAAATAACAAATTATAAAAGTAAACAATATCAGAGAGGCAGAGTGAGATTGAGATAGAGGCAGACTTCTAGAGGCGTATGCGAGTATAGTTGTAGGAGGAGATCCAGTGGGTGGCAACAGACCACTGGGGCAAGCGGTTCAGAATCTGTCTCAGTGGTTCCGATTTCCCGTACGGTCCGGCTTCATCGAAGAACTGGTTGACCACAGCCACGCCTACGGAGAGGTTGGAATCCTCCAAGTCGGGGTCGCAGAGGCGGAACTGCAGCCAGAACACCCAGGGCTCAGCCCATCGACCTGTTGCTGAGGTGGCGGCAGAGGGATCGATGTGGTTGATGTAGAAGTGCGCCGACTGGGGAGCGCCCTTGTCCTCCGGGTTAACGGTCTTCCGTGGGATGGGGGCAGGCAGAGGCTTTTTCCACTCAGGAGCGAAGGACCACTGCAATAGACGAGCGTACGTCGGCAGGGTATGAAGGTACAGCTGGGTTAGTGGTGCACTCGAATGGATAGAGAGGGTGAGGTTCACCAGCTGACAACCACTAGACGAGGATTCACGCACTCGGTTGAGCACCTTGAAGCCACTGGAAGGAGCTTTGTGCTTTCCAACAGGAATGTAGTATATGGTATCGAAGGCATTCAACAGGGGGTAGATGAGCGGAACCCCACAGTAAGGCACATTATGCTGAAAAGCGAAAGGCTCCATTTGCTCGATTTCAGGGAAGTAGTAGGGCTTGGGCGGCTCCTCGAACATCAACCGACGCAGTTTTGACATGAACGGATTCGGCGCTTCCGAGGGAGGCTGGTGGAAGTACCGGAAGCGATTGGTATCGACCGGGAAAAGGAAGATCCCGGAGTCTTCCCGGGTGTCCATGGTTCCAAGTGGACTATCTCGGAAAAATCGATTCGCATGGAAGACAGCAACCCGCTGCTGACATGGGGTGACGCTGTGGCCACCCATTGTCGGGACAATGACGTACGGGAACCCCATTACTGAGGTGTGGATGAGAAGGATAAAACTGATGCAACCATTCAACGAAATGCGACTCAAGATCCGAGCATAGACAGAGTGGGTTAGATAAATAGCATCTGTGGATAATATGAGAGCAGGCATTGCAGAGAAGGCAACGAGGAAGGCGATAACCACATCGGGCTGTGCCTCGTGTCCTGCACGACCCATGATAGGGATAAAAACATCAAAAAGCGTATAGACAGATGATATATGGAACAGTAAAAGCGACGGGAGAAGGGTGAGGAGGACTTTGATAACGTAAAATTTATGCGAGCCCTTGAACAACAGGAAGTAGAGATAACGGAACAAAATGGCTGATAGACACCAGAGAAGGGTTAGATAAGAGGCGGGACTGTTAAAACATAGAGCGAGGAACGTTAGGAAGTTCAAGACGAGAATACCGCCTTTGAAGAAGTCGTTTTCAACCAGTTTGGACTTGAGAGAAACAAGATCACACCACCCACTGCGGTAAAGAAGGGATATGAAGGGGCGAAAACGCCATAGGCCGCCAGTTGGGATTTTCAGTAGCACTGCATGATAGGCCAGGAAGTAGGAAATCAGTGGTAGGAGGTATAGACCGAAGAGATTGAACCGATTGGCATACCACGACATCCTAACGCCATACATGTGGATGAAGGAGCCAATGATGAGTGCAAACACATGCCCCGTGATGAAGAAAAGGGCTTGAATGGTAGTAGCAAGAAAGAGTCCACTTCTCGTGCCACCCACCTTCTTCTGCGAGGCTACTATCCAAACCAAAATTCCCAAAGTGGCGAACCAATGGAATACGCGGCCAACACTCCAGGGGTACTTGAGCATGAAGAAGCCCGAAACATCAAAGTAGACATACCGCGGGAAGCTCGAAGGCTGCTTGACATTGGAAAAGGTATGCATGTTTCCAAGACCGCCCCGTGGAGAGAATATTACATCCTTCTCTTCAATAGGTTCTTTCGAACGCTCTAACCTCTCAATTTTTTGGATTCCAGAATCCTTGGCCATCGCCATGATTAGTTGTAGAAGGTTGTCACCAGCTAGCTGCAAGCAAGATTGCGAAATGCGCTGCTCAATATCATGTCGAGTATGGTATGCATACCCATTGCCGATGAAAGCAAAATCCATCCCAGGGATTTGACCGTAATCCCGAAAGATACGGAAGTCCGTATCAGAGGGAATAAAGCCAAAGCGGAATATCTCTTCACCAACAACAGAGGCTGAGGGATACCTAGCAGTAGACGAGTACATTTTGATAAGAGCTTTACTGGCTGGACCAGGACCGCTTTGAAAGACCATTAACTTCCCGCCAGCACCTGCACCCTCCAAATTAATGAAAACCGCCACCTCTTTAGCCCAGCGATGCTGGGTCACAAAAGCATGGCTAGCTGGCAAAATGTTCTCCTCTGCAGAGTTTAGCAGAAAAATGACGTTGTTTAGCAGTTTTGTTCCCCCCATTGCAAGAATACGGGCAACTTCGAGAGAATTGGCGCAGCCGACAAAGGCATCCGAGGCACCGGGACTTTGCGGGGCAGTATCGTAATGACAGTTGACCAATATCGAACGCGCTTCCGACGATCGATTGATACGAGGGTCATGGAGTCGAAGAAGGAGGTTTGGGATGTTAGCATACGAAGTTACATGGACATGAGTTCGAAAAGATGCTGGTCGAGCTACTTGTTCATCGACTTCAGCAATTATGCCAGAGGCCTTAGCAAGCTGGGCGACCTTTTGAAGTTCTGAGAGGAGATACTCCCGGGCGTGAATTTCATTACTTATAGATCCGCCAGTGCGGGGACCCAGCCTAGTTACGTACTGGAGATGCTTTCGTGCAAATGCCTCCTGAAAGCTGCCATTAACATCACCCTCAGTCTGGATAAATGGACCACAAGACGTTGATTTCAAAGGAATGAAAACGATGCACACGAGAACGACTATGCATATTAACGCCCAGTCAAACAAATTGACCGTTGCTCCCGGTAGATCAATTGCGATTATTGATCGGTCCATCGATAATCTTGAGGGTGGATTTGGTATGTTTAGATTCGGCACTTCATCGTCGGGTATATTTCGTCTACGAACTTCCATCGCAGTTCCTCGATTATAACAACTGCAGAGGAGCCACAGGAGAGAAACCACCGACGAGAAACCACACTCGCAGCCAAAAAACCGCCCTGCCTGTTTTAAATTCCCATCATTCAGTGATTCAAAGAAACAATAATAAGTAAAAATCAATAGCATTAAAGTAATTAATAAACAAAACGTTTCTATTTATAAATTAATTTGTGTTCAACTGAATGCAAATAAACTGCTAATTTTTAGTTTTCTTCATGATAGGGTTATTGCAATTTTGTCACAAAACGTTCCTGAGTAAATTAGATTCGAAATTGTATTTTGGTATCATTTTTTCATCCAGTCGTCTGTCAATTTACACGAATGCATTTGCACTCGAATGTGGATGTATAAAAACGTATTTTTGTATTAGTTATCCGTGCAGGAATGATCTGAATTACTAGCCATTTACTTCTCCATACTTTTATTAGTTTAAGAAATCATGTGTTCAAGTTAGAGGATATACGGAGTTGTTCTCTTGTCAGAAACACTGCCAAACTATATAAATTGTTGATTTTCTATGATACATTGTTTCTATAAGCTTGGGTTACGTATATGCACTCCCTAGCTTTGACTTCTATAACCCGGTGATAGACTGGTATTGGTTTTTACTCAGCACATTTGAAAGAGCTATAATTTCCTTGAATGCACTCGAATATTGCAAAATGGCTAAAAAGTGGTAACTCAGACTTTATTTTCAAGAAACAAGTTTCGCTATTATACTCAATGGATAAATCTCCTATTACAATGTTGTAAAATTTTGATGTTTTTTGTAACATTAAGCAACTCCCTATTAACCTCAATTCAAATTCTGTATTTTCCTGTTTGTGAGTTAAATGAGTAATAATTTTTCTAGTCAATCGACGTATGCTGTTGCATTTTTTAATTATTTGCTTAAGTATCCCATTTACAATTGAATCAAAAGAGGGGCACTACAAAACGAAGATAGGATATCAAGGAGGTGTCGAGACAACGACTTTTCGCCAGGGGAAACAAATAATTTCTGTAAACATATTCTTCATGTCAACCGAAATCACGTTGGCTGAATCAAAAGCTGATAGGGATAGATCTTGAGGCATCCATCCAGTTTAAGCCTCATACTCCGATCGACTCACTGTTCTCAGCAAATTAATATTCAATCTTAAGTAAAGCGTGCACATATAACTCCCTGGGGTTTCTCAGAATTCTAGCAAACTTAAGATTTCCCTATCAGCACTAGGCCAGGTGTGAATAACTTTTAGTTGATGTTTTTGGAAAGGATTCAACAATTCTATGTTCTGGTTTCCCAACCTAGTGTATTTTGTGTTTTGACATTCAATAACACTGAGTACTTAATGACAAGACTGTTGAATTCTCAAATGCCAAACCAGTCTTGCTATCGGTCGAAAGGGCTTACCCGATGCATTTGATCAGTGGTGTTTCGCGATTTCAAAGAAGAGTAGCTTCATTGGGTTACTAATCTGCTTCATAGTGATAGCTACGAATGAGAATACAGGAAGGCCGCACTTTCACACCACTTCGCCACTGATCACAACTTACTCATACTGCTAAGTAGTAATCATCAATCAATAAGACTAGCGCTAGGCCTTTATATGCCATCCAACAAGCGTCAACTACCGTTTTGAAGCACCGAGACTATATCAATATTACACAACCTAGGAATTTAACAGAGTGAAAGATTGTAGAAAGCAAGAAAAATTAAGGGACTCCGCGTCTATAGTGTGTTGGCACTTTATAGAAGGTACTTGTCACAAATGAATAGAACAGGTCAACAACTACCTAAGCATGCGCATTTCACTGATCGATAATTAGTGAGTAATTAGACGGCCGACTCTAGTGGGAGTAAAAGTCCTCATTCAACCTAGTCATCCCAGCACCATTTCGTTTTAGGATGGGACTTTAGATCAAGTTGAGCCACTGGTCGCCTATTTGCATTACGAAATTTAAAGACACAGTGTCTTGGCATTTACACAACCAAGCGTACTGTACGACTCTCAAACCAAGTTAACGAAAACGTGAGTCAAGCAGACATCCTATATTTAAATTTACACTGTACGAATCTCATGCCTGTTAACTTTTTCCTCCTTTCGCCTAAAGATACATCTTCCCGATCTCCCGTGGAAAAGCCACCGTATCCCTGATATTGTACACTCCCAGTAGCCACAGTAGCATCCTATCTAGCCCAAGTCCGAATCCTCCATGAGGGGCTCCGCCATGTCCACGAAGGTCCGCGTACCAATCCAGAGTCCCTCGCTCCCCTCCCGGCATCCTTTCCGCCACCGCCTCCCTCTCCGCCTCTCTGACCGAGCCACCCACCATCTCCCCAATGCCGGGGATCAGCAAGTCCACTGCGGCGGCGACATTCTCCGACGACCTGGCGCAGTAGAAGGCCTTTTGGTTGGCGGGGAAGTCGGTGACAAAAACCCCACCACCGCCGGCGGCTACGGAGGAGCAGAGAGCCTGCTCCTCCTCCTTGTTGAAACCACCTTCGGTGGCGCGACCCATACCCAGGGCCTTGAGGTGCTCGCAGGCCTCTGTGAAGGTCATGCGAGTAAAGGGACGAGTGAGGACAAATTCCACGGCCCTGAGATGATCTTCGGGGGTTTTTGAACCGGGCGACTCAGAGAGATAGGAGAGAACGAGGCCCAGGTCCTAAGAGGAAATGTGAAGTTGCGAAAACTGCCTACTTCGTCAGTTTTCCTTGTCAAGAAACCATTAATGAATACTCAGCCTAATTCATCTACATTATAAACAGGATTGGAATATATAATCGAAAAGCACTCCATAAAATTACCCTAGGGCTGACAATTGATCGATTGGTAGTTTTTCTGGTGTTAAATGAGTTCAATCACACTATGTTGAACCGTTTAAAAGTTCAAGCAACTTTTTATTCATACAAGTGAATAGGGGAGAACAACCTGTATCACGATGGTTTGGGTCGACCTTCAATACTCGCCTGAACATTGACCGGAGACTTGTAATGGACATCACTAGGCAACTGTGGCTAGAAGTTACCAATACATCAGACCATCTGATTGCGCTGCCACGGAAGATCACCCAACAATTCCTCCATATAGAACTTCTTAATGGGGCCTATGGATAATAAAGGTTGCCCATAATTGGTAATCATACGTAAGGCTGCAGCAGGATTCGAGCCCCCCCCCCCAGACGTTAGGAATGCGCGTCATCTAGTTTTAAGACACCAGAGAGTGATGGCGCTGTGGAGAAAAACACTAACCGCCACCATGGCAATACTAGAAAAGCCCACTTGGAGGACGAAAGAATAAAAGCAGTACTTGAGTACACTCTTACCAGAGAACGTGCAAGATTGACATGTTTAATACACTAATAGACACTAATTGCGGCCGTTATTTTAGTAAGACCCTGACAACAAAAGTGCAGTTAACTTCTCGAATGAAGAGCTCCTAAAATTAACTTGATTTTAATTTTCCCTTTCCTGGTAGGACTATCAGATTCCTCCCGAACACTTCATCACGACCATGTATAATGGTTGGATTCACAAACTTTTTCTTTATACAATACTCCGTAGCGAGCAGCTGGATCTTGCGCAATTTAATCTTTTCTCTCAGACTAACGAGATAAGCCTTTCAAAAAATGGTTATGCAATTTAAGTCTCAGAAAAGTTGGACTTTTCTACGCAAAACGTACATTCAATGTCAATTAACGGGAGATTGCTATTGGTCAAACGGGGGCTCCATTACAGACGCCCTTGTTACGCACCTTGGTTATATCGAAGTCAACCAAAAATGCACCCAGACGTGTCGTAGGCAGCTTTCAGAGCTAATGATAACTTTTACCGCGGGAGTTGCCATATCTACGTCAATGCTTTAACGTTTACCGTTGGTGGAGAGACGAACGCTAATTGTAGAACCCAACAAAGCCCTTCCAACTCCGAAACCTGATCGGCATTTCTACCTAAGGCGGTGCCTGCAGAGCACCTACATATGAAAACAATAATACGTAACTACGATGCTTTTAATAGTCCATACAGGCACCATGACAGTTTCGACTGGGCCTTTTACCGAGCACGATTGTCTATGACAGCAACTACTGAATGCGTTTGCCAAAGATTACTTACATTATGAGAAACTGTTATTTTTTAAGTGTAATAGTGCCTTAAACTCTCGGATATGTGCTATGAATAATGAATCCCAGTTCAGTAAACAGGTATTTTCCAATACCAGGACGGATACGACAAATCGAGAGGTAAGCTGTCAGCCAGAAGTTTTGTATCAGTACAGGTCCACAAACAAAACGTCCCATAAGTGGGACCACAAGGACTTACCTATCAGCCTATCAATTCACTATCGTCGCCAAATTACCCCCTAGGGTATAACCAGCTACATGAGAGATTCACTCAAGGGAAAACAAGCACATGCGAAAAATAACGTCCGCTAGACAAAAACCATGTTGCAGGGTTTCTTGACCGAAGGCATCGTTAGGGTTCTATAAAAGACCGTTGAAGTGTTTCCTGATTAGACACGCCCAGTGTCGTGGAAACCACTACAAATCAAGAAGCACATCTAGCTGTTTATCAGCTAGGTAATCGTTCGTTATGGAGATAAAAGGCTAACATGAGAGGGATATACTGTTGATCCCCCTTTTAGTCCTTCCTACACATGTAAGAACAGCAATATGCAGGCTTGGTAGCCGAACGCCCAGATCATGAACTCCAAAGCAAATCCTAGTTTTAATCTGGTCAAACAGCACGGACACCTTCTTGTAACTCCAGAAAATTAAATTTATAATTTCCTGATTATTTCAGACTATAATTTATTTGCTATTGACTGTAAAATATGTATAGTTGTTTATGTTGTTTCCAGGACGCGTTGTACTTATACGAATATATGTTTTGAGTCGTTACACATCCTTTTTCTGTTGGCCTGCTATCATAGCGACAGAACGTAATATTACTAATCGCGTTACTTTAGATAGCATCAATACCTCGTAAATACGTATTACACCTAAAACGCCTTTAGGCGCTCAAGGCCTCCAACATATAGTTGGTTAGCTAGTAAATACTTCAACAAGTAACTTGATCTACTGGAAAAAAACCTATTCCGTAGTTAAGAAAAAGAACTACCTTACAACGAGGCAGTATAACATGCAAGAGGACCGTTTTGAGTTTAAACGAACGGAAATGTTCACGCTATCTCCGGATACGATTTAGGTTCCAGCAAGTCATATGAACATGAACAGAGCAGTCATGAAGCCTTGCAGTGTAGTATTCATAAATGGTTCAATTTTTCTAGGATATCGTAATGATATAACAACCAAGAAATTACTGAGCATTTTTAAACATGGCCCAACTGTCTGCTTTAAAACAGTTTTTTCTTTCTCATGGGAATTGGAGGCAATTGCAAATCCATGGCCACGTGTCAATCTCGAATTCCGAAATTTTGAATCTCTTGTTCAGTCAAGGCTTTTCTGCTGAAGTTTACTGAAAGTAATTTAAAAATACTAGTATAGCTCCACTATACACTGGAATTTTCTTTATCCAAGTACTCCAGTGGTACCAATGAGCTTGCCGGTTTCATTTTGCACCAATGCCTATCATTCCGCTATTGTAGTCACAAAAAATTGAGCAATGGAAAAATGTGATGAGATTTATTAGTGGTTTGATCCTAGTCTCCAATGGAGTTTACAACAATGAGATGTTTTAAGTTAATCACAAGCTCTAGATATTGATAAAAACAGAATAAAAAGTTCCGCTGAAGTACGACAACGCCAACCAGACAGACAGTTGAGTTCTGGTTGTGAACATTTGTAAAAAAATCTATTTAAGCGATCTGTGGCCAAATTCAACTGTGCCACCACCTCCAGAGGTTATGGAAGTGCAACCATTTCGAGGAATCATTCCAAAAATTGTACCGAATTTCAATCTTTAATAAAATCGCCACTAGGACTGTAAAAATGGGACCCAGGTAAGATCAAGTATTTTTCTTACCTTTTACTTGAGTCCAATCTACGCTTTCCAACTGCAACTTAATTACTGTGAACAAGCTTCCATCGAGTGCTTTGTTTCAAACAAAACCATTGTTGCTTATCAATTTGAGACGCAAGATAGTGGCTACTTGCAGCAAGTTCTAACGCGGATCACGGATCCACTAACTGATGAGACTCGCTCGCTTCTTTGACCGGTTCCTAATCGAGTGATTATATGTAGGGGTATGGCCAACATTATACAGAAGTTCACATCCAGACCTGAATAAGAAATATACAACGGAGTAGTTTGTGCCCCTTTCACCACCGCTGAAATAAATCCGAGGTAAACGTCTATTAGAGACGCGACCAGAGAGCTGTGGGATATATTTGTCCCTTGAGCTTTGTTTTTTGTACCTATCAACCCAAACTTGACAGTTGCGAAACAATGAACGGCTGTGAGTTACAGTAGTGAAGAGAGAACCCGACGGGGATATTTATAATGCTTATTTAAGCCCATGGTGGTAGTCAGCAAGTTCGTAAAATGTTGCAAATATTCCAGGCTTTTAATTCAGTTAATAACGTTAATTTGCTAGCGTTTTTATTACTAAATTAAGTCACTTGTGAACTTAACACGGGGTCCGAGATGTTTATCCGTTACCTTTTACGATAAACCTGTACTTTATAGCCTAAGTTTCGAGGTTAGCAGTGCCGAACCACTAGAAAAGACAGTGGTTTAGAAGATAAAGTCCTTTCGAAGATGGGAATCATTTCGGAACATGCTAAAAATTTCAGTAGAATCTAGAGCTTTATTCCTTCGGCTGCCAGGGTCAACATCATAGGAGGTTTCTCCACCATCCTTAGTGGGGTTAAAAACAAGACTACGAAGAGGTAAACTTGGAACGTGGCACACCCTCACTTGGTGGATCAGTAGCCTAGGCGAATGCACGAGTTGAAGAACGCAATTCTAAGTGAGTCACGCCTGTGTGAGATAAATTAACTACAAAAAGATTTATTAAACTGGTAACCAACAAAAAAGGAAGGACGTCAACAATAAGTAATTACATCACAAGAGGCAATTTGTTACCACGACTACGACGTTTTAGGAGGGGCCTGTTGCAGAGTTTTAAGTTGTAAAACTTCTTACGAACTTTACAGTCTGTACCGATTAATTTGTGCGTGTGTGTGTGTGTGCCGATTTCGACTCAGTTAATTTAGTAATAACACGTACCTACACTAGCCTTTGATAAATGCGAACCTTAATACTCTCTATCCTCCGGAGAGTGAACGCATTTTCCAGAAACATCGAAAAGCAAGTCATGTAAAATATAAGTCTTAGTGGATCAATGATCGACAGGGCAGAAGTTTCTCGACTGATAGAAATGGTCTAGCGTGGAAAAATCGACACCAAGTTCCGCCTACCTTGTGGGAGGTAGACGCGAGGAAGTCGAGGTATGGGACTGCGATGCCACGGACGACTGCCTCAATCTCGTCGCAGAGAGCGTCTGTAGTCGTCATAGCAACTGATTCCGCCTCGAGCATCAGAAATTCAGCAAGGTGAAAGCGAGAGTGCGAGGGTTCTGCTCGGAACGTCGGGCCTAGAGTGTAAACCTGCAGAGGAAGCATTAGAGTAGAATTAATGTATCTTAGGAGAAAGCAATCACATCAAGGCCTATCACCAAAGTGGGCATCTCAGCCTAAAGTGTCCCTGAGATTAGAATTCGAACAAATCCAGGAGGAAACATCCGAAAGTGGTAAATTTCATCTTAGCTTTCCATCCAAGACTTCTGGCTATCAAATTAGACTGACCGGTAGACCGAGGTCTTCTATATATTTCGTTGGAATTCCCATTTCCCCTCATTTAATCAATAGGATGACCAACTCACCGACTGCAATCTATGGATTACAGTTGCAAAGCAACAGATAGATGATAAATACAACTACTGGATGGACTATTGCTACGGGTTAGTGGAAAATTCCTTTTCGATTTACATCGATTTCCATCAATTCCAATAAAGGACCTCATAATTCCTCTGTGGAAAAGCAGTATTTCCTTTACTCGACCAAGAGCTATAATCTCGAATACTTAGACGATTGTTCACTAAATAATAATTTTTGGAAACAATCAAGTAAATAGAATAAAACTAGCACTTCAACGCAATATTCTGCTCATGACAGGGGTTCTTATGGATTTCCCCACATCTTCCATTCAAGCTATTAAGTTTTGAAAATTTTTTTTTTAAACAGCGGCACAATGGAAAATGTCATCAATAGGGTATCAAGGTTTCATATTGTCGGCTAATTCACCTTCCATCATACAACCATTATCATAATAATTGCAATTATTTAACATGCATTCATTTTTCATGGCCGTGCCACGAATTATTGCATAGACCATTTAATGTGAGCTGCACTGCTAAATGGCGATGACGACGGTGAAAGTGACTATAACCATTGCAACCGTAAAGAACCACGTTGGATTTTATTTGATGCGCCTTACCATCTTCGTCGCTTCAAATTTCGCTCCATTCTTCAGACAATCGATAATGTCGAAAAAAACGATACCTACGTAAACAGCCAAAATTCGAATGCATTTTGCGCTGACGGCTATCAGGTGATGGTTGACATTGACATTTTACTTCCCCTTTTCTGCCACTGAGCAATCGCTCGTGGCGTCCTTCCTCATCGCATCGATGAGAGTGCGTACAGAGGCCAAATCAGAGATTTTGTCGATCTACGATCAACGGGGCACCGAAGACAGCGATCGAGTGGCACACCAACCACTCATCCAAGGCTGCCTCCTCCACCGAAGCAGTCTGTGATGCAGAAATTCGTCATGATTCTCATTTCCTAGGTGGGGAAAGGAACCAATTTGAGCCCACAAATGACTCTTGTAATTCCCTTTCCCTTGACTCATTTTCTTCCATTTCTAGTTTAAACAACGCTCAAGAAGTCGAAAACAGTGACTGCACATCAAGTTAGTGCACCAGGAGTGTTGAGATTATGTGCTCCATGTATTCATCAGCCTATTTCTTATCCAATGCAGTGTTGCATTTGCAGCTGGTGTAAATAGAGGCCGAGAGCCGTGGAGGGAATCATGGTCGCATTCGAGCTTGTCGAACTTCTCAAACATGTCCTCCACCCTACCCCATATGGTGGGCGCATTTCTTTGTCGTCGTCGTCGTCGTCGTGGTCGGCATCAGCTGCCACATTCCGTAGAAGGCATTGAAACAGGGGAAGAGGAAATACTAACAGGCGGGGCGATGAGGAAGAACAAGAAGAAATCAGTAATCTGGGACTTCTTTGAGAGAGCTTATAAGGGTGCATTTGTGAGTGAAGTTGACGAGTTGTGTTTGCTTCTTTGCAGCGAGGAAAGCGGATTCGTCGCTTCCTGAGGCGACTATGTTGTATGTGTGGTCAGAATAAGGACTCTGATTAACACTCCATTATTGATTCCTCCCACTTCGGTGTTGCTCAATAAGGTTTTTTTCTCTCTCTCTTTCTGTGAAGAGGTTTCGTCTTCATTCTCCTCTTCCTGAAGGGACGCTCCACTGGGGTGAAAGATGGCAAAACCAGTGTGGGAATCCGATGGAATATGGTATGCATTCTAAGCGAGGGTGTTTGCAGCGGATTCTGTTGAAGGGTTGGGTGGTTTTATTTGATTGATTAATTACTACATCTGGTGCAAGAAGGCAAGGATTCATTTGGGTCCAATACTAGCCTTCTATGGTGGTCATGATGCGGAAATACTGTTTGCATTAAATAAACTAGTTGATTTGAAGTAGATATAAGTGCTTACTTATTATTAATAGATCTGACTTGTCTGAGTGTTAGAAGGTCCAGCCTATCAAATGGTACAGTTTGGGGGACCCGACTTATACATGATCCTTTGTGGTTACTAGACAACATGTCTGTTTCGTTGACGCCGGTTCGACTAGCATCTGCTACGCAGTTGGAAACAGACATTAATGAGATTGTTCTCGCCAATCACTAATGACTGTGTCATGGATACTACTTGAGTTTCATCTCCCCATTGCCAGCTCAGTTGTGCACTGGATTGTTAATTATCATCACCCGATTCCCACCAATACTACTGCGATTAAAGACAACGCTAGACACGGTAGAAACGTAGATAGGAGCGACTGCTGGCCGCAGAGTTGTGTGTCTTAGCTTTTGACGGTCTTTTCAAAAAGAGTACAGCTTAAGACACAGCAAGGGGAAGTGGTAAAAGGGGGCAAAGCCCATCGCATCCGCGGTACGTTTACTGATGACTGACAGAGGAGCCCGGGAAATAGAAGGAGTATTCTATTGTGCTTTCGTACACCGCAACCAGAGCTAGTCATTATGCGTCGATGAACGGCATCTTGCTCAGTAGGGCTGCTAAGATGAGGTGTTTTTTTGTGTCAAATGCAAGACTTTGTTACCTAATAACGTGCTGCTTTCTCTGCTAGTGACACATGATCGGGTGAGAACAATAGGAAGTCTACGCAAACATTCAAACTCGTGAACCATGGAAGCTCGAACTGGATGGAGACCACAAAAGTGATACATACTACTAAAACTCATCAGTAAACGAGTCAACATGACCGTGTGATATCGGTTTTAGAAACGGTAAAGTACTGTGAGAATTTATTGAAACAATGAAAGGTTTAGTTTCAGGGGTTTATCAGTCTAAACAAAAATTGGATCTGATGAAGCTTTACAAAATACAACTTGAATTCGAGGAATACTCATTGCAAACAATGAGAAGGAGACAGGATAAATTTGTACTTTCAAAAAACCGAACAACTGATTCTCGTGATGCAATGTTAGGTGAAACTCCCAATAGTAGAAATCGCGTAAAAAGTGCCTTATCCTTGAATTTGATGATGCTTTTTTACTAGAGTTCATAAAGAATTTTTAGAAAATGCTGGTCAAGTGCGCGAAACCCGCCTTCCGAGGTTTTAAAAAGGGAACAAATGGGCTGGAATCAGCCGTTTCCGACAGAGGCAGAAACCTGGTAGCATAAGCAAAGGAGTTAGTTTTTATGGTATTCGTGGTCAAAGCGAAAACAAGTCTCTAGAATTAACCGAATGCCGAGATATATTCACCGTTTTTTCCATTCCCATCGATCGTTTCGGTTCTAATCAAGTTTAGCACAGAAGTACCTTACGATATCCAAACAGATCTTAGCATGAGCAAAGACAAGTCTGCAACGGAACTATTCTAGGGAAGGGGCTAACAGGGACGCGACCGAATACCTGCACAAAAGAACGCCTTTGTCTGTAAAACGGTTCATGCAAGAGCACTATGTGGGAGGGCTAAAAGATGAAACAAGCCTGCAGTATCCAAAGCGCGTTTACTAATGATTCACGATGTTTTACCTATCAACCAAGAGCTGGACACTTCAATTTTTTCAGACGCTCGCATCGATTTGGTTATTTTATCTAGAATATTGATTGGATCGAGGTGAATATTACGGCTTCGAAAATGAAGCACAGATCACATCGATCCCAAGTACTTCACCACTCATCGCCCTTCATTTCAGCTTACATAAACCATAATAGCGAAAATTCAGATTTCCAAAATTTACCAAACGAATCGAGCTAAGAGACCATAGGAACAGCTACAGAAACAATTTTATAACAACAAAAATCAACTAAAAATATTCAGACCAAAGCAACTCCATAGATTTCCAAACAAAAGGGAAAAGAGAACACAATGGGTCGTTTCTACTTTTTGAAAGAGAATTTGAAGAGCGTATAATTACTCTGGCGATAACAGTTCAGCCGCTGCTCCAAATTTGAAACACCCCGAGAGCACCGTCTTTACGAAAAAAACAGTAAACTGGCATGTAATGTATGGGCTGAGAAAATTTCATTCAAATTATTATTATCATCGAAAAGTATATGAGAAGATCATGAAGAGGTCAAAATGGCCCCTGTTGTCACCCCTAAATTATCTGGTTTCAATTTGATCAAATTCCTTCACTGACATCTGACAGGCATTGCAGGCAGCTTTGGAGAGTGGTAGCACATGATCAAGGCCCTTTGTTCCCGTCTAACATCAAATTCTCAAGGCGATATACCTACTGCATGACAGAACAGCCATCAGATTAAGCTTCTACCTCAGTATTTCACTTTATAGAGCAAGGAACAGTGTGATCACGAATTCACTGGCACCGTTGAGAAACAATCAATGAGTGAGCGTTTATCATCAGTGATCTACGTTGCAACTGTATTACGCTGTTACCTTATGCGAGGGGCAAATTATTACACTTCAACCTCAAGCTGTAGAGCGTTGTTTATTCTTTCTTCCACGATTTATTTGACATTAACTCTTGAAACAGCAGTTCAATGAACAGTAGAGAAAACCGGCTGAAGAAGTAGTTCGTTCCCCAAGGGATTGAGAGCGTATATGGGAATGATTGATGTAATACCAGAAAGGATTTATTGGAAAAATACATTCAGGATGGCACCAGTAGGTCAAAAACGCTACTATTATTGTTTCAAAGTAGAATTCTGACAAAAATGAAACCTAAGGCTGCCAGTCATGACACCTAGTCGGGTGAAAACGAACAATGTAATTCGCCTCGTAAGATATTTTGATCGATTAACTGCCAAACACGTGATGTAATCAATTCAATTTACCAATGCGGATTATGTTTATCCTGTAGTTTATGCGTTGCGCTGATATGGATACTGATTTCAAGGAAAAGGACACGAACAAACCAATCACAGATCGCCTAGTCACAATTTGTGCCCTGTCACGATGATTGGTGTACACAACATCGTAACGCATAAACGCTACAGATTCATACTGACCTACATGCCGAGCAGGGCTATTATTATTTCAATACATTTGGTAATCCATGCCAAGTGCAATTCTACAATTATTTGATAGAGATTACTCAAAAAGCTCTGTAAAAATCGCAGTTACAGTACTCTTGAGAGGGTTTGATACCTACATTAAAGACGCATGTATTATAATACTTTGTACTAGCTTTAAAAGCTGTTGAGTCCTAGAGTCAGTTGAAATTCCAAACCCTGAGAACGGAAGCATCAGTTTACGGGATTTTTTAAATCAAAACTGCACGCACCCTCTCACCGTTGCCTTGCGACTGACTGAAGGGGATCAGGCCGATGACTGATAAAATTGGTATGCTGTGAAGTAAGATACTGACTAGGGTCTGAAAGAGTAATTAGCTCACCTGTAGGAGGACAATTTTGAATGAAGATACATGGGCAACAACAACCAAACCTCCGCTTCAATACAGGTGAGAGATCCGATTAATGTGTGCGTTCTCACATCGACTGAGGCTGTTCGACGGAGCCCTTGTGCATACTGTTCAATTCCAGGACCTGAACCTATCTCGATCTCTATTTCAACCACTGTGGATAAGTCAACTGAAATTTCGGAATACCAACATTGAATATTATACCAAGACGTTCAGAAATGGTTCCTTAAAACTACGTGTGACCGTTGGGCTTTTACTAATGCTTCTTGTCAAAAATGTGTAGATTTTCAGGATTTTCAAGAGTCTTGCTGACTGAATGTATTTGGTTCCTACAAGAAGAAGACTGAGAAGGTAAAGTACAATTTTATTCTCAGGAATAATAGCGCTGACAATCCCAGTAAATTTCGACGATTTCTCAGATTCTCAAACAGTTCAATGAACTATTTTATTCACAGTTTGCCACGGTTACAGCGCAGAAGAACGCCCATCTCATAGATTCAAGTAGTAGTTACGAGATGAGTGCAGAGCGTGTACTGGAATGAGAAGCCAATCACAGTTGGATTCGCCATTGACCAGATTTTTGCCCATTTTCCCTATTTAAAAACAGACCTACCGACCTCGGAATACAAGACATGTCTAGTTGGCCATTCACATGCATCATGACAGATCGACTCCAAAAACGGATGGCAAATCAATAGGCAATCTTCAAAGGGCTAGCATTGTGTTGGGCCGTGGTAAAAGGTGGTATCATGAATTTGATTGAAGTGGAAAGTGACTCACCTTGTTCATGCCAAGCGAAAGAGCTTCGAGATGGAGTTGTGCGCTGACGGTGAGATGAAGGGGAGCCGACGGTTCCTCCACACCCTTACCTCCGGACGTCGGGGTCACCAGAAATGTCTCTCCGGCGCCCTCACAGTCCGTTGTGGTCAGAATCGGTGTGTCAACCTTGAAGAGAGATTGAAAATACTCGAGGAAACAGAACAATTGAGACAGCATGCTGGGACTACCAGAGGTTAGAAAAGCGATCGATCACACACAGGCTGCTCCTCTCTTTTAGAATGGGCCCACCAATAGATGTCACTGACTCATCACTTAAAATAAGCCTACAGCTCCACCAGATCAATTCTGGAGTAGACGAATTAGATTTCTTAATTCGGCATTGCCATCCTAGTGACAATATCACTTTGTGAAAAGGTTTAATACTATCTAATTCATTTTAGAGTTCAGTTCACTTACTTGGAGGCTAATTTTATAGCCGTTAATTACGTATTCGTATGATATGACACTAATGGACTTGAAGTGGAAAGAGTGGTCAAGCGACAGGACACCCATTTCAACGCCTTACAGCTGGAAACTCATCCTGCACCCACAGTGCGTCCGCTAATTAATTTTGAACTTGGCATGGATACATAGGAACACACTGGGCCATCGAATGCTTAGACACAAGGTTTTACTGCTTCTCAGTGAAAGCACGGTGGTAATCTGTGGGCTTCTAGGGAGCGGTAGATTTACTAATTGCTAAAAATCTGACCCCTTCATTCATTTCTTTATCTCGCACCACGGATCGCAAGGAAGCGCTATTTAACTACAACTCCATAGATGGAATCTTGACGGAGTTGGGCTAGTCACGGCGTTCCGTATGCAAACCAAGACCGCAGACATGGAGCTGTTAATCGATCAGCAAATTGAGATACGATCCAATCTAAGACGATTCGCATGACAATAGAATGAGCACCAACTACTCACAAACAAGAAGCACGCATTCGCACGAGAACAAACTGGGGGTACGTTCCCATGGTTTCAACCTCATTTTCTCACGGCTAACTGCCTCGAAAGGCATCCCACTTACATGGATTACTCGCTCATTTTCCATTATTATTGAGGGCAAAACCCTCGGTATGACTAGTGGTAACGCCCTTTGTTCGTGCAGTAACATCATCAAGACAAGCAAATTACATCAAACGAAGCGGTAAAATTGATACCCAGATTGCATGAAATGCCCTCATTAACGTAATTACGGAGTTTAGTAGTTAAAGAAAGCACAGCGAAAGCCTAACTTTGTGCAAACGCTATCCCTTTTCTTCCCACCTGGAAACCTACCTCTAAGTGACACAGTTCTACCACAAATACAGAGCTTCTCTTTGTATCTCACACAGCAACGGTGCATCTCTTTACAGCAACTGTCGCCCGTTTAAAGACGTTGCAGTCCTAGGTAGGAGGATGTCTAGCTCATCGACTTGCACGGTCTAGGTCTAGTCATTGAGTAAAAACAGCTTCATACTCATTCAGTTCTCACGTTAAGGACTTCAATCACTAGAAAGCGTACTGCGGGATCGGTCTCAATTTTAACCTCCCCCCTCTACCACCCAAAGCTGAGGCATAACTCTTCTATAACTCAGGGGACGCGAGTACCCCCAAAGTTGTCCAGTCACGTCTCCTCCTGTGTTCTCGGCGCGCGACGCCTTCCCCGTCAACGCATATTCCTTTTCAGTCACTTCCGAAATCACACAAGTATTTGTGTACATCCCGTAACAAACACGTTACAGCCCTTACTGCGCTAGAACTACAATTGTCAATTAGAAGTACCCCTAGCCTTCAAGCTAGATATGATAATATTTAAGTATGAACTCAAATGGAAGCCGTTCGTCGCCCCATGTACTTCTACCATAAGCACAGTTGATGGTGAAGCTGAAATACCGTGATTGGTTGCTACAAGAGAGCTGGTTTAACTGATCGACCGACCTTTGTTCATCCACCATACCGAACGGGAGATCCTCATGGAATGAAGAGGTGTTATCTGACATCATTCTGTTCTAACGCAGGACACTGAGAGACAAATTTACGAGCTATTATTTAGCGTTAAATGTGTTTACTCTCACCACGTCTCACTTAGATTTATGTCATCTTTTGTCAATCATGCAGATGATGATTTAAAACCACTTGATTAATCGATTAAAATGAGGAGATTATGTTCCCTGCTCACTACTTCCATATGAACACTGTGAATACAAAATGCGGCTGTTTCTAGAACAAGTTAGCTACTTAACAGTAGACAATCCAAATGCACTCACACAGCAGGATTTCACTAAAATCTGCAGCAAATATATTAGGGGAACGCTTAGGTACAACTCAAATGCCTACGGTGCATTGTTGACCACTATAGTTAAGCCCTGGATAGCGCGATTAGACAATAATATTTCATGTATAGAAACAAGATTCGGCCTCTTGTCACACCTCAGAAATACTTATCAGTCAATTTTTGCGATTACTCCTCTCCTCATAATGTTCGGCACCACTCAACATCCCAGTCGACGGATGGGCACGAATATTTTGACAAAATTCGCCTTCAATGCATGACACTCGCACACACCTCCAAATAACCCCGTTCCCGCATCGCCCGATGCAAAGTGGCCTTGGCAGCGGCCCTGAGCCGCAGCACGGCGGCCATCTCGGGCAGTCGGTGGCGCCAGGGGAGCCCGTGGGCCGAGCGCAGCAGTCCGAGGCGGGGCCGCGAGCGCGACATCGCTCCGACCACCACCGCCGCCGCCGCCTCCTCCCCCGCAGCCACTTCGCCGGCTGCGTGGAGAGGCGGGCTGAGCAGGCGGGGAGTGCCCTCAGCCCGCAGTTCGGCGGCTCCGTTGGGGGCGAGTCCGACAGTGCCCGTCACTTGAACTGCACTGCCCACTGCAATGCCCTCGGGCAGTGAGTGGGTTGCTGCCACAACCTGAAATGCAAACAAACTCTAAACTAGTTGCTCAATGAAAACCGATCAAGTGGGTAGTCCCTGCATGTACACCTTGGGTTCTGGTATGTGAACTATTCCTCATGTGGGGTGAGGTCCTCATTAGTAAACTTTTGATTGAAGCATGGAGGGAATGAATCCAGAGGGACTGTCGTAAGCAGGATAACACTGGGGTTTCTACAAAGGCACTCAGCAGGGCCCGCAACCGGGTCCCTCGACTCCTTGTACAGTCCCGAGGACCAACCTGGCATCGAACCCTCTCTAGCAGGTGTGTTTCCTGAACCAAGGGACCTGTAACAAGGTTTAAATACCAGCAGGTTAATAATTAACCTTCTACCATTTCACAACTAACTGCTACCGAAAATTTGCCCAAACAAATGCACTTTTAGAGCTAAATTTGGAATCAGAAAGTAAATACACCACCGAAACACGTAAACATAATTAGGACTTAAAAGAATATGGTTGACTCATAAACAAACTTCGAAATCGGCGGCAATTAGGCACCCCTTGGGGGAAAACGTGTGGCACGTACTGACCTGCAGGTTATCAGGTGAGGTTCCATCGTTGACAATGAGAAAGGTCCTGGTCTTGTGGCGACGAATCGATTGAACCCAGGCAACAGTGGTTGCACGATGCGACACCTCAGCGTATTCCTCACTCTGAGACGACGAACAGAGGAATCTTGTGGGAAACTTACTCTGTCTCGCTAGCAGTGGGGCCCAAACACGAATCATAGCCTTCCAATCAGAAAAATACCTCAGTTAACCCACCTCTCCCGTCCCAAACAAGCAGCCAACAATAGACCAATCGTCATAAGAGCACATTTGTTTCGTTACCAACAATAATGGGAAAAACCGGAGATGAAGAGTCACGATAGTGGTTCAGGGCTGCCACTTCTACTAGAGACTGGTGTAGTGGAGAGAGCAAGTTTTGGTGGTAAAAAAGACGGCGAAAGTGGAAGCATGTAAAAATAATTGAGAGAAAAAGCAAGAGAAAACATATGAGAGGGATCTGGATGGAATTCAAGGCCAGGTTCTGCTCCTTGGCAAACTTGAGATCGAGTGAAAGCGCGGTTTTCTGGTAGTGGAGACCCAACAAGGCACCGACGTGAAAGACATTATGACTGTGGCCGAAGTAATCGAACCTTCCTGGGTACAAACACTCGGGGAATCGAGAGGCATAGAACATGATCGAGATGATGCAGGAGGCGAATTGTTTTGGCCAGATGGCTGTAGAATCGCAGTAGTGGAGTGGATAGGCTACCTGCCCAAGAAGGGCGCAGGTGATTATTTTGTACACGATCGGGATGGACATGAGGATGCCAGGTGGTGCGAAGGCACACGTTCGGGTGATGAGTTTTAGCCTTCCCTCGGACAAGGTTCGACTTTTCACCGACTGGTAAATTGAGATCATAGAACAGAGACTTAAAAAAATCATATAGGTGTTGAAGAATGAGAATCCAAGTAACCCGGGTTTGCCCTGTAATTCTATTGGGAATGAAAAAGAGATGTAAGCGAATCCGGAGCCGCAAGCAAAAACAGTTAGACCGATATAGTCGATGGTAAACGAAGCATCACGTGTCACAGCTTTGCAGGAGCAAAATGTATGTGCAAAACTGCTGCCAAAGACAAAACAAAAACACGAGAACAAGTAGAAACACATTATGGGACTTGTCGATAGCTTCCAGTACTCCTCAAAAAAGTAAAAATCACCATCGCGAATCCGACAATGTGACTCCAACAATTAAGGTATTCGTTGTGGAGATAAAACAATGAATATAGACAGTCGAGAAAGTCCATTCGATACCTATACCCTTTGACTATGAAAAGCTCCCTAAATTCCTTCGGAGTATTTTCTACGTCTGTGGTTTTCGGCGCAGATTCGTGACAGTATAATCGCTTCGACGTAAAGGGAAAATTTGAAAAATGAAATCTTGGTATATAGGGTTGGGGTGATAGAACAAGGGTTTTGAACTTGTTTTGAATAAATATGCATGAGGGGGAATTCCATAGTGACTCCATTTGTGAAGGAAGGTGGGAATGCAAGACACAACCACCCCAATCCTAGTGATCCACTATCATAAGTTAAGGCCCACAATTTAAATAGGCATGTATCACACACACCAATCAAAACAATGCAAAGTACCTTGAACAATTAAGGTGACTATTGCTAACCTCAGAAGCTTCAACCAAATGCACAACACAAGCAGTTTCCAGATATACTTAGATAGTAATTTAATGCATTTTTTTAAATCAAACCATGTTAAATGTCTTCAAATAGTGGCAAAATTTTCGTAAATTACATGGGTTTGGCCTCAAAGTTATCTACAATACTTCAAGCCCTACTTTTAATGAATGCTTTTATACTTCTGCTGGTTGAAACCACTGAATGCCCCTGCACGAGACCATTCTCCACCCATTTGTTGTCTGAAGGGATCGTCCAACGCCAACTGTTAAGAAATCTAAAGGCCATCGTTCGAATCGACACCTCCGATCTCGAGTTTTGCGTAACACTAATTCTCACGAAGTACTATAAAGAAAACCACAGAATGCATTGCTAGAATATAAATCTCAATGTCCGACTAGAACCTAACTCTTCCATGTATGGTTCCTTTTGCACTGATAAACGATACATATTCAGAACACGTTCTACCACAATATTCCTAGTAGATTTTAAGGTACATTAAGGTGGGAAGGGTTTACATTGACACGGTAAGGAAAGTACAGATCACAGATAACCAAAATTAACACGATGAAGAGCTTGTCTGTCTACAAATCGAAAAGCCATTTTCGGCAATTCGGCGCTCCACAATTGCATCTCGTTTTCGATTGCTATAAGTTGAAATAAATATTCACGTAAATAGTGACCGAAAAACAAACTTAGAGCGCCCATTCCCATGAGTGGCCTTGATGACCTACCCCTGTCTTTGTTTTCAGAACTAGCAAGCACCCTTTCGAGGGTATCTACGAAATTTCAGACAAAAAATTCGAAATACGACTTTGGTATTCTCAGATGCAACCAGAAAGAGCACCGGAGCTTACTTCGCAAAGCACAAACGCACGCACTGCATACTGAACTCGAAAAAGCTATCAAATAAGTACGCATTACAACGCACCCGCCCTTCCTCGTTGTCGTCGTCTGATTCGTTTTCGGTACCCTTGCCTTTGTCCGATAACTCGCCTGTTTCGAGATTCATAAATGAATAAGGAAGGTACTTCTATGTTTTTTGGGAGCCAATGTCACCTACACCATACAATAAAAACAAAGTTCCCAACACAACATCTGTTGTAAGTAAGTAAGGTATTACTATAAATCCATTCTTTTTATAAAGAGGCACTCTCTAATTGATTGCAACACTATGCAATCACAAGGACGGTTTCGACGAAACGGATTCAAACTTAAGTCTCTGCTTAATGTTGCAGCACAATGTCAGATTTCTGCTAAAGCCAAAATTATGATAGCGAAATGATAAACGAATGAGAATAAGCATCGGACTTCGCATCTTGTAGTCGAAAGTGAGTTCCTCATCATTCTTGATATATTTGCGAGCAAAGAAAGCCAATCGTGGCAGCTTAGTGTCCAGGCAATCGATGAAAGTGCAGTTCATTGTCAGATTCGGATCGCACTAAAACATGAAAGGCTGAGGGTTGGCGAATGGCAGCTCATTTATCCGATAGACTGGCGAAGCACTTGAGTAATGACTTCCTTCATAGCCTTTTGGGTCTATCATCATAACTATTACTTGAAGTGACTAAAGATCAGTCGGGGAATATATGACGTTCCTCTCCTTTACCATGCCATCTACGTGCTTTTCTTATGACTCATTCATCGTTCTTTCGGAGCTTATATGCCTTCTTAACTGGTGTAATTATCGCATGCTTCCACCTCGAGCTATGGAGTGGGAATGCCTTCCTAAGGCCAACATACCATAATTAATTTGGCGAAATCTGAAATGAAATGGGGTCCCTAGGTCAGTTTAAACGCCTAATAGACCACCACCTCAGTACCATCCTCAATCAAAGGCACGAAATAAAAGGAGAGGAACACGGCGTGCATTAGCAACTCACACTGTGATTGAAATACCGCGCCAGGTTGCCCATGCTGTATGAGTCAATAGCGTACTTGGCCTTGCCATCGAAGTCCAGGTCGTAGAGATACGTCCTCTGCTGCTTGTCGTACAGCCTTTCGCGCCGCTCCGCTTCTTCAACGGTGATCACCTATCAGGCAGAATGGCGCCGTCAACTGAGACCATTTAGCACTACCAAGTACCAACACGGTCCTACGAAGAGAATACTGCTCATATACATATCCCAGGCTCTTTAGATAAAACGTCGGGTTTTCTACACTTATTTGTCTGTATGAGGGCCGAATACAATCCCTTTAAACCACCTCCCTCGTTTCATCCTATCAATCTCTACCCTTTACAAAAATACAATTTTAAACTACAAGTTTGTAGAGTTCACTTAATTATGGCTTAAGCACTAGATGATCTCTACCAGGGTGTTCAAGACTGGCTCTGTAAACTACCACCAAATCATGATGTTTACGGCATATGCTTGAATCCTCTATCATCATAGCCTGACTCAAAAAATTATTTTCGCAGAAGAAAATGATCTATTTAAGCTTCATCGCACTCTAAAAGACTTATCTGAATGATCTGGGAGTGATTTGATTTCAGTTGAAAGGTGTGACCCTGACTATAGCTTCTCAACTGCATCAAATAGTATTCACTAGTCGGAAAGACTAGAAATCCACATGGCCACCAGGTCTAACACATGCCTCAGAAATATCAAAGCCAGTGTTGGAGCTCTCACGGAACTCTTCAAATTAATGCTCTCTTACAATGAGCTAGCACTTGAGAACCATGCATCATAAAGTAGAAACTAGACATACTTCACCAAAGTACTCGCAAATAAAAGTTCCTTTAGGGATATTAGTGCAGGCTTTGACACCCCAGCCGCGAGAGAGCGTCCGGAAGATCGCCAGCGGTACCTGTCGACCCAACTGAACCACGCGGAACGGACATGTGCTGCCACACTTGCACCTAAAGTCAGATGAACAGAGAACCTTCCTAAGCGTCGAGTCCTCATTGACTCGATGCGTTAACGCCTATTGACACAGAGTTACAGGTCTCTGTGAATAGATTGAAGGATTACATTTGGTTGATCGAACAAAACTAGCGTTTCATATTCATACTTTTTGTTTTGGAACTGGGGACGGGAATCGCTTATTAATGAGTGAAGATGAAACATCTTCTTCAGTAAACCAATTTAAATTTAGCTTGTTCTACCATATATACCATTTTTAGAAGTTACTTAAAAGTTTTCATAAATAATCTATCAGGTTCGAGTAGAATTGACCATTCCCAATATCAGGCTATTGTCGCGGCTTGACAAACGGGAATTTCGCTATGGGATAGGTTCTGTGCAGGGAACACTATTCAAATAAATTCATTGTGATATTTTGAGAATCTCTATCTCAAAAGGTGTGTCAAGTTATCTGGTTAAAGTTCTTTACCTCCTTGACTAAGCTTGAAATTCAAAACCTAATATACATAGCCGAGCACATAAATAGAACCTTCTATAGATTGAGATCCCAGCAGTTATAAACGGAAAAAACGCCTACCGCCTAAAGATGTTTCACTAATTAAGCACTACGTGATAACTTTCATTGAGTACGTACATAGACATTGAAATGAAAACAAACGCATATTGGCAACAAACCTAAATGGCTAGGAATTTCATTAATGAGTTGACTAATGATCATAGACTAATAGCTCGACCGAAGCAAAGATTGCCGTCTCCAGAACTTACTGAGAATTGCATTCGTAGATGGGCTCCCCCTGGCCCAATAGCATCTTCTTATCCAAAGAGTAGGGTCTTTTGGCATCAGCACTGGCAGCGCAGCAATTTTCAAAGTTTGTCCAACACGGTGGTACATCGACAGCAGCAATCGATCTCCTACCAGTTGGATGTTTCGTTCTCGACGAGCAGTCACATCCGACTACTGCCTTCGTTGGTATTTTGACACCTTTGCCAGGAATCAATTTGTTTACTAGCTCATAGTCTAAAGTCAGACCTAAAATGCGTTTAAACGGATGCAACACAAATACATTCGAAATCGACGAAATTTTCGATTGTGATGGACGCTTCTCCAGGGCAAGACTCCTGAAATACCGCCTCAATTTTCTTAAGCTCTTGTTCCATCAGCTCCGTCTTCGCCTTCACCACCAAGTTTGAGGGAGGAAGGAACATTGTACGGTCGCTTCGAAATGGACGTAGTCCCTGATGGCGAGCGATGCAATTAAGCATCATCCTGAAGAGCTTCGAAGCACTGGTGTCATTCATTTTTACTGCTTTTCTTAGCAAATACATATAATCAGCTAGTTGGTCAGCAGGTGATTTTTCGAATGATTTCTATGAATTTTTCAAATTCATTCAACTGTTACTTACTTCAGAGGGTAGGTTTCCTTCAGCTAGCCTTCTTTCAAACTCCTCAATAGATTGTTCTGAACCGACCAGATTCTTCACAGGCTCGAATCCACCTAAACTTATTGGCCAGCGTTTCCATTTGACTTTATAGTAGACTTGTCCCTAAGTAATATATATACCTGTTGAAGGAACTTGCCTTAACAATTCTCTTTGCTAAAACAGCTTCAACCTCATAGCGGTCGTTTTCTGAGAAACAAAATTCATTGCTTTGATACACTAAACTAAAGCAAAAGGATAAGTACTTACGGATTTCCATGGCTTTGTTAACAACGTCGATAGTCTTATCGGATAGAAGAGATTCGATAAGCTTAAATGAGGATGCTTCAGTTATGCTATCATTGATCTTAGTAAATTCTTGAATATCTTTCCCAATGTCATTTAGCACTAATTTCCGCGGTAAAAAAGTGAAATGCTGCTTCATTCTGTGCGAGGAGTTAGAAGAATCCAACGACGGTAAATCCAAATGAACAGCCACCCTTCCAATTGGCTCCAAGGTCAAACCGATTTTATAATGAGTACTAATACAATCGAGCTTCTGCTGGAAAGTCAGTGCAAAGTTTCATCGAAGCATCCTTATCTAAAACAATCAAGGTGATTTGTGCTACACATTTTAAGAGCTGGGTTTTATTTTATAGTAAGCCCTAGTTTCTTTATTTTATTACCAACCTAAAACCCTTTAGTCTTTTTATTAATCACAATAAATCCTACATAATTCATGTTTCCGTGACCATGTTTATGATTTATAACCCAGAAATGCTTCACTATACATCTTATGCTATCATGCATGCATCTTTTTAGCACTTATTTCTGGCTCTAGAAACTTAAAATAAGTTTATTGGTTTCTAGCACAAAAACGCGTTAGTTTAGGTAAGCTGAGTATCTGTTATTAAGTTTTAAAGGTAGTCGAAAACTGGCAATGATATGTTGTAGAGTACTGGAAAGCAGTCTTCAGCAGCTAAAACATATGTTTCCTCGTCTACAATACGCATTTATGGCTGCAAGTACCCCTAGCGGTGAATGATGATGAATATTGTGCCCGACACATGTCCATTTAATAGAGGGTACTGACACTTATGTATATTCTTTTTTCACGAAATATGCTAGAAATATAATATCCAACTTTTAAAAAAAGAGGTCCAGGCAACAATTGCATGGACCCACCGGAGAGATCAATATATAGGGATAATAGTCATCTTCGCAAGGCATTGAGTATTCCTATTTATAAGGGACGACAAAGTGCATACGAGGGCACGTTTGTTACTGTAAACTGAGCATGGAATCATTTGTCGAAATATCAAACAGGACTGATGAACTAAGTACTTTATATTCGAGGACAGCAGTGAATTCCCTTGGAATTTTCGAAATTGACCTACGCATAAGTTTATCACGACCTGTTCGCCTTTGACGGTTAAAAATACTTTAAAAGAGGAATCCCAGATCAATTAGTTGTCAGAAACGAAAATCCATTTACATCACTGATTCGCTTTTTATTTTGAGCGGTTTAGAACCGATTTCAAACAAGTTTACTCCCATTTCACCTTGCGAGTGGTAATCTTTACCGCTAGGGTAATTTTGTTGAAATTTGGGATCATCCTACGTTGCTGCCACGCCTTCTCCGAGGCAAGCTTATTCTTTTTGTTTGCAACACTTTTGAGATCATATGTACCTTAGCATGCACACTGCCGTAAAACCTGTCCCAAACTGAAGGTGCATTGACAATTTTAAATCTCTACGCACTGAAGTGAAAAGTGGAGTGTAATACATAAACAAGGGTTATAATTCTTATCGATGTATGTCCATAGTCCACGATGCAATCGCCATAAATATACTCCACCTAGGTTGAGAGTAGAAACTCTCAATTTTACTTATGTCCAATCCCCAAAACAGTCTTTATTAAGCATTTACATGGGCATATTAAATGTTGGCAAAAAGGCAACGAGTAACGGTACCTCCAAAATAGTATTGCCACTAACATTCCTAAGTGCGCTGCCACGCTTCAATAAGCGATACGTGGAAAACAGATTTGTTTATTAAACAGTAAAAAACGGAGTTGCGCCGTTCCATAAGCATTGATGTGATTTCAGTAACGTATTTCAATAGGGGGCAGTTAACATTTCCAATATCATCGAGATGAAAATTGCCTCGAAAACACATACAAGACTGCCGCAATGGAATAGATTCTAGTTAAAACAGACAACACTTAGCACAGAGAGACCGTTATAGCACATTGTTGATAACAACTTAGAACCCCAAACAACAAACAGGTAAAGAAGTACCTTGTGATAAAATAAGCCGCTAAAATTGCACATGGACAGGAATTTGCACCCTTAATCAATTTCGGAAATACAAAAAGCAGAATAAATAACCTCCCACTTTTATGTGAAAACATAGTAGTACTTTCACACCGATCAACATGTAGGGACAGAAAAGGGGGAAGGATTCACAAATAAACCAATCGAGTTATACACACACAGTGAAAATAGATAAAAAATTAATAAGTCACAAAACCTAGTTGGCGGATCCGGGGGCTGCCGGTGCCCGGCAAAGCAGGTAGACGACTATGACGAGCAAAAAGGTAAGAGCACCAAGAGTTGGGAAAACGATCTTGAAAACTTGTTCATTGATGGTTTCCTTATCCTTTCTCCTCTCTATCTTGTCTCTTTTGGTCTCTTTGGTCGTCCCACCTCTCAGCTTTCGCATCGCCGCGTCCACGTCAGACACACAATAGCCGTTCACGAAATGCCGCCGAGGCACCTTTAATTTAACAACTTATAGGCCATTTGGGTCTAGCGACTTCAGGAGTAAGAAAAAAGAAGCAAATAATTCATAATAAACTAGTTTTAAAACTAAAAGAAACGTCTTACCTATTTAAATAAATTTGTTAAGCTTACCCATATTCTATCGGAAAGAGTCCGCGAACTAAATTCTTGATTATTTCATTTAATGAGAAATAACTAGATTTGTTCTCTTAAGTGTAGATAAGTTTTCTTTTGTCTTATTCTATAATAACATTTCTCGATATACAACACTTTCAACGGGTTTCACCTACATTTGTGCAGATTGTAACATATGAGATGCTTGATTCCTTTACACAAGGATAAATCCCCGTGTATTGGTCTCTTATGTAATATCCCTACTTGAAAATAGCAGTGAAATAGCTTTATTCGAATTGGCACTTGTCATTTGATTCCTTTTAAAACTTGATGAATACAAATCCGCAGAAATTAAGAAAACTATTCGTCTCAATTTTTTCGATTCTATAGACTCCCCCTGGATCGAGCACACCTTTCTTCAGAGAATTCGCACACAAATAATGGGAACAAATATTTTTGTTCCTACTTGATAGGCCAAAGTTATCCTAGTTTTATAAATTTCACAAGATTATGAGCTTGATCCTTTATTCAATTTTCGATTTCTTGCAATATTTTCTACTTAGATTCGGCCCATTTCACCAGGATTGGTATTGAGGCCTATATGTTATCAAGTGAAATTGACAAATTTCGCCGTCTTATGTCAAATGCTCGAGATGTAAAATTCTTTCTTTGTTGATTTTTTTTAAAGATTTTCGTAATAACTGGTGCTGGTATCAGTGCTGAAAGTGGTATACCGACGTTTCGAGGTGCTGGTGGGTTGTGGCGAAAGTATTCCGCTAGTGTAATATTGTATTATTTATGCCTGACTGATTCTGAAGGATTTGGCTACACCTCAAGCATTCGAGAATAATCCAAGTTTAATCTGGGAGTTTTATCATTATCGCCGCGAATTAGTTTCTTCTAAGTCACCAAATCCGGGTCACTATGCCATTTCGGAATTGCAACGGTTGTTCTTGGATGCCAATAGGAAGTTCACGCTAGCAACGCAGAATATTGACGGTTTTCATGCCTTAGCAGGTAGCCAAAACGTCATAGAACTGCATGGTAAGTTGGTAATTGGCAGGCAATATGCTATATTTAATAGTAGTCCTGTCTTTCTTTACGGCTCCTTAAGTGTTTAGCCTTCTTGACCCTACTATTATTGTGCCATTTAAGGCAATCTCTTCAAGGTTCGCTGCACAGAGTGTGGCGTGATTAGCGAAAATCGAACGAATCCAATCTGTCCAGCGTTGGCCGGAAGAGGGTAGGTTGTTGTAACCGAGTGCTACGGTATTTTTAAATAATAAGTGTTAGTTTGACGGAAGATTCACAGTTTTTGGTATATTCGCTACTTATTAATGCATCTCTCGCTTGCGTACTTAAATGCTTCATCATGCGAGGTACTAAGAAGTCCTCAGCGAGCACTTTTTTAGTGGTTATTTATTCTGATTTTGTTGCTTTACTGGAAATTCAATTAGGGTATAGCTGCGTATATTGTCGTCCTGCATCTGACCCCTTCCTAACGGTACCATATGGTACTGCTCAAATTGCAAATAAGCTAAAAATTCCCTGTGAAATGCACTGCCTTGAAACTCGTCCAAACCATATTCCTTTCTTGTATCAAAACCTCAGCTGTATGACTATTAGGATCCCAGTTCATATTCTGGTCGAAAAACGGTCGTGTGGATGTAGTGGTCGATTGGTTCACCACCTCATCGGTTATTCCTAGTGCAATGCTTGATATTTCTGCTTCCCCAAGGCTTTTGTCTGAGTACGCGTAGACAAACTAATGGACCAAAAAACACTTATAGCCTGAAATTCTTATAATCCCCTCCTTAGGTTCTGTAGTAATATTGCTTTTCCGTCCCTTGGCTCCGTTCCCTTTTGTTGGTGAGATGATTGTAACTCCCCATTTGCTATAGATCTCCCAAAGCATCCACAGCCACCAGCAGGGCATCCCCGATTCCCCTCGAAGACTTGCCTCGGTGCACGGATTGTGGAGGCCTGCTGCGACCGCACGTCGTGTGGTTTGGTGAGCAACTGGATCCCGCCAACCTGTCCGCGGCAGAGACTGCCGCCGGGAATGCAGACGTTTGTCTAGTCGTGGGCACCTCTTCCGTCGTCTATCCGGCCGCCGGTCTGGCCATCACCGCGGCCGAGCGTGGAGTCCCAGTTGCCGAGGTCAACACTGAACCCACGCCAGTCACCACTGCTGTCTCGTAAGGCACAAATCCACATTTCAGCATTATTTTCATTCTTATATTTCCTTACAACTCCTCCATTTCTGGCTTGCACACGTGCCCTTTAGTGGTTTAGTTGATTTCATAATTGTTGTCTGTCGCATAATGAGGCGCGTATATTTAGTCCTAAATTCGTGTAGTTCTTTCGAGTAATGATTTCGGTGTGAAAAAAAATGGGTCTTAAGCCAGTTTCCCATAGGACTTACTGCAAATGTGCTCATTTGAGGTCAATACGCTTGTTCTTCTAGAAGAGTTGAGCTAATGTTTCTGGCTAAAATGAAAATAAATCCATCAAATAAGTCGTATACTGGGAATTTTTCGCACATTGCGACGTGTTAGTCGTGCGCGCTCCTATTCCTGGCTTCTCTAAAAACAGCGTCAGGCAGTTAAATTTTTTTAATATTGGCGATTTCGACTTTTGACACCTGTTGAGTCCTTGCCAAGATCCAGAGGGACATGGGTACGAGTCTGAGGTAATATGGAGACCACATTTTATTGCAAGCCAAAGCGGTTCTCCTATCACCTACGACCATGTTGGTGCCAGATTGAATTTGGTTTTAGGAAAAATGCGGTTTTCAACCGGTCTGTATGCCTTCTCACCAAAGGAAATTGAACGATAAAAGCTAATCAAACCTCCTATTAAGCAGACAGCGGCGGACGAAGCGAAAATCCTGTTTTTGCTCCTAAATTTAATCATGAGGAAGGTGGACTTCCCACTTAAAGCTATGGCTAATTTACTAACAATTGCGGACCAAGTCGTAGTACAAAATGGGTACTTAACCACCAAATACTAGGCCAGTAAGGTGGTAAGATGGGCGTTTTACGAGCTAGTAACTGTGAGGAATAATGCTGAATTCGTACACATTGTAGCTTTATTGTCGGTGAATTTTAAACGAATCCATAGATTGCATTATTGGCTTCAAAATGTATGCTTGGCAATTGCTTATCTCCCTATGGCCAGGCATAAAATTGAAATTTAAATCCGTTCACTGTGTCTTGCACCTATTCGCCACTTGTTTGTGTTTTAACTCGGATTCTTAGTGGTTAGAGTTGTTTGTGATCTATACATTTCAATCATACGTTATAAATAGTCCCTGCATGTTGTACACATCCTCACGCGTCTAAGGCGTGGCCTTTTTCAGACAATTTTATCTGCAATTTATTTTGCAAACATTATTTCTCGTTTGTGATTTTGTGTTTGATGCATGGACTGTTGTAAAAGAGCTTATAGAGGTATATTCACTACCTTTTTACAGCACTAGGGTCCAAAATTAGGCAAATGCCTGATATTTGAGTAAGGTTTTAAAAATAGGTCAAATAATAACGAATTTAGTATGTCAAGTGGCCATCTCAATGATTAAATCAGCTCTGTTTGTTTTTTTTGCAAATTAGACTCGGAATTCCGTTTATTCAAATTTTCTAGCTTAAATCTCACTTTATTTAATTGACATTTAAAACGTTGAAGTATTTCCCTTAAAACTCGAATGAATCACGATCTATCAATCAGTTCGTTGAGCTCATTTTTAGCCGTTGGACTGTCTATTCTCCCCACATTTTATTCCATATCGAGGCTGGAACTGTCGCAACAGTTTACGCAACTCCGTTCACATGTGCATAGTTCGCTCAAGCGAATGACGAAACACTTTCACATGGCTGCATCACATCTGTACATAGCTAGGAGACCTCATTTCACTGGGTTTAAATTTAATCTATTTATTTTCCCCTTGTGGTGGTCACATCGACAGCTTTTAACATTAGCTGTGTCGGTTTTCTCCCTAAAAATATTCATAAGCAAATCGTTCATCGCACGTTAACACGCGATCTGTCAGTTTCTAAACGCACAACATTACGCAACCATTTGATCAGTAAATATTTTCAACTAAGGTTAATTTTTTAATTAAAGTGATACCGCTGGTTCATTTTAGTTGTAAGATTATGATACACTCATTTATGGCAGAGCATGGATTAGTTCTTGTATTTACTGTCCGGAGGCCAAGAAGGATCAGGAGTTTTGTGAGACAGAAATCCTTGAGGAGGAGGAGGAGGAGGAGGAGGAAGGGGCTAATTAGTAAAAGTCACAAAGTGCACAAAATTGAGGTTAGTGATTGATTGGGCTTTAATTCATTTGCGCCCACATAAATATTACATTGGCAAGGTTTGTATTTTATACGAAACTCCGTTCACAGGAAACTTCTTGTGTAATTGGTCAGAATTCTTACATTTAGCTGGCTGTAACCATTTTTATAATTAGTCCTTAGTGTCTAACGAAATATTTGGAAATACTACTTGGGAGGTGTTCTCGAAAAGCTAAAGGCGAGAGACTCGAGGAACGGGATTTATCTAGAAAAAAAGTCCCCTATCAGAGATCGCGGTGGAGTGGTCGAGGAGCTGCACCGATCGGGCTTTGTCTAGACTCTTTCGAGAGGAATTTATTCATTTATATATCACAGTGGGTTGGTTGTGTGGTCATGACATTCTTAGAGCTGATAGTTTACTGCAACTTTCAACCAAAGTAAATTAAGCGATTTTCCTGCATCGGTAAAATCTTTGTGATGACCTTTAAAAGGGGGCTCATTCCAGTAAGGATGACCCCATTTAATCTGATTCATTTTTTAACAGAGGCTACTCACCGAAAGGACGGCTCGAGTTTGCACTTACCCAAAAGTCGCTTTTGTACATTTTGTGCACTAGTGCGGCACTTAAGATTACTGAAGGCGATTTTGTGGAGGTCAGATCTTATGGAAGGAGAGTAATGCTAGTCGAGGGAAGAAGACCCCGCTCTAGGACCCGAGATCAGAAGTGTGGGTATGATTACAGCATCAAGTGGTATTTACGCCTGGTGATCAGTGGTTAAGGTGACTAATGTGTTCAATTGTTTGAATGACGAGCTGTATCAGGTCTTGACGGGTGACGGTGCACTCACTTTATCGTAACGCCAACTTTTAACGTCCGTAAAACCACGAGCTGTAGTTTTATTGCTGGTGGAATCTTTCCATCGGTAAGATGTTCTAGTTAGGAAATTGAGTGTGTTCAACTGCTTTAAATCACTTTCTTCAACTAGTTTGTGTGGTTCTTTTTAATGAACACTGAAAATTCTTCATCACGCGGGAAGTCTTGATTCCCTGTTGATTTTATCGATCAAGAGTTCGTTGTACTCTGCTTCGGTGTGACATGCGTGGTCTATTAGACAAGTGAAATTAACCTGTTCCGAATTCCAGAACGTCCGTTTTATTTGTAGTTCCGTAGACTTATTACTTGTGTAAACGATCTCCTATTTATTCTAAATTAGTCACAGACACTGAAAATCTTAAAAGTACGGGCCTGATACGGCCCTCATTCACCATGCATGCACAAACACAAATGCATTTTATTAAGTTGCTGTATCTTAATTTAATTTGATCATCTTGAAACTGGTGTTTGCTTACAGTGACCTAATCCTAGGGTTCTATATTGAGGATAACTCGGCTTTATGCGATGTAGAGGTATATGGGGCAGACGAGTACACATCATTGGGGTTCAAATACCGAGCAGCAAAAGCCATTGGTTGAGACGCATCGGTTGTGCTGATTCTGGTGCGTGATAGTGCATTTACGTGGCCCTAACAGAGTTTATCGCGAGCGGGAAGGCGCCACTTGGGATCTATTGGAAGAAGGCAGTTTGCCAGGAAATCACCTAAACACATGAGCTATTGCAATTGATGCCAAGTAAACAGTCTGTAGGACTTCTAGCCAGGAGAAGTAAGAACGGGATTGGTGATATTTAAGTCCATTTTCATATATACTCTAGTTGGCGTATAACACGTTTTACATGGCCGGCAACTCAGAGCACTTCTGTATTGCATAAAATAGGGCTTACTTTTAAAGTATTCAGGAAAATGTAGTGTTCCCTTTTGTTTCTCATCAATGAAGAGCACACAATGCTAGTAGGAACTAGCAATTCCATTGTATTTTTTGGATAATTTTTATCGATTTATTCAAGTCAGATGGAACCCAACTGTCCACGGACTCTTGTAACTGCTTTGCAACGCAGGATCCCAGCAAGTGGCTATTTACCCTCTTGTTTCCTTATCCTGAAACCTTCCTTTTTCAGTCTTCTGTGTATTAGGCATTCAGAGTCATTTGTAAGACAACTTCTAGTTAAATTTTACCCTCTGCGAGGCCAAAGTGGTCATCTTCTTACACAGATTCGATTCCACGTGGTTCTCCTAGACTGCTTTGAGTAGGTTTGTCTGCAACAAGTCACAAATCGCACCTAACAGCCGAAATGAAGGCAGAGCCGTAACGTGCCATTTCTCGTTTCAGGTACTACTTCGAAGGCAAAGCTGGCTCTATACTTCCGCGAATCGTTGAAAATCTCACCCTGGAATGAAGCATTTTCATCTGTAATTTTCAGTCAAGGCGTTGAATTAATAAATGGTATCATAGATTGAGGAATGATTTTATATTGATTGAATGGAAAACAATAGTGCAAATTTTCATCAATGAATTTTTAGTGGTCTCACCTCCAAAACGCATAAAAAATCGTATGGCTAGAGCTTAAAGGATGACGCGTATGCTACAGGGTTTGGTATTCACATTTAACTGCTGGTCAATCGATTGAATTTCAATAATTATTGATTTTCTTACAATTAGTCGCTGATTCCTGCCCTGTGATAACTCTGGAAAGTCGGTAATTACTACCCCCGAGGTCCTATTGGCGTGTCTGTCTTAGGGGGAATTACTTCGATATCGATATTTTTACTTCTTATTTTATGAAGATGCGATGATTTTCGATGCTATAAATATCTAAAATCGGCTTTTTTTCAGAAGGACAACTGGTTTTCAAAAACATTCTTCATGGACAAACTTATGAGTCCTCCGGCATCGTCTAATTTATGACCTCGATATCGAGAGGCTTGTATCTAACGCATTTGTCAATCTGGGTCAGAAATAAACTATGGTGTATATCTATTTTGATTTTGGTAAGCGCAAATTTATGACTGAGTGACTGCTTTATAGAATAATATAATGGCCTCACATAAGGGGTAATTTTTACGTAAAAAACCACGTACTAAAATCGGTTAATGACACTCAATTTCGTCTGGTTGGTAGTGATAATGTGTGACTGATACGAACTCCGATTAGTTCAAAGTGAAGATGTTAATCAACGCAAAGGTCAAGTTATACAAGTGCGCAGTGTGACTAAATTCACGTGGCCCTAGGTGTAAGGAGTAATGATAAATCAAGACGCTCCTGATTATAAATATTGATTTCACACCAAATTGGTTGATTTTACCGTCTTCTTTCTGTTGTAGACCCTGACAAATATAACATAAATTGAAAAGATGAAATGAAACGATTAAAACATCGTTATACGAAGCGATCGGGCTTACTTGCAAGTTTGCTTAATCTATGCGATCTACGGCTTCTGTGTATTGGGGAGTTGAATAAACATGACCTCCGGCTTAGCAACTGGACAAGAGTTTGTGAAGAGGTAGTTTATGCAACCGTATTTCAAACGTAACCCATTTTTTCACCTTTGATATGGCTATCATTAAGCTTTTCAAGCTCCAATTTAAATCGCTAGAGACGATTTGGCTTCAAGACCTTAACTTTGATTTTTCTTTTGAGAAGCTACCACGTAGATAAAGTAAACCATGTCTATTCCTAATTACATACGTCGGTCATAATTTACGATTTCATACATCATCGTAACAACATCAAGAGTTGTTAGTACATGTAACGCTACAGTTGGGACGTCAGAATGCAAAAGCTATAATTACGGAATGCGAGATGCTTGAATTCATGTATTACTTCAGTCTATCCCTACCCACTTCCACATTTCAAACTTTTAGCGCCTAATATCGTCTCATTTCAGCAATTTTCATAGACTTTCGTTCTATCGCCGCTATTTGATAGGAGCCAAGATTCACACCAGATGGGCTTTAATTACACCAACACATGTGACAACACCACCAGATTATAAGACATCGGTGGACGAAAAGGCGAGGAAGGAAACGGGTTTTGCAAAGATCAAGTGAGGATAGAGGGAGGGAAGCAACTAGGTAGGCCTTTACTCGTGTCTCCTCTCGTCTGTACAAGTGATGTTCACAACCTTCATGGTGGCGGCGTCAGTGACTTATTGACAGCATACGATACACGAAGGGGATATTGGGGGAAGATAGTAGAGTGATTGTTGCAAATTTCGTTCAGAAGGACGAAGTAGCAATACCCGACACAGTCGAGAAAACACACACGTTGGAAAAGGAGGGGTCACAATGAGGCTCATCGGAATGACAAATAAAAGCTCTACAAAATGACAAAGTCAACGCTTAGGATCACTACCGATTTACACTCATCTGCCATAGATAGCATACACTGTGCCCTAAGGACTTGTTTCTAATGGCGGACTAACTTCCCGTTTGCTCTGTTTTGACATCTCTGTGACGTCACTTGCGTTTACGCCACCAGCCGGTATTTCAACGACTTTTAAAAGTGCCTCAGGGGAACGTACCTTGACAAATCCTTGGAACTGGGGAAGAGATTGTGTGCAAAGATGGCTTATGTAAGCCTCAGTGTACTCCGGGCTGAGACTTTGTTGGGGGAAGAAGGACTGCCGCAGGTACTCCTGAAAGACATTGCCCTGGAAAAAAAAACCAAAACGGTGGTAGGTGATGCGAGATACTACGATGGCGAGCAGCTCGCAATGAAAAAACTGGCACCTTTCTTGACTCAGCATTATACCAAAAATCCAACCCCTTAATTCCAGATCATCTAGGTGTCATCTAGGGAAATTGACAAGCGAGGAGAACTTTTATAAAGCGAGGGTAGGAACGAGTCTTCATAGTTGCGTTTGAGTGTCCAAGTAATTTCTGATGAGTCGTTAGTATATTACCTAAGAAAGTAGTGCAAGTTATCCGGATACTGGTAAAAAAAGTAGCCTTCGTGGCTAGAGCGTCGGAAACGTTTCTTTATCGAGGTGCGAATGTCTATAACGACGGCAAACTACTATTATCGTGGAAGGGGTATAAGGTGCTGAATTAATAATTCGAAAAATATAAATATGGTTCCCCGAGGACAACAATTTCCCATGCAGTTTTTGAAAATTATTCCATAAGGAGCTAGAACGACTACAAACCTGCTGCCTTGAGTGCCAGAAGCTACCTCGAGGTTGAACATCAGGTCACTCCACCCGAAACCCCGCTACCACTACGTACGTCGTAAACCCCCATCCTAGCCTTCGACGCGTGGCCACATACTTCTAGTAAGTGTGGAACCGTTAGTTTGACCTATGGGGAAGGGCCTAGAATCACACCGACAGGCTTTGAGGAAGGTGAGTACTTACCCACGCACTGTTAATGGCGTAGATGGAGGCAGCGGCTTCGTTGAGTGCGGCTATGAAATCCGCGGTGAGGAAGTTGAATTTAGGGCTTGCAGGCACGAGGAAGAGCAGGGGGAGAAGGTGGGGAAGCAGGAACTCCTTGTAGAAGGCCTCGTCACTCGCCCCAAAGTGCGTCACGCACGCTCCGAAAAAGGCCAACCCGTTGCGAAGCCCTACCGGGTCTCCAGCACCCAAGCATGATTCCGTCAGCCCAAGCAGCGACACCAGGATCTACGAAGGTGAGGCACAAAAGCGTTAATACCACTTCCTACCAACACACCACCCAAGGGATTAATCTTCTTTCCTGGTTCCCTCTCTGAGCGCTACATTAGGGATTACAAACTTCCTCATTCCAGTTTCATGAGGAAGTAAAACACTTCAACCCTGACTATGGAATGCTGTTTTAACGATACTAAGGCCCACTCTAGCACTATTTCTATCGGAACTTACAATGCGTTTGCAATGAGCAATAAGGAGCAGCTGCATGCCAGAGGTAGACTTACGGAGGGCGCCTCAGAACCGAGGATGGGGAGAATGCCCTGGGGGAGGACCTGCCCAATGGTCTGAAGTAGTTGGAGGAGGGTGCGGCGGAGGTCGGTACGTTCTAACAGCGCCATCCCGTGGTTCTCGTCCAACGGCTCCGAAACTGCACTCATTGTCGCCGCAATCAGTGGGGGGACGCACTGCGACAACACCTCCACGCATCGCTCCTATTATAGGCGAAAGAGCACATTATGATGGAAAAAACTCACTAGGGTGTTCCAGAACCCTCACTTGCCTTGTATCTAACAGTGAGCTGGATAAACAGTGGGATATGGTCCCTGAGTTCCTTGTAGCGCACATCGGGATCCTGAATGGCTACTCGAGGGTCCGCAGACTGGTGCTGGTGCACCGCGGTGAGGTAGGGTGTGGCCGAGGTGATTGCCATGAGAAGGACCTCGCAGGCCGGACGCTTCTCATTCTTCTGGTGGTCGCCCCCATTAATGCCGTCGCCATTATAGTTTTTAGTGGAGCTGCCGGAGAGGGGATTGTGAGTGGCGGAGGCGACTACCTCGACGGGGACCACGCACTCTGGTCCGATGGAGCCGATGAGGCGGTGGATGTAGGCGCGCACCCCGGCGCACGCCGCACCCCGACCTGGCGCTCCGGGGATGGTGGGCAACAGCGCCAGGCTCCCCACCATCACTTGCAAGATTTCCATCAGAATCGGCACGTATTCCGCCTGTGGCGCCAACACACGCGTTGTTCGCCTGAATGGATACACGGGAAGGAAATGCGATAGTCATTCCATGCTATATCAGTGCCTATATGCATTGTGACAGTCCCACCTTTAGAGGTGAACCATTAAGCTGAAGAACTTTATGGATCTGTTGATAAGGCAGAGTAATCAATTGACGTTAACAAAGCCCAAATTGTAAACATCCCAAGAATATGCAATAAAATCGGTTAAAACGAAGACTCACGTGATGAGGTCAGCTGTGTTCTTGACAACAGTGCCGCGAGCTTCGGCAACCTGCCGGTTAGTTTCCTGACCCAGTAGTCGCACAAAATCGGGGAACTGGACGATGGTGGGTCTGAGAAGCATGGTGAACAGACTCACAGCCTCCTGTACACCTCGGCCGTCTTCGTTCATAGCCGCGCGTGCCATGATGAGGTGGGCGCACGCCTCATACAGGAAGCCCTGCTCCGTGATTGAGAAGAGATGCTCAACACCACTACCGTTACCTGTGGAACAAAAATAGATTATTGAAATCTTCTGTGAAATGAGGGAGCGATTGTGGCGCAACAAAGCATGAGAACGCAATCACCTGCGAAAGGTGAACAAACAATCGCTACACACTCGCCTCCTAAGAGGTACATCTGCTTGGTCATGGAGAATAGCCGCGTCAGACCGCCCACCATAAACCCTATCTGCAAATAAACACGCACCCTGGTCTGTTCAACACTTGCTCAGAAACCGTTTTATACCTTTAACTCCACGTAGCAACAATGGATAGAGCGCCTACCTTGGCAGAGTTGTGTCATGGAGGCAGATTTGGCGAACCCATTCAGCCCCTTGTGTAGACTGGAGAGATCCGGTGTGGAGTCAATGGGTAGAAGATTTTCCAACTGTCGCAAAATTTCCTCGGTGTGAGGAGCGACCAGTGTCCTGAAAGACAGAAAAGCAAATTTGTTGGGGCTCCGAATGAAGGCTTGAATAGTGCAGAGCATAAAAGCGCAGCAACACCCAAATTGTGTATACTGATGCAGGTACGCGGGTACGCACTTTGGCACGGTGGGTCTACACAAGAACCAGTCGCAAAAACACATAAACAAAGAAGAACTGCACAAATTCACTAACTTGTGAGACTTGATAAGGCGGGAGAAAATGTAGGAGGCGCGGGATCGAACCCTGACATCGGGGTTACGAAGACCACGGACATCGAAAAAGACGCCGAGAACCTCGAAAATGGATTCTGGGTGAAAACTGAAAAACTTGTCGTAACGGCCGATTATCTCGAAGACGTTGAGCTGAATCGGGAAGTAGGGCAGGGAGGCAACATTGCTCTCACAGATGGCCCTCATAATTTCCCTCATCTTATTGGCGTGATTGTAGGTAAGAGCAAAGTGATCATTACGAGGGGCCTTGGAAAACTCTCCAAAGGTGTAAAAGAGGTACAGACAAGCATCCAAACGCCCCAGAAGACTTTCCGAGACACCGTCCAGCTGACGGTTTGCCGGAAGAGAACAAACCAATTGCCGAAATATAGATCCGATGGACTCAAGAACCAGAGCAATGTCTACAGCCGATATCGAGCGTAGCAATCCCAAGAAATACGGCCTGTTAGTTTCGAACTCATTCTAAAAAATGTGAGGTTATAAAGCTGATACACTCCAGAATATAGATGACTATTATACTCACAATGTCCTCGTCAGTGTCATCTACTGGGTATTTTAGTTTATCCAGAAGGAAAGTGAGGAGCTGCTGCATTTTCAAAACTCGACCTGGTGTCAATTCAAGGCGAAAGACGTTTTTCGAGGGCTTTGTAACTTCCTTCGACTTAAGTATGTCCATGTAGTCCTGGAGGAAATCAACCGTGGCAATGCCGACGCAATCATTTTCGAAGGCAACGAGCTTTATGGCGATACTGGAGGTGACCTCTAACTTTTCAACACACTGTTCATAGGCACTTTGCCAATCTGCGTCTCGTTGACTCTGCTCGGTCCCCATTAGAGTCCTACATTGCAACAAACAATTCAAATGTTACAAAAATACTTCGCATGACAAAGTTCACAAACTTACTTATAAACGCTGACGAGGTTCAAGCCAACAATGCACATGCATTCTGAAAACTCTTCCAAGAAATCTGCACATTCTTCCGAATCACTGTCTACTTCGTAGTTTTCCGCCAGATTTGATTTGGATGAAGAGCGCTGGAGCACCTTATTAACAACGGTCGTGTCGATGATCGGCTGCAGCAATCGAGACCACAAACCAATGATAAGGGTGAGCTTTTCCGGCAGCTCTGGCATTCCCTTCGCAACAAGCTTTTTAATCAAAAAGCAGACTTTTTCTAAAACACTATCTTCCGGATCTTGGATGAACGAATGTAGAACCCCCAGAAGTGCATCATTGACGATCAACTTGATATCTATCCACAATGCATAGCGGCCCACAACTTCGAGACACCACACTAGTAGCTCCAACTCCCTTGGTTTATCCACTTTAAGATTATGCTAAAAGGGGTACAAATAAAGTTTGTAGTACTAGAAGCACAAATCTACAATATTAATTTAGAAAATACTTACCATAAATAGGACTATAAGCTCCATTATTGATGGTAGGCAAGACTCTCTCATAGAATCCTTGACTTCGGTTATTCGATGAGATTCGTCGGGTGCAAGGTTTAGGCTGCGGTCAAATGCAATTTCGTCGAGCTCTTTGAGAGTCACTAGAAAAATTTCTAAGAGATTCAGCAACACCGGGTTAGCATCCGATAGACCGGGTGACATTTGCTGAGCTCCAAGTTCCGAAAAGAGAGCCAAAATATCGTCAAATAGAGTTGGCCAGTTTGCAGGAAAGTAACGCCTGACGGCCAAACTCATGAATTGAGATATCTTATTTCTTATCAGAACAGCATTAACGCGCCCTGCAATGCCTGTTACGTACAACCTCAGCCAATTCTTGAGAAAGCCGATCATTGTTACAGCTTCAGATGATGATACTGGATTAGCTGATGGCACCTGTTTCAGCAGTAGCTCCAACGAGGCCCAGCACGCATGAAATGCCGTGGATTGCTGAAAGCTAGTAACATCTTCTGGCGATGAGAATTTTTCGAATTCTGCGATTACAAATTCGGCACATTCAGCCCAGTCAAGTTGGCCAACCATACGATAGAGGTTATCCAGCTGTTCCCTCGATCCACCATTAACAGATAGATCCACATTACGTAGACTAGCAAGAAAGTCAACCATATCGTGCGAGTAGGAACAAAAGCAGACACGGAAAAAGTCACGCAACTACACAGTGCAATCCGTGTTTGATACGACGTCACATGATTGGCTAATTAAAACAACTTTCCATTTTAACAGAGGTAAATAATATAGTTGTAAATATAAATAATGCATAAAAAATGCTATTAAAATTTTTAGTTTTTTATATTTTATTTAAAAAAATAACAAAATACGCTTCAATGTGGCTGTTTTTGTTTTTTTATTCGAGATTCCTGCTAGATTTTCTATTTTGCATTGGATTTATTTTGTGCTCACATAATTGCTGATCAATGTAAGAAGCGCTATACATACCTGCGCCGAAGCAGCACAGAATAGTGCAATTACTGCCTAAGTTAAATACAACATATCTCTATAATGTAATAACTGAGAACACACCACTAAAAATGAAGATTTCTGGGGGCCAATTCAAGAGGTAAGCCTAAATAACTTTCATCAAAATAAATATTAACCTACATAAAGGATTCGAAAACATTTAGTAAATAGTAGATACGATCCCTACGTTGGAGAAATTAATGTAATGGAAAACAATAAGGAGCTTATTGCGTCCAAGGTATTGCTCTCATTAACATGAACCTACATGAAACACAGGCAGCCTGCTTTTGAGGTTTATCCGTACAGTAGGGTAGATATGGTAAAGTTGACTATCGATCATTTTCCTAAGACTCTCATGCTAATGACTTCTTAAAAAATTCTTGAAAAGCTACGGCGAACTTTGTTTTTACACCCTTTAAATATACATACTAATATAAAAAGTCATTATATTTACCTTACACCGCGATTTTACAATTGGCTCAATCAAAAACCACCACGTATTTTTTTACATTCAAAAGGCCTACACAAATCCCATTTAATTCCGGACTGTTCTTGCCTGATTGTTACAAATGGTACTATGCACTACAAATATGTACGTTAAGATCCATGGCAGTCGCGTCAATTAAAAAAAAATAACAAATGGAAAACACCGAAATCGGGCAAGAATGTTACATACCGCAATGGCAAAAATAGGTAATGATTTCAGATAAGTAAAAGAGTTAACAAAAGGATTCAACTTACGTATTTTGCAAGTTTTGCATCTAATAGTTTTGTTAAAAGTTTAAAAACAATAGAAGAATGTTATTAGTATTCTGTTTAGATGCACAAAATGACATTTGTGGTAAGGTCAGAACGGCTTGACGCTCCTACTTTCCCACCTTTGGTGCTCGCCTGGATGTTCGGTGGGTAAATTTCACAACATTTCTATCATTTTAGCTAAGAGTTTTATCCCATTCGCCCAGGCTCTCTATAGTCAATTCGAGGTCTCCCGTAAGCGAATCTCGTGTTATAGAAATGACTTACGAAAAAAACAATCCAAAGTCACTGGCCTAAACATCCACTTCAGATGGAAGCTCGAATCTCTTCATGTCGCCTCTGAGTATATACTCATCACTGTCGCTCGTGCTGGCTGGCTCGGCTACGGAATCGAGGAAAGAATTGGTTTCTGTGCTTCGTGCTCCCTCAGGTGATATCGGTACCATCTGCAAGTCGTTGGGTGAAAGCCTTCAGGCGACAGCAGATGGTGGTGACAGTAAATGTCTTCTGCAAGCGAACGCAGTTTTCATTCAGCAGGGTGGTAATATCCAGACCGAGTATATCAAGCTAGTCACTGACTACTTTAAAGGCATTTCGAGAGAGGTATTGACGTGCAGATGTTGTCTAACCATTTTTGCCGACTAGTTAAATTTTGAAGGTGACCCAGACGGATCCCGCAAATTAATCAACGATTGGATTTCTGAGAAAACGAAAGAGAAGATTCCGAAGTTACTTCCCGGTGGAGCCATAACATCCCTGACTCGTTTAGTTCTGACAAACGCCCTCTATTTCAAGGGAACCTGGAAGGCCAAGTTCGACCCGAAGCTCACCAAAGATGACGCTACTTTCCACACACTCTCCAAGGGTGACGTGAAGGTGAGTATGATGGAGCGGAAGGCCCGCTATCCGCTCGCCGACTTTGTTGACCTGAAGGTGCGTGCCCTCAAGATCCCCTTCGAATGGTAAGTCGGATTCCAAGAAGCCCTCATCCGATCCTCTCTAGCTACCACATGCTCGTGGTGTTGCCCGAGGAGACTAAAGGACTGCCAATAGTCTTGAAGAGTTTCAGCGAGAACCCGGCGTCTTTTAGCGAGGTGCTGGCCTCGGACCAGTACTTTGAGACGGAGGTGATTCTGAAGATGCCCAAGTTCCACCTGGGCAGCGGAGTGATGCAGATGAAGCAGCAGCTCTCTGCGATGGGCGTGCCGAGCATCTTCGACTGCAAAGGTGCCGACTTCACTGGCATCACTGGGGACCGCTCGCTCTGTGTCTCCGACGTATTCCACCAGGCTGTGATTGACGTACGCATCGAGAGTGTTGATGAGCTCTTTGTCGATGGACTAGGTTTCTGTGCTACCTGGATTGTCCTTTCCCTTCTTTGTAGGTTGACGAAGAGGGAGCTGAAGCTGCTGCTGCTACTGCGGTCCCTATGATGATGAGGTGTATGCCCATGCGTCCTCCGGACTTCGTTGTTGATCATCCATTTATCTTCTTCATTGTCAACAAGGCCGGTCTTCCTATCTTTATGGGCCATGTTGTTGAACCAGAACTGAAGTAACCCTGCCTTTTGGGAGTCAAAAACTTTATTCAGTTTTCTTTGTTTTTACCCTTTGTTCGTCAACTTCAAAATCATTCTAACAGTGTTTTTTTTCTGTTCTTTTCTGTTTTCAATAAAGCGATTATTTGGTTTACTGCGCTGGCTAATTTTTCCATGAGGGTTTGTATAAAGTTTTCTATGGCTTAACGATTTGTTGGAAAGCGGCAGATCCTATATTTTATTTAATCTCTTTGTGAAAAAGTAGTGTTTGTCATCTCAGCCCACTAGGTATGTGCAAATGAATATAATACCATCGGGGATGGTTTATGCAATTATTCTATAAATGATTTTTCAAATTCCCTCTCATTATTTGGATCAAGGTATCATTAGATCTAATACCTTTACGAGCGCTATGTTTTCAACGGCCGTTTGACGGCTATCGTCTTCCTCCTAATTCTTTGATTGTGGAATTTGGAAACTAGCTCTTTTGAATACGTGGCGTGTTCTACCTGTAACCCTAAATTGTGACTTTCTTCCTTCATTTACACTTAAGTGAGGGGTGAGGAATAAGTCAGTTGTTTACAGTCTGACGTCGATCTAAATGGAAGAAACCTGTCAAGGATGTTTGCGTAAAATACAATAGGTATTTTGAATAATCCGATTCTAATATTCTATACTATGTGCCAAATTAGGATCATTTTCGACTGGCGAAATAAAACTGACATTAGCCATTACATAGTCAACATCGCAGGAATGAACCGGTTTTCAAATACATGGCCCTAGGAAATTCGTGCATTTGCAGTTTATATGAACACACAAGCCTTAACGCTGCTCAAATCGAAGTTATTCTCGATTCCTCTATGCATGTTTGTACGATTTTCACCCACAAATGAGGATGACGAAATGGGGAGTTCCAATTTACAAAAGGGTAAGAAGGTTACTCCATAGGAATGATATAGTGGGATTGTGACCGAACAGTTGTGCAGTACCGAAGTAAAGAGGTGCAGCCTAGAGTCTTATCATTAGCTGGTTGTGTTTACAAAATGGTGCAATCAAGAAACGTACTATCCATACTGATTTTAAGAACCATACCTCTACTCTGTCCGATACAGGATGAGTAGCCATGAGGGAATTGCAGAGATTTAAAGTCTGTAGGTCTCAATAGAGGCTCAGGCGTGGCTACCACATGATCATTGCGCCCATGGAACCAGATTCAAATTCATATTTAGTTAATATTCTATTCAACCCCCAAGATCAAAGATTTCGTACAATCTTAATGAGTAAATTAGAGCTTTGAAAGAAATGAACGTTCATTTTACAAGAACATTTTGAACCTATTCGTACTCTTGGTAGAAGGCTGTGTCAGAGACTGTAACTGTGTCTCACTGAGGCATTCTCAAAAGTTTTAGCTAACAACCAATTGTATGCCGTTTCCAAGGCGTTAACTGAGTTAATAGACCTATAGCATTAGCCCAGAGATAGAACTGTTGCTATGTATACTGTCGTTTTAGACAAAAGAGAGCAGGTTATATTTAATCATTTGAATCAATTGATATTGTAAACTAAAAAGGCCAAATGTGCTCTATATCTTGATCTGATATATAATCGTTCAGTTAGAATTGATAAATTTTGGGGTGTCTCAGAAGTTAGTATTACTTTTATCCGTGTATGGGCTGCACAGAGTTCCGATTTCCTGCTATGATTTCCTCTCTGTAATCTCGAAGCTTCAAAGTCTTCTCATTTTTTATTATCTTTTGTCCCTCCAATGTACTACTTTTCTTCTGGGGACTGGAAAGAGTTCTCAAATCATCATTTGACACTCCCGGGGATCCCGCGTTGGCAGCCGAGAGTTTCATTTGTCAACAAAATTGTGCTCACAGATGAATTCAGGGAAGAATCGATGCGGTTTCATATGGAAAGCAGTGAATCTGTTAGACTTACGGGGCATTTGTGGGTGTCTTCAGGTCAACTGAATACTAACCAAGGCCTTATAACAGGTTACTCAATAAGTACCTATCAACCGAGTGATTGTTCCTTAGCCACTAGTCACTGATTCAACTGAACTATATTCCTGAGCTTCTGATCGTGGTTCATAAATTACAGCTGCTCCCCGAGACACAGGAAAATCACCCTTAAAGTCCGGGTTCAGTCGGTTCATGTCCTAACATGGCAGTAGCGGTTGCTCTAGCGCCCGTGACCTTGTAAAAGATTAAAAGAGTCCCTACTAGTATTGTGCATTTTTAATAATGTTACGGTTAAAAATATCAACTAGGACGTTGGTCATTCACACTCTAAAGACTATAACTGCAAATGGGATCATATATTTAAAAACGCAACCAAGTAATCTAAAATAACCACTTCTTCAGAATTATACGCTATCAAGCAAAATGGAAAGAAACTATTTTGGCCGAATATAGAGGAAGTGTTTAAGCCTTACGAAAGGCCCAAGCCTCCATGATCGGTTTGCCTAATCATAACTCTGATCGATCATCAGTGTCGATCATAACTCAACTCGGCTAGGCACGGATAGTCGATGGCCAATCAGCGACACTAGTAGAATTCAACGCTATTCATTAAATCATAAATGCAGAGCATCTTACTCTGCTCTGACATTCAGAATTCGCATAAACAGCTCTCTAGCTTCCACTAGGTCTTGGCAAATAAATCTGCATTCTCGTCGTTACTGGATCCGTTTTGTTGACAGCCGAAAAGTCTACTTTTAAGAGTAAAGAGTACTGGATCGACATAGTTGAGTCATGCTCTTGAAGCGTGATAGTCAGAATGTACACAAGTGGATTTATGCAAAAGACATACATTTGTGCTAAGACAACTCCGGTAATCCATTAACTAAATAGGAGGAATAACTTGGATTCAAAACTTTAACTGCTTGTTTGTAAAGAATGAACGAATCTGTGGTAAATTTCATAGCTGCTTCACTACTCAAAAGATGTGGTAAAATTCCGTCAAACTAGAGAAAGAGGGTTTAACTAGTTCCACGAATTCCATTCTGAATGAGCAGCTCTCATGCAAATTTTTGGCATTTCACTGTGCAAGACTCCAGTCGACCTTTTAGGTTTTTATTTAAAGAAATTTTCCTTCGATTAAATATCCTTATTTGCTCACATTACTGAGGAAGGATATGTCTATTAATACATCAGCAGTTTACTAAATATTTCTTAGAAAGCTTGGTGGGCAATCAGATGGCAAAATTTTGTTTGCCACATCCTGACATTATGATTTGCAACTCCTCTAGAACATTCTTTTTGAGTGGTTCACTGTTGAATTACTCATTTCTCAATGTAATGAGCGAGCACCTCAACAGGTACTTCTACAAAATTATGCACTGCGGTGTTAAAAAAGTACAAACTTTCGAATGAGAAAAGCGATTTAACCCACAGATAATTTTTCAAAGCACGTATTACCGCGATCAGAAAAAGATTGAAAATGTATGTTCAATTTACTATTTCAGGGCTATTCTGTGTTTTTTTGCATTGTTTCTGCACCTGCTATTTTTTCTGGTAACTGGTTTTTAATTTTTATTCTGAGGAAATACTTAACTTGATCAACTTCAGTTGTGAAATCCAAAATATAAAAAAATTGGAAAAATGTAAATGGAACCGAAATGAACGGCTCAACGAGTGAGATTTTTTAGCCGGTTATCATAAAAAAGATAATAATAATAATAACAATAATAATAATAAGGGAGGGAAATTTTATGAGACCACAAAGGGCACTCTGAGGCACTTCGTCAGTGAAGTTAATTGGGGGTGTTCGTGTTAACAATGTAGATCTCAGAGAGTTTCTGATGTAGATCACGGCAGTGCAAATTACTGAAACACGTTTCTCAATGACGGATACATGGGAAATATGTTTGGACTCTGCATTTCCATCCCGCTACGTCACAACCATAGCAGAAGCAGGTCATATAAATGCAGTTTTCAATAATGAACAAAAGCCAAATCTCATACCCCGCTAAAGTAAATATCCAAGTCCCTTTAGAATCATTGAATTGTGAATGCAATTCAGAGACGTGCAATGGTAAGGTTAATCAGCAAATTTTCACCAGCTATGGCCTATTTCAGATGTCTTCGAAATCGGTCACGAGACAAACACTTCTTTTACTCTATTTCCTCATCTCGATCTTCCCGAAACTTACAAATTTCTTAGATCCCTGAAAAACGGCTTAAAAAGAAGTTTACACAACCAGAATGGCGCAACAAATGAACCAATCCCGTTATGCCAGCACAGTGCTGCGCAGAGGCAATGATGAGCAATTTCGTTTGAGGCTCTGCAATGCATCTTCGCCCAGTCGTGAGTCATTCAACAGGATTATCCGAGCTTCACTGGCCAAATAATTAATGAACTACAGGTTATTCAAGATAAATTAGGCGGTCCCAATAGGACAAGTATTTGATTAAAACGAAAAACCCAAATATATACTATTGTTGTAAACTTGTTTTGCTCCAAATAATCACATCCATTAGCGTCTAGTAGAGCCCTAACAAGGCAATCTTTCCCGAACTCTGCACATCCCCTGGAGGAAGGGTCCCCCATCAAAAAGTGCTTTAATTCTGCCGACCAGTTGTCACGGCTGTTAGTGTCTTTCTCTTGAGAGCCTCTCACAAAACAGTCTATCACCTTGTTATGAGATGATCTTGGGAGTTCCCAAGAGGACAACTATTGGTACTCTAATTTCAAGGAAAGAGCCCTCCAGCACTCGCTTCTGCAGAATTTCGAGGAAGATAGATGTCGTCAATGATTGCTGTCTCTTCTAGCCAAACCCTCGAGTCTCCTGTTCACGTCGCCGGATTGTTTTCACGTCTTTCTCATGATATAATTCATTCGCTTTCCTAGTGAATCAGGTGGGTGGTTCTAGCCCACATCCATTCTCCTCGCTGTCATCAAGTTTATAAAGTTTACTTTAAGCCTTTAAAGTAACTTGAACACACCTAGAAAAACAACCAAATACTAGCCGTTACGATTTATTCGAATACCATGCATATGTACATCCTGAACAGATCAGATTTACTACCATAATAAACTGGAAAGCCAGGCAGTATCACTCAACTAAATCTTTTATTAAGGCAACAATAGAGGAGCTGATGCTAGAGCCAGGTTTATGCGACAGCAAAGTCAGTAGGTCTGTTTGAGGCACAGAAATCCGTGTTGTCGATAAAATTCGAGAATAAACATATATCATCAAATTTTTTGGGTATAAAAATGTGCTTTAAGGATAAAGCACTCAGTATCTAATTGATGAGTGCCTCTGAAAATGATTATATTGAGTATTCAACACTACCATCTTTATTGTTTTCTCTTTCTTACATTTGCATCCTACACTACTTCGATTGTGCTCTTGATGATATGTCACTCATTCCACACTCCACTTAACAATACTTTAGAGACGTGAAACCACTTTCCAGAGTTCGGTTAGCTAATATTATGCAATTGCTAATCTTTTAACTTCAAGAAACCGAAAAAATCGCCTGAATTCAATTTATTCTAACGTGGTAATAAATAAATAATAAAGTATATATGATTCACGATGACTATGGCTGAAAAAATCGAAATTTTGAAGAAGTCACTAAAATCTATTTCATATTTGACTACCCATGGACAAGACAGATTGTACTGCGACCGCAACCACCAATCGCCATAGAAAATGGTGCGTTTTGCCTTTGCAGCTCTTATTAACCCAGCTTATTTAGAGCTCTCATTTCCAACTTACTGTATAAATTGGAACCACCGACCACGCACACGATTCTTAAGTGCCCCCGTCGTGGCAACTTTGCGCAAGTTTTAGTTTACGACTACTGTCTAACTCTCTGGTTTCGTCTTGTCCTAGGAATCCAATCGAAACCTGACCAGTTTTTGGAAAAAGTACACTTGCACAGGATTCACACCTCTGTACTTTTGCAGCCATTGGCATTTATTCAGCAACTATCAATCAACACACCTAAACAACGCTAATTCAGAGCTACTTGAGACAACATAAATTAATGTTAATATAGCTCAAACCCAGGACTAGCAAGTAGGAAACAATGGGCTCCGATACACAGAGGGACACCGAAGTAGGTGTATTGACTAGAAATAACTTTGTACAAGCACAGCACACGGGGCGCACACCGGTGCACCTAATAGAACTCCCGAATGAGGGTGCGGCGATGCTTCTCGCAGATGTTCATTTTGTTGAGCAGCTCGCCCCTGTCCGTAATCTCGGCCCGACTGATCTTCCACGCCAGATCCTCAACCTCCGCCTCCAGCAGCGCCTGCTGGTACTCGAACAGCGCCAGACGCCGCTGCGACTCCGACTCGCCCTCCGCCGCCCCCGCCCCGGCCGAGGCGGAGCGGTTATTGGCGGCGCGGTTGCCGGGCCGCGGGGGGGTGGGGGGGAGGGCGGAGGGCGGAGAGTTGCAGTAGACGTAGGGGTAGGTGTACTTGAGGGTGTAGCGACACTTCTGCAGGGTCTCCGCGGCGTCCAGCAGGTACTGCCAGTCGATCCATGTGCCCTCGCGGTTCTGCATCTTGGAGCGAATGCGCTCTTGGATACTCTCGTAGTGCTTCGCCTCCAGACGCAGACTCCGCTCATGGTTCTCCCACTGCGAGATGTTTGGGGTAAACGAGACAAATTTAAACCCCCCGACTGAAACTCACTGAAAAGCAGTTGCAGAGCCTAAATATGATCATCGCCTGACGCAAACTCACAGTCAATTGATCTAATTGGATGCGAACAATCTGGTGACCACTAGTCGTTGACTCCTTACTGAATAAGTACGCGCCTGTCTCAAGCTAAACACACGCTGCAAGGCGACTCATCGTCATTATCACCAAGTCAACACACAGGCCGAACGCGCCAGCCTCTGGATGCACCTATAGCCGATTGGCGTTGAAACTAAACTCCTTTGTCCGAATAACGTTCGTTTAAAATGAACAGACACACGCTCCAGACTCTGCGGGGACACTGACTTGGCACCCACTCCTACTCACGAGGTAGCATCTGGGCCTGCGCAAACACATCTGTGCTCCCTCCTGTCGGTCTTGTGCTCGATCGGCCTTCTCGTATTTTAAGGATGACGGTAATAGATAGGAGATCGACGACCAGTCAATTTTCAAACCTCCTAAACCCATCCATAGACTCAAGGTGTGTGGGAAGACCTATCGTAAGATTCGAGATGACATTTACGGAGATTGGGGCAATTTGCACCGGAAGACTACAACTCAATCGGGTCTTAATACTGCTCTGTTAATTGCTCCCATTGTGCATATGAACCAGTAAGCTTAACTTCTTTTCCGACTTTTGAGGAAACTTACTCGCTCGTAGTAGAAGAGATAGCGTTGAAGGAACTCCCTAGCGCGCGTTCTTATCGACTCCCTCTCGAAAACCTCCGTTTTTCGGTACTTGCTGCAGTCGTAGTACTCTGCTGGATGCTCTTGCCACGCTATCCGGGATCAAAAATAAAAAAGTAGCAATATTATGCATTAACCATGAACACTTGGTTAAATGGGCGATATTTCTTGGGACGTTGGCTTAAGATAGCTGCATGCTTATTGGCCGATGACTATCGCACTACTTCGCATTCTAATCACCGAGACATGATGTCAAAATGCAGCCATTTAATTCGGGCGTATTGACGTTAGACACAGAGGCACGAGTGTACGCTTTCTTCAAACACGAATAGACACCTTATGGCTGATTGATCATGTAACAGCCTCTGGTTCCAGTCTGATCCCTTCCAGTTCGACGATTTTTGCAAATCTATCACTCATTGGCTTGTATGATTAGCATTTTTAAGGATAACCAATTAACGAGGCCTAAAAATTACATGGCAAATAGCGCCAGAACATGCTAATTTGTACTTTAATAGAGTTAAAAAGATGGAGGAATTACTTACGTCCAAGGCAGACCCAACAGAATTGATGTTGGCATTTCAGGCATTGCTACAAAACACAAAAAGTACAACTTAGACATTAATCAAGAATGACGTCTTTATGAACTACTTAATAATCCTAAAGCAGGTCCACAGGACCTCCAACTAGGGCTCACGTTTTGAATGCCACAACTACTTAAAATTGATTTCGGTAGAGCCTTCATTTGGCGAAATCGAAATGGGAACGAGTAGGGCATTACCATGTGGTTGCAACCGCCGTTCTTCTCGATGACGACGCCGCACTTGGGGCAGTCCTTGGTGTGCGCAGCCATGTAGTTGGCGGTGCCGGAGTCGTCGCGGCACTTCTGGAGCCACTGCTTGATGGTCTCGCAGTGGGCGGGCGCGTGGTACTCAACGCAGCAGCCGAAGCAGAACTGGGTGCCGCAAGCCCCGCAGCGCACCCGCAGGGCCCGCGGCGCCTCCTCGGCCAGGATCACCCGGTCGCAGTGCGTATCCGTGCACGGTCGCAGTCGCGGGTGCGCCTAGGCAATGCACCGGGAACACATACCATTCAGCCCGATGAAGCAAAGAAACTGCATCTTCCCAGAGGCACTCACTTGGGCCCATCGCTGGAGCACCCTACCATGCTCCCTCTGAACCTATCAGTCACCCAACAAGTTCCGACCGAACATGTTCTTTTTTATGTTTAAAAAAGTTCCTCTTTTAATCGGGTGGGATCACCGAGGAGTAGGGCGTTTGAACAGAGCTTCGATGGAAAAATGACCTGCTCTAGTGAATCGAAGAGGGGTGTTGTTGTAATACAGCAAGAAGAAGAACTTGGTTGGGAGAAAATCCCTCAGAGTACCATATGTCCCATGGATTGTAGAATCATTTGGTGGAAGAAGCAGCAGCGGAAAGAGATTGAAACTGACATTTTTGAATACTTCGAATCGAAACCGAAAGAATTTTACAACAATTACGGTAAACTTATAGATGGAACACCGTCATAGATAATCATGGAAAGTATATTGATAATTAGATGTTTAAGAAGAAACAACAATTGATCACATGGTCACAAAATTCAGACAGAACCTATGGGATGACCTGAAAATCAACGTCTCGACGGTGACTTCACTCACATAAGCATCTCCAATCACTGCGCCGCCATGAAGTATAAAGTAATTCGGAAATGAACACCCAATCAGGTGCGCGGAAGGCGTAGAAATGAGTGCCAACCTCTACACTACCGAGATCTCGGTATAAGGAAACAACCCATTTTCCCAGCATAAATGAAAACTTCAAGTGGGGAGAATTGTAAATGAGGTTTCTTGATGGATCTAAAACAGTGACCTTTGGGTTCGCAGTCCATTAATTCATTCAAATTTCTCTATTGTCATGAAGGACCAATTCTATTTGCTCGATAGATTTGGTCTAGCTCCCCATGCAAATTCTAAATAAAAAGGCATGTAGCTAAGGAAAGTCGTCGATCAAACAGTTTAAAATTTCAAATTATGTTAAACTAAACAACTAAATAATACTTGCATGGTATTTAAGTAAAACTTTGGTTAGATCGATTTTCGGCGAAAACATCCATGAGAAATAACCACAATAAGCACGAAGTAGTGTTATGAGGCAAGTTAAGTAGGTAAAACGGTAACTTAGACGTGATTTTCAATTCCACAGAGATGAAAAATTCACGTCACTATTTGAAAAGCGGGCATTATCACCGTTTCCATTTCAACCGGAATAAAAATTCGATAAAATAGAAAGCGCCGATTGGTCAAAATATTCTTCAAACACTCCGAGCAACCTATGTGTTTGTGGTCCATTAGTTCATCCAAAATGCCAGCCATATCTGCATATTAAAGCAGTAAACAATTATTCATGTAGCTTAGAAAACGCATCGACCAAGCAGTGGAAAAATTCACTTTGCAATACTATTCTAATTAATTTAACGTCATGAGTGTCATGGGAAATAGGAATTAACGCACCTAAACGGCCGCAGTGGAAATATCAGACAACATAAACGCCACCAATGACTCACTACTTATTATGCCACTTGAGTTCTTTTAAAAGTCTGCTACTAAGTTAGGCAGTCATCGCCACTTGTGTTTCACACAGTTACTTACTGACCCCAACTACACACTGCGAAAAACCATAAAATTTCACTGACACCCATCGTCGGGTGGATTTTATAGCGTAAGCATATGTGATTATGACCTCATGACGTACACAGGCAGCCTTATAGCACCATTAAAATTACGACCCTGTTTGAATTCCCATAATGATAAGATAAAATCCTCCAGTGATGAAGGAGCGTCAGAAGTATTGTTGGATTGAATTCATAAAGGCTGTACTTACACAGACGGCTAAACATCGCACCGAAATACTACTTACATGGTACTTCAGTAAGGCAGTCACCCCGACTTGGGTTCCAATCACAAAATATTGTCGATGTCGCCAGGCTAATTGGCCACGAAATTTACGACCGCACAAACAGTCTTGAAACAAGGATATCCTGCTTAAATACAACGTAAGCAGGACGGCTAATATGACTAATCTTTTTGCCAAACCAAAACCTAAGTTATTGACAGGGGGATTTACCGTTTAGGTAAAAAGGTTGTCAATTCCAACTACTTCAAAATCTATACCGAATCGAATCTGTATGGTAATTGTAGCGAAATAAGACTGATTTAATTTACGAACTTATGGTGAAGCTTCAGCGATAGGCATCAATAAAAGTGACAATTTGACCTTTCCAAAGCTCAGATGTGGAAATTAATGGCAATCTTAAATAATCACAACTAATCATGAATGAAATAACAATGTCGTGAATTCAAGTAAGAGCAATGTAACTTTATGCAGATCTTTAAGGTACTCAGTTTGTCATCGGCAGTTATTTCATCTAAAAGGAAGCTGAGTAATAAAAAACGGATTCGAAGAAGAATCATGCGGCATGACCCACTCCTTAAAGGCGTAATCCCTAAATAAAACACCAAGCAGTGCAAATAGTGGTTGATCAGCCCCATGTGTGACACTAGTCGGCGACATTACCGAACTAAAGTACGCATTTGAAACAAATTTACGGGAATCACGTTTGCGACTACAATTTATTCGGGATTTAGCATAGCCGATGAAGCCATCTACTTTTCAGTTCAGCATACTACACCACAATCTTTCACTTCGCCAGGAAACACTTTGTTTCATCCCACTTAGCTCATGGGCACTTTCGGCAATTGTTTCATCGAAAATGAAGCCACCTAATTAACAAAGAATTCCGAATTCGGAATAAAACTGAGCTGATTCAAGCGACGTGACCAAACACTTAAACAAAAATGCAAACATGGACGAAGTATTACCTAAATAAGCTACCATTTCTCACAACTACCGTCGTAATTGAACCGAAACCTCTTTGTACAATCTGCTCTGTAGTGCAAGTATTGTCTAACAAGGATTGCAAGGATTGTCTAACACGGTGAAAGACCTTATCGGATGGAATTTGAAACAGCCTGACTCGTGACTTAGGAGACGGACTTTGTGAATAATTGAATCATAAGCTTGTGAGCCGCCTGCCTACTAATGACTTAAAAAAGGTGGGTGACGCAGAAGTTTTAGCCAAAAATAATAAAAATTGCAACAAGTGTGCAACTTTTTCAAAACAGTCTGTCACATTTGAAAACAAATTAAAGCACGACTTAGTAGGTGGCCAGTTCGAAGTATACCATCCACCTGTTAGCAACAGGAGTGGGAAAAATGTACCGACTTTCGTAGGACTAGAAGTTAACGAAAGATCAAGAAATTCACACAAAGCGATCTCCACAAATGCTGCAGTTCATGACCCGGACATCTGAAGTTAGGTGAGGTAGGGGCTAAAGGTGAAATGGGGCCACTTTAATCGATGACTTATGAGTGAAGTAACTAAGTCATGAAACACGTGCAGCCAACTTCACATTCATTTTCGTTTAAAGACAACGTGACAATTTTAGCAAAAAAATTGCTTATTCAAATATAAGGCAAAACTCAAAAATAAGGTTGCCAAAATGCACATATATATGATATATAAAGCAAATGTAAAATTGTAGATACCTCAATAGCTTCATTGAGAATATGCTTTTGATGTTTTCGGATTGACTCGGGGTCGTTGAGAACAGCAAATATGAAGTCGTCGGGGATTCGCAGATCACATTTGGCAGCCATGCATTCCACAATAGAGACGTGAGAGTTGGCAACCCTCACATTGAAAAACGCTCGCCAGCATTCAAGACAGAACATGTGTCCACAACTCATTCCAAAGAGACGAGGCGTGGCCAAGGCCGCGTACTGTTTTGTGTCGATCCCTTCCAAGACGGAAGGAGAGGAGAAGCAGATAGAGCACACATCAGGCTTCAGATTTCGTTCTACAACAATGAGGTTTTAGGCCATATAGAGCAGCCAATTGCTACCTTTCAGTATAAACTGATGTGGTCGAGGATTTTGGGAAATACGATTCGAAAGCTCCATAATCTCAAGACTGTCTGATGTGCAGCAAGAGCCATTGGAGGGAATTAGACTGGCGTTGGTTAGGAGATAAATAATGTCATTATTGAAGGCGTCTTCAACTTTTTGTGAATCCCAATTACAGCTTCGAAGGAAGAGACTGCACAACCACCAAGGTATCTAGAACATTAAAAGTTGCGACAGTTCATACCTTCAGCTTTTGTGAAATTTTGTCAACATCTTCGGTTATTAATTTTTCGACTTCTTCTAATTTTAACGTCCGACATTTTAAATCCTCTGTAAAATTGTCTTCAAAGGTCCTGAAGATCAATTATAAAGACCAGGTTACTTGAGAATAGTATCGTCTCTGTCGCTGTCTCCTGAGAGTCCATAATAGTCGTCACAATCATCCGGGTAATCGTCATGAAACGACTCATCATCCGCACCACCCATTTCAGCCATTTCAAGAAACGCTGACCTTATCTAAATTTGTTAAACAATCTGAAGGAAACTTTTACTCTAAGTTAACACTTCAAACATTTTTTCATTCCTGTAGCGCACTTCCATTACAAAATGCACTATAAATTTAAAGTTTATATAATTGGAGTAATGTTCTGGAAAAAATACATCACGAGTATATACAAGCAGAATTTCATCATGAATTGACTAATTGTTGATCATATAGGATGTTTTATCAGTTAATTATTTTAGTATTTTATTTATTTCCTAACAAATAAAAACATTGTTGTCCATATAGCAGTAAGTGGACATACAATACTCATTGGGTATAAATCAAAATAGTTTATTCAGATTGATTCCAAGCTCTTACAGATAAGCTTAGCCGAAAAGAGGAAAGTCAATTTCCTTTTTCTTTATGTCTTATGTCCTTTCTTCCGAAATAAGGAAACTTCTTAATTAATCAGTTATAATGTTCTTCGATATGGAAACGATCCTGCCTATTCAAAGCATCCCTAACGATAAATATCTCCTATAATTTCTGCTTAAGATCAAAAAATGGATGAAATGGATGAGATAAACTCTAACACATATCTGAATGACATTTCAAATTATGCAGTTAGTTGTTTCTGGTTGAAACTTGAGCCACATTTGCAATTTGCTTTCTTATAAATACGGTCTTGATCTATTTCTTTATAATAACGGGCCTTATCAGTCTACGCGTAAGGAGATTTTTTAATGAAACTGATTTATTGTGTTATTTTGTCGAATAAACTCCTTTTATTTATTCTGACTATTCAAATTAAAAAGGCAACTTTACTGACATTGAGTTTCGGCTGAATATGATACTGGATGTGGGAACCATCATTGGTAATTCTTAGAAAGATAGAATAGTATTCACCATGAGGAGAATTAGGTAAATTTTAAATTTTTATCTCAGAATCACTAAGTCTATCCAGTCTTATCAAAATTATTACTGAAATCTTTAATGTTTTCCAACATTTATCACATCGGAAAGTGGTTCTGAAATCAAACGTATTTAGAAAAAGACAATAGTCAGATATCCTGCTGTGTAATGTAATAACAACTGACATGAATTTTACCGGAGGCTTGGTAGCACTCGTCGAACAGGCAAATGTCTTAATCATTGGGCATCAACTATGGACTGGTAGTTGATAACGATTTTCGAAGCATTCAATCATTTGGGGTACTGAAATTATTAATTAAAAAGATAAATTATAAGTATTATTAAACCACTTTTGCTCCAAGTTGTGCCGGATAATTACTTTCTAGTTACAACTATTTCAGTAGAATCCTCTTGGTTAGCGGGGTCGAGTGAAAACAAACTTTTTGCTTGCCCAGCTATTTCTTGAGAATTTATCTACGGTTCAAAATCACATGTATCTGAAATGCCGAACTTTCATGAAAGCACCAAAAGTTCACATTTCAATTTCAAATGATACTACGAAATAAAGTTTTGTTTTCAAATTATTTAAACTACATTTCTAAACGATAAGATATAAATAGAATTGGGTGGCTAGGAGAACTAGGAAAAGCAGTAATTCCTTACTTATTTGCATCAGCTATTTATTTTTGGCCGGGTATTTATTATGGCCGGGTATTGAACCGCACAAATAGAACCAATCCTGATAAATCATTCGAATGTCTTGCGCGGTGATTGTTTAACATGTGCCTTTTCGCTCACTAGTAGAAACATTTAGAATTTATTAAATTTAATAACCTGGTTAAACGCAAAAACAACAATCACTGATTTTTGAAATCAATAACGCCGTAACATAGCGATAAGCACCTGATTAAGTGGGCCATCGCACATGACCCGTGGCTAATGAAAATCACCTCGGTGGTATCGCATCGAGTGATCAATCATAGTCAAGGCCATGCTCATTGGTGAATACATCGGGAGAACGACTACTGGATGGGCTATTGGCGAATCAAAATCAAGTACATAATTTCAAAAAAATTTTGCTGGCTTCTATGGATCCTTTCGATTGTATTTGTATTGTAAAAAATAATTCTAACTCTGAGAGGGTGAACAATTGCTAAATAATCTAGCGTTAAAGTAACCTCTGAACTGTAATTCTACGATTTATAATTTGCATAATATATTTATACTGTCACCAACAGTTTTTGTCTTCATCTCGATAGAAAAGTTGTTAGTTTAAAATTAAAATAGGCGAAACGGGTTTTTTATAATTCGCTAATGCTCTTGAAACTGAGTCTCTAGATTAAGCTTATTCAATTTCAATTTCAACGTTAATACTTCCAATTTTAGAGCGTTTAAATTGCTTTAAAGTCAAAGTATCATGAATTCAGGATTTCGCAATCAAAGTGATTTAATTGTAAGGAAGCAAATTATTGTAACTGCAAATTTTTCCCAATCTGACATCCAATTACCAATATGCAAGTCATTTTTAACTGTTGACTTTCGTATTTTAGGATGTCAATCGGCAATGAGCAATCCGAGTCTTCGAGTCATTAATTAAAACAAGCTCGACTCGTTTGCACCTCCTTTAAGATGTCTGTTTTCACGTTTTTTCTTAATATTGATGAAAAGTTCTATCTATTGTTCTTGGTGGCCTATTGGAGCGTCAACGAAGATGAATTTGGCAGCTAATCCCTTGAAAAAAATGCTCATGATTCCCGAGATCACTGGACCACAGTATGTAGTTGGAGGAATTCCTTGATATCTGAGAGAGCTAATTTCGACTCTGGAACGATAAGCCGTGAAAAGTGACTAACATGACTTGGAAGTCAGGGGATTTCCTCTGGTGTTTGGGATCGTTTGCAGTTGGAGGAATTCCCTGGTAACTTTACTCGTAACTGGTTTCGAGTGATCTGAGAAATTTCTCCATTTGGTTTTGGTCTTGTCTGAGATTTTTTTTCCTTTTTCTTTCAGGGAAGCGTCGGAATGTGGTTAACTTCATCTAGGAAGCCAGGTCGTCAAGTTTAGATTGCGAAGATGTATTTTAAGCCTTTTCCCGGTCATTCTCGAACGATCTTCCTTTATTTCGGTGCCCCTTATCGCCCTACTTAGATGCTACGACGAATCACCATCCTTCGATGTTAGTTCGGCGTCTAGAACTATCAGAATTTGCCTGGATGTTAGCTCTTGGCCCTTTCGTCTGCTACTTTGGAAGAAGTATTTGGAAACCTCCTCGTGCTCATTCTCGGACTGTCTTTTCCGATCTCGCTGTTTTCTAATAGACCTCATTTGAAGCCCTAGAGGTTAAATTCAGCCAGGGATCTCTGATAGAAATGCGTTTCAAGTAATCTCTAGCACGATTGGCGAGATCCATTGACTAGAGTATATGCTTAGTGGATTTCCTTGATAGCTTTGCTGATATCTGCTCTTAAGTTATCCTGAACGTTTCTTGTGGTAGTGGCGGTGGTCTTGTCTGAGGTCACATTCTTCATCTAAGATGTCAGAATGTCAAATTTATCTTTCAAAAAAAAACTGGGAAACCTCTTCCTGGTAGGTCTTTCTCTGTTTTGGCATGTGGAGATGAGGAAGAATTTCCCCAATAGGTGAGAATGAGGAGGGGGAACCGTCACTTCTTTGCGGGTCGGGGGATGTCTGATGGAGGTAAATTGGTCTCTCTAAAGATTGGGAAAGCTGTGAAAAGAGGTCAAATTCGGGTTGAAATTCAGAGTGATGAAAATGCCCACTGGAATTTCCTCCGATGCGAGGGATATTTGTGGCGGGTGCGTACGTTGGTTCGAACTGGTTTATTGAAAGGAAGTTAAATTCGGCCAGGAAATCTGGTTCGGAAGCGAACTATCCTTCTACTCTTGGAGAGTGTCAATGAAGAGGCGCTGAACAAATGACGAGCTAAAAAAACTCGGTCGTGGTATTCCAGCTCCTTGTACCGAACTCTGGTTGGTGGAATGCTTCGTTTGCAAAAGGTTTTATGGGATTTGGGAAATTCCTTCAGTTGGTAGTTGTTGATGCCGGAGGCTTAATTAGTATCCTGATCGATCAGGTAAGCGTGACTTGGAGAACTCCAACTCGTATTAATTCTTGGATTGTCTATATCTCGTTCGACGGTCTTATTATCGCCCTCCTTAGCTGGCACGACCATCTTTCCTCGTTCGGCATCTTTAATGAACATCTGAAGGTGTTGAAGAAGACGTGAAGACAAGTGCCTGAGGTTGAAGTTGATCTCTTGGTCAATTAGATAAGTCGTGGAACATTGTAGGTTGCATTCATCTATTAGTAGAACAATGAAGCTTTGGAAGGAGGTTAAATTCATCCAGGAAGCCTGGGCGTCAGATTCAGTTCGGGAAGAGGGTTTGGTAACCTCCTCCTCCTCCTCCTATTCATTCGTGCCTTTTTATCGGCCCTCTAAAGGTGGTGCGATGATCAAACCTCATTCGGCGCCAGTTTAGCGTCTTGGGTTAAAATGAATGTCTCTATCGATGAGGGAAGCCGACAGGGAGGTCAAATTGGACCAGAAGTCTGGAGGAGTGGAAATTCCTTAAGGATTCCTAATTCGGGAAATGGGAGTCTCGATGAGTTTGAATTTGTCTGCTGATCGATCGGGGAAGCTGTTGAAGGGGGCTGCATTCGTCCAAGATGTCAGGGCGTCAAATTCAGCTTTGGAAGATACAGGTTTCGGTTAGATTTTCCAGGAAGTCCGGTGGCGTGGGAATCCCTCCAGTCCGGGTCTAAGTCTGTCTCCGCTTTGTTATGGAGGATAGATCATCTTAGATTCCCTGTCTAGCTGGATCCACTACTACAGATAAGAGTCCCAATATCAGACAGAGAGAATACGTCCGTCGCAGAGTGCATAAATAAGTGTGTGCAAGCATGTATGGGTATGACTGACCTGTTTTAACGATGAACAACTTGACGAACTAGATCAAGGGGATTAAGATAGTGTGACCGGCTAGGAGTGCGGTGGAACTGTCAAGTCAGCTTGCTGTGCTGTCATTGCCTGCAGCGTCGAAGACAGAGTGGCACACCCGGGTGACGATCTTCGAGGTGGACGACTCAAAGGTGATTCCCAACAAGTGGCTGCCGCCGTCTGAGCAGTTGCCTGGTGTGGCGGATGCCACGCGGATCAAGGTCTACCCGAAACGACCCATCTTCATCAACCAGGGTGCCGTCAGCTTCTATCGAGTGCACTACGGTCATGCCCGTCATCCACGAGGCACTCAAGGCCAACTGCCTCGACCGTTCTTAACCGCCTCTCCCTCCTTTACAACTCTTTCACCTTGGTCAGTCCCCAAACACCAGTAACATTCACTTCCATAGGGGTCTACCCTGTTCTCGCCAGATCACCCCATAAGTTCTCCCCGAATTTGTCTTTTTAAATTGAAAGCAATTTTAAAGAAACTGTATTCCTAAAGGAGCGAAACATAGTTTCTGCGCTTATAAGCATTTAAACCGGTCATATTTCGTTGTACAGAACAGTAAAACTAAAAAATTTACTTAATAAAACGCTGATAATCTTATGGGGCACATAAAATACTTTACGAGTTCAAAGGGAACTTAGGAGTAGCTGAAGCGACTTGAAAGATTCACTCGGTTTGTGGCGAAGAATGTGAAAATGAGGGGAGATAGTTCGGGAAATTCGAAAGTGGCTTTACAGACAGTAATGGATGTAACCAGTACAACATACAATTCCCATCACCTATTGTTTAATTTTCCAAAACTATTTACCAATCAGCTTATTGCTGAAATGTATCGAATCTTTATTTAAATGCTTCTAGGAACTCGGTTGAAAAAAAAATTCAACAAATATTTAAAAAGACAAAGGCTTAGATGCTTCATAAAGGTAATGTTGGTTAACTCTTGAGCTGCCATTTATCCCCCTGACAACGAAATCATTGATCGATTTGAACGCCAAACCAACCGTAAATACATCAATAACTTTACCAATTTTGTGCTTGTAGTGACAACTGGTTATTTTTCAGGTATTTCATTAGCAGCTTTCTAACTAGATTTTTCTTGGTAACTTTGCTTATGGGCTTAGCAATTTCGTTCATTTTCGGGTAGTCATGGTTATTTAAAACAACAATCAGTTTTCTATTTTTGCATGTATTATTAATATTACTCTCTTTTTAAGCTTTTCACTATCATCAAAATTCATTCTTTTAAACAGCAATTTTTGCATACACTTAGCAAAATTAGTTTATTTTTTTAAATTGCTACACTCATGTTAGCTCATGAGTATTTTAAATACTATTTAACATTTAATAAATCCTACTATATCACTAATACAAGAATCAGTAAAATGTCTTAATTTCATGCTCAGTGTCCAATACAGGCACTTTTTACCTCTTTGTAATGTTTTGATTTTAGTTAATTATTATGTCACTAAAGTTTTATCACTTATGATATTATTTAGCTTTCATTCTGACTCCAATGTAATTTTATAAATCGCATCGATTTCAAAAATACGCTCATTTAATTTGGGAAAGAAATATAACAGATCTTGATTTTATTTCAGGTATATTATTACTTCAAAAGAGCTCAAATGTGGTTCCTTAGTTTTCCTAACATTCACTGATTGGACAAACATAAATCGTCAGTATTTAAAAAATGAAAAACCACTCTTTTCCCTGTTATCACTACATTTATTACAGCTTTCTAGCGAACTTCAGATAAATTTGTAAAAGGAAATAAGACGACAAAAAGTGTCACTACCGCCTTATTATACCATCTTCTATAAATTCATATAATGCTGGAAATCAGTAAGATTGAACCAAAAATGTTTTCCCATCGTAGGTCAGTGTTTTTGACCCGTGTCTCTCAGTTGTCTGTCTCCTATGAGCTTTCCGCTTAGAGTACTTTCGCTGCCAAAGATAGTTGGTTTATCTTCCATTGTCGCTCATTTCAATGGGAACTGTTTAATTTTCACGTGATATTTTCCGGTGAAATAATTTTTCTGTCATCACTATGTAAGTACATAGATTCTTAATTAACACGTCTTCTAAATAGATGAATATAACACTCATGGTGCAAATTCAAAAATTCTAAGTCGTGTATATTGTAATAAAAGTGCTAACCCAGTCACTTTGAAATTAACGCATGACACTTTTTCAAATTCAAATAACAATAATTTCACAAGAAGATTAAATTTAAAATATTGAAGCAATAACAGGGCGTCGAAAAGACCTTAAACTTGTCATTTGTAAAAATAAATTGCAGCAGAATATAAAAAGCTTCACGAAGAAAAGGATTTTTGTTAAAGAAAATAGTGGTCAAATATTCTCAGACCGGAATTTCAATCTGTAAGCTGATGTCTTCTGAACAGCCGATTACATTATCACTCATGATAAAACTGAGATATTTCTAAATTTATGTTGCTAAGAGAGCAGTTGAAATGTAGCCAAATTAATTTAATCACACGAAGGCAAACATAATTAGATATGAATATTTCCACAAGATTTTTGGTGGTTAAGAATATTTATATAAACCACCACCTCTAAAAAGCCTCATGGTATCATCTGCAACTACTGTCACGTGTAGCTCAAACTGAATGATACTATAAGAAAAATAATTGTTACCGAATGGAGGAATATTTAAATATTTACATGTCGAAACATCGTTCTGTTTTCAACTTAGTTACACATATTATTATTACGCAGTCTAGATTGTACAAAACTTTTTCAACACAAAATTATTACTTGATGGTTATTCTGGATCCGGATATTAGCCCGTGGATTTTGATATTTTTAATTCGTACTGTTTACATCACGAAATTCTCGGTTATTTTTGAATAAGTAATAAAGTTTCCTTAACTCATTCTTATGCATAAAAAATCAGAGGACTTTTAGAAGTTAGAATCCTCCCAATCTCAAAGAAAGTGCTTATTTTTAATGGCACTGATTTCTAACCATTTGAGCCCTGTATAAATCGGCAATTTTCCTAATTTATGTATCAGGATCATTTTCTATCAAAATGAACAATCGTCATACATTTCACAATCCTTAAAAGAGTAAAATCTCCGTAACTATTACCAGCTCTGATATTTTTTTCTCGAATATTTTATCAAAGCCGTACAAATGATCCTACTACTTAAAGAGAGTAGCATGTGCGGGAAATGTGATGCACATCGTCAAATTCATTTAAGAAATTGTTAAATTGATGACCACTCCTTGTTTTTTTTTATTCAAATATATGGATCCCCGCTTCTCAGTTAAAGGTTTTCACCATTATCGTTTCTCCATCTTCCATCATTTTAAAGTTTTTCTCTAATGTACTTTCACTTGTCTCAGATATACAAATCTGACCACTATCACACCCTTAGCAACAAACATGTTTAAGCCACTGTGATTTATACATTTTTTAAAACCTGATCTTTAACTGTATTTATTTTACATTCTTGAGCATCAAACATTAATGGAAGAAAGCAAACACTGTGTAAAGCAGAACTATATGAAAACTCCATGGTTGCTAGTGATCTAGATTTGCCGACTTATCAAACCTTCAGCTTTGGTCGTTCGAAGTTCGCCAGTGCCTAAACCAGCTTGGATTTCTATCAAGGAGAAGGGAGACCTTAGTGATTTTGTTATGGATGTGATTAAAGTTACCATCTGTGCTTTCATATTTTATTTAGTAAAGATTCTTAACAACGTGTGCTTCACCTTTTAACACTATTTGCAGTCCTTAAGATTCAGACACTGCTGTCGTTAAAAAAATCTAAATTTGTGTAGCTTCTGATTTCCAAATAAATGTTGTGTGCATCGATATTGCTAAAAAAAATTGGGTATTTATTGTACAAAATAATGACATATGAGGCAAATATATAGTCCAATATCAATTAAAAATACTCGGTGATTTCAGAGAAAATCTTCGGAACTCGGGACGATATTTTAACGCTGCATAAGTCCCGCTATTCGGTCGACATAATCCCATTGACGTAACCAAAAAGCAGCGTTAAACTCTTTAGTAGCAAGATGGCATTTTTGATGAATCCATGGTTAGTTTTTCCTCATAAAACCCTCACTAAGGTTCCTATAAATGAGATCGTGGCTTCTTACCTTTACTTTTCAAGGAGAATTGAAGGTTATAGCAATGACTGACTTGCACATTTTTCCTTGGAATTGATACAGAGAATCACTGATGCAGCAAGAAACCTTGAGGATCATCTTCTCGGTAGAATGGAACCAATCATGTGTCAAATGCTTAACCAGTTGCAAATTATTTTAATTTTCAGATTCCAATTTTGTATCAGAACTCCAGCATTTATTGTGTTTTTCTGTTTTGTGGTCGTGCATTCCCACATTATACTAAATTTTGATTGGAAAGTTGTTTTGCTATACACCCTATAAAAGTGGATGATGACTCTTGAAATTCTGTGTTTTGGTGTTTCTATTTTACGGCCCAACGTATTCAAGCTCTGTTTAACAAATGTAAAACTTGCTGATAATCTGATATCTTGCTTAGTCCTGTCTGGCAAATGCTCTTTCATCACATCAGGTTAATGTCATGTGCAATGAGACATAAATATTACTATTATTATTACTTGGATATTATTTCTGACGAGGGACTTTTGTGAATTACAAAATCCTTAATTCAAAAGATCACTAAAGGCAAAACAAATATCAAATATCTATCAGTAAAATCTCTACTCATCATTTGGTTGATTTCCTGTTCAGTTTTTCCCCTTTAATTGGAAGAGACTGTGACAAAAGAAACAATGCAACAATACACTAATTATACTCAAAATGCTCGAAATAATTAGCCCAGTACGCTGGATTCAATGGGGACTGCCGATAGTAGTTTATCTCAGAGCTGCATCTTACACCTGGATAGACTGCAATTCAACCTCAAGTCCACCGCCCCTCCTGAAACCTTTAGTGTAGGTAGTGAAATTTGGGGTCGCGTTTCCTTCGTTTGACCTCATAGCCATATTGAGATTCGCAATCTTGAACCCAGTCGTGAGTAGGACTATTGGGACTACCATCTGTCAGGTCACGATCGATTTTTCGAATCAGAGGTCACGTAACCCAAGCCATCTGGAACTACAATTTGAACGCAAGCTTAATTTCACCTCGAATATGCGTTAACATGGTGATGTCCTTAGCCCATATGGTTGAACTATTCGAGTTCATCCAACAGGCTGTAGAAATAGCGAGCTTAAAACGAGTCAGTCTTTCAAAATCAACTTGTCATCTTGAATGCATATTTTATACCTGACAGGTAAGTCAGATTTAGTTTTCATTTAGTACTAGTGATGGGGTTTGAAAATAGGCCGAATGCCATAGGATTACAAGTCGGGTAGATCCATGCACATTTTAACAATACGTGAATATGGTGTAAATTGTTGTTAGACCTACATAATCTAACAACACTTACATCATGTTGGCGAACTAAATGATACTGGTTTGTCTCTTTGATTTGAAGCCGGCTTGGTAACTGCTAATAATTATTCAAAAAAAACAACGCTAGCAAAATTTAATACAAGTAGAATAGGCATTATCAAGTTCTTTGGTTGAGTCCCAATATAAATAAATTTGTATGATTTCAAAATAATATATTCCGTCATTGGAATGGGCGTAAACTTTTTATTTTATTATATTAAAAAACATGATGCTAAGAAATCTCAGGCTCACGTTAATTTTCTATGCATATTTATCTATCAAATTAGGGTAAAAATTGGTAATTGTCCCTAAAAATATAGAAAATATCTCATATATTCACCTTTAAAACCCTTAATTTCACTCAAAGCATGAAGATATTTCATTTTCAGATACTGTATTGAACGAAACAATCGATATTACTTAATTAATCAATTAAGTAAGTAATTAAGTTAATTGTCTTCTTTAAGCAGAATTTTCGTGCTCTAGTGTGAGAACCTCCCCTCTAGTATACGATTTAATTTAGCTAGTTTGAAAATCTGGAAAATGTCACAGACAATTTGGCTTAGTTGTTTGAACCCTTGGTGATTTTGATTAAGCTAATTCAGCTGATCGATTTCATGAGGTAAACAGCTTTCCAAGAGAAGTCCCTTACCACTCACTACCCATATTTATCCTCTTTCCACTTCAGTCTCGATTCAGTAGAAAATCGACGCTTCAATAATCACGGCTCTATGGGGGAAAATATTTCCAATATGGAAATTCGCAGCAATAAAGGCCTAATAATTAAATGGAAAATTATTAAATAAGATGAGTTAGGAGTGCTCGAAGATGCCCCTCCCACCGCACAGGCCGTTGGAAATAAAACTGGGGTTGAGACGTATAAGTGGGTCTCTCCTATACCTGTGTATAATCGCAGGTCTAGTATGTGATTACCAAATATGATAAATGCGTCGATTTATACAACTCAATATTTCTTTAAAATGTCATTATTTTATTCAAAATAAGGGATTTGAGTGGACTTTTCAAGTTTCTACTAACGCTCACTGGGTTCATGCGTTATTATAGAAAATAGGACCTCCATTTTACAACACGACCTTCTCGATTTTACATTGAAATTTAGCCCTTTAGTAAGAATATTTTAAGTGATTTTTTGTTTTTGTAGGCAGATTTTTTTGTATTGAGGCAACTTTAGTGAATGGTGAAAACGCGCATAGAGCCACTTTTTCATTTAAGATGTCACACGCATGCTCTTGACTCAAGTGCTTGACCTCTCTGCTTCTCGTATTGGTAGTACCACCATTTTTACAGACTGCAATACGTATTAATGCCATGTAACGGCCCATAGGCTGACGCTTTTATTGAAAATCGTATGAATTTTACTTATGCTGGTTGCCGTTTTTTAACCATCTGGAGAACAAATGCAGGTTTAAGTTCATTTGTTTCAGATTTTTTAACTATGCTGGTTCTGGCTGAACCCTTCTATAAATGCCAATTTGATCCTATTAAAATCCTCCACTGCGCCCTCAGTGAGTCGGATAAAAATGCCCTTCGCTCATACTAGAGAACACATACTGACAGAAGACACTGGTCGATCATGCCTTAAATACATCAAATAGTAAACAAGCTGGATAACTAGACTACTAAACATCACCCTGAATTGTACCAATCCCTATGTTATAAATGTGGAGCTATTATCCCAAGTGGATCACTAATCTGTTTACTTCACTACTCCTAATGTACTAATGTGAAATCCGTTGATAGAACTGGAGAAGTATTAGACTGATTTGGGTAAGATATTAAGTGTTTCCAGAAAAACCATTGATATGCAACCAAGTGCTTTGCCAGGTTGGCCTCTTAATAAAGACAGGCCTACGAGAGGATTTTGTATATTCATAGCGAAAAATGGGCTAGATTTTCAGATTTTTCCAATTATGTAACATTTAGATATCCATTTAAATGTTTTTCACTACATTAATCCTTTCGTTAGTGTACCTAATTTCCTAAGGACTATAAGTGCTTTACGTTGACCGCGTTTTAAATATTTACGTTATTCGGAAGTTGGCAACAATCTGATAAGCCTCCGGATATACTTTGCTTTTGGAATCCCTATTTTTGACCGAGATAAATAATAAAAATTTTGGAAAAACCCCAAATGCTTGTCAGCCGCCACCCTTCACCAATACACATGCCAAACTTTTAACCAGCCGATGGGCTATTTGGTAATGGTTTGGAGGTGTCATCAAGAAAGACAGGACTCGTTATGATTATAGTACTGCAAAAGCCCAGTTAATCGACGGTAGATTAAAACGCTTTCGGAAGACCCTTCGACCAGGTGTGCCAGCACTTGTTGCTTGCTCCAGGTTTCAACTAGGGCTGACTCCAATCGTAATAGGCTCTTTTACTATGGTTATTTCGAGTACAGTAAATGTTTGCTATCAAATCAAGTCTCTTCTATGCCTAAAAAATGTGCGTTACACTAACCTCACACAAAAGATTTTTCGGAAGTTGGCAACAATCTGATGAAACTCTTGATATCCAAAGGCTCTTGCACTTCTGACTTCTTGACCGACTTCTCAGGAAGTCGTAGGATATTTAAAATATGCTTTAATCCAGCTCGTAAAATGCAGCATACTCAACAACGTTTGCGTCTATTTACGAGGATGTGATCGAATGCCTTTCGTCGACATAGGCAGTTGCTTATAAAGGAGAATGACATTTTGGCTAAAGGCGTTTACAGGGTGTTTGCTATGTATCTGACCGTTCAATCATTCAGATGGAATTCGGAGAACTCAACATTTACTCCATTATGAGAGTTTTACCAATAATAACCGCTATTAGCGTCTATTGGAGCCTCAATCCTAGTATTAACAGCAACAGGAGTTAATATAATACATCGTTCTGGACTGATAAAGTCTTATTACCAAAAAACAAGGAGATTTCTCGTGTATAAATCAAAGCCTTCATTTCAAAACAACGGAGTCTTACACTAAGTTTTTTATCACACCATCGGTTTTTGATCTTTCTGAAGTAACTCAATGCTACATTATCTACATTCTCATTCTTCATCTGATGAGTTAGCAAAAAACTTTCTTGTCCAACCTATCAACCTAGTTGACGATGCGCACCAGATGATAGATGGGTGATGGAGCTTGTTCACACAGGTGTGCATTTCCGTATTCTAGCCCTTTGTTTAAGATGGTACTCACATTCGTTGCTAGGGCCATGTTGATATCACCTATCTACTAGATACCGAGGCAGATGCGCATGACTGGTTTGGAGATAAGGCTACAACTTGAGCACTAATAGATTAGCGATGACGGCCTCCATGTTCGGCTATATCTGTGACTGTGTGAGTCATTGTGACTCACAACTTTAACTTGTCACGAGCCTTGGGCCACATGGTAACTGGCAACTCAGACACCCAGAGAGATTAAAGGGATGGTCGGCCCAGTCACATAATCAGCTAAATCGATATACTGGCTCAGTTGACAAGTGTATATGAATGTTGGGATTCGAATTGGGCCGTATTGCTACAAGGTTACGTTAGGGTTTTTCTTGACCTTTGACATTTTCTGTGCTTTCGATGCTTCGCTAGAGAATTAAAAAAGAGATGACTTATTAGCGGGTATCTAAGGTCTTAGAATTCATCGCTACAAATGTTTACCTGAGATATAAACAGAATTCCAGTTACTATGTGATGACAGAAAGGTTTAGTCACTACACATTTTAGCTATATTTTCGAACTCAAGTTCTTACTGAGTCTGTGAAAATATCGATCAAGCCCGACATCAATTGAGACTCCTGTTCTGACCACTGTAGGCATAAAATTCATTCATCATAGGCACCGTGCGTATTGATGCAACCATTGCCGTTCTATAGGCACTGCCTATTAAAAGTCCCTTATTTTGTGGGTTTCCATACAGTTTAATGACAAAGTTAACCCTTATTGTTCACGAAGAAAAAGGGAGGAGAGCAAGAAGAAAAAGGAGGAGGAGGAGACACCTTAATGCATCGTCTGCTTACCAGGGTTGGGGTAGCTTCAAACTGGATTATAAACACATCTTTTTTGGAATATGTGCTTCCCTCCGAAGGCCAGTTAACCCATCACCGCCGTATTGTCGCTGACGCAGAGGCACTGCTTTAAGAAGGGGCAAAGGTATTTTGGATGGACCTACGAACATCTGGGGAGATGAGCCTCCACTTCCAATCCATTTGCCCCCCCCCCCCCCCACGGGATGCAGTATCGGATAGACCCAGTTGTTTCTCAATGCCGGGAGGAGGAGGAGGAGGAGAAGGTGAGGGGAGGCGAGGAACAAAGCTCCATCCTGTTCGCAGTGTCCGGATGACGCATATGGCCACGTGTCAAGTCCCCACGAGCCCATAAATCGGTAGGTGGAGGAAATCGGAGCGCTATTTCGTTCCTTTGCCTTGGAAAATCAGTCGATGGTACCTAGGTTGAAAAGGCCCAGCCTTGAAACCAGTTGATAGAATATCGTAGGATCTCTGGCCACCTGACAAAAGGGATGCATATCCACTGAACTTTTGAGGAATAGCATAAGAAACCAGCATAAGGGTCCCAATCATTTTGTATTTTATTCAAAGTGTATCTGTGACATTAATGCTGGGTTTTCACAATCGATTTGCTCCGAAATTTTAAAATAGGTACGTACAAGTAAGGCTCATACCTTTCAGCAATAATGACGGTTGTTTTATACAAGCCGAAGGCTCAGCGGTTCGATTTGTTGGCTGACTTTAACGATATTTAGCTTTAAAATTCAACAATATACGTGATATTTTGGTTGTTAGGAGATAGATATCTTTACAAAACTTTAACTTCAGCACTTTGCCCCAATGTAACTTTAGGCCAAATCCTAACCGGCGACTGATTAAAACCCGTCCTACCCAAACTGTATTATTCGTAGTGTTAACTATCCGAAGCCCTAAATATTTCAAAGAAACTCTCTGGACGCCTTAAAAAAAGAAGTTATACAAACACAGAATTAACAGTTGATACTAATCGATATATGCAAATTTAATATATCGATTTCCCAATATAAAGACAGCTGATTAGGTAAGCATATTTTCAATGACGTGGAAAAAAAAGCCAGTTTGTTCTAGCAAATTAAAGAATTATCTCAGGAAAAGATATATTAAAAATTAAACACCTAAATAAATTTTGTACAGAAAATTTGGGGGAAGGTAAGGATGAGAAGAAAGGGCAACTAAAACTCGGAAAGCACATTCGCAAGAAACGAGCTAAAGGGATGGTGAGATTCGTGTTTTCATATCAGCCCTTTGTGGGGGTTTCCGGTTCACTCGAGAAGTTCAGAGCATTTAAAACCATACTTGATCCCGTGGTCCATTGTCTACGCGTAGGCTTTGGAGCTGGAGGTGTTGTAGGTGGTTCTTTGTCCTTGGTTTGCTCAAAAGAAGTGGTAATGTGCTCACCGAGCCTTATCACAGATTCAAACAACCTCAAATCAGTAGATTTGAAGTCTCCATCACGGTCCTGTTCCGATGTTGTTGTCGGTTTTGGGAGTTCATCAACGAGAGTGCTGGGACCTCCGAAGATGTTTGACGCTAAAAATACGATATTTGCGTTCATGATAAGAGAATAATGACTAGAAATAATTGCAAATCATTAATTGCCCTCAACATACAATTGCAAACACTCAATGGAACACGTTCAACAACACGAGATCCCATCAAACGTCTGGAACAGTGAGTGTCTAAAAGCGAACGAAACTGGCTACAACGGGGCAAAAGGACTTACTTTGAGCGAATACTGTTTTAGACTTTCTAAGAGCAGGTGGTGGAGAGTAGTCATTTTCCTTGTCGTCAGATTCCTCTACCGGCTGTTCAAAGTTGCTAAGTGTCGTATGCTTAATGGCTTCACCAGAGAAATTCTCGATGGTCTCCCTTAACTGGCTGTAAAACATATTGTCTGCAGCATAGTTTCTGGCATTCATTTTCACGTAACTTCGCGGCTCACAGAGACCCTGAACGAAGTCTGGGTTAACGGAGCCTGCAGATTCTTTTGCGTCAAGTACATTTAATTAAGACGTACGGGATAGCGCGAGAAAAACTCCATGTAACCGCCAGTCATTACATAGAGCTCAGGGAAGAAGAGAAAAGGATAACGACTCATGTTTACAGTTCTGTCTAGTTTTCGCAAGAATTGTAACCTATAACATAATAGAGCATTCGCTAAGCGATTTTTTAAGGATGCAAATATGGTTGTTGATTACTACAAATTACATCGCAGGAGCCCTGTGGGAAGAAAATTCGCAATGGAAAATGATCACATGACTTGGTTCAGAATCCATCCGTCTTTTATGCCTCCTCATTTTAGTTTTATTCAGACCTCTGTATGGCTCAGAGAGATTCACGGGTGAATTTTCAGTATTTTCAAGATCTCCAGTAGATTCAACATCGAGGCTGCTGTCCGATTCATATTCGTTTTCAATTGGTTGAGCCTTTGGAACATACTCCACCTTCGGAAGTTCTAGTGCTTCATTTATTTCAGCCAACATCGCCTCAAGTTGTTCATTGAGAAGAATGACAGGGTTGCCTTTTTGATAGGGATTTTTGGCAGGGATGTGCTTAAAAACCTCTCGTAATAGTTTTGATTGCGTGTTGACATTGACAGCATTCTTGATATGCCCACCGTTGTATTCGTAGGGGTAACGGCAGTCGGCTATTAAAAAGTTGACATTCGACCGCAGAAAATTCCCGTTGACTAGCTGGGCTACTGTATCAACGCTTACACAATTGTAGCCATCTTTGCAGTCGCTTACTGGAAGAACACGATCCAACCCTTCTCCCACGGACTCTTCAGAGTCATCGCTGGACTATAAAAAGAACGTGTCTTTAATGTAGAGACGACTACAATAAAGCAAATGAGATTCAACTCACGGATTTTTTTGCCATATCAATAGGCACAGAGATACATCGAGAAAGGTGCAGTTTTTCCGGCGTTGCTGTTTCTTCTAATGGCACCCCGATTATTGGAAGACCTGTAATTGGGTCTGTCTGGAAGCGAGGCGAGGCAAATATGATCGGGATAGGCCTCGTTTCCTCACTCTCAGGCGATGAAACATGGGGATTATCCGAGTCAGTGGAGCCAGTACGCTGCCTCTTCAGTTCCGGCTCAAATACTTCTTCGTAATTATTATTACAATCGGTCGGTAGAGCATGCTTCTGCAAGGATATCTCAGGTTTTGTAGGCAGAGGGGAATCATCCACCTAAGAGAAAGTAACTGATACCACCAAGGGAGCTTTACCATGAGCAAGGTCTGGTCCAGTTGATCTGGTGAGATAGATCTTTCCACGGATTGTTTTTCATAGTGAATATCAATCTAACGTATACTTGTGTAAAAAAACAAGAACTTTGATCTCACAGTTGTCTCCTGGTATGTTGCTCCTAGACTGCAATAACCTGAAGATGCTGTATTCGTATTCTCGGGGTCTACTTTCACGATTTCTTTGATAGGGCACACGTCGTCAGACGGTGGAACTAAATTAGCATCCTCATCGAAGTATACGAACTTTTCGTCACAAGTTGATAGGACATCGTGACGCAATATTTGTGTGGGGAATCTATTTAGAGCATAATATACAAGTGAACAATGTTACGAACCGTTCAATGCTTTCACTCATTCGGCTAAGATCTTAAAAACCTTCGCTAAGTCCCCACAGCCAAAAGTGGACTAAAGGAAAATGGGTTCAAGCGCTAGTAGCAAAGCATATTAACGTGGAGCGAACCAATCAGAACGCTTGAACTTCCTATTGGTCAATCATATAAGACCAAATGCTATTGGCTGCAACTGAATAGGGTTCCAATTTTGCGAATATTCTGCAATTACTGTCAATATGATCGATCACTTGATTAAAGTGATCAAAGTACAGCAATGTATGTAAATGCTGCTTAGATTAACTACATTTCAGCGTTTCGAATTTCATTCCTCGTCACTACACCCACAATGCTCTATCTTAACTGCCATTTTTGTGCTTCATCCTTGACATTCTATTAGAGATAATCTGTTCCTTCTCAATAAAAATAAATGCTTAGCATTTAAAAGCAAGCATAGATCTTTACTAACATCGAGAATATCAACTAAGAAAGCTAATGTGCAATTGTTATGCAACAAAGTGCATCTTCACAGTCGGGATACGGGGAAATTGGCGAGCATATCGGCTTGTCTCGATGCTGTAAATGAGTCCTGGGTGACGTGGAGCAAAGTCTGTGGTTGGATTGATTCCTTCTGGACTAGATCGTCAACGAGAGTCTGGCATAGACGACCCACTTCTCCATCCATCCCGTGAAACTGTAAAGCGATTATTGGACCTAAAAATGCAAGAATGCGCATAATTGGCACGTTGGTTGCAGTAGACCTAACACTTCCCCTTTCTCATTTGAATTGGTAATTGGGAAGGGGAACAAGTCTACCCGGCTTTGACATCGTGGCCAGTTCATTAGATAAGCCAAGTGCTTGATTCTTTTGCGATCTAAACCGCGATAGGTAAGGCGAATTTTTTTCAGAGCGCATAGTTTTACAAAGTGTAAATTTTACGAGATGTCAAAGACGCGAGCATTCAAGGGAGTTGACTGATGAATTCAGGTAAGTTGATGTCTTATCTTGTCTTCTGGGTCACTGTCACACTCGAAAACAAAATGTCATTAAAATAGAGGGGTTATTATGAAAAGCTGCAATTTTGAACTATAAGACCCGCCGATTTGAGGCGATTCGTGCACAAAATGTGCCTGTCTCTCAGCCTGAAACCCAGTCGGCACCGTTTTACCCCGGTTCCACGGAAGCGGACACACTTGGGGTATCGAATAGTGGGACAAGGCGAGCCGCTGTCCTCATTTGCAGTCACTACGCGAGTCGGGTAGCAATCGAGTCCCACGGAAGGACCACAACCCCATCCAAATTTCCTCTGATTAAGCAAGAGACCAAGAATCTGAGAATTTCCAGGCCTGGTAGCACTCAAAGTCGATTAATCTTTCCGATCATGAGGGGAGCAACCCCAATTAGGGAAGCATGCATGAGGCGAAGCCCGCTGTTTCACAAATCGCAATGACTAATGCCCCTCTTCATTACAGAAAGAAACCTAATTAGCCATTTCTTCTTTCCTTTTGTTCGGACCGATCGATGAAAAAATTCGCCACCTCCCTGTTACACCCTCACCTGGAAGCCAGGGGCCGATAAATCGATTAAGAACGCACCAATTTTGTTTGCTGCACTTTTGGAAGATCTCTCGAAAATTACGACCTGGTCTAATATGGCAGCTGGAGTTGAGAAACAGCTTTACTGGCCCGTGCTTACGACAAATCCGTCCCGTCTCGCCTGGTGTCAAGACATCCGGTCACCAACATGGCGGGCACTGCACAAATGCCAGTTACAGTACAAAGAGATGAGGGGAGCGTGGGACAGGATAGAAGAGTCGTCCCCCCTGCCTGGTTTGAGAATAGACTTCTCAACAAATCTTGCTAAACTCTACAACATGAAAATCAGGATTCTTTAAGATGCAATTGGCTTCCAGCCAACGTTAATAGATTCTTGTAGCCAGGGCACGGAGGTTTGGACATAACACACTCTAAAGTGTACCAAAACGGTACTACAAAACCCCTCGGTAAGAGAGCCAAGGCGATCGGTGATTGACAAGTCTCTAACTCATGGCTTTTTGAAGCAAAAGCGAGATTTCAGTAATCAAGTACGACCTCTGAATGACAGTGGTAGGGGTACTAGTGGAACTGGAATGAGAACATGATCTGCAATTCCAATCGTCACGGTATTGAATTCTGAAATCCGAGCAATGTTACATTACAATGTTAGTAAAAGTTGAATTCATGCATTTGTTGGAAAGTCCCACACTTTCAACGATTTTTGGAATAGGAAAGAGAGTTTCAACGCTACAAAAGTACTCCCCCATATGGGTTTAATCTGGAATTCAAATTGTTGTAGCATCAAATTCAAATCTGAGAACAGAGATATCCCAGTGGGCTGGGCCTTTTGGAAATTCAAATTAGTAGCCTAACCTATCGATATCAGAGAGGGGGCAATTATGTGTGATCGTTCGACCTAGTCTTGACCCGGCATTCGGATCATCGGCGAGGTCAGATCCCACCAGTCACCCGTCCGATCCCAGTGCCGCCAGTCACTACACAGCAGACGCTTAATTCTAAGCCAGGGTGGAGGGAGGGAGGGAGGAAAGAAGGGGGGTGGTGTTACGGGCATCGAAAGCCCCTGGGGCGAGGGGACTGATAGGAGGCCTATCATGACTAGAACAGACAGACAACGGCTGGCGTCCGCGTCGCCCGCCTGGCACGCGAAGGGAGCCGAGGAGAACAAGGAACACCTGCCTCTAGCTGGCGTCTAAATACACGAACACCCAGGCAATGCGCACGCTAACCATCGCTCTGCCTCTCGCTTCATTAACGAAAAGTCCGCTTTGATCAAACTCCCTCTCTCCAACGAAACAGTTATCATGGGACAAAGTCCGGAAAATAGAGCGCTTCTTACAACTCCATGGTATGGAGAAGGAACCTAAATGGGGATTTCGTTTATATTAACATTAGATCTGCGGTAGGAAGATTGTGGCAGTTGAGCTACCATCTACCAACTATGGACTAGAATTTCTGCACCACTGTTTAGAATCCCCAGTTGTATAGTGAAGCTAGGCAATGGAATTAGAAATTCATGACCCTATGACAAAGGCCCAATAAAACGATAGTATCGAGCGAGGCCTTTTCAGAATAAGCGTTTTGAAACTCATTAAAAGCTACGATACTAGCGACATATTAGTGAATCTCACCATTCGAAAGTTTTAGTGACCAACTTGTGTCTTATCGCATCTCATTCGCAACCAAGGTTGGGGAAATCTCAGGGACCAAATAAACCAGATAAAAGTACTGGTTATCGAAAGATTTTTATGAAATCTGCTCTAATGAACACTTGCGCAAAAAGCAACTCTCCATAGAAATTCTGTTTGATATCAAACCGATACATGTCTCATTACTTTGTGCCTTATCAGGTATATCTGGCCTTTGGGGACTGCAACCCGACAGAGGCCCTTTGGTAAAGAAACAGGTCATAGAAACCCCAAAGCAACAATCTACATCCCCATAAAGCCTAGGGGTGATCCAATTCCTTCAGTGAATTCTGGCGATAGCGTAATCGCCTCAAGTTAATATTTCCTTCAGCCAACTAGTTCGCACAAGTTTATTTACCTCACACAAGTTATGATAACAATGAACTAGGGGATGGAGAATTTTATTGTTAAATTCTGCAAATTTAATGATAACAATGCTGAGTCAGTTTACAGAAGCCAAATGTGAACAAACAGAAGGTATGCTCATTCAAAACTAGGATAGAAAACCAAATTTTACAGCGAAACCCTGTTCCCCATGTCTATTTGGCACAGGAGTGTTGAATGCAGGAGGTTACTGGGGCGTTGCTATTCCAATAAACGGCCATCTGGTGTTTGATAAATGGATATCGAAAGCAAAGCAAAACTGACTCTGGGACAAAGTAGAACGGTTACGACAACGCCGTATAGTAATGATCCGATGGGCTGGTCAAACTGAGTCTTTGAGGCCCGGGCAACATGGAAGAAGGCTTGTGTAGAAATGGAAGAGAGGGCGTTTAGATTCGGTTCTTAAGACACAAAAAACAGCTGTGGCTAGGGTTCTCCAAGGCGAGAGGTGACGTCACACAGAGAGGAAGGAACGGGAGAGACGGTGATCTCATTAGTGGACAAGCACATAGAGATAGAGAAAGCCGGTTTGGCACGATTGCGTAGCAAACGACACTGTCACAAGCAAATGAGGAAGGCTTAGCCAACAAATCCCCATTGTCGGAGGCAGGAATTGTGTCCGATTGTGCCAAAAGTGGTCTCAAATATCCACAGGATGAAAATGGGGGACGCCTGCAGTTATCAAGTACTAGATAGGAACCGATTGGCAGAATGCGTCTCTAGAGCCTGTTCCCCTTCGTTCGACATCATGCTAGAAGACCTCTTCTTTGTAGATGCTGACTTTCAATATGCAACGTTTCACACAAATCAAAGCCTTGACTCATTAGTTCCTACCGAGAGTCACACCAAAGCTCCACCAAATAGCGATGAACAACAAACTTTGGAAACAATTTAACGATTTGTCTTTATGATGCAAGGTCAACTTACTTACAAACAATTGAAAAATACAAAAAATATAGAGATATACTTGTGAGTTCATCTATGTTTAGTTTCATGACCTAGTGTCATCTGGGCACCCTGGTAACACCATAGTAACGGAGGGCAAAAGTACTACAAGTTGTACTTTTGAGGACAAAAACAACGGTTAAAGTCTTATTGAGCGTAACATACAAAGAAGGAAGAGACGAGGCGAGAAGTAGGAACTAAGCATGTCTGGGTTAAATATGGTAGATAAGTCAGACTTGTCAACTATAGATTAAGAGAAAGCCAAAGAAACCACCACCGTAGTACTTGACAAAGAATGTTAAGGGTCCAAAGGCCAAAGTAACATTTCTCAGAGAAGGAGAGATGGAGGAGGAACGAGAGTACGGCAGTTGTTATCATGTTCCCCATCCAATTACTGAGGCCTAACAAATGTCCACTAATGAATCGACTTGGCATTTGGCAAGTAGGGTCAGTTTTAAGACATTAAATCATGCACATTTTGACAACCTGCAAGCGTCAGAAACATTTCGTAACAGTGAAGGGTAAATGATTGATAATCGTTTTAGGGAACCCAAACAATCCCAATGCCCGCCCCTGTCAGTCATTTTGAGAAGAAAAAGCTGCCTCAACATTTAACAACCGCTTACACCTGACGCTTGTTGACAGTTGTCCCAGACATTAACCCTCGGTTTTCTCTTCTGATTCCAAAATAAGTCAAGTTCCAAGTAAGAAGGTGGAAAAGTCCCCTTGTAGGTGATGCCATACTTTCGGGTGCAAGGGCTGGTTTCCCCAACGCCGAAATTGAGCGCTCTGGCCGAATTTAAAGAGCCTAAAACTGATCCGTCTCCTAGACACACACCGACAAAGGCAGTGAGATAAGGTGACAACTGGTGTGACGATCCTACCTAACACTAGGGCCCCGTGAGGGACCGACCTATCTTGTCTACGCCTTCCCCGCCCCGAAGAATGAGAAATAAATTAACCACCATCATCACCGGCATCCCTCTAGACGGTACAAGACTCGGACTGCTGTTAGGACGTCTTCATGAGGTTGAGGGCACAGAAAAAGCCACACTTGGTATGTGGAAAGTCACATTCGTGCCCTTGAAAGAAAGTGGGATTGTAAAAAAAGGACTCTTTTCTGTACGCCCACACTTAAAAAGCCAATGTGAAGCCCCTTGTCATCCGGCATTCAAGTTGTCAGGGCCATGAGTCATTGGCTCCCAAGAGCCCTTGAAACCCAGTCAACAACAAAGGGTCAGATATTTGTCACTCGACCAATGCAGCGGGAGTGTCTGTGAAGGTCTGCTAGTATTACAAGGTGTTTGGAGTAAATTTGACAGAATAATGCTTGATTGTTTTCCCCAGGTGTGTCAGCAGGAAACCACTGATCACTAGGAAGGGAATAACATACTAATGGGATAATTCGCCAATTCAGCCGTAAAATTGAAGAGATTACAGTCGCTGCTCAATGAACAGCGACACTGAACACTGCGATGAAAAATGCTAGAGGTTACGAGGCGGCTGAAGATCTGACTGCGCTAGCACAGCACGTTTTGCTCTAAACTGTGCGCAAAAGTGTTGGAGGATCCTGGCAGCATTAAAATTAGGGCTGTCATCAAGTGAATTGAATGTAAAATAGCTTATACCATGAAACATGCACTAGATTAAGGACTTCTCTACCGCTAGCAGAGGTGAACTTCCCAGCCGAAGTTCAGGGAAGTTGCAGAAGCTATCAGCCGATTTTTATGACAACTGCACCAATCCAGACTTTAGCCCACCGGTGGACTAGTGTGTATGGCCAGGCGCCATCGAAAGACCCGAAATCGCCACCATAGCATAGCTGCAAAAGCTCTGTCATTCGTTGACAGAATCGAAGTCTTTTGGGGAAGCAGTGTCAAATCAGCTAAGGGAGGGGCCCGACGGCGAGTAAAACCATTTGGCAATAGTGTAATTTTCTTGTCAAAATCTATTAATTAATATAGTTACCAACCCCTTTTTCTTTTCCTTAATGACTGTGAAATATCTCCCCAGCAGACTGCATTTAATCACGAAGTCTTATATCGTGGCGCTCCCTCAAAGGGTACTGAACCAGTCGATGGAGAAGAGCTGCTGGTATCCGAAACTGAGCGGATTCAACTTGGCTAGGTCGCAAAGCGTCGCAAAGCTGTGTGAGGGAGGAGGGTAGGTTTTATGACTCACACAAACCTCTGTGCGTGTTTGCTGAAACAAAGGCATGCATATCTAGCAACTAGAACATCACCACTTAACAAAAGGGTTCACGAATGCAGACATCCAATCACAGCTACTGCAGCCATGAAAGCATTTTTGGAATGAGTTGGGTAAAAAGAATTTATTCGTTATGAGATTCAAACAGACTTCATGCACTCGTAAGCCGTTATCGAGCAACCTAAAAGTGATACAAAGGTGTTTAATGTGCCATTTGCCCAAACTAAACACGCTGCACACTGTCTGAGAAAAACAGCGATACCGAGATTGTCTTTTACGACAGCCTTCAAAAGCAAGGACAACAGTCACTAAGAGAAATCGGAGGGTATTTAGGCGGAAAGTCGATTTGAAACCCAACGAAAAAATCGATAGAAAAGACGTAGCACAGATTGCAGATAGTCTACGTCACTAGATTTTGTCGGATTTAAAAAAAATTAAGTTCAACTTTGACAGAGGACAGAGCAATGAATCAGCTATCTGGTTGTCGAAAGTTCTTTCGATATAAAAGGACACTGGAGATGTAAAAAAGAGACAATGAAACCTTCACAAGGGTTTCAAACTAATGCGTCACGCCTTGTGAGGGGGTCGCGGTAGCAGCACCGAGACTGAGAGGCGCCGGAACCATCGACTCATTAAATCAATGACTAACGGACAAAGCGACAAAGACAAGCTAATGTAAACAACCATTAAGACAAATCTGAAAGTGACAGTACGATTAGAGGAGTTTTTCATTCATTCGGATCAAAAATAGAGAAGCAGGCCGAAGATATCGATCTCAAACCAGTCAATAACGCACTTAAAAAGAATTTTATTGGAAACCAAAAAAGAGTGAACTAAAACCCCTACCGTTTTAGCGCACTTCCGCCACGAAATTAGCAAATAGAAAAGGACTAAGACGACCGTTTGGAGGGAATATTTAGTCGATATCATTGTCAAATGCAATTATGACGAATTGAGATCTACTTTCTGGTGGTTTCTAACTTTAAACAAGGTCAGAAATATCGATAATGGATTGATTTGCAGGAAAGTGTAACTGGTTAATGGTGAGGTTGAAAGAGATCTCTTTGAGACATCAAATGACAAGGCCTGGTAAATCACCAAAATGGAGATAGACAACCTGGTCAATGGTCACAAGGATAAGTCAATATTTATCAACGAAAGATAATCAAGGTTGGGGATCATGGACACAAACCATTTCGAACAATTTTAACAACAAATAGAGCGGAAAAGCGCCAATTTTAATGACAAGAACGACTTTGTTTATGCAACTGATGAACTCGAAACGATTAGAGTTACTGGTGATTTGAATGAAACCTAAACCTTAATTTTGAAAAGTGGGGATTTACTTTATGAGGGTTTCAAAGTATAAAGATGGTCGAAAATCAAGGCTTTATGAGTGGTTAATTGAGAAGGTGAGGGATTCATGAACCAAGTGAGTATGCTTAGCAAATAGAAACGCAGTGGGGCTCTAGAGTGTTTAATCTCACTCCAATAACCCGTTATGGGCAAAAGTATCTCGGTTTCGGAGTGCTTTGGGGAAGAGGGAGAGGTAATGCGTCATTACCCAAAGCAGGAGGTGAAGAGGAAGGGGAATGTGAACGCTCTCACTCCCCAGCATCCTCTTCCTACTGTGCGACCACGAATGGGTGACTGGGGGAAAAAGAGCAGTGGAAACGTACCCCCAAGGCATGCGTGTGTGCCAACTGAGAGGCTGTGGTGGTGGTGGTGATGATGATGGGGGAAGACATGTAAGAGTAATTAACATCCTGCCTTCTAAAGGCATCATTCGCCCCATCACCCCGACATACGCATGACTCGGTGCTAAACGAACCAGAATCGACCTACAACTATTTCAAAATCAGTATGGTTCCTATCTAGTAAATAGGGCCCCATCAATAGCCTCAATTAGCCTCTTAAATGACCACTAAAAGCAAGGTAAAGAGCAATTGGTACCAGAAAATACCATTGGCAACAGGGGACGCACTGCGAGCAAACCCTACGATTAAGTATAATCACCGACTACAGAAAGGAAATATGTTGAAATTAGTGCCATATTTAAAGCGGTTAGCCAATCAATGTTAGAATAGTAAAATTTTTCGTCGAAAAACGTAGCACTAGGATAGTAAAAAATGAATTTTCCGCCATGAAGAAAAGTATTTACCTTGAATATGGTTGTGTAATGGGGAAAGATAAATGGTTGAAAATCAACAGTTTGCATACACTTTGAGTGACCGACAAATTCGGGTTATTAAAACAGCACTTATTTGGGCAGAAATACCAAATGGAAAGGTTTTCTAACCGATGGCAGAAAGACAATCGTCGAACCAATAGAAGTGAGTATAAGATTTATGCCATAAGTGATTTAAAATTATAACTACTAATGAGAATTGTTTGAGCACAAGATTAGTATGACACTTGTACCCACGATAAAATAGTCTACAAAAAACATCTTAGTTGGATCGGCAATCGACCTTGGATCATGAAAAGTTGATCTTATAACCATGTAGTGATAATTCTGCAAAAAGCTACGTGACTTTGACAAAAATCAATTTTATCAACACGAGAAGCGCTTAGAAAGGGTGGGTCAATCTTGAATTTATATCAACTTGCAAACTGGAACAGTGACCAACAGACCTTATATATGCCAAGACAAAGTGATGGTGGCATGGCTCAGTTTCTGCTAAATGACTTTCATCGCTAAAAAGTAACAACTACATCCGAAATCCGGTTGTTGAAAATTAGGAATAAGCTACACTCTTAATCGACAACCGTGGAATTAGTGGGTCAAACTTGAGACAGAACAGATTATCTTTCAAGACTGCATCCTGCAATTTTAGCCGATTCCATAAAAACTTAACACTTGTGACAACTAGGAAACGACGAATCGGTGTTATGTAAGAAATGGTTCGGCTTCACAAACAGACGAACGCTGGCGTCCGTTTCAACAAGATGTCAAAAAGGCATGAAAGGAAATGACCAAAGCCAATTTTCAAACGCATACTGGTTCAGTTTCTCAATAAATAACTTCAACCAACACGAAAACATCAAAGGCAGTTTAAAACCGGATAGAATAAAAAAGGGTCGGTCAGACTATGAGTAGCGCATTAGCTCGAAATTACAGTAGAGACCACCTTTTCACAACATGCTTTCTAATCGGAAGAAAGCTATTAAATATTTATTTTAAGTCCTAGAAATTGCAATAAAGAAAATGTAAAGACTTAAAAGTAAAACATTTCCATAACTACCGTTGATAAATCTTTGACAGACACAGTAACTGAATCAGATGAAAGACATTAAACACTACGACGTAAACTGAAATAACATTAATTTGCCGAAACAAATCTTCACGATAAAAACCAGTTCTGTATCATATTCACTAAGGTAATGACACCAGTAAATTTGACTTCATCGAGTGAAGCTAAAAATGTGGTAGTTAAATTTCTTTCGGTAACCAATCATGAGCACAGCTACCAAACACGTACCCGAACCATGGAGAACTTGTTAAAATGTTCGAAAAATAATCAGCTGTAATTTTGGCCATTTATTGAGAAATTAATCAGGTTTGGTACCCACCCACACATATTTCTTGACCAAGTGGCAAGTGGGGATCATTTAAACAAAAATTCGCCAGGACCGGCACAATGAACACGTCATTCACTTTCCGCTAAAACTGGATTTCGCCATCTCTAATCAACGCGATTTAGAATCGACATTGGGTCGGTTGATTCACACGTGTGTGCACACAGGGAGAAAATCAGATGACTCAGAGAGGATGACAATGGAGGCATAAATCAGCAGCTGACTACTCCTGATACTACCGAACATCAGGAGAAGATAATCGAAACCCCTACTCCTCGTACCACCATCAAGACGACAAGGACTGTGTGTTTATGAGTAAAACTGGTGCATATACTGTGCCTGTTGAGGCAGGTTCAAGGAGCACTGGTTCTCCACTATGGCCCTAAGTACCTGTCCGCACGTGAACCCACAGCTGCGGAGGAGAGTTGGGTGGGGTGGATGGGGGGGGGGGAAGCACACTGCGCACAACTGAGAGGAAACGATGACATAAAAGTATAGGGAGCAGGATGGATACTAAGATAGCGACTCAGGCACACCCTGTCCCCCTCACTCTCCCCCCCTCCCCGATACCACATACTTTACCCCTAGAGCAAATCTTACTTTTAGGCCTAGGTCAACTCAACCTGAAGCAATTCATGATTTGGCTGATAGCAAGCACCTAAAGAGAGAGAAATAATGGGTGGGACATTAAAATTCACTTTATTTCTTGAAGCAACGCTATCGTTACTATAAGCGGCTTCCGCATTATTCGTCTTGCTCACTTTACACTTAGTTTTCATGCCGTCGTGGTGATGGTGAATGCTGGATGCTATTTAAAGCAATTCACAGTTTAGGTCTTGGAATCCTTGCAGGCTGAGTTTCCCAATTCTTTTGAGAGATAATCTATGTAGAATGCTTCGATTTTAATATTTTTGAAAGGCAAAATTATTTTTACTTCTAACAGGACCAAATAATCATTGAAAGCAAGTAACCAAGTCTTGAGGTACGACAAATACTGTTGAGGGCGAAGATGAGAAGATAAAGTGTGCCATTAAATTTATTTCTTGAAGAAGGACCTTATGACGCAGTCACAGACCGACTCAAGAAGCGATGAGTAACGATCAGAGACTGATACTCTCCCCCTCTCAAGTGCAGAAATAAGGATACTTGAATTCTAGCAAGAGGGGTAGACTTTTAATGCCTCAGGGTGGGACAATATAGCGAAAAGAAGCAATAAAACTGCTTCACCATGAAGACCATTATAATTTGACAACCGTTCCACCCTAAGGGGAAACACGAGTAAAGCGAGTTCCAAGTCCGATGCAAGGCACTTAGCTGGCACTAAAGATCTCAATAAAATTTTATCCTTGAGGACCAATATGCCCATAAAGATACCCCAATCTATAACAATGCGAGCCAAGAAGTAAATGTAGGTAATAAAGAAATTATGAATTATGGTGAATAAACCACTAATAGGGTATTTAAGAAAGGTATCAAAGCAGGGATATGCAGGAACGCCTAATATTAAAAAAAGAGAGCATAGAGATTTGTTCGCTCACCAAACTGAGAATGTGCTGCAAGAGTGGAGTCACCAAAGATCCGCGTTATGTCTTCCTTTGAGCAGCGAAGACAGCGTGATCGCACCAAGTGAATCTACCGAAAAATAAACGACAATACCTACTAAAATATTGTTTTGCAGACATTGATCAAGTGACTATGACTATTCCAATAATCCCACGACTAATGGGAAGGGATGTTTAACCAAATTTGTTGGACATCATGAGAGACGACAAGGCAACAGATGTCCAAAAAGGAGGCCTCATTGTTCCTTGGCCATCTGCCTAATCCCCACAATAAGATCGATTAAACGGGTGAGTGGGACACCGCAGTAAAGGGGAGCATTAGTAGTGAGTGGACAGTATGAAAATGTCATCTTCAACGAACTGAGTGCTCACTGAGGGCCCTACGAATGAGCTGCCTGGCGTGCTGCTCAAACTTTGGGTGGTAGAACAACACGACCAAGGCGAAGGCCCCATCACTGCCTGGGTGGATGAGCAGGCTGACAAAAGTCTTTGGCACGATTGAGAAGTCTGCATCAAGAGATGCCTGTATCGCTCTGAGGCGCTGAACTGTTTCTTTATCTACAAAATTAAATTCAACTGACCTGATAAGTACACGGTTGGGGATACACCTAGTGTTTCAAAAGTACATTTATTCCTTAAACAGGTGATATACTATAACAAGAATACAAAAGTTTATGAATCAGGACCTTCAGTACTGCTTGACCATTAATTCTGTGCTTTGTTTTCCGATGCATATTTTCTAATTTAGCGATTGGGATGATTTAGTATTGGCGAATTAAACGAACCAAAGTTGCTCTATTTAACAGAGAGAATACCTAAAACGCTATGCTTGCAAGACTTACTTCAATGTTTATTTAGGTAATTTGTTGGATTAAAAAAAGTGAAATTACAGAAGCTCCAAATAAAGCCAAAATGGAAACCACCAGACCTTTAAATGGACTTCGTCATGTCAGGTGAAAAACAGCCACAAAAAATACCACCAAGACAACTTTGCAATGGGAAAATTGTAACATGATGATGAAATCTGGGGGAACATTATGAAAACCATAAACATGACACGCAATAACAAATGTTCCACCGAACCCATGGTGCACATATCAACAAATCGTTCCAATCGTTACAAGCCATTCGCCTTAGAATCACAGAAATAAAATGGCAATCCATGACTTACCTTTATGGTTAAGCAAAACATCCCCAAGATATAATAATCCCATGAAATAAATAGCTAACTCGAGATAGCGAGCATATGAAATCATGTTCTACTTCCAATCAAAATGCTTGATACATATTTCTGGAAAACCAAGATCGAACGATGATAATAATAAACATAAAAGTTAACGAAGAAACATTTCTACTCCTGTTTAAAATGATGTTGGGAGAAATCTTGCACACTAGTGCCAGGTATTGACATGCGAGAATATGGAGACTATTGGGCTCGAGACACATGATCGTTTCGTGTGGAGTGGTGCTGAATCGGCTCATTTCGGTCAAGTCAAAATTTAGCTAAGCCCACAAGTGTGAGAGGGGACTAACTTCTCATTAGTAAACAGGATTTCACACGCTTTAGTAACTGAGTTGTGAGGACACATGAACGGCGGTAACGTGGGCGCGAATGCGTAGTAACCATAGTGGAGCCCCGATCAGACACAGGTGACGGCAGTGAAAATCACAACTCCCCCATACAGTACCTTGATCCAAGTCGATAACCCCTAAACCGAACTAGCATGAAAAAAATTAATAACCAGCAGCTTATGACTGTAGGGAATGAGAGGGGATGCGTTGACATGGGGCATAAAACCGCAGCTAGATAAGTAGAGGCTACGCTCTAGAGCAAGAGACTGCTGTGTAAATGAATTAATCGGTTCGCTATATAACCAAAGGCAAATAGCACCGAAAGTGAAAATGACAAACCGAATGAATCGATTTTCTTTCTGTGGCAATTAACAAAACAATTTTTTCACTTGTAAACATGAATTGTCGGTTACCTAGCCTAGTCACTTTGACCAGGCATTGCAAAACCCCTCGATGGTTGAATCAATACAGAGGCAAAGCTTTAACGGGATAAGACCACACAGAAGAATCAGTATCGATGGATAGGTCTCTATTGTGTCAGAAGGGGACACTTATAAAACCCTAAAAGCAAAGACATAAAGTAATAGGCCGAATGTCCATAAATTATTTATGATCTCTAATGATTAAACTTTGCAATTTTCTAGAAAAATCGGTGCCTCTCAAATGTATTTCAGGTTTAGTGAAATTTCATAAGAAAGTGAAAGTCGTACTACTGAAACACAAAACTAGTAATATGCGAGAAACGCGGTGAAATCCAAGGTGAGAGGCTATTTCAGTTGGTCTGCAAAATCTCGGTGAGATATCAGTAAGTACAAGAAACATAGATGTTAATTTTTCACGAATTTTTTTCCGAAAATAACAGAAACAGATTTCGCAAAAATGTTATGAATGACTAATCAAATTCAGAACGAAACACCATGAACCAGATAACCAAAACCTCATTTGGACAAGATGACAAAATTCGATGGGTAAGACAATTCTGAAAAGTCTCAACTGAAGAGGTTTCTAGAAATTCATTTATGCTCTAATAAAAACCGAACCGAACAACATTAAACAACTCTAGGCAATTAGAGAACGCGTAACAAGCTATGTTATCACCAACCCAACAAAACATGGAGCCGAAACTAAAAAACAATTTGAGAAGCGTTGATTCTGAATACTCCTCCGTAGAAAGCGAAACCCTAAGGCCACGGTATTCCCTATCCATGGATACGTACAGAGCGAAATGTCTACGTGGCAGCTTGAAATGACTTGAAGTTTAAATGAGGCACAGAAATAATAGCAGAATAAATTTCGCAAATCAGGTAAATAAAACTCTCTGAGGTGTTGAAGAATTTCGAAGAGCAGAATAGAAAACAACGGTTTTCCAATCAAACCAACGGAGGGGAGATATGGATCGAAGGCTCAGTGATAGGGTGTTCAAGGGCTCAGACGTCAACAAATGGGAAGAAATAGTCAACGAATAAGAACCCAACCCAGGATACCTACTAGGCGCGGTGATCGCGCGATTTAGTTTTAGCAAGAGCTACTCGTGTAGAGTTAAAAATAACCTTCGTCTCTATGGTTTCGGCAAATACAGGTGACTAAATAGATTATCGAACGCAGCGCAAACCTTTTATCTAAATCTGTAAAAGGCAATTACAAAATAAGAAAGCGAAGAGGTTTTTGAAAACCACATGGAGCCAAGGAAAATAAGCCCATTATGATCGAATGATACGAAAACTGCCCAGCAGTGGGTTGGAAAGTACATAGTCTACTAAAAAGCAAAAGTAGCCCTGGAAGTAAGATAGTGAGACGAAGTAGGGCTTACTGAGAACGATGAAATAAAAAAGGCGCTCTTCAGGGCCTTGAGTCGTAGAGGTTAGTTTGGGCGAAAAATCGAGCATTGTTACTACAGTGAGGTGACAGTTGTAGGTACAAGAGGAAGGTGCACTGCGTGTGCCATAACAACTGAATTGTACAAATGCATAAGTACTCTGTGTAGGTGATGGAAATCGTTACTGTGAGACTAGTTACCTCTGGTACACAGAGAGTGAAGGCTAAACGAGTACCACAGTGGAAGACATTCTCTCTATGTGTAAATCTCTCAGCAGGCCTCATCAGACCTCGTTTCCAGTACTATCCACTGATACCAGAGGGAGCGTTTGTTACTCATTAGCATTTGGAAGACTTCGAAACCTAATGAAGAATCTAACTTGAGAAGCAATACCCACTGTTTGAGATGGAGGTGAATACCATAAGAGCACTCTATACTTCACTAAAGCTACGTAATTGGCAAATGAAGTAGTTCAAAGCCGAAACCTACTGCATCCACATGAAAGCAGGAAGAAATCAACCACTAAGTCAACGAAGAATCACTAGCGGCATTTTAGTGACTCAAGGCTACTAGAGTTTGCACCAACTTTAAACGCAAAGGTCAAACCATTGTGAACAAAAAATTCTATGACAGTTAAGTAATATCAACATTTAATACGAAAATGGGAAAAAAAGAGTTTTGCGTGTCTCTTTAAACAACCAAAATATCGCATTTAACGAATAATAATGGAGAAGATGGCTCAATTGTACTAAAAGATAAAGAGTTATCAAATTCCCGCTTGAATAAATAAAACAAAATTAAAATTTATGAATGGGAATCCGGAGAATTCCCAAGAGAAAAATGAAATTGCAAAATTAATGATTATGCACCTTGTATAATTGATAAATCCAAACTAAACTTTCACAAATTCTAGAGGTACCAACAGATGGGTTTTTCTGGCTATGGAGGAAAAAGAGTGAAGGAATCGACTGTCAAGAGTCAAATAAAGTCAAAGCAGTTTAGGAATTACGAGTTCAAGACACTTGAAAATTATCTTAGAGCGATCCAAAATTTCGAAAGTATTGCACAATTGATGACATTCTAACTACCACGAATTGTTAAAATGATTGCTTAAGGTATTGTCAATGTCTACTGGAACACAAGAAAAAAAGAAAAAACCTCCAAAAAGCACATTTAGGAAAGCACCAAAACGCTAATAAAGGCTTGATTGCAAACGTGCGCCAATATGTAGGGAAACCATGGAGTAACTTCCAGTACTTGGGCTACACAATCACTACAAAGGGAATTTTAGAGCAAAGCGCACAAAAGATTTAACATAACGCCTTCAAAATTATAAACAATACTTTGATGCGACCAAATATTAAGTTGGGCCAAAGTGCCACATCGATAAATTACCAAATAGGGTCTTCGTGAATTTTACGACTAACAGAAATCCAAACAAATAAAAAAGGGAAATTTTAGAAAACGCGAAGTCTAGTGGGACGATGAGAGACTTGAATCGATGGATGGACTTTTCAAATGCACCAATGAACATAGGTCTTTAACACGTGAATATTATTATCCTTCCAATTCACCCAATTGGAAGTGAAGTTTCCATAAGGTCTGACGATTCTCGCAATCTCGGAACTAAAGAATCAGAATGTGCGAATAGGAACGACTTCAAAATAAATGTCTTAATTGGAGATCTGGTTGGACTTATAGCTGAAAACGTAAAAAGCAAAACATAAAATAACAAATGGACTTGACTGCATGAAATAATTTTAGGAATACGATGCAATCACGTGGAAGGAAGGACAAAATTAAGCAGGGGGTGGAGGGGTTGAAATGTTGCAAGCGGACAGGTCGATTTAGTGCACAGGGTTTATGACCCCTTCAGGGGATGAAATCGCAATGGGGTCAATGGCTCATAAAGGCTCCGGTTTGGCGATAAAATCAGAAACGGTAAAAAAATTGGCGTAGTCAAGCCTCATTAATTAGGGCTGTGTAGATAAAACGTAAAATAACTTGAATGCACGAGGGGAGATTGAAAGTCATTTTTCAAACTATGAATTAAATACGACGAAGTCAAAATCTTTGAATAGAGGTGGGCTAACCATGGAATAACTTACCATTTTAACGGCCTACAAATAATTTGTGGAATTTCTACATAGAAATATTTTTCTGTTGAAGTATAAAATTGAGAAAAAAGTAGAATAGATGAGCAACTAGCGCGGCTTTGAAATAATTTCTAGAACAAAGAACTCAACGGTGTGAATAGAGGAGCAACTACTGGAACCCTGCCAAACCGAATAACCTTTGATTTTTAAAACTGAAAAGCAGCAGTCCATCCAAAGTATAGGGACGAATGACATTGAGGACTATGGAAGTACCCATTAACACAAGAGATCTGGTGTTGTGCTTTCAGGACTCACGCGCTACGTTTCACAAAAATCAGTTTCAAGAGTACCAGGGTGTGGCATTTAGGCTCAATGGGGGGAATTTTGCTAACAGGTAGATCCATAACACACGTTTTTTTTATATGAGTTATTTCGGGGGGAGTATTTTAAAGGCGTCAATGGTACATAAAACGGCGGGTTTCGCGAGAAAAAACTAAAGAAAAGAATTTTAATTTAAATACCTACTAAAATGAAAGCTAAAACAAGAGATAAATATATGAAGTGGTAAAAACAGAGTCAATGCAAATAGAAGCAGGCGAAAATTGGAATCAATTAATATCGGGTGGGGGGAGGGGAAAGAAAGGAATTAAAAAATCATGAAAACCACACATCTAATTTTTTTTCACAACCAATAAAAATTGCCGAAACCATTTAATTAAGGGAACTAGTAGAAGATAGACACAACAGAGGTGCAAATAACATGAAATACAAACGACTTATGAAATTCCAAAACGTAAAACTCCCTAAATAGATATGATTAATTGGCATCGAACAAACTCGTTAAAACTGTGCCAAATCTGACAACTTTTGGTGCTAAGTAGCTGCAAAGATTGGAGAAAATCACTACATTCATCAAAACACATTAGGAAATTTCTGGGAATATGAGAGTAACGACGATAAACACGATGTAGAAGCTTCGACATTTCACAAGGTGGGCCTTCAAGACTCCTTAACTAAATGGCTTTGGAATCTATTTTCAAGAGTGCATACTGGGACACCAATAATTGCAATGTTACTACCAATGTTTACCAAGTAAATTAATAAATTACCACAGTATAAATTACTGTACAAGAGAAATTTAGGGCGAACAATAACCAAAATGGAACAACGACAAATATCAACTGATATGTAAGGGCTTACGAATAACAAGACCACTCTCTAGAGCCAGAGTCCGAAGTGTGTTTATTCATGCAACACACAAGGTTTCTATGAAGGTTGTTTCTAACATTAGTACCCCTGATCCAGGTAAACTCTTTTTCAAGCTTGTGCCGACTTTTACCTCGAAAGATTACTCATAAAATTCTGGGTTACGCAATTGAGAACTAAATGACCTCAGCTTTGGTAGAGAGCGTTAGAGATAAAATCAGGTCAAAAAACGAAGGTATCAGAATAACTGATTGGGTTGATGAAAAGATACAAAATGTGCATTTAGAGTCGAAAATCAGAATAAAAACAACTGACTACTCACTCAGTAAACAAGTTGCTTGTTGGGTTTCTGAGGCGAAACAAATTTGTTCCCTGTAAAGGTGGTGTGAAGTGTCTGTGAATCAAATAAAATTGCTTCCTTAAACGACACAAGAATTGGCAAAATGACAGACACGATTCATTTACACGTTGCCAATTAGCAAAAAACCAGAAAACAACTTTGATTCACATGAAACAAAGTATATCACTACCCATAAGTACACGAGCTAATGCCATATAAGTAATCTCAGAGCATCTTAAATAAAAAAACTGAAAATAGACAAGTCTGGGAAAAAATTAACCTGAGGGACGTGTGGCTTCAACTTCAGCTAATTCTACAAAAAGAAGTGCGTAATAACGGGGATCAAATTTGCCGAGATAAATAGTTAGAGGTGAAAAAGAATAGCTTCCCTTTTGCTGGAGAAGGAACCGCTCACTCGATTAGATTAAAGAAGAGGATGGCTCAGCTACTAAGGGCGTTGCTTAATGTTGAACAACGACGGAGCTTAGTAGTTTTCCATATTAACGGTTTTATCACTGTTATTCCCATTACGTCCAATCCGCACAATTTGTCTGCCTCAGCTCATGAATAGCTAATACTACGTTCAACTTAACCTTCCAGATTTCGTTATAAAAGAACGAATGCAGTGTTGAGAAAGACTTACAAGATGCGAGCATCAGGAATCGGAAACTTGGGACTGAGATACGAACTGCACCGAAGGGACTAACAGGCACATAATTCCTCAACTCTATGCAGGAAACACTGCCATCAAGGGGACTCTGGATTGATTAAACAGCAGATTAACAACATCAGTCTGTTCTGATATATGATTTATTTCGGTATAATGAAGTAGAAGCAAACGGTGGAAAACACAGGAGGACTGTGGTGTTTATACGAAGCGAATTTAGTTACAATTACACGCGAATATCATGAATAAAATGATAGATTTCAAAACATGTGGTTGATTTCGACAGAAAAACAATTCCCTTGATTCAAAAAGGTTTAATACGCCCAGGAAAGAGGGATTTGATGGAAATCCACACAAAGAATCGATGCCTAAAGAGGAAACTAGAAATAGTGCAATAAAAAACGCTCCTTTAAATCCATGAGGTCTATCTCAAGGTTAATAATGATATAACCACCCCTAACCCAGGTGAATCCTTTTCAGGCGAGTGTGAGCTTTCATTTCAATCAATGACTTACGGCACATGCGATCTCCCAACCAGAATCAGGGAAGCGAGAAAGTGCATAATATCAGACTTGGGTGCTCCACATGAGGAAAACGATTAGCTTCCGCGGTGTTGCATGCTAGAGTTCTGGTAAATATGACAAAGACGGATAACTAGAAGAAAACGATTGTGAAGGTAGACGAACCGTGATATCTATAATTCTCAGTAACGTTTTATGATGAAAGTCTGAGCGACCTTCGAGCTTCCAAATCTTCCATTGCATGAACGCAACAGAATTCAAGAGAAGTCCCCTATTCAAAGGTCCAAACGAGAGTGGAAAAGAAATTAAGATCCGTGAACAAAATAGGGAACCCAACTCGAACGCTTTCAGTGGGCTGAGACGTAAATCACGTGGTTCTGGAGAAGTCTCCCAATTGAGTAAAAATCTATCAAAGTTTTTGGGGGACAGATGCTTTGACAACCGCCTTGACTCTCGGATAAAATCATGCAAAAGCACTTCCATGTGTCAGTGGCGACAGCAAGATTTCGAAAGCTCACGCTTTTATGACTGGAGGCGAAATGGGAGCATATTACGATTTGCCACTTCACTCAAACCCGGCAAGACAAAAAAGAGAACGCTATAGAGCTCGACAGACGAACAAGGATAAGATCCCACTAAAAATAACAGACTCTAATTGCCAAGGCAACACACTTATTGGGTGTACCGTCCTTTTCAAGTAACCAGTATTATTTCGGACCTTTCTCGAAGTCGGATGGAAATTACCTCTTAGAATTTGAGGAAAGTCAATTTAACAGGAATAAGAAGCGTAATATGAAGTCTGACCCAACCGGTAAAAGTATCAGTAAAATCAGATACAGAGAAATCGATAAACGGCTGTAGAGACTTCTTTAAACGAATCGTAGAAAAGGCAGAAGGCTTCACATGAATAAAGGACCAGTAGCTCAGGAAAGAGGCACAATTTCTTTTTCTCCGATTAGCGCTGTGAAATAGGCAAGTTTACCGCTCTACGAAGAAAAGGAAAATCTATGGTGCTTTTATCGTAAATTACGTATATCTAAGTGCAAAGTTTGGGGTTACTACGATCGGAAGCGAATAGTAGCTGAACGAATGGGATGCTTGAAAAGATTGCCTGGTAAAGCAATTGACGAAAATCAATGTGGAAAACCTTCTTAACTTTGCGAGCTAAGGTGCGAATATTTAGCCCGGGATTCTCAACAGAGAACATGGGATCAAAGTGCATCGCAATTGCAAACCAGGAAGGCACAACTTAATCACTGCAAAACATCAATCTTACGATTCTAAATGATTAAGTACTGTAATTCGGTTAACCGTTTACTAGGGGGCGTAAATTAGGGAAAATGTAAGCTCAAACGTGGTTATAAGCGCCTCTCATGAAGACACTGTCAGTTTTGGTACAAAACAAAGCACCCACCAAAACAACACCACGTTAACTACATAGAGCCCTTAGTAGTGCATGATCGTCTAAAAGGGCAGGTGTCAGACACTGTAGATCCAACGCAGTGAACCCGTAGGTGATTTACAATGAGCTTTCAAGAAGAAAAATTACCACGAGTGCCTACCGAAACGGCGTGAAAGCCACGAAAGGTATCCGAGCACCGAGCAGAGAATTTAATAACAGAAAATTGAGTAGATAGATCATAGTGATGATATAAGAAACGAAATTCTCGAGTGATTTAAAACGTGGAAGCGAAATACCGTTTTCGGATGTAAACAATAGAAAAAAGGTAAGAAATGAAAATGAAGTTTAGAAAAGCCAGTGGAGAAGGAACGAGTAAAGAAATGACTAATTTGCTATTGCATTTGAGATTACCAAGAGCCATTGAAAGTCCACGAAGCCCTGAAAACGTGAACGTTAAATTGATCATGAACTCTAACCAGCCTTCATTTTTATACTAATTCTCATTCAACAAGGCAACTGTTGGCTTTGAGAAATACTCTTGACTCGTAGGATTAGAAAATCTGTAGTTAATGAGCGTGAACAAGCATATTATACAACTAAACAAAGCAAACAATAGAAATTATGACTAGAAAATGAACAAATAATCAAACAGAAAGATAAAAGCTTGAAATTCACATAAAACGAGCCATGAAAAGCTTAAAGGCAGCATCAAAAGGCACTAATACAAGAGAATCGCCACGCACCTGAAAAATTGGTGTCCTGGTCAGCTCCTAAATCCCTCGGTAAACTGATATACCTGGATATATCCGCACTGATGGGCAGAAAGCTATAGTTCATTGAAGAACCACTTGAGGAAAAATCGTGGATTGATGAGTAGGAACAGCTGAATTGGTTGAATCCCGCATCCCGAAACTGAGCTGCAAGTTTAAGTAGAAGAAAACAGCCGTAATGGATGCCTCTAAGCCACAGAATGATAAAATGTAAACAATATTATGGAAACATACGCAAATAAATAAGTTAGAGCTACTTTAAACCAGTTTCAACCTAGTCAACGTGAAACCATAGACACGTGAAAACAACCACCAGAAGCAACCACGAATGCGACTAAACAAAAAAGAGCGCGAATTACAGTTTAATTCGGGATACGAAAATTGGAACGGGGCGAAGTGAATTGAGGTACTAGTCTCGATAATTGGCTCGGACACAGATGCAATGAAAGCAGTGATGTCTTCACTATCGCGAACTCGAAACTGTTGACAGCAAGTCAAAACTGTGCAATTTTTACAGTGTCGGATGAATATACTGGGGAATTAAATACAAATATGAACTACCTGGTTTTAATAGCTCCAAATATTATCAAGCATTCGGAACATTCGTCGACGATAACTGTGTTGACGTAATCAAAAATATAAAAATATGAGCCCTGGAATAAGAATAGTGGGAATTTACCCTGCAATTTTCAATCCGAAACTGCTGTCCATGCACTTGCTTTGGGAGTCTTCCACAGATGGCATTATTTTCGCCACGAATCCGGCAGAGATCAGTATTTACATCATTATTTCTGTTACTGGGAAAATTAAAATTTAAAATAGCGTACCACTGAGAGTTGTCAATAGGGCCCCTGGTTATAGGCCGCCTTTCCGCCCATGCTCCCTTTGAAACTTTAGTACCCATTCTTTGAAATACCCGCTAAGCGTGCATTTGTTTAAGTAATTTCGATTTGAGGACACTTTGGAGGTAAATATGTTTTAGCTGCAGCTGATGAATGCATTATACACATAATAATTGGTTTAAAACCCAACTATTTTTTCTTAACTTGCAAAAAAGTGCTTGTATTATCTGCAACGCAATAGATTTCAACGTGTGTATAACTATATGATCATAGATTTCAACATGATGAAATCTGAAGAAGACAAAAATGAGTGCAGTTTACCAAAGTTTCGCATTAATTTCACCCTTTTGCCAGCTTGCTAAGAACATCTTGGGCATCTGACATCTTATGTATCAATATTTTATCAATTCAGTGAAGAATTTAGATGCATCCCAATTATTTACAGAACTCCATTAAGGCTCAAATTCACAACTTATCGATCAAAGTTTCGAATGATGCCCTCATCTGCTTCCATATGATGCTTCTGACATAATCTTTCTAGACAATGAGCATCCAAGTTGCAAAAAATTTAAATGAATATAATAAATATAACAAACCATAAAATCTTTAGTGAAATATTTTCGTTCGTTGAAAATAACGTGTAGTTTCGTTACTTTTGCGGGTTCTATCCACATGTGTTACCGGTAATTGATGATCTTGGAGGCGGGCTCTTTACGAATGTTTAACACTCAATTCAAATAAGTTGTTCCATATCGATTTCGTATTATATCTATTAGTATTATATTATATATTATATCATGTTAGCACATTCTATGAGCCCTACAATGGGTTTTTTTAACAATAATATATTGTAATATTTTTTCTGAGTCTTTGCGACTACGTAGTTATTGCGAAAGTCGTGGTGATTAATGCAATTTATCTATAATTAGTAATTCTAAAACAAAATATTATTGATCAGGTGTTATTACATCAATTTCAGTTAACATTTTTAAGATTAACCAAAACAATCGTTGATATGTTATTAACAATTCTAGGCGAGACGTTGTATTACCGGATTTTGTGGTTTTCATTTCTTGTATTGAGTACGTTAAGCGATTTCTAGCACTATGGTTTAAATCAAATCTCTAGTTAATTCCTACTTCTCGAACCATGGATTCGATGTTTACACTAAGTGATATGCATGCGCTGAAGAATCTCATTGCTCCGAATGAAGACTCGAGTGACGATGAAAAGGTAAGGCTGGGTGTTTCAACTGATGATGATCATCGTTCATATTTTTAAAGCTGGCTAAACCTACAGTCAGGCTTAACCCTGGGTCGATTGGACCGAAGAAGAAGCATAAGAAAGGAAATGGTAGCCTAGCATTTATGAATCGTTTATGTGCTAAGAGGAAGAAAAGAAGCCCCCAGCAGATCCGAATGCAATTTGGAAACCAGATGAGGTTCCAGAGGTCACTTTTGTTGAAGATGTACATGACCCTCGACCTCAACCAGAGTAAGAGCGTTTATTTGCTTCATGGTGTTTTCACCTTGTAAAACGCTGTTTATTCGTAAAGAACCAATCAATCGGTAGTTTGAAAATAACTAGCCCATAAATAATCGAAAAATGTGACGAAAAGGACTGCTTATTTTCATCGTCGAATTGCAGATATCTTCAGAGAAGTCTAGGGTAATGCACATGAATTAGTGATACGGAAATTCAAGGCACTGTAAGTTTATGGATGCTGGTCACACCTGAACTCTAAGTCAATCAACTTTTACCCGACGTTCAAATGGCATGAGTGGTAATTTATGAGGTGTTGCACAATAGGTTTAAGTTGAGACATTCAGTGGAAATCATTTTGATAACTGAAGACGTTTTGTCCGATTAGAAATGAAATTGTATGGGTAAAAAATACAAAAGCAAAAAGTTGGTCCCGTATCCGGAGGGAAATCGATTTAGTCATGTGGACTCCCCAACTAACCCAGTTATCCAGGGTACTTCACGGCCTATGGCGATAATCAATACCCATAGCCAATGTCTGATCCCGTATCTATGGTAATTTTGATTAGCCACTTGGAATCCTCCAATCAACCAATTGTCCACGGGACTTTGAATGCTGATCATCGATACACGCAGCCAATGTTCACTAGCTATTTAATTCACGTGCATCTGCATTTCACCGGCGACGAATGTATGGGTATTAAGTCTTCCTGAATATTTGAAAGTGTGAATAAGTCTTTTGTTTACAATCCAGATGACTGAAAACACTGGAAAACTACATTAATTCGGCGGCTTTTTCCTCCAGATATGAAATACGCTTCAGGCAGGATGTAACTGCGGAGGACATGTACCTGCAGATGGGACCAAAGAATGCTACTACCGCTTGTTGTGAGTACATGGTGGTAAGTGTCCAACACCAACCGGCAACAAAAGCCGCTTCATATTGTGTGAACTTCTCACGAGATATTTGCCTAACACAGATGGGCCAATGAGGCCTGTAGATTAGTAAGCCAATAAATGTATACCAGTCAGTTGATTCCTATTTTCCGATTGGGTGACCTACTCCAGTACGAGCTGATTGGTTAATCAAGAAACTGCGGTACTCACGATCTAGGGGAATCACGTGCACTTATTGGCAAATAAAACGGCAACCTCTGATACTTTTTATCGTTATTGTAGGTGTCAGTGAAATTGCCAGACACTATCAAGGAAGATATTAAACTAGACGTTAAGGAACAATTTCTGGATCTTCGTACGAGGAAATAGTAAGTAATGAGGACTTCAAACAGCCTTTTCGCAAATGATTTTTATCATCCGCCAAAATGGAAAAAAGCGCTGTAGTTGGCATATCTAAAATTCTATTTTAAGGCAATGTAGGTACTCCTATATTGGCCACTGGGCATTTTTTAAGATGAATGACTTCGTATCAAAAGTTTTGTCCAGGCTCGAAATACGGCTATCCTGCAAGCAGTGTGTAAAAGTATCAACGCAATAGCTAGATTCCGTGGTCTTTAGATGTACCAGAACACAAGTAACAAGCCTAAGCTTAGTCAAGTTATACTCCAGTTGTAACAGCCTAAGTCCGCTCTAGGATTGTTTCTCCCAATCCTGTGGAATCCTCAGAGCAAAACTTTCCTGAACTACCTGTGGAATTCGGGCGCAAACATCCGGCTAATCAGTACAGAAGCATTCAATTTTCGTCGCATTCACTCTTTGCAGCTACGTTCTTCACTCGAAATAACTGATTTGGAGGCAATCAAAAGCTGTACATTAACGTAGTAAAGTGGGTTTCTTAAAAGGAATCTACACATGCCCGGAGATAATAACCGGCTTAAAGTAAATCGGGTCTACGCTTAAAGAGAACATGTTGCATAAAAGTGTACAAATACAAGAAAGCCAATTCCAATGCTATTGCTTAAGCTTCTAATTTTTTTGAGACAAAATTGCAGTCGAGGTGGCATGTGTTCCTACAAAAGTATTTTTGCATTAGAGGAGGAAAGCGCAGGAGATTTAGATAACAATTTGAAGTGAGGTGATGAGACTAACAAACATTCATCCTTAAAAATATCTATTAATTCCTCTGGATTTTTTTGTAAAAGAAGTGTTAGAAAGCACGGTATATGCAGCTAAAAATGTGTATGAACTTGAACCTTCAGGGGAGGGAATAATTAAGTGGAGGGGTGGTTCATCCAGTACACCTAGAGCACATTTTGGGGAAAGATCGCACTCCTGATTGGATGGCCCATCATGTGCTTGCGTGCGTGCGCTAAGGAGAATATCTCGTGACCAAATTAGATTCGTAACGCATGATTCGCTTCCAGTTTTCCCCACTTCGTCCTAAGTGAAGATAAACACCAAAGTAGTTTGTTTTTTAATTTATATTTTAGTAAACTCGGTTTGCATTTACCCAACCCAGTTAAACCGGAGACCTCCAAAGCGAAGTGGCTCTCTGAGACTTCGACTCTGGAAGTGACAATGGTCAATAATCGGGAGTTCGATTTTATGAATTTCTAAAGGACATTATAACAAAGCATGTACATCTGGTTGCTTGAGTAAATATGCACTATCAAATTAACTGGAGCCTCATTTGTATGGTAAAGTTAAATGGCGCGTGTGCTGTGCTTGATTTATGGTTTCGTTATTTGTTATAGTGGTAGTAGAATTAAAAGAATGAGCAAAACCCCCTCACAAACTAAAAGGTCGACCTTTTAACCGGTGGCCATATTTTGGCCAAAAGGAGAGCATGATGAAACTTGGGATGTGTGGGTGAGGAAGAGTGCATCACATTCACGAAACACCCCAGTGTTTAGAGCGGATGGGTCGTTTACTCTTGGATAAAAGGAAGCGAGAAATGGGAGAAACGACCTTGATTCACAAATAAAGTGGTATTCCTAAATACTCAACTAGCCGAAGGTCTCAGATGGCACCGAACTCGGGAAAATACCTCTTGTTCCAGTTTGCTGCGTCCGTTGGTGTGAGGTATTGAGACTTCGACCCTGGCATCGCTTGTCAAGCATGAATGTGCTAGTAAGTTCAACGAATGGGCCATGGAATGCGGAAATGTACTCTTTGAGTGAGGGATTGTACTCTGGAAACATCGAAAACATAACAGAGCGATCAAAACTCCGCCCAAACATCGAGACGAATTCAATGAGTCCGATGGTCATCAGTGAGCCTTACTGAATATAGTGTTTTCCACAGTAGCTCGATAAGAATTCAGATACCACCATCGGGTACTAACTCGAATAATCTGCGACTGTTAGGTCTTGCATTTTAATCCCCGGTTCTAGAGGGCTGTTTCTTTATTTCTAGTTATTTTTTATTGGCCTCTCAAGACTTTTCTACCGTGGTTAAGTTGTAGTCATGTAGTAACACGATGAGGTTTCAAAGAAATTCCTCACATGCAAATTCTGCTTTATAGTGGTAAGACAGATCTCTGTATCGAATAGCTTATCAATATTTTGAATTTCCTAAGGAATGTCTGGTCAAATAGAAAATCCTCTCAAATAAATAATGAATCTGAAACTTTATTACCGACTTTGAAATACTAAATAGGAATATACTGAGAAGAGTAGTTAAAAGACATTTCAGTAATAAAAGTGGCATGTGCCCAAGCTCAATATTTCGTTCGCCGATGACACCAATAACTAGTAAAATTCCCTTAAAACTGCACTCATTCATTTTTTTAACAAAAATTTACTCTAGTTCAAGTACTTAAGCACACGATGTATCATACATCGGAGGGCTAAATGTGCCCTAATTTTGGTTGCTAGGTTCAAAAACAGCTGGAAACCCATTCCAAACCCAAACTTTGACCTGGGATTACTATTAAACACACCACCACTTTAGTCCCCTCACTCCTATCGCTCCTCGATCTGAATCTTGTTACAGTCCACACCAGCTTACAAAGGCAGTTCTTTGCTGCAACGATGGACGTCACGCTCAGCAGTTGTCCGGTCACGCTTCTGAAGGGGCCTTGGGAGCGACCGTCTTCCTCCTTAATTTGGTACTTTTGCAGTTAGCGGAGATGACATTGTATCTGTATTGTAGATACCATTTACATCTGGCTCCGAAGAGTGGATTCTAGTAAATTCACTTTGCATCCATCAAGCTTTTATCCATTGGTTCAGGAAAAATATAGACAAGCACAATTTGATCACGTCTGTCACAGGTGAATCGATTTGCTATCATTTTGGTGAGCTGAAAGGAGGCTATGAAAATGGAAAATAGTCAACCTGGATAGTATTGCCTTTAACAAAATCACCGCAATTCATGCCATTTGTCCGGTGCATATCTGACACAGCAAGTCCTGTGCAAAGTTACATCTGGCAACACAGCTTATGGACTTTTGCTGTATGTTGTGCAGTCAGTGCGAGGCGATTGATGAGGAATTTTCGGGCTGGCTCAGCTAATGACATAGCCATGCAGTCATGACCGAATATGGTGCACATTAAAGGCCAAACAGTGGAGGAAGGTCCTAAAGCCGCTTGTTTAAACAAGTTTTTCTGATGATAAGCGAAAATTTTTTCATTGCAATGGCAGCAGGAGAATCCAATAATTACCTATATTTATGCAAGACAGAATAAAAATTAGATTTCTGGATGAGTATGACTAAGATAGAGGGTTAAATAATTTATACAAAGTAGGAATTTATCGAAATTTTATAGCTTACCATGTTGCTGGAAAATGTGAAATATACCAATTACAACTGGGTCCCTAGGTCTAGTCCCGTGTTTTCAGCAGTAGATTAGGACATCTGGCCAACTTTGATTGTCGAAGGGATGATGGAGGGTTGGTTCACTTTACAGGGATTGCTAACAACAACAGGATACGCAGAGAGCTGAGAATGAGCAGGAACATAACTCACTTCATCCCACTGCGAATTCATTAAAATAGAAAAAATCGCCTTTGATGATGAATATTGACTTAGATTCTGTCAGTTTCAACGAAATTGCTTTGAGTCATGTGAGACCAAACACAGACAAAATTATAAGGTTTTTTAGTCCATGACCTGTGCATGCGAATAGTTTAGAATCCGTGAATCTGTTTTGACTTCGTCAGGTGGAGAATTCGGATTCGGTGTGACGGAATCGTCAGAAGAGTTGAGAATTTTAAGTGTGTACGGTTCTAATAGAGCTAGTACTCATACAGAAACACCTAGGTTGATCTCATATTGAAAACCAAACTTTGTATCTTGATCCTCGGCTTTTTTGATAATTGACTCGGCGATGACCAGCAGCACCATATTCGCTGTATCATGTTACAAGCCTAACGTAGGTATTTGGAGGCGCGTTTTCATGGTCTATAAATGAGAGATAACAATTATTTCAAGAGCACTTCCCTTAAGATTGAGGAATTTTTTGCAGACAGTGGGTTATGTTGATAATAGAGCTCGTTATATTTAAATGATTCCCAATTATGTACATCCTCTCAAGCACTATTTAATATACAAATATGCAGCAACATAACAATTTAATCATATCACTGTGTCCACTACTCTTAACTTGGGGAACAGATTGTATAAATGGGTTTTCTAAGGTAGCAAAGTGCTTGGTTCCCCTACGTCCTTTTTATAGACTAGACTTTCATATCGAAGATTCCCAACTTACGACACAAAGCTGTTTTTACTCGACAAAGTGATCCTTCAGCTGCTTGCCCGCAAATACAAGTGACTTTAACACTGTTGGATACTAATTTGCTAATCTTTTCGCTTCACTTCGTGGAGCGTGGATTACTTAGATATTGAAGTCAGTTTAAAAGGCCCCACATCCCAAAGATCCCATTCGATATACTTGATCTCAATACATTACTGGTTTTCCATTTTACTGAATTATGTGTGATCGCCCGTGAAACCAGTCTGGCCGTCAATGTAGCCAACTAAGGGTCCCTACTGCAATCGATCATTGATAAATGGTGGAGATGTAGGTAATGTCGCAGTTATTAAACTAGGCTAACAGCAGTCAAGAAAATCCCCACCCGACTAAATAATTGCAGAATTTTACTAAATACAAGTCAGTCCTTGGCAAAGGGATTTTATATCATCGCAATGTTTTCGAAATTTATGATCAGTATCCTATACACCCTCTAGCTTTTGTGTGGAAGACAAAAAGAAGGAATCCAACTTTCGAATCCCCTCAGCTAAAGCAAATACAAGAATTTCATATTGTAAAATAACATTCATGATTTGTAAAATAGCGTCTATTTAAGTCGGCCCAAGTACCAATCAGTCATTAAGAGAATTGAATGCCTCTGCTTTTCTCAAGGTGTGTTTTATAAATGCACTCGAAGTAAGCAATCAGATATGCCATTCATCCACTGGATAAACTATTTCCTTTACTCAATGTATCTGTCCAATGAACAGCAAATTAAGCACGGACAGTACTTTTAGGTGTTTATATAATGCAGCTTTGGTAGCTGTTACCACGAGCTCGAACAACCATCACATTGCTTCGTCCTGTGAATAAATCTGTGTGGTAAAGAAGACCACTCAGTGAATCATATCAGCCCGAAGTCGTAGTAGGCCATCATCTAAATTACTCAGCCGAATACTCATTTTGTACGTAGACTGAGCCAGTCAATCTAAGTGAGAGTGATAAGGTCCGGTCTCCCAGGGTAGCCTAGACAGTTTGACCTTCAGAGACAGAGCTGTACTGCTGATGGATGTCCGGACATGTCCCCCTGTGGGCTCCTGGGAAGTGCCGGTCTTCCTTCCTAATGAAGTTGGCCCAACTTAAGTTTTGCCATTCCTTCATAAGAAGCTCTGTTCAAGTAAAAATTAATGCACAACTTCAATTAGATTCCTCTTGCCAAACCTAAAATACGTTATTAAAAATTACTCTAAATTGTTATATTCTTTACACTACCTAAATGTACTTTTTGAACCCCGTATGTACTACAGCAAATAAGTCAACAGGAGAATTCCTCAATGTCGAATTCGACAGAATAAGTGAGGGTGAAAGTATCATTAAATAGGGAATATTTTTGCTGCACTGTGGACAGAAGTTAAAGAAATATGCAATATACACAAATATCTGTTAAAACAAACGTGAACATGTGATGAGAATCAGTATTTAAATGATAGGCAACCACAATAAAAGATCTGAAAAGAAGAGCAGGATGCGAACACCGTCAACCAAAAAAAGTAGACAGTGAAAACACTACACGTTTAATGAAATCGTTAAAAACAGGGCTTTATTACTATGCATACAATGTTCTCGTTTGCAAGTTGATATTTGCCAAAATTATACATTTTAGCTACCCTTGCTAAGGAACCCGGTGTGCTATTTAATTTCCAGAAAGAAAAGTGTGGTATCTTCGGTTTATTATTATTATTATTATTGACTCTATTAATAATAATTGATCATGCTCACATATGAAATGAGGTCTGCGTGATTTGGAATCGTAACAATTAAAAAAAGCTCGAAAAACCACTTTCACTCTAAGATTCACACCTATTCCTTAACCTACCGCATGAAACCCTTTAAAATATTGCTATTCCATTGTAAATAATACCTTTACTCATTACTTTACCAAATTTTCCATGTTGAAAAAGAGGATTCTCGTTTCTTGTAGAATCGGAATTTAAAAAGAAGGTATTTTTCCTGACGTTACTTTAACAGAGGGCTAATTTAAACAGTAGTTTGAGGTTGTAACCGTAATTATCTTGTAAGGCATTTAGAACTACATGGTTATTCACGTTCATCAGCTACTCTATGAAAAATAAATGAGAGCACAATGCCAGGGCTAGGTTAAGTGTGAATAAGTCTGAAATCGAATCAAAAATATCAAAAGCAGTCAAGCCAACCTTACTGGACAGACAGCACTAATCAATGGTCTTGTGACCGTGAAATGCGCCAATCAGCGTCGTGGCTGGCGTGCGCCTCTCAGCCAATTAGGACACTTAGCAGACTGCTAGGCGGCGACTTTGCGTGCACCCACAATTGTGAATAGACATACCACTAGCACAAGTGGCTTCATCCGACAAATTCACTCCTACGCTCTGCCAGTTAGCGCGGATATACTTCACATAGAAAACTAAACGACCCACTTCAACCTAAGCGATGCCCAAAGTCTCGATCTCTGGCTGTTTTAAGTGCATTAAGTATGCTCTATTTGCATTCTGCCTCGTCGCTTGGGTGAGTTTCGTTGAATTGTTGGTCATTTTTTCATAGATTATTGAATACATCAGAAATTATGCTAAAAAAGGTGATGAATAATAGGTATAGAATGCGGATCATAATGCATAATACAAAATATCTAAATAACTTTGCTACAGAATTATTACAAATTCGGAAAATTGTCACCCTTGTTTTAAAAGTCGAGATACTTTCTGCATCGATGAACTATTAAAAGCCAAGACGTTTTGCGGTTTTGTGTGAGAAGGCAGAAGATTCCGATGATCGGAAATCGCAGAAAAGTGCTAAAACGGCTGAATTTGCGTATTTACGAGAATCGGACTCTTAGGGATATGTTTACTCTCCAAATGGAATCACAGAAAAATAGCAAATTAAACGATACTTCTTTGGCTATATGGTTTTCTCGAATGCAAATATTTTAAGTGCAAAGAAGAAACATAAGTACGAATGGCTGATTTTTGTAAATTAATAGACTAAAATACCGTGAATCTTTTAGGAACACAGTCGGACCCAAAGTGTTTGTATCAATAAAAGACTACTTTGTAATACTTTTGACATTTCTCTATAAACATGGCGCATTTTCAACAGGAAATCGTTGTATCATCAATGGCTATAGTAAGTGAATTTCCCCGTGTTCTTCCTAAATTCACTGATACAGTATCATCAAAAATGCTATTCAGAATGGCTTGGTAGAAGTGTCCAATAAAGAGATATCGAATTGTTTTGTATTGTGCGCAATTTTTAATAGCCAGCAATATTGTGTGAGCGAAAAATCAAAAGATCTAATATTTCCGTAGCTATAAAATGTATGTTTACTTTAGAAGGCTTCGTTTTAATTAATTTGTCATAGGGACGAAAGAACTTGCATAGTAGTGTCCATTGGAAAGTTAAATTCGAAATATATTCCACCTAATTTTAATGCATGTTTGCAGACGATTTTTTTAAATTCTAGATCAAAGTGGTAGTTCTCTCCGAAAAAATCAAATAAAGTTAAAACTGAAACTCAAAACTTTGCAAAAAGAAAATGGCTATTTTTTAACTTTATTAAAAACCAAATAAAATATCAGGACCAAATTATGTGATTATTTAACTATTCATACCCATTCCAATGGAAAGCGGTGGATTTTAAAATTGTTAAACGTCAAATTTGCAGGGTTTATAATAATAATGTTTACATTTATGAAATGCAAATAAGAAACTGTCTAGTCATGTTCACAATTTGTGAAAAAGAAAACAAATATATTTATGTAATTCAATTTCTTGATTGTATCTCCAAGTTGTAGTGTTAAATTTTACATGCTCTTTGATAAATTTCATTCTTTATTTTTAAATTTAATTTATCTAATGAATCTAGTGAATGCGATATTTAATATTTATCCAAAAGTTAATCAGCATACATAGGTGAATTAAACGGCTGTTGAGTAACACTTCCCATTTGGAGCACGGCGAATAGTAAAGTGGTCCCTTCCCCATCTATGTTAGCTCGAGAGACCGAAAGGGGCCATTTCCCGAGTGAATGTGAATGTTTTAAATTTAATTTCTTCTCCTGACCAGATTCTGGGCCTAGTTGCGTTCATCTGGGGCATCGTAGCTCGCACAACCGGTCACTTTGGCCCTCTCGAAACCCACATGCCGGCCATCACATCCGGTGAGTCATGCGCCCGCCCCATGCCTCGACCTCTTCGACACTACATTACAGGCCTTGTGGCACGACCTACTTACTTAAAAAACCCAAACAAATGAAGTAGTGTATCGTTGAATTGCCTCGAGCCCTCTAGCTGACAGCAGAAGGGCTCTTTTAGCAGCGCTCCAGATGCTTTTCTTTTGTAGACGAGAAAACGAGGCATTAGAATCCAGCCATGCCTTTGATTAAGGAAGCGGGTTTCCTAGTTGTGTTGCGAACACAAAACATTTATTCCTACCTAATTTAGGGAAAATGTGAAGCATAAAACAAAATTTCCAAAGTATGCTTATTAAATGTCATTTTTGGTCTTCTTTGAATTTTAGGAGCAAATCTACTGATCGCAGTCGGTTTTATCATCATGTTTGTTGGATTTCTTGGCTGTTGCGGAGCCATTCGGGAGAGTCAATTCCTTCTCTTGGCCGTAAGTTGTAATAATTTGTCAGCTATTTATCAGTTATATTTCACCTTCGATAGCAAATTAAAAAATATTACGGTAATTTGAAAAAAACAATAGGAACAAGTTTTTGAATTATTCAAAATTTAGAATACTTGAGAATTTCTCAGTACGCTTGCAATCGTAACCAAATTCCAATAGACCAACATTTCTATTAAAACAGAGTGATTCGATGATTTTCTGTTGCATCCATAAAACCGTTTGATAAATGGAGATTAAATTTAATGATAAGTCGAGGGGGGGGGGTAGAAGTGCCACAGAGCCTGCGGGCGTACTGCGGGTTCATTTATGATGTAATGTCAAAGGTCTGAAGGTTATAATGCAGGTGCGACAGTGACTAGAGGCTGAGTTTGTGTCAGGCGTTGGTAGATGGCGCATGTCCCTATATTTTCAAGAAAATAGATGGCATTAATGTGCATCTATGTAGTCTTGCAGTCATCGAAGAGTGCAAACAACAATAATTGTTTATTAAGGTTTTAATTTCTACCCCTGCCAAAGACTTCTTGACTTATTAGATGGTCATCATACATATTAGTTCATCCCGTAAGTTGAACGGAAATTAAGCAGTACTTTGTAATGCCTAATGGAGCTGAAAATTATAAGTATGTTAACAAGCGTTTGAAATAACTAAATTTTGTTTTATGGAACAATGAAACAAAAAATTGCTTGATTAAAACCCTGCTAACATGGAAGTACCTAAGAATCATTTATGCACCATTGTTTGATGAGTTTAAGGAAGGAAGGAAGGAAGGAAGGAAGGAAACTCAGAAGTAGACGAAGCGGCTAAAACATTCACTCAGTTTGTAGAGAGGAGAAATGTGTGAATGAAAGAAGGTGGTTCAAGAAGACGGTTTGCGAAATCCACTGGAAGTGATTTCATCCTCCACGAAGACCAATATCAAACTGGACGACTTCCATTTGAGTTTGGTGATAAGCTACTTCTTGAAGCAGTCCTTGTAAAAGCTTATCCTGCATTATCAGCTGAGTTGGAATCGGCTATCAAGCTTAGTTCACACCATACAATTGTTCATCGTCTTCACCTTCAAAAACTTAGAAAAGTTCCTAGTCTTGTAAAATGGGTACCTCTTGGAAACGGGTGTCTGAAAACAATCAATTCAAATCTCGAGTTGACATCTGCTCTTCTTCTTCTTTGGATAGACTTGTGACTGGCAAGGAAAGAAGGAGCATCTTATATAGAAATGGTAAGCCAGCCCAGTAATGAACTTGAAAGGAACAAGTTCTTCTTTCAAACTGGTGGGATAGCTGAGAATAATCCACTTTGAGTTGTTACCACTTGATGCAACAGCAGTTGATGCTCACTTCTATTGTCCGCAATAAAGGCGTTTTTAACGAAGCGATGTTTTATCAGGACAGTGTAGCACGACTCCAGACAGCAAGAATCGCTTCAAAAAAATCGAAGACGAACTTGGTCGGGAGAAATGCCAAATCGGAATTTTCCTCCCGACTGCCTTGCTCCGCTTTCAGTGTACCATTTGTTTCGTAGCTTAAAAATTCATTTGGAAGAAGAAACAGCTTTTGCAACAACACAGGAAGAGGTTGAAACTGACATTTGGGAGTTCTTCGAATCAAAAGTGAAGAAATTTGCAGTAATAAAATATTACTAATCTCGTTAATATATATAAGGAAGTCATCGATAGTCAATGAAAGTACATTGTTAATTGAATTTTTTAAGTCGCCATTCCAAGTGTTATACACTTCAGTTAATATTCAACTACAACAGTGAAAGTTGTCGCTTTTATTGCCACGGCAACACATCCTTGAGGAATGTGCATTTCACAAAAAGAGGGGCCGGTGTGCTTGGCCCCTTCCTGGGCATTAATGGCGTGTGCACCGTGAGTTTGTACTCGTACGCACGCCAATGACCCCGTGTATCTAAACGAGGTTAATTGGGAATTAACTCGCACCGTCACTGGTCAGGCTTGCCTACCCAAGGACATTTTACTTGGACTTTTAAAAGGGCGCTTTTTGGAAACGTGTGAAGATTTTTTTTTCAAACTAACAAAATGACAAGCACAAACAGTGTATTGAAATTGTCAATTCTGGTTTCCTTTTCTTCCCTTTGTAGTTCTTCTTCTCCATCTTCCTGTGCTTTAGTCTTCTTATGGCTGCCGGTCTGTGGGCCGTTGCTTGGAAACCAAGGGCAAGTACACAGCTAATGAATAAAAAAGGTTCTATCTAATTTACCGAATGCCATTTCAGATAAAACATCTACTTGAACGTGGCAAAAATGCTTTTAAATTTCGATTTTAACTTCTATAGTGGACGGAATTTCTGAAGTGGATTTTGTAAACGGATTCTAATGACTATTGATATCATTTTGTAAATTATCTTTATCACATCAATATTCCCTGATTTTAAAATAAATATCGTTGCATTTTCTAGTCATTGTTCAAAATAAGTATCCATATTAATACCCACTAATTTATTCGTTTAAGATTCAATTTATGATGTGGAATGTGGAAACCTAATATTTATATATCTACATAAATCCACTTGAGTTCAAAAAATGAGAAATAGCGGAAGAGGAATTCAACCACATTTACAAATGACGCATATGTGACTGCTTAGGTGCGTTTATAAATCAAGTTTTGGCTTTAAAATATATGCTGTGACTACCTTAGTAAGCATTCATTACTCACCATCCAGCTCGCCTCTAATTACCCAATGAAAAAAGACCTTTGATAGAGCCACAAGTTAATTTAGGGCTCTAGCACGTAAATAACAACTACCTTAGTTGAGCTCTTTTATACGTGGGTTTATTGAAGGTTTTATTGGAGTGCGATTTGTTACGCAAATCACACTCAGACATTTGGTATTCCGTGGGTCGCTAAAAAAGGAGGAATGTGGGACTTGTTATGCTTTTCATCGCTTCCCCACTAGCGCTCTCCCTGTCTATTTGTGCACCAAAAATAGCCACTGAAAGAAGATCAATATGTTTATTGCACACACACATGCACACACAGAAGCGCAGGCAGGATCCACACGCTACCCCTACATCCTCTCCTCTTCGCACACAGGCAGTAGTTTGCTAAAAACGAACCCCTACCACGCCCTAACTTTACAGAACTTGATTCATCTAGGTCATCTAAAGGTGACCTCACAGTCTCGACGTTGATTGTTTTTGGCCGTGTGTCAATTGATTACAATCATAATTGTGTTAAGACCCAGGAAACTAAGAGGAATTGCATTTATGTGCTAATTGATTTCACTGAATGTACGAGTGGGTTGAAAAATTATCCTTGCGTGTTTTAACCCTTCATGCGGAGAGAGATTCAGCATGATAAATGGTGTTTACAAGACACCCATTTTGCTCGAGGCTATTCATAGTAGGTGACTGCAGTTCCGAATGAACTAAGAAGCTCATCCTAGGATGGCCGCTCGAAACAGAGTAACTAAACCAACATTTGGCATTTGATTAATTGAAAATTAGTCTTTACGGAGTTTCTACTAGGTGAAGACGGGGCATAGGATTTCCAGTAAATTCAATTACCCTACCTCCAAATCAGGCTATTTTTTGTAAGCTCCTATGCAGGCTAAAATGCAACTATGGACCTGATAAAACGCATCTTCTGAGCAACTCTGTACTTTGATCGAAATACCGCCCTATTCCTCCTCCTCCTCCTCCTCCTCCTGCTCCAACTGTACATCTGCATGCAACATTTAGAATAGAAAGTTTACTTCTTGCTGGTATGAGTCTAACGTCGAATAGAAACATAGGCCTTTGATTCAAGTCAGATGTTGTTGAATCTTAGGAGAGTTGAAGCAGAAGATATCATGAGAGAAAGTGCAGTGGCTTTGGATAACCTGAAACTATGGTTTGACGAAACTGACGAACTCCAGGACAAATGGCAGTTTATTACAACTGACGCAAATCGTAGTTCAACCTCGATTACAACTGGAGCTAATTAACAAAAATACGTCTCTTTGATCTATTTGCATAACCTTAAACAAGCCGATCAAATGAGAAATTTAGATTGACCTGGGGTCTTCTGCGCAGATGCTCAAATGCGCCACCATGAAAGCAGTCTGTTGAGGATTTTCGATGCCATACATTTTTTGGCGTATTTCTCAACTAATAGCGTATGTGCAGTAGACATTAGTTGTACTTTGTACACTAATCACAGGCTCTAGTGGGTAGTCTCTCCATTTAAGTTTATTTTTCTTTCACTACCAAACTTTACTCTCCCAAGGGTTAGAAAAAGTGCATGAATTGGAAATGAGAATACAAATATCAAATTTTCTGTTCTTAACAACACTTCGGCAAATGCCATCGGTACCTATGGGGTTGAAACTGAGCTAATTACGAACGCTTCACGCCCCTTATTTCGACTCCTTGATTAATTTACTCCTGGCACGCGTCCCACAGTTCCAGTTTCCCGTGCAGAAGCTCAAACCTGTGAAAAATAGGCTTCCAAGTTTAAATTCAATGTTATGATTTAAATTAGTGCGAAATCGACTAAAAAGACGAAAGAAGCACTGTCCTGAGCAAAGCCAACTATTCAGAGGTATATGTACAGCAGGCTCACTTTGCAAACTCGCTCAGATATTGTGGAGATAATTTCACTCAATCTTGGATTAGTACACCCATAGTAAGAGTGAAAGCAATGGGTGAAATTAAGTGTCATGAAGTCAATGCGATTGATTTTTTCTTGTTGAATCGCTTCAAGTACCCGAAAAATCGAATATAAGTTATTCAAAATATTTTTTTAAATCTAGCTTTCTGTGTATCTGCACGGATCGTTGGAGAAGCTTATCCGCAATTACAAAATTGGTGGTGACCCAGATGATGTTAAGCTGTTGCACTTCATCCAAAATAAAGTGAGTTACATCTTCCTCGAATCTAACAGTAGTTAAATTGATTTGCGACATTCGTCATTTTGTAGAACAGAATATATAAAGAAATAAAGCAGAAGCTTTTAAACCAAGATTTAAGTGTGTTGTTCTTCAGCTCACAGGCGACGATATCATTTACTACTAAGTTGATTTAAGTATATAAGCTATATGAAACCTGTCTTTGCTTCTAGTTTGAATGCTGTGGAGCAGTTGGCGTTGTGGACTACTTAAATTCCCCGATTCCGTCTAGTTGCTGGGACACAAGCATTGAACATGCCGAGAGGCCCGTAAGTACTCAGTTTGTTAGTCAAAATCACCTGGCTTAACTCAAAGTCGGCAGTTCTACCAGCCTGTACAACGTTAATTACTTCTGCTTTTTGTTAGGGCTGTCAGTCAAAGATTCTTCAATCAGGACAAGACAATCTCGCCACGATGACGGGAATCGGTATTGGATTCGGCGTAATCACGGTAAGAATTCTAATTCACCAACTCCATTCAACGCAACTTTCAGAGCGGGGGCAAATTTAACTAAAGGGCTCATGCACTTATGCCCCGTGACTGTAATTACCGCTAAGGGCATTCGTGGGCTATGATAAGAAAGTGCGAGACACCTTCACTCCGTTGATGCCGTAATGAGTGATTAGAGGTCAAGAAAGGAATGTTTAGATAAGATCAACTAGCAGGGTCTTAGGTGTAACAATTAATTGCGGGTTGGCTTACCAACCTAAGTGTGTAAAAAGGCAAGACTAAAAGGAACATACAGTTTGTTACGAAAAGCAACCGGGCAAAGCCTCTGGCCGCGGTGTTTCATGCTTCAGCAGAAAATACTGGAGTAGATGAATGGGCATCAGGAAGGTGCTCTGTTTGTTTATTGTTGTTTGAGTTGAGTAAATGCCAGCGCTATTCACTGTAATGAGGATATGCCTAACAAGAAAGACATTAAGAACCACTCCTACGTGGAGCGTGAGCACCCGTTAGAGAGAAGTGGTAGATGAGTGTCGCCATCATTGGGAGGCGTATTTCAGGGCTTGGAGGGCTTATGTGAGGACCCATTCCTACCCCTCTGGCAACCTCCCAGAAGACCATATCGAGCTTTCAGACATGAATGGTACTACATGAAAAATGAATACTGTACCTTGTGAACATTGCGTTGCAGACTAGCTTTGTGTCTGCCGATTTAAAGGGCACTTGTATAATTCATAAGATGTTTAATAGGAGTGCATAATGAGTACCTAGCTGTGAGGTAATTAGGGAGGTGTTCTGTGGTGTAGCAGTTACGGCACTTGGGGTCGCAAGAGTAACTTGCACCACTCCTTGCGGGGGTGGCACTTCAGACTTTCATATGATCCACGAATAATGCGTGAAAACGCCTTCTATTTACACTTTCAGATCTGCGGAATGGTCTTCTCACTCATGCTGTGTTGCGCTCTAAGGGAAATCAACTAAAGAATATGCTAACCGTCTTAGAATATGTTGGAATTCTGTACTAAGAAAGCAGACAACAAAAACAGCAAGAACCTAAACACACTGTCTTCCACTTATTCACAAGCATTTATCGATCCCCCCCACCCACACACTGAAACAGACAGCTTTTTTCTCCACCCCGCACACCCCTTATGCAATCACGTTTAAGTGAAACGACAAATAACAAAAAAAACTTGCTGCTGCATTTGCTGGCAAAGGAAATACTCCCTCCCCTGTGCCCTATTATAGTATTATTTACCAAAGTAATTATGTTGTAAAACACGGCGGAGTTCTCATCTTTGTCATACCAAGAGGATGAAAGTAGCTTGTAATAAAAGTGAACCATGCAGAATAAACGCGTGACATGATTCAAATACACAACACAAAGTACTGAAATGGAGCAATACAGCAGTCACACACTCAGAAAAATTTCTCAAGTAGAATCCACTTTCAAATACTAGACACCAAATTGAAGTATGGAGACGACCGATGTTACGCCAAGCCAAACGATTACAAAACATTATTTACAAAAAAGTGAATGTCAAAGATAAATCTATGCGCACACACACACACACAAGATAACGGGTATGGGGGAAAGATCATTGAGAATGGATCTAATTTTTTGGAGACGAGTAATATGAAAGGTAAGCGGTCTAGGTGCTCAAATGCCTCGAAGACGATCCAACTGTGCCTCAATCTCCTCAGTGTCTTGCCCAGGATTGGTGGCAGCAGCTCCAATAGTGCTGGATGAAGGATTTGGTGCGCCAGCCAACTTCGAGGCTGTCTCAATACCAAGCTCGTCAAGAACCTGTCGAACCACAGCATCTTCCTCTTCTTCATTATCATCGAATACGCTGCTGAGCGCATCGTCCATGGCTTCTTCTGTGAGGGACATCTTCATCGATTGTTTCTGGAATTCCTTCATTACTTTGGCTGTGTCAGCATTACTGATTTGCTGAAATATACAGGAGTGTTAAAAGACATTTCAGAAATCAATTAATAGGTACATATCAAAAAAATACCGCATTCATCTTGGACATAACGGCGGTGCTCGTTTTAGCGGCATTAGCCACTTTGAGATTAGATTTCATAAGATTCTGTTGAGAAGTTATGCCGTCCATTCGAGCACCAAATTCATACGTTCTATTTCGCTGTTCGCGGTTTTTAATGAGCTGCTTGGCCAGAATTGCGCAAGCATCTTTATTTCCTTGTTTAGCAAGCTTTTTTATTTCTGCTTTTATTTGAGCTTCGTCCCGCTGGAGCTGAGCCCTGTCTCTTTCAAGCTCACGTTGAGTTCTTCTATTGTCCCTCTGCCCTTGCTTAATCTGTTTTTCCAATCTTCCCACCTTTGACTTAAACATCGTGGAGAATCAACGCAGCCGCAAACACAACCAAACACCCCAGAAGCTTTGGCAAGGTAAAATTAGTTGATGGTAGTGTCACATATGCATCTTTTACAAACGAGTATCACATTATATCGGTATATTAAATAAAAATTATTAAATTTTTTAGAAAAAATTTGGCAAATGTAGTATTAATAAAAGAATTGAAAACGTTTATTAAAATTTTTATTTTTTTAAAGGCTAAAAAATAACGAATTAATTCGTATGTGGCGACTCAAGTAAGGTCATTCTTACCTTCAAACTGGTGTGTTACCCTATTCCATAGTTGACTATTATGGATAAAATATACCACGAAAAGGTAGTTTCAGTCTAAAATGCTATTTCCATGTAAATAAGCAAGTGGACAGGTTTTGTGCACAGCACTGTCTGAATAGTCTTCTCCAAGGGCCTTATTTTACCCTTGAATCGTTAGTCGAAATTGCACACAACCTCGATGAACGGGAACGGGCCACTCGCAATGCTTCAGTCACTGATTGTTTCAACAACGATGAATCTGGTGATTTCTCTATACAGGTAAGTGTTTACCTGCATAATCACAGTTTGAAAACAAGACGGTATTCTAGTAACTACTCCCTGTAGGTAATCGCTGTGGCTCTTCAGAACTTGGGTCTCGAATTGGTTCCCTATCTTCGCAATTCCGATGAAGCAGCAGCCGCTAGGGCTGATCCAACATCTCAGACCGCTTTTATCTGTCACTTCGATATGCACTGGCTAGCTATTCGTCGTCTTGGCAATCAATGGTTTGACCTGAATTCACTACGAAGTCAACCACAGCTTATATCCAACACCTACCTTTCTATGTATTTGACACAGTTAAATTCTGAAAAATATTCTATCTGGTTTGTCACAGGAAATTTTCCCGATTGCGAAGCCGATACATATTTGGCTGTATGTCCAGCATTATTAATTTGATCAGTCTTAACGTATTCACCTCTTTGACTCTTAACAATTTTATTTAAAACTTAGTTGCATCCCCTGTCTGATTCATTTCTAAGACGCCCAACTGGCGCCAATGCTTCGACAAGCAAAATTGATGACACTGATCCCGACACCCGAAGGGCTGTTGAATTGAGCTTACGGGATGACCTTAACGACGCTTCACTCCTGTCAGTTCTTGCTCAGACACAGAGGGAGGCGGAAGAACGAGAGTTGCAAGAGGCTCTCCGTCTTTCCATGCAGGTTTGCTTCCTTTTAAATACCAGTTAATCATTATTTCGTACTTTAAATGCTTAAGCTGCCCCTGGATACGATTCTTTAATTAGACTTTGCACAAAAATAGCTTGACAATACAGTATTAGGTGATTCGTATTGTAAGTCTTTATTGCTATTGGTCAAGGGAGTTATCGACATAGAGCGAATTCGCAGTCTACTACTGTCCTCTAAATTCGCTTCCATCGAAGCGTAACTTAGCGTTAATGTTTTATTAATCTTATCGGAAGTTCTTTACCTAACAGTAGATAGTTGTTTTTTCGACTTTGTATATCATTTGAGTGCGAATCGCTAAATTTGATGATCTTTTCAGACCGCGAACCCCCAACCTTTAGAATCGAGTTTTAATTCCGAAGAACGTGAACTTCAGGAAGCTTTACGGCTGTCACTTAGCGTAAGTTCGGTAGTCACCGCCCTCACCACCGGATAGATGTACTTTGAACTTTCATTGAGTCGTGACTTCCTTAGGAGGCACGTGGTTCCTCGTCCAGTGGAGGACAAAACACCAGCAATGCTAATTACAGTGAGTTTTACTTTTTACTCATACATCGCATTACAAAGTCAGTAGTCTAATTGACACCAGAGATTTCGATTATTCGTAATCTCGATAAATAACTTCGGTAGATATTGGTCAAAGCCAGGAGGACAGGGATGTAGCAGCGGCGATTCTGCTATCGCTCCAGGTAAATTTGTTAGTCCCTTTCAAATAATGCCGTTCCTCAAAATTAGCTACAGAGTATGTTTGATGACTTAGAATGGGTTACTGACACTAGCTGTACATGAAAAACGTCGAAAGAAAGTAATTTCTTCTAATTGTTATTCACTTTTTGTACTTAACATTTTTCCATAATTTTAGGACACTGTTAAAACGACTTCAACGGATATTTAAAATCTTGGATTTAAATCTGAAAATACTTTTCCAAATACTGATTGATTTATAGCTTTTTGAAATATACGAGCAATTGAACTTGGCACAACAAGCTGGCATATGTTTGTTCATCAATATTTTGCGTCAATTACCAGTTGGTAGCATGAATGGAAGATCTATGTTATAGTCCCCACAACCGACATAAAGGCTTCCAAACTCCTGCCTTTCTGGAAGGATGTATAACACATAGCCTAGCCAAAGGAGGCTTTTGACGTATACCACTGTGCCACCGCGGTCCTTTATCACGCACCAGCATCCTAAAACCAGGTTAACGTTTGTTCGAAATTCACAGAACCTTTAGGAATGTCTCCCTCGATTGTATCCAAGAAGTCAATGGCTCTGTCCAATCCTACTGCTTCCCCTAGAGGTCGATGGGGATAATGTAGCGGTTCTCTAAAGTGTAGGTACGAAGAGAACTTCCCACAGTCGGCCTTTGACAGGCCTAATCATTGAGTTATCCGTGGAAAAAGTTCTTGCCTTGGTAGTCCTTATTTCGAATAACTTGACCAGTTGCGAGTCTGTGATAAGCACCTCTGGGCACTATGAAAGCATCACGGTCGATACGGTGAACAACTGCTGATAATCTATCTTCCTCATACATTTCAATCTTGACTTGGATTATGAATCGGTATCAAACCTGGTTTTCGCTTTCTCGAAATTCATTTCCTGACAACTCTTGTTTCAGACACGAATGTTGAAATTTAAACATAGGGTCGCCTGTGAACCGCGTCCTGAGAAGGCGTGACTTTTCTATAATGTCTCCGCTGACTTTTGGCATTAGAACCCAGTTAGCGCAATCTTTACTATACAAAAACCTAACGTCACTTAGTAAGTCTCGCCCAATGCCTTTGGCGATGTAGTAGTCACCGTCAACACCCTTGATTATCCCCCAGAAGTTGACAGTAACGAATTTTTGTTCATATTTGAGTAGGGTTAATGAGGTATTCAAAGATGCTTTTTGCTCAGGAGTTAGAACTATACCGCAGGGACCCAAATACTCTATCTTTGTACTTAAGTCGAAGCAGTCCATCACACTCACAAGATGATGGGTGAATTGTTGCTGTGGCTACGACCTACGTTAAGCAGTAAAATATATATTAGCGTAGGTAATTGTTTTGAGTTCGGGTTTATATAAATATGATATAATATTTCTTGAATATAGCGGAATCACTGAATGCGTGGACTGCTGACATTCGTTCTAGCACGATTCTCATAATCAAGTAAATGAGAGTGCAGTTTATAAGTCCATGGATACATGCACGCACATTGTGGCTAATTTCACCGAAACGTCCTCACTGAAAGGAGTCGCTGAACGGTACAGTCTAGTAAAGAGGTGTAATAACCTTCATGTCGTTGCTATGCATAACGGTACCGAAACAGCACATTTGGGTAGATTTTAAGCGAACTTGAGTTCTCTCGAGCTTGGTTCAACCAATAGGATTTGAATGCGATGAGGAAATTCTGCTATACGACAATTCAGTGAACCAGATGAGACATTTTGGCTGTCTTAATCAATTAAAATGTACTTCAAATACTTTTAATAGCTGATGTCCTTAGATTGGGCAAACCTCACGCCAGTCTCTAAATTGGGGACTACATCGTATCAGTTATGGCAATAAACTGTCAGAGAAAAATGTGAGTTCCTTAGTTGAAAATAGGCCTTACGTCTTAATGACTGCTCAAAATATTCTATGGGCGCCTTATCAAATGAAATATGTTGAGATTTATCCATAGTTACTAAGATTTATTCGGGAGTCCTGTGGTTGAATTGAGTTCTATTGAATTTTCGTTAAATAGAAAAAAATGACAAAAAATTAAAGTTTAAGTAAGTTTATCATTGATGGTATAAATATTCTATTTTAAAAATGTTGCAACTACAATCTTAATTGTTTAAGCTAGGAAAAATGGTATTTATAATTTATATTTCAGATGTCAACTATATGAATCTGCATCTCGATGAATGATAACGACGAATTCATAGAGGAGTGCCTTAGAGAACATAACAAGTTCAGAAAGCTCCATGGCGTCGAGCCATTGCGACATAACATCGCTTTGGACAAAACAGCACAAGAATGGGCCGAGACACTAATCTTAAAAGAAAATGTTACAAATAGCCCACTTTCCAACAAGGGTGAAATAGGCGAAAGTATAAGCAAGAGAACAAGCACCTCGAATGAAGCTGACATATCTGGTATAAATATATTTGCTGATTTCTTTTAAAGGTTCAAACCTGATAAGTCAGTGGTACAATGATATCAACAGTTATGACTTTGAGTCTGGTAGTGGTCCAGCAGGTAATTAAGCCAACGATATATATTTTAATCTTCAAACTTTTATTAATTTTTCAATCGTTTAGGTAATTTTACTCAAATGGTCTGGGCTGCTACTAGGGAGGTTGGATTTGGAAAAGCTCGTGCAAATGGTCAGTGTGTAGTTGTAGCACATTATAGGCCTCCTGGAAATGTTCGAGGTCGATACAAGAATAATGTTTTTCCTGCTGATTCTCAAAGTGCAAAAGAATCAAATTCAGGAAGTAAGTACCACGTCAAGATTTGAACCTTTTCCCGAAGTAAACCCTGCTACAGTTTCTGGTGAATTTTTTAATTAATGCAGGTAGTGCGAATGTAATCAAAAAGTCTGTGGCAAGAGGAAAGAGAATCGATCTTCGAAGAAAAGACCGAATGATTGTGCGCGAGGTAATCGATACACAGGATCCAGATGGGAATGTATGTTTATGAACACATTTTTACTTGCAGTATTAAGCAGATTTATTCAAATTTGCATGGCTATTTCAGGTACATCGACGATTTACGGAGAGCTATGAAGACGAAACCAGCGCCACTCAACAAAATGGTATCTCCTCGTCTTCACATCAGGTCATTCCACCTGTGAGTCCTGAAATGATTTGATTGTACTAACTATTTTATAATTATATGTGCTTTCAGTGAAATATCTGCTCCTGGTTCTCCATACTTCTGCAGCATTCAGTGCGCATGTTTAAGATGATAAATAGGTGCGGTGGTCCTAATAACGTATGTTTGGTGCACATGCAGCTACCGAGACGCAACACGTACAGTCATGCAAAGTGCCTAAACCACTTTCCTATTTTTGATTAAGTTTGAATTTTCTCTGTACCTGAGATAGATTTGAGCAAAATTTGCATGTACTATGTGGGAAATGAGGCGCATTCCTGTTTCTCACACTGAGTTGAGTGTGACTGTGAGCTGTTCTTAAACGAGAGAAATCGGGGTTTCTGCAGCTGAAGAGTTAATTCACCTAATAATTAGTGATCAACTATTGAGAAGATACAAGTTAATAAATCCCCATCCAATGACAGGAAGATGGCATTCTCTAGAGACTAGCGATGGTAGAGAATGGTGGTCAGAGTGGATTTATTCAGGCTGGTTAAAATAGTGAACTTCACTAAACTAGGCTTTATTATTAACCAACCCTGCTTAGTTTGAACTCGTTGTTTCCTGCAATAAGTTGACTTTACAAATGCAATTTCGAGAGTTCCGCATCGGCGCACAAATTGCCCTTTACAAGTTATTTGTCGAGCATAATTTCGTATTTCCACATAAAATCGCAAACATGATTTGGGCCGAGAGCGGGGCAGCAAAACTGTGAACTCTTTCCGAATGTAGCACGCCATATCTGATGGTTCGCAAGGGGTATTTGCTCTTTATCCATTAAATGGCCGGATATCACTGAGAGATAAGAGGTTGAAATAGCTCCAAACTTTTTGTGCTCCTCTAATTAAGTACTAGTTGTATCCAAATGCAACCCAACACTGTATTTCATGTTATAAAGCTTCGTTGTAGGCAGTTTTAGTGCTATTAAAATAGGTGGGGACATTGGCGTACTAATACGGATCATACACACGCTAGAGGCCGTGGAGAACCCTCCCAGTTGATCAGTTTCTATCAAAAGAACTGATAAAAATTACAAACATAAAATGAATTCTTTTCAGCTTCCATCAAAGCAGTCATTGCAGGAGTTCTCCGAAGACATGCTTCGGGCACACAATCGATACAGACGTCTGCATGCCGCACCCGACCTCACCCTCAACAATGTGAGTCCACAGACAATCCCATTTATGCCATTTTTTATCAGCAAACACCAATCTGGGGCTTTGGAGCATGATCCCGATTGTCAAAGGTGCTTATAATGTCAATACACTCGAATGAATCGAAAGTTCGTAGGGACATCCGTTCGTTACTCTAAGCACCCCAAAAAGGAAGCAATAGCGCTCAGAAGCAACTTCTTTTCCCAGTGAACGGGACCTCCCTTATGCGGAAAATCACTGATCTAGCGATTTCGGCTTCATTTCAGTTTACGTCCCCTTAAGCCGAAAATGCGAAGAAGTAGGTAAGAGAGCAGGTGCCCTCCGCATCACTAGGGCTAGTGGTACAGCCTCCGTCGTGGACGCTTTTTCCTCGTTCACAGTCCTCCCCTTTTTTGAACCATCCCAGGCACTGCCAAATGTCCTAGTATCGTTAAAGACAGGTGAAAAAAATGCAGCTGTCGGTTCGCTTGCTTGCTAAGGTTTCCCATGGAATGCAGCTGGAGTCGATTGGATAAGAACGGATCTACCACTAGATGACAACTTATCTAGCTTGTCAGAACACTTTGAGCACTAAAAATACGGTGGTTTCTTGCTCTAATAAAGTGATCCTATCGTGTACACGGCCGACGCTTCCTTTACCCAGGATTAGAGCGCCTTTCGCGTTTCTAGGGGCGCTTCTGTGAGTGCAAAAGGCCAGTCATCGAATTAGTTTAATGATATATAACGGCCCTTTATGAGATGGAAAATTTACAGTCCCAATGAGATGAGGATGAAATCGACTAGAAGAAAAAACGCTCTAGAGCCTGGGACTGACTTGCAGGACCATTCCATATGCGTGATTATCACTCGCTTGATAGCTTCTAGTTAGGTGGTTGGTGTTTTTCAAGAGCGAAAATTGATCTTTCATAATCCCAGCAAATAGTCATCTCGACTTCAAGCAACAGTCGTTTACAATTCGCGAATCAAACAGGGTGCATTGTGTTGTTGGCCAAAACCCCCATAATCGGTGATTGCTCATCACCTTCACCCAATCCTCATACTGATCCATCTCCATGTTTGAACATGACTCAGTCTATCATAGATGGTCGACATCTAATCAGCTTCATGGTGATAAATACAGGATCTTTCGCTTATCTGGATCTTGGAAAAAGAATGAATCCGCATTCTTGTCGTTACTTTACTGGTGTGGTCAACCCTTTGGGCGAAATTCTATCTCGAATCGAAATAATTCACAGGAAGCGAATGAAATGATATCCTTTTGTGAAAGAGGTAGTTGAAATTATTTTGAAGGAGGCCTGAGAGGCTCTAGGGCTCGGGACTGGGTATTTGCTTTTGATTTCAGGTCAGTAGGGCTTTGACGCACACAAACGGTGATCGGGTGTCAGAGTAGTAATTAATGGATTATTGATGGGCGCTAGTCTCAAATAGGGTAAATGAATGCCGAAGGCAGATTTTCGTTTCGCTTGCGCACGAAAAATTAGAGTGCGACTGCTGCTGTGGTTGTGAGATAAGCCGACTTTTTGCCTATTTGCTGTCAATCGGCAGCTCGCTTCCTCTGTTTCAACACGAAGCGGCTAATCGCTCAATGAAAGAGCCCGAGATCGGAGTATGACTGTGTCTATAAGGGCAGTTGCAGAGGGTACTTTTCATTGCCAGTCATTTTGATGCAACTGATGTTGATTAATGAATCCATGACTCATTCAACTTGTTCTTCGAACTATGTTTGGTCAAAAAATCGTGTTATTGCAGCGAGAGAAAAAGGAGGGTCTGTGAAAGACGGTGAGTTTTGGCAGCAGCAGAAGCAGGAGGAGGAGAAAATGCGAGGCATTCTGTTTCCTTTTTCTCTTCTCCCTAATTAGTATGCGAAAATATGCAAGCGAATCTTGGCACTCTTGCACGAAAATTGCAACTCCAGCTATGCTTCTTAAGGAGTGTATCTAAAAGGTTGTTCACGAAGTGATTAATTTTGCCCGAATCTAACAAGAAGTGTAAAAATTGCATTTCTGAGAGTACAAATGATTTATGTCTTTCCATGATTTATTGAGTTATATTTAAAAGGCAGCGATATTTCATTAATGACCTAATTGGCATTTTAGAATAGCCCCTTGACACAGTTATTCATCCACCACTGATCTGCCACAAACTAATCACTAGGTGAGGACTGCTCGAGAAAGCGGTGTTTTTGGGGCTTCAGAAATGTTTTTGATCGGTGATTAACTCGATCAACTCACAATCACCTGTAATAATAAACCTCAACGTTCACAAAAATCACACCTCAGGTGTACATTTTTTCGCCCAGTTAGTATGGTTCATTCTTGTTAAAATCTTCTACACAATTGAAACCCACTTTCATCTGCACTTTTACCATCAAGAATGAGTCAACGCTAGTGAATCAACACGATTTCCCATGGCACTTAATTTTTATTTAACTTGACAATCGCTTGCCGTTGTATTATAGTGGTGACCTTAATTCTAGGGTTGAAATCATGATTAAAATATCTTTCGTATAAAATCGGTAAAAATTTCGCAATCGCCACCTGATTGATCGATTGCCTCCATGAAGAGCTCGTCGAAACAGAAGGCTGATTAAGCTGCAAGTAGGTGTTTCCTGTGGGAAAACGGTCGAAACCGCATGATAGGTATGCTACTTAAATCCATTTCAGCGGCTGAGCACGATGGCTCAGGAGTGGGCGGAGTTCTTGGTGGAGGAGATCTGCCTTTCTAACAGCGGTTTTACCCTCGACGGGGTCCGATTGGGTGAGAATATCACCAGTAGGTGGTCCAATGGAGAACTCGAGGAATCAGGTAATTTTTCGTGTCATTCTAACTCCATTCCTATGATAATATAACCTGCTTAATGGCAGTCTTTTGATTGTTCAAGTTTTATTTTTGTTTCCCATTGTCTGGCAAACATTGATCTTTTTTAAAGCACATTAAATTAAGGGAATTCATTCTGCGGTAGAACCAAACGCGCTTTACGAGAGGAAAAACTCAATTTGGTAAATGTAGTCGTGTAAAGTTTTGTTAACCAAATTAAACAGAAGATTGAAATTATTCACTTCTACTACCGATTCTACTGTTTGGGTGTAGAACCAAAGTACAGAAGAGGTAGATAAGTTTATGCTATGAGGAAGAGATGCTTACCTAAATTGTGGCTCTGTTCGACAAAACGTGCGAGGCATCCCTTTCCCCTAAGCGCGCCTCCACTGTAATTATGGACCAGATAAGTTACAACAATTTCCGTTTCCAAGTTGTAGTCTTAAAATACCCTTGAATTTGGATGCCCCACGATTTCTACCACTATGCGACAATGGACTGAAATTCAAGAGAAAAGCCAATATGAACCAGTCTTTGGACAAGAATTGGCCTCAGATCATGCCCGAAGGAGGAAGCGAGCTTCAAATCTTCTGAGGAAAGGCACCTTTTTAAATTTTGCCTTCTGGAACAATGGATCAGGCAAAAAAATGACCAAGTGAGAACAAACACAAAATAGGCAACAAGAAAGGGAAGGGTAGCACGCGAGGAAGTTTAAAAATAGGGATAGTGTAGTAGGGTTGATTTTGCAGATACGAATTTTCTGGGTAATTCAGGGATTAAGTGGGATATCAAGCGATAAATTACATTAAGTTAAATAGGTCAGCTGATTGAACTAGAACATAGCAAGGCTGTGGGGAGTTGGAGCATTTAACTCGTCTTAAATTTTAGATAAAAATAGTTGAAATAAACTGAAGAAATGCAAAAGTGACCACAATTCTAAAATGACATATGCCGGTGAAATGAATTTCACTTCACTGAAAAAGTAACTGATTTATTACTTTTAAATATTTTCATAATTTTTACTTCGATTGTGTTAATTAAATGACGTATTACCGATTGAAGATTCTGAAACCCGATCTGGATGTTCAATTAAGGGACTAAATTCAACCATAAAATGTAAGTGAAAGTCTTTTTGACCTTTCATCACAAATTAAAATAAGCAAATTACCACTACGTGGTCGTTGCCACTTTTATTTCACAGACTACAGGCTGTTTGAAGCCTCTAAGTAAAGCCGAAACATTGAATTTAATTACCTTGACCCATGTTCTATATATTTCTCTTTTCCTTTAAAGCCGATGACGTGGTCGCAAACTGGTATCAGGAGTCTTCCCGCTTCAAATACAACAAGGAACCAGTCAGCATACAGGGTATTGGTAAGTTACTTCCCACGATTCCCTTCCACCACGTGATCCTCACAGGAAAATAAGACTTGCAGACAGAAGCAAACTTTAGAGGAACAATTGGGTGACTGGTCGTCGATCTCCTCCCATTTACGTCATTATTCATCATATCACAGAAAGACCAATTGCACGCTAGGAGAATGCAGAGGTTTTTTGGCCGCACCCAGTAGCAGGGCGCGTAGAGTAGAGAAGGCGTGTGTCCCCAGCGTCCGCCGTGGCGAGTGTGTTCCGTCGGTCCCCGGAATGTGTGTCCAGCTTCTGTACTTTGTGGTAGCAGCGAACTCTTATTAGGACACTGACTGAGTGGGAGCGTTCTGGTTGACTTGTGCTCAACCGCAATGATCCACCTGCTTGGTGAAGAAAGGCCCCGCTCTGGAGCCGGAGACTGAAGTGCTGTGATGCTCTCTGCAAGTGGCTGCTAAGAAGCACTAAATCTAACTAATTGGTTTCATGCATCATAAGGAAGAAGGGTATTGACAAGGTGCTCACCTGGGTGGGAAGATAACCATGCAAGGCTCTACTTTTGCCTGCCTTACTCATGTCAATGTCTGTCGAAGTTTAGTGCGCACTTGCTGTGCGGTCTGTGCGTACGCATTTGACTTGACAAAAGCGGGACACGGTGGACTTGGTCGGAGATGTTGGCTACCTCAGCGGTAGTTGTCATTTAAAATAACAGCTAATTTGACCCAGACTGGAATTTGTGAAAGGAACTCCACTGGTAAGGCAAATCGAAATTTTAAGAAAACCATATTGTACGTGGAGGGCATCGCAGTTTTAAGGCAAACTAATTGAAAGCACCTTCAACATCTTGACGGCATAATTTGTATACAAAATGGCCTAATGTGGACTTGTATGCACCTGGATTTCTACGAGGGTTTTAAAGGCTTAAATTGGTTCAAATAATCGAAAAACAATTGGGCCTACGATTGTCTTATTATTACCATTTATCCTGTTTAGATGTCTTCCCTAAATCCATCGGATTTAAGTTGATAGGCGAGCTATATTGCCATGAATAAAAGAGAATAAAATGCACGGTTTCGTGTGGATTCTATATATACCGATGACTGAGGAGAAGTGCTCAATCGTTTGGTGAGTTTCTGCGTAGTTTTGTCGGAACTGGTTAAAATTTGAATTATTTACAACGGACTTGGGAATTTGTCAGGTTCCAGTTTCAGACATTCAACGCATAAAGAAAAGTAAATAGGAATTTAAATGCTTGACGTGGTTGTCTAGCCTTGCAGTTACTTTTAAGCAACATTTAGCAAAAGGATTGTCTTGATTCACAAAAGTTGAGACATTTAAATTAGTTTTGGGACCAGATAAAGTCTCATGTAATTTGAACAGAAGCTAAATTCCTAAATAAATTTTTAGGCAGTAACTTAAAAAGAAAAACATTCTCCCAAGGGATCAGTCGGAATTGTAGATACTGTTTTAGGAAAAGTTGACAAAGTGCGAGATCGTTCGGTAGTGGGCTAATGTTGGTTGGCTGTCGCTTCAGAATCGCGTGCGTGCAAGTTAACTAGTAAGGACCTCGAGGAAGCAGTAATCCGGGGCGAGAGTACTTAGGAAGTGCCATTTGATCAGACGGGGCGTATTTTCGGTCTATCCGGTGTGTCGGCGGAAAGGCTGGTGACTAATTCCACGCTTTCCCACCTTCGTACACGTACACGTGTGGGTTTAAAAAAACGATGTATTAAAAAATAGATCAAATTACAATTAGCAGCTTTTATTCAAGGTTGAATTACTGATAAATATTTTAATTCGAATTTAGGCCTATAATTTAATTTTTGATTTGGACTTTGAATTCGTTACTTGTAAGCACATTCCTATGGGTTGCATTGTTCGCTTATATTAATTAAAGGTGCCCGAGGTTTCAAATTATTTTCTTTCTAAGAAGTACCTTTCTGGGAATTTCATTAATTTATGACCATTAGATTTGCATTTTGCCATTAGTAACCCGGTAATGAGAGGCTTCCATTCTCATAAATCACATATTCAACTTTAAATTAAGACGAGAAATATAGCCATTATCAATGTAATTATGATTCTTTTATCTGACAATTACATCTGAAAGTTAAAGCGGACTTAGCAGTAGCTATAATTTTTAGAATCATGTTACTATAAAGAGTTAATTTCTTTGTATTAACTTACTACGAAAAACCAGTTATTAATTTTTCATTCACTACATTGCTCTACAACCTTCTGATAAATTGTGGGCATTCCATGAATAGCTGTTTTTGATACTGTAGTAAAGATGAACATCCGTCAGCAAATGTTTCTGTAACTAATTCGAACATTACTGGAAATTTACTTTGACCATTTTCAACAATGGAGCCGATTTATCCAAGAAATGTAGAATCACGTTTTTTTGCTATTATTATAGCTGTTAAAGATATCATTCATTTAGCTTACTAACCATGAGAAATAAATTTTTACTTATTTGATACTTAACGCAATCTTCATGCGCTTTTTCGTGATAAACGTGGTGCTCGATCTCTGGAGATAGGTTATTTGAGGCAAAAACAAAGAAAATACATATACAATGTGTTAAAATATGAAGCAATAAGCGCGCAACAAACTTTGCATTTGAAGGATAAATTTATAGTTTTTCTACGGCATCATGGTAATCTTTTTGAATAATTTTCCTCAAGAGGTAAACTCCCAGTAAAACCACCTCTTCAACCAAAAGAGAAAAAGGTGCTGATTTAATCCAGTTGCTGTATTGTACTAAATTCAAAGTCTTTTTTCCAAAAAAGGTTTGAATCGTTTGGCCAGAAACCGAAGCAATGCACTTCCTGAAAAAGTTAATTTCTCCTTAACGCCACCTCAGAGTAGTTGTTCGAGTAATTTAACGAAACAGCGTTTTCGACCTGAGTTTGGGCTGCAGAATTGTAATCAGTTAATTGCATTCCAGTGGAATACATCAGTGAGACTGACTGAATGATGTAATTGCTGAAATTATTTTGTAAAGGCAACTTCACGCAATTGGTGTGGTCCGCCTCGCGTAGCCTGGGTGTGGGTCGGGCCATCCGCATCGCTCGAAATGAGAGCAACTCCGCCGACGCCGCCTCCTCCTCCATCCCGGGAGCCGGGTTCGTGGGCAACCCCTTCTCCTCGAAGGTCGTCGTAGTGTGCTTCTACTTCCCACCGGGAAACGTCGCCTCATACTTCAACGAGAACGTCCACCCACCCCTTGCCGAACCCGCCGCCGACAAGCCCTCCCAAGCGCCGACACCGACGAACAAACCCGCTCCACCACATGCCAGCGCCAACTCACTTGCCAACAACGCCTGAGACACGTCGACACTCTCACCACGTCACTCCGCTCATCACCACTCACACGCCCACACTCACCTGTGTGGTGATGTATTTGTGTGTGTATATTGGTATTAATACTGCTACTATTCCTTCATCATGGAATTTCGGTCGACCGCTTCGCGCACCGTCCTTCATCGCGCTCAAGAAATTTCAATAAAGGAATTTATGGAAAAATCCTTATTATGGGTGACTCTACAGGTCCTGTTCTGGAAAAGAACAGATTACGAAAATGAGAACATTTACTCGGGAGGAAGGTGGTCCTTTCCCAGGAGTTTGGGTTGGGACACAGGCAGACAGCTGCACTCCGTGTGTGTTGTAGGCAGAAGTGCAGCAATTAGTCTTGAACTTCAACACTATCCAGTCACTTTAAAAAGCTGTAGTCAAAGGCTCTATGGGGTGGGAAATGCACAAGGGACCAAGGAAGTAACATCCACAGAACGCTTAATAGCCATTAATAGGCACAGTTGGGTATATGATGAGTATCCAGGGCCGAGAAGGTATCCGTTTGCCTCAATGGACATTAGTGAATTATGGAGCAGGTAATTATCATAAAATTTGGTTCCATACAGGTCCCTCAAGTCACTTCAACCGACGGCCTGTATGAAAATCATTCTGACATGTTGACATCTTCCCAAACTAATCCAGACCATTAACGTGGTCCTAGCAGCAAAATTCAACTGTACTTTTGAATCAATTAAATTACAGGGTTTTAAGATGCTGCTGTCTTGCAAACATTTCAAAATGTGAAAACGCTCCGAAATATCCGGATTCGACAGGTCTATTAATGTAAATTGAAATCTAATTAGGATCAGATTATTTAAAAATTTGAATCCATCTCGCAAAATGTGCAACCTATTTCAGACTCTTGATTCAATAGAAAATACACTGCCAAGGCCTTAAGAATTACTTTTTCTTCGCGGGGTTTGACAGTTTAAACCAAATAGAGTGAATGACTCCTAGCATATAATACATGTATTCTGATAAAGCGTTATTACATGTTTCTCTCATCACTTCCAGCTTCTATAATGTAGTCACTTTTGTGTATCAACAGGGTTTCATTTGATAAAGACATAATGTAAAGTACGGAGGTGCTATGCCATCTAAAGTGGTCTGATTAGTATGTGTTACGTTCGATAATGGCCACAAGAGACGGGACGCGTCGTAACTCCAAAGTTTATTCAACAAAGTGCAAGACGTCATAGTAACGACTTAAACAATAGTACATATTATACCGATAATGATGACAAATAAATTACAGTTCAAGATAATCAGAAAATTATAAACATAAGTTTCTGGAGATACAACAAGACATTAATCTCTCAAGGTGTCGTTAAGACACGACAAAACCGAGCTATTACGAGAATTTGTTAGAATGTCGAAGTTTGAGCAGGGGGAATTGAAAATTACCCATATTCTTAAAAAGAATACGGCAGATACTTGTACAGCCCTCACTAAATGAAGTTTCACATATATGCACTTAAAGGGGAAATGTGAAATTTTGTTAAGACAAGTATATAAAACTTTAGTTATCAAATTATTTCAAATTTGTTTCCACTATTAAAGCAAACAATTCAATCTCCAAATCCACTTTAATGTTTTTTGAGAAACTTTTCGATTCGTATTTGTGGTTTTGAACTCAATACCTGAGTTTACTTAGTTCTACTAACCTAGTTGACAGTGTGTTAGAAATTAAATTTTTTTTATTATCTGGATTTCAACTGTTATTATTATTATTATTTTATGCCCCAAGGTCTGAGGTTTACATGGGATGAAACTGAAAAACTACCGTAGCCACCATGGGAAGTTATTATAGTCTATCCTCTTACCTTGCGGCTAGTGCTATGGATTTCTAACTCTCCAGATCGATTTAGCAAAGAATTGAGCACCTTGCTGCTTGCTTAAAAGCGGCAATGACTCCAATCTCTGGGTGCTTGTTTGTGGATCAGAAAGTTACCGTCTGTAAAATCTCTTCAATTTAACTTCAATATGAAATCTTAGCCTATCGTCTAAGTAGAATTTTGTATTAATTTCTCAGCATTTTAGGAAGATATCACCTAACAAGTATTTCAGGCTGACGTGATTCCTAGGCTGAGAACAAAATATCTAAAATTTCCATTAGAAATTCAGGCCTCTGTGTGTAGCTTTTTAAACTATTTTAATTCAAAACTCTATTCAATTTGTCATTTATAATGCTTTGGACTTTGGGCGAAACAGAAATTTACAGTTGCAAAATTAAATGCGGACGATATGTGTGTGGATTGATTCGATTAAGAGGACTTTCGTTGCAATAAATATCTCATTTGCGATAACTGGCTAGGGTAACACATTTATTGCTTTGATTACAAGGGACATTTTTGAATTCACTAGAAATAGTGCGAGGTAACAGCATGGTAGTTGATACACTTATAGTGTGCATTTTGGGCCCTTAGACTCAATCGTGAAGCGTGCCTGCAGCCCAGAGTCAGATGCATTTGCGACACTTCGAGGAGCGACATTCCGATTCAAAACAGGCAATCATTGGACTAATGTCTGGCTACCTAGTCCCTTCATTATACCGGACAGTTATGCATAGTTCGAATAAACCATTGTCATTCAACATCATCGAGATTTCTCCCTTTTTTATTTTAAGGATGAAATTTGAGCCACTTGGATTTTAAGGCATAAAAAGGACAAATTAAATCAGTCATGGTGAATTATACAAACGACACTGTTATTAAATACAAATAGGCAACTTTATTATTCGTGTTCAGCATGTCGCAGAGGAAGAAGTTAGTGAAGTTTTTAATTGTCAGTTAGTAGGTATAGTGAAATGCAATATTGCATTTTGTATGTAGATTTGGGAAGGTTGACATAATGTTTTTCAGTTTTTGCTAAAAGGCCAACAGTTTGATAAAAGTTACCACTTCCTTAGATTATAAATAGAAAAACACTTGTAATGACTTTTTATATCGTTCCAAAACGCCACAACAAACACTTCCAAAGCGAACGGAACTAATAACTTGACATTTCAATTTTTAATTTTAATTTTACTGTTTATTTCTATTTTTTATAAAATACGACGAATAATCGGATCTTTGTTTGTTGTTCAAGAACTCTGTAATTATGTTGCACTAGTTTAAGCCAAATACTTTAACTGGATGGTCGTTGATTTGATTGTCAATTATTTGCAAATTATAAAACGATCTTCACAAGCAGATGTAAATTTAAGCCAATTGTAATGACATTTGAAATCCAGTGATCACATTTAATGGCAATAATTTAGTATTAAGCAGCTAATTGACTTAAATCAGTTTTGAAATTATGTAAAACTTGCTAAAATACATTGCTTTAAACACTTTTTTATTGAAAAAGTTGTTGGCTAATACCCATTAATACTTATGGAAGTTTGATAGCCCATTTTTGTTGCCATGATGGAGTAATTTTGAAAACAGAACTAAATGCGGTTTGTGCTTCTTATGTTTTAAACACAAATCCATAAGTTAGTGAAACCGTTTTACCTAAAAGGATGTTCACTTCTGATGTTTCTGCAATTTTGATTTTATTCACATGCCATTCCCAATGCTGTCGATCCGCTCTAAATGAAAATTCGATGGTTGATGTGAATGGAAAGCTTGAAATAGACATTTTTTGAAGCCTTTTAGCTTTAAAGTGGAGTTCATATTTTGAATGGAAGTGAAAGTTGCATAGAAGTGTAGTTGGTTTTTTTTTGCTTCGCAGTAATGATGTCTTTTTATGAGCCGCAAAACAGTTGCTAAGAGATGTCTGATGGGTATCAAGGGGCACACATTTAAACCTCTCCCGAGGTGCTCAACATGGCAGAGTAGGATCCATAAGTCAGGGAGACTCGTCACACACCCAAGCCATCAAGCCGCGACTCGTTATGTTCAATCAGTGAATTCAGGTTAGGTTATAGTGTTTATGCGTTGCACTGATGTGGATACTGATTTCAAGGACAAGGACACGAACGAACCAAACACAGATCGCTTAGTCACAATTTGTGCCCTGTCACGTACGACGGCGTGCAGACAACACCTCATTCATCCCCTTCTAGTTTGTTTCTCCTAATACAAGTATACACTCCCATCCTCCGTTTTCTCTCACCTGGGGAAGCCTTCGGACGTTCTTTAAAGTGATAATCACTTTAAGGTGAAGGCATTGAAAGCTTAAAGGAAAGACGGATAAGATATGGTAGCCCATAGCAGATTTGAATTTTATGTGAAAATATCTATTGTTAACAGCAATTTTTAAGAATCCTGCCCTTAAAATAATTAAATACTGTTTGATATGAGCCCATATTTGATCGTTTCTAATATTTAATGGACGAAAAAATCTTCATGTAAGTAATTTTGAATTTCCCAGACTTTACAATAATATACATAAATTTCAAAAGAAGACGTTTATCATTTTATAGAAGCAAGTAGGTTTTCAACATCCAGATTACTGAGCCAGTGCATCTATTTCCTACAGCGTTGGATTCAGTAAAATACTGATTCATTTGTAAATAATATTTCATGATTAATCACTACATATTTATGATTTTTTGTGCACATTTAACGGAAAGTATGCTGATGTTCTGTGTTAAAATTTTGCAGGTGTTAAAATTTATGCTATTTACAGAGGGATGAGGATTCATACGACTACACTCACACTTAAAGCTGAATCTGGTGCATGATTATTGAAACATTATCAGACGATCAGACAGAAATTGGAAAAAATATAAAACACATAAAGTAAAGAAATCAGTCATCATGAGAAGAAGCCTGCATTTTCCTTTAAATGTGCGATTGATGCATCAAGAGAATTGAAAATGTTGATCATAACATTCAATATAACTTCGAGTCTTGGGTAAATTAACATTAATTAAGAATTATCACGCATAGATAAAAACTCTTTTTTTGGGACATTTTGTCCCTAAAAATACCAGATGAAGAATAATAACTCGATGTTCCAGTTTAAATCTATATATATTGAGAAAAGATATATAAAATGTGGATAATTCTATTTAAATAGTCCTTTTTGGATATAAGGCATTTATTTATTGCAAAGTTTTTTGTTAAGAGGTTTTTCAAGGGATATTAAGTGAAATACTGATAATAAGAAATCCAAAACTACTTGAACTCTGTTGTGCATACTTCCACAGCCCTAATTTTCGAAGAAGTGAAGTACTGAAAGAAGGAATATGATAAATAAAGAAAAATTCTATTTGCTTTCACAAGCTAGAATTTACTAAAATTCAAAATCGTGCATATATATTTCTTACAAATTCAAGAAATGTTGCAAATTATAGAAGTAAAAGATGTCTTCGTAATAAAAATTTATCTATGCATCATTTTAAATTTATACGCCCCAAACTATATTTTAAACATCTTAAATGATAGAACATTTGAAAAACGTGACAGAAATCCTAAATTTCAAAGTTCTTGAAAAATGACTTGCTTGAATTAGAAGTTTTTAATGTGGTTTCTTACTCTGCATGCAACCGGATTCAAATATCCTTCGTTTCAACAAGATTCTACTGGCTTTTAAGCTTGTTTAAAATTACAACCAAAACAGTCAGGAAACATATTCTTTCTAGCAGAGAAGCCTTATTTAAAAGGTTTTTAAGATGAAAAAGTATTTGCCTTTATGAGAAGTAACTTAAAAATTAAGTCTTAACTACTAAGAGGTAAACATTATGACGGTTAATTGTGTCATTTCCAAAAAGTTTTACCAGATCATGAAATGTCTTCACTTGCGTAGAGGAACCACTTTGAAACTACCCTTCCTTGATCTACGAGATATTGCAGGAAATCAATCAACACCAGTTCATTTGGTCATGGCTTATTTGATCCCGTTTTTGTAGGTCACTATGACAAATGATCTTGATTCGAAACTTAGTTGCTTCGGTTCCCTGAAATCATGCCTAGAAATGTTGTGTCCAATGCCTGAATGTAATTTGTTATTACGAGGTTAGTTTTACTTCCGGTTTAGTGCAGTTTATTTGCACTTAATCAAATGTTAACTGAACTTAGTGAAAAATTTATTCCTTGCACTTCACTTTCTCACTGAACTCCTTTTTTCCAGAATTGAAATTGAAAAATACTTTAGATTCATACCAGTCAATGGACAAATACTCTTTTTATTTTTACAGAAGAACTCCATTCAAAGGTCTGCGATTTTTGACCTCTTCTAGGTTCTAAGCTGGAATGCGTTAGGTAGAATTTTTTAGATGAAATAAAAAACTGAATATTGAAGTTTCTGAATGTTTAAGGGAATTTAAGAGTAGTGGTCTGTTTCCGTCCCTTAGACCAGTTGTAAGGTGTAGCGAATAGGTACTGGATTGTTGGTTAGATGGATTACTTCTTTTATTTTACATTTAATAGTCCGCTACGCAGGTACTTTGGAAATGTGAAAAGAGGAGGAATCTGTCAAAATTAATGTTTTTAATGCATTAGAAATCATCAGTGAAGATCTAGATGTTTAGCGGGGGTTTAAATTTCAAGCATGCTTTCATGTTAAGCATTGATTATTTCTTTCTGGCAATCAAATATATGATTTATTTAGTAGCTTTTTGCATGCAAGTTTCATAGAATTTTCCATATTTCGCAGTTTCTCATTAATTTGATTCTGAAAATTCTATCCGATGAAATGCACTTTAAAAGATAATTCTCAAACTCGATTATATTGAATAATGCTGAAAATAGAATTCTGAAGGAAGTTTCTATTACGATTAAAATAACAAATTTTTTTTTGAATTTCTTTAACCATTGCAATTCATTATTATTGAAAGCCATTGTGAAAACTTAGAATAGGATACTTGCGGAATTAAGTCATGGCATTTAATTTGCTACTTTGATAAATGAAAATTGTACTAACTTTGTTACAAAATACGAAAAATTTGAAAGGTCTGTAATGGATTAGAAACAAATAAAACAAAGTTATGACTCAAAATATACTCAGGTTTCTCTTGTTATCTAAAGGTAACATTTATTTTTCAGAAACATTCTAGGTATCGTTTGTATCTTGAAGCATTACTTCATTATTAAAGGACATTTTATTGCAATAAAATAAATGCAACCTACCGTCTTTTCGACTAAATTTTGTGTCAGCTGTTTGTATGAATACAAACGGGGAATCAATTTTTCCTTTGATCAAAAGGTAGGCTTCAGATTATTTATTGTTGTAGGTCGAAAAGGAACACCATACCTTTAAACGCATTTAATGAACACACTTAAAGAAGTAAGCTCATCTTCACTTATTTCGTTTTTTTAATAAATGAACAAATTTGAACGAATTTCGACAGCTTAACAAAACTGCACTATACGTTTAGAGTAACGATCACAGAGTTACAGAGCCTTCCTGAATCAAATCTGTAATCAAAATAAAAAATTACACTCTGCTCATAACGAAGAATAAAGCTTGGAACTGATGGGTAAAAAGTGGCTTTTTATTTATCAAAAAGACGGTATCTCACCTCATGCTGGCGAAATATTTTTAAATGTAGATTGTCGTCTAATTGTGACTACCAGTTTAAACATCTAGTCTGAGAGTAGATATTCAAACAGGAGTAGTTTAAGGATCAAAAACGGTAAGCTCTTTACGAAGGATTTGAAAGACGGTCAATACCCAGTGATTCAGTGGCCAAAAGCAGTGTACTTTCGAGTCTTTAAAAAGTATCACCAAATAAGTAGTGGATAAAGGGACGCCAATAATTACGTATGGTATGAAAAAATGGCCTTACAATCCTAACTACCAATATTTCAACATTTATACCAAAATGTAAGTCAGAATCGATCAGTCAAGGGTTCATACTTTTCCCAAAAGTCAAATGGGATGTACATTTCCTCGATATTCCAGGGGGAACTAAAGCAGGGTCTTAAATCATCGCCCAATTCCAGGCGGAATTCCCCGGCACAAACTGGAGGAAGAGGGGTAGAGGGCAAAAATGATTCATTTAAAGGCCTACACATTTGCACCTTTTAATTACCAAAATCCAGAACAGAATGCTGGAGGTGAATTCTAGATTAAATACAAAATTGATTTTATTCAAGTGTGACCTCATCAGATATAATAATTGAAATATCTATATATATTAAATGGAATGCTCTGTAATCACCAAACTTCGATTGCTTTTATATTAAAGAATCACACTCAAAAGGGTGATTTTGTTATTCTTTTCCCAAGGGTCACACCCTAGGTAGCCTATGACTATTGTCCCCATTTACTTGTGCTTTAAATTAAAATAAAAAACCATAATTACATCCGTACTAGTAAGCATCTTTTTAAAATTTAGATTGATTTTTTAAGCCTTTTACAACATGTACCTGGAGAAATATGCATCATTGGAACAAATTATAGAATTATATTTTAAAGAATACCATTTGTGCCCCGAATCAATAAAATTTACGAAATATTATGTATCTTAGCTTCCTTTTAAATAGCACGAAATTGTATGCTGTTATTTATTAATTACTGATTTTACTGGTTATTTATTTTAATTATATTCACATTTAAGTCCTGAAAGTTTGTTTTAAATCCGTTTACAAAATTTAAGCTTAAAGATCATCAAGTTTCCATTTTCTTAATTGTTATCTCAATAATCCTACCACTAAGGTAACAAATTACAATAAATTATAATTTGAAAAATAGTGGACCATATATTTGCAGATTAGCAATTGGGAATAAATCATTATTTCTACCTGGTTAGAAATGCTACTTGACAACCTTGTTTGTAACGCTCTTGTGTTGAATGGGCACAGAGCACTTCTAAGGCCTAGCTGATCAATGCTTTAATCCCCTTAAAGATCTTCGGGGTCTCTGAGTTCCCTCCAAGTATTGAGACATCTGTGAACTACCACCTGGACCATGGACTAATCCACAATGTAACTGAAATTTAGGTCTGTACTTCAATATTCCACTCCTTCAAGTACCAAATATCCTCTGCTCGTATCATAATCCAGATGTCTCTACCCTCCCTTAGCTAAGCTGGTCGAATTCTTGTACTTTTTAATAACTGACTTGAGATTCCTGCCTTGTTTCCGGCTCATTTTCTAATTATTCTTCAGTAAAGCTCGATTTTCCTTATTAAAAGGTTGATCTAAATGTGTGTTTTAGTCTTCAAAGTAATGGTATTATCACCAACCCTTGAGCAAATATAAACAAAGTTACTAAGAGCTCCAGAACAGTGGTCATTTCATAAATTAATTGCATTAAAAAACCGTTTACACGACACCGAAAATCCATATCCGGTAGCAATTTTATTTTCCAATTCAGATGTGTAAATAATATCGCACTTAGTGTTGGATTATTAGGTTTAAATTTTATAGAACATTTTGACTTTTAATTGAATGGAATTTATGCTGATGGATACTATTTTAAAATATGAAATAAGTCACTGAGAAATAATTAATTAACTCAAGATTGATAAATATTCACTAGTTTACTCTACTTTACTATAATGGTAACCTATGTCAACATTTGTTTTTAGATTTATAGTTTTAAAAATTCTAGGATTTTCCATCACCCGAAAAATACATCCAGAACGCAAAGGCGTCATTTACCATGAAGTGGAATTTCGCAGATATGAACACGTGCAAAGATAATGCAAATTGACATGTGAGGCAGAAGATAAAAAAGATTGATGCCAAAACATTTTTTGTTTCCATTATCAAAAATTTTGAAAAAATAGGAAGTAAAAACCCGACTTCCGGTCTACGGTTTTGAATCATTTTCAAATCCCCATTTTGGGTTATTGCTTCGAAAATACCCACTAATTATTAATGTCACTCCCTATCAGTTTCACTCCTTTTTGTTTTAGGTATTTGGTCAAGTTTTATTGTTGTTATATATGTATTGAATGTTTAAAAATGCGAATGTTAAAGGGTTTATTTCGACATGTTTCAATGTGATAAAATACGATATTAGAAAACTTCTGGTAGTTCATTTCAACACATTAACACCTACCACTAACGTGAACAGAATTGTGTTTCACCCCATTTTTGCGATCGCGGGCTACTTAACATCAGCCGGATGTTGTCATGCTTCTAATTTAACGAGGGCAAACACCAGACCACTGGACGAGAACTGCATTGGGATTGTTGCTTTGTTGGAATTTTCGCCATTACTGCCCTGTCCTTTAATTCGCTGCCATAAAACCCTTAGTCTTAGCTCACGAAGCGTTAAACAGCGGTCTTCTTAATGTCAACCCAACCAGTCCTCTCCACAGCACTTTATTTGCAATAAAACACCAAGTCGTATCTCGGTAGTGATTAGGTGTATACGGTTGCACAGAGAGAGATATCAACTCAGTATCCTGTAAACACCTTTTAATTTGGCCATTTTTTATCTTTTAGGCTGTCTCTTCTGGCTGGTTATATATTAATATTTTAAATTTTCGTGATTGGTCTCACAAATACGCAAATGCAATAGGATTTAAATGACAGTTTCCGTTACTCGATTTGTAGTAATTTGGTATTTTTGTTTACAAATAAAACTTTCTGCCCCAAAACACGTCCATTTTAATAATGACAGGTGGCCTAACTTGGCTTGAAAATCTGCATTTAACTATGCGGTTATTGCAATTAGTATCTAAAATACCTTATGTATTGCACATCATCACCCTCCACTGTCGCGCTCAAGTTTGTGGTTGCCTTTGCCCAATTAATTGTTACTTTAAGTTACCCTTAGTTGTCAAAATATCTTGGTTTTATTACTTAAAACTTGACAGAGCCTAGCAGGAAAAGTACTTGAGACAACATCATCACATCTACTGCAGATACCAAGTGACTCATCACCCATCATCGAATCCACTCGGCACGGTCATTCTAACTTTCAGAATGATAGGAAAGCTTCTAGCTTATAACTGTGGCCTGGCTGATTCCCAATCATTACACCGTTCAGCACATCGTCGCTCTTAGTTACGCGTGTGCATTGCCCTTGAATCATTAACTCCCCTAGCGAATTCCCGATCGACCCTTCATTTCATTTCACAGTTAAACACTTCCCTAATAAACGCTCTGCACACAGAGACTGATATACCACTATCGCACTTCGACCAATTCGTGAAATACAGCTTCCTTCCCTCCTGTTACTCCAACAGTATTAAACTCAGAGTTCAGCATCTATATTATCGAATCTCAAAGGATCATCGGTAATTACACTTGACATTTTGGGTGCTGTCCGCTTCCATCAACGCATTTCTTCATTTCGTGATTTGGTGAAGCTTGACTACGTCCAATTCAACAAATTTCCATCGGCTTCGACACCAATGTCCAAAAATAAGCAGTTTCGTGAAGATCAGAGCCTAAACTACTAAAAAGCTATTGAAACCCAACAACTTATCCAGTGTCTATACAATCACACCGTTGGGGCCCTAAAAAAGGAGCAAGCCTTCACACCTGGTGATTCCTACTCTAATCATCAAGCTAATTGATCAAGGTGGCTTGACTTAACACGCCTCGGCAGTTTTCGGAGTGTTCCCACCCGATCAATGCCTTGATTAGAGTTCAACGCTACCACACCGCATGGTGGACACTCACTCGAGGACATACACCGCAGTGGACCCATTCAACGGGTTAACCAGTGGTCTAGAGAAATTGGGCATAAATGAGTCGACATCGACCTACAGTCGATTACACGAAACTCCTCAGCACCATCGAACTTTGATGTGGTACTCTAGAGAATGATCCCTCTTCTATCAAGGATGATTTATTCACACAAGACGGGGAGTGGCAGGGAGGAGGGGGAGGGGTGGTCACTAGATCCTCTTCTGCCCGCTGTGGAGGCGCCGGGCGTCCTTCTCGCGTAGGAGGGCGGCGTTCTTGTCGATGGGGCGGATAACCTGACCTGCCTTGACGACGACCTTGGGTTTGGTGAGCTCCTTGTGGGCCAGCTCCGTGGTCCACTCGCGCGACACCGGCTGCGCGATCGCCGCCTCGTACTGCTCCGGCGTCGAGTAGGGGAACGGGATCTTCTTCACCTGTTAGCATGGGCGGTGAAAAGAACACACACCGTGGAATATTTGGGCACCCTTGAAGAAGCGAACACTAAATAATTAATTAACTAACCTTATTTGTACATCTCTTAAAATTACCAAACGAAGCCAAGGTGCCAGGCGAAATTTGCCTGCAAGTTGTTCAGACGTAGATTGGGCTAACTAGATCAGCCCTCCTCAAAGGGTGTCAGGGCTGGGCGATGACGCCCACTGATATTCACAACCACAGAGTAGCAGAAGCAAACGCAGTTGCTGCAAACTGGTACATTGTCCACGCTTCGTGCGTAGGGACACACCGTGCAAATTAATGACCCCAGCACCATGCGTCTAATAATTCCCAATTACAAATAGCTCCCATTTTATTAAAGGATACCAAACCTCGGTAGACAAAAGGGAGTCTACGCATACCCTTTAAGCTAGGTTCCAACAACTGTTGAATGGAAACAACCTCAACGGAACCTATTACTTAGGAGCACCTTCAAACAGAGGATTTCAAACTAACTCTGATACTATGAAAATCGGAAGCGCGGTAATCTTTAACCTACAAAGTTTCATGCTTTGACATGGCATGCAAAGAGAGTGTAATTCCTATCAAACGTGGGCTTTCAAATGAAAAAAATTTCTTCTATGGTGAAAAAGTGCATTGAGGGACGCAAAGATTGGCTAAAACACGGTGAACTTTCCGACACATTTTAACTACCAAAATTAGCATTATGGAAGCAGAACAATAACATTTAAAATATCCCTGGCGATTGATAAGAACGAACCGAAACATAGCATTTGTGACTAATTCAAAGAAACAAAATAGCGCACCATTACTACTGAATGAATTTCGACCTTTGAGTGGCTCCTGTACAGCAAAAGTGCTCATCTGCCATAAACAGATCCCGAATAATGCAACTCCCATCAAACTTCAGTCCTGGCCTCCAGTGCGTGACATTTTCTACAAGCGCGCCGTATAACCTACAAAAGCTATTAAAGGCCCCCCGCCAAAAACACAAAATTTCAGAATATATTGTACCTAACAATACTTGAGCGTTTTTCTTTCAAACATGTCAAGGGTGTTCACGAACATCAAGCTTTCTTTAAAAGTTTAACCCACCTTCTCCATTAATATGCACGTGACAATAACGAGGAGAATGGGTGACGACTGGAACCCTCACTTGATTTACCACGGGAGAAAACAACCGTTTCATGAGGAATCGCTACCCCAGGGAACCAAAATAAGGAGATATTGGCCATTTCACCGCCTCACTTCCAAATATAGATCCTGCACACTGCAAACCATACCAAACTTCAGTGCCGTTTTCAAAAGTAGACCTTGTCTCTCTCAAGAGATGCTACACTTGAACGTATGCCTAATACACAGGGGGCTTGAAGTGAGATAGCAACACACACCAGGTGTTTCTTGAGATCCTCGTTGACCCTCTCCCTGATGATGACGCGCGTTATGCCGCGATCGCGTCGCTTGCGCTTGGGCGCCTTAATGAGTCGAGAACGACGAAGGGCCTCGTCAGCCGCCTCAGTGCCGGGACCGCTCCAGCGATTCCAGCCGGGCAGGAAGGTGTCTAGGTCTTCCGGCGCTTCCTCCTCCGCCACCGTGCGCTTCTCCTCCGCGAACGCCTCCTCTGCGTCCGCCGCCTCTTCGGCCACCGCCTCGCTCAGCGCCGCGAAGAAGTTGCCCTCCGTCTCCGCATCCTCCTCACTCGGTCCGCCGGCGGCGAAAGACGACTGTCGGAGCAAATCCTCCGAAGCGAGGGTGGAGAGGAGGGTAGTTTGAGGAGCAGCGGCTTCCATGTCTACGTCGGCATCTTCTTCAGCTTCTTTAACGCCCTCGTCCATGGCCTGAGAATCGGAGGCACCAGAAGCAGTCTTCCTGCTCGTCTGAGGCTGGTTTTCAACCTGTCCAAATGAAAGTAACCGGATGAATTGCTTTTAAAAAGTTGTCACACACGCTGGAAACGTGAATGGGGGCACGTTCGACCCATCAAGAAGCTACTGAGGGCCTGTGACCAGCATAAGGACTGTAAGTAAAGTACACATCAGAAGTGAATTTCCTAAAACTATTCTTAGTTTGGTCGAAAATGTACTAAAGCCCGATGCAAACAACTTACTCGTTCCCGCCTACGAAGTGGAATACTCCGCCTTGCATATAGCAGACATCACTTGCCAACCCAGGGCTCTAGGGTGCGGCCTCACCGGGACTTTGTGATTTTCTTTGCCAAATTTATGGTTCACTCCGTGATAGCACTTTATGCCTCAGTTGCTAATTAGGAGACCGAACAATCTACTCTGACCTTTTTCACTATCGACTACTTCATTCACTCTGAGTTCTCATAGAACTCAGGCGCTAGGTTTATTGCCTTCTTTACGAACAAGGTGACTCCCAAAGTTCCGTAACTCCGGTAGTCTTAAATTCGACCCCTTTGAATCCTATTTATAAGGTCGATAGGAAAAATTTGGTGAGAACTGAGTCAGCAAGAGAGAACTGGGTCTCCCTCAAGACAGTTGGATCGAAAAATGGTTAAATTGCCAGGAAACCAGTAGGCTTGTAAATCCGCCAGCGAATGGGTCAGTTAAATTCATATATGATTTCCCATTGAAAAGAAGACCGGCACTAATGATAAGATTCTTGATTTGAATAAGATGAGAAAGTAAATTAAGGTTACTTAGATATGGAAATAGGAGATAGATCGAAAGCCTTTTTCTAACTAAGCACTAGTCCTCAACTAGCACTCAAAACGAACGCAAAATTATGCCGCAAGGACGACCGTAGAAGAAGACATTAAAATACCACTTTATCACTAGTTGAAGCTTGTGATTTCACGAACACCTCGAAATTCGTAACGACGGCAACCAGTTGGTTGGTTGAAACACTAAAACAATTACACTAAGCAGATTTTTGAAGTTTCGAATGATTAACACCCATCAGCAGGAATTGTGAAATATATAGGATGATTAGTGCTTCTCAGTAGCAAGGGAGAGTATTTTAAAGAGAAGGTCACTTAGATAAGGCACAATCCCATCTAGGAATCAGGCGATAATGTCACAGTAAAACCAATTTGCCGTTAGTTACAAGGACTGGGAAACCAAATGCGTTTCCAAACAACTAGCATCTAGGTAGTTCGCAAAAAATTTTAACGGAGTTTCGTGAAGATTATCAAAACCACTGAAAATAAAAGCAAGTGAATAACAGACACCTTAAAACATTTGAAGATATACAAAGTGAAAAAAAGCGACAAAAATTAATTAATATCAATCCTAAAAAGAAGACTAAGCATTTTACGTTAAATACCGACTGATTACCACGACTAGGATGTATAGATGAAATATTGGGGATGGAAGCATCGCGAAATCTAGGAAGTACCTTAGCCCACCAACCGGCTAGATGAGAGGCCATTTCCTCCTCCTTTTCCTCCTCCAAGTTCGGAGACTCATTGCCGGATTCCTCTGAGTCACTCTCCCCCGATTCCGAGCTGATGTCCACGTCAGAGAGGTAAGCATCACTGTCCTCGTCATCGTCCAATTCCCGCCGCCTTTTCGTTAGATCGCGTGCGTGGTCCTGCATCTGGGCCACGGCCTCCCGGGCCTCCTTGTCGTACTTGGCACGCAGACGCTGCATTTTTGCGAACTTACCGCCCGTCTTGTGACGCAAACTCATCCGCTCCTTAGCACGAAGTTTGTCTGCTTCAATCAGACGCTCGGCGAAGGCCTTTGGGTTGTTCTGGCGTAGTAGGGCAATGTCCTTCTCGAACTCTTTCATGCTTCGCTTCTTGGCACGACGATGGTAGTTCTTGCTCTTTATGCGGTTCCGAAGCTTTGCTTTTTGTAACATGGTCACCTCACGTAAACGTTGACGCATCTGCTCGGAGACACGATTGGACATTTTTCGAGCCAACTCCAACTGAGACTCCCGTTCCTTATCAACCTCGGACACACTATGAGAGAATACGCGGGTTAGATGTGTTAGAATAAGGTAATGATTCGACCAAAACACATACGGCTTTATGGGATTCTTGTAAAGAGCACTATACAGCTGCCCTTGAAGTGTTGTATCATTCTTTTTGAGAGCTTCAACTGTTTTAATGAGCTTAGACTCCTCGACTTCATTTGAGGTAGAAAATTGGATGGAGTGGTTCCGCAGTGGGAAAATGAGCTGGTCAGCGAGGCGATTTTGATGGACGGGATTTTTCCACAGGTTTAAACTCTCACGACTCAAATTGTACTTGACTCTACGAGTCAGCTTTTCGTCGCGGAGCTCATCTGGAGCTTCAATTGGAGTGGATTCTACTTGGAGCCTCTTCAGTTGTTTCGCTTGCTTGGTTTTGTTACCAAATTTTAACTTTAATAAGCCCCAAGCATTGGCTTCAGGTAAAGCAGGTATGTTGGACTAAAATGCAATGATTATGTGAAATATGGCAACATACCATTGTGAACCTAACGACAAAAGTCGTCCCCGGATATTAGCCTGCTAAAACAGAGACAATGTTGCAAAGCAATCCTATATAAATAAACTATTTTTAAGTATTTATTTATGAAGTCATTTACCAGATGTTTTATGTATTGTTTTGAACCGTGAATATTAAGCATTTAAGTTTGACATTAACTGGTGCTGAAATTGATGTAAAGCCACGATAGCCTTTTTTTACCATAGGCCCAATTTCGGTTAAGAAATTGAAGTTACTCACGAGATACTAATATCAGAAATTCGACGTACGTTGGAGTGTAGTATTTTAGAATGACGTCTCCAATACGCATCTTCATCATAAAAATATATACGCTGCCATTGTACTCTGTATTTGATATTCATACTGATAGGTTATTACATTGATTATCATCTAATATTTTGTTTATGAATTTGACTTCCTGTTATTTAAAACCATTCCCCATTTTCGGCAGTTCGTGTAATATGCAACCATCTTATGTCTATTTTAAAAGATATAACATCTGTTTGTGATATCATCATGCAGATTTCATAGAGGGAGGTCTAAAGCATATATATATATTACTCATAAGCTTCTGGGTTATTGTGGAATTTTCATTAGTGGAATAAATACGTCTCTACTTAATGTCAACTTCGTGATTCCCATATACGGAAATTTCGCTTCACAAAATGTGGTCCTAGAATTTTGAAGTCAATTTCAAAATGTAACAACCTCATTTGTCATTAAAGGAAATCGAAAGATTGCCCAAGGCAAATTAGGGAATCTAGTTAATATTTCGCAAATGAAAAGTTAGTGTAACCGAGGGCGATATGGACATCAAAACCTTACAATAAACAAAATAAAAGCACTTAACTATGTTATGCTACCACTTTGTTCCATGTATTGACTGGAATGAAACCCGATTCTTAAATAATTTTAATAGATTATAAAATTTAATAATCACTCTTGGTATAAAGGTTTCCTTTGGTAAACAGTTTATGCTTATGAACTACTTAAGGAGTTTATTAGTTAACTTTGTCTATCCAGTTATCGAGGTTGTGTACAATAGCGTACAATACATACTCACCTGCTTTGTTCCTTTAGGATTTCGGTAACAGGGGATTTACTATACGTGTTTAAGCAAGGTGATAAACTCTAAGTACCTGTTCTTTGTTTGGTTAGCGTTTATTTAAATGTTGAGTGGTTATATTATTGTAGTTACTAGTTTCGGTAGTGTGAATAAAAGGACCTCTAACATTTTCAATTCTCCTAGCAAGTATTCGCATGCCATTTAATTTACTTGAATTCATATCTATCAGGGAAAAATATGATTTCTGTTTTTCATGGGTTACATTTTCTCAATTAAACACTCATAGGTAGATGAATTATAACTAAAATCCACTTTCGCTTTCGGCTTGACAGAATAACTTCGACTATTAATAATGTCAACACCCTACAATCAGGATACCGCAAACGCAGGACCAACGAGGTAGTTTTTGCACGGTTACACTTCGAATAATTTAGAGACATTGAACTTTCCCATTTTTAATATTTCCTTTAAGTTGTCCCCAGGCATGTGGAGATGGGAAAATTGATTGTCCATTCGTGAAATACAATCCACCTGTTAAGCTAGAGAAGAAGAATCCGATGGATGTAACTTTAAAAAATATTATTAGCATAGCTCCTAACTAAGCCTATGAAAATGAGAATCTTTTCTCAAAATAGGCACATAGCGATTCTTCTCAAGAATGCATTAAGATATCGGCTTCAGACATGCCTCCAGACATCTGCAAAATGATGGTTTCCACGGAAAAACCAGCTGACGAGAAAACGCGGAAGCTCCTAGCAGAGGAGTTTCCAGTGCGCGTGAAGAAGGTGAATGGGGAGGTCTATGTGTCCACCGTTCGAGACACCCAGGCCTCCCGAATGGAAATACAAAATCTGTTCAGTGATCTGCAACTCGCTCTAACTCAGCGAGCCGCACGCAGGGCACCTCTGTGTCAAATTAGAGAAGAAGTTCTCAATTGTGTCACCAGAGAACTACTCAGACAGGTAAGAAAAAGCGTATTAATCTATCGATCTATCAGTCTAATTAAGAGCTTCGCTTCTTACCTATAAGTTTTGCCGTCTATTTAGTTTTACTAGGCTTGAATTCGAAGCTAGAGAGATTCAGGTTTTGAAACATTCACTAACCTGCTACCAGGTGGCGCAGAGAACGTACTAGAATGGCTGTGGTATTATGAATAGTCATATTTCTGATAAAAACGGGAAAAATGGTATGGTGGTTGGATATCAAACTGCTTTCGTAAATACATGACATCCGAAATCTGTAAAAGTACTGGACGTCCATTAACCTGTCATAAAGTCTCTCAGATAGGTGTACTTTCTTGGCGACAAAACCGTCAATAGACGTCCACTTGATGGATTGGTAAAACCTACGTAAAATTTACTTGATTCAAACATTTTCAACTTTTTAAATCAACAGCATGGAGTTTTTAGTACTACCTGGTTCTAATCAAAGTGTTTTAGTTTCGAAGGCACACTGTGATTGGGCGGTCTCATTGATCCACAAGTAGCGCATGCGCTCGGAAAAATTGATCCAGCGCCAAAGGGTGACAAAGGAGCGATGCTGGGCTATTTGAACATAACATCAAAATTTATTCCATTTAAGTGATAGCTCAAATTAATACAGGGTGTAGTATTTATTTCGATAGAGTTGATGAACTTGCGCAAGTAGGTGTGCCAAAATGTACTAGTAAATTTATGGTTGATCAAATCGATTTCCTAATATTTCACTAATGATACTTGTAATTGTATGTTTCATACGCAAATTATTATAGTAAAGTCACTTTAAAGTATTTAGTTAGAGCACCATGGGAAGCGTGTTGCCTCTTGATTTCGAAGCAATATTTAATTTAGGCATCGTTTCAATAGGCAATCTTTCTTTTTAGCTAATAATCGAATGTCCTGAAAGAGGTCTACTATTTAAACAAGTGATAAGAGAATATAACAAGTACTTCGATGCCTATGAAGTTCTTCTGAGACACAATGAGGCCTTCATGTGTCGAAAAAATCTCCAGGCGATTCATACCAGAAACGCCCAGCAAACAAAAGTGAGTTTTATGCTGAAATCTTTCGCTTATATGCTCATCTTCTTTTTCAAGTCATCTTAAGTTAGGAGCTTGAAGGACTGCTTAACTTATCGGAACGGCAATCGTTGCACGAATCTTACCAAATACTAAAATGAAAAGTTGGAATTGAAAGAAACACTTGCTGTTGCATCCGTATGCCAAAGAGGAAATGTAAAGGGATATACTTTTATGAAGAAGAAATGAGGGTAACCTTAGAATCCTGGGAGGGATTCAAGTAGCATAACAGTCCTATTTAATCGGTTAAAAGTTACGGAGACCTGAGCCACAAAATTTGCCAAGGAAAACGTGGTGTGGAAAAGAGGATCACGCACTAGAGTACCAGCTGAACAACTATGGTGAGAGAAGAGACGCATGTGTAAATGCATGACTAGTGTGTGGGTTATGTGACTAGCCCAGTGTGTTTATTCGGTAAGGTGATGGACAAGGGGTCAACAAGCTTGGCCCAAGATCAATTATGACTGGTGGGCAAACTCAAAGTACAGAACTGCTATTTAGCTATGAGGAATTTAGATGGGTTCAATAACTACTACACATTCATTGAAGGAGAGCTACCGAATAAAACATGCAAACAAAAATGTGAACAGGTCAGCGAATTTGTCCGCGCGGCGAAAGACGCCCTTCTAAATGTTTGATAGTGGTAGACAACCACCCCTTTAGGCAATCAAACCCTACTCTGACATACATTGCTCTATCTTGTATTTGGCACCCTGACAAATGAGTAAACCTAAGAGCTTACTACTTGTGTGATCTCCTGTCATTTCCTCATCACAAATTCTAGAGAGTCATTTCCGCCTACTTAGATATAGTCCCTTTTCCAGACTATCGCCTAATTACCCGGAGATTGTAGAAGATCAACCTTAAAAGTTTAATCGTTACTGCTCCTAAGAAACAGTCGAAGGCCTTTCCATTTCCGTGCCATAAACCATGTGGATTCTGACACGGTGTTGTATGTAAACATTTGTAATCACAGCCTTATTCTGTATAGCTTTGATTTTCACTTATCTTGGATGCTACTTGAACCTCGAAAGTTAATTCCCCTATTTTTTGTGTGTAAAACACTTTTGAGAACGCAATGAAGACGAAATTTTAAAATAATGCATTGGTATAATAGGCAATATGTTGTGTTTCCCTGGTCGAAATGACAACCCCGGACCAAATAATTAACTTGAAAATGAAGTAAAAAACGAAGTTAAATTAAAAGGAGACCGTATATAGGCAGGCGTATTTAGGTAATAAATCTATTTTAAAGGTTTCTAGTGCACACCAGCTAGGTGCTCTATAAATCCATAATGAATGTATTTCAGTCACCAAGGTTTGCACGTGGTATGTGAAAGAACTAAAATGCTTTCTAAACACCTACGAGCAGTATCGATAAGTTCTTAATGTAATCACTCTTCAGCCTCGGAATCTGAAGTGTGTTGGCTTTCAGTAGGTGAGTGTTGCACCTTTATTTACGAAAAGGAGAGGTACGATGAAGTATTCAAGGGGTTAGCGCAAGAAGAGTAAGAATGTGGTGCCTGCGAAGCGCTCGGGTAGACTCTATGGGAGACCCTACTCCCAATTAGCAATAGCAGTTGCATATCCCTAATGAGTACTCATGCACTTGATTTTTAAACTCAGAGCACATCTTGAAATCCATTAGTCCCACTATCTATTTAACTTCACTACTAATTGCGAGCACAGATATAGACAGATATAAACGCTCGTTTCTGTTACTTGGTAACCTGTACAAAGCCATCTTCAATAAAATCTGAGTTTGGAGGACTTTCTTGTTAGGAGCTGATTATTTTGTTCGATGTAAAGTTATTTTATATCAAAATGAATCACATTAAAATTAACGCTAATCCACTCTTCAGATATATATAATATATATATATATATATATATATATATATATATAAGGCTTTTATGGAAAAATCCTGCTTTTTAAAAAAACTCAAACCTACTCAATCTTAGATGAAGAAATCGGCATATTAAAGACTAAACACTAGGTTCCAAAACAATGCAAATAGGTTTCTTCCTCGTTATATGTCTCACTTTTCTGTAATAGAATTTCTAGTTTTCTTAAAAATTTAAATATGCTTGGCTACAGAGATGAAAATCAAGGCCTGCTTGAGTTTCTTTGATTTCAAACAAGGACATGATAGATTGCCGTATTCTATCCTGTCTATTCAGTTTGCATGTGCACGTATTTGTTACCAAATCCACATTTTAATTAGCTTATTGGCAACGTTATGCGGGTGTATGGGCATGGTTAATTTTAACCTATGGATAGCATTTAATAATGTTTTGTGCCTACGATTGCAGCTTTATCAAATCCCAAACGGCTTGAAAGTGGGAGACAAATTCATTAAAAAAAGCGTTACTTTCTAGAGCAGGAGATACAAAGGATATTTTTCAGCTGATGATTAAAAGTCGGTTTAGTTAAACTAGTTGTAAAGGGGTTTACAATATACCAGTTAATGCACTGTCAATTATGACATTCCTAAACTTAGCGGTGTCTCAATAAAGAGATAAAAATGCTCTTTCGAATATTTTTCATGCATCATCTGCTGTTCCAAAAGTATGAGGTATGGAACGAAAGATTTTTTGAGGGTGTTAGCGAATAGGCATTTATCTTATTGAAGATCCAGCATTTAGAGAGCGAAATAGACGTCTTCAAGCATCAGCTGAGGGCTCTGAAGGAGGCTGCGGAGAGGATGGAGAAGAAGTACAATGAGGAGAAGATGAGTGTGGAGACGAAGAGGCAAAATGAGGTTCGCTATCTCACGCAACTAGGGGAACAACTCAAGGTGAGATTACCCCCACATGCACTACTCATTCATGTAGTAAGTAGTTGTTTCGGAGCTCTTTTGTCTAATTAAGGCCAAACTTGCCTAGGATTGGTAAACCAGATGGCAAGTCCATTTTGTAAAAAAAGGCTCCTTGAAAATGCCTACGTTTCCCCCTAGAAACGCTACCATCTACTAAAATTCCGCAATGATAAAAAATAATCAACCTCTGGAAAACTTGTTTGTACCATAAAACTAGCACTTTAGTTCTGGGGTTTGTGGACTTTTTTCATTCTTTCAGTGTTTAAATTTAAATGCTAATCTTTAAGTCATCTCAGCATATCGATAGGCAATTATCCGCTGGTTATGGTCTAAAGGGACATTGTTGCGCCTGCAATGATTGATAATGTTATAATATCAAATTATCATTTTCGAAGGATCCGACTATTTGTCTAATCGAAGTTCCAAATAAATTTCATTTTCTGATCGACGAAGAATTCGAAAAATTATCATTGCGAAATCCGGCCTTTTAATCAGTATTCATGAATCATTTTATAATTACAAGTGTAAGTGATTAATAGTTAGCAAGTTGTGTGCTGACCGAACAAAATGCAATTCCTTGGAATGGAATCGTTAAAGAGGCTGAGAGACTATTAATTGGCAATTTGAAACTTGAAAAAGTCTACAACACTCATTCGTAATTTGAATGACTTTTTAGTCCATTATAGCCAAAACCTTGCAAGGAATCAATAGTACCACCTTAATTAAACCACGTACATCCTTCGCATAATCTGGCTGCAGTGTCAGGCTCTAGATTGCATCCGATTTTGCGTAAAGGATACCATAAATCAGTCCTTATTCTATCCCGTATTTGCGAGCTCAATTTAGTTTTTGGATAAAGTTGCTTAATACGATAGAAATGGTTTTTATTCGTTACAATTAACTTGCGTAAGTAGAAGGTAAGCCCAGTGTATAGTCATTTCTTGAGCGCACTGGAAAATAAATAATATTTAACTCGAAAAAAACATCAAAATGCTTCTTTATTTTTCCCATTTTAGGGCCAACTGGAAGTGTTTGCACCAGGAATGGAGGAGTAATCGCTAATGGAACCCTCAAATCCATTTTGAGCTTATTGTTCAGATTGAGACTAAATATGATGTGACTATAAATTTTAAGTCTCATGATGATTAGCATAAATTATGTTGCGTCAAGTTTTCTAATTAACCAACGACCCAGTACTTGTTCCACAAAATCAAACAAAAATTGATTTTTATCCTTTACACGCTAGAATAATCGGGTGTAATTTAAAATCGTTTGTAAATTTCCCAGGTTTTCACAATTTCTAAGCTCAGCCGCACTGAAAGTTTGATTTTGAATAGCAATAAATTCATGGTAATGTGACATTTAATCTGAAAAGGATACATTTTAGCTATGGTCCAGTTAGTTCTAATTGTTCAAACTTCTAATAGTAGTAAGTTGAAAAAAAAATTACTTAAAGATTAAGCGGAATAATCAAATCCCTATTGACTTCTGAAAACTACAAAAATGTCGACTCGGAGGTAGGTCATTTATTAATCTTTGAAGGACTTAAACTGATAGTATGTTGGTTAAATGAACTTTAAATTTTCAATATATTTTTACTTTTTGAATCAACTTCAAAGGTTTGAGAAGAATGTTGAGCATCCGGTGTAGAAGCACTTAGCAAAAGTTGAATTAGTTGACCTTTCAGTACATGAAGATGATTGATAAGGTTTATACGATGTTATTTGAAAGCCTTATTTAGGCAGTAATCATCGAGAAGAAGAAGAAGTAAGCAAACAAAGAGTCTTTTTTCCTCAGTGTGTTGGCTAAACACAGGTGAAAAGAAAGCTTTATAGATGAAGGCGCTATTTTCCAAATAGATACCACGCTCTAGAGTCCGTGGTTGGATTATGGCAAGGCCTGTAATTGAAATTAACCACGACAGTGCATTCCCATTACCAGCCCTCGATTGATCTTTAGGAAAAAAGATGGTACCTTGCTAGAATTTGGCTGAGTATTGTCATATTGTTTTATTTTAACAGTATTCCTAGTAATAACTTAGCAATTTAGTGTTTTCATTCTACCTATCAAAAGAAAGCTATGATCAAAATTTAACTTAAAATTTTCACAAGGATGGTTTTAGTAAATACATTTTCAAAGATGACTACTCTACCTTATACCGCTTACGCTTCCCCGAAAGATTGCATAATTGCTCAAGCCCAAAAGCCAGATGAATAAATAAAAATCTCAGTGTCTACATGCAGTAATTTAAACAATATCTTCCATATCTCCCTTATGAATCACTTAATTGGAAACACGTATCCCCATACTTCAGTGATTAAGTATGATTTGCATTCAACGAAAGGGGAATCATTTTTCTACTTGCGATTTGTATAACCCAATTGGCCAATATCAAGTCGTGGGATGATTGGTCAGTCTATAAACAGGTAGAGTTTCATTGGTCGATTGTACCTTAAATTACCTACACTATTTAGACTGAGAGCTCTTCAAAGTAGCCATGATTTCGCTGCATCTGGGTAGTGTTTTCGGCCTTCTCATAATCCTTGTGACCACTCCAAGCGGCTTCTGCGCCACCACAAAAGGCCGAGAGAGTCACAAGTACCCATTGGATGAGTATCTCTATCCTCGTGGAGAACTGGATGACAGCGACTATCCCGAATACTTCGTTCGAAAAGCCCGGCTTCCAACGGACTTCTCGTTCAATTCGGACCTGGCCCTGCTTCGAAGAATGATCAGCGAACGACGACACAGGCTGCTGGAGTTTGGAAAATGAAATTCCATCCCTTCCCTCCATAAAATGATGACACCTGCTTTACGGCATATCCTCACCAATTAAAGAATTCAAAGAGTTGTTATTAAATTCTCCCATCTTTAAATTTGGCTTTTAAACAAATTTAACTTGATATCTCTCCACCATGAATAAATACTTTAGTGGAAGGAATCCTTTTAATGTTTATCGCATCTGGTAGTTTCACTATTGTATTTCCGATTGTTTATTATTATAAACTAGATAAAATCATAAGTACCACGTGATTTCAAGTTTATTTTAAAAGTTCAGATGTTTCGCCCGTTTAAAAAATATAACGTTTAAGATTTACTATTTTATGTGAAGTTCTCATGCAAGCAACTGATCTAATCGATATTCTAATATGACACAAAAACACTGATTCTTCATAGGTTGTTTTCTTCATGTAACTTTAAAAAAATCAAGTATTAAATATCAGTCTAACCATAGTGGAATAAAATAAACCCACATTAATCATGAGGATTGTCAGTGAAATAAATATATCTTTGTTCAACAGCATTTTAAATCAATGAAAAATCCAGCGTTAGTTCTGCTGTTTTCCTTTTTTCAGTAATTTTATGTGCATTTTCGATTATTAGAAAATAAATTTCAACATACAAGCTACAATTCACCGAGAAACCACTGATTTTTTCGACAAAATTCCCTTCTAGTAGAGTACGGATCAAATGCAAAGTAAATGACAAAGCAAGGTAGCAGTATATGAGCAATCAACCGCTTCATCTCTGGCGATTATGCAATAGCGTTTTTGCGCACTTAAAGAAGAAATGGATATCTTGGAGAACAATTTGAGGAAACATTATGGTTTCGATAGGTATCGCTCTCTCTTCAAGCCCAAGTTAATCGTGAAACTGGATTGCCCATGTGTAAGATATTATTTCGACTATATGAGGAATTATGGGAAAAAGCTAATCACTGTCAATTTGTTTTCGTAGGTTACTCGGCTGGTGATAAATCTTCTTTTTCAAGTTAAAGGGAATTAACAACTGGTTTAAAGCTTATAGTACATGACTATTGAATAGCAGTCCAAATAAATTTTCTATGGACTGTTGCATTGTACATGGTGAACTGTAAGAGCATATACGATACTATTAATTCTCTGAAAGTTATATTCTAGAATTAATCAAATTTATTCAACGAGAACTTTGCTCACAGAATTTTCCTTGTAGATCTGTCTTTCACAAGCCTTTGAGTTTTCCATCTTTAGAACGGTTGCTTATTCTTGTTGGATCTCACTTAGATTGCAAAATGCAAACTTATCGATACATCAGCATCAACGACATGTATGCAAACGGTTAATTGTAAGCTGAACAAATATTACATTTAACTTATGTCACCCTTTTGACGAATACGAAATCTATTCCTTGATTACACAAGAAGTAGTGTTATCAGTAGTGATTTCTTCCAAATATTCCCCAATCACCTACTAGCGTGTATGGGTCATGTAACAGAGGTTTTGAACACCCTTTTCTGATTAACAACTTCTAAATACAGAAGATAGCCATGGTAATTATTTAACTTAGGCAAGAAATGCTAAAAGTGCCCCCTGACACCGCCGCATCAATCGTCTGTTTTTTTTTGGCAGCGGCCACTTCAAAAGCCACTCCCCAAGTTTTGACAGCCAAGAAGCTGTGACATCGTTTATCAAGTCGAGCGAGCAAGCGCCAACAACAGTAACGCACATATCTCCTCAGAGCCTTAAAGAACCTCGACTCAGCCATTTCTTTACTTCCCCAAACCGCAGCAAACTCGCACTCACAGCCAGCATCAATGGGTGGCATCAGACGCGCTCTCATATGGGGTAAGCCACAATCTCGTGGTAGCCACAGATTTTCTGCTCATTAATCCGAGAAAGCGACCACATTAGGATTGGCCGTGACCAGGACACCAGTTAAGGGCCACTTACTTGGTCACAACACACTTATTCGCCATCTACCGCTGGCACGACAGTCGTCACAGATCTATACACTAGAGGAGGGTATGACGGTTGTTTCTATACAGATGATTTTATGCCGGCGATTGAGCCAAGAGGATATCAAGATTGGGCTGAAATGCCCTATTTTGGCGAGTCTGCAAAATTTGCATCAATAGGACTTCCGACATCGGAAAACACTGAGCCCAACTGCTGCACGCTCTGCCACAGCACAATGCTGTCACGCCCCAGAAAAGGGGTCTCGGGAAAATCACATCCTTCGACATGCGTCCAGACAGTTTTCACTTGGGCAAACTCAACCCGGTGCCTCTAAAGAGAGCCGCGAGACCTGTTTATTAAAAATACTTTGCTCGAGCTTAGGAGAGTCAGCAGCCAAACATTTTGCATCAGCACAGTAACCATTCTGTTTGAATCCACTGCTCTTTCTCAGGAGTGATGGAGAGCACCTTTATGGAATGCTTTCTTGCTATTTAGGCGCATAAAATTCATAGATTGCTGAAAAGTTGCGTGCACTGCCACAACCTCATGCTCGGTAGAGTTGGCACCTCTAAAGTTGTGTTGCATCTCAAAAATGCCCTTGACGGCTCAGTTAGCATTCTCGTAATTATGGAGGCATTTAGTTTCCCAACGACGTCACATAGGCATAACGACACCCATTGATTCCCTATTATTATTATGCAATATTAGTATAAAAGCAGACCCTTGGCACAACCAATATTTTATAGACAGGCATGTTCAATTTCCTTTGCTCGAATACCTCTAGGAACTGGCGCCGTATAAATACTAAGCTTCGCAGGCATCGGTACAAACCTACCTATACTTGTCCCTCAGAGTTTTGCTCTGTCAAGAGCTCCTTATTTAAGGACTCAATGGCGCTATCGGAATGAGTCGACTCTGCTAGTTGTTAAGCAGCACAAATCCCACGATCATTAAATTCCATGACCCGGAATAAAACTGAGCCTTTGTTTGGAACCCCTCTTAGCCATTCAAGAGCCACGTCGCTCCGGCATCGACGACGGAAGTGGTTTCGCACAGCTTCCGGAAGTTAACCTGCTTCAGACTCATTTAAGATGGCAAATTTTAGCAGTCAGTGCTATAAAGGGATTTTACGTTACAGGCGGTAGGCAAAATGGCTACTACCAAGAAGCAGGAGTAAGTGTGCATATTTATGAGCGTACCAAATGGCGGGAGTACGTAGCTGCTATTCAGCCTCTAGGGCAGTTGGCGTACTATCAGATTCCTCATGGCAATTGAACCCAGATCTCTCTCCATTAACCCTATTGGTTAAGAAGCCTTACTGTAACCAACTCAGCTGCACCAAAGACTTACTAGGGAGTTGATACACTTCCCACACAACGTGGTGAAGCCCGATGGGGATAAAACCCCATCTTCCCAGCGGCACCAACTTAGCCTCAGTGTTGGAGCCTCCCACTGGTTCTCAGCCCAATGCAGTTGGGGTTCTTGCGGTGATTACTTCCATATAAGCTTTTCATAACACTGATCACTTATGCTTTATGGGGCAATCGATCTTAACACTATTCCTAGTAAAGCTCCCAATCAACATCGATCTTTGTTAATGTTGGGTATGAACCCTTCTCTTCTGACTGAAAAGCCAGGGGCTGAAGCGCGGTGAGGCTTACTGAAGAGTTGATACATAATCGAAACAATGAAACTCAGAACTGGGCTGACCACATCAACCTTATCAAATGCAGTTGACGTTCCGATACTGATTTCACCCGGATTACTAATGCTATCTATAGCAGTGATTCACAATGCAATATCGAGTTAGTAATTTCTTAGGGCTCAGTGGACATCCATAACCTATACAGCTTTCAACTAACAACTGGTAACTTACCTATTACTATCAGAGTCATAATTTTAGGTTTCTGCAAATTTTGCTGAAATGATCAGTCTTTACTAGCCGAGGCTGAAATTACTAGTGCGTATTCAGCGAAAATACTAAAATTTAAATCTTTCGAAATTCGAAGGAAGCGTGGACCTATGTAAGAGAAGCTCTATTTGAAATTGAAACAAATCCTAAACTTTTTGTCTTAGCAAGTCAACTTTCAGTCAATGTCTAGTTTCTATAAAAGTTCGGCCTATTAAAATCAAAACCTTAAGATAGACAAGCATTTTAATAACCTTTTTACTACTGAAGATAAAGTCACTCGAAGGCGTCAGTCGGCTTTAGGCCTTTGCTTCAAACAGCTAACGCGTTTCTATGTTATACGAATTCCAAAATTTAGAAAGCGTTTTATGTACGAGAAAATTAAATTCCTTTAAATTTCATTATTACTGTGATTAGACTTTGATTATCAATCTAACTGACAATGAACCACCACAGTAGGATAAATCTAGAAAAGAACAAATGAAATAGCTAAAGTCGCAATATTTTTAAAACAAAAAAATGTGACTGATTCAATTTGCAGAAGCATCATATCGCCATCGCTTAAAATGTCTTGTCTGGGCTTTATTGATTCCCAAGTAATTTGTGTTAATTTATTCTGAAAAATGCAGTGTTATCTCCTGGTCCCAAAAGCTCTTAAAAAAATTATTGCCTTCTCATAACGTGGTTTCAGGGGAATTAATGTGTCAAAAATTCATTTCTCAAATGGTGATTGTTGATATTAATTGAATAATTTTGATTTTCAAGCATAATTGAGACGATGTGGATAGAAAAATGGAGTCTGTAGTGAACTACTACTACAACCTGAAGGATAGATGCTTAGATTTTATTGTCCATTTATTCACTCCCAAGTGCTAAAAATAACTGTGGGCAATGGCGAGAATGAGCATAATGACATGAGTTCAGGAATTTAATTTGGACAAGTTTGTTTTTATAATTACTACTTTCAGCACTATTTCAGCTGAAATTCGTTCCACCAAATTAAAACATAACTGAAAAATTCAAGAAGCAAAACATTTGAATCACTGTAGATCTCCTCTGCAAATTATTTTTCTTAGGTTTAGAGCACAATGTGTTGGTTATGAAATACTTTCAGCCCAACAATACGGAGGTGATATTTAATTTTCCAATTAAAGTTGTCTTGATCTATAATGGACTATTGATTATGTGAACAAAAATGAGAAAATAGGTTACTATATCATTTCTAATTCCCCTGAACCTCAATAATTCATCCTTTCAAACAAGTTATAGCTTCACTAGCTTAGTGCTTAGTTATGGGAAATAGTGACTTTTGATTCTGATATCTCAGAAACTCTGTCTTGTGAAAAAGCAATTTTTAATTCCTTAGACCTTCGCTCTGATACAATTGTTAATGCTTGCGTTAGTTAAATTATAGATTTAAAGGCAATTAATTATTCACCTTTAAAACATCTAGTCATTTCAAACAGACCCTCATTGAGTTGTCTTTCATGAATGTTACCTTCTGAATTTCAGCCAACGGACAAGCATTCACAGGTGAACTGAGGATGTAAAAATCTCTCTAGCCACGTAAAAGTGGCAAACAAAGCATTCATGAATTTTATTCTTTAGAACGTTGCTTCTTTTAAGATACTTCAATAATCATCATATGGAAAAGGAATATTTTCTCCAATCATTATACGTAACCTCCTAATGGGCTGAATCACCTTAATTTATTGAAGTTCATTCATGATTTCCTAGAATTTGTTTTTATCAAACAATTTATAAATCAAAACAGTTTAGTATAGTAAATAATACTCAAATTTGGCTGCATAAAACACTGGTGAATTTCCATCAACCATTAATTTAAGAAAACAACACCAAAATGATATTAGGATAGCACGAGTTCGGGAAGAACTTTTTTGACTTAATGAGGCATTAGAAACCTGAGTCGGTTTGAGGAACTCCCAGCTGGATATTCATCTGACCACCCTAATCAATAAAGAAACGCTACACTACGAATTCGGAGCCCCTCTGCGCCCCTTAGAGATTAATCTCTCTCTCACTCTCACCCACGTAACTGTACTACTATTGGAAGGGTACACGCGATCCGCAGTTGTTAGGTCATGTCTCTACCCATGCAAGAAAATAATAACTGTCCCCTCTAGTACGATTTGGACAAAGGCAAGTCGTAAAACTGTCTGGAATGCACTCAATTTCACTCAATTGCACTTCATCAAGCAGCTTAACGACAGAAGGTTGTGCATAAATTAGCTAATTTTGATGACCATTAACAAACTCTTCTTTCAAGCATGAACTGAGAAGACAAAAACTGATTCATGGTGTCTTAAATCTGTTTTCATGACGGCGCTTTCGAACAAACTCAATCCTTTTTAAAAAATGCTCACAAAGGATTGAAGGCTGTGTTGTATAGTGCAATGCTGTTAAGAAACTTAGAAGGCACATTTGTAAATTGCTTATATTTTTCTTATACAACTTTGAATTCTGAAATGCAGATGTCGGATGAGGATACGATTTACTCTAAAATTTAAAAATTTGCTGATAAGTTTGAGAGAAATTTATTCATTGGTCCCGTAGGAATGATTTTTGGTTAAATTATGCTAACACCGGACTAAGTCTCATCGATTTTTAGCTTATTCGTAGCAGTGAGATGATCGATATGAAAGTGCACTGCAGAGATCAATATTTAGAGGGTGGTGCTAAAAGTTCCTTTAACCAAATGCATTTGAATGGACCAATTGTATCTTTATAGCCTCAGCAAACAGAAATATGGCAATGTATAGACGAAAACTATATTGCCTGTATTCTAAAATAGGGACATGAAGTAATCATTGTAACAATGGATTTAAGCCTACATAAGCCTGATAATCCTTTATGCTACGTTATGAGAAAAATGGGTTGCAATCCCAATTCGATGTCTTAATAAGCATGATAATTATTGTTTAAATTTCTTCTAATAAGACGGCTACGAGGTAGAGGCGAAGTTGTGAATATGCTTATGCAAAGGCCCTCCGTAACAAATACTGAAGAAATATTCGATTTCTGCTGCAGGTCGCAATCCCATTAATGACCGAGACTAGCTCATCTGTTTAAATTACATTCAAAAGCCAATTATCTGATCTTACAAAGTTCTGGAATATTAAGACATCTCCACAATGCCACCATTTTACTCGCATCTCTCCCTATCTTCTTCGTTATTTATCCAAAAGTTTCGAAACTCCTCAGTATCGAAATATTCTAAAAATTAACTTTCTAATTTACTTTAAAAAGTTGCAGTCATTATAAAAAGGAGCCATAAGTTGCACTGATTTCTTCCATATCCAATTAGTTTGTTCAATACTGGTTTTGTCAAAGTCCGGAGAAACCGTGGTTAGTAGCTTCTTGAATAAATTAATGAATTTTAAATCTAATAGTCATCTTCCTTTTAAATAATACTATTTACCACATTAACCTATGAATATTTAATTGCTGATCAAGTGAAGTACAAATTCACTGGTAAATTCCTCATCGGCGTACATTCTATTTCACGCAATCATCGAACTCTTCTAGGTAAAAGCATTAAAACGGATTTGGTGAATACGATAACTCCAGAGAAGTTGGCAGTGTGCTCACACTTGAAAGAAAATATGATTGAAGTGAAAAGCACGGACTGTTATGACTGCCGTTTTGAAGCTCATGGCTTCCTTCGTTTATTTGTAGGCGCTTAAATGGCCGAAAAATCAACCACACAAACCCGAGAATGACCCCACCTCCTTTCAGGACAGTTTATCTGCCTCCATCGCCCCACTTCAAGAACAGTTTGGAGAAGATTATTTTCAGAAGGCTAAAAATTAACCTACTCTGAAAAAAATACATTTGAACTGATATCGTGATATCTACAGATTCTTATTTATTTGGTCGTGCAACATTGGATAACTTGGACGCCTATCAGGTTTTCGTTACTTTTTATAATTCAGTCAAATAATCTGGCAACCAGGGGCCTTCAATAAAAAGTATTCAACACATTTGCTTTTTAGAAAAAACACTTGCAATGTAGCATTATTCATGAACATGTAAAATTAAATTTGTTGCTGAAATATGATATGCTGATACGAACTAAACGCAACCCAAGGATATGGTGAAATTTCACTTTTCCGGCATTCTGATTTCGAATAGTTTATTTCATTGCAAGTGCAATGAAAGAAGCCTTCTTGGTGATTCAATGCAAGGTAGATGGTCATGAGGGATAATGATCAGACCTTCGGTATATCTAATTACCTTCATTCAGTCACTACTTAGATCGCTATTTTCTGGTTGAACCTAAGTAAATTCGAATGTCCCCAACTCCATCATAGTCCCGAACAGAGTTTAAAGCTACCATTATGCTAAAAAGACCAAACATTTTCCCGTGATGCACTCAAGCAACCATTCTGCTTCTCTTTTGTTGCTGAATTTGTGCGGAGATCGGTGAACAATAAACCAAAAATATTCATATTGCATTAAAACACCTGGTATTTGAAGTTATATTTATAAAGTTTATTATACCTCTAAAATAATCCCAAATCTACAAAAATCGTTCTAACTAACTACTTAGATCAATAGTTCTCGTCTATTAATTTGCAAATTCTCGTTGCAAAACAACATTTCGGTTGTCAGATAAACGCGAAGGCGAATGTTATCTTTGGCGAATTAGACAATGACACCTTTATTTACCTAGTATGAAGGGGAGATTGATACTTCTCAAGGGAAGTTCATCATGTAAACAAAATTCATTTGCCTGACATGTATTTTTGGCATTTACAGTTCCAACTTAGTGGATTCCATTCTGTGTTGTATCATTTTCTTGATTATTTCTGAAGTCCTTGAACTGCGCCAAGATAGTCACACTTTTGGACTCTCGACTGTGGCGTTTCATGCAAGAATGCGCCATCAAACACTACAGAGTGGACTATGTCGCGATGACCAAACGCGCTGCCATCAGAAATTAAGGCTGCATGAACTGGGAATCCAAATAGAGGCTACGAAGCACTATCATTAGTGGAAAAAATCAGTGGAGAACTTAGGCTGAATTCAGTAGTTAAGTTGTGGATAACGAGGATGGCTAATGATGGTCAACCCATAATGTGTGTAGAAACAGGATTAGGTGGTCCCCTAGCCGTGCATCAGGGGAATGGCAGAAATGGTCGTCAGGCGCTTGATGCGCCGACTACACCAATGCCCCACTATTTGACCCCCTCTGAACTCAGTCCAGTTCTTCATCCGTCAAGACACTACTGTCAGTTTTGCCATCCTTACCAGGGGATGTATAGAATGAGATGGCCGGGGGGGGGGGGGGCTGAGGCTGAAAAAGGCGGTTATTTCAAGGGTAACTCTTGCAACAATATTGTGATTTTTTTATATATTTTAGTACCAAGATCCTCTAGCAGTGCTATGACTAGTATGATAATTATGGGGCCGCCATGTTGTGGGTACAGAATTAGACTTCAGCCTTGTTCTAGGTATTTACAAACCTCACCCGGATACATTCAGCCTAGTAAGACCTTTACATACACAAGTCATTGATCCAAAACTACACAAATGTGACACTGAGGTCATTCACTGTTATTACAATATGCAATATTCCGTTACCCATAATGTGAAACATTCGCACTAGTGGTGGTACTGCAGTCCCAGCAAAGCGCAAAACTGATGGTGTGAGCTGCTTTAGAACCACTCTCAGCGAAAATGATCTAATCACACGGGTTCCTGCGTCTTAAATGACTGATTCCCCTTATTTTATTGAATTCTTCCCTTTCATAGGGCTTTCACGAGTTCTTTTCTAAAAAGTACCCTCAGTTTTACGCATTTTCCCAAAACACAAACATCTGTGTCCTTTTTGACATGAAATGTGGGTTTTGGATATCCATTTTTTTCAAAATATAATAATTTGAACTTCCACAACTGGATGATAGGAGCTTTTTAACTTTTTGAATTTCATGCCATTTTCCAGACGACAGGTTAAGTGTTGTGTGGGAGGAGCATTCATCGATGAAATGAGCCAAGTCTACCGGTCATTGTCATTGACGAGTTTGACATTTTTCACCACTTTTCATTCAGTGAAATGCCTCTTAATGTAAGTATGCTATTTTTATCAATAAGTTTGCTAAAATTGCTGTAAGTGCGTGGGTATTTTCAAATCAGTGAAAATATTTTATGCTCCATTAACTGTTTAGTAAAATTTTATCGGATAGACAATTCTACTTGTTTTGTAAGTAAATAGATTTTTGGCTGTCAGGATCATGTCTTCCGGAGTTTGCACTCCTCTACAATTTTCCTGAAAAATATCAAATCCACTTGAGAATTTAAGCAGATACTTTTATAGCCGATTCCTGAAATAACACCTTAAATAGTACTAATCGGACTTCACAGCATCATTTAGAATTGCCTCAGATGAGTCTGTAGATAGAATATTCTGATTTGTGATTGATAACCCAGCTAATTAATATAACCAGATCCGTATTCAAAATAGGTTACTAACTCCAGGATATCGCTAGAGCTTGTACTACCGAGTAGGATTATCATTCAAAGGACAAACGAATGTTTAACCAAGGCTAAAATATGTCTTTCGAAAATAGCACCAAAGGCAAAAAAATCCACATAAAATCGACGCTGAAAACTGAGAACAATGTTACTTGCTGAGTCACTCTACTTTTGAGTAAATACGAAGAAATTCACCCCGCAGTCCAAATTTTAATTTAAGGCGAGTTAGTCAGGTCCGCATCAGGATAACAACGAGGCTCTTGAAACCAAACTTATGCTAGTAAGGATAGTAACTGTAATGTCGCGAATAACGATGCCAGTGGTGGAACTCAATTGAATAAAAAGTAAGTGACCAAAATTGCTATAACTGCGCTTCCGTGGCTGCTTCACAAGAAAAAACAGGACAAAATGATGAAAGGGTGAAAAAGAGCTCGGACAGATCTATCTGACGAAACTGCCACTTTTTATCGTAGTCAGAAAAAGGTTCGATTCATCGTTAATCGGGAACCATCATACCCAGAGCCTGGACTAGGTTTTAGCGTGCACAATAACCACGGTAAATGAGATACAGTGAAAGAGTTCACGCCCTTACAAACCGTCTTTTTCACTAATTGGAAAAGTTTGCATGTGCAATAGACAGCTCGGATTCGAGTCGATTTCAGAGGGAACATACATTCTAACATAATGAGAAGCTCCCAGGTTTTGCAAATAAAGTAATAGGCGTAGCCAATTTTTTCGGCTTCCACCGACTACATAAAACGATAAGTATATGTGGGTCGTAGATGTTATGATCAACCGAGGTAACACAAAATCACGACATTGAACCAATCGCGATGGATCAATATGAAACAGCTCAAACTGTACCCCAAAATGAAATCACATTATAAATACAATTTTCTGGAGCTACAGCATGTACAATTAATTTTTCCGGTTAAACTTCTTGGAGTGTTTTACCATCTTCCGCTTCTTATTAGATCCATATGGCACCTTCTTTTTCCAGCTAGGCTTTTTGGGATTCATCTTTAAAGCCTTTTTTAATGAAACACTGCCACTAAAATAGTCGTAAATCACATATGTTAATAAACCTACAGTGATGAGGTAGCTTGGGGAGCCGATTCGATCACACCAGTTTCACTCTAAAGAAGTAAGGATGTTAGGAAAAGAAACTTACCCTTTCGCCCATGAAGTAATGGGACTGGTTGATATTTATTTCTTCGACACTGACAGTGTGATCACCGGTATCAGTAGTTGTCCGCTTAGAAACAACATTGAAATCATCAGATAAGAAATTTGGGAGTGCGACGCTCTTTAACTTTTCCATAAATTTACAATGGTACTACATTTAAATATAAAAGATATAAACTAATTTACAGCATTTTTGACATTCTTAATTTCTTCTTTCAACTTGGACTCGTTTTCTTTACGAGCCTTTTCGCGGCGTTCTTGCTTGCGTTTGCGAAATCCAGTCAGGTATTCCCTTTAAAATGTACGAGTGTGCAAGCACTTACTTTCGTTTTTCTTCGTCGAAAGCTATGAAAACCTTCTTGCGTTTACCCATGTTGGAAACACGTACACACTATATTGAAGATTACCATTCTCAGTACGATCTCAAGGTTCCCTCTGTCAATATCAAATACTAATGCTAGTTGGTTTTAATAGTAATGATATTATTATAAAAATACAAATAAAATAACGTGATGATAAATGTATCTTTTTCTTATATTTTACTGCAATTGGTTTGATGCCATTGATACTGCATTTCTATTGGTTAAGTTCATTTCTGCTACCTGCGCACAGATGCAAGCCCTGAAAAAGGTGAGCTCTGGTTTTGATTTTATTGATGTTTAGACGACAAACCTTACTGGGTTGGCGGTTGCTAGGGCACCGCATGCTGTAAGATTGGATTTTTATCATTACCCATTAGTCCTTGAAAGCCTTTTACAATCGTATTCTTGCTATTGTTAAAATGATGCCAGAGACGGCAGCTTATCGCGTTCATACGGAAAAATTGGTTAAGCGTCGTCTTGATCTTGTTGAAAAGGTAGTACTCAGTTAGTAATGATGGCTTTTAGACCACAACCATCCCTGAACTTGAGAAGAAGATTGACTGCGGCCAAATCGAGGAAGTCATCAATCAGGTACGCCTTGTTCTCGTGCTGCTCTTAATTTCGTAGCCCGAGTGTAAGTTCGTTTTTTATTAAGGCAAAAAATGAGTATGAACTCGCCAAGAACATGCTTAAATGGAAACCTTGGGAACCTCTTGTCCAGGAACCTCCAAAGAACCAGTGGAAATGGCCTTTGTAGACTTCTGTATCTCTCTTCACGTAGTAAATAAACTGTGTAGTTACTGCAGGTCTTTTCTACCTCGTATACGGATTGCTTTTAGGTCGCCAGATACTGTCTTTCCCGTAAATAGGATCTTTTGCATTATAGGTGTTTTTCTATTAAATATTGTCTTTTATTTTTGTATTTATTAATCTGGATATGGGTTTATTTCTTAAAACGTGCCTTTGATTGGTTTATTAGCCTTCCCTGGAGCCGTCTTACCTTTCGCTCTTTGTTTCGCCCCAACTAGGTATTTCGACTAGACTAATTCGCCCAAACATGTCATGTCTTTCAAAGCCTCCTTTACTCTGTGCATGTTATATGGAAAACAACTTTTTAATTTGAGGTCTACTTGATATTAGCCGCGGTTTTGTTAACTGGCCTTGGTGACTGGTATTGTTGATTTTTACACTGGGATGGACAAATTAGAAGGCGTGTTCTGCGAGTCTTTGCTGGGTCTTTACTTAAATGTTTTAAGTAATATATCCTCACTACCTACAGCCCTTATAACGTTTCTCCGGAGACGAGTTCTTAATTGGCTTAATTCCTTGAATATATTGCAAAATTTTTAGGTTCTCTCAGTACGCCTAATGGATATCCGAAGTACGTCTTAGCTCTTTAGAAGCCGAAATCTACGTGACTAGCCTTGGGTAACTTATCTTAGCAGTCTCGGTCGTTGATTAGGTCTACACTTTAAGATATTTCGCGGGAACACTTCGTTTGCCTAGTGAAGCATCGATCCAGTACTTTTACCAGGTGTTTTTGTTTCTTAACACAACTCAGTTCCGACGCTGCATGCTTTAGTGTCCATGCCGCCTTTTCACATGCCATGACGGCGGCCTGTTAAATGAGAAAGATATTAAGGTTTCAGAGAGGGAACTGGATTTTCAGTAGTTTTAGAGGAAGCATAGCTTGGTATTTGAAATTCTTCTCTGGGACAGGGACTAATTCAAGATAATTTTCGGGCTTTAATATTGGATCTCCTCTATGACTTGATGATCAAGGAAATAAAACTCAAATAGCCCCAGTTTACACAAAACTCTGTCACAAACTGAAGTCGGCATTTGATTGCCATTTTTGCAATCAATAGTTATGCTATATTTAAGAGGTTTTAAACGTTAGTTGGCTGCCGATAATAAGCTTTGATAACGGGTCGATGCAAGGCACAAATCAATGCTAAGGCTTGCATTTTTGCCCACATTTTTAAAGCTTAGTCTTGCACTCCAATCACGCTATGTATGTCTACGTATTACCTCTTTTCCCATCCAGTACACCTGCTTATAGCGATGCTTCCATTTATTGAAGAATGCCTTACCGTTGATGCAGTTAACCTTGACCGATTTCACTGTCTGACTGGTAGCTTTTCAATGATTAAATGGTTCTTATTTTGCACTTCTTCGTGAATCATGTAAACTGTTTCGATATTGGTTGCTGCCCATTTCCGGCATTTGGATTCGTCACCGACTAGGTATCGAGCTTTAATGTGAACACAGTTTGATTTATCTATATGGGATTCACAATTTCGAGTCTTCCGATAAGATTACAGAATTATAAAGTTGAATATGAAAACCGTGTCGTAAATAACTAACCCCCTTTAACTTTATTGTTGCTTGGAAATGAGTACATTTAGAAAAAAAATCATCTAATTTCGTTGTCGAATTCATCTCTTTTATGTGGTCAGAGTATTCGTGCCAAACAAACTAAAAAATGTCTGAACAGTCCTAGTAACTATTCGCTCGCTCCAAGAAGGAATTGGAAGGAAGTAGGGTGAGGTAAGTCTATGAGTTAAACGTTTGACTATTCATTTAAATATGCTTAGAAAGATGATAGCAGCTTCTCAGAAAATACCTGGTTTTATGCCTGTGCTCAAATATTCCTCAAGAATTAGTCGTAGCAACTGTGCATGACGGATTCTCCTGCCTCTGTTTCGGTTACCTGTGATTCCCGTACCCTTCTGGATCACCACTAACTCTACTGTGAGTGAAGAAAAAACTGCTAAAGATAAAAATTTATCGTTCTCCTGGATAGGCATGAGTAGCTTACAACGTTGTATCTTTCGTTAGACTGACTTTTCTGTATAAAAGGCTCCGTCAGCGGAGTGATAAGGAAAGACTAAAAGGTGGAAGTGGGCGTAGTGTCCATGGCTATTTTTATAATGATTGATGGCCGCAGCTTGGGAGCAGGATGAGTGGCCTGCTTGTTTTTGTCCTCAGCAGCCATCAGCAAGACCCAGTGAGCTGATGAGCTGGGCATCCTGTTGCTTCTTAACACACCAAAATGTCTATCCTAATCAATACTGACCATATATGAAATGACAATTTCATAATTCTTCCAGTTCCATTGTAAAGTTCACGAGCAGTTAAAAAATAGTTTGGTTCGAGTAAAAATTCTTATCTTAGAATTCCTCTTCCCGCAATTTACACTTCAATGACCTCTCATACTAGTACTGTAGAAGGTTCTCAATCCCTTTACCATCCGAATGCAGCCGGAAGTCAGTCGAACGATTCTTGGGGAAACTGGCTAAAAGATAGACACAAACACCTCGGATGTTCATTTTACCTCAAGTAAGGTTAAATCAAAATTCATTCAGGGATATTGTTTATCATTCCAACCTTCACAAGATGCCTGTGAATGTTTTATTTCCGATCGTCTATCCGATTCTCTGAAGTGCAAAACAGTTAACATCCCATTATCTGCGTAGGAAGTTCAAATCGACACATTGTCCAGCTAAAATGACACGACGAAACGAGTTAATAACTCCGGCTGGCAAGAAGATGCTCTGTCATTTTTAGTACGCAGTTCTTACTGAGACCCTGGGAAGAAGAAGACTGTCGACAATTCAGGTTTAGATAATGGGAAATTGCGAGATGACAGATTAAAACTCTTCTAAGCATTTATGTTTTGATAAGGCCAATTAAATGGAAAATTATAATTCCGAACAATTACCATGATAACTATAGCGCCTCGTGAAGAACTAAATGACAGTTTTATGGATTTTCATGCACCTCTTATGTGTATGGGCACCATTAGATATAAATAATTGTATTACTTAACAATATCTCCCAAACAAAGTCATGTTAATATATGCTTTTAGGCTATATTTACACTATATATTTACAGCCTTGTGTCACGCGATCGGTGATTGAAAGGAACAATTATCGACTTATTCTGTCCATAGGAGGCATTTACGACTACTACCACTGCTATTGGTGGATGAGTATGCAAATTTTACAACTGAGTGACCAAAATGTGGTCGCAAGCATCCGTGCAATGTCATGAGATGATGCGAAACAGACGTCCTGAACTACCACCGACTGACAGTCGATTATTGAACACTGGTGCATCAGTTTGGCTGCTAAATGGAATGCGAACCGAATGGAAATCGAGGTTATCATTCCAGAATTTCAGGTCATCGCATAAGTTCTGTTCGAACTTTACCTTTTTTTAATTGAACGCAATTGTAAGAGCATTTTGTAATTTCTAATGGAGCTGAATATCATTTTTCGATTTAGATGCATTTAAGCCGATCAGATTTTGCATTGGAGAACACTCAAATTAAAACTTGCTATCATAAAAATATGCCAGCATGGAAGTATCAAAGAATCATTTTAGGGACATAATGTTTTGAATTAAGGAAATTCGGCAGCCGAAGAGGAGACAAGAAACGTTCCCTTACTTTATGGAGGGGAAAGAGTACATGAAAGATGGTTGTAGAAGATGGTTTGTGACATTTCAAGAAGATGAAGATCTTACCGGACGAAGTCCAGTTGGGTTTAATGATAAACTAATTAAGGCTGTCCTTGAAAACGTTATCCCGCTTTATCGGCTGAGGAATGACCAATCAAGTTTAGTTCAAATCATTTAACTGTTCATCTTGGTCATCTAAACTTGGAAAATGGGTGCGTCATGAATTGCTGTCTGAGAACAATCTCGGATCCCGAGTTGACGACATCTGCTCTTCCTGTCTCCATTCTCGTTGCGAGCGTTTTTACCTCTTTCAGTGGAGAGACTTGTGACTGGGGAAAACAGTGAACAGTTTATCGAAAAGTTAGGCGTCGTAAAAGGAAAAAAAACCCAGCCGCAGTCGAGAAGGGGAATTTAATGGTATTAAAAGTTCTTTTAGTCCGGTGAAATCGCTAAGGGCTGATCCACTTCGAATTGTTGCCACCTAATGCAACAACAATTAATGCTCCTCGAATTTACTTTCAGCGATTAGGGCGTTCTAGCGGCAGCCAAACTTTTTGGAGGAAACACGACCTGCTTCAGTGAATCGAAAAAATAATGTTTTATCAGGACAATTCAGCACGACCCCAAACAGCAGGAATCACTTGGCAAAAGCTAGAAGACGAAGAACTTGGTTGGGGGAAAATTCCCCATCCACTTTTCATAACCTTCCTCGTGAGTGGATTTGTTGAATTCTCAGCAGTAATGGCATCTGTCTCAATGCAAATGAAAGTCTCCAAATGCTGAATATTTCAACTTATGCTGTTCATTTTAGGGGTTTTCTGACTTGGCGTTTCATCACCTTCCTAAATTGTTACTACTAGCTGACCTCGTTCAAAAAATTTACCACCACCTCGTTACCTCGGAGTGTACCGTTGGTGATTTAGATTTAAACTGGAGGAGCAGCATATTTGTTTTTACTTCAACTTGTAGATCCGACGTTCTGCAACCGAAGACGCCATGAAAACAGTAACATTTTGTACACTGCTGATCTGCTGTTAAATCAAAACAGTATTCTTCAATTTCGATTGAACTATCCTTATCTTTCTACTTATACATTTGGTTGCCCAATCATTGGAATGATTGCTTAATCAACCTAATCCATTAATCACTATTGATAGACTTTCGTCCTTCGATACTTCAAAAGAACTGATAAACAGCTCCATCAATTGGTACCTAAACCACAAGTACTTTTATTTATTTAACTGCATCAATTTTTGAAACACGAACATGCATTTTATGGTGGAGTTGATGGTTATTAAATATGCACGTTTGCAATTGGTGTGGCGGCATTTTCAATCAAGTAAACATACTTTATGGAGGGTGAAAACGCCACTTGGACAGTTGAATCAGTTGCAGTTACAGATATATTTAGGAATACTCTGTTTCCTCCCAATAAGACACTTAATTAGTAGTTGCCTAACCAGAAGTTACAAAGTAGTGTATTACTACTTTGGTTGAATTTACAAATGTTTTTTATCGATGCTTATCATATCAGGAATTGGTGGACCTGGAATTATAAAACCTGGACTTTTGAGTTTTTAAGTTAATCTAGGTACCTTAGTACAAGTGTGTCACTAAATAGTCGTTCGTAGCTTGTGCCATTCTTCATTCCAGCTATTAAGGCTATTTGATATGGATAATTACCAAAACGCTTATCAGTACATCTAGTGATCAGTATCTCGGATAGTGTGCGGAGATTCAAATGTTGTTTCGTTAGAATCTGGGCGAATTCAGATATCTTAGAATGTTAATTATAAATGTACATACTCAATAATATCCAGTGTCTACTATTGCTCATTGGCTTATATATAAGCACATATTATCCATATACAGTATTTTGTACTTCATACCATTAATAGCGTTTCAGAGCTACTTTAAACAATTCTGCCTATCACCTGCCAGAGCACATGACTTTACCAACTAAGTTCGGCATATTTTTATTGGGTATTTATTCGACTGAAATTAGAATATAGAGTTTTTCTTCTGCATTCTTCTATGTTTGATCTGGGAAATCCATAGCTAGCTTTCAACATCTGCTCGGAACTCGTAGTTTTGCTCATTTAGCCCCAAGTGCCTTTTAAGCAATTTACTAAAACTCTTCGTGCATTTTATTTCAAACAAATGTAATAATCTCTTGCAGAAGAAATTGTCAAAATTGCGCCGAGAAGTAATGTAGACTATTCCTGAGAGCATCTTAATTGGCAGGTGTCTGCAAGGTGCATAAAAGTGTAGATTCCGCATGAGCAGGTCCATAATTAAGCAAAATTATGACCCGAGGCACGATAATAATACATAAATCATAGTGTATTTGGCAACGATTTCATCGTGTGCCCTCACCAAACCCTGGAAAGAAATAGGCAAGAATCGCCGAACCAAAATTACCAAGGTGGAACCAGCCACTTCTGAGGTTTATAGGGGGAGAAGGGACAGTAGTTTACACAAAGCAATCACCAAAGTAAATAACATCTACTAGTGCATTTTTACGACCGTTCGAATGATAATGAAACGGGTAAAGAGCATTTAAGTAAAGAAAAGCAAACTTTCTCAAGTTAACGTCAAACCTTCGTTGTCAGAGGAAATGGGGTGACTTGGGTTTGTGAATTCCAGTACACTGTTCCATGTCAGACATTTTTTAAGTGGGAATAGCATTAAGTATACCTTAAACAGGTATTAGTAAGGCCCCAGAAAGGGAAAAGACACGATGCTTGGAGCCATTCAATGCCACCGATTTGAGGAATTAATCAGAAAATATCATAAAAAGTGAAATATTATCTATTCAAAAGTTCATTCTGGTAATGATTAATTAAAAAATGTCGCGTAAAAGCAATACATTTTTCTTCATGGGTAAACAATAAATACTAGCTCAGTAATGCTAATATCATTTTCGAATGCTCGACACATGAATAATCACCGATTATGAACTGATTGATAGAACTGGAATTTCTCAACGATTAAGGTTTGAGTGATTGATACTGGAATCTACGCACTTACAAGTAGTCTAAACAACTCTTAAACTCAATTACCTCTCGAACTCGGGCTCTAGGACATGGTAGTACCCAGCAAATTTGTCTCTCGATTGATCGATGCCGTTTTAATCACTTTGCAAAACATCAAAAACGTCTGCTTAGACACGAGCGATTTGTTGTGAAAAAAGCGAGACAACAGAGGAAAGATATTAACTGATAACTTCAATGCAAACAATGGTAAAGTTTATCAACTTTGAGTTAAATTTTACAGGGGTTTACGATAAAATCTGGAAGTTACACATCCTAAAAGACTGTCAAAATTTCTAATTTGAATGTATGCCAATCAGACGGATCCGTAATGGTTTGGTTTTCCAATTTGGACTATTTATTACTCAAAAATATGTTACAAGTAACACGATACCCATTTACTTCCCTTGGGAGCCTTTATCTGATAAATGAGGTTTATTTTTTAAATATTCCACTAATAAGAAAAATGTGAAATCTCGTCCTCGCAACAACCTCTTCTAACTCACCAATTAAGTTGGCTTCTCATCCTGTTTCCTAGCTGCGATCATCGATCATTATTAAAACGCTATGGGTACCGCAGGCTTTCTCTCCATTTTAGGACCCTAGTGAGTACTTTTAGAGACAAAACTACCCAGAACTAAGCAATGGATGTGCACAGCTACTGACTCGCTCACCCTGAACTTTTTCGTTCACGTCCATACCTGGACTTCCGGGAATTGAACGTTTTCCTCCTTTATAAATCGTCACTCTTTGTAGTTGTGAATTTGGATACGAAATGGTTTGAGATCCCTCATGGTCGCCAAAACATTGATCTCATCACTTTTCGAATAAGGTGACCATGTAATTAAACTATCCGCAGCCTTGTCTACCTGATTCATTACTCAATTTCCGCAATCCAGTGGGTTATATTATCTACTAGCGGTTAAAATACTTGCCCCTTTTGCACGTTGTAATAATCATCTAACTTAGCTTCTCAACAGTTTCATCGACTCTTAATTTTAAGTAGGTTAAAGTGGTTATTACTTTAAAGGACTCCCAAATACGTTCTAGGTAAGAGAAAATCCAGGATGGAAGTATAAATTCTTATTAGGAGAAACCAACTAGCACCGGAGGGATTAGGTGTTGACGGCACGCAGTCGTACGGCGTTGTGAGCACTCATTCTTGGTACAGGACACAAATTGTCACTAAGCGTTTTTTTGATTGGTTCGTGCAGTTGGCGTTCTGTCCTTGAACAAGTAACTACAGCACAGCGCATAGGCGCCACAAGGTTGTTGTGAAACAATGGCTTATCAGGTGAAATAGATGGGTTGGTCATGTCACGATTTTACTTTAAGGGTCAGGTGAACTTGACAAATGCACTTAAATAATTTGCAAAGCAAATTTAACCCTAATGTACATTTGCCAATTAATTAGATTAGCTGATCGTAAAATTATCTTAACATAGATAGCTAATAATTTGATTTCTTTTTGAAATTCAAATTAAATGGATGTTTCGACGTCAAGATAACGATGAGTTTTTAGAATTTCAACTTATATTACAATTGGAAAGCAACGAAATAAAGAGCCATCTTGCTACAATCTGACCTTGCGTTTTTGTTTAAAATAGAAATGTAAATTAATTAAAATATATTAAAGTATTAAAAAATACACTCTGAGTGCACAGCATTTATCGAATTTTAAAACTGGAAGAACAAATGGGCTCAGTTAATGTATTAGAGTGTGAGAATGGAAATTAACGCATTTGAAAAGCTCGTTTTTGATGCCTGGGAGTTGACGCTACTTTTAATTGACAAATGTAGGATTTTGGAAGGGAAATCTCCTATTTTTATCGCTTTACTAAGATTTAAAAGACAACGGGCAAAACTAGTGTTTAGTACACAATTAATTCGCACAAATGCATTACAAAAGATTGACTAGTTTCAAGGCGCAGAGATGAGTAATGACTACGTTCACCTAAGCACAAAGATTAATATTTAATTGCAATATCTTTTTATAAGATCTAATCAATACATCAAACGATCCTAGTGAGAGAAATAAGGGCTGTTTAGAATTGAAGCCTTCTATTCCAGCTTTAGATAATGGTTTTTATTAAAATATACGATCATATACGTAAAAGGGAGACGCCGTTTGTAGTAGAGTTTGTTCCCCTTTTAAGTTCTCTCCCTATTAAGCCTTTCGAAAGTGCCTTTCTGTAGACAGGAACATCAGATACAGAGACACAGCTCTGTACTCAGACTCAGAGGACGCTCGTAAGCAGCATCTGGAAATGTCTGTCTAGCTACTAAATTGTGGTACTCTGGGGTATTGTCTTTACTCACTAGGATTGGTGGTGTTAAGCCAAAACCTCTCCATAATGGATGGATGTGGTCCGCACACAGGATGTGTATTTAGATGAGTGAACTTGTGGTGAGCGCCCTTTAGCGTAGTGACATCTACGACTTGTAGTTGCCATATGCAGCTCAGCAGAATGTTTAATATTGTGGCTGTGGGATCTTGTGGCATGCGCAAGTGAACAGGCAGTGAGGACAATTTAGGCTCTCAGCTAAAGGGAGCTAGACTATATGGTAGGCATGCTCTATCCCCCATACATTTGTACAACGCTGCCAAAAATGTACTAGATACCAGAAATATAATGACAATCTATGCATTCTTCTGTTCTGTAATGCCCATTAGCAGTATGAAGTCACATTAAATTCCATCCGAAAGGAGTTGTGAGGTTTCATTCGAGACACTGCACCTTCCTCTAGCATCCCCGCTTATCAGGTGCAATCGGGAGGAGAAATAAGAGGCGACCACTCCTTTAGTAATAAACCAGCTACTAATGACAATGGGCATCCAGCTATGTTTTTGAACCTAGCAACTTGAGCTGGATGCAGTGAGTTTATGAGTGGGACATATCCTGCTCAGAGCATAACTGGAAGCATGGATTCACGCTCATTCCAGTTATTGTCACCGTTGTTATTCAAAGAAGAAGAGGGAAGTGTCTGTGAATTGTATTGCGTGATGGATTATTCATCGTCGAAGGAGGCCGGATACTTCAAGCTAGATGCATAGATGACTACGAAATTACGGCTTATTGCAAATTACTTAAGCCAGAAGTTTACATCGTAATAAGTATTATGCTATTAAATATATGGGACTAAATCCGTTGCAAAAGCAAAAAAAATGATATATTGCGAAAACGAAATAATCAGCAGTGGATCTCCACTCGTGATGGCTTCGTTTGGACAAACATTTTTCCAAGCAATTTTTTTCCTTTGAAAATGTAAGCTTGAAAGGGAGGGATGGCTTCGAACTTCTAACTTCCACACAAACTCGACTGATTGCACAGAGTATATAAATATAATTTGATTACAATTACAGCAAGGGTTAAGTAATATACTACCTTTTTCTTTTAAGTGACCAGTCAGGTAAAACGATAAAGAGGTCTCCTAAACACTTGAATTACCCCTATTTTCCCTCTCCCAAGTGCGTCTTTCAAATAGATCTGAAATTTTAATTGATATTTCAAATACCACGAGAGGGCCGATCGAACGCAAGACCGACAGGAGGGAGAGCAGATGTTTGAGCTGGCCCAGGTGCTACATCGTGAAAAGAAGTGGGTAGGTGTGTGTAACCAGTGTCCAGGCGGAGTCCGATGTGTGTGTGTGTGTGTGTGTGCTGATTGGGTGACAGTGTCAATGAGTCACCGGGTTTGGCAAGTCCCAGTAGCAGCTGTGGCAGCTTGAGACAGGCTCAGTACTTATACATAAAGGCGACATCGACGAGTAGTCACCAGATTGCTCACATTCAATAAGCGCAACTCACCTTGTGATTGTCTCAGCCAGCGATGATCGTACACCCCGTTAAGTATTCATGCAGCCCAGATGGAGACGCCCACTAGTTGTGGCTTTTTTGGCGATCCCACTGCCAATATATATATAGATATATCGATATTCCAGCTAATTAATCAATAAGTTTGGCTCAATGGCTTTATAAGTCCGGATTCGCCCCCTAGCGTAAGATCACTAATTATCCTGCCGAAACCAAACAAAGGCTAACACCCACTTTTCACCCTTATCCACTCTAAGCATGCATAAAAGCCCACTGCTTGGGTGAATTACTACTTACCACCTAACCGGAAGTCTAGTGACTTCCCGTTTCGTTTTATTTAAATACCAGCATAGTTTGATTCCGGCAGTAGGAAGTTTGCCTAACGCCTTTCCTATCCATACGACCACTCAGCCAATCTGCACTTCATCAGAGATTCATGTCAGAGCTTTGGGGAGTTTTTTCAGTCAATAAAACTAGAGAATTTCTACGCAGCAAAACGCTTAGCTCATCGACTAGCGGTTTTTCACTCTGGTTGCTAGGCCCAGAACAGAGTTGGGTGCCCATCCTACTCCTAAACTGGTTCCGTCAATCATTGCTGGGGGGTGTCGTCGGTCTCACTTTTACACTTCTCCCCATCACCACGTGAATCAGTGCTAAGTCTGAACTGTCACTCAAGAGAAGCACTCAGCAAGCAATTATCCAATCACGCCCTCTTCTTAAGGAAATGTTGCCCCTCTGCAATCTCTTCCAGACGCCCTCCCCTGTACAATTGATTTCTCCCTTTTAATCCTTCAATTTGCAACTACCCCCAGTGCATGATTTCATATCATGCAATTAGATTCATGGGAGAAAAGCCAAAAAAGGTGAGAGGCATTCGCTCTTCTCAATTCATGATGGTTCTTAGAATCTTCATTAGTCATTGGGTTTTTAAAAAATGCATCTTTTACGTTGCACTTGTGAGGTACTCACTAGGGACTACTCATTTGAATAAAGGTATGTAACAGAAAGCAGGAAGTATATTTCATTATAGGGAAGCTAGATCCTCTTCCCGCACAAAGATTTCCAGCATCAATCACAATCATAGCGTGGATACTATGCTCTTTGTACCACTGCGTTCGATAACTATACTTGACTGCACCACAAATCATTCAAAGCTATCTCAGCGGGTAAAATTTTCAACGTGTTTGACGCGCACAATGACTACCAAGGATCTCAGGGAGCTACCACCCTTTTATATAATATATTTCTCTCTTTACTCTTGCTTGCCTTTCTCACTTGGGATGGTTTACAAACCCCAAAGAGCCGTCTTAGTCTCCTATTCACCTGAGATCGGAATTAGATCTCATGAATATTCTAAGTAAGCAATCTATGCATGCTCATCCAAAGCCCACCACGGATTCTAAAGGGCGAATTTTGAATCCCAGTCCAAGTTTTCAAACTTCTCTATTAATATTTTGTATATTTTGAGTGACAATAATTACTTTTTAGAGTTTTGTACCTTAAAACAGTCTAACATTGAAGTGGTAACAACCATTCCCATCAGTTGCCAACAAAGAGTACTTTTATTTACGGAAATGAGGGTTTTAATGAAACTTATAGTAACAATAATATATCATTTAAAAACTAGCGGAAGTTTTATAAACAACATATTCATGGCACATCCAATGTGTTGCGTTCTAATGGGGATGGTGAAACATCTTGCAGCTCGTACGATAATAGCTGCAATGATTCACTCTTTACCATTCTATTGATACCCCAATGTTAAGGTATCATAAAATGTAGTAAAGAGAATGATGATCGTATAAGTTGATTCATCAATGAAATTCCTAAACTTTGAAAAATCATTGAAGTTATAAAAGGGGCCTGGAAAGCATTAAATAGTGCATATAACAACTTCCTCTTTTTCTTGCTACAATTCTTCATCCCAGAATCCTTCAGTTCCAATCTTCTATTACCCTTTCGAGTGCCTAAATCAGTTTCAATTAAGGCCTTTTACGGAGAATTTCTCAGGCTCTCGATTACTAGTAGTTAGTCTGGTCGATGTTCCATGTGACGAAAAATCAATTATTGGACTCCCATTAGGCAGTAGAGTAAGCCTGACTGGACCTATTTCCAAAGTTGGTAGAGAGGGCCTCTTGCCGCAATCCCTCTTAGTTAGAGATCACACTGTTGTGCCTTATCTCAGTGGTGTCTTAATAATTTATACTGAATCTCTAATTGGGCTCTTTATTAGATCTGAAGTGAACTTTGCATTATTCCAGTAAGCAGTATTACGTACTCTGTTTAGGCGAATCTTTCGGACTTAATTAGGGGGTGGACTCATTTTAACCTTTAAAAAGGTTTTGGGTGATTTGTCGGGAGGATATTAAAAGGGCTTAAAAGGCTGGTCAGTACGTTAGTGATAAACGCAATCAAACTTGATACTTGTTACTTTTGTCAGCCAATGAAATTCGGATCTGAAAACCCAATCATATATAACGGTAATATAGTTAAAGTGGTTGCAATGCATTTGTGCCTTCGGAATTTTTTGAAGCAAAAAGATAACTTTTGAATTAGAACCCCAGGTTTGTACGGCCCTATGAAGAGAAATAATTATTTTTTCTGTTAGCCAAAAAATGACCATCCCTGAATCGGCGAAATTAAGTTACTCGAATTCGTGCCCACAAAATTCTACCTCTTGTGATAAGGAAAATTCCTCGTAGAATGGCTACAATTAATTTTTTTGGAGCGTCCCTCAATAGAGTATAGTTTCACTAATTTCCCAGCATTACATTTTGTTTGAGTAGCATTAATCTGGCACATATAGGCAAAATTAGAACACACTATTTAACATCAACAGCCCTTCAAAAGGAATGTTTTCACTTTTAGGGGTTTCTTTCTAAAAAAACCCACCAATGTCTGAAATTTTAAACAGTTTCGCACTACCTGAGGCATTTTTATTATTAATGGAAATAGAAGATGCCATTTTCGAAATAGATGATTCAAAATCTCGCCTGGAAAGTTGTTTTACGCAGAGAAAATAACTTTCCTAAAAGAGGGCTGAGTAAAATTTTTATGAAATTCATCATAAACCATGGTTAGGTGGCTGCTTCATAATTTAATTTGACTTACATCCTTCCGTTCGGAAAACTTCCCAACTACAAAAAATACGTTTTTTTTGTGGAAAATATCCCTTGGCCTATAAGGTCTAGCGCAATCAAAAATGGTTCTATTTTTATTCAAAAGTAAGCATCCTCGATCACTTGAAATTGAGAATCGCTATATTCCTGAAATTCATGCGTTCAAAGCATCAAATTCCTTCGTTAAATTGTGGTAGGAAATTATTTGTTGGGTATGTTAAAATATTCGGAACTCTCTGATTTTATGAGAGTACATTAATTTTGTTAAGTGTCCACTGGCTCAAGCCCAAACCAGCGATAGTCAAAACAGGGAGATAGATTGCCTATTGTTTCAGCGCAAAAAATACCTAGTAGTTTTATACTCTACCAAAGACTTGAAGGAAATTATACTTGAATAGTGATTTACTGATAGAACCATTTAACATATGCTGTTTACCTATGAAAATTCCCTTTAATAGTTATTTTTGGCTCAAGTTTCTAGAACCATCTTTCCCTTACTCATTATAAGGGAACTTTTTTTCCGTTTATGGAAAATCGAAATGAGGCAGTGCCCATAAAATTATCATGACACAATTTTGCTATAATTTCCCCACATCTGGCAACAAAGTGCTAAAGTACATTTGGGCAAATGGCTACTGGACAGTTCCATTAATTTTCAGGGCTTGTTTACATGATAACTCAAATCTAAAACATATCTCTATAATCTAAGGATTTTTTAATAGTTCAGTTGGAAAGAAAAGTACAAAACTCTATCGGCCATTAATCATTTTTACATGCTATGAAGAATAACTCCATGAATTAACATTAATATTTGAAATATTAAGTGGCCATAAGACATATATAACGGCAATATTTATCAGAATTTTTCCGAAAAATAATATTTTATGGATTGCCTGATGTTATTTTCAGCAAAACGAACAATGCTGAGTATTTGATTGAGTATTTAATTTATTACAAGGCCGTGCACTAGTTGCTTCGATGTTTCCTGGATTTATTTCAATGTGCGAATATACGCTCAAATAGCATTTGATTATCGCTTCTGGCTTCATTAGGTATCGTGTAAATGTACTAAATGCACTTGTCTAAATCAAAACTATAATAATATGATTTCATTATATCAAAGTGATCTTTCGACAGCAGGCTCATGGGAAATACAATCAAAAAACATTAGGCAATTATTATGGGTCGTTTTGATTTATATTTCAAACATATAATGTATTCGCATTCTCAAACCAATAAACTCAGCTCCATAGCTATCAAATCCTTCTATATACATTTTAAGGTTTAATTTGTTATCGATGACAGATCGAAATTTTCAAGAAGAAGACTATTTTGGTTTCTGTACTCACTGTTTAGTTTCATTTATCCTTCTAGACAAAGCGTAGGCCTCATTTATTCTTGGATCCAAGATGTTTGATTGCGAATAGCCACTCTTGAAAACATCTTTCGCATTATACGTTATAAATTACTAATGTGAGCATTGAATATTTTAATAAATTAGAAGTTAACAACTTAACTCTTCTAGTACTTGTGGTCTTCTGGCAACCAGCAAATGTATACCAGGGAAAGGATCAGTTGTAAATCTTACATTTTCAAAATACTTGCATTGATATTTGGGTCATTTCTCAAATTTTTAATTAACATTTTGAGTAAAAAGAAAATGCCGGAGTCTTTTCAAGAAGTGGGCATTGTTTGTGAGCATCAATGCTCAGTTAAATAGAACTCCTGCTTACTTTTGATTTACTCTTCGTCCTTTTACTTAACTCCCAGTTTTATCCGGAGAAGTTCATACTGGTGTTTTCAAGGAGAATCGACAATATCAAGGCATATCATATTCGACTTGGGGAGACAGTACTGACAGGCTTAGTGGTCCTCGAATGCGCTATGACTAAGGTTACTTATGGATACGCAAAAAATTAATTAATAACTTCGGCCTGGAAAAGAGTTTAAAATACAGCACAAGAGGGACATTAAATAAGCTCGAAAATTTCAGACAAATAACTTATCTAGCTACGAAAGAAATTGGCTTTTCAACAGAGAAAGGAGAAAAATAATTATAAAATGTAAGAAACCTTGCTAAATAAAATCAGCATACTCATGATTCAATGAATTTTTTGGACATACTTTTTAATTACTCAGAATTCCACACGTGTAAGGCCCAGTTAAGAGTAATTCAATAAGTAGATGTTAGTATATAAAATGTTCAACTGAAATTTCTAGTTATGTATGTAATATTAAAAACGTTGTATGTATGGTTTTCAACAATAAGACTTTCCACTTAGTTTTTTTTCTCTTTGGTATCTAAAATTTCAACATTCTCAAACAAATAAGCAATATTATTAGCAATCTTTAAATGGATGAATTTTGTTACATTTCGATCGAAGTTTACTGAAACCGAAAATGTCCACACTTTTTTCTGTTGTAACTGATGGAGTATGCAGGTATCAACCATAAGGGTCAAATAAACAAGCTATTGAATGCTAACTCATTTGCTTTAATGACAGGTTCGTGGGAGGTCCTGGTAGATGCAAACTTCGTACATTTACCATTTAAGGGACTTGTGGAAAATTTAAGTTTAATCAATTCGAATTTATCCAAAATCAAATGCCTCTATTGAGTCTTTCGCTTAAACATCCCACAATTTGCCAAAAAGATGAAACCACTCAGGTGAAATTTTACCTCTAAGAGAGCTCAAATTAAACGCAACCACTTAATTTCGATTTTTCCCTCCGCCAATGAGTTTTCGTGCTTGAATTCAGTTAAACTGAAGTGGCATTTGAGACTTAACCAACCAATCCGAAACTTCAATTTTCTCCCTCCAGAAAGTATTAAGAAGCTCTATAGGGAGATAACCCTTAATGTCAGAAATCTCCGAAGATTAATCTAGGGGTCCAAAGATTTTTCTCATTCTTTAAATAGATTTCCTTACCTTAGTGATCTCTTCTTCAACCATCTTAACAGACGCTTAATCTCCTTCAACTTATTAAATTACTTGCATATAGCCGAGTTGAGTCAAGGCTAAGCATAGTCAATTCCTCGAAATCAGTGGGAAAATAATATAGATTTACCAGGAAAAGCACCACTTCTCCTTGGGGCAGTCGAAATTTTTCTTCCCATAGTTCCGTAAATGTATAGAGTATCCCTACCGAACGCTCCTTTTAACACAAACTAAGGATAACTCGGATGTTGGCCCACAATCTACGCCCATTGTTTTCCAACTAGTGAATTTAATTCAGGCGAAGTTGAAAAAGAAGGAGTTAGGGTAAAAGAGTAGCAGCAACAATGAGCTTTTCCCTCTCTCTACAGAGTGAATGCCTTTCCTCTTTAACGCTAGATCGCGATTTGAATCAAGTGAGCGCTTGAAAGCGTTCCAAGGGAAGCTCACGCAGGAGTGTTTTCGCCATAAACCTGGTAGATGGAAGTTTGGGTGGAATATTTCACTTCACTGCTTCATAACTTATTCATCACGTCAGGGATTGCACAGGAAATGAATTTTTAAATAAATACTATTGCTCAAAATTTCTTTCCATCTCGTGTTTTGGTAACCATTAACATCGAAATATATGCAGGCTAACTTAAATCTATATCAGTATGTTGAATGGTAAAGAGAAATTTTGCAATATCATAAGGAAAATTGGAATTGGTTTTTAATAACAATTAAATAGGTTTTCAAAAATATTCATAAAAAGCACAACTTTGCGGTCAAAGAGCTTGCTCAAAATACTTGTCCCCATTGGGGCCCTTTATGGACCAGCCCTCCTCCCCGGAATTAGGCCGAAAGAAGCTGAGTTTACACTTTCCCTGGGGGAAGGAGGAGTCTCCTCTAGAACTGCCTTAATTCTGTTGTCGATTAACTGGCAGGAAGGCTATTAGTGACCTGCTCGACGTCACTCCATCGATGGATTAAGATAATCAAGTGAATTCGGCCCAGGGCAACTGGTGTAGTCATAATCATTGCCTGGTGACAAACATTTTCTATCTTCCCCTGAGGTGTGGCCAAAGGGCAAACCTACTCCAGCCATATTCATGCACTTATAACGCACTAACCGAGGTGGCTTTCGATTCCCCTTAGGCATCTGATACCATCCTATACTTTTTTGATGGATTTCGGTTGAACCTGCTGCATAATTGCAATCGGATCACGCACTATGTGATATTCTTCAAGCCACCACAGCCTCGTAGTCACCATGGAAATTTCACAGTTGATGTTGCCGGTTAGTCTCTTCCATGATGATTTCAGTGAGGGGTTCCAGACATTCATTAGCTCTGTCTCTGCTAACTCAATTACTAAATATTTATTCTGAACACTCTCGATGGTTGAATAAAGCACTGACTTATGAATTGTTTCTAAAACTTCCAACAAGACGAGCAGTCGCTAGAGCCGAAGGAGAGGAAGTTAAAATTAAAATATTTTGGGATTCTAGTAATCCATTTAACAATGCATAAAACTGCCTTTGAGAACGATTATTGGTTTAGTTGATATTAAGTTCAGTCAAGGGTAGAGAAGCACGCATTAACCATAAAAACGTTGCTTTGAGATTGAGGGCTAACAGAAACACAGAATGAGCGTTCCAGTCTACTAATCATTACTGGGTACCTAGATAGTAATGAGAAGCTGCCCAGTCTAGTCATTAATAATGTATAAAATATTAAATCCTCGAAGTCATAATATAAACGTAGCACTCATTTATCAGCAAAAATATATTAATATTAAGATGAAAATCTCGATCGTTCCTCTCGAACAGGTTTTTTCAAACTTTTATTTAAATAAATCATTCCTGTCAAGGCAGTTTTATTCCTACTATGTTGATTTTGGAATCTGACAATTTCTCAAGCATTCACCTTTTGAAAAAAAATCAAGAAAAAATCATAATCGGAACACCTGAAACTTGCTGATAAATTCTCATTTTGTCCTCGCTTTATCCAGAGCAAGAAATGGCAACCGAAAATGAAAAAACTTGTCATTTTGCAAAAGGCAACTATAGGAACAAGAACTTCGAAAATTTTCTAATTAAATGAACTGTGCTGTCAAAGTGGTTAGTTTGTTGACATGCGACCCGTGTCAATATCAGGGCACTTGTGGCAAACCTAAATCAATTCGTGAATTCACGCAAGCCTGGAATATTGCTGGTCGATAAACCATCAGCAGTTGATTAGACTCACAACAATAGATTTAACATAAACTGACCAATCAAATGCCTCATCTCTGCACATTGTGTGTCAATTAGCTCTAGATTAGCCAACAGTGGCGTTTTCCAAAAACACTTGGGCGTTACTCACTGTTCTCTTATCTGGTATAAATATATATACTCTTAATAAGCGCCAAACCAATTCCACACAAGTACTATCAAGTCAAGGTTAATTTAATCGGCCCGAAATCCAGAATAAATTTTGCTTCCTGGGATCAGTTTACAATATTTTGTTCTGTTTCCAGTTGTCGTGAAGAAATCAGTGCCCTGAGGTTGAGAAAACGCAACAAGGCCTATTAGCCAACTGAGAAATCCAACCATGTCCTTAAAAAGTAGATATTCAATCCACAAACTTTATTCATTCTAATGTAGTCCAACAATGAAATTTAAATTAATTGAAATTTTAGGTACTTGAACATTTATTTTAATTAATTTTGAATAATTGCGCATGAAGCTAAAATGCAATGGTCAAGTACCAATTTAGATTAGAGCTTTTAGGGAAGGGCTTTTGAAATAAGTGAATGCGTTGCTTTCAATTCTAAAAGAAAAAGAGTTGGAGAACGTATTATATCAATGGAGGTTCGGTTTCAAAATTAATCACCTCTTTGCGAACTAATTAAATTTTCGTCGGGACTTTGGAAAAAAGAGCAAATTTTATTGTTTGAACATACAAGAGTAGTTGTTATCTGACATCTAGTAAAGTTTTTCACTTGCGATTCTGGAGATGCCCTTTCGAAACTTGCAAATGAGGGCACAATATGGAAGAGATATGGGTTAACGCTATTACTAACCATGGTTTGAAATTGTTAGGTCCTCACGAAAGGTCATAACCTCCACATCCGCCCAAACCTCATATTGATGGATCATCATGGTCGATCATTTTTTTGTCTATTTGGATATTGTCTCAGTTCAAACTAGGATTGGCGGAAATGCGGCAACAAAACGGTAGTCCAAAATCTTCTATTAAAAATCACATTACGACGATATTAAAGGTCTCATAACTCTCACTCCTTCAAGCCACGCGATCGTATCCATTGGTAATGACTTATCTATAGACCCAAATTAAAATACTCAATTCATCATGCTAGCTGACTAAACACTTGTATTGCTGTTGTATTTTTCCCTCTCAAATTTGTTTTTAAAATTTTATGAAACTAAATTAAGTTTGCAGCTAAGCGAACTCTTTTATGCCAAGTAATAAACAGTTTTATACCAGTTTTCATACCAAATTCAATGTTTACTGAGCTGATTTTTTTAAATCGTTCGTATGAGCCCAAGCAAATCCTAGTTGTTTTAATTTTGCACTCTGGCGTCCATCGCTCGTTCTGGCCCCGGAGAAAGCCAAACCCTCCCTTTTCTGAAAGGGATTCTGTTTTTCCCTTACAAAATTTTTGCTTCCGGGCGTAAGCGAAAGCATGTCGAAACAGCTATCCTCAGCTAAAAATAGGTCCTACGGATTCAGAACATCAGCACAAGTTAAGAGCTGGTCCTGAGTTGTCTTTCCTCAGTAAATGGTTTACAACAGGAGTAGTACCAAACACTTATCAGATGTGAACTTCCAATATGAAATTCCAACTGTTATTTATTCTCATAAAATCTCCTAGTTTTGAATAGAATTTAATGATGCAGATTTCATGTTTGACTGTACTAAACTGTTCCTTCCAGTGTTGTGTCCAGGGTTCTTTACGCTCATATCGCCTCTTTACTTCTCTGTATTTTGACTACTCGTAAATTTGAACCATAAAACTACTAATGGTGGCTACTTTTTAATAAGTTAAGGTTATAGGACAGTTCAAAGCCCCAGTCCTCAATTCGAGTTTACCTCTAGAGGTACATTAAGTAAATATGGCTTTTTACTTAATTGTTTCTTCCCCTTTCTACCAGATTATTATATTAAAGGTTCATAAACACATCAAATCCTACTTGGAACCACTACTATCGTAAAAGAAACTTAGTTTTTGCTGCGCCTGTGGGCTTAAGCAATTCAAATTAAGGCTAGTTGATAATTTATTCCGTTTGTCTTACAAACAAACCGAGAGCTTTTTTAAAGCAAACACCGTTTATTTACCGAACCTTTGTTTTTGAAAGAATTGTTATTAATAGGATAAATCTAAAAACTGATTTCTGCCTTTAGTTTAATAAATAAATAAATAAATAGGATTAAATTTTTAAGAGTAGGTTTTTAACTTTTCACGTTTTATTCGAATTGTGAATTTAATTAACAATCTAGATTTTCATTTTTGGAAGTCTAATGAAATTGTTTTTTAAACAATTTGCCAAAATTTTGCCTCCTGCCTTTAGCAAAAACGGACCCTATAAAATGCAATATTCCATGCTCGTTCTAGGCTCTAGAACATTTTTTCCTGAGCTGTTTGGGTTTGTTTTCATTGATTCTCCCCCCCCCCTTTATTTCAATAAGTCAACTTGTAAACAAGGCTTAGGAGATTTGTATAATCAACTGGATCAATCTTCTCTATACCCCAATGTGAATAAAGATGGAATAGCCAAGCGTAACGCGCAGAGCATTGGGTTGGATTCCCCCTCAGTGTGTACTCGCCGAAGTCCGCTCTAAAGTTAACGCCGAATGTTCTGCCCTCTCCAGTTAATTCAAGTCAGTCTGGAAGAGGTTACTTCAAGTCACTGGTCTGCTAGCTGGCTGACTGACTGACTGACTGACTGAGCGGGAATCATTGGTAGTGAACACATGGTTGATAGAAGCTTCTTCTTCTTCTTCTTCTTTCATTGTTGTGTACAACCTGGTTAAAGCTCAGGAGAGGCGGCAGATAAAATTTGTGGAAGTTGTAAAACTTGCCCTATTTCTAGGGTTTGTGTGTGCTTTTGTTCTCAAAATGCATTGATATTATAGTAAACAGTTGAAATTTTATGGAAATGTAACACAGACATCGATGCAATTTACTGAGACTCAGTATTCTCTTCTCGAATCTTGTTGCGCTCACTATTTGAAGAAATAGGCAACCTTTTAGAAAATCTTAGTAGTTAAAACACCTTAATTTATTAAATACTGAAGCCAGTGGCTTTGTTAACTGAAATAGGGAAGCTCACCAGTTTATTGTCTTCTTTGTAAAGCCTTCGATTTTATAGAAAGTTACGTGTACGTAAAAGGGGAGGTCTGGCGCTTTTTACGAAGCATAAACCCATTGGAATAGTTATTCTTTAATCAGTTTTGACCACGAACCATTAAAAAGTGTTGCAGATACTAGTGGCATGTTCCCCTTTGAAGTGCTGCACATGGACTTGAAAATTTAACTCCCGCCATTTGCGACAAAGCGACTAGTCTCTCACGCTACACGCCACGCTCTTGCACATATCAGGCTCTACCATTTAACTACCGAGCCATCGCTACCTTAGTAGGAGACTCGAATCACGTCTGGTGCCTTGCCTTCTCGTTTATCTCAGCAGTTATGCGAATATAACTAAATACCTCCGTATTTTAAGATATTATCCCATCGATTCGATTCAGTTACATCAGCAGAACCCCACATTCGATGAGGCTCTAATTGGTGCTTAAACAATGGATCATACAATAAAAATAGCCTTTTAACTCAAAGGTTTCCCATCGCTCAGAATTACTAGAGGGTACGAGGGAGCTTGGTCAAATGTCGAGGCATTTTGCATTCACTGATTAGTTGTGTTGTGTTTCAACTGATTTGGGATAATTTCCAGATTCCTTAAAGAGGTTTTACATGTATGCATTTAAAACACCTCTAATTCCTGGCAGGCTTGAAGTGTACTAAAATAAACTCAAGCCCAGTCATTTGGCTTTTGATTTGGATCTCTATCACATGTGATGCTTATAATCTCTTTTTTCTTCATTGGTCTTTTGATGAAAAATATTTAAGTCAAAGCGGATGTAGGAATCAGGAATTAAAAAAATAAGATGATTTCATAGAAGCGCTTATCGGAAGCGGTTCCATCATGAAAATAATCGTTATTGTTCGATAATAACTTCCGTTGGTTTCGTTCCATTTTAAGCCGGGTTTTACGGTCGTGTGCATAATCCCTGGTTAAACTCACACTGGCAAATGAAGCTCGTGTTCCCGGTAATTGGAAGCAGTCTTCTCAGTCGGTAAAACCTCTTTTCGTATCGAAAAATCAATGTGATCAAATAGAAAAACTACAGCAAACGCAATTTTGGGCAGAGAGAGATTAAACTATAGAATGAAATGGTTCAAGCTCTAGTGCCCGAGTTTGACGTTTGAGTACTTTTACAGCTTGTTTGTGGCAATGATAAACTGGCATTACACCTACAAAATGCAAAAACAAATAGATATTCAGCTTACGATGTATTCACTGTGAAGCTACCTTGTGTACGGAATAGCTCTCTCTCTCTCTCTCTCTGATTGCAATGAAAATGACCATTTCACAAAATGAAGTTATCATACATGCATACATACATTCTATTAGATTCTCTTCTAATGTATAACGCCATTATAGCTTATTCACCCTATCTTTACATGTTCGCTCTATAAAGAGTATTTAGATTAGTGCACTTTGAAGTGCGTCGTAATTTTAACAAGTTTTTAGGATCAGAAAAAGGGGCAAATTGAACTTTTAGCAGCAGCATAACGAGTAGACTTTTCAGGTGTCCCATTCGAGAATGCGGCTGTTCCAAGGCCACAGAGCTCTCTCCTGGGGCAAGCCAATCCATTTCTGTTTAAATAAATGCGTAAATGCATATTTTGAGGCCGGTTAATTTTCTTCACATAAATACATTATAAAATAGCTTTCTATTACCCTTTAAAAAAAACCAGGAATAACAAGCCACACTCGCTAACTCACTCAATGTAATTCTCTCTAAATCTCGAGCACACATTTCATTAATGACCCATTTCCGGGCTGGGAAGTTGATGGCGCAGCTGCTTAAAAGAGGTGAAGGGATGGCAAAATCACTTCATCCGGACAAAGTAGAACTCGTGGAAGTACTGACTCAGACTGTCGTCGTAGTCACCCATCGCCTTGGGGCGCGGACTGGCCGTCACACCCGCCGTTTCCCCACAGCACCCAGCCATGGTGAATCCGGCCTCCAGGAGTTTGTCGAAGGCCATCTCGAGGGTGTTATGGGTCAGGTAATATCGGCTGGAGTACCGTTTATCCTCGGGGCCGCAGTCAGGAGCTCGGCTCTCATTCAGAGTCTCACCGAAGACCTCCCTACATACAGAACTCTTTCCAGAGACGAGAATTCTAGTTATCTTTCGAAACCTCACATCGGCTAGTGAGTCCCTACCATTGGGGGTCTGTGCGCGATAACTCAAAGTGATTGTACAAGGGGAGGAACGCCTGACCTCTTGAAGTTGCGCAACCAGTTCTGGGAGATTGTAAAACTCGGCCTCAGTTCGAAGTCTATCTAGAGCATCCGGGGTCCCAGGAATATGGAAGGATTTCGGGTCTCTAAGGTAGTCCAGAATCGTTGTAAATACCTCCCCATTGCGATCAATAAACGGCAGGTTGTTTGAATCGCGAAGCTCAATGTTTCGTGGAAAGTCGTTGAACAACCTGAAGAGCTTGGAGTCCTTGAAGGATGTTAGAGTACTCAGTTTGGTGGTGAAGTGTTTTCCGCCGACGTTGAGCTCAACAACATTTGTCTGCGACATGTTTCAGTGACCGAAAGGGATTTGGGATGTCTTTGTCTACTGAGACACTGAGACTCAAAGCCCATTGGCCTAGGCGCCGGCCAATCAGAATGTTGAATTTGTACTAATCACGTTCATAGGCACGAAAAAGTTGGTGAGTATCTTGATATCTAGTTGTTGGATGCTTCAATTAATTTGGAGTCAAATGCTTGACAGAGCATCATAAAAGTTTATGTAACTGAGTATATAAAGGTGGAAAAGATTCAGCAGTGGAAATATCGACTGTCGGTAGAGCTGAAATGCAAATGCACACGACAATGGAGTGTTTTTGCTCCGTACCAGATAGGGGCATGTTACACTAAATTTACCTTAAATTGACTTGAAATTCCTCGACAAAATTAACCAAGAGAAGCAGAGAGAGCCCGAGATGGATATGTGTCTATGGTTAAGAAACGCAGGAGGAGATCACGACAAGTCAGGTCACATTCTAGACAATCGATTCGGTGATTACTGTGCTATCTTGTAGCAATTTAAGCACAGCAGAATGGCTGTAACAGCAGGTAGTCCAGCTCAACGCCCCACGGGGTCTTGGTTGCTCTACCCAGCTGGAAGCTCATCCACTAAGGACGCTACGGGGACTATGGGATCGGTCCCCTTTTAGGCCTCCTCACCCTACCGAGCCTTGGTCCGAAGAGACCACCTGACGCTCGGACACAGATCTGTACTGCTACTCAAGGGACGCGTGCACCCTGCAGACGTGACTTTTCTCACACTATTGTTAGTGGATTTCCAGTAACAAATTTCAGATAATTCCTGCAGTTAGTCGACATCGATATCCAGTGTCCAGTTTAATGCTCTAACTTTGAAGTTATCCTCGAAGACAACAAGCACAACTACAATTTTTTTTGAAAATGACTTCAACAGAATAGCTTTTTATTAAGTGAATTTGGTTTGGGACATTTTGGGAAGCTGAGGAAGAGGTAACTTGATTTCACCTGCGTTTCTTCATATTTAATTAGAGGTTAATACGTACTTACGGCTTATTTGACCAAAAAGTAGGTTGAGACTTCGTCAACAAAATGCATTTTCAAATGGAATTTCCATGGCAAAACCCATCAAATATTGTGGCAGCTCTGACGAGCTTCTTTGTTGAAGCCGAGATAACATCCTGGTAGTCGTGTATGCAATGCTGTTGCGGCCATAGCAGATAAGTTTCGCCACTAGACACCAAGCAATAAGTGGATTTTTTGCTATTGACTAATTTTTGTGTTCAACATTTGACGCTATGTAGAGCTAGCACAAAGCTTTTGAGCCTTTCTCAGGCCCTTTCCCGATGTTCCCGTGGGTGGCCATTTTAACCCTTAGTGAAAACATTCACGGCTTAGTTTAAAAGAAAACAGGCTTTGATTATTAAGCTCGTAGCATAGTTCTCATCGAGTGACTACGATATCGAAATTAAATACTTTCTTCGTTTCTAATAAACCGGCTACTGTCTTCGAGGTGGTCCTGTCAATTCGAAAGCTGAAACCTAGCTTTCAACCCATTTGTGCAAAATTATTCATCTTTAAATTAAAGCAAGATCTCAAGTACTTAGTGAAGAACTTAACCCTCAGATGCATCTGAATCATTTCCAGATTTAAATGACTTGAACTAATGTATTATACAGCTATGTGGGGGATTCAAAATCTTACTATAATATGGCATAACTATAAATTTTGGATACCAACAACAACTAACTAACTAAAATATCCCTTACTCCTTAATTCAAAAAATAGAATACAGAGATTCATCGAGCCTCGATTCTTAGGCACACTATGAAGTTGATTATCAAAAATCATTACGTCAACCATGTATGACTGCGATGACTTTTATCCTCGCACAAATAGGAACTGCAATTTTCCTTCTTTTTAGTGATCGATAAGATAGTTGAGCATTTATACCACAAAATTAACTCAAATGTAACTGAACGCGGGGAATTTGTGAGAAGTCTAATCAGTCTTTGTTAAGAGAGCGTTAATCGCGTTTCCTTGAGAAAGTGTTCAGTCCTTCTTCCTCTTCCTCTTCTTCTTCCTTCTTCTTCTTCTTCTTCTTCTTCTTCTTTTTCCTCTTGACAACATTGCATTTCCTTCCTCTCAGAATTGCCTGTCACAAGGAGGAAAAGTAGAAGCAGAGGATTTCCTTTTTACAGGATTTTTTGGCATTCGAGAAACGCCAATTGTTGGAATAAGGAAAAATTTTCCGTTTGTCAATCATTGGCTATTCCATGGACGTTTTCAAAATTTAGAAATTCGGAAAATTCTAGATTTTCATAGAATATAATCATCTTTAAAGCATTGTACTCTCTGAGAACTCGGAGAAAGAAAAATCCCTTTTTCAGTTGCTACTCCTGGGTTAAATTTTCCCATTTGAATTATATGTGCATTTCATCTAAACTGGATATCTATTCACTAAGTTAGAAGGAGCATTTTTGCTTAAGATTTGTTCTCATTTATCACTCCTACCAGTTAAAGGGTTTACCAGTTCCACGGGAAATTACCGTTGCCAAGACATTCTTGACAATAAGGTTACTTTGCCCTTAAATGACTTCAGCTTAAGGCATTTTATTCTGCGATCAAAAATAAGACCTAGAATCTTCATCAATAAACAGAAGAAGGTGTGGTTTGTAACTGCAAAATTTGAAAGTTAAGTAGAGAAGAAATCATCAGAGTTTTACTCAATTTAATGGCCATCCTTAGCGACCCCGGAACATGAAACGAGCTGATTTTGCACTTTTCCTGTGTGGAGGTCTCCTCGAAATCCGTTTTAATTATGTAGTTGATTGATTGGCAACACAATTTGAATATGAGTATCTTTCTCGACGACATCACCCAACCGTGAGTTAAGATCTGTGGAGTTAGCTGGAGTCCAAAAGTCAGGGGACGAATTAATTTAAAAACGGTGTTTGGTTAAGTCCCAATCTCCATCACTGGTTAGCGCATACTCTGCAGAAGCAACGAACCAGATACTACACAACTCCCTATGCTGGCAGAGAGAGCACTCTGCGGCCGAGCATCGCCAAACCAGGTGGCTCATCACCTCCGATTAGAGTCCTTTGTCCCATTACTGCATCAGTACTGGACACTTGCCCGCCCCTAGTGCAGTAGTACTCACTGTACTACTATGCAAATAATCATTTGTGCTCCCCTTTCGGTCATGTCTTCAGTTGATCCTCGTGTAGTGAAGGAAAGAGTGGTCTCGACTACTAGTTGATAGTAAAATATTCTCCAATAATATATCTTATTATTGGTGGCAACTCTAGATATTCAGAACTTAGCCACGGTCGTCAGAATTTCATATGGGCATCTATTTTCAACCTTGGCCCCTTCTCCAACACTTCTTCTCAGCAGATTTTTGAGGAGGAAACCCAGTGCTGCGGCAGAGCAATCAGAGAGTCCGCTGTTACGCTGACTGCCTGTTTTGGCTACCACAACTTCTGAGTCTGTCTAAGAAATTCGTCGCTTAATGCCGTGGGACTGTTTTCACATTGTTCGCTGTAACTAATGATCGGGCAGCATCCATAACCCCCCCTCCCCCAATATTTTGGTAGAAAGCATGATCGACCGTCATATTGGACATCCTTCTCTTCCCTAATGAATCAGACGGAAGAGGGGATACCAGTCATCATCCATTCCCATTGCCATCATCTTTTAATGAAGTCGCAATGTGTGGAAACGTCTTCAATACATCTCTATAAAATAACCGCTTGCTATACTGTTGAAGCTTTACGAACTCCCTCTGTAATGTAAGTTTGTTGTGAAACCCTGAAAGTAAACCTTGCACGCTCATTTATCCCCCTCTCCAACTAGCTGGTGCTTAGTCGGTACCTGTAATCTCACCTGTACGACTTCAGACAAAAATGATTGAAACCGCTGAATCTTGAATACGAGTCCAACACACTTATAAGTAGCATTGTATACTTAGACGTTCGCTTTCATCAGGAGTACATTTTATTTAGCCATCGCGGATAAGGTCTCATCCACTTCCTCCACAACTACTTGTATACATTTCAGTAGAGTGCTTAAGCAGTGATTTTTATTTTCAATAAAATGTGGTATTTGGATCAGTGTTGAAAAGTAGATGTAAATAGTCTACCTTAGCTCATTCTAACGGTTTCATTGATAACCTCAGGATGGAAAAATACATTCATTTTGTGGTAAATTAATATCACCTGAAACCCATCATCGATGCTTTCGTCTCTTTAAGATTAGAAAAATTGATTTTCACTGCGTTATTTTGAGGCCAGAACTGGTGTCCATTTCATGTAGATATTTTTACTGAAAATCCCCCAACACACAGACAACTACCACCCAACTAGCTTGGTTCTCAACACTTCCCTTTTCTAACTCCGAAATCCTAATGAATACGGGTTCCACGGCCGTGTGTTCAAGGCTGGGACCACCTGGTGTGACTGCCTTGTCCAGGTGTCAAATAGCATTATCGTAACCACGATGCTCACCACTGGGTGTCAACTCCCCCTCCCAGGTGGTCATACTGTCTTCCCACAACCCCTCCTGCTCCATTTCGGGTGGTTGCTAAGGCGCGAACCTGGAAGCCTTCTTGATCTTATTCCATCCCCATCGGTAGACGATGAATCGCCAGTGCAATTTATCTTCTATGGCACCTAGACCGATCGTTCAAAGCCATAAAATGCCACGTATTGCACTGGCTATTGGTTCAGCGTAAACCAATTCTATAGCAGTGATTTATGCCCGTAATTTATACTATGTCTCCTCCCTAAATTTTAGCAGAATAAGAGGTGGTGGAAAGGAAGTAATTGCAGCAGTGGGACTTCATCAACTCGAAGCGGACGTTGCAGCCATAGACGATTCCTGTGACAAGTGCAAACAATCATTTATCCGATTTGAATTAATTGAGAGAAGTGTTTCACCACGTTTATGCAACCTATGAGTGACATTAAACTAAACCATGAGCTGTAAATGGTTGGAATGCCGGCACATTTGTTATTATCTCCACCAAGCTCCTTCGCTTAATCGATCGACGAAGACCGACCAGTGGCATGAGTGTGTCTCACTATTCAGCGTTTCAAAGATCTAACCTTCAGAGATAAATACCTCTATTTTTAAGCCACGAAGCGACCATAGTCTAGGGCCCTGAACCAAATCATGATGTCCTTGTGACCTTCTCATCTCCTGCTTTCTCCACTCAGAGCGTAGATTATCGCCAAGAAAGAAATTCTTGGAAGAGGCTACAATAGATTCCACTGGTTACCTGTTGATAGAAGGCCACCCCAATCAAGTATAACCTTCTCCAGACCTCAGAACATTCAATAAATCAATCACATACCATAAGCGTGTCTCAGCATTGCAAATACCTGTCCTAATTTTCGGTTATGCTATCCTAGTCTGCAATCATAAAGCCTTAGCCCGTGAGGCTGTGCTTAGTAGGACCATGAATTATCCTTTCCCAGGACAACTATGGCTGCGATAAACAAAAAGGGAGCTCTCCGTTGGATCCCTTGGGCCAGTTGTCATTCGTCACTACCGGATGCCGTAGGGTTTCCTTCCTTTGCATCTTTAGCATAAACAGTACGGTCTCAACTTCGACGGCCCATGGACAACTTCCTGTGGGAGCACCGAACAGTTGCGTTTTAATCACTCTCTCCCCCCCTGTTCCGAACCAACCAATAGGACTCGTGCGACCTCCCTCTTCCCCAAATATGTCACCCTCCCCTCCACACACAATTTCACTTGCAAATGTAAATATTTACACTCGCTCGCTCCCATCAGATTTGTGCTACACTTTCGGTGACTTATGGCCCTATTAAGAGCTACTTTGCTTTACTCCACTGCGTTTGTCGAAGTACCTTTGTAGAACACCAGCTCACTGGGTTGTGTTCTCTAGAACGATATGAATTGAGTTACATGGGTAGTGCGATTGAACCACGAAATTTCATTGATGAGGTTGATGCATTCACATGATGGGGTTAGATCAGACTCTCTCCCGCATTTTGCGTGTTTCGAGTATATGGTAAAGTTTGGGCTTTTCATGAGCCCTAAGGTGGCGAAAAGACGCCGGAGGCCAGAGTAGTGACTGTGGCTGCAGTCGCTGATGGACCGGATTTGTCGTAGCAATCATAAACAGGTCTCCTCATACTTATATTATATCCCCTTTGAGGTGATCAGATGGGAAGGGAAATGTCTGGCCTGCTCATCGTGGGCCTTTTCTCAGGCTGCTTGAGGAGTCTGGGGACGATACATCCACTAGAGATGCCTTCAAGCTTTAGCACTTTTCAGAGGCACTAGGCAGTGAACGAACAATCTACGTGAGCTTTTCCGGTGTCCTCAACTCAGCCAGGGCCTCCCTCTCGATAGGGTCGAGAGAGAAGCAGCTGCTACCTCCAATACTGGAATCGATCTTGGAGTGCCGCGGCCCAATAGTTTAATCTTTCAAGGAAATGTCAATCACCCACGAGAAACGAAAACCGTACACTTTTCTCAAAAATGATACTTGATCCGCTAGGAATGCCAAGAGGAACCATCGGTTAGATTGTATACCGATAGGGAATCCGTCGTGTGGGGTCACCAATTTTAGGGGTGCGATAATCTGCCCCTATTTTCAGGCCATCCCACAAGTTCTATCCGATTTCTGAGTAAATACATAAAGCAAACTTACGTCACATTTAACTAAGATTCAATCATCAGTGTACTTTCCCTCACTATATGCGTCTTCCATCTATTTACAAGTTTCTAAATACCTTCATTATTGTACCAATCTTTTGGTTTTGATTCGAAGAACTCACCGATTTCAGCTTCAACCTCTTCCCACTGCGTTGAAAGAGCTGTTTCGCCCAACAGGGTTCTTTTACCTTTTGTGACGCAATTCTCCCTGTGTTGGGGGTTGTCTATTGTTCTGACGCAATACCGCCCCTTTTCGATTCACTGGAGCAGGTCTTTTTATCCTCCTCAAACCTTGGTTCAAACTCCCTCATGCGGTGACAGGTAAACATTAATCGTCACTCTGTTAGGAGGTGACAACTCGAGGTGGATCATTCTACTGGTGGCGATCCCACCAGACTGATCGAAGAAGGAACTTCTTCCCATGAAGGTCCCTTCTTCTCGGATGCTGTGGCTGTGCCTAGGGTCCCCTCCATTTACAAAGCCACTGTCCATTCCTCATTCATCTCAAGTCTATCCACCAAAAAAAAGGCGAAACAAGTTGGCTAGAGTGGAATGAAGAGACTTCAACTCGAGAAACTTTTCCAAGTTTTTGAAGGTGACAATGAACAGCTGTTGGTTGATTTGAACTAGGCCTAATTGCCAATTCCACCTCAACTGATAAAGCAGGATAGGCAGAAGCAAGAAGCAGCTTACCATCAAACTCAATAGACATCTGGTTCCCACCTTCATCGACCTTCGAGGGTGAAGTCTGTACTTCTGAATTTCGCAGGCCATCTTCTGCAGATTCTTCCATTCACACATTCCTCATCTCCATAACCTGCTAAGTTCCCTTGCTCCAAATCAAAGTTTTGTGTCTCAAATGACTTTTGGGTACTCTCATGTCAGTTACGTAAAACAAAAATTGGACAGTTTTAATACATTTTAGCATTACAATTAATGTATCACACCCCTAGAAATTGGTAAATTCTCCTTAGATTTCGTTCAATTTAGCAAGGGATGATGTAGCTCTTTCTGCCGAGAGGAAGGGGGACAGGAGAGAGCATCGATTCACTTTGCAGCGTGCGAACAGCCAATGGTCAGGTCGTGGTGAAAGGTGTGGGCATTCTGTGAGGTCCAATCCGGATTATTTAATTTATAACTCCATACATCAACCTTGTTTCTAAGTCAGCTATTTTTGGAACACCTTTTTCGATTAATCAATAAACAAGGTTAAAATCTTCACGATTATAATGTCACTGTATGCTTTAAAAATAGTAGCACACTTCAACCCTTCTCTCTTAGGGTTTGTTGACGATATTTGGAAACATGAGATGTGTTCGCGGATTAACAAGGTCTCATAAAGACATCGGAGGCGTCGCACACAAGCTCCGAAAAATCACCAACATCTGATTGAAGCCCCTCCCCCTGTGCCATTTTAAATCTCACTGCCAGCAGTCAAATTATGGAGCACACGCGTCAACTTTGCCTAGGGGGGCCGTCGCATTTCATCGACTTGAACCCCCTACCTTCAACACCCAACAACTTTTAAGGACTCCCTCAGTATCCCATTTGGATAAAAGAGAGGGCTGAACACAGTGGACCCATCATTTACCTGGTAACTCTCATCAGGGGTTATTAAACACGCTTTTTTCCCATCATCGAAATGTTGTAAACAGGATAACACTTGGTTATGACTCTGGAGCGCTGCACATGAGGAGAGTGGAATCTTTCAAAAGTCGTCGTGTGCCTTTGCAAAGAGCACTGTTGTTATCGATCTCAATCATTAAGGTACTAACTTCGATTTATTGAATTTTAAAAAAATGTGTCAAATTATCGTTATTTAATTAGCGAGTTTGTTAAATGGATGCATATGGCGAGGCCACTTACCAGGTCTCATAAAACTCTTATTTAGCATTTATGTCCCCCTAAATGACAATTTATCAACTCCCACCCTTCCCTTCAATTATCCCAAAAAACTAACAAATTAGCATCACCGAGAGCATCAATTTTGTCAGGTGTGATTCCCTTTCTACTCTTCCCCCCCCCCCACTTCCCCCCCACCAACTTCATGCTGATGCGCTTCTTCGCACTGTCTCATTATTGGAATTCAGTGAACCGGTTCCCGTGTCGAATAAAGGGACAGCTGAAGGCCCCCGGCCCACAAATACAGCCGAGAATTGGATGCAGGACCAGGGGTGGAGGATAAATTAACGAAACACTTAATTCGATTTCAGTGGGAACTTGATACTGAATTACCATCATGCATTATTTGAGAACAAAAACGATAACTTCCTGGAGAGGGGAGGTACAAAGATATGATTTAATGGACGGGGATGGTTTCTGTTCGCCTTTGTTTTTGATTTGGGCATCAAAACAACCTATAAGGTTGCAAGATTCGCATAAAAGTTATGGTGTTTAATGACTGAAAGACGTTTTAATTCAACGTTTCCCTTGTTACAGTTGCCATTTATAGGAAGCTAACTATTGGAAACCACTGAACAAGAGAAAGTGACTGCAAAATATTGATAAATACCAACTGAGCTTGCTGAAATGTACATTGAAGGAACCACAAAATGGTCCCAATTAGATGGTGGTACCTTATGAACTTCCAGCCCATGTTCGTTGATTCAACTGGCTATGAGTTGGTGGGTGTCTTATGATTTAATTGAGTTACCAGGGGTGAATCACCCAGCTGACCGCAGCTGTGAGTACAACCAGACGTTAGAAACAGGCCCCAAAATATCCCAACAGATGGTCACGGAGGTTCTATGTCTGTTATGGTCGCTCAAACGCATAAACTGGCCAATCAATAAGTCTAAAAAAGTTTGTGGTCAAGATCATCCTTAATTTGACAAATACTGAGGGAAAAAATAACATATTCTGCCATGAATCCGACAGAGGCACATTAGATTTATTTTATTTACAACCCTCTTCAATGATTAAACCTGAAAACTTTAATGACTGTAACATTTCCCTTAAAAGGTTATTTGCTCATTTTATTGTTCCAATTTTAAATAATTAAACCAGATTGCAAAATTCACATCAGTCTGATACAAAGATCGATAGTGAATCGATAGAGTGAAATCGAGCTTAAGCTATTAAATTACCGCGCTAGAAGTCTATTTTTTCAAGTGTGTACTACGATAAGTAGACTGAAATAATCATTTTAAGTAAAAACCATCAAGCCTCAGTATCTAGCACTTTGGCGTTATTCAAAAGCTGTGTTTTATGACTTTGATAAGTTACTGCATGTCAATGACCCCAAGTTACCAGATCCACAGCCTCACTAATTGACCTGGGTCGATTGGTAATAAAACTGCAAATGGTCATTCCCTATTCCATCATCATGTACAAGTTATTTCCATTTATCCATTTATTTCACAATTGCCTAAGCTAAGTTTTGAGGTGTTGATATAAATGAGCACATGGTTCGAGTATATCCCTTGCAAGCATCAACCTATTTTCATACATTTTGGATTTAAATAAAAAATAAAGTTACGCACGATTTCAACTTAGAAAACATATTAAATTGATAAATAAATATATAAATAAATATATATATATATATATATATCGATTTTAAACCCACAGATGGTATGAATAGCAGTCACACCCGAGTCTAGCTATCCGGCATCAATCGATATAGAATCGATTGAAAAATGTTTGAGTTTTAGAGTGTTTAATGCGGACTGTCTGTCGGGACACACTATTTATGGCGCTCATGCATCTACCGCTTTATGTGATCCACACATTTTTTATGACTTTATTAGGTTACTAGGGTGTGAATGACCCCGATCTGTAAACACCACCACCTCGGTAACTTGCCTCCTTCGATTAGTCGTAAAAACGGCAGATGGTCATTTCCAAATAACACCACTGTCAATGTCCGCAAGGAAACCACAGAACAAATCATGTTAAGTTTTTTTTTAAATCTTCAATAGCAAAGGATGTTTTCGATACGTTGTGTAGGAGTTTGTGAGTGATACTTACTTTTTCGATTGAAAGGGTCAAATTCGTGATTTGAATGATTGAACATCCCGATGATAGACATCAACTGCATCACAGAGCCAGGGGTGGAAGAATGACGGTGCTCAGATGGGCACACAGAGGGATTATCTTTCCCGGTTCTATTGATGAAGGATAGATGTTAAACTTGCAAATTATTTGATTCTCCCTCTTAGATACACGTTTTTGTCAGGTTACCCCGTGTAAATTGCTAAGTTAACCTTATTGGTATAGCCACTTCGGTAGCAGATAGCCATCTTACATAGGTGCGTAGATGCAGAGGTCCAAGTCACTTTTCGGGACGCTCGTATTTTCTTCACCTATCAAGATTCACTGAATTTTCCAATTTGCTATTAAAGATTCAAAATCCTATACAATTGCTATCAATTGGTACTGACCTTATCTTTGAAATCCTTGCTAGCAAGTTGTGCTGAAAACCACTTTTTATTATTACTGGGGCAATTGGAAATTGAAATGGAAAGTACACAGGCCATTTTACTAGAATGTCAATGTTTATTCTGTTAAAAAATATCATTTTCGACATAGATTCGCAGTCTATATTTATTTAAATCGGACCTGAAAACCTAAGCCAGTAGAGTTGACCATTTGTAAGGTTTTAACTCATTTATTGGTTTGTTTTCAAGATACCTCCATTTTTTAGCATCCAACTACGTTTCCATTCAAAAGCTAATGCACCAGAAAGCTGCTTTCTAATTGGTCTATTATGCGACATTCCCATTGGGCATTGGTGGTCCCCTGCACGCAAACTTTGTGCATACTAGCCAATAACTGTCATCCTATAATTCCATTGGTTTAAGCTCCCGTGGAGTCGCATTAGCGTAATAAATTAGCAGATTTAACAACTGCACCAACATTTCCAAGCGCACACCCCGCGATGTACTCCATTAACCAGTCTCGTGCCGAAAAAAGGACACACCGTTCTCAAGTGAGGACTCAACGCCAACGATGCCTCAAGTCACGACTGATGCTTACCCAACTCGAATCCGCAGCTGTCAGCGAGCTATCGCGACTGATTCCCACCCTTCCACACAACTCAGTGGCTCTCGATGAAGTAAATTTCGGACCTTGATTTATACGTCAATACACTGCCGATCAGATGTTACCCAGAGTTGGCATTTATTTTCAGGTAAAAGTGGTCGAAGAAGCTGTGAAGTACATAAATCGATTGGAGAATCGACTGATTCAAAGTGTCTACGGCAGTGACGCGAACGTTGACTTTGGTGAGTTGCTCTCTCCATTACCTCATCCTTGTGACTGTGCCACCCACCAATTTTTCCTCCCATTCCCCAAAACTACCTCTTTTAATCTTCCGTTTTTATCTAAACGAAGACCGAACTCGCCCGCAAATACATCCTCTGCTCAAAGCACTCCTCCCCGGATCCCGGAATGGGGATTTTTTTGTCCCCATCGGAGGTCCTCAAAGTTCTGCAACTTCGCCTGCGAGGACGTCCGACGAAGAGACTGTTTGAATGCTCTTAATCCAACACAGGTCTTATTTTGTGCAGTCCTTCCGTAGAAAAATCGTGACTCATTTGTTTCCATGTGTTTACACTTGGAAGCTGCTTCACTTGAAATTCCATCACCACCAGTTTTGGACCAACATCGCCAAGGACACGTTTTTGGCTAGAAATTTGTTGATCTTAGTATGAATAGCAGGTTAAATGTGAGTTAGTTTTGCAAATACCACTAATAATAGAGGCATTTCAAGCAAAATCATGTTGGGGAAGTAAGTGCTGCTTCAATCACCTTGACCGTTCCTGTTACTTGAAGCATCATCGATTGAATGTTTCCATGATGACGGTGAATATGTAAACTGCGTCATTTTCCCAAATAACGTGGCAGGCAATCTACCCGATCCCAGTTGAGTGATTATCTTCAGTCCTAACGTTTTCGTGCCAAAAGTTACTGTTCTTTGAATCACCAAATCCCTAAAAAGGACGGCTAATTTAATGGCTTGACATCTCTAGCCTGGGTTAACTCCTTCGATAGCTGTCGAATTCGTCAGTAAACCCCTATGTAAGGATGAAGCTGATACAGGCAGTTTTTAAACGATCATAAGTAATTCTGTAAGGGAACAAAGACATTGGTTTATTCAACTATTTGTTTCGCCACGAAGACGTAGGTCGATCGATTTCACGTTCCTAATAAAAGAAAAATATTCAGAATACATTAATAAAGTCGCAATATTTTGAAGGTCAATAAATCATAATTCATTAGACCCACTTAATTAAGAAATCACATTGTGCTTTATATATTCCGGTTTGACTGAGTCAGGATGCGACTGGGACTATCAAATTCCCCTTAGATAGGGTCTCGACACGCGTGGACGAGGTCGTTTGGGTCACACCTGTCCTTGCAACTTGCCGCCTCTTGTGCATCCCTGAGGGAAAGGGTGACTCACACGTCGGTGAGATCATATCATCCAAATGGCTGAAATATCTCCTCACAAAATCTCGGTAAAAGGAGTGGTGTTTGAGGTGAAAGAAGTAGGCCTTTCTGTACATGTAATGCATACCTCCTACCACACACAACTACGTGTCTGAAGTGTAGTCAAACCAGTTTAAGCCTGTCTAGTCTCTTCCGATCCGAATCGGTGAATTTATATCAGAAAAAAATAGCTCTATCCTCCGACTACGACGGTGATTGATTACCGGTTTTTCAGGCATACTGTGGAAAATTCGTCGTCTTTATCCAGGCTAAAAAGGGACTTAAAATGATCATTGCAATAAATTTGTCCAAGATTTCAACAAAAGAAATGGGTGCACTGCGTTAGGCTTCTACTCCTGTTTGATTAGGTAACTGAGAGTCTCTACGCTATAGGTTAGCTCGTGACCAAAGCAGAATAAAGCACACGACTTGGTAATAATTTGCTGTTGCAAGCATTGTTTTATACCACTCTCTGGGCTCTAGAACATACACTCGTTCATTCGATTAAGCTAAGTTGGCTCGGAGACTTTAGCTGGTCCATTATTCTGTTGTCGCGGTGTCAAATCGTGAGTTAACTCAGTCATGTGTGGAGTTTAAGTCAGATAAGTGACCACCTGGCAGCAGTCGACGTACCTCAGCAACCATCGCATAACAGATGTCCATTTCACAAACAGCTCAAGTCTCTCGCAATTGAGCATATGATTTGTTTTATTACATAGAGGTAAATTTGCTTTATAATTCGAATTTTATATATTCTGGATGGATTTATCACAAGCTCTCATTGCCTTAGATGTTTCTTCCAGTGTTTTGGATGGAGAACTAGCTCCACCACCCCCCCAAAACCCCTCACTCGTATCCTCTTTCATTTATTTTTCAACCCCAGCACCTGCAAACGCAAACGCCCGCTCATCCCAAAAATACAGACTAGAGGGGTGGGCTGGGGAGCAAAGTGAAGGGATTCCCCCTCTCCCGCTGCTCGCCATAGCAACCAAGACAGGTCTGCCTCGGCCCTCCAAATCGAGTTGGAAGTGAATTAGGCCCTCGAGGGGGGAAGTCACCTAGCAACGACAAAAGCCTGCAGGTGCTCTCACCGGCATGCGAGCGCACAAATGGAAGGTGGGGAGTGCACTGATTGCCTTGTTCCCGCAGAGACGAGTGCCTTAATGTCATGCTTAATGAGGTGGAAGTACAGTCATCGGTAATCGAAAAGAAAACTAATGGAATTTACTTCTCGGATTTATTCAGCTCCTTCATAGGTGAGAATATTGGTGAGGTTTAAGTGATTGTAGAACCATCATTAACTTAATCTAATGTGTTCATTTTAACAACTAGTTAAAATTGACGGGAAATTTTTTTGGCTTTTCGATTGTTTGAATGCGTTAAATAAAGCAACAACCATAAAACTTTGATATCCAAAATTGACTTCCATTGAAGGCAGATGTTAAAAGCTAGACCCATAGATGCTACCAAAAAGGATCTTTATCGAATTTATTTGATTAAAGCTAAAAGTAATATTATAATTCAGTAAAAAGTTTGATGAATCTTTCTAGTCACTGCCCCAACTATTGTCAAAACCTTATGACCCATAAACAAAGGCTCCTGCAGTACGGGCTTTGTTAACTGCGTAGGCCATAGAATGAACATAATTATACCCGTTGTCGAACAAAATGAATGGCTAATAATTGATTGTATGTGAACTAGATTTACCTTGATTGGAAAAGTATGTGGGGTCCTACTTTTTTTAGCGCTAAGCGATCGATAATAATAAAAGCTTTGTGGAAATTGCACTTATAGGACTGTGATCGAATAGTTGTTGGTTAAAAGGGCAAATCTTCACACAATGGTAACTACATTTCTGGCTAATTTAAGAATAACAGCTGTTAGAAAGTTTCTTTTTTTGCATAATTTTTTCGAACGCCACGTCTCATGAATTGTGTTAAATATTAGCACCGGCAATGTGAGAAATTGGAAAGGAATACAAGGGCTCGAGAAAGGCCCACTGGCAGATGGTGGTTGAACAAGAAAGCATCTAGAATTAATCCGGGAAAGTGCCCTAGATACTATGACAATCCCCCGACCAAGACCCAACTAAGGAGGGCCGTGAACTTGAGTAGCAACCCCCTTCTTCATCACCATCTTTTAGCACGTGTGTGCACGTGAGTCGTAGATAAGACATCTCGAAGTAACCCCCTTTTCCTACGAAATGCACGTGGCCCAGATCCAACTGGACAAAGTCGGGGGCGGGGGAGTGATGATAAAACTTGCTTGAGAAGCGGTTTCAATCAAAAACTGCTGTGATAAGCGTTAGATGGGACCACGAGGAAACATTGTAACAACCTGAAAGCACATTAGATACACCTTCAAAGACAACCATAATTTACATGACTGATTGATCGGTGACTTTAGTGACACAGTGCCTGGTGCCTTCTCCAAGAACAAAGAAACAAGTCGGGTCCCCATCGCAAAGCGATGAACAAAGGCAAATAAAGGGTGCGCTCGGGATGCAGTTTACGGAATAATATTTTGTAGTTCCAGATTTGACAATGGTATTCATTGTGACTAAAGAACTGGATGCCTGTGTCCTCTGAGCCTCAGAAGCTAGTTGTTTCGTTGCTACATCTTAACGGTAGAATGAGACCTAGGGAGGGGCTATATTCTCAGTGCCAAAGAGAGCTCAATAATGGTTGGTGGTAGAGGATTGGAAATATGATAATTAGCCGGCTGCCTTTCACACTAAGCAACTAAAACTGGTACTTTGAGTCTGCGGGACGGGCTTCCTACTGTCAAGGACCACAAAATATACTGCTTAATTGATAAATCAATATACTCTTAAAAGAATCAGTGAGCCTGAGCATATCCTTTGAAAAGGATGATATGGACACTCCACGGACCATGATTAAAATACTATTAAGAAACAATGATTGAATAGGTCGAGCATGCAATTAGCTTAATTGAAATAAAAACTAGTGATATACAGGGGACGACCATCTTGCTAACTGATGATTTGACTAAACACTGGGTAACAAAATTTAGCAAAAATTACTTTAAGGAACAAATTGTTGACGGCGATTGCTATGGCGAAAAAGATATGAAGTTTTTCCACTTTAAAATCAACCTTAAATAGAACTTCACATTTTAAGCAACCATATTAATAAATTTACAGCTGAAAGTTAAAACGTTAAGGACACCTCTGTTGGTGAGATTAACATGTTTAAACCTCAATTAAGTTAGTAGGTGGTTCATGTAGAGTAACAAGATTTTCAAATATTGACTCGGTTATGTACGAAAGGCCAGAATTACTAATATAACAACTGTTTAAATTATAGTACCAATAGTGCCAAGCCCTTCACTACCCGAGTAAAAAATTTCGACAGACTAGGGATTAAAATTAAGGAAATAATCCGAGTTCCTGTTTCAGAAATGCTAATAATCGGGTTCGAAATTAGAAATTTTCTAAGAAAATACCATCTGCAAAACAAATTCTCAAGGCATGGATTTTCAGAATATTTTTGGAAAAAATATTTATTTTACTCTTTGCACTTTTTAGGTAAGAGAGATAAAGGTAAGTTGAATTTTGAGTCGGTTAACCTTGAAATTACTTTAATATTGTAAAACAAGTAACCCCGTTTTCGAATAGAGGTTGCAAGCCAATCGAATGCACATTTACCTTAGATCACCTATTTAGTACTCAGTAAATCAATTTCTTCTTAAACATTCCTCTAAAGAATGAAATCATCATCTGAATTCACCCCAAAAAACTCGCCTCGTTTGATTGACTACATTGCATTCGTTGGACAGAAAAATCCTAGTCGCACTGGTCGTCATATTGCGGAACCTGAGCTTTTGAGAGTATATCCTCCTCAGAATCATCCTGATTTTGCTTTGCCAAGTGACATTGTTTATTTTTGTCAGCCCAAAGGATGCTACAAGACCTCCTCCAGGACTTTTGTTAGTGATCCGTTACGGTCAGGCAGCCACCGGCCACAAAATGTCAAGATGGAATTCCTCACTTTTACACTTACTGACAAGGAGTCCAATACGGTTCGTTACGGAGTGTGTCTAAACTTTCTTCGGCCAATCGGGCGTCATAAAACCAGCTATACCGCCGACGTAACTCGTCGACGTATAGCATCCTTTAAAAACGCTCTCCATAATCGAGATTCCAAACCGGACACAAACCGAATTCATAGTTGTGAAACCCCGCTCGATTCAAGCTCTTCATCCAATTCCGACGGATTTATTGGTGCTCAGTCCATGGACAAATCAGACCGACCCTTTACTCATACTCTAACTTCAATTTGCCTCGTTTCGAGCTACCAGTTTTTCAAGAAATTCGAAAAATGTTTGCGGTTTCTATACGTTATTATCCAAAAGCTTCACGAGGGATGCAAGCCTCGATTGTCTGGGAGGTATTTTTCTTGTGTTATTGTATCAACAAAGTGTATGTTGACAAACAAATTGGATTTTAAATCTTTAGGGAAACAGTTTGGTCAGTTTTGACTGGGACGGTTAAAAACTCGGAGCTCTTGACAATTCAGAAAAGCATTGAGGAGATCGACACTTGGATTTTGAGGCTTTTGAGCTTACCGGCACCTATACCTGGCAAGACTGCAATCCATGTGTGTTATTCTGTTGAGTATTATTAATCATAACTATAGAATTCAATATTTAATATGCACCTCATTATTTTAGGCATACCTTCAACCACTAGATCCAGTTACTCCGATAACTTTTGCACTTCCGGATGAAAATCGGTTTTCGGTGGTGGATTACTCCCTCTGTCTTCCTCTCAAATTACTCGGGGTCGAAAAATTCCTCAAAGTCTTCTTCTCCCTACTACTCGAACAAAAGGTAATCTAAATTATATCCTGGTTCAATAACTAGGGTTTTACTTTTTTGAAGTAGAAACAATAGGAGAAATGTTAAATCAACGTGTCATGGTTAATTAACGAAGGAATCTGTCTTTAATTTTAGGTTGTATTGGAATCCTCGTATCCAAATCAACTGACAACTTGTGTTATGGCTTTCACGGCTCTGTGCTACCCCTTGCAATATCTCTTCACTGTCATTCCACTGCTGCCTTCGTCTTTAAAGGGCGCTGAACAGGTTAGTGCCAAATCTTAAGTTTTCTTTTGATTGAATCAGCCTTATATGGGAAATTCTTTAGCTTTCCAGCAATTACTCACAAATTTTCTAAATTAAAACAGTTTTAATTGAAAGCGCTAGAGCTCCGTAATTGCCTATGCGATTTTATGCATTTATCTGCATGCGGTTTCAGCCAAAGATGTATCGATCCATCTGTCAGTTGCGTACCCAATGCTTTGCATTTGTTAAGTATTCATCAATAATTTCTAGCTTTATGCGGAATATCGCCTTCGAAGTCATCGATAAAGCTTCATGCATCGGTGCAAGTATACGTAGACCCTACATGCATTTTTGCATTGATGGTTACCAAGTATGTTTGCAGACTTTCAGACAATTTTTAGTTTTAGTACTCATTAATGATAACTAGGCGATAACTCATCTATGGGCAATTTGCGCACATTAATATAGACGCGCTTTAGATTACAGAATATCGATCCACCGATTGGTTTTTAGAATTGTAATTTGAAATAAATCAACTCAGTTCCTGTGAGTCAGGCACTTACGTAAATTCGTAAAGAAATGTTTTTGTGGCTCATTTCAAGGTACAATTTAAAATAGATTTTGGAAAAGAAGCGCGGAGTTATTCAGTTTTTCGACCACAAATAATAATTAAATTGTCTTAAAAATATCTAAGTAATTGAAAAGTCCCAATTTTTAAAACGTTCCAATTAAACTATGGAATTTAAACTTTCCAAAATTGTACTCCCATCATGCAAAACCGAGATGCATTGTGTAATTTTGGAACACAATATGTATCTCTTGTCTCATAACTAAGGTTAGGCTATTTACAAACTAAAAAAGATTGCGGAATCCCCAATCTTTTGATTAAAAATACCGTACTTTAAAGATGAAACAAGATTTTGTGCGTAGTAAAGGGGGGGGAATGAGTCAGTGCTGACAAGTTTGTTGCCAAGGTTTTTATCGCAAGTTGACGCTGACCAGTTCCAAGCACTTCAATCAACCAATCTTTCGTGTGGTTCACGTGATTTAAACCAGTGTTAGTTTCGCCAATTGTCTCAGAAAATGATACTAGAATGAGTCGCTTTTTCCGAACTAATGAACCATGTGTCTGCCTGGTTCTAGCAGTAGTGTGACAGTTGATCGATCCGTGTGCATTGCCGCCCAAGGCGCTTCGCTCCTCGTTGCGGATGAGTAAACCATTCACATTTCTAGCGCAAGTTGGGATGAAATTCCAGTGCCACCTCTGCTCTGTGGTAGGTTCCCGTGCACGTACACTAACTTTTTAGGTCATGAACGCGTGAACGGTGCTTTTCTAGGGTTCTTAAGGTTGAGTGCATCGCAGCTACCAGATAGGAGGCCATCTTCACCGGATTCTATTGCGATGTACCCTCGATATCTCTGGAAGGAGTAAGAATGCTCTTGTTACTAAAACCTTTTCCCATAACGGTGAGAAAAGTGGAACACAGTAATGTTACTGGGTGTTAAATGGGGCTTGGTAGTTAGTGTGGGGGAGCTATTTTGGGTAAGCTGATTATATCAAGTCATGCCCTCTCCATTTTCAGTCAAATTAATCGCAAAGAAGAGAATTGAACTAGTGCCGGGTGTTAATTATGATAACCCTCAGAGTTCTTTTAGGCACGGCGATTTACCCATTTTTTTGTTCGTAGCTAATTCGTCATAATTTATTCATAACTTTGCAGAGCACTTTCGCAATTGTAGACGAGAATATTTGAAATAGTTTTTAAAGGGTCATAGTTTTCAGTAGTAATGAAAAAGCATCGATTTACGATCGAAATCTTGTAAATAAGTGAAGATAGAGGAACAGAGCGACTTTAAAAGTGAATGTTTAATTATTTTGCTCCGTGTTAAAGACTCATTGGGGATATTGGAACGCTTTTATCAGTCAAATGCGTTAGGATGTGTTTGATATTTCGATGCGCTTAAACGACCCCAGAGTCCCTATTTGAGTCTTCAAGACGTACTTTGAATGGCTTTTCAACCGGAAGTCTCCTATCTTGGCACTGAAATATGCGGTAAACACGGGATTGTTTTCATGCGACGCAAATAAAGCTTCAAAGCTGGAACTTATACTTGAGACAGAAAACTTGCCAATTGTAAGTCAAAGCAGTTAAATCTGCTGGTACTGCTGCTGATGTTTATCGTTCGTTTAATATTAATCCAATGAGATTTAAGTTTCGTTTTATCGAGTAAATCACAAAGCATCATTGGCATTTCAACTTATTAAGTTTCATTGAAAAATTACTTGTTGCTTTCTCAAAAATAGGGAATAATTACTGAAGAAATTGAAAGAGTAGATTTTATCTCGAAAATTTCCTCACTGTCGTAAAATAACTAAACTGAAAGATGAAATCGAACCTTCTACATTCATCGAAGCAGAGCTTGAATGCGAGTTCAACACGTTGTTGAGAAAACTTTCGAAATGCACAACCTCGTATCACATGCCTCAAGGTAGTGGAAATTCGACACGAATGGGAAAGGCAATGGATGGATTTGAACTACTGAGAATCGTTTTAAAAACGAGAGACTCTTGCTCTAAACTGCACCCATTGAACTAGTTTAGGTAACTTTAGGAAAGAGATCAATGTTTTTAGTTCACAAATAATTATCACGCGTTCCACCTGAATGACGCTAAATGGTGTCGTAAACATGATGGAGTGATGCCGCTAGAACTTCTTCAATACATTAACCAAGTGTCGGGCAGATGGACTAAATTTATGTAAAAAGTTCTGTTGCTTGCCAGAACCTAGTATGTCGCGGCAATTAGGGTGGTTTTGCATTTCATTTTTTTCGTTTCGCGAGTCATTATAGAAGACAAAATAGCAATCAAACTGGGATCTGAATATATTGCCACCCAGTTTAAACTACGGTATGTATAGTAGGAAGTGTACAATCCATGTTTATTAGACAGTTTGATCACATTCCCGATTGGATGGCATCGTTTTCAGATTTCATCGAACTCGGTAACCGAGTCAACAATGGAAACATTGATTTAAAAACTCTGTGGTGAGACAGGGCCAGATTGAAAACTGAAATTGCGAAAAAAAGGGTAGGATTCCGGTTGGGAATGCGAACGGGAAGTGAGTTGCTCTATGAGGGTACAATGGTCCTGTGAAGAACGCATGGCTACCAAATATCCCTGCTTAGAGATACGAGATAGGAGCTCTGTTTAGAAGTAACCAAAGTATTCTACATCATTTTAGATCCTCCAAGCCCCATCGCCCTACATCATCGGTTTGCCGAGGAATTTCCGCGACTCACGCCCCTCCTTCCACCTGCCCAAAGATGTCCTTCTCGTCGACTTGGATACTCACGAGGTCAGGAGTTAACATCTCACAGACAAATCTTTGCAATCTCTCATAAAACTAGAGCCTGAGATTTGGCACACTCTATTTCCTAACTTTTAATAATCCTATCTTTTTGATATTTCTCTAGCTCTACGGCCAAGGAGCTCAAGAACAAGTGCCAAAACTACCCATAGTTGAGGAGCGCAAACTGGTTTCTCAACTAAACAAGGTACGAGATTCTATCCTACCTCCCCTAATTTTGTCTAATGGATTAAATTAAGTTGGAATTGAAAACCTCGTTGGACAGATCCTGAAACTGTCGAAGGTGGGTTTTACCCCCGGACCGCTTTTTCAACCTCTCTAATCAAACGCTAGACCTGCCTGGCCCGTTAAACCCAACTCACCGCTTGGCTTGCAAACTTTTAATGTGATTCTTTTTCCCTCGCTCCAAGGTTCTGGCAAGTCTGCAAGGAATCAAGGGGGAAGTGCCTGAAGAACGCGAGAAGAAGGGCCCCGCGTTCAATCGACGGTCTTCCCACACCGACAGTGAACTCTTCGACCAACTGGCCTCAAATCTGGATGAGGAGTCCCTCAACTTGGCCATTCGTGTTGCTATGGTGAGCAATCGAAAGCGAGAGCTACAGAGCCTGTGATGGAAGTAGAATGTTGAATCGCTGCCGTCAGCGTGCGAACGTAGATATTGATTAATCGGTCTAATGGTTCGATGTAGCACCCTAGAAGTTGGTTAAGGCAATCTCAAACAATAGGGAAATAGGCTTGACAGGAGACGCAGGACTAAATAAGAAATTGACTTAGCTATAAAGCTAAAGGAATTGGACTATTTAAATCGACAGCCAGGGTTGATCTTTGTCTGAGCTGTTCACAATAATCTATCGGTAACCATCCTTTAATGTACAGGTCCTGTTCTTCAACTCTCCGAACGTGCTGGGAGGATTTTCGCAGCATACAAGGACAGTTCGGATCTATCCACGACCTGTAGTGGCCTTCCAGTACGAGCGGTTCATGAAATCGCGACCTGAACCGTCCGCTTTCACCGTTGTCCTCGCAAAAACTCAGGTAAACATCGCTTAAAAGGAATCTTTGCACAACAAAAATACTCGGCAACGTAATGTCGGTTTTATGCATTCTGAGTTCATGTGGCTTTATTTAAAACGGCCGCGGTTTTAACACAACCTATTCAGGCAGGCGAAAAATCAATATTTGGAGGCCGATTGAGATCCAGGAAATGGTGAGGGAAGCTAGCTAATGGAAAGCCCATCTTGGGATCGCCTGGAAAACTGCAGTAGTTGTGAAATGCCGTATATTTCTGAGTTGAAAGCTCATGAGTGGGCTATACCGCATTGATAGCAGCCGACAAGTTGGTGAAAATTGACGTTGAACGAAAATGGCTTCTTCCACAAACCGGCCAGTCAACCGACATTAGACCAGTCTCGCGGATGAGCATTTGGGTATCTCACGCCTCGAATGTTTTAAAGGGAGATTAACACGAAAAACTGCTCGGATTTCCTAAGAACTTTAATGACAATACCATGGAGCCCTTATGTGGTTGCTTTTTTCTGAATAGTCGACAAAACAAATATTCCCTTACCTAAATCAGATTCAAGGAATTTTCCTCAATTAGAAACCATTCTACAAGCCAACATAATTTTCTTAAAAATCCATTGAACTCACGTAAGGCCAGTCATATGGTCAGACCTCTGTAGTATGAATTATCTTTTTGTCTAATGGCAACAAATCGTATCTATTCTCTACGCGTGTTCTTTCGTCAATCGCCTGATAATGTGCCTCAATTGATTGGAGCGTATTGTAGGAGTGTAGTAGTCGTTTCCATAATTTAATTACATAAAAATTCTCCTATGACCTACCCGATTTTGGGAGTCCGTTTGACTTTTCTGTAGTCCATTTATAGACTTTCAACAGCTAAGACTCAGAAAAGCTTTTTGCGCAGCTCACATGATAGGAGAAGGCGGAACTTTTGATAGGTAAAAATTTAATTACTATTCAGGTTATCCGAATCGGATTATTCCCTAAATGGATCATTTAGCTAACCAAAAAACTGAGGTTCAAACATCACAAATGTGTAAAGGAGTCTGCACAAATCGACTGATTTTGTTGTTGAATTGAGTTAGAATCTTCTATTCGCTAGCGTCTATTTGTTATAAATACATAATCAAACACCCACCTCGGGCAATTTGTTTCCTTCCCATATTTCAAGTCCTTTATTAATACGATTTTGATGAATCCACCGTAGATTCTACTCCTGCATTATAGAAAAAAACGAACATTCAGTACCCCTCATGTGATAACTTCAGCATAGCGTGCTGTTGATTTCTGCTCTAAATTAACCGCATTTTTGATCTTCATAAACAGATGAGGGAGTATGTTTATTGGCCAATCCTTTTAAGTTGAACTCAGTCATTAGTTCTTACGATTATAGGGCCATCAAAAATCCCAAAAACTCTCTTTGATCCTCAAAAGCTAGGTCTCATGAACTTATTGGTTTAAAGAGAAAAAAGCCTCTTTTTTCACAAAACTCCAGAACTGAGCTGCATTTCAGTCCCAGTTGTGATTTTATAAAAGCAAAAAAATGATGAGATTTAGCTCGATTTATCATTTTTAGTTGATGTTAATTCCACTTTTACGAACTTAAAAGCACCTACATTAGAATGGCCCAGATTTAATCTGATCACATTGAGAGAGTCTACTAGGATCCATTTATCGCTCCCATCTGTCAGGTCGACCCGTCAATCAACATTTCTCATCGCCTAAGTTTGTCAAGAAACTAGTTTCTGCAAGGCCTCTCACGCCTGCACCTTAGTATCTATAGTTTGGGAGTCGAATCTGATGTCACAGCAAAAAGTTTATTGATGATGCCGTTATAGCCTTGAGTATGCTCATTAAATTGTCCTTTTTAAAGTATCCTATGGCCCGTTGTACAGTTAACAATTTTTGCTCGAAAGCCCCCCTAATGAGTACCTGAGAGCTTATATCGAAGGAAGTTCGCCACAAATTTAACATTCTTATCAAGAAAACTAAATATAAAGGTATCTGCGCAATTAAATATTCCGAAAGAAAATTCATAGACAAAGAAACTGAAATGTTGTCAACGTGTTTTACCCAAAATAACAGTCCCCTTTGGCGTCTAATACAGCCTCGATGCGACGCAACTTAGAACATTGAGCTAGTTGGTTTTCTACCTCCCCTATGTTGTGTTAATTTCCATCAGCCACCACAGCCTCGCAGTCTCCTTTGCAATTCTGGAGTTCGTGCCTCTAGATTGTTGTCACATTGCTCAGTGTCGCTCCTCGTTGAGTAATTCCCTCCTTATTTTGATTTCCGGTGCTACTGATCATGATGCAAGTTAGTCTCTTTCATTTTGATCCGAGTGAGTGGTTCCAGTCATCATCTCGTCTCGTTGCCATCAATATTTATCTGAATCTTGGTGAAGAGTTTAAACTGTTAAGGGAAGCATCTTGTGCCTGAACGTCTTTAGCTCACTTGGGCAAAACTACCCAATAGTATTACGAACTCTCTGTATGTAAAGGATCTTCGTTAAAGCGATGGACCACTCTAAGGCTTTTCGGCGCTCTCTTCCCAGGCCGTGGAGTACTTCGCGGAGTGGTCCCTGATGCCCGACAACTTGGCGTACCTTCGGGTGCACAAAGAGGCCATCCAGCCCTCGGATATCGGCGACCGGGACAAGTGGTTCGCGAAGCAACTAGAGGGCGTCCATTTCTCACTCTGGACGGAGCGCTTCGACCGCGGACTGCTGCGACCCGTGGTGGAGCATATCTTCGCCTCCAGCGGGGTCTGTAGCGGTGATATGACGTATGCCAGTGAGTGGACCGTTGGGCGACACCTGAGCATCAAGGCCTCACCCTCGGTCACCCTGTCGTCGACCTCTGGCGCTTGTGAAATCGGCACTACCAGTGAATCCGACACTCCTACGGGTACGTCAATTAAATCTCAATGCAACACCTAGAGCCTAGTAGGAAAGTGTGGTTTTATTGATTGGGTGAGGGTGGCTGTCTCGGTGTGTTTCTCCAAGATGATGACATGCGAAACTGTCGTTATTGTCATCAAGATAACTTCGATGCGCTCTAATATTTCTCATTGACACTGTACCCTGGTTTGAGCAGTTATTTGGCGGATAGTGCCACATTTGACGTAGGCGAAAATTTTTTGCTATTTATTCCTTTTTCCCCTCTGAACGAATGTGATAGCAACTTTGAATTGGGATGTGGCAAATGCCTCACAGTATTTAAGCATATTGTTTTTTGTATTTCTTGTTATTGAAAAGCTCAATTTGTTTTCAATCAAAAATATTTCGTTGCGGTTAACCTAACCAATAAACGGCCGAACAGGTATATCGAGAACTATTCAACATCTTCAGAAGCGCATTTTAGAGGTAACGTGATGATTGGAAAAATGCTCTTGCCTTATTTCCGCTTCAACAAATGTCCTGTTAACAATTAATTAATTAATTCCTCGCCTTTACATTTAGACGTAAGTGCCAGCAACGGTGACAGCCACGACAACACGGACGGTGAACACTTTACCGACCTGGAATCGGGTGTGTGCTTTCGGTTTTTTTCTTTTCCGATTTGCATGAACTTACCCACTAAAGTGCACACATCACCCCTTCTCTTCCCTTAAAGTACTTTTAGAAGGCATTGGCATAGTGAGGGAGAATCGTGGCGCGCTCCGCGACCTAAAACGCATCGTCTCAGAGTAGAAAATAAGATGTCTATTAGGAAAGCGATTGGGGTAATTTTGAGATTTAAGATATGATAAGATGTTAAGTGCTTTCATTTTTTTTCAATGAGGAATGTTCGGGTTCTGACCTCAATTGCATAAATTCCCAGCTAAATGGGATTGCTAAGCAGAATAACCAACCAACCAAGCTCTCTTTTCAGTGTTATTCGACAACAAGTGGTGTAACATCTGGAGTTATAGGGTATCAAACACTTAGTATCTATTAAAAAATTGACACAGGATACACATCGGGGTGTATTATTGCCTAACAACCACATCCTAGACACAGTGAGGTGATGACATCAGCACTTTACGACGTTGCAACCAAAAAATCTGTATTGATTTGTGCGCCTGAAGAAAAGTATGGATTCTGAATATCACCTCTGACATTTGTAAAAGCGAAATCACTTCCAGTCCCCACTGCTTTTGCCTCGTACTTCTACGACAAATTATTTACTTAAAGAGGCTTAAATAATTTACTTTGCAATGCAAAAATTTTGTTGTTCTGATAAATCTGTTTTTATGGGATTATTTGTGTCGCCTTAAACTACCAAATTCCTTGAATTTTAGTAAAAACGATGCAGAAGTGCATTAAGCACGTACTAATTAGCGGGGAGCTTTTAAAACGTGTCTTTTTTGTTTCATTTGGCGAAATTCCGTAGTTGAGCAAGTCCAGAGGAAATAGTGACGTCAAGCCCATATGAACTATGATCACCTTAATGCTTGTTTTCTTCACTCCATCGGCATCTGTGAGTAGATTAGTAGAGTGATGTGTTAACTAAAACGAGAAAACTCCATATTTATACTATCAAGGAAAAGATATTTTAAAGATTTCTTAGTTGAAATCCTCGATACATTTGGAAGCTTGAATAGACTAGCCTCGGGTTCAACGCTGTTGCTGAGTTTCAACCGATTGAATTGCGTTATGAATCTTCCATTAAGGCACCCTTCAGGGCCTCATCTAGAAGTTTGATGATATCAGTGGGAGATGTGAGGTATTTTGGAACTTTACAGAAAGACTCAAGGTAACACCGGCACAAGTGCCATTTAAATAAGCCAGAAAACTCACTGTATAACTGTGGTGACGGGGGATATGCTTGCCGCTAAAACACATGAACTCCGTTCAGCAAAAAGATCGTAAATCCCCGCATGGCTCAGTCGAACTTGCTCTACTAGCTATCTATGGATTGACTGTGCAGGATGCCATGGTAGAGGCAGCTTCGGTACTATTTGGTTTTCAGGTTAGTCAGGTTAGTCTCGTGAGGGGCAGATAATGTTCAAATCAGGGTTGCGTTAAATGGCATGAGAAACGGGTAACTAGTCTCAACACCTTTGGCAAGGAGAGCTATTAAGGTTTTACCTCCTCTCTATGAGTACCCAAATAAACAGCCAACAGCGGAGGTGGATGCATGCGAGCATGAAATCGCCATGTCCTCAAACCAGTTGTTCTAAAAATAGATTCTCTTTTTTTTCACCGCTTTGTGGGGCGGTCGTATGGGCGCTGAGTAATAAGTGTGTGACGTCACGTGATTTGGAGGGGAAGACGCTCCCTCCCGTACCCCCGCCCCCCTCCCTTGAGCCCGATTTGGCATCTGTCGTCAACGCAGCGCTGCCACTTTGATACAAAGTGGCTCTAGCCCATTAATCCCGGCCGCTTTGCCGTCTTGCTCTAAGGTATGCTTATATCGCTGGAAAGCAAGTAGTGTGGAAAGCCGACGAATGACAGCGGCATTGCATAAGGTGTAAGTGCTTGCTTATGGCAGGTGTTGTTATACGGGGAACTCGAGTGGATTGAGGTTATCTGAAGGGTCAAGCTACCTCATCGGTGTTGGCGCTCCAACGAAAGTGGACGATAATTACAAACTATGCCTACCCTCTCGGTTTGTTGATTATATAAGGTGACTAGTGGTGCTGTAAATGATAGACCACCGCAGCACTTTTCAGCTTTAAAACCATTAACTCCCTGATTTTTTAGGCTTCCCGGATGAAATCAAAATTGAGGATATGCTTAGAGCAATTTTCCAAGGTATGCCGCACCACCAAATCGGCACCAGCAGTATTCTTAGATTTCCTTGCTTACATCGCTTTAGATGCAAACACACGCAGGTTGCACTAATTTCATGACAGTACGCTTGCGGTTATCGGCGAATATACTGGATAATACTAACTGTTTTGGCCCGGGTATTACATAAACTTATCAGTTTTCATTATGGCTTCAAAGTTTTGAAACTGCTTATTTCGCTCGTGGTAGTTCTTATGTTTTTTGACCGGTCGCTTATCGCTTTACCCATTCCAGAAAAATCCCAACGATTTAGTGGTATAATCGCCTTGTGCAAACCGGCACGAATCATGGGAAGTCAAAAAACCACACTCTAGAGACCGAGTTCAATGTGTATTAGTAAAGAGGTGTGGGATCTCTCGGCAGCAGTATATATGCCGGTAGCTAGCTTCTTATGAGCCTTTAGAAAGCACTCACTAAATAGCCCCTTGTATCCCTAGCTAGTGTTTCAATCATATCACTAATAGTACTCACTGTCAGTTACAATAAAGGTACCGGTTGGTTATCCCTTTACGAGTAGCTACCATGTGTTAAGGAGTGCTAGCTCGTGTGTTTCAAGGTTATAATTTCAACTCAATATTCCTTGCTGCGACAGCAACAGTTATTGTTATTGTTGACTATCATTAGACCCTTGATTGGATTTATAAAGCTGCTTTTTCTCCTAAGCATGGACGCATACAGTAAATGGACAGATAAGGCCATATGGGAACTGCCCGATTACTTTAGATAGGTTTAAATATAGAGCTTCATCCACTAACCACGCCCTAATCTTGCATTGGCTCGGGTATATTCATTAACTCTCACTTTAGAGGAAATGCAATTAATGCGACGGATTAATGAAATCCATTAAGTGAAGGGCATTTAGTGATGGAAAAAATTATCCAAATAGCAATAATTGACGCTCTAACGTCGATGGTTGCAAATTGGACAATGTCTGGTTCACAATTTCCAAATCTCTCAAATTACCTGGAAGTGATATTATCAAAGAAATTTTCAACTACTGTAATCCCTGGTGACGAGATTAGGGAATTTAAACCAGCGTAAAGGAGAAGCCAAATAACAACGGTGCTCTTATTATCTCGTTTGCGAATATAAACTCCTGCCCCCTGTGGTGTAACTACCGTAGAGCTAGTCCGCTGAGTTCCACCAACAATCCGCTTTTTGTCTCACACTTTATCCAGCCGTCTTCTGCTATTGGCTAAAGCTACATGTAATCGATAAACAGGTGATGAAGCTTCAGTCGCCTTGCCTCCTTCCACGCCGACGACCACGAGTAGGGGTGCACTCTTCAACACCGTGGTTCTCTCGAACTCCGATAAGGTGGAATTCATGCGACTGGGAGAAGAACTGCCACCGAATCTCCGTGCTTTCTATACACCTCCGACGGCTTTCGAAATCCCATCAGAAGTGTCCGGTCGTACACCCTCGATGCCGTCCAATCAGGTGGGTTCTTGGCGAGCTTATTCAGCTGCATAAATTCTCCAGAAACTGGTAGGAGTATGATTGATTAGGCGATACATATATACAGGTAAATCTCACAATTAAATGCCATAAAATTCTGCTCCCATTCATTGGTCATGCTAAGGAATAATAACGTAAGTACCTACCTTTGACTGTTCAACTTGTCATGCAATGAATGCATCTACTTCAGCTAAAATTCGTGCATCTCAGATTATCTTTAGACAAAAATCAGAATCAACGTAATAAAGAGCGCTGTTTGTTTAAAAAAAGCGTTGTATTGAGCAGATGTCCATGTAAATGGGATACAAAACAACACCATATTTGGCTTCTAAAATTAATTGTATTTATTGGAAAAAGTACGTAGGGAACATTGACTTACGAAGCCGGCTACAGCCATGGATCAAGGTGTAGTGCTGTCGATTAATGAGGCACCTGTTTGGTAAATCAATGAAAACAGGCCACTCAACCAACTGGTAAAGATCACTACCCAGTCGAGCTAAATTAGTGGTATTTAAAGATTTTAAAAAAAATCTTCACCACACCCTGCTGTTTATATGGGCCAAATTATTAGTTTTTATTCGCTGCTGCAAGTGTTCAGCTAGCTCATACTGGCTAAAATTTGAGCGTCCATGCATCTACTCTACTGTGTGCTTTTTGTGTGAATTAATGCTGTAAACCCCCCACCTAGTCCCCTCTCTCCTCGAGGCTGAGCGAATGAGCCGACTTTCTTTTGGCCACCATCACCCACAGGCTCGTTCAAGGCCACTCAGTAGAAGCTCTGTTTGGGAAAGAACTTTTCCAGTCTTGGGAATTGATACTTTTACCACAATGGTGATTTGTGAGTATAAGTGTAATCAATTTCTTTACGAGATCTCTACTAAACGTATCCCAAATGATATACTGTGAGCCTATAAGCTGGGTATCCACACAATGGTAGGAGAGAGAGAGAGAGAGAGAGGTAATGTATGGTCCAGTTGTGAAATTGTGTAGAACTTGGCTTTCATATCCGAAATTCCTACTCATCTATCCACACCATTTTAAATTATTGCCTTCAGTACAAAACTACCGAGAGAAGTGCTAGTTTGCTAATATAGCGTTGTGTGAACTAATGTGGATTGGTAATACACAAAAGTGAGATGACTTGAAAAACCGGCAGGCGTGGCTTTTTCTGATTGGCCAACTTGTGTCTTCACCTTAGTGCTCTATCGAGTATTTACCGATTGAGAGTATGGGATTGTCTACGCCATTCGGGACTGCTATAGTTGAATTAATGATCATGAATCGTTTTCTGGCGAAGGGGAAGTAGGGGTCGTCACGCATTCAACGTGGTACCGTCGATAGATTGAAGAGCTTGTCTGGGTTCTGGAATTGCCGCCTTGATAGCCGCCTTAGATCGATAAAAAGGTTTATGTTCTTTGGAAAAGTTGGGAAAAGGGTCTAGAAAATAGAATTCGGTATACTGGGAAAAAGCGACCACAACTTAGGGCCCCAAAGTAGTGTGATGTTGTTTAGATCACACAGAAAAATATTTATATTGAATTAATGCAGATCAGTGTGGTTGAAATTATTTGCCGCACCAGGGAAGATATTATTGTATGCGCGCATGAATTTGTTTCAGCTCCATACAGTCGAGGCAGCGTGTTGAATCGATAAAAGACCATACCTAGGAGTCCAGGGTATAATTTTGAAGAGAAGCGGGCAAATGAGTTTCCATGAGAACCCAAACACCTAACAGTAGCATCCTTTTTTCCTACTTGGGTCGTCGTGAAAACGCACACATTAGTGTTCTAGTCTGTCAGATGTGATTACTAATTTTCGCGTCTCAAGATGATTTATCGAGTTGGGTAACTAGTGAGTATTATCGATGCAAAACACGAAATGGAGCTTGACGATTCACTGCTCCATTTTCTAGCCTTTATTTTATCCAAAAGTGTTTACCGAGCCCCACCCAGACTGCTGTGACAGCTTTTCTATCAATTGTCAAACACTGCGCTTGTAGAGAAAGCTTCAACCGAAACAAGTCATCTACTAGCGACTAAAATGCTTGAATTTTTAATTGTAAATGATATTTTCTGTAGAGGCCATCCTCTATATACGTTTACGTGATGCCTTCAAGTTATGACCTATCAATCACAGCGATAACTTGGTAAATGATTGAGTGCAGAGATACAAAATTTTACCGGCTTTACTGAATGATTGGCTCAAATATTTTAGGGGTGATTGTTTTTTAATTTACAGTCACTATTTTATCAATTTGGGAACACTAAGCACATATTTTATCACCCAATTTTTAACTTCTAACATAAACAAGTTGTTATCAATTATTAAACAAATTACTAAACAGTTCAGCGGGTGTTTTCCATTGTGACATCTTTTTCTTTACCTTATAGGAGTCTCTGTCCAGTGGGTACGTTAAAACATTTTTAATTTTATTATTTTTAACACCATTAACTACCAACTTTCTCATTTGATTGAAGCAAATACTGCTGCTAGAGCTCTTATTCGCATAAAATTTGATTTAAAGCTACACAAAGGTGTTGTGTTTGGATTCATAAATTTAGAAAAGTGGGCGTGCCGTCTTTACAAAACGTCCTCGTGTACAACAAGCTTCTTGAAGGAACAACACCCAAGTCGGTAGTGGGGGAGTGACATCGATCTACTTCGAACAAATAACGATATAATGAGGCTTATCTCTAGAACGGGTTTGTTCTCTAGAGCCCAAGGTGGGCATTTTATGGTGGATACAACGGATAGGGACTAGTTTCCTCATCGAACTACAACTAAATACAGTTCAAATATTTACTTTATATGCAGTGTGATTGACTTATACTCACTGGATTGGTCCGTTCTTTTCTGGTTACCAGAATAAGTGGCAACGAATGTGTGCGCCGGTTTTTAGTACTATTTGCTGTGCCCATGAATCCGTAAGAATTTTTCGATAAAAACTGACTATGCTGCTGGAATTCCGATGGGCCTATCTCGATAAAGATCGGGTAAAAGTGGACCTATGATTGATTATTCTGCTTGTTTTGGTCTTGGTGGAAATGGTCAAAACAGATACTACATCTACCAACTAATCAGCTGTTTTTATCAGCCCCATATGGGCTGACGACAAGCATCTAGGAATCATTTCTCATAGATTATTTGACTTTTATTGACATAAGTTGGTATTATTACTTAGGCATTGTTTATTACCACTGTTCAAACAGTGGCTAAGTCTGTTACTCTCTAAAGCACACCTTGCGTTTGATTTCTCGATGGCTGTAGACTGTCTCTGGCAGGGGTCACCCGGCCGACAACGTCACCCGAGCCAGTTCCACCGTTGCCGACTTCTGAGGATCCCACACGGCAAGAGTCAACCGCTGATAGCGCGAACTCATCTCGACGACCTTCCGTAAGTTGAGCCTTTACAACCCAGGCTTCTCTTCCAATTTTAACCCCCATTCAGTACCATCCAAGCTAAAGGACTTTTTAATCCGCATTCGAGTACTAGCAATGTACGAAAAAATAAATCATTAAGACTGCTGCGCAAAGTCACAGAGCTTTTTTACCGCTTTTACGTGAATCTTAAAACTGAACTGATTTTCGGTGAGCGAGTATAAAAAATCATTACCTGGATTTAGAATTTGAAATTAGCAAAGGAATAAGTTTATAGGGAAATCGGTAAATAGAACCGCAAATCTTATACTTGGAAAAGTAACTAATGAATGCTGACCTTGTGAAATCGAAGCTAGGCTGGAATTATATGTTAAATTTGTATTTCAGACAGAATAAATCGTTCTCAGAACCCGACCATAGTCGACAACTGTGCCTTTCTTAAGGAGGAGCTGAAGATATCGATAAATGTGTAAAGGAGCAGACCTCTAAATTTAGCATTGGAAATATTTGGTTCTCTTGTCGATGACAGATTAGTAGAGTTGGACTCATCTGGCAAAAAATGAAGAGGAAGGTACGTCCAATCACATCACCCCGACACTATTGATGAATGCTTGCTGTGTCGTTGCCACCCAAGTGTGTTATCTCATCACATTGACTGGCTTTTGTGTGAGGCTTAAAATAAAGGGCTCTACTAGTCTCCTATTGGTTATCAACAAATCAGTCATTAATTTCGGATTTTATAAGGGCAAAAGACATACATAAGAACCGATTAATATTGAGAGGAAAACGGTGAAGTTACTTTGGCTAATATTAGTTGTGGGCCTTAACTTGTTTCTAGGCCTAAAACTTTCGATGGTGCCTGAATCACAGCTTGTTTTTGTCTGCTAATTCCTTACCAGTGTAACGGATTCGATCACTAAGGATGTAAATTACGACTTTAAGTGCACACTTACTTGCTCAAAGATGACTTGGGAATGAATGCTCTTTGAAACACCAAAGACGAAATCAGACGTTCGATTGGCAACAAAGCACTTCTAAATCTCTAAATTCATCGAAAACTTTGGGGGCTGTGAATCCGTTCATTTTTTTTTCGCGAAAGGTGCTTTTGTCAGTAAATTATAGTTGTTTTTTGATGCAAACAGTTCCTCTATGCTCGAGCTAGAAATTTCCTCGGAAACCACTTAATGTCTTAGCGATGTCAAACTTCGTAAAACTGAAACGTACAACTAAAAGAAAACTGGGGCAAGGAAGACGGAACCCTGGAAGTGAGAGCAGACGAATAATGTTTAATTTATCAGGCACAGAAAGAGGCCTTTAGGTGGATGTGTATTTCCCAGTGGTTTGTCAATGAGTCTTCTTCTTGTTGTTGTTGTTAATTTTTTCTTACTTGGAGGAACTGGTTTCGAGGCGAACGCACAAATGTCTTCTCTGTTGATTTAAGGATACCGTTTAAATCAAACCAATGTTGGATTAAGTGCTGATTACAACATCTAAAAGGCGATTGCCTCCCGAGCTGAGAGCGAATGTCAACTGCCCTCACTGAAATTGTTTCCTCTCCGCCCAGAGCCAGACAAACCAGCCCTCGCAAAAGATCAAATCCACCTTTGGCGCCATAATTGACAACTGGTTCGCAGACGGTAAGCATAACCAGTTCTCCCCGCCCCTCTCCTCCCCTTGAGTTCTCCACCCACCCTCCCATCTCGCGCAAACAGCTTGGAACATACTGCTCCTTCATCCCTCTTTCAGCCCTTCAGGCTATTTCGATCAACAAGGCACTTCACGACATGGTCTTAGGCTTCACTCCTCTGCTCATGCTAACTACATGTGAGTTAGCGTGGCCTCACTTCCACTACCCCGCGCCATTCCTACTCACCTGCCATACTCACCACCAGCAAAACACACGTCTGTCTCGGGCTCGGAGGCGTGGACAGTAAATAGCATTGAAGAGATGGGTTTATGGGCCTGTAAGGCAACCATGTCACGCCGATTCACTCGCTCATGATTGGGGAACCGATAAGGCTGTTTCTTGTATCTTGAATGCCCCTTTTCATTGCAGCTGGGAGACCGAGCAACAATGTCTCGGATGAGGAAGCCCGCAGACGTCGACAGGAGATGGCAAAGTGAGTTTAAAAGTGACTTAGATGTAATGTTAGATTTGTCCAATTAAAGGGGCAGACAAAAATTTTAGGCATAAACATTAAAGTTTTGTTTGTTGCTGTGTAGAAGTTATTTGCCTTAAGCATTTGCCGCAATCTTTTTGTGTGGTTATCAGGCGTATTCACATTATGCAACAGTGAAATTCTCTGCCTTGTATATGCCCTGTGCACCTGACGTTTGATAAAACAAACAAAAAACTCGTGAGACATTTATCAACAAAACTCGCTAGTAAGTTTTACGCAAATCGTTTGTAGCGGAAAATCGACTGAATTGAGTTCTTCAATCAAGCGGAGAAAAATATTTTGCTTACGATAAACTTGGATGTGAATCGGAATTATTTCAAGTGATCCTTGTTGAATATAGGCATCGTTTACTGTCTATAATTTCGGGCAATATGCCTGTCAATTTCTAATGGTGTTTTTCAAAACTGCTCTTATTGTCACACCGTTTAACCGCTGACTTAGCTTATAAGGAAGGAAAATGACCACGCTCAAGAGACCGAGATTGAAGTGTATAACTGGCTAAATTGGTTCTAGTGCAGAACACACGCTTGATTCCTGTTCGAGTGTGACTGCTGTATCGGACCTTCCCATTCCTAATCTACCCTCATGGCCATAAACGGGGTCATATGAATCTTTTATCTCTTGGGAAAAGTGAACCTCCGCTAGCGCTGAACTTGAAAACAATTGACAAATCCGTTTAATGCCTTGATGAGTGTAGTTTTATTGCTCCAGTGTTTTGCCAATCGGCAACTACGAAGTTGTTCAAATACCGATGATTCTTCTAACCCGTAAGAAATAGGCTTTTTGTGGCACCTGCATCTGCTGCTTTATAGATACCAAGGCCGTCTTAGGCCTATTTTGCATCAGATGTTTTCCTTAAAAACCGTTTAATAGCAAAAAGTCAATTTATGCACTTGTGACGATAGATTAACAAATACCTTTCGAAATAAACTGATTCTTCAATCGAAATTAACATCGTTTCACCGGATCGGCTGTTGAACTTATTCCAGCTATTTTGGGTAACTTGCTGAAGGTTAAAAAGTCTGGAATGTTCATAAAACCAATCCTGGTTCAGTAAAATAAATCCTTTTTTCTGCATTAGCTCAATTTAATCCTACATTTTTACTGAATTGGATATCTAATCTTTCTCCGTCACTTTGGCGATATAAATATCACCAGTGGGCCTACGAGTTGCGATAAGGTCAGTAAGTAGTGAATCAATGCCAAATTTCACCCGAGCGAACTCTCCACTATGTCAAGCGGTTATCGGAAGTCGAAGGAGATAGGTAGCGTACGTAATCCACCCAATCTAACCTCGCTATCTTCAAGGTGTTCTTTGCAAATGTGACCCTAGAGCAACAGCAACAGCAAGTGCTGGTTTAAATACTGGTGATTTTTATTCAGTTTCAGTTAATTGCGTTTATATAGATTAAGCCTTCATAAGAAACAAATGAACTTATTTTGATCCCATTGTAGTCCTATTCCAATAACTTCTCCAACTCGATTGTCTTTCATTATTGGCCCTCATGAACGCAAGTATTCGCACCTAAACTCCAGTTCCTTTCACACTTTTACCGATAGCTTTAGATGGCAACTGAAGCAGAATTAGTCAACTCAAATTCGAATTTCTGCTGAGAATACGTTTCGTTTGTAGTGTTTTAACCACTCCACAAAACCTAGTGTCATAAACCCTCTTCACGTCTGTCCGTTTAGGCCGTAATTTTTGCCAAAACATTTGTCTGGTAGTTCCCCTGAAGAATTATAAATGACAGCACTAGTGGGACAAGATCAGCGATGCATGAATTGAGCAACGCATGAGCAGACTATGTTTGTGCTTATTGAGGAAAGTAGCAACTGTTGCTAAGGTGACGAGGAAACTAAAACTTACCCAGAGATACATGGAGTAAGGATAAGGAGATTAGATTGATGGGTTGATCCCAGTAACCAGTAACCAAGATCTTGAAAGTGGTAAATAGTTCAATTGACAAGGAAATGACACTGCTATCAGAGTGTTCCTTAAAACAGCCGCTATTTGCAGCGCCTATTGCATATTTAAAATGGCTCATAGTACACCGCTTTCCCTGAGGAGGGAGGGGCTTTTGTAGTGCTGGCGCGGTGGCGATTTGTCTTTTACGACTGCGCCTCGCGCAAAGTAGTCCATCAATGCTTTAAGTTCATCGGGGGACTTCGAAGAAGGGCAAGGATTGTGGGGGAGGGATTGGTGGTCCTCGTCAATTGGGCTGACCGCCATTTCCGATTTTTCTAGGAGATTTGGTAAGGAATTTAACTTCTGCGAAGCTTGCATGAATAGTAGCGAAGTTTCTCATTGTGTGCAAGCTCGAATTCCAATGCTGTCATTGTCCTTCAGCAATTTTCTGCGGTTTTTTTTGGAGATCTACTTTGGGAACGCACTTGGGTCGTCTCTTATATTGCTCCTTCTGGCCATGGCTTTGCGGTCTCCATTGTAGTTCTCCAGTTCAATCCGGACAATTTTCACAGTGTTTGGGGAGCACCGGGCACCGACGATAATCTTCTCCTTACCTTGAGGGCTGACTTTAATAATCTCGCTACAAGTAATTCTCCTCCACAATTATTCAGTTGGGGGTTCTAGTCTTTACCCATTTCCGTAGGAATGGCGAAGAATTATTTAAACTTTTAAAGGAAGTGTCGAGTGCGTGAACCGCCTTAACGAATCTGAAAAAGTGTTATTCCGTCAAGTATATTCTAAACACTCTGTAAAAATAGAAGTGAGATCGCGCGGGCAGGCTTTGTGACCGACGAGTAACAAAAAATCATTGCAGACTACAGTTAACTAATGGCCCACCATCGGAGAATCCAGCTCGATGGAGAAACTTCTATGAAGACCAACTTGTCATCGCTTTGTGCTACAAATTGAAAAAAATGAAGCCGAGCCCATAGTTATCCTAGCCTTGAACTTCATAAACACAGCTCACCTATCTGCATCATTTACGCAATAAGAGCTGGTATCAAAGTGTAAGTTCTGATCTGGCACCAATCACTTCAGTTATTTTGTTATTTTAGCAATGTGGAACAGATGGGTAGAAGTAGATTGAGGGTGATTCAAGTTGATTGTTTCCCTGCCGTGATTAATTCCCACAAATTATTGATAGTCCCATTTGTCTGAGTTATTTAATTCAAAAGACCGATAGAGCGTCTCTACAACCCCTAGCACATTAATTAGCATAAAACGACCATACCGTAGGACCTTGGATTTGAGTGTTTGATAGTGGTGTTAGACAACGACGAGTTTGGATTTTGTTGCAATGCATTATGGAGGAAAATGGATGCTACCTAGGGGCCTGGTTAAAGACGTGATTGGACGACTACGAGGTTTGTGTGTCCTTTGAATAACATTAGTGGTGCGCCTGGGCGTCAGAAAGTCGAGGAAAACTTAGAAAAAGTCATGGCCAGAGAATATTTGAAACATCTACATGGTCTAAATTGCAAGCGATGAATCAATGTAGCCATTGCGCAAACGCCGATATCGATCCGTTAGTCTCCCGGATTCCGAAGAAGTCTGTCTGGTTCCATCGTATTTTTGCAGCACCATGGTAAATGATGGACAGTCGTAAATCATAACGTCCCCGAGCCTGGGGTGGGAGTTCTTTGATGCTTGTATCGTTTAGAAACTACCAGAATCCTTGTGGGTTTGAAGAGACTATCTACCAATCATTGGGTCTGAAAAATTCCAAACAGAAGGTTATTGGGTCTAAAAGTGCGGGCCTGTTTACAGTTGCCACAGGCGTCTTCACAAACCTTGATTGGAAAAGGCAGGATTGAATGGAGGAGGCCAACACTTTGTTGTAGCTTTTTTACTCAAAATAGTGATCGTTTTAGAGATTTCCAAAGGTAAGGGTGGCCGGTTCCTAGTGGTAAAAATAAGGTACACATTAGCTCAAGGCGGATCCATGAATCAACTTGGCCTGACAGATGGAGGGAATATAGGGTATGAGTCAGGTTCAGAACCCAGTCATTATCTGCATGACTCGAGGAGGTGAAAACTAGTTGTATGTATTTCCCATTAAGCTCACTGATTCCGATTCTTATGTTCGCAGGGTGGACAACGACCATTTCGTGAGGGAGTGCGTTGCGGGGATAAAGCAGGGAAACCAGCCTGGAATTCGGTCGCGGCGGCGATTCCAGAAGCTCATGGAGGAGGAGGTCTTCCGCAACGTCGCTCTCTCCTGCGCCAACGGCAACGTCGGACAGCTGGTTCCTCCCAGCCAGCGACACGTCTCCGATGTCGTGAGTCCCACTCCCGCCCAACCGACTTGTAAGCCATAACAAGTCCCAATAATGAGTCCCAAGAACTGGGACAAGGTGAATGTGGAATCCCAGAGGTGGATTAGTTAGCTAATCAGTGACTCGGTATTCTGATATTGAACTATCCTTTTCAAAGATTTACATCCAGGGTTCCCGTGCTTGCCTTGCTTGTTCAGATTTGTATAGGTGCGGCAGGTGTAACAACCGCTTGTCTGTAATCGAGCCTACAGTCTGCACAAAAACCGCTTTGTTAGAAGCGAAATACGCCAAACTGTTGAGTCTTTAAAGGTTTCCACTTCACATTATCACGGCGATTTTGAGTTGAGGATGAATATCAGTCTGTTTCGAGTTTCTTCTTAATGCTTCTGCTTAACTGCAACTTAAAGCTTATAAGAGAGGATATGAAATCCAAAAAGTTATGCTCTAATAATCCTAAGCATATTATGCAACTTAGTTGGCTCACTAAGCTCGATTAATAGCTAAAAAACTTCTTTCTAGGATTTAACCCCCCCCCATTTATGCGGTTCCTTGATGTAAAGGAGTTTAGAGCCTAGAGACGTTGATAAAAAAAGTATGTCTAGCTCAATGGGGAGGGATAAAATACACCACCCACCACTTATTCCAGTAATTCCCCAAGTTTGCATAGTACACAATTAAGATTATTTAAGCCAGTGTATTTTGCACAGTAAAATGTCAAATTCCTCTGGGAAAGTCGAAGTCCCACCGTCACGTGCGTTAAATCGATGTGTCAGGCCTGGTTACTCGTCGTCTCCAACTCAGCATGGAAGTCGAATATGCTGGTCAGACATAGTAGAAGCTGGAGATCTCCCCATGCTCAGACCTGCTGTCTGCATACTATGACGCTTCTTTCACAGGCTTACTGACCCTGAAACCAGACCCTATCTCGAACTAAGGCTGTTCGGGCGAAATTCGTTAGTGCCATCAGGAAAATAACAATAAGTAGTCGGAAACTTCATGTTTAGTGGCTCATTGGAAAAGGATGTCGTACTAGTGTCTTTAGAGTTTCACTCAAAAAACCATTGCCATTAGCAGCCTCGATCCGGATCTCCTCAAAAATTGCCGCTTTATCTCTATAAATTAACTGGACAGCTTTTACAGTACTGGCAATTCGGCAGCAATCGGTGTCTTTATCGGCTACATCTCTCCATCCACAGTAGTTCATCATTAACCAGAGCCCAACTACAGTGATCGGCAATTCCAAGTGGGCGCCAGCATTCAAACTTAAGCCCCTCGAACAACACTTGTTCTGCAGATTTTGACGTTGGTTACCTTTGCAGTGCGAGCGCAATGGGATCCACCTGTGTTATGTCGATTTCCTCTAGCAACCAGTGTCTTTGTTTTCATTGCAACTCTCCTTTTCATGCCGAATCGCTGTGTATATTGCTGGCCTTGAGCAGCGACCTTAATTCCTCCGTATTTTTATTCTTGGCGAAAACTCTCATCATGTTGCAATTTATTTACTTCCATGACGAATCAATTGGGGATTTTAGTTACCTAGTCTCCTCATTTTTATCACCTACATGGATAACCAAGAAGGGTTTGACCTTATAGAAGAAGCGTAGTGTACAAGAACACCTTTACACATCTGAAAAACTACCAACATTCTGTAAATTTTTCCCGACACTCTGAACACTTGTCCTCCCTCCTGTCTCGGTTGTTCTTCATGATTTCAAAGAATGCGCCTTTAAATACGAGGTTATTAGCCAATCCCTCTAAAGCCATGCCTTGACTCTGTCCTCCCTCGGCCAGTTCCTCGACTCATGGGACGAGTACAAGGCGTACGTGTGGCTGTTCGCTCAGATCGGGGCGGGAGTGCGTCAGAGCTGCCGCCCCCTGGTGACAACCTTCCTCGACTCTCGCGGCGACGTGGTCTCGCCTACGGGGCTCGCGAGCGCCTTCCGCGACCTCTTCGGGTCCGCCGCGGAGCGTGAGCGGGTCGCGCCCGGTGGCGTGGGCAGTGCCGCTTCCCTCTTGGAGATGGCCCACACCCACTTCCACCTCCTCCCCCGGCGCAGGACATCCACCACCGCCACCTTCCCCGCCTCCACGCCTCAGAGTGTGAGCAGTGCCAGTGGTAGTGGGCGACAGAGAGGACCAATGGTGGCTGCTGCCTCGGTACCTACGTCTCCACTCATGTCCTTCAACTCCACTATTTTGAAGGTGGGTCGCTCCTGAGTTTGTGGAGAGGGGGAACTTTAATCAAACCCCGAAGGGAAGTGAGAATACATACAGCAGGTTGGCAATAGATTTAACAATCGCATGGTGAATAGAAATTTAAATCGATTTAACAAATAATCGGTAAGCAAAGGAGGTGAAATATTTTTATCAAAGTAGCCGCCTAAGCCGGGCGTAACCCGGAACCTGGTTTGACACTTTCTGGGGTAGAGGGTGGCTGTCCTGAAAACTACCACTTTAATTCTGCCGTCGATTAGCTTGGCTTTTGAAGTAGTACCAGCAGAAAGGTGGCGCTTATTGTCTTTCTTGGCGACAGAGCCCCGTACGTGATAATAAATCATCCGGTGTTGAAATTCTGGAGAGCTCGAAGACCGAAAATTGGAGAGAGTAGTTCAGTCGTCGTAAAAATTGGTTGAGGGCATAAATTTTTTCCTTGCCCTGAGGTGTTGAGAGAAGGCGACCTCTGCGTCGATTTCATGGGTAGTAGTGAATGTCTTCCTTTAGTGCTACAGGTTTTAATTCACTCGATGAAAAACCCCTAATTTCAATGCCCATTGAATCAACACCTGGTATGTCGTGGGGTCAGTTCCCCGATTCTTGCTACCGTATTTTTTCGATTGTAATCAAGGGGGAGCGTTGGGTAGAGATAATTACATGTTTCTTAGGTCGGTGGTTGGCTAAAATCGCCGTGGTACTGGTTATTCTCTACCATGATAAATCAGTTTTGGGGGTGCCCCGGTCATTTTCCATTTTCCTCGTCACCGTCATGGCTCTGGATGAAGAGGTGAGTGTAGTGTCCATGAGCACTTAACATACACGGAAAAATCTGAAATTTGTAAGATTTATTCTGAATATCCCTTACAACGGGTTTTAAGGCAAAGGGCACACAATCAAAAAGTAACAACTTAGATGAGTAAAAATCCATCAAAGGCGATGGTCGATGAAGAAAGTTCTGGTTCTGGCCTGATAGTTGAGCAACTGACAGGGGTATTGATGTATTAAGGGTAACAGCAGCAGCTAACTAATCCTCGTTATCTGGAAGCAAGAGCAGGTGCCAGGGCCGTGTAGGTGCTATTGCGTCACCATCGCAAATGCCACGTATGACAACCATTGTCAAAGGCAGTCTGAGTGGAAGAGCCACTGCTAGACATAGTGGGGGCAGTGAAGTGGGCATTCCGTAGAGCTCCGTACTTTGAGAATCGCGTATGAAACTCTTGGTCTTTCTTCTCTCTCTCACTTCTAGAAGGACTCGCAATCCAACGGTCTCAGCGAAGAGCGCCAGAAAAGCTGTAAGTGTAAGCGCCCTAAACAGATTCTCCTACTAACTCTTGCCACTGTTCTGGTTCCTTGGTTTCTTGGGCGCTTTGCTTCTATGCTAACCTAACACCCACCCCCTTCGTGACTGAAGTCTCCGACCACGAACAAGCCCCGCCCCACGAGGCCAGCCAGTTTGGCTTCCAGAACCTGCAGAACCTCCCTGACCTGGTGAAGCTGTCCCAGCGACTCCAGGCCCGCCTGCTCGATGCCTTCAAGACTAACCGGGGGTCTGAGTCCCCCGATTGGACTCCGGGGGCCTATTTACCTCGAGAAGCGGCCCTTAGACTCTCCCAACGACTGAGTGCGAGCCCCGGGGGCATGAGCCTGAAATCGGCTAGCTTTAGGACTAGGAAAACGAGGAACTTCCTGCAAACAGCGTACACTATTGACGATGACACCGAGGCGATATTCCCCGAGAACTGGAGTGTCGGGGGAGTTAGGAGGGACAGCACGGACTCGTGTCTCACTCATTCCTCGGTGGACACGAGAGTACGCCAGAAGAAGAGGCTGCATCGAAGACGTAATTTGCATGAGAACCACGCCACTCAACGTCTTCGTTATCGTCTTTGTTGTGTCCCTGCACGTCTTCATTGTGGTCGCCTTTGTCGTTGTTATCGTCGTCGAATTTTCACTTTCATTGAACTTCAAATCAGATCAAACACTCTCTAGAGCGCATGGTTGGCGTGTGTCTACTCGATGAGAGAAGAAGTAGAAAGGAGTCACTGTAGCAGAGCTTAGAGCCCCACTATTGTTTAGTTTAAGGAGCGTAGTAAAGAAATCCGACTTATTTGGCTATCAATTGAGAAAATTGTGCTACAAAGTATTTTTACACAGCTCTCGATAGATAAAAGTGGGTTTAACATTTTAATTTTCTAACAAAGACTCGTTTATATGTTAACCGAAGAGGAGATGGTAGGGGGAAATTAATAGCAGACGTTTAAGAATGGTGTTCTGTTCTGTATCCCATTGCGATAAAGTTGACCGCAGCCAGCCGAAGGATTTCAACATTGATAAGGCATAAAATAATTGGAAAATGGTCACATTTTCCCCACTACGATAGCGATTAGAGTATTCTCATGGTAAGGGTTCGCATCACGGATAAAGCTAAGGACTTTTCATCTACAAGGGATTGAAGGTAGGGCTTAAGATGACTAATTCATAGGATAGCTTACAGTGCGTTCGTCAATTCAAGGTTTCGGATGTTTCAATGGAGCAGGACATCTTATTTGACGATTGGGCGACCTGCACAAAAGATCGATAAAACGGCGCATTCGATCACTGAGTTGCAAAGTCTGTTGATCCTTATATTGTTAAGTTTATTGTTATCCTCAGAACTGCCATAATTACCCCTTTTATGCTCAAATCATCTATTGAGTGGTTTTCTTGATTAATTAGCATGTATTCGCCCTTTCCAAATGACGACACACCCAGATTTTTTGCGCTATGGTGAAATGCTTCATGCGATATTCAAATATATTCATAATGTCGTTTTGACCTCTAGCACGTCTGTGTGACCTTATATGACCCTTGTCTAATTTTCATACTCGAAATCACTCTATCCCAAAACCGCCTATTCGGAATGAAATAAAAATCTCACGGTTTTTTGTTTAAATTATTGCACTACTCAAATTCCATACTCCATCACTGACTCTCTTATGATGAATAAAAGATAAATAAAATCAGACTTTTTCTAGAAGTGAATATGGAAAAGTCTGTGATTATTTGATGCATCTCCACAAAAAACCGGTTGTATTTCTTCAGTTTTCATCATCGTGTCGGAAAGATTGTTGTTTCACTCCTAGTTAGACACTTTCCTTTGTGCAACCAAATGTATCCCTTAAGTAATAAAAAATACTATTCTGCTCAGGTATCACCGATTCCAGTCATTTCAACGTCATCAAATCGGACGAGTTCAACTCCCTGTCTTCACAGCCTCTGACAATGGCCGATCGAAAGTCGAAGCCCTTGGAGGTGGACGGCGAGAGCGCTCTCATCAACTCCACCGGCATCTCCATGGAAATAGTTGAGGATGTGGTTCAACTGCCGCCATTCAAGAGTGCTTTGTCACTTGGCTACAGGTAGGTCTTCCGAAGAGGGAGATACCAAACTCTGAGTGGAACGTTTACCTCACTGCGTAGATGCTTTCTCATTTGTAGATTTTGTCAGACTGTAGTGGCTATGAAGTTCTGGTGTCTTGGTTTGTGAGCAAGTGAGGGTAAATTTAACCATTAAGGCTGCAGCGGTAGTGGCCATATTGTGATGGTTAATGGCTACAGCGTAGGTGCTAGATGCTCTATAGTAAAATTCAGCTTCTGAACTCGTCTCTTGCGCTTTGGGAATAGCCTATTTTTATTCCTTACAATAAAAACTTAGTTCTACAAAAAAATGTTGGATTTATTTAGGACTACCATTTATTATTGTTATGAGACACGGTCTAGTGGTTGTTCATTGATTAACCGAAACCAAACTTGCTTGCATTATTTACCACCGCCATGGTTGAGGAACCTGGACAACTGAAGCTAATCTTTCCTATGAATTAACTCGAAAGTATTTTACATTATTTTGATCACATCAATATCCAGACGTGCAGGACGGGAGGATATCTGACCGACGTCGAACTTCCAAAGTATCAAATTCGTCGCTGCAGGATAGTGATATAATGTATGAATTTGAAGCAGACTAGTGAGAATGAAATTATTAAGCATTAATACCTCTTAAAGAGCTTTTTATAAGACGTGTTTGTTACGTAGAAGCGATTTTGTGTGACAGATGAGTCTTTTGGGAGAATGTGGGCCAATTCAGATCACAGAAGTGCAAAACTAGCTGTTTGGACTCGATCGAATTTATTGATCAGTAACAGCCGCATGTTCCACCACACTAGTCTCTTGATAAGAATCCATCAATCAGCAGCTGTTAACGTCTGTGATCAGTTTTAGAACCGCTTTGACCCACTATGCCTCATTGTACTACTTCAGCCTTGGGCTCAAGAGCAGAATGTCAGAATGGTTTCTTTTTGGGATTAACTCTACCGGTTTCATCGGCTAATTTACTTTTTTATTAAGCTGGTAAATTTTCCCAAGGCCCAAAGAGAGCTGAAGGGGGAGGGTACCGTGCTGCCGAATTAATGCCGCTAATGCGATCGTGCTAAATGTGGCCTCCTCACAATGATACCTCACTACAGGTTAGATCCTGCTCATTTAGTTCCCAACTGAAAGTGGAAGGGACATTTCTGGTCGTAGGAATCACTTTACATAAGTTTGAAAAGGCTAGACGAGGACATTGCCTCAACTTCTCACATGGCACCTGAATCTCTGGGCTTTTTTTGTGGACGTGACCACTATCAACTTGAGACTGAAATCGTCAACTCTGAGTGGATGCTGCTGAGACTTCAGGCTCATCAAGTGCTGGAGTTTAACCCGAATTAAAACCTGGTTGGGTATTAGTACTTGAATGTGGAGAGTCTACATTCTCAACGGTTCAGTAACTGGATGAAACCCCATGTCTTCCATTAATTATACTCCTGTCTAAGATGCAATACCTTGAAGGGAATGAATAGGGACATACGGGTGCACGCTCTGCCCTGTGGAGACATGGTTTGATCGACACCTTGAGCAATGCCGGAAGCTTCCAAGCTCACTACAGTGTTTGAAGCGCTTGCCGCTAATCGTGAGGTACTGGACGAAAGATGCACAATGTGGTACTCTGCTTGCTCCAAGGTTACCCTGTTTTGTAAAGTCTTTGGCTTCCCACTGTGCCCTAAGAAAGTGACAATCTTGAACGGATCCAGAACCACTGCTACAATGTGCATTAGTTCTCGTAGCGAGGGGTGCGTATATAATTGAAATAATTACGCATTTTGTAGCTATAGAATTTCGTTAATTCTTATATGCAATATATTTGTAAGATAAATCATTCGGCTGTTTGATTGAAATCTGCTGCTTTAAACTCTTTCCAGAGGAGACGCTATATTTCATGCCTTGGAGTTAATCCGAGCTCTACTATTACGTGTTCTATGATAAGAATGAAATTATGCTGCATTTTCAACCAAACTTCGGAATCTATAGTGGATTGTGTTAGAAAAAGTCGGTCGAACATCGGAACAGCTGATAAAGGGAAAATATATCTGTAGTTGGTTGTCAAAGTTTACTAGAGTTAGAACGGGGGTATTGATAGATTCGCCTCCCCGTAGCTGAAGCCATTGTGAGAACGCTGATTTTGTTAGATCTACTCGTCACGCTTCTTACAATATGAACTTTGGTCAGGAGCCCTGTCTGAAATTATTTTTTGTCTCCTGATCTTATGGAATCATTGAAGTGTTAAGCTTTGAAACACCAATGCAGGAAACTTTATGACGGCATGAGCCACCTGAATCAAGCTTCAGGTGAGGAAGAATTAATAGGCAAATAGTAGTCGATCTCCTTTTTTGACTATGCACCAAAAGATGACCGATTCAGCACAAGGCCATGAGAAGAGAGTGAGTCTGGTTATAGCTTTAGTAGAATCGGGTAGATGTGCGGCTCGATGTCACGATTTATACATCTCGATATCGATTTACTCTACTCAGGATACTGATTTAGTGGGAATATCCAGATAACCGGAAGGTTGAGTTACGTTCAGCCATCATGATGGATCTGCTTGTTCGGTGTGAACTGGGAGAGGTGCGCCGGATTAACTTGGGGCTGTCGCCAACCCGATGCCCTGTACGCCATAGCTTTGATTGGAGAAAAGGATAATCCTATTGTGTTTAATAAATCCGCGTGTGATATAAGGAATATTAAAATGAGTAGGCTGCTCTCGACGACTAGACGGTCATACTAATTCTCTAAGATCTCACCGGTTTCGTTTCCCCTAGGTACCGCCACGGGCGTCTATTTCAGACGGCGGATGAGGTTTCCCCACAGGTCGAGACCCGTCCCCCGTGCATCTCAGTACCGGCCCTACGCTCTAATCTGATTGAGCGGCGCAGCGAGAGCGCTCTCACCACGCCCCGTCGCAACGCCGGGGAGTCCCCGGTCACCTCCGAGGCCACCGGCGCCGGCACGCCTAGCATCGCCACCTCGGCCAAGGAGGCCGCGTTGCACACGCCAAAGCCGGAGCAGCTGCGCTCCCGCATCGGGCACACGTACCTCTTCGAGGAGGCCATGGTCAACGCCGTGGAGTCGAAGCTCTGGACCAACATGCAGTTTTGGGAAGACCTCTTCCTCGATATGATCACCCAGGAGAGGCAGCATTTGGGTGCGTGAGAAAGAGGGGACTGCATTCCAGATTCAGGTTGAAGAAATTATGATTGCTTATACGGGAAATGGGGATCTATCAACAGAAGCTGAGCTATGATTTTAATCAAAGAATAAGGGGAATCACCAATTAGCCCTTGTGTAGTTGTTGGAGGGGGGGGGGGCGTAACGCCTACGGTGCTGTTTCTGCGTTGATTAGTCCTTTTTAAACGTGGAACAAGAGTATCTCCACCAACACTAGTGTGAAATAGGTACACAACTAACATAGTCTACATTGCGATTCTCCTGTTCGTGACACTGGTTTGTTTTCATGGTGTCCAGGGGGTTGGGAGCTTTGAGCAACGACCGTAATCCCCACATTATTTGGTGGCCGGTGCGGCGAATCATCATGATGCAGGTTGTTCTATTCTGAATCAGGTGAGAGGTTCCAGTCTTCATCCGTTCTCCTCCTTGCCTTCACCTCTATGAATGCAGAAGAAGGGTTTAAACATGTAAAGGAAGCGTAGTGTGCTTGAACACCTTTAGTACATCTAGCTAAAACGTCACATTGCTCCTCTATATTTATTCCGAACAACCTGTGTCTGAGCTCCAAATTGTGTTAGGGAGAACTGATTTAACAACACTGATATTCTTTTAGTAATCGACAACATTTTATCTACGTTTTGGGGGATTAATTTACAATTTAAGGATCCATCAAAGCATTGAGGACTAGCAACTTTTCGAAACCAGTCATACGGAACTGTTCAGCAAGTAAACAGTAGAGTGAGTTTATTTCCTTACTCGAAGATTAAGACCAATCTATTTTGACAGATGCACTTTTATTAAGTCAGAAAAGCGGTTGCATTTTCTGTCATTGACTCAAAGTGGCGGTGTTTGGGTGTGGATGCATATATCTTTATGCCTCCAATTTTTAATTGCCACTTTTATTAGCCTGCTAAAGTGCGTTAATTAAGTTCCTTTAACAAAGTGCTTTCTGCTAAAATCTATGCCCTCCGGAAAGTGATATTGTTAAAATTTGCATAATTGATATTAAAAGGGAATCAAATGTTGTTTCTATATTTGCCAATTTATTTATTATTAAAAGTCCCAAAGTAATACAAAGACACAAGTACTCTTTGGGACTTATTGGGTTAAAACGTTCTTTGATTTTCTCTGTAGCAGTAATTCTTCTAACTACCACCACCAATAGAGACAATTAGTCATAGACTTTGTGCAAACGAGAATCAAATATAGTCAATCCTATATATAAAGTTGTTTTTTTCATAGTTTTCTTGGAGTCATTGGGGCATAATTTAGGAGAAAGATGCTGATCGAGACTGCTGTAACAAAAGCACGCTTTACGTCCGCGGAAAGGTCTAAGCTAGCACGGGTTAAGTACTGAAAAGTTTGTTAAAGGGTGGATAATTTTTTTTCGAGTCATAGTATTATGTCGAGACGCTGAAGACACACTAGTGAAGGTGCATGTAGCATCCATGCGCTAATTAGTAGTTGTACGAATTTCTATGGAAGGTGTTCCTCGGTGAAATGAAAGAGACCAGGCCCCTACAGAGCCCTACAGGCTTTTCTTTAGCAAGGGTTTATAGTGCCAATAGCAGCCGATTTGGGCTCTTTATGGAACCGCAACCATGTGAAACTAATATTAGTCTTCCTTCGCCCTCACCGGCAGGCATGGAGTTTGACCCAGTGGGTCAGTTGGAGCACTACAAGGAGCAGAAGGCGGAGGACCAGAAGCGGCTGGAACTGGGCGAGGACGCGCTGCTGGCCACAGCGCTGCACAATACCGTGGCCTTCATGGTGCTCGCGCGCCTTCCGCCCGACTTGGTGCGCCGCAAGGCCCGCCGCCTGGTCGCCAAGAGCCACACCGGCCTTCACTTCTCCCAGCAAATCAACAACCTCCTCGACTCCCTCGAGTGGCTCGTGAGTGCGCTTTCTGCTGATTGGGACCACCTACTGCGGCCAATACTGGTTCCTCAGCTCCCCTAGATTACTTCGGTGGATCGGGAGCACGAAATCTTTAAAAAATGTTAGATATGTGCTTATCGAGGTCGAAATTGTTATGATTTCAGGAAGAATAACATCAGATGTCGGTTTTTTAAATGAATCCAAAATGTGGAGGGCGCAAAGTGCGTGAGTGGTTATGCCAGGGAAGGTAAATAAATGGTGGTAATTCGATCACTCGAGCAGCTATAATACTTTTTGTATTTGCAGAGGAAATTGGAATTGATAGGCTTTTTCGACTGGCTGATGAGCGCTGAACAAAGGAAGAAAACTCCTTGATTAACGCTTTTGAAAGAGCCCTTGATCAATTTTTAAAAGCCATCTTTACCTGTTTTCCCTTTAAAAGGATTAATCAATGATTTGTCCATTAACCTCCGATAGCTGAGATTTAGGAAGCGAAATTCATTTAGACTCTTAAAAGCCATCAACAAGGGTGTACTCCAGTTCATGCTTTTGATCTGATACAATTTTATCCGCAGAAATTTGTTTTGAAGCTTCTTATCGTATCCAAAGGAGGCATGGTCTAAACCTCAATCTTAGAATAGATGAAGCAAAAAGCCAAAACTAAGTAGGACCGGTAGATTTCCCGAAAGCCATTGACCAATCACCACGGGTGTTGAGTAATATTGTGTGTACAAATTTCTGGCAGTAGCATTTGAATAGATTAAACTAGCGCACATGTCTTGGTGTTTTAAAGCGTCTTTTATGACGTTACATTTGTCACTGCTAGAGAGGAAACGATATCGATCTTCTGCCATTGGCCAGCCGTCAAGCGCCCCCGGCGATCTTTACCGCCGGCAAGGTCCAAAATGACAGCGGCCTAGTCGATGCCTGCAGCATGGTCGTGAGTTCCGGTCCCGCAAACTATACCTCGGTGTCTCTTATCATGACAGTGCTCGCATCCGTTTATTTTGTAAATTAGATGTGGATAGTTAAACCTAGGAACTTTTCAAAAATATTCAATTTGGAAGCTTCAGAACTTAGGCTGGAAGACTGTCGATCTTGAAACCAGTTGTAAGGTGTTAGGGGGTACCTATCTGACCTATTTATGAATCGCAATCTTAAGGGTAATGCTTGGATTTAGGCAGTAGAGTTGCTGGAATCAGATATATAGACAATATCGCATGAGACATGACTAATTTAAGCCAGATTTCCTGTTTTAAGTAATTTGGAGTACATCACTTGGGGAACACACCACATCCAAGAGCCTAGTATGGAAGGGCGAACCTGCATACGTCGCACAGAGGGGCCATTTTAATAACTTCTTCATCATCTCACAGATCTACCGCAACTTCATCCTGATCCGGATGCTCGAGAGCGGTGAGATGTGGCGTTTGTGGTTCGACCAGATCGTCAATGTGGTCAATAACGCCCAATCCATCTGCCTGCAAGTCGTCCAGAAGAACAGCAATAAAGTGCTAAATTACTTCACCGCTAATCATGTATGTGCTCGCCCACTGCTGCCACTTTTCACTTGATGTATGTCCCACCAGCCCTGCCCATCTAGAACAAGGGCGGATTCGAATAGACGTGTAGTGGAATGGATGTGGTTCAGGTGGATTCATTTGTAAGATGCATAAAAGAGGTGTTTAAATCATTGGGCTACTAGAAGGGTCAATTGAGAGCGCCGCTGGTAGGACGTGCTCAGCACCAGCATTCTAATGTGGAGCGCCTCATCCTCATCTCTCTTCCGTAACCTGCACTACGAACGGAAGTGTGCGACACTGGCAGGAATGAACAGGCACAAACGGGTAGCAGGTGTCCTAGGGAACAGCAAACAGCAGGGTAGGGGTCTTTTTGACTTCCCCGCCGTTTGCCAAAGAAGTCTCGGACAGACAACAGTGAGACCATAGATGTAAAAATAATAATAAGGTGCCCTGACTGTTCCATGGCTTTGGAGTTATGGCTGTCCACTTTGAACTAAGAAATTGTCAACCGAAAAGAGGTACACGGAACCATTTTTGCGAGAACTGTTCATGTGTGAATGAGATTACACGGATTCAAGGCCCCCTTGAGTGGCCTACTTTAGTGTCTCCTTAAATGCGTATTTTCTCTGTCTGTATCGACCCATAGTATGCTTCGAGGGAAGTGGCCAACCTCTCTGATTGGTTTTAAAGGTTAGTAAGAGTAATAGGTTTTTCTGGTGTAAAAATGCCACGTCGTGGTTGTCTGGCAGTCATCGAATAGAACTGGACCTTACTGATTAAAAGTTGGGCCACCACACTCCTAAGCGTAGGTTAGACGTCTAATATAGAGGTCATCAGTAGTTTCCGTTTTGGGATGACGGGTCCCTGTGTTTTTAGATAGAGGAATTGTTCCATGCTATCGCCAGTGCCTTGGACCGAGCTCGTCTGGAGAAGAGAACGGAGTCGATAAGTGAGTCCTAGCCCCTTTTGCTCCTCCTCTTTAACCGCAGTTCATGACAGCCTCTCGCACAGCGGCCTTTATTTGTTGCTTTTCGAGATCTCCCACCTGACCACAGCACCAGCGGTTTGTTGTTCATGTTATCACTACTAACACATTCGACGTCTTGATAGTTCGGTGGTGGGGAACATACAGCGTAGTGGGTGTTGTTTGACCGCCCTGTGCGATGAATGTAGCCGAGTTTGTCGGATTTAACTAATTAAGCCCGACTTTCTGGAGAAGACAATTAGAGGTTAACGATTATAAAGGGGCATACAGCTATTTTCTGCCGTGCTGGTATTAGAATGAAATAAGTGCCTGACTCTCGAGAACTATATGGAAAGCCCGCTCCGCAGTCGTCCATCCCACCTTGCTCCGAAAGACCTAATAAGGGGAAACGTGAGACATGCAATTCTACAAGAGTAGTAGTAGTAGTACTAGCTGCGGTAAACGTGTTTATTTTCGTTTTGATTGTAGCTTTTGATGTTCCTGATCTTGAGGCATGATAGCTTCCAATTGACGCCTGCTGATAGATTGCAGAAATAAATGTAGCAATCGTTCACATGCCAACTCAGTTCTATATACAAATCACCCGAACTCTAGTGATTTTCATCACGTCTTTGGTATTGTTACTTGAGAGCTTCGTCCGTTATAAGAGCGAAGGATTCAAACTTTAAGAGTGTGGTGGTGCTCCCGATCTGCGCAGCAATTTGTGCTAAGACGAACTCATCCTGTGACAATTGTTGTGTTGTGCAATGGTGGTGTCGTTCTCTTATCTGCCCTGACACTGCAATTTCCTTTCAGTCGACCAACTCGGTGGTTACGTGAATATCATCGATGCGGACACCGGTGCACCCGGCAAGCTCGAAATGAACCCCGGGGGCATGAGGGTCACTCTGAACGACCAGACGGTGAGCCATTTCATCATGTGGCTGCACGAACGCCTCCATTCGTATAACTGCTTTCTTTGCCTTCTTTTCCAGAAGTTCCTTCAATTCAAGGAGATCACACGGTGCACTTCTCCCGGGACCGATCTCTTCTCAGTCTTTGTTAAAGGTGAGTGGGAACTACTGCTCTTGAGTTTCTTCGATTTTTATGGTTTACTTCCATTAATGCTCACTTCCCTTTCCTAAAGACAACGACCAAGGCGAAACTGAGTGGAAACTCAAAACCGACATGGTAAGTACTACTTTTATAGGTAAGTAGCAGCTGTATAATCTTCCGGGGACTACAAAGGCCTTTGTGCATACACTAGATTTTCATTTGACCGTCTTTCAACGTCTAATATTGACTCTGCCAAGCAGTAGCAGTTTAACGACGACACTGTCCTGTTTACTTAAAGGCTTCGGTGCTGATGACTCAATTCAAGCGGCTTGTGGCGGTGCATATTATGGTGGAGAAAAAGACCGGCGGAGCTACACCAATCTCGTCGCGTTCCCGCACCTCATCGTTCAACAACCCTGAAGCGTCACTTTTTGATCGATAGAAGTCGGCTCGGCTGTCCCCACCCCACCTTCCGTTCTGTGATAAAGCAATAAGCAATCCCTGTCCTCCGCACACGCATCATCCCAGTTGCTGCTAACCAATTTCTTAATTTCCTACAGTGGCCTTAACCGCTCTCTCCTCACTTGTATGTGTGATTTCATTATGCAATCGGACGATGTTAAATAAAGCACACAACTCCCGAGTATAAATTCATCTATTTTTGTCAGAATTGGCCCAAACAAAGTTGATAAGTAATGCAAAAAACCCGCTGTAAACGAGCAAAGACAGTTTACCGTAAACGGGATCTAAAAGTAAAACAGAATAGAGTAGCAGGTACACAGCTCTTGGGCTTGAGAGTACATGAGGTCGCGACACCTGCCTCGGGTATATTTACAGTTCTTCGTGTGTGTCTCCGAACACTGTGCTCCTTTTCTCTAGTGGTTGGATGTAAACACCCTCAACAGCCTTCCATGAGCTGCCGTAACGGGAGCTCGAAGAGGAGATTTCAAACTGACCGGGGATCGGGTGTTGGTAAGTGTTTCCACTGACGTGGAGGAATCTGAATTATAAATTGGGTTAGGAGAGCCTGGTAAGGACACGCCACAGCTGGAGACAATTCACATCACGAACCCATCAGTTGCAATATGCCGGAGTTTGATCAATGTATCCCGAGTCCAATTTCCATCACCACAAACGACCTTCCAGTTATCGCCTATAATTATTATACTAGAAGAATTATGTTACACATACCATCATCGCCAGAGCCCTTATTACCAAAAGCAGAAACCTCATAATTTCGCGAAATCGGAGCCTGAAAATGGTGGCTGTGTAGATTTTTTTCCGTGCCTCGGTGAGTCAGACGGATAATTTGGCCACACCCTACAGGCTCACCTCTGAAGTAGTTGTCGTTGTTATGTTCTTTCCTAACCTACAATGTTTATGGAATGTCAACACTCAAATTCACCACAAAAGCCGAAAATGGAATCAATGAAAGACACGCAGTACTACACAGACTTGCCAACCAATAACTTCCACTATTTGATACATCTTTGATGCCAGTTACTGATTGCTGTCCACTTCCAGAACCGTAGTTGATGTCATGAGAATGCAATCGCACATCATAATCCGTGTTTAGCAGTTTTATCAATGAACCATAGGTAACGATATTATTTTCTTATGATAGATATGAAATTACAAGAATAAGAAATTACCACTGGCACTAGAAAACGATGTAAATAAAATAGACAAGGATGCGACGGCTAACGACAGGCAGAACATACTTGAAAAGTGTAAGCTGACGTATAAGAGTATAAACAACTGTTGGAAAGTTACTAGTAAAGTTATTAGAAATAGACCTAGTTTTCATACCAGCTTAAATGCACGAAATATATAGTAATATCTGAGGTTATTATTCAATTTTGAGAGGTATACCCGAGAGAAGATAGGCAATCTAGTATTAAAATAATATTAATTTTCATTTGGAAAAATTATCTAAGGTTGGAGACAGTAAGTTACAAGTCAATATTTCCTATGGGAAACCGATCCTCCCTGTACATTGATTAATTAAATAAAATTATTTCAGCCAATTTATGTTTTTTGCACTGTTCTAAGCTATTTGTTAAAACCATTATTTTATGTCTTTACAAAAGTCGTTTCAGTAACACTTAAAAAGTTTATCACAATCCAATGATTATTTGTAACACGTGGATTAAGCATATTCCGAAACTTCATAACGGTTAGTTTCAATCCTCATAAAAAATGAACAATGAACACATGATCTAAACCAAATTATTGCAAACACTGAGATACAAAAACCATTTCAAAGTCATAGTGAAGTCGAGAGTTGCTTGAATTTCTGGTACTGATAAATGCCCCAAACATTTGATTTGCTTGAAAATAAGTCCATTTTATTTATTTCAAGTAGTCTGGAAATAATATTTCAAAGGAAGGACGATTTTTAATTCAAAGTATGATTACTGTTTCAATTAATCCAAAAGCCAAAGTCTTTATCTAGGTTTAGTTGTATGTAGTTGCGGGTGTTGGTGTGCCGACTTTTCGTTTTCTTCAAAATTTCCCATCCTCCTCGCAGTTAAGAACATTCGTCCCTCCGCTTCATTCTCATTCTCACTGCCGTATCGCATCGGTGGTACTGAAAGTCCCCTGCGCCTAAAAAAGAGCTCTTTCTGCTCCTCAGCTTGAGGTGATGAAAGGAGTCTGGTGTTTTGAACACTCGCCGATTTGTGCATTCGTGTGGAGCTGTCACCCACCGGAATCGGGAGAGGAGTTCGTCGGGACGCCGCGATAGCGATGGAGGCCCGCAACTCCATCTCCTCATCCAGACAGATGTTTGGCAGCAGCCGGGAGGAGATATTAGGAGTGGTTTGGCAACTGCTAAGAGCAGACCCGACCCCTAGGACGCGACCACCTCTGGGTTCTTGGACAACTTTAAGCGTGGAGCCTGCAGCAGTGGGACTATGTGCATTGAGTGGTGCAAGGCCGATATAATCTACCTAGGATAAGACAGTCAGCTCAGTTAGACTTCGAGGATAAGTGGGAACAGTAGCAATATGGGCTTACGCGTTGTAATTCTGCGTCTCGCATCAGATTCTCCAGCTCTTCTGTCCAATTGAGAAGATCGCACAGTTCATGGATCAGCGTACTTATTTCACCTGATGAAAGAAAGACATTGCCATATAAATGGTGAACGTTCAACTCTGATTGATAGAATAGTCTATAACAGCCAGTTTTTTATAATCGTTTGCTGGATTATAGGGGCATAACCCGCTATGTGCAAATGAAAACGAGCTTGATGTTCTAAATATACTTACCGGCAACACATCACCAATTCTCACACCGGCCATTTGTGATCCAATCTGGCAAAAGGCCTTTTGCTAATTTACAATCCATTCAAGTTACAGTATTATAGTAGCTACTTGTAACTTGGAGTGCCCTAACCTAGAGCGATGAGGTCCTTGGGTCTCCGGTGGCAGCGGAAGGGTCCAACGAGGTGTCGGTTAAGGAGGACGCGAGGAGTCGAGTTGCGCACGGCGGCGATGAGGCGGGCGAAGGGCTGCACCTCTAGGCTGGTGCCCATCACCAGCACGAGGTCGCACTTCGGCAGGTCCTCCTTGTGCCGCCAGAATTTCTGTGGGAGCTCCTCATTGTAGAACACTATGTCAGGCTTCACCAGGCCTCGACAACGGTAGCAGCGCGCCACCTTGCCCTTATCTACGGCTGCCTGGTAGACGTCATGAGAGCAGAGAGAGATAATCAGAAAAGTATCCTATTAATGTTGGCAAATGAAAAACAGGCTCCCAGTGTTCATTTCAATGCAATAAATTTACGCTCGAGGATCAGACAAAAAGTTTCAGCAATAAAAAGCATTTCAAATGAAATATCCCTTTAAATGTCACTATCTACCTGATCGTCACAATCTATAACTTACTAACCACAGGTCAACCATGATGTCCAGGGACCCTGAAGGCTGTAGTGGATATTTGACTTTTGTTTTTTATGCTATCTTATGAACAAAGAAAGACTAGCAGTCGGAGAGGATAGCCTAAAGAGAATTTAAGTAAATTTCCTCTATTATAAGATCTTGGTAAACGTCTATCTATCAGTCGTGGTACAAATGTTTGGTTTCAGCTAAGTTGAGCTAATCGCTTCCTCATGCATATCTACAGATGTAGAACTTCAAATACACCCACATGTGTCATTCAGTTTTATAATTACACTGCCTTCAATCAGATCAGCTTTAAGGATTGAAATCAAGAAAGCCAACAAGGATACAATACTATTACTACCCTGGATGTACACCACAGGTAACTATTACATTTATAGAATGTGCTCTAACTATCACTATGTTCCATAAAAAGCAAAATTAAAAAGGATTATGATTAAGAGTTAAAAAGCACAGTAAGCTCACCTTGAATATCCGAGCTGGAATTGACTTCCCGCATTTTATGCACTGGGCCGATGTAAAAGTCCCGTGAGCTTCAACAAGCTTACTTGGAGGAATTCCAGCAACTAAATGGAACATTTACGCATTTTAGATAAATTTTAAAAATTACATATATTTTTAATGCCAGCAAACCTCTCTCCAGTCCGTCAATGTTTTGCGTATAGACGCGCCTAAGTAGTCTCTTTTGGTTCAGCAAGCGAAAGAAATAATGGGCAATATTTGGTCGATATTTCCCCATGGGAAATAATTCTTTTGCCAGTGCATAGAATGCCTGTGGTCGAATTTTGAAGTAGTTAATATCGAAGATAGCTTCAGGATTCGGAAGCTTGTATTTCTTCAGATTCGCGTACAGACCTGTCTTAGGAGATCTGAAAAACACATAAAGTAGAGCGTGGCAACAAGACATATACATAAAATCGTTTATACTTTTACCTGAAATCTGGAATTCCACTTGCTGTGCTGATACCTGCGCCAGCCATTACTAATATATCTTTCACTTTGCCTTCAGAAATCATTCGAGCAACTGTTTCCAAAGCTCTTGGCATTGTTACATCAAACGCGTTAAAATTATTGCAAACTGAAATGAAAGTCATTTAGTCCTGAACCAGTGTTTGACTATTCGATTAAAAACATTTGGTATGCAAATTAACTGAACCATGACTCTCTTGTTATTGAGTAATCAGTCTAAAAAATCTAGCATTTCGCAAAAAAATGTCTTGTAAAATGAAAAATATTACCTAAAACCAACCAAAATTAAAGGAATCTCGCCACAATACAACTACGTGATAACACAAGACCACTTGTGATGACCTTTTGAGGTTTTTAAATATGCGCGTCCATAAACCAAATAATGTCTAAATTATATAACATTAATAATTCAATAGAATCAAAAAATTTGAATTTGTTGACCAAAAATTTTTCTTGAGTATATGAAGTATATATTTAGTGTTTTCAGGTGCCTGGTGAATAATAGAAATAAATTCAGAGTATTGTGGTCATTGGTTATTTGAAATTAAACCTGACCAATTTCAGCGAACCATTCTCACTTGATAAAAGATAAATAAAAGAATCAATGAATCATAAATCAAGCACCTGAGGAATCCGAAATTGCACTCGGATGTAAAAAATCTAATTTGACTGCGAAATCATTATAAACTCTTTATTTAATGAAATTAAATATACTTAATAATTGATCAATTGCCTTGAGCTCTTCTTCTAGGGTAACCTAAAGCCCTGAAGTGCCATATCTACCTGGCAAAGAATGTATCCATCGATGACCACTTTTATGCTAGCGTCAATATAAATATTGAGATTGTTAAGTTTCATACAGGGCTTTGATGTATCTTATCTAAGTGTAAAGTTGATAAGTCAAGTTAAGTTGAGTCAAGCGTTTACTGGCGTTCAAAGAATGTGTTAATTTTAACATTGATCATCTTAACTGTGACATGCGCAAAGGATACTTCTTTACTCTGATTTAAAAATAGGCTGCATATTGTATTACCCTAGTCCTGCTTAACCATCATAATAGGAACAAGAAAATTATAAATAAAAGTGGATAAGATGGACAGGAATATGACCAATACTACCGGGAAGTTGACGAGACCATTACTAAAGAGCTTTCTATCAATTGCTCTGATAATTTTAATGAGAACTTTTTGGGTACTAGGTAGAATCAGTAGGAACTATCAATTTAACCGTTCAGTCATCTTTCGATTTTAATTAGAAAGGAGTTTTAGCGAATTTTTTAATGCCTGGTAAAATGCACTAAGCCCGAAAAGCAAATTCATTTTTATTCGGTATTAGTTGTGAGTAAAATTGATGTCAGTCTAGAGTAAACCTGTTGATTGTAGTCATTTAAAGTGATGCTATTTCTTCCAATTTGAAATCCAAGTCGAAGACCTTTGTTTAACGTAATCAAATTAAAATCACATTAAGTGCATGCGTTATCTTTTTTTGCTTTCGAAGATGTACGGAATTGACTAAATTTTGATTAAGATTATAGTTAAAATGCACCTTTGCAGGTGAGGAATGAACAAGTCGGAGGTCAGTCGGAAGTCTTCTGACAGCTTTCAAGTAAGAAAGTGCAATTCGATTCCTTCTAAAATTTCTACACAGGACTAACCCTATCACCCTTCTACTTGTTCTGCTTGTTAGGTCACTGTTGAGTGAGTAGTCTTTCAAATCTCACTATGCAATTCCTATTTATACAAGTTCAACTTCATAGATCAAGATCTTGTCGTTTTCGTCCACCGAACAACTTTGCCCAAGGGATTCACTAATTGCTCCTAGTAACGGCAATCAAAGGACGAAACCCCATAATACGCCAGGAACTTGGACTGATTATTAGTTTTAATTGGAAACAGCAAATAATTTCAAAAATCAGTCGGAAGGTCCGTTAGTAATTGGACTTCGCAATAACCAACCTGCAACTAGCATTTAGCCCGTGATTCCAACCATTCACAGCATGTTTTGGATAATATTAACCCTTTGTGCAGTTTACTGGTTACCTAAACTACCTGTCACGTGTTTTCCGTAGACTATGGTAAGGAAAAAACACATTACTTGAAAGAAAAATCGCTAAGGAGGACAGCCTTTTGCTATAAATACGTACTGCCTTTTCTAAGGGGCAATTTAACGCAGAGACGGCATGTGTGAGATTCAAAAGGCGTTTAACACTTGTTGGCGGTCTCAGCATGGGGCACTGAGTATCCAACTCAGGCTAAATGATAGTGGCATTCTGTTGCTCACTAATATGAATCAAAGCTTTCGCATAATTTTTCATTTTAAAATCTGCTGCCTTTGGGTGCCTTGCACGAAAGCAAATCTGACGGAAACCAATAACTCGACTTCCAAAACAACCTTTCCCTCCACATGTCCTTTTGATTTACTTCAGAATAAGTACCCCCTCCACCTTCTGATAGTTCTGTTCTTGTCCTGCATCGTGTGTATGCACAATTTTCAGCTGAGTGAAAGCTGTCATTTGACCATAAGTATTGGAACCTTGCCCCGTTCACTCAAGCGTTTCCAGGGAGAACGGTAGATGAGTTCATGAGCATTATCAAAAAAATATAAAGTTATCAGTCGCATCTTCGCATAGTTGTTTTAGGTAATATTTCTTAATAAACTTTGGCTAGGTCAAGAGTAATGTGCACTTCAGTCACTAAAAACTGCAGTAAGTCCTGTCAAATTCTATTGGAAGATAATTCCCAAATAGGCAACTGTGCAACAGAAAGCAATGGCTAGGTTTGTTGGGAAGTCGAAAGAACCAGCAATAGAGCAGTAACATGGAAGTTACAAGGCAGTGCATTTGGGTTGCTTTCAGCATTCAACCAATAAGTAAGCTGATAATACTCTCAGCACAACTAATCATTGTAAGCCTATGAAATCTTCAAAGAACCTGAGAGCTGCCAATTAACATCCCTTTGTTTAGACACTTAAAAACCTAGATATAGACTAGTGAAATTACTTTAAACTACTTTCACGATCGAATGCACAACTACCCAGGGGATTTGAACGCTCCCCTTTTGTTCTAATCTAGACATGCTCCAATAGATACCTCCCAGTTTCCATAATCGATTTTGATTTTGCTTAAAATAGCCACTTCCATAGATTGACCATTTTAACGAAGGTATGTCGTAAAAATGCGCCCGTTGTATGGCTGGCAGGACATTTATAGTTAAAGTTTAGGTGTAAAATCTTTTTACATTTCGCTCCGTTTCCGTATAAATCGATGTTCTGCAAAAAGATATATTTTTGTGGTTTCTTGCCTTTTAACTTAATGGTAGGGAGTAAAATCATAGCTTTTGAGATAGCAATAAGCAATGAAAAGCAGGGAACTGGGCTTTTTCTAATTCATTGCAGCGTTGTTTAAGGAACGTGTATGTCCCAGCCACTCATCCATTGCAAATCAAAAATTACCACATCCAGTTTTCACCACAACTTACCACCATATAATACTGGCATCGTTTAATAAATGCAGTTTCAACGGTTAATTATTTCGGAGATACCTTTAACGGGTCATTCGTGGGTGGAATTATTTTCAATAAATCGTCCTGAATTGGATTTAGGCACGTAAGTATAATCAAGATAGCGCTCAATAAACCAGAAAGACCTGAATAAGCCTATTGTGTAACTTCGAGAGTATGCTCAGTAACGGCCTTCTAACCATTATATTCCTCCTTTTGGGCATCAATTTATTGAAAAGAAGCGACAATGCGGTTTGTCATTGGAAGCGTGTGCGTTATACCACCACCCTGCTGGCCACGCTATCGTGAAAATTATACTCATACCGTGATTCGAGTTTAAATTTCAATCCAGCTACATTACGTTTCTTGGTTAGGCTTGAGACACCTATGAAATGTTGATTTGAGCGCAGGGAATTAATTTCAGGCTCCAGAAAAATAACTCAAGTGTGTATGATTGTACTTTAAGTCATTTCAACCTAAAAGGATCAACTGCAATTATCGTATTCCACGGTGAAACCTGGTAGAAAACTAAGTTTTGAGGTATTGTTATGCCATCATACCTAAATTTTTGTCTTAATTGGCTGATTTTATCTTTTCCCTTTCTCTCAATTGCTACTTGCAAATAGCAATCCATTAGACGACTAAGCCACTAAAATGACCCGGCTTTAACTATCTCGAAATCATTCATTTGTTAGAAGCTTTCAGCGATTTGCATAAGTCTACCTTTCTCTTTATGACTAACCTTTTACACCTCCATAAATTCAAACAACATTAAGGGTTTTAAGCTGCAACAAGAATCCCTGCACACATTTGTGGTAGTCGTCGTAGTAATGGTAGTTATCCTGCATCAGAGGCGCCAATCTTAGCCTAAAACTTGATACTCATACCGCCAGCAGACATTTAAATGTACTTAAATGCTTGATCCCATATTAAGCATTTGTCTGTATTCCAGAATTGACTAGATAATCGAAGGCTTTGACACGAGATTGTCGTGTTAGTCAGTTATTGCATGACACAGGTGTCTTTTTGCTTCCCAAACTGAACTCCTTGGGAGTGGTCGTTCTCCTACTTAGTCACTATTAAGCTCTTTCTACCAAGCCTGATGATACATGAAGCAGAGCCCTGACAAGTCAAGTGCTCTTCCTCATGCCCTAAGGTTGCTCAGGTGTTGCCTTTGTCCCTGGGAATAACTGTAACAAGTTTTCCTCTCGTCCTTGGAATAATATTGCATTGTGGTTGGTCCAAGCCTCCAGCGTCGACTACCGAATAGTAGTGCCAAAATAAAAAGTGAAACTGATTTCTTCCCTGCTAATTATCAAACCCAGTATGCATTCAAATGAAAATATGAAAATTTCTGAGGTATTTTCCTCGCTCTGCTGTATTTGAATAGCAGATTACTCCCTTCACTTCACTATTGATCGTTCACATCGACTGTACTCACCACTCAATACTAACTATACAATCATTTTTACTGCTGGGTTTTGAAACATCTCTTTACAAAACTATTTTAATTATTAAAGAATTCCTGACCAAATTAGCTGGGGATTGGAAAATTCGTTCATAGAGTGCGGTTATAGTTCACGAGGTCCAAAACAACAGCACACATATCCCTTAACGAGCCTTCGACCGAACGATTTGTAAACAGGACAATTTATCGATGAGCCGCTATTTATCGTAGCCACCTCTACTCAAGGGAAACCATTACCATGTAACATTTCGCCTCATGGGGACTAGTCTGTTAGTAGTTTTGTCAAACTATACTAAGGTAAAGGAGATCTAGAAACAGACTTTTTGCAGGTTGGAACCTCTAACGTACTTCTTGCCGATTTGCAATGGCTGCGGTACTGGGTGGTTTTTCAAACGGATTTCCTTGCAGAGCGCTGGCTCATACATGTTTTGTTTCCAGCAATCAAGCTCTCTTTCGAAAAGGTGAAATCTTTATCACCTACCACTGTCTCGCTTCCTTCTTATTTAGCTCGTTATGCTGATTCCCCGTAGATCCACTTGGCATTCGGAGCAAGGATTCTTGCTTTGGATGAACTACATTGAAGCCACCAAGTACAGGAAGACATGACTGCACGCTTGAGAGGAGCTTTGACACGCGGTGGGCTCGCGTGATTTGAAAGACACTGTCAACAAATCGCTCGATCGAATGCACACAAGTCAACTGACTCTCGGTGAGGGCGAACGAGTCATTTGTTTATAGAGTAGGCTCGGTAAACGGATCTGTCAACGGAGTGGATTCTATTTGGATTAATTGACATGGCGGAGTAGGGTTGAAAGAGGATAAGGAATGCCTTTGTCAGGTTGTCGATAGAGATTGTCTGTGTTAAGGTGTGGTGAGCAAGGTCATCGAAATTCTCCACACAGGTTGACATGTCGTAAAGGAGGATAAAGACCAGACATAGGAAAGCGAAGTGACAAGTATTCACACGACGAGCTTCGAGGTTAAAGGTAAACCTAAGAAACTAATAATTGGTCCATTAATTGGAGTATGAAAAGGTCAAAGGCAGCTCCTTCGGCTGAAGGGGGAACGCATCCTATCGATAGGTAATGAATGGTGATTGTGAAACCTGCAATCAGAGCGCTAGGTCCAGTTTCCGAGGATATTGGAAAACCGATGGGAATATTCGCAGTCTCACTATCACATGCTCACAAATCCAACTTCCTTTTTTTTCGTATTTAAATATAGCAATTCAAACTCCATTGCAAAATCATTATCCATCTTGGACCTGGAGTCAATTGTTAATTGTCCTATTTGACAGTCTATGTCCATGTACTGCCTATAAGAAGTAGTGAACCCATGTCGTATTATGTTTCAAATGCCGCTGTTTCCATAATCAACTTTCCGCTGCACTCCCCGTTGTTGCCCAGGGAGACAAATGCCCGGCGTTCCGAAAGCAATTTCCTGGCTAAATCACTTTGTTGTTTAACCCGAGAGCGCGCGAGATGGGAGGAGATAATTCATGCTCAGTTTCATTAAAAACAGAAAGCTACTTTGAGGAAAGAGTAACCTTCGGGGACGCAATGAGGAACCTGGTAGCTTGTGTCTAGGATCCATTCCCCACAAAACAACTGGAGAAGCTCGGTGAGGCCCACGGAGGGGCTAGTTTGTAAGTATGATAAAAGTTCCCCTTCCCAGAGGCGCTGGCCTAGGCCTACCACCATGGCGCCTCCTACTCCATCTCCGTTGCACGCAGTCAACGTCCCAGCGGTGGTCTCATTCACACACGTACCTATGTGCTGGTACTTAAGTCCAAATCTCTTGTAATGCCCTTCTTTTGTAATGCAAAATGGATAACCACCTCATTTATAGTTGTCACTAACATAGAGCATACAAAACCTTACCTGCTGCCCCTACACATTCAACCTATCTATCGGGGGCTGGAGCTTCAGTTGCCTCGGCCTCAGCTTTCAACAACTCAGGAGTTTTATTGCAGTTACCACTTTTATGAACCTCAGGGAAGTGAGATAGATATATTTCAGCGAAAGAACAACGGGCTGTTGCATTATTAATGCTAAATTTTCTTTAACTGATGGTAATATTTCAGCGGTTAACCTCATTTTTAGCAAATACTTAAGGTCAAACAATTTAGAGGTCCCTAAAACAAAAGTAGGTCTACAGCTAAGGTCATTGCATGCCCGTATTAATTATTAGAAGCCGTTATCGATCCATAAAAGCTACTAAGGAATGAATGAACTACACCAATAGAAAGATGGTCCTTCCTCAGAAGCCCGAGTAGCGACGTGAGCGTGCGTAGCATTTTGAGGTTATGCCTTAGAATTAAATGTTCTAGTTCATAAACACTGTGAGTGTAGGATATGTAAGAAGAGAACCAAGTACCAATAATTATTAGTTTCAGTTTAGAATTAGTAAGAGCATCCAGCACCTCACGTCGATCGAGGGTTCTAGAGGGTGGTATTTTCCTTTTAGTAAATGTTGAGCATTACCATCTAGTCTAACTTCTGAGATTCGGTAGGAATGCCCTACCAGTACCCCCCCCCCATTCGTTAACTCTAAGCTAACCCCCCCCCCCCCTCCTGTTCATCTCCATTACGGCGATATTCAGACGTCACTAAGGCTACCGATTTGTATACGCTGCACTTTCTCCCCACCACTACTTACATTTGAGTTCAGACGAATCCTAGTCGATGCTCCTCCCGTCCATGCTGTGTACTTCTCTACCACCTGAGAATAAAGTCAATCGAGCCTCGTCTGCGCTTTTGATATCCCGATTGGAAGACGTATTAACAAGTAACAACCCAGTAAAGTGTCCATACAACTTTCAGCTACATCGAGGTTATAAACAACGCCGAAAAACACCCGCGATGGTTCTACTTCAGAGATTAAGACTGCTGGGTTAAAGCTTAGCCATAGACGCCCCCTTAATGCTAAGAGGAGACCAGCATTTTGCTGTACCAGACTACCCTCAATACAAACCAGATGAAATTTCACCAGTCGCACTTATCCATAATGGGGAGAGAGAAAGGCAAACCTATAACCCTTCACTCCCTAGACACCACGTGATGAGGGCAAAGACCAGTGGCATTGCATAGGAACTTTCAGCCATAGCAAATTAAATGTTGGGATTGGGAACTAGTGTATAACTTCCTAGATCTCGTGAATTTGGGCAGCCAAAAGGGGTTGGCACGCAGCCAAGTTACCAAAGTACGCATTATTATGTAAGTAAACAGGCCAAAGCAGCTCCACCACGAGTCCGCCGCTGCTGCAAGCAATGACAATTGGCAGGCGTCAGCAATTATTCTACATGTGGGTGTCGAAAGCTGACGCACTTGACAAACTCAGCTGAGTGCACCGATGAATCATATCGAGTAGAAATATCTTCAAGTGAGGCAAGTTTATAGAAAAGCACTCGGCGGCCAGTTGTGACGGCCAAAATCGGGTGACATCAACACCAAACCGGAAATGGGCTTGTATAATCGTTTGAAACAACGCCGAGACTTATTTTCTAGCACAAATTATTTGGATGGCAAGTAAAACAACCCAAAGTGACTGGCGGTAAAACATCGTCAATCAAAAAATAAAAAGTGTATTCTCAGTAACTAACTACCTGAGATAAAAGGTGAATCCAGCACACTCCGAATGACAGTTTATTCATGACGATGCATCTAAGACCAAGGTGCAGTGACGAAACGATCACACGTGGGTCATTCATCACATGAGTGAGATTTTTTAACCTCAGGGTGTATCAAAACCTCGTCAGAACGTAGCGCATCCACCTCAAGGACGAAAACAGCAAGCGAAAAAGCGGATTTGAGACGGTGTATTTACAATGGCATAAAAGCATGGGTTGGGAGCACTGTGTTACCTCATAGTTGCCTTAAGATGCAAGCGGGAAAATTAACGTAAATCATCACAATTTATCCCTCTCATTGAGGGAATGACGCGAGAAAGATAGGGGGAAAGTGGAACGGAGACAGTTAGTGGATTGAGAAGCCGATTGACACCGGACATCGCACTCACAGAGTAAGATGGGATTCGGAAATGGAGTGGATGTGGCGTAAATTTTGGGGCTAATTCAGGATGAGCACGAGGTTCCAGTGACAAGAAAAGCTTAACAGCACGACGAAGAAGACTGGGGTTTGGAATTAAGATTGTGAACGCGAGCATTGCCTGGCACAGCACCTTGGTCTCTGGGAACCTTTTTCAAAATAGCCCTAGTAAGTTCCAGAAAAGCGCTTTCCACATTGGTGCCGTTCATTGCACTGGTCTCGAAATGCTTCACCTAGAACGCGTAATGTGATAGAGGGAGGAACCTTACATCATATTTTTCAGCAACTGCCAAGCCCTCCTCCTCCGACACCTGGCGCTGATCGGCTTTGTCTGTTTTATTAGCAACAATAATCTTCTCGACCTCCTCAGAGGCAAGATTTGTTATGTTTGACATCCACTTAGAAATGTTCTCGAAAGATTTTCGACATGTTACCGAGTACACAAGCATGATGCCCATTGCACCGCGATAATATGAAGCAGTAATGGTTTGAAAACGTTCTTGGCCAGCAGTGTCCCATATCTTAAAAAATTGAAAATTAGTCAAATTAAGATTATACCTGAAGTTTGATACGTTTGCCATCAATTTCAACTGTTTTAATTTTAAAATCAATTCCAATCGTTGAGATAAATGAGGAAGAGAAGGAATCATCGACGAACCGGAAAAGTATACACGTCTTTCCGACACCAGAGTCGCCGATGAGCATCAATTTAAAAAGAAGATCATAAGTTTTCTTTGCCATTATAATTAGACCGAATAATAGATTAACTGGGGACAGTGTATATTTCCAAAAAGATTCCTCCAACTGACCCTTACTTAAACGCCAACGCCATTAAAATTTCAAACAAATTTGCATAATATTATATAATTTTTAATAAAAATAAAATGAGTGTATCATTTATAATTTTGTATTGTTAGAAACTTGATTTATCTAATAAATCTAACGAAGTTGAAATCATGCATAAGATAGTCAGGGAGTGCTATTATTTGTACCCGTAAAGATACGTTAATGGTTGCAAAAATAGTTTTTAGTGTATTTAGCTAATGGATTTCTAATCCAAATTCTATGTTATAGCAGTCTCTAGTTGTTGGCAGCTCTAATTGTGTCGACAGTTCTTATTCTAAAACTACTGAGTTATTGCTATTGACGACAATTAAAATTCCTCACTTGAAATTTCAGTCTGCAGGTAGCAATTGCTGTCTGTTTTCTTTAACTTGAAATTTATATTCAAGAATATCGATTCCGAATTCGTAATTTTTAACTATCCTTAATGATTAACCAGTTTTTGAAATTGGAATATATTTGTTTGTATGTACCATTATTTTGCGTGGCCTATTGCTCTACCTTATGTCCTATCCTTGTGCACGTATGCAGTTATTTCGTTGTATATTTAATTTTTCGTGTGTTTCCGTATTTATTTTTATTAAGACTGGTATTTTTTCTAGACATATTTCGATAACACCCTGTTTTAACTAACTTTGATAACATTACCCGGTTTAAGATTTCCAAACACTTTATTCGCTATTTATAGTTACGGCTTTTGCGATGCTAACGAAATTCGTTAGTGCGTAATGTAGCAACTTTTTGTGGTCGTTATTTGAATTACCCTCCCGATCTCGCTGTTCTAGCTTTATTTTAACGAATTTTCCGTTAGTGTCGTGCTTAAAGCAAGGATACCAGCTTAAATTTGTCCGAAGGCATATCATGAGAATGGTGGAGTCATGACTTTGGCCTCTATGCTACCAACAATTTCCACCATTTTTGATTTCCCTGGTACTAGTGTGGTTTTTATCTTTACCATCATCTAAGTGTAAAATTTTTCAGTTAAGTGTTGTACGTTCAAATCAATTATTGGTTCAAGAGTAGACGATCATTTTCACATACATGAGTACTGAGTTCCCCAAAAATCTATGATATGGTCATAACTTGTGAGTAGTTATATCTTGAATGAATTTGATATTTTTCCCATCAAATTTAACTCCCGTAATGGAATCGGAGGTTTTTGGAAGTAGAAGTTTAGTTTGGTACAAAATTGGGGTTTTATGCGCTGCTCATAACCGCAACGGGTTAGTTGCTTTATTTAGTTCTCGTTTTCGGAGCTCAAATTCCATGTTTTTGAGGCAAAATTTATTTTTAATTTACCTGTACTAAACTTCACTGGAAATCATTGTTTTTGCACGGTATTGTAAAATTCGAGAGTGCTAGAACAAAGGCCTAGTTTATCATAAACACAAGCCTTGATAGTAAATACATTGTCAATATTTTTTACTCGGCCACAATAGGTAGTTTAGCTTCACGTGAATCGACAGCGCATCTGATGGACTTTTTGAGGAAAGTGGTTCCATTAAAACCCTGTGATTTGGAAAGACGGAATAGGTTGACTTTTAGTAGTTTTAGTTGAACTTTAAGGGAAGGTCGGTGTTTTCTGTTTAGAAATAGTGAAGTTTTCGTTACGAACACAGAGATGCCCAAATGCACTTGCAATATTCATGGATGCAGCTCCAATATCTTCTATTCTGTGCTGTTTACTGAAATCGTTACGGTAGTTTGAACTAATGGAAGAAACCTCTACCGATCCTGAACTCGAGGGGTAGGGAGATGTTGAGATATGCATTAGTGTCTCGGTGAGCATTGAGACCAGTAGGCCCTAGTGTAGGCTACGAACCTCCAATTTTTTGAAAATACCAAAAGCCACACCAAGCCTTTTAATCTCCAGCTGTCCACGTCCTGTAACTACCTCTACCACACTCCATTACTGGGTATGGGGGTCTTTCATAGCGACTTTATTGGAACCTTCTTTAAGTTTCGCTTCGATCCTTTCAGCTGGCTGGAACGACCCCCCGCCACTGGCGCTCGGTCCGACGGACGGCACCTCGACGGCTTTAGGGGCGGCCTCCTCGGGTACCCGCCGCCCCCGCGCTCGCGCTTTCCACTCGGTCGACGGCGTCGGAGCCGTCGGTGCAAACACGACGTCGAACCATTCCCGCCCTGGCATGATGGGCGCCCCCGCGGCCGTTGTGCCCGGCGGCCCGCTGCTGCCACCCGTCATCCCACAGGGCACCGCACCCCTTCCTCAGGGCTTCCAACAGGCCTATCTGGGCATTCCCTACTATCAACAGCAACAACCACTGCCGCCGCCACCACCAACAGTGGCGCAGACACTGCCCTCCATGGGATACGACAACTTCTCGGGGACCTCGGCTTCCTCATCCGTTTCCGCGACGGTCGCTCGCTTAGCGGCGCAGGTCAACCGGGTCCTTGGTGACGCCTCTCTTGAAGTAGGTAGTTTTTATCCCACACATTCCTTGTAATTTCTCTACTTATTTACAAAGTGGTACTTTGTGTGATAAAGCTCCTCGTTTAATCGCCTGATCAGCTCGTGTTCGTTGGTATAGACTCGCTGTTGAGATTTAGTACTCGAAAAACTTTGAAATGGCTCTAAGTGTGGATTTGTTGGAAGTATCTAAGGGATTAGAGAGGCTTCCATTAAGTCATAAACGCTGAAACTTCGGAGCCAGGGATTAAAGTATGATCTTGCAGACATCATGTCCAGATTGAGTGTAATACACAACTATGCAGTCTTCGCGCTTGAGTAAACTGTACACGTAGTTGCGGTCCACGTTGGCTTATTGCTATAGAACCACTTTTCCGCTTTAGATCCCGGGTAAAGACGCTATTATGGCCTCAATCACTACACTGCAAACGGACATTTCCCTAAGTCGCCTTTCTGCTGGCGCCAGTGAACTCGTGAAACAATTCATTTCGTGTGCGACGCTTTACGCAGCTCCTATAGTTTCTGTTATTTTATTACAATTTACCTGTTTTCGGTTTTCTAGTCCTTGAACTACGGGACTTCAAACGGGCTGAGGACACTCTCAATGTGATCAAGCGGCAACCCGAGGTGCGTTGGGGAAAGCCTTTTTTGTGGTTCTTCCATTAACTTCTAATCACCCATTCCTCTCTCAGACGGTTTAAGTCACGCATTAACACAGCGCATAGTGAGTTAGGCTTGCAAAAGAACCAACCAAGTCCTCTTGATGCATTTTGCGGTCACGTTCCAGCTTTGCATGAATGCTACTTACGTTCCTTTCGGACGACTATTTCCTTCTGCCCTCAATAACTTGAGCTCTTTTATCCCACAGGCCGCCAACTGGGCATTAGCGTTACATCACCTGATGTACTACAGTCACCTCCAGGCCTCGAGGCAGTAAACCCAACGACAAAGTCCCTCCCCTCCTCTCAACCGTGCATTAGAGAAAGACGTGCATGTACTCCCCCAACTTTCCTCAGTTTCAGTTCCCTGATCGCTGCGAAAGCAGTGTCTAACTTTTTTGTCAATAACCAAATGTGCCTAACTTGTCTTTGAAGGCGAGAAACTGCTGAAGTAGAACAAATGAGACGTCGTTTGTTGAGGGAGGTAACGGAATAGAAAGCACTGTACACAGGGTAATCACAATCTGACGAGGTCAAGGGAGGGAGTAGGAGCGTGTCATGGACTAAATTAGGTTGGGGTATCTGGTTTTGAACCTGGTCAGGTCGGTTGTCAGTGAGAGGACCTGTGCCTTTAGTCGCTCGACCTGGAAAATGGATGAAGCAAATTAGTTGTTTGCGAGTGCCAGATTTCGTGTGGTTTCGGTGGTGTGTGCAGAGGAGCATTGCGTTTGACTCACTTCCAGCGTTCATTGCTGTAACACCGTCAAGAACAGATGAAATACAGAAAAAAAGTTTACAGAGGTTCCATGGCCAGGAATTCGCAAAAATATGGAGCTCAATGCTAACTTCGAATTTGGGACTTGGAAAATTCTACCAAAAACGTGTGGTGGTTACCGGATTCTATCAACAGAAACTTCGATGTTGAACTGACATCTGCCAAATACACAGCAGGATAAATTATGAAATACCAAAGGATTTTGAATCATTACGATGTTCGTTGGACTATAGGGGAATAAACCTATAGCGGGATAGCTGCCCTTAGTAGATTAGTTAACCAAAGGTATGATGAATTCCTAAAACCAGAGAGAGAAGAGAGTGTTTACTACCAATGTGTGTGAGGTATATAAGTGTGTATAGGGGCCAGAGTTTGACTGACATGATTTGACGATGTACAAACTGAGCCAATTTGATTCGGGTCATGTAATCAGTAGCATAGGTGACTCAGATGCTCCTGTTCAGTGGTGCAAATGTTACCCCAGGTCACCACACATCACTCTCAAGCAACCAGTGTCGGCATACGACTACATTCAAAATAACTACGGTTTAATTGCAGTTCTCAAACGTAATTGGCTGGCATATTTCAAGCCATTGAATAACAACGAAACAATCCGATTACCATGAGCCTCAATCTGGCGTTATCTTCCGCCAAAGAGACACTAGCTGCACCCTGTTCCCCACGGGGTGGCGGTGGCGGAGGCGTGCTTTCGCGGAACGTCGGACGGTGTCCCCCGCCGTTGGCCAGGGTCGAGCGCCTCAGCGAGGGCTTTCGGGGCGGCGGGGGCATAGGGGGCGACTGGGAGCCGGCCATCGGGCGGGAGGAGACAGCGGTGGTGCCCGTGGAGACGGCGGTGGTGACGAGGGAGGAGGGACGGGAGTGGGAGCGGTCGCTGAGGCGGATGGGCAAAGCTCCGAAGACCTCGAGTACCCCTTCGCTGTTGAGGGAGGCGGAAAAACCCTGCACAAGTTTGATCTAAAGCGGAGGGGAGAGTCAAAGTTTCATGTAGAGAGCTTCAGTTCTAAGCAAAAGATCTTACGTGGTATCAAAACCTGATACAGTAAACAGCTCGGAGTAATTTCCACTAACCCCAAAATGGGAAAAAACACTAAGGGAAAATGCATAGAATTGTTCCAGAAAAACCAATTGTGCTAGTTTTCTTATGTTTGAAATTGAGCCGAAACAATTCACGCATTTTTGAAAGCGGTAAACTAGGACCAGGAACTTTTACACTGCTGAGAATCAAGCACAACCGATGTTATTGTCTGACATTTTATAGATCAACAAGCCTTACTAATTGACGCATGAAATCCAGCGATTCGAATGAGTATTTTAAATGGGGTTGTCGGTATACCGATATCTTGTCTACTGTTTCCCAACCACCCTATGCACAGAGACAGGGTGCACATGGGATGAGATAGAGGCATTAAATAGGCAATAAACTAAATAATTGCTCTAAAGCATCTCCAATAGACCGTCTATCCTTCAATACTACTTGGTAGGCGAAGGTGAAACGTGTCGTAGTGGCCCTGCGGTGACCTGAGTGCGATATTCGCACTGCCAAACCATCAAACCTGATTGGCCCCTTGGAATAGTTGTTTTGGCCCTAATGCAATTTGCCAATTCCGTGAACCTCACTACTACTTTCTCACTTCCACGCCACTTTTTACCTCTCATGTACTTATAAAAATTAATTGACTGTGCACAGTATAACTTTAACAATAGGAGGAGGGGAGAGCCGGTAATTGGCCCATTCCAAATGACCCGCTTTTATACGCAATTGCAGCATAATCTAGATTTTAGCTAGTACCTTAATGGAACACCTGAAGACACTAAACAACCCCTTTAAGAAATACAAAGACTTCGCCCAAGCAGTCACCCAAGTGCCTTTTCTAGCTCTAATTGGAGTAGGAAAAAAAGTGAGCAAAAGGGTTTTATACCTTCTGGACGGGCGCCTTGCCCGGTTTCTTCCTGACGAGCTTGTCCTCCTTGCGCGGCCGCCGCCCCCACTGCCGCGGCCGTGCCGTGAGGTCGAGCACAAGGGAGCCCCTCTCGAGACAGAAGACGAGGTCCAGCAGCTGCGGGGAAGGGCGGAGGGGCAGGGAGCCGACCCCGGGGCCTGAGGCCACTAGGCGGGCGCAGGCGCGCGAGCCCCCGCGGGCTGTCGCGTGGCCCAGCAGCGCCTCCACCACCAGCCAGGCCGCCGGCAGCGGGTAGAGAGTGGCGCCCTCGCGCACTTGCGCCACCCGCACCGCCACCCAGCCCTCGTGCTGCGCTACCAGCGCCGACGGCTGACCCGGCAGCGCGTCGCCGCCCAGTCGCAGCGACACCACGAACACCGGCGGCCTGGCGCCTCCGCCGACGTCGCTATCGCAGGCAGAGGAGGCGGTTTGGGGGCTGTCGTCGGGAGGCGGTTCCTCAAATTCGTCGGGGTTAATGAAGCTGATCGACCCCACGCCCAGCCAGAGACGCGCCTCCACTGTCGTTATGTCTGGCCGAAAGAAAGCAAAAGTGGTAGCTTGGTTCACATTCACGAATTTGAGGTACTGATATCCAAAAACGGTAAAACTGCACTTTTCCAGGAGGCCCTTACTTGGGCCCACCATCACGCTGCCGCCTTCTTAGCCTCCGCAGAATGCAGTTAACGCTCCAGCGGTGGTTTCATTAGCAAACACAGCTGAGTGTTGATACTTAACCCAACAATCGTTCCTAATGTCTTTCTCGAGGCAAAATAAATAACCACATTGTTATATCACCAGAAAACCACATTAATAATTTCCTGATTATCTTGAGCTATCATTGATTTGACTTTCGTTATTATCTGTATAGTATGTACAGTCGTTTAAGTCGTTACTATAACGCCTGGCACTTTGTTGATTAAACCTGGAGTTACGACGCTTCCCGTCTCTTGTGGCCGTTATCGAATGTAACGCATACTAATCGAACTATTTTAGGTGGCATAGCACCTCCGTAATTTAGAGTACTGCCTCACCCGAAAAGGGAGATAAAATTCGCGGAAAGAAACCCCGCTCTAGAGCCCAGTAGTGATCAGGAACTAACGTTTTTGTGATTTGCATTCGTGGTGACAAACCGCGCTGCGTTCTTTTTTCAATATATCCTTAGAGAGAAAGGTTGGTGTTAGGACTGGGTGTCGTCGATTTAACGAGGTGACGAAAGAAGAGGCACAATAAGAAGTGAGGTTTCATCTCGAAGTTTGTGTAAGGTGCAGAACCACAGCATACAAAGAGGTTCATGGTTGCTGGATCAAGGCGGACAACGAGGACTCAGGGAAAAGTGAAAGGACAACTTTTTAGAATTGGACTCCAAATACCTACGAGCGGTTTTTCCGTTGAAAGGGGTGTTCTAATGAAGTGATTAAGAAACATCTGTGACTAGTACCTTGACCATTTTGGTCGAACATCTTATGGCACCACGGGACTCGAATGAGTTCCTCGTAAATTTTTGGAGACTCACCAGAACCCACGACTTCAATAACAATCACACTTCTACGCTGACTTCACAATGCCTCATGCATATCAGTGTTTAAGTGGTAAGAAATTAATTTACTAAGAACATATTACTTCAAACAGGCAGTAAACTTCACACATTTTTCTAACTACCCGAAATGTTTACCTGACTATTTCCGAAGCTACTGACCAAGAAGCCCAAAATGAGTTTCTCACTTTGGAATTAAGTAAGCAATTTTTAGGGCCATAGTCTCATCAAAAACTCCCAGACCTTGAATATTTCAAATATTCGGTGGTTTGTCGTTATTGTAAGTCTAGACTTTAAAAAACTGAGCAATGGTTAAGCTCAAATCTCATTGATAAATAGCACACGAAAAATCGATTGGAAAGACGAAGAGCACAGCCACGGTAAAGCTATTTATCGATTTACGAGCCGATGCCGAATTTCACACACCTCCCCTCCCGCAGTCCTGCCAACATCGCTATCGATCACTAGAGGGCACTAGGGAATCAAAAATGGACTCACCGGCATCGAAAGTGAGGTCCTTGAGGTCGAGGAGGAGGCGCTGGACGCTCCAGGGCGGGAAGTGAAGGGCCTGGTCCTCGTCCACGACAGTCACCGAGCCCGTCTCGTCCGGCGGCGCTTCCACCTCCTCGCTGTTCACCACGTCCACGCCTACCTCGTCGGCCGGGATCTCGTCGAAGACGTCGTTCAACGCGTCCTCGTCGGGGATCAGCATCTCGAAGGAGTCCACATTCACAACCACAGCCGAGCCGTCCAGTGTTGAGGCCTGGAAGGAGACCGAACCTCAAAGTAGCTTTGCCGACTATGAGTATCAGAAGAAGCGGAAATTTGGACGACCAAGTGCCGTCTTAGGCAATCAAAAAACGGTCTGAGAGTAGGAATATGATAAAGAATTAAATATCCGTTCTATTTGGAAGAATTTCAACAAACTCCTCATGCCCCCTATCTGATGCATTAAAAAAGCCTGTAGTTCACTTGAGTCCAGACAAGTCCCGATCAACAATTCCCACTGCACTGCTGTGGTTCTGCACCTTACACAAACTTCGAGATGAAACCTCACTTCTTATTGTGCCTCTTCTTTCGTCACCTCGTTAAATCGACGACACCCAGTCCTAACACCAACCTTTCTCTCTAAGGATATATTGAAAAAAGAACGCAGCGCGGTTTGTCACCACGAATGCAAATCACAAAAACGTTAGTTCCTGATCACTACTGGGCTCTAGAGCGGGGTTTCTTTCCGCGAATTTTATCTCCCTTTTCGGGTGAGGCAGTACTCTAAATTACGGAGGTGCTATGCCACCTAAAATAGTTCGATTAGTATGCGTTACATTCGATAACGGCCACAAGAGACGGGAAGCGTCGTAACTCCAGGTTTAATCAACAAAGTGCCAGGCGTTATAGTAACGACTTAAACGACTGTACATACTATACAGATAATAACGAAAGTCAAATCAATGATAGCTCAAGATAATCAGGAAATTATTAATGTGGTTTTCTGGAGATATAACAGGCAGCGATAGGGAAGTGAAAGGAATGTCAGCCTATACTACGTGTCTGCAAAAGCCTGCAAACGCCGATGATTGGTGCAGAGATGAACTTATATGTAATCTAATGCCGGAAGAACCACAGAATTCATCTACCAAGGTTTTTAGACTTCCCTATACTATTCTTAAACAAAACGATCTGAAAAGACAGCATTGCGCACTTACACATACAGGGACCACAAATTCGTCTCCGTATGGCCCGATATGGGCCCAAAATTTCGGATCTACTCGGAAAATGTTCAGTAATCTACAACAATGTCTTAATCGAAAACTCTATGCTTAACTCCCTTAATACACACCTTCGTAAAGATTTTCAGATTATTAGAATACTTTACATTCCCTGAAATGGGCCCATTCGCTGACCAACGTATGCAGCCTTCACACCTCGAACAAAATGATTCGTACATTGACAGGATTGGTCTCTTGGTTACCTCTATCTGGCCACCTTTTCTGGACGAATCGTTAACCAAATCAAACAAATTGATAGCCGCTAGACTACTTTCACTTAACGTGCTCTGTTCCTCTCAGCCTCGTGTCGCAATGAAAGCAGCGATTACCACTCACATCGCTGTCCAACGAAAACGAAGACACACCACCATAGATCAGACCGAAGCTGCTCTCGGGTGTTGAGAGCTTGGACATCTGATCTGGAGCCGGTGGAGGCACATAGCCGTACACCACCGGCTGCTGCTGCGCCTCCGAAATCGATGAGGCATTCTTACTCTCTACTGCAGTCTCCTGCACCCTCTCTGAGTCCGTTTTCAACGAGGACTCCGACGAAGACTCAACCTTCTCGTAGTTGACCGGCGGGTCGATGAACCTCGAGTCAACGGTACTATCGACCTCCACCTCTACCCCGTGGGTGAGGAGACACTTCGCCGTGAGGAGCCACTCATGATACCGCTTCACCTTCCGCTCCTCCTCCATCCGCATCCTGATCTCCATTCCATCTAACCCCACTGAGGCTTTGAGGCGAGCCAATCGGAAGGCGAGGCCATAGAGGAACACTATATGGTCTACTGCGTCGGGCAATCGAAGGCGTTCGACCGAGCGGAAGGTGAATACAGCCCCCGAGTGACCGATCGTGAAGTGGAGAGGCTTGGGGATCTTGGCGGAGGTCCGAAAGGCGGCGGGGTGTATCGAGAGAGGGTCATCGACGGTGTTGAAATCGATTAGCACGCTGAGGGGCGCGGGGAGGGCAGGAGGAGAGGGAAGGTGGCGGCCGAGGTCGGGAGACCAGACGACGGGCTGGCGCGTCGCCGACGCGGGTCGATAGAAGGGAGGGAAGGATGGGAGAAGACACCAGCAGGTGAAGGGAGCGGGGTCGAAGAAGGCCTGTCGGTAAGTCTTGAAGGACGGCATGGCCGCGTTGAGGGTCGCTGCCTCGCAAATGGTCAGAAATTCGGCCCAAATGCTCGGGCATTGCACGCAGGCTAGCACACCCCTGGGCTCACTTTGTGACGCCTGAAATTTGGCAAAAAGCAATCCGCTATCATCGATAATAGTGCGATGAAAAAGCACCCACTATCTGCCCTCGGATTGGCAAAGTGTACTTGAAAATTTCAGGGGACATTCCTAGTTCCATAGGCTAAACCTGTATTCTGAGCCAAACTTTGCCGAGAACAGAGCGAGATAAAGATGATCGGTTTAAGGAGGGATAAGGTTTTCTTAATCGACAAAATGTTGTAGTTACCAAACTCTATATTAGAGGGACCAGCTCAATTTAAGCGTCTGGGGAATGTTAATTAGCCGTTTAATTGAAATATGTCAAGCGTTTCCTGTCCTATCCACTCGTATTAATGAAATCCAGACCAGGGTCGTTGGGGATGATTGTACCCAGCCTAGGCGAAGATGCCTCAACGACTCACCGGCGACAGTGGCTCAATGGAGGCGAAGCGACGAAATTGGGGCACGTCAATCGGCATGTGCTCCCGATCCCAGGAGGTCTTCTCCGGGGGTCTCGACTGCTTCTCCAAGTTGTCGAGACTTCTCGAAAGTGCTTGGGCCATCGTTGGTGTCAGGGGTCGGGGCAGGGTCTGCACGACCGCTTGATCTATCTGTAAATCAAAATTCGCGGAAATTAATTTACCGTACAGTTTCACTTGCACAGGAGCATTTCAAACAATTCGCCGATAAAATCACTCTTCTTTCTGAATGCAGACGGACTATTCTCCATCAAGCAAGATAAAGCATAGCGTTTTAGCAGGTTAATTCTTGAGCTAACATTACGATTTCCCTAAGAATAGCCTTGCGTTTTGTGGATAAAGATTATTTTCGTCATGAGTTGGTTATCAAATGGGCATCAGGCTCGTTTAAGCGTCGCGATAAAAATCTCTCCTCAAGCGACCTTGGTAAGGTGAAATAATTGCACTAGTGCGAGAAGATGGAGATATTGACAACGTCAATTTACTTGGGACGAAAGGTGAAAGCGCCGGAGTCTGCTATAGGAATCACTACGTTGGGTATCCCAACCCATACCGAGTCCGGTTCCGCCAGTCACCATTTCATGCACCAAGGTAATGCGGCTTTAGCTACATTTAGAGATGATTTTATCACCATCCGATCGGAGATGCGGGGTACTCTCCACGCCTAGAACATCACCACACACTAACCTCGGTGCCTGAAATGTCGTCCAGTTCATTTTGATTTACATGTGTGAGACAGAAAATCTTGTTGATTCAATCATTTGTTGATTGCTTAATTAAATGAGAAATAAATGGAAGAATTAAAAGGATTTAGTAAACCTATACCTGCATGACAAGAGCTGTGGGACCGGTCCAGGGGTATTCGGGGGTTCCAGAGTTGTTCTCCTTATCCGGCGGTGGTGGATGCATCGGAAAGATGACCTGAATTCAAAGTTACAATTAAAAGTTACAAATTAAAAGTTATAATTAAAAAGTCACAATTAAAAAAACATTTACCTAGCGCATTATAATCATAAAAATATTCACACAAGGAAAAATTGGTAGTTCCTAGACTGCGTTGTCGAGAAAGCTGTAAATGTTCATCTCATTCAAATCAGAGTTAAATCAAAGAGGCTTGTAGGAACCCTAAGCAGCAGGGCGCTGCTTAGCACATGGACTCACAGTAACTCCACCAATTTGTACGGCGACCCAAGGGACCCACAAAACCCACAATTGTCCGATCACAACCACACTAATAACCACCTTCATCCCTACTAATTTTGTTAAATTTAAAGATGGTGGAGATAATCCGTGATGGCTCATCGATCGATGACTGACCTCTTCGCCTAATTTAAACCCTCAAACGACTTCAAGCATCAACAGATTCAATTAAAAGTTTCTGTAAAAGTGTAGCAGTGTTTAATGTAAGGCAGAGTGTTCATTTCATTGTCTCATCTGGAAACTGGTTGTGTTTCCCATGCCTCAACCATTTTGAAACTGTCTTTCTATAGCCAAGACTCCTATAAGATTTCCGTCGTACTTCTTTTAATACATGCTCCTTTAAGTTTCCTCTTATACCCATTGCAGGCCTACTGTAAACCTGCTATTTAAATGTTCTTTATCACTTTTTGATTGCTTAAACAAGGCCTGATTGCCCACTCAAATTCATGTTACCCACCTCAAAGCTTCCCAAAAAGAGACAATGCCTGCGTTCGTTCTTTCATGTTCGAAAATTGGTACAGTTTGCCCTAAAGCTTGACATCTCAGTCGGATATTCTAAAAAAGTTTGAATCAACTCAATAGTATGAATACGTTTGATTAGACATAACCCTATATAAATTGATGAAGTCATCACAATCTATCCAGTTGTTATATGCCATGGTTCGATCTAGGGAAGGTACTTGAACCCCCAAGGGACCCACTGAGGTCAATGAAGATAACCACGCATTGATGCCCTCTAGGTGACACATCTTGACAATGTGGTATACGCACCAATTTTGGATAACAAAAATTGTCATCTAACATTGAATTCATCACCTATCAAAGGTTACAAATAGTATATTTATATAGTGGCTGCATTTCTTGTTTCAAATTTAAATAAATGATATCACTATCGTCTTCCTTGGAAATTTTCATAATATCATATTTTGAGCCTTTCGAAACTCTAATTTTTCTTCCTTTTTTCACGGTTGCGGCAGTATTTCGAAAACAGAAAACAACTATTAACTGGTGGTCCTGTGACCTTTTGAAACATGAAACAGTTTCATGTAAGTGTAAGTGGACTCCAGAGCCTTGAAGTTCTTCAGATATATGACCTGCACAATTTGCTTCGGTTTGGCACATTTTGAAAAGTAATAAGGGTGATTAGTACTTAGTGAAGTCCTTATCCGGTCCCTCGGTTCTCAGCTAGTTGGTACCTGGAATAAACGACAGTGTGCAAATGCGTATCAACTAGTAAAAAAAAAAACACGGGAAAAAGTCTAGTGACCACGACCATCTAATTAAATCCTGTTCCCTGGATGTCACATTTTCTAATCGCAACACAGGAAAGTTTAAGGAGGGTATTGCATCGAGAAGATCAAAGAAATACGACTAAAGCTCACGCAGCTTGCCACACTTTCTCAAGTCACATGAAAGAGGCGTGTGACTTAATTGGTAACAAGAACAAATCTCTCAAGTACCCAGATGAAAGTATGGAAGATTACAGGGTAAGTTGGCAACATGCGTGAGTGCTTTGCACGACTTTCCGGATGCCATGTGTGTTTTATAACAAGGAATCTAAACAACAATGGGTTATGACGTTACTTTTACGGGCCGAAAACCAATTAAAATGAGGAATGACATGAGAATACAAAGGAATAAAAGTAATTTTATTAGAGTAAACGTAATTAGAAGAAGAAGAGGGCGTGCCAAAGATCACTCGGCTAGTTAGTTTTCAAACTACTGCTGAGACGTTGGTGCATTAATCAATACGTTAATCTGACAGTAGCAGAATGGACATGAAACACAGCAAAAGAGGTGAAAATAGAAGTGCTAATTGACAATTTGAGGGACACCAACCCCAGTGTGAGTCAAGACAGGTCCATTAAAGGATAAGATCGAGTCAGGATAGTGGACTGGAGTCACTCCCAAGGACCTCGGGTAGATACGTGACCGGTCAGCTGCAAGGTTCGTGCTTTAGCGCCAAATGGTCTCGTCTAAGAGGTTCAATCCAAGGTCACTTAGGGGGTGGACGACAGAGTGCTAGGGAAGAATTTATAGAACATTTGGTTACTTTTGCAGGTGTGTTAAATATGCCTACGCATACAACACTTCCTTCTTCGTTCATCGTGGAGGTGATGACAACGGGAATGGGAAACAATCAGACCACATTAACTGGAGAAACGCAATGGAGTCTACGAGGCGGCTGTGAATAGAGGTTAGCAAAATAACAGCAGGCGATCTGATCCAGCTTGCAAATCAGATTTTATTCCCAAAAATTCACAGAAGAAGAAGAAGTCTCAAAGGGGCTTAGATTGAATTAGTGATCCCTTTAGTCAATCCTTGAATGACGAGGGTAGCTGCCAATGGTTGTCAGCCCCAGATATTAACCCACCAATGGGCAATAATGGATGGTTGAGCACTACCGAGAAAGACAATAATCGACGTGGTATAGTTAATCGACAACAGCAATAAAGTGCTCATAGGAGGAGAGCCTTCCCCGAGTTATGGGAGCGAACTGAGGTTAGTAGATGGTGCTAATGACGACACTAGTGCCAGTTTTAGGTCTATTCAAAATCCTTTTATTTTATTGAATTTTTCGGCTGCCAACCATATTTTCCTTTTCCTGATGAGACTACCTAATTAACCTCCAACACCCTTGTAAAGGATGGAACATGCCCACAGTTTCCACTACTTGCCTACCAATGATAGATGGTCGTTGCTTGCAAACATGATGAGTACTTAGCTTTGCTTTTGCGGTTGGCAACCAGAGCTAGACACTGTGAGTCGAAGGGCTAAGTAGCCTGCTGCGAGTGGGGCTGTTAAACGCTCTATTCCCAGACTGCGCCCACCAATCGGTGATGCTACGCATGTACGTGGGCGTGCGGTTTACTGCGAAGTTCTAGTCCATTAATTTGACAATTTTCAATAAAAATCCAAAGCATTAAAACTCACCCTTGGCATGAGAGCTTCAGCTCGAAGGAAGAGGGACAAAGCCGAGGGTTGTTCGGAGACGCCTCCCATGTCATCGAACAGCGTTTGCTGAAATCGAATCAGTAGTGTCAAAAAACCCGAAAATATTAGAAAAAGGTGTGTGGGATTAAGATCATGGACTCACCAAGTTTGCGGTCAGGTTCAGAAGGAATGCATTTAGCCAGATCAAAGTATCCACGTCAAACTTTACATGCAACGGGTTGACTTGAGCAAACATGACGATGGGCAGGTCTGGAATGAAGGGAAAAACAAGTTCGAATAACCACTACCTGCATTCTCAAAACGAGGGCAGCAGCTCCCTTACTACTCCATCTGACGACGTCCAAAATAAGGCATATTGCCTCCTCCTCCTCCTCCTCCTCCTCCTATTTGACAAAGGTTGACGCAACTAGCTTGTGGTCAATGAACTTGTATCTCCCTCTCACTACCCACCCCGCCCTTCATACTTTGAGAACCTTTGGTGGTATCTTCCCTCCCTTCCTTTACGAGCGAGCTTGCATGTTATAGGCCTTAACCTCATGTTAAAACACGTAAATAACAAAAAATAACGCTGGTAGGAATAAAATAACTTTGGTGCTCAAAAATAGAACAGGAACATTCTTTGTAGGTCACTTCACCAACAAAAAAGTGAAACTTAAAGGACTGACGGTGGTTAAGTTTCTGGAAAAACGCTAAATTCCCCACTTTAAAGAGCAGAAAGTTTGTACTATCATCAGGAAAAAAGAAACTAAACGGAAGGCAAAATTACTTGGAGTATTGGGGCGCTGGCTACTTATAATTTCGAACGACACTGCGCGAATGAACAAACGAAGCCGAACAAAAATTAGACGTTGCCATTTGCGCTCCATTTAACCTAACCAGTGTGGGGATTCCCAGTGCCACAGAATACATTCCATCAGACAAAGGAAAGTGCGGGTTTGGATTTACCAGGCCCATCAAGGAAATAATCACTCTCGAGAATATCAGGGGGACAAAACAGTTGAAAGGGAAGGAGAAAACGTCCTCAGCAAAGCCGAAAGTCGAACTTGTTGTCTGAGAGAGACTCCAAATGGAATTGATAGAAAGGATCGCAAGATCATGGCTCCTGCAACCAGTGCAGAGCATCTTAATGACCACCTACAGAACCCGCTTTCCACAAAAACAGTTCCTCGTCGCGAGCTGCACAGAGGATCTGGATTCCGCGGAAGAGCTGCGATAAGAAAACCTCTGCTCTCAAGGACAAGTGTTTCGAAGCGTTTAGAGTGGTGGATTAGGAACCTCCAGAGTCGGTACCTCGAGCAGTGGAAAGAGGGGGGGAGGTGATTTTCTCTGACGAATCAACTTCAACTATCTTATTCCCGACACCTCTGGCCGAGTGTATGTACGTGTGGAGACAGTCGAGAGAAGCATCTAATCCAGACTGCCGCCTTCTCCCAACCGTGAAGCATTTGGGGCGGGGGTTCTGTCAAGATGATCTGGGTGCCATTTCTTGCGGGTCCGCCGGACCAATGAGTTGCCTTCTCTGAAGGAGGAATTTAAAACAGCCGAGAATAGTTAGGAGTTTCGGGCCACCAAGTTCAGCCTCATATGGCTGGTCAAGAACTGTGGCTTCCGGCGGGGGGGGGGACACCTCCGTCTTTCAGGATTACGTGAGCCCACCAATCCATATAGCTAGAATTGTTTCGTGAGAATGACGGTACGAGGAACAACCTCCCAATGGAGTTGAGCATCTCATCTGGCCGCCTTAGTCCTCACCACCCAGACCTCGACCTCAACGTTATAGAGAAGCATTTGTGGTCACTGTAGCGACTCTACTAAGAAGTCGATTTCCGCCTCCGCCTCCGCCTCCGCCACCGCCACCGCCATCGTCTTCGCTAAAAGAACTGGGTGAGGGTGTTTTCACTGCTACTAAGACTCCTTTGGAACCAACAATTCACAGTTTGTATGAGACTGTAATTGAGGCCGCAAAAGGTGGTGGGCCTACACCACATCAAACGATATATGTTCTGTTGGTTTTCTAAGGTGTTTCCACTATTTTGTCCAACCCCTGTATAACGTTGAATCAAACCACCAACGGTGAGAGCAGTCGAAGAGAGTTTGCCTATAAATTATGAGGGGAAACATTAAACTTTCCACGACTGAAGTCATGAACCCTCTTATAAAATGACGATTACACCAGCCTGTGGCCGCCTACATGGCTTTTCAAAGGAATGATACATACGTATTTATAGAACACCAACGTAACTTAAGTACTGCATGCATAGGTCCAACTATTTTGCGGAAAGCACTATCAGTGAAATCAACGATTGTAATACCTAATTTCCCATGAAATATCTGCAACGGAAGCATTTGTTTTTAAAGATATGCCAACGAGGAATAGGACTCACCACCCTCACAGTCGTCAAGGACGAACACCTTAGTCATATCCACGGCGAGGAGGTTGGTCTTGAGAGGGAGTTTGTGCATCTCGAGGTCGGAGGCTAGGAGGGTGTTAGAGACCAGCGACCTCTGCTCCGCATCGAGGGCCGCTAGCACCGTTCGCCGCTTGTGGTAGGCGCCGCCGCCGCCGCGGTCGCGCCGACTGATGGTGGGGGGCAGCGGCCACCGGACCTGCGATACCAAAAGCAGACACCCATTTAACACGCAATGAGATTCCTGTCTGAGATGAGTGGCCCCCTTGACTATTTCGATGTGGTCTGCACGGGATATAGCAATTATGCCAAGTACGGGTGTTAATGTGTTGGCACACACTAGACTGCTTCATCACATGTGTGATAACGAAAATTTGGTGAAAAATAAGGAGGAGCTTGTGGTCACTGCTCCTCAGTGCTCTCTGCCAGCACTGCGGAAACAACCCTGTGGGATGAACTGGAGACCGAACTGAAATAGAGACTGCGAGAAAGCTACAGCTAGAAGAAATTAGTAGCCTGACAGACAACCTTATTGCGCTAGCAGTACGGCAGATTTCCTCGAAACCTACAAAGGAGTTGGCAACGAAACTCTGACCTCGATGAACTATTGAATACTTCAGCATCCTTCACGAAGCTCAACAAAAACCTTCGCTACCGCTCCTACAAGCGTTTCATGAGTCAACTTTTTATATAAAAGATTGCCACCCACTTTTAACATCTTCATCAGTCCCAAGGACTATTATGTATGGCGTACTGCCGTCGGAAAAAAAAACTAATCGTCGCCGTGCTGCTAGTATTATAAAGCCTCTCAGTACCCGTTTTTGAGCAGACCCTTCATCCCATGAGAAGCGGCAAATCAACTTGTTTGCTTCAGATTGTGGGGCCGAAATAAGGCCGTAATAGACGCTGCTAATGCAGTCGATTTCCGTAACCTTTTTGCTTTCCCCTGTTTAGACTGTCAAATCCATCGCCTACAGTGACACTATGCGACTGTGATGAATAAAAGGTGTCACTGACCTCCTCGCGTTGCCCCTCCAGCGCGACACAGGTCACCGTGATGTCCTGCAGACGAAATACCACCACCGACTCGTAGATCTCAGACGCTGGCGGAAACCCAAGCACCCGGGAGACGGCTGCGTCGGGGTCGCTGTGCGGCTTGAGTGACTGGAGCCACTGTGAGCGAGGATAGTGGATGTCGGAGTAGTCTTGCCAGTCGGTGCGGGGACTGCCTAAAAGGGTTTCAGAGGAACTAGGTTACCAAGGCACCTTCTATATACTAAGTGGGCTGTGCACACCTCTCCCCCCCTGTTCAGTGACAGCTCTGTAGTGAGGTCAATTGATTAAAAACCGTGATCACTATTCAATATGTAAAAATCGTCTCCTCCTCCTTGCCGAATAAAGTCAGTAGGGCTGTTAATTTGCGAAAGGCCGTTGTTGGTTGCAGGAACACTCCCATTGTCTATCACTACCCGGAAAATAGCAAAACTCCCACCCCTTCGTTCTCTTGACAATGAAAAGGGACCGGAAGCTCCGGCAGTAATTTCCTGTCATCCACACTGTCGGGAGCGGTTGACACAATGAAACAAACTAGGCAGAAAACGTTGTTTAACATATACTAGAGCAGAGGTTTCGCTGAGTTCGGGTGGAACCCTAAGATACTACTTAAATCAGTGGCGATTTTCACCCACACCCAAGTTTAGGAAATGCTCCAAGATTTTGACGAAGATGACTATGAAGAGTTTTATGGTCTGAACTAGGTTTAGTTGCCGATTTCTCAGCTGACAAGGCGGGATTTTCTTCATGGACTGCTACTTCACGAGTATTACTATTAAACTCAACTGGACGCCTTCCGGTTCGATCTTCATCCTCATGAAGGGTGAAATCCCCACCTCTGAATTTCGCAAACCATCTTCTGCACACACACACACACACACACACACACTCCCCCAAAAAATTGGAGCAAATGTCTTTAGCCACTTCGTCGGCTGCTGAACACATAAAAAAGTATGCGTCTCAAATGATTCTTGGGTTATAGTCAGACAAGTTTTAATTTTATTGACCCATAAAACAAAATTTGATCAGTTTAAGTGGATCTGAGCATAAAATTAATGGTTCAGTTCCATTAGACGTTACAAATTCGTTCGACACTTAAACACAAGGTAAAACTCAGACAGAACTTATGGGATGATGTCCTGAAAAATCAACTTTCCTTAAATACAACATGATGCCCAACTTCTTGTACTCGAAATGCCCCTTGCCATCACTAAATCTCCAAAAAATTCAAAAGGCCAGGAACACCACTTTGCTCCTGCTTGTACCAATCTAAACCGTTAAGCACGAGGTATTACTTTGACAGACTACTATTAGAATTGACCGTTCGATACTGAGATACCAGGTTATGTTATCAGTCTTAATCTGAGAAGTTGTTACCCTGCGAAGAATAGAAGACAATCCATCAAACTGTTTGTGTTCTCATACTTGCTGTGAGCTTGCTAAACTAAACCGGCCCATTAATCAATCATTTCCTCTAGCTTTAGAAAGCTTACAACCGAAGTTGACATATTGACACCTCTACCCTAGGCCCTGGAGTGTGGTCGACATTCCTCTAAATCGCAATAAACAATTTTCAGAGGTTATTTGAGGTGCAAATCAACCGACTTACTCTTGGGATGAGCTGGATAGTGGTCGAAGTAGACATTTTTCAAGGTCATTCGCACCGATCCCCCGTCTATCAACTGGGTACTCATTGAGGCCTCTGTAATTAGAGAGTGAAAAACAGCAGAGCATATTGCATATTATCAAGAACCACATTATAAAATAACGTACATTACCAGACACAAGTCTGAGTACCGTTGAAATTGGGGAAATATATTGAAATGCAGCTACACTTCGTAGTATACCCATCTCAGTGCCTCACTCCTGGATTCTCGTCCTGTAGCCACAATGCGAAGGCTGATCGTTATTGAAAATGACAGCCCCAAGCTTTTAACAGACCCAACTACCTAACACTGGGATACAAGGTTGTACTGCTTCTCACCATAAGCGCGTCCTTATCCTGGCCCCTAGAGAGTGGTTGTCTTCCCTCGTTATAAATTTTAACCTCAATCAGCCTTTTCGTTTTCCCTCACACTAGGATTAATGGGGACATCCCTACGGTTCTCTGAGTACATTCGGATTTAAGTACTGAGCCATTTGGGCAGCTCAGAAACACTGCTAACTTCAATCGATAAACCCTCAGTCGATTATCATTGATTGGAGAACACTAAGCTCAAGTGACCAATCAGCACATTGGATCATATGGCTTCATCAAATCGCCACCTACAAAATGTATGGTCTCCCGGTATTTGTCAAATGACACCAGAATAATCACCATGTGACTCCTAGAGGGCGGCCGTCTTTCTACCTTTATCAATTTCGTTTTTTCAATATTTATGACTTTTTCAAAAACGCATCAGCAGCACAGCGGGCGACTTGCTTTTACAGTAATAGATGACAGTTAAATTTCACCTGCTCTTCTGATAAGTTTAGAAGACTTAAGTGTATCTTCCAACGCTTCAGACGCTCCGCGAAACAATTTTAGCAAATCAATAAACGGAGCTCTCACTATAACTAGCCTGGGGCGGCTACTATTTATACTCAACGTATATATATATATATATATATATGGAACGTTGAATCAGCTAACACAATTCCTTAATGAAAGAGAGATTTTGATGGAAATGATTCGTTAGCTGCCGCTTTCACCACCCATAGACAAAGATGTATAAACACCTTCTGTGCCAGCATACACGTTAATGAAATTACTTGGCATAGGCGGTTACGTACACAAGTGGCATAAACAAAGCAACTCACTACGCAGATTGTCTTCGCAGAAGTGCGTCTCGACATGGTGGATGTGCAAGTGGACGGAGTTTTCCTTTACATCGTGAGCATCGAAGACCTGAACCAATCGGGGGTCAATTGGACGTCCGGTTATGTGGCTGATCTGATCCGGAGTGTTGACGACTGTTAGTAGTGAGGAGATGAGCTAGTGGAGCCAGAAAAGGGACGCTTAAGATAGGATTCAAAAGAGCTCGAATTGGTGAAAAAAGAATCACCTTTATCCTCTCCGTCATGCTGTGCTTCTCAAAGTCTGCGGCCAGATGCATGGAGCGCTTGATGTATTTCAGGAAGACTATGGCGGCCTCCAGTTGAGAGACAGTGAGGACCCAGAGAAGGCTCTCACTAGATAAAGACATCTTTCCGCAAATAAGAACTGAATCTAGAAACAAAACGAAGATCAAGATGGACTTTAAGCCCTTAAACAAGCACCAGTACGGACAATGTGGGTAAAAATTCATTCCATAAATTATAATCTTTTGTCGAATTTACACAAATAAGGAATAAAACCTAAATAAATCTGAATAAAACCTCACCGGAGAGTCTCTTCTTCAGAACCACCCGAAGTTTGGCTCGATTGGTAATGAGTTTAACCGGCGTCATACGGTCATCAAGACCGTCGGCTTCAATACGCGTACTCTCCCAAGAAATTTCTTTGAAAATCAAAATGGCGTTCCGCTGTGGACAAGGAATGAAACAAGAGCTAAGAGGACCTGACTCCCAATTCGGCTTCTTGCTGCTCAGATTTATATGAGAAAGCTAAAAAAAGAAATCGGCACTGGGGAATTGATTAAAGGACAACTAGAAGTGCTTCCTGAAGAAACCTACATTTACAGAGGCCCTGAACACCTTAGATATCAAATCCGCATTCAGTTCATGGATTCGAATCGAGATAGAGTCAATGGCACGGTCGACCATGCCGTAACGTCCGGTTGAAGCTCTAACAAATAAGGACAACAATAAATTCTACCGGTAACTGGGAACCGAATTTCCTTCGTATTTGTTCCGAAGCCTATCTAGTACCTCTACATTGACGGAGACATTATCAACGACCTGAAAAATATGCTCAGCGAGGATGGAATCTCACCATGTAAATCGGGCGTGACTTCAAATTGGTCCAGGGAATCTAGCAAATGGCAAAGATTACTCATGGAACTACCTTAATAGAAATATTAGCACAAACAGCACTATTAATCCTTAGCCACCTTGGCAGGTCCAGTAACTCCATTAACACTTCTTCATTCAATTCTAAGTTCGTCATATTAACCTCTCCTTTTAGTGCACTGAGCTTGATCTTGTCGGGATCAAGATTTTTAGCAAATCTAAAAATAACCTCTCTAATAAGTCTTACATGGATAAAGGCCTTAGGATTTGCTGTTTTATCAAAGAGGGCATTTTGCCTGAAATAAAAGCCTATACACAAATCTAAGACCCCCGACGACCTTTGACAGTGATCTTACTGAGTTTAGTTAATAATAAGATTTGCGCAAGGTAACATGAAAAATACTACCTGAATGATTGAATCCCTTTGTTAACACTAGATGCTGCGAAAAATAGATTAGTTATTAGCCTTATGTATATTTTTGAAGTCTTAATAAAATCAGAAAGATTTGAATTTGACTAAAAAGTTACTTAAGTCTATTTGTCTCATTAGTTACTGTTAGTCAATGCCATGTTAACGTCTTTTGGATTTTTTCGCATTTTCAATTTCAAGAAGTACTTGACCTGATTAGTGAAAAATTTAAAGAAATTTGTTCATAAATGACAATATAAACTTTGTTTACGTCTATATAGTTCATTTAGATTCTTTGTCCGATATTTATACTGTCATTCTCTTGTTCATCATGTGGCCCTTAGTGATCCTTTCTTATATCCACAACATCAAAGTTATATATATAGTAGGATCAGTGATGAGAAAGAGGAGTTCATTCCGTTCATTCGGGCATCGATCACACCATAGTTCGCTGTATATCTCATAATACTAAAAAGCGAGAGAGAGAGCTATGGTTCTCTGTCTGTCTATGAAGGATAAATTGTTAGTTATTTGTCTTCAATGAATGTATTCAACCTGTTTTTTGGCTATTAAATTGTACTCGGTATATAGTTATCGTCCAAAATACTCCAAGGTAGTGATACGGTGTGTTTTCAAAAGACGGGAGAATCTCCATTAAATTCTGCTTGTTGCGTGTTTACATCCCCAGATATTGCATTTCTGCAGTCTCATCGAAAAAGGATCATTTTATTTGAGCAGCTGTTTAACTTAGGATGCGCATTAAATGACACTGAAGCTCGAAAGGTGGTAGTTTTCTGAAAGTGTAGAGGATAACCACTAAAACCCCCTTATTCTAAATTTTGTTGGTCCTAATTTAAAGCTTTACCATTTAATAAATTTGGGATAGGCATAGAAATGGTCTACAAATGATCCTTTTTAGTTTGCTATGAAGAACTGGAAAAGGGATTAAAAATAAAACTGAAGAAGAGGTACCTGACAAAAGGTATACAAATTTCAAGATGATTTCAGACTTTGCGCAATAACTACAAGAATACAAGAAGCGATATCGTTTATAAAATTCCAGTTCTAATACTTAGATTAGGTACGTTTTTGAGGTAAGCATGTGACTGCGAAAGTACATTCTTAGTTTTTCCTCATGCTTTTCGCGAGAGTCATTTCCTGCATATTTATCGTACACTTGAGCGTTACTACCAAAATATCAGCTATCTTTAATGGACATTCAAAGAACTGATGGCAAAGAAACAAAAAAGTAGGCGAGATGATTAAATAAGATATCCTGGGATATTTGTCTTAGACTAAAATATCGAATCAATGAGATACCGTTAACACAATATCCCTAAATTTATTAAATCTTCATGATGTACTAGGAAGGTTTGCTTGCTGCTAAATTGAATGTACTTTTAAGTGTACAATATTGTATGACAAGTTACTTTCGATTTGAATCTGAAATCCCCATTTTCTCATGGATACTTTAAGAATAAACTCAATGAAACATTTCAAAAGACGAAGACAGCATGCTGTACTAGAGCATTTATTATTCCACCCTTCCCTCTTTAACTTGCGCGAAACTTGAAGGGAATCCTAAAAATCTGCCACCTTGTATTCCGCGCGCAGAAAGGGAGTTGGTTTGCTTTGCAGCTCTTTTAAAGTTTTTCTGTTGCATTTTTGCAAGGGTAAAAGACACAAGAATTATTGGATAGATCTCACGACAGCAGCACTGGTGTCTATTAGCATAAGCCTTCTCGCATTACTTCTGCATCAGGACTGATTTATCTGTCCAATACGTTGATGTCTTTGACCTATCCACATAAAAGACAGCTTGTATGCATTTTTTGCGCACAACTAGTTATGCAACCGCTCAGTCAATTAAGGCGCTGACAGCTTTCACTGATCACGAAATCTATCCGATCGGTGCAGTGAGGGTATCGTGCAGTTTTGCACATCTGTTACCCTGTCATTCGATGAGCACTGGCTAATCGACTGTGCTCGACCCACAAAGCAGCATTTCTGTGATCTGTTTGAGCTGTTCTGAGATGCAGTCTTTTGGAATAAATGCATTCATCGACTATTAGCAATGGAAATAATTGGTCCATGAACTGTTAAATGCAGTGGTCCCTTTAGTGACTTGAATGCTTCTCAAATTCCTCCTTTGAACTGGCAACGGTATTTAGCAGCTGACGAAGTAGGCTAGAGGAACAGACCCAGAGTGAGGTAGCGTCACTGTGTTTCAAGACTCAGTTGTTCAGGAGGCATTGCATCTAATTCCAGAAGCTTGTGGTATCCTCGTAGCAATGATGAGTAGAGATGTTACATTGTCATTAAAACATGAAAATATGAAAATAAAACATTGTAGCAGTATAGGCATATATTCATCTGCCCTAGGGAGACCCTCGCGTGGTTTATAAATCAGCGCTCCCAGGTTCCGGACTCTCTAAGCTTGACAAATTTAATTTTATTTAACTACACTTTCAAAGCTCGAAATAAACAACTCAATCGTGTTTGATTGCATCCTTTGGGAAATCCAATTTTAAAAGGAAAAGTTACTTCGGATGCTCGTGAAATAGTGGTTAATAACCCGGAAAACTAATTACAGATATATTCTTCAAAATAGCAACACAATGCAAACCAAATTAGTTGATTGGAATTTTCCTTCCATTCTACTGATTCTGCGTTTGAGACGAATGAATTGAATTTTAAGGACGTATGTTAAGATAACATAGATGTTAGCTCACTTTTAAAAGATCACTTTTGGGGTCATATAAATCAAACTTAAATTAATTTAATTAATGCTCCCGGATTAAGATAGAGAAACGTAAGGATATCCAGAAATATTTCACAAATGAGTTTAAAGTACTATAACAGGCGAAATACATAGTTTTATGCACTAACGACATCCCTCAGAAGTTTATTTTATATTTTTGAATAAAAGTCCATTTCGAATGATCAAAGAATTAGTTAGTTCTTAGGTCATTATTTGGTTTTACAACACCGACAACAAGGAATAACGATTTGGATGAAAAAAATTGAGGATGCGAATGACCATCGATTACTTTATATACTTTTGAAGGTATTAACTATTTAATTTTTAACATTTAAAGAATAAGCTTTCCTTTAAGGTATTCTGAATAAGAATAGAAACTCAGAATGAATGCATTTAGCGTGAACCCGTTGGCAGAAGCTAGGATTAAGCCTGATTATTTTACAGATTACTTACCGCCTCAAATATATGTTTTTTAGCTGCCACTGCTGCTGCTGCTGCTGCCGTCTCTGCTTTCCCAAGAAGAAATCGCCAACGTCCTGGGGTCGGGATTCTGACAAGCAGATTAGATAAAGAGAAGGTAAACACGGTCAAAGCAGGCGACCCTGTTGAAGCTTTCCTTCATTGAACCTCTTTCCCGGTGGTTATGACGGCCACTTGCTGGGATAATATCTCATGTAAGATCGATTGAAGGCAAGCGGCCTTTAAAGCCTGCAAAAATCTTGGGATGTAAGAAACTCACATCTCAATTCCTTGACCAACATGAGGAGTTAATGTTCACAAAGAATTCCTATTTAGGATGATTTGGATGGCCGAAGCTCATTAGCTAATATGCTTGTTATAGTTGAGTCAATTTAACAATCACTTAAATAGGTAAATAAAGAAGATTATTTTCATTGTTGATCATGCTTGTAGTAGCTTTGGAGAAGGAATGTTGCACAATAAATAAATGGTCTTTTCGGCCTTCCATCTCTCATTTATCCTATATCACCCAAAACTCTTCACCGATTCCTGCCTCTATGGTTCGCTTATGCTTGTGATTTATTTATGAGTATTCCTGCTTCCCCCTCTACCCGACATTTTGAAAGTGACGATTTCCTTGATAAATCTGACTACACAAGCGGATGTGAATCTTATTACATTTATGGTACAGTTAAGTGTCTAGCAAGCTTATAAACAACGTACTTGTAAACGAGCATTATTTGTCGTGTTTTATCAGATGTATTCTGGTTTTGATAAAAATTCATGTTAGCTGTCTGCAAAAGAAGTTGTGGATATGAACATAAAACATAAAAATAATCAAGGAACTCAGTTATATTTTTTTCTAATTACTACTTATTCACAATCTCTTGAGCTGAAAGGTTTTTGATTTTGACGCAAGCCTTGCTCATCACTGTTTATTGAGCACAAAAATCCAAATCATTCAAATGAAAGATCTGCTAGAAGTAACAGTCGCATTGATAACTGCGGTTCTGGAAGCGCCTGCTGCTTGTTTATAAATCCGCATCCACTCATACGTCCTAGTGATCATGTTACATCTGCACAATCCCGTCCAATATCTGGGGCCATGCATATCTGGTTGGTTCGTTACCCTCTGGTCCACATTATCAGTACTCATTACCAGAAATCCGGGATTCTAACCGAGGCAATTCCTGGTCATCACTTCTACATCTCTTCCGAGTAAGCACACGTGGTTTTTTTATATCTCATAAGATCAGATGAAAGACTAAAAGGGAAGGGGTTTCGATATAATTTATTGGGAAATTGTCTCTTGGAGAGAATTCCTGGAGAGTAAAATTAGTCGGCATTAGTAGGTCAGTAGTGTTTATGTTCTTATGGAAAAAATCTACCTAGATTGGTACGAAAACATTATTAATAATAATATATTTTAAAGTAATCATGGTCTTTTTGCATCATTTAAGAAGAAATTGCGGATTCAAGTATAGAAATGATGATTGTTATTTAACACCTGCGTGAATAAAGCATTTAACTAAATGAAAAATCACGCTCTAGAGACGGAAATTAGCAAACTCAACAAAATCGTTCACATTTTCCTGTAAGAAGTACATTAAAGTATGAGGCAAAAAAATCTGATGGAACCCCCACCATTGCGCTAAAACGCAACTTAACACCACCTTCACAGGGGACTTGGAAGGCAACATTTACGAGCAGACCGACGACCACCACCGATTCTTTGTTCATTTATTTCAGATTTGCTTTGAGCTTCCATACTTTACCATCTGTGCTCTTTTGGTGGGATATGTTAGGTGAAGTCTTGTTTAAAGGAGCTCAGATAACGTCTGTCTTTTGGAAAAAAGCGTTCATGTGTTTCGCTAACACAAACTTTGTCTGTCCTGCAGTAAACGTTCAGTCGAAGCTCTGTCATTTTGTCTGAAATGATCGCATTGACCTTGCCTACTTTGGTCTTGCAGCTCCCTTGGAGGTTTAAGCAATGGCTTACCACGATATTAACAAACACATATGGGAAATTTATCAAATCAAGTAGGCCAGTCCTCAGAGGCCTAGCGTGATGTTTAAAGCGTACAGGGAAATTTACTACCAGACTAGATAGCAAACTCACTTTATTGGCAGACTATTCTCTGGGGTCTCAGTCGATGACATTTTGCACTGTTACTGTTTTAGGTAGGTTTCCATTGCTTTTAAGCCTCTCAAATGGTTGGATTCTCTGGATTTCTCAAATTTATCACTCACTCTCATTCAACGAGAACATTGTCTACGACAGATGGTTCACTAGAGACATCTGTGATTCTTTTGGCACCGTTAGCGCCTGACTGTTGAGCAACTTCCCTGCAAAAGAATTGAAAGAAAAGAAGCTGCAGAGGCAATCTGTTACCTGTCAAGAGAAGAATGTCCCCTTTTTATTCAAATGATGCAACAAACAATATTGTGTAAATATTATACTTCTAGTATTTTCAAGATTTATTTAAAAAACTATTTTCTCAGATTTGAAAGCTAACAATTTGTGAAAAATATGAAATTGCCCCTGAAATATTTGAATCACATCGGACCATTTATCCTGCTTATCTGAATCATTGTTTATTCATTTTAGAGTATTTGCACGAATTTCTTCATTTCTGGCTTTGACAAATGGCTAAGGGAAGAAGAAAGTAGTTTGGCTTGACCAATGAGAAGGCAGGCCTGGAAAAATGGCTAGCCAATCAATAGGGCAATTTCCTAGCAGTGAGCTAGTCAGACCAATCAGCGTCTGAGCTACCTAGATCAGTCGCCTTCTTACCAGCAGCCGCAGCAGTAGCAGTAGTGCTTGCTCCACTCACCAAGGCACGAATGCCACTGCTGAGCTCGTGAATGCATTCGGTGGAGAGCAGTGAATCCGAGGGCTTTATATACCCCCATGAGACCGAAGAAGCACCACTCATGGCAGCGCAGGACACAAATCAGCCTCTGGTTGGTGGTCTGCTTACCTCCCAGCGCTGTCACTTTTCCTCCGAGGAACCAATCAGCGCACAGCCTCAGCCTATGACCCGATTACTTACGCGCCTGACACGACCAACACTCCGCACTTGCAACTAACCGAGACGGAGCAAAGTGCACCTCCCGACGCAGCACTTGCACAGATAGCTCTGGAGTCTCGACCCCACCTGGAAGCCATGAACAGCAGCAGCAACAACAACAATGCCAACGCCATGATCCTCACGCCCACCAGTGATCCCAGCGACTGCCCCACGCCGCGAATCGCCTCGCCCCTAGGAAAGCGACTCACGTCCTGCACGTGGAGGGAGATGGCCCTGATAGCCCTCTGCGCCGTCCTCCTCATCCTCTTCCTCATCGTCCTCTGCCTCTACTTCGGAGCATTTGACGGTACGTGGGACAGCATACATTGTTTGTGTGCCTCTTGCATTCACTCCCCATGTTTCTGATTTATTCGTGTGTAAACAAAACTCTTCCTTGGATTAAAAAATGTGCTGCAAAAAGATTCGGCTAATTTTATTTATCAAGTAAATTAAGTCAAATAAATTGTTCTCTTAAACAGAGAGAAATTGCAAATGAATTTTTGCAATTCATTAATGGACCTCGTTAGAACGTATGAGAAATTTTAAAATTATATCTATTAACTTTTTGCAATTCAATATTTTAAAGAATATTCCATGATTTATTTAGGCACTTCTCTTTCCTATAAAGTACAAAGTTAAGGGGTTGTGAGTAATTGCTATTCTAAGGATCCTGTTATGAAGTCCTTATCGAAGTTGAATACATATTTTTGCATTAATGAAAAACTCTCTAGAATACTGCAACAAAGGTCTATCAAGAAAATAGGAGCCGGGGTATAACAAACGCCTCAGGTTACTAAGGCTCATTCCCTGGATAGATGAGAGCATGCACTTTTGAGCTCCATTTGGTTTAAGAGAGTTAAATTCGTGCTCTTGACGGCAGCAGACGGGATGTGCCAGACGGTGGAATGCGTGGAGACGTCGTTCAAGATTCTGTCTAGCATGAACCAGTCTGCCAATCCCTGCGAAGACTTCTACAACTACGCCTGTGGTGGTTGGATCGAAAAACACCATATTCCGCCCGGAACAAACAGTTGGACAGTTTTCTCCGAACTCTCACAAACAGCCGAGTATTTTGCTAAAGAACTCCTCGGTATGTTGTTATTACTCTCCAAAGTGTCTGGAACAACAAGCCCATACTCCCAGGGTTTGCTTGCCCAACCTTATTTAAGGAATAGGTCGATTTGGGTGGCAATCAAAAGTTCAAATTTTATGGTTAGGGCATGTTAGAATGTGTTTTGCCTTTGAAGGTAAAAATCAGTAGTTAACAACCGTTCTTGATAACTGTCCTTTTGTTTGCCTAGCTTTTTTCTCTCCCCACATATTTTCTTTTCAAAACAAGCTTAAAGTGATGAAAAATCTTCGCAAAGGCAGAATTATACTTAACCACTTTTTACTTAATCGCTTTAAGCTGGTGTCAGTTTGTCAATTTGGCGGCTTCAAGATGGTAAATTGTTGTCCATCTAAAAAGAAACATTGATGGATTCGCATTTCTGTTTACTACTAAGAGGAGATGTTCCCTGATAGCTTGTGGGAATAGGTACTAAATTCAAAGAATAAAATACTTTACCTAAAGATGAAACTTATTTTCACGAAAAGTTTATTTCTTAGGGGCTGAAGTGGTTCGTTCCAGGCTATAACAAGTCCACACCAAAGGTAGGAACATTCAGATAAAATCTTTTGGTTTTCAGAGAGGCCAAAGCTTCCATAGCACACCTGATTATTTGGTCCAGAAGCACATAATGCGAACAGCGCAGTTTGCACAAGAACAGGCAAGAAGAACTGCATGTTTATCACGAATGGAGCGAAAAGATGTAATCCAGTGATAGGAATAAGCATTTTTCTGTCTAAAACTGCGACGTACTGGCTCCCCGGTCCCATTTCTGTAAACAGTTTTAGCGATAAATGTTAGCACCAGCCGTTTTAGGGCCCAAAAAGAGGCGTTTTTTCAGGAAAGACGCGCCAAATGGTTCCGGCTGGAAGCTGACTATTTTTTGCAATGTGAAGTAACTAAATGCACTTCTGGTAATATGATTTACTCTTATGGGCAAATAAAAATTGCATTTATTGACAATATTCCATGTACTTCTTAAGCCTAGATTACTGTTAACACTTGAAACTGACTTATCTAATAGCCATAGCAACGGCCTCATTCAGGATTTGATTGAGAAAAACAAGCCAAAATCGAATCAGTTATCACATATTCGGTCGAGGTTGTTGCACATTTATTTAGATGGACGATTCGTTCTCTACGAGGAATTAGTGATGCATCGGGTCGTGCTAATTAGGTGAATGTAACGTTTCCTTGTCTTTAATTGAGTATAAGGATTTATTTTTGACCCATTTGGAAAAAAAACAAATTTGCTTAGATAGAGCAATAGCCTAGATCTGAGATATGCGGACAGGGTCGTTCGATTTCGATTAAAATGGGGTTTTACATGTTCTGTAAAATTTTGCTGTGTGCTTTTTCCCAAAGCCATTTTGCCTATTTGTAGATACTTTTTTTGTTTCAATTTGGATTTTGGTCAAATGAAACAATAAAAAATAGTTTTATTTCTAGTATGAGATATGATTCCAATGTATAGTTCGATTTTACTTGAAAATTTTAATTAAGTACTCCATTAAAGCCAACTGCCTTTTCACAAACTTTTTTAAAATAAATTCAAGCATCTGAACCTGCCAATGAGATTCGGAGCTGGTCATGCATTAAGTGGTGATATAGCCTAACTGGTACTGGTGACATTTTGCGTAAATAAAGTGAACCACGCTCTAGAGCCCGAGACTGACCTGTCATGGTTATAATACACTATTTCAGTATACAGACAATTATCTGAAAAACAATCCATTCTTAGGCTACCACCGAGGACTTGGTAGTCTATTGGAAAATAGTCCCAGATTGTGGTTCTAAATGGCTAAATAAACATTTCCATATGTTCTCACCGGTCGATCCGCACCTTTCGAGCCCTATTATGAGGGAATCTTTGAGTTTTTTCATAATTTTCAAATTTTGATATTGATAATTTTTCGTTAAAATTTTCTATTCAACAAAATTTTCACAAGATTTTTCATGCGTGTGCTTAAGGTATGAAAACGTTCTACAGAATTTGGTGAAAATATGGGCCGTAAATTCACTTCTAAGAGTAATACCTCTTTTGAAATTAATTATATATATTTATGCCGGTATATATCGACTGTTGGTTTATAGAATAAATAAGTGATTTCCTCATTTGAAGATCAGTTAATGTCAATCTAAACGAAAATTTCGCTTTTTAAATGTAAATAAGTCGCGGTGAATTTACCGAGGAAATTATTGCTGAGCTAATTTGTACTCCACAAATGAAACAAAATTAACCATTGGGCAAAACGAAACTGCAAAATTCTTAAATCTTACAAGTGATTTTTAAAAATTTTATTATGCATGTACGTTACAAACAGTAAGACCTTAATAATGGATAAATGTAAAACAAAGCTTTTCAAACTTTAAATGCATAAAGCTTGCCTTAATTTAATATAAGTGCAAGATTTTCAACTCGAATTCGAAGGCGACTGTTAGCAAGAAAAGTAAAAATTTATGATAGAAAAGAAAAGAAAACATTTATGATAGACATTTCAATATCCGAAGGCACTTCTTATGAACTAACGTCACTTCGAAGTACATTAGGTTATTTGTAATCCCTTGGCACTTCTAACTTTTTTGGCATTTGATTTGGAAAACAATTGCATTTGACATCAAATATAGACGAAATGGCTTCAAAGAATTCAAAAGCCACTTTAGTAATTCCAAGATCTGGTTGCATTTTTAATTGACTTTTACATTTTCGATAAAAGAAAACGATCCTGAGGAGGACGATAGCCGAGGACTTCTTCTAGCAAAGACCTACTTTTCCTCTTGCACGAACGAGCAGGCGTTGGAGAACCTCGGACTGAAGCCGATCAAGACGCTGATGTCGGACATGTTCGGTGGCTGGCGGCTTCTGCCTCGCGGCTCCGAAGGCGGCCGCCCCACCGAGGAGCGGGACGACGACTTCCTCGCCCACGGGCTTCTCGACCTCACCGAACTCATGTACAAGTTCATGCGTTTTGGCTACGGCACCGAAATCTGCCAACTAGTCATCGAAAAGGATCCACGCAACTCCAGCCGATATGCCATCATGGTAGGTGGACCTTGTTCAGCTTAGGCCTGAGCCATGTCAAGACACTGAAGAGACACCAGTTTATGGACATGGCAAGGCTTGGAAAGCAGAGCCTAATCCAACTTACACCAGGCCAGGGTGATAACAAAAACACTTTTTAGGTGGCTTAATGGGTAATCGTTGCACATTAAGGAACCTGGAAATTTGCTCAAAATAAGAACCACAAATATGTCCTAACTAAAATTGCTGGAGTTTCAGCATTCACGAAATTAAAGGGACTACGCTCCGGAACCCGAGTCTGAATTTCAGTGTTTTCCTGGGAGACAAAGGTGATTGTCAAATTCTTCGAACTGTTCAGTTTGTATGAAGATATTCAAGTTTGTTAACACAAAATACATCAAATCCCGATTCCTTTAATTAAAAGTTGAATAAGAATAAATGAACAGAATTTCTCGATCCACTAACATTTTTGACGGATCTGAAAACTTTTAGTAGGATTATTTAATGAAGTATTTATTATTTTGATTCGTTTTTACTGATAAACACTTAATTTAATATAGTAATCTAGGCATATTAATTAGTTCAGCATTATGACGTCAATTGTTCCTGAGTAAGTAATTAATTCATCCTAAATTGACGATTTATAAATTAGTATGGAGAAACTGGGTTGTTTAGAGAATGGAATTTGTCTTCCTGGCCTTGGTACCTAGTAACTTGGGATGTTGATTGGGGCTGGCCAGGTTAATTTCCTCGTTAGCGGGTACATTGATAAGGGTGGAAATGTCATCTATCCGTGCCTGGCCCCATTCGCGTGCTTTCGAGGCCCCAAAAACGCAAGTGATTACGGCAGCCCTCGCCTACCAAACATTGACTGCGTGGGAGAGGTATTTCGGGGTCCTTGGCCTCTTGATTGGCGAATAAAACACGATCTAGAGTCCGTCATCGCCCTGTTTTGGGGCATACAGGAGTACTATAAGTGGCATTATCGTTTTTAATTGGACCCTTGTATCATATGCAAGTACCTACTGGTGTGTCTTTTTGAACTCAAATGAAGGTTACACTTGCAAAGTGTAAATTAAATTATAATTTTGCTTGATAACAATTTCCTCTATCTTTGCTACAGCTTTCGCAAGGTGACGTGAGCATGCTACCCGAGTATTATCTCGAAACTTCTGATCCTAAGATTAAAAAGGCAAGTTCATTTTTGAATCGGTAAAAATATCATTTCATACTTGTTTTGGCTGAATATTGTAAAGATAAGGAATTATTAATGAATTAGTAAAACCAAAGAAATCAAAATACCCGCTGTTCAGCTGCTAGAATTTAAAATCAGTCCGTTTTTGTTTTAATTAAGTGTACTATAATGCTACCATTAGTACATAAATGAAGAGAAAGTTATCCAAAAATTACATTTTTCCTTTTTTGTTTCTTTTTAGGTTGTTCAGCACTACCGTGAGTTTATGCGTGCATACTCAGCTATGCTAGGGGTTCCCAGTTCTGATCTTCCAGCTTTGGATGATGTCTTTGAATTGGAGAGCGTCGTTGCGGAGGTTAGAATAGTTTTCCCTCTAAAATTTGAAATTTGCGAAAGTATTTACACAATGCTAACAGCATCTACAACCGAGATATAACAAAATTAAACTTGATATTGATTTTTCGTCTTTGTAACTTCAGAATATGGAGCCAAGGGCACGACAAAGTCTAGAGTCCAACTTCTTCAAGCTGAATATAACGGAGCTTCAAGGCCTCTGCCCAGTTGTAAGCCAGCTGACTCGGAAGAATTCCAAATGTTACCTTTTAATAGCCTTAAATGAATTTCCCAATGCACTTGATCTTGTTGAGGTCGAGTGGAAGCGACTGCTAAACAAGCTCTTCAACGAAGTGAACTACACCATCACCGATTCGGAAACGGTGATCATTGGCGATCGCCCTTATTTTGAGAAGCGATGTCAAGTCTACGCCGACTATCTAAATGATCCGAAGAAGATAAAGTGAGTTCATTTTTGGGATATTTATGAATTTTGAGAAATATTCTTGGGTTCATACTTCACAGATTACAGCTAACGCTCGCATGGTTCTATTAGTTTTTTCCACCAGGTGCCGATTTAATTTTTTTATTCGATAGCCAAGTGGAATTATCTATCCGTTAAATTGGCATATTGAAGCTACTGATGGTCAGAAGAAAAACCAAAATCGCAGCCCTATAATTGTACGTTTTATTACCCGACTTCGTCAATATGAAGATTAAAATATCGTTTTTTAAGTGGATATTTCATTGAATGTGTCTTACATGGAGACTGCAGAAAAGTACATTGTAAGCTAGCAGACTTGTTTAAAAATTGTGAAATGTAATCAACGATTTAAGAGAGATACCTTTTCCAGTTTTGAATTCTTTCGATTTCCAAAACATCTCATCAATAACCCAGTAAACCACAATGAAGTTGTCTTCACACCCAAATGCGGGAAGGAAGTGACAACAACATTCACTTTGTGAAAAATGCAAAGGCTTGCTGGCTACCGGCCAAATGTACTTGTTTGATATTTCGCGTCAAATTACAACGTAAAATTGCTTACTATAGCCTGTATTTAAATTTTATACTTCGATTTTACACTTTAGCTTTGCAAATCTAAATGTTTTTTTTACATTTTTTCTTTGCTATTTATCAGAGTAATACACGACATCGCAATATGGAGGATTCTATGGCAAACAACATCTCTGACTTCATCACAAGTTCGCAAGGAATTTGAGGTCTACGAACAAGCTAGCACGGGTAAGAAACGCCGGTAAATCACTGGACTTTAAAAAAGCACATAATTCCTTTTCATTGTTGTCAGAGGTTGCTTGATTTTGCAATGCCTGTTTGTTGTAAGCAGGCAGATGGCTTAGCAAGATAAGACTGATCGAACAGAACTCCCCAGGGATGTGGGAAATTTACATGTTGGTTTTCGTCAATCCTTAGTTAAGACTACTAATAAAAGTCTCCCGTGGAGATGCAGCGATTATTTACCTGATTTCAGGCGTAAAAGAGTCCTCTCAACGCTGGTTGTCGTGTGTTCGAAGTTCAGAAGAGTTCTTTGGCATGACGATTTCCAGGAAATTCGTTGCTCAACACTTTGACGAGCAGAGTAAAGAAGTGGCTACGAAAATGATCAAGAAGATCAAGATGGCCTTCAAGAACTCCTTCTATCAAGTTGACTGGATGGACGAGATGGCGAAACAGGGCGCGGAGGAGAAGGTCGACTTGATGGGCGATTCGATCGGCTATCCCGACGACATAAACGACATTGAGAAGGAAGACAAGCCCTTCTTCGCTGTGGTGCGGCCTTGGCAACGTCAATTAGCAGTCACACACACCGTGTTACCCAGCTAAGTCGGTTTTTGGTACTTTTCAGGAGTCTCTGGGCAACGACACCTTCCTTGAAAACTTTTTCACGCTGGCTCGCTCCAAAACTCTTCTGATGCTGAGGAAAATCTTTGATGAAAGTCTAAAAACGTGCGTTGACCATTTTCCCAGTCCCCCAAGGGCAAAATGCCTGCTAGTACTAATAGGACCTGAAGGGCGACAATTTTGTGTGAATATATACATTCTCTTTCCATTAGTTGGGATATGGCACCACACATTGTGAATGCGTTTTACAATCCCCGGGAAAATCACATCTACTTTCCGGCAGGGATCCTGCAGAAACCCTTTTACGCCTCCTACTATCCTCTGGCCTTGAATTATGGAGGTATTGGTGTCGTGGTTGGACACGAAATCGTGCACGCATTCGATCGGCAAGGTCGGTTTAAGCACTACACTTAAAGTAGAATATGTTCTCAGGTTTAGTGTAGCTAAACCATAGTGAACAGTTCAATCAAATCGATGGAAAATAAGTCTCAAGGATGACATTGCAAAGACTTAAAAAGGCATCCATTTGGGACAGAAAATATGAGATGCAATCAATGCATTATAGCAAAGAAAGCAAGGCCTGTTTCGCTGAAAGAAACTGCTCATTAAATGCGCAGAAACACCGTGAAATAAGATTCATTTGCCCGGTTAATTAATTCTTAGCTCATGATAAAGGTAGCGTAGAACTGCGATATAATCATATGTAATTTAGTATATGCTGATCATGAGATGATTTTGCACTGACAGGTTCGAAGCACGATGCACAGGGGAACCTGCGTCAATGGTGGAGCGAAAGCACACGAACGGACTTCGAGAGAAACAGCGAATGCCTAGTTCACCAATACGGCAATTACACAATACAAGGGAAAAATGTAAGTAGCTACTGCAAAGCAAACAGTTGTAGTGCTAGGGGCCTGCCTTTCGCACTTCGTTTCCTTCTGGCTTCCCATCTCACGCCTCATGTCGGAAAGTTGATTTAACAGCCGTTTAGGCCCTTCCAAAGATAACGTCTTGTTTGCGTTTTCTCCTTTCTTATTTTCAGGTTAATGGCCAGCTTACGCTGAGCGAAAATATTGCCGACAATGGAGGTATCAAAGCCGCTTATCGGGCAAGTCTCTCCTCTATCAGAAATTATTTTATCTTGCGATTCGTGGAAATGATTTCAAGATAGAATTTGAGTCAATTTCTTTAATCAAGTTTTCGCAGCGCCTCGTTAGCGTATAAAAAACGATGACCTCAGTTGAGCTATCCACAGGTAAACCTCAGGAGAAATGAGCGAAGTAAAAGTCGGTACAAAGAGAACATAAACTACTATGCGGAATAAAGGCCTAATTGAAACTGTTTCATCTTATTGTAGACTATTTTTAGGCAATTTATTACACGATCCTTATCACATTTCTGGAATCCATGGACGAAAAAATTAGCAGATCATTACGATTGAAAACTAGTCCTTTGTAATTGACAAACACTACGAAAAAAATTCATGATGTGCAAGTCCCCAAATTCCATTTCTGCTAATCCAAATTGGGTTTTTCGTTCTTTTCACAATATGAAGGCCTACCTCAAACTGCAAAGTGAAGAGGGAACACCCTTGAGGCTCCCTGGACTCAATTTGACGTCCAATCAGCTCTTCTTCATCTCGTTCGCTCAGGCAAGTTAAGCTTCGCCATGCAGATCCTGAGGTTATAAACTGAAGGATTTTCACAAAAAATTATCATATGCCAAGATTTGTAAATCTAACCAAGGCATTTCGTTTAGATCTCATCAGTGCAAACATTTCATCCTTCAAATTAACTTTAAGAAAATATGTTGTTTCCAGAATATCTAGCTTCCCTTTTTTCTGAAACTTAATGCTTCTTTGAAGGCACTAAAGAGTACAGCTATTTTCTCGAAAGATTGTTTAAAGCCATTTTAATTTACATCTTTTTTTAACTTCTAATTATTTCTCAATCTTTAAGCAATTCATTATTTTTCCTAGTATTTTCTGCTATTGAGATCTGTGCTTTTGATAATCTCCAATAAAAATGAATGACATATTTAACCACATATTGTAGTGGAAAATGAAATTTTCATAATTATAGTATTATATTTAATGCAATTGACCGTAATCCACCAAATCTTTAAGATGAACTATTTCTAAAATGTTAGAGTTTCAACTGAGTGAATTATTGGACTAATTAGAGGAAGTTTTGCCAAAGGGATTTGATTAGACAGGAAATCCTTCAAATCCCTCAAGGGTAACTTGCACTGAGGTATTGAATTTTTTACAACGGTAAACAAATCATGGGTGCTTACAATTTTAAAACTTTATTTGATATCGACAGGTTTGGTGCAAGCGACAACTGCCACAAGCGGAGTTGTACACGGTCATGTTTGACGTTCACGCTCCCGAACGATATCGGTATGTTATTTGAAACTTAAATTGGAGTAGTATTAAACTCTCGATAACTTCCGTCCACCGTGTCACGGAGCAGAAGAAGTGAGTCGGGCGTTAATCGAAGTGCACTTGTGATTCGCAAAAGGAAGTAGTAGACTCCCTGTGACATGTTTAAATGACATTCTCTTCCTAAGTAATATGTTACGTAACCCATAACTGTTCTGACTTTCAATCACTCTCGAAATTTAGTTTTAATGTCTTGTGTACGTCGCAACACTCAGCACTAAAATGAAGTATTCATTCAATTTATCAAGAAAATATCTTTCCACTTCCAATCAAGTTTGTTTATTCATGGCAGTTCAACTCTGTAGACTAATTAATCTTGTCGATAAGGCAGGTGTGGAGGAACTCCAACTCCCCTGCTAACAATTTTGTTGGCTCACAAATTCTCTCGTGTACTTTTTGTAGGGTTATTGGGACACTGTCGAACTCGGAGGATTTTGCCGAAGCCTTCAACTGCCCTCGAAACGCCTACATGAATCCCGCCAACAAGTGTGTTCTCTGGTAATAGGTCTCACTTCCCCCCCCCCGTTCAAACAAATGCTGTCCATACTTGTAAATACGTACTGATTCAGTCCGCCATCTCAAAGCCCCACTCAATGGCATTTGTCTGTTAACCCTGCATGCTTCAGCCCTACACCTCCACCTCACCTCCGCCCCTCCCCTCCGCTCTATCGATTGACATCCCCCCGTGTACTCATGGAGTTAAGGTGCTGCTGCTGCTGCTGCTGCTGCTGATGATGATGATGGCGATGATGATGGCGATGATGATCATGACTCCTTCTTACCATTTTTGTCTCTCACTCTTTTGGCATCACTGATCAATTTCACATTGATTTAAACAAAGAAAAAATAATTTTCTGTTTCTGGGCTCTATTCCTTATTTTTCCTTCCTACGCCTCTTGTTCTTGTGTGAAATCAATGTGTGAGAGCTTGTCAGCTCTATGTAATCCTATTTTTTCCACTTTAGGAGTTCTATCTTGAGACTGGTTCGACGAAGGCTTTATCATGAAAGGAGGAAAAACCAGGTTTATTCCTGTTAACAGTAATTGGTAACAGTTGCTCTACAAAATAGTCGTGAAAAAGAGAAGTGATCAATCAGAAAGTAATAGTTTGGGTGGACTGCATTCAGTCGATATAGAAGACTCCACTGTTACAGTTATATTTACCAACCCCAGTGTGACGAAGATGAGACTAATTGGAGCTGAATTTTGCGGAGGAAGATAGTCACTCCGCGGAACAATGCTGGGGCGCGTGCGTTCCCTGAGCTGCAGCTGAGGATTATGGTAGAGCATTGCAAGGCACGGGGAACGAGCCTGTAGTGTCCGCGGCTCTTCAAAAATACTTGGTGTGATAGCCGTAGCTTGGGAACAGGATGAGCACCAAGCAGTGTTTATCTCTTCGAACCTAAACAAGACACCTTGTGACGGTGAGCAGTGCTTGCTGATCCATGGGGATAAGAATTGCATCATTGAGTTACTAAATAGGGATGCATAGATAATTAAATTTCAGTCACGGCCCAATAGGAAGCGTGCAGGCGCTGTCATGTATTTCTTGTACATGTACCAATATTACATGGGCCAGAGAATTAAATGCGGTCATATACAAAAAATTCTATTCAATATTGGGTTGAAATACACTTGGTCTTTATAATGAAAATGCAAACAAAACATTTCTGGGGTTTATCTGAAACCACTACCTGGCCATAATAGAACCGCGCTCAGATTCCATCATTTAGGTTGAATCTAGTGTTTCGAAGCTTAATCATCCGTTGTCGTTTCTGCTGTTGCTTAATACAATTAAACTAATGTATACGTTTGAACGGATCATCTAAGTTGTAGCATTCGGGTTAAAAATAACGGGATGATGCTCATAATTATGGTTTGCATATCACATTTTGACGGAATCGAGTTCAGTCCTCTTGCCTGCTCTCAACTACTTATTAGGTAATCTAAAGACTGCATTAAAATCTCACTAAGGAAAAATTACTCCAATTATGGAAGAAGAAGAAGAAGAAGACGACGAAGAAGAGCACTTGAATGAGAGATAATGATCCCTCTTGAGGAAAAAAGAAGGGGAGCTTATGGATGTGCATACCCCTCTTAGGTTACCTGACAAGGACAGAGGAGATGAGAAAATCGATAAATCTCTCTGGTTCGAGAAAGGTAGCAATTTGTTCTATTTAGGCAAATAACTAACATGTAACGAACTAATGAATTGAACGTCTCTTCCTCCACCTTTAGCATGTGCTTTTTCTGCTTTGCAGATATCATCCAAGGCTAAGGCAACCCTGTACCGCCATTCATGGGACGTACGTTACCCGCAGTTGCCCAGTTGCATCTCTTCCCAGGCTCATTGGGAGTTAACATCCACCTCATTAGTGTGCTCTTCTTTTCAAAGTCCTCAAACATCTATGAATAACTACTATGGCCTAAAATAAGTATAAATTCCCGTTAATCCTCTTAAAGTGAAATCAATTTTGATACTACAAAGCAAAAGAGGAAGTCACTAGAGCCCTTTTTTCAAAAACGAATCATTTTTATCTCTTTTGCAAATGACTCAAAAAAATTGGGGAACTGTTTATTTTTTCTGATTTCCTCATGAAAAGAATCGAGTTCAGAAGCGCTAGTTTTTTAAGTAGTTTATGCGGCGAATCGGAATTGCATTAATGTCACCACATTGAATAATTCACCACATTCTTAGTCTCAATTGTGTTTTGTTTTATGATCTATAGTGGCGAATTATGTTGACTCAGAGATGTCTTAAATACTCGATTTTGAGATAACATATAAGGTATTTAAAGTAGGCATATTTACACGGTTTCAGCAATAAATTTGGCTGTGTCGTGGGAAAAGGTAAGTGGTTGATAACTACTGCATTCATTCGATCAAAAAGGTCAAAAAGCAAATAACTTACGCTAAAGGCAAAGATTTCTATCCAAATGCCTCACACTAGTTCCTAACATAGTCGAGCCACCCCAGTGTGCGGTAGGAGTAAGGTGATTTGATACTCTCCCTGGGGGAAGGGCATCCTCAAAATCTCCTTTACTTCCTTAATTGACTGATTGATCTGCTGTAGAATTATTGGAACGTTGATGATTAGCATCTTTCCCAAAAGCACCACACCTACATGATGGTCCTTCCAACCTATATAGGGATGCTGATCTGGGGAGTTCGGCAGAGGCAAAGTATTGGGGTGCTGCTGACTGAATCCAAACGAAACTACGACAGTTCTTCTGTAGATTTTCGAAGATATCAGATCCTTTGCTATTTTTTCTACTTTTTCTAGCCTTCACAGTCTCGTCTTCTTCAGTTTATGTCGCTGCAGTATTGAGGAGGCAATATTTAGTGCTGATGTAGCATTGGTTATTCCAAGAGGTCCCATGCCGAGTTCGCGCTAATGCGGACAGAGCAAGTGTTTTCCTTGGCCACACTTTGGAACAGTGATAAATGACTGAGTTATGGTTGGACTTAGGTCCCACACTTAACGGCTAAAGAGACGTTAACCTCTGGACTTAGAAACCCCGGAAAATCAGTTAGGCTTTGTATTATTTCAACTATAGAAACCATGTTTAAATAGCTATTGGAGATCACTTTAAAACCACAAATGCTATTAAAGCGTGGTCCAGAAAATACAGAATCAAGAAGAAAGCATTTAGAGGGTGTCGAATCGTCACGCCAAAGAATTGAAATTACCTTTTGCCGTGTGGTCTAAGGAGTCTTAATGCCTCTGGTGAGGCGGTTGGTCTTCGCTATTTTTAACTGGTCAAATTCAGGTCGATATTTGGGTGTGGTCTCTGAATTAGGTATCAAGAGGAGTTGACAACCATTAGCTCCGAAGATTCGAGATACTCATGATTTTTTTGGAAATCCTAGAACTAAATTACGTGTCTACCAGCCTCGATCTAGTAATTATATATCTTTCATCTGATGTAATTAAGCAATAATTAATGAGAGTTTCACTTGTACTATGGTTGCCATTTTCACGTACACTTCATTATAACTTATAATTAATATAATTTGAACCAATGCCGTAATTGGAGGGTGAATTTAGTTGTGATACCGTAAACAGTTCCATTGTACCTCTCTGAAATGATAAGAAACGAGGAGCCAAATGCAGGTAAACGTGATATTTTTTACAATCAAATCAAAATTTACATGAAGAGGAATGTTGACGGTTGAAGTGGACCGTCAACTTCTGTAGCAGCGATTCTCCATAGCACTTTGAATACAACATGTGAGCTAAACAATTGGGCTCTAGAAATATATTCCTACCGTATTAGAAACTACCTATTTAATGTTTATTTGTATCAAATAATATTGTTTGATGGCATTCATTCAAGAGAACTTAGATGCTTATTCAAATGAATGTGTTTTGTTTCAATAATCAAAATGCAAAAGACAATGGATTGATTCTTTAGGTAGAATCAAACAGACTGATAGAGACAAGTCTGCTTCCTCATAAGTAGCACCAAATATCGATTAATATCCACATCCCAAGCCGGTTTGACCTATCTCCCCACCTATGGAACACTAGGACTAGCATTAGCATCAATACTCTTCCCTTCTGCTTTCTGCAGTTTGGCCAGTTGAATAATGGAACGCACTTTTAAAAAGGTATCACTCTCTAAAGCCCGATTTGGTGTGTTATGCTAATAGCAGTCAAGTATGTTAAAAGTTAAATTCACTTGATCTATTCAGCCTTGCTCAGTTAATAGATTTTATTGATTGGGTAGTATTGCACTTCTTCTTGTGAAACTAAAATAGTTCTTGCGCCAATTATATATTTTAACTTATCTATCTATTAAAAGCTACAGAAAGAATTTAAGTTTTGAACTTTCCTGAATCCCCCTTTTGGCATGCAAAAGACATCAATTATAAGCAAAAGGGACTTACTGCTTGACTGGGTGATTGATTTTCCTGTCCCCTAAAAGTTCCCAAAACGACCTGTGAGGTCTTTCTCCACTTCTACGAAATGCTAATTACGTAATTATTACTCACTTGTTTTCCTCTACAGTAGAGCACGTAATACTACTCATGCCCCTAGTTAAAATACTAAATTACTCCAAAATAAGTTGTATTCTTTATAAGTATCTCATTAAGTGCATCAATTTATTCATGGCCATTGACTAATAATTACTACCGATTTCACGCAAACTCGAGGCTGTGGTAACTTAACCATCCTTAGGTAAATAAAAAATAAAAGGATCTCCTGCATCGTCAAGCAGGAACCCATTAGCTACAAAGCCTTTTCGTGGTTTACAATATCTCTGTTTCCGTCATACCCTTACCGGTAATTGAACACCGCAGTCATTATCCGAAAAGAGGGCTTCTCTAGGAGGTTATCGCGTTACACCCGAGTGCGCTTTCAAATCTCTCATGGGTCTTTAAACCCACAGAATGAGTCAACCCCAATGAGAGACCGCTTCCGGTCGAATGACTCATTCACTCGTCTAGACCCACCATTTGTTTTTTGCCGCTCTTTTTCAATGCCCTGTTTGTCAACAGGGCCTCCGCAGCGCTATTTTCTCACACACTGCAGGAATTACGGAGGTTAATTTCATTGAATACTACTAGGTTATTTTCCAGGATGCATTAATTGTTGCGGTTGAAAGATTCAACCATCCGCCGTTGTTCATATAGTTGATGACAACTAGAATGGATCTAGAAAGGAACCTTAACCTAATTATTCAAGGAAGAGGATAATTGGCAAAATGGTGATTTGCGCCTCCCAAGAAGGAGACTGTGGGAGCTGTTTAATGTTAAGCCACGCTGAACAATATTGAAGCAACTGGCGATGACGAGATGGCGTGACTGAGCTTGCCCACACAGCAGCAGATTCCCTCGAAAACCTACAGAAAGAAGTGTTGGGGGACATCATTCTGATTCAGGGTCGACGTGAAATTGCTGACCTAGATGAAAACGAGGGTGGCCAATATCAGGCCACCACCAGTATTGCAACGGGAATGCGCCACTTTCACCCCGACGACACCTCAGGAAATGTCACAAATGGTTGTCGTTAGCCAGTTTTACGTCTTCACAGCCCCCCCCCCCTCGGGTTGGCTTTTTCGAACCCCCAGATCTGAACATCCCGAGAAAGACCCTAGTCGCCGGTGAAATGAATGCCCAGTTAATAGACGACAGAAGTGAAACGGATCTTGAGGAGATCCTTCCATTAGAGTAAGTGTAAGATTAATTTTCTCTGATGGGGGCTACACTAGGCTATAATGGCGGTTAAATTTAGTAAAACTCCTTGAAGGGAGTGCCTTTCGAATTTCTTTTATAAATAATAGATTTCGCAGTTACCAACTACGAACACAGTGTTTTTTTGCAGTGCAAATCAATTGCGCATGTAGCGAGTTCGGAAAGGACTTGGAATCATTTAAGCAGAATGTTCCGATCGAGATGGGCAACAACTATCTGTCAGATGATCTCTACGAATTCCAAAAAAAGGGGGGAGAGGTGGTAGTGGAGGAGGAGGAAGAAGAGGAGGAGATTCGGTTCAATTTATCGCCCATAAAATGATTGTATTGGGAGGAACATTTTGTGTGACAAGACGCAAAGTGATTTGCCATTAATGCAATCTCTCCAGCGAAAAACAGAGATCCGCTGTTGTCCACTCAAGTTTATCTCGAGCTCGCTATCTCAATGAGCAAATAACGCCTGATGATTTCGTGGTCCTGAGACATCCACCCAAATCTTTTATTATGTTTTGAATGAAAATACTTTAAATGGACTGCTTTATAGGAGCCTCGTTTTCCAGATGGATAAAATAGCTGGGTTAGTGTTAGCGTGCACCAAAGAATCATTTCTTGAAGACTTTTATTCGGTCATATTCAGCAATCGATACATCGGTTGTGTAAACCTGCAAAAAGGTATATTTGGAAGCAATCATAAATCATTTTGTTAGTAAGTACTCTTCAGAACCGAGAGATACTTCGGGTTCATAAGTTCTAAATTAAAAAGTAAACTGGAAACTTCTATAACCTACCCTCGTGGTCGCTACAAATGTTGATGAAGAAATCTATTTTTGAAACCTGATATCTAAGAAATGATCGGTTATCAGTAATGACACCGGTTATCATCTGGTTGGTAAAATGCATAATGCATTTCTGCAAGTGAACAACGTGTGTGGTAGAGATTTGAACTCAGAAAAACCAATAGACGGTATTTATTTTGGCACTTATTTTTAGGAGCACCTGGATTCGATATTACTTGTAATTAATGGTGATGCGTCTTTAGATATCCATTTCTATAACCAAAAATTTGTAAACGACCAACTGGGTAAATGTGGATTCAATTTTTGGCCTTTCTGTCTATTCTGTGCAACTATCCTGGGCATTGGTGAATGCACTTGATTGATGCTCTGATAATGTTTTCTTGCCGTAAAGTTAGCCTTGCCCTCCTAAATTTGATTGACGTTAATAGGGTGGCCACAGTACAGAGAGCGAACCCTAGTATTAGCCGTAGTAGTGGTGGTGGGATGGACGAGTGGCCTTACGAAGCCATAAAATTGGGATGTTTTCACACCCGCTCCAGTCAGCACAGCTGTTTACACAAACACCGATCTTGATGGGGCAAAATGTCAATGAAGCAGTGATGGTTAATCAGGGGCTTCTGCACCATGGGCCCTCCAGTGTCCTCAGCGGCAGTGAAACGCAAGAAAGTGGTGGAATCGCATCTGCCCCCAGGTGCACAAACACGCGGTTCCCAGTGGGCCAGCAGCAAATAATTGCAAGAACACGTGATCTCCCCTGCCAGCTGGCTCAGTCCCGACGGGAGTCAGCGCCTAGGTAAATAATTTATTGCCTCACCCTAACAACAAAAAGTGTCACTAGGGAATGAAACGGCAGTTGAGTGGACGTTAGTAAAATGGGGACAGTCAAAGGCCTGTTCAGAAGTCTATTTTAACCAAAAAACACTGGAATTTCTCTTAAGACAAAATTACTTAAATTGGATTGCGATAATTTATCTTGGATTTTTTATTACTTTTAACCTTTAGAGCAAAACTTAATGTTTTTTTCAAACTTAAACAACCTCTTTTATTCCAGCTATTTTATTTTCCTTAATTGACAAAGATTCAGACAGATGCGAATGAAGGAACAACGAAACCCCTGAGAATTAATATATTTAGTCGGTTGGAGATGGCTAGATTTGTTCTTTAAATTCAAGTGAAATGAGTCAAAGAAAGCCTAGGTGGAGGTGGGAAAGTTTGATTGTAAGCAGAAAATCGATCTATTTTTCTCATATTTGCTGTTTTTTCATTGATGGATTTAGAGTATTTCATGTTGTATTAATGGTTTTGAAAACTAGCACAACTGTTCGACATTATGGTGTCATGAATGTTTGATCAAAAACCATGCACTAGCAACATCATATGCCTCGGGAAAATCAAATTCATTGAGGATGTACCGAATAAGTGTCTTTTTAATCTGCAATAGAAATTAGCTAAATTTAGATTAGTTTTTAGACATACCCTCCAAGTTTTGGTCTTTTCTAGTTCACTTCAGGGCCATTATTCAGTAAATTTTCAATATTAAAATGGTTGTCAATTTCCTATTGGATATAGCGTACAATATCAAAGTGAAATTGGTTGAGGTAATTTATTAGTTCTTCTGACCACGCTTACTAACTAGGAAATAATGGATAATTATTAGTGTGTTCCTAAGGTAACGTTAAACAAAATGCGCTTTAATCGGTCCTTCTGAAGAAGTAAACATCGCTCAAATATCCATAACGATTTTCCCCTTTAAAAGTTACTTTAAAACTGTTAGTAGCGCTAACATTTCTCGAAAATACTTTAATCCTGGCAGCAGAACGCCAAGGCAATCCGATGAAATCGGACCTTGATTTTAATCAAAATTTTATTGTCTGGCGCCTTACACCTTTGAGCTTCCTTAATTAGAAGCCTTGTGTATTTAATTTTCTCAAGTAGAGTTCATTCTTTTACTAGAAATACAATTTTTTAATTATTTCCTCCTATTTGGAAAAAAAGAGATGTACTTATTTCGAGTTTTGAAGAGATAAATAAAGTCGTTTTAGAGCAGAACTTTAGTATAGTACGGTAAGGATAACCAGTAACGCTTTGAGCATATCATTGACCATTTCATTATCCTATCGTCCAGTCACATTAAGACTTCAGTTCAAGTGTATGCAACCTTCCTCCAACTTCTCGTTCTTCCTCAACTGTTTAAGTCTAGTGTCAGTTGTACAGCAGACCTCGCCCATCCATCTCGTTTAGCTCTGCCTCGGATGCGTTGTGGTGCTGCATGGACTCCTTACTTGCCGGCCGCACGCACGCACCAGTGCGCGCACCGAGGCAGATTTACATACGTACGCTGCACACTCGGGCGCACTATGAGTCATCGGGCTGTACAACAACGACAACCACGGCAGCCATGGCTGCAGCAGCAGCTTTTGCCGTGGCCGGTCGAGAGAGCTGGCGAGGGAGAGGGTATACCGGAATGAAGAAGAAGAAGAAGTTGCAAAGCGTAGTGGCTGCTGATGATGATGGCGCATCCGCTCGCTAGTGCTAATTGTACACTCTTTCTCCAACGTAGCGCGCCTTCAAAGTACGCCAGAAAGCTGCATTTCTACTCTCCTCTTACATTGATTAATTGCCCTCTGGGACGTCGAAAATGCTTGGTGTGGAGGGTAAATCGATAAGTAAGCAGGGATCAACCCTGGTTTCTGAAGCAACTTGATGTGGTAAATCGCTGAGTCCAAGGAGCAGAACCCGTAACAGCTTTTTGATGGAAACTAACTTTAAACCACGACCAGTCGCTTCACCTGAATCGATAAGTCGATGTACTCAAAATAAATATTGACTAAAATGATTCTAAGCTCCTTTTTCTACCTGCTGAAAATGATTTGAGACTGCCCAGAGTAGGATCGGTATTCGTTCGTCAATCAGTAAAATGAATGACAAGTAATTACAGCGATAGCTTTTATCGACTTAGCATTTATCTAGGTCAATTGATTTAAACTCCCTTAAACATCCCAGCTCCTATCTAATTGTATAACAGTAGATTTGGGACGAACAGTAACCATGACTCAAATTGAGCTCTCTGCCTACAGGAACTAGGTCATATATAAGCTTCGACCCACTAACCCCAAGTTTTAGTCCTGTTGGCATCAATACATCAAGAAAATAGAAGTCTAGTAGTAGATGTCCCAGCCTAAGGTCCATCAAGGCGACCTCTTTGTTGGCTATGCCTCCCTTTTCAGAAGTACTAACAGCGCCACCTCAAACATACTTTAACGCATACAAACCTGGTTTCCAGATTGTGTTCCACAGCTGAACCATGGCCTATTAACAAGACAACTATCACTTCCGTAATTTCATTGCCTTTAGAGACAATAAATGGGGGTTTATTTAAAATAATTAACTGAAATTTTCGTCACAATGATGGCTTGTTTTTAGCCCTTCAATTTAGTTGCTATAGTGGGTTGAAGGGATGTGAGAGATGGACTATGTCCAAATGGCTTTACGGTTGACTTTTTTCCATGAGAAATCGGTCAATCAGTTGTCATTCGATGTTTCTGCCAGTGATACTGCTACGTTGTCCATTCCACCCCCAAGCCCTCTCCAGTAAGTCGAATTTCTTAAAGGGAATTCAACTCTTACTTGTCAAATAGCTGTCATATGAAATGTCAGAAAAAAAACTGCAGCAGTAGCACAAATACACAAAATATTGTTGTCATGCATTCCTGTCGTAGATTGGAGAAGTATTGCTGGAAGGTCTGTATAAATGAATGGTCTGAATTTATGTAGGTTCTTTCAGAGTGTTAAATAAATAGGAATCAAAAGTACTGCTTAACATAAAATGAGATAGGAACTCATAATCATTTCAGCTTCACGAGAATATTTGCTGGCTTTCGAAGATCCAGTAGGTGTTTTTAGCCGATTTTATTTATAGACGGTAACCCTCATTCAACCATGAGTGCTCAATATGTAAATTGATACTTTTATAATAATATTTTAGAATCATAAAAGGGTAACTTTTGTTTTTGTCTATGATAAATTCGTTTATCAATTAAATTATAGAATTTTACTCGAAACCGCATAGCGGTATATTTTTAGGTGCAAAAATTGAGTTACACTTCAGATCCATTCTACGTATTTGAAGGCTTTGGAAAAATTAAATGTTATTTCTGATGTGTCTTAGAGAATTATGCTCATTGTTTTTTTTTTGGACGAATCCACCTGTCAGAGGAAAATTTGATAACACAAAATCTATCGATTAGTCTGGCTAACTCGAAATAGGGAGAGGTTTTTAATTGTCGAATTTTCTTGGTTCGGTATTTCCTCTTTAACTTCGGTAAACTGGCGATCTGTTTGAAATTCCACTTTTAAAGTTTTGAAATTGTTCTTTATTTCTCTTTCCCCTATTATAGCTGAAATATTTGTATCACTGTTTTGAGTATCGTTGTAAGTAGGTATGAAGTGACGACATGTTATGGGCTCCGGAGAACAGCCACCCTTCAATAACCTACTAATAATTATGCAAATTTATTTAGTTAATAAAGTTTTTGAAATGACGAACTCTAGTTAGCATACTCGATTTGGCTATCTTCCCCATCACTAGCCAATATCCTTTTAATTTATAGGGCTTAAAACTGAATTCATGGATTTAAAGGCTCTTATTAATAATTACTGTTTTGAGAAGAGACCACCTGAGGTCACAGGAAGTGAGTCATAGCTGGGCGTGGCCACTCAGTTACCAATCCCACCTTCCATCCAGTGCAACCACTACCTTCGGTTGGGACTTGGGGCATGAATGAGATAATTCCTGCACTTGCTCTTAAATTCACTCGAAAGTGCCAGTTCTTCCGAAGAGGGATCGATATTTGCGTCTTTATTCATCGATCAATGGACTGAACGAGCAAGAATTCTCTAAATATCATATTACTGCATGTCTTTCTCGTGCCTTGTGACTTATAGCACCACCCGAACCCCGGTAGAAGAGAGGAAGCTGTAAAAACCTTTTAGAGTTTGGCAGCTTTAGATTTTAAACACTTTCGAAATACTTATAACTTCAACACCCTAGGGTCGACAGACTAAATACTTTTTGGTGGTTTGGTTTCCCATGTTTAAAAGCTACTTGTCCCTTTGAACGAAGGGAAATAGACCCCGATGTTTCTTATCACTTTATTCTGATCACTACAATTTTGTGCTAGGACTTCAAAATTATAGAATATAAAAGATTTCACGAGCGAAATTTAGTCGATTCTTGTAAAATGCATGTAAGTAAGCTGCTAAAATCTAACTACTGGTGTGAATAATATCACCACTCTTCTACCTAGGACCTGGAGTTTCAAAGAACGAGCCTCACTCTTCATTCCCACCACTTACCTCGGCTCAAGCCGAGCAGCAAAACTATTAGAAAGACTTGCTATTCTGGTCTCGAATCCTTTGGTCCTCTCGATGCCTTTTGACGCATACCAGACAACAATCCGCCATTAACAAGGCTGCCGAGGGGGGTTGGGGGAGGGGGGCCCGGGGATATGTTTGATGTTACCGCAGACAGCACACACAGACGCACAGCCGTGTGGTGGCTTTAGATACAGCAGCAGCAGCAGCAGCAACAGTACAAACAAATCTGTGCAACCATATTTTATACTCCCGATGGGTGGTGTATGTTTGCACTGTTATTAGCCAGGGGATGGGGGCAGAATGGGACACAAAGGTGAGGGGAGTTGGCACTTGTGGGGAGAGTAGGGTCAGTATACTTGGGGGTGGAGCTGGAGTCCTCAAAAAGGTATCTTCTTCAGAACTCAGCAGAAATGGCGCCTAGATATGGGGAGAGCATATATCTAACAGAGCCTGATGGTTTATAAGGCGATATAGGCGTTAGAATTGAATCAATAGAACAGAAATGAATCAAGACTTGATGTAGATAATACTGCAGAATGAATGCACAGCAGAATATCGGCATCACGTAAAACAGAAAAGGAGAAGATGTAGGGGCCTCCTGGCTTTCAGTTTATAGTTGGGATTGAAAGAGGGCCAGGAGCGCAGAATCTGTAGTAAATTTAATCAAACTACTCGGAGAAGTGTTGTTAGTGTGCTGGGTGTACTGATAGACGCATTTTGGCTTTGAGATTCATAAGACAATAAAAGCATCATGAGAGTTCCGTTAACTGTATTGAAAGCACTTTTTTGTATAAGATACTTCTTTACAGTATCAAAGCTAAATTAACTAATGAAATTCATCTATAAATATTATCATATGACAAGGTCAAGCTCTATGGGATGGCCTCTTTCGGGAAATTAAAATATTTCTAGAAAGTATTATTATTTCATATGGTAGGATCAATATTTATACGGTACGAATAATCTTCTCTTGCCTAATTTTTCAGTAGAGCTTAGTTTAAATGTTTATTGCTGCCAGTGTTCTTTTGGTTGGCAAACTGTGTAGCCTCTTATAACTGCCGACCAATATACTAACAAAAATTTTTAAAATGCTGAACTGTTTCCCTGGTTTTATTACCGCTACCAACACATGGCCTTCTAGTCAAAACGTTGGCAAAACAGCAACAGCACCAAAACAAACAATTTAAATGTCCATTTTATCGGACTTCCCGATGACTCATTGCCAGACTGAGGAGGAAATGGCGCTTTGATGGGACTATCTTTTAATCTGGGGTTCGAAGTAGCCTCCACAAAAGCATGTTAAAGCAAATTTTATAGCCTGTCCAGCCCAGGCCGAGTTTGTCCCTGAAAAGAAGAGTACTTGCGGTTTGAGGGGCGCACCAGTAAAATCGATGCAGCTTTGTCTCCCAATGTATGGGCTCCCTTCCATGGAAATGATGTGTGTTTTATTATGCTAACCTCAAAGTTATCTAGGAGACCTGCATGCATGAAAATGTATTATTCACTCTTTCAAAGAACTGGTCCCACTTAGCAATAGTCAATCCTTTCACATTGTTAAAACAAGTAAGTGTGTCTAAGCCAATGGTAATCGGGTAAATATCATCAAAAACTAAATTATGGTTAATTTTATTCAATTATCGATATCTTCTTTTATTAAATCTACCACAAACGGCACAAAAATCATAAAGGCACAATCGAAACCTTCAAAACTGAAGGAAATACTGACTAATAAATCCCTAAGTGTGCCGCGGGAGAAAAATTATAGCACAAATAGTCACAATAAAGATGAAACCGTGCTTGATTTTCTTGATTAATTCGATATTTTAGAAACTGTATTGCGAAGTTACAATATGGGATTGATAACTAGTAAGTTCTTTTAGTTGATCACAAGTCTATGAGCAAGCTGTAATCGATTTCTTCGTCCCCAACCCCTTTCAATTACTGAGGTTCCGTTGCGTAGGGAAAATTATGCTTGAAATTTCAGAATTGCAAGAGAATTTACCTCCCGTTTCATCTCCATTGGGAAGCATAGAAAAGTCTCTAAATATTGGCAGTCAGTGTCATGATTACGAGCTCAAACCAAGCCCGAAAATTTCAAAAAATTGTTGTCTTTTCTCGATTTTCACTCCTCTGTGTGTAGTTGGGCTTCTGAAGGTATTCACGATTCTCATTGGCCTATGGGGTGTGATCAGAGTCTCCTTACCTGTGTGACCATCCTTTAACCGCTGTCTTTTAACATTAATAAATGGTGAACTCCTAATGCTAGTCTATCAAAAGATTTTTTCTACCAAATCTAAAAGTGGCCTAAAATTGGACGAGTCACTACTATTACTACTGCTACCGAAGTGTTTTAGTTAAACAAGAACTGCCCTATTTAGTGGAAGCGGCGACAGTCAATCAAATTTAATTAAGAAGACACTCAAGAGGAAGTTTAGTTTTATCCCAGTGTCCAGGAATGAATGCTGCTTTAGTTAAGAAAATCCGATTGCTACCTTTTGGAAAACATTGTAGCGACCTACTTTTGATTTCTCGAATTTGGTGTTTCTGGAGTTCTTATCCGGTTTCGTGTGAATTTTAGCGACCACACCATCGGCTTAAGCCCTTCCCCTAGCCTCTGAACCGAGAAGCGTTGTTGTTTCTTCCAACTTACAGAATTCGAACTAGAAAGGTACGTATAGGCTGCAAAAAAGAAAGGCAACTTGATTTGTGCGTGAGATGCAGCCCGGAGGCTCCATGAAAGGCTGGTGGCTTTTTAGCCTCCACAAGCCACACATTTGGCGAAAAAAGCCTCCAGCTGCTTCTTATTCTCTTCATGACATTGTGCACCCGTGCAAAAAGGGGTGCACAAGGTGCATGCCATCTTGGCGGGGACTTGGAAACCACAACGCTGGCAGGTTTCCGGTCGAGATAGAAAGAAATTCAACTTCAACAGTTTTGCCAAGTTCTACTACCCAGATCCTCTTTGGATTCACAAATGCAAGAAGGCATTGCACAATTTTCTTGTTTGTTTGTAAAGGTGGACTCCAGTCGGTGTTCTAGAGTGGACACACAACTGAAACGAATGCAAATTACCTAGCAAAGTCGCTGAATTATGCATTGATTTTGGACAAGGCCTCCTATAAAAAAACCTGATAAAATTATGCATTTCAGTGTAATCATACGACTGATTAATCTATGCATCCGATGTTATTTGGTTGGCCCCGAGCATGGCTAATGAATAAGCAGATATTGACAACTTTCAGATGGATTATATTTTTAATTTGATGTGTCAGAAAAATTATTTGAACTCTTTGCATAATAATAAGATACCAATGTTGAGGGGTTGATAGCTTGGCAAATGATTTGGATTCCTCCAAGGCACAAATAATGTGAATTATTTAGTGCTGTCAATCTTTTGAACAAGAAGCAAACCGATTGGGATGCACTTAAGGCAAGGGCGCATAAAGACTTCCTAAGTGGAGCTATCTTTACCACTCTGTGTGGTTATATTGCGATTTAATCACTCTGTCTGTGTATTGGTGAGAATTTAGCGGTAGTGGACAACTGTTCCGCAGGGGATGCTGGACCCCGGCTTCTCCTGAGACCCTACACGCTAATGGTCCCAGCTGTATTGGCCTATGTTACAAGCTTACCGACTATATGCAACATAATACCCCTATCTTGAGCTCTAGAGAGTGGACTTTGACGTTCTACAAACTGTCACCCCTTCTCAAGTCTTTTCCCAAGATGTTCATTTGCTCTCATTCAGATAATATTATCACTCCTTTTAGATTGCATTACAGTAGATAATTTCAATTTAATAGGTTTTAAAGCATCAAGGATGTCTCAGTGCAAATGCGCCAAGTCGAACTGATTAAGCCGTTTCTAGTACTTTAGTTGCTCCAAAAAACAAAAATATGATTCCGAACGCCTCTGCTAAGAAACGTCATCACTTAATCTTATCTATTATCTATTATTATAACAATCTAATATGTTTATAGTGTCTTAAAAATGCTTTAACAAGAGTTAAAACAGTAGGTGGAAAGGATAACTTTTAAGAGTCATAATCGTTAATGCACGTTGTGAATGAAACCGAGTAAGAGTTTCCTGATGGACATTGGTTTCAAAAGACCCTTAAACACAGCCTGGTTGCACCATTTCAATAAAGTCACTGACCACTTCCTATCTCGAACCAGAGTCCCGCACATCTCTGCAATAAATCACTAATCCTTACTACCATCTTCACCTTTCTTTTTCTCAATAATTCGATGACTCATCATGGGGAATCCACGCTCTTGGAGGGAGGAGGAGGAGGAGGAGGAGGAGGAAGAAGTACAATGCATGTCGGAGCAGGAGAAACTCGGTGCCAGGAGCAGAGATTTTCTCGAATGTTCCTCCTCATTTGTTTCAACACGAAAAGAGAGAAGTGAGGAATAATCCAGACACTCCATTGGATGGTAGTAAAACTTCAAGCCTGCTTTAGAAGTTTAGTCAAAGCATCTCGCTAAGCACGCATATAGAAAAATGAGTTTGAGGCAAAGAAATGGGAAAGGATCGGTTTCCGTGAATTTCCATTAAGGCGTTCTTAAAATCGATGATATGTTTATTGAAGTGGGTACCGTTACACAACAGGGCCCGGAATCGTGTTATTATTTCGATTTCTCAGAGATAAATCGATTTTTCATTGAACAGAGAGATTTCTCAGTGTATTCAATCAGTAGAAAACTAATAGAGTAGTGTGATGCATGACGTCGGAATCATAGTTTCGTTAGAGCAAATTAGGCTATGAACAACATATCTATCGCTGTCAAACATTGTATAAAATCAACTTTAATCTTAAGCTCTGAAGTAGTCTCTCGAAATCGATCACAAGGATACTAAAAACCATCCCTTAAATCACAATGAAAGAGCCACTGAACTCTGCCTATTCAGTCCAGCACTCTATTTAGAATAATATGGAGTACATTGCCACATTTGATGTGGCTTATCGTGTCCGAAAGTCGTCTTACCAGTGATGTTGAATCCATTTACCAGTTCAGCAAGAGGAAATAACGACCTAACAACTGTGATTCCATTGAGACAGCCAGCAGCTGACAGGTTACACACATATCCCGTTTACCCTTGAGAGAAAAAAGGTTTCGAAAATCGGTCTTGTCAATGAAAAGACCTGTCAGTAAGACAGATCTTGAAAAATTGTGCGTGAACAGCTAACAGACAAATCATGGGAGAGAGATACCGAACACAAATCTGTTCTAGCTGTGAATAGGCATTATTCATGACGGTATGATCCAGTCAGCTGGAAACCGTGATCAAACTGGCTCGTTAGATGAGGCACAGAAACACTGCTGAGTTGGAGGGCTATAAGTGTTGCAGAGTACTCATTGGTGATTTCTCGGATTTGCTTAAGGCTTTTAGCACACACTAAGTTTCCTTAAAATTTTTGAGTTTTTTCGCAATTCGTATAGGTGATGACAGCAGGAATGAATTCAGACTGGAACTCGTCTGAATCATGAGAGAGATCAACGTCTGACATGATGATTAGCTCCGGCCATCCAGATAAGGTTGAGGTTATGTCACTGCTCAATACTCCGTGAAACAATTTGTGATAGCAGTCCTGCATGAACTGGATAAGTGTAATGGAGACTACAAGGCTGCGGTGGTAAGACGAAGTCAGCAACATAGCAGAAAATCAGCCAAAAAGTGTCGGAGGACATGACATGAATATTTCAACCTATAAAACGAAGCTTGTGGCACTCAATAAAGACCCTTTCTACTGATCTCACAAGATTTGCGAGGGTCATCTTCCCGGCCACACCACGAACTTAACCCGATGGCTTGTTATGCATGGAGACACTAACGGGGCGGCAATAAAAGACTGCATTAAAGCCATTCGCCTAAGGGAAGGTGTAAAACTGGTTCGATGCATCTTCAGGAGGGGTGAATTGAGGCTGTAATGGGCGGTAATGGAGGCGCTTATTTTGAGCCATACTCTATTATTTTACAAGTTACCTATCACTTTTCCCATTTTCCAGAACAAAAGTTCTTTATACAAATGTGTTTATCATCCTTTTAGAACACTCGATTAATACGAATATGATTTAACAAATTAATATAAATGCTACAACTTGAAATGTGCAACTGATAAATAGGTAGGTTTCCTCCATCGATTTTGGATCAGTTCAGTAGGCTACATTTAACCTTGGCCAAACTTGTCTTCGGTACACGACGAAGTAGGCATTTGAGTAAAGAGCCTTCTTTTGTGAAAAACATTTGAAGCCTTGTGTCGACAAAAATCTTTCTTAGACGGGTTTATAACCCCCCCCCCCCTCAGTAGAGCATGTGGGTATCGCTAGGACCATAAACGCGTTACAGCTCGTGTGACTCATACTACCAGCTAGGCATAATCATAAGTTATGGTCGGGTATATTCTAATCAAATGCGCATTCGCAGTCGCGTCTGATGCATCCCAGCAACATAGGCTGTGGTGCTCGTGCTTTCTGTCTCTTGCTCCATCGGGTGGTACATGCGAGCACGCAAGCTAGCACAATGGTCATTGCTAACATGATTAGCAGCACCGTAAAAAACACCATCACCACATGAGCTGGTGTGGCACAGCTTATAATTACCAGTAGACCAAGGTCTATAGATGCAATATGCAGGATAATGTATGTTACATGGTTTTACGGGACGTTCCGAAAGGATTTTATTGGCTTATATTTGGTCGTTATTAATATTTGTTTAGGATCATCAAATCTCCATTCTCCTGCTTCAAAAGATTTCGGTCGCTGCTCAATGCTTCCCAGCGGTACGAACTGGAGAATTGCAATGGAGACTGCGAAGCGGCTGTGACTAGAATAAAGTTGCATAGCGGACTATCTGGTTGCGCTTTGGAAGCAGCTTTGCTCTAAAATAGGTAGAAAAAGTTTTGCGGTGAGAGCTTCCTTTGCATTCCAAGGCTGACCACTACTGCTAAGCCCTGGATAACGCAGGCGACCAATGATACGCCTCAGGTAAAGCAACAGCAGTAGCAGGAATCAACGCTCTTCGACCGCACATCAGAAAAAAGTGAAAATGTGCTTGTCAGCCAGTTCGTATGACTGCACCAGTCCCCAATGTTTGGCCCCCGAACTCCCCGTAGATTTTAACCCACCATTGGACCGTACATGAAAACAGTTTAAATAAAACTGATAGGTGCATTTAGCTACTTGGTTGCTTGTGCCGTGAAATTTCACTGATATGAAGGTTTTCGAAATTCTTCTGGAAACTACTCATTGGTAGGACACATTACCTTCAAATGGGAGTCTACTCCATTACTTCATGATTGGTCTATTACTAAAGAACCCTTGTTAGGCCTCAGAAAAGCCATAGTTCCAACCATTAGAGTAAATTTTGCGAAAAATTGTTTGGATCAAGAAGACATAGCTGTGAGATTTCGATACAAACTATATCATTACCGAACCTAAGTGTCCAATTGCAATGCATGTAGCCAGAGGTGCATCTCGGCATTTGGATTTCATTTGGAACGCTTGGCTTCCTACCAACAGGGTCTTAGTCACGCCTCTCTCCCTCTCAAAAAAGGAGAAAAAAAGCTGCAAAGCATCCCATTGAAGTAGCGAGGGCACAAGCATTGCCACTGCTACTGAAGCTGAAGCTGATGTGCGTCTAGGTCTGGCAGGGGGCAAAGGGGGTCAAAGGAATTTCACTTTAATGGACCGCTTCAACAGCAACCGTTTAACTGACTGGATGGCGGCGGCGGTGGGGGAAGGAAAGGCAACGGTAACAATAATTAATTAGGTTTTGACTTGTCTACTGTCTAGTTTCTTGCTTTCAATCGTCCCTGTGACAGTGTCAAACTCTATAGCAAGTACCCTTAATACACTACAGTGGTACGGTGAACATCAACCCAAAATATAGGGGAAAATTACCATTTTCAAAAGTGTTGAAGCGTGTGCTCTTAAAGATTTGAAAACGCCATTTATCAACCAGAATTCCATTTCTTAATTTTTTTCCGGCATTTTACAAGAAGAATTTACAAGAAGCTCTAAAATTGGTTAAATAGCAATCGCCAAAAAGGGTCGATGTAAATTCCTCCACTCTGAGGTGCCTCATCATAATTCGGACTAAAGAGAAGTTATGGATTTTACATTGTAAATTTAATAATGGAAACCCTACCATAAATGTTTGAATCTAATGGGGTATGATTTACTATTGCAACACCAGTTCTCCAACGTCGTGTTACCATCCATCGATTGTCATGACGATTGACGATTAGAATGACTCATTAAATATGGATTCATTTGCTGTTATTCTTCCGGAAACCATTTTTCTCTATTCAGGAAGTTTAAAAGCCCCGGGGCTTACACCCGTTCATTTAGCTGCTGCCCTTTCATGGCATAAAGCAAGTATAAAGTCATTAGCTGTAACAGCAGTGATCTGTAGAAACTGGCATCACAACAGTACATGTTGTTTACGATGAACATAACAATCTCATTAAGAAGAATAAAGCTTTGTTTTAACTACCAAATTTTCGTAGGGTCTTTCCAAAAGCTCCTTTTCAAGTCTAGCACGGCGATAAGCGTCATCCTCGACGACAGGACCCAGGCGGCTACCATAGTCATCCAGGAATTAACTAAAGTAGCCAACAATTGAACGTAAGCACCTGTATGCATTTTAAGCTCCTCTAAATATTGTCTGTAGTTTTTCGAAAGTGAAATCTGCTATGCATGTGCAATCAGATGGTCTGCTGAGGTGTTAACTTCTAGGCACAGGCGCCATGTAGGCACCATTACAATTTTCCAATTCATGCCATCTGATTGTTTCCCCTGTGTTCAAGTGCGAACATTGGCAGTGTGACCGTAATCCTCCACTCATTTTAATGGTAGTCTCGATTGAGCGTTTTGATAGCAGTTATTCTTCGCCTTAATGATTCCGATGGGGAGTTCTAGCCATCGTCTATCGGCGAAATCACCATCTAGATAAACTCAGAAGAAGGGTTTAAACTTTTCACACCTGGAAAAGCAGCTAGAGCTAGTCTGCAAAATCCATTTCGAACACAGACTACATATTGGTCTTGCCTAATTCCTTGGCTTTCATTAGTGATCCTTAAATTTTTTACTTGCTGGTTCCGTGAATTGCCTTCTTGACTATTTAGACCAATGCTGCTGCAACATTTTAAATAATAATGCTATATCCGACTAATAGAGTAGATGTCTAAGACTGCCACTGTCTTACAGACGCCATAATAGATCCAATTGGCGGCCTATGAGAGTTTGTCTGTCGTGGTCCATAAAAATCGCCGCCTTGATGCGTCTAGACATGTGAGGCAGACTGGGAGGTGGATCCGGCCAAATTCTTGTTTAAATGGGTCATTTAAGGTGCGTGAGTGTGCGCGCACGCCGACAAATAGCTGGGGCTGGTGCGTTGAAAAAGGCATGCACAGGTGTCTAGACAAGGGAGAATCTGCTCTCTGGCACGAAAAAAGGAGATTTATTTACCTGGATTCCCTTAAAGGCCCTGGTATTTCATCGGCCGCTGGGAGATTAAGGGACCGAAATTTGCAGTTTTCACTACCGAAATATGGGAATTATCAATTGTTAGTCGTTCTGTTCTCTGTGCCTTTAAATCGTTGATTCTACGAAGTTTCAACTATTGGGGTTCAAATCCTATGGATTTCCCAGCATATGAACTTCCAGGATTAACTGAAACTGCATCTTCATACAGGGGAATCTTACCCCTTTACCCAAGAAAATGGCTTCACAGACTGGTCTCTCTAACAGTCACTTAGTCGCAGCACTACCTATGATAAATGACAATAACGAGGACGCACTTTCTTCCCCTTTTGTCGCCGGCATTCCGAGAGCCTAGACAGGGAACAGAGTGGCACCTTCCGACAATTGATGTCTGCTAGGACCCCGCTCCTAACAGCCATAACACGTGCATTTCAACACAGACAGTGTTCGTTAGGCATTCCATGCCCTTTCCCGCATCCCAGGGGGACAGGCAGCTGGATTTTGTGGTATCAGAAAGAAGGAAAGACCGCTTTCCGTCCACGTGATAGATGTTCCCGAAAGTCGGCCACCCAAAGCACGTTGAGTTACAACTGAGGGCGAAAGCCGCTTGTTTACAGTGGTAGCAATAAACCGTTTTATGGTTCCCGTTTTATGCGAATTGAGTGATTGGACAGGGAGTGCTTCAGGCGATAACTGACGTCATGTTGAATGGGAAGGGTATCAAGACTTGTGATATGGCAGTGAAGAAAATATATGTAGTGGTGGTTACTAGGTTGGAAGACGCCCCTCATTTCCTCTCAGGTGGGTGCTGGTTACTAAACGCCCCTCCCCCCGTATCACCTTTCACTCTACCTTTTCATTGGTCTGGATCATCCAACTCTGAAACACAGAGACTACTTTGCTACTTACTGCCCTGAGGAACGACTATCTACCTCATTGATCAATTTCGTACTTCTGTCTTTGCGGTGATGTCCATAAAAAAATATTTAAACATATGTAATAGTCTCTAATTAAAGACAATCTAGGCTTCCAAGCTCCCCCATTGCTGACAGGGGTTTTTTGTCTAAAAGTTACAGCAGGAAAATTAAGTTCAGAGAACGGGGTTTATCGGGAGAAAGTGGAAGAAGTTGTTCTTTTTGGTCAATTGAGCCTCATCTGCAGAAGGCGAAATCGTGGAGGCTTCATTAGAGAAAAGTGATTCATTGATTAGCGTCTTGAATTAAATACAGATGATCTGTATTTTCACTCAAGCAATCGATGATTTATGGTGATTTTTGAGTCTTTTCATTTTGAAGACAATAATTGCCATATGTTCCTAATATCAGGTTACCCCATGCCTTCTACCTGAATTTTGATAGTAAAACAAGTGGCCAAATGTTAAACTCATTTAACGATTCAGTCACCAACCTACTTTCCTGATTATCTATGACTTCCTTCCATTCATTAAGCAGTTTATTAATACCTTCATTACTGTTAAATTCTTTTTTTTTTTGCTTTGATACGAAGAACTCACAAATGTTAGTTTTATCAATCCCCTCCGCGGCGTTGCAAAAGTGTTTTCTTCCAACTGGTTTTTTAAGCTAACTATCAAGTGGTTGTCCAAGTCAGGAGCAAGGTGGTCGGGAGAATAAGCTGGTTTTGGGATTTTCTCATGTCATTTAAGTTCTCTGATCTTTGCATTGCCTTGATGAAACATCACCTTTTTTCGATTCACTTGAGCAGATCTGTTGCCCTCAAAGTTTGGTTCAAACGCCCTAGATAGTAGATTTTCGCATTAATTTTTGCTGCAATTAGGTGGTACAAATTCAAAGTGGATTATTCCTTGGTGATCCCACCAGATTGAAAGCAATAGCCTTTCTCCTTTGAAGTTCCCTTCTCGGCGTCTGTGGCTGAGGTCATCTCTCCCCTTCTCTACGAATCCGTCACTGCTTACGACGATTAATACCTCTTCATACCCTAGTCACACTTCTATGCACCAAAAAAGGTGGAAAAAATTGGCAAAAATGTGGAGAAGTGTAGATGTCAGTTCGAGATTTGACATGGTTTTCAGAAACCAATTCATGGGACACCCATTTTCCAAGTTTTTCAAGATGACGAAAAGGCGTTGTATTGTTTAAACTAAGCCTAATTTCCCACTTCTTAACTGATAAATCAGGATTTTCATCAAGAGCTCCTTCTTCAAGAAGCTTATCATTAAACTCAACTGGATGTCTAGTTCGAGCTTCTTTATCTTCGTTGGAGGGTTGAAGGGTTTCGCAAACCATCTTCTGCAAGTTCCTTTATTCACATACATTCCTCCCCATAAACTGAGTGAATGCTCCTAGCCTCTTCGCCGGCTGCTGAGTTCCCTTCCTTCCTTGAACTGATAGAAAAACATTAAAAGCCTCAGACGATTTTTGGGTACTGCCATGTTGGCAGGGTTTTAATCGAGCAAATCTTACTTCATTGTTCTATAAAACAACAATTGAGCACCGTAAATGCATTGAAACATAAAAATTCTGTTCTATTTTGCTTGATATTATGAAGTAATTTATGCATTTCGTTCAAATTAAAAGGGCAAAATTCGGGCAGACCTTATTAGATGACCTGATATTAAAAAAAAGGTTTTGTTGGCGTATCTGGTTTTATCCATGATATAAGCTTATATAAAGAAAATCAACGACAAAAATAAGTAGGATGCTTCTCGCTGACTGGCCTACGCCGATAACACATTTTTCGCAGCTCATATATGCAAAACTAATAAAATTACTACCAATTGTTAGTCATTTTCGTGCAATAGCTGGTAGAAATACAAAGCTAGATTTACGATCTGTTGATATGAGCATGTTATCATTGCTGTTCTATTTCACCTGGGATTTCGCAAAAAAATCTCATAAACTGAAAAATGTAATGGTTTTATAAAACAAACTTAACAAATGAAACCGGGTCTACCAACTTCGAAGACGATACAGGCTTGATGCCAATAGTTGATAGTCTGAAATATATATATATATTAGTATACCAAAAGCGCCGGAAAAAATTATTTATCTTTAATTAGATTGTGTTTTAAATATATTTTCCCCAGAATAGTACCCAATTATTAACTGAATGTGATTCAATATCTTGTCATTTTTGCTCTCTTGATGTTTATCTAGCAAGGGGTTGGTTCTTATTGAGATATTTAAGGTCAAAGCCGTGATTAGCCATAATTTATATCAGCTGTAGATTATTCCTGAGACTAACATGAATTCTATCAGCCATTAGGAGAGTTGGCATCAATGTTCGTTATACTTTAAGAAAGCAATTTAGTAGTGTTACATCATATTAACTCCGGCTACTGGACATATTCCGGGACTAAGATGTGTACTGCCGTAGCAATAGCCATAGCAACAGCCAATAGCAATAGCAATAGCTCTGTTCATAAATGAGGAGTAACCTTTTTTCATCAGTTCAGTCAGGCCTTGATAGCCCTGGCTTTGTGCTTACATGAGAAATACTGTCCCTATCATAAGCGGATTTTATTTCAACTGTCCAATAGTTGGATGTTCAATTCTTGCGGAAAAATCACGACTGACAATAGAAGTAACGTGACATCCTTAAGTTGCCATTGATTAAGTTGTGTCGCCTGATTAAGTTTCTGAACGAATGCCCCTTCAAAATCACGAATGTGATTTCTTAAAAGGGACGAAGACTTTTAAAAACAGATTTTGTTCGGTAATTCCCTGTTACTCGCTTTCGATGGTTACGACCCAAGTCGTAGAAACAGGCTTCCCCTTCGCCGACTCTTACGCTAGCTATACTTCAGCAGTTCACACAGTCGGTACACCCACACACATGTTCGAACCACACCCCCCGACACCCTAGACGCTTGTGCTACACCCACCTGTCTCGCAAACCCCCTGGCACACACCAACGTCGACCTGCAGCTAGGCCGCTCTCTCCTTCCTTGAGGCCTTGCTGCACCACAGCATATCGATCCATTGACCACCTCCACGCCGCACGTACGCACACACGCCCCCCCTCTCTAGGCATCCTTATGCGTGTGCAAGCACGCCCAAGCCGACGATGCTGCGACCTCGCGCCAGTAAGCGCGCATTCTGCACGTGCCACGCGTTCACTCGTTGCTGATTGGTGGCCTAGGAAAGTAAGGCAAGCCACGTGGTTGGACAGTCACCCCCGGTGCTTTTGCCTTGCATGCGTCAACGTGTGCGGAATTATAGACTCAGGAGAGCGCGTATTTGCGCTCGTGGTGCGCGTGTGTGGGAATCTCTTCAGTCTGGGGCGCTGCTGCCTCTCTAGTCGACCTTCAACTGCGCGCTCCGGGTGTTTACAAACGCCAGTGCGTGCGTGCATGCTTCTACCGGCATCACGCACCGGCCTGTGCCCTAAGACCATAATAAAAACACCCATACTCACACACATTTGCATACATATACTCCTTGAGCCCTGAAGTAGGAGACCGAGTACTCGAAACTTCTTTCAGTGAAGCGCAGACCTAGAGTTGAGCAGTTAGTGTGTGTTGGGGGGGGGGGGGCTGAGCAAGAGAGAATCAGTTGCCAGACCGAGAGAGTTAAAGCGTGTCAGCCAACGAGAGCATGGTGCTTCTCGCTTTTGGACATGCGCGCACGTAGCTCCGGCTCGTTTGCTTGCCTGTCTGCTGGTCCACTGGTTTTGCAGTAGTCTTTTTGTAGTACACTCCACTGCCTCTCTCTCTCTCTATTAGTTTAAAACCCTGATCAGTCTCTTAGTTTGCTTTCAGAACTCACCAGGGCTTAGAACTGAGCCTAAAATAACCGTTCATTATCTTACAAAAGCGTCAGTATTGAGGCTATCAAACTTTTAGCATCAAATGCCCATTAGTTATTTTTCACATGTTGGTGTGAATAAATGGCCCCAGATGTTGCGTTTCAAAAGTAAGAATTTATGGGTTTGATTGGAAGATAAATCTGCCAGTAGAGTTGATTTGGTTTAAACTCTAATTACCGGTAGATTAATTATAACCAGGGCACTGGTGTCCTAATAAATGCTTTTTTCCAATTTCATTGCCTGTTCGGTTTTTTGTTCAACCTTAGATCATCTTATATGATTTCAATTACCATTTAGCCTTGATTCTGCCTCATTCTAGACACAAAGTCAGTCTCTCCTAGACGCATTTTTCGCTATTGCAAGTTCAGACATGAACTACTCTAAGCTTTGCTCCATAGGCAAGTAAATATATTTTGTATGGAAAATCGATAAGCAGGTAAGGAGTAAGGAGTGGCTGGCTTCTTCCAGTCCTAGGGTTAAGGCTGCTGCTAAAAGCACGGCCACTGGAGTGAACGTGCGCACGGACGCGCCTGGTACAAGCTCACACACGCACGCACGGACCTTCGGTCGTCAGGGTAATAAAATCAGAATAGTGTACGCGTGTAAACAAGTCGACTGGTGATTGGCTAAACGGCCGACCAATGGGAAGCGCGGAAGATCCAGCGCGTACGCATAGGTTCGGTCATAAGGCGGCCCTATGTGTTGGCATGACTCATTTTGCTTTGCGTCTCTTTCAGTGACGTTTGTGTATAAACGAAGTGTTATTCTTCCTCGCACTTCCTCTATCACATCAAGGAATTTCAACTAGGGGAACTGAGTGCTTTTCGAACACACCTTTCGCCATGTCCTCTGTCGCGAATAACCACACTGCAGCCAACTTTAGCCAGCCTCCTTCTCTCATTTCAGTGCCGAAATCCTCGTCTGCCAACGCATCCTCTGTAGCTGCTGCAGTTGCGATGCCCTTCTACAAGAGAAACTCCGGAGGTACACAACCCCCGCCTTCTGCTAACCAGGACTGTTACAACATGGAGGGCTCTAGTATCGTACCAACTTCTCGCCAGGGTGAATACGCTGTCTGGAATTCCACCAGTTCCCAGTGGCCCGACGCTACTTGCGATTCACGTGTCGGGAGTCTTCCTGCTGCTCAAAGTCTTCTTTCGCATTCCTCGAAAGGTGTTGTTGTCACTACCACGGCCTCAGCTACGGTGATCACTAACCAGAACGGAAAGTCATTCACTGCTTCAACAAACCTCCCGCCTACTCCGTTACCTAGCTACTCCGGCTACGAAAGTCACCAGCAGTACACGCAAAACTTTAGCATCAAGCGCGGAGCTACTTACAGCGGAACTAGACCGAGTTACTTGAATAACTCGTCAGGCGGAGCTGGCCTGACACAGATGGAGTACAACGAAGCCCCGCCGGACCTTTTCCACCCGAAACCGGGCTCCACATTTCAGCACCTGTCCACCGACATGCATTTCCAGTCCTATCGCTATGCGAATAACGGTAATAACGGTGGAACTAGGGACGAGAGGGTTCAGATCCCTTTGAGTGGGCTGCAACAGCAACAGCAACCGCAACACGCTATGCGTCAGATGAAGATGCATCCGAATTCCTACCAGCCAGGAGAAACTACGGGCATTTCTCCGCCTCAGAGCCTGGCTTCATCGGACGGTGAGACGGCTACGTCCTCGAGGGGCGCCAGCTCGCTCCCCTCTACTGGAGCTGTCTCCATGGCCACCTCCGGGGTAATTGGGGCAAGCGGATCCCTTTCCTCCACGACGAAAAAGCCCCGCAAGCCCGCTAAGACCCTCGCCACGGGGCGGAGAAACCTTAAGCTGGAGGAAGTAAGTCAGTCGATGGCCCACTTTGTACCTACTTTTCCATCAGTAGTCGGAGTAGAATTTGGGGGAGGTGTATTTTTGTGTTTGTGGCGATCAGATTATGTCCGGTCGCAGTAGAAGCCTGTGAAAAAAACCATAAATTTGCCCAGAGAGGGGGGAGGACTGAGTCCTACTGCACGCAATCACAATGACGCCAGTCTCGTTTTATGCCTTTGCCATTCTCCCCCCACTCCGTGCGTGAAGGGTGTTCTCATGGTGAGCCAGTATTAAGTGTCGTTGATACCATCTAATTTTAACAGCCCTTGTAACCTAGTAGGGACAGGAGGTCATCTCAAACTTAGTCAAGCCTCTATGTCTGATCGCTGGTTTCTAGGTGGACCCTGATGAGGCTGACAGACGCAACAAACGCCGGGAGCGCAATCGCAAGTCTGCTCAGAAGTGTCGTGAGCGCAAGATGCACAAAACGCAGGAATTGCAGAACCAAGTCACCGAGCTGCGTGCACGAGCAGCCCAAATGCAGCATGAGTTGGCAGCCAGCCGTCACACCTGCCAGCAACTTCTAGCCTTCATCAAGGAGCACGCTCCCGGTGTCAAACTCCCTAATCTCGCCTGCCTAGCTCCCGACTTCATCCCCCAACTGCCCCCGCCAACGGCAAGTTCAATCTACTCTATGGAGATGGACTCCATGCCCTACTGTGATATGATTGAACACGTCGATGCCCCCTTCTACGGTAAACCCCAGGAGATGGATGCCTATGACGGCAATGGAACCGCTAACAACGCTGCTGCTATGCAGCCAACTATACCGAACACCAATAACAATACTTCTCTTGCCATGGCAGAGGGAGATGCTTGGTCTGTGAGAGGATTCGGCCAGCCTACAGCTCAACTCCCTCCTGTCTCGCAGTTTGTGCCTCTGACGGATCACCTGAAACCGGAGCCGTCGGTTGAGGGGATCTGGAACGGAGATAACGATGGTTTGGAGCCCTTTCTCGCTGAGACAAGCCATGATGGTGCTCATGAAGCGGAATGGAAAGCCGCTAATGACACCGACTCTTCGCCTGGATGCATGGTCACTGGACGCTTGAACACCCCCACCAATAGTAACAACAACGGCAACACCGAGGGTGACAAGAACAGCACACTAAGTGGGTCTCTCTAGGCTTTCGGTGTTTCTTCGAGTTTTGCCTAGAAGCGAGCGCGCATTTAACCTTAATATATGAGTGTACGTGTTTGTGTTTGAGAGAGGAAGCTAATGTGGCATAGTAGTTGTTCAGCTTCCACTGCCACCTATCAGTTACTTCGTTTTATTACTTGTACTTTGTACTATTTTTGGTCTGTTCTTTTACTCACACTTCTTTTTCTGGATATCTTATACACGCACTCCGTTTGCCCCATTGCACGTCTCTAGTATCGAACTTACCTTCCCTAAGTGCAATACACAGTAGCAGCCTTGTCTCTAAGCTACAATCACAGCTCACGGCACAACTTCCCGGTACACTTTGCCCTAATTTTATGCACAACACCGCCGCCAACAACTGAAAAGCTCACAAGTCGCCGAAAGACTGCATTTCGTGAACGATAATAGGCCGCCTCCCCACTTTCCCAACCGCCGCGTAATCAATACTTCTCTGTAACTTTTCTACTTTGAATACGTTTTACTGTCACTGTCAATGTCGCTACTGCGGTTTTTAACCAATGATGCCAACCGACTCAATATCGCTGCGCTCGTCCACCAGTACTTCTTCTATAGCAACTTTTACTTTACTTTGACTATATACCTATATCCTAGCGATGGACTGGTTAAGTCGTGATGATTACTATAACGCCTACTAATATAGCGGCTGCTACAACTACCCAAGTCAACCGGTAGAGAGCTCAATTTCGTCGAGTGGGTATTATCTGCCATACGACTACTCTCAGCATTCTCAAGCCACCTGGGTTAGTGGTTGAGACTCGGTGGTACTCCCTGTGACCCTCCCTACTCCCAAGTCCCTTTGACCCGGCTTTCTTGCGTGTTGAGACAAGTGCCAAGGGCCTCCTCTGTCGGATCTCTTCCGCTCTTTGTGTTAGTGTTTGTATAAATAAAATCTAGGTATGTGAACCTCCTATTAGTTGAGCGAGGAGGCGAGGGGACTATGGTAGCAATAAAAGTTTATGGCTGCCTAAGTGTAAGGGGTCATTAACTCCGATGTCGTGGAGGGGGTGATGCAAGTTAGGATTGAGACTGAAAGAGATCGAGAAGTGTTGAGCAGTCCATTTACCATCAGATCAGAGGTAGGAGACCTATCAAATTTCCTTTGATTGCTAAAGCTCGATAAAAAACCACTATTCACTAGACGAGTGAGGTGTTAATGGTAGCGTGTCGACAGTGCATTGAAGGCATTGTTAGTGGTTGTGAATCAAAATATGCGACCGCAATGTTTCAAAAAATTAGATAATCTTAAAAAATAGTGAATTCACAAGTGCCTCAATCTATAGAAAAGATGCAAAGGTATATGACCAGAAGCTAGATAATAGTGGGTTTTACACGAGATTAGATGAATTTTTGTAGTGTCGATTCAATAAATGCAATACTTAAACTAATAATACTGCAATGTACGCCGGAACGTAGTTTTTACGCATGGCAACTCACTTGATCCGCAAGCATCCTCTTATTTGAAGGAAAAACTTGTAAGTATGCTAAAAAACTAGTTGTTTAACTAAGCTTAGATAAAACCAGCTATTCGCATTGAAAATGGAACATAACAGAGGACCCGGCTCTCATAGGACAGAAAGGAAATTGGGTTACTTAGCACCAGAAATAATGGCCTTGGATTTGTGAACATCTCAGTGGTCCTCATTGATGGCAAGTTAGCTGAAACATTACGCTTCCTATATACACAATGTGAACTTTCGATTTAGTAATATTGGTTTGGTACATTAATTAGTCAGAAAGTAACCACCTATGAACTTGTTAAATCTCCACAAAAGCATCAAGACTTCGTTTGTTAACTGTAACAGCACTATACATGGCAAACAGTTTTCTGAGTACTTAGCAATACATATATGTATATCACAGAAATTACCAACTATTTTACAAATAAAGCCAAGCTAGCGCCGGAGGAGACCTAGCATCGAGACCAATTACCTGGTAATGACCTAGAAACTTGCAAATACTTGACGAATGTCAACACACTTGTCAATAATAGATTAAGCAAACTAAATAATGGAAACTTTAAACAGACCAGATCGCAGTTAAAACACCTAAAGTGGTTAAAGATATATTTTTTAATTTGCTACACAAGCTGAAATTCTGGAGATTTGGCAGTGGCCCAATTTTTCAATGTAAGGCCAATGTAATGGAACATAAAACAAAGCAGATTGATGTAATTTCATGAATTTTCCTAGGTTTCACTATATTAAAAGTTCTAAATTTAAGATATTGCTTGTCAGAGTAAATTAAAGTATACGCTATTGGAGGAGAAGACACACACCACTTTTTACGAATGATTCCAATTTAGACGGGTGAATTCACTTAATTTCGCAAGGTTAAGGCATACTAAGCCCAAATTTTAGCCAGTTAGCGTTTGTAAAAACATTATTCTCTGCTGAATATTAAAATATTCCAATATATCGTTAAGATTCAGTGATATTTTCTAAGCAGTGCAAACTATCTTTAACATATAACTCTTTTATTCTGTTTATGTAATCTTTGTAAAACGTGCCTCATTCAAAACTGGGGCGCGTTTTGTAGCAGGCCAGTAGGGTTTTTTGGCTTTAAAATGGAAGTACGTCGAAGAGCTCATCACGATGTCGATGAAGAAACCAAGGGATCTTTGATCGAACGTGTTAAAAAGGTCGATGCCTTTGAAAAGCTACCCAGTGAGTGTGTCAATTACACTCCTAGCGGTGGAGGAGGTACTGATTTGGCTTTGTGACTATTTCTAGCTACCATAATTACTTTTATTGTCATATCCATCCTCATTTTCTCCGAAATTAATAACTTTTTAAATCCCGAAGTTGAATTCAATTACGTTGTTGACAAATCAGTGGAAGGGTAAGGTTCATTCATGCATCTCACTTCAAGTGAATTGCCCATAAACGTGGATATGACTGTCGCGATGAAGTGTTCTGGCAAGTCGGATCTCAATATTTATTTACCTTAAGCAGATATTTCAATGGACGTGGTTAACATGGATGGGCAGGTAATAGGTCACACCACTGATGTCAAGGTTATAAATGTGAAGTTTGAACTTCCTTTCAGCCGGAAACAGCGTTTTAAGGTAGATTTTTTCGCTATAGTTATGGCCGTCCCTTTTAGTTGAAGCGCGAACAAATGAACAGCCTGCGTGAGCAACATCACTCACTGCACCAATACTTTTGGCACTCTCATACTACCAGCGAAGAGTTCGACTTTCGTCCAATGCATCACTTTCGCGAATACGAAGTTCAAGAGTCACAAGCTGATGCCTGCCGTTTTTTAGGGACATTCAAAGCCAGAAAGGCCCCTGGTAATCTTCACGTTACGTTTGGGAGGTGAGTTCGGAATTTCAAAGTTTTTTCGCCTTCCTGTCCCAATTGATATTGTTTTGGTGTTTTTTTAGAGCATTTACAATTGGCTCTAAAGCTCACATACATTTCTCCTCGTCCGAATTTGATGGTCGTACGTATAATTTTTGTTAATCAGTTGTAGACGTTATTTATACATTTTTTTTTTCAATTTAACAGCAAGAAACTTCTCACACAGAATCCATCACTTGTCGTTTGGAACTCTTTTGGAAAACTACATTCACCCTCTTGATGCTGAAGAAGTAATCTCGAATGATCGTGAGTGCCTCTAGACGATTTCTTACACCACTGTCCATTTCACTTAGGCACTTTTCTTTCATCTCCTTTCAGCTGCACTGATGTATCAGTACTTCGTTGAGGTGGTTCCTACTACGTTTCGGACTCACTTGCAAAAAATCAAAACCTACCAATACGGGGTTACCGAACAGGTGCGCTGAAGTCCCCTTTCCTTTATGGCTCTTTCCTATGCTCGATCGTGTTTTGTAGCGGGATACCATAGATGTAGATTGTGGAAAGCTTTCTAGTTTATGTTCACCTCCTTTAAGCTAATTTAGCCAATAAAACATGTTCACTGAACAAATTATTCCATAGAAAGTGGCGTAGGGTTTATTCTCATCTATTTTTAACCTGAGTTCTCCGAAGGAGTTTCTCATGCATGGTTAAATCATTTTTCAGATTTGTTTGTTATGTAGATCACTTAAAGGCCATATAAAGCGTAAAGCGATGCTATGCAATACATTTATTGACTGTGTTTGCTTAGATGGAGGATAACGATCTTATCACAGTGTACCTTTACTAGACCCTGGGGCGTAAAATACCGGATTAAGGGAAGTAGGCACTTTCTAGAAGTCCTTGTATCTGTCTGGTACAGGTAGATCGATAAGTACAGTCTATGAATGGGAGAAGCACAAATTTACCCTTGTTTGTGCTCAAAATGAAGTCAATTCTGATTTAATGCCACTAAAGATTGAAAAAATGCTAAACAGTATCTTGAACTGATCAACTGAACCTAGGATAAAGCTTGCGCGTAGTGACGTCAGGTTTGTTTTTATTGCTACAGAAGGAATCTAGTGGACTGACCCCTTGGGCAAGTTAAGGTGCTATATCGCTACAAGGGTCTGCATACTGCAACACAGACGTTGATCTCATCGTCTTACTAATTCGATAGTCTTAAAGTGGAATCGACAAGATTTCACCAGCTTGTGAAATGTGCTCAAGCAAGTGTAAATTCCTAATCAATTGAAGGATTCTTTATTTTCTATATGTAAAGTGGATTTCCTCTGGTAGGGTTGAAAATGTAGCCGATGCGACAGGGTTGATCTACAGTAGCCGCATCAGACTAGGTAGACTAGACGAGTCGATTCTTGCTTCTTCCTGATTACCATTGTCCGACTGTGCCTTCAGGCGCGTTCGGTGAACACGAAGAACCAGAGCACGGGCGTGCCGGGCATCTTCTTCCGCTACGACGTCTTCCCGATGCGCGTGGTGGTGGATGCAGGCAGCGGGGGACGGGGCCTGGTGCACCTGCTGGTGCGTCTCTCCGCCGTCGTGGGGGGCGCCTTCGCCACCGGCTCCCTCATTTGCTTCGTCGCTCGCGCCCTCTGCTCCGTCCTCCGCCGCTGCCGCCGCCGCCGCCACCACTCATCCGCCCCCGCCACACCTGGCCTCACTGCCGAGGCGCCCCTCGCCTTCGGCGACGAGGAGGAGGATTAGGATCGGTGATCGCTACTTCCGTCCACCTCTCCACTCTTAACTTGTCAGCCCACTGTTTTATAAGTCTTACGCTTTCATGGCTTTCTACTTTTGATCCCAAATGTTTCTTTGAGCTTGACATTTCAATGTGTCTCCTTGTTTGAAGCCAAGCCTGAGAGGCACTATTTTCAACCACTTATCTCATGGTTGCTTCATGGCTTCCTACTTTTGATCCCAGAGGGTTGTCTGCTTCCCGTTTTCTCCTGTTCACTTGAGGAATACTTTGTCAACCCGGGTTTCTCATATCACTGGTTGACCTTAAACGCGCCAAATTCATCCTGCCGTATCGACTTGTCAATTTGCTTTTGCACGCCGATATAAGTTGAATCAATTCACTTTTCAATCTTTATGAGGAATAGCGCTTCTTATCTATCTCTTGATCTGCGACTAATTGAGATTTTGTTTTGATATTGTCAATCTACTGTTTTGCATGCCTTATGTTACTTAGCCGCTTTGCACTACCGATCCCTTCTGACCCCTGGGCGTAATGTGACTTATTGGCTAGTGTTCTACTCTCAATTCTGCACTTTGAAATCCACGAGCTCGCTCAATCGTCGTGGATTCGGCTCTTTGGTTCCTTGTTTTATTGACTGTGAAACTATTCATTCCCGTCAATCTGACTTGTCGCCCCTTCCTGTGATCCAAGTTTAGACAAATACAAAGCCCTTTTGTATTTTTTGTAAATTAGATGTACCGTAAGTTGAATAGTCGTGGGAACAAGCAATTATAACAAATAGTGCAGACTCAGAGTAACCATGGCAACAATCGCATTATCATCGAGTTACTCAATGAGTCACAATTCTTAACCTAACTGTTCAATCTGCATTACTAGCTTGATGATCGAGGGCTACTTTTATGACGTGTTCGCGAGAACTAGGTTCCTCCGGTTCGATTATTACCATCAAACGAGGTTTAACAAAGTCCTAAGACTCCCAAAAAACCACCAACCCACCCGAAAATTCGAACAACAGAAGGCCAATACCATTGACTACTAAGATTCCGACTGCTTATAACACGATAATAATGGATACTTTCCTTAGTTTATAAATACATACACAAAGAGAGACCGAGTGAGTGGGAAGGGGAGGGCCTTAAACACGATTATTAAAAGTGCCACTAGTGGAAGCGACTGCGACTGTTCTGCCTACGCAGGTGGTGACTCTGCAACTCCGAGTGGCGACGCTGCAGGTTGGTGGGTGTCGCGGTGGCGGAAGACTGCTGGTTGACGAAGCTGGGCTGCTGGAAGGCGTGCTGGTGGCGCGTCAGCTTCGAGTTCAGGTGGTGCGCCATCTCCGCGACAGCCCTGGCGGTTGCGAAAGCGCCCCCGTCGCTCGGCGGCGAGTAACGACCCCCCTGCTCCGTCTGAAAATCCATTATAAAGCGTTAAAACGATTCTCGTTAATACTGGATGTGGGGAATACATTTTCCAGAACAAGGTGATTTTGTGGGTTTTTTTTTCCAGATTTGTTTAAGGGACTACTTCATAAGTTCAAACTTTCATTGTCATTCAAAGAGGGGATGATAATGAGAGAAAGGTATGATTGAGTAACTTTTGTCATGGTGATTTACACTGGCCATTAAAATAAGACTTGGGCCGCTGTCTAATGTTCCTTGAACACTTCGAAACAACAATACCGCATTGACTGGAGACTACGGGGCAATGGAGAAAAAAGGGGTCGGGAGAGGGGGGTCGGGTTGATTTCAGACTATGGCTAATGGGTAGTCACCAATAAAAGGCCATATGTAGTCCAACAGGATTCCCTCTCGGTCAAGCCTCCGAAAGTAGAAATAGTTGTCTTCCGATTTCTACTACTACACCGGTCTCCTAATGTTCGTGCTACATGAGCTCAGTAAATTGACAACATAACTAAATCAGCGGTTGCCAAGGAAACCATCCCAAAATCGCCTAGATTCAAGTTTCGGGTGGAGCCAGATTGAGGCTTCCAATAGGAGGTGTTTATTTGTAAGTAAAACTCAGACAACAACCAAACATTAACACCTGTGCACACTAATTTACCACACATGCATACTGATTCACACACACCTTTCTAACACACAAGTGGAGGCTGACGTCTTCTCTGGTGTTTGGACACTTCATCTTACCTTGAGTAATTGATCCATCTAGGAAAAGAATCTAAGAGCAGCTGACCCGTAAATCCCCCTAACACCAACATGTGCTGACGAAAAAAACCTACAAAGTTGTGACGACTGCTGCTCGTGTGTCTGTGTCGGCTGTGGCCAGACCTGCGCGGACGCGGTTCCTGCAGCACATCATGGTCCTCCAAGTCGGAGCTGGAGAAGTCATTTTGGGGAGTCTGGGGGGCGCCGGTGCCACAATCGTAGAGGCTCTGGGAGGCGGTGGCGGGGCCGGCGGGCACGTAGTGGCGTAGGGGGGCGCGGTGATGGCCCGCCGAGGCGATGACCGGCGACGAGGTGGCAGGCAAGAGCACTGGACCGGCCGCCGCCGGACAGCCCCAAGAGGCCTGGCTCTGGTTGCTCCAAGCCCTGCAAATCGGAGGGAAAGTGCCACACTACACCATCGACACAGTGATTTAACCCCACTCCCTCTCCTTTAAAAATAAGTCGCCTGTTAAAGTGGCAAATAGCACTCCACAGTTTCCCGATTTTTCAAGAACACTAGATGAGGATCGGTTAATACGGCTCTCCGTAACCCTACCTATCGCACACCTTCAACAACGAATTGACCCATCTTAGTATAGCGTTTTATACCAGAAAATGGGTCAATACGATAGGGCACTGGCCAATTAGAATTAAAACAACACCTCTGTACCTGGGCTTGCATTTACATCCACCGTTTCTGGTGGCATGTATTAACAAGTTCTGTTAAAGATATAGATTGCTACTGGTAAGGTAGCCAAAGACTGAGAGAGCCCTAAAGTATGTAGGCAATCATGGCCTGCAAGCAACCTCAGCCGATGAGCCGAAAAATTGTCTGTAACGATAAGAAAGCATAGACCCGGGGCTTACGGCAGTAAACAAACTCGCAGCCGAAACATTATTTCTCTACTAGGGTTCCTAGTGTTCCCTCCAAACGACTATAACCCTTGCATCTCACAGTCTCATTTAGAAATTATGCCCATTTATTTGAGGACACAAGTTAACGAAAAAACGCATCTCAGCGAAGCAACTTTACCCAATACTGGTTGCCAGGTTCAAAACAACCCGCTTTCATTAGTCGATCATCTATGGTTCTCATCTCACTTATAGTAAGGGCTTTTTAAGGAGCAAACCCTTTTTAACATTAAATGCTGAACAAATAGGGTGAAAAAGCATGAAGTAGGCACTGAATAGAATCCACAAGGGTGGTATTCTTCTAGAAAACGCATATCTCCCGAGGAATGACTGATTCAATCGATTTATGGGAAAACAACTCACTATTGTTACTGATTAATTGAAGCAGAAGCAAATGAACTTCCTCAAAGGCCTTTTTCAACACTGAAAGTGGTTTTTGAACATAGACTACTTTACTAGCCGGTTCGGAATTGTACTTTAGCAAGCGAGAGTCTTGCAGTGATAACAATCTTCACATGGAAAATAAACACAAATTGTGTACGAAGCTTATTTTAGGGGATTTTCATCTAACAGAAATCAACAAAAAGTACAAGATACGCACTTCTGGAAAGCGTTATTTTTTTGGCAAGTTTTCAGTGGACATAATAAGATAAAACAACGATTTCTTCAAGTGTGCCCAATCAGCACTTTCGTGACAGTTATCATATTTGATTAACTAATTTGTAGAATGTCTGCTCAGCGGGACTGCCAACTCATCGACTCACAGTGGTGCCTAGCCTTTGAATGACAGCTGCAAAAACAGCTCGATAACCACGTTGGACAGTACGGAGCTTAATCCCAATCTTTTTATGGACGAAATCCAACGCCTCAATACAATCACTCAGCTTTGGTCTGGTCACGTCTACACCCATCTTAGGGTTGGTAGAGATCCCGTTAAACTGGGGACGTCTAACTTCCTCAACGCTTTTTCTTACAACGCTACTCATTCACTCTGACCTCTGTGAAACCCACAATGACTTGTAAAACTGCAACGATTCAAGCTCGGGCTCTGGAGCCAGTGCCTTACCTCGTGGAGGGTTGGTGGCCGATGGTGTTGTAGCCACGATTGATTTGTGGCGAGACCGCCGAGCCGTATATCTCATGGATGCCGTAAACACGCTCTGTCCAACCGTTTCCGCAGCCCGGCTGCTGCTGCACCGGGAGTCTCATCGTTGGCGAATGCCTGTGGCCATACAATGCAGACACAAGTCCAATCAGATTTAAAGATGCTGTTAGCAATGAAAACTACACGACATCGAAATAGACACAGGCACACTAAGAGAAGCAGGCATGGGGAGGGGTTACGAAGCGACAAGGCAACCTATGGACAAAGCATGCATCCATCGACTCACCGGTACTCATAGATCACTCGGGAGGGCAACGTGTAGGTGTCACTACATTGGCAACAAGGTACAAAGCGCGTTACATTCACATTAGGCGTAAGAAAACAATACTACTAATAACAACGACAGCACTACAGAACGTGCGAACTGGAATTCGAGATGCAGCGCGATTACACACTTGAGCCTACGGTAGCCTAGACCGAGGACATTTAAAGGTACCAAATCTGTTTCAAAGGTAGTTTGTACAATAACCACAAATAGGTTTCACATCCTGGGAGCATCAGCCCACTCTGATGCTGGACTCTAGAGCGTGATGTTTTTCGACAACTTTAATCCCTTCCTTCCTGAATGGAACATGTAAGTTAGAAAGCTGACAAACACCCACCTAACAGTTCGGGAATGCAGCGGCACCTCCATGATTTCATCCTCTCCCTCCCCTGCCTCACCAAACTCGCTGGCATCAGAGTGGCCACCGACCATACTGAGGTTGAAGCCGCTGCCACCGCAGGAGCCACAGAGTCCACTTCGGGCGTGGTTCTGGTAGAAGAGACCTCGGGACGCCGAGCTGTGGCTGCGACGGTGCCCGCCACCGCCGCTAACCACCGAGGGAAGGCGAGTAGAACTGCCCGAGCGGCGGGATGACTGGCGCTTGTAGGTGCGCAGGGGTGCCGGCTGCGGATGCATCGACACCCCGACCACCTCAAGTGGCTGTGGCAGGGGCTGATAAATGCGGGAACTACGACTGGCCCGGCGGGGATGGCGATGATGCCTGTAGGGTGAAACTTCGGCCTCTGAGAGACTGGTGGAAGACGAAGCTGGAGAAGGGAAAAATACTCCCCTTTAGGGCTTTGGGAACTCGTGGCCATTCGAGAAGACAAGGAGCATGCACCTACAGGGAAGACGGGAGCGGCGTGAAGAACGACGATGGTGGTCGGCGGTACTGGAAGTCCTCGCTCCACGCAGTGTGCGCCGTCGACTCCTGCAAAATGCCCCAGAAAGAAAAGGCAATCAAGGCACCATTAAAATAAATCATGCTGAGTGGATAACTCCATCTCAGAATCCCACAATAACAGAATATCCCAATTTTCACCATAGTTGTGTGCTATTGCCCAGGTTATCGATCTAAAGCAGCGCACCTTTGGCGAAGAGAACACTCAGAAGTGGAGGCGGAGGAGTCGGAGAGAACCCCGACAAGGCCATGATGGCGGCGGTTGCGGTGTTGGTGGTTCGAGGAGGGGGAGGCGTTGGCGGAGGACGCGGAGGTGAGTCGGGCGATGCCCTGGCGCAAACGCTGGATGTCCGCCTCGAGCGACAGCAGCTCGCCGGGGTGCTGATGCGGCAGATCCTCCGGTGGTGGTGCGTGCCTGTGGAAGAACACAACAGAAGCTTGGAGAGTGACGTCTAAACGCACTCGCTAACTCGCCAAGCAGTTCAGACCGGTAAATCTCAACCCTGAGGCGTGGTCGCCCCATCTTACACTACGGACATGGCAGATAGTGTTCAGAAGTATTAAACGAGCTTGTGCACATTACGCTTCCTTTAAAGTTTAAACCCATCTTCGACATTCACATAGGTGATAAGCGAGAGGTCCAGACTTCGACCTCCACCTGACTCATCGTGGAAGAGAACAACTCGTATCTTCATAATCGATCGCACTATTAACAAAACGAGAAAGAGATTATTGGTGCTTTGATGAAAACAATCTGCCAGAATAAAGTGAAGAATTGAAATAAAGACGACTGAGTCTACAACTTAGGCAAATGACAGACGACCTAACAGCGCTCGCAGAACAGATTTCATCCTCCAAAATATGTAGAAACAGTGCTTCAAGAGGACAGTGGCATTAGAATATGGATTTGTCAAGAGAGTGGAATGTTCCAGCATCCACATCGGAGATTGAACTCAAAAAAACCTTCGCCACTTCTGCTAATTTTTACTACTACAGCAGTCCCAATGTTCGGCCTCGGTAGTACTCACTAGATCTTTTTCCAAATTTCTAAAACTTCAGACTTGCTTCCTACGCTCACTTGATGCATTGGTTGTACTTCCTATTCACAGACTTTTAAATGCCAAAATCGAAACCAGCTTAGTCATACCTTTCCTTTATATTGGAGATGTCTGAATCCACTGAAGTGTACCCGGGTTTTGTAGCATGACTTCCAGACTTCAAAACTAATTCCAGCAACTCGCATGGGAAACCTTCAGCCCAAGATTTGGAAGACCACGATGCAATCAAGTTAAAATGAAGTCTAGGAATAGTAGTGCCACTGGCTAAACAACTCACCGATCCGCTCCAGGCAGGTCCGCGGGTCCATAGACAGTGCCCACGGCGCCAGAAACGAGGGTGTTGTTGTTCGCCGCGACGGAGCAGCTTTCGGCGAGCCAGAAGCCGCTGTCCGACTGCTTTCGTTGCTCGCACTCCTCCACGACGGCCCCAGTGGGTGCGGACGTCTGGCGGGTGAGGACACCGCTGCCGAGGTCATCGGCGGAGTGCAGACGGCGGTTGTCATAGCAACAACTGGCGCCGCTGCTCCCGCTACTGCTGGCCACTGGTGTCCGCGCCACACCACTGTCCGGACTCACCACGTGGCGCGACTTAGCTGCTGCCGAACCCACCACGCTGGAAGAGGTCTTTGACCCCTGAAAACCAGAGCAGTAGAAGTGATACACTGTCATGAGGCTGTAAATAATAATTACAATAAGTCCGAAATGTATAGAGAACCACTTAGACGAGCACAGCAAGACGTCCGCCTCATTGTACTAAAACGAACTTGATCTTCCGACCTCCTACAGCTATTGTTTTTACCATACTTGACGCTTACAATGCTCTAAATCCACCCAGTCTTTCATCATACACTTACCTGGATCACTGAGATGATGTCTCCTGTAATAAATGCCGTTCCCATCTAATCTTTTACTTGTCTTGTAATTGCTTAATTCACCAAAATATGGCTCTCAGTAAATGAGTTCATAAACATCGGAACTAAAGGCTCTACGATATTCTTGCAATGTTTACAAGGGGCTAAATGAAAAGCATCAAAGTTTCCTGTGCTTAAATTGCGTTTTGTAGACAAATAATGCTACTACACCAGTTCAGAGGATTTACATTAGCTACTAGGGGCTGCCGGAACATTTGAGCGGAGGGTTCTTTCTCCATCAGAGCCTCGTTCGCTGAAACAACAAAAACAGCCCCCGAAATTAACAGATAAACAATCAATAATGAATTGGAGTATGCTTATAGAGATAACCCACCACCGCTGTTGATGCTGTAGTCGCTCTCAAACATCCGACGTAGGCTTTTTGGTGGGTATATAACCGTGGATTGGGTAGAGTAGCGATCGGACAGTTGTAACATTCTCTGAAATAGTGGGAAAGACGAGAGGATTTAAAAATGAGCATTTTTTTAACAGCACGACTGATCGAAACAAACCTGCATTAATGACTCTACGTCTTTTCCGTGACCAGGCATGACTTTGAGCTTGTTGTAGCGTGAGAGAAGGCGTGCGAAATGGGCTTCTGCGGCCTCTTTCGTATCTAAAAGAACAGGGAAAAGCCGTGCACCCAAACGAGTATAAAAACAAAACATGCAGATCCTGGGAAAGACCAGAAACTGGACCTACTTGAACCATTCGTGCCTATACCGGCGTAGAACGAGGCCGAGAGGGGAGAGTTTGTGGCTGATGACGATGAAAAGGCACCGTCTTCCACTCCAACGCCCTTGTGCATGCGCTGGCGTGTCTGTCTGTTCCCCGAATCAGTAGTGTCATTGGAAGACGATGCAGAGGTCATTGTTCCAGCTGTGGAAATGGCTGCGGATTTGCGACGCTGTCGGTGTTGCTCCTGGGCGGTCAGACTGAGTGAAGATGGACGCCGAAGGCCCTGTTCGGAATCTCCAGTTCCCACAGCCAAGCCACTGCGAATGGTGCTTGCGGAGGCAGTTCTACAGGCCGCGTGATGCACGCGCTGTGTGAGACGATCGATCAAGAGACCGACCAGAGCCTTACTGTCAAAGAAACCACCGTCAGACCACAGGTACTGCCCTGCCTGGTAGCGGCGTCGCAGTTCCTCCAAGTCCTCGTGAATGGCGTTCAGAGCCTCGCTTGTATCCCCTTCTGAGAGACGCGCCTCGATTCCATTCAGCCGATCATGGATGGCTGTCAAGGAGGCGTTTAATTGACTCTCCAGGGTCTTTGCTGCCTCCTGTGCGGTCGATTCAACTCCCAGGCAGTTGAAGTCTGGAGTCAAGCAGCGGTACTTATTTAACATAAGTAGGCAGTATTTGGATGTCAATAATCGTTTGGGTAGAGGGATTTTGGGCTGGATAACTATCTTGAGTTGTTACAAGTAACATACAATGAATACTTACAGTTATAGATCTCTTCGTTATGTTAGATAAGAGATAAGTAGCTCTGTATTCACATGCACTTAGCAAAATCGTACAGCCAACGAGCAAAATGCCACGAGTGGCGAAATAAATGCCAATGGAGGGTTCCTTATTTCCGCGAAATACAAATCCCAAAAGCTCATGACATTGGGAGAAATAGAGTGCGTTATTTACGTCTTCTGAAAAAGGCCGAGAAAATGCCTCCCTCTTGGCGGCAAAACAAACTGTGCCTTTGACAGCAAATGAAATACGCTAAAATATCCCTAATGTCTGCAAGAGTCCGAACTGCTCAGTTGATAAAAGGAAAGTCAAGTTTAAACTTGACGTAGGGTCAAAAACAAACCGAGGAGTCATTCAGCAAGTACATTTGAATGTAGAAGTGAGCTTGGGGTGATGAATAATCTTGACCTCGCAAACGTCAGTCAGATTTGCCTGTCAATGTTCGAAAACTAATGGGTTACACGTAGCACCCAAAACGCCCTCTAGTTAGGGATGGCAGGAGCTGGTACAAGCCAGATTAGAAAATCAGATTATTTGTGGGGGATCTAAGCCTTAGGATTCCCAACCACTCCCTCAGATTCGTTCAAAATAGCCTAATTTTTTTCGTTAGATCCAACGTGATCAATCCCCTCTCGTCACAATGTACAACTTCTTGTGCTTCAAAAGGCAGTGCTGGCCCGGTTAGTAAATTTTGTCCCGAGTTTGGGTAGTCACATTATTCAGGTCAGAACACCTCGAATACAAAGCAGAGAAACTAGTTTTGGATGCTCTCCAAAATGGTTGTACACATTACTAATAGATCATTTGAAACGGCCCCCTTGTGTAACAAGCTAATTATGACTCGTCTTCTCTCATCGTAATAATGTACCCGTCCTCCTACCTAATCAGTGTTCCTTTATGGCATTTTTTTCGACTCAAGGGGTCGGTTATGATCGCAAAATTTGATATTTAAAAGAATTAAATTAAACATTCTAAGACACTGGATAAAAAATTACCTCCATTGCTGTTGCTGTTAAAATCCTGTTCATCTTCAACAACACCGGAGAGCTTCATGATGTTACCGTTTGAGAATGAGTCCAGCTTCTCAGTCAAACGGCTACGTCTAAATTGTAAAACAAACAGTACGTAATTAACCAAGAGGCCAAGTCAAGAGGAAAAGAGGGTTTGAGCAATCCTTGAATTAATAATCAAGTAAGCGCGCAGCCAAGAAGTGGAGTAACGCGAAAGGGTCTGCTCATAATAGAAATTTATATTTATAGAGGAGAAATACGGAAGTGTAAGGGCAGGCAAGGGGAAAGAAAAAGCAAAAATACTTAGCAACTACTTCATTACAACTAAAGAAAAACAAAGAAATTTAGTTTCAACATATTCAAACTAGCTAATACAATGACACCTAGTCCAGATACGATCGACCGGATGCATAAAGGGCACACTACGGTTAAATGAACACGACTGGAAGGGCCTAATTACGGGGAAATTCTGATAAATGAAATCCTTAAATATGCATCCACGCTGCCTAAGAGCGCAAACACAAAGCCCAGAATATTGAGACCTACTTTAAAGCAGATAGCGCAGTCCATTCTAGTCATATTTAGCAGAAGGAGAAAGTGTGTCCTTTAGACTTAAACAAAACCACCTGTCTACTAAATTCACTGACACTCCTGCTCAGGACCCGAGAAAGTTCGAATCGACATGAGCTGATCGATTTAATGAGGGTGTCGCTTCAGAGAGGGAAGTGTAAGTCCCGGCTCTAGAGGTTGGTCTCTCTCCAGACGCCATTTGATGTACATAATGACGCCTTTTTGCCTAAAGTACCGATTTTTCAAATAGATCAATAAGATCCGACGTTGGAGTGGAATAAAAGTTTTCGTTGCATTTCATTGGCAAATAAAATTGTTCCCACTAATTAAGCCCGCAATTTATTTGGTACATTAACTGATTCTTACGTACGCAGCCAGCTAAACGTCGCAAAAGCACCTCGGTAAATTGGAAACAGATGGGGGTAATTTGGAGAGTGAAACACTGAACACTCAGGCCCGACACTTGGAGACGCGGGCATACGAGGAGACGACGGTGACTCACTCACTCCCTCTCTTCCCCGAAAATTGAGATGGAAACCGAGAGAGGTCAAATCACACGACCGAGACTGCGCAAGGCCTCCGAGGCAATTAAATTACACGCGACAGCCAATTTTAACGTCATAAAACACGTCTTCACCTTAAAATCACTCAAAACAGAACGACTGGAAGTGTGGCGCTACATTGCAAGAGCTTAAGTACAATTTATTCGGCTAGACCGGAAACAAGTATTCATAAAAAGAATACAGCCGATCACTAAAACGTTATCCGAATTAATCTAACAACCTTCGAACCTAACCCACGACCTTCAAAGTCGCAAAGCGAGTCGATATTTAGCGAGAACAGAAAGCCAAACTCACTCCAGGTGGTTGCTCGACGACGACATGGGCGCAGGGAAGGCTTGCGGTGACTGCACGAGACTCTTGGCCGTCGGCGCAGACGGCGATGGGGTGGTGGGTGCCCGGGGGCCCAGACCTGAGGCTTTGAGGGTGGCCAGCGACTCGGAAATCCTTGCCTGATTGCGACTGAGTGCCTGGTGGGGGGCACAGGTGTCCAGCGACGCCGAGATGAGTTTGCGGCCGCGTAGAGTAGTGCTGGTGGCTGCAGTCGGTTTCGCCCTGCTAGTGCCACCATTTTTGTTGTCGTCATGGGGGCCCCCGATCTTGGAGCGCAGACGCAAGTGATCGATGGTCATCTCGGCGGCGGCGTGTTTCGCCAACAGGTTGTCGTAGTAGCGCTGCAGCTGCTGGATGTAGTCCTCCTGCTGCTTCCGAGTGGCTTTCTCCTACAATCACGCCAAATGAGGGCTGGGAGTTTGCGTGGGCTTGGCTTTTCCAGGAATGAGAGCACGACCAATCATAACAAGCTATTAAGCACACAGGCAAGAGGAGAGGGACTAATGTGCGGGTTCTGTGTACGGGGGAGCCGCACAGAATTCCTGGGAAATTGACACCGACCCTGACTAGAGACGTTATATTGTAAGGGGATCTCAATCCGGCCACTCCTCCATAGTCAACATTTTACCTTTGGATTTAACCGACTACCGTACGGCACAAACATCACACCGACGAAATGGCTGAAAGTGACCTGCTGTTTCATAAACTGACCGTAGTCCTTTTGTGTGGCAAGTGTGCGTTTTGATGGTACAAACCTTGAAGTCGCAAGCGGATTCGAACTTCCACGAAGTCAAAACGGTCGTTATGTGAGGAAACAAACATGAGGGATTGCTCAAGGGCCCGAGGCCGATAGAGAGGCCACAGAGGAAAGGGCAGCAAGTAAGGGTTTACTCGCTCTTTGTTGGTAGGCAACTGTAAATGCCATAGTTATTAATTGTCCCAACTCAGAAGGGCATTGAGAATCACTGTCGCATCAAGCACAAGTCCTCGGTGAGGTGCGTATAAAAATGAGATCATCGGTGGATTGTTAACTACATTCGACGGAGACGGAGGCTCCAGCGATCACCACGAGAGGATTTGGAAAGATACCTATGTGTCAACCCTTCAGTAGGCCTCATCGGCTTCCACCCGTCGTTATTTTGAAAAGAGAATCAATGAAGGGGCGTCAAGAAGGTGCTGTTTTCGGTTCTTTTAGACAACTACCCAAAGAAATTGCTAATCTGAAAGGACATTCAGAATCACTGCTACATTTTACAGGAGCGCACGTTAGCGAGAAGGGCGTGTATGAATAACAGTACTAGTGAGTCACAAACTGCCTCTGATGAACATTGTTAACCAGTGGATGCATTGTTAACCTGTACATATCAACTCTCCAATAGGCCTCATCTAGCTTCACTTCCACCTGTGGGGGAAGGATCCTACGCCTCTAAATTGACGCTTTCATCAAGTCTCTTCTGCTCTTTCTTAACGTTCTAGAAACCACAATCCCCTAACACGCTGTTTGTTTTTACACAATCAAACCGGCCTCTCCCCGTGAATTAACGCCATTAGAAACGAACTTTGATCAGCCAACTTGTAGCCAAGAGCTTGAAAGCCGCAAGTGCATTACACGTTGCATTAACTGATGACGGTTGGCTTGCATGTGCGGTGAATCACCGCAAGACATATTTCGACCATGTTTCCTGTACCGTGAGTCATTGCGGTGGGTTACACCAACTGTTCGAAATGAAGAGGAAAAATTACAACCAACGATCGAGGGAAGGGCGGGGCGAAAGAGGCGATCCAAAATGTCAGACTTCGGATGAACGATTGCATGCACACGTTGCACCCGAATACGGATTCATATGGGTTTGTGCTGGACACTGAAATTCAATGCAGTGAGTGTGGGAATGCAAAAGTTTACTGGAAGAAATTCAAACGACCACGATCTCATGAATATGAACGTGTGACCACTGCAATTTGAGAGAGAAGACATCGAAAGTGCACTTTTAGCTCGCCAGGTTCCCATCGGTCGAAATGACTGGTTTTCCCCCTTTTCGTATGGGTCGCCACATGTGGCTTGACTGACGATTTTTCCGTCTAAGACAGATTTTAGAGCGAGTCTTCAGGTCAAACTCAAAATGAAATGGCTTTTACTCGAGGCGATATTGACTTAGCCTAGTTTCAAACCTTCAGCAACACTAGATTGAGTATGCAATTGATTTGAATATATCTGTTCAATTAACGTCCCTGCCTTTGCAAACAAACACCTAGGGAGTGGCCCTTTGAGCCTCAACAAATTTCATGACCTGAGTCACGTATTTCCTTCTGGGGTGTGGCAGCCCACGAAAAGCGGCAGCTGTAGGAAGACACAATTTAGGTAGACAAACCAATAAGCGAATTGTTTCGATTTTTTCACTCTAAATTATTATAAACTACCATCAACTACCCAAGTCAGAAAAAGTTATTAAAGACTTTTGCGATTACGTGACCTTTCGGAGAGAGGCACTGCCTGCCAAGACGAGGAAGGGGAAACGCCCAGGCCCAATCTCGGGACCAACTTTGGTAGCCAATTATGAGAATAGTCAACCGAAACCAACCCTCTGTTGTCTTTACATATGACATTTCAATACATCAAAACTGACATCCGATACTTCCAGATAACATGAAATAGCTACCACCAGTAGTCAACACGGATTATGTAAGGGAAGCAACGGAGCTAAACTAAAGCGATGGTGGTTCCACAACCACAGATACGAATAATGCAAAGTTAAAAATCACTTTCAAATGTCCGAAAAGAAGCGAAACAACGCATTTCGCTAACTTTGACCTTAATTGTACTCATGCTGAGCTTGTCAATTTTCATTCAACGCGCTTTGAATAGTAAATTTCTGACGACCTGGAATTTTCCCACACCAAGTGTGACTTTGACTGGAACTTCGATAAGCCAAACAATCGAATGCTCATGTATAGCGCATTACAGGCTTTCCGTAATACGACGCAGTCATCAGAGCTTCGAAGTTTGGTTATTCCTATTTGAAAAATGATTTCTGCCAAATTCACAAAAATACGGTGCCTCACGTAGCCCAATTAAGGACAAGGCAATGCTCGGTAATTTTCCAAGAATAACGTCTAACATTGAAAACAAATTAGAGCAAGTTTAAATTACCTCACAAGAGTAAGATAGGGGCATGTCCCGACTTACAAAAGGCCTAAAAAGCAAGTCTATACACCAAAAACTTCCCGCCGCCTAGTTAATCTGCGAACAGAACGCTAAATTTCCAATAGCCACATAGGCGAAAACTACGGCAGTAAATTCCTCAAAATCGTCCATTTTAATAGAAGGCAAATTATTAAAGAGGGGTCTAGGAAGACGGACGGTGTTTAGAAACATCCCAAAAAGGCCCCGTGGCCTAGCAACCCACATACACGTGTGCGTACCTGCATCGCACAAACGAACCCACACGAGAAATACGAATGGGATAGAAGAACGCACCTGGTTCAGTTGGAACTGAAGTTCACGCAACCTGGCGAGGCTTTCATCATTCGAGGGGCATTCCAGAGGTGACTCGGTCGACCTACGGAGTAGAAATGAGGGGCTATTTGACGAAGAGCTTAATAAACCATTTTCTCCAAATCCTTTATTAAGGCGGTTATAAAGCACAAATTAGGGTTTAATTTATTCGAAGGGCATGAAAATCAGCGACAGGTACTCACGAAGGGATTCAAGTTCCGAGCTATAAGCAAGGGGCGGTGATTATTCAAAAAACGCGACTTTGTTTTCTGCACAATAAATCAACCTAAAGATATTCCCCATTTTAGCCTTTCATGGAGGAAGTGCGATAAATTCCTTGCCTGCCTGCATGCTGCAACAAAGGAATTGAAATTTGCGGCCACAGCTGCCACCTCAGCTAATGACTATGCGCGGAGATCATTAGCGCCAGCATAACATTTACCACACAAAACAATCAACACCGACCTTTGAGGGGAAGGAAGAAAGTGCCAATACCACCGCAGAAATAATGGTGGCGATGCAGCCTTATCAAAATTGTGGAACAGAAGGCTCCAAGACTTCACCTGGGTGAGTCACTAGACGTCTAGGGATTCACGGGAGGTGGGCGAGTAATTTAGTCGGGAGGAGGTGGAAAAGGGATACGCAAGTGGTGACCTCAGGGGTCATCGGCTGAAAAGTGATGCTTTTCCGACAGGTGCACCAATATGCCAATCTAGACACCGCAAAGGTGCACGCCTAAACCTGATCTACCAACTGCGCCCTGGAAAGAAATCAACCAACACTTGCAAGCCCACAACGCCAAAGCACCATTCGATACGAGTCTCCCGTCACTAGTCTTAACTTTCCTCAAGAAAGCACCAAGCCACTCCCCCGAGATTTAATAGGGCATTTGAAGTAAGTGAAAGATACCACGCCCTAGAGCCCGAGATTACGAGCCAATGGCAGTCAACCACACTAACTTGATGGACGAATGAGAGCAAGGTGAAACTTGTGTAATTGGACAGAGACAGAGTACGGTTACTCATCTTTGCTACCGAAAAGTAGGAAGGTAGAACACGACGAGGAGGCAGGTTACTGCGCCGTTTTTCATTAATGCTCCTAGTGATTTAATCGCGTTAAATGACGAAGATGATTGAGATTTGCTGCAGGTTATTGCGACGCTGGTTGATGTGGGGTTGTACATCCAGTGGTGGGTTCGCCTAGGCTAAGTGCATACTAACCCCCCAGTTTGCGCAAGTGCACGGTTGTTGTGCGCGTGAACTTATTGGTAGTCTAAGGGTCCCTCGAACTTCACAAAGACTTATCAACCTATATGCGTGTTCGCACACTGCAGCTAGACAAACTCTCGATCCCATAGACTAGATCATTTAACGCTCTTCACTCTCGACCGAGTATAGGCAAATAGGCCTTCCGGCTCTTAATTTTAACACTTACACTTTAACCTTCGTTCCTTAAGCAGACCACTTAACTTTGGATTGAACTTCACTAAAAAAGCCAACTCCGTTTGTCTGAAAATGAATCAATTCGTGGTAGAATAGTTTTTTTTGTAAATTTTGCCAGCACAATACCAAGTGCTACAAGAATGACCTCATCAGTGAAGTGTGCTTTGTCCTGCCTAAGAAAAAGCCAAAGGTCCCCTTTTGCAGCTACGCTATGATGGTAAAAAGGAGGGGAACGCCTAGACCCATTTGGATGGAGGAGGAAGAGAAGGAGGCCAGTGATTCACTCTAGCCCCCTCTCACCGTGATCCCATCCATGGGAAGTGATTCACTTTGGAAAAGTCAATATGCACATACATGTGAAAGAACTTACATCAACTTAGAGGAGGGGGCCAAACCGGTTGCGGGGACATTCGACCTCGTCGGGGTGGTTGGCTGTAATTAACGAAGGGAAAGGGCGGCATCAAAACACAGGTAGGTACAGGCATCTACAGGCTCTCTTGTTCCGCTGCTAGGCCACACATGGTAAATACGAGACAGTGAACTTCTACTACTATCGTAAGTCTTGTGACGCACGCTAGCGGTGAAGCCAGAGCTATTGGCAAATGTGACAACTGTGATGCCGAGTTTAACAAGCCCCTTCCTGTTTACCGTCGAATAGCTTTACTGGCCAGCGAATTCATAATTGCAGAAGTGAATAACTCAGGTGCCAGAAGGTGGAGAAAAAAGAGGTGCAGACGCAGCGAAATGTCGTTAGTCCGTAGCGGTGAATAAATTGTGACTATTCACTATATTGCAAAAGCGCAACCTTCACTTTTCCTATTTTGAGAGAGATTTCCTAGCAAGTGCGGGACCAGCTTTACTCGCATCTGCCTGTGGAGGTAACCACCAGCGTTCCACGATCCTTTACATACACATCTACATTCGGAATACTCAGGAAGTGATAATTTGTCTCAAACGCAGTACTTTGCTTGTCGAATCAGTATTCGTTCATATGCCCTAACGTCACGCTTGGTAGAGGTGTCACTTTTATTCGCAGGGCACTCGATTTTGCACAGAAAGCCTCTTATATGAGTGGTTTTCGAGAATTTGCATGCAGAACACGTTTGATGAGTAGTGAACAGGAAGCTGGCCACTTTCTATCAGCAATTCTAAACGGTGATTAAAACGACCCAAATCTATGCTCAAACAGTAGATAGAAATGGCTAGGCAAAATTACTCACATCCGCTACATGCGGCTTCGAGCGAATGCACTGTAAGTGACTCGTGGTCATAGACTAAGCTACACCAGGATGAACAGTATTATACCAATCGACGGCAGCACACCACCAACTGTTGGAGGCATTTGAGCCAGTTAAGATGAACTCCACACTGCTCCACCTTCTCGTGTTTGAGATGGACACGCCCAGAGACGCGCAGATGAGCAATGCTACAGCGTCAGAATGTGAGAATGACATGGCGCGAGTAGATTGTCCGCTCGCAAGCAACCAGTCACACCCATCGACAATTGGACAAAACAACTGAACGGACGATGAAGGGTCTTCACCTCTCACCATGAGGTCATGGCCTGACAACTTTCAAGACATGATAATGAAATACACGGGCCCAATCCCGTGTGGTACAGGCTATTTACATTTCGAAATGCCAAGATAAGCTAAAGCTGGAACCAATAGAGCATATTAATGTCAATTACTTTGAGTGGAGTTCAGAAATGATCTATTAAAGCAGTTTGGAAAAAAGGCTACAGTGAAATTAAGATTTCAACTATTGGCTTGCACATAAATCTACTACGGATGGTGTATTGAACTCACAGAATCGAAAGAGGTGCCACTGGCGATGACAGCTGCGTGGTCAGGCGCGGCCAAGCGCACCTCGGAGAGTTTTCCGTCCGTTTGATCGGGAGGGATCCATTGGACACCACTTTGGGTCATTTGTTTGACAACAGTGTCGTAGGATTGTATAGGATCTTCAGAAGGTAGGGGTTTAGTATTGCGCGGATTCACTATTTCCACAGAATCGGAGTCTAACTGCTGGAAAGAACAACAGAATCACTAAAAGGCAAGATATATTAATTTTTAGAGAGTAATTAAGGTGTAAAAACACACCTCATTGGGTGATTCCGTATGATCCGAACCATTAGAACATTCGTTGAAAATTTTCTATAAGAGATGTCTTGTTAATTCCACAGTGTTTGAACGCGCGGCAAAACCAAAAGATTAGTTACCAAAGCAGATGCTCTCACAGAGGAGTTCGAGATTACAGATAATGATTCTATGCCAGCATTTATCTCAGCTTCAATGGCATCAAACTCGTCGAGAATAGTGTTATCAAAACTAGAGTCCATGTTTTGGGGTACTGTAGTATTTGTTTTCCACATTCAAAATCTGTAAAATATAAAGCAATTTCGTAAACACGTCTCTCGTTTATTTAAAAAGATTTTGACCAAAGAGCACCTGAAAGACTTACAAATTCAGAGTAATACTAGACAGCTTTTAAACAAAAATTCAATAGGCCGCAGTCTTACCTGACCAGCAAACCAGAGGGCGATGAATGAAATACCCTTGGAAATCTACTACGCGGAAAAAGCCATCAGTAAGTTAAACAAAGTTTATAAAGGATAAAATTCAGAAAATTAATAACATTTTTTCTTAAGTGTGTAAAGTTTACCGTAACATTTAATATCAAATTCATTTCAATTTGCTGGTATAGTAAATTAATTTTAACAATGGATGTCAGCATCGTCTGCAAAATAGTAGTTTTCGAATTATAGATATTTTTTGCGACTCCAGAAAATAATACAAACATATCTTAAACAAACTGCGTTGATCGGAGCATAGGTGCAGAATATGATTATAGCTTAATTAGGTGCAAAATGACTTCCGAAATAGCCCATTGTTGATCTGCCAACAATAAAATGAAGTAGAATAATTAGAAAAATTAATCATTACGCGGCTTTTTTCCCGTTCCGTTCTGAAAGTTATTTACCCTAACATCACACTACTGCATGATTTATAGAAGAACAATTATTAATCATTTTATCCTTATAGAAGCGAACGTACAGCAAATATTCATAAGATACGTTCAAATATTATGCAGGAACTTTTGTTTTCTTTCAGAATGAACCTAGTTTCCGAATCTTGCACGCTTCCAAAAAGTAAACGGCATTTCAATATCTGTTATCTTCCTGTCCTGCAACATAATTTTGAGTCGTGTGCTATTAGATGAGTGCTCGAAAGGAGCTTACTGAGTAATGCTCTCTGTTCTTGTCTTATTACCTTTCCATATGTGCTAATAAACGCTTTTTGTCCAGTGGAATCCTCTGGCCACAAAATTGTGTAATTGGAGTCAGGTTAAAGCCCAAAGACCTATTTTTTCGAAGTATTTTACCGTACCCCATGTAAAGCTTCTGAAACTTGTGAAGCTATAGAAATATAGTCCAAGCATTGAAATTTTATTCTCACTTCATTGTAGCCCATATCTGTAGTGAAGCGATATTACCACATTTGCTTCCAGAATATATTGATTTCATCGACACCTCTGAGTAATGGAAACTTAATACTTTCTGCCGTCTATTTAGCTGTGACAATTTCCCTAGAATTTGTAGTGTTATATTTATAAGAAAGAACACTAAAATTAAATGTCTCGTCGAGGAATAGGTGACGTCAAACTTCGAAGCTAAAAGATTCCTGGTTTTGTTGGGCAAAGCATGGTTTGCTTTTGCTCTATTTAGTAAAATGCAAGTATGAAAAACCAAAATACACGAAATGATTCATGAAACCATCGTCGCTACCTTTTGCAAGCAAAGTGATAAATCATTGTAAATCATCCTTCTTAAAATTTTAACTCGTCAAAATTCGCAATCTAGCAAAAATAATAATTACTATGCTAATTAGTTGTTCAACTAATTCATTCGGTACATCTATTCCCCCCAAGACCGCACTTTGTGACAAGCTTCCAGCCTGTACCCTCTGGCTTGACGTGGCGTATACTCTGTACTCTTGCCGAAGTCTTTACTTTAAAGGTATCAAATTATGGGCCTGACAATTTCTTCGCTTTTCCAGAATCTATTTGGAAAGAAAAATGTCCGTATTCTGATGGGTAAGCCGAACAGTCATGTCATTTCTGTCAAGGCCACACTGACGAAAGCGAAAGTTTCCGTCCATGTCCTAGGGTGTCAAACCCCAAAATGTTTTCTCGAAGAGTTTTTTATCCTTATATATTTAAGTTCGTTAAAAGTTCGAACATTTCGACATAGGTATAGAATGCATTCCATATATTCTGCTACATCATCGTTGTATTTCGTTTAGTAATGTTGGCTCATCCATAATCATTGACGTTTCTTACTATCGTTTCAACTTTATTTAGGATGATTTATGATGTGGTTTTTATTTCAGTTGGTCTCGATGCTGCCGGTAAAACCACCATTCTCTACAAGTTGAAGTTGGGTGAGGTTGTGACTACTATCCCTACCATTGGTTTCAACGTTGAGTCGGTGGAGTACCGCAACCTTAACTTCACCGTGTGGGATGTTGGCGGCCAGGACAAGATTCGCCCTCTCTGGCGGCATTACTTCCAGAACACCCAAGGTCTTATTTTCGTTGTCGATAGCAACGATCGCGAGCGTATTGGTGAGGCCGCTGAGGAGCTCCAGAAGATGCTCTCCGAGGAGGATCTCGCCAACGCAGCTGTCCTAGTTTTCGCCAACAAGCAGGATCTCCCTAACGCTATGCCAACAACTGAGGTGACGGATAAGCTGAGACTCCACAATCTCCGTAATCGCGAAGTAAGTACATTTTACCCAGAACTGCACCAGCACTTCAGTACACTGGTTAACCTCTCACTCGTTGCTTTTTAGTGGTTCATTCAGAGTTCTTGCGCAACCACGGGAGAGGGTCTGTATGAAGGAATGGACTGGCTCTCGAAGGTTCTCCAGAAGTCGTAAAGGCATTCAAGACTAGCTGAAATTATTTCCACTTTCACACCCTCACCTCTCCTCCCTCGTTCCCTGTTCTCATATACGCGCACGTCTCTAGACAAACCCACTGTGCGCCTCTGCAAGTCTTGTCAACCTCACTCCAAAGTATCCGTGTTTGGTTGTGTAACTCAACACCTACCTACACGTACATTCCATTGAACTATAATGGCGTTCGCTTCTGTCCAAAAGACCACCACTCCTCCCCCTGTGTTTGCTCGTACGTCTGACAGCTGCTCACTTGTTAGTCCATTTCTCTGCAATTCACCGATATTAACCCACTAATCCCATGGCTGTACCATAGTCCGTCTGATCTGGACTGGTTTTGCTCCGGTTCTCTAATGTGCGCTTGTTAACCATCTTGTAATTTGAATCACAGCTCCTTTGTGTGTAGCAGCCGTTTGGTCCTTCCACTTCTTAGGCTTGAATTTGCTACTTATATTTGGTTAGTAGGAGCGGGAATCTTGGGTTATTCCCAAACCGTCCATATTGGTAGGTGAGCACAAGTTGGATCCATGAGTTGCTTTTTAATGAAATTGTCAAGTTGTCGGTGATCTTGTCCTTGCAATTTCGGAATTAATGCGTTGCAGGTTATGGCCACTTGAAAACGTTCTTTATGGAGTTTTGAGTTCAGTTAGCATCAGAGGGTCACACGTGTAGTAGTAAATTTGCGGAGGTGGTTTGGCAGTTGTCGAGTTGGTTTCAGCATATTTTTTGTGCGTTAAGGTAGCAGGTCGTGATAGTTTTTGAGGGTTGTAAGGGTTGTACTAAGAGGAAAATAAAGTTGGGGTATCTGAATAGGCTTTAAGAGTACATCTGACCACGCTTATTTATACGAACACGCACACTTAGATGAAGTGCTCTAATTTCACTGTCAGCTTCTGGCGAAAGACTTTTTTTCGGAAACTTTGAACTTAGTCTGAGAGTAAGGATCTGTGGCTAATGCTGAAATGATACCCCTGTGAAATTAGCCAGTTTCGACTTCAAACCTCTAAGGGACACAACCGACCACATTCTAATTACTTCTTGTGATGCACCCCAGAGAACACTTAGAACACCTATTGCCACCCTCATTTTGATGACCTGAAAAACTCTGCTTCCGATAGGATGCCTTCCAGGTCGTTTTAATGTAAACCTTACTACGTACTAGGAATGTTATTATCTATCCCATGTATAGAATGAAAATAATTTCATTCCAGAAATAGCATTTGTCAACAACTACTAAGGTGAAGCATTTACAATGTTCGTGATGAATTCGACAATCGTATCAGGAACAAGAAAAGCGATTGGCACCAGCAAAATTCAAAAGGCAGTCAATCGACGGCACATATATATTAATGTTATTATTAGTTTCACCCAACATAAACATTCATTGGCTTCATCCAACAGCCTTAATTCCCCCCTTGAATGCCGTCGTCGACTAACTGGGCTTTAGTAATCGAATTACACTACTAAGATCTGAGACTCATGTAGCGGCAAAAAATTAACCGACTTTTAGATGTTTCAAGGGATCGAATTATGCTGCTACAATACATAAGGCAATGCATTATCGCTCCGTAGTCTGCTTTGGAGTGCTCCAGTTTATGCCACTGGATTGTTGCAGATTCGGTGTTCAATATCGCTGTTCATTGAGCAGTGACCATCATCGCCTTACAACACTGATGGCCCGCGGGAATCATCATGATACAACTTATTCACTTTCTTAATTGCCATGTGCCCCTTTCTGTAATCACCAATATGTATCAAGTGGGGTTTAAACCTGTAAAAGAAGCGTAATGTGCGTGAGCACTTTTAACAAGTCTGGGCAAAATGCCAGAATATTCCTCTGTGAAATATGTTTTTGAAAACCCCGGATCTGGTAGAATCTGCATTTCATTGCCTCAAAGTGTCTAGCAATAGTTATTTTGGTGCTACAAAGTAGGGTGCCTAATGTTTGCCCCTACTCCACTAGTCCCTTTTAATCGGTTGCGCTTTCTGCTGCGCTTCATGTACTAAACAATTCAGGGCCTTCCTACTGCCCTAAATTTTATCTCATTTGCGTCTCCTCGAACGGATTCAACGACATTATCTGCTTCCTCTGTTATCCACTAAACACAAGCTATAATGATACGCTTTTGGTTTCTAGGTGTAAAGTTCGGTGTCAAAGTAACAATGGATCCAAGAAACGAAACTTAATAATTGGTGGATTATCCGTGGGTTCTATGACCTTGTTCCCATTTTAGTTCTTCTCCTATCGGAAATTTCTCAGACCAACTAACCCAGAAGAACTTATTACCGCTACTCAAGAGACTCACGCACCCCTCATTTGGCTTGGCACTTCTTTACACGGGCTCAAGGGAAGTGACCGCTCTTTTTAATAAATATGGTCATTTTGCAGTCCCGTTGTATCTAACACCAGGGATGATAGGGAATAAGGATCATCTAAGTAGTCGAACATCCTTCAGAAATCAGCTCGAGGATAAGGTCAAAGTATTGACTACTCAAATTGCATTTATTATAGTTCCTGATAATAACAATAATAGCATTATGAGTGTTTATTTGATCACTTCGAAAAAAAGCGTTTCACGTGCCTGTTAACTAGGCATTCGAGATGGATGAAGATATGCGGGGTTAGAGACGAAAGTCTTTTTCGAAAAGCAAGAATGCATAAGTGGATGATAGCCTGACAGAGAGATAGACAACATCTACATTAGAAAAGAGTCAGAAGAGGTCTATGGATAAAGAAGTGGAGAAAGGCTGCACCAACGAGTTTGGCACAACACTTATGAAAACACTGTAGAAGGGGAGGAGGACTGTCTACAGAAGCTAAGTGACTAAACCACACTAGGAGAAAGGGAAGGGGAAGGGCATACTTAAATATCACCAAAGATACCCGCGAAAGTCTTTCGCAGGTTCTTCATCGTGTCATCGGCGTCGTCCTGGTTACTAGACGCCTCTTGAGACGTCTGTCTCGGTCGATTTGAGGTGCCAGTGGTGCCGAATGATGATGAGGAGGAAGTGAAGGTGGAAGTTTGACATATCGGTGTCTGTGATTGGGGCACACTCCATGGATCATTTTGCGGAGACTTGAACGAGGATTGGCCGAAATCCATGGATGGTCTGCAACATGGCAACACAGTTGTTACCTTAGGTGTTACTCTTCAACCTTACAATGAGTAAACAAATCAATGAACTTACGAGTCGAATTTCATCGGACTTTCACTGTCACGGCTTTGGAACGAACTCATAGTGGCTTTGTTCTGTGCCTGCGATTGGAAGATGTTAGCAGACGGATCAAAGATATTGGTGCTCGTTATCGAGGTACTCGAGGCAGTGCTGCTAGCATGTGAATCGAAGTTGCGGGTGTCAGAATTATCCTGTTGTCTAGGCGGTTGAGGAGCGGCCTCCTTTTGTGGACGCGCTCGGACCGTTGATCCAGATCCGTCTAGGGATGACTCTCTCCCCGTGGGTCGACTACTAGCTTCAGTTGACCACGGAGCAGACGGCTTAGCCTCGGTCGCTGACTTAGACAAGCTGCCACTGCTGCTGCCAAAGCCAAACTTGTCATCAGCCTCCATGCCAAAACTCATGCCAGAGGCAGAAGGTTGTGAACTAGAAAAATCCATGGAAGGGGTGCCGGATTCCGGAGAAGTCGTGTTAAAGGTATCCCTCTTATTGAAATCGTTTCTCGGGACTTCGAACCGCGACGAAGACGACTGGACGTTCTGTTGGCTGCGCAGAGATGGTTTGCTCTGTCCAAAGTCCATTGAAGCTCCTGGCATGCTAGGTCTTGAAGTGGTGGGGAAGTCACTACCAAAAATACCAGGATCTTGAGACTTCTGTGCACGCTGCTGCTCTTGCATGGAGAAAGATGAGGACTGGCTCATCGATGGCTGTTGTTTGAATAGCTGTTCCTGAGTGGAGGAGGATGATGACGAATGCTGTCTGGAGGACTGGCTCTGCATCGAGGAGATAGACTGCTGTGATGGTGGATGCTGTGGCTTGGATGGCTGACTCTGCGTTAAGAACGTTGAGGAATCCATCTGTTGCTGTTGTTGCTGAATGGGGGGGCGTTCCTGCCCGAAAGTGGATTTTCCTTGAGGTTCCTGAGCCGGAGGTGATGGTGTGTAGGCAGATTGTGAAACGGATCTTACCTGAACAGGCGGACTTACGGTTGAAGTACGAGCGGCCCTGTTCGACGTCTGTGATACTGCAGACTGTGACGCCCGTCTAGCAGTTCTGAACGAATTTAAATGCACTACAATATTCTCTATATAACTTCGATTAAGTAGAAGAAATATTTCAAGGGATCAAAATTTGAAGTGAATGCTACTTTGTCCTTTAGCATGAATAATTGTTAAATAAATTTAGATAAGACCCCTACTTTATTACTTTATTGAGTATATTAAAAGTTAAACATTTTAGTTTCTATGTTTTATAACACAATATTGGAAAAACACTTAGTTTTCTGAAGCTACCAGAAAAATGGAAACTACTTTGACAGTTAAGTGACATTTAGACAGAGAAAGATTATTGAATCTTATCTTTGGCATAGAATTGCAACTAATTGCAAGGCAGTTCAGGAAGGACTTACTTCATGACTTTTGAATGTTAACACGAACTAAATTCACTTAACGTTTTTAAACTGCTTGGTCAAAATAAGAGAACATATACAAATCAAACCAATTTCACCAGGCAATGTGGATTTACTCATCATGGACACTGTATCCCGACAAAAGTGCATAAAGAGGAAGCTACCTTGACGAAACGATGATTCACTATGCAAATATTGCGGGCATTTTCTCTCATCAATAAGCTTATAAATTGGTTTCATTGTTATTGTATCCACTCAGCTGGTGATTAAAGGAAGTTAGTTCAATCTGTGCAGACTGAATTCAGCAACCAAAATAAAGCATAAAAACCATAAAGCACACTCAGTGCTCATGTTACATTTATTGTAGATCGATCCACTTCCAATCCTTTTCATCTCATGACATTTTGCAATTCAGGGTTGAATCTAGATGCATTAAGTCCTAGGAGATTTTTTGAAGACTTCTAATACCCTTTGGGCTTAAATTGATTAAAAAATTTCTTCGTACAGTAATGACTAGGGAAAACGTAAGGCTTTAGACTTAGGTGATTGTAACACGCACAAAGCGCCGGTTGAAATTTACCCCTATTTTATTTTTACGCAAGTTCATTTACTTGTACTAAAATGCGTTTTAAAGTCTGCGTTATGCAAATGCACTAAAATTATGCCTTTGGAAACTACAATATGACGACCCAATTTGCTGCTTAACTCAAAAAGCATGAGTCTTAAATGCAAATCTCAGTGAATATACTGCAACGGGTAACTTATTGCCTTTTTCACAGTTCGTAACGCATTAATACAAAATCAATATCTCTTGTCTTGCATCCTCAGTTCAGCACATTGATAATCTTCATGACCCTTAACAAGAGCTAGGTAATGAGCTCAACACGTTTAAAATGATTATTTAGTCTTAAGACGTACACACCTTTTACAATTTCGATTTTGCCTATCATTATGACTACATAGGTATTACGTACTCCAAGCCGATAAAAATGTTTTCACAGAATGGCCACAAAACTGCATTTCTGAACAAAGTACTCAAAGATAAATCTTTCCTAGTTGCCCTTCCGTCGATTTTAGGAAAATTTGATGTGGGCGGAACGAAATAGAAATACCGAGTGGTTTACATTTCATGAAAAGGATATGCAATGGTTTTCTGAGCATCTGGAATCCTCCTGTACAAGTATTCGTGTAATCTGGTTAAAAGGTATACAATCAATTTCATAACAACTAAATAAACTTAAATAAATTTAATCTAGAGCTTTGGCTACTGCTTATTATGGCATAAAAAACAATAGAAAATTGAAAGCAAACGAATTCACAATTCTTTAAGACAAATAGAATTTAAAATGGATCTATTTTAACGTGCGAAACCGTTTACCCATGCAAATTTCTCGCAATCGTCTAAGCGCGATATTCTGCTGGCTGAAAGAATGCTAAGCGAAGAAAAGCTCGCCTCTTGTTGCTAAAGTGGAGCAGCTTACCCAGAAGCAAACTTGTGGGCGTGCTCCATACGTTGAAGAAGTAGCTCAGCGATCCTAGCTCTGTCCTCCTCCTGTCCATCACCCAGCAAGATGAAATCTGAACCGTATACCTATTCTCAAGAAGAAAACAAAAACAAAATCAGTCCAGTTTCGCGGTGTAATACACATCCTTAAGACAGTTGATCTAAAAATCAATGCCAAATTGTACAAATGATGATGGTTAATGTTTCCTTTTGAGAGTTATATTTTAATGAAACTATAGGAAAATTTTGTTCATTACTTTCTACACTCGTAGTAGATTACTTACTTTTGAAATGAATTTGTACTCTATTATTAAAACTGAAAATGTTGCAGTTGGTTACAAGAGTGGATAATTTTACTTATCCGAATGAAATATTAAAACAAAAACGATTGTCTAAGGTAAATTCATGCGTATAGTGACATGATTTTTATTTTAATTTAAAAATACTTATCGTAATCTTAGATATATTAAAAGCAAAATGATTGCTAAATTATAATACCGTTTTGCGCCACATTTCGTTTATGAAATGTTTAAACGATATGTATTTTACTTCGTAATGAACCGATTTGCTCTCAATAACATAAGTAAATCAGGAAACATTTTTAATATTCTGAAAGATAAAGCACTAGAATGATTAATTTACGTTTCATTTGGCAAAAGGAAAAAGTGTATTCGCTGCTAAAATAATAGAGGTACATTTTATTTTAAATGACTCGAACTGTACATAGAGCAACATTGCTACAACATTATTCGGTCTAAATTTTCAGCAATTGATTCATGTGGCGTCATCTGAGTCTTTTTAACTGCAATTCATTAGTTCAAAAGTAAAGAAACCGCATATTGGCGCGAAAACTGGCCTCAAAATCCTAATCATTTGGTGAATTTGGGTGGAAGAGAAAAGTTGATGTGCTGTTTAGTCGGAAAAAACAGACTCATCTCGACAAACTATAAAATATTATTCCTCATTTATGCAATTTAGGAAATTCACGAAAACGAAATAATTTTACTGAGCCACATTATCGATTCCAGTTGAAAACAAATTTGGAAATTTATAATTCATTTGGAACAAAGATTTTTACCAACGACAATCAAAACCTAGTTTCAGATACTGTTCTAGTGTAAAGTGATTTTTGAACATAGGGCGTAAGATTTCATTTTGCTATTTGATCCACCGATCTTACTCATCATGGTCTCGCTGCAAGTGACGTGCACATTGGTAACCGAAATTTGGCTATACTTAATACATTTAAAAGTTCATAGCGTTTAGGTTGCTCAAAACAAAATAAACAGCATCACCTGACTCGAAGAGGTATAATTATTAAGTGTGGTTGAATAATAGTATCAAAGAAAACTCAAACCATTGAATAAGAACTCACATCCTGGATGAAATAATCCCCTTTGGTATCCTGGAGAGCTTTAATAGCGCACATATCCAGACCACCAAACATTTGAGAAATCTCGATTATCCATTGATTGAATCTGCAATTTGAAATAGTTAATAGAGCTTTGCATTTAGTTGAACACGACAGCTCGCAGAAGAAAACTTTTCTGAAGTTTGACAAATAAACAAGGGAAGAGAGTGTATTTTAGTTAAAACCATCTTTTATTATCAATAACTCTGCAACGAGAATTTCGCATTAATACCAAATAAGCCGCACAAATTTATATTAAGTTAATAGGTTAATATTACCCACATAGTTTTGTTAGTAAAATTTGATGTGTTTCGTTCAGTAAAACAGTGTTATCTGGAAACTAAAATTGCAGTTATTGAAAAAGAACATTTAAAGCATTAGTGTCAGGGCTCAGATTGCAAAAATATATCCTTGTAAATGCAAATAAAATGTAATAATCAAGTTAATTTTCGATTTGTTTTAAACCATTCAAAGTATTTTAATTTTAAACCACATACCCCAGTCCATACTAAATAGAGAGATATGTTTTGGAAATTATTATAACATATATGCTAAAATAGGCGTGTTTATCAGCCAAACCTCATTTGTTACCTTTCAAGTGTTTCAAAATAGTATACGCATGATTTTACACTAGAACAAATCTTTTCCTTAATTGTTTCACAAACATTTAACTTGGATCCTCGTGTTTGGACAGCAATTCCTTAAAACGAAGAAAAATTAAATATCGGTTCCCGAAAATTGGAATATTAGCTGGAAAACAAAATACCTATTTAAGATAATTTGAAAATGTGGTCCGAACCATTTCGATGAAATTAAGTTTTAATAAAACCAAATTTGTCACACTCATTGGTGAAACGACATCGTGCAAATATAAACGTAGTTTTTATGAATAGTTTATTCAAAAGTTATTTTGAAACCCTTTATTCTAGACTTATTTCACGAAATGTACCTAACTTAATCTGATTTCCCTTTTTTTCAGAAACTTACTTTGATAAAAACTAATGTCAGTTAGGGTCTATAAAATATTTGGAAAAAAAGATATGTTGAATTACTGAAGAGCATAAAATACAAGAGCACTGAAGGGAATTTTTGTTTGAGAAGGTGAAATAGCGCATTTGCAGCTATTTTTGAAAATGTCTACCTGTTATTTCATGTTCTATAGAAACAACGCAAAAATATATTCCCTCACTTTCAATTTTATTTGTATGTTTCTTGAAAAGCTTAAATTGATTGGTGCAATATTATAGAATCTATTTGACTTCTCAATTTCTGAGCATTGACTTTTAACGTGGTAGTTATTGTCAGGCCTCAAACTCTTTCCTTCGAAGTTAAATTAAACAACTGAATCCAGACAATAATTAAAGAAAAATTTATTCACTAGAGATGGAGGTCCAAAAGCAAAACACTGAAGCACAATATTTTAGATCCATTTAACATATTTTGAAAATTCCTCACTTTGTTGTCATGGGGATTTTCTCCAAAACTGTTGATCCAGATGAATTAAATGATGGGTTGGAAATGGGTTTTCTCCTAAAAAATAAAAAAACAATTAAATTTGACTGATTAACACCATATTTTTGGGTAAAAATCTATTTTAGCTGGAAAACCATATTGATAGTGTATTACCAGGAGGATCGGAGAACTTGTCTAGTGGGACTGTAAATTATGTATTTGTTACATCATAATAAGTTTGATAATATCTTTCTATTTAACTTACTATTGTTCTGAAGCATTCTGAATCAGTTTTCGGGAATTTAACAAGTGTTAAGAATCTAAAGTCTCCACCGCTACAGCATTAGACCACCAAGGCAGTTAGTTAGTCGTCTATCACTGAAACCAAATTAATACAGATTAAGGATTTCCAAAGGAACACATAAATATTGCAAAAAATAAATTTGAATAATATAAATCAATTAGAGCTTTTACATAAAAACCATTTTTGATATTATAGTGGATTTAACATGAGTCCAATAACTACCTTTTTAGCAACGCCAACGTGTGATAAAAATTCACCTAACTAGAGCCGATCAAGCTTTTCTAAAGAGTTTTGTATGAAAAATCAAACAAACCAACTGAAGACCTTGAATTTTTAATCCATATGCACGAAGCAAATGCAATCATACTTCAGTCCCAAATAATATTGTGTTCTCTTTGTTCCATTAAACCTTATTAGTCTGTTAATTAAAAATAATGAAAGTGGGCAGCATTTAATGCTAAGTATCGTGTACATCGACTTTTTCCTAATCTAGAAATACCAACCCTAATTTTTTTATTTCAAAATAAAAATTTCGCCGAATGCGCACATGGAATACTGGATTCTATATCATGCGCTCTAAAAACATTCATCCTTTTGAGTCTACAGGCTTGAAATAGATGTGGGGATTCAAAAGCCTAGGCGAAGGAAATTTACATGGCAGGGGCTAGTGCAGTTTGTCGTTTTGTGTAAGATAATTTTTGTTAACATTTAGTTTCTCCTATTTAACAGTGATTTGACAAAAATCAAATCATCAATATTTCTCAGAAATAATCAAAGCGAAAGGTACAGACGTTGGACTCACATGAAGGCCTTAGTGAAGGGTCCTATCTTTTGAATGAAGACCTCACAAACTCTTTGAATGCAGGGCTCGGTCGTAGCGTAACGTTGAGTGTTGTTCGCGAGACTCATCAAACTCTGGTATAAATTCACATCTTCCACTCGCACCTAGATTTTCAACAAAAAACAAAAAAAAAGGTTGAAATATACGCACGTTTTTACTATGATAGATCAAACTCGGTTGCCTGAGGTAAACATATCATACTACAGTATAATTCACCCAAAATTTAATTAGTAGTTAATGAATCGTGACAGCACACGATAAAATCACGAGTTAAAATACAACCCCGAGATAAATGCAAAATGGAATATGCGTCAAAATTGCTGAACGATTTCGAGTAGTGGTGGCCATAATTGTAGTATGATTCTCTCAAAAAAATTGAAATTTAGGAAGAAATTGATTTTATTGTGTTAAGTATGGCAAATTTATTACATTAACATTTACGATTTTAGAGTTCCAATAACTGCCACTTATTTCTATTTTATGCAAAATTATTGGCACAAGAGGTACTATCGTTTTCTTTTGTACTATAAATGAGTAAAAGAGAGTTTCAATTTCAGTAAGGTAATTCAAAGGTGAAGGAAATGCCAAAAACACTAGTGGCAATTGCCCAAAAATATAAATTCCTAACCCGTTATAAGACAGAGTTTTTTCTCTTGTAAATATATCTTCTTGTTTTAACTTCTCGAAGTTAAAATTATTTTGGAATTCAAGTTTCATTCATCTCGTTGCGTGTTAAAATCCCCTTTATTAATATTTAGTTGATTAAAATAAAAGATCCCTTATTTCAAGTGCTACTTTGTAAAAACGAAGTTGTTTTACTTGACCTTTTTGCAGAATCCAAAAATGGGCATTTTTACACATCCTTACGATTTTAGATTTGCAAATCAAACCCTTTAAATTTGAACAGGAAGCATTACATGTAAATTAAGTAATTAAGAGTCTCTGAACTAACACGGATTGCATAAATAAATTAATGAAATGTATTTCAAATAACATTTACAGTGAAAAAACAGAACAGTGCCCACCTCGCATTCACGTGCGGAATCACCACCGAGTCGCACTGCGACAGGCATTTGGAAATCTGGATTCTTTAAATTGAAAAATAAAGTACTTATTAAAATGTTGCAAGACTCATTAAATCTTCTTGCATAAACGATTGGCAAACTTTCAACCTAGTGAGCTCGTGCAATCCACTAGCGTCGCTGTTATCTGCATTAGATCTTTACTGAATTGTAATCATCTCTTATAAAGAGACTATATGGGCACATTTTGAAGCAGAATGTCAGCTTGAAAAGATTTCGGCTAGTTATTTAAAATCATTTCAAAATATACTTGTGAAGTTATCCCATTGGCGACATATTTGAAAACTCTTTCAAAAATCTCCTGCTTTTTCGAAAGGTGAAACACAAAAGTCTATATATTTATTGAGATTCATACTTTAATCAAGAAAAGATTGAAAGTTCAAAGTGCAAATTTTAAGGAAGTTTATAATTAAATAACGAAAACTACTGAAATGAAATAAATGGAAAAATAATGATCTCGGCCAGTTTATGTACCACCTGAAAAGCTATTTAGAATGAGCACCTTGGACACAAATCCAATAAATTAACAATTTTTAATTACTGCAAGTTTCGTGTGGTTAATTGGGAAGATATGCAAACCACAAGCTTATGGCTATGTTTTCCTATATTTGACTGTTTGTCTATAAGTAATCAAGTTTTGAATGAATTGTTAATTTTGATACAGGGAGAAATAATTCAATTTTCGTTTAGGTTATTAAGATTAATGTGAATTCAATAGTCTGGAATAAACGTCGTTCGGATGAACAATTAAGAAAGGCAGCTTTTGTTTGAAAAATGTGCAGATTTTTCACAAAAGAAAAATGTGAATCAAAATAAGTACCAGTGGTTGGCTTTTCGATTGATAACTTCGAGGAATCAAAGGAAAATCCGTGGATCCCAGACGCTTCTGAATTTTCAACAAATTTGAAAACTAAAAAACAAAATCAAATTTAGGTTTATGTCAAAGATATCTATTCTTACAGCAAATAATTTCCGAAAAGCAACGCTCAATCCATTGAATGACTACAGTCCATTATTTCAATCGCATTAAAATCTACACTGGAAATAATCAATAATTTGTAATGATTTCTGGAGCTCGACCACCTTCAATCGATTCATTCAATCCTGCAGCTCCATGTGCCCTTTACATTCAATTGAAGCTCGTTGTAAATTACGCCAAAAATGTTACTCGTATCTCGAGTTGAGTGAAGAATCACAGTGCTCAAACCTAATGCTGAAATCTTTTCTCTAAAAGTTAGTATTTTCAGTCATGTTTTTACTTCTCGTATTTCGGAAGTCTGAAATAACTTATGTCCCTTTGATCTTAAGAGCATTCACTTTGTTTTTTGAAATGAAAGAAGGGACAAACTCACGAGCCAGGCTTTATTGCGCATATTGTAAATTGCCTCCACAGAGTTCATGCAGGGCACCGAGCCAAACATGAGTCCAGTGACCAGGTTTTCGTAGTGTTGTGTAGCTGCTCCCAAGGCTTGGCGCATCAACACAAAGTCGGGTTTGAATGTCCTTTAAATAACAAAGAGATAATACATCGATTCAAGACTTGAAATCAATGAATTAACATTTCTACTGGAACATGTCGCAATCTTGAGACCGAGATTGAAGAATGGCAATTTTTCGAAAATGTTGCAGATCTAAGTTGCTCTGCAAATAGATCAACTTCTTAGAAAGCCGATAGATTCTGATGAAAAATGTTGTTTCAGGAACGATTGTTGGTGCAAGTTACCATTCGGTACTGAATTGATATTTAAAGTTATTAGAGGTCTTAGCTCTACTATGTAGAAACAATTTATTAACAGATTCTGTTTCCAACTCTGACAGTTCGGAGGATATATCTTTGCAATCAAAACAAAATATCATAAATAGCATGTAAACCACGTTTTTCTCTTATAAGGAATCACCACGAAATGAATTAATTTGACCGAACAGAAAAATATGACAGACTGAATTTATGCATAATTTAACCAGTGAGCTATCAACCGTTGTGAAGGTGAGATACAATTAAATGCAAGAGTCCACGTTCCAGAGCACGAGCTTGATGCATAATACCACCTAGAAAATACTAGAGTTCTTTTCAGCAGTAAATTACAAGCCTTGAAACTCCCATTTTTGTACACTAGTGTGAGGAGCCTTAGTTAAGCATACTTGCTCTAATCATCTACATAATTTTTTGAGTGCATTTTGATATATTTGAATTTAATTCACACAAGGAGTGGGGCGACAAAAAAGTACTTAAAATAATTTTCCGTTAACAAATATCTGCCTTTAACTATCCAAAACTTCAAAACTTTTCTGTTATCTTGGTTCCAGATTTCATTAATTTTAAAAGCATGTACACGTAATCAATCAATCAAGTAGTCACCTTCTCAATCATATTTGAATCAGCTCTTTTTTCAATCTATTACGAAATTCACTTAATTTTTATTTAATTCTATATCATCATTTATTAAGTGTATCTTCGCTGTTGAATTTGGGTATTCTGAAAATAAGGGTTCAGTTGATATTTTTAACAAACTTTAAGCATTCTTAATTTATAACTATCACTCATTTAAAGTATCTCGTACACAACTGTAGCAGTTTTAAGTGACTTCTATGAGTTGCTTATGGCAAATTTGTTAAAGTGTTTGTACTTTATTGGAAGTTTTACAAATACATTTGCACTTTTCCAACTTAATAAGCCCATGATATTCACAGATGGTCGGTAAATTCCACAGATATGGACTAGATCCTAGAAGTAGTTTTACCCTCAAATTGAAATAATCAAAAGATGAAACACACCTTGCAGATGATCGCGACCCCTTTCCATCTTGAACAGTGACAACACATCCCTGATCAGGGTAGGCCATGATGCTGATATCATTCAGTTGCGCCTGCAAAAATTGAATTACACATATTTGCCCTATTGCAGCAGTATCTCTTCCACACGGATTTATTGGTGCTACTACTTCAAGCTGTCCTTTCAACAAACTCATACCCACGAATAAGCTGGATCAGGAGGTCTATCAACTCAATTAGTCGAACTATCATTTTTATTATTATCAATGCAAGCAAAAGTCATTTTTCTGAAAAATATTTTGTTAAGGCTATGAGTAAATTTCAACTTCTTATAAAACAAAACGGTAGATGTGTTAAAAATCATTTGTGATGATTTTCATTCTGTCTGGCAAAATTCATTGTTAAAAAAATTATATTTTGATTTATTTTATCAAAAGCCAACTAAAAGGGAATATTCCAGATTTATTACTTGCATTTCCGGCTAAGATATGACGTTAAGATTCTTCATATTGATGAGGCAAGATATTCCAACTTTGCTAAATCTCTATGCCTTCACCACCATAATATACCCAAATGAACCCCCCGACTACAGATCTCTAGCTGACACAAGTTAATAGCCCCGGTGTTTGGTTGTAGGTTGCTTATTATGCATCCAGGATGCAACCAATCATTAGTAAATGTGCCTGACTGAATGTTTTCTCGGTCAAGATCATCTAAAGAGAGCACAAGAGGAACGTGAGCACTCAGCAGTTGCCAATCATTTCCATACCCGGGCTTCGGGAGAACTACTGCCTTCCTTATCGCTGATTTTCGGTTTTTTCAGGACCGATTTTACTTAGACTAGCGCAGGTGGCGACACTTATAGAAAAAACCTTGCTCCACTCTCCATATTTCCGGATCTTAGATAACTGTTAACTAGTAATAGTCCATTTTTAGCATGTCTAATGCAAGCTCAAACATAAAGTATACATAATTAGGTGGAAAACGCACCTGCTCAACACGCACGTCCCATTCACCGTCTATTTTACGCTTGTGCACGTACTTGGCCCTAAAAAGTAAATCTCCATTTTCATTTTCGTAAACAAATAGCAGTAGAAATTTTGCATCAATTAAAGATAAAGATTGGTCTTGAAGTTGATTTTACAATATAGATATCGAATAATAAAAAACTGCAAACATGCGATTACTAATGAAGCTGAATTAGTCGAAAAATAAAGTTTTCAAAGTCCGATATTTCATGTCAACTTCTATATTAATGGTTTGAAAGTACGATGCTATTCAATTTCATTGCATTGCATAAGTCAAGTTAGTATAAAATACAGTCCGCAGCTTCAAGGTTTTTTAAGTTGATTTCAGTTTAGCAATATTATTTGTTTGAGTTGATGTCTATTGAGTTGATTAAAACTAAAATTGCACCAATAAATAGCACGGAATTACAGAGATTTCTAGATCACTTCTAAATATGTACGGTCTATATAATTTTCGAAATCCTTCAAAGCTATTAAAAATAAATAAATAAATAAAACCGTATCTAATATCCAGTGCTTAAATTTTTATGAATCTACAGTTACATTGAGGTCTTAAAGGAAGAAAATTCTTTGTATAATCTTATGAATAAGATCGGGATTTACCGATAGATTAATTTTGTTTGAAAATAGTAGAGTGATTTTCCTCAGTGCAATTTCTAAACCACTCAGCTGTTGCAAATTGAAACTAAGAAGAAAACATTAGGTGAAAGGACAAACGATTACATTGTTTTTGGTTTATTCACAAATTTTTGGCTGTTTATTTTGAAAAATGTAGTTCTGTATTATCAGACTATATATTACATTCAAAACTTACTCCATTTACAGCAAGGTCGATCTATGAAACTAATCCTACTTTTTAGGTAGCAGTGAATTATCAGTGTGACTTGACAAATTTGGCGATTGACGCATATGCACGAAGCCGTTTGCCAAAAACCACACTACTCTTGAGGAAAATCGGTTTCTGTTCTTTGACCTTCAACTGAATCCCAAAAGACCAGGAACGAAATCAGCAACTCTTTAACCGCGGTGTACATATCTGAGTGCCTTATAGCCTGACCAAGTAATGAAGTAGATTACTGCACAGTTATTTTTGGTATTTATTCAGGGGGAAATGACTTATTTTTTACCAAGGCACCAAGTTGATAGGCACCAGTGCTAGTGCCTTCTTATTCTTCATAAAAAGTCCCCAGAATTTCATTGCAAACTAATAAATTTGATCATCCTCGATTTGCAGTAATTCTGCGAAAATGGGCTTAATGAAGAATAACACATTACTTCAGTTATTGAATGAATGCTGTAAAAGCTCTAAGGTCGTTAAGCAAGAAGAATCTGTAAAGGAATATTTAACTGAATTTCTCCTTTCTTTTCAATTTCGGTGATTTTAATTTGTGGTAGGTATTTTGGTACTACATCAAGCTTCAAACTGTAACATCTGCAAACCGCTAAACAAACAATTTCCAAATTAAATATTGACATATTTTCTTCCGAAATAGAGCTCAGTTGTAGTCCATTGTGCAATTATTTTCATTGTCATTCGATAGAGCAAATACCACAATAATACCTTCTAAGAAATAAATGAATCGTATTTGTAATTGATTGGTTTAAAATATTGAAACGGATTTACCAGTCAGTTAGAGGATGGTCAATAACGAGCAATATTTTGCACTTGGAGCCACCTGTAACTCCCGGTACTTTTACATCCGATATAATCGAATTCAGCGTCTCCGTGGAGAAGAGGTGCTTGGCTTTGCTCAACTGCCCCGTCACTGTGTTCATGAAACCGCCACCAGTTCCACCACCACCGCCACCCATGCCACTGCCGCTCAAGGCAGACGGCTGTCTAGTAGGTGAACTTGGGGCACTTGGGAACGGCGCTCGTGGACCCTTCTCGACAGTGGCTCCCTTTTGCGTGTAAATATCCTCCACTGTCTGTCTGGAGTCCGCCTGTCCGGGTCTTTGTGCCCTCTGTGGCTGCTGTTGGGAGCCCTGCTGACATTGCTGGTATTGATTCTGCTGTTGTTGCTGGGCTTGCTGATTCTGTGAGGTGCCATACCCAACACCTGACCTGATCTCATTGATCAGCTCGGTGGAAGAGAACCGGCGCTTCAGGTAGTTCAGCATGGCCAGAGGAGAGGCGGTTATGAGAGCTGCTGTAGCAGGCGGGAGTCAGTGTAACCAGAGTAGCCTCAAAATCCCCACGCGCAGATACTCAGGCATTGATTCTCTCCCCTCCCCGTTTGGAAGTAGGGGTACGCAGGCCATCGATTCGCTGGAGAGCAAGCGACCAACCAGCTCGCTGCGTAAGTTGGCCGGACTCAGCCAACCAGAAAGCGGACTTGCTCTGGGCTAGGTTTGGCTAGTTAACACTCAGCAGAAGCCAGAATGCAGATTCGGGGATTATTTGAATTAATTGGCCTCTCCCGGAAAGAAATGTAGTCACACAAACACACGCACTTCAAGCTCATAACTGAAACGAGCTGCGGTGGTTTTGGGCTGTTATGAACATCTTCTGCAAATCACTCTAATGGAATTGAAAGTCTCGTGTATTTGGCTTTTAGTTCCGTTTCAAATTTATGGTACAACTCTTATACTTAAGAAATTAAAAAACCAAGCTTAGGGTATTGGGTTAATTTAAGGCCTTATGAAAAACGATGGCCCTGGGTGACCAGGATACCTTAAATTTTCTCTCAAATATCCCAAAGATGAAAAAGGTAAAACGGAGATAAAGTGGATACGTTTTTAATTTCGAGCTAGTCATGTCAGAAGATCATGGTTCCGTTCTAATCTAGATGAAGGAAACACCAACAGTTGCGAGATGCTCCCTCCGTTCAGCGGTTGTCAGGAAGATAATGTGGTCCAGATATGTAAACCTAACGGTGGCTAAAAAGGTCTATTCAGTGACTCACGCTTTGTGCACGATACCTCCTAGCCTTTCCAAATCAGGTGACTCATCCCCGTCACCCAGTCAGCACGAGTATTGTACTTGTTGATTTCCGATATAAATACTGTCCACGCTCTCGTTAACGCTCCGCTGAGACGCACGCCTACCCCATACTACTCACGCTGACGTTAGATATAGTGGCATACACCTGTGCTCTCATCTATCGGCCTTGTGTTCACCGGGTCCTCGTGTAGATTATAGACGAGAGTTATAAATTAAGATTTTACAATCCACTCAAACGCTCGTGCAATAGAATGCTCTTTTCAAACTCCTAAAAGCCTAAAAATATGTTAAATAGGGGCTGGTGTTCATTCCCTTAACACAATCTTATCGAATGACAGGTGCTGTCTTGGATCTCCGTATATGCTTATTACTTCCATCACGTAAAGCAAAGAACTCCTTATTATCAAAGGTGGTAGATTTTCTGATAATCAATCTACAATTTATGCCCCCACTAAGTCAGTCATTTATGGCTCTCAGTGTCAAACCAAAAAAGGGATATTATTTGCAAGTTGCGTTGTAGAAGCAGGGCTGACATTGGCAGTTGGAACAAATAGGAGCTATTTTATGTCGCTTAATTCACTAAAGCATGCAAATGGAATGGATTTGAAGCTTTATTTGATGACCAAGTTTCCTAAAAAAATGGATGTCACATCACCTGCCTATAGCTAATTAAATTTGGATTTTTTTCTATCACGTACATTCGTTAACCCATGGAAGAAAAACGAGATAGGTAGGTAGAGCTATTAAGATGGATGGATATTCTCCGAAGCTCGAATGGAGTAGTGGAAAGAGTAATTGGTCATCGAATAAGAGGCAAAGGGTAAAAGTGCGCTTGAACGAATACAGACGAACAGTTTCGAAGTATGAGCGTAAGCATAAGCCATCATTGTGACCACCTTTTGCAAACACACTCGCATTCATTTGATGAAAAGGAAGCATTGTCTTGCCAGTCTAATTAGAATTTAATATACGGAGTGATTGAAATGGAAGTTGTTTGTGTTACTTGGGCTAGCAACGGTTACATTTGGATAAGTTGGTTAAACATCTATCGATAAAAGCGCACTAAAATTCCCATTTTTGCAAACCATCGTTGTGCTAGTGTTTTTAAAGATTCGATGGAGTCCGTCTTAATCTTCATCTCATCTTTCTACCAGTGACAGTTTCTTTCCACAACTTTGACATTGCAAACTTAAATGGCTCAATCTACCTTCTGCTTTCCGTCTCTATTCTTGACAAGAGAGTATTTGAACGATTTAGTCAAATGAATTAAGCCAATAAATGAAAGATATTAATGAATGTGGGTGACTAAAACTTGAAAGCAATAATGAAAATTCATCAACATACCAATGGAACTAGGTAAAACGCACGATTACAGCCAAGTACAGACAAATTTGGCTAACGTGAACGCCTTATGTCGGCATCCAACATTCAATAATTAGCCTCCAGCATATTTCCACGAAATCGAAGTAAAGCTTGTATTCATTTGAAGAAATTGATGTGGTTTTTAGTAGCTAAAAGCCCTCGATCGTCTCTATCACGCAATTCTGTAGTTCTTTATTTCAGCTTGAACATTAACATCGTCTTTATTACAACCCGATTTTGAGAAGCAAAAATATTCATTTTATATAATAAAACTGACTGTACAAAGGTTTTGCTAAATCATGAAGCTGGCAAGAAACAATATCTCAATATGATATTTGCCCTAAGCCAAAGCCTATTCGACTTATCTACCATGTATTGAAACGGCTGCTGAATTAACTTGACACAAATTTCGTGTACACATCTTAGATCATCGAATACTCTTATTTGTGGATGGTATTGTTCCCTCACTTACGCCATGAGAGACGGTAAAATGGGATTATCGACCTGGATGAGGATGGATATGCCCAACTTACCAATCAAGAATGGTCGTTCTTCAGTCGTTTATCTGTGCTAACTCATTGTGAGCATTAAGTCACCCAAACGATTGTATTAGAGCAACGCGCCTTTGTGGCTGGTGGATTTGCTAATCACAATCTTTTCTCCAACAGTAATGTCAGTTTGATAAATTTTAGCAAATAGACAATCACGGGATATATCACTAGCTAATAATATTCATTAGTAATAATAAATGATTGAATTAGTAATTTCCCAACAAATAAAGTAACAAATCTAATTTATCTTGCACGATAGTTCCAATAACTTTCTTACAATATTAGGGGTGCTCGAGATAAATTGCAAAAAATAATATTTGGTTAGTTTTTTTCAGTTGTGTTAGTTGTTTTCACATACTTTAAATGTATCAACAATTCTGCATTCATGTAGGTGACGGCAGCAAGCCTTGATAATGGAGGAGAGTAACTTTTGTCGTTACGATGAATCGCGCCGACCACATGGAGTAGATTACGGTCACTGTTTCGGATACTGTGAAAATATTGCGGCGGCAAGAGCTAGCTAACTATACTACGAGGTAGTTAGGGCTAGAAGAAGTTAGGAACATAACATACCACCTGATTGCGCTCACACAGTCAATTTCTTCGAAAGTGGTGTTAAATGGATGGAAGCTGAATTCAGATACTCGCATTCAATTGCTCACAAATGAAGCCAACAACCGGCAGTCATATGCATGGCAGTAATCATGATTCGGCCCTCGACCTTATACGTCCAATTAGTTGACAACAGGAAAAGTGGAGATCCCCCTTTCGCCGGCCTCACTCCAGGGTGGCCGGATTGAGGAAGCAGCAGACGCCATTGGCGCCGATTATTTTGAGTGACAGCCTTTAACGGGCCCGTAACTTAGACGTCTTTTGAATTTAGCAGTTTTCTTAATGTTGGGAAAATGTTGTGAACATTCCATGCATTCACATTTTTTATCCCTGGAAAAACCAGCTCACCATAAGAGAAAGTCCAAATTTATTCTCAAAGCAACTTCTGGTTCGTCTGCTGTTTTGTAAATCGATGGCCTGAAGGTCATGGAATTTCTCAAATGCTGAGAAATCACACCACCTCCTATTTTGCAAAGCACTCTGCATTCAGCGGCATAATTAATTTTGCAACTTTGAGAGACGGAACTCACTAATCACCACATTCCTAGCAAGACGGTTTTGGTCAGCATATAGGGCTTTTGATTTACGCAATGAATTTAATAATTAAGTGAGATGAGACCACCCGACGTATATATTATGCATTTGACTATATCGAATCAAGTATTGAAAGGTATTCTATTTCATTGGTACCACTTCGTTCAGGTTAATCGGCTCACAGTAAAGCATTGTTAGTTTGTAAAAGTGTTCACAGATATACCCATTAGAGTGCATGAGGGGTGCGATAAGGGTTCGACAAGGGGTTACAAGGCTACGCCTATTAGGATACTCCCTGATGCATGACCGACATTTGTTTCAAATATCAATTATCTCAACTGATTTAAATTGCAAAAAGCACGCAATTTTTTATTGTTCGAGTTTTTGACAATAGAAAAAATGGTCAGAACCTAAGCTAAATGTAACTTCGGGTATGTATCTAAAAATAGTTACCAGCAAGCATAAAATTATTTAAACTTTGGCACTTAAAATGGGTGAAAATATTACAATTGTATACACCGTTTGCTTTAATTGATCATTATAACAAATACGATTACAAAGGTTTCTTTGAAGTGTTACCATCTGTTTTGTTGTTAGAACAACATTTTTCTGTTAATTATTAGTAGTTTTATCATCCGAAATGGATTGTACTCAATAGAATGTATCTCTAGTGCACGGTAGGATACTTGTCCATTTCTTAGGCCATAAATAACAAATTTATTGAGTGCAAATTGGCATTCTCAACTGCTTCCTCATCCTGTGAATTTGGTTTCACTTCGTCTCCTCTTTGTCATGCACTAAACTTTCAGTGAACTAGTTGTCTTAACCCTCTTTCTTGATCTACTGAGACAACTAATTTCGGGTTATTGTTATTCTAAATACAACACTTTGGCCCCATCAAATTCTCCCACGAATGGGCAGTCATGCGAATCAAGTCAGCCTCGGAGCATTCATCTAGCAATAACTCAAAACTCAGGTTGGATGGACTTCAAAGGATACCGTTGAGAAATGGCGTCGGGGGGGATTGCCAAAAAATCGATCCTGTTTTGGTCAATTCCTACTGAATCTTATAAATCAAAGCATTTATCGACCGACTGATGGTTTTTCATAAGTTTCAAGACTTAAATTGTAGCCTCCAGCACCCATTAAATTAGTGCTATCTAGGGAGAAATTCCGTGAATTAATTCTCAAAGTAGCACGTTTTTTCACAACTGAAATAGCAAACAAGCCAAGACATTAATTTTCGGTCTTGTCTAGTACCTGCCTCGACAGCCGGTTACAGCCATTTTTCCAGCTAGAATCTTTAAGCTTCAGCTGTCAAAAGTTGGCTGCAGTCGCACTTGTTCTCTTTTGCTGACGCCTTTTGTGTACGTAATAAGGCTGTGAACAACGATTTGTATTCGCATGACAGAGACCAAGTAGGCAGCATTATACGGCCTATTCTACAAAAAGGTAAAATCATGGGACTCTTGGGGACCAAACACGCAGTTAGGCTGGCGAATTTGCTGACGTTGGTGTGCATAACGGGACCCAAGATGGACATGAGTCGGCCAGCTCTGCATCCGGCTGCCGCACGCTTCCTGCTTTCACCATTCTGTTCATTTTCAGCCTGGTCTACAGTAAAATGCCATTGGTCCATCTCATAAGCAATCAGTAAACGTCCCAGAATAACCGTTTACTATTCTCCTTTTATGCATTTATTTTCGCATACGGGTTTGTTGGTCGGCAGCACTGTAACTACCACTATTATTCCTATTCCCTAACAACGCTTTATCTCTGTTGATATATACCAAAACAATGACAACGCTTGAGGTAGTTTTGTCATGTTTGTATTGAAACGTTGTGGGCATTGGAAAGTTACATACACCATAGGTGACTAGTAGGTGATGGCTCATCTTACGTGAAGCAGACCCCCATGGATTAAGCGTTCCAAATTTCAGCGCCGTTCCTGACATCTCGAACAAGGTCGATGTTTGTTAGAATAGACTATTCCATGATAATCTCACCGTGTGCCCCTGTAACCCCTATAACTTCCAAGGAGACTTATAACTATCTCCTCAATGCTACTGAGCTGAAAACGACTAGCACACAGCAACCCGACCACGAAATCGAAAACCTATTTCCAATTGGGGGAGCAAACAGGGCGTTCTACAGTGATTAAATGACGCGGTGAAGGGGATGGGGATTAGGTGGAAGGCTGTGACCGATAGTTCTCGGTCTTCATGTCGGTGAGGCCCAGCTCCTCGTCCTGCTCCTGGCTCCGTGTGTAGTCCTCAATCACCAGACGTTCGTCCTCTCCTTCTGGGTTCAAGCTCTGCAAAAAGCAAGAAAAACGTCGCTAAAGGCATGTAAAGACATGAATACGGAATTCTGCTCAATGGGATTGGAAATAAATTAGCCGTGATCATACATTAGTTTTAATACAGTTTCGCTATCGTGTCTGAGTTAAAGAGACCCCAACTCAAGCTGGAAGTTATATAACTAGATGTGTGCAAATTACAAAGGGTCCTGTGATTATTCGCAGGCTGTTGGGAATCACTGAGTTCCTGCTTAAGATTGTCACCGTGGTACGAGCACGACCATCTTCCAACGCCTACCGTGTACTTTTTTCACCAATACATAAAAGCTCACTGCTCATGTAAACTTTTCTGAGAATGTAATTTATTGGGACACACCCGAAGCCCTTCGAAATTAGCTCAACTAGGTATACGGTGTGGTGATTCGGCATTCAATCCAAATTGCATGCACACCATAAGCAACCAGTTACTCTACCTCCATTGAGCACCGATAGATTTTAAAATGAACTGGAAGGAAGAAATAGCGTTTCAGAGTCCAAGAATCTCGAGTGTTAACGCTTTTACAAACTCAGGTGCTAATTGACTAACGACACGCTGAGCTTAAGAGAGCTACAGTCGACAATAGAACACACCATTAAAGAAAAAAGGTAAGGATAAAACCTATCAATGAAAAAACTGAAATTTGGCTCACCAATAACACTTCTAGGCATTTCCAGGATTATTTTATAGCCGGATGCAACGGAAAGTCTTATAATCAGAAATCGACTAACCTGCAGGTAGCTGTTTCCAGTGGGGTCGTCAAGCACCAAATGCACATCCTTTCGTTTCAACGAGATGACCTAGAAATAATGAAGGAAATGTAAAAGGTTAGGACGCAAGCAAGCACAGTGATTGAAAAGCGCAAAAACCGCACTGCTCGCCTCGTCAATCTTGTCGCAGGTGGCAGCCAGGTACTTCATCTTCTCCTCCCGATCTGCGCTGTCACCGAACATCAACGGGTTTATTGTTTTCAGCTGCAGCAGAAATTACAAAGACCATGCAAGACGTGATTTAAAAACCTTACGGATCCAAAATTATTTGTTACTAGCAGCCCACTCGCAAATATCAAAAAACTTTAGTCTCGGGCTGTGAAGCTTTCTTTGTTCTTCGGTAAATGTTGACTTCACAACCCTTTTTGCTTGGGCTCGGCGAGGTAAAAACAGATTTCGCAATCTAAAAGGACGCGTTCGTCAATGAAAAACGGTTTGCTATCCCAATTTACCCTACGGGTACCCGGATGTGTCCGTACGGCTTCTCATCAAATATGAAAAGCAGAATATTGTTACGATACATAGCTACTTCCAGACTTGAGAGGATGAAATCTGTCCTCGCACCCAGAACTGGCAAGTAATTGCAACAAACCAGAACAAGCCACAAAATAAAAAGAGCACTTTATAGACACAGAATTTTTGCATCGGACTGCTTATGGAGAGCGAAATTTGGAAGACAGTCCAAACAGCTAATGGCACTTAAATTACCAATCACTTAGCGGGTCAGTAAGGTGTTCTAGACCATTATTACAACTGTACTTAGTTACGACTCCGCCTTTGTCTGCGTTTAACGTAACCCGAACTTGTACCATCTTCGTTTAACAAATATGACTGACTTTTTGGCACCCTATGAAAGGCTCAAACCAAAACCGGTGATTTCTAATTACCTTGGCCCAAACACCATGCTGATCTATCACAATGGTCGGGTACAATTTAACTCGAAAGATCACAGATGGTGGGCTTCCAATCAGCGTTAAGAGTGGAGTTAAACGCTATTGATTGTATGGTAAATACAGGACCTTTTACTCTGTCCCTTACAAATTGTGCATGCACCGTTCCTTCGGTCTTCATAAATAAATCTGTCGATTTGTCAATGCTGAGTCTACACTCTTGTGGTAGGAAAGGTTGGTATAAAGAGGACGAAATTGATGAACAGTTGTCTATGTAGCCTTCTAAGGACTCTATATCACTAGGTTACGGTTCCGGTTTCTACCATGAATCCTAAAATATGTGAGAATCCACCCTAGGCAGTCAGGTTACTCTCTTTTAAGAGTATGTTCGCACCTGATCACTGACAAGTCCAAGGAGGCCCTCAACAGTGGTGAAGCGGCCTCCGAGGGTGCCGGGGAGGGTGTCAAGTTCGATCTCGGGCAGGGCAACGGATGCGGTGTCGGACTTGAGAATGTCGCGCGAGAGGTCCTCCTCCGTGGCCACCAGCAGCGTAAAGCGCCGGCCAAGCTCCCTGATGCCCGCTACCGACTTGACCTCATTGTTGCGGTAGCCGCACAGCGTGCAGTTTATCGCCATCAGTACCACCTCTTGGAAGTGAGGTATGTCTAGCCAAAAGCATACGCACGCACGAGGCACGTTAGTAAAGCCTTCTTAAGACCGTCAAACAATCGAGTATGTCCACACAATATACTTGTCAGAAAATAATACATTTCATCTGCAGGGAATACCTCCGAATGCTATAGCAAGAGGACCTTCTTCCCTTTAAATGTTGGGTCACGCATTAAGGTTAATAATTTTTGGCTGTAAAAGCTGCCATCTACCGAAGATATTTAGTGCTCATTGATTCAGTATTCAATAACCATGTTGAATATATGGGTCTCGATAACAGACAACACCAACTCCGTCATAAAGACGTGATAATCTATGGATAAATTGAGCATGGAACGATAAAATAATGGGTTACGAAGGCACACAAGCTACGAATGAAATTAAACATAAGGTGAGTGCTTACTACGGGCAATAGATGTGAATAGTGTACCAAGGCCTTTAAGAATAAAACCAACACTAACAGCCAGGAAGACACGTCACGTGCCAACTATGGGTACAGATGTTAGATATGAATGAGAGTGGAGAGGGGCCAGCTACATTTATTAAAAATTCCACTCAGGAGCAGTTTAAATCATTGACAGAAAGAAGGGTAGCAAGACCACCAAACCATTCGGATAGCAAAGACTAGCCTCAGTCAAGAACAAAGACTAAGGGCACGTATTTTCCTAAATTTAACTGGACAAAACATTCCCAAACTACAATGAAAGCCTACTGAAGTACTAAGGCTTACCAATTAGCAACTACATTGAACATAACGAACCCGCAACATCAGGCTTCAATCGCAATTTAGAATAAGAACTCTAAAACAAAAGACCAACTAGGAATAAAGGCACGAGAAAAGGTACTCACCGAGAAGCTTCATGTTAGTAGGACAGTCAGAATGACAGTTGGGACAGGTGCATTGGAAAGTGCTAACGGTATTCCTCAGGTCCTCCTCCTACGACCAATGACAACATGATGAGACGAGGATGGAGGTATGGAAATACGTGGGGAGAGTTATAAACCTTGTCATCCATGCCATTATCTTCTATGGCATCATCGTCCTGGTAACCAAGGAGTTTATTCTGATCAATAGTACGCTTGTAAGTAGTACATTTGATTTGGGGATCCTCAAGAGGAGCGTGCAGATTTTCGATGAAACCGTTGCCAGAAGGGTCGTCGAGAATCTGGTATAGGACCGACTTTAAATTAAGTAGACCAAAACAATGAATGCATATGAGGCATCACGACGGCAACTTGCCAAAGTGAAGGGTGATTTCAGAGTTAGGAGGTCACGTAGCCTCACTGTGAAAGCGTCAATGGCTTCGGCTTGCTTTGGATCCATTTCCTGCAGATTTGTGGTTAGAGTTAGTTTACTTACACGACGTTCTGGTTGTAGGAGCTCTAGTTTATCTATTATACCCGTAACAACACCTTCAATGGTGGTAAGACCTAAAAAAGTGCGTTCAAAAAATTGGCTGGTTCATCGATGAATTATGTTAATATGCAAAAAGCGCACATGACTCGCTGCTTGGAAAACTTGAATCCAGTGAAGGAATAATGATCTCCGAATGGCCAGGCTGAATTATGCGACGATTCAAGTCCTTTTCACAGCGTACATCGAGTTCGAATTTCTTTCCTCTGTCCTGAATCGGTGCTGCAGGGTCAATAGACCTGTTAGCGAAACCACAATGTGGGCACTCAAAAGAGGAAATAACCACTTCCCGAAAGAATGGAATTCGTGTTATAAGGAGCCGTGTTGAACCCTGTCGAAACAACAAGGTTTTTTAAATAAGTGTGATCGAATTGGGTACTCGAGCTATTTTACAATGAACAAACATTTCTATGACATTGAAGGCAGAAGCTTTCTGTTTCTATAACTTCAGAATCAGCGTCTTGGTCCAAGTCCTTGACAATGGGTCCGCCATTTTCGAGCTCGCCTTCGGCCATGCTTAGCCTACTAAGGCCAGTGTGTGTATGGGTTGAGTGGAGTGCTTTTCATGAGAAATATACCAAAAAATTACAAATGTACGACAAAAAACCCTCTAAATTGAATTTAAGTAGAACTACAAATAAACTTAAATGCTTTTAAAATATTGATTATAATACAATTTCTTCTTTAAAAAACGACTACACAAACATTTTTCGAAAGTTATGGGGCCTTAAAACTGTACTCCTTATTATCTTAGAGGACGTATCTTTGTGTTTTTGCAGGCCTCAGTTTAAAGGTTGTCAATATTCTCTGATAGTTGCAAATGGGGCGTGTATGTGTCAAATAACGCAGTGATATAAGGGTTAAAACTATGTGTCACAAATCACCGAGCATCCATAGCTTAGCTCAGATCTCTCAAGCTGCTTTAAAGTTACAGACGAACAATAGGAAAATTTCAGAGTCCCCCTGCATTGCTCTCATTTGTTTTTTCTTTCTGACTGCAATGAAGCACGAACTGTAACTTACTTGTTCAAATCTCCTAAATATATTGTTAAGATCGAGGTCTCAATCTATACTCAACTAAGAAACTACCCCCGAACGTAATTTTTTCAATGAATGAACTTCCTCACAACGTATACAAGAATTGCATGCAGTAGTTAAAACTTCTTTTATAAATAAAATCTTTCAACTTAAAAATCATGATGCCATTGTTTCCTCATGTTGTCTTTCACCGCTTTGTGGGCCTTATAAGTATATTTAAGGAATGAGCAGTAAAAGATTTTCAAATCTGAATGATCCGACAAGTTTTAATTAAAAATAAAGCGAAAATGATAGCATAATGTGGGGAAAATGACATGACAAAGACACCAAAAATTATTCAAGGTAAAAATTAAAAGGCTTAGTCAAGTTAGTGCTGAAGAGTCGAATGCAGAGCATTTCTATTTACCAGAAGTCCACTTGAAATCACACTTGGCATTTCACTGGCGGGTTCTATTTCTGGCCGAACTTCAGGGTCAATTGGTGTATATAATTCTTGTCTTAGTTCCAGGATATATGAATATATGATGACCAAAAACCAAATCTGGATTCATAGAAAATTTTCAAAATAAATCACATATCAACTTCATATTAACAGGAAAGCACTTACTGCGAGAACGAATCGGATTATATAGAACATAAAGTTGACTATGAGGTAGGGAAGCCTCTTTTAAAGTTGTTATTTTTTCAAAAAAGGTCTTACCCATGCTGCTAAGCCATACCAAGAATATATGTATGTGCTGACTCCAAGCTCAGTAATGGTGTGTAAAACATATACGATAAAGAAATTCAGCACGATAGGTTTCAAACTGTAAATTCTCTAAAAAAATAGAGCAAAAGGTATAGCTTACGTATTTTGAGGGCCAGGAAATCGCTCCAACTAAACATACAGTAAATCCGAAAAGAAGACAGTGTGCTATAGTCATGGCAATATCGCATATAATGAAGCCCTTCCAGAATGGCATTCGCCATTTTCCAGGGAAGCCACCTCTAATGGTGAAAGACGGGACAGCGAACTGAGAGACATCTAGTAAAACGAAAATCAAGGCTAATAACGTCGTTATCTAAAACGTGTATCGAAATTTATTACATACCAATGTGGTGATTCCGGCCATGAAACATCCCATGCGATTGTCAATACAACAGCATCCACGTACTGGAACAATTGACAAATCCACTCGTTTATGTCGTGCATACCAGTATGCCATTTTTTATTATTGGGTTTTTGCGCCTACCTTATCCGTTAGGTAATTTGAAGTGGCGCTCTATACGCTGTAAATAGTTTTCTAAACATTAAAACATATTAAATACATCTCTTAAGCCAATAAAAACAATATTTTTAAATATTTAAAACAATACGCTTTTAATAGTTTTATGACGATTTTCAAGGACAACTTAGCAGATTATTTCCCTAATCTGCTGCTTCCAGTCAGGTAAATGTTGTATTCTCGGGTCATTTCGCTTAGGATTGCTCCATTTTGCAAAAAGCGGATCAATTGTTTGATGCTGCGTATTTTCAAGCACTTTTCTCAGGTACCACTTATTTTCTTTTGTTCATTTTCTGTGTAATTCCATGGGCTCTCTCAGATCCTTCAGGAGATCAAGTTCAATACCCCCTCGAGTTGGCGGATTTTATTCTGTTGATGAGCGTGTTGGGAATCTCTCACTAAAAAGTCTCGAATTTTCTGTCTGGGACCTCAAACATTCTATTCAAACAGATCCTCTTTATAGGTTTATTGTACGGGGCAACTTTATTCGTCTTAGACCCAAGGACATGAGTGTAAATTGTTTTCAGTAATTTTGTCATGGCCGCCGATGTTGCTCTATCATAACGTCCCTCATACGTTCTTCGTCATGGAGCCGTAAGGGAAGGATTCGACCTTCCAGAAAGTATGTTTTTATTGAAAGCTCCCTGATATTAGTGACTCGTTCTATCATTTTTGATGTTATCCAAAAGGCGGACATTTGTGCTTGGATGATATACTGGCCCATCGCCAATTTAGTCAATCTGGAGCCACAGTGGAAAGGATAGAAAGAATTGTGGAGAATGGTGCGAAAGGCCGCTTCGAGCTCAACGGAAGCCCCGTCTTCGAATATGTGCTGTTTAAGGGCACTCTATGAGGGTAACTCACTCAGGTTTCTTTACTTCGTTACTTGCCATTCTCCTTGTTTGCCAACTTGCTCTCGGTTTGTAATTAAACTTGGCTGTACCTGGTTGCTCGGGTTTTAGCTTACGTTAGCGAATTTCCTTTGTAAAATGTAACTTGGTAAGGAATTACTGAGTATCATAACTTCTGTTTCGATGTTTTTTCTTCTGGTATTTCTTTAGTTCAATGTTCAGCACATGATTATCATCGGAAACTCTGATTCGGTGCTTTTTGTGAGTTTTGTCATAATCTTTCGATGGAGTTCTGGTGGCAAATCCACAGTACTGTTTGGGCATGCAGTGTGAGCTTATTAGCCAACTAAAACTCATCAAATTTACTAGGAAATTTCCAAACTAGTGGTCAGGGCTCCTATCGAGAAACGTAAAATCGCGTTTGCTCATCGATGTACTGGCACTTGCATTACAGGAAGAATATGAATTTCGTACAGTCCGTTGATCGAACCGAAGAGAACTTGGTAGTGCTGCAAATGTAAGCTAAGAATTCACTAATTACTTAAGGTCTATTAACGTTTCAGTGCGTCTTGGCTCTGGCGTTTATGTGACCTAGAAAAAGAAAGCACAGGAGCAAATCCTCTTTCAAGAATGACCTCTCCAATTCCACGTCTCTTGGTTGAGGCATCTCCATTTAGGCTGATATTATCTTAATTGCACCATTTTCTCGAACTTTTAATGTGCCTATAAGCCGCGGTTTTGAGCATGAAACGCCTGAGTTGATAAATAATCATTTAGGTGTAAGGCAATTAGGACTTAGTCAATGGCGGAGCAGCAGGTCGTGCATTGCGTCAAGAGGCACAAATTGAATCGCAATGTGTTGTCGATGCAGGAAAACTTGACGATACCAATACGTCGTTGAGGGCGGTATAGGTACCGAATGAACACACTATTACTACTCCGAATAGATTCTGCTACATGGAAATGCTTGGCACCTTATGCGGGGGGTCCTTATAGTGAGGCAGCCTGTCCGCAAATTTTCAGGTGAGAGATTTTGGCCTCACTCCAGTGGGTGTGAGTTGGCGACCGTTGTGCACGGCACGTACTTTCGCTGTTGGCCCCGGATCTCCACTGAGGGCCTCTAAGATGTCACGGCAGCACATCAACTTCGCCAACGGTTGTGTGAACCCCGGAGAAATTATCTCGGGCATGCGGACGTCGGCCCAGGTCCCCGTCGTCATCGATATCAACACGGCTATTCGCTGTTAGGTTGGCTTATTGTTCATCTTTACTCATGCTAAAAGCACAGTCTTCTAAACCCGTTGGCTGTTTCCAAGACGTCCCGCTGGGTGTGTGTCTCCGTGAATGCTTGATAGTAGTTATTTTTATTTGCTTTAACTTCGAGTAAATGGTGCCAAATCTTGGATCAATGCGTCAGAAGGGGGTATCGGTAAGCGTTGGCAAACGAGTCGTACTTCGTTTATTGTATTGGCACCAGGCAGATGTATAGACGTTTTTTGTGGCGCACAGAGACCTGTAAACTCGTTTTGTGTGCACGAAGTGGCTGAAGAATCTGCCCTTTTTGTCAGTTCACTCGCTTCAACATGAAGATTAGTCACTTTGAGGAATGAGGAAATGTGGATTACGGAGTTGTCAAACGTTTGCGCAGCCAACGGTAACCAATGTCGAGCTGTCATGTCCAGGCGTTCCTGTCGTGTCGAATGCCGTTTTCGTTTCTCTGACCATCTTCATTTTAGAAGGATACGAGTTCTACCTTCCCAAAAACAATGCTTAAACAAAGAGTGTTGTAACTCCAGAAAATTATATTTATAATTTTCTGATTATTTCAGACTGTAATTCAATAAACATTTTCAATTGGCTGTAAAATATGTAAAGTTGTTTATGTTGTTACCAGGACGCGTTGTACTCATGCGAATGTTTTAAGTCGTTGCGCATCCGTTTTCTGGTGGCCTTCTATCCTAGCGACAGGAAGTAACATTACTTATCGCATTACTTTAGATAGCATCAATACCTCGTAATTTGTATAAGAAGGTAATGAAGAAAGGTTTCTACCGACAAAGTACTTCAAGCATGTGTTGAATTTGAAGACTACTTCGTCGACCACTTGAAACTGGTACCATTTATGTCTATTTCGTTTAAAGTATTCTTTACTTCGTAGATGAGAAAATTCACTTTGATGATGACAAGTAGAATTCACAGGTGGTTCTGACTTTAATATTGCCACTAGATATATCAGGATCCACATTTTTTATCGTTTGTCTATCATTTGTCCTATAGTTAAGCGTATATGCGCATGATAGAAAAAAAACGATTTCCTTTTTATGACTATAGAAACTTTACTAAGGTTTCTTCGGTTTACTTAGCAATTTTAAAAAAATATTGATCTAGTCGTTGCTTACTGATTCATCCGCCTATTATTTTCTGCATTTTATAGTAGAGATTCTCGGGATTTTCCTTAGTTATTAGAAACTAGATTTGATTTCATTTAACAATAACCTTAGTTCTATTCAAATGGCTTCGGAATACGATTACGAAGCTACCTCAGAGTAGCAAGATCGATAACCTATTTTTTAGTCCACAGTATGGCCCTGTTATCCCGTGAATTCATTTCATTAGATCATGGCTGAGCAATTCAGTCTAGCCTATCAAACATGATTGGCACTCGTGCCATCTATGAAATCTACATGCATTTGCTCGGGAAGCGCAGATAATTTGATCAGTCTTTACCACATTAAACTATTGTTGGAGTAACTTAAAAACCCAGAGTTTGTATTGGGTGCCGTCACTAAACCTCATTAGTGGGTTCGTTCATGTATGGTACGGTATCAATAAGACTTGGTGGTTTAGCCTACGCTATGAATACACGGAATGGGAACCGGACTTCCAGGAGTTCATGGTTGCTCCGATGTGGCGTATACTCACAGCAGCTACTCGACAGTGTAGGACCACGCGTTTTATATTTCTGACGAATGTGTGCTTGGAATGGCACTTTTGGCGGAAAACATATTCTTAAACTCTACAACAGAATCAAGCCCATATCAAATACAACAGCGTTTGTTTCATATCCATTGACATTGTATTTGCTTTTCATCAGAATCCCTTTTGCACTAGGACAAAAAATACATCAATATTTCTGGCATGGGTTCAGTTATTCTAATGACCTCCCGGAAAAAGCTCAGTTGTACTGCGGAATCATTAGTCAAGTCAAAAATTATTTGAAGCTTAGAGCTGGCATTTTGTGATTGACGTTACAAGAGAAATCTAATTTAATTAAGCAATGATCGATTTGGTAAGTGTTAAGTTAAAACCAGCGGGGGAAGTCCGTCATACATCTTGACTAACCAGCCAGTTCTATGCTGCTCACTTGCGTACGATCTATCTTCGAATGGTATGGGTATTAATAAATAGATCTAAAACGTAAATACGGGGGTAAGTACATGCCATCATTAGGAAACATAACTTGGATCAATGGCTCATTAAGATTATCCAAAAAACTTTTGAGAGCGTTGTTTTCCACTCTCTGTGTTTTCAATTCGGTGAATTCGAAATTTGTATTATTAAGTTATCAATGCTGCTTATAAGTCAAAATAAAATTTGTACCAACAAAATCCTGTTAAGAAAAACCGCCATTGTGTGTCCTAGTATTATTACACTAATATTGTTATCTGTTAGGACAATGACAAGAAGTACATAATTACCTCTATGATTACATGAAGTAATCAGCCAAAATCAACAGAAATCCCACGATCAAAATGTATCTATGAGCATTATTATAAGTACCTTGGCAACGCTAGCAAGGTACCACAATTATACTTATGTCCGCCTGCCGATTTATCCCAGATCTTTATGGCATTTACATGGATAAATTAAGACGTAGGCAAGTTATTTTATTGCGGCAAATTAACTGTGCACTCAAGGCTATCTTCTCTTATTTATCAGGTTTTATGTAACTACACGGATGTTCCTTTTTTCGACGAATCGCAATCGGGCGCCTTTTTGAAGTTGTTTTAGCAGCTCTGTATCAATGCCAGTACTTGCTAGATTGATTTTGTAGTTGACGTCTAACTTCCACTATCATTTTTTTTATTAAAAAACAATGTGCATGATTGGACGAATTTTCAAAGAAGGAATTTTGGCATCACTTAACGGTGGTTTTTATGTGGATCCATCACAGGGACATTTTATTTGGACTGTACATGTATTGCTGTGGCTCACTTTCTTTACCTTGCCAGTTACCATAGCAGTGGTATGTATTTGCTTCGTTTATATTGTATTTAGTTTGTTCCAACGTCCTTTGTTGCTTGGTTCTCTTACTCTTGCTCTGCAACACTTCTTACGGCTTGTATTATGTATCAAACAAATTGGCTCCACAGAGAATTCGATAAATATGAACCGATTCCGCTCAAAAAGAATGAGAGGTAATTTTTAAATCTATGTTAATTGCTTAGTACTGTGACGACGGAACAGGAAAATGGAAGTCAGCTTTCTTTAGAGATGAACTGTGAGTCATCTACAGCTCGTTCTTGCCCATCTGCTGAAGAAATAGAGGAACAATGTCGGCGCATCGGCTTAGCTGGACTATACATTGCTGGTATTGTGGCTATGTTATACTAGATTGGTTGCTCTATAGATCACACTTCTCCAACTTTAGCCTCATGCTTAGGGGAACCGTCTATACCACGCCTGGAACAGGCTGACTCCCTAGCTATTGGAAATACCCCGAATTCGCACGCGCCAGTGGACGTACGTTGATTTCAATACTACTTCATAATTCTTACAGCTCCATTCTAGTCATTTGTTCAATCCTCCCGATCTTAACCCACTCACGGCAACAGCAGCTACTTGTGAGTCAGGACTTTCGTTAGGGACTCAGAGACATCAAACCCGTTTTCTATTCAGTAGGGTTCCACTTCCCTTAAAGCTATATTTTAGCCGAAAATGCATGTCCGTGGAGAGAAATAGGGGTCAATGGCTCCCAGGTTATTCCCATGGCCAACGCCGGTAGTGGGAACGCACTTCGTCAACATTTACGTCGGTGTGTTCACCGCTTTGCCGATGTGGGTTCGCTTCGCAGCAGGAGTGTTTCAAGTCGTCTCGGTGTTCAGAATCCACCTAGATCTATCCGATTCCGACGAAGTTGCAGCTCCCATTATGCAAGTTTTACTGTTTTTTAATGCTCGCTAGCATTTCGTGCTGAGATGTTTAGTTTAATTTTTAAAGTATCTGGGTCGACAGTCGTTCGTAGTTTACGAGGCCTGTTTGTTTTATCACTCAGTCGACTGAGCGTTTTTTAACCTGGTTCTATTAAAGATGACCATAGGCACTTCTTAATACCCACCGTTTCCTAAATCCAAATTTGATCTTAAAATCTTTAAGCCCCTAACGACTTATCGAATAGTTTGGGACACTTAGTCCCTCGTAGAAAAGTCAATAGCCCAATGAAATTGGTTAAGTATTGTACCCATCAGGAAGTCCAAACTCTAGTGGCTTCGCGTGGCTAAAAACGGGACATTCCTTCCTATTTCGTTCAAAAGCACGCGGGAAGAGAGAAATGTATTCATTTAGTCGGATGCTTTGAGACCTCAAAACGTGTCTAAATGAGGAAATTCTGGTGGAATTAAGGCATTCGCCCGTGTAATCGATGTCACTAAATGAATACGATTCTTCTGCAAGCCAATTTTTCTGAACCATTGTCTCGATCTTTCCTTCCACCCAGTCTCTCAGTAAGCGCAAGGGAAAAGCTGTTTCCCTCAGTATATAAGTCGAGAAATGGAAATCACACATTGTTTTTCTTAGTGGCGACGCTTTCGTCAGTCCTCGCCGTCACGCAGTCACACCCTCCCCCACGAACCACCCGTCGCCTCCGGTAGCGGCGGCGGTGGCAATACCGACGAATGCGACAGAAATCTATCACTGAAGGTGGAGGAGCTATGCGACGAAAAAGTCGGACCTCGATCGCGCCCAAGGTGCGGCAGCAACTCGGGTGTCAGTGAGACCGACCGACGTTTTCTTCACTTCTCTGATGGCAACATGAGTAAGCTCTCAAGTGTCTCCTTATCTCATCTTACCTGAGAAGTCTGGTATATGTCATAGATGGGTATTAATGGGTCCTCGCCCGCCTGTCAGCGAGCGCATTGCCGTAGCAGGATTCTTGGCCCTGTTGCATGTCTTGAATCTTCGCCGGGAATTCTTATGCTGGAGGTCGTCGTGTAATCTTTCTCTGGTCTGCTGTCATTGACTTATCAATTGCACACACAGTCGTGTTAGTCCTTACTCCTTTCTACAAGTTGCATTCACCTATTATTAGCCGGGAATGGGTGTACTTTTGACGTTTTTACACAATTTTTTTTGCGTTGATTGCTGTGATGCTATTGTAGGGTGCCGCATACTGCTGTCGCTGCAATTCGTCAATATGTTCTAGGTAATTACTAGGTTGTGTGCGTTTGTGTACCAAATAAAGTTTTTTATGACTCCATCCATTAATTGAAATCGATGGATACGGTCTTTGATTGTCAAATGTCATTCACTCTTCACCAAGTCACCTAAGGCCAAATTTGAAGGCTTTTGTTGTAACTGACATAGTTTGTCCTTAGCTCATAGTAATCCTTGACATTTTGATAGCGTCAACAACGGTCTCGATTCTTTTAAGGTCGAGTAATATACACCGTCATATTTCTAAGATTTACTTTAATGTGCCTATATTGGTGTCTTGGTGTTTTTAATGTTGACATTTTTACTTCCAACTTTCAGATTAAAGTCTACTTTCCAGCTTTGCTTCTTTAGGTATTTCATTTACTACTAAGTGGTGAATGAGGGTTGGTTTCTCTTTAGATGCTATTCCCTCCTGTCTCACTTCATTTTGTTGGTTTTGGAGTAGCTGTTAACCTTGGTGGGTGTTGATCTGAAAACAATCAAACACGCGTATTCTCAACGATAACGATCGCAGTCATGATTCGAAGTGAAGACCAGAATGACTCACGACTGAGTCGTAAAGTGGAGTTCATCCTGACCAAAGAAATAGTTTATTCGACTATTTAGGCCCAGATTTTTTGTCTTTAGCTCCTCTCTCCGAGGACTCACCGAGGCTCTTTCAATCGATGGAAATGGACAGTTGCAGTCGAAGCAAAAGCATCGGCAGTGGCGGCAGCGAGGAGGTTTGTCCCCTGCCGCCACTCACACCGCCTGCGCCCTCAACCTCCGCCGCCGCCACCCAAGTCCACTTCGGGCACGTGCGTCTGCGAAAACACGCCTCCTCACCCGGTGGTAGCCGAAGGTACGCACGCGATTTCATTCATCTCCTTTTCATCATTTACATCTGTCAGGGGTTGACCTCTTGTAGAGCAGTCCTGAACTGCTATCTGCAGCTCCGTATAGTGACCACATTATAGCTCATCAGTCTCTGGTTCTAGTTCGATTAAGTGTCTGCATAACAAAAGCATTGAAGGTCCTATGTTGTGGCAGTCGCATTAACCGCCCCTGGACTTTGTCCTACTCTGGTTTCTGAAGATTTGGCCCTGGTTCTGGGCTTGCCAGCGTGACGTGTCAGTGTCTTACCTTGTCTCAATTTCGTTTTAATCGGACATCGAAATACTGAACGAACGGGTTTATTGAGACCTGAGCCACTTGAAGTCTAAGTGTTGATAGGGCAGGTATTGTAGCGATTTTATCTGCCAAATCCGCCTCAACGCAGAACTCCAAAAAGTCGAAATTTCCGGTGAGTATGGCCTGGTTGAGGGAAGCTTGGATAAACAGTAAGCTGAGTCGATGGCAAGATGTTGCATACAGCCTGGGTCTCCCAGGTTCTGCTGCTTGAAAAATGGCTGAAACCGCTGCCCTTATAATCCTGTCCTTCGCAAGTTTCGATATGAGCTTGCTATACTGACATCCTTTGGAATTCCTGGGGGGAGGGAGGTTTCGGTGGGTGTATTGCTTCCTTTCGTTGGTTATGTAGGGCGCATGTAATCGAGCTAATCAGCGCCAACATTTCCGTAGAAGAAAATAAATTAGGAAAAATCGAGAGAGTAATTTTCTTCAGAAACAGGGGTATTCGATCGGCGGTGGGACCATCATATGAAGGAGGAGATCCCGTAGGGCTTGCTGTGTTTTATCGGGGTAGAAAGCTCAGGTTCGGACTCAATCTCATCTAAACGGGAAGACGGGATTGTATTGGCTGGCCTATAAACGTATTTAGTGAACAATGTTGGAAGTAGGCCTTAGAGAGGGTTGTTTAATTGGTTTAATAAGTGCTGTAAGGTTGAAAAGAGTTTATTCACTCCCTTGCACATGTTCGTCTGAAATTTTGTTACCTTTCTATTTTAAAAGTAGATTTTTCCCCATTCCAAATTTGTGCGCGTCGTAATCCCATTGTTACTTGTCACTCCGAAGTCTTAGCTATATTCGCCTCTCTGAGTCGTAAAACTCAAGACCAGTGACGTCATCCGGTGCGTGCATGTGTGTGCGTGTCTTCGACTAAATGAAAGTCAGCTGTGCATCTCCCTTAGGCGCTATTGTCCCACCGAAGTACTCTGGGAACACACGCAGCCGGCTACTACTGCTGTTCGCTTTTATCGCACTCTAACACGCATTGCCCCCTAGTTGTTTATTGGGAGAGGCGTTATCGGTTGATTCCTTCATCCATGGTCACGTGCTCCCATGTTGTCTTCATTAAACCAAAGCGCAGGAGCTGTAAATGAAGAGGAGAGGGGGTTGTCGACAGTCGGTGTCTGTTATCGAATGGGTCGTTTGACAATTGGTCACATGCCCACCTTTATGTCGTCTTCATGAGCTCCCTAGAGGAGCGCTAAATCCTACTGGTACTACGATAGCCTGGCTCTGTCAGTTTGCTTAAATGGTGCGCTATTTCCCATTTGTCACATGCCGTCGCTTCCTACGCCCGCTTTTTATAAATTTAGACAAAACTGACTGTTTCTGGGACAACTGAGCACGAGCCTGGGGTGGGGGTGGTAGTGATTAACCTTTTTTGAAATGGAGGTTCGGGGCCATCACTGGGGATCAACCCACGTTGGCTGGCTTTGATTTGTGGCCAGTCGGGCCCATTCGGATTCTCGTAGCCTCGGATTGATTGAAATGTCCTTCAAACTTTCCACACACCCAATTGCTCGATGCGACACAACAGAATGTGTCTCTCCTTAGGCATTAGTAGCAGAGCCAGACTAGTTGTCAAGACTTATAAACCGAATTAACCTACTAGGTGTTTCAGCAGCCACTAGCGTTTCCGTGGTCTCTGCTAGATCTGCACTAAATCAGGGCTGAAACTGACCTCTGGGTAATCTGAATTGCATCAAAGGTGGTGTGCTGAGGTTAGTTTAAATGTGGGTTGGGTTTTTTTAAGTGGGTTTCTACCACACGATTTTAGTTAGAGGTCACCGGTGTAAACGTTGACCTTTTATTTCAAAGCCACTTTTTCACTTGTTTTTACTTTCATTCATTGTAACGTGTCATGAACCAAGAATCATTAATATGAAAAATTTCACACGCACATTTTTCTGAGTATTTTTGGTTCTAATTGTGTTGTGTCTAGTGGAAAAGACTAATATGTAACAGCTACTGCTAAGTCTTTCAGACTTTTAAGAAGGCGTTTATAATAAATAAATGCATTAAATTCGTGAAACTATTTTCTTCACCTCAAGGACGAGCAGCTATGTGGAAGTCCAGTTGCCAGTTGCTAGGCTTCCATTCAAAGCACCAAACACTGCTTGTGACTGGTATTCCATTCGCCTTCTAAAGTCTTGTTTTAGAAGACAAGTAACAAAAGTTTAGTAAAGTAATACGGCCTTATCTGGGGCCAAGCAGCCGGTGGGTGATCGTCTACAAAATTAATGATCATAGGGTGCATCGGTTAGACTTGATCTCCTTTTTTGCTTCATTGAAGACCCGATTTCCTGTTGCCCGTGTATCTGATGGGGAAAGTGGAGCGCTTTCACTGACATGCTTTGGGCTGTCTTTTCCCTTCCCCTCTTCTGTCTGTCTGTTGGACGTATGAGATAGGGTGCAATCAAAACTTCACACCGACAACTAAGCCATCTTTCTTAGCGTTTGTGACGCAGACGGGGGCAATAAACTGTAATTCGACTTTAGATTAGGTTTTTTCACTTATGTTCCAAGTGCTGTCTTTAGATGCAGCTCTAGATCATTGAATATTACGCGCACACTCCTGACCAATGGGTGTCATGGTGTTAAGTGAACGGGAACAATGATCTTAAGTCTATGCTTGGCTCCAGGTGTTCAATTTTCAGCTTTCACTCTCCAATGAGTGAGGAAGCATGCTCACTCAGTCGGTCATAAAAATGCGGAGAGCTTTGGTGTCTTGGGGAGTGTTAATAGAGAGTGATACTGTTGGAATTAGACAGGTAGTGCATATTCGAAAAGGCTAGATGGCTGGAGAAAGTGTCGATCCCTGCCCATGAAGAAAATGAAAGTAGACGTGGTGCCTATAAACAGTGCCAGTCTCATGCGCCTAGACTTCCCGTCTCGCGCCATCGTCGTGCCATCTACGTCTCCAGTTGTTCCCCTCGGCGTCGCCATCGCAGTGGGGTTCTCTCAGCAACCGCCGTCCCTGCCACCGACGGTCCGAGCGTCAGCCGTCCGGCGTCTGCGCGCAAAGCTGGACCCAAAGCGAGTACAGCGGCCACGGTGGAGCAACAGGGGAGGTCCCCCACCGCCGCAGCCTCCATCGGCCATGCCATGAGGACGCAGCGCCGCAGACAACACCGATCTCGCGGCCCGGTGAATAAGACGGGCCTCGCCTCCCTCCTACGTCTACCCGAGTTCCCGCCTGATATGAACTCCCTGGATCATGTGGGTGGGCTCTTTTATCCATTTGGAGTCGTTAGATTCAATGGGCTGTCGAAATTGGGGCAAAAGGATTCCGAGTGGGAGGATCGGTCAGTCTGTTTGCTTTGAGGACTGTAAAAGTCCATAAATATCGTAAAATGAAACTGTTACATTGTAAAGGTCTTTCTATCAAACTCGCTTGACAACTTAGTTTGCAGTCAGTCGGGGCGAAGTGCCATTTCCTGTTAGCGGAAATGCCAGTACACCCTTGTGCGCACTCCTTTTTTATTGGTTATTTAGTTGAGCCCCTTTCATACTATTAATAATGAACTCCAATTCCCGCCATCATTCCTTAAGTTATAGTAAAGACTGTTATTGTCGTAGGTTGGGAAACGTGAGCTCATAAGTAGTCTTTTTTCCAGTTATCTGGTTGTGATAAAAATCCTTGTGCATAACGTGCAGCCTAGACTAAAAGGGTGGCTATGTCGTTTCCAGATACATTCACTTTCAAAAATCCGTTGAGTGTGCATCATTGAATATCCTTACTCTGAAAGGTGATGATACTGTCAATAAGTGTTTATGGTTTGTGCTTGCTGTATAGGAAGTAGAAGCTCTGGGACTGAATGTCGTTTGCTCAGGAAACTCAGGGCTAGCAGGTCGGAGGACCCATCGCTGCACTCAGACTAAATGACGCAGTGCGCAGTGTTGCGTTTCATGTCTGTAACAACTGCACGTCGCCCATGCGTATTAGAGCAACAATGTGTACCCTGTGTCAACCAGTTATCGCGCGCACCCATGCACAAACGTACAATGTTTCCTTGTCAGCCGTGACGTCCAATTGGGCATTGCTCAGTCACCCCCAGTATTGGGTCGCCTTTTGCTTGTTATTCGCATTTGCTGTTTGCACTTTGTGGGGTAACAGTGCCACCAATACTCTTTACTTTCGGTTCACGCCCCTCTTCAATGGTCTATGGAGTGCATGTGGGATGGGTCGATAAAAGGTGTTTTAGTGTCATTTAAAAAAGCGTTTCTTTGCTTCATTTGCGAAATCATTAATGATGGCTGGTTTTTGGTTTTTGACAATAAATTACGAGCTTAGAGACGTATGTCGTTTTAGGGCTAACCGAAAAGTATTTGATCAGTTAGTCCTTAAAAAGTCAAAGACACGATATAGAGATGAATCATGCACGATGGCTTGGTAGAACTTTTAGTTTGGTAATAACTACTTACTGCATGTAAATATAAAGGAACTTTTTTCCAACAAACCCATCAAACTCACTGTTTATCGATTTTATTTTCCAGGCCTATTCATCGCCCATCCGCAATCAGTTGCTCCCGCGATCCGACACCGGTGTCATGCGGAACGGCGAGAGTTCCATTGCTGCCACAGCAACTGGAACCGATGTTAACTCGTCGACTACTCGTAAGCAACCGTCACCTGTAAATCTATGGATATGCGGACGGGGACTACATGTCTTCTCTTATGTAGAAGTGCCATTACCCTCTGACCGGACTCTGAGCCTGGAGCTTCAGTCGACGTCTATTCCCCAAGAGTGAGTGGTTTCAGTCAGCTCATGATTTAGCTTCTTGTCTTGCTCAATCAGTGCCTGCTTTTGCCTTGCAGTCTGCAGCAGTGCGCTTCCTCGACGTCCATCTACGATTTGGCTCAGGAGCGATCCCTGGCCACGGCTCCCCAGGGTCCTTCCAGCATCTTCAGCCACTCCTCAACCGCTCTGTGTGGTGATGAATCAAGTAATCAGCCAAAAGGTGTGTCTTTAAATTATTTTTGCACTGTTTGTCATCCTGCTTGGTGATGACCTGTATGGCTAATGTGCCAGGTATAACTAGAAGAGGTAGGAGGCTAACCGTGAAAGGAGAGAATGCAGATTTCTTTAGGCTTATTTTTAGGAGCATAGACATTACTCCATGGAATCCTGTGAATAAGGAATTGACATGGATAGGAGAAGAATCAATTAGGTTTTCTAGACCCAAACGAAGGAAAAGGAGGTAAAATTTAACTTCTATCAGTTGATTTCATTTGATCTGTGTGAGGTGTCTCTTTTGGAGCCTAAAGGTAGCTTAAGGCCAGCTCAGACATGGACGGTTAGCAACACTGCAACGGTAATGACGAGTACGTTTTAATTCTTGTTAGTTTTTCTAAGTGCTTATTCAGCCGCAAATAATGCTTTTTTTTCTTCATTTTCCGGAGGTTAAATCTTCCAGTGGTTGTATTGACGCTTTTATGGTCGGTGTCCCTTCAGCTGTTTCTGTGTAGTGTATCACTCATTCTTGTATTTAAAAACGCTAAGCGACTGCCCTAGTGAAAAAGCATTTTTAGGGCTCATCGCATACCTACTTCCAGGTCTCTGTGCGTCTCATAGGCCGCTACTCACTGATAATGTGGTCATCTGCTTTGCTAGTCAGCTGTCACTCGTTGTGCAGGTGGGAAATGTAACATCACTTTCATAAAGAAGCCCGAGTGTGTGACCGGTACTTGCGTCCCTTGAGTCATCGGGAGGTTGTTTTCGCGTTAGATGGTCCTGTCTTCAAAACGTGTTAGTCAGTGGCGCGCAAAACGGAAGAACTAAACCCGAAGTATTCGTAGCATTCTGTTGATTATCTCCAAGATGTGCTCTTTTTTCACAATCGGAATACATACCGTATTTATAGCGTCTGATTAGACTTCAACATAGGTGTAGTACAGACCACGCAAACGCTTGCGGCTCACTAACTCGAAGTGTCCACTTTCAATGGTTTATTTACTGTCATCACTTTGCACGAACGGGGTAAACAAACTGGCGCTGGCGTGTGCTGTAGGTAGGAATTGTGCCGCAGACAGTCGTTTTAGCTAAGGATATCTGCACTCTTCCTTTGGAGTTCGGGCCTTCCTTGATACACCGAGTCATCAAACGCAAAGTAAGGCAATATTGAATTCACTCACGCAAAGGGGACTACTCTGATTGGTGTCCTACACAAGTCTACTCCTTCGACCAAATACGAATTGCATGCCTAACGTATCACGACTCCTAGCTCGTCAGACGTGCTAGTTCAGACGTGCAAAACGGGAGGCTGGATACCACGTGCTTGTTTCTCCTCTTAGTCCTCTCGCCCATCCCGCCCTTGACTGTGTTCTACAGTTGTCCAGTCACGTGCCTACCTGGGCCTCTGCAGTGATCCTCTTGCCTAATACATTTTGCCTCTGTTCCTTTCGTGTATTTGTTCCCTATATAACTTGTCAGGAACATCCTATTTCCTTGGTAATGCTAATAAAGTGCATATAGTAAATTAATTCTTTTTGCCTTGGCCAATTACGGAAATCTTAAATTGTGTCTGTTTGTTTTAGACGAAGTCGATTTGGTCTCCTCCAGTCGAGCTTTCAGCCTCGAACTAAAAGGATCGCCTTCTCCAAAGACCTCCATAGAACCGGAACTGTTAGTTCTGACTTCAGTATCATTCTTTTATGCTTAATTACCTGCTTTTTACGCCTCACCAACGTTTGTGCAATCGCCATAACAGCATTGTTTAGAGGTTATCGCATTTACAAAAAGTTCAGTTAGGAAAGTATTGTCCTTTAAAGCACATTTGACCATCGTTATGATTAAAAGGCGATGCTTGATGGTATATCTTTTTAAACGGAGACATCCAAGCCCTAGGACTTCTTTATTACTACAGTTGGTAGCAATAACTCAGAAGACCTCTCTCATCATGTCCGTGTAAATGCTGCAGTGTTTTCTATGCTACTGAGCCACTGGTTTTCGCTTCTGTGTGCGTGCTCTTACTCTCAACCTTATTCGTCTGTTGCCATAGAAACCATCAGTCGCAACAGCGAGGAGAAAACGACCATTCGCCGGACCAGCCCTCCTCCTGCACCTCGATTTATCAGCTGGTGCGTGAGCCACCACTGCCTACGTCTCTGGAGCACCTGGACTTGCCCGTCCCAACCCAGCCGGCTGAGAGCAACACCAGCAACGAGAGCTGTGTAGCCAGTGCGTCTGGTGAAGAAAACGCCAACGGAGAACCTCACACCGTGTCGACTAGCATCATCCGAAACGTCGGTAGCTCGGGTGAGTGCCTCGTGAAGTTGTCTTAGGTGCTGGTTATTACTCACTCATCTGCTTGCGCATTCATCCTCCTGTCTTATGTTTTGTGTTCTCAGTGATTTTAGTAACTGCTTTTTTGGTAGCGGTGGTAGAGTTTATTGGTCTTGATTTTTCGTTTGTTTTTGGAGTGATACCGTAAACAACGTTTTTTGGACTTCTCGTTTTTTTGATGACTAAGGCTGGGTGAAATCAGATTTTATCAAGCTCTAGTGAAAAAAGTTTCATATAAGTTGTTGGCTCTAATATTGGACTCAAACTGGTAGGTGGAGGAGCATGCATGGTGGGTTTTGGACTAGAGTTTGTCTTTGGCAGACGACGAGGGATAGAGAGGGGACGCCTGCACGCTCGCCAAGTCGTTCAGTGATATGAGAGTACTTAGATCGTCTGCGTAATTTTGTAGCTTCTACACGCTTCCACTTTCTGTCTAGCCCTGTTGTGATTGCACTGCTGGGGTAATTTACGTCTAACTAATGGAACTTTCTATGCCCACAAGCCCTCGCTAAGCCGTGATGACCTGGTTTTTGGCTCAACAAATCTCCTTAAAGGTGTATGTTAATACTCTTTAATTGGCATCTGAGCCTGAGATGCCGTTGTATTTTCGACATCTTTAAAGTGAACAAAACCGAATTAATAAGCGATTTCCGAAGAGGATACTCACTGTTAAACAGCAGCAACTTGCGTGCAGGCTGGTTGACAGGTCAGCACGTTTCATTTCACTTGTGATTTCATGCCACTGAACAACAAACTTGTCCAGGAGTTAGTGGATTCCTTCGTTCGACATCAGAATAAGGTAGCAGACGCTAAATTGGAGTTGAGTACCGAAAGCACATTATTCCTTGTAAGGGCTCATAATGGCCCTACACAAATAGGAAACCAACTACTAAGTCCAACGTCTTGCCCAGATCCAGTAAGTCACCGTTCTGCAAATATTGTGGACAATTTCACTTTTATTGGGACTACCCTTTCATCGACCACTTGTGCAGCAAGTGTAATAAGAAAGGCCACAAGGAAGGGTTTTGGGATAAAAGCAAACGAGAAAACCGTACTTCGAGACATCGTACGGGACGCAACGAAATGCAGTTGAATGGTTTACGTGCCAGCCTACAGGTGACCAACAACAGACGGAGATTTTTCCCTTCAGCTATTAATGGCCACATGTTTCACCATCATGTGGAGAGCCATGAGTTGGGCCCTAACAGAAGGTAATTCAGGGCTCTTAAGGCCTAACAGAAAATCAGGGGATTGGAAATTTTGATAAGAAAATGAATTGAACTGGAATTCTGATCTGAGTTTGTTGACTCTGATAGTATAGTCTGCTTAATGGGCATCGTTATTCGATCGTCTTAGCAGTAGACGTTTCTATGTTGCGTCTGTAGGGTCTGAAGAATTTAAATGAAACGTGTCCAAAGGCCTTTGTAACCAGAGGCCGAAAAGGTGTAATGAAGGGTCGAACTTAGGTGCTTCTTTAATCGTATCCTCTGGCTTTCTCGTTTGGATTTTTAACGCATTAATTGTAGCTACGAGAAGTTCTTCGGCTTGCTGCGTCGCCGTAATGCGAACCCTGCTAGCTAAAATGGTACAATTGGTAACGTTACGTTCGATCACTAGGGTTGATGGGCCACTAGGGACGAATGCGTGTAAACTCAAAACATATAATCAAAGAAGCACCAAACATCATAGCGATTATTTAAACAGCCATACAATATGTACAATTAATAATGAAAGGGAAATAAATTATAGTTCCTATTTTTTTGGTTCCATTTCAGCTGTGATGGGCAGTGACAATAGTGGATACTTATACAGCGGCGGTGGGTTCGCCTCGTCGGTGTTCGGAGCCGCCTCTTTACAGGACTCTGCGGGAACAGGCGCCGGGTCCAATTCAGGGGCAATCCTGGGGAGCCTCTACGCCTCTCCGTCGCGTCGTCTGCGCGGTCGCAGAGGCAGCGGTGGTCGGCGGCAGCATCGGAGGCGGCGCAGTCGCCGCAGTGCTGGCCTCATCCGCCGACGCCACTGCACCATCGCCTACCGCGTCCGTATCTGTCCCTTCTGGCAGCGACGTTTCCTCATCAAGTTCGACCGCCTCCAACTCTCCGCGCTCTTCGACAGGTACCTTCTGGTTCACACTTTCTCGGCCTCTAAATTTTCGACGAGATTTTTTATAGCCTCTTGATTTTTTCACAGAAAGGTGACGTGGCTCGAAGTGCTAACGACCCTGGTATTCACCAGTCTCGTCTCCGTCCTGACCAGTGTCATTCTTGCCTCGGGCGCCTTTACGAATTTCTCCCTCACTGTGCTGTGCTACGTGGTGGCAGGTTGCCACTATTCGCTTATCAAGTCTGTCCAACCGGACCCAGCGTCACCCCGCCATGGCTTCAATCGTCTCATCGTCTATTCGCGCTCTCTCGTGTTCTGTCTCCTTGCGGGCCTCTTCTACCTTTCTCTTTGCCTCGTCCCCGCTCCCTCGGCGACCCTGGACAATTGTCCACCCGTCTTCCACTTCGTCCGCCGCCGGAACACTTCCGTAGGTGTGCCGAGCCTGTCTCAACCGAGCACGACTCCCCTGGCGTTCTACGGCTGGCGTCTGGAGCCTCTGTGGATTCTGTGTCTGGTAAAGGATGTTTGTGGGTATCTCCTTCTAGCCTTCCCTCTGCTCTTCCTCTTTGGGCTGGTGCCACAAGTCAACACAATGGTGTCCTGTGTCATGGAACAGATGGACATGCACGTCTTTGGCGGCAGTGGCTCCGTCAATATGGTATCTGCGATTGTGGCTGTGGTGAGAAGTTGTCTGGTCGTGGCTCTGGGCTTCGGTTTCTGCTACGCTGCAGTCCTAGTAAGGCTCAAAACTCGATTTTCTAACACTTGATTGTGATGAGGATTACTACTTGTTTTTCTTCTTCTAATAGCATCGAAATCCACAGGATGTATTCTTCTCGGCCTTCTGGGGTCTCTACCTCGCGATGTGTTTTCTGTTGAGTCGCACTCCGAACAATGTTGGCATCCTGCATCTGGTTTTTGAGCACGTCACGGCTGATCTAACCTCTAAATCCTCACCTTCCCCCTCGTCATCTTCAAAGATACCTACCGTAGATGGGGATAGAAGTAATCTTTCATTTCTGCGCCGTATTTCGAGAGTTCTGCATAACCTTTTCATCACAAAGGTTAATCTCGATACCCCATCTACGCAAGATGAACAGCAACAGCAGCAGCAGGAAAACGTAGAACGGAAACGAGGAAGCGGTGCTATAGGAGAAATCTTGGAGGGAATCGATGGCATGGCCTGCGGTGATGTAGTGGATTCTGGTTGCTGCGACGCCACGCCAACGCTGTATGACACAGCGCCTGCCTGGGTTTGCGAATCGTTTTCTGGCAGAAGGGTGCCTCGAGGGAGGCAGTCTCAGCCCACTCTCTGGTCCTACGAACGACGGGGAGAGGGCGAGAGATCTATGTCGCTGCAGCTGCCTCGACCCCCGCACTCCCCCACCCCGACGCCGTCTCTCTGTCTGGGCAGACAACGCACCAACACGTGCACTGCAGAATCAAGAGGTGTCGTTTCCTTGCGACTGCTCAATGAAATCGCCGCGAGCGAGGACTGCTGCTGTGCTGGTGAAGGTGAGGTCAGCACTTGTAATCCTCTTCACCCGCCACAATGTCGCACTCCCACTCCATCGGTCTCTGGTGCCGCATCCATGAGTCCCACAGTACCATCACCGCCGCCGGCACCGCCTCAGCTTTCTCCGGTACCAGAAGGTGTCTCGCCACCCCCCTCGCCTTCTAATGGACCTACGGGCACCGCAAATACCTCCCAGGCAGTCGGAGTAGGGGTAGAGGAAACTGGAGATGAGGCGGTATTGGTAGATCCGTTGGCAGGACGCATGGTAGCTGCAATGCTAGTCCGAGTACGAAATGACCTTCTGCTCGTTCCCGCTTGGGCAGTGCTCGGATTTGCGGTTCATGTGAGCACGGTGTTCACGGTACCGACGTTGCAGCCTCTCCTTCCACCGCTCCTAGTTTGGCTCGTCATCGTGTGGGGATTCCTCCTGCATTACGTGTGGCCGCAGCTTAGAAAGGTGCGTTCGGTTTTTCGATCACGTCTCAAATTTGAAAGCTTGTTGTGTCTGTAAATCAGAGGTTTTTTATCTTTAGTGCAGTTGGAAGGCTGAGTTTTTTGCTACCATAAATGACCCGTTACGTGGGAGTCAAGCTGCTCTCAGTGCTCTCAATTAAGGCATATTGAGGCGAATAGATGGGTAGTCTCAAACGATAGGATTTTCTTGGGATTAGGTTAGCTAAAAGTAGTGCGAAATGTATTCTCGAGCGTCGGAACATCAACGATTTTGAGGCTTCAGCATATCCAATCAGAGGAATAGTTATTATATTGCGCTTTTTCTATGAAATACTTGTGAAGTGCGCATAAATGTCGTTATATATTGCAAAAGTCCAAAGTTTTTGTTTTAGCTGGTTTAGGTAGATTGTAGTTTGAGGTATTTCTGCATCAAAATTAATTTGTTTGTGTACTTGATTAACCCCTTCATACGTCATTGAAATGGTTTGACGCAATGCTAGATTCGAGTTTCCTATAAATGGCTGTGTTACCGCTGCTGTACACTGGGATGTTGGTTGATTGCAGCCATTCCCCTGGCTGGTGCTGAGGCAGGCCGTGTGTCCGCCGGCGACGGACGGGCGTGTGACAGGGCTCGAGATGGCTTACCACTGGTGCCACTGGCTCGAGCGCTACTTCCTCGTGCCCGCGGTCACCATGGCCACCGCCACCCGTGCTCTGGTCCCCCTCGCCGACAAGTTCGGCTCCCTGTGAGTTTACTAGGGTCCGGAAAAATGGACTTTTCGGGTGCTCTAAGAACCAAATTGCTGTTTTTATTGCCATTCTAGGGGCGCAACCTTCATCCTGCTGATCACGTCGGTGAAGTTGCTGCGTCACGGCTTCTCCGGTGCTTCGCGCATGTTCCTCTACTGCTTCTTCGCGGAGGTCCTCTTCACCTTCGACTTTCCCGGGCTTAGTGAGACCTTCCCCGTCGACTACTTCATTGTTTCCATCTTTCTGGTCAAGGCAAGTTAATCAGTCCACCACTTTCAAGAGAGGAAGTGGCTTTACATCTCTTCTCAAACGGCTAGCCTAGAACTTAAGGGAATAATTAGAGGAGAAAGTGGACAGTAGCCCTGCTGATTGTTAGAAGTCCAACAATCTGCTAGAGGTTTAGGGCTTCCCACGATCTCACCAAACCCTCATTTAACGTGCATCAAATTTACTAGAGGCGCATCATGCTCCAGAGTTCGACCTTATCATGTGGTAATTTTCACAGCATAAGGGTTGAGGTGCTATGTATCTGCTATTTACTGTTGGATAAAGTAGACGCTTTCAGTAGATCCCTCGTTCAGCCGCTGACTAGTGCCGTCTTTAGGCACGAACTTTCATCCTAAAACCCAAGCCGTCACTAAGCTTCGTTGACAAATAGCGACAACTTTACCTTTCAGAGGTTGAGTTGTAGACACAATCACTCCTTTGAAAAGGAGCTAGGGTGCTCATTAATGTCAAAAGACGGAACTCCGAAGGCTGTGTTCAAAATAGGCTGTCAAAACCTGTTGGATGTTTTACGACGAGGCAAGAGAAAATGGCTTCAATATTGGCAAGTTAAGCATGCTTTAAATGGCGAAATGCGTTAATGCTAGCGGCAGCATTCAACTAACTAGTTGTTAACGCTCTTTTGTTTCAGGTGGAAGAGTTATGGAACAAGCTGTCCTTCGTTTATATCTACATTGCGCCTTTCCAGGCCAGTTGGGGCTCAATTTGCCACGCCGTCGCTCAGCTCGCCTCTATTCCGCGTAAGACAACCACCGCTCTCTCCCCTATAAATACCCAACCCCTAAACTTATCCGACGGTTCTTTGCCTCCCTCACACAGACTTTATCACAACCCTGGGTATGTGCCTCTTCTCGACACTGCTCTCAGCTCCCTTGGAACCATTCGTCGCCAGTGTCTTCTTTATCACCTCCTACGCCCGACCCATCCGATTTTGGGAAGCCACCCAGAAGTACGTTGCTCATCTCCTTTAGACCGTTTGTATCACGTGTAGTTATCGAACTGGGAAGTTTTGAGAAATAGGACAAGGTGAAGCCGTTTACTAATAATTGACATTTTACTTTGCTGCTCCTTCAACAAGTGAGGCATTTGTTTTAATAAGTTTTTTTGCCATGAACTATGAAGAAGGAACTTCATCGGGGAGTGTTCTGGAGCCTGGGGTTGGAGTGTGAAGGGGAAAGTGCTTGTTCATTTCTCCAAGTAGGCATAAAAGATTTTCAGGTAGAGGTTTAGTCAAACAGACTGGTCGCCGGTTTCCTCTCACAAGAGAGAGCGTAGATTTACTTGACCAGTCCAAGTTACAACGTGAGTTGTGTTGGTTGGATGTATTGACGTGTCCTCGGCGGCATCCAGGGCATGTCCAGTATTTGTGCGTTATGGTGGCGATGAGCAGTAATCCGCAAACTGATTGCGTGGAAACAATCTGTAAACTGGTGTCAAGTTGAGCTACGTTCGACCGGCATGATCGATCTGCTTGCTGGTTGATCGACGGGTGTGGAGGCTTGGGGCCTTTGAAAGGCCCCAGTACAGTCGGCTGACATCAACATGTTTGGTGTGCTGCAGAATCCATCGAATCGAGTCAACCAACACCTCGCTGTACTCGCAGCTGTGCGGCGTGTCGTTCGAGCAGGTGACGGCGAACTTGAACGCCATCTTCTACGAGCACATCGCGCGCAGCCTGCAACAGCGCCTGGCGGGCGACATCGCGTTGGGCCGGTGGGCGGCAGGCGGCGCCGTCCGCCCCGGCGACATCTTCATCCTCGCCTCCGAGGAGCTCCACTTCCTCCTCCACATCGTCGAGGTCGGCAACGGCCTTGTCACCTTTCAGATTCGCGGTCTCGAGTTCGCTGGTAAGTCTCGTTGTCTCAACCAGAAAAAAACGCAGAATGCGATCTCCCCGAGATTACCGAGTACTCAGGTAAACGACAGTGAGAGGACAACTTTGTTTGACCAGCGTCGGTAGTAGTGGGCAGGTTTGCAACCCATCTGGTTCGCTCATTGCGTGTTGTCGAGTGGTCCTGCGTCTGTACTGCTGATGTGGGAGTACGAGGAGATGCACATTTTTTATAACCTTCGTTCTGCTTGGTGGATCTGCGTGCTGATTGGGGAGCAATGTTTATCACATTTGCTTAGCTCGTGTGACGCTGCTCCGTGGTGGACTTTGGCCTCTCATGAGGCTCCCAAATTTCCTTCTTTGGTGCAGTGCGAACACCTCAAAGCCTAGGATTAGGTTGCCGTGGTGCTGATTCACAACTGGAGCATATACGAGCGCGGTTCACCTCATTTAATGGCGAAATCCCCAGGCATCGGATTCGTCCCCATCAGTCTCATCAGACTAACGAAAAAGCGGTTGTACCTACCAAATTTAAGAGATTTAAAATACCTTAAATCGACTAGACCATGTTCTAAGGGTTTGGCTCCAAGTATCCGTCACTAACGTGTATCCCCGATCCTGAGCCTAGGAGAAGCTGATTTTGCACTTCCCTGGATAGGGGTATCCTCAGAAACTGCTGTAATTCTTGCGTCAGTTAACTTGGAGCTCTTGTCATATTAGCAGCACGGCTATTAGTGGTTTTCTTGACGACTGCGCAGTGCCATCAGTTCGGGGGAGGCCAAACATTGGTGTGACTGATGTATGCGTAAAAGCAGACTGACAATTATTTTTGACTTTTCGTTGAGGTGTGACCAAGGGGATCCGAATCATGTTACTGCTGCTGCTGCTGTAAATGAACCTGCTTATTACTAACTGCTCTAGTTACCATCCAGAGCTCATTTTCAGTGGTTAACAATTCCATATAAGCGTCTGAATTCAAACTAAGCCCCTCTTGCACTTTTCTGGATGTTTCCCATGAAGACTTTTTTGTGGACTCAATTAGATGGTCTTTTACGTTGCTAACTTCTAACCACAGCCTCCTTGACACAATTACGAATCTCTACTTCACACCGGCTTGTTTCATAGTGTTCAGGGTGAATCGTTGATCGGCTACTATAATCTTCTCTGTTGTCAGCGGCGCTATTCTTGATGGTAAAAGTTATTTTCGTCCATGATGAGTTAGGTTGCCAGTGAGTTTGGGTGCCAGTCGTGCATTCTCCTGGTTGAGATCACCCATATGAATGTCGAATAAAAGTTTAAACTTTCAGGGGATGTGGAAAAATCTGCCAACCACTATCCCGTAAATTATTTCGAACACCTGTATGGGCCTGTTGTGGACCAGGACGCCTTCCAGCTCCTGGTTTGTCAGTCAGATGTGAGAGAGGTGTTGAGGTTGGCTGGGTTGCTTTGCAGGGACGTACTGCCACGAGCAGGAGAGCAACGGGCTGGCGGAGCCGCAGCTAGGCGAGCGGGACTGCTGCTGCTGCGTGCTGCGGCGGTGGCCGCAGGCGCTGCTGAGCCCTAACGCGTCGGTGCGACTGCGATGGCTGGCGTGGCAGTTCGTGCACAAGCCCTACACAATAGAGGCCTACCGCCTCATCGACCACAGCGCCGCCACCTCCCTCCAGGTCATCGACTTCCGTAAAATGGTCCTCGCGCTCTTCATCCAGGCAAGTCATCCCACGCACCTTGACATATGAGTAAACAGACAAGGATAAGCTATCAGGTGACCCCATAAGTTCTGTTCGAATTTCACATTTTGAGTTTAAAGAAATTTAAAGAGCATATATGATTTCAAATGAAAGTAAGCATGCTTTTTGTCTTCAGATTCACTTAAACCGATCAAATTTTGTTTCACGGAAAAATATGATCATAAGGTGAAACCATACTTGACACAGAAGTATCTAAGATCCTATTTGAGCCATAAAATGTTTTGACTTAAAAGAGACTCATTAGCCGAAGACGAAGTTTATCATGAGCAATGTGTGAGCCTGCAGAAAATGGTATACGAGATTCAGAAGTGGAAATTTCACTCTCGAAGATGAAGATAGAACCCGACGAAATCCAGTTGAGTTTGCTGATAAGCTTCTTGAAGAAGAGGAACGACCTCAGTCACTGCCACAGGTAAAAGAACCTCATTGGAAAAAGGTTTTTCTTTCAATCCACTATGAATTGTTACCACCTAATGCAGCGACAAATAATGCTCAAATCTATTGTCGGCAATTTGGGCTGCATTTGAGACAAGCTTCGATGAGGAAAAAAGAGCTACTGTAGTGAATCGAAAAGGGGTGATGCTGTTTCATCAGGACAATGTACGACCTCCCCCACACAACAAGAATTGCATCCCAAAAGATCGAAGAAGTAGTTGTTTCGGGGAAAGTTCCTCCTCCACCTTATTCTCCCGACTACCTTGCTCCGCCTTCAGTGCACTATTTGTTTCGTAGTTTAAAAATTATTTGAAGAAGCAGCTTTTGCAAATCAACAGAAAGGGGTTGAAACTGTCGTTTGAGATAGTTAAACAGGAGTACGAGAAAGGAGCGTTGTTTGCTCATTTTTGTTTTTATAATTTTGTGTGGCTTCTGTGACACCGCGACGGAATCGTAAAAGTTGACTACTAAGATGCAGTGTCCTATCATCCATTGAGCTAGCTGCGGGGCTTCCTATGCTGAGTATGTTTGCACAAGTTAACCCTTAATCAGGTCACCTAGCATCCAATTAAGCCCTATTTGGCTTTTCTCTCTCTCTCAATCGAAGAAGTCCTATTTGCTCCTAAACGAGGTCACATTTTGAAGCAAATAATGAGTTATCTTGTGTGTAGGTGCCAAGGAGAGTCGAAAAGATAATTAGTTTTCAAGTCCAATTTCACTACCGGATCTTATAGCTGTAGTCCCACCCCAGAGATTTAAACCACCTACGCCCGCTTCATGCCATAGCGAGTGGGCGAAACCTGGCAACGGTCCCTGGATGCTTTTTACGCATGCTACTCGTCGGTTTGACGCCCCTTCTCTAAAACGCTAGATTGTAGTGAGCTTTGACTTGTATCCCACGCAGTGTCTGCTCTACTTCACGGCGCGACTGCCAAGCCTGGCCAGCCGAATGGAGCTGGTGGCGGCGGAGTTACGTGAGCGCTTCGTGGGCGAGAACAAAGCGGACTTGGACCCGGTCTTCAGCAAGATTTTCGATGAGGACTTTGACGAGGGCGTCTCCGGTGTCACCCGCGAGGCCTTCATTCGCGTCTATGCTGAGTGGATCCGCTTCTGTCTCAACAAATCACCCGCTAACAAGGTACGCTATTTCCCCATCCCCTTGTTACAAGATTCACTCCAGAGCCCAGCATTAAAGTGTAGTAGTGTACAGTGTTTATCTGATTCAGGTCAGTCGCTGTAATTGAAACCGCATTATAGGGTTGACTCATTAAAATCTGGTTTGGTTTATGCGAGGAAGACTTTTCGGCCCCCATGAAGCGAAACGAATTAGTGCCTCCGTTTCCTTGAAGCCTAAACGTATCGCAATTGTTTACCTTTCCGTCTAGACAGTAAACTCGACAGATGACTCTGACCTCTTAACCCTGTGCTACGCAATCTCCCTCCTCGGTCGACGTTGTCTCGGTGGTGTTTCTGGTCACTTGAACAACGCGTATGTCTTTTTTGGGCCTCATTTTCTTTTCGTTGATTCAACCTGATAGCTTTTTATACCTCAAAGCTTAAAAGTGCTATAATCCATCTTATCGGTTGTTGATCTCCAGTCTAGCGATTTAGTGATTATCGTAAACGCCGCGTGATGTTTAAATTTCAAGGACTAATTTAGATGCAAACAAGTTGTTTTTCACCAGCCTGTATTGCTTGAGGACCGTCGCGAACGTTTTTTGAGCCCGTCCAGTACGAGTTTTAGTGCATGGTTTACCAGATATTCATGTTCAACCTTATGTGAAGGCTATGTAGAATTAACGAATCGAGTGGCGACCGGTGTTGCAGCCATGTGTGCATGATAGCAGGATAAGTTGGCCAGAAGGTCGTTAAAGAGCCGAGTCTACAAGAAGACAGTCAAAGACGTGATAAGTGGGTGGGGGTAGAACGAGGATCAACCAGTAAAGGAGTGGTTAGAGCCTTGATAAAGTTTATGATTGCTGGGCGTGGTGTAAACGTCCGACCCTGTTTGAACCTTCTGCTCTTATGCCGCCTCTATAATTGCACAGGTTGGAGACATTCCTGCACTACCTACACGACGTGTTCAAGGGGGACGTGCAAATCTCGGCCAGGGACGACTGGGTGTTCGCTGACGTCGAGCTCCTCAAACTCGTTGTCACACCGGCTATGCGGGTGGCTCTGAAGCTCTATCAGGTCAGTCGTCCTCATTGGCTGTTTACCTGCTCATTTGGCATTGAAAAGCCATAGCCAGGTCTTGGGTGTTGTTTTTAGGTACTTGGCATCATCAGCGGTTGTTTCGTCCCTGTGCCGTATTAGAAAACATTAGCAGTAAGCTTGTGGTGCATGATGGTTTCTTCACATAAGCACCTACGAAGCAATATGTAACCGTTGCTATCGTTACGAGGTGCACAGGCTCTTGTTGACTCGCTTCGAGGATTAAAACAGCGTATTTTGGCAGGCTCTGGAATCCAAATTTTGCCTAGAGGCTGTTGTTTTTATTTAAGGCTTTAGTTTTTTACTGAAGGCGGCGCAAATGCTGATTAAACTATCCCGAATTGAGTATTTTTCTCCGGAAATCTTGATAAGACAATGATGGTGGCTTTTTGGTTTAAAAGATCTAGGGAAATTTTTCAGTCATCGATGTCGAACACTTCAATGTATTTGACTTGGAAACCGTGAGTATTCATAGCCTACTTGCCTATAGAATCGGAGAATAAGGTAGAGGACCAACGGCACTCGCATAATTTGCTATTTCTTGTGATAAAGGGATTCCCCTTAGGTAGGTCTTTAAAATTCTGGAAAAGTGACGGAGGGGCCAAGCTTTTCAGATGATTACACATTCGACTGCTACATTGTCTCAGCAGGTTGTTTGAGAGGAGAGTCCGTGTTCTGTTGTAGGACCACTTTATGTGGACACCGCTGATGACGAACGAGGACCTGTATGAGGCGATCCGGAGCACGATCGACTCGGTGGTGATCTGCCACGAGACAGACCCGCGTTGGCGCGCCGCGGTGCTCAACGACGCCCCGCGTCTCTTCTCTTTCCGCCGCATCGACTCGGGCACCACTCAGCAGTGCTTCCGCTTCATCATGATGAACAAACAGACCCTCTCCTTCCAAGTCATCAAGGTACCGCTACCCCCACCCACTTACTCATCTAGAATCCCCTCGCTGACTACTACTAACCATGTCTCTCCCCTCTCGCTCTCCTTGTAGCTGAACAGCGAGTGCGTGCGAGGCTTCTGGGCGGGTCAGCTGCGTGAGCAGATCTTCCTGCGCAACAACAACGCGGAGCGTGGCAGCATCCAGCACGCGAAGCACGTACTGCGGAACCTGGTGAACTCGAGCTGCGACCAGCCGGTAGGCTACCCCATCTACGTGAGTCCGCTGATGACAAGTCTGGCCGAGAGCCATGGACCGTTGCGGAGCACTGTCGCCTGCCCCAACCTCTCCCTGCCCGCCATCGCGGCGTCCCTGCGTGCCCTTCGCCGCCGCCTCCTCCTCTACTGCCGCCGCTCCTACCGCTGTGGCTCTCTGCCCTCCAACGTCAACGACGGTGCGTCTCTCATCTCCCGGTCCACGTGCTTCATGCACCAATTGATGGGGCTCTGATGCGTGTGTGTGCTCTCTCCTTTCGTTTCAGCTGAACTACAGCGTCTGCAGGCCGGGAAGTACTGCCTGCACCCACAGGCCTACTCACCCCAGCGTCACCACCGGCCTCTCTGTCATCACCAGCATTGCCACTCGGTCCTCTACCCTTCACTGCAGTTTCACCGCCCCTCACAGCAGCAGCACCAGCACTGTCACAGGCACACACAAGGGGGATGCTGTCGCCACGGCTACGCGGGGGGTGAGGAGTCGGGTACCTCGAGCCTGGTGCAAGCCTCGGGTGGCTCCGAACTGGCCTCCTGGTGCGCTGACGTCGTGGCTGACATGAAGAGTGGGGGCGGGGCTGTGATCGACCGCATCTCCCCGTCAGCTGCCACTACGGCGGTCGTGCACCACTCGGATAGCACAGGTCTGCGTGTGAAGGTTGGTTCCCGACTTCTAACATGGTCTACAGTTCCAGCCTGTCTTTGCGCTTACGTGCAGCACGTGTAACAGAATGTGCACAGAATGTGGTTTACAATGCATAGATAACTGTATTTCTCCTTGTCTTTAGTCACGATCAATCAACGTTTACTGTTGTGCTTTTCAGTACTTTTTGTATTGGCCCTAGCCTTCGTTGGAACTGATTGATCAAATCTAGCTAGTCAGCCGCAGTTCCTATTGTCGCCAACTAGGGGTTAAGTCAATTTGGCAATGTGTGCTAGTACAAGTAACTCGTAAAAGCTATTTGGTCTTATTTTCTCAATTTAATAAAAGAGCGGGATTTTCAGTCTCGGTGTTTGCAACATTCAAATTTTATATAAAGTGGCCTCCATTTCTACGAAGCCAGAGGGACGTCAGTGGTTTTGAAGGAATTATTTGGATTTGCAAATTCGAGTAGTTTTTAAGAGCTCAGTAACACAACTAGGCTAACTTATGACGTTGTTGTGGAAGCAGCCGTCAAACACAAACAAGTTTCGAAAAATTACCTTGGAGAGTTTACTCTTTGGTTTTCTTTAGATTGTCGATCCCAGCCAAATTCTCAACGACCGGTTGCTGAAGCTGCAGTGGCCTTCGCAGAGTTTGCGGGCGAAATGCCTGCCCCAATCTGCGTGTCCCCTGTCGAGCCTGGTGGGTGTGGAGGGCACTCTGGTGCATCAGTGGACTCCGAGTAATATCGACTCACGTCGACGGTCCTTCTGCCACCGCAACATCGCGCTCATCACATTCCCCGACGGTCCAATCACTCTGGAAGGACATTGCGTTGCCATCTGGGAAGATTTGGGCCTCGAATTCATCACTTCACCACCGCCAGCGTCACACAACGCTCCAGGGCCTACTTAAAATTTCCAGTGCACAGTTGCTTTTCATGTCCTAGATGCTACTATTTACTATTCTACTACCGCTATTGCAATTTTTCATGATATTTCAAGCTGCAAATTTCTTTGTAAATAAATAAAATCATATCTCAAATTATTTTTGGCTTGGGTTCTTAAGAAGGACAATATTCTCGTGATTAGATATGTTAATATATCACAGAGTTCTTTTTCAAGAAAGCATTGCGGGGCCTGAGGCTTGATTCCTAATTGTACCCCGATTCGAGAGATACTTTAACTTCTGGGGTTTCTTAACTAGTTTGTGATCTAGGTAATTAACTTTATTTGAAGTTCAGTGATATGCGAAATGACTCGTCTAAAGAGAAGTTGAAGATTTAGTGGTGGATCACCTGGACTTATCTATTCATGTGGGTTCTGATTGGTTGATGGGTCTTCGACGAATTCGAATACTTGATTCTCATTATGAATATATCAGGTAGCTATCGCGGTCTGATTGTTATAAATGTCATGTTCGCAGCTATTTGCATTGTTGGCAGCTTCTTTTCGTAGCATTTGTACGAAATCTGGTCTTAAATTGCGAAAGCTTTCAAGTCGGCATCACATCAAGTTCCATAGATGTCATGCCTAACTTAAAATGTCTTGTTATTTACAAAACACGAAGCAGTTACTACCTGAATTACATTTACTTCTAATATATTGTTTGAAAATTATGCACCATTTATACAACAAATTCTTACAAATAGTTTTAAACGTTATTTTCTAAAAATATGTTTTACGATTTTGTTTTCTTGTATCAATATGATCACACTATTTATACTATTGCAATCACTATTTCAAGTGTCCCGTAACTTAACGCTTGTGTAGACATGGTCGATACGCATGGACTAGTTGGTGCAGATATAGCTATTCTTGTCATTTACTTCTTGCTTATTCTCGCGACTGGATTTTTTGTATGTTTTGCTGGTTAATTTGCTTATAAGCATGTTTTTATATCTTAGGCGGTGTTTCGTTCACGTGTCAATTCCGTTCAAGGCTACTTTTTGGCTGGCCGCTTTATGACATGGCTTCCCGTAAGTTAGTCGTTATAAATGATTCCTGTTAGGTTGGAGCATCTTTATTCGCCAGCAACATTGGGAGTGAGCATTTTATTGGTCTCGCTGGCTCTGGTGCTGCTAATGGCATAGCTGTTGGGGCATTTGAATTCAATGTACGCAGTATTTTCATGAGAGAATTAAATTTGCAAAAGACTTCATTATCTTTTTGATTTGTATAGGCTGCTATTTTGCTTCAATTACTTGGTTGGGTATTCCTACCTGTTTATATATCCAGCGGTGTATTTACACTTCCCGACTACATGAAGAAGCGTTTTGGTGGCTCCAGGATAAGAATATATTTGTCACTTTTATCGCTTCTACTGTACGTATTTACCAAAATATCAGTACGTTTACATTCTCACGTTTGTGTATGCATGTGATCATTGCTAATAAGGGTTCTGCCTCTTTTCAGACCAATCTTTATTCCGGTTCCATTTTTATAAATGAAGCATTGGGATGGAATTTGTGGTATTCTATTATATTTATATTAACGATGACCGCAGTTATTACCATAATGGGTAGGTTTACTATTCTCCTTATTCACTCTGTCTGTGTTCATTCAGGTGGTCTTGCAGCCGTGTTATACACCGACCTGGTACAAGCTATCGTCATGCTTCTTGGTGCAATCATCCTCACGATCATGGGTATCGTTGTGGAATTTCCCCTAACACTTTACTGATATTGCTCCAGCATTCGTTAGAATCGGTGGATTCGAGGGTCTCCTGGATAAATATGGTCAAGCGATCAGAGAAATAAACGTCAGTACGGCGGCAGGGCAGGAGCTGGTGAAGAACATCGGAGCGGTGGCAAATTCAATGGCCTCGGAGGACGTCAGTCCCACGGTGGACGCTGTGGCAGCCGCAGCGAACATTTCCGTCAACCTCACCTGCTCACTGCCGACTCGCAATGCCTTTGTGATGCTTCGCGACATCTCCGATCCCGAGATGCCCTGGCTCGGCTTCCTTCTCGGCCAGACGCCAGCGTCCATCTGGTACTGGTGCACTGATCAGGCAAGGATCAAAGTGGATTTAGGATTTGTGGGTTGAAGGGGACTGAGAACGTGATTTTGCAATGGACACGCAGTTCTACCATAGATAGCATTAGTCGAAATCCCATATTCTCAAAATTTCCATCACTCGAGGGATAGATCGGAATTAATTCGAGTTTTTCCCGACGAATGAATTAATCGTTAACGTGTCAAAACGTACACCATTTGTTCACCTAAAACTTAAAATCCATTCAAGTGTGACGGTTTTTCAAGCTCTTCAAGGCATGCCATACTACATAACATTGTATAAATGAGCAGTTAGTTTCTTATATTATGTTAGAATTAGCTAGTTAACAAAGCCACCCATAGCATCCTGTTACATGCATAACTCTACTCATTTCGTTTTGCTTGTGAAGTGCTCAGTGAAACGTTTTTATCTGCTCAAATTTCAAATCTTTATAAATCGTGAATTTAGGCTTTTGTTGTCCGAGTCCGCTGATGTTCTTGAACTTCTACTTCTACTTGCCAGGAGCTCCATGACCTGGTTGCTGACTCTATTCTAACCCCACCTAGTTAATCCATGCCAACCCAGCGTTCTTTTTATTATCCACATTTGATTTAGCAACAATCGTTAGAATCTCAGTGCATTTTCCATCGGCCACCCCACATGGGACTGAAGAGTCATCAATTCTCGTGAATGCGGACGATCTGGTAGTATTGCTTGGTTTTTAGGGGGAGGCTTTGGCTGTTGTGAGACTTCGATAAAATAATTGCGAGAAGCCTCCAATTTTGTGCACTTGACTCGCATTCATGGTTAGGATGAAAACGTGGAATGTTCCCCAAAGTAAACGGCACAAGTCGGAGTGTTGACTGATTGATATCACGTCGCAACCTTAGTAGTCTTTCTGACGTCAGAGTGGTGATGTGTGGTTCTAACGAGGGCATCGTGGAAAACTACTTGCTTTCTCTGACTCCCAGAATGTGGTGCGTTGCGGTGCAATAAGGCACTGCAGAAGGATCAGCACCGCACCTCATGATCTATCTCCTTGTTTCTTAGTTGTGCGTGTATTTGAGCTCAAACTTTTGTCTCTGAGAAGGAGTCAAGAAGCCTATGAATGGTTCCAAGTTGCGTAGGTACCTAGCGCCAATTTAGCACACAAAGCACAGTTGGGTGATTATCGCGCAACGCGGTTCTGAGGGCCACTAGCACTCAGTTCATCCTATTACTTGTGATGAATGTTTTTGCTGAAATATGCCGTATTAATTGGCAAGCTCAAACATGTAGGCTTAACAGCTTTCTGTTACAGATTCAGACCTGACAGGCGTAAAAGGTAGGCAGATAGGATCGGCAATGTGTTGAATTACTATCTAACGGATGAACCGAGTGTTCCGTTTTGTAGATGATGGTTCAACGGGCACTGGCAGCCAAGAACCTGGCTCATGCACAGGGGGCCACGCTGATGGCGGGCTTCATCAAGCTCCTCCCGCTGTTCATCATCGTCATTCCTGGCATGATCGGTCGTATCCTCTTTCCTAGTGAGTTTCCCAACTCCCCATGTCTAGCGGCGGATTTCCAACTTGGACTAAACATCCAAAGGGTTTGAGACTAACCTTTTACTGAAGCATAGAAAGTCCTTGCTAAACCCTTAACTATGCTCAGTTGAAGAGGTGATAATCAAGGAGCTACGAGCCCACACCATCGTAATATTCTGAAAGCTACTACACAAGTGTAACATGGAGTTTCCAGTGGCTCTTAGACATTCTTGGGGCCTTGTTAGAAGCGAGATGTCTGTTATGAATGGCCTTATTTTTTGGTGCTATCTAGAATGAGGCTAACAGCAAAATTTGTTGTCCTTCCCTGGGACCTTAAACTTCACAATTATGTAGAGTCAAAGTTTAAGTGATTTAGGTTCACACACGGAACTGAGTATGTACTGATAGCGAGTAGGAGTAGTCATCTTCTCCATACAGTGAATCCGTTGGAGTCACAAGTATATGCTAAACTATTCACTCGACAAATCTGTCGGATCTGTGATCCTGGGGGGTGGTCTCCGTTTTCTTTTATCTACCTCTGGCACTGGGAAACCCTCACGTTTTTTGAAGTAGTTGTGGCATACAGACACCTACTTGCATCAGGGATATAGTTTGGCACGCAGTTAGTCTTTGTTAAGTAGTGGGTTGACCTTTGCAAGGAATGACTGGGCTATGGTTATGCAGTCGGTTTCCACCACCTTTGCATTCTTGTTGCTCTCAAAAGACAAACAAATGCCTATTACACGTGTTAACATCATGTGATAAAACCATTATTGAAGAACCAGTACGGGTGGAATCAGAGGGGTATCAAACCTTTTCCGAACAAGCTCGTCCAGCTTATTGGGTTGTATTTGGCCCATGACAATCCGCAAGAAAAGCGAACATCTTGAAGTGCGTCAGTTAAGTTTTTTTTTTCTGTACCTAAGGGGAGGAGTTTTAAGCCATTTTTTTCCAAATGCCAAAGAATCAGCTTATGGGTTTTGCGAGGGTCTTCCGTACTGCGACAAGCATGGCTGGGGAACTAACTGGGATATTTCAGATAAACCCTAATCGCATATTAACTAACTGGTTTGTTACCAGTTGTGATTTACCGTGCTGAGTGCATTAGTGGGAATTTCTTCCCTTGTTTCAGACTCGGTGGGTTGCGGATCACCGGAGGAGTGCTACGAGGTCTGTGGAAACCGTCACGGCTGCAGCGACCGGGCCTACCCCAAACTGGTCATGGGGATCATGCCCGATGGTGAGTCGGCCCCCTCTCCGCCCCTCTTATATTTGCATGGTTTTCCCAGATTTCAAGTTAAGGGCTCATAAAACCGACGGGGTGTAACATTGTCGGGCCCAAAACGCATAAAAATGGCATGCGGTAGAGCTATGTACTAGAAAAGTGGAGTCGGAGCCGCTAGTACGGTTGAACACACATTAACTAAATTTAGGAAATTTTTTCGGGGATCACGTTAGTGTTCCGTGACGTGGCTGTTTTTCGATCGACAATTTACACAAGCAAGTAGTAACGCGTCTTTGTTTTCAGTCAGATGGGATTAATGAAGTTGCTCCTTAGTGTTTTTAGGAGGGAACATTCCTCGTAATGACCGGCCATTAGGGCTTTTGGAAAATAAGCCGCTTAATCGTCATTTAGCGGCTCATGTTGAACGTAGGCAAAACTTACCTCGACAGAATCGAATCCAACCACAAACCTCGACTTCATTCAATTTACTTTATGGTCGTGGCCCTATTCACTTGGTACACATTTCTCGCTTGAATCTGATGCCTTCGAATTTCATCAAAGATTTCGTTGACCCAAACCACTCGATTTGGCTCGTCAATTTTAAAATATAGCGGACTAATATGTCAAACCTCCTACTTTGTGGGATGTTTGATAAACTCGGGAGGGCAAGTGATGTCGTGTGATTGTAAAGTTTACCTAGGATAAAGGTAAAAGTATCCACAAACACCCTTACTTGGATTTTGAATTCCATGTGCCAAAGTTGCCACCATTTCGGAAAGGGCCGAGGTTGGGGGTTACAGCAGAAGGCTAGAGCTGAGTAAATCTTTGGCGCAGTTCCCTGAGACGCCAACTAATCTCTCGATCGGTTTTCGTTCGAGTGATAAGTGCTCTGACTGCGGTAGGCGTTGAGTAGTCTTAAATGTGTTGTTTCCCAGCTTTATTATCCATCTATTTAAATGGAACAAAATGCCAACTCTACACGGAAAGCTTCCATTGATGTGTTAGTAAGCAAGGCTTGACAAGTTCAGCTTGTCAAGCTGACTGATTTTTCGTCCTGTCAGTAACTGCCATAGAAAAATTCTTTATCACGATCCCTGGCAAACTGCGGTACCACCGCATCTAATTTATATGTGCTCTGATTAATTATTCGGTTGTTTTCTATTGACTTGTCAAACTCGACAATGCATTACCCTAAGCCAACACAGTCAAACAAAGTTTTCGCTTTTGTCTTGTTATTCACGTCTCTTGGGTAATTGCGGCAAATCTTTCAAAATATTTCCGGGGTGGTTTTTGGAATTTAAATACCTTAGGCTATCGGTGAGAAGAAAAATTGAAAGAACTGCAATAATTTGCTATTTTTGTAGTGGTGGACAATGAAGCATCGCAATTGCAAAGACAAAATATCAGGGGTAGAAGGAGGCAATTGAATGCATGAATGGCGAGCTTTCAACAGAAAAGCTCAGGGAGTAGAATATTTTATTTGAGGCAAGTGTCTAGAAGTTGGGTACTTTCGTGTTCGTGTTGAAGCACAAAGGAATGCATCACGGTAGGCTTTGTGGTGCCTCAAATAATAAGTAGGAGAGGAAGCTGTTGGCGCAACCTGCTAAGTTGACAGACTAAGGTGACACATTATATCTTTTTCCTTTCCTTCCTCAAGGTCTACGCGGCCTAATGCTTGCAGTGATGCTGGCCGCTTTGATGTCTGACCTAACCTCCATCTTCAATTCCTCGAGCACACTCTTCACCGTGGATATCTACACCTATTTTCGCAAGAAGGCCAGCAACCGCGAACTCATGATTGTCGGACGGTGAGTCTCCGTAGGAAACGAATTGCGAATGGATGGAAGGGTGAAGTAGCTCCCTTGCTTTACATACAATCTCTTCTTTCATGCTCGTGAAGGCTCTTTGTGCTGGTGATGGTGGGACTGAGTATCCTCTGGGTGCCGGCCATTCAGATGATGCAAGGAGGGCAGCTTTACATCTACATCCAGTCCATCTCCGGCTTCCTGGCGCCCCCAATCGCAGCTGTCTACCTCATGGCCCTTTTATGGAAGCGAAACAACGAACTGGTGAGCTCAAAAGACTTCTCTTCCACTTTATATTGCTTCTTAATGAACCTGTTGGATGCATGAGGCATTGCGGGAATGCCTGAGATTATTGCTCTGGGCTTTTATTCATCAGACTCTCTTGCTATGCTGATTTACAGCAATTGTAAGCATTATTTTTCCTAAATCCTTCAAGTTTCCTTACACGTTATTTATTCATCAGGGGTTTGTGTAATTATGGGAATATGAAGTTTGAAGCAGTCTCGTGAATGTTCACGGTGGTGCTAACGTCGACGGTCATAATAAAAGGTCAAAAATACAAAGGCTTTTAAATTTTGTGTGTGGCTTACCTGAGATTCACTATAAAACAATCTCCATCAGTGATTCTTTGATAATTTTCCCACTTGCGTCATGGTTAAAACGCGCAGTTAGTAAATATTTGTTGAATTGGCCCTGTTTGAATCTCCCTCTAGGTCTGACGAGATCGATTCCCTAGACGGTTAATTTTCACGCTGTTTTCCTTTGCACTCGTTAAAGCTTTGTTTCACATCGAAGGTCTTTTCCATTACTGTGGAAAGATACAATGCACTCTTGTTTTATTTTCACAGTTCCATGGATTTACAGAACTAAAATGAGGATTAGTGCCATCGTGCTTTTGATTTTGGTGTTAACAGACAATTTAAAAGCATCGACTCAATTGCATTACCGATTGCTACTTCCCGGAGATGTTTTTCAAAGTAACCCCTTGTTACCTAACCTGAGTCTTGGAATAATGTTGAATTGTACTACTGATCTCAAATAAACACATTTTTCTCTTCGTATAGAATCTGTACCTGACTCCCGGAAAAAAACATGACATATTGGGACTGTTAAACATTTTCGAATAAGAATACCATGATGTAGGGCTGCGTGATTGCGCATTTGGGTACTTTTAGCAGATGGGAGCTCAGTGCTGTTCCAGCACCGATCACAAACCTGCTAAGTCCGTTTGATCAGGTGACTGGGTAGAGACATCTTTAAAGTATGTCGTGAATAGCTTAGTAAATTCTTCGCAGCAATTTTGTCAGCATTCTGTCTTCGGGTAATGTAGAAGGTCTACTGAGCTGTGATGACTCTGCTGCGTAAGTGCCTCAGGTTTGACAGACTAAGGCTGCTTGGTTTCTCAGTCAACAAAGTTATCATCCCAAAGAAAAGTTGCTAACGAAACTGGACTCTAAAGGCTAGAACATGTGGCCTTTTACCAAATACTGTATATTAAAACCCTCCTACATCACCATTAAGATTAAAGTCTTCTTTCGAATATCAAGAGATCAGAGAATTTCGTGAGGCAACCAAGTTAGGCTAAATCAACTAAAGACGCACCTCTATGCATTTGTCTATTAATCCATTGGCAGCAGGGATTCATTCAACGGTAATTTCACCTCTTTCTGTCTGGCTGACCTAGGGTGCCTTCACGGGCCTCATCTACGGGTTTGTGATAGGGATGGTACGAATGATCCTGAGTTTCATCTATCCCGACCCTGTGTGCGGCGAGCCGGACACGCGGCCATGGATCGTTGGCAAGGTGCACTATATGTACTTCGCCATGTTCTCCTTCTTCACCACCGGCGCCGTCATGTGCTGCGTCTCCCTCTTCTCCGACCCGCCCACTCCCGAGCAAGTCCAGGTAACCCCTCTCCTCCTCCTCTTCTGCCACCAAGGCGCCAGCTAACGAGTGGATGGTCTGCGTCACTAGGGCCTCACCTTCTGGACGCGGAACGACGACCTCTTGGTGGGGGAACAGTCGGCCAAGGGCGACGAGGAGTCGGGGATGCGGGAGGTGCGACTCGGAAAGGAGATAGTGCTCAGCACCACGGACAACGACGAGGTGGTAGAGGTAGAAGAGGAAGTGACGGCCTCTGGCGATGGTGCGGGCAAGAATAAAAAGGCGAGGCGGAAGAAGCTCTCAGTGGAGTCTGACAACGACGATGACGTGGCGTCAGGTATGGGTCGTGAAATGAGATTGCATCACCTTGCCTAAAGGAGACTTTGGCAGTGTAGAGGTAGTTAATGAGTCGTAGGTTAGAAAATAATACGATTTCAGCAGTAGTGCGTAATCGGAGAGTAAGGGAGGTAGATAAGACTGCCAGATCAAGCACTGGGTTTGAAATCAAGGTAAGCCCTAGATATTAATTGCGACTTCGGGCTTATTGGAGGGTGCAGTTTCCATAGGAAATCGCCTAAATTACAGCTGCTTATAGTATCTGGTAAGGAGGTATATTTGGTCTCTGTAAAAATTATAGTCCTTTCATTAGTGACTCTCTCATTATTTGGTTTACAGACATAATATTAAGAGGAAAGTCCACGTTTTTATGAATTCTACCTTACTGATTCCAGATTTGAATCTAAGAGATTTTATGAATGGTTTTAGTTATTATAGTATAACTTAAATAAGTAATTAAGATTCCCTCCTACCGACAGTGGAAAGAAAATGCATACAAGCGAATCCCTTATGAAGGGAGTAGCAACCACACTACCGCCCGAGGGGGTTGATGAAGACATTACTATGGAAGTTAGTCCCAGAGGTCGCAGGAGTATCAATTAACTTATTCGACACTGAATGCCAGTACGTTCCATTAAATCAATGACACATCTTGCAAACGATCGAAAGAGATGAATATCTCGCAGTCCCAACATAGTTCTTGACCATTGTAACTTCCTGAGACTTTTGGTGCTCATTTGCCTCGCATCACCATTTGCTACCTACGTTTTTCGAAGCAGTATAATGTCTTTGTTCATTTCTATTGATTGGAACTCATCTATTTAACTTCGAAGTCCCATACCGCAAAGCACAGTCTTGCTGAAATAGCCATAGAGATTCCTCCTCTATAAGCAAAGGAGACGGAATAGCATCTTTCAAGACTACTTCACCTAATTAGGCGTTGAATTGGAGGCTGCCCAAATAGTCTTCTAACAATGCAGAGGGTTTATTAAAAGGTTGAGCTAGTGTCCATTGGAGTATTAACTTTCTGGTGTAAGTCACCGTATATAGTTTAGTTTATAGGCTACTTGCTACTGCAGTTACGAATTTAACATTGATTCGTGTACGTAGTCCGACATGCAGCGATTCTTAATGGGTTTAACATCCCCACTTCTAGGAGTGCCCCGAATTCTACAATAATAATTTCCTCATACATGGTCTCTTTGGTTCCTAAGCCGTACTATAAAATACGTGTGGTTTAGAGCTCTGTATTTATGTGGAATGCCTTTTAACCATCACCACCACCACCACCACCACCACCACCATTGGTGACAGTAGTTTGCCTTGTTTTCTAGTAATATTTCGTTTTCTGATAGTCACTTTCCAAAAGCCTTGTAAGGAATTTAAGTCACTTCTACTTTGCAAAGACCCCACCCAATGAAGCAGCTTCTCAAACCTAGATCACCTTAAATGAGGAGGTTTTGCATTTAAATCTAAGCTTAGATCGGAATTATTTCGGTTTTTGTGATAGACGCCTTTTCCGTTATTGTATCACTCAGAAGAAGGCTAAGGAATTGTCACGTATGCGTATTCATTTTGCAAATTATTGGCATTGCCTACGACTCTTTCCAAACGAACAGCTGACGGGGTCGTCAAATGCCTAGTAACAGTACATGTGTGTCTACATGTCTTTCCATTACTAACTCAGAAAAGGATATTTAAGAACGGCGCATTCATTGAAAGTCTTTGAGCTGTTAGTATGAGTCCAGTTCGGTGCATTAGAGTGCAGAGGCCCTCTAAATTTTCAGCTACAGTTGAACTAAGTTCGAATGGGACGGTGAATGGTTGGTCCGTTTAGGAGTGCCCATTTAAACCGGCACTTAATCGTTGAGCACGAAGCAGGAATCCGAAGCTACTTTACTTCGGGTTATTATGCCTTCCTCGGTGCAATGTAGAGCCCAAAGGAGTCGTTGAAATCAATCTAACTCGGTATTTGATGACATAAAAACACCGAAAATGAATAGCGGTAGCACTAGAATTCATTGAGAAGGTACTGCAAAAACTCGGAAGTTAACAGTTATGATGTGACTTTGTTCAGTGTCGGTCTGACCTTCCCTACTTTTCGTCACGACTGAAGTAAGTTGAACGACACTAGCATACTCTTCCTTCTCTTATCCAGACGACAACACCGAAATTAAGGACTCGCCCAGGAAAAAGTGCCTGCGAATCGCCTCTCAGTTGTGCCAGTGGTTCTGGGGCTTCGCCGACAGCCCCTGCCCCTCGGACGTGCAGTGCGCCTGCTGCTCTCGGCTCTTCCCCACCCAAGTAGGTGTTGACGGCGGCAAACCCGGTGGCGAGGCATCGGAGGACGTGGCGACCCTCCACTTCACGCCAACAAGTCTGGCTCAGAAGCACAGCACTCGCATCGCCCTCAGTGTCTGCCTGGTCGTCATCATCGCCGCCACCGTCTTCCTCTTCTGCTTCTTCTCCCTCTTCTTCGGACCGATCGAGCGGGGCCCGCTGAGGGTCGCCGGCAACGTCACGGGCATGGACCCCGAGGTTTCCTCCACCCTGGCAATGCTCAGGAACTATGGCATTGTTGCTAATTGAGGGGTGTTTGTACTTGTGCATCTCGTTTATGTGCGCCATGGCGTTATATTCTTTACACGACTCAGTGCACTATTAGTGTTTCAGCGTGTTTGTGAGGTGATTGTTTCGGGGAGGGAGAGTTCTCGTAAATGCGTTCAACCTCTTTGAAGTTGTAAATAGGAAACGAAGAGCTTTACATGGTCTAGTCTATAAAGATCACAGTCAAAATCAAGACATGTGGCGATACCAAATTTAATATTAAAAACTTATGATGATAAGCTGGTGCTGTGCGCGTACGGGATGAATGCAAGGATGCGTTTCTGCCTAGTAACCCATATTGGACATTATTACAGGCCTAATAAAAATGCATTAGTATGTGTATTAGGTAACTCTAGTAAACTTATTAATACTTTTAAACTGATATTTAAAACTAACATGCTTAACAGTGATAATCTTAAATTATTGTAATCATATCTCATGGTGCATTTACCAAGAATGAAATATGGGTGATTAGGTTAAAATAAACATAGGAATTAGTGAGGAAGCAGAAAGCCTAGTAGATTATTGATATGGCATTCAGCTCACGATGTAGTTGGTGAGGCAGACAAACGTCTGGAGTTTGAGCGTGGTTGGCTAGGGGGTGGAAGTGCGCACAAGGTGTACTGTCTTGTCAAGAAATCGCAGAGGCTTCTCAACAACGAAAAGCACCACGATTATACACGGATCAGGTAATGGTGCAGCATTCACTCAAAATAACCATCCTGCGGATCTCTTGTTGCTGACACCAATTCATCACGAGTAGCACTTCCATGAATTCTAGTTTTGCTTTTGCGGTCTTTGCAATGTGTCCAACTGTTAAAATATGTTTTAATGCGAAGTTCAAATAGAAATTATTTGTGTAAGAATATATGGAAATAAGGTGTGAATGACCGGAAGGTGAGCAATTTAAAAGTGAGCTTGGCTTTAAAGGGAGCCTGAGAGTGGTATGCGGTGATGTTTAGATTCCACAGGGGACTAATTGTAGCAGAAGATTATAAGTAATTGTAGTTTTGGCGCACATCACACAGAGGAAAACTCCCGATGATTGCTTTCTACCAAAAAACTTTGCCTTCTACCACAAAATATATGGGTAGTCCAAGACAATAAAACAATTCCAAAGTTCGCATTTGTTTGCTCACTAGGCCTTATTTATAAAAGATTAATAAACTTTCATTGCCCGACACTTATTAACATTTAATTAAGCATAGGAGTTTCAGTATTTTTAAGTGATCGTTGGCCATTTATACGTGCCTTCAACATAAGCGATATTTTAAAAATACCAATTCAATTCAGCCTAGTTTCAAATGTATATTTGAAACCAAGAGAGCGAATCAGGCACAAGATCAAGAGTTCCAGCATTTATAATATGGTGGATAGTTTTTGACCCCGCTCATGAAGCTGATTGACTACCGACCATCTGGAATCGGTCGAGATTAGTCATGTTCGGTCATGACAATCGATCAGCGTGATGATTGTGCGAAGATGATTAGCAATCACCGATTATGGAGGTGTGGCCTTTCACAAGGTCCCAGGAAATCAGAGATCTCGTATGTTTTTGTCTGAGGTTTGGTCACCAACTACAGACCCAATTAAATGGCTCTTGGAAACTCGAATCTGGATATATGCAATCAAGGATAATAAGGTACTTAAATTTTTGCAAGGGAGATAAGTGAATGGCCTCCTGTACGGACACTCAGGGTCATTAACTGATGAATATTGACCACAGCCCTTGCCTTTGGAATGAAGCAAAAGAAAGAACTAATAGGGATTCATCCTATTTTGAATAATGTGTTACTGAAAAGTTCTTTCTTTCCACATCGATTATGCTTTCATTCATGGCTACTTGAGAGGACAGGAGCGAAGGAGCGAAGAGGCTGGGGAGGGGGGATTGGACAAGATAGCACGAGGTATCGGTATTTTGATTTTTTCATGAAAATCAAAGCATTATATATCTCCCGAATATAATTTAAAATAATAGAGTCAGGGATCAGAGAAATGGATACAAGTTGTTTTAATCAAGACACTAGGACTACACGCACCCAGGTCTCTATCAAAAATGGAACGGAAATTAAGCAACAATCAACCATCTACCTTTTTCACGCCCGTGGAATACGAAAATGTTTGGCTCAAAATTTTAAATCTCCGTTTGAGATTTGGCAAACATTGTGTATATTCCGTTCAAATGCCTTAGGTAATTGGAAAATGTATATGATTTTGCAACTCCTTGTTCTATAGTTAAAATGGAAATCAGTTTCATCAGTGTAGGCAAAATTTAGGACGTTCATGCGATAAGTAAGTCGCGAATCTTACGAAATTTTTCAAAGAACAAAGGTAGTGAATAGGGATGACATTTGTTGCAGAGAGATCCCAATATAAGGCAAACTACTTATCAGATTTCGGTGCGGTTCCAAGAGAGATCACAGAAGCGTTAACTACTAAGACACCGCTCACGGATTCTAGGTTTGGTGATCTGGTGGTGAATTGCGGTAGAAATAACTTGATGGTAGGATGATCAATACTGACTGAATCAGTGCTCCGGAATCCCAAAAAGGCGTGTGATTGTGAAGGCATCGGACAGGAGCAGGTGACACGAGCTCTAATGATTGAGGCATAGGAATATTTGAACATTGAGTATCCGCTTTTACGCAAACCAAGCATATTTATCACTAAACTGTCAGTATAGGCTATCTGTTATAATTCAGTGTCTTTCGGATTTTGTTTCTTAAGAGTTATAGCATAAATAGCATCTACAGTTCCTTTACGTACCAATCAATGCTAAAGGCATTTGCGTGTAGTCGAAAGGAATGGAAAACACGAGTCGTACTAATTATACGTTTTACACTGCTTTTCTCACAATCCGGACCCAACTCTGAATGTATAAGTAATTTTGAGCGGCACGCGGTCGATACTCCAGTAATTTATGTTACATCTTAGTGCCAATTTTACTAAAGTACACCATTATCATTTCGTGTTAACCATTACTGTGCTGTCCCATTGAAGGCCTGCAGGAAAGAATGAATGGTCCTTAAATTTTTTTTTAACGAAAGTGTTACTTATCAAGACGTGAAGCATGATCAATACCAATCCTTTCAATGTGATCACAGAATAGCTCACAATTTGATACCTGTTCAGAAAGGGAATTGATGTGGTTACATGCACATGAAGACCGATCAGTTGAGTGTGAGTTTGTGTGATCTCCGTTAGAGATTCACTGAGCTGTAATCTTCTTCTATACATACTATCGGCGAGGGAAATGAACCAAACCACCAAAGATTTATGCTGCGGGGTAGGGCGCAAACTGCCTCCAAAGGAAGTGCGTACCAAAATCCTTCAACTTATTAAGCCTGATAGTCAAAAAATGGAAATCCGTAGTTGAAGCGTACTAATGTCAATAGTATGCAAGACATTCCTATTAAGTGTGTCCTGCTTGAGACAAAAATATTTGAATTGGTCAAGGGCTATTTTTATTCAGCTTAAGTTTGAAGAAACATAACGGATTTTGTAGAGGCTGTTTGGAAGAAGCGTTTGTGAGAAACGGATGTCTGTCCGAGTGTTACTTTCTGAAGCAGTACTTTAATGGACTCAAGTTAAACATTACTGATGTTGAAGCTGACGCTGCAAAGACAGAATTCTCAGCTAACCAAACAAGTTAAGCTGGTATGGCTTAAAGTATAGACTTGGCTTCCCGATCATAAAGAAAATTTCATTGAAAAATTGGTTATTAATAGAGTTAAATTCACCATATTTATGTATTTCCTAAAAGTTTCATATCAAAGATTTATGAGCTAATTTAATCACAGGAAATGATCGAATATGTTAAAATGTTCTACGAGAGATTGTAGAGGACGTTAACTTATTCCATTCCAAAAATGATGAAAAATAACTGAAAATACTATCTTTATCAGGAGAATATGTTCATAAACGCATTAAAACAAGAAGTATAAAACATAATTTAAAGCCAAAAACTTTGGTAAGCCATTCGGTTTAATACTTATCTAAAAATATGGAAGTTAGGTCTTATAATCGAGGAAATGAAAGTAGAAAAGAATAATACGAATAGATGGTAAGTGTTTTTTCAGTACTAACCAGAAATTTCCCTCCACCATGCTATGACTCCATCAGGATGAATAGGTGGTACATTCTACAATTAAACAGAGTGGATTTTAAGAGTTGTTACTGAAACTCAGTCAAATATCTGAAATCGATTGTGAGTGGGTATCAAATGCAATCTTATGCAATACATATAAATCACTAGGTCAATCGTCAACATCCCACAATTCCTGCTTTGAAACTGGCTGTACTGTACTGTACTGTGAAAAGGGGCCTTACCTTTGCCAATAGAACAAAGAATCTAGACTAAGCTCTGGCATTCACAATCAGCGGTTGTGGTAGATTAATAGCTAGATTGGGAAGATTAAGTTTCTACCAAAACAATAAGTTAATCTAAACTCTATAATGATTCTGTTTTACGTTAACTTGATTCCTTATCCTATGAAAGTCTAAATGCAATCATGAAAGGCAATTAACATGCGAAATCAAGTTTAATTTACCTTTCTAAGTAGTTTACGGCTCTTAACGAATATATTAAGAGAAGCTAAAATGACCTTGCAATTGGCTACCTACCTGGAAGTGCGGGTCATTCATTAAGGTGTACAAAAAATTCCTGGTGAGGATGATTCGCGCCGTGTTGATATTCAACAACAGCGGCAAACCGAGGCTAATGAAATTTTACGAAAATGTAGTGAGTTTTCTTATCTTCTGATTGTCAGTGTCTTAACTAGTACCAGGATTTCTACTGCGCATAAATATATTTTACGACGTCATATACGACCTACTCAATAGGTGTTGGTCGAAAATATGATAGTGTTAGGTGCATGTGATATTATATCATGTTGCCAGAAGAAGTCAGACAAAAGTGTTTTACGTTTTTTTGTTTATGTTTTTTATTAAAAGTACTTACTTTGGATTTAGCCGGAAGAACTTCAACAAAAACTACTCAAAGAAACGTTTTCATTGGTGTCCAGACGGGATGAGAATGTTTGCAACTTTCTCGAAGGTGGAAGGTAGAAAAGTGCGTTTAACCTAACATTATCTAGTAATGTGTTCTCAGAACCGGGTTGTCGCATAATTTACCGACATTATGCAACTCTCTACTTCGTATTCTGTGTAGACGCCAGTGAAAGCGAGCTAGGTATTCTGGATCTGATTCAGGTATTCGTAGAAGCCCTTGACAAGTCTTTCGAAAGTGTTTGTGAACTAGATCTCATCTTCCATTCCGACAAGGTAAAACTACTGAGGTTTCTTTTAAGTTTCAGGAATTTGTCTTATGATTTTTGCTGCTCTTATGGTAATTATATATTTTTAGGTCCACTTCCTACTCAATGAGTTAATTATTGGTGGTATGGTCCTCGAAACGCACATCAGTGAGATCGTATATCATTATGACCAACAAACCAAGCTTGAAAAACAAGACGTAAGTCCTCAAAGAACGTTTTGATGTCTTTTATTTGGCCAAACTTATCATTCAATTATTACAGGTAGCCGTATGTTGTTGACAAATTAGATGAGGCCGGAGCAATGAATTTAGCCAATTAGATAACATTAATTAAGACCCTTAATTTATGTCCAATTTTTTATAGCAAACGTCTCTTCCGATTGCGCCCTCACGGGCTGTGTCGGCAGTGAAGGATCTGAAGATTGCTCAACGCTTGAAGGATATAAAACTGCCTGAAATACCCTATTTAAACCCCCGTTCCAACATCGGCTAAGTCACCTGCCTCATTTTGCTCTGTAACTCATTTCTCCTTCTTTTGGAGCCATCGTCATCAGCGTCTTTTAGTGTCTTGGCGCCTCCCTCCTCCACCTCCGGCTGTGTAAATACTCTATTTTTGGTATGGGGCCTCTCTTCCTCTTTTTAAACCTATTATTCCTTCCAGTGTTTTAATAGTGAGTTTGGTCATGTGATGCTTCGGGCCTTTTTTCGTCTGACACCGTTTTTGTTATTTGATGAAGTCAGACTTGGAAAGATCCTTGGGGGTACTTTTTGGTGGGTTGATGTCATATAAAACTAGCTGGTTTACATTTAGACATGTTAAAAGGATTCTAGTTCATCCTCTACATATGGTTTAATATTTTTGTCCGGAAATGGAAGAGTTTATTACGGAATATCTGCCGAAGGGATTTATTAGGAATTCGATAAGGACATGAGCGGATAACTGCTCGATTAGTGTCTTTGAGTTGCAATCTAGTGCTGTATCCGAGCATTAACTGGTCTATTCTGTAAAGGGCTTGTGAGTATTCAACAGTTTTTGTCCCTAGTGGTCAGGAGCTAAATGCTGGGTGTTCTGCTGCGTAGGCGTGCATAAGTTTATGCTCAAGTTAACAAATTTAGGGAGAATGTTGTCTTAAAGGACGTTTGAGCACTTTTCTAGCTTCGCGATCTCGCTCAGATGAGTGACTGCGCTGAAATTCATTGATTTTCGGAAAAATAGCAGTCTGTTTCCACAGCCTGTCCGATTATCTGATGTTGCATTTTCGCAGCAAGCATAGGCAGACAGCAGAAGTTGTTTCTAGATAATTGCCTGCCGTTGCTGCAGGTTGTCAAGTAATTGGTAGGCTTGAGCTGATTCATTCATGGCAGACAGTTTGGCGAGTTCCTCAGTGCTATGTTCCAGCTGCTCAATTAGGAATGCTTAGATCCCAACGAAACGAGAAGGTAATGTGGTAGTGAACAGCCCTGACTTGTATTTTGAACACGCCAACAAACTCAACTTATCAGGTCACCTGAATATGGAATTTACAAAGTATTTATACTATCTGATGGATCTGAACATAATTTTTATGTTTAGGAGCACCCAAGCTGGTTAACTATTGTTTTAGAGAACAACAAAATTAAGATTTGCTTCATTAAAAGCCTGCTAATATGAAAGTACTCAAGGTTCATTTGAGGCACATAGTTTATGATTTTGAGAAGGCCAACTTATGAACAGCCCAAATGACAGGAAACATTCACTTAGTTTATGAAGAGGAGGAATGCGTAAGCGAAACAAGGTGGATTGCGCAGTTCAGAAGTTGAGATTTCACCCTCTACGAAGATGATCGAACCGGGGGTCCGGCTTTTTGAAGAAGAAGAAGAAGATCCTGCTTTTCAGCCGAGGAATCGGCAATTAAGCTTAGTTCAAGCCATAAAACTGTTTATCATCGTCTTCAAAACCTGGAAAAGTTCCCAAACTTGGAAAATGTGTGCATATCCAAAGTCTCGATTTGACATCTACTCTGCTCTACATTCTCGCCAATTCATTTCACCTTTGTTAGGCGGATAGACTTGTAACTGGCGAAAGGTGAGAAAAGATCTTTCATCGAAGTGTTAAGCTTCATAGACAGTGACGGCCTCGTAAGCTTGGAGGAACATCCCAGCCATAGCCGTCGAGAAAGGAACCTCGTGGGAAAGTGCTGTTCTTCTGGTTCAATCTGTTGGGATCGCTAAGGAGTAATCCCCTTAAAATTGTTACCACCTAACGCAGCAAAAATGAATCCTAAAATCTACTGTCAGCAGTTAGGGCATTCAAATCAAGCATTAGGGACACAAATCTGCTCTAGTGAATCAAGAAAAGGCGTATGTTTCATCAGGACAATGCACGATCTTATGCATAAAGAATCGTGACTCCCACAAAAGGTCGAAGAACTTGTTTGGGAGGACATTTCTCATCCGCCGCCTTATTCTCCCTTTTTGCTACTTTCTCGGACTTCCATTTGTTTCGTAGCTTACACAGCTTCTGCAAAGCCACAGGAAGAGATTGGAACTGTCATTTGTGAGTTCTTCGAAACAAAACTCAAAGAATTTGATAAGCTTGTAAATAGATTGAATCTTTAACTATATGTCACATTTGGTCTCTCGTTTTATTTATTTAACATTAGGACCGAACTTCTCGGATGACAAGATAATCACCTCTTTGCCTCACTTGGTCTCTAGTTGCTTACCAAGTAGATTCTTAGCACAATGCACTTAATGAATTAATACTATTCCCACTAGCCATTATTGCGTATAATTTGTGGAATGTTGGGCATCCGCACTCAGAGATTTCTACTTACCCACTCCAAACGGCAGATTAATCATGCCGGATGAGCTTAACTAGCCAGTTTTCAAAATGTTCCCAACCAACTTATAGGTACCAGACACGCTGGATATTGTCGGGGACACCCACGGGACGCAAGTCACTGCAAGCCGTGACGCACTATGAGGCAAACGCCCACCCAATCCTACTAAAGCAATATCCGCGTCTCTCTGCCCTCTCCTATCCGCCCTGTGTTCAATGGGTCTTCATGTGGTTTAGTGAAGAATAACTTCAATGGGAGGGTACCGACGACCAGTCGTTCGTACAAGCTTCAACCGCATGTTTAAGTATTCATTAAAAAGTGGTGTGTTTAATCAAACAGACCTGGTGACTATGAGTTCAACCAAACGGCACTAACATCAGTCCTTCAGTACGAGGTCTTACTAGCTTCTACTGCACCAAATTCTTGCTGCAGTGGGCATTAATGCGGACCGGAACAAAGCCATTCTTCGGATTAGATGGTCCCCCCAAACAGATTCAGCCGCATTGGTAATTTCTCCGATATAGCGAAAATTTACTATTATGCATCATTTGTATTAAGAATCCTCACTCACTTTGACAGAAGGATGTCAATTGCCTATGTTCAAGTGTAGAAGTTTGTGGTCCAAACTAAGTGTGATATGATTTATTTATTGGGACGCTTGACGTCTAATTTAGAGTCATGTTACCCCAATTCGACCAGTGGATAAGACGGGGTAACAATGGAACAATTGTTTTTCTGCGGTTTTCAGTCTCACACATCTTTGTAACGACAGAAGATGAGGATGGGAATCGGACTGGGTACTACAGGGCACTGCTTTACATTAATCCACTCCACTGCTCTCACTAGTAATTTTGCTCAGTTGCTCTAACAACCTATAAATGTTAGAAGATGTGCAGATACGAATTAATAAAAACTCAAAATGATGTTGCTACTTTATTGTAGTTTAATCAACGTTTTAAAAGTTAAAAATTAAAACATCAAAATAAAAATTTCTCCGGTATTTTCCATCGCTAAAATGAAGGTAACCTACATTTTTAAATTTCATTCATTGTATCTCAACATTGGTGCAAAAATAAATACATTCTTTCTTTTCCAACAAATGCCCATTTAAAATACAAGAATTATACTGAAAATACTTTTACGAACTATAGGTTATCGTACGAATAAAAATTTTAATCGTTGGGACATAAAGGGGAGAGGGGAACTGACTGCTACGTCATGTTCTAATTGGTGGACCCGTTTGGCAGGGCTGGAGCTCAATTTGTTAAATGGTTTTGACGAGTCATGAGTTTTTCTGCGACCTCGGATATCACTTCGTAGGCAAAATCGCAGACGTTTTCGTCTGTAAATAGGTTGACAATCGCCACACGAATGAACAAGACATCTTCCTGCGTTTTTGGAAGAGTAATTTCGGATGTGACTAAGTGGATACGCCCGTCTTTTTCGATTTTCACGTACAACTGTCTCGTTAACTCGTTATTATTCTGTATTTAGGGGTGTATTACTGAAAGTTAAATTTAAACTACCTTGATACGGAAGCAAACAAGACCTAGTGTAACTTCGCCGACGATTTCAAAACGCGGGTCGTTTAAAATTCGAGATGCAAGGTATTTTGCCATTCGGATGTGCTGGATTTTTGCGTTAATAAGGCATGTCATCTTACCCCTCGAATGTACTCTTGAAGGCCTTTCACGCCGAATTTGCGAATCACAAACCAAAGTTTGAGTGAGCGGAATCTCCTTCCGAAGGAGAGTTGCCAGTTCTACAAAAAAAAAACTTTTGAAGTCTGAATCTGAGGCATGCGCCTATGCTCTATCGTCTACGAAGGTCCAATCGATTAAGGTCTGTTTTGCAGATACATTGAGCTAAAATCACCACCTAATAACAGAATATACTTACCTACCAAAACAATTATCGACTCGGTGATAAATAATAGGAAGAATGTAGGCATTTGAGCCCACATGGGACTTAACATTTAGCTTATAACTCACTCGATAGTCGGGCATTTTCCCAAGTTCGTTATATTTCAGGTACTGGGCGTCCGTACTGAAGGCCGTTACAACACTTTTAACGTCTCTGAACCTACATTCAAGTGAAATTTCGTTTAAGTTCTCAATAAAAGCTCAAAGTCTAGCAATTCTCTATCTATGTGTGGGCGCTCTTAGGCACTACCGGTACGTTAATTAGGCACGCAATCTCACCTAATCCCCTGCTCAGTGTTTTTATTGTGTCTATTAAAATTGAGCCTTTTCTGGAGGCAATCCTACTATTCTTTTGCAATCTTAGTAAAGACAGCAATTCAGGTTTGTGTGCTGAGAATTTCGAAATTTTTGTTGAATTTTTCTGTGCTTTAACGTCTATTGAAATCATCGTTATAAAATTATAGGTTTTACGAAGCAACTTAAAAAATTCGATTCACAGTGGAAATCTCAATGGTTAGAAGCAGCAAAACTCGTTTCGTTCGTCATCACCTATACCAACTTCATTGCTACCAGCTACATGTACTTTTAGCAGCTTGAGTTAGTAGTTCAAAGCGAAGAGGTACTATGTGACTGCTGTTCCGCATCAGCTTATCAAATCCCCTTCCTATTCTCTTCCTTCTTTCCCTTTTGTCCCCTTCATGTACTCAACAAGTTGAAACGGTGTTCAAAATTGACTGGTCATGGTATGGTGAATTGGGGAAGAAGGGATCATTTAGTGATGCACTATGGCGAAGAGGGAGCGTTACGATCAATCACCCATTAGCAAATTTACATGCCAACTTACCAGGCAATAGTGGAGTCGGAATTCGTAAGGAGCCATTTATGCGGATTGAATGCAAATGAGTCCGAATACTATAACAGGATCCGTAAATTGGATTACTATCAAATAGTTTGGAATAGCAATAATATTTTTACGGAGATGTTAATGTGTTTGTTTCCTAAATTCCGGCGTTTTGCTAAGTTCGGCTGTGGAAACGCAAACGCTCAGCATTAGCTACAACATAAAGGGGATCTTTTCCACAAAGATATCTAATTTAAAAGAATTTTTCTCGAATTTAAAATCAACTGAGTGAAACAGAGGACATTTCATCGTTAATCTTTGACCTCACAATAGACAAGGACTTCATGCTAACTCGATAAACCTCTTCTTGGTGCTTAGAGAATCACAAGCCATTCCTGGGCTCTCGAATGAAGTTTGGCTCGAGGATCTCCTATTTCAGGAGAGAAAATTAGACAATATTTCGTCCAGAATTTACCTCAACACCTTCGAGTAAATGTCTTGTCTCTGGACAGACGAAAGCCGAGCCAGCATAGGCCGCATCCACGTGGACCCAGAGGCCGTACTTCTTGCAGACTGGGCCGATTTCCGATAGCCGATCGAAGCTGCAACAGCTCGTTGTGCCAAGGGTCACAACACACTACATTTCATTAAAGAATATCAACATCACATCAGCGCTATGCTAGCTTATTTTTGGGTGCTCATAAAATGGCTCTACATGGCTTTTCGGAGTACCCCAAAGTACAGTGAGAGATGAATCACTGATAGAGATGATCAAGAAGTTTTCTCTGATGGAATGCAGACCTCTATATAAAGTATAAAGTTTTATGGCTTAAAATCTGTTGCTCGTATAAGCCTTAGTCTATACCTGCTAGTGAAAATTTGTCAACGAAAAAGCCCTACAATATATCTGCAAGAGGCAAATTAAATTAAAAAGACCATTCCAAATCACACTTTCTTACAGACCCGTGAATAAATATTACTCAGCTTAAGCAGTAGAATCAGCTAGAATATTCGTACAAGAGTAAAGATCCAATTTAAATATAATTAGATCCACTTCATATTTCACTCCAGGAGATAAATTATTATCGTCTCAAAAAGTCTAGCAATTAAAGAGAACTTTTAAACCTTGAACCCTTTCGAATTGCTGTTACATGAATTAAGTTAACCTTATCTAATGCAAAAACGATTTATATTAATGAGTGGTGCTCCATACGGTATGAAAATTTTATTTTTTTATTGGTTATGCTTAATTAGGCCAATTAATCATTCATAATAACCATTCATGTCGTTATTTTTGATTTCAAACCATTCTTATTAAGTATCCGAGGTATTCACAATGGAAATATTATAAACACTTTGGAATGCCTCAGTATTATTCCTTCCTATAAGGTGATCCTTTAATACACGAAACTCCTTTGACAAACATCACTCTTCTGAAAATCGATTACTGTTGTGGTTACTTTTAAAGGTATTGTGTAGAATTAATGAACATTGTTTTAAAGACACTGAAATTTAAAATCACCATGGACGCTTACAAAATTGAAGAAATTTCTCTTACATAAAAAGGAATGAGCCCTTTTGCCAGGTCTTCCTTAATAGCCCTCTCGAGAATTTCACCCGTCACTTGAAATTTGTCGTTAATGGGCAGTTTCCTTACCGGAATGAGGTTCAGAAAACCGGCTCTTTCGATCGAACGGTGTGCCTTTAATTTACAAAAAAATATGACTAATTTGACCCCTGAATCACCGGGAGTGTTTAGCATTCAAAATAAGTCAGCCGAGCTTTTGATAATCATTAGAGTCGCCCTAACTTTTAGTCGTTTCAATGATGCACAGACCGTCATACTTCTATCTCGGAATCCAGGGTACGTTCTCCTCTTTTTATTATTTTTCAAGCCTTTAACTAAATTTTTTGCCATTTGTCGCAAGTACCAAGAACATAGATATAATCAAGTTGTCTTTCTTACATTACCTGTGACGACGAATAAGATACGAGTTTGGATAGGATTTCGAAATTATTGGTTCCAGGAAGTTTCTGGTGGTAATTATTGATTGCTTTATTTCGAGCAGCCATCATTGTCACAACCGCCTGCTCACTACAAGTTGTCTAAAATATTAAAATAGTGTCATAGCAATTCCTTTCTAAGAAATGTATCAGTTAAGTTAATTGAGTAAGAATAAGCCAAAATAGATACTTTATTGCGCTGAAAAATCCCGAGGGAGATATGATTACGAACTCGCTCCTATGTTAGGTTCTAAAGATTGCCCGTTTATTTCGATAATCTTTGATTCCTATCTAAACGTCGCATCCCATCTCACACTTCAAACCTCATAAGCGCATCAAAAATATAATTATTTAAGTCCAAATCCCTCAGTTGCCTTCAGCAGTGTAACTGCCTACTATCTTTGTCTTGTCGATGCCTAGGATTAGCTCGTTCTGTTCCTAGCTCAGTGTGTTGCATAATATCGAGACGAATTGGAGGATACAATAGATATAGGAGTGTTAAGGAGAATTTAAGACTTCTGATGCATGAACCTGCAAACCCGACTTACGCCAATTACACCACCCCCATCGCTGTGGTGGTGAAGGTAGAAGTCCGGGAGACCGAGCATCTTTGCCATCCAATTCGTCATAGCCACTTCCAACTCCGTGCTTATCGGCGAGGAAGCCTGTAGAATAACGCACAGCACAGAGATAAGTACTAGTTAGGACACGTTTGTGCTCGAGGAAGTCAATAGCGCTTAAGTAGCAATATTGATCTCGAGATTGGTATGATTGCCACACAATGGCCTCCATAGTGGTCTTAATATAAAATGCATGTTGATTAAAACAAACGCACAATGTTGTTCACCGGTATGCATTCAAGTTTAATTTTCAGCCTTCAAGGCCACCATTCAGCAGTCTAAACATGAATCTTACGTACTCTTTTAAGGAAAACAATCCGCTGAGGACATTTAATAACGAAATATTGAAGATGTCTTCTGTTAACAATTTCCTAACTCAAATCAAATAAATACCAACCACGAAATAAGTTTGACTTACTGTAAATGTGTACAGTAGCTACCTTTTTAACTAATGCAACTTAATGCTTAAATATACTCAAGGTTTGCTTTTACCAAATGAATTTAGTGCTGAATTTTTCTGCTTCAGTAGTTTAGCCCTAGACTGTTTGATCATCAACTAAAGTTCACCTCAGTCTTACTAAGTAAAGGCTCACTTTCGGATAACAAGCATTAGTTTTTAAAAATATAAATGAAGCAAAACTTACCCAAGTGAATCCGATTCCGCCAATACCACTGGCGATGATTTCAGCACATAAGGCTGGATAGGAATTAGCCATTGCAAAGTAGGCGTGGAAATGCGGGTGGTTCCAGTGAGTAACCTCCAAAAGAGAGCCACAATTTACTAAGTAACGATTTTATTCCATGTAGACAGACATAGAGCCCCAACTTACTCCAGGCATCAGGCGCTTATCGACATCCTTCAAAATTGTCTCCATGGCAACGCCATCCTCTGGCGGTTCATAGGGAAGTTTTGGGAGCAGAAAACCCGGCTTCAAGTCTGGAAACGGTCGGTGTTTCTCCACACTGGCAAGGTAGTCTGTGGTAAGGTCCACTGCTGCCTTGCAGGCCTCTCGCATCTCATGGTAGTACTCTTTCGCTCTTCCTTCTCGGGCTGTTGTAAACAACAGAAGTTATGTGAGAACCAATTTACGACCTACTAAAAGAATCCTTGTTAGTATTCTTCTCAGCCTTAAGAATGGTTCTGTTAGAGGTCATGGGTGCCAGTGCTGTCACGGTGAATGGAGATGGAATTAAGCTCTCGCGAGGAGCTTATAACCAAGAGAGTTGCGCTCCAACCCCAGTGATCAGCCACTCAGAAATAGTTCATCTTGCATTACCCTGGATTGTCTTTGTGGGTTACTGAATCGTGCCAACTCATTTAAGGGAATTGTGAGTACTAAGTTAATGTCTTCAGTATGACCTTTTGAACTTTCAGTGGAGAATGGAATCTATTTGAACGCAAAAATATCCTGTGTCTAAAAAGAGTAATTAAAAATAATGGGAATCATTGAAAAGTGGTGAAAGCCACTTAAATGTGTAAAAACAGCTCTATAGAGGCTTAGATCGACTGTGGCTGTCCATGCCAAATAATAGCTAGTCAATTGACAAAACATTTTAATCACATTTGTTGAGGAAGTTTGATCTATTGTGCTAATGAGGTATAGTCAACATAAATTCTAACTGGCTCTGCCGAAATGCCCTACATTGCAGACAAGGTGAGGAAAATGTTACCTTTGGCGCCAGGGTGTGCGCCCATGCTTCTGTGGCCTAGAGCGGTGAAGTGAGTTTACCCTCTGATGTTGAGGACAGAACGACTCGGTCTTCAAACAGCACCTCGCCGCCTGCGTGGGCTGGTGTTGCGGCCTGAGGAATGATCCACCCTTGTGCCACTAAAATCCCCCAACAAAGTAACCTTTAATGCATATAAACGTCATTTCGCCCCGGAGGGGGTAGGGACCAGGTGTGACCCCATGCAAGTAACCACGAATAATTGGCTGCGAGTTCTCGACTTCTGTAAAATGTATGGACTAAGGGTCTGGAACACGTGGTTCAAACGTAAGAGAGTGCGAAGACAAACCTGGTACCATCCAACGACAAAAAAGGGCGCGATGCTGTACCTAGTACTTGGGCCTACAGACAGTAGAACATGTAGGTTCGGAGATTAAAGAGTCTGCCGAGGGGGCGGGCTCGGACCACTACCTCGTGACTACTCTTTTGGAGTTGCGGGGTCGTGGGAGAGAGAAGTCTAAGCGGGGTGCCCGGAAGAGATCGTTTTGGGCTGCAGAGACAGTAGCTGATTATATACACCGCCACCCGGCTGCATGCAAAGCGGAACTCTCGACTAAGTTGTGTAATGGCATGTCGTATGAAGCCATAGTTGAGGCCATTGGTAATGCAGCTGAATGTGTACTTAAAACGATGTCGAAGTCGTCCTCTAAGCCATGGTTCGAGGTGTCCAGGGAGATCCTGGAGCCTCTGACCATGGAAAGGTGGCGGCCCTGGCGCGGGTATCTCAGGAACCCCCGGTCAGGGGAACCTGGAACGCTACAAGCGGTCCAAGCAAAGGGTCAGAAACCAAATGCGGGCTGCTAAAACCAAGTACCTTGACTTGCAAATAGCCAATTTCAGGAACCATACTCTGGAACATGACTATACGGCGGCATCGAAAAGCATGCGTGAGGCTTTATCGGTATCGCAGGCTCGTTGGAATAATGTGCTCGGAGAGAAGAGACTGGTCTACAACACAGATCTTTATAAGTCCTACTTGACACAGTTTGATGCTGTCGACAGGACGGAATGTGATATGGGGATGCCAACGGGTGAAAAAGAACCAGAGTTTACTCTGGGAGAGCTGTGATCAGCTACATACGCTGTTGTTGACTTACTTCAATGCTTGCTGGGCAGGAGAGGTTGGCATTCCACGATTTTGGGTCGATGCTACAGTCATCCCCATATGCAAGGAGAAGGGATCGAGAAGTATGCCTAGTAGTTATAGGCCGATCTTCCTACTTGACGTCATTGGCAAATTGTATGCAAGTATGGCGGTGGGCAGGCTCAACAGGGCTGTTTCGATAAACTGTCTGAGACGCAGTATGGCCTCAGGAGGGGCTACTCGACAGAACAAGCAGTCTTGGCCGTACGCACCCTGGCCCTGAAGTGTTTAGACATGGGATGCCCTGCGGATCTTGTCTTTGTGGACATCACCAAAGCCTTTGACTCTCTTCCGCACTCGGCGCTGTTTGGTGGTGTTGCGAGTGACAGGTGACAGGAAGCTAACGGCTGTGATAAGCACGGCTAAACGTACGGCATTGGGCTTATTGACCGTGAGTGAACTAGATGAGGCCTTAGTCACATCTAGCGTGGTGTCACAGCTACGCTCGAGGCGCCTAAACCTTTGGGTGGCGACGAGCAAACTCTCCGGAGTCACCAAGAGGGTTTGTGGATCAGCTCTCGCGGTTGAAACTCGTAATAGCCGTCCAGTCCGTCCCATAGACTTGGTGCAACAACTTCCAATGTATATTGCGAAGGTCCTCGGCTCGGATGGTGCTGCGGAGGCAGGGCTCTCAAGTCCGTGTCGCCTGCGGATACCAAAAGCGGTGGGGCTCAAACCCCACTGGGTAGGTTCTTGTGAGTGTGACATTGTCTGTGCAAAACCTGACTGCTCGCGGCGGTTCGCAACAGTTAAGGAGATGAACAGGCACTTACGAGTTGCCCATGAGGTCCATAGTCAACCGTGACTGAGTCAAGGTTCTTTGCGTGTCCTGTGGCTTGTGCGTCATGTCGCGCAATGTCACCCCGGGTGGGACTTGGCTGAGCTAAGTGGGGCTGCCCCTGGGCCTCAAAATCAGGCGGTGGCAGAGAGTGTGGAGACTGTGCAGGCATCGAGGTGCCTGATATGTAACAGGGAAAGAAGCGCTTGCTTTGGTTACCCACTACGCCCCAAAAGGCCAAAAAGGGTGAGGACCAGGAAGGGAATAATAAACCACTGCTACGTGAAGCACGGGTATAGCATGGCCAAGGGAATGTATATGGCAGAGAATCAGTACTGTGGTGTGTTTACGTCGACCTGTGGTTTGGCGGAGGGCCCCGGCACTGAGCCTCGGTGAAGCCCAAAAGTTGATGTAACCCTGGTGCCTCGAACGTATCAACCCTAAATAGGCCTCTCCGGGCCTCACCCCGCTGGGTCTTTACTTGGCAGGGAAGGGTATTTTCACATTTGGAGGTAATTAACGGCTTAAATGTGGCAGTACTTTGCTTCTCCAAAAAACAGTCTAAGGCTTTCCGCAATAATGGTGGCGTATCGTAAAATCGGCTCGATATCGAAACTCTTTTGGGTTTTAATCTGCGAAAAATGTCATATTTATCTGCAAAACCATTATTAACTGATCTGGATAATGTGGTTACTCACCGTTCCAGTGAAGAGGCTTGACTGTCTTTCCAGAAGACCTTTGAAACTTTCGACCTTTGAAACTTTTGAGTTGCATCACCCTTTCAACATAATCTCTGGAACAATGTTAATTTCTGCGACATATTATGCACGGTAATCTATGGCTCCGTGCCAATAAAAACGCTGTTAATGAATTTTAAATGGATCGAGACTACTTTAAAAATAACCAATATCTCTAAAACTTAATGCATCTTCTATATCCTGTTTTCGGCTTTGGTAAAGATGTGTTTTAGGGCTGCTTCAGAAACCATTAGACATTAAGGAAATGGTGAGTCAACTGTGGGATCGAGACGTAAGCCTATTGGTCAGTTGGAGAACATAATTCCTTCACATCTTGTTGTTGACTCTATTTGCACCTCTTTTTGATAAAGAGCTACTCCCATAACCTGGTATTTCTGAGCAAAATTTGAAAAGAAGTTGTAGTTTCTGGACTGCTGAATGCCCGATCAAAATTCACGACTCACTTTTTTATATTGTTATGCATTCATAAAATTTTAAGACTAAGTGTTACTTTTAGAAAATCTAACGTCCTCGAAATGTCTAAATTGCAAATGCCCCTTCCATTGCACTAATGCATACTGGATGACCTAATTTCAATAACTACATATATTGTTAAAGTCACAATTTTCATTCCATCTCATTCATTTTTTCTGGAAGACAATTTAGTGGTTCCTAAAAACCTTCCTCTTGTCTAGAAATTGAGCTCTTGAAAGACAATAATAATGGAACTTTGAAGATCCCATCGGACACTGGCCTCCGGTAATACGCAACATGGTAAATAAGTAAGAGTCACTGTAGACACAATGAGATCTAACAGTCCGAACAGGTGGAGATAAAAAGAGTAGTGCTAAAACACTGACGAGGTCTCATTGATAATCACCAGACTGAGAAGTGATCGATGAAGTGAGCGCCGCACAGTAATGTTTCTTTGATCTAATCAAAACTTTCCTACTGGACCAAAAAAAGTCACGGTAATTATCAGTTCGCCATCATGCCAACAGCGAATTAATGATGTCAGTTAGCGGTTCTCCGCTGAAGTTTTATTGGTGTGCCTGTTTATGAGTGTGTTGTAGATGCACTGCAAGAGTTCATGCAACAGATCTCGCAAGTCGGTTGCAGAGACGCACTCTCTTGCTTTATACTTAGTTGTGTGGGTGGTTCAATCTCTTACCAGACTCAATGTCATAGGAGTTATAAGACCATAATGGTGCTAATTGTGTTGATATAGGGAATTTTCTGCTCTAGTTGCTCTTGGTTCCGGCTGCTCCTTTATTGTGTCAGTTCGATTTTCTCTCATTCGAAACCGCTATAGACTTATATGTGTGCTCACTGGAACTACCCAGCAGAGCATACTAATTGTTTTGGTCCAAGCAAATCTGCAAAACCCATCAACACAGCACTGTCTTTTGACTAACTAGATGGTATTTCGAAATTCCAACCCTGTTCTTAGCGCAATGGTGCAGGACACTAAGCGTATGGATTAATGCTACCTAACTCTGGATGCTAAGTAAATCAAAACCTCTATCCTCATGCCGTACATAAACCTTGCTCATCAATCAACATCAAACGCTTCCTACTTGCTACCTGTACAGTGGTTTTCTAAGATCATGTAACGATTAGACAGCGTCTCAAGGGACATACGCAGTCGGCACTAGGGTTTTGGAGAACGAAAGTCATCCTTACTAATAATAAGTGACCCTCGGTAGTCTTTTTTAACTTGTAACAGGGTTGGTGGTAAACCCTGCATCAAATGTAGCTCTTCATTGAGTTCTAATTTGTGTTCATCTTGGATACAAATACCTCCTACTTATATAAAACACGTTTTATCAAAAGTGGCAATAGATTGTGTTCTGATATAACAAATCCCATGCCTGTTAGAAGTTTCAGTATAAATGCTTCTACCGAAATTGAAAAACAGCTGAAATGGCTGTTATAGACCAGTTAGTTAAGTGCAAAGTTAGTTTGATGATTAATAAGGTGATTAGCAGGCCTAACAACGACCTCAAAAGTTCACGTTTCCCATAAAAAAAATGAGATTTGCATCAGGGACTCGGTGGATTTCAACACCATAACAAGGAGATGGCAAGCCTACTGACTAGTTTTCAGTAAGAAGAGTGCAACTAGTTTGATGCGGATGTCTCCACCAATCCTGACTTAAAAGGGAGACCACTTGAACAATAACTGAAGAAGCACTTAAGCAATGGAACTAAGTGTTGCTGGACATTGGTTATTGATCTGCAGCGTTGATTAATTTTCTAAGCGTTAATATAATTGAGGATATTTGTAGTTATTTTAAGCTTGGGAATAATTGAACCTCCAAATAAATCTGTACCAACTGTGATTTATCGTAGTGTGTGTCCTGAATACAATAGGACAATACAAGAGGACAAGCACTCAGATATCCCGATAGTTTCGCAAAGAGTGGGGAATAAATTAGGCAGTCAATAGTAGGAACCACTCAAAATCGACGAATCCAGTGCTTCCTACCATCAAATTACGCTGATAGGGTTAGTGAAATGTCGGGAAAGGGTCCACGGTTAGTCTTGCCTAACGATTTGTTGCGTGCTTTTTAAAAGTATCAATCAGTCTGGTATGGACCTGATCGACACCTGGATCTCCTTTCCGACCTCGAGCCACGGACCGTCGACTGCGTGAATCATTCGTGACCTTCAGAGGCGCGCATCCTAAAACCGTTTTTCTAATGTATCGATCTGAAGGCTTTCGCACTTTCCTCTACCGAAGAAAGATCCTGATACTCAAGAGAAAATCATGGCAATTAAAATGATTTATAAATTTCGATCAATGACTTATAAATGTCTTATAACTGCCGTAAGACAAACGATTAAGCTCGTGGTAATTATTCACGGCTTTCGTTATCTGGTGGCTTTTGATGCACTTTCAAAATAACTAGAGGGTTCCCCAATTCTCAACATCCCAGTTTGAACTTTTACACCAGCAGATGCTTAAGCAGGTATGTATACCGAAGTGCTCCCAAACCAACGGTCCGGGGGAACGATCTGACTACATACTGAATGGAGGAAGGAACACGTGACAAGATTCTACAGCGCCTCCTATTAGATTTTCGGATTACTCCTCAGCCAACCCTATGAGGAAGATCATCAGCTTAAACGCTTATGAAGAAAGTACGTACAACTCACACATTTATGTTAGCAAGGATGATCACAACTCGAATAAAGAAGACCCACTGACACGTATTTAGCATGAGAGATCCAGCGTTTGTCCGTTTCTGAAAGTTTCGCCGATGGGTAAAGGCTCTAGTATTTGAAGTGGACTTTGACGGGAAAACTTGAATCCGACATCAAAACCAGTTAGTACCACGCGAAAGGGGAAACCACAGACGCCAGTCCCTCGCAATCCTCATACTTTCAATCAAACATCTTCCTTGCAGTTCCCAGCCAGAAGAACAGCCGGATCCCAGAAGATCTGGAACAATTCGGCACGACCCCACAGTCTCGAATTTGATCCCAGAGCAATGTCGAGCGACAAAGTGTAACCGGAGTGGGCATGGTGTGAAGAAATATTGTTTCTTAAATTTGGACAGATTGAAAACTTTAATTTTTATCTTCCGGAGAATTACTTGAATACAGTTATTGGTGTTTGAGCTTCTCGTTAGGCGCGCTATGGTATTCGCTACTTGACTACTCGGTCTTGTAGAATATCCAGCAGCAACAAAACATATTGGTTTCGATAAAATTTCTCGCTATCTTCTTGAGTAGCATTTAACCAGAACATTTCAGGTAGACCTTGAAAATAGGGCTGATTGTGTACGGTCTAGTTATAAACGGGTTTGAGTCAGTCAGACGCTGAGGAACAGGGCTTTCATTGATTGGCCAATAGCGGTGAGCTGGAATAGCCTGAACTAGCGAGAGAAGCTTAACAGAGAGGTTGGTTTTTACTAGTTACCCCATACGAAGGAAAACTACTTCATTTCCTTCTTAGACCTTCATGTGGGTTCCGTTTGATAATCAGGTTTTGAAAAAAACATCGACTTTTTCTACCACAAAGCTTCGAATTAAGTACCCGTAAATATAATTAATTATGTTGTCCTTCAATTAAACAATATTGCTTTATTGCCTCAATTTTTACAAAGCGACAAATGATGTGCCAACGAATTGAATTTGCTTTAAGAGGCATTGAAATTTCTAACTAAGTTCTATTTGAATTTATAAAACCTTTTTCATTTAACTCCATATAAAAACTTCAAATTGTGAAGGATACTCAGTCACGTTTCCAGTGCCTTTTAGAATAAAATCATTATAACTGAATTCGGTAAAAGGGTATAGGTAAACACTTTATTTTCACATTTGAGGATTAATTGTGCTAAACCTTCTAAAAAGTGACCTTCCCCATCGAAAATGCCACAGTCTGATTTACTAAGTTGAGTAAAATTTCGTTGGCCAATATGGGCAGAGTGGATTGTGGTTTCTTATTCTTATCAAGACGTTGCAACTAACCAAACAATGAAAACTGTCCAGTGGATTGAGCCCATCTCAGTCAGCGGCGCTTCTGTGATTGATATTGTTGTAATTTCGCTTTGTTAAACTCTCATAGGATAAAACGGGGCTGATGCTGCCAATTCTGCCCTCATGAGCCAGACCAACTCATAAATACTTTTATTTTCGTATTTATCAATGATCTACTTGCAGTAATGCCGAAACTACTAGAGAGTCATTTGGACAAAATAGGATGTGAGGGAGCACAGTTGTATTCGACCAGACCCAGATGCAGAGTTTATAGAAGTGGATAGCTGAACATCCCCAGCTTTCGTAGTGGCTCTTCTTGGCATGATGAGCGATTTGAGGTAAATAATTTCCAGCACTGAACACCTTTCAACTGAGTTTTGGAAACTGTTATGGAGAACCGCGGATAGCATTTACGTTCCCTTCCATTGTACAGATCTAACTTTCACAAAATCGGTGGCTCAGCTGATGAAGTGATTTACCGCCGAAGATGCAATTGCCAGACCCTTCAACTGTGTTGCCTCCATTCGTCCTAACACTTCCTCTATCTGTAAAAGATGGTTTTCCCGCCTGGACTGGCGACCAGTTAAGCGTAGACGCCATTTCCTTGCCAGAGCATATTATCGATGAACGTATGGAAAGTTTAAAAGGCATTATGAAGTCCAAACAGCATTCTCAAGCACCCGGATTTCCTGTAATAGTGTTGGGAGTGTGATTGTGGACACATCTTCTTCAGCCACTTGGATCTGGTTCCATGCCTTAGCGGGCTAACGATTGGACTGTCACTACAAGGATCGCTGTGACTACGTGTCATGGGCTGTTGAAGGGATGCACGACTCCTGAGTCGCGACTTCGAAAGCAAGACTTTGAGCTTTGACGATAACTAGTTACTCTCTCTATAGGTTAGACAGCTCAGTTACTCCTCAAAGTAGTTTTTTTAATTTCGAAATTTCTTGAAAAGGATATAGCAAGGTGTGGAATGGGAAGGCATCCAAGACCACTGGGGTAGGTTAATGTCGAAGGGGCGCTTGTTTCACCTTTAATTTCATTCATCGTTTTATCAAAAAAGGAGTAAAACATTCAACAAGGGAGTCAAGTTGGGCTGGAAATTCTTTTCTAATGAGTGAAAGGGGTTCGTCCGCGAAGAGAAAAGCTCACTGCAAATCAAGTGCAAAGAAATTTTTACCGAGTGGAAGAAACGGTTGCTGTCGGGATGCTTTCGTCAGCACCAGAGTCTTCCAGAAAATTGCTTCGATGGATTTCATCAAAGATGAAGGCGTGGCGAAGAAGTTAACTCCTTTAATCTTGAGCCCGTTCACTTCCCTGGAATCCACAGAACTTGTTGCATTTGTGAGTCTTGACACCAAAGCGCTGGTGGTGGTAGCATCAGCCGCTTCTGGATTCGACAATGTCAGTCTATGTGAGCACTTACTAAGCTGGATTGTTAGGCTTGTATTCTAGTTTTATGCCTAGTCATTTGAGACTAGCTGCTCTAGCTACTAGAGGAGTAAAGGTCAATGCTGACGGTATGCTCATGATTTCATCGGCCTAATTTACCAAGACGCGAGCTCCAGGATATCTAGGTCACACTACTAGCTGGGGCTAACTTCTGCATGCCGCGCAAGTGCTGAAATTTTATACGGTTACCCAGGGTTCTTGCCAGAAAATTTGTTGGAAACTCTGCCTGTCTGACAAATCTGTCCATTCCTGAATCTTCTTTGGATTTAATTTTCGGGGTAATTCTGGAATTCCAGAAAAATTCTGGTAGATGTGAGAATCTGAAGAACATATTCTAACGGTATTGTTGCGTCTGTTGTAGCAATTCGCAACCATTTCTCCTAGAGAGGTAGCCGAGGTTCTAAGTTTCCCTGTAGGAAACCTAGTTGGATGAAAGTCAAAGAAGCCCCCAAGGAGGGATTGAGCTCCCTCTCTCAACAGAATAATCCCTCATACAACAGCAAATTTTTTTGCTGTGGTGTCACCGATTTGGGGGAATCATTAACAATTAATTGTTGAGATCCTATTATTTGCACCAAAACTAATGTTAGAAAAGACTGAGAATGATCTGAATAATCTGCTAACAAGTAAACAGATGGGAAGACCGCATTCCATTGAGCTTACAGCCTGTGTCCCGTGTGTGAGTTTGAGAACAGGACTAGTACCTATACTGTTCAATCTTCTTGCTGGCTGGATGACTGAGGAGCTGTCACCAAGTTCGGCAAGGCCTGGTTGGAGTTTGACCACTACGTGTGTATATATGATGTGGAATATATCTAGTACTTGGTAAACCTAGGCAGTTCTGAATACGGATTGGTCACAACAGTAGAAATAACCGCGAGGAATGATTTAAGCCTGTCCAGACGCCCTCTTTCTTCTACCTTAGTACAATTTTGAAAAACCCTACTCCAAAAACAGTTTTCCCAAGTTCAATGAATAAATTTACACTTTACAGCCTGATTTCAATTCAAAATTACAATAGTTATCTATGCCCTCTACTGATTATGTCCGTTCCCCCTTAAAGGGTTCAAAAATGTCTCAAGATAATACTGATTCATTCCGAAAAATCAAACAACTCCCAAAACAATCAAAAATTTGCCATACTTTTAGATTGACAAGAACGAAAGTATTACGAAGTGGGAGACCGCAATCGCGGTTCAGTTGACTAAGAAGAGGAGGATTGAGCAAATGAGATTCTTTCTTTCTCTTTAATCACTGTGCCCATTCACGCGCCCTCCGTTTCCATTGGATAGACGCTTTTGGTCATCCAGTAGTTGATCTGCAACCTCTGAAATCACCTTGAAGGCAAAATTGCAGATCTTCTCATCAGTGAATATGTAGACAATGGCAATTCGGATGAAGAATATTTCTTCCTGCGTCTCTGGGTGGGTAATCTTCGACGTCACCAGATGAATTCTCCCATCCTCCTCTATTCGTTTGTGTAGTTCTCGAGTCAGTTCATTGTTATTCTAGGTGAGGATGGGAAACTCGAGGAAATGGAAAGCTTTTACCCTTATGCGGAAGCAAACTAATCCTAGAACGACCTCACTGATGAGTTCAAATCGTCGGTCGCTCACAATTAAAGTCTCGAGGTATTTTGCCATTCGAACGTGCTAAGAAGGAGAAGTTTTCCATTTTTATAAGCTTACCCCTCGAATGTACTCCTGAAGTCCCTTTGTACCGAATTTGCGAATTACAAACCAGAGTTTGAGCGAACGAAACCTGCGTCCGAATGAGAGCTGCCAATTCTGAGTGACAACGTAAAAGTAAATAATACAGTTTCGACACGATCTTGGTAAGGCATCAAAAACCCTTATTAGCATGCGAAACCCTTGCGTGTTTTTGTTATTTTTCGCGAAAAAGGTAAGCAAGAAATAAACTTACGCAGTTCACGTCGAAGTCTTCTTCCCAGGTTAGTGTCTATTCGGTCAATGTAAGCAATGTACGGTAAGATATTCCACGGAAAAAGTTTAGTGGTTTTGATTCTTTCGGTCCCAAAATGAACCTTCCTGTCGGCATTTGTATCTCCTTATTTAGGGTCGTAGATGCATATAGCGTTCTATGTTCTTTCCCATTTGAGCACATAAAACCGTCCTATTGTTGATATTAATCATAAATCTGAAGACAATATTACATCGACGGCTTTGACAATAGTCTAGAACCATATTTTCGTCTGAACAGTTATCTCTTCTCTACTTGGACCCCTAGTGCATGGTCATAATATTCACATTTAATTTTGGTTCCTTGAGTCTTGTCTTCAAAGCCGAAGGAGATTTAGAAAAGACCACTAGTTTCTCAATCTGGAAATCTAGGCTTGTCTCTCACTCGTCAAGTGTAAGAGATTCTTGTTTAAGCATCACTTAAACAAAATGCGATGCAGGGTTGATGTGTTGATAACCTCCTACCCACCCACAAAACAGATGACTTTAGAAACACGTAGACATTTGAAAACCCCGACGGTGGAGTAAATATTGTCATAGTTTGAGATCCCAGTTTCAGAGCAATGTCTAATTGTTTATAATTTCATTTTCGGCTTATTTAAAATTTTATCTGACCTAGGTTCAATCATAATAGCCTAACACGTGATAATCTCTAGAATCGACCAATGACCACTAACTCTATAATCTGGCATCTTTTCCAGTTCATCGTATTTCAAGTACTGAGCGTCCGTGCTGAAGGATGAGGTAACACTCTTGGAGTTCCGATACCTGAAATTGAAATGTTGATTAGTATTCCGGATACTAAAATGAATTAATTTACAGCAACGCATTAAATGTTTCTAATGCAAATCAGTAAATCGTAAAATTGAATGAAGCAAATAATAAAAAGGTTAAATTGTTATCTTTATCACTCATCTGATTAAAACCAAAAAAAGGAATTTCTTACCAAACCACGGAGCAATCGAAGTTTGTTAGAAGCCATTTGTGCGGATTGAAAGCGAATGAGTCTGTGTACTAATTTGAATTGTAGTATAATTTAAATTATTTCATCCATCTCAGTTGGAAACAAAGTCCATTTTTATAAATATTTGATTATTGTTGATTCTTTTTGTGGACATGTTTCGATGTACATTTCGTCACGTACACAAAGTTTTAACGGCCAGATTTAGGTTATGCTTGATGAATGTGCTGACTAGATATTATTGCTTTATTGTCAAATGACTATCATCATTTAAAAATGGTCAAAATTTTCAACAACTTGAAGACTATTTATGAATGCGTCACTCACTTCGATTCCTTTCATGTAACGACGGAACTCAGGGCAAATAAGGGCTGATCCAGCGTATGCAGCGTCGACATGCACCCAGATGCCGTATTTCTGACAGATAGGACCTATTTCCTCCAGTCTGTCGAAGCTGCAACAACCTGTTGTTCCCAATGTTACCACGCACTAAAACCAAGTAATAAGTTGATAATAGTAGCATAAGGTACCAGTTGGAGACAAAGCCCCATTTCACTAAATGATACTTTTTCGATATCACTTCAGTAACTGCCAAATGCCACAAACAAAGTTCCACAACCTTTTGCAAAATCGTTTGATCAGACGCATAGTTATGATCTTTGTTGAGCGCTCTTGAAGTGCGTAGGTAACAGGTCCCAAATTTGTCCTTGGGGAATTGGATAGGAAAATCCGGATCAATTAAAACCGATTTTTCGTTCCATTAGAATAACCATCACTTCACTCATAAATTGGAAAATTCTTGAGCTATTTCTGTGGTTTATTTTGGAGCCGAGGATTCTGTAAATTTATGAAAAAATAGATCGCATGTGCTAGTTCCTGTCGTAGAATTCTCAACTTCCCATAGTGGTGGGACTTATTCGACACTGAAATAAACTAGTTATTATTTTCATTAATTGATTGCACGAATTTTGTGATTTGAACTCACCCAATTCCCAAAAAGATTATTTCTTTCCAAACACCAAAGATCTAAAATGAGTTTCGTCAAAATAGTAAAAGGTCTTACTTTATCGCTAGTACTGATTGCTAGCCATAAATTTCCATAAGATATGATTCCTTCTTCCAACCACGACTAGCCAATGAGTCACAACGACTGATTTCTCGATAGTTAATCTGACTGTTCCTCATCGATTTCTAGCTGCAGCTACGCCCATCGATGCCCAACATGCTTCGGAAATCGGAATGCAATGAATGGCGGCTGTGCCGGCTGCAGGATAATAGGGCTCTCGAACGAGGACAAAACTCTATGCGCCGGGATTCATGAGAAGAATATTCTAATCCGCTTTTAATTGGTGGCACAAAAAGGGCTTTACGCAAGTCCTCAAAATGATGTGTTAGTGGGGGCAGGCTTTAAATTTAGGAGTGCGCTAGTGTTCTCAATTTCGGATTAGAAAATACAAATGTTATTTCGCGTCGTATTAAATGACCTACGTAATAGGGAATCAGGCCTTTCGCGATATCCTCTCTAATGGCCTCTTCCACAGTTGCACCAGTAAGTTGAAATTTATCGTCCACCTTGAGTTTCTTTATAGGAAGAAGATTAAGCAACCCAGCTCTTTCAACTGAACAGTGGGCCTAAAAAAGTGGAAAATAAAGTGAAAATGCTGAAAAGGAACTACTTAATTTTAATGCTCCAGACATAACTATACTATAAAATTGGCGACTGCCACCTTCTAAATAAGCCTATGGCATTTCTAAATATTAGGGATAAACAGAAAGAGCTTCATAAAAAAGTCCTATTTTACTTGTGTTTCATCCGTTTTTGAAACTGGTGCGATTTTTAAAGACCTATACATCTCAGTCTTGAGTCGCAGTCAGTCTTTTAGATAAACTATCATTTTCAGACTGAGTTTGGGGAAGCTAAATTAAATTTTTACATAAATAGGAGCACTTTTGTTGAAAATAACGCAGGCAACTTCGATACTACTCTGCACTCACCTCCGAAGAAGCATACGATACGAGCTTGGCAAGAACCTCGAACTTGTTTGCCTCAGGGTGCTTGGTCATGTAGGAGTCAACTGCTCTGTTACGAGCTGCCATCATAGTTACAATGGCCTGCTCACTACAAGTTGTCTAAAACGAAGCACATCAGACAGAAATAGCTTTTCAACCTCTTTTTAGGTAAATTTCATTTCGGAGATTCAATCCAAAGGAAGCCAAACGAATGCTTTTCCATTTTCGGAGGTTGTACTTTGACAGAAAATCCCTATTGATTTTAATAAATCGGTTTCCATTGTCTAATCTCAAAGGGATGTTCTTATTCCACTCCTGGATAAAACTCTAACTTAGTTTCTAAAAATGTGACAGTTCTTTCCGGGTAACTACGTCACTTTCAATAACACCCACTTATTTGGGTTGTGTTAGATGAGTTTTAAAAATACCCTCATCATTTCACTCCAGATGTTAGAAATAAAATGGGAGCTCCATTATCCCCAAAGTTTAATGAATTCAGTAAATCTTCTGCAACAGAATTGTACTGACCAGAAGCCCTAGCATACTTTTAATAGTACGACGATCCAGAGGGAGCACTTATTCGATTGGTAAACTTTAGCCCTTTTACCCATACCCTTTTTCGACTATTTTTCGGTAACTATGGGAGAAAATCAACTTTTCTTTGATTTCCGATAAGTGCATAGAGATGTAATTTACCCCAATAACTCCACCTCCTCCGCAGTTGTGATGAAGGTAGAAGTCTGGCAGACCGAGCATCTTTACCAGCCAATTCATCATAATCACTTCCAGCTCCGTGCTCACAGGAGATGATGCCTAAAAAAAAGCAAAAAATGCATTTCGATTCGCTGAGGCTGCCCACCTCAGTTGCGTCTAACGAAGGTTGACGCATAATTTGAGAGATAAGAGCCTATCAAAGGAGAAAAAGCTTTTCCACATCAACGAAAAATTACAGAGTGATTTTTTTCTGATTATAAACTTTCATCTTCACTTAACCTCCTCACGGAGAGTAGGTCACAAGTAATAGTTCACAGGTAATCATTATTAATTTTAAGCATTATCTCGATAAAACAACATTTCTAGTTTTTTTTTCAACTGATTTACTCCTCTATGCTCAAATTTAATGCACCCTAATTTAATGAACCCCCGAGTTAACTCGATAGATTAAGATGTATTGTTATAGAGCTTAATGGTTGAACGATTATTATTGTTATTATTATTATTACTTCCAGATTTAAAAATACTGTTTTCACTTAATTGCATTGCAATCTAAGAGGAAATTGGCAGTTATTGGTTGTGTCTCTACTTCACCTTTAAATAAAACAGCATGAGTGTTTTTGTTTAATTCTTCAATTACTAAGGCATTGCTGGGTAAATGGCTAATTATTTAAGCTACATTTTGTTTTTGAAACCATTTTAAATAATCACCTAACTTATGTGTTGAAGATTTGTGGGTGTATTTTATTGTCATAAAGGGAATTTACACAGCTGCTCAACCGCTGACCCTGTGCTGATACCCTAGTTCCAGGCAAGCGAGTCTGTGAGAGACTGGTCCTAGAGAAGTTTAACGTAATAAAATAAAATAGTTGCATTATTTGTGAGTCTCACCCAGGTAAAGCCAATGCCTCCGATGCCGCTGGCTACAATATCGGCACAGAGAGCGGGGTAAGAATTCGCCATCGCAAAGTAAGCGTGGAAGTTGGGGTGGTTCCAGTGTGTAACCTTATGAGAAAAATGAGGTATTTCATTGTCACATGCGTGTGATCGATAACACCCACCCTGCTCATTTGTTGGAAACACAATAACAGGTTAACCTCGGGCATTGGAACCTGTTACTTCAGTGATTTGCCACTAGGGAACTGGGTTCCGATTCAATTCGCAGTAGTAGTTGTCAAGATGTTGAGAATAAAATTATGAAAATTGTTTAATGATTTGGAGCAAGGCTTGACACCCAAGAGTTTTCAACTATATTTGAACTTAAATTAGGCTGAAACAACTAGAATAGAAACCCCTGTGGTTGAAACTCAGTGGGGTTAACCCAGACACTTTTACTTGTGACTTGGAGAGTATCATAGGCATAAATTAGGAAACCTTGGTTGGAATAGATATCATAGTCCACATATTTATCGCTAGTCGACACTTACTCCTGGAAGCAGCAGCTCATCAACGTCCTTGAAAATGGTAGTCATAGCAACACCATTTTCGGGTGGGTCAGATGGAATTTGGTTGAGAAGGAAACCTGGTTTGACGGTTGGAAATGGTCGATGCTTCTCGATATTCTGGAGGTAATCAGCTGTCATGTCCACAGCTATCTTGCATGACTCTCGCATCTCCTTGTAGTATTCCTTCACTCTCTCTCGGTGTGCTGTAATCGGGGCGAATTAGTCCTAAAGTTTTCTAAGTACTCATAAATGCCATAAGACATTGCTGTGATGTATTTAATCTGCCGATGAAACTGGAACACATCAGAGCGAGATTTTATATGGAACGACCTTGACATAAATAAATCGGCTGGGGGCTGCTTGTTAAAATTTCCAGTCAACCTTCTGAAGTTAAATGGACATTAGCTAGCATAATCGGTGAGCACAAATTTAATATTAGCTGTACTTTTCAATAAATATTATGTGCCAAATATCGATATCAAATCGAAAAATTTCCCGATGCCAAATAAAAGGAATGAACCTTTAAGCTCTTCGAAAGTATAGAACTCACTAAATCAACAATTACTTCATGAAGGGTTCACTTGAGCTGCACCTCTGAACCGTATCTATGCCTATTTTGAATTTCTTAAAAAGGGAGAAGCCGATTTAGTCAAACATCTTCCGTATGACCAAATCTATTTTTGTCTATTCGACTTAGTTTCATTTTGAAAACGGTTTGTTGAAGCCTTGTAGGCATCTGTTATATCCGGTTATATCCGGTTATAAAGTAATGCAAAGCAGCGATAGTAAACAACTAAGTAAATGGGAGAGTCAAGTAAATAAAACGCACTCAGAGATTTGTTGTCGTCCATAGGCGCAAGAGATCCATTAGAGCTTTGGTCGTTCATGATTAAGGCGTTGTCACAGTGTAAAATTACTGCAAGAAGAGTCCTAACGGAGTGTTTACATACCGTGGTTGGTGCTTTCAACCAATGAGGGTTAAACAGGGGCTGACAGACCAACCAATATGACGAAGGGAGATCGTGAGAAGATATTTCAAGAAGCTTGTAGAAAAGCTGAGAAATCTAGGAAGCATGCATTTTGATGTGTAATTTATTTCTTATCCTATGATATAAGAAACATCTCAGAGTTGGAGACAGATTAAGACTTGAACTCTAATTTTCAACAAGATATCCACTTCTAGTGGTCCTTTTAGAAACCCAGTCGGTAGAGATAGGTTTCGGCTTAAGTTTGTAATTAACGAGAATGAACTTTAAAAGAAATAATCCAAGTGACTTTTGAACAAAATAAGCAAAACAATGCAGCAATAAAGGCAAAAAATATTATTAAAGTAGTATTCATTCCGTTGCATTTTTCGAGATAGATAATAACATAACGAGGATAACATATGCTTAAAAAAATTAATTTGTCAAATTGACAATGCTTTATTCATGCTATACAACTACATTCAGCATTCTGCTAGAGAAGTGGAAGTAGAGTATTCAATCAACAGCAGAGTGGATGTTTTCCTGTATGGTTGACAATGCAAGTTAGGGCCAATAAACGACTAATTCCGTCTAAATCTCAAATGAATTCACATCCATTAATTTTCCTTAGTTTTTAAAAAACATGGTTTGTAAACCTGTCATTTATATCAACATGTTTTATATTGCGTTACTAGTAAATTGTAAGTAGAAAGTATTTAAATGAAAACAACTCTTCATGAAAATGGGTAATCCTTTATTTCGGTTGCATGATCTCCCTAAAATTTAAGGTATTTGGAAAGATAGGTAAAAAAATTTAGAGCGTTAATTAAACAAGCCCTTCTATAGACTACCTTACTAAAACACGAAGGATGTCTCAATAAATCTGCTCTCCAGAGGCTAAAGGTGAGCAAAATATTCAATAGTAGAGGACAAATAAATGATATTAACATTGTGAACGCCTAGTAAGGGTACAACAGCATTGGTGGCACCTGGAAACCTGTTGATTTTCCACTGTCAAACCCAAATTTACTACTAACTAAAAATATTTTTATCTCTTTATTACGATTATCAATTTTATCTTAATTGCAGGGTGATCTAGGCCTAAATTATAAAAAAAGTATTACAATTTATCCAAAAGCCTTGGACTTGTAATTTTCCAAGGTCAAGACTTACTCTAGATACTTTGCTAACTTGTGTGCAGCTATCTAGTGATTAAATGAATTTTATGTGCAGTCAAGATGGTTTCGTGGAGTGAATGTACTAAATTTAAAAAAGAAAACAACTACCGAAGTGCGTCAAAGAAACATTGCTACTACTTAAGCATTTATTAAATAGGGTCTGGGAACTACCCTGATATGAAATCAGCATTTCCCAAAATTTTTGGAAGTGATGAAGCGTTCACAATATGTCCTCTTCAGCAATACTAACGAAGTAGGAGAAACGACATGAAGGGTTTTGGTGAATCGTGCTTTCATTTGTCAGTAAAACACAAGTCATGTGGAGACTGAAGTAATTTAGGATGAAAATGCCAAAAAGAGGCCTGTCATATCAAATATGGGCCTTATGCAAACGAGCTTGAATTCGACGCAAATTCGATGTGATTTAAATTTCGTTGTAATGAATCATGGTAATGGACATTCGGAGGTGAAATTATTCTCTCTAAGCTGATCTCAGGCTCTAGTGATGGCCTGACTAGGGCTCAATACTCATTGCACATTTCAACAGGTTACACTACCTCTGTCGATTACGATTACCTAAGCTCAATATCATTGGTCCAACTGTTGACTAATGAGGTCGGCCATCTGCCATAGCTATTAACTGAAGAGTTGAGTGTGTGATTAGGCGATCACTACTATTGGAGGGGATAGGATTTCCTCATAAAGGGTTTAAAAATCCGAGACCCAAGTGGGTTAGCACTGAATTGCTAGCACATGGGACAGTGACGTAGAAATCAAATTCTTTTATCACTTACTTGAAGCTCATTAGTTAGATCTTCGCGTATGCTGCCTCATTCGATTTTAAGTTAAAGTACATTTTCAAAGGTCGTTATGCAACCAGTCCTTCTTCGCGCCATTAAAGTGCTAAATTAATTTTACTAACAGCGAATTCGCACAATATATTAGGTTAGTCACCTAAGAACACAAAAACGCTATTGAATTCCCACTAATTCAACATTTGACCTGGTCGAAGCATGAGCAGAAAAAACAAGTCCCAATCACAACATTTGTTTCCCCTATTCGTTATTTCGTAAATAAGTAGAAGTAGGACAATTGGGCAAAGGCTCGCACATCACGCGAACCAGTCAGAGTAAGGCACGGGCACGTTGAACAGGCACAAGATGAAGGCAAGGAGGGGTGTCGGAGGACGGCTCAGAAGGAATCGTCATCGTCCTCGCTGTCCGAGATATACTGGCGGCGCTGGGCCAACAGCTTGTTCAGCGCGTTGCTTAGTGACGTCTCGAGATTCTCCTCCTTGCTTTCCGCCGCTGGCGTTGGGGCCGGCCCTGGCTCTTTGTCCACCTGGTAGATGCCCAAATCGAAACAGGCCCTATAGCATCCTGCACCTTGAATAGTAGTATGAGGCTATGTGAAGTAGACCTACGCAGCAGGAGGCCCGTCTCATTGTCACACAGAATCTAGGCCTGGTTACTGTGTACAAAAACACAGCAGGGTGCTCATTCAGTTCCCGGGCTGCACTCGTCAATCGTGAGTAAACGAGCTATGGGTACTGTGTACTTTTCCCATTCTAGTTCTCACCTTATCTCGCCTGTGAACCGTTTTACAGAGAATATCTAACGCAAAAGGAAATAACTTGTTGGGACCTGGGGAATTCTACTCACCCAGGCCCACACATAACTCAAGTTGCCTGTTTCAGGAATATTCCCACCCAATCAGTGGTCTGATTAGAGCCCATCCATGAAGTAACTTTTAAAATAATGAACTCGGGACACAGGCGGGATCACTGTGGACGCGCACCTACTCAATACTGCCAACATTGTTACCGAATCGAGTCAAATAAGCCTGCACCCTATCGCGCCCATTTTGTGTTCACTTGGTCTTCCCGAGGTACAACGAGGACAGTTATAAAAAAGCTGTGTTCAACAAACTGTCGATCATCAATACCTCCGCAGTCGAGCGCGACTGAAAGGTTACACGCATCTCAGGCTCTGGAGCTATTGCAGTCTTTCTTTATAGCACTTTTTCGCTTCACAATCCTGTCTCCACTCGCACTGAGGTTTAGCGAGTAATTAAGCACTTGCTCTAGAAGTGCATCCTGACTCGTCCCATTACCCTTTTGTGCCAACACACAGCTCTATGCTCTATGTCTACGCCCTGGTGAAGTCTTGTCTTAAAACAACCACAAGACGAGTGTTGTGGTGAAATTGGTATGGTCAACGGCATCTGGCGCAGTGGACTTTGTCCTATCCGAGTTCGCGGTACCCGTGGTGGGACTGTGTTAACCAAAAACGGAACGGCCACCACCTCTCAGCCGACGTACTTTAGGCTCATTCAAGTGAATTATCACAAACTGGTGATAGTGACAAATACCCACACCCACATACGTTTAAAAAGATTATAAACTCGTAAGTTTACCGTGTGAAAACACAACTTCGCCATTTCATACTTAGAAAATTGGAGACATCGATAAACGTCAGTAAACCATAAAGCCGAAAGTTGATGGCGGTTGAAAAACGGATTTAAGTTAAGTTGGTCGGAAACATACTACCCATGAGCACAGGGAAAAATTTTCCCATTTTACCATTGGTGGAAATGCTTCAACCCTGCAAAATCAAAACAGTTAATTATTCCGCTTTTCTCGCGAGAATTACCCAGTTAGTACTTCCCCAGCACATAAATCGTAGTGCTCACAACGTGGCAGAATGCCCATTCCATTTCCACAATATGCAAGATACAGAACCCACCAAGATTACATCGAATTAAACCTGCTCTTTGGCTTCATTGTAATGCAATCGAGGTAATTTTAACAGTGTTGCACGTGACTGACTAAGTGTTAAGCAAAACCGTATGCTCTTTCCCTCACAACTTCCACTCACGCGTAAAAGCAGTCCACGTACCACTAGAGTGACTGGGCTTATCAACTCAACATGCAAAGACGCCATTTATTTAGGCTACCACATACACCAAGAGGAGGCTCGCGATCTCGGAAGATGAGATTTCAAAAAAAAACGAGGTGGTTAAGAACTCACGTTCTTGAGCTTGCCCTTGTTGAAGGCCTGAATTTCCTCTGAGAGTGAGAGAGGGATGGCGGGTGCCGGCTTGGCTGGCGCATCCCCTCCGCTTTTCGGGTCTCCGCCGATGACCACGGGGCCCGGCGGGGGTGGCGGTGGAGGGGGCGGCGGCGGGGGGGGCACCGACCCACTAGGGCCCGAGGGCGGGGGTGGTGGCTGAGCAAAGCCGCCACCCGACGAGGGAGCGGGAGGGCGCGATGGGGGTGCGGGTGGTGGTTGTTTCGGCTGTGAGGGGATCCCTTCGCCAGCAGCCGACGGTGGTGGCGGCGGAGGAAACGAGGGACGCTGGGGGAAGGCCCTAGGTTTCGGCGTGGGAGGAATCGGGGCCGGGCTACGCGAGTTAAAACTCGTGGAGGGTGGAGGCTGTGGTGGTCGCGGGCGACTAGGCTTCTGGCACTTCATGGCCTCTGCGAACTATTTAAAAAACAAACTTCAATAAATCTCCATTAAGTTTGTCTAAGCCCCTCATTAACTTTTCTATGCTTATTTATGGATTCTACTAAAATTTATTTGTTGACGTCACAACCGGCTCAAAAGCAACCCAAAATAAGTAACTGAATTGTGCTTCAAATTTTTAATCAAAAAGCTAAGAGAACAACGAGCACAGTAGTTGAACCCAAATGTTGCTATCAAAGAAGAAGTTCACATGATTTTGAGTTACAGATTTCGCAACAGCAATGGGTGGTTATAAGGGGAGCCGCATTCACATACGATTAGAGACTCCCATAGGTGCAGCCACTATTTTCAAGCGAAGGAACAAATCTAACACAATAAGCCAAATAACACTTTAGCACGTGCTAGTCAAAGAAAATGCGCTTTGACTTCAAACGTATAGTTAGGGACATAAATAATAGGGCTGTAATTCAGTCAAGAAACAAGATTTTCCAGGCGCCAGATAACCTACCCTAGGATGTAAATGGAAACAACAGAGAGCAGACAACTTACTTTATCTAAACCGACGTTCTTCTTGATGAAGTTGATAGCAAATTCTCTGTCCTCGTCGGTCTTGACCTTCTCGCTGAGACCACCCATCTCTAAGAAGGCTCGGAAGAGTTCGTCATCCATGCCCACGGCATCAAATTGTTGGGACTCCTTGTTGAAGCCCAGATGCTGCACATGCTGGAAGCCGAAGGGGCTGCTGATCAGGTCTAATTTGTTCGCCTTCGACTGCAAGAGAAAGAGGAGGGTTAGACGACCTGGAGTAGTGCTCGCACCTTAGTTCCGCTGGCTTGGTTTCTGCCGAACATGCTACTGCTGCCTATTACAGTGTATGTGCCTGCCGCCGTATTACTGAGAGAATACGGGTGTGCAAGACAACACAAAAGTCAATATGCACGAGGTCTCATTGGCTTTGAGGTCTCCTGCAGACACCAATCAGGTGAGTGCTTATGTGCATGAAAGTGCATGCATAATCAAGGAGATGGAACGTGTTCTTAGGCGAGGAAACTCAATGGCCTCAAATAGCAATCCTAATGCCAGGGGAAAACATGGGTAATCTGTTGTGGACACTGAAGAATTCTTACCACAAAATGATACTACGTACTGCTAGAAAAGAAACACGTTTCGCGATGTGCTTTAAAGAAATAAGCTATGCTACGAAATCATTGGGATACTGGTTTGTTGACGATTTAAAGAATTGCATGCTTCGTACCACTTGTAAATGCTACTTTAGTCACTTTAAGAGCCAAATTTATACGTACGGCTCTTTTACAAATGCAAGAACTTTTTTTACCATAGGCAATTTAAAACTGAATTACTTTTTTCCCATATATGAGTAAAATTAAGAGCCTTAAATTTAAGAAAATCAACAGAAATTCGCTGAAATAGTTGTTACACAGTACCGATGTACGAAATGTCTGGGAACCTTCATTATACCAAATTTTCTCCACTGTTGAAGAGGATGCAACGATTAACCAAAAACAAGTACAAGGCGAGGTAAGCATTTGAGAACTCCTTTCAACTCCAGTGCAAAGTTAAAGTACACTAGTGACCTCTACTTAGCGCGAGCCCATGCGCAATGCAAAAGAGCAAGCTCCTACAAGTAGGTGGTCTCACTTTTTTCATCTCCACATGCAGACACACACAACAGGCGGGGGATAGTACTTCCTGAGGCCAAGAATCGTCGACTCACCCCAGTGAAGAAGGTGGGCAGGGTAACCCTTACCTTCTTGCGACTAATCAAGTTGTTCCACTTTTTTGAGTGCGACGAGCCTGAAGACGAGGAAATGGGATTGGCCTTGAGATTGGAGAGCACCACGTTCATAACACCGCCATCAAGACCCACACTGCCGATCCCGTTGCCCGGAGTGATGGCTGTGGGTCCGTTGAGGTGGTCCATGAACTTTTTGGTGGTGCGCGTGATCACGACCTGGAATGCGGAGGCATCCTCGGGAGAAGCGAAGGCGAGACCCAGCGGCCCCTCTTCGCCATGCAGGGTGGCGAATCTTGACGTGACCTGGGCGTACTGCATCTCCATGAAGAGGCGCTGTTCGAAGAGCTGAGACATGCGTTGCAGGTCATAGAGGCGGATGAAGTAGGAATTTTGTTGGTTATCCCGTTCGATAGTGGCGACGCCGGTGTTGACGCGCTGCCAACCATTGCCTAAAGTGTTGGCCTTGTAGAGTCGTAGCACGACCACCACTCGAGGTACTCGGGTGGGGTTAAGGTAATCAAACAGGCGGTGCTTCTGCTCATCATTGAGCAGGTGACTGTAATTTACTTTTGCCTGATGCTAAACAGGTATGAAAGCAAATAACAAATCCATATTCTTACACAAGGCAACGCTTTGGTTAAAGGAAAATAAAATTAGGCCTCGTGTACAGGAAAGAAGATGAATCAAAGGATTACGTCTATTTTTTGCTCAAATTAAACTATAAAGAAATTCTGTGATACACAATTGATGAGCTAGGAGACATTCAATGGAGAAAATTACCCGATTTCTTGAAATACACGTTAATGTATTAATTATTCACCATAGAATCAAACTGAGTTTCAAGTGTAGGTTAAGCAGATGATAATCAAGAAGGGGAACTGAGAGCACTTGAAAACGTTTTTTAAATACATAATAACAAGATATAACGTAAATGAATAAAGCGATGCGAGTGATGATTTGTGAAACGATACAAGAAACCAATGAAAATTAACTTCGTCTATGGGACCAAAAAACAGTATAATTGTTTAAAAAGTATTTCTGGGAAAAAATAAATTGCACTAAGACTAGAGAATATCACTCATCTCGGAAAAAAACTCTAACCTAAGTAAAATATCTTCCAACATTGAAATAGTTTCCACGTTAGTCGTAACCGAGAATGTTAAAAACAATGAAATGAGCATTAGCATGAAAAACACACCATATGAGGAAGTTGAAGTACGACAGAGAATCGTTTATACAATCGCGTATATATTGACAGACTAAAACAGTCATTCGACCGGAGCTTCATAAATGGAAAGTATATATGACACAAAATCTTGAACGCCTATGAATTATCATTGGTAATCTTTTAATTAAGAAGGTTTAACGCGGCAGCCCAAACTCCAGCTTTTCATCTTCAATTTTCAAATCAAACGTATTTTTTAAACATAAATGTATAACGCTGTTTTTTCATTGGTCGTTGTTAGAAGATCCCTTTCTTTTAATTTCAATACATAAAAGTTATTGAGTACGAAATACCAGTCGTGATTATTGAGGGTAAAAGAGACAATTTAGGAAAAAGAGAACGATTTTGATAGAAAAATTGTGGGACAGTCGCGGTACCTTTCCTGGTTTATAGACATGATTTATCCAAGCTGGAAGAATTCACTGCACATATCAGTAATGCATGTAACTCCCTATCTATCCGACAATAAGGATAGAGCACATTTCTGATGCATTAAACCAATTTGATCATGTTTTATAATTTCTCATTAAGACTGTTCAACCTAATGGTAGTAAAATAGTGAACGATGATTTACAGGCAACATCAATGGGTGTCCTCATAGCAGTCACCATTTCCAGAATTTCCTGTGACACCAATGGCATATCCGATGCTTTATGTGATTAAACCTTCATTCACTTTGCTATGAAAACTAATTCCTTTACATTCATTCTCGTAAAATTACAATTACAGTTGTCTGTTAATTTACCTGGTTGTCCTGTCATACTCCCTCGATAGGTTCATCAAGCCACAGCAATGCCATATAGTAAAATGAAGTAATATGTTGCATTTTACGGAACAGGTTTTTAAGAAAAAATATGCTCTTTGCAGGTCAGGACATCTTGGGGATTATTTCAATCGTCGTAAAGGGATGGGAAAAAATGGATAAACTCAGCTAGAGATATGTTTATTCTGTCTAGTACTGTTACATTAAATGAACATTAAAAAGGTGGGATTCAAAGCTTCTGGCACCAGTGGCTCATTCTGCATTGCCAGAATGCAGCAGGTACGCTCAGGTAATTAATGTTCAGGTATTCAATACCTTTTCTTAAAAGCGCAGTTGGTTTCTCCACATAATATAAAGCACATAGAGTTTTCTTCCCACATATAGTACCCTCAAGCAAGTTTTTTTAACTGTCTGATATATTTTCCCAGCAAATTTGAAATATATGAGACAAAATCGAAGAAAAATTAAGTCAATATGAAATTATAATGCAAGGCACCTGCACAAGCCCCTTACTTGTAACTTAACTCAATGCCATCGAAGAAAAGCTCATGATTTTTAGCTTTTCATGTTTTATTTCATTGTATGCAGCATATAAACAGAAGGAAATTACATTTAATTATTGGTCTAGGGAAACGGTGCGTCCAGCCGCCTGATTCGATGCCTGAAAAAGTTACAGCTCATTATATGGGGTTCTGCATATGAAAATGTGCGTTTTTAATGGCCGTGTAAATAATAATAGTCCCTTGAACTGTCCCTTACCTTTCAACCCAAAATGAAGTAAACTTGATCTCTTTTCACTTTGCTCCATTTTGCTTCAGACATGTTTATTTAAGACATTTCTAGTACGTACAATCAAAATTTGGAAATTAAATTCCAGTTTTGATCAGCTTCATTTTTGTTAGATCTATCTGAATAACCAATCACCTCCCATGCTCTTTTTTCGAGTTGGTCTGATAAGTTAATGCGCTGATGGATAAAATTGAAACCAATTTCCCACTGGCTGAGAACGCGTTGAGTGAATTAGCAACCAGAGACACAAAAATTATACTAAGTGACAAATTTACTAACTCAGCTAAGCGTATTTTGGACACACTGTATATTTTTAAGAAGGAACCGCTGTCAACTTCATTTCGAAGATTGATAGGTGATAGGATATTGGCTCAACCGACTACTGTTCAGGATCTCACATTTGTCCTTTCAGTCCTTGTCAATGAAATCATTAGGATCTCTCCAAATTTTAGGGAGCCTGTGGCAGTACTCCCTGCATATAAATCGGCAGCATTTTTACAGGGCACGATTCTAAACTACACAGACATTTCTTCCTCATTTGCATTCGAGCTGCTAAGTAATCGAAAGATTCTACAAATCGAGAAACTTATATTGGAACATCTGGCTCCTGTTCATGTTCAATTCACCACGAATCAGGTAAGACGTCTATTAAAATTTGCATAAATTCAAGTCGACTCTTCATTTTTTGAAGTGCAGCTTATGTACTGTATACAACATTCTTAAATACTGTGGTGAGGAGGCGAGAGCCGAATTATTATCTGAAAGATATACCGATCTAATCTTGCAATATAACGAAAGTCCAATCGCTGATATTAAGGCAAGTTCTTAGAGGTTTTGTTCACATCGTTCATTGAAACACTATACATCGTGTACTCAATTCAGCATCTGCATTTATTTGCATTTGCAGTCAATTTCTTCCATGATTCTGGCTTATCTGTTAACTGACGAACAATTTAACCACTATATGAAGGATGAATCCATTAACTTTGTTGTGACCAATATAATGAATAATTTTAAACAAATGAGAGAACCACGAAGAGTCTATGAGACTACTGAACTCTGTTTAGGTAAATGTCATGTTTCTTGTAAGCCCTGTGCTTCATTTGATTAAAAAATTCTTCATATGTATTAGAGGACTTAATTTGCCGCAATATCAAAGTAGCCGCAAACATTGGTTCTCATTTTTTCGGTTCTCATTTCCCCAGCGTTATCACTCCAATGCATTCAACGCTGACCATCGGTTGCTTTTAATTACGGGGAAGGAGAGTGGAAAGGGGTCTGAAAAACGGAATCTTAATGCACCAACCCCAGGTTACTTCGTCAATTTTTCTCACCACATGCTGCCAAAAAGTGCCCATTTATCAATATATTTATAGGCATATCTACATCTATCAGTGACACAGAAATAAGGCTCTGCTGTCATTTAAACTTATCCATCGTCCAAATTTACCACTCACCTCCTGGAGTAAATCATTACGAGGGTCAATGTCTTTTATGGCTGTGTAGGAGAGGAATGTTTGCGGCTATCAGAAAGGTATCACTTTTCTGATTCTCAATGTCATTTTCACACAACTCAATAGGTTTTAATTATTTAATAGGACTGCCCCACTTTAGATCCATTTTTCGACTAATAGCAACACTGGTTAGGTTTCAGGCATTGACCCAATACGATTTCAGTGTTTGGATTCAGTATTTGCACAAAATAAGCTAATCTCAAATAGGGCTAGAGGTGTTGTGGTCACAGATTCTCACCGATCCCTCAAAAGTATGAGTTTTCTAGCCTTTCAAGGTAAAGTTGCCTCAAGGCTAAAAGCAATTTGTTGGTCTGTTACATAGATGTATTTAATCTGAGGGAACAGGAACTCCGACTCGTACTATGATTGCTTACTGCTGGAAGCCGTAGCGTGGCAACCCGAAGTCTGGTGGTTCCGCGGGTGTAGACCACTACTAGCTGTATATTGAAACTCTACTTTCAGCTCTTCGTGAAATGGCCAAGAACGAGTCCTCGCACGAGCGGATAATCAAGAGCGATGCTGTACCGGTTCTCGCTGCCGTACTGAAAAAGGGTACCTCGCGGGAGAAGTGCTGTGCAGCCCTCGCCCTCCTCTCCCTCTCCTTCTCCTCCTCTTCATCCTCCTCGGACACCACCGCCTCTGCAGTCTCGGCCCTCGATGCCGAAGTCGGAGCTCAGCTCACTACCCTACGTAATCAGATGCCCACTGCCATACCCGCGGAGGAACGGGCTGCAGCTCTCGGTCCAGACACTATCGACGACTACCGCGGACTCAAGACTTGGCTCCTGGAACGAGGCAACCTCTTGCCCGAGGTCAAGGCTATCTCACCTATCGATAGACGTATCAAAACAGCCCTCTGGATGCACACTATCTTTCGGCGGCTGCAATGGGAACTACAGCTTGAGGGTAAGGGATATTTATAACTTGAGATGATAAACTAGGTCCTATTACTTAGACTTCGTTTCCCCATGTCTAGATGAAATCCGTGAACGTCAAATAATGGGAAAAGGCGAAGATCCTTCCCGGTCGCATATCATGCTGAGTTACAGTTATGTGCAGAAAGCGATGGCGCATAAAATCGCACACGCAATTACTGAGGCCGGTTATCAGGTAGGTATTTTACTTGAATCGCGATGAGTAGTACCACCTCCCGGAGCTGAATTGGGCTATTTTCTAAGCAAATAGTAGCTATGTGAGAGATGCACCTAAGGGGTGTTCTACTAGATCTCATGAGCAGTGAAACGTCATCACCTGGGCTGCATTCCACTGCACAAACGCACAGCCCCTAGAGTGGGTGCGAGCACTTTGTATGAGCTGATGTGGCAATGATTGCCACGTTGTAGGTGTGGCTGGATGTGGAGAAACTGCATAGCGAAAACGACATAATGGCCGCGATGGCCAGTGGCGTGGAGGGAGCCGTGGTGGTGTGCGTTCTCTTCTCCGAGGCCTACAAGCGCTGTCCCAACACTAGACTGGGTAAGAAGCTTCCCCTCCCCCTTAAGCTTGCTTAGTCGATGTTGTCACCAGCACCTACAGGTTGGATAAGGGAATGAATCTTTTGTCGAAGATTTTGCATGGATTTCTGCCACCGTTTAAGAAAGGAAGTCAGGAATTGAAGTACTTCGACCAAATTTTCAATGGAAAATATATTTTGGTTGGGGGATTTCGTCACCCTAGTGTTGTTTATAAAAATTAGTAAGAAGTAGTTTAAATAACATTTAGAATATTAATTTGATTAACTGACGACTCGCATTAATGCCTATCAGTGTAGATATCCTTAAGATATTCTTACCCAAACGATTGTGAAGATGTCAAGGAGATATTAGGATGGTTTTTGACAGTACAAACGGAGATGAGCAACAAAGCATCTTAAATGAAAGGAAATATTGCTACACTTTAATACGACTGCAACTAGAGATATTCCCCGATGAGTTTTCGGAAATATAAGGCTACTCTCCAGAGTCGGAGGAACAGTGATTAAAAGGCAGAGCTTACAGTGTTCTGCTGAAAAGGGAAACGATAAAGCAACCTGAGAGTGCAGAAACGGGTCTATCTATATAAATGACTCTGGATAAGAGAGAGAGATAAGTTCATAAATTCACCTAAGAGGCGCTCCTTCTCTAAAGACAAGTGAGCTTGCAGCATCCATGCTTATTTTATCATCTCCTTCGCCAGAGGCTCAGTACGCGCAGAGGCTGGGCAAGCCCATGATCTTCTGTCGAGTGGATTCGAGTGGCCAGCCTGGTGGCTGGTTGGCAGCGCTGATTCCCTATCAATCCTGCATCGACTTCTGCGACAAGTTGGGCTTTGAGGAGGCCTCCAATGAACTACTGCGTCGGGTCGCCAAATTCAAGAACGTCGCCAAGGGCTCTAGGCCAGAAGTTGTCAGTGTAAGTCATCTTTTCACTACACACACTACTCGGACCCAGTAAAAGCAAAAAACAGCAAATTTATGGTTATATTAGGTGTTAAACGGCCCTAAGTAGCGTTGGAAAATTGAATTGCTGTAATAATTGTTACCCATGATTTACTTAGCATTAATGACCCTCAAATAAGACCATAGTCGATTATTGAAGACTCTAGCTTCACTTTAAAGATTCCTCCGAAGAGCACACAGGAACAGAGAAAAACCTCGCCCTCTAGAATGGAAATGTCATTGGACTAACATAGTTGTAGACAAACCAAACTGGAATGGAAACAATCATTTTTGTTACGTCACGAAGTTATATTGCTTAATGACCTATCCTTCTTTGTTCAAGAGATTGCTAGTTTTGCCTGGGGCTTGATTTCATTGGTAATGCTTCTAATTAACTTGAAGAGAGTACTCTAAAGAACTAGCAAAACTATTACTTATAGGTTAATCGGGTATCTTTACCGTCTACATGCTGTAAGTAATCACTTGACTGCTTTCAACTCATAGACCACGAGAGTAATTAAGCTTTGGCCTCTGAGAGTGTATTATTATCTTTCTGTGGGTAGCTCTCTAAACGCCAACATAATATTAACGTTTCGTGGAATTTGCCGCAATCTTTAGAAAAAAAAATGTTATTGGGCTGTAGATCAAATACATAGGAGCTCTTCCAACAAAGGAAATCAGTCAGTGGGATATGCACGAGGTTAACGCGTGGTTCAAGAGCCAAGGCCTTCCCATGTGAGTGAATCGTATCCACTCATAAACACATTTTATTTTTAACTTCCCTGAAAAGCTCGTATTCATAAAATATCGTCAATGGTAATTTACTTAAATGGGATGAATTGATTGATCTTCGACCCCGGGATGTCTGAAAGTTCACCTGGATCATGATCACAAATGGCGGTTATCATACCAAACCAGACTGTTGACCTTTATATAGAGAGGTGTTGCGTACAGAAGACGTCCTGCCCCTCAACGTAAATGAAGGGAAGCTCAGCAGATTCACAATATTTGCAGGACAATTGAGGTCCCAATCAACGAGAGTTGAGTGAAGATTTTGTGGGGAGGGGGCTATTACTGACACTGGTCTGGTCTGCGTTCTCACGTTTGTTTGAGACAAATTAAAGCTGTCGAACTAAACGGTAAATTGATTGTCCGTTGCGATTTCTCGAAAAAAAAATTGACGAGGCTGCTGTTACCAGCCCAGTTTTATGGCAAGACTAGCTGATGCAATAGATGCATTGGTCTATGGCCACACCCATCCAAAACCAATAATCCTGTGATCGGCAAGGCAGCGGCAGTGAAGGCAGAAACCAACACCGGGATGAGGTGACACAGTTCACAAATAAGCAAAGTGAAGGCAACTTTTAAGGCGCTATTTTGAGGGTCATTGACAGAGATTGTTGAAATGGGATGAGTGTTTCATTATGTCTCAAACTATAAGTCCCTAGATTGGTCGGTCCAAGGCATGGTCAAACTTGTAAACCTAACTCACGTGACTTATTATGCCAGAAAAAGCGTAGTATTTGAACTATTTCTTATCGCAACCACGCTTGGAATGCCATAGAGTTATTGTTTGTTCCCTTCATCTAATATTGGCATTTCGGGGCTTTGAGGAACATCCGTTGTACGCAAGTCCAGACAGACGAGGGACATTATTGTGCTTTTGCAGAGCCTACGGCGAGAACATGAGTGGAAAAGACCTGCTTTTCCTGAAGAAGATGCAGTCCTCTGCGCCCGAGTCCTTCTTCCGTTTCCTGTCAGAGAATTGGAAAATTGGTTCAGTCCCGATGATGCGATCATTTGCCGAGGCTCTGGAAAGACTCTGAGGAGGCCGCCTTCCAGTGCTTTTAGCTCTTCCTCCACCTATATTTTTCATTTCTTCGGAAACCATGACTTTTGGCATCTTTTCGCGATTCACATTTTAGTTTAGTCTGTGAGCAAATACATTCGTTCGAAACAACGAAGCTGCTTTGGTCTATATCTTCAGGACAGGGTCCGGATAGACAAACGACTACAACCAACGTTTAAAAAAACACTTTTTCTGGCTGTTCCCCCACCTTACCCAGAATTTTGCTTATACAATCTGCAATCTGCCTATTCCGCTTTAGTCTACAAGCGACTAACACTTACGCCCGTCTTTTACGAACCTTGTCTAGTAGCTACTATTTGGTATGTTCGCTCCATCGGGTAGTGGTTATAAACATCAAATACACGGCTCCAAGGGGTGTTGGCTAATTTCATTGAATTTTAACACCACTAACCCAGAAGTATAGAAGAGTTTGTTTGAGATTACACACAGCATAAATAGTCATTTATCGAACCCGAGTGAATCTACTATAACGATCATGCCAACCAAACACTTGCAAACGTACTCTATCAAGAATAGCCTTTCTACTGGGGTCCTTCACTCACGTCTACAACCCTCTTCCGACGTGTATCCCTGATTATGATATACTTTAATCAATAAGAAACAGTGTAAAAGAATTCACTGAGGGGCAGGGCTAAAACATCGGGAGTTAGAAAAGATCGCACGCGCGAGACGGGGTGAGATAGGGACTACATGATGATCTGCGGCTCGGTGACACTGTCCTTGATCTGCTTATGCGGCAACACGCGGCCCCCGTTCACGTACATCTCGTCCACAACCTCCACATCTTCGCCCAGTACCGACACATTCTCCATTCGGACCTGCAAACCCAATAAGCAACCACTCGATCCTAAAAGGGCCCTATTCACTACAGTGGAGACCAAAATACGTACATTGGGGAACAGTCGTTCTAGAAAAAGAGCTTAGGATTTGAAACTTAATCAAATAAATGTGATCTGTCGAAAAGGTAAACTGATCACTTTAAAAAGCTTTGAATCTACCACTGTCGAATCTCGATGCCCACACGCCGTTCATCTGAGAAACGACCAAAACCTTGGCTCAAGACCCTCACCTTCTAAAGAGCAGGAAGAGGACAAGTGTGGAGGGGGGAAGGAGCGAATGTTTGACTTACCCATCTGCCGATAGAGCAATTCCAGCCGATGATAGACTTGGAGATCCAGGAGTGCTGGCGCACCTTGCAGCCGCGGAGCAGCGTGGCGTTTTGGATTCGCACACCCTCCTCCACCTCCACGTCCGGCCCGATCACCGCGTTGGGCCCGATGAGGCACTTATCGCTCACCTTCGCCTTCGGGTCCTAGCGGAGCAATTGTCATCAGAATAAGCACCAACGCTTCGAGCTGATTAAAGGCTACTCCCATTGCTTCACTATTACCAATCTCCATCAAAAGCACCTTTCGCAGCCCAGGCTTCTAGAGATTGGACGGCTTAATCTTTACCGCATTTATCCCCTTTCAGTCTTGCCTTTTTTCCTAAAAAAAACACATATCTGTCAATGCTTATTGGTTTCACAATAAAGCTGTTCGATTGCGAGTAAAAACACAATCAGTATTGCTATAATGCTTAGTCTAAGCACCAATAAACACACCCTCAACACGCACATCGCATAAGCGTATAAAAAGGCTTGAACATGCTTACAGCAAAAAGTAAAGTGATATAAAAAAATAAAACTTACAATAATGACGTTACCGCAGATGTTAGACCCTTTGGCCAATCTCTCAGGATCGGTTTGCGCAAGATAGGAAAGGTAGAGCTTGGTTCCCGTGATAAAGTCCTTTGGCTGACCTACGTCCATCCAAAAGCCTGTCGACGATCAACGCAGTAAGACAAGGCCGGTCTTATTCAGAGCGAGTAAATAGTGTAACCCACCATCGATCGGAAGACAATAAAGGGCGCCTTCATCAGCCAGAACCGGGAAGATTTCCTTTTCAATGGAAGTAGGTTTGAGCTGCAGGAAGGAGAAAATGAGAGTACATGAGACTGTAGTAGCGCTCAGCATAGTCGAAAAATCGATTAGGGACTCACCGGAATGCGCGAGATGATGCTGGGATTGAGAAGGTAGATACCAGCATTGATCTTGTTACCCACGAACTCGGTTGGTTTCTCCACAAAGCGTTTCACACAGCCCGTCGCCTCGTCGAAAATCACCACACCGAACTTGGAAGGCTCCTCCACCTTTGTCAGCTGCAATCGGAAAGGCAAAACAACCAGTGAATGTAAATGCTCGTAATTGATCATACAATCTTAAGGTCAGATAGGGAAATACTGACCCATTACTAATGATGACTTTGCACATCACGAAGACCAAAACTACGAAATAACTAAAATATTTTAATAAAGCATAGGGAAAATATGGCAGAAAAAACCTCAACTGGCAATCCTGTTCGTGGGAGTGGTGATAAAAAATAAATACCTGTCATTCATGGTAAAATGAACACGCAATATTTTTCTCTCGTATGCACAGAACGGAATAAATTTAGGGAAACATATAACAGCTACGTTAAATAAGCCCTTGGAGCTATTGGAGGACAGGAAGGCAACTTACAGCAATGGTGGCATTGCCCGTGTGTTTTTGATGAAACTGTTTAAGTGATTCAAACGGGAATGCGCATATAACGTCACTGTTAAGCATAAAGAAGGGTTCCTCTGAGTCCTTGAGCCATTCGGCTGCCAGTGCCAGTGGACCAGCTGCAGATTTGAAAAAGCGACTGAGCATTATAGTGAAATATTAAATTAAGTATGAAGCGCGTTTTACCTGTTCCCAGGGGTTCAGTTTCGTAGGAGAATCGTATTTTTATGCCTAACTAAAAGGTAAAGTCATGTAGAAACGAAGAAGTCTAAGATAAATTGAGACATTCCGGAAAAAAATAATTACCGATTTTTCATGTTTTCTAACTTCCCCTTCTAAGAGATCACAACGATCTGCGCACTTACTAACCGCAAGAATTATTTCTTCAACACCGGCCTGTAGCACAAAACAGAAATAACAATAAACATCAGCGAATTTGCAAAGATATATGCACCAAGCTCACTTTTACTAAGGCTTCGATTTGATGAAGAAGTAGGGGCTTGTTGCAAAATTCCACAATCGGTTTGGGGTAACTGAGAGTAAGGGGACGCAGGCGCGTCCCGTAACCGCCAACGAGGATTAGGGCCTTCATCTAAAGTGAGAAAGTAGAATGAACATCTATGGACTTGAAAGGAATAATAAGGAAATATTAGCACACGACATGAGACGCCCGAAAGTGGCAATGTGTAAATGGCGGCAATGATATGAGCAGGGCAATTCACAATAAAGTCAAGTCACAACTTATTCAAGTGATCTGAAGAAATACAGCTCGATTGAAGAGAATTTTATGAAATCTGTAAAAATTAATCCAAATAAAATACTGGAATGAGAATAATGGTGAAAGTAATAGGATTTGAAGCATAAACATCATACAGGCTAACCTTCGGACTTAATTGGTACGCCAAAAGTGACGAGCCAATGAATAGATTTCTACAAAAAAGTGCTTCAAAGCGCATGCGTGTAAACATTCAAAAAAGATATAAATTTCTTTGTTACCCTCAAGGCCTTATCAAGCTGACATCATCTGCAAACCCTCAGGAATGTCATTCTAAGAAATGAAATATCCTTAAATTATCTAGGATGCTCTCTAAAATGCTGTCTGATTATAAATGGCTTATGAGAAAAACACACAAGGAATTCCACCTAGATCCTTCACAATTTAAACAATGGATAAAAATCAGTGTCTACAAAAAAAAATTTATCCTTGCTTTTTTCGATAAAACGGCCAAAGTTGGAGCAGACTAACTGATAAGCACTATGAAATCCCATTTATTCCAAGAATCTATTACAATGATGAAAAGATTCATTTTGATTTTGCCGCACAGGAATATTACCTTTTTATTGTGATGTGACCGCATGCTCATTTATTCGATGGGTGTGAAATATTCCAAACTTATTGATAATGCTAATCTGGCTAATTGTTTCTTTTTTGGTGCAAAATCTCCCATCGTAGGAGTAATATATCTTCCTGACAAGTTATAAATTAAATATAGGATAAATTAATATAATTTGTGTCTATAATTTATGTACGACTTTTGCAGAGTATGGGTTTGCTTTCCTGTCTACAGTTTTAAGGGTATCAGAGCCCTAAATGCTGCCTTGCGTAATGTTTTATGTTTTTTGAAGTATTTCATGCAAGTTAATGCCACGAGATGCATATGCAGAAATAGGTATTTAACATCCAAATTTTTCTCATTATTATTTGTTTGTAGGAATAAATTTTTTATTTTTATCTAAACAAATTTAATTTTGCATGTGTTTATGGTTTGTTTGTTCGTGCTAAAAGTTATTGATTGTGTTTACTGATTTAAAAGCCTGCGTCCATTTTGAAGTTGTCCAGGTATTTTGTATGTGTGTAACTTTGGTTTTAATTGCTCAATGTATGATGCAGCATTCATTCGACTGCAATCAAATGTTTGATTATGAGTTTGTCTGTTCATTCCTCTGTTCCTCGTTGGTTGTCAACTTAATTTTCCCCTTATTGTGCTAATTATTTTGTTCTTTGTAATCATTTTTGTTTGTAGATTTATTCTTACAGCAAATATGCATTTATATATGTGGATCAAAGATATTTTCCCCTGTTCGTTGGCCGGTGTTTTTGTATCTACTCATTATCACTTGCGTCATCCGTTCTTGTAGGAATTTCTTCAAACTGGAACCTAACTTCGCTCCGTTTTCTATGCCCCCACGAGGGCCAACACCTCCGCCAGGTGGTAATCCAAACTGTCGTATGCAACCTACTGTTATCCACATGCAGTCGTCTGGACCCCAACATCCCGGCCACATGGGTCCTCCACAACCTCAAATCCACCCTGGAGCTATTATGATGTCTGTTGGTGCATCTAGTGGTGGCATTCCTGGTGGTCTCTCTGGGATCCACTATGGGCCCCATGGACCCCTCCCACCCGGTGGTCCGATACCGGATCGGCCCGATCATGGAATATCGCAAATGCCCCCGGGTCAACAATCCCAAATGGGTGGAACTATGCTCCAACAGCACCACCATGGTCCTCCACCTCAACCTGGAGTTATGGCCGGAGTTCCTCCCATGCCTCCTCACCAGCAGATGGCTCCAGGTCCACTGCCTCCACACAACCATCCTCATCACCTCCACCATCCTCCACATGGTCCTTTACCAATGTAATTATTTCCAGTATACTTCCTACCCAATGCGTAAATTGTTGCGTCCTCATTGTACGCTTCCTTATTGTTAGACACCGTGGTGGATTTCAACCGGAATACCGAATATACGAATTGAATAAACGACTTCAACAACGAGCCGATGTAAGTTGTCATGGTGAATTTTATATTGACTTCTAGGAGAGTGATAGTCAGTGGTGGGAAGCCTTTGCTGTGGATTTCTTCGATGATGACGCAACCATCACAATCACAGTTCGATTTGAGGATGGACCGAAACATTTTAGTAAGATTTTACTTCTGTCTTAATTTCTGCCTGTTAGACATTGGACGAACGCTTATACCAAGGTACTTTCGGAGCATTTTCGAAAGTGGCTGTAATGAACTCTACTTTAACCTGCGCCACACCAAGGAATCGTTTCACAATCCTCTGCTAACCCTCGATTCGGACTGTGCGAGCATGGTCATGAATATGTCCCGGCCCTTCCCCTCTCACGTCATTGTTGATGCTCAATTTACACTAGGTTTCACTTTGGATGAACTCATGCGAATCCGCAACTGGACCTTCCAAATCCGATCTCATCGGGAACTGATTATGCGCTCAATGCTAGGTGTGCAAGATCCAATGGTGTATGATCAAATATCGAAGAATGTGACCCGTACTGGGATTCCTGCCAATACATTGCATTTCCTTCGTCTGTGCGTAATCTTGGAGCCAATGCAGGAGCTGATGTCCCGTCAAAAGTTTCAAAACATCTCTCCTCGCGATTGCCTTCGAAATATTGTAATGAATCGATGGAAACGCATGTCTACTGTGCCGACTCAGCCCACTAAAGCTGGTTAGTACTTAGCTCGATTTGATGTCGTCTTGTAGGTATTTTAAGGTATTTTCTTGTGTTTTTGGCCTTTTTGCAGAAACAAATCGCCAAACAAATAAACGTCGTAAGAGGAAAGGCTCCTCAGCCAATTCAGAAGCCGGTGGAGGAAGAGCTACAAAACGGAAACAATCACCGGTTTCTCTACCTCCTCAGAGCCTTGCCCAACCTGGGGTAAGTTCACACGCTACCTTATTGCATGCAGTTTTTGGGTTCATTCCTGTCTTTTTTAGCAGAACTTGGGGCTATCGGAAGTTTGTGTGGATAACCTTGTCTTGTCACCTATCTCATAGTTTCCTCAGCACTTTGTCCTGAACCATCTTCGTAGCAAATCGGGTGTACCACCTAGGGTGAATTGTTTCATTAACAAAGTAGGTAAATGGTTGTGTCCATATGCTTAATATAGGCATGGAATGTCATCATTGGATCGCTATTTACTCCCCTTCAGAGGTGACAAAAAGGATGCATATCTCGGAGTTTCTACAGTCATCACCGTTCTTTTTTTCATGCATCCTTTTGCACACCTTTAACACATATCCCTATACTGCTTGAATAGGTTCGAAGTGTCTCAGTGTTAAATTTCATGAACCTCTTGAGTTGTTTCTGTGTTTAGGATATCTTGATAGTGGGCGAGCCAACCCTAATGGGTGGTGAGTTCGGTGAAGATGATGAGCGAATGATAACGCGGCTTGAGAATAGTCAGTACGACCCTGCCGCGGTGGCTGCCATGGCTGCTGCTCAACAGCAGCAGCAACAACAAATGAATGCCGCAGTGGCAGCCGCGGCCATGGGTCAGCCACAACATCACCCAGCAACCAGCGGTGGCAACATGTCGCCCTTCGGTCGCTCCCCCTCTTTCCCACCACCCCCGCCACCGGCCTTTCCTCCCGGTGGGGTAGCCACCTCTTCTCCCGGCATGATGTACGGTCCGCCGCCCCTCTCCCAACCCGGTGGTGGGGCCCCACCTGCCTCCTGCTCACCCTCTTCAACCATAACCGGCATGATGAAGCCCCACCAGTCCTCACCGCTATACGGCCACCCCAACAGCGTGCCGCAGCAGCAGACGATACAGCAACAGTTCTACGGAGCGGGTCCTGGTGCCCCCATGATGCCGGCCAGTGTACCCCCTCCGCACCATACTGGAGGGAGAATCATGTCTCCCATGGGCGGGGGTCCTGGTGGAATGGGAAACCCGTCCACACCCATTGGCCAAGGTATGAATGAGTTCTAATTTCCTAAAGTTAATTGTTTTAGCAAATGCCGTTCACCAATACTAGCGGGGAGTTCAATTGTTTCATAAAATTACCTGCATTTCAAAAGTACGCTCCTAAATGCTAGGAAAGCACATTCTGGCATTTGCTTTCAGGTAACGCCTCGATGATGTTTGCTCCACCGCCGAGCTTGGCCGACTCTGAGCCCGGTGGATTCATCGGGAGTATGGGCTCACAGCAGCAGGCACAACACCAGCAACAGGCTGCTCCGCCACCTCGCTCAAGTAGCACGTCATCCATCAACACGGCGGGTCTCGTCGGACCACCGCTCGTGGGCTCCGCAGGGGCCCCGCTGCCTCCTCCCGCTTTTCCTCCTCCGCCTCCACCCTCCGCTTCGTCCGCCACTTGTGCTGCTACTGAGGGGGTAACACCGCCTCCACCTGCTCTGCAACAGCAGCAGAACGGTCCCCTTGGAAACAGTCCCGCTACGGGCTCTCAGTTCCCTGCCCCTCCACCACCTCTGTCTCTGTCTGCCTCCTCTTCCGGCACGGTATTTGACAGCTCGGGCAATGGTGGCAGAGCCCCCACTCCACGGCATCAACCGGCAGCAGATGGTATACGCCTTCATTCCTATTTTAAGGCCATTCGTTAATATGTAATAGTTTTGCTGGACCCTGTAAATGGTCACTTGCAGATGTTTAGCCTTTCTATTTTGCTAAATGTTCTGTTAAAAGGTGAAGCTGTCATGGTACACACCGTTTGTTATTTAGAAGCGTCTAAAAGGGCTTGTTAACCAGTAGATTTTATCTACAAATCCACCAATGATTCGTATGTTTGTTTGATTTATCAGCATCTTTTTGCAATATTCATACTAGCTTTGAAGGCCGACATTTGCTGCCTAACTTGGATATGGTAGTGTTTTAATTTCAACTTTGCTGTGTCCTTTATAGGATACTATTGGGGTCCTTAAAGTATTGGTGAACCTAAGAAAGTTGTCTATCGATGCGCATTGTTCTTCCACATTGTGCAGGTTCAGGTCCAGGCTCAATAGGCATGTCGGAGGCCTCAAACCCGAACGGCTTCGTCAGTGGTGAGGGTACAGGACCACCCCCAGGCACACTAGTTACCACGACGTCCATTGGTCTCGACTCTTCGCCCTCTGTGGGCACATCTGCCAACGGCGGCGGAGGCCCCGGTGCCCCGGTCACGCCCACACCACTTGGTGCTGCCTGTCAAGGTCAGTTTCCAATTCACCTATTTATGTCTTCTCTTTGCATGGATGCTTGCGTTTTATTCCCCTCTGCAACACTTCTGAACTGAAAAGGTGGTATTGTTCGTCTCAATAGTAGTCACCTAGTTTCGGCTGTGGGGATGCCATTCTGAAAATATGGGCCAGTGGCTTTATCGAAGGTGGATTTAGCAACACAGGGGGCACTAAATGTGCATTTTAAGTAATCTGCTATGGTTTTGTTGTCACCTAGCTGGGCGCAAGAATGCGTTGTGTAATGCCTTTTTACCTCCTCAAGGTGGTGGTGGTGGTGGTGGTGATAGCGGTGAAGCCTCCGCAGTGTCAACGGTACCAGTTCAGTAGTGTGAGCCACAACGACGATGCGACTACTTTGGTACGAATGTGATAATCGCGTGCCTGTGTGCTTCTTCACTGCCCTTCTCTATTTCTCTCTCTGTGAATGTCGCCTGCATCTCTCGCGTACACACTGCTTTAACTTCGCGCCTCGCATCCCTCTTTGGGTCTGAGTTCATTTAAAATTCCGATAGGGAAGTAACATAAATAAGGGTGTTGTTGCTCTATCGGTTAGTCTGATACCCTTATAAAGTCTTAGTGCAAACCCTCTTCGTGCGGGTTGGGTTGAGCACCTTAGCAAAGGTGTGCTTTGTAATGTAGGCATTTAGAGTATCGTGTGTGTGTCAGTCATCGGGTTCCTTCACAACACACCTGAGTCCTTTATATTATCGCCAGTCGATTTTTGTGCCTTTAACATTGTTTACTACGATTTTTCCGAAGTGGTGAATATGAGCTCATCAATTTCAATCCCTCCATGTTCTCTCGAGTGGGTGTGCGTTTGGGACATGTCCATGAATGCAAAGGAGCGGTGAATAGAGGGGTGGTGTTGCTGTTACTGTGATTACTAGTCACCATGCATGCGCGCGCAACGATTTTTCCTTAAACGTCACTCTATCTCGTGCACATGTTCTTCAGTGCTGACATCCCTAACCGATGCACTAAATACGGCAAGATGTGCTTGCTGTTATCAATGAACTGTCCTAGTTGATCAATTGCTGCAAGTTGACAGATGTCTCCCACCATTTCCATGTTGTTCTGGTTATCCTTTGCGTAATCTTTGAATGCGAATATATCGAGTACCCTCAAATGCGCTACCAGCGAGATCTAGCTTTGTGGTGATTTGGCATGCTCAATACTATTAACGGCGCAAGCTCTTTCGGAGTTCATACCACAACTTTCTGTGTGTGCCTCCTTTTGCAGATGCTCTCCAACAGCCCTACGTCCTGCCAGACCACCTAACTCAACTCCTGCCGCCCCCACCACCGTCTCTTGTGCCGTCAGAGGGCAACGCGGACGCCGAGGGAGCGCTGGTGGACTTGCCCTCCTCACAGGCGCCGCCTCAGCCACCCAAACTCGTCCCCAATCACGAAGTTGTCGACTGTGGCAGCGGGGAACAAGCCTCAAACTCAGCACCTGCACTCCAAAGTAGTGAAGAAACGCCTAGCACGACAGCCAATGCCGCTGCCGCTGAATCGTGATGAAACCCATCCTCCTCCTCTTTCCCTCCCTTGTACAGCTCAACGCGACAATCGTATAATCGTGTGTGTGCGTCTGTTTCTCGCGTCTGTCTATTAGCCATCTTACCCTCACTCTCGGCTCTCCTTGGACGGGCTCTGTTTTTTTGTAATCTCTATGTTCGAAACTGGTCGCACGCACTACTGGTCTCCTCCTCCCCCTCCTTCTTCTTTACACTTTCTCTTTCAATCGCACACGCCGTTCAAGCAGCACGAATATCCTCCACTCGCCACTCACACTTCTACTGGTGTCTACTTCTCCGCCCTCACAAATCCCACTTTTCTTTGTTTATTCGCTCCTCTTGTCGTTGTTTCCATGTACAGATTCTGCCGATGTGTAATATGAACAGAAGTAAAATGCATGTCCATTCATTACTGGCTTGAAGTTGTGCTCTCTGGCCTGACGCTGGTTCAGTTGCCGCTAATTTCGTTGATGTGGCTAATAGCAATATCCTGGGTTCTTACTGCTGTGTTGAAGAAATAATTGCACTATGGTGAGAGATCTGGTACCGTGTGTGAAAATCCTGTCTCACTTTTTGAAGATGTGAATGATCGCGGCCCGGAGTTCAAGCCTGGTAGATTAGTATACGATTGTACTAAATTTGTTGACACGAAGGCCTTTTATCAAACAGTACTGGCTGGGTTTTCGCATGAATTTGTATCAGCGGTACTTTGTTTCTATGCTTTACAACTGTGCGCAAAATCAATTAGCTGAGTGATCGTGGAACCGGGCTCTCTTTGATTGGCTGACGATTGCTTTATAATAACCTAAAAGTGACTACATGCATTGCCTAGCATTGGTATGGTGGATGCGCCAAGACTTTTTAAATCACAATACTTACACTTTTTGGAAAAATCTAGAAATGCAGCACGACCCATCACCCACAAGAAGGATTCTTTAAACAGAACGTCTTAAGCGTGGTGCCACGAGGCCTACTTTATGGGGCAGTAATGTCCTAGACAGGCAGACATAGTAGTTTAGCTATGCAGTTTCTGTTCCTTCATCAATCATTAAAGGCACTGCACTACTTCAGGAGGAAGTCCGTGTTATTTAAAAGGATGTGACTGAGACTGTCTTCTCAAGGTCGGCCATTTGAGGCATGTGAACCTTCCTATAGAAATACTGACCAAACTGCATGTGATTACTCATTATACCGACAGCGTGGAAGTATAGACTATTGTGACAGTGCCACCAGACGAATTTAGCGGGAAATGCACCAAATTTTAATAACGTGAGTAGTGCTTGCATAAGAAAATTGCGATAGATTACACAGATCATCAGTTAACCGTTGAATTCTAGTGAAAATCCTGGCAGTGACACCAGAACCGGTAGTGAATGAGTGCTAACAGCCTACTCATTCACATTTTCGGAATTCCAGGCTATTGAAAAAATGCTGTGAACTGAATGTACTTTCAAACCTCTAAGACATGGTTGGGGATCTGTCGCAAAAGCCTATGTGGCTTGTCACTACGGATTAGCCACACTTACTCAGAAATGAGTAAGATTTCGTATTTATAGCTGCCTCCAAGACGAATCAACTACCCATATGGAAAGAAAGCTCCTTCTAATAGGGTGAAGAAAAGAAGTGGGTACCAGATAATTTATTGAAAATTATGTGAAATTGTGTCGGGATTACGGTTTACCGCATTGTTTGGTCGACGCCTGGGTAATTAAGATTTTTGGTTTATGCATGAAATACATAAGTGACCAGGGACGTTGACGGATCAGGAGTACGTGCATGCGGTTGGGTACGGCGTGCAGCTGTCATGGAAGCCACGAATTCGAAGGAACTCTTTGGCACATTAACAATGCTCTAAATCACAGCTTTTATACTCCTCATAACGCTATTATAAGGGGATTCGTGACTGGAAATGGTTACAGTATGTTTGCGGATATCAGTATGGAAGCTCTTGACATCAGTGCCAATCCACATGCTCAATTATTTGCTGGGTGGTGAAAATGTTTATAATCTATCACATTTTTTTTAGCCATCACAAGTTTCCCTAACCACTTCTTTGGTCATACGGATGTTTAAAATCGGCTGTTAAAATACTCATTCCGACCCTGAATTTCAAGCTTTCTTCTTGACTGTCATGATTCTACAAAGGGATTTTGCAAGATGCTTTGAAATCTCAATCAGAAATTGAAAGGGCAGTAGTCGGTTGAACGCAGATATATTGAAAATCTTCCTCTCACATCACTTTAGTAATTTCGAATCAGTGGTCATGAGTTGGGATCCAATTACTCGCCAAAACACGACTAATCTCTGCACCTTTACATACCTTGGTATTACTCTTGTTATGTTCCTAGATAAAAATGGGACTGATCCAGATGTACAGTGGACTCTTTTTTTCAAAACAGAAATCGAGACTTGCCTCAATTGCTTTTGAGTGAGGGATACTACTAGCCAATTTGAATCCGTATTGACATAAATCAGGTAATATAAGATTTTCTTTGAAATTTCAAAATAAACATATTCGGTTTTCGATGTGAACTGACTTTGTAGCGTTTGACATGGAAACGATCACCAAGTCAAAAAATGATGAGAAAGAAACTTAAGATGCTCAGATACAAAACAAGCTTCTGTCTGCAGCCAGTGATTATTAATTTTCAAAAAAGATGCTTCATATTTTATATTAATACGGGTAAATGGCATATATATATATATTAATGCGTTAGGCTTATCCAAGAATTATCAAAGCAGATAGACTGATATTGACTTTATTTACCTAAGGATTACTAAAATATTGTTGTTTTTTAGTCTTCCAATAGGCAGGTTACGCTACTGAAGAAAACCATTTATCATTAGGGAAACCTAGAAATTCATTACCGGATTTCGATGCTTTTAATTTATGGAGAGTTAGTTCGATGTCACAAACGGTTTAAGACTGAAAATCTGAAACTTAACCTTGCTTTAGTTTTCAACATTGTGATAAACGCCATGGGCAGTTATCGCTCTATGACTCTAGTAATACATAAGTTATTATCTACCAGCAACGGTATAACATTAAAAGCGATAAAACTATTTTCCGAGTCAGTGCTTTTTAAATGTTCACATTAACTTTCATTGGAAAGATTATTCATTTGTTTATTATGAGTTCCTTAACTGCCCACTTTCAAGAACTTTTAACGAGGTTCTGCCGTCTGTTGTAGGTGCTCGCTACGTCTGATATTCATATGTTAGGTACAAATCAGATTACAAATACCCTTATTCCCACTTAATCGAAGACCCCCAAGGCGGTGGTGTCTGTTTTCTCATTGTCGCAAACATATCTACTGATGTCAGGAACGATATTACAAATTCGATTGTAACACATGAACAGGATATACCGCTCATTGATGTTGCCAGCAATAAAAATAACCCCGATGCCATTTCTACAGTCGTGGCAAATCCGAATTCGCTATCACCTAAAGCACGAGTAAGGTGTGTGTCGCAATGGTTACAATTCTGTAGCATCAAATCGGACTTTCTTTGGTAGTCTAAGGGACATAGACCAAGTGGCAGATGCGTTACACCTCCCTAGAATAGTCGAGGTAAACTTACACATTTTGTCAACTTAATTTATTTGGTTGGCTTCGGTCATTTTGTCTTTGTATTTGTCTAAGAAAGAAGCCTACGATATTCGATGTCTCCGCAGCGAAACCTTGTTCATTACCTGTCTATGCTTTGCCTGTCGTCGGGCGGGTATGCCGAGGGCAATCAAAGGTTCGCTTTTGCCTTTGCATCGCTGAATCGGATGCACTAATACATACAGAAGTTTCCTTAGTCAGCAAACAGCCCAAGCAGGATATCACAAAGCTCTTTAAAAAGATTATCGTGACCCTGGAGACCTACGTAACCTCGGTGCCGGTGGACTTCATGACTCCTTTCTGCAACAAACTCGGTCTTGATCCGACCATTCAACTGATTGCCACTGCAGTGGCTCGGCGATCCCTCGATCTCAACTTGGTGTCGTGCCACACTCTTGTCTCCATTGCCGCTGCTGCGATCTACATATTGTGTGTTGGCATGGACTATAGTAACGATAAAAAGGGTGAGTCCAGAAGGTGTACTAGAGTGGAAGTTGAATTATGCGAGGAACAACGCTTCAATCTCAGGAATTCAGCACGCTCACCTTTTCTCGCATAACTTACCCACCTGCGTGTGGTGTCATTGTTTGGCAGTGTGTGAATAAAAGGTACTAGCAATTGCAAAGGTGGGACGTATTAGGATTTAATTAGAAAAAAGGTCAAATGGTACTGCTAAGGATGACCCTAATTGTCAATGAGTCTGTCTGAAATAAGAGGACCTGAATCAGTGTATGCAGCTGCGGTCAAACTTAGCCCCAGTCATCCACCAAGTTCCGAAGCAAAAATACGCTGTAATTGCCAGCTTTTACAGTGGGGCCTCCATTAAGCCTAGTGTGGGTAAGGACAAAGCTGCAAGGGGTAAAATCGTTTAAGAAGGGGTGCTGTCACTCAGCGGCAACATCCTTAGCGGCTTTTATGGACACCAACGGTTTGCGTATTAGGGCACGGCGTAGTAGGTATGACTAAGGCGTGATTCCTAATGACTGGAGGACCAGGATGGTGATTCAGCTGTTTCTGAGCTCATCAACAGGGCTGCTGCACTTCTTTCTCTTCCAGTGTCAGGAGAAGCTGGTACCATACTGGTCTGGCATTTTCGTCTTTAGAAATCGGTGATGTGGTGGGCTGTGCAGAAGTGACAATCACTGGCGCCTACCGGTCTATGCATTCCCGAACCACTGAACTCTTCCCAGAAAGTGTGCAATTTTCGGTCATCTCTTCAGAAGTTCCCGTCTTGTCTGGTTGTATTTATGTACTATCATTTTTACTTCATACTCAAGCATATGCGTGAAACGGGTGGTAACATTTTACAATATTTCTTTCGGGAAACTACCTACAAAAAAGAGTCGAGCATTCCTGAAAGTACTCGTTTCAGAACAAGAAGATCCTGTTCGATGATAAGATGCATTCGATGTTTAAATGCATTCGATTTTAGTAAATTACCGTCCTTGTGATGTAGTGTTCTTCATTTAGTAGCGAATTTGAGTTGATAGACCAGCCAATAAACCAGGCATCAGGTGGTATTTACCGGCTTTTTTTATTGTGGGAAATGAGTCCCTGGACCCTAAAACCCCTCGTTAATGAATAATTAGATATCGTTTTAAGGGAACTTTTCCGTTGACCTTTCGCAAGTCGTAGCTGCTAATGCAATAAGCCCCTGGGAATGGATAATTGAAATACTAGCTTACCTAATTCAACCTCAAGACACCTAATAAGAACCCTCTTTTCGAAACAGTGAACTAAGGTCATTAACGAATTAGTTCACGTATATCCGTCCACTTCAACCATGTAGTGGCCTGATTTAGTTCCATACCTCATAAATGGCAGCAGAAATTGCTCAAACCAGTCGCCGGACAGTTTACCATCCTCCCATGCAAACTGCAGCATAAGATTAGTAGGTGAATCTCTTAGGCTTCCTGATATGAATCCTTTTACCCCCACAATATAAATACTGGATACGCACTAGACTTATAGAGTTTGCTAACGGCGGTCTCTACCAATTGGTGAGATCCGCGATGTTACTACCTGCTAACGAAATAAGTCTATGTACTCGTTGGGCTTATGTTCAATCGATTCTAGTAATGCTATAGAGAAGGTTAACATAGATGAAGGAGATTACCTAATCTAAAACCACAAACCTCGTTTCATTGGGCTGTAGTGAAATTGTTTTCCTAATTAGTAGTAATTGTTGCCCCAGTATTTAATATGTACACTCTTTGATGTTACTATAATAGAGGCTGCTAACGTATAAAAGTAGAAACAAAAAAACGATTTGAAAAATATACATAATTTTTTATAATAAAGTGCTGCCACTTATATGGTACGACGATGTCAACAGAAACTCAGTATCTGATTGGCTGTCACCCGAAGCGATGTGGTGTTTGGTAAAGCGACTGTCATTGGCATGGTTTCATCTCGGACGCTCGGTAAGAGGTTCAATATCAACATGTCGTCTTCAACTAAAGCTTGTCACAACACAAGTCTTAATCATGGATGACTTTTAATAGCCCCTAGCAAGTTTTGGTTAGGATTGCACACCACCCTGTCAAAGAAAGGTACCACCTTTCGTCGTGCTCGTACTTTTCATATGACCTAGGAGTTAACTTGAGCATAGATGTCTTGAAAATTAACCAATCTTGCAGTTGAAGCCCACTTCGGCTTTGTTGAATTCAAGATATACTCGATTATATGTTTCAGTTGGTCGCTAAATTATTAGTAAGTTGTATATTGCCTTTAAGTTACGTTCATAGGTAAATGGTCACCTCAGCAATACCAGATACCCAATCATTCAAATGGAAATGTGTGTGAATCGTGTTAGAATTTGACCTACACCTTCCACCATAAATGCCCCTACCGTCCTGGTTGAGTCTCGAAACTGCTTAGGAGAGCCTTTTATCAGCGAATTTTATCAACCCTTTCTTACATTCTTTTGAAAATCGGTGGAGGCACGCAAGAAACTTATATCTTATAGATCATAAAAATCCATTGATGTGCTAAGTTAAATTTCGGGGCTAAAGAGGACTATAACATTTCTCGAAGCGTTATTTTTAACCAGATGGGTTCAAGGAGAACGCTACCACACGCAACCATCCCTAAAACATAGCACTCATATATTGCGCGCTAACTGCCTGTTTCGTCAAATGAGCGCTTATCAGACTAAACCGAATGGTGGGTCATCCCTCTCAGCATGGCTTATATCCAAAAAAATGCTTACGAACTATTCACGGTTAATCTTAAATCAAATTATTTTTCAGCCCAGCACGACACATTTCTTTGCCAGAGGAGCACGCCCTCTGGACTCAGAGTGTTTCAACCAATCATGGTTAAGCCTTTGTCTGGCACTTTTAATAGACTAACTCAGAGAAAAGGCTGCACCTCTACCCACTGTCCACAGAACTCGGCTGTTGGCTCATGTCTACAGAACTACTAGGCAGTGGCCACCTCAACGTTACCCCTTTTAGTCTTCTGACTTTATCACGTCAGGATTAAAGGATATTAAAACTATTTGGCGTATATTTAATGAATCAGCTATCACAAAATGACACGTAACCTCTAAATAAGAGCCCCAGATTTCCTACTCTGTTGTATTCTTGCAAAAGTGGCTTTTGTGCGTTGTCCCCACTGAACCCTGGGATATTAATAATATTTCTAAAACCAGCATAGCCATGTTTCTTAACTATTGCAATTGAATTAATCGCAGCTCCTTCGTGAATTATTAAGTTATTTAGAAGTACTTGCCGTTTTAGTCCCTAAATTCAAAAGTTTAAGCCAAATAATTTGAGCAAAGTGCATATTTGGTGGAAGCGTCACTTTTTGTGATAATTTGCAGTAAAAGTATCTTAAAATATACTCTCCAATGGGTCCGTTTAAATTATTCACCTTATCCATTACAGAATAACCATCAGCTTTGGAAGGAGAATATTAGCTCCACAAGCCCAATTTTACTAGCACCCCAGAGTCCAGACTGAAGTGTGGCAATAGCTGATACAGTCAGCGAGGTCGTGCCTCCAAGATCTTTAAACAGACCTCGTAAAGATCATTCACAGGAATACTGAATAGGGAAATTTTCGGCAGTAAACTTTCATATGGACTCAAATGTGGGCTTTGGGCTTTAATAAATAGAGTACGGCTGGGAGATATGAAGTTCTTTGGTTCGAACTATTTCTATTAGCATGGCGAGGTATTCTAGGGCGATTTTCGGAGACTGTCACAACCTGTGTTCTCTTAACCTGCTACGTAATTTTTCTATAGCAATAGGAACCGAGTGCAAAATTAAAACTTTCATGCTGCTCCTCGATTCCAGGGTTGAAAAAGGAGTCTGAATTTGAGCTGGAATGTAGGTTAGGATTTGGATGACGTGCACATTTGAAGCAAAATGTCGCAATACGAGGAAACGTTCCGTCCAATCAGAAACAGGTGAGTAGCGAAAGGCAGGTGGTCTAGTTCCCGCTTTGCTATTAAGAAACAAAAATCCATTTAAAGGATTGATTAAAAGCAGTGCCAGCCCAACTTTATCAAGGCTGCATTTCGGGTTAGTATCACCCAGATACACGACCCTTGGTTACTTGGAAAATTGGCTTTTAGATTGCATCTAAACAACCCTACCTATCTTCTAGACATCTGCTCATCTTAGCTAGACAGAAAGCCTCGCGCTTTAAATTGCCATGAAGCCAAACAATAATCACTATTATCGGCCAAAATTCGAAATACCACTAACAAGCAACCCCATATCCACGAATGTGGTGAATAAGTGCTTCAAAATAACACTGTTGTTTTTTTATCAGATTCGTTCAAGTTTCTCCTTATGTATCCTCTAGTAAAAAGTAAAACCCTTCATTTATATGCGAAGTAATAGCAAGAAAGAAAGACAGGAAAACCCACCGGATTTATAATAGAGAATAAATTGTATTACAAATATTCGAGGAGGCCATCAAAATAAGGAGATTATGGAATCCACGCGGCTGTAATAACCATAAGTCCGTAACATGGCAACAGACGATGTAATTGAGTCCGCAGAGTAGATTTCCAAGCAAATTCACAGAAGAATGTGTTGGCTGGGCTAGGTTAAACACAGGAGCCTAAGTGGAACTGTTGACCACTGGATAACCAAATCAGCCAATACTAGGCAGCCGTATACATGGCTGCAGCAGGACTAGGCCCTTGCACACACCTTAGGAAGTGGTCAAAATGGTTTTCAGTCAATCCTTACTACTCTACCAGCTCAGCCAATGTCGAATCCTCCAGGTCTTATTTTTACCGATTGATTATCGTGTATCGGGCGATTTGGTCGAGAAAGCCACTAACCTTCGTGAAAGTACTGCAACAAAAGCATGGTTAATCGACAAAATTCCTGCTATTTTTATAGAGACCCTTCTTTCCAGGGTAACTAAAAGATCACCTCGCTCCCATTTTCGGGCCCGGATTATTACTGTAGTAGATGCAAATGACAGTGATTGTGGGGTAAAACCCTGAAGCAAGAGTCATTTCCTTGTCATCAGGATCTCGTTTTAAATTAATAAATGCTCGTAGTTTCCAATCATTTTTCTGATGAGACTAAAATTTATCAATAACGTCCAGCTTATACTTTTTTATACGACGGAGAAAGCCATGCCTTGTTATGCAGTAGATGATTTATGCTTATAGAAACCTTCAAGCAGATCACAGAAGTGGTGCCTGTTCAAGCACACCCAATCCCTTGCTCGATGTTCATTGAGCTACCTATCTTTATAGACATGGCGCAACAGGTATTTTGCACATACGCTTCAGGGAATGCTACGTTCGACACACTACGTGTCTGGTTTTCGTCCACTCCCACCTAACCTTTAACTTCACCCTTTCCTCCTAATCTTCACTTAAAACAACAAAGTAGCAGTTTTCGCATTAACCCGGTGCCAACACCTCACTGGTTGGCAGTAGAAAGCCCAGCTCATCAACTCAGTGTCCACCTTTTGGTAGATAGGTACAAAACACACATACCCCCCACTTAAACAATTCTGACCAACTTCTATTTTGCCTTTAATCACAAGAATTGGTGGGGTTCTAGTAGCATTAAAACCGTCAAACCTCCTTTAGTCTGGTAGCCATATATTTAAGAGCTAGAACGTCCTTTCATAAAAAAGACAATTGATCAGACGACATGGGTACGTTTCAGAGGGGTTAGAGCTCAGGACAGTTCGGAGATCATAAACCCACGTCTAATCACACTAAAACACTAACGGTGACATTTGGCTCACCACTTCAAGATATCTATTTCCATTAGTAGACGCTTTAAAAATAAGCAGATATCTCTTACTCCACTCCTTAAAAGCGTCGTTGTATGCAGATATGTACAATTAACCGTAGAAGCACGGATCAGACATCAGAGTTAGGCAGTACAACATCATCCAACAGGTCCAACAGCAGATCATCGGCTCCATCGTCCAGCAGACTGTTGCCGTTCGACGCGGGGATCCGAGTGGGGGAAGCAGAAGACGCCTGTGGCGGCGACGGAATCGGTGAATCTGGGACGAGGATTTTACTGCTGCGATTGCATTCACCTTTTTCTCCACCCCCAGAGGCCGCCACCGGCGGTAATAAGGCGGAGACACGAGGCACCGTATTTACTTCAGGCGCGTCTACCACCTCATCAAAGCACTCTTCGTCTGCCTAAAATCAAGCGGGTGGATTAGAACAAGTGCTTTTCGCGTGTTCGAAAGGTCTAGCTACTCCCTACTCTGTGTGGGTTGACATCATTAGTAACTATTGTGCTCGCCTTACGTACTTTTCAACACACTTACAAGCTGATAACCATTGATTGTTTAAAAACGGATGAGAAGGACTTTAAGAATGCGGCTAATCTTACCTCTATGGCATCTAAGAGATCATCAAATTCAATCTGCTGTGCAATGTTTTCCTTTACAACCTGGAATAGAGGAAACGGATAAATGCCATCTGCGAAAGTGAGGCAAACCTCAATAGGAGTTGGTTTGGTCTCTGTTGAAGGATCGGTTGTAAGGAATTTGTCCAATCGCTGATCCGAACTGGATGAAGTTGGCTGTGGGAGAGAGGAGTTGTTTAACTGAATGAGGTGCTGTCGATCTGTAAATTAATGGATGAATTAAGTAGACGTACATTGGCCCGATTGAAAGTGATGTTATCGAAGGACTCCTGATTGAGACCCACTTGACTCAAAACATCCAGCTTGTTCTTCACAAGAGACCTGCAAAATCAAATAAGAGGAAATACAAACACTACCAAAGAGATTGCATCTATCTACGACATTAATAGAAATAACCTAGAAGCCCCTATGCATGATATGTTGGCATCGCCTTTGTGGGTATGGTGGACTAGCTACTCCTGGATCGAAGCCTACTTTTAGGCTCTAAAAACGACCGAAAGTCCGTAACCAGGCATCTTGCTCACATTCGGTCGATAAGGACCCGTCACTAGACGCGCCTTATCTTTTACAGTTCGAGTCGAATTGGCCTACATAAAATTCCCTCAGTGAATTTACAGATCCCGTTCTGATCATACAGTTCCACCCTGCAGAGGCGAATGGAGTGATGGTGCACTGAACCTCGCAACTTCCTAGTTTAATGAGATGAATGAAGATACCTCTGCTTCGTTTGCTCCCCTAGTGTGGCTCCTTCGGGGTGCAGGGATTGTCAAAAGCAGATTTAATGTGTAAGGACAGCGGATGGTTCGTAGAAACCAATAATAGTCCTGAAGATTACATGGGAGAACGTCCTCAGCCTAATGTCAATCAGGCTCATTATTAAATACCTACATCTTTAAGTAAATTTGCAGCTCAATGCCCCAATGAGCACCCATAAGCTAGCCGAAAATAGTAGAGCCACTTAATAAATTCCAATAAGTAAAAAATTCGTCAAAATCACCATGCACCACATCACACTTTAGAGTCCAGCAGAGACAACTTGACAGATACGCAGACGCGCATCCTACCTCTCTACAGAGCGAGCCAAGTTAAAAGAGTTTGACAACAGTTCGCCTTAATCCTTCAAAACGTCCTCTTAAATGACGCTCAGGTTAGTCTGCAACTTCCACCTAAAGCGGATATCTACCTAGAAGGGGACATGGGCACTCGAGACTACGATAAACCGGGAGTCTAACCAGAGCTGCTCATCGACGGTGCCAGGCGCGATGAGGTAGTGGACATCAACGGAGTCGCGTTGCCCGATGCGGTGCGCGCGGTCCTCCGCCTGCACGAGAACCCCGGGGTTCCAGAAGAGCTCCGCGAAGACCACCAGACTGGCCGCGGTCAGGTTGAGGCCCGTCGCCGCCGCCGTGATCGACAACACCGCCACCCGGACCCCGCTGCCACCCTCCACCTCCCCCACTTGGAAGCGTTCGCACGCCACCCGCCGCTGCTCCGTCGGTGTGCGCCCATCGATACGGATCCAACGCACCTTCTACTCAATTCCCAAGCAACACGAGAACACACACCAATACAGGTCGTGACGGACACCTACCCGAACCTACTCACGCTGTAACTGGGTTGGGTCAAATAAACATTCGCCCTCCCAGTCTTCAGTTCAATTGGTCCTCTCTTTGCTATGAGAGGATTTTCACAAATAGGATGAGATCGACACCCAGCCAGTCACAAGCTGAAGCCTCTCCACTGGCTCTCGCACACCCACATTGTCCCGTGCGTTAAGAGGATGTAGGAAACCTTCTGACTCATCGTCTACGTCGCCCAATCTACACCCAGATCGATTATCAGTGTTCTGATTGGAGTTCTTCGTCCTCATGACATAAATACTGAACTGGACGCCGCGGGGATGCACGCTGGGGTGCACACCTAGCCAATCCTGCTCTTTTGTAACTAGGTCCTGATAAAATATCTGCATTCTCCCATCTCGTGGTTCGGATATAAAGGGAGAAGATCGAAGATTAATGAATCACCAGACCCCCATTCACGCAAGGCAGCCCGTTCATAAAACGCCGATTTATGACCTGATCACTATTTTTTTCTTATCATCTCGCGTTTTCTTATTCTAATTATCGAGTCACACGACCTTAGTCTTAAGTGTTGATTGGACCTTACGATGGAGTACCTTCGCATGCCCTTTACAGGCTTTCCCATTAGCAAGAGGCATGAGATGCCAGACCTCAAAGCTTTCACCCTAGTCAAGAGAAAATTGTCCACGTGTAGGGTGACGGCACCGTAGTAGACTTAAGTGAGCCAGTGGAAGGCCGAGGTTGCTAGGTTAAAAAAAAACGTTCCCAAGCTGGAGCCACCGATCAACTTAAGTAGACGTGCATGGCGACCCGAATCCCTACACCCTTAAATGCGCAGCTCAATGCCTAAGTGGGTGCTCACCATCTCTGGTAGACGAGTGGGTCTTCCTTTTAGGTCTACCCATATCGCTTTTTGACTCTAACCTTGCGTAGAGTAAACCGTTTAGTGCACCCACAGCTAGAGTGAACGCGTGATCCCGAGAACAAATTTCTTCCCAAATGCCTACAATATCCCGTGTAACGTGTAGAGAATTCTAAGCAATATCGCGGAATGACACTTGATTAACTATCAGAAGCTATTATTCAGTAGGATGCGAGTCCAACAGTATTGACTGATGGGCAGAAACACATCGGGATACCCTAGTTACGTATGGACTGTACTCGAACATTATTTATAGGTACTACATGTGTGGTCCTCCTGTTAATAAACAACACAACTGCACGCTCTTCGTTTCGATTCTAATGCATGTTACAGGTATAAGGCTTATTTAACTAATACCATCTAATCTTCTCCTTTTGATCAGGCTTGAAATTCAACTTTGTTATTCAGTCAGAGAACTTGAGATAACCCAAACTTTTACAGGAATCAACTTCACCACGTTTAAAAATTCATTACTTGAAATTCCCTCGTGGATGAAAAAGCAGCGTTCCCAAGGAAGTGTTCCCCACATATTTTGGATTTCTGAGCACTGAGATGCAGTGCCGGAAAATTCTCCAAAATGATTTCTCAACCGAGCTGTGTCGGATGATCAACTGGACTCACGAAGCCAGTCTTCTGAGGTGCAACATCTAATCAAAAACCCGTCATCTCACAGTTGCATGCACCCTAATTCGAAACTGGAGAACTCCTCCTGCATGTTCTAACTCATCGAAGCCTTCAAGCTCCAATAAGACCCCACTACCCGTGTGTAACATAATTAATGTTATTCGTCGAAGAAGCTACTTCAAAAAACCTGGTTCCATTGTTACCTCTAGTATCTGATTACACGTAAGCCTTCTTTTAACAAAATGTTTCAATTCTTTCAACTGGAAAAGAGTACATATATTTTAGACTCACCTTAGAATCGAGCATCTGGCATAATGCATCAAGCATCTCCTGGTGATGGGCGAAGATGATGAACTTGTTGGTGCTTTCTAGGAGGTCCGAAATGTACTGACTGAAAGTGAGTCAACGTAAACTTGGTGGTTTATAGTTTCCAGAAATAAATTGCGACACAATCCCACACTCAATAAAATCAATGAAGTTCCACAAGTTATATTTTCTCATGCAAATGTTAATGCGCAATTACCAGAGCTTTCTACGCACCAGAACGCTCATCCCATAGCTTCACTGAGTCTAGTGTTGGCTACTAGGTCGAAAAACACCCCGAAGCTTAGTTTGCACTTTGACTGTACTCAATAGCGACTCCGCTTCCGCTGGCACACACAGATCTAATACCAGATTCGGTGTTAGCTACTACAGTCTTGATTACTCATTTAGCTGTGAAGCTACGGAATCAGGACCGAACCCGAACAGTTCATACAGGCGCCATGACAAGCATATTTTCGAAAGCCTATCACTAACTTACCAAACAGCGGGGATCTTGGCATTACAGGACTGTTTGAAGAACCTCAACATCTCCCCATGTTTTTCCAGACCCTGTGTTGAACAAAATAGGTACTCCGTAGAGTCAAACCAAAGCACACTAAGAAATCAAAGCCGGAAGCTTACGTTCAGATCTAGAGCTGTCAAGTTAACCAGTTTCGGGTTTTTGACCCCTGCGGCTTTCTTGACGAGACTGGAGTCGAGAACCACAACCTGTCGGAACTTTGGTGGCAATTGACTCAACACTTCACTCTTCAGGCGGCTAAAAAGAGAATGACCAAAAACTAGGTAGACGCATACTCATTTTGCACCCAGACAGATCCAGAAATCAGGATTTTTTCACACCAGGCTCTAGAGTGTAACGACTATCCGTCCCAATAAACGTGCGCCACAATAGAATTGGTTCAATGAAGATGTCACAGACATAGTACTTAAACACCTAGCCTTCAACTTACAGCGTCTAGTGCTGATTGCCGGATATCAGCTATGTCCGTCAATAATAATTAACTCACCATGGATAACTGCGGACTCGCCTTGAAGTTATCCGGTCACGTCCCTATCCGGGCTCATGAGGAGGTTAGTGATCATAACCCGGGTACTGGCGTCCCATGCACACGCTACTATCCGCTCAGACCCAACACAATATGGGGTTGTGCCAAGTGTTAGAACTGTGCCATCACACACCAACCCTATATTCCCACTGGCTTAAAGCAGTTACGACCACCTATAATCCTAGGCTCCGAAATGCGCCAGTTTCGCACCAGTTTAAACCTGTATCTGCTCTCAAGAGACTGACCGAATCATGATAGTGGCCTGCAACAGGAGATGGAGTTCGTTGAGATTTGAGCAGCCGGTGTAGTCCCACCCCCAAGTTTTCTCTTTGGCGGCGCAGTAACGAAGCCCGAATTCGTGGAGCCCGCCACGGAAGAGAGAGGGACGCAGGGCGACAATCTGGGGAAATAGCTCCAATGGACGTGAAAGCACCGGCGTTCCAGTCAGTAGAATGGCCCGCTTCGCTGCCTGCAAAACAAAAATACACTTACGATGGCCACAACAGCTCACTACCGGAGGGTACCTGACTCTAGAGGATGATTAATCCCCTTCACGAGTCAGCTCAACGAAGTGATAGTATCTGACCTTTGAAGAATCCCATTTGAAGATCAATCACCAGCCTTGAATAACTTTTGCATGCTGTAGGCACCAAACCCCACGCTAATACAGGGATCCAGAGTACGGTAACTTTCTCGAGCAACACTCACCACCCCCCAATCCAAATAATTTAACTCCCGAAAATATCAGGACTGAAATGAGAACAATCAACAAGCTCATCTTCACCTCTCACCACCTCACTGAGTTTGGTATCGGTGAGAAGCCAGATGTTAGTTCTGTACCTCAACCTCACTTGCCAATCACTGCCCTTGTTATAGAAACCACGACTTTCTTCTCCCTCCCACCGAGCCTTTGACAGCGCGATCTTTACTCCCGATAAAGGATCTAAAAATTCACCAAGAGGACTTACCAACTACATTTCCTAAATGTGGCACCCTCCATCAGTTAAATGGGTTCTAAATGCTATCAATATCTGAATACTCTCCATGGATTGCAAATCATACAGTGCATGGAAAGTAGCAACGGATGAACCCTTTCACAAAAGATAGGAAACAGGATTTACCTTTATGATGGGTAGTGCCGCTTTGGTGCGGGACGCCTTCAAATTCTTCAAATTGTGAGATTCATCCTAGGCAGGAAACAGTACAAGAGTAGTGTGAACGGGTTTGCAAGCCTACACAGGAAGTCTAGACTAAAGTCACCTCAAAACGAGTGAGTAGCACTTTACAAAATCCAGCTAAAGCCATAGCGGCCGAATCACCAGCGAAAAATAGGGAGGATTTGCACATGCAGATACTCTTAAGCAATATGGCCGTCCACTGTGACCCCAAGAAACTGATGTAGGAAGCACTGCTATGTGGTGTACCGATGATCTCCAGTGGGGGGTTCAACAAAGTTCGCAAATAGCTAATTGAAGAGCTTCAATGCCACTCCAGAGTTTTTTCAGCAACGGAATCCAACAATATGATAGACACTTGATCGCAAATGATTTCTTTCGACAGCGCTTCGCGGCAGCCTTAAGCACGGCCATCAACTTTAATCAAAAGCCTGGTCAAACGGACGATAGTCCCCAGGTATCCCCCTTGTTTACTCTCATAGCTCCACAGCTGGAGTGAAAATTAGCACACATATCGTTGGCTCAGGGATTCAGTCACCTCTAATAGAGTATCTAATAAAGAGTTTTTTACATGACTGATAGGGCTTAGTTAGAGGCCCATTTAGGAGCACTCAAAGCCACGAAATATAAACCCAACCCACCATAACGACCACATTAAACTCTCCCAGAGCATCTCTGCGGCGTTGCTCGGCATAGCGTGCCAGGAGGTCGTAAGTGAAGATGGAGAGGGGTGGACGGGACCCCGCGGAGGGCGAGGACAGGGCGTCCGCAAGACTGGTGACCTCGTGAACGTCGCCGGCGTCAACGGTGAGACCGAGCCAGCGCTCTGCAGCAGTCCTCCACGCCCCGCGCAGCGACACCGGTGCCACGACGAGCAGCGGCCACTCTGCCCGATAGGCAGCCGCGATCGCAAGTGCCTGCACTGTCTTGCCCAGGCCCATGTCATCCGCCAGCAGTACTCGACCCTCGTGCTCTAGAGCGAATCTGAATACACACACAGAGGAGAAAGTACTGAGCTTTGCTTGACTTTAACTCCCTTACGAGTACTTTGTATGACCACCAACTCCTGCCGCAGGCTCTTAAGCAGCAAACAGCAACCACCACTCCAGCCCAAGATAGAGGTTCCTTAAAAACCAAAAACACCGGTAGACAAGTATCAAGAGCGCACGCTTTCATCATGTGCCCCAGGAAGTCATAGCAGGTTAATTGCTTCTGAGAGAGATACAGACCAGCGCAAAATTTAAAGCCGAAAAGGACTAAGCATTCATAAACTACTATGTTAATATCTGCCATTTACACAGCCTGTGACGGTTACTTGCACTCGCAGGAGGGTATCTACGCGCGACTTCTTCCTCAAGCCGAGATGGAGGTGGAAGCTGAAAACCACTGGCCTGTACGCTCATCCTTCACCAGAATATGACTACTTCGCCTAAGCGTCAATATTGCTAAGTAAACGGACGAAGACAACCGCGTTGTCTTCGAAAACTTTAAAAAGTGCTTATTCACAGAAATATATACAAGAATAAAATTACACAAACAAGGAGTTTGTATTGCTACGCACGCCTACGTATGAGTTAGCAGCTAAACCACAAGAACTGAGGATTGTCGAATGATTTTAATCCCCCGTATCAAATGAGGTCACACTTAACCATTTGCAGTGGTTGCTAGTGAACTGTGCAATGCTTTCTAGGATGTGACTTTGTACCCTTATAATCTGCATATAACTTTGCCTGTCTTCCATTTCAATCATACCACACTGAAAGAGAATGACATGACAGCAAGACAAGCCTGTGTGGATGTGAGAGCAATGTCACCATCTAGCCAATCACCCCAACAACTACACCATAACACTGCCTTCCCATTGCTCGGTCAAAAACCGCTCATTTAACAATTCCAGGAAGACATTACTATCCCCTTTCTCAAAAACGATAAAGCACTCAATTCGCAGTTCCATTTTCAGTACATAATCAAAAAGTAGCCTTGAAAATACAAGGAACTAAGGTGACTATAGACACACAAATGGTACCTAAATCATAAAAGTAGAACTTACTTTACCCCTTCCTTCTGAAAGTCCATCAGAGCATCCACGAGTTTGCTGGGAAGAAAGTCCTCCAATCGTATCCCCTTCCCAGTGTTCTTGATAAATGCCTTCCCTTGGTCGATTTTATCACTAAATGCCTAGTAAAAATGCCCATTAAAAGCTCTACCAATATCACCCTACCGTCACTACAGCACTTGATAACCCCTCAAGCTGGACGTCGTCAATTTCAGTGGCTCTACGAACTTAAGGGAAGATTAGCCAAAGTCCACTTACGGAATTCCCGATAATCCGACAGCTTGAATCGCCAGGTTCGGGTATCCTTGTCTAAAAAGCTAATAAAACCTGAACGTCCAAGACGAGATTGCTCGGCTAGTCTGGTGGAACTCACCGTAATTGCGGGTGGGCATGCTCTTAAACACAAGATTGAGTCCGGCATGGTACCTGCCCTGTACCTCAAACTCCTCAGGGTTCACTAGCACACAGACAGCTCTTGTTTTGAGTCTTGGTGGAGCGGGTCTAAAGGCCTTGGGAGGTGGAACGTTGGTGTCAGATGATGCCGAACGCTTTAGGGTGGGAGCTGAAGCTCGAACCGGGACATGAGACCTGGGTCCAGAAGCTTGAAATGTTTCTTGAACATGCGGGGTGTTACTAATAGCGGGACGAATTGGCTGTACATCGCTTGAAGGAACTTTACTCGGGGGCTTCGGAACAGCTCCTCGTAGGATGAAAGAAAGACGCGTACTACCTGGTACCGTTGCAGACCTACAAAGGAGAGAAACATGAGTATGCGGACCAAAATTTGTCAGGATTGCCTAATCAAATAAAACGGAGGTGCAACGAAAACTCAGGTCGCTAAACCTAACCAAAGGGCGACCAATGGGCAGTAAACCATTAAAAAGAGATTAAGCCCGTTCTAGGCATAGATAACTTCAAAAACATTTTAGCTTTCCAACCAAGATCAAATAAAATAACTGCAATAGTACCTTTGAAAACTGGTTCCAGAGGTACTCAAAGGTGCGGAGGATACTTTAGCAGCTGATACGGAAGTTGTAACGGAGAGCTGTCTACGCCGCAAGGCTTCTTGTCTGTTTTTCTCTATCCGCTCACGTTCGGTGTCAGTTAGCTCCCTTTTCGCCATGGATTGTTGTCGGCGCAAAAGTGCCTCTAGCCTATTCCGCTCAATGCGTTCACGCTCTACTTCTGTCAACTGTCGTTTCTGGTCCATACCTAGGGTAAAGACATATTAAGAGTTCCCTTCAAAAGCCCCGAAAAGGAGTACGTATACCAGAAAAAAAAGACCAGGTGTTGAAAAAATGAAACTACTTTATTGAATTAGTTGTACAGAAGTGAATGAAGCATGGCACCCAGACCCTGAGTGATATTGCTGGCAACAAGTTCGTCCACATTTTCTTCCAAATGGCGTTTGGGGTCCTAGAGGAGAATATGTCAATTACGAAAAGCAAGCTTACCATTTTGCCGACATTCTTAATAGCTAGCTGATCTGGAGTCATCTTCTCTTCCTCCTCTAACGACTTGTTGTACGTCTTAACTAGATCCAAGACCTTGAGAAGGGTTTTGTGATTGGCGCTACAATGGGTCGAGTAGTCCTCCAAAGTTAGGCCTTCTTGCCAGGTTCGTTTATCTAAGTTCATAAGCATCTGATGAAATGTAACGAAGCTCAAATATTACGTACGGTTTGCTCCCTTTTATTTTTACGATAATTGATAGGAAGAGAATAGTAGTGACGGTTCAGACCATGGATCAAAGCCTGGATAGAAGGCTTGTTAAGATGACCAAGATTAGACGTGGTCTGCCTGGCCTCTTGGTTCGCAATAACCATATTGGGGTTGATAAGGCGGAAAGCATCAATAACGACCTAGGCAAGATTACAATGTTTGAGGTATATAAAGTCATACCTTGCCCTTCACACTTTGGATTGGATCAACGACGACTGCGACAGCGCGATCAGAAAGAGCCTCAAAACTTTGCTGCGTGTTCATATCGACACCAGAAAGCCAACAGCCGAAGCCAGGATGAGAATGGTACCACCCGACAACCATCTCAGGTCTATGGCAACGATAAAAAAAGCAAAATTACTACCTCCCAGTCTGTTTAAGCATGTCCATCATCTTTGCCTGGAAGACCGGGTCGACAGCCTCAACGCTCACACCAGTACCTGATTGTGGCATCGCAAAAACATCGACAACAGTAACAGTGTAGTCATCGACAAATTCACCGAGCATCAGACCCATAACTTCCATGGGGACACCTGCACGGCCATGCTTTAACATCTTAAGCAGAGCCAGTGAGCTTATATAAACTTGTTCAGCGGTATCTGGAACTGGGCCATCAGCAGGCTGAGAGCCCGACTGAACGAGACGTAAACCCCCCTCTCCATAACCCCAAGCCCTATCCATTTTGACTAGGCGTATTATTAAGAACCAGGATTTGAAGCCCGAAGGTCAGTTATTGGTGCTCACTGACTAGCTAAAACGCCATCAGTAGTAAAACGTTGTTTTTAATAAAAAAAATTTTTAAAATTAAAATGTACTTAAAATAAAGATAAAAATTTAATTTATTGAAATACAATTTATTTTACAGAAATTTAGAAATACTTTAAAATTATTTGCGTAACTTTTTAAGGTAGATATCATTTTACACACATCCTCAATAATTTAGCAGCTCGAAGCCTAGGTCAACAATCATCTAAATCACCAACACAGCGGGTTGTGTATTTTTTGCGAGGTGGACCTTTAAGTAATGTTTTGACCTGTTTAGAAGAATCGATTTATTCCTTGAAAAGGATTGACCGTATATTTGAATATCGAATGTGAGGGAACATTAATTCCATACTATGCTTTAACAACTTTTAGTATATTTTAACTTTATTACTCATCGTTTTACTACCATTCGCCTTAACATAATTTGTGTAGGTGCATGTATTATTTTATGTATTATTGTCACACGTTAAATGTGTCGTTTTTAATTTAAGATGCGTAGCCCCCTTATTTGCCTTCGAACGTTCATTCGTCTCCTACCAAGTCGCACATTTGCCTCCGACAAAAAAGCGCCAGCAATTTCAGGAGCATTGCCACCGTCTCCAGTTACCGATGTCTTTGATGGTTATACGCGCTCCTCCTATGTACGTCTCAACTATATTGAGTTACCCACCACCGAGACAGTCAAGGGTCCGGATGGGGAGCCCATTACTACCGTGCGGATTAAGAAAGTTTCCACAGCTCTCGTTGACAACACGCATGAATGGCTTGGTGATCAGATGACTCGAATACATATGCGGATTACCCATGATTACGACTATACTATAGCTGGATTTGCTGAGCGTAGTCGCAAGCGTCTACTGGCACGCAACAAGCAACGTCAGGTGTACGTCTTTTCTCAATCGCTTTTTTCATTTTCCTTACAGAGTAAAACGTAATACCCTCCTATAAGTAGATACTGAGTAGATCACGTATTTATTTGATTAATTGTATTAACATGCCATGGGAACGCTCCTTATTTGCCTCTATACTCTTGCTAGAATCACTGATGAGATGATCAACAAACGCGGTAGCCTGGACCTGGCCGTGGCACACATGGTGTGTGCCCTCGGGGGCCGCGTGCAGTTTGTGGGGGGGCCTTCCAGCCACTGGCATCAGTGTTACAACCGTGGTCCTCCCGATCTCCCTCCCACCTGTTCGGACGAGCTCAAACTCGAGGCTATCGATCTCTCCGGCACTCCCGTCATGTACGAGGGTCTGCAGTATCTTCGTAAGTCTCTAACCAGTAGTAAAAGACGAGATTGCTTAAGAGCATGTATTGCGGGCAGGCGGAAGATGTGTTATGTTCACTTTTATTGTGGCAAATGAGTTTCGTTAATAATTATATATGTTACCCAAGTTTTCGGTAGTTAAAATGGTTCGCTGCTTCATTTATAGCTGTTTATTTATGAAACTTCAACTAATTGGTTTCGAAGCCTCTATCGTGTCTTAATGAGACATTTATAGCCTCTCGGTGGGTAATGCATTAGTTTCAGATATGTCACTGCATTTATATTAGGAGTTGACAACAAAAACCGTTGGCCCTGTGAGTTTGTTGTGAAATGCGCTATTGGACTTTTTGGATTAGTCATTACTGAACCCAATGTTGGACCTATTACTTTACCTAATCTTCATTTTTCTTTACTTGACGGAAAATCCAAATGCTGAATTCAAACTCTCCATAGAACATAGTCTATAAAACATTGCAACTTTGGATTTTTCTCATTGATATGCTTTAAATAGCTTAAGAAATTCTAAAAGGGGATCGCAGTAAGCTTAAGTAATTTTTCAATTGTAAAATGCAATCCTTCAAGTTTGTTGCACTGGCTAAATCATGGAGAATCACTATTTCGATTCATCCATCCTAAGCCCCTTTTTCGCATATTCTGGCTTTAATTTTATTCTACCAAACAATTTCATCTACTCCTACGAAACCTCGCGTGCGTATCTCTCAAAATTCTAGGCAGTTGTCTTTACAGTGCTTCCGCAGGGGCCCAGTGAATTTATTTCCCCAGCACCCTGTAGAATGTTAAGAGCTTTTAGGTAGGCCATCCTTGTTTGCCCTGGGTGATTCGTTGTGCTTTTGCCTCGTGTAGCCAAATTGACGCACCTGCGGATGTTGCGGCTGCGACGCTGCCTGCACCTGAACGACCACTGCCTCTCCCTGGTGGGCCAGATCACCCAGTCGCCGCTCGAGTACCTCGACATCAGCGAGTGCCCCCGCATCACCGCCAACGGCATCACTGCCCTCACCGAGCTCAAGTCAGTTACTCAACCCCTCCCCCCTCCCATCACCTGCTCTCGTTTTGCTAGGTGGTTACATGAGAAAGCCGTCTTCTCCCCAGGAGCTCCATATGGGTGTCGACCAAGCAACCCGGCTTGATAGCGTTAAGAAAAAGGACTCAAGGGAAGCAAAGGCCTGGTACCGTAACACATTTAGTAGTTATATTTTACAGAATGGCTATTCAGCTGTGAGGCAATTAGATGAGAATAATGCTGACATCTACATTTACGTCATGAATGGTCTTAAGTTACACGGTACATCTATCCGTTCCGTACTACAGAGTTCTATCGAAGGTTACTTTGTAGGAATTTAGTTTAGTCACCTCTTAATGCTAAATCTCCCTCAACCGATACCATTCTTTACATCCGAGATTGTATCCGCAGCTGTAAGATTTCCTCATGATTCTCAAAAGGCAGGAAACGACCGCGCTAGGGGGTTTTCTAGATCTCCGAATGCGGACAAAGGCCGTTGACGACATGGGTGCATTGTGCGGTGTGTTGTTTTCCGTAGGAGCCTGAAGCGCTTGCTGGTGCAGGGCAACTCGACACTTAAGGACCGGGAGTTGGTGTGTCTACTGCTGGAGGACTATCTGCCCAAAGTCTACATCGAGGGCGTCGACTACCTCGGCAACCTTCCCGAGGATGCCAAGCGCCGGGTCCTCGCCCTCGACGCTCCCGAAACGCCCTCGGGGCTCCTTACTGAACCCCAGGAATCGCCATCCTCTGAGCCGACGTCACAACAAGCGGGGCAGGGGGAGGGAGTGGAGGTGGCGGAGAAAAAGAGCCTCCGTAATGCCAAGTGACGTTACCCATAGAGTTATTCTACTCTGTACCTAATACGTTGTATGTTTAGTAGAAATGCACTGTTTATTGAACACTTTGCGACTTTATTTCGCAGATATACGAAGGAGATTTCAAAACCGGAATTAAAATTCCAATTTGTGACGAGGGTTTCTACTTGGAATTTTTTTGCTTAAAGAGTTATGGACCGATTTTAACATACTTGCAAGTGAGTTCGCGCTGGATGTTAGGTTGGTTAAATGTTGGAAATGCAGACTAACGTTAGGTCGTAGTCCATTGAATCGTAAAGTATTCTTCCGTTATGAGAGCTTTATTATTTAGTATTGGCATTGTGTTAATGCATTTAGAATTAAGTCTTAGCCAAAAGCGTGGAATCGAATATCCGGTCCAAAACATTGTTCCCTATAGAATAATTAGTAATATTAATTATAGAAGCCAGAAAGGACTTATTTAAGATGGGGAGTCGTGGTGATGTATGCGCAAATTAGTAATTTTTCTTATCATCTATTTGCAATTTGCTTAATTAAATGATTTAACGTGATCACAGCTGCATTAAACCAGGTTTGTTATAGGTACACAAAATGCCACATAAGGTCACCTAGAGGCTCGTTATTAGGGTGTGTTAGGAATCCGAACTGGTAAACATTTATCGCACTCATCCGATGAACGACAACAATTTCGTTAACCAAATCAGCGAAGTAAGGACTGAGTTTCTAGATATTGCAAAGGCAATTGGCGACGATGAACGGGACGCATCTGCCCTCTTCGGCTCAAGTTTTGTCGAGCTAATTCTCTCTGCAAATGTGGAATTGGAGGAAGAATCTCAAGGGTCCGAGTATCCTAGCGTTGAATGGCTTATAAACGGTAGTTCAAAAACTGCAGACCCGAATCCGACACCCTTATGCCAAGGCAATAGTGAGGGGAACTTACTTAGACTACTGAATGAAATGAGCATCGACGAGTTGCAATTCCTCGAACAAAAAATGCAGGCCGAACTAAACTGGCTAAATCAGTCTATCATTGATAGGCAACAATTCCTCGAATCTTTCAACACAGCGAGTCCATGAACCATCAACACCCACGTCAGGCTTCTTTTAGATCTTTTGTCAGCGCTATTTCTTAAATAAATATTCTACTACAAAGCGGACCGGAATTCTCTCCAACATTCCCAGCGGCAATTTTTTTTATAAATATCGCACTTCAAAACACTTCTGCTTAATTAATATTTAGAAGTTGATATGGCCGGCCTTCGCTGACAATCCACCGGTCCTGAGGCACCTATTAGCACTTACTCCTCAGGTTAAATTCGTGTAGCATGCGACTGCACACCTCCGCGAAATGATAAAGTAGCAAGCTCCCCACCTATCTACCTTCCGAGATAGACCACAGTGTGGCACACTGAGTACGTAAAAAGAAACGAGTAGGTTCGCACGACTCCAACTATACAATTCATTGATAATTACCCATTTGCCCAAATACCAAAAACCCCTAATTACACCAAGCAAAAAATTAAATAAAAAACTAAACCGCTCACCTAAGGAATCTAACCACATGCAGTCTTGCACGTTAAGGCTGAATGTGAGCATAAACGAAACAACGCTAGATCCATGTAGATTTAGCGGCCCGCAATCCGAAAGATGTTTTCAGGAGAACTGAGACAGTCCACGTAATGGTGCATGTAAGAGTAAAACATACCCCAAGGGACAGTATCATTTAGCTCAAATCCAACAAGCCGAAATGACTGATGTTAAACCAATTTATATTTAGGTATGGCTATACACGATAGAGATTTAGGCACTCCCGCCCTCGATTTTGACATCGGTATGAACCATGGGATCCATATCGTACAACGTCAACTGCTGGACAGTCTCAGAATTGGTGTAGAGATCAAGAACTCTCTTGTGGATGCGCATTTGATAGCGATCCCAGGTTTTAGATCCCTCGCCACAAGGTGTCTTGCGAGTAGTGATTCTTAAAGTCTAGCAGATGAAATATGTCAAATACACATTACCTTGGTGGGAAGACGAATGGGACCCTTCATTTTAAGGTTCATGTCTTCAGCACGACGCTTTACGTCCTCAGCTACTCTCTCTAATGGCTTAACAGCCTCGGAAGTAAGAGTAATGCGAACCCAATACTGACGTTGATCTTGAAGATCCTGCTTTTTCTCAGCCATAACTATAAAAATACCAGCACGAACACGTCCAATACAGAAGTGGCGCCAGAGTGCTGGTTGAAAGCACCGATAAACACAGGGTAATTCCTTTTACGATAAATGACCATATTTTATAAAATGTCGCCGGCGATTTTTAAAATTTATCGACCCCTAATGAAATTTTGGTTTTTAACATATTAAAAACGAATGTAGTTACACTATTGCATCTAGAGCATATTTTTATTTAGAATTCCCAATTTGTCCGCCTTTTATGCACTTATTTAACGCAACCGTTTTATCTCGTAGCTTGATTATACTTGTTTTGCGGTATATAGTTTGGTAAAAAATCTCGTCTTATCAATGTGTAATTAGAAAAGGAAAAACCTCCCTTGCTTTTAAGGTAATTACTAGAATTGCTTCTTTTTATTGTGTTTATAGTGAAAAATGGTTTTAGTGATGTCCTAATAGTAGTTAGACTTCTGGTATATTTGCGATAAGGAAAATCTTCCTGACTGTTGACAGATAACTGTGGTGGTTTGTTCAGAGTTGAAGGCCATGAGTGATCAAAATGTAGTGTGCCCTCGGAAAACCAGACACTAATTTCATAATTATTCATTTCATTCTGCTACTAGATATGCGTTACAGTGTGATAAGAGTCCGTATTATACGACTTCAATGGCGAAAATAAAGGTTTTGAAATTGTAAATTATCCATAGTTTTTTAATGCGATAAACCTGTAGAGGATAGGTTACACCTAAGTTCTTCACAAAATGGATTTACTAACCCGTTAAGATGGCCTCTCTCCAGGAGGGGGAAGAGAAAAATGGGGAAGGAGTGAGCAGTAAATTATGTGTTTAGAGATAAAACATACCAGTTAAATTGGTATGAATATGAATTTTCCTCAGCTGGTTTTGAAAGTTGATTTCAATGTTAAAATGCATTCTTGAAACACCATTGTAGGATGGCAACATTCAAGAAGGTAGTTCTCGTTTTTATTGGTATTTCAAAGCGATTAATTGCCATTGAAGAAATTTTATTTCGAACAGATTAACAACATCAGCAGTTTAAATTTTTAGGTCTCATCTTTTTGAAGTAGAAACAACCACTCAAGAGCGTTTTATATATCAGTAACGTTATTAAAGATTTATTTAACTGGACTGTATAAATGTAGGTCTTAATATGTGGAAAATTTAAGAGCAATCAGTAATCGTTTTTCTTCTGTTTGAAGACTGCCGAGTGCTCAACGAGATCTACATTCGGGTTGAATAGGAGAAAGTTTGTGTGGTCCTCAGCCGGTTTCTTCGCGACGAGTTCTCGTGTGTTCTCGAGACTTAGCTCTATCTCGAGCTAGTGTTCAGTGTATTTGCTCAGTACTTATACGATTTGAGAACGTATAATCCTCATTATAGCTCTGGTTAGATGTAAAAATACTAAATGGATGATATTATCGGCTGTTCTCAGCCAACGTCCCCCTTTTCATATATGAAATGCACACGAAGAGATATGGAGCATAGGTTTATTAAACAAAACTCACAAGTAGGATGCGCTGTACTGATAATGCGTTCGCCTTTTTATGTAACACACACAGGCACTGATGTTTGATGCCATTTGATTTTAAAATGTGGTAGTGAAAATATGGTTTGGCTAGAAATTCAGAATCCATAGAAATGTTAGAATGGTTAAGTGGAGTTACATAACCGCTATTTGATTAGAAGATTCATCTATTTATTTAATAATTACTCAAAGAGACAATTCTTTAGAGCCTTCTTATATCAAGATAAGGCCTTGTCTAAATATACTGGAACCGTAGATTCGACTAAATGGTAAGGAAAAAGTTCTGTCCAGAGCATCAGCGAATCGTTTTAAAAGGGCCTTTTTACAATTAGCTTGATCAAAGAGCTCAAATTATGATGCTGTCGCAAAAATGCTCGTAAGATGCTACACTAAAATCTCCTATTATTTCTGTCTGGCCATCATCTTTAGTAACGTCGATCATATAATACCACTAACAATGCTTGGCTCCATTGTTCTGCTTTATCGTGCAAAACAAAATTAAACTTGGGTTATTTAAAAAATAATAATACATTTTTTCTAGTCAAAACGATTTTGTGCTTTACAAATAAATTGTGTACATTTTTAGTTTTACTTTATAAAATATCCAACTAAGATCAGGCTCCTATTTAAATAGGGGCGATAATTGGGCACTTTATTTCATCGTAGAAAAAGATAAAATGCCGGTCTCTATTATGAAATCAGAGAACGACGCTGCTGGAATCCACCATAATCTCAATTTGGGGAGGTATCAAAGGCGTACAAAAAATAGGTAGTCTAAATTACAACATTATTTTTTGTAGGATATTTGTCAATCGAAGTCTTCGACTTGACAAAATCAAATTCTTTGGTTTTGATATGGATTATACACTGGCTTGTAAGGTTGGCAATATTTCATTTTCGCAGCTTATAAATCTCCCGAGTATGAAGCGCTTGCCTTCAGGATTTTGCGCGACCGAGTTATCGATTATGGATACCCACAGGAATTGAAGCAATTTGAATATGAACCATCTTTCCCCGTTCGGTATTTTCCTTCAATTTAACTTATTCCTTAGTGGTCTTTGGTTCGACCGTTATTTTGGAACGTTAATGAAAATAGACCAGTTCGGAAATATTTTAATGTGCCTGAAGGGATTTCAGATTCTTTCTACGTATGATTTATTTTTGAAGCCTTCATTCATAGTGATCAGACGAATGAGCTCTATCCAAACCAGTTTATTAAATTTGAAAAAGATCGGATTCAGGTTATGTCGACTCTGTTTAATTTGCCAGGTTCGTTTTTGCCAACCTTCCTTATGTAAGCTTCTTTAGAATTGTACTTATTAGCGTGCATTGTTCACTACATGCAAACGAACGACGAATACATAAAAGAACGTACCGGGGTACGGTTCAAGTCGCTTTATATTTCATACAATTCCATCCTCCAAGACGTTGAAGAAGCAATGAACTGGATGCACGGCGTAATAAAATAATAATTAGAATTTAACAAAAATGAACCATTTTTAAATCCATCATAATGTTCTAGGGAGAACTAAAGAAGCAGACCATCGCCAACATCGGAAAATACATTGACCTTGACCCGAAGCTACTAGTTCTTCTTGATAAGTGAGAAGTTTTCATTGGCGTATTTTGTGGTTTATTTTCATCTTTTAAAAAGTGAATACATTGGCTTTTGCACGAGTTAGATGTAAGATAATGTTGTTGGGATTTATTATTTCCTTTTCTGAAAGGACTGTTGTAAGGATATTGTATAATCCACTTATGAGTTTCTTCCTTAGGCTTCGAACCGATTCAACCCAAGTTTTTCTGCTTACGAATAGCGACTATTCGTACTCGAATGTAGGTGATCTCCTAATCTAGTATTCGTTCGCAATTCCTGCATATTTCATGTGTTTTTATCAACATTACACTTTTTAAAATATTTATATCATTCATGGATCCCCGAACACATTTAATGCATGCTGCCGGAATTCCGTTTAAATGTCTTGTGGATATTTTTTAGGCGATCATGTCTTACCTCTGCAGCATACCGGACAAAGATGTGAGTTTATGCATTTTGTCAAGTGCTCAATGTTAATATTTTAATAATATAGATGCATCAACTCTTGTCTCGGAGTATCTTTTTCAATATATCTATTGTATTGTCGAGGCGCCATCAACTTGGATGACACACTAAGGCATCTTTATAAATACTTTAAAGCTATTCGTTTATATTTCTTAATTATGCTTATGGTTACTGATGGGTGGATCAGAAATACTTTGCCCTGCACAGGCTCAATATTTTTCTCAATGATGGTAAAGCATATAATCACCTATGCTTGATAAAAGCGATAAAAATCTGCTAGGATATCATCTCAAAATTTCTTTGGCTTTTTACACTTTCTCCAGTTTGTAGTACAGCAAGGGTTTATCGTTTAGATCATAACTCCATGCTTTCAAGCGGGTACTTTTATTAGCAAAAAGCCGACATAACTCGAGGAATCCGCTCCTATGGTACTAAAGACATCCAAATTTTTGAAATTCCAAAGGATTCAAGCGTACTGGAGGACAAGTTCAAGTTTATTTGTTGAAAATTCATTATATTTACTTTTTCCGCCTAAACAAAGGACTGAGACCCGAGTGTTAGTTCATGGGGTCACTAAGGGAAACAGTTTGGTCTGCACTAACTTGATTTAAACTCTATACTCCCTACAGTTTAAAGGTTCCCAGTTTTATATTCAGTGTTAAAGGCTTTTGTCTCACGATTAGACAGTTCTGAAGTTGTTTATCTGGATAGATATCCAAGTTTTTTTTGAAATTCTTAAGCACTCAGGGGATGCAAAAGACAGAGAGACAAGAATAATCAAAGTCGTCCAGAGAATTGGTCTTATTTTCAATGTGAGAGTGATTAATGAGCTGTTTGTACCAGTTGCTAAAAGGTGGTATTTACGTTTCATTTTGGACCAAATGGCTCAGTCAAAATTCGTTAACTTGAACCATATAAGATGCTTGGGTAACAGTAAGCTATTAACAACATTTGATCGGACATTTCTTGTCGTGTTTGCTCATTTTGTAGGGCAATGTGCGCCATTGGACCACCTATTTTGACTACATCGTTGTCGACGCCAAAAAACCTCTCTTCTTCCAGGAGGGAACCCTGATGAGAACCGTCGACATGGTTCGTCCATGTCTCCTCCATTATCTCTCCGATTTGTTTTAAATGACGTGGAATCTGTTAAAGAGATGTAGTCTTTCAATAGCAGCTTGGTGAAAACCCTCTCATGCACTAACGTGATTTCCTCATTCGAGATTCAGATATGAATTAGAAATGCATATGTAAAACTCTGGCGGTACAACTATTGAAAAATTTATGCAAGATATTACCATCATGAAAATAATCAACGTCATTAAAAGCACACGGACGTTTAGGGTTTAGTGGTGTGGCAACAGAAGAGCTTGACACTAATCGAAAATCGGAAATCCCTGGTCATAACTGTTTTAATAGCTCAAGGCACTATTTTTCTAGCTACATAAAAATATCTCCACCTTATTATCTATTGTAATTACTAATCTCAAGCATTTTCCACACGCTTTCCTTTAAGGAGACGGGACGCTACCTGATGGGTCAAACCGCGGGACCACTGGAGAGGGGAAAAATATACGCTGGAGGTATGCGAAAGTGGCATTCTTTTGGAAGCTATTATGTAGGGTTACTATGAATGACTTCCCGAGCCGAGAATAGGAGCACAACAATGTTGACCCAGAGTAGAAAGGAGTATGTAGACTTAGTAAAGGCGGGACAGTCCCTTAAGGGATTTTTAACTGGCCATTGAAACGAAACTAAGATATGATTGAAGGTTGATTCATAGAAAACGCAGATGGAGAGTAAGAAGGGTGGTGTTTTGGCACCGTCCATGTAAATCAATCCAAGGAAGAGCACAAATGACTAGCATTATCGATTCTTGTATCATAAGCGAAACATAAGGTATGCAAATCAGTAACAAGATAGGCTTAATTAAGAATAGCGTAGTCATGGAAAATTTGAGCGTTGAGCATATTCCCATCTTGTAATCAATTATTGGCAATATTTCACGACTCAATGACTGGTCATCTATAGCTATTCGAGCGTGAAAATTAACTTATTACATTCTAAGAAAACCTATATTCGGATTTCAGAATGCATTAACTTCTATTTACTCTTACCTATTTTGATTGTGTGTATAAAAAATTATTCCCTTGTATTAATGCAAAGTGGCACCAAACAAAAAATAAATAAATCGAGCCAAATTTCATAAGTAAAAAGATTGATATATTGCCTACCAGAAGGGGTTTTGCACTCGTTCATAAAGCGCCTCAGATAAAATCATTTTGAATTTTACGACAAGAAGTTGTTATCTAGCAAGCTGCAGTTTGAATTAATGTGTAAAACTCTGGACCAGTAAGTGTAGAGCTATAAAATTTACGAGAAAGAAGTTGGTCGAATTTCGCAACCTCATGATTGCACTATGGGTACTTGTAACGAAGAGTTTGCAACAAGTTTATGGATTAATTCGACTTCGCTCACTACCGCAACACAGTTTATGACGGTTACAAGTTGCCCTCTGGTTTGAGGTTATAGGTAACTTTTCTACTTCGCATCTTAGACCAAGGTAAACGCGAGATCGAGTTTTATGTCCCGATGAAGGACATGCTGAATATTTCTTGATCATCCCCTCACCTCCTCTTCATGCACGTGTAAACTCTACAGCTTCAGTAGTCATTAAGGCTAGTTAAGTATTTTTTCGCTTTGATGTCCTAAAGCAATTCTTCTATCTAATTCGTGATTGGGCCCAGTTAACTTGATAAAGATCTCTGGCAATTTCTCTGGTTTTGCGAAATGGTGTTTCTAAACCTATAGCTCGGTTATCAGGAGTTTAAGAACATCCAGTTCTCTAAGTATCTAACCCTACACCAAAGTAGGATCTAGGTTTATTGTAAAGCTGTTTCACAGTGCTTGTACAAAACTTGAGGGTTAAAGTGCGTGGAAAAGATAATGAAAACCACTTTCTAAAGCAAGGGGGAGGGGGTTAACGTGTCGATGGTCAGAAGCCAGTAGGGTTCTTAAGCATACTACTCACAGTTAATCGCCGCTTATCCAATGACCAGTGATGCTCAGCCGATGGCAGCACATAAGTAGAATCGTACCATTCTTATTGATTATGGGCTATGCAACCTCAAAAAGTGTTGATATCTCAACAGTAGAGTGTGTAGAGCTACATCCCCTCTGCTGTCATATGGGCGTAAACATCTTCAGTTCCTGTTAATCTGCATCATCTGTTCTCATCTTTATTTACCACCCTAGAGCTGATCACGGGTTTTAAACCAACCTCTTTCCTAATGAAGGTTCCTGCGCGACATTCACGCAGCTGATTGGAGCCAAGGGCAAGGATGTCCTCTACACCGGAGACCATATCTTCGGCGACATCCTCAAGTCAAAGCGTCAGGTGGGCTGGAAGACCTTCCTCGTGGTGCCGGAGCTGCTCAACGAGATCTACGTGTGGAAGAAAAAGAACTCGCTTTTTGAGCGACTCACAGAACTGGACAATCAGCTGGCCGAGAAGTACAAGTGAGCTTCCTCCATAGACACTCTCCCGAGCCTCGGATTTTACGGATAGTCACCGTGATTAGTTCATAGGGCACAAGTTGGATGTGTCTCCCGATTACTGAGTCAAGAACGGAGGAATCGCCTGCCTTAATAGAAGAAAGATCCTTTGCATACTTTCTGGCGTATTTGCCCTCAAGTAGTCACGTCTCCCTCTCCGCAGCCTTAGGTTTTACGCTAAGGTTTTGCGTCGGAAATGTTTAAATCCTGTCGTCTAACCCTCTCGCTGGTTATATAGGGCGAAATCGTCTACGACATGGCACGGTATTTTCGAGGGTTTCAGCCCTGCACATAGTGCCTTATAATTGCCTTTAGGAGTTAAAAATACAATATCTTATAGTCTCTCGTCATCAGGTTATCCTGAAGTGTAAAAACTCAATAGTAAATAAAGTATGTGAGCCTTGGTAGGCCAAGTTCGAATTTTAGGGTGTAATGTGAAATATGTTAATAAAATACAGTGATGGCATCCGGAGAAGTCGACTGCAAAAGTTGACATGTACCCATGTAAAAATGGAGCTGATGTCAAGGAAGTGGTTGCATCTCACTAAGGCTCTGGTAGTTTTTGTGTACGGCTGTTACCTGGATAAAGTGATGTAATGATCAAAAGCTATCGTGGATTTGCTATTCCTAAAAGCCCTCAAGTTCTCCAAGTTACGCGTCGATAACTCGTTTTTATTCTCCTTGTCTTTCTGCTTACAACGGCAACTTAGGCATCGATGAAAGTCTTACGGGAATTATCGAAAGGTGGAAATACAGTTATCTGTAGATGTCTCTACCCTTCTCCTTCATAAGTTTCCTTCCCGTGAGGGAGTGCTTAGTCCTTCCTATCTTCTGAGATCCAGGGGACGTTATCGCTGGGGCTGCAGAAACATTTTCAAGTAAAAGGTGTCTAACAGGACGCATAAAGATCGAGATGAACTGGTGTCTGCGATATCATGATGGCGTGGTCTCAGTTGGTTCCTGTATCAGACCCAAGCTCCGCCGACTTCCATTTTCAAGGGAGTTGTTCCCTTTCGTTCGCTAGCTACAGACGATGTCCATCTGTGACCGCTTCAAAAATCATGAACAAACACCCGATCTCCCAGGTTTAACTCGTTTCTCAGGGTCCTCTTTGTTCGACGGTTGTTTCAGCTGGGTATCTTCCTCGGGGAGTTGGATGAAGGGCAGTTTGATAAGTCAACAGGAAACGTAGAAAAATCCGGTCAATTGTTTCTTCTCCACTTATTTATAGAAAGCCTACTCCATAGTATATAGACAAATCGTTATGCTTGATCGTCGGATTAAGGGTACTTGATTTTTTGACTTCGGTTCTTCGTTGTTGCTTGTATTGCATTTTGACTGTTTTAAGTTGTAGCTCGGATTTTCGCATGCGCAACTTCTGTAGCCTGTTTTCCTCTCCCAAAGAAAATATACTTAGGACACGCGAGTCTAAAGTGGATGCAGTAGCTGAATGAGTCATTCAGAGGTCAGTCATTAGCCCAAGGACCTAAAAGAGGTTGAATTTGTTGATAAAGTCAGGACCGAGCAGAGTGATTTTGTGGGCAAAGACGAAGGCAGTCATTATTCACGACTTACCGTTAACTCTTACCCGACGACGCAATGATCCCAATAGTGGAATTCTATTGCAGGTAGCACTGTATAGGTTGATTTTCTGTTGCTACAGTTTCTGTCTTACGAGACTTATCCAGACACCAGATGTCAGCGCTTGTATTCAGTTGAAGCTGATTGGGGTGCTCATTGATATCCACAGTGAAATCGATTGGCGGTCACTTGTAGAGTAGAATGTAGACCGTTCGATTGGATCTAGAACGTGTCTTACTGGAGCCTGAATTGTGGTTTTCATGATTGTTTGGGTTCCAAGGGCCTTTGCACTTATATTGATGTTGGTGATATTGATAGTAGCGATAAACGTGGTAGTCACAGCATTATTAACAGCACGGTAACTTACCGGATAGAAAGAATTCGTGGCTGGCTTACTTTTCTCTAGGTCGATTAGGTATCCTTCTCGCCCGGTACGAGGAACCCTCCGTATCGAGCTGTAGTTTAGTTTCTTCAACGATATTCTGATGCCAGCCAGTTCCTGGACGGTGGCTTTTGGTTCTTTACCTAGGAGAGCCATGAGTTGGACAGGAATGGATGTAAATTCTGGATTTTTGGGACAGAATGAATATTAATAATCTGAAGCATAACAGAAGTGGATGAAGTTTCCTTTCTCCTGGAAGATCGGCTGATTTGGTATGAAACGTGTCGTTGACAAGATTTTCGGCATCCTCGTTGTGGAATTTGGACTTGCTAACCAAGATGGCGAGTCGTTCATGCCCCAGCGTCGCCGTTGCTGACTGCATAATAACTTGAAGTTATAGTGGATCTACTATTTCCCTAAGCCCAGCGGGAAATTTCTCGAAGTTGCGGCTCAGTAACTCGTTTACATTCCTCATTGAATCTGTTTGCAACGGTAACTTAAATAACGGTGAAAGTATCACAGCAATTATCGAGAAGGGGATACACGGTACAGTTTCTAATAGTTCGAATAGAAGAAACGTAATATGCTGTATCTTTGTCAGTAGCATGATCCGAAGCCACACCAAAGCAGAGCTCAAGAACGTCATGAGGATATGATCTATAGAGCCGCTTAGGCGCACATACAGAAACCGTGCCATCTTATTAGCAGTCTTAGTCAACTTTAATCAGTGCATGAAAAGAAAGCCTTTACTGTCCCTACTGAATCGGGAGTCACTATTTTGCAGGACCGAAGCTTTCTGCTCAGGTTTTGCTAGAATAACTGATGTGGAATCAACTTGGAAGTTGAAAGTATTAACTCGTAGAGTAGCGTGCAAATATCTGCATTCATGGTTTCGCTTTTGAGTCTATTCAAAACGAACTGTCAGGCTTTATAGGTGATATGTTCTCAGTAGAATTGCTGAGACCCTGAATTGGTCCGCAATACTTTCCACAAGAAATTGAGAATGTGAGGCATTTATTTGTTCTTCCAACCTTTTTTTCATGGAAAATTGTTTACGAAAAGTTTCTAAATAGCACAGCTGATTGCTAAATTTAAGACAACAATGAAAATTAAAAGGCCTATTTCGAGTATAGGATGTGTATCTGACTCCGGGTCCGCCTAGAGGTCAATACTAGACACCTTGAAGTGTGGAAAAGCGGGTTTTTCAAAGTATTGTTTTTTCACAGGGACCTAAACATTTCTTCCGACGCGAAACCAGACGTCTCCAAAATACAGAAAGAAATTCGGGTTAGTTTTCTCTCTCTCCTTTCAAAGAAGTTTGACAAAAGTGCTTAATATCTTTGGCATACATTTGAAACATGGGAAGAACTATGTATTCTAGGTAACGTATATCATTCATCTGCGTCCCTCAGAAGTTGAGCAAATTACTTTTTTAAACGGAAATACCCATTTAACTTTCACGTGAATGAGTCCGCCTTACCCCACTAATCAAAGGCTGCTCCCAAACGAGATCAAGGACCGTCTTTGTGCAACAACGCATCACAGGAAATAAATCATCTCCGAGACCTGAGGTTTTATAAATTATCATTTGCAGGAGTGTTTGCCAAGAAGCTATTAGAAAGGACAATTATCTGAAAAGGCCATTTGATGAATAGTAAAGTGATGCTGTTAGGGGTAATTGCTAAGGTGGAAGAAGCCATGTAGGTAACCAAACGTAAATGAGATGTAACTTGTTTTGGTTACCGTTTGCAACTAGGAAAGAAATTAAGGTACTCTATCACCAAGTCCAGCCGCAATGGTCTTAATGCAAGTTAAACATCTAGAGAAATAGGGCTATCATCTGCATTGCTACTGATATAAGGCTTGTTAGGGATATCTTAAATTTAGTTTTAGACAAGCCCGAGGATAAAGGGAAGGATGATTGCTATAGAGAAGTCCGGTCTGGCCAAAGCTCTGAGGCAACGTGATAAATGTCATTTTGAGTAGTAGCTACTACAACTTAGGGTCGCCACAAGTTCCCAAATCACCACCTGTCATTAGCTTCACCAAACTTCCAAAGGTAACATAATTCCGACTATAAGGAGAGGCCAAGCTGTGGAGCTCAGGGTTGACCGCTGTAAATGGCAAACAGAATTATTCTCCTTTTCAATCTCTTACGGTCACGCATTAATGTATTTTATTTCTGTAAAAGCGTCTCAAAGCTATACCAAAACATCCCCAATTCGTTTATCGGGGTCATTATCAACAGAAGAGGACTCGGAGGTTCGATCAAAGGCTGTCTGAGAGATGTGCCAACCTCAGGAGGGGAAGGGGAGTAGCTTAACTCCCCAACCTACTATTTCCAGGATGGAACAGCTAAAAGGCCTTTTGTTGTCTCTTTCTAGCCCTGTGTGTTAAACCAATAAAGATGCGACTTAGCAGTAGTATCAGTTGCTTCAGTCCTATAGCTACCGTTGACCAGGTTTGAACCTTGATTAATTCGTATGACTTTTTTCTATATTTTTAGAAGTAGAGTAAAGCCATGCTTGGGCAGATGAATGCGAAAGCTTCATTGGTCACAAGTGATGGGAAGACGTCTAGCCTACGGCGAGCTAGTTTTACTAGTTGGAAGCTGAAGGGAGTTTCTCACTGGCGAATTTTTATGCATAAAAAAATAAAAACTTGGGGTTCCTGCCAACGAAGTGCGGAAATGAGTGAGCGACCAGGCCCGATTATTGAAAATGTAGCCGGTGAGAGATTGTAGCTATGGTCAGGGGATTTCGTGGCATTAGTTCCAGCGAGAAAAGAAGTGAAACGGCCCATGAACTCAAATAGGGCAATGCAGAAAACGATTCGGCAGTGTTTATCCAATAGACTCACACAGGGGAGTGAGATCGAATTGCCGGTTAGTTGGCGTCAACAGGCATACATTGACTTCCACGGGCAACTGTTAGAAAAGGCTGAAATCCTTGTTGCATAAGCAAAATAAACGATCTTTTACTCTCACATCTCCCGATGTTTGGTATGCATTAATTCGTCATTTCATTTCGATAGATGGTCGCAAACGAGATGAGTGAGGCCTACGGTCTGCTTGGAAGTATTTTCCGTCATGGTACGTTTGCATCTTGGTCATTTTTAGATTATGTGATAATCATCGAGAAAAATCTCCGAACTAAAGAAGATATCTAGCTATAAGCTCCATTCACTACATATTTGGTTGAGTTGGATACCAATTTAGACATCGGCATTGTAACTTGGAGGGCCTATACCCTTACTTACTCGGTAACCGGGTGAAACTCATTGCTTGAATTGAACAAAGGTTTGCGACTGTCAAGGCGACGAACAGACAGATTGGGGACTTTGCCTAAGTAACAAAGAAACGGCGGATCCGCGCGTCCTTTTCTGTTCCGCACAGACAGGTCATACGCATTACCAGCTTAGAGGTCGCTTACTCGGCATTTCTAGCGATGTTTCAAAGCTTCTTGGCTGACAACCTGAAACCGCAGTGTCTGAAGCAGAAGGTGTAGGGACCACGGAATGGTGCTCTGTGGTCCATGGCTATGGAATCGTGCAAAAGCCACTGACATACAGAACTTCTCCTTCTTAAGTCCGAAATTTCACTAGGTAGAGGTACATAGTGAATGGAATCACCACTGTGGGCGCGAGTGAGAAATATATTGGTGGGCCGAATGTGTGTACCTTTTTGGAAGACGCATTCCTACCCTGTGTCTCACTCCTTCAGTAGACTTCATCGGACCTTGTGTCCATTTGTGGGGGAGGCTTCATACATTCACTCACACCACATTAAGTAGTTGGAAGTGATATGTGAGTTAGGGAATCGCTTGCCTTACGTGATCCCTCTGAATCGTTCAGAAAAGTCCTTTAGTTCTTTTCGCAAGCAGCTATTTATAAATGACCTTGTTATTTATATCTTAAATTTCGATTGTGTTAGGCCTTCAAGGGGTAGCATGTTGTAAATCACTAAAGAATGAACTCAACGACAAGCCCAATGCTTAAGTTGTGACCTTTGAAGCTCTAAATTGAATCTAAACCTTAGCGGCATAATGTACATTTACCAGAATTATTCTTTCATGTTCCCGCCTAAGGTGGAGATGGAGTAATTGAAGCTAGCTTATCCCAAGGCCTCATCACTCTCCTCTGGTTTGGGCCTTTTAGGCTCAAGATTGACCACATTTTCATCACAAGCGATGCAATTCGCTGATCTCTACTCGTACAGCTGCTACAACCTCATCTACTACCCGCTGTGCTATATGTTCCGTGCACCGCCCATGCTCATGCCCCACGAGTCAACCGTCTCGCACGAGGAGACGGCCTTGGAGTCCTTCAAGGACCTTGAGGATTCACCCTGTGGTCTTCGGCGTCGAACCACCACCGGTATGACCCACTTCCCTACACCAGAAGTCGTCTACATCTCTTAAGAAGTGGTTGAACTGATTTCTACGTGTTGAAAGGGTCTGATAGTGGGAATTTACTCACACTGAGTGAGGGTTCGATTCAATCGGAAGATCGAACTGAGATGAGATGATGGCGCTCTATGAAGGTGACTACATCCGATCTTCGTTTTACAAGTTTTGACTTTGATTGGTCATGATTAGTTGGTGAGTGAAAGAGATTTTAAATCGAATCTACCAGGGCATGCCAGAAAACAGTCCAGAGGTTGAATTAAATGGTGGTGTAGAAGACATCTAGATTGTTTTTACACTTCTCCATTTCTTAGTTAAAAGAAATGAAGGGGAAGGCATACCTTAGTGATAGAACGAGATTGCCCATTAAAGGGATTTACGATAAAACACACCTTTCGGGGACTCTGAGGTGGTGGAATTTACCGGAAAGATTCATTTGCTCTAATATGTATTTATTTTTTTTTTGTGGTTTTGAGTGGCAACAATTAAGTATCCAGACATGGACTTGGAAAGGTGCTTTTGCGCAAACTCCAAAAATTAATGTCAAAAATGAAGGAGTAAATTTGGTAGAAGACTTGTTGACAGCAGGATAGATATTCACAATAGGACATAAGATCTGGTTGCAGTTTTAAAAAATGCAGCCCAGATGCCAACTGTTGAGACGGCCCGTCCTCGTCGAGTGACCCGCTGTGGCGAACGAATTTGTAGACGCAGTGAAATGTCTCTCAATCCTTCCCCATTTCTTTGATTGAAAAATACTGACGTTTATTTGAAAGCAGCCTGAGTCTCCGGACTGCTGAGTTTTACTTGATTTCGACTGGATATGTTTTGATATATCCACCGTTATGCTCTGTGCTATGCACCTTTAGTACTCTCTTTAGTCCCACAAAATAAGAAATACATAACCATTTCCAATACGAACCTCCAAAATTGAGCAGGACTTTGACTATCTGAATAAAACATGACAATTTTGGTTCTGAAATGTTCTCACATGCAGATATCTTCGACCACCAAATAATCAAGATGTTGCATTAAAGTATGCATCAATTAAAAACGTTCAGAAGTCAATAACATTACGATATATAATATATATATATATATATAATCTAGCTATTTGGTTTATCAAATCCTAGACTGAAGATGCCTAGGACTCTTTGATACAATTACTCATTAGCGGTGTTGCGTGTGGCTTAAGTGCAAATGGTCCTTGCTAAATTCACCCTATCTTTGATAGCGTCCGACTACGACGGTGTTTACATTTGTGTACGTCTGCATTGCTGATTAGGGCAGCTAAATATTTACTTTGAATCGGTCTCAAACCTCACCTTCGGAATTGCCCGGAAGCATAATTATCGTCCAGTTTAGACCTCCATTCGTACCCAAAAGTCATTGGCACCAATGGGGAATCCGAGCCGGTCAAGTTGGGTGAAAGGGGTTTTGGTCTCAGCGCTTCTCTAACGGAGACGAAATGGGGTTGCAATATCCTATAGCAATAAAATCCAGGCTTTGTTTATGTGTGTGCTGAGATCTACCGCAAAGAATTTGACGAAGATAAGCTTCCTCTCAGTTGGCATCAATGCATATTTTGTGAGGTTTTTCGTTCGGTGAAACCAGGAATACTTCTGACCTCTAAATAACTGGACAAGAAATGATGATGAATCATAATTAATCAGCTTGGACTAGGGTGAAGCCGGTCCCACGTTATTGTGGTATTCAAACAATTCAGGATTTTTTAATGACTCCACATGGTTATATAAGTGTGCTTCCGCCAGTGTGATGTATTTGCTACTGCTACCGTGGGTTTAAGTAGCAATGGTAATAGCGCTAAGTACTTTCCAACTTCTAGTTTATGGTGATGAGAAGTTGCTTTTCTGAGATACATCAAACATGAATTTCAGTGAAAGTGATACTTACTAAACTCGAAAGCAATGTGGGAATAACTAACCAAGCCCTGCATTTTGGGATTGGAAATGGGGGCGGATTCACTAGAATGTTAGTGGACGGGTTTGTTTAGCAAAACACAAAAAGCACTGGTATTTTAAGTCAGGATAAACAGGGCATTAAATCATCTAATCTATAAGTAGTCTAGGCGATGGGAGAACAAGTGAATAGTATCTATAAAATTGCACAGGAATGGTGGGTGTGGTCGGAATGTAGGATGCGTGTCTCCGTTTTCTGCCAAGAGGCACAATGGAGATGGACACCCTACTCTCTAGAAACCACGGGACATTATGTATAGATAATGAGATCAAGGGAAGAGGTTGGGAAATTTATCACAATTTTATTAAAAGTACCGGATCAGCAGAACATTGGATAGCTGAATAACTTTCAAATGCCTAGCAGGCATTAATAACAAGTGATGATTCTCACTTGCTTTCTAACAGAAATGATCTCCTTATAACAGTGGGACAAAATTGTAGCTATTAATAGGTACTTAGTTTTTAACTTGTTCAAAAGGAGAAAATGCCCCTAGGTATTCTTGCAATTAGAGGCTCTAAAAAGTCAGCGAAAGAGTAGCCAGTTCACTATAATTTAGTATAATTGGAAGGTATGCTAGAAGTTTTTGTTTGTTTCTGCTTCTAGTGAGGGAACCTAACTAACTTCCTTTAAAGAGCAGCGCCATCACAATATTCGAAGGATTACTTTATGACTAGGAATGCATACTTTGTAGCTGCGGAAAGTGCGGCTTTCCAAATTGAATGAAGCCCACATGGTCGTTTGGAACTACGTAAGAAGTCCTCTTTCCTGTTCCTCAATCTCGCTATCTATCTTGATTTCCGTTCCACATAACCTAATCATTGGACGATATCGTGAGGTTCACGAAATATGACACTTCACTAGTTTCTACGTGATCTCTTAAATTGTCACATCAAATTTAGTTAATATAACTAACTCACTAACCATGAATGCTTGAAAATAGTGTCTAAATGAGCGGTGCAATGAGCGAACAGCCGTGGAGGTATTTTGTGCAGTGCTAAACCATTTTGCTCCTATTAAGCTCATAGGCTAATTTATAAAAAAAGCATGTTCAAAGACGAAGAAGTGCCTCTTTCTGGTCGTCTTTAGAAAATATTCACAAGCCCGAGATGATTCTGATCTTTGTGTTTCTTTACACACTTTTGAATGCGTGGGAGAATTCGGTCGAGGATCGCACCAGTAGAATGCCGACCTTGGGGCTATTTTGTCTGATTGGTAGTCAGCAGCAGAGGCTCTGACTTCTGTTGTGGTACTAGGACAGTAAGGCCTTGTGCATATTTACCTGGATACTCCTCCCTCTCACGTGTATTTTCCGATTTTTGAAAAACCTGCTTTGGACAAGTTATTTTAGACAGCGCATTCCAACACCATAGTGCCTATATGAGCTGGCATCTTAAGTAGGCGAGTTAAGAAAATAAATCTTTCCAGTGCATGGGAGACATTACAAGCAAAGAAAGACTTTGTAAGTATCTGTTTTACTTACCTGATTTTTTACTGTACCAAAAATGAGCTTCAAGATTTTTTATTTATGAGTTCTGTTACTAAAAATGCTCAAGTTGTCCTGATCATTTCGACTGAACACGTCGACGAGACAAGAGTACCGAACCACACATACACAGATCCATCCCAGCCAGACCATCAAGCTCGATGGACGTACTATTTTTAGTCTCATTAACATGGTGATGACTATTTGAGGTGCCTCGTGCGCAAATATTTATTCTGAAAGTCCTAACGACATAGATCGATATTTTTCCTTTATTGGTCAGCAAGTACATGCCAGAGGGAAATTCCTCCCTCATAAAATGCGTTGTGAATTGTTGGATGAACCTATATCCTCACATTAATACCTTACCCTGGGGGTTTGCATGTCTGCACGCATGTTCTACTGCAAACACTTATTTCACACCAGTAATTTATCGAAGCATCAAATTATGCTGCTGCTGCTTCTCTTCTTGCGCATGTTGAACTTCGTGTTTTCCTCCCCGCATGCCGGCCCACTAACACAGAGGTGGAGATGGCGATGCATATCAAGGCCCTACGGCTGAAGCACTCTTTCAAGTGCTCCAAGTCGGCCAAATCCATGGTGCACGAGGATGAGACCGAGGCGGACGACGACGACCTTGACAACGAAGATGAGGAGGGAGCGGAGAGGGAGACGGTAGCGTCGGGAGAGCCCGCGGACCCGGTGGCGAGTGTCGCCGCCGCCGCCGTCTCAGCAGCAATCGCGGGGGCCACCGGATCTGTCGTCAACAAGTCTGGCGGCCCGGTCAACTCTGAGGCGGAATCGCCACCGAGCGGATCCGAGGAAACGTCGTTCCACCCCAGGCCGTGGTGATGAACACCGCCTGACATCTGCTACTGACCAATGGCCTGTCTGCATGGTTCGCTCGCTTTTGAATGACTTGCTGCTTGGTGGAGCAAAGCATGCTGCATGGTGGCAGCTACTGGGAGGAAATGTGGAATTCTTGTATTTGTAGCCGGCAGGAAGCAAGAGACATGGAGGAGATAGAAAGGGAAAGTCCATCTCTGTGGAAAGTGTGTAGATATGTCTTCCTTCAAGAAGTAATTTTTGCCAAAATTATCTTAAGTATTTTTCAACCTTGTCAAAGCTTACCTTCTCCCTATGATTCAACCGGAAATCATATTCCCTAAGCAGGCAGAAAGACGAAGGTCGCGTTATCTTTCACCAAAGTAGAGTAAAAATGACTTCAGTGGTCTACATTGAGTCACCGATTACAAAACCATCAAACTGATTCCCAAAGTAGAAAGATGAAGACATTTTCATCGAAGAAGGGAGAGGGACGTACAGTGAGAAGTGGCCACATTCCGGAGACTATGATGTAAGAGTAGAGATGCGGAGATTCATAATTGGGGTAGGCTCGTGTAAAGGGCTATTTCAAATTCCTTTAAATAGACTGTTAGGGTGAATGCTATCTAATTTTTCTTGCAGTTGGAACGCCATATTGTCTCCTGAAACACTTTTTTGAATAACATTCTGCTTGGTGGCTGAAGCATGCTAGAGGGAATGGTGAATCACATTGTGCAGTGGCTTGCGGGTCTTTTGGACATACTAAGTATTGGCATATACTATGTAGACCTCCTTTTGAGATTTAAAGAAAATAACACCATCTATTTATTTTCAACATTAAAAAATGATTAGAGGGCACCCATTCAGAAAGGTATTTGTATTTGCAAAACTATTCGAAGAAGTACTTACCCTGTCAAAGCCTGTTTTCTTCCATTGTCTGTTGACGGCAGAAAGAAAACAACTAGGGTTGCATTCTTTGTCATCAAGATCAAGAGGAAATGAATGAAAGACCAAAGCTTAGTAATGAATACTTAAATTTTACTTTTCCCTTGCTTGTGGTTGTTTCAGTTTCTGCACTTTGGCGCCAAAACGAGGTAAACAATCACAAAATGAAGGGGGTTTATTGCTCCCTTGGAAAAAATCCGTTTTTTACCCTAAATTATTTCTAAACGTAAAGTTAACTACTAAGAGGAGATGTTGGGAGAAAATCTTAACGAAGAAAGGATATATATATGAAGGGAAGCCACCACACTGCCGAGCTTATGGCGGCATGCATATTCCTCGAAGTTCAGTTAAATGGATTGCCTCAGTTGGAACACCAGATTGCTCCCTGATTCTGAGTTCCCAATTCTTTCAATCTGTCAGCCACAAGCGCTTCAGTCTGCAGCTCCCTAGACGCCACAAATCGTTGGTTTCCTACTTCTCGCCTCTATCCCCGTCGTCTGGCTTCGCGCACCCTGACACTCTTTGAGGGGCCATGGAGGAGAAAGAGGTGGCGTCTGGGAACCGATCCCTATCACACGCCCCCGCCCTCTCCATCAGCAGCAGAGCCTATCCCTCCGACGACAGTGACGACCTGGCACAGGACGCCTGCTTTGCCAGAGGACACAAACAAAACTCATCCAAACACGTCTGCCTTGCGCTCCTTTGCCATAGCAGCCGACACACACCCACGTCGATTTTTTCACTCCATTCTTTTCCCTATTTTCATCTTTCCTTTCCCTTCGATTCCCCCATTCAGTGATTTTTAGTTTAATGATTTCGACTCATTTCAATAATTTAATTAGTTATTTACATCATCAGTGTTATTACGGTCTAGGAAGGTGGGTTGACTTGACCCTAGGAAATACATGAACGGTCACTTTATCTGAGTAAATGGCATCTTGACAGATGCAGTTAAAAGAGCCAATCGCATAATGTTTGTTTTTACGCAAAAATGCATTTACTAGATCTGCAGCATTCTTCTCGGGCTATTTTGTTGGCTTAAAAGGGTGATCGAAGATGTAGATTACAATGTAGCCTTTATGGCGGTACTTTTATTTAATTGAGTTCAACTCTAATGTTGAACTTTCTTCCTTTTTATTCAAGCATTCGTATGCAGGGATTGGACAAAATAGTGCAAACAATTACAGCCTCAATTCTTTAGGGGTATTGATTCATACGAACGGTGAATTGTTTCCAAAAGAACTTTATTCCAGTCTTCAGTTAAAACACCGTCCAGTTCTTTTAAACGAAGGTGAAAACCGACTTCTTAATTGAATCTCTAACGTTCACCATAAATGGGGATTCTGGTGGCCAGATGAGATGCTCAACTCCATTGGGAGGTTGTTCCTCGTACCGTCATTCTCACGAAACAATTCTAGCTATATGGATTGGTGGGCTCACGTAATCCTGAAAGACGGAGGTGTCCCCCCCCCGTCGGAAGCCACAGTTCTTGAACAGCCATATGAGGCTGAACTTGGTGGCCCGAAACTCCTAACTATTCTCGGCTGTTTTAAATTCCTCCTTCAGAGAAGGCAACTCATTGGTCCGGCGGACCCGCAAGAAATGGCACCCAGATCATCTTGACAGAACCCCCGCCCCCAATGCTTCACGGTTGGGAGAAGGCGGCAGTCTGGATTAGATGTTTCTCTCGACTGTCTCCACACGTACATACACTCGGCCAGAGGTGTCGGGAATAAGATAGTTGAAGTTGATTCGTCAGAGAAAATCACCCCCCCCCTCTTTCCACTGCTCGAGGTACCGACTCTGGAGGTTCCTAATCCACCACTCTAAACGCTTCGAAACACTTGTCCTTGAGAGCAGAGGTTTTCTTATTGCAGCTCTTCCGCGGAATCCAGATCCTCTGTGCAGCTCCCGACGAGGAACTGTTTTTGTGGAAAGCGGGTTCTGTAGGTGGTCATTAAGATGCTCTGCAGTAATTTTAGGAGGCGTGATCTTGCGATCCTCTTACTAATTGGTTTAGAGTCCGACGTACTCTCTCAGACAACTGTCTATGCCGAATCTATGCATTGCTGAGGGCAGTTATTCCTTTTGAGACAGTACCACCTCTTGAAACGCCGCCAAGCATTCGGACAGTTTCTGTTTCACTGGCGCCTGCCGCCATACGAGCACCAGCAATTTGGCCTCTTTGAAAGTCCAAGAGGTCTGCCACTTTTATAAAGTTGTAAGTTATTTTTTAATTACCTGTACAAAACAGATATTTTAAACTAACATCAAATAACGAAGAAGTACAAACAAAAAACATTACAATATATCAAGTTTGATTGATGCAAAAATGTTCGATGGTTCCACTGTTTTGTCCAACCCCCGTGTGCGTCTTGACCTTACTTGCTTTGTATACCAAACCCTGTTTAAACACCACGGCTGTAGCTACAATACTTCCCTTTATAGGAATTTCAATCTACCTTCAACCAACGATACTTTTCTCAGTCACCTTTTCCTTAGTATGCGATACTTAATTAATATCCTATCCCCATTATTGGAGTAAATTTTAGCATTTTAATTTAGCAATTGATTAATACAGTGGCTTTATACTTAAGAGACAATGCATTTATGGGTTTCCTACTTTCGCCTTGGCACTATTTAAATGACATCAAACTAATGGATCCTAATACCAAATCAAGTAGCTAGTCTTTTCTTACTTTTGGTGGCCTCGTGATTAGTATTGAAACCCGACTGGCTCCAATGCAAAGGCAACGTACTAAATATCATCACATTTTTCTATGAATGATAGCACATGTTCGTAAGAAGTTGTCAATCTCTTAGAACACTGCAGAGATAGTGGTCAATGCATTTATGGACACTAAGAGCCAACATCTCATTCGCCAGTAGAAGACAAATTGACCCACTCATCCTTTTTAAAATAAGTGGTCTTCCAAAATGTTGTGGAAAAAGTTAGGTTTTAAATAACTAGGCTAGAGGATTTCGGTGCCATATGCTGGGAAGCAAAAAATGGACTCCCTTGTTAGGAGGAAAACATGCCAACTTGGCAAAAAGATGAGCATTTTCTTTAAGTTAGACCTAAAGTGACTGAAAATTATTATAGCCTCCACCTTTTCTTCGGGTTTGAAGCTAAGCCGATTCATTCACTTCGATCGACAAAACCGATGGGCAGAAGCTCCACCCGAAACAATACCCTCGATGCTTGTTACTATCTTTGAGATTTTTGAGAAGGATAATACAGATCATTTTAAGTGAACAGAAATTCAACTGATTTATACCGCTTTGATGTACTCAAGTCCTTCGTAAAAGCGAAGGAATAAGGCCCAAGATTCCAAGACCCAGATAGTTACACAACATTCAAACCCTTTCTATAGCGGTGTACGCTTGGAACTGGTCGCAGTTCTAAAGTTCACATTCTAAAATATGGATAATTTCAGATCTGAGGAGGTATATTTGACACGATGTTCCTATATCAGCAATAGTTCAGGCACAGTTTTGATGGACTGAACTTTTAATATAGTTTGGAACATTACTTATTGATAAAGATGTAAATTAACTTCAAAAATGTTGAATTAAAGGATACTAAGTAAAAAATCGATGAGAATGGACGGAAATCATCAGTCTCAAAATTCGTAAGACTTCAATTTATGATTTTTGCAAAATGGGAAATTATCTCAATGAAAAGAAAAAACGGAGTAATTTTAATAGGATCCAAAATATTTCGAAATAACCGCAGACAATATAATTTATTCATGTGATCATTTTGAGATGATTAAAGCTTTGCACTGCAGCTTAACTATCGGTTCCATATTTAACAAGACAACTCGGTCCTCAATTTCCTCTGGACATTTTTATCAAACAGAAATGTCGAGCTCTAAATTCTACTAGAAGCTTTGCTGGCTATCCAATTTTAATTGAAATATACAAAGTACCTCCAACTCAAGGCAAGCAAGGCGAAGAGACTTTTGCGAATTTCTTAGCTTTTGATTTCTTTAGTAACTGCTACAATGAATAAGATGGAATTTATTTGAATCTTTCTTGAGTGTCACTTTAAGCGAATAGGTTCACATCAGCATCATTTTTTGGTATTCATGAAAATTCTTATATTATTTGCAAAAAACGAAAATCTGCTTTGAATTTTATCCTAGATAAACACTGGTTATTACTCCTTTTAACCCCCTTCTGATCTTTTTGACATGATGGCAGATGTCACCGAATGCCTGCCACTTTTCTCCTCACGTTATTTCCATTTGTCATCAGGGATGGCCTCGAATATTTAAGTGTTTTTGTCGGTATTCCGAGCTAGTGAAAAACCGCCATGAATGGTCTCTGTGCTGAACCCTTCCCTATAAATTCTACTTCATGTAGTCATGCGTCTTCCACTCCGTAGTCAGCCTTCCATCAGTTTCAGTCATGTTTAAGCCTATCGATAACGAGTACTCATGGGCCACAGAGCAGTGCCTAGCGTTTCTTTAGAGCATAGAATTTAGGTTACAATTTTCTGCAAATGTTCAATAAGAAATGATAGTTAAATACTAGATTAAGGGTGTTAAAAACCAAATCAGGATGCTTGATCAATAAACACTTCATTTCCTTCATGCAAATGATGGCGAAAAATACGCTACAATTTTAATATTCAGAGTATCTTAGAAAGTTATTCTCATTGATAACTAAATATAAACATTAAGAATGTAATTAATGATCACTTGAAAAGTTCAATTTTAGATTAATTCCTTTTATTATAACATTTCTTACCAAATTATAACAGCTTGAGAGCGAACCCAAAATATAACGGATGTTAGTACAGTTGGCCTGAAAGTCACTTTTTCCCGTTTTCTGTGAAGCTCAAAAATCACTGGCAATTCGAAGGCAGCTCTCAACATTAAGTCATCGTAAATCAGGTAGAAAAATTTATTAAATTCCATTTGAAACTGAACAGAGGTCCGGTTATTTTTTTCCGCTGATGGAGGTGCCTTTGGATCTCTAAAGGGATCAAAGAATCACCCTCAAAGCACTCTACTTAATGCGACCAATCTGTGGAGCGGATAACGTACCTCCGAATTTGCATAATGGTATACAAATATTACTTTGATTTATTCAGCATACAACCAAAATAATCATAACAGTAAATTTGTGCTAAATTTATATTCTACAGAAATAAAATTTAAAGCTTAGAGTATGTAAAGACTAATTTCACAATTAGGGATGCATATAGTGGTAGAATAATCTTTATACCTTCAGTTATTCATCGATTCTGGAACATTTACGATAACATCCTAAGAGAATCAGTTTGTCCATTGAGTACCATAAAGCAACATTTTCGATGACTCCCATGAGTATATATCAGGATACTTGGGGAAATCTCACCGAAGTGTGTAAATAACTTAGAATAAAAATACTAAGCAGTTGGAAATTATACCAGTAGATTTTGTGATATTTACAAATCAACTATTAAATTGCAGAATACTTTTGGTCCTACGGCATTCTTCCCACAATTGGAAGATCTCCCAGTAGTAGTCGACCGAACCCGTCATTTCATAAGGAGTCTTCCGCATGCTCAACTTTTTTAGTGGATCACAGAACCGACCCAGTTGTATGCCCCCCAATTCACCCAACTTTTAGCATCACAAAAAGCCACCAGTCATACTACTGCCCCGTAAATAGAACGACCCGGACGCGATTTAACAAGCCATTTAAGAGACACGTGCTTGGCAAAGAAGGCTTCATAGCATATTGCAGGGTTCCGTACACAGTATCAAGCACCAAGTAAGGGTGGGGGCTGTCGTCAAGAATGTAAGAAAATGAGTCTCATAAAGTTTAATTACACATTTTATCTCTCTCGATCGAGCTTTTGAAAGTATATTTACTAGGAAGCAGTGGATAGGCAATGGAGAGTTAAAAGCACCGTCTGATGGACCAATCAGAAGTCGTTCTCGTCTTGGTCCTTGTACCGACAGGTCTCCTGGTTAATGGCTTTCAAGCGGCTCCGCAGAAGCTCAACTTCCTCCAGTTTTGAGGCGATACTCGCCTTTGTAGCGATGACCTACAGAAACAGACTAGATTCTTCGTCAGATCAACTCATGGGGTTGTATGATTAATGAGTGGAAAGAATTTGGTCTCCTTTGGTAAATACACAATCCTCCTCTTGGTGACTACCCGAACTGGCCCAACTACATGTTTTCTTCAAGCCATCTTCCAGAGCGGAGGACACATCCACTAATCCTGGTATCGAACTCTTCATTATTTTAACTTCCGAAGCATTCATAGACTTACCTCTAATTGAAAGTTACTCAACGAAAATCTAGAGTCAAATACCATTTTGATTGATTGATGGGTCGACACTACACTTTGTCCCTTTCACTTATGAAGGTCGCTCAGTTAAATCTACTACATGTATCAGATATATGTTAACTCAAAAACAAATATTTCGCAAATCCATGAAAGCTCTTAGAAAGACCAGCCAACATAACACGAAGATGAGAATCATGATGAAACGGTATTTAATTTCACTCTTTAACACGGATTCAAATCCGCTAAAATTGGAGTCGAAAACTATTTAACAATTACACTTCCACAATGTTTGATGTAGCAGCAATGGTCGATATTATGGACCCCATTAAGATATCAGTAGTAGAATATCCAATTGCAAACTGATATCTGCATTCTCAGGTAATCTGCGGAGTATTATTTCTTCTTCAACGGTTTAAATTTATGGCTATTTTAACATCAAGCATACGTTCCCTTTATCTAACCAAGTTCGAGATTAACCATTAGACTAATTTTCGATATTTTTAATGGAAATAGCTAACAAATAGATCATTGTAAAGTTAACAGCCAGTCACAACAAGTTTTACATGTTTACAAAGTCTGTTCCAGAGACATTCTAATTCAACCTTGGGTTCAGTTAATCTCCCTTTATTCCACCGCTGTTTATAGGAAGTAAACTAGGAAACTATCATCGTAGTTCCTTTCCTTTTGCGTTGTAGTTGAAACTAACCTCTCGCATGGCCTCAACCGTGGCCTTCTTGGGTCCGGTGGGTTCCTGAGGCTCCTTGGGCGCGTTCCTGTTCTTTTCTGCCTCTGTCAGCTCGATTAGCCGGGCGGCGTAGCGTCGGACCGCCGACGCGGTCAAGTTCAGGCCGCGCATCGACGCTGAATTGGCGTCTGCCTTCGCTAGACACGCGAAGATCAACTGACCGGTATTTGAGACGACGGTTCGAGCAGCTGAGATGAGGTCCTCCGGAGCGAACCGCGCGTTCTCATTGGTCTGCACTGCGACCAGGGTCTCTGCTGAGTTGACTAGATGCACGGTTGCTGCAGACACGTATCTGGCCTGTGATAGGGAAAACAGAGATTACTACCAGAGTGTTGGAATAATTTTAAAGAGCAACTTTTGCTTTTCGCAGATGTAACACTACACTAGTCACCTCGATCGACTTTAATGCACAGCATATGGCGCCATCGCGAGAGAGACACACTAATCGCCGCTCTACTACCAGTACCCAAAAAGTCAGCTAAACAACGACAAAATTAAGGCACTTCTTGAGACACTCCTAGTTTATTCTAAGTTTCGGGGGAGGGGTGGACTGAGATTGTAAGATGACGCTACTATATGGTGGCAAATGAGCTGAAGTTCTCTTGAATCTGAATATATATATATATATATATATATTAACCGCCCTTTTTCCTTCTGAGGCTGCCAAAGTTCTCCCGAAAAATCCGTAAGTCTAGCAAGCAAGTGCCTCCGAGTAAGCCGTGTTATCCTCAGTCCTGAGACTGGAGTTTGATCTCTTCTGCTAGAGTCTGTAATAAGGCTAAGAACTGCGATTTGATACCACCGCTAGAGCAGAGAATAAACTTCAATCGAGATAAGAGCACGAGTTGTAAAAGTCGACACCTTGGGATTCAAAATAAGGAATGAGTTCTTTTCTATCTTTTCAAATAAGCAAACCCCTTCAGTTTTTGACAAGGTGTTTCTTACTGTCACCTTGGGTAGCTTGATAACTTGAGCCAAAACTTGGTTTTAGCGAATCATTGACAGAAGAAATACATATCCACTTACGTAGCTGGTCTTCGTTAAATTTAAATGTAAACTAGTACTGTTTATTATAACAGTAACTCGGACGTATTTCACGGCTACAGTTACATTGCAAAAGTACGTATGTCGGTGATGTTGTATTTCTCAGTATATTTAGGGAATACTCTGTACTAATTAGCAACAAGGGCAGTCTAATCTTCAACCAGAGAAAGTTTATTCTACTTATGGTTAAGGATTAAAAACGTATGATACGTCTTAAAGCCACTGAGCACTTTGTTAACAATTTAATTTGCTCCGTTTTCTAAATTTGTATTGGAGTGCCTGGAACGAAAAATGACACCAAAATCTTAATGTTAACTCATATAAACTGAATTTTGTAACGCGCATTAAGTTTCACAAACATAACGTCGGTTTAAGTTGTTTTCAAGACAATGAGTTTGAATAAGCAAAGTCATAACAAATAAAAAATGGAAATGAATATTTTGAACAACATATATATACTAAAAGATATTATTTCAAAAAGTGAGACAACCTAATTGGTACATTAAGAGCAATATCTGCCAAAACAGCTACAAAATTCTATCAAAGACCCTACCGATTGAGCTCTTCATAACTTTAATACAAATGTAAAGCAAACACCTATCGCGTGATTTTCAGGGGTCAGTATGTCTGGTACGGGTATTTGCTGCGAAACTCCCCAGAGAATATGCCTACGAAAAAATAACAAACATTAATTATTTGCAACTCTATTTTCAGCATTGTAATAAAGAGTTACGTAGAAGTTAATTACCTAGTAGCTCATTTCTTCATAGAATTTTAATTTTGCCTTCCGACATAAACGACAGATTCCCCAGACAAATAGTCGCTTCAAATAGATTCCCGCAAGAGAGAGAATCGGTCTTCTATTTCACAACATACAGGCTACTCTGTAAATGCATGCTGTGGATATCTTTAGCACACAAACTATAGTGTATGTGGTCTCTTCATTTTGACAGTTCACCACCAAGTGCACAATCGCACTTTACGTAGTTAGGTGAGGATTACTTAGCGATTTCACGAGAACTCGATTCAACGAAGCTATCTTTTGGGACCACAAAGACAGATCTTTTGTTGCACTGAACAATCATAAGTGACTCACGGCTGAAACGAGACCGCAACTCCACTGTGACTCGGCCTCGCTTTCATCGAGGTTCTCACTGACGGGTCTGAGTCGTCCCTGCTGGACCAACTCACGTTGAGCCGCCGTCGCCCAGTGCATGAGACCGGCTGTTGCGTGGGCCAACCGCTTACACGTCGCCAGGATACCCTCCAGTCCTTCCAGACTCCAGTCTCCATCCCCTCCCTCTCCAACGGGTGTTTTGGAGCCTCTTGGAGACTGTTTCTGAGCACAAAGAAGTGCCTTAGTCAGGCGCTATCAAGCGTCAGGGACATGTTAAATGAGTTATGGCAAAGCAAATAAAGCCACATTTAGTTACGAAAACTTGCAGGAGATGTGCCATTAATGAGCACATATAAGGAAATGTCAAAGCAAATGAAGTAGCGTGGGTTAAGTATCACAACAGAAATTTGCGAAAAGTGAGGAATACAACATAAAATTGACAGTGGTAGCATTAGTTTTATGAGGTAAATTGCCAACTATATCATAAACCATTGTTTTCTTTAAAAAATAATGTTCACACCACTTTATCTTACTAAAGGACTTCTTTATTAAAGCTGTCTGGGCTTTTATGAGTGAAAAATGTATAGCTTCTAGCACTTGGTTTTCGTGATCATCTAACTTAATGTATAATCATAAAACTACTGATTGGTATTTGAAGTTGCATTAAAGTTAACCACAAGACCTACTTTAAATCTTGAAAAGCCATTAGTTAGTCCAGCGAGCTGAAGACGAACAGACGTTTTGCAATTGACTAGTTTTAGATTGAGCGAAGTGGTGCAATTTAACAATTCCCCACACTGCTAAACAAAAGCCGTTGCAAAGCAACACCAAAATATTAGTAGGCTTGAAGGTTATAAGCTTGAGTTATGATAACACCACTGATATTTTTTTCTGATAGTGAGAATAAGTAGCACACATTTACGATGGCGGATATCCCCATGCGTTGAGCACTTACCCCAAGCGAACTGGGTTCCTGCGCAAAAATTTAATACGAAAGTTTGATGAAAAACTACCACAATTAAATGTTCACAGGCAGTCATTCCTTAGGTGTCCAATGGATATGAATACACAGATAAATATCAAATACACGGTCACCTCTTTCACTATCCTCTAAAGTCGATGGAAGAGAAACTTTGGTGCTATCAGGCAGATCAAAGAGCATTCCCATGCCGCGCACTAGGGGCTGACAGTCTACAATGCTCCTGAGACCCATTTAAAACATAAACTAGGGTAACTTCGTGAATGAAGTTTTAATATGCGTGTTTCGAGGCATCATATGAGACACTTCATCCTTTAGCACGTCTCGCACACATCAGGTAGGGGGAGGACAGATGCCGACATTCATGCTGTCATGTCATGTGTGTTAGGGCGGTGGGGTGGGGTGGGGTGGGGTGGGGGGTACTTAAGAGGGGATAAGTAGGGGGTTGTATGGGACTGTGAGGGTCCGTTAAAATAGCAGATATTGGGAGTCGGACTACAAATGGAAAATAGAAATTCCTAGTTGGTACTATTTTATTTAACAAAGACTGATTTCACTTGATTTTACCAACCATTTCCAACCGACTATATCAAAATAAAAAGCTGACATCTCCCACTTTTTTCACCATCTCTACAATTAACAGCGCGAATTGCTATGGATTTCCCGAACAAGCCTTGTGATTATAAAATCACCTCCAGTTTTTAAATCTAGAAACATGCTTATCATTGTTATTGTGAAATAAAAATTCAAAACTTGAACGAGGTGCTACCCCAACAGATTAAGGCTAGGAATTCGACGAATTAATAGTAAAAACTTAAATAAATTTTACAAAATAAACAGCAAATATCAATCATTAATCGCCTAAACGCTTTAAATTATTTTTGATGCAATAGCAAAACCAATTTTAGGTCTCAAATCTGATCTAGATAGGTTTTCTTCCGGAAGATAATAGCATCCTTCTTATACAGGCCCATAATCTCGTATCGTTCTAAAAGTTACCTCGAATTCACCGAGTGAGCAACTTACCGCGGCTTTGGACTGGAGTTGAGTGAGTTTCTCCATGGATTGTTCAATCTTCGACGTGAAACCGCGCAGTTCCCTGGCTCCGACAGCGTCATCAGCATCCGTAGCGATATTGGAAGCCTCCTTGATGCTTCGCGCGAGTTCTGATGGTGTGGAGAGTGTATTAGGGGGCTGTGTGGACCGATTTGGCACTTGTGGTCGCAGTGCGACAATCGGTCGTGGGGATTCTGAGACCTCGTGAGGGCGAAAAGCTGTCGTCGGCGTATCTTGATGCAGAAATGTTAAGACATTACAATCAACTGAATGAAGCCACTTTCATCTAAAAGGAATCGGTCACTGGAGCGGATCCCGTTAAATATACAAAACGGGCTATACTTTTACAGATCTCTAAATACCAACAATGTATCGAATATGATCTTGTGAATATGAACCCACTTCATTGCAAAGCACCAGAGTGGGGTTTCTAGATTTCAGAATTACGGTGGACGGTTAATGAACACGATAATATTTTTGAGTGGAAGCATACCGGATTCGTTGGAGCCAGTGTCCCCACCAGACATCTCTTTGACGGCTTCCAGGATTTCGTAGATGGTCTCACGAAGGCGTCTCATAGCGAGGGTAACTTGCATTGCCGGTGGTTGTCCTGAACCCGGGTCATCGAGGGACTAGGAGGACAAAATACAACGTCCTAATATTCCAGGTGTGGTTTGGGTATAAAATCAAATGCCTCCAATTGACTTTGAAGGTTTGGCGGTGGCATTTCTCATCATTCTCTTAGATCTATTGATACGGAAAATCGTCAGTATTCTACATACACAGTTTTTCTGTGAATAAATTAAATATTTTGTACACTGTTGTGGGTAAAATAACATGTTCTCGTGTACTCGACGCTCCAGGAGTTCTTTCCTAATTTCAACTTGGTAGAATCACCATGTCCCTAATTTATCTAAGGATGCTGAAAAAAGAGAGGCTCTCAGTTACCCTGATCATGTTCTCCACCATGACATCAAGCTCCTGCAGAGTGGACTTTCCACCTTCGATGGCGCGCGCACAGGCACGAACACTCTTGCCCTTCTCCGACGCGTCCGCTTCGGCCAAGGACGTCTTTCGTCGCGCCGTCTGCATGACACAGCGAGTGCCACTGCGAAGACGTCGGACGAGGTCGTTGGCGGCGCGGTGGACGACCTCACCCGCGACGGAGATGTCCGCCAGTCGGCGGCCGGCCGATGTCGCGCTGTTCGCTTTCAGCGCCGCCTGCGTGATGCCCAGAGCCGCCTCATGGATCTGCCGCGGTGTCGTTTCCTCGTCCTCGCCTTCATTATCTAACAATAGGGACACATCAATCGCCATTTTCTTGAGCCACTCGCACTTCAATGGTACTGGCCGCAAACTTCTTGACGACTACTAACTAGGTGAAGACACGGGAACAATCCAAATGGACTACCTTCCAAACGCCAAGTGGCTCTGAAACATGCAAATTATTATTGACATCTCAACTGGATCCATGATTTCCAGCCTCTTCAATCGGCCTACAAACAGATCCACGATGAGCATTCGACATACAGATGACTCAGAAACGAAATGAAATAGGTCTGAGTTTTGGCATACCACCATCCTTGAATGTCCCAGTTTCGGGTGACCATCCTTCAAGTCGGGTGCCCAACTGCCTCACCGTTTTGAGCACCGATTGAAGACTGATTCGAACCGAGGCTGTTGCACTATCCTCCTGTGGAGCCCCAGCACTCCCTGAGTTCATGAAGCCGGGTCGTGGAGCCTTGGACACCGGTGTGGATTTTGGGAAGTTCTGCGTGCTTCGTGGGGGCACGAACACCTCTGAGAAGTTGCGTAGCGATGTCCGCAGAGCCCCCACTTGAGAAACAACCTAAAAAAAGTTCCATATTGCTAACACAACCACCTATGGGAATCTCAATTGATACTTTTAAGTTACTGTGAACGTAACACATCCAAACATTATCATTGCTACCTACGAACAGGAAACTTACATCAGCTGCGGCAGAAGTGACCTTGGCACCCACGGCGGGTTGTTCGGTTTCATTGGCGATTACGAGACTCTTGCTATGATTGAGCAGATCGACCAGACTTGCCGAGACGGCGCGCGCCATAGTGAGTAGACTCACTCGGGCCTCGGTGCGCGCTTCCTCATTGGCTGTCGAGACGCGGTCAAGGTCAGGGTTGGAGAGAAGATTCATTGTCTTGGCATGAAGGTTGTTTACGTAGAGAATGCAATTCTGTGCAGACACCGCCAGCTTATATTGGTCACCTGATGGGTTTCTTGCCTGAAATTCAGGAAAACGATAATCTACAGCGGTACATCGAATTCGCCACATTCTCAGCATTCATTATATCTACGTAGGTGTTAAAAGTTAATTGGAATCAGTTGAATAAAAACTAGCATGAGCAATCTTTAAGAAGCCAATGGATACTCCTAATAGGAATACAAATACACTCTATTTCACTAATAAACACTGGTCTTTTCCTGTCCTTAACAAATGTCCTTTGAATCTGTTTAATGGAAAGTGCAACAGAAATGAGAGGAAAGGCAATATCCGTAAGAACACATAACGGATTGATTTGCTCTGTGTTCAATCTGAGGATATCTGAACTAATACTCAGAACCCGTTGATTAAGTCAGTTCGCCCGTTTTAAAGCAGTAGCGACCTTATAACACGTCAATGTAAGGCTCTAGTGCATGTTCTCTGTCAGAAAGTCCCGCCTTCGATAGCCAGGGGAAGTCAACTCACAATGGCATTCGTCTCCTCCACGATGGCCTTGAGAACATGCATGATGTCCTCCTGAGCAGCTTGAATGTCATTGGCCACCGTCGTGGGACTGGCGCGGGTCTCTCCAGCGGCGGTGGTGGTGAGTCCGCCTTGGCTCCCGCCACCCTGAGCACGGGCGAAGTGCACGGCGGAGTCGAATTCGCCCAGCGTGTGGGTGACTGCGGCGGCGGCGTTGGCGCAGGCGTGCGCGCCGTGGGCCGATTCTCGCACCGCCGCCACCAGCGCCGCTACGCGACTCGACAGCCCCGCCACCGACTCTGTGTGCCACGGGTTCTCAAGCACCTCCACGCAACTCGCTCCGATACCCTGCACAATCACAACATCCATCATATGCTTTCAGCACCATCTACCAGGACCCGGCATGCGTTTCAGTGAACCATTTCAGAACTGTACTGAGACCTAATCTTCTGTTGCAAATACTTACCTGAACAACCGTCTTCAGTCTCTCAGCTAAGGCTAATGAGGCCTCATTGCCACCCTGTTTGTTGTCCTGGCTTGTGAGTTGAGAGATGAGTTGTTGACTGGTATCAACAGTCTTCAAGAACTGCTGAACTAATTGGCTGGTTGTAGTCTCCTCATTGCGCGTTCCCGAGGTCCTTGAAATCTCCGAGATCCGACCGCTGGTTTGCACCAAAGCCTGTGCCTGATTCGCTAGGCGAGTTTGCAGGGCCACCAAACCAACCTGCTCCGGGCAGTTGGGTGAGCTGGATGATATATTCTCCAACTAGGAAAAGTAAATGCAATGCATTTTGGGTATATTATCAAAAGCATAGCATTTCAGCTCATAACAATCTTTCGAGAAGTTAAATTCCTGGGATATACCTGCATATCTTAGCGATTCCATGAGTGTCGCACATCATCCCAAGTGCTTTTTAATTTTTAGTATAAGGTTGGTATAAACATTGGAAACTCCCAGTTAACGTTTAAAAGTAAAATACTTCAGCTGCAATACTTCCAAGTTCGTTGATGTACCTGATTCAAAGCGGTGGATTTTGAAGTTTTTAACTCCAGCCCAAACTTAGCAAAATTAGTTGAGCAACATTTTTTGAAATATGTATCATTTTACATATAAACGGCCAAAGTGCAAACCCACACTAGCCGCAGCTTCCGTCGTAAACCCAAGCCAGACATGGAAATTCATCAAACCCAGCTCAATTCCGGCGACAAATCAGACATTTCAGCTAGTCGGTCAGTGACACACCTAAGCGCATGACCACCGGTACTTCCCTTATTTATTTACCATGTGACGCCAGCCCAGGCTATCTGGGCCGCATGAATAATGTCGTATAGGCAGCATACCTTTTTGCATGCACCGCGAATGCTGGCAATTTGCGAGTTCAGATTTCCCTGTCGAACCGTCAAATCCTCCACACAGACCAGAAGTTCTCGACAGGCCAAGCGAAGTTGATCCGCGCTGGCAGATATCGATGATGAATCAGGATCTGGTGGTCCTCCGAACTAAATTTTGATTCGAAAATCAACGCCAGGTTATAATTATAAACCTTCTACAGCACCCATTGAGCCTAACGCACCTTGCTATTCATCTGCATAATCAGTCGTGCTGACAGCGCATCAGTCGTCTCGAGAACTGTTCGAAGGTAGCTCTGTAAAACAGCCTGATCTGAGCTGCGTTTCATTACTTCACATGCTGATATGCAGATCTAAAGACGCATACAGAAAAAAAAAACACGTCAGAAACGGCAACAAGGCTTTGGCAACGTGTGGGTGTCCAACCTACATCTGCAACATTAGGCAGATAAGTTGCGATGAGGTGTGCATCTTGGCTGAGCAGTTCCCACCGCGAATGTCGCCAATCCCCTGCCATTTTTCCACTCAGGGATGTCAACTGATGCAGACTCGAGTTAAGCATCGGCACTTTTGACTCCAGGTTAGAGTTTGTGTCCTCGGTGTACTGCTTCAATGCAGCCTGGTCCAACTTTCTAAGCAGAGCCTTTGAGGTTGCGTTGAGGGCTTCAAGGGCTGTCCTTCCCGGCCGACAGTCACTACAAGGGGAGCATATTACTTAGAAGCCGAGTTGGGTATTTAAGTAGGCTGGAGTGTATACTCACCATATGTAGCCTCTTAGGTCTTTTGTAGCCGTTTCTAGTGCTCTGCGATTCTCCCCAAAGGCTTCCTCAGATGTTTTTGCTTCGAACAAACTACCGGCTGATTCGGTTAGGGTTTCGGCCTTCTCAGCAAAGTATCGGCTGTGGATGAGGATCGGAGCTTGTTGCTGTCAAAACAGAGGGGTAATTAAGTAAAACCAGTAGGCATATTAGATGGTATGCCTAGCAAACAAACCTCAGCAGCCTCGGGTAGAACCCTAACAGGAACCTCGTCGCCGTTTTCGAGGAGCGACTTTGCCAGCCTCGTAACTGAGCGCTTTAAAGATGTGGAGGTTTTAACAACCGTTTCACCGTTTGACGAAGAACTTGAATCATCAACATTCAGCGTTTTCACCAGGTTCGTTGTCGTCTGAGCGACATCCTTGGCATTCTGGAAGAAACGGACGATGTTAGCATGAAGCAAAAAATAGCTTCTCTTAGGAAGTAAGGCTCACCTCTGCTAGGATCTTTTTCTCATTCGGGTCAATGCTCTCCGATATACATAGTCGAGTAAGTTGGCACAGGGAACTTGAAGCCCTCGTCACATTATTTACTATTGGAGTTAGCTAGACACCAAAAAACAGTACGATAAGGAAGGAAACTCAAGTTAAAGGCATACTTGACAAAAAACTTCCCACCTGTTTTGCTCGTTCCTGATTTGAAGGATACTTGAGAGAGTCATGAATGATGGTATCTAAGTCACGGTGCAGACAGTCAGTGTCTTCTGTAATGCGATTGGCTTCCGCTTGAGTCAGTCTCGGTGCCCGACCAACCTCGTTACAGGGTTGTCCCGCACCAACCAGATAAGCGGACTGTGTCGCAGCCTGCACCATTCCCATAACCGCATCGGCTACGGCTTGAGCAGCATCACAAAATGCGTTGGAATCACGAGATTTGACTGATTTCTCCAAGCCATCCATGCTTTGGCCCAAAGTCTATCGAGCAAAAAATAGCGATTACTTATTTGTTACAGTAGAATGTTAACATCCCGAGTTCACTTACCTTAGATAAATCATCAAACTCCTCGATGCACTCAGGGTAGGTGAGTTTTGCGACGGGATAACTGATGAGTGGAGTGGCTCCACGGGTTGAATCACCGTCAGCTGGTGTGAGTCGCTTTACAGCCGATGCCAGCTGACCCTTGATTCCTTTCAAAGTTTCAGCCGGAGTTCTGGGAACGATATCTGGTACGGCGCCATTCTTAGCCATCGCCTCCTGTGTGGCTTTGGTCACATTCACTACCCAATCACGAATAGCACTTAAAAAAGGAACCAAGAATTTAAATCCGAAACACCACTGTGTTAAGAGATAATAATTTAAGAGGGAAACTCACAAGGACGCCTGGGAGACAAACATGACATTGACCGGTGTTTGAACAACGCCCTCGGAGGCCAAAGCCCGTTCCAACTCGGCCGCAAGGGGTGCTGCTAGACATTTCAAGTTAGCCAAAGTCTCATCATCAGCCTTCTGTCCGTTTCCATTTGGACCGGCGCCTTGACCGGCTCCTCCATGGTTGAGGACATCCAGGACGTCGAAGAGGGCGTTGGCTAGACGGTCGGCTGCCTTGGCCAGACTGCAGGTGGACGAAGGACCCTGGTTGGAGGCGTCGTCACCGCCACGTCGTCGAGACATCACCTGACCGCTAGCGATGTTGGCAGTCTCTTCACTTGCCTAGATGACAAGAAGTTCTACATTTTGGACACTGAGGCTGACACCTCGTAAAAGGTACCACTCAGCATGATGTCTATCTCTTCCTCTACCAGTAAATCGGTATTGAAAGTAGTCATAGGATGCTAGGTCTTGAGGAAAAACCAATTTTAAAAACTAGATTCGTTGCCCCATGCAGAAGGGAGTATATTTTTGGACGATAGTGGGAAACGAAAAAAATAGCCTACGCCTGAAAGGGAATTCGCCTTGGCGAAGCCAAAGACCAGCACAATTTGCAAGCTCTGTATTGACAGACGAGTTTGAAATACAATTCCTCGACGTACAATACAGGTGTTGCTGTTATAAACAGCAACTAGGAATTGAAAAAAAAACTCGTCATCCATCCGTTCATAAGAGTGGATACACTAAGTGGGTGCTGCATACTACCGAGTGTACATGAAATGAAATCACCAACCTCAGGCTCCAGAGAGTAGTTTCATCGCTTTTGGGAAAGTGAAGTTCTTTTAATCTATATTTATTAAATCCAGAATTCAGATGGCACGCTCAGTCAAACAAAAATATTACAGACGCCTCATTTGGGACTAATAAAAATGTATTTATTAAGAAACACGCAGAAGGAAGAAATCATAGTGGCTACTAAACCTCTGATACAGGAAGCCCAGCTCATCTTCTCACAGTGTCTACCTTTTGTTTTATGCGCCCACAAAACACAGCTGGATACTACTGCCGTTCCTTTATATTCCTCCTCCCCAACTACAGCATAGTTGACCGACATTTTTTAGACCAGACCACCTAATTCGAAAGCAACGCAAGTGCTGAGCAATTAAATAGTCATGCCCCTACCCAGGCTCCTGTCTTAACTCCACAGAATGTTCGCTTCATGGGTCTTTGAAAATAACTCTAGAATTTAGTGATCCTCAGATCCCGGTTTGCTTGCCGCTTATAAAGACTTGCCAAATAAATAGCATCATTTCAATTTTAATGAATGTCAGATGGATTTATTTTTTCCTTTTGTACCATTTTTCACACTTGACTGGCAAAACATGGATCCGTTTAGTAAGAGATCCCCAGTACTGGGCCGTCTCGATAAGCCACGTTCAATTTCAGATGAACAAACCACTCTACCAACACTGGTCCATCTCTTTCTTAGAATTCGAGCGCTCTCATTGACCAGAAACAATCTTTCTGTTTCAAGTAGATTCTCTCGCTTCTTAAACATAACGCTCCATCACTGGCCTCTAGAGTGTGCCTTCTTACCTCAGCCAGTTCCTTGAGAGCCCGTAGAAGGGCCGTTGGGTCCTCCACCTTTGAGACAAGAGCAGTTGCAGCCGACGGAGCCCTCTGGATCTGCTGCAGCTGATTCCCATTTGTCCTTGGGACGGTTTCAGGTAAAGTAGCAACCAGAGAACCAAGCTTCGAAGCCGATTGGGCTCCAGGTACATATTGCCTCAGAGCATCGACTGAACTGTGAAGCTTCAATGGCAAAAGTAAAATGATTTGGAAACATTCTTTTAAGTTAGTCAAGGCGTTATCAGTATTATGATCCACTACCGAACCACCCGATGGGAGCAGATCAATTCAGTGATCTGGGTTGAACTGTATCGTTTTCCAATATTCTGACTCAAATACCCCTAGTAGGATGTCACGAAGACTTACAGAGTCCCACTAAGTTCCATCCCTCCTCGCCACCCTTCTCAAATTCAGTGTCCATATGGTTAACGAGACCAACATTTGGTAGTGGATCACTCTCTGGCACCGCGCCTAATGTCTAATTGTGATGCACTAGTAGAGTCCTTAAATAAATTTTTAAGTGGCTAACAGTACTTGATTTTACATACCTATTATAGACATGCAATGGACATCAGAACTTCACATAATTCTTAGGATTTGAAATGAACCCTAACCCATCTTTTAGATTATATTTCAAGAATTCGTGTTAAGGATTTTTAAAATTGCCACGAAGGATATAATCAAACAAAGTTTTCGAAATAATGCAGATTAATATGCAGTTTTTGCACGAATTTGAAAGATTGACTCACAACGCTTCCTTTAAAAGTTAAAGCCCTTCTGCGGCATTCATACAGAAAACAACGATAATAGATGACGACTAGAAACTTCTTCTTGATTCATCACGGAAGAGAATAGCTTTTACTGTGATGCTCACATTCACGAAATCATCAAAATGAGGATGAGAAATGGCCCCTTCTCAACGCCCCCCCCCCCGGCTGGAAACTGTAAAAGTGAATGAGCTGTATAAACCGGAGAATTGCAATGCAGACTAAGAGGCTGGGTGGCTAGGAGGGAGCAACATAACAGACCACCACCTATTTACGTTCGGTTGGATGGTTCCCTTCCAGAAACGTGTAGAAAAAAAGTGCTGTAGGAGTTTAGGTTGATTACAGCTGCCTATGGGAAATAGCTGACGACCAATGTAGTTACGTCCAGGATAACGAAGGTAGCCACTAGTTGGTAGTCCTGCAGTAGCCCCTCCTCCCACATTTCAAGAAAATTCAAAAATTTTGTCAGTCAATTTTTACAACCACGCCAGTTCCGCTATTGTTAGGCATCCGCTGTATTCCCAGATCTCAACTCGATGGTCGATTATGTGTGGGGCGATATCGTCGACTTACCTCAGAAGCGCTGTCACCGATAGCCTGTTTGGTTGAGTCATAGTCCTTGTCGTTGTGCACAGCCCAAAGTAGACTGTCGTGGGCCTTCTCCAGACACTGGACGCCCTTGTCGAGAATGGCTCGTCGCAAATCTTCCGCTGCCAGTTGGGCAGACAATTCCTGACTTGGGGAACGCACAAACTGCTCTGGTGTCTTATCCGAATCAGGCAGGTTGGTCCATGATGAGATTAGCACCTGCTCCAGATCTACAGGATATATTAATAAAAGTACATAGGATCGATAAAGGTGAATAAAACAGATAGTTTCATGACATACTAGGATCGACATGCGCTCCGTCCTTGATGGAGCTCAGAAAACCCGCCAAACCACGAGTGGCACTGATAACGGATTCAAGAGAGTTGAGCAACTTCGCTGTGACGGGGGGCAATCGATCGGGACCCACACCGACAACTGCCGAACCCTTTGAAATCGCTTCGACTTCTCTTAAAAGCATCTCAGGAAGTCCCGCTCCATTCTTGCCGTTAAACCCGTCTCTGAACTTGCCAATCGCAGTCAGCAGGTCTCCACAAACGGAATCCAGCTACAATAATAAAATGTTGACATCAAAATTTATGAATCCCATAACTGGAAGTCCATTCCATCTCTCCAGTGCGACTGGTTTCAGTTCAGTTGAGCGGTTATCGGGATATCGATTTCAAAAATTGCAATATGTGACGTTTACGAAGTTCAATTCCTATTAAGCAAGATGATTTCGTGCAATTTTGAACTTACCGTTTGACCGGGTAGACAATGATCTGAGTTTGAATCCAGTTCTGACTGCATTTGTGCCAGCCGTGTGGAGATCGAAGGCCAGGCTTGGCGCCGAACAACAGCTTGGGCCGGGGCGCCCTTCCGGGCAGAATCGGCAATCTGAGTCTCGAGGTCGGACAGTGTAGGGAAGGGCGACCGGAGGACAGGGCCGGCAGTGGCACAGCACTGACGCAGGTCGGAGAGGCACGCTTCGGTGTTCCTCGCCGCGTTGGTCAGAGCCACTTGGATGCCGGCGTCGGTGACAGTCGGCGCCAGCACGTCAACCGACTCGATGAAATCTTTCAGGCACTGTGGAATGAAATTGAGGCTATTACGAAGCTAGTTCTCCTAGCGTTAAGCGGTTCACTGGTTCTGACAGCTGGTACTACCTTCACCTATAAAGCTATTTTCGTTTTTATTTAATCTTAAAGGTTTTACACAAATACATAAAATATTAGCATTGCTTGAGGGTACACCAGCAAAAATACACTTGAAGTGTGATGTTGAAAGTAATCAAATGCTTCTCCTCGGTTAATGAACAAATTCATGTCACATTTCGCTAAATAATTAACTTGTTTAGTCTTCTTAATCACTTTGGAGGTCGTACCCCGTTGGTACAACCAACATACTCAGTATCATGTAACGTCATTTCCCTTGCACAATAACTGTTTCTTCCTCCTTTATCCTTTGACTCTTTCATTTTTTGTCATTACATTTTCTTCAAAAACTTGGTGTTGCCATCAATACTGCCTAAGTCCCTTTAAACATCCAACATTCGTATCCCATATTTGCTATGTCAATTTCTTCACTGATAGCATAAGCGCTACAGACCGCTTAGTTGAAATCTAGATGACTCAGATAAAAGTTCGCTCATCTACACTACTCATATTAGGGCATCTGTTGATAAAATCACCTTGACTACTGCTGCTAGTGCTGCGTCAGCGCCAACCACACTGCCACTAAGATTCCCCTTCCTTGTGGGCATAGAGTAAATAAGGGCAGATGGTCTCATTTATGCACCATCATGTTAAAAAAGCCCGAAAATGGTAGTATAAAACTCACATCCATGAGATTGTTGGAGGCCTCCAGAAGAGCGCTTTGAGCACTCGGATCGTGGGGGTGAGCCCGAGCGTTGTCGCAGGTCAAGTTTGCCTGGGGAATCACTTCCCCTGCGAGTTGATCGAGGTCTTGCAGAAGCTGCAAGCACAAACCCGCAATATCAGTCCGAGTGAACAGCCACTCGCGAACGTTTCAAAGTACTCAGTCTAGGATGATATCTTTTAAGAGGAAATACAGAATTTCCACTAAAGCTGCTGGCAATACTGCTAAGAAGATAGTTCCCACCTATGAGGATACATGAATCTGCAAAAATTTGGCTTTGAAATGGTTTATTTACCACTAACACATAAATGAGCTGCTGAAACAGCTGACAGGCTTAGTCATTAATTACTCAGCAAACTTAAAAGCTTGGAAATGCGTCATTCAACAAAGCATTCGCGTACTTTTAGCACTAAATGACAACTTATTTTTCTCCATCGTATTTTTTGCCTTCACAACACTTACTCATCACCAGATCTTACGTCATCCCAAAACTCACTCGGTATTGGCTGCCTCGAGTATGGCGCGCAGCCTCCTCTGACATGGCAGCCAATTGGCTGGCGTTTGAGGCGGTGAGTCGCGTGGCGAACTCAAGGCCGGTGGTGAGACGAGAGCGTATGATTGGCGCAGCCAGTTTGTTTACCTTGTCAATCAATCGATTTGCAGCCGCCACTGTGGCTTGCTGATGAGGTAGTGACTGAATGTTGCCCGATTCCATCGTCTAAAAGGCAGGTGGGGAAAATCAACATTTGCTGCATTTAGTAATTCAAAATTTCACCGGCCAATGAATGAAGGTGTTTTTGGCCTTAAGTTCATTGAAAACAGAATCTATGGACTAGGCACTTGAGTCTATCTTGTCCCCCATTTCCGGATTACTTCGCTTGCCTTTAGAAACAGAATCCAATTGTGCGGTTGTCGTATCTCTGGTACTACTTCCGCTCTCCTGTACGCCTAAAGTACAGCCAAGAGTGAAAGTGTCTCGATTGATGGCCTCAAAACCTGACAATTTCCACTCTGCGTCGACAATGCCGGTTGCACATCATCTAGTCGTACATTTGCAGGATGTTGTCATCATCATCATCATCATGATTACAGCTCATTGCTGTCACGCCTCATAAACACATGATACGCTGCGGCGTAAACCTACTCACGCCCGGATCTGATCGAATAAATGCGTACCATAGTATCTCTCTGCTATTCAACTCGTCTTTTCGTGGTTATTAAAGATGGATAACTAGTAAACTATTCAATCCTCCAGATAAGCACATTGAATCAACAGCCACACCAGGGAAGAGATGCGGCTTAATTCCATCCGTACTACCCACCTTGAGGCTTTCAAGAAGGTCACTGATTGCCACACTGAGAAGACTCGCACGCTGGATGGCTTCAGTCTCAGTGATACCGGCGGAAGAGAGAGTGTCGTTGGAGTTCCGCATTTCCTCAAGAAGCATCGTCGCGGTCTGTGCGAGCTGCGAAGCCTGATTGAATAGAGCCTCACCGTCCCCCAGCGTTGCTGTTACTTGTTCCCTTGCTCCAAGAAGACTCAGGATCACTGGGTCTTGATGGGCCTACACACGCAAAAACGAGGGGTGGTTTGAATCCGTTAAAGCTAATCTCGCAACAGGTTTAACATCTCAGCTGTTGTCTTCTCGAACAGTGAATGGTGGAATAATAATGAAACTTCATCCCTTAACCAAGGAGTACTGTCATTGTTTGACGCAAAATCTCGAAGGAGATAATTGAAGCTGTCACATGGCTTTAGGAGGGAGCATTAGTTTATAAAACTACTAAATGAGGTGACCTTACGCATAGAAAGGAACTGTGGATCTGACCGAGTAATGATGCTATCTAGCATAGACAGTCAACTAAAAACCAGGCTACTTTAGAAGTTTTTCGGCGACGTCTGCCTACATCTAACAAAAGAACAACTTCTATAACGGGTGTTGTACGGAAAGTACAAGCACACCGTTATTTGAATGTGGAAATTTCCGACTTTTCATGGTCTGTGCTTGCCGAGCAGCCACGTACATGCACATTTAAGGAACATCTACGAGCATGAAATGCCCTCCAGATGCGAGTATGCATGAGAACCAGCTGAAACGAAGCTGATTACGACCTCAACAACCACCTTTTGTTTATTGCATTCGAGAAAACTTGTTTCACCCACGAGTCGTGAGATTGCAGCACGCATTTTTGTCGTATAGCGACTGGAACGGCTAGTTTTCGCTGCCAGCAATAACAACCAAATATTTTAAAATAACGCGCTCTGGAAAATGTGAAATGCGTCTGGAAAATCGGCGACAAAGGGTGTAAATTGACATGTGATTAAAGAAGGGGTTTACTTGAATGGAACCCGCTACGAGGCGATTCATAAGGGCTCCCAGGGCATTCGAGACGGCGGTGGCGGCTGCATTCAAACCAGCGAGGGTCTTCTGCTGTTCCATTCTTTGCTCCATCGTCTCCAAGGGCAGGTAAGGCGTCTCGGCCACTCTCTGAGCCACATCAGCAAGCTGGTCCACGGCTTGACTCACCTAAATAGTTAATGAAATTGCTGATTAAACGAGACCACCGTTAGCACCTTCAAAAGCAAAGTCCGACACATAATCGATGGACTAAAAGTGCCTGTTACCTGCTTTAATAATGCAGTGAGCTCTGACATTTTGCTAGAAACACCTAGTCTGAAGGCGCGAAGCCAAGCATTGTGGTATTATTGGACCAAAAACTACACTATTTATTCTGGAGATTCGGCTAAGCTTATACACTAGAGAAAAGACGACTTTGATTCAAAGCTATCATCCGCCGTCCCTCCAAGAGCCAGTAATGTCACAAGCGGGTTATGTTGGATAGCACTGACGATAATTAATATTTAGTAACACTACCACGCAGGGATTAATGATTTCCGAGTACTGATGACATCAAAAATAACAGGTAAGAAATACAATGGACAAGATTAATTAGATAAACCACCCGTGTAAGCCTGAAAATCTCCCACACAGTGGAAAAAATTCTAGTAGTTCACTTTATAATTTCTTCTTAGGGGTATAAGATTCACGAGATATAAGTGTAATGTGCTTTCAAGATCTATAAGATACCAATTCCATTTTTGATGCCCCGATACTCAAAAACCAAACTTTAAGGATTCGATTTATTCCTAAAAACAATACAGTGAAACCACTCACTGCTCTTCTAGAACTCAAATGGATGCCTCAAATCTGTGCTTAGGTTTGTTTTAAATATAAATCCCAAGAGAGACGGTTCTTTTCAAGATTTCTTCCTTTAAAAATTAAACATATTCATAATTGTTGAATACCTCAGAAATGCACTCACGATGCTAATGCTCAACTATCATACTTCTGTTATTTGGATTAATGTCAAATAACCCATCATTAACCAAGGGTCAGACATTGAAATTACAGCATTGACATTTTACTGCATGAACGGAATATAGCAATTAAGACCAAAAAATGCAAGAAACTAATTTCAAATGAACGTCATTTTACTCTAACGACCGGAAGTCGTAATCCCAATCAAATCGTATCGATAGATATCCGTCAACGAAACAATGGCATTAATATAAGCTAGTGGTTCAAAAATTTAAAGCTGGACTTAATATTTACGATCGCCAGAAAACATCCTTTCGACTTCCAAAGCATGTTACTTTTGCCTGATAAGAACAGCCATTTTTTATGAACGAGGATGCTTTTCAATCAAGGCAATATTTCGCATAATTTACCACCAGTAGTAAGGGTAGGGTAATTGAAGGTGACATTTGCAATTAATAGAAACTCAAATTAAAAGTTATGGAATTCGGGAAGAAGAATACTATTTTCCTTAAACACGTTAAGCTCAAGTGAGCCCATTGCCATGCGTCAAGACTTCACAAATGAGTACAAACATCTTTATAAGGCGACCTCGGGCTCTGAAGTGTGGCAGTTTAAAAAAGTACCATTCAATTCCAGCTTTTTGGACTTGGGGTCATGTGAGAGAACTCCTTATAAAAATAGAACGGAAAATTGCATCTATACCAATTCAAGGCCTTAAGCCTTATTTGAGGTACCGGTATTTTACATTCTAGAATTTTTTTAATACATTTTTGCTTCGCTAGCTAATTAGAATCCACAACAAAACTGTTCCCGATTTAAACATCGAACCGTTATTAATTTTTCCTGTGTAATACACTGAAATGTCTAAATATAAAGTAAACTACAAGTAATGCTGAAGATGATTACAGAAATATTTGAGTGGATAGTCTAATACGATTATTTTGCTAGCCAAGAAACCAGCGATTCAATTAAGGCATTTGGAATCGTTGCGATATTTCGTAGCATTAATAATCATCAACATTTAACGGACCAAGCGCTTTTACTATCCATTACTTGACATTCAAAATATCTCAAGTTAAAACGGAGAATATAATTTCAGTGTAAGTGCCGATTAAAGGAATGAGCCCCTTGGGATATCGTAACACTACAAACTTCTAATTATATGCTACAAATAGTCTTAGCGCTGTTCCCCTATCCTAGAAAATCTTATCCTACAATTTAAATCTCCGACATCAAATGAAAAATCTCGTATTTGACGACGCATTTCCTTGACAACGGAATAAAATAAAAGGTCCCGTCCCAAGAATGCAAATACTTAGGCCCTTCATACAAAGGGAGGTTGTCCTTAGCACAATGATATCTCAACATTTTACACGGGGTGTTTATGCACTGCTGAACCAGAGGAAGTAATAGAGCCTTACCGTTTCTACCTCATAAGAAACAAGAAAGTACAATGAAACCCATCTAATGTGAGTGAATCATGGCAACGGGCATTGGTGAGCGCCGTGGGCATGGGTACACGAATTGCCGCCGATTCGGAAGGGAAGGGAATGACTGTTCTCCCTAAATATCACCGGTGTCTGCACCCGTTGCTACAGTGATTCAGCACAAAAGAGAACACGCAAGCAGTCACAGCGAGAAAAGAGGAATTGTAAATTAAAGCTCTGTGACTCCAAAGGAGGCGTTGATGGATTTAACTAATTGAGAGTGCAACGACAACTTTCTCGATTATGGGGTCTTACTGTTTTTTTGGAATACAGACTGCTTTGAAAATGCAAAAATCTAACCCCCATGTGAGATGGAAGTCTTTCTACACAGTAAGACAGCCAACAAATCTTGCGTTGGCATTATCGATAACAGTACCGTGATTTGAAGGTTTCGTTATTCTTCATGGAGAAGAATCTTTCTAATTCATTTTCGAGGTGTTTTGTATTGAGGAATAGTCTGACCCCTCTCTTGAGGCAGCTGCGTTCTCACAGTAATGGCAATTTCTCCTCCCCTTCAACTCCCACCGATCAACTGAGCGAGCGTGTCTGAGGAAAAACCGTCTTTAGGACGAATATTTGGCTCACGGTGATTTTACATTCCCTAATGTAAATTGGTCTCGTTCTAGAACCATAACACCCCTTCCCATTACCCACCCAGCAGGATACACAATTCACTGACTCATTGTGTCTATCTCGGGTTGCTAAGTGGAAAACCACAGCTGGAGGCTCATCGACTGTACCAGACAGGTTTGTCCCCGTTTTAGGTCTTTTTCATCAATCTCTTGACTGTGCCTTGGTTTAATGAACACACGAGTAGAACAAAACGTCTCCAGTCCTCAGACTTCTTTTTCATGAAGGTGAGCATAAAGAATCACCACAAAACACTTCAATCTCGGAGCCATTGAAAGTGGTTGAATTTTTCGTTAAATGTTCCTTCTAAGTGTTATATTTTAATGATTTTCTAAGCTTACCAAAGGACACAATGCTTTTCACGACCCACAGGTCACACACATCTTAAAAAACGCTGCACTCACTTTGTAAGCGACACATCTGAATAATCCGGCCGTCTTAAATCGTCTAGAGTTCCATGAAAGATGAAGCGTCAGGCGTTGAAAATGTCAAGATGCTTGACCTAGTAGGGCCTAGTAGGGCCGACAGCCATTGGCTATCGCCGTTGCCTTAGACACAGCGACACACGGTGACCTTATGGGGTCACCTGACGAATAAGGCCATAGTTATTTAAGTGGAGATTCACTGAAAGGTCGGTGATGAAATGTGACTTGGCGACAGTACCCAAAAGAGAAGTGGTAGGAGAGGAAAAATAGCATTCGAAAGAGCCCTATTGCAGGAAAATATGAACTGTGCTGCTTTAGGTGACAAATTCGAGGCTCCAGGATTGCGGTGATGATTAAAGGCAGAAATACGATTTCTTGAGGAGTAAAAATAGCTTTGGCAAGCAAGGGTACGAGACGAACTAATACTCATTCTCTAAGAATCGAATCATCATATAGGTTTGTCCAAGTCTGTGTATATTAGCTCCATGCCTGTTTCAAAAATGCCCAATCTACTCTCAGGCTCAAGAGCCTGATCTCTTTCCTTTGATATGACCTGTTTACTCCGACCTATTTGGTGAATTCATCAGTAATTTCTATTCAGTATCGTAAATGGCGTTAGTGAATGACAGTGAATCAAAGCTGAGAAAACTGGTCGTGATCTCAACAGGCATGAAATTCACAGAGCACATACCTGGGATACTTGCATTATTAGCCTCATGAATGGACGCGGGTGCTTTGAGAAGGGACTGTTAACAATTCGTATGCATTTGATTAAATGAAACGACTCAATTGCAGTTGCGGTCTTTCATGTGGCAAATAAACAATTATCAAATTCTTAATCACCGACCATTGCCAAATTTGGTGTTCATTAACTAAATTGTCATGGAGCTCACAGAATATGGCTATCCTTCTCCAGATAGTGGTCATCGCTTCCATTAAATAAAACGGATCCCATTTAACCAGTTTTGTCCTAACGCATGGAGAAGATCAAAACGGTAAACTGCGCATCTACTCAAAGTGCAATTAAATTAAAGATATCCTAATCAAATCCGATTAGTGGATAATTACCCGCCCCCAACACTGAGATTGACTCTGTTGCTATGTTACAGTTGCTAACCTGTAGTAACCACTCGGCAAGAGTTCTTTACTAAAGAGGGATATTCAAAGATTTTCTTGACTATTATTGTCAGCAGTTCTCAATCGACACAAGTTGACTTGTTGAAATCATCTTGAGAACATGAAACAGGCTCTATAGAATGAAGCAAAAAACATTCATGTCACCGACCACGGATGCAAACAGGAAACCTTTGTCTTATTCAGTAAAAGAACAGAGATAAGTTCATCACAGACCTGTTTGACACACCCGAGGAGCTGGCGCTGGGTAGCGGGCTGTTCCATGGTGCAAACGGCCACCTTGGCGCTGGTGACGAGGCGACTGGTGGTCTTGCCGGCGTGGGTGGCGGCGTGCACCAGGTGGGCCTGCACCTCGCGCAGGAAGGCCACCTTGGCGTCGCGCTGCTCCGCCATGGCTGCCGAGTCCGTCTCCGTGTTGGCCAGCTCCGTCGCCTCCTGGCTTATCGCCACCGCCGCCGACTTAGCGCACTTCACCAGACTCGCTGTGGCGCTTGCCACCTCCTGAAATGCACACGAGGAAACTAGTAGTGGTTACGAACACTTCAAGGGAAACCTACATGGTTCTCGAAATACATTTCACCGAGCAAAATTTTGGTTGATCTTTTCCAGATGTGCCAAAAATGCCTCCTTTAGAAGCTCAAAAACTTCCTAATTTATGCAAATAGATGACAACACAGAGAATAAGTGACTGAAATCTCACACATGAATCACAAAAGAGAAAAACTAGTATCATGACGAATCACCGCGCCGGTCGTCATCGAAATCTATGGAGATTACGGTAGCCGCTGAACACTGTGGTGGCTAGAAGAGAGCAATACAACAGCAGCCGACCTGATTGCACTCACTCAAGCCTCCAGCTGCGTGAACTGAATGCTTCAGTCTCTGTCATGAATATTGAGCCCCTCAATGAAGACCTTCGCCACTGCTCATGTAAACTTCGAGATCAACTTCTCTGATACACCTCAACAAAAGTAGAACCTGTCCTTCAGCCGTCAATTTAACGACTACACCGATGAGTGGCCTCCTCCTCCTCCTCCTCCTCCTCCTAAATCCCCAGACCTTAACCTGTCAGTAGAGTAGCATTTATGGATTAAAGAGGACACGAAACGACAATGTGCCGCCACTTCAAAAGTCCCCCCTCCCCCAGCTATTTTTGAGGACTGAATTGAAGCAGTTTTTGGGGATACCCTTCATGTGCCACGTGCCCCGTAGTTATTTTACTAGCCAGTATAAAAAAACTAGTAACTAGCTGATTCGGAATACACCTTGATTTATAAATGGCTCTCCAACAAAATTGACAAGACCCATTGATTTGTAAAATCATTTGTTTATTCGAACCAACGAGAGAGGCAGTTAGGTATGCAATAAACTAAGACTAAGAAAGTTAGATGGAATATGATTAATGAAAAAGCAGGCATACCTAGGGAGTTGCACACTCGGGTAAAGAAGGATAAGTAATATCTTTAAATAAATATTAAGCTTCCAGAGCTTAGAATTCAACCTATTCCGAATATCTTAGAACTTTGCTTTTGAAGTTTTCTCGTAATGTCTCTAGCCGAATCATGGACAATCTATTCCGTCAAAAGTCAACAACACCTCCAAGAAGGGAGACTTCCAAAATTGCAAAAATTGTAGTTTAAGTTTGGCCCTACTTCATAGGAAGGCCCTTACTTCTCTTTATAAGAGCAAACACATCCAAGAATTCTCCACCATGCCACAATTATGGCGTGCTTCTTCAGCAAGATGAGACTATGAGATGCTAGACCATATTCATGAAATAGCTCATTTCCCATTTTACGGACCATGTACAAATTTCAAGGCACCATAGCGCATCAACTTATCGCTAATTTGCGATGGGAAATAATCTATAACAATGCAGACTGTAGCGCTGAGGACGTGGGTAATCGAGACTAGAGAGACATGATGGCAAGACCTGGTCCTGTGCTAGACACTTGACCCTACAAAATCATTGGCACTGTCACACATGTTTGACACAGCCCAATTAACAAACTTGGCAGTCCGTGTTTTGTAGCCTTCTTAGGCAGTAGAACTCCATACATCCAACTCATGATGTCCATCTTCAGTTCCATGGGCCCAAACACAGCTGTTTCCAGGCCTCGCCTGCTAATCAATACTAAAGTTACCACGGGCTTGGTTCACCTCGTCTGTCGCTTACTTGGCTTATAGGTTGGACAGTCGGTTCGGACTGCCACTCGAGGACACACGTGCCCCTCAGGTTTCTGGATGTGACAGTCTTCAGCAACAAATTTCAGGCTTTTTACTCTTGTTTTTTCCCACATGGGGTGGCGAATTTAGCCCCTAAAAAGTTCCGAAGTTCAGCAAGAATCTGTTTCTGATAACAAAGCAATAAAATAGAGAAGGTAACTACATTGGTTAAGCCATCACCTACCGAAAATTAATCACTAGATTAGAAAAAAAACAGCATTTGTATGATAAACACCGCAGCACATTAATCTTTGGCTCTAGAGCATGGTCTACGAGGCTCAGCACAGAAATTCGAGTCGCATTGCCACCTATTAACACAACTTAGGCCTGGTTTATGCGGTGATTTAAAAGTGCCTTGAGTGTGTCCTCGACAAATAAGTCAAAGCTAAGGCAACATTTACGGTTGACCCAAGGTAATAAGGGCAAATAGGGTAGAAATTCATTCCAACGATAATTACTAAAACTTTAAATACCTATAGGAATTGCGTTTGTTGCATAATATTTACAAAGCTTTTAATACCCACTAAAACTCGAGTTCTCTAAATGCGGATTATTACACGTTAGGAGTTTCACAATTTAGCGTCTCAGTGACAGAAAGCATCATATTTGGCGTCCCTTATCTTAAGACACCCAGCAATTTCAGCAAATCCAACAGGTACCGAACACGACCCCAAGAAGGATTAGAAGCTCCTTCAAACATTTCATCTACACCTTACTTACTATTCTGCAATCATGTACCTGTTAGGCGAAGTTAGAAGAGGTTGAGGAGTCCAAAACTGCTATATTTCACCAGTTCTCTGCCCCACTCCAAAACAAGTACTGCTGATGCTAATTCAAGTTCATTCATTTTTTTCTGTTTATCCGAAACCTGGTACAGAACAGATTCTAGTTTAAACGCTGTGGTCAGAATTCGTGTCCTAACCTGCTCAAGCTTCCAGACAGTCCGGGCAATCACAAACGATTCGTATTCTCATCTAAACGTTTCCCGAACTGTTCCACGTATTTTTTTTTCGTCTATAGACTATCGATCTTTTCATCTACACCATCTCAGGATTGGGTATACAGCCTGCCTGTGGGAGAAAAAGTGATACTCAATCTGCTGCTACGGCCTCCCAAACACTGACGTACATACATCTTTACCATCGGCGAGGTGTCGAGAATAAAGAATACTCGAACCCCTGCATGTACTCACCACAATCATTTTGTGTTTTCTGTTGCACTACATTTCTTCTAATTTCCTCTTATGCTTCATGGGATCTTCAATATGCCTTGGAGGCAATAAATGATCCTGGATTCAGGACAGTTTTGGAAGCTAAGCCAGCCTACTTCAAGATCAAAAAAATATAGCTCTGGCTTCGCTTTGGTTTACTTCATAATTAGACGGTGTAACACTTACATAAACAAATTACTATACTTAGCCGTAGAGAACGATAAGCAGGTACATAAATGTTTGGTAAATTTATGGACCCCATAAGACGAAGAAGGTTTTATTTAGCCATATGCTTCATAGCTACACGATTATTTGCTTTTCGATTATGGGACATAAGGCCTTTACCATCCCTTGCCAAACGTATGTTCTAATGGATGGGAACAATTTGCAACTGCAATAATTTGCTACTGAGAAGCTAGGGGCCTTTTCGAATACCCTCCTATATCTAGGAAGTTACACACTATAAAAGCAACTCGACACTGGTTCTGCCCTCAAATGATCACTTCTATGATAAATCATAGATGGAAACTCCTTTACGGACTTTTCGTCTTATTTGCTAACTTCCGTGACAAAATACAGAACGAAGGCAGAAATGCCTTCCTTGTTTTATGCAGCAACAATGCTTGACAGTGCACTGCAGTCTTTTCTCCAAAAGAAATCAGCACCTCCTCTGACACGCCCAATTCCGCGTCTATTTCATGAATGGGAAAAGCACTGTACTGCATGTTGCAACATATACTGAGAAAATTTAAACAAGTAATAAAATGAGAAATTGGCGAAGAAGAAAGAAAAAGTTACCTTAGTAGCAGCCAACAGGTCATCACGCAATTGCCAATCCATTGCATGCGCGTTGGTGATAATCTCCGAATCGGTCTCGTAATCGACAAATTCTATTAAAAAGAGTATTCAAAAATTTGCATTTATCCGAACGTGCAAATATACGCTATCATGGAACAATCCATAAATCAACAATCCTCACTTACTATAGGAAAACAAAGTGAATCCGTGCTTTCGATGCTAGAGCCCTAGGAGCACGTAACAAGATCCTCCCACGCTACTCACGCATTCTAGAGAATCATCTACTTCTGGTGTTGGAGTGTAGAACGCTTTTCTGCGAGAAAGTGAGTCCTCCTCGCCTATGCATTAAGTAGCCTACCGAGTTTTCGACTTCTAAAGGGTGCCAAAAGCAGCCAACAGCAGTACAGGGCAACAGTGAGTGGAGGAGCAGAATACCGCTTTTACGGTGATAAGGAAATAATATGCCTTTATGACATCGAAAAGCGTCCTGAATGAGTCACAACATTTGCGAGATATGGAATTCCCGTTGTGAAAACACTCCTCTTAATCACCTAACTCGCATCGTTTTAAAGTGCCCAAATTTCTACACAAAAATTATTTTATAATTGCGATAACTCGGAAATCACTTGTAGACGTAATTTGGGGAAACTTGCTAATTCTTTCTTAAAATCAGAACGAAAAGTTGGTGTTTAGAGAAAGTGTGAAGGCACCCGGAAAATGTGCAATTATGTGTAAACTTATAAATTGGTTTTATCCAAGTTGACTCTGCTGAATGAGCCTCACCTTGATCGTTCTCATTGTCATCTTCGAGAATTGGCTCCAGGCGCTGTTTGCGACGTCTGTAGGCGTACAGGTGGCTTGCGGAAACCAACTGAAGCAACTGCTGACTGGTATCGCCAACCCGAGACGCGGCATCGTATAGACTCGGTCTATCCACCTGAGCACCGGGCTGAACCGAGTAAAAATACGTTTCAAACATCATCTCCAGGGAGACTAGCTAGATTTCATTTCACCGGGCTGTTCATTTGATACTCCAGCAAATTGTTAATCCTTGCATTCGCAACTATTCTAAAGTTCTGCTTACTTCGACTCCCAGCAAATCTACTCCAGTGCTTTGTCACTTGACGGCAGACAAAGGCTTGAGTGCACTTAACGCCTTCTTCAGGCTACAGAGAATCCCATGCCTCACATGTACGACTGCCACTATTTGTCCAGAATAAACCAAAACATTAGCGACCCCTCTGAGAAGGGGTCAATATTTGAGTGCGCTTTCTCTAAGTTGTGCTAATTTAGCGTCCCATTGATGAGTCCCTACCTCGAGTCGACTGTCCTTCAGAGGCATCGCAGAACTCATGAGTTTGAGGAAGGCGTCGGCGACGTCTTGAGCGGCCTTCATAATGTGTCCCTGGGACTCGTCGCCGGCGTCCACGGCTTGTAGCTGATCGAGCACTCGGACGTTCTGCATCAGACGTTGGACGTTCAAACCGATCGTGGCGAGTGACGCATCCATCGCCGTGTAATCGATCGATTCCTCTTCCTCATCGAGATCGTCCGATGAGTCGTCTAGGTATGAAAAGTCATAAATAGCTCTCCAGAAGCACTAGCAATTCCTTTGGAAGAACACTGTTCGAATGTTTACATTCATCGCGACTTCCACCCACTGAGCAGGGGAATCGGACATTCGAAATACACTTATCGAATAATACTTGCTAACTTTTTTGAATACACATTATAAAGGTCGTAGACACACCATTTTTAATTCATATCGTTGAGGACAAAAAGCGGAACAGATCCGGCTAGAACCCATATGATCCACTGTGAAAGAGAAAACGTTCCAGCAGGATACCTATTACTTATGGCCACCAACTTAATAAGGTGATTATAGTCGCCGCTCAAGGTTTCCCTTTTGTGGCAATGAACTAGACACCACAAAGCGCCATCGCTGTGACTGTGACTAGCATTCAGCGGTATCGTGACTGTGACTAGCATTCAGCGGTATAATCCAGCTGCAGAAAAAAGTACAGTAGGAGAACTCTGACATTGGGCCGCGCATTGGGTTTCGTCGCTTAAATTGAAAGTTTTAGCGTCTCAATGAAGACCTCCGCTACTAGTAGCATTGCAAAGGTCAACTTTCGCACCACAAAACCAGTCACTAAACTAGTCGCCCCCTAACGTTCGACCTACGCTGAACCCCTCAGATATTAACCTGCCGATGGACTTTTTGGACTGTGTTGCACCGTCGTCGACAAAGACATTAATCACTATGCTGCCGGTAATTCAAAGGTGTACTTAGTCATCTACCGAATTAAAGAAGTTTTTTAGGAAACACTTTAACCAAGTAAAATCACTTAGCTCCAGTTTCCGGGAGTTTGGATTGAGGCTAGAATAGATGGGTATCTTGAGTAAACTTCTTTGCGTACAATGATGATATTTCCTTGCCGATTAAATGGCTTTTAAACCTTTTAAATATTGGAGCCACCAACCCGTTTACGCTCTTCTTGACGAGACTTGGAAATTTATTCCAAGCACCCAGTATATGGTCACATTTACCACGACTCGACATGACAATATTTAGGCACTTATCATTAGCATCATAGCAGCATTCTTATCGGACGGTTCCATACGTCCCTTGCTTAGCGAATGATTTATTGTTAGCTACAACAGTTTAGCGCTTCATCAAACGAACCTGACAATTACGAGCTCGAAAGTACAGCACCAGAACTTGGCTCTAGTATAGATTAAACATGGACTCTAGTATAGAATTGACTCCATAAACTGAATAAGAGCGTTAATTTTGGTGCCTAGAGCTTGATATTCATCAGCATCAAAGAAGAAAAGTCGCACGCAGAACTCACTTTGACTCATGCGATTCTGAGAGGGTTGAAGCAGGGAAATGAGATTCCCCGTAGCGATTGTCATTGCGCCCAAATAGCTGCAGATTCCGGCTCTCGCCTGAGCCATATTCTCCTCCCTCCAGCGTTTAGTGGCCTTGAAAGAAAGTTTTAAAGACAAATTGTCAAGTGTTCTGCTGAGATCGGATTTGTTAAGGTGACATTTACTAGCTATATATAATATGACCATAATCAATTGATTAAGAAACTATCAGCGTTTCTCTGTTGAAACTCACCTAAAAGGATCATGAAGATTGTATAGAATCTTTTCCTGAATGAGCATTCAGCTTCGACTATCGCTTACTTCCTCAATCTGCTCTTTGTTTTGTCATGGCAGCACAAAGGCGCAAACACAACCCCTAGAAAACACTAGCCTTCTCAGATATCCGACCCCTCATAAAGTCCCTTGTTGAGATTCACTATCGTGAGATGTAAATATTTCCACATGTCGCAAGCAATATCACAATATCGTCAATCTCAGACTCTACAGCGCACTGTATCCCAGAAAAAAGGTAGGTACTTTACAATAGTACCATGATGTAAATATCACTATAAGAATGGTGACGGCATTCCCAAATGCAGGTGAAGGGGAGGGGGATTACGGAGTCATCGCGAGAGACGGTCTCATTGTCCTCGAAGTAGGGCTTCTGGAGGCTCTCACTGGCGTCCTGAATCTCCCGTGTGCTCTCGTCAATCCTCATCATCATTGCCCGCTTAGGATGACTCAATTCTTTCAAAAAAACCTAGGTACAAATTAAGGCAACACAGAATATCAGAATATGCTTTCATCACAAGTCTCGTTTCAACAACTTTCGAACCTGAAGTGACTTAATCCATGCACGATGGGCACCTTGCTGCTAAAGAAACACTAGCGCATTCAGTCAGGCCTCATTCCGCCTGCATAATGCGCCAAGTCGGCAAATGCTGGACTGATGATATTTTATATTCGTGGGTTGAACAACACAGTCAATTCCACTTAATCACATCTACACGGTCATTTTGTGCATTAATAAGTCCGCCAAGGTGTAGTAAACACTCTACGACCACTAAGCCTTTGCTCTTCATACGCCTTTCATAAGCTACAATGCCACTCACTATTCACACAGCAGAGCCGTACGGTCACGTCCCTTACAAGCTCTTTGGCAGTGTCCAGCTATCTTGTTAATGTTTCTCTCCTGTCTTGCTGTACTGCAAGGTTGATGGTTACCCAAAACAGACACATTTTAATGTCTACCATGTTCTTTCTGGGGATCATTACCTCGTTTCCAACGCCAGCCCTTCGCTTGCCGTCCATGGTGCCGTGGTGGGCCCGCATGGTGACACCCGTGGAGTCTAGACTTTGTTCTAAGACAGCCTCACCACCCATGGCGAGGCGCATACCCCGAGAGAAGGTCCTGGCTTGATTAGGGAAGCCTTCCGTCGCCACGTAACCCGTAGAAACATTGTAACCTCGTCCGAAGGTTCCAACGTTGGAAATAATCTCCGCCCTGAAAGCATAAAACAAGAGCACTAGGTTGGAATGATTACAACGCTCCGAATACACTTCACATGCTTTTTGACCCGTGAATAGGGGTATTTATAGCAGAGGTAAGAATTCAGTACAATTGCAACACGGATAGTTGTAACATTAACCTCATTAACTGGGTCTCAATGAGTAAATGGGTGGTGAATATGAGTTGTAAAATTATACGACCAAAGAGAAATCTGGTTAAATAATTCATGGAACAAGGTTGAATTCTACGGCTTTGTTGATTACAAAGGGATTTTATTAGGGATAGTCTGGTTAGAGCAAAATTTGAAACAAGTAAACAAGACGACATTTTCTAAAGAGAAAATACTACAACTCACTGGCTGAGAGTTAGGGTATTTTTAAGAGATGCATGTTAAAGTAAATGTGCACCTTCAACACTCATTGCATGCCCTTAAACAGAAGTTAGTACCACTTTATTTAAGCATACAACATAGTCTCTTATTACAAAGTATTTCTCCAATAATAAGAATGCTAAATCACTTGCACTTTTCGGTGCGTCAGTCAGCGGACAAAATACCGAGTTCGATAGAATTGAAAACTACAATCTAGTGAGCGGCTAGCAATGTCTAGCGTGAGGGTTAAAGCAAAAAATTACGGCATTATATTTATCAAGACCTTTCATTCGAACAACATTGAGCTTAGTCACCCTATGACAGCAAGGCAACCCCCATTGAATGGCGACGTTGTATTGTCAATTATAACCTAGTAGAGTTCTAACGCAGATCATGCATAATATAAACATAATCTAAGTTGATATTCAAGCATAGTTTAAGCAGCGCTTCCAACTGACAACAAGCCAGCCGATTGTCGGGAGCTTAAATGTCAATGTGTGGCGGACGAACGTACCTCGAAGGTCCCACGTTCTCCTCGAGAATGACATTCGAGTCGCCGCCGTCGTTCGCCAAGGCGTCAGACTTTTTTTTGCGCCGGAGGATAATGTCAATGTAGCCGGAGATGAGTTGGGAGATCTGCTCGCCTTCCGAGGTCTGCATCACGTAGTTCCCATCCGGACTATACTCCCCGAAATCCTTCAAGGGGGAACAGAAGCAGGGAAAACAGTTGGCTAGAGAGGAGCCTCCTCGTCGACGTTGCATCCCTTGGGGTGCAAAAGTGAAATGAAAGCTCTCTCGGAGAATAAACGAGATCTCCGCTCAAAATGGTGGCGCGTACTTATTAAGAAAGTACAAATATGCTTCCATCGATTTTTCGTGAGGCAGTCGTCCAAGAATCTAGATTTGGCTCCATTCTCACAGCTAATCTGAGGCCCTAAAGTGTGGTTTATCTTCGTGCACGTCTTCATGAAAAAGTATAGAGAAGTTTCTAAATTTTTCTTCTATGGTATCTCTACCAACCATTGTGGGGAATGTAAGATCTCACGAGGGAGACGGTTAATGCTGATGTGAGTGCAGTTAGTAATACTACAGCTTTAGGTGGACTGGTTAATTAACAGGAGTAGTCGAGGGCATATCAACGTAACGGCGAAGGCAAGATGGAATTCAACTTTGTCATAAGGAGGATAGGCTCTCTGTTTTGACTTAAAGTGACTACGAATCTACCTCCAGGTAAATCAAATACACAGGTTTCACTCCAGAGACTAAATAGGGCAACTTCAAGGTGGTGCCATCTATACACGGTATCTACCAAGTTCCCAACTCAATTACTTTACAGGAAGCGATCACTAGAACTACAGGAGCTCTACTATTCACCTGTGTATACGCTTCTATTCTGCAATTACGAAGCCTTACAGCCGAAAGAATTTTGACTCTACTTTCTTCTCTGGCTCGATCGAAAATAGCAACAAGCACACGAATTTATTCTTAATCTGGAACATAACCGAAAAAAAGTAATAGCAACAACGTCTTCCGATGACACTAAGCTTGGAAATTAGATAAACGGGCGTAACACAAAGGGGGTTGTATCAAACAAAGAGCCCTGACACCCTCTGGCCGAACAAAGAACACTAGCGTGTGTGAGATTGTGAGCCTGTGTATGCGTGTTTGTGAATTCTTCCATACGCACAAGTTGTGGGCCTCAATGTCACCGCATACGCAACATGGGTGTCCCTCGCGCTGCGAATTTGTGCAAGTGTGCAAATCTGTATCTATTTTTGCACGATTTGAATAAATTTACACCTTGCTCTTGGGTGGCATTCATCACTCTAAATTTATTTTAGTGTTCATAAATCAAGTGTCAAAATTATGCCATCGTAGAGAAAAAATTCAACGTTTGTGTTTGACCCTGCCCATGAGGGGATGAAGCTCGATATAGACTGGTGAGTTAATAAAAGCAGGGTAAAGACGGAGCCCTCCACTCCCTCTAAGGTGGTAGTGATTGCATTCATCTACGCTTATTTCGATAATAAGCATCTATGAAGCACTTAGCCATGGTCCGAATGACCTTCTGGGTTGACGATTTCTTAAGGCACAGATGGAAGCCGCATAGCCTACACAACTTAATTGTCATGAAACAAAAAGAGCACCTTCCTATAACATCTACATATACTACTTCTCTTTAGATATCGCGACCCAACATAGTTCCAGTCCCATAGCTTTGGACTCTACTCGACGTCAAAGGAGCAATTCATAATAAGTGTTTCTATGGGCGAAACAAACCATGGCTCGGCTTTTGGCTACTTAAACAAGGCTCCGAAATGAGTAAGCCATTCGCGTCCGTTCATTGCCTTAAACGTTGAAAATATCCCCTAGCAGACTAGTTTCTTCCGATTACCCGGCGAGGACGTAGGCCATCTATTCAAAAGATGGAGGTGGAATGGAGTTTAATCCAATCAAGTCCAGAATTAAAAGAGTCGAACACCTCTACTGTGTCTATCCGAAGCTGTTGTATCCGACTCCTACTTGGTACTCGACGCGCCTAACGAGCAAGTAACGAAAGACACCATCTCCTGGTTACCACAGAGCTCCTGAACACCGACCCCCAAAGATTCAAGCACGAAGGAGAGCACGCATCCTCGTGCACCCACCCTTCAATGGAGTCTTACGCTGCTAGGAAGTAACCGTCTTCCTCTGAATCGTTTCCTGAATCGCTCTCACCTATCATTTGCGACCCTAACAGTATACTTAATCGTGTAGGCACTCGGGAAAAAAACAGCTCTCCTAGCAGTCAAAGGTCCTTCGGAGAGGGTTAAAATGGTTTCTTTCGTACCTGTCCGAAAATGAGTTGAAAGTTCAAATTCCAGGTGTTGCTGAAAAACTGTGTCCTATGTTTGTTTTGTCTTGTTTAAGCAAATCGACTTGAAAGCACGTAGATTACAATGCAATAAGGTTTGCTGGCTCCAAAGGGTTTACGGTTTACTCCAATCGAATGTGACATACACAAAGAAACCTGCATACTCATCTGAATGGAAAAAGAATAAAAGCTAAGTTGGAGGAACGCACCAAAGTGAAGAGGTTAGCCGTAGCAGCCCATCGGCGAACACGGGTGAGGGGCCAAGTTTGGAGGACCTCTTTGGTGTTCTCGTCCACCCTCATCACACTCTCCTTGCTCACTCCAAACAGTCGAGGTACCAACTTGTTCTTCCCAGGCAACTTTTCCTACAGTAGAAAGAGATAGCTCTAAAATTGGATCTTCATTAGGCCTTAATAACAGACAGTTGATGCAGTCAATGTATGAAAAGAGAATGAAAGTTGCCGACATAATCAAACGGTAACTTACCCCCAAAGCTCTTTGCATGTTTTATGATCCTATATGGCACTAGACCCTGTGAAATCGATAGACGACGTCTAGGTGTGTATATCGACTCCTATGTGGCGACGGCGCAGGAAGCCCATCGGATAACCATGTTGTCTCCAGACGGCGCCAACCACCTTTTATTAATTGACTGCACTTTCTAATAATACCAGGCAATCTAATGATGATACAGAAGTCTGCAATGTTAATACACAGGGAGTAGCTGTCTTCGTTGACCTCTACTGTCCTCATCCACATTTGTATATTTTTGCACAGATATTTGGTAGAGATTACCCTAACGTATATATTAATCATACACTCATCATTTTTGCGAAATGGCGGAAGAAAACCAGGGTATTGAATGTGAACACCATCAGTATTACATCACGAGGACGCTGCATTCATAGATCGGAGTGGCCGATAAGCGTCTGTTTTGAGGACACTTGTAGTGAATCATACACGTCACTCACGGATCTCTGTGGTAGGTATAAACATGATCAAAGTTCCACTTCGTCACCTAGATCATGGTCATTGTTTCAATTAATTTCGTAGAATTCCGACAAGTGCCATAGAGCACAGGTACAATACCCATCACAGCGTTGATAGATAAGTGAGATCAAAGTACACTTACACCTTCCTGACAGCGAGTGATTTATTCAAAGTGATCGTTGCACAGAACAACATTATTGCGTATCAGAGGCAGTGCAATTACATAACCCTGGAGTGCCACCAGACCTTTACAACGTACATTTGCGTAACTAGAATTCGTCAACGAAAAGTGAGCAGCGTAGCGTCTATAATTGAGCCGGGTTACAGTCACAATCGAGACCCTCAGTGACATGCAACAGTCGGGCTCTGTACCACGGTCATTATTTCGCTAACTTTACTTACTAAACAGCTTATTCGTCAGCTAAGACCTATGCAACCTATAAAGGGAACGAATAACCGAAAATTATGGATATGAAGTCAAGTCAGAATAACCATTAATCGACTCAAAAGAATGAGTTATATTTACTATACAGCCATACCGATTGATTAGCGTCTTCAACTTAGAGGAAGTGGTGATATGAAGCTACCTTATAAAACCATAATCCTCAAGGCCCTGAGAACGCTAAAAGAGCTACTATCCGACTCGCGGGAACGATGTACGTTCTCCCTACAGCTAAGGCGACTTTTAGTCCCCGTGTCGTGGAGGAGCGAATAAGAACACGAGTAGTAACGTCCTTCCCCCTTTGCGGTGGCAACAAGCCCCAACCTGTACCAAGTCGGCGCCACCAGCCGCGCATTCCCACCGGCCCCGTGAGTCACCCAGATGAGGTCAGGGCGCGAACGCGCAAGCGTGGAGCAAAAAATAAAACCGCCGGATGCAATAAGAACCACGCAGATTGGTGGATAGTATGATTGGGCTTTGCGAATGGTTTTTAGTGTGTACCTTGATTAGGAAGAAGGTGATACCGTAGGTGGGTAGTGAGCGGCAGACTTGGATGTAGCGAACCTTGGCATCCTTCTCGGGCAGCCCGTTGAGCTTTTGGTATTTCTAAGAGAGGAAAATGGGAAGTTAGTACTTAATATCAGCTGTCACCGCATCTAAGTCTCTGACATGTTTCAAGGCACTGAGTGTTCGGCCAGAATCGTTGCCCAGCTTGCGATACAAGTGTCTCTGATAGAGCCTGCACAAATGCTGACGACCAGTGCACACCAATCTGATTGGTGGTTACGCGCACGTGCCAGTGCACGCATGTGTGCGCACGAACCTGCATGAGTCAGACAGCGATTACCGTCACCACAATGAAAACGCCCACGACACGATACACCGTAGAAGAAAACCCTATATCAGGATAAAATCTTAAATCACTCACTTCTTTTATCTTCTTTTCCACGTTCTTCACTTTTACGTACTCCTTTGGGAGATGTTCCTTCACACTAACCAGAGGTTAAACATTATTAAATTTGGGAACAAATGTTAAGAATTGCATTAATATTAGCCATGGATCTATGACTTACTCGATACTGACTGACTTAGCTTTTTCTGGGACCAGGTTTCCCATTTCCGCTTGGCATTGAAGACCAGCCAATTCAATGGCTTGGGCCAGGCTAATCGGGTGGGATCCTTTCAATATGCCCTCTTTAAGCTACAAAGAAAAATTGAAAAATAATTTTGAACGATGAATTGAGGGTGTTACCTGAATGAAGAGGAGATTAAGCTGGACAGGGTCACGAGCCCCCACATTTTGGTCAGAAAAGAAATATTTTCGCTGGAGAAGGAGGTTGTCAGTCTCCTCTATCCCCAGTTGTCGGAAAGTTTTGGCATGTGGCAGCCAGTTAGCTAGTAGAAAGGAGGGAATTGAAAAAAGATAAATCAAAATATTTTGAAAAAAAAACAACTTAATTTACCACCATCATCAGTATGTAGCTTTTGCTTTAAGGTATCCAGTTTATCGTGGTCTCGACCTATGACTTTTGGGCGACGAAGTGTCTGCTGACGGCCCTTTTCGTGAATTAACGAATACTCTTCGTGATTTGTTATACCTAAATAGAAAGATACCAAGATCGAGTGCGAAAGTGCAGTAGAATCCAAGGAAACACTACGGTAAGCACAGTTTAAACAAGCCTTGGAAACTTATGAAGACAATGAATGATTCTTTTCTACATACCCATTTTACCACATATAATGACCATCAGATCGGCAATCGTTTTACTGTCATCGACTTGGAGGGTTTTACGTGTACCGTCTAATGTACTCACAACAAGGCGCCGTAATTTGGATTTATAAATAACTTCCATCTACAATCCATTTTAGGACGTTTTCAAAAAAACATACCCCATCATGAAGATGGTAGTAAGAGAGCAGCCTTGAGCTTTCAAGCCAAAAAGAATGCTTTGGATCCGGATCATTAATGAAAATTCCGAATTCTTCTGAAATAAATGACTAAATTACAATTTTACCTGGACCCTGACCAGCATTTTTTATGTTTGCTTGGATATGTCGACAAAGATCAAAGACCGTAATATCCAAAGAAGTTTTGAATGTCACTCTTTTATTCAAATTCGCAATTACCAGATCTAATGCGACACCCCCCATCCGGTTGAACTGAAGACGGCAAGTGTTTCGAAAAAACACAAGCCCTCTCAAGGTTATTTGATAGTCCCATTGAAGCTTTAAACAAAATGCAATAAAAAAGATTTTAAATCCTAAATAACGAAAGATCTCCCAAAGTATAATCTTGTTTTTAGTAAATAGTATTGTAGATACAAGGAGTAAATCAGGCAATTAGCAAAAGAAAATAAATTGAAATCAATTCTCAGAATTAGCTAAGCCAAAATAAGGGATAGTGTCACATATTTAACCATATAACCACGTGAAACGATTGACTTCTCAGGGAAAGAACAATAAATGAAAAAATTTTGAAATCCGAGCTAAATATATAATGATGGGAGTTTAGTTATAGCCCTTAAGCTTTTGAAGGATTACATTTGTATTTAAACGATATTGCCGCAGGATACAACATTATCATAATTTCCATTAAGAAAACGCAATATGACATCCAGAAATTCCTTCGCAAAAGTGCTTTACAAATACGCATATTCCGAGTCAAACTAATGACATTTCTATCACATATGTAATAAATAGTTTCTCCTCACCGACAACTTGAGGTCTAAGGAAAGTTCTAGCTTTTTTAGGGAGCTGACTGCCCAGAATCGGTTATTTCAAGTTGTCAGTCAAACAGCGACTAAAATAGTGGCTGCATATTCCATCTCCTCCAAATTGCGGGATTACTCCAAAAGTATTCAAGCACATGAATCAAGCTTAAAACGATTGACACACCTCTCAATTTAATGAATGAGAAAAAGTTTGTATAAAGGATTTATTTAAAGTAAAATACCAATTTGCATATAACAAAAACAAAATGGAAAAAAGGTAGGCTTTTCTTTACGATAGTTCACAAAAGAATCAGCTTTGACCTTTATGAAGTAAAACATGCATTTTAAACTTGTTTTTTGTTAACCCGGGGGCCTTACTTGGAAGTACCATTCATTCTTGGTGAAATATAGTCCAACCACTAATAAATTTAGTTGACGCATACTTTAAAACAATCTTAAAAGCTAACTATGAATTGGTGGAGTGATATTTTACTTCAAAAGATAATCAAATGTTGTTATTATTAAATAATTTATTTATATATTTACTTTTTTAATCCTTTATGATGAAAAAATAAAATAAACTTAATTTTTATCAAGTAATATTTACATTTTTATCTATTGGCATATTGATTAGAGAGGATGTTGATAGTTTTAACTAATCAACTTATTCCTTACCAAATACATCCACACAGGTCAAAATACGTTCTTGGCAGTTGGTGGGTGTCTTGGAGCTGCTTCTTGTTCTTTAATAAACATCCATCTCATACCCCAGTTTTCTAATGTTTGATTCATATTAAATAGTCTTAGCTCTTCTAATTCTCTGTCATTTATGGTGTTGATTTAATGCTAAAGCAAATATCTAATTATAGTTGTCTGCAGACACGTTATAGGAAATGACTACCGAACCCGAGAAAAATGGTACCGTTTCTTCTATGGGATACAAACGCGACACAAAACTGAGGTATTTATTTTAAAATAGTTAGCATCTGCTTAGGATTTTCGTAAACCGCAGTCTCAGGCTTGATTCCATCAAGTTCTTCGGATTTGATATGGACTACACTCTTGCTCGTATGTCTAATTCCTTGCTCTTCATGCTCTATAGAATATAAATCTCCTGACTATGAGGAGCTAGCATTCCAAATTTTGCGTGATCGACTCATTGAAATCGGTTATCCTGAAGAACTTGCTACTTACAACTATGAACCTTCATTTCCTATTCGGTCCGTCTTAGTTGTACTTCTCTTAATTTTATATTTTCGTGCTTACCGTTCTTTTTATTTTCAGTGGCCTTTGGTTTGACACAATATACGGCACTTTTTTGAAGTTGGATCAGTATGGGAATGTGCTTTTCTGCCTTAAAGGATTCAACAGCGTTCCTATGTTGGTTTTGTTTTTATTTTAAATAACAAAATTTAGGGGTGAAATTGTGAAAATGTACCCAAATAAATTCTTGAAGTATGACGATTCTCGAATCATAATAATGAACACTCTTTTTGATCTGCCGAGTAAGCGCTGCACTCTTGACTCTATTCATATTGGCAAGCATGAAGAGTTCATGTTTGGTTTCTTGAACTACAGAAATGTATCTTCTTTCCTGTGTCATTCACATGTTCCTCGACGATGAAAAATACATAAAAATGGAACGTGGTGTGAAGTTGGATTCTATCTACATGTCCTACCGTTCTATTTATGACGATGTCGATACCGTTGTCAATTGGATGCATCAGGTCAGTTTTATATTTAGAAATGGGGTTACTGTGAGCATTCACTACGTACAAAATGTAAAAATGATTTTTTGGCCTCATTGGAAACTCTTGGCACGGATGATACATCAAGAAAAAGCCTCAAATTGACTGATAAATTTACCATATGAGATAGTTGAGTTTTTCATCGATTGACCTTTTCATATGTTTCCAGTTTTCACTTGTCGCGATTTTACCATTTGACCCCAGATTCATGGGAGCAGTCCTTGTGATGGAATTGCTTGTCGATTCCCTACTTACCATGAAAAATGTTTTATAGTATCAGCTGTTTTTAAGTTTATCAAAGCCTCGTAATTTTTCTTTATTTGTCTCCATTCATGTAGCGTTACATATACGTAAGCATAGTCTCACGACCACATCGACTGCCTGGTTTCTGCACCATTCACTCATTGTCGATTAGTCGAAATCCAATAGATTGTTATTTTTTGTATCGACTTCTTTGTTACCAGGTAAATACTCGTTCTTGGTAAATAATTCCCCACAGGCTTTTGGTGAAGTTACGCCAAAATGTAAGCTGACAAACCAATCATTAACTGGTGCTCTACAGTAAGCCTTACAGAAATGTATCTACTGTTTTCCTACTACTGCTTAAAATCCAACTCTCCAAAGCTTACACAAAGGTCACATACCTAGGAATATTCCGATCTCCGGGACCCCACGACTTGGTCAAAGAGTTTTGTGGATATTCAATACCACGGTATTTTAAGCCTGAGGGCTGGTTATTCCATCTGAAATGACCTCAGTAAGGCCTGCATTTTCCCCACAGCATTCCTTCACTGAACGTTGACCTGGTCCGGGGTATTTCGTTATGTGTGACCTGTTGGAGATTCCCCGACCCCTCTTGCCATAATATTGACTTGGCATTGCGTTTAATTAGTTCCATAAAGGGTTATTTCCCAAAAGAATGCCGTGATGGTTTTCAGGGTGAACTGAAGAAGAAGACGATGGAAAGTCTGGACAAGTACGTGGAGAAGGATCGTGATCTGCCGCTCCTCTTAGACAAGTGAGTCCCACGGATTTTCGTTGAATTTATCGATTTTTCGGTGACAGCTCTCTAATGACCGTTGGATGGGATTTCGATAAGCTGGTGGGAGAGGAAGATTAGGTCGATTGACTAATTAGACGCACTTAATCGATCGATCGTTACTTATTGGGTGACTAGGTGCCGAATTAACAAATTAAATAGCGGATTCCATTTAAGGAATATCCAACGTAGGCTTTTATACCATAACCGCTGTTGGAAAAACCTTCCGTTAGTGTGTTTTCATACGCTATCTTGAAAATGAAGGGGAATGCTTGTAGTGTCACTCAAACTAATGATATTATGACCAAACCTATTTTTAAGAGCACCACGAAATCTATTAGACGAAAGTATTTGCCCTTTAAGTGAGTTAAAAAGCTCAGGGGCAGTGAAGAAGTAATTGCAAACCTTTATATGAGATTGCAAATATAGGGTTTGTATTAAAAAGGGACTCTAACTCAGAATGGTAACCCTCACCTCGAAAACAGTCATCAAAAGTGTTTGGTGAACAAAGTAGCTACATTAATTTTGACAGCTGAAAATTATTCATGCACACTGGCTTGCGTCTGCTTGTTGGTTAAATCAAATGTTGGGGAATATTGACGTAATCAATTTTACGCAAGAGAGGGGAAATGCGTCTGTGTCGCCACCTCCTCTACATTTACCCTATTCCATTTTATTGTAGATTGCGTAGCCGAGGGGGCAAAGTATTCCTTCTAACCAACAGCGACTTCGCTTACACACAGGTGAGAACAAGGGTTGAAATAAGGAACTCGCCAACTCTCCATGTCCCTTTATTCAATCATGTCCTTCTTCCTTTTAGACAATTATGAAGTACATTCTCGAGGATCAACACGATGCCGTGAGTTCCCCTTTTTGGTGCGATCTTTTGTGGCCACTAGGAGGTCATGTAAGAATGGGACACAATCTAGCGTTCTTTGAGTTCCATGGGCGTGCAATTAGTAAGTTAAGAAATTGGCAAATGCCACGCCAAATTATAGAGCACAGTGTATGTATATATCGACCTCTCAGAAGGACTCAGCGAGCTTGTCTCCTTGTGGAGAAGGGTTCCAACACCCACGAAAGGAATTAAAGCATCGCGTTCTAGAACCCGGAGTTGAAGTTTCCTTAGCTCTGAGTGGTCATTTGTGCTTGCAGAAGGGCGAAGCTCGTCCCTGGACGTCGTACTTCGACTTCATTCTCACGGATGCCAAGAAACCACTTTTCTTCGACGAGGGTACCATTCTCAGGGTCTTAGATGAGGTAAACCACCGACTGGGTCATTTTTTGATTTATTTCTAGTTTAAGTTGTGGTCATATGTCAGAGCTTACTATTTTTTCTGTGTTTAGTTAGATGAATAAGGTGTGAGCCAAGGCCAGCTGATTGGTTATATTCCACAAACTCTACTAATTAACTTTTTAACTCTGTTTGGATGTTGAAGCAGGGTGGTTTGATTTTGGTTTGAATCAGATGGTCTTGCTCATATCCCAGTCATTAGTAGTTGATTGTGATCGTGGGACTTCCCACGTAAACCATGTTTTCAGATGTGGTGTGGTTACTAACATGGCTGTTTAAGTTTCTTCATCATGGTACATCCAGGTACATGTTGCTGTGTAGTTACTTAATAGCACAAAGCTAAGCCCCGCCTAGAACTTCCACGATTTCCGCATTCTCGAGGAGATCAAATGGACTTCAATAAATAAAAAAAACTGGTTGGGCGATCATGTTGTCTCGGCTGGACTTTATTGAGTCAAGGCAAGGGGTAATTTTTTGAGGAGGAAGGCGGTCACACTCCAGAAGCCCGGATGAGGACGTAACAGGAAATCTGATCTCTGGGTACATCCATTTAGGAACAGTAGACAGTTTAATGTTAGACTGGCTAATAAAGACTTCTTTCACTAGCAAATTAGTTTTCATGACATGTTTACCCATGGTTGGTGGGTTCGAACTGGAAAAAAGGAGTATCCAGTTGTTTTTTAATCCGAAACCCGTATGGACATTGCGAATCAATGGGCTGGCCATCATTCTACTCGGGACCACTGCATCACCATCGCCAGAACTTGATGGAGACACTGTAGGCCAAAGAAACAAATGGGATTAGGCAATCGGGTGAATAAATGAACATGTAGATCCAAAGCTTGGAATGTAAGTTTTCCCCGAGATTGATTACAGACATACAGCGTCTTCGCTTATGCGTGTGGGATGATGAAATTGGTCTAAAATCTCTCGTAACTCCTTTCAGAGAACAGGTCGTCTATCTATCGGACACCACACTGGACCGCTGCAGAGGGGGAAGATCTACTCCGGTGGTAAGCTTAATCGTATCTCTTTAAATCCTGGTGTCTGAAAAACCTGGTAGAAGGGTAGGTCACCAGTCTCTAGAGCTCGAGTCGTGTATGTGGTGAGAATTACGGCTCAATAGAGTTTGTCTATGCGAAGCACAGGCGCCAGTAGCAAAATGTATCCTTTGTCGATTGACTGGTGTCGTAAAGAGTCCTGTTGGGTGTTAGCGTGTACATTTATTCCTCACAAGATCTTCCTACATATTATGCTATTTTTTGTTTTTTTTTTCTTCTTCAACCTTGCGTTTCAGAGTTGCTTCGAAACCTTCTGCTTCTTGTGAAAAATTCCTTGTGTTGAAACACGAGCAAGCTTCCTTACCGGAAAACTACCGTTCTAGATCTAGGTTGACCAAGAATTTATACGCCAAACATCGGAAACGGAATTGTTTAATCACAATGTGCTCAATCTCTCATTCCACCACGGCATTTCATGGCTAAAGGGAGACTAATTAGATGTGTCAGCCAATGGGGAATTCAAAAACCCAAAAAATCCATCGAGCTCTCAATAGACGAATGGCTTATCTCAACGACAGGCTGTCTCATTAATGAGCATTTAAGCTGGCGTTTCTTGTCAGTGGTAAAATCTGCCGAGCTTGAAATGATTTGCAGACGTTTCGTGTTTTAAATAATCTGGTTGCGTCCATATTTGGCCTAAATACATGCTAGTTGAGGACCTCCACTTATTTTATGAAGATTTAACTCAAACTGCCTAGTGTAACGCTTTAAGAATTTCCTCTTTTATCGGCCACATTATTTCCAAAGGTTTGCCCTCGTAAAATTTATTTAACAAAGTAAATGGAAATTGGAACTTCAATTATTAACCAGTTGGTTGTTTCAGCTAGCACAATCTCGTTTAAACTTTCGCAGGCGAAAAAACCAGCGTTTCCAAAAAGACAAATTCATTTTCTAAATCAATGCTGATTAATTTGCTAATCCTAAATCCAGCTTTGGCTACTGAATAAAGTGAGTAATTCTGTTGATATTTTACACGGGCTAGAGGGGGGAATAAAATCTACCAATCGTTCATAAATATCGATCGGTTTCATCAAAATGACAAATCTGTGTACTTGCAGCCAGCTGTTTATAAAAATCCTTGTACTTATTGGTTGCAACAAGGCCAGAAATATGATGGAAATTTGTTTAGATCACAAATTTCTTTTGAAGGCTTAGATCCACCTCACTGTACGAAACCAGATAAGGTTAACGACCATGCTAACTAGATGCAAAACTAGGAAGAGAATTATTGTGATCAGTTCTGTAAAAGTGTCTAGATTTCGCTCACAGCTTTTGTTTCACTCGAAAAACCGAAATAGTTCCGTCTACTAGGTTTATATTCATTTTTGTTAAAAGGGCTTTAATATCGATCACCTAAAATCTATCAGTCCATTGCTTCTATACAATTCCCACAGTACCAAAGTGGTTTGTTATTGGGTCAAAAATATCTAATGGTTCTATTTTTTCCCGAGTATAGTTTCAGCCTTTAAAAATCGATGGGTCGATTGATCGCGTTGGCAAAGTTTGAAGTGCGGACTGCATATTTTGGGCTTCTCAACTCTCAGTCAATTTTATTGGCGAATTTGTCAGTAAAAGAGCCAAACTAATTTCGATTGATAGCTCTATTAGTACCTGGATTGAGGAATAAATTTAGGTCGTTTGGAAATATCGACCGATTTTCATCTGATACAATTATTTACAAAATCCTCAACCACACACAAATTCTGAAAAATTTGATTTTGTAAACATGCGGTCTACAAAATCGGTAAAAATGAGTATTTTGCCACAAAAAGTACTATAACTAAGCTGTGTCATTCCTTTTCAGGCTCCAGCGAAGTCTTCACGCAGCTAATCGGTGCAAGAGGCAAGGATGTGCTCTACACCGGAGACCACATTTTCGGTGACATAATGCGATCAAAGAAGAAGGTCGGTTGGCGAACCTTTCTGGTGATCCCCGAGCTCACCAACGAGATCTACGTGTGGAAGAAGAAAAAGGAGCTCTTCGATCGCCTCCAGTACCTGGACAACAAACTCGCCGATGCCTACAAGTAAGTGAGAGGCTTTTGATTGTCGTGGCTCTTTTGATTAATCCCTCGTCAGACTACAGAGGTTTCATTCGCGAATAAATATTTAAGCTGTGGGCTTTTGTTCTCCTAGAAACAGAGTTAGTTGGCTCACCTGGCGGGCTGCACATTGAATTTGCTCTGCTTATTTACTATTGACGATTAAATGTGATTATTTCAATTTCTTCAGAGACATGAACATTGAAACCAAGGAGCAGCCTGATGTGGCCAACTTGAGAAACGAAATTAAGGTCAGTTGACTTTTTTACGATTTTATCAACGATTAAAGATTTTTTTTGTACTTGAATGGTAGCATCATGACTAGTAAATGGCTAGGAAGTATCTATTAGACATTATCTGAACTCTAGTAAAGCGTATCAGGTTGGTTCAGGCATTTCTGGAGCCTTAGGGTAGGGATTTAGCAATTCGTCATCGTTCATTATTTACCAGTCTGTTTTGACTCACATGGAGAAAGTTGTAGATAAATGTTGTCTAATAGCTGCCCCCCTTTGCGTCCTCTTCTTTAGTCCGTGGCGGCGGAGATGGAACGCTCGTATGGTCTTCTGGGAAGCATCTTTCGTAGTGGTAAGTGTCTCCTTTTGAGTGAAGCTTTGAAGCACTTCCTGTATCCTACTTATCCGATTTCTGGGGTGTTTGGAGCCAGTATGTGCTCGTGCCTATACACGAAGTTCAGCTGGTGAAAAGTGGGCCTTGTATTAATACCTGATACCAAAACCGGGTGAAGTGTAACACCGTCTTTTGAGTTGGACCTGCATTAGAATTTTAGTATGCAATCGTTAGTTGAACGCCCTTTATTTAGGGCTGTCAACTGTCAGGTCATCATCCCATAAGTTCTGTTCGAATTTTACCTTTTTAAATTGAATGATTTTTAAAGAGAATTTTCGAATGGAGCTGAAAATTATCTTTATGTCTAGGGCATTTAACTTGATCAAATTCCATTTTGCAGGGGAGAAAGTTCAAATTAGTTTGATTTAAACATTGTCAACATAGGAGTACCTAAGAATCGTTATAGGCGCGTAGTGTTTAGTATGAGTTCAAGAAAGAAAGGAAGCTGAACAACAGCCATAGTGGCTAAAAGCACTCATTCAGCTTGTGGAGATTTCGCCTTTCACGAAGATGAGCATGGAACAGTTGAGTTCGATGATGGTAAGCTGCTTCTTGAAGCAGCCCTTGAAAAAGCTTATCCTGCTTTATCAGTTTCGTTATCGGCAGTTAAGCTTAGTTCAAATACAACTCTTCATCGTTATCTTCGAAAACCTTGAAATTGGGTTCCTTGACTGTCGCTTGAAAGTGCTCAACTCAAATCCCGAGTTGACATCTGCCATCTCTATTTTCGCCAACTTGTTTCACCTTTTTTGGTAAATAGACTTGTAGCTAGTGACGAAGGAAATGGACATTTTGTATCGAAATCCGATGCTCGCTTCTACTGTCAGCAACTAGGGCGGCGTTTTAAACAAACTTTTGGGAGGAAAAAGACCTGCTCTAGTGAATCTAAAGAGGGCAATGTATCACCATGACAATGTGGAAGAATCATATCACAAAAGATCCATTGGCTCGGTTGGGAGAAAATTTCTTATCCACCTTATTCTCCTGACCTTGCTCCTACCCTGAACTACCAGATGTTTCGTAACTTAAAAAATCATTTGGAAGAAACAGTTGTTGCAACTCAGGGAGAGGTGGAAACTTACATTTATTAGTTCTTCGAATTAAAGCCAAAAGAATTTCTTGTTAGTAGATGGAAGTCATTGATAGTCAGGGGAAGTACTTTTTTGATTGAATCTACAATTAAATGAAACTTGTTTTATTCAAGCTTCGGACGCAACTTATTGGATTACCTGATACTTGAGCTAAATTGACCAAGTTCTTTTTGTAATAGGTGGTCGAAATCCGACTGATTAAAATCTTGAGCCTATAGGCTGTCCAGTCTCTCTTGCAAAAAACCTACCTGCTCTATTAGTAAAAAAACTAGCTCTGGCAATTTAGTTGTTTACTCCATCAACCGTTTTTGGTTAACACCTTTTTTACCCTCAAATTATTTGCAAATGCGATTTTACTGTGCCTTTCTCACAACCCTGCGTCAGTACATGAGACAGGTGGTTTATGATCAGTGTTGGGAAGGTTTACGGTTTCAGAAAACCTGAATTGGCTCACGATTTGGCTACTTAAATAGGAGGGTGTTGGAACGTCTAAAGGCGGGATTTTCTGAAGGACCTACGGTGCATCCTGGAGCCCCAGATCGGTCCTCGTTGGGGGTTAATTCTAGGAAATGTCTTCATGTCTGTACGAGTCAAATGGCGATCTCAAGTTTTAAACTTGTATGCAATTGAATACAAGATACCAAGAGTTATTCAAACTTCTTGGAAAAGTACTCGCTCCAATGTTACTCCATCCTTAAAAATCGGAGTTTTGTTTATCTAGATGTTTTTGAACGTGGAAGTAATTCCTGAAATAAGATACCTTGCAACTTACATCCTACTAGGATGGATATGGCTAGGTTCCAGATCGATATAATGGATCAGTTCCTACTTGAATAGAAAGCGCTCAGCAGATGAAAAATGAAAACGAAGGCTGAATGGGTACTTGGGGAAATCTGATCCGCTTCAGATACGCAGCGCGTTCTGGAGAAATTTGACAGTCGCATCGAGAAAATAAGGACTTGGTAGCTACATAATGTGGTAAATTTAAAGGAAATTCGGTAGATAATGAAATTCTGTTGTTTTCATCGAGGTGTTTTATTCACAGTAAAGTTTGTTACAGCTTAAATCCAGGGGGCATTAGACTAGGAACAGGCGAGCTGATTTTGCACTTTCCCTAGGGAAAGCTCTTTCAAAAACTGCTTACATTTTGTCATCGATTAACAGGGCTTTCTCGATGACAGTGTTCTACCATGCCTAAGGATCCATAGGCTGGATAAGATGATCCGGGGAGTTCGGCGGAGGCCAAGTATTGAGACATTTGTAGGCTGGAAAATTGGCTAAAACTTTTCCATGATAAGTTGGTAATTGTGGCAAAGGTCCTCATTTAGTGCTCTAAGCTTCACCTCGTAGATGAACTACTCACTAGTACTTCATCACTGATGAGCGTGTTTGGGAATGTAAAAAATTCCATATTCGAATGCAAATTAATAGTCCAAGACGAATGGACGAACAAACAATGCAAGCGATCCAACCGACTGAATCTGAGCAGGTTTCGGAGACCCTTAGCATAGCTGGGTTGATTTCATTTTTGGAGCCTTTAGTAATTTGGGACTCTGGAGCGAGACTGCCGACGCTGACACCAGAAAAGGGCTTTGGCAATCCTGGTCGTCGGGTTTTAACCTCCCCATAAGTATATTGGCTAAGTGGAAATTCTCGATTGCTAGAAACTTAACGCATCTAATCTGATTGGCACAAGTTTTCGAGCGCGGTTAGCGAAGCTTGTTGCACGGTTTAATGACTACAAATGGTACAAACACCATGCATTTTGACCCCCATGTTTCACCTCTGCTTCGTATTATTGTCTGCGCACTGAGCTATGTAAATACGCATCATCAGGAAATAAGCTGGCATTTCGATTCATTATAGTAAACTTCCCCAAGAGGGTAAAAACCATTCAGGCGGTGCGCTATTGACATTGGTAAATTCTCGATGTGGGGTTCTTCCCCAGATTTGTTGGCTTGTTAAATATTTCGTGCTCATAGGTACATTCGCATGGTTGAATTCGGGTTTGTTTCGAAACACTAAGAGGCATTTTCTGGCATTTGCCGGTAAGAGTTGGTTCAAGTAAAGTATAGCTGCACCCTTGTAAAAAGAACGTGTGGAAGTGTTCATCAGAGAATATTATCCACTAAACGAATAGAAGCACGCTCCAGAGTCCCAATACATCACACACACACACACACACACACACATACATACACCACTCTGGGCGAACTGCTCATTCCCTTCCTTTTTCTCCGTCCGGTGGCCACAAACATAATTAAGGTGCAAACCACGTGGGGACGCTTTAGGCACAGGACAGATAGGAGAAAGCACAGGTTCATTGGATCAGGTCCAAATGCCGCGTGTGCATGCTCAGTGTCCGTCGCGGCTTGTTTCGACCTACGCTTAGAATTTAATGTTTTATAGAAAGAATAACCTATGCCCAGGACACTGGATGTAAACTTTCTGGAAAGTGATCTTGCTGGTCACGACAGAGACCACGTATATTACAAACGACCTCTAAGACACAGAACGGGGGAACTATAGCAACGCTGAGTTGTTATTCAATTGCTCTTGTGTATTTGGCAATCTGAACAGGTTCTCGTCACACCTTCTTCTCGTCGCAAGCGATGCGCTACGCCGACATCTACTCGTTTAGCTGCTTCAACTTGCTGCACTACCCGCTTTGCTACATGTTCCGTGCGCCCACCATGCTGATGCCTCACGAATCGACGGTGCCGCACTCTGACTCGCCGATTGGCTCCTTCGCCAACCTCGATGAGACCCCCTGTGGTCTCAGGCGACGCTCCTATGCAAGTGGGTTCCTCGCCCTATGTGTCCTCTCTTTTTGATGTCTGCCAAATATCACATCTATGCGGGTCGTTAGCACAACTTCAAATCAATTAGTAGGGCTTGCAGTTCGCAAACGCCGAAGTTAGTCGACTTTGAAAATCTTTAAAGCCAGACTTTCAGTTATTTGTAAGCCGAGAAGTGACTTGTAATGTTTTATCAGAGTGTAACTGAAGTGTCTACACCACTAGTTGACTTAGGTTTAAGGGATTGAGTTCGCGAAAGCGCGGAAACAGTCAATCTCTTGAATCCCCAATAGAGACACTACGATGATTAATTCCATGAGTGGGTTTTATCTGGCTCGGAGCGACTGTTGTAGGGGCTGAAATGGGGAATGTGTGGGAAGTCATCTGGCAAACGTTCAGTCAGTAGATGAAGCACTTTTGCTGTGACCTAATAGCTGTTTCTGTTATGCACCATTGACTTCACCGAAACTCTGTGTAAAATATTTCAAGGCCAGAAATTATTTAAATGGTGTGGCTGATTGATGTGTTCCAAGAAATTAATGACCCGGTAGAGCATTCGAAATCTTGTTTAATGCTTTCAAATAGATATTGTGATCAAAGAAAATAACGCAAAGGGCCGAAATTTACTCAGGAGGAAGAGGGGGTCTCTCGGAGTAACTGAGTAGTGCATGCCTTCCTCGGGTCGCAGTATAGAGCTGTGTTTTAGTGTTAGGTAGTCCAGTCGGACTAAAAGAGGAACTACCTCTCTCTATCCATTGGCTAGTTAGCCATTAGTTGATGGGCGAGGTTTGAGAACAAGATGAGTACCCCGAAAGCCGGACAATGTGCCTCTGTGAACTGCATTGGGGACGGTTAACTCTCACAAACTGAACTAAAGATACAAAGCTCGAGAGCCTGAGGCTGTAATGATGATGCAACTAGTGGCTCAGGGCGACACATGTTTCTTGACGAATGACTACTTCTGTGGCTGTAGTGGCAAAGTGTTGCGAATGGAAGACTTTGAAACGGTCTCTACCTACCGATTTGTAGCAGTTGTTTCTGGTTGACCTTTGGAGTCCTGCTAACCCACCTGGATGCTGGACATCTGTGCGTCTGGTTGTTTCGGTCAAACAGCTGGCGGTTTAAAGTTGGTTTGTCGCGCTACCTTGCACAAATCGAAAGTTTCTATTTACGAATAAGAGATTTTCTATATGAGTTTTAACAAAGTAGGCGGAAGAATGGTGCGTGACTTCACTGAGTGGTTGCATGTTTTCTTGCTAGAGACTTCTTTCCACTTCCGCAGAGTTCCAACTTTATTTCGGCCCGTGGCTGGGTTTTCTTTTTTGAGTTAGGTCACATTTTGTTTTGCCATTCGCTCGAAAAATTACTCCACTGAATTAGCCTGTAAATTTAGGCTCAAATTTCTACCTCTCTCAATTAACTTCTGCGTTTGTTCTGACAAAAACCCACATCGTTTGGTTTGGGCATATTTCGACCAATGCAGCTTTTGAGTGCTCAATTTTGATTAGTTCAAGTACCTTTGCATCTATTTCGTACGAATCAAAGGTAAAAGTGTTTCACAGGTAATGATTTTCCCTTTTGGAGAAACCAACAAGTGGTTGCGTCACAGGTCATGGGACTCCAAAATTCGGTACTTGGCCACGTCAGTTGAGTCGCCACAGCTGATATGTCCACAAACCCGACGTTATTACTAACCCTTTAAAAGGGGTTGCTTCATAAACTGGTAGATGTGAAAATCAACCTACCATTTGTACAAGAGTATTTCATCAGTACTGGTTGAAAATGAAGTAGAGTGCACTGTTCTACCGGAGTTGAAGGTGTTTTTAAAACCCAATTTACCTCATGACTTGTTCAATTCGAACTACACAAAATTCCACCTCGGATTCATTACAGACCACTATCTCAGGCTACACGGCTAAAGCAGTAATTTCTTGGGCACATCTGCAGCCATAGTCAGGCAATGGGATTTTTGCCTGGTAACTGCTTGATCATCAAGTCGCTGTCACATCGGAGGTATTTAAAATTCCCATTTTTGAGCTTTAGGGGTTTTTCAAGGCATAAAGACTTTTTGAGCTTGAGACTATGCAGATTCCATAAAAGTCGACTTTTTATTATGTGTAAATTATTCAGATACTGGAGGTGGACAACCAGGTGAGTTCGCTCTAGTTGTTTCTTTTGTGCCGTTAGCAGTACCAGCTTTCCTCCCTTTCCCCTAGTACCGGACTATTGCGCCCAATTGAAATTAGCCTCTTCTCGCATTACTCTCGATGTGTTGATCGTTACCTTTCCTATTACTTTATTAGTTTTTTCTCCTTTTTAATTTATGAGATCCACTTCCTCTCTCCAATTGTTGTACGGCTTTAGCAGTTGGTGTTTACTCCTTTTCCCTCCAAAAATGTATTGTGTTGTTGTTGCTTTTTAATGTAAACTTTATTGATGCAAACGAAAATAGTGTTGGGATGCTTGAAAGACTGCTGCGGGTAAGTCGTTTGACCTTGGAAATTACATTTGGGTAGCAATCAGATCGTGCACGTGCCACTTATAATTTAGTACAATTTATTGACTCCTCCCCACAGCCACCACCACTTCCCTGATTTTCGTAACTAATTCGCAAAATCAAGAAGCTTCCCCGAAAGGCTGTGTGGGATTGTCGGTCTAACTGTACGCGTTGTCGTGCTTTTAGTTACGCTGACGAATGCGTCTTTTGTGCAACCCGAGAAGCTGCTCATCTCGAAGGGGATAAAGAACAGCAACCTGGTCACGGAGGAAAAAGAGGATGGCTCGGGACCTCTGCTAGATACTGCTGAGGTTGAGTAAACACTTCCATCGGTAAGTATGAACCCCGTTCTCCCAAGAATCCTGGCTGTAAATTGATAAATCAGATGTAATGCATGCTAGAATGCAATTGACTCTCTTCTCCACAGGAAAGAGGGGAAGGGGATGGAAGTTGCGTCACTTTTGTGGAGGTGCAAAGTCCTTTAGGTACTCGTGCCTTAGGTTGTCCCATCTGAAAGTGTTTGAAAAAACTTAACTCATTTGGTGGTACGCAGCAAAAAACGAGGTAAGGGACTGGACCGGGAAACTGTGCGGTGTGTGCGTCCCTTGTAAAACGTTGGATAGTTTTGTTTATAAGGAATTTTGGTTAATGGTGCCATAAGAGGATGAACTAAAAGGTGGAACGACCTCGTTGTATGTACAGCGCTTTTATCAATGGATGGTGGGCTCAGTTTTGGAACAGAATGAGCATTCAACTTTACTTTTTGCCGAGAAATCAGTGCTCGCACTACCTCCATAAGCCGGGCGTCTTGCTGTGTAGAAACTACTTGATTTAGGGCTGTTGCAGTCGTTTGAAGCGTCACTAAACGACGTCAGGAACGAGATTTTTTAAAAAGTGAAAGCATTTTATTGAGCGTTTAAGTTGTTAATGTGGTTCTTAAGTTGTTTCTGTAAGGGCACATGGGAAATGGGCAAACAACGGCCATGAGATATTTCCATAACCTGCCGAAAATCAAAAAATAAAGGAAGGTTTTTCCTCAGCGTTAAGGGTTTCAGCAGCAAAAGGGCATCATCGAATACAGCACCCCATCTACCTTTGACAGTCAACACTCCTTGTTAATTGGATGACTGTGGCAGGAGATTAGGTCGTCAGCTTTGGCCAAAAGGCGATGCTTGACATGATTCATCCCATTCCTGCAGCCTTTAACATCGGGTGCGCCCCCTGAAAGTCGTTTTGCTGCCATCGTTTCCGTACACGGAGGGCTTTTTGTGTTTTGCGTTTATTAGAACCTCCGAATCAGCTCCCATTGATTGGTTTAATTAAAGTAGCCTTTTTGAATCCTGGGTGATCATAAAGCACTGAGACCTGTCCTCCTTGTGCTAGTTCTATTGGTTATACAGACGCCACATTGGGCGACACTAAGATGAGTAGATTAGTGGCCACCGTCTAGGTAACAAAATCGAAGTTCTATACGGTATAGGAGAGCTCAACGTAGCAGGTAGTGAATGCTAAACGGCTTGTTGATCTTAGTTCTGTTTTTATCACAGAGAAGGAGTCCCGCGTTTCAAAGGAGTTTTTGTGTTAGGGGGTCGTTTCATAGCTCCGAAGTCTGCGAATCTGCGCTCGTAAAGCTTCTATAGATTTTTAGTGGAAGTAGAACGGGTCCTTATCGCACGAAAGAGTTTGTCAGCTAATAGAACTTACAATTATCTCCAAGTGTCTCGGTTAATAATTGATAACATGTCTCAGTCAACGTCAGTTCTGGTACCGGGTATTGAGTATCACGGTTGAAGTTCAAAGGCTTTCTTCGCAGTTGGTAGATGGTGTGTCTTCGAATCGGACAAAGGCTGATCCCACAGGTAGCGGTCCTTAATCTCGGCTAATGCTCCCGCTTCTACCTAAATTCCCACTGTCTAGAAAGGGGGACAGCCAAACACTTCGGGTGGGTTGCATGTGATCGATTAGCGTCGATTCGCTATTTCGACGTCCCTCATATCACCATCAGGCGTCTTGGAGCTCTAAAAAATGGTTCATAGCGTCACCAATCAGCCTTTATAAAGTGTTGAACGGCATCCAATAGTAGTTGCAATTCCCAGCCAAAATTTTTCAAAGAAACGTTTAAATAAACCCATTGTCGCATTTTAACGCTTCCACAACCATGGTGTTTTGACGACTTCTCCGGAAAAAAATGAGTGGCCATCGGAGTATTAGACAAGCCAGGGTTTGTCGTGCTTTGGTGTTTTTGAACGAAGAGGGGTCATTAATGGGGTGACTACGAGTCAGAACAGAGGCAATTGGTGTTGTTCATTCTTCATGTATTTGTAGATCAAGCAGGAGGATTCTTCGAGGGATTCCGTGTGCCTGCTGCAGCATGATTGAATGGGCTCTTCTTCAACTTCCCTCCTCTGTGCTTGTCTGTGTCCCGCTAGTTGTCCGCCTGCACGATCGGTACCTGAGTATATGCTACTGATGCAAAATATGCGTTCCTAGTGCCCTTTCATTAGTCTCTTCGCTCCAGCCCTCGGCGATAATTTCATTCCTAGTGCCTATTTATCTTAACAGTCTAAAAGTGGTACAGCTCAACCAGCCTTGAACACCACCCAACCCTACCCCTTACATGTTGTAATACTTTGTTACAATTTGATTACTCGGTCCTCTTCGCTGCAACTCCCCCTATCTTTTTATAGGGGCCATCTAAAGGCTATTTACGCTATGTCAACACTTCTACCTACCAAAAGGCAGTAAACGAAGTGAAAGCAGATGAGTGGTAGTCTATTTCAAGCAGTTATGGAGGGGCTGTAAGTGTGTGCTTTATTTCTTGTCTCTTGCGAGTTGGTTGGGGTGCTCATCTGTGCCAGTGAGCTCGGAAATAAATGAATAGTCGCAAACGTATGTAGGAGTGCGTCGTAGGAGTGAGGGGCGGATCCAGGCTCCAATGAAGACAAAATTGCTCCTAAGCACAGTTTAATTAAGTTTGGGAACTACCACTCATTAGGAGCCCAGTAATCGACGTAACTGGGTCAGCTGTGGTGTGCGTACGTCTTTTGAGTCACAGTGCGGATTTGCTTAGACAGCTTCAGACTACAAACTCGGAGCTGGCCCATAGTAACTGTAGTGCATTTACTGACTTAGTGATCACATTTTCGAGACGAGATGAAAATCAGCCTGTTTCGTGCGTAGCAGCAAACATTTTGAGATCGTCGTCTTGCTGCTACACATTATCAGGTCGAGGAGGCGACAGGCTGGCTAATTAGGGCATGTGTGAATAAACGTGAAGTGAGTACATGTTTGTACAACCTTTCATCGGTAGCATCAATGGCCCACCTTCCCGACTGGTAGTACTGAAACTAGTATTAGCCCTAGAATACTTGGACAATTAGCTCCCCGGGATCCATTTTTCCGATGAATGGTAGAGACCGATCTTTCTGTAGGTCTTCTGCAGAGTAGGATTTCCTAGGAGATGTACCTTCTGCAATAAAGTTATGATAATCTGCTAAGACTTTAGTGTGATTTTCTAAAGTTTTGGGTATCGGAAGTCTTCCTATGAACCACCTCAAAGTGCGCTCGAGCTAATAACTCCTAGCCACGAGTAGCTTTAACCTAGATCGGGTTAATTCGGTTAGCAAATAGATTGAAGTTAGTGTATTTCATCCAACGATTTTTTGCCAAAGGGTTGCAATAAAAGTATTGCTAATTGGAAAATGATCATTTAGAGGAAGGTTTAGTCGTCTTGAGTTATTCTAAGACGCTGCTTTTACGACACACTTCTGCCTATTTGTTAGTGTTTTCGCACGGAGTGAAGAGAGGAAAATTAAGAAAACGGAATTAACCTAGAATTTCCGTTCGAGCAATAAAGTAAGGTTTTTTGGCACGTGAGTCGGTAAAAGTGCAACTACAGGCAAACATGAAAAGTGGCTAGGTCGGGATGTCTGCGGTTATTCGAACAGCTCAAGCACTCATTGGCCCTAACAGCATTTTCTTTAGATGATATAATGCGGAAGGGGAGTTATAGTCCCTCTCCTATGCATTTAGTGTTTTTTCTTATGTTTCCATGAAGCAGGCACAAGAACTTTAAAGATACTAATGAAAATCTCATGATTTTCATTGCTTCTAAATTTAAGTGTGATTAATTTAGCAGATTTTCAACCCTAAAAGCGGGAAAAAAGGAACCATTTTGTACAGTCAAGAAACATCTAGGGTATTTAAACTTTAAAGCTTTGTTGATTGTTTCTTGACAGTGCATGTCCTTATAAAGTACACGTGGGTTGCAGTAATGTTTCAAAAACATTTAGTATTTTCCGAAAATACTTAGTGTAAATAAGGGCAGGGTTGTGGTATTTGGAGTCACGACATGTTTGAATTAAAATGTAACTGCCATGCCAGTCATTGACGGTGGAAACTTAATAAAGCTACCATTACTTGTAAAGTTTGTTTTTACGGTACTGTACTCGGTTGATATTGATAAATTCAAGATGAGATAGTAGGTCATTATGGAACCTGTTGCACGATTGCAGCAGATATTATTACAATGCTTCAAAAGTAAACTTGAAGCTGATAGGTTGATAGGGGTGTCTAGGTCTATTGCAATTAGCTAATGGATAATATTTAACAGCTTGTTAGATTGAAGCATGATGACACTGAGTTCTGTTCGGTCTCCACCTATCTTGCACTCTCACCTCCTTGTCCCCTGCATTTAATAAATTTAAGGTACTGATATTCCGTACTGGCAAGAAAATGATCACCTAGTGACACATGATAAGGAAGAATCCACGTTACAATAGTAATTACACCCTCTACATGTAGGACCAGATTTCGTATTTGTCAAAACATACCTTTTGAGATGTTGTTATCTGTGTCTGAAATTCTGTTCGACCATGAAAAATGCTACGTCCTTTTTAATTTTGGCAACTAGATAAACGAAACAGCTGGCTTGTGAGAGTGTTAGAATGCTTAGATCTTCCAGACGCTGTACACTTTAAGCTAGCAGAAGGTTGCCTAACGCCTATCGTTGTTCATGCGAGAGCACTGTCAACGTGACCAATGGTAGGTTGCCGCGAGAGGTCATCTTGGGAATAAAGCCGGCAGGCATTGGAGAAATGAAACACAAAATTCAACTATCTTACCGATGGACTACGGAGAGGACCAAGAAAAGGAAAGTCAACAGGACGAGGCCATCATTGTTGGTACGGACAGGCCTTGCCTGAATTGCAAGACTCAAGGTATGATGAAATCATAATTTATCAGAAGTATTTTGAATTCAAATACACTAAATAACTACATTGATTAACTTTTGCGATATTTGGTTTCTATTAGGTAAAATTATATTTATTTCAAGCCCTTAAATTAATTTTACTTTTACTTTAATATTTTAAATACATGTGTTGCCGTGAGAACTCTTTAAACTGATAACTCTGAACAGAACCTATAAATGGTGGTTTTTTGTGAAATAAAAGGCATCAAATTAGTACCTTAACGTCGGCTGCGTTTTATCATCTTTCAGTAAAATTTTACAAGTGAAGTTTGTAAGGTGGGACCTCAGGATCAGTCAAGTATAACTTGTGTTGTCCATTGAGCTTTATTGCTCACGATTTAATTATTTAAAGCACTTTGATAGAAGTATTTGAAAAACGCATTTTAAGCTGAGGAAATTTTTGTTGATCCATAGACGTATAAAATTACTGTTAACGCATTAATGGATCAGAAGAGGGGTTGTTTATATCCACCAAACAACGCCTCTTCCAAATTGTTCGCTTTGTAGGATCAGATCTGCTCAAATTCGGATGCAGTCTTGGCCGTTTTAACGATGGTGACCATCACACAAATTGAGCTGTGCGTTCTGTTCACCGGACGATTTCTCATATTTCAAATTCGGTAGCAACAGGTTTTCCAAATCGTACTGCCTTTGGTGGTCTCAAATTAAACCAAATGTGAGCGAGAATTCCTCCATATCTATAATATTCCCACATTCGGAAGTGAATTGATCATGCGAATCTCAATTACTATGAACTTCAAAGCTTGCTGGCCCTTTCATTCTATTACTAGCTTATAATTATTCTGTCCTGGATTCTAAAGAGGGGATTATCTACTAGAACCTAAGACCTCTTCTACGTTCCCGAAAGAAGGAAAAGTGTTCAGGATGTTGAGTGAATGTCTGCAATGGATTACAGAAATGCCAATGGATGCCGAGATACCCTATTTGTTTTAAATGCCCATTCGCAGTATGATTTGTCATAAGCCTCCCCGGCTCAACCCTTTAAAGGAGAAAATAAAGTTCAATATACTGTATTTTTCATGGATGCAACAAAGCGGCTGTTCGAAGAGGGCAAATAGGAGAAAATTCCCCACTTTAATTAATAGGGCTCGACGATGAACACTGCGAATTCACTTATTTATATGCTAAATGGTCTATTTAATCACTTCCCTCTGATAAAGACGATATAATAAATCATCCATGCAAAGAACACACTGTTGTAACTTCCAATAAATATATACTCTACGGGTATTTTTTACGTGAGAGCCTTTATATGTATAGCATCTAAAAGCGTCAAAAAGGAATTTGTCATTGATAAATTGCAGAAATATTTATTTGTCAGTTAAGATCAACCCTAATCCACGAAAATAAAGTAGTCCTAAAATGCTCTTCCTTGGACCCAAACGGGTATCATCACCAGGAGTTGCATAACTCTTCAACGTGTCATCAGCGCTTTCATCACAATTCAGCATTCATTCCACACCAGAGAAGGCCTTCAAATAACCCGATGCGAACTCATGGTCTGTTAATCTGCTCCACAACATGCGGATTCGTACACCTCCGCAAATCGTTGATAGGGTGCATGTGATACAAGTGACTGTTATCGAAACAATATTAGATATCACCAGTGGTGACACCGTAACCAGCATTCCCGACTTGTACAACCGAGTGACTTGCGACTGCACCGATTGTGCGCCCCCGACCATGGAAGACCCTTCACCTACCAGAGTTCTCAAATCGACTCTGGGAGGTTGGCAGTTCACTGCTCCTTCAAACAACATACATATATCCTAATATCCAATGATAATGATGTGCAGGGCTAAGTAATTTACACCGGAAACACTTAAATAGAATGGGACGAAGTTCCTTGATGCAAGAGATCACATTCTAGAGTCCGAGAATAATGTGTTGAGATTACAATAAGTCACTCTGGTTTATAATGCAGGGAGAGGAGTCGGTTATTAACATACTTGAAAATTCATTAGTCCTTAAGAAAATGTTAAGCTTATAAGTAACCATATAATTACTAGTTCTAATGTAGAATACCGTAGCTATTTCATGAACACTTACATTCTGTTTTGGAACTTTCTTGATAAATTATTCTGCAAATGTTGCAAACATTTTCAGCTAAATTAAAGAAACTATCCCGAATTCTGAGAGAAAAATAACTATTTTTACCCGACAACTCGTATTTTATAGAAGAGGCTTGCCGAAAAATATGATTCCGCTGTTTTTGAGATATGTACACTGCCGTTAGATAGATCATCTAGCGACACACTGCGAGTTAACCGCACATCGTACTGCTTGTTCGGTGCGTCACTTCCTTATTTTTCATATGAATCGCGATAGTCATCCAAAATGTGGAAGTGGGGGGAGGGCTCCGTGTTATCCATCCGTCACAAGAGAAAGAGATTGGAGTATTGGGAGAAATTCTCATTCAGTGAACAAACATTTTTCTCTCGTTCAGTGGAGGCCTTTTTCGCGTGAGTGGGCTTGATAATATGGTCTAGAAAAGGTACATCCAAACGCGTGAAAAGGGCGAACGAAAGGGAACCAGCTCAGTGTATCCATGTCTATTTTGCTCATGGCTGGCTGGCACAACCTAGAAACACGATGATCACCACACTGTTTTCACGCAGCAGCATGCCAGATTTAGAAATCTTGAACCACACAGCTGGGTGTCCCGCTACATACGATAATGATAAATGCGGATTCTGGGTCCAGAACACAAATAATGCTACATACCCACACATGGAAACCGGCCATTTCCCATCGCCGACCTATTGTAGTATTAAGCGATACTGCATCATTGGGAATTTATAAATAGTTTGGCATTTTGACTAATTAGAACTGCCTGTGTGGTCGAGTGTAGTATATTAGAAAATGCTTGAATACATTCAATGCATAAATTAATATAGTGCTCTTGATGTGTTCTGATTCATTTTTCTCATAATTTTAGCTCGAAATGGCTGACTTAGTCCTGCGAACTGTGCACAGGCTGGAGAGTCTGCCTCCCAGTGCAAATATATCAGCCATTTTAACTGCAGCCTTGGATCTAAATGTTCAACCTCATGCCGGAGCATTTTTCGTTTTCATTTTCAAATATGTGCTTTCATCTAAAGTTAGCAACTTGGTAGCTCAGATATGCTACTGTGAGGCCAACATTATTTACCGATTGGATTGGTTCAAAATGTTGCTACTTTCGTCTAGTATCAAAATAAGAATGAATGGATTTAAACCAACAATAAAAATTCATCAATTGAATCATAAGCTGTATTTCACTTAGATAACTATCTGCTTGCCTCTATGGGATAATCAACGAGTCTATATTCTTGACAGTTATTGAAACAAAATGTACGTCAAACCTGTACCTGCAGGTTTCATGTCTAACACACTTGCGTATCATTTAATGTTAGAATTTTAGAATAAGTAGTTGTAATTGAAAGCCCTTCAGTGATTTGATATTATGTACCCCTGTTAAAAGAAACGAATGGAACCATTGATCGATTTGCGATTTCTACAGAGACTTGAGCCAAATCATGAGCTCAGCAGGCTACAGGAATGTGGGACGAGAGCGTCTGGATGTTCAAATGTTCATCCACATCAAGATTATTCGTCGAGATGCTTCGAATTATTTTGACAGCCTCACGCCCTCGTACCCTGTCCAGTTCATTACAACTTGGCGTCAAAAAAGTGCATCCAATTTTGTGTTAAAATAGCCTCCCTACCTTCGACCATTGCAGAATTTCTAGTTTGATTTGGGGAAAAAGGCTCCTACTCTTTGTTGCGTTTCGGGTTCAAACTTATTGCTTATACGCATACTCAGAAAAAAATAGTTGCTGAACTATAGAACGGGTGTCGTGATTTTGTGTGTACTTGGCAAAAAAATAAAATTTGTAAAAAATAGATATTTCCTCTCACATACTGTATTATCATTGTCATAATTATTTTACTACACCGTGACAAACATATTTACCACACTATTGCTGATAATGTATACATAATTGCAGCATCTACGGGAGTATTTAAAGATAACAAACCATTTGTATTAGACGCTTTGATCTACAACTAGCTATCCCTTTTTCAAAGTGCTCCTAGCTTTCAGTAAATTCTAGGATGCCTAATTTAGTATTTTGCATAATAAGGGACAATAAAATAGTAATTGGTATTTCTATTTAAGACAACTAAGAGGATGATTAGAACCTATCTCATGACATAGACAAAAAGAATCCAAGCTTTAAGGCAAAGCGGTAAATTATTAAGTAATCGATAAGCTACACGCTTCCATTTTGCAAAAGTAAGGACGATTAATATTTTGATGCAATTGATAGATGTAGCGGATTGCCTATACATATATTCTCTTCAAGATGGATTTACTACCACTCATGAGGTCCCACTACCGGAGGGATAAGAGCAGACGTCAGCACCAGACCGTTTATTAAGAATGTGTGATGAGTGAGGAAGGCACTCGAGCTGACTGACGTAGCATAGGAACGAAGGGGCATGACCCAGAGTTAGATTGGCGACGAGGGATTTGATTGACTTGGTAGACCGGTTTGCCTGTCTGGGAAGCTGTCCAGAATCTGGTTTGTCGTGTATACATAGCTCACTTGACACTGAGCCTGTGATGAGAACTGAGGACTTAGTTGAGCAACCACAGGGCAACACTTATAGTCACACAAGCATAGTATATAGCATTGCAAAAATTGCAGGAATGTTCCGTCAAATTAAGGGAATTTTAATGAGAACGAAAATCAACAGAAAGCACGTGGATTTCCCATTAAATACAGTAAACGAATTGATCTAAAAGTTCATGAATTGTGATATAGTATGAGGTAATGTTCTCTCATTACCTAAGAATTTCTAGACACTATTTTAATCAAATTAAATTTCATCCTATGGAAATCCAAGAAAACAAAATTTTTGAAAAGTTATTTATAGATCAACTAGATGTTGTGCCCTAGACTTTAGGGTCAAATTGTCCTAGAGCGGTCGGTGTGTGGTTTGTCGTATGTGTATATCGTAAGGTCTATCAAGTATTTTAATTAGCATAATTATAAATCGGTTGATTTTAGAAATCAGACATGCCTGGAGATGACAGGGAAACTGTAATAGATCGAGTAGAATCATATCCTATCGAACCGTTTAATCGAAGTACACATGTCTATCCATACTATGTTATTTTCGAAAAAGATGGTGTAAAGGTTAGCTATTCAGCATAATTATTATGATATATTTTACAATAGGTTCGGGTGCCAATCGGTTTGGCATCAAACATGGCTCAGATAGTTAAAGAGAATGCCCCATCATTTCTAAAGAAGTTAGGAGAAACTCTTTCAAATGCTTATTCGGATTCTACCGCTAAGTCTGCCTCAACACTAAGTGGCGTTGATCCAGAGAAAACGTACATCCTTATATCTGACACGTCTAAAAAGGTGCGCTAGAACTTCCTACCTTTCGAGTAGAGTTGTATACAGGTCGCATATTTTTATTACATGGGACCCTGTTGTAATAAGTTTTAGTTGCAACTTTTTTGGGGTTGCAGAATGAAGAGACACTAGAAGACGTTAAGTTTTCAGAGGACGAATCTTTCTTCGACTCCACGACGCATTTTATGCAAGAATTCAAGAGAATCCGGTGTTTTTATGGCAAGTTGCCCGAAATTTTGCGTAACTTATTCTGCTAATCTTGTTATAGTTCGCAAGTGGCATTTTCGCTGCTACACCTCATACTTTAATGAAATCACAATAAATTAACGCGCAAAGTGGTTCAATAGCCATTTCACTGGTTAACGATGGATATTTTGGTATTAAATACCACCGAATCACTTAAAGCTCTGGGATTCAGTCATGTATTTTTGAAATATTTGCTAACAAGCTATGGAAACAGCTTAACGCATGCGTCGGATCCTTCAAAATATCGGCTAGTGGCCCTTGTGGTTAATTAGCTCTTATCAGGAGGTAAAAACGATGGGATATAGTGTATTTTGACCTTCACACATGTAAAACGCAGACTCCTATGGTTGCTAGGTTTTCATTTATAGTTAAGGACTATAAGTAGAACAGTGAGATAATTCTAACGATATAATTGCTCTTTCTCTTTACCCACGAGTTGTTGAAAACGACTTAGAAATTTCTTTCATTGTTCAAGGTTTTAAAGCAATACTAAAAATGCAGGTGCACTGGGAATTATTGGGTTAAAATGCTCCGTATTTCCTCCGGTAAAGATTGAAGCTTGCCTTAAGTTGTTCTTTATTTTCCAGGACTGCTCTACGAGGATGTGTCGCAGTCGATGACGCGGCTCTACAAGGAGACGGTGTCCGCGTCCCTGCTCTACCGCATGGAGACCTCTCTGCTGGTGACCTGGAAGCACCCTCGTGAATTCAGCCTCATGCGTCGCTGGGCGACCGACGTTAAGGTGCCCCGAAAGCGCGCCCTCTTCTTCCCCTCCGGCCAACTCCAGCGCTCTCTCCTAACGCGATTTGTGAGTTAAATCCCGGTATCTCTGTGGCGTATCGTTTGGAGTATTTGTTCTCTGTAGTCAATTTCTTATGTCTCTCTACCTTGATCATATGTAGTCCATGTGGCTAGACATTGCTAACCAATGGGAACCTGCATTTCGCTGTACGTGATTTTGTAGCTGGCAGTTGCGTTTGAGTAACCTGAAAAGCTTAAAAAGAGGGGAAATTACTAATGACAGGCGATTGTTGTCTGGGTGCTGAATGAGTAGTCAGTTGTGTAACGTGGCTATGTTTTGGCATCGTACAACTAAAACAATATCTTTTTAATGCTAGAGTACAGGAAAGTTAGGGGTTTCGGCACCTGCTGTAACCACTGCGAATTCACGAATTCTGGAAATTACCTTGATTTCACAGTAAGAATTAGTGGATTTGGAATTAATTTTTGTTTCGCTTTTGCGGCTTCCGCTGCTTTTTAATTTTCGTGTTTAATAAATAAACCACTGCTTAGTTAGTTTGTACCAAAGTAAGATTTGGTGGGCTTGCTTCATCAAAAATATTTGGTATCGTGAAATATTGAGACCATACAAGGCTAATGTGTTTATTTTATCATTTACTCTATTCTTACAAACTGCTCTTTCTGAAATTATCAGGAGGAAACTCTAGAAGGAAAATCGATTGTCTACACGGAAGAGGAGGTCGAGGTGCTGGAAAAAGTCTACACGAAGGTGAGAATATTTATCCCCTTTTCTCTTTATGCATAACAAAGGTGTTAACCTGCGCGATTTCCTCTGTAGGATAAGAACCCAAAAACTAAGGAACTAATCCAGCTAAAGGACCAGATAGGCCTGAGTTTACGGAAGCTACAGCGGTGGTTCACAGAAAGAGCTCTTCTAGATGAGGAAATGGACGTCGATGACCAAAATGCCTAACAGAGACCTTGTGCAAATGCGGTCTGTAAATAATATTGTGTTTCGTATCAAGCTGTCGTGTTTTTATGAGGGCACAAGGAACAGTCAGTTACGAATGTACAGTGTTTTGAATAAATTTGTCTGTGTTCCAAATGTGCCAAAGTTGTTCACGCACATTACCCTGCCTTTTTTGAAAAGTCCATACCCTTCTTCAATCATTCACGTGATGATAACGAGAATGATGACTAGAACTCACCTGATGATTTACGATGGAAGAAAATGACTCATTTTATGACTTTTTGCGCCTAACATCAAAATAAGGAGGCGGTTATGTCCGCTGTCAAATGCTGCTCAATGCTGTGATTAAAGCAACCCTGTGGTATGATCTAGGGAATTGCAGTGGAGATTATGAGTATTTGGCTAGAAGAAAGTAACATAGCAGACCCTTCTACCGCGCTCGTACAGCATTGTTACTCGAAAATCTTCAGGAAAGCTGTTGTAGGCAGGCCCTGGCACCCGAATTTGAGCTTCGTCGACGCTTGAATGAAATGCTGCAGCGCTTAACAGGAAATATGCAGCACTCCATGAAGACCTTCGCTGCTACTCATGCAAATGCCACACCTCAGGTAGAGGTTAAATGGTTGTCAGCCAACTTTGACTACACCGGTCCTAACGTTAGGCCTCCGCAAAACCCCCTAGATCGTATTCCAGTGGACTTCACTCAGACATGGCTCGCTGCCGAGAAAGACGCAAATTGCCGTGCTTTCAATAAGAGGGTTTGAGGCTCTAATAGACGCTGACAGCGGCGTTCAGTTTGAGTGAAATATACCAAGGAGAACTTTGTAATTTCCTCCTCCAATTAATGTCATTTTAGTTTTTCGAATTTTGGTGTTACAAGGCCTTGTTTCTTTCTCCTAATGAGGCTATCAAATTTCTCACTAGCACCCAATATTTTCCGACCCCTGGAAGGATTTTGGCCAAGTTTATCAAGGAAGCTTCTGCCCGTAATACATTGCACGAGGAAGAACTCCCATTTAATGGTGAACCCAAGTGAGTCATTGATAATTTGCATTTCATTGCGATAAATTCATACGGGGTGTTGACATACAGGAGTGGTGGATAGCATCTGCACACGATAATACCTGGCACAGAGAGATGGCATGTATGGCAGTACTGTGCTACTTTGAGGTACAACAATGAGAAACGAATGAAGAGAGTTACACAACGGCCTTGAGATCTGTTATGTTCTTATTGGCTGGCCACCTACGGTCACTCGATGTAAGGGCACTCGGGCGGGTGGACCATGCCGAACACATTCAGCTCGTAAAGGCTGCATATCACAAGGAAAATAAGATATATCAACATCAGGCCGACGCCATAAAGCCTCGTCAGTCGCCATCGGTTGAGGTGAGTTGCGCCGACCAAGATGAGTACGGTGATGAATAGAGTCAGTGTGGCGTAGGTCAGACCTGAAATTTGCCTATAGTCTAACTACTGATAATCATAACAGTAGAGTAGTGCAAGAAATTACCTTGGGAATAGATTTCAACTGGGCCTTGAATTACCATTGTACGGAGAAGCCAGGGTAAGCCCATGCAGACGAGAATATCGAAAATGTTGCTGCCGACTGCATTTGATATTGCCATATCACCCTCACCTATGGTGAAATCCTTTTGTTTGTACCAAAAAAGAGTGCGAAGAATGGACTGTAGCTGAATAAATTTGTCTCACCTTCGCGGACAACGAGAACTGAAGTGATGGCATCGGGAACGCTTGAACCTGCTGCTATGAGAGTCAGTCCCATAATTGTATCTGGAATTCCTAGAGTTACGCCTTTAGAAATAAAAAAAGATTTAAATATAGGGATAAAACAATTGATAAAAAATGTCGATATTCCAAGCATGAATTTTACATGTTGGAAATGTTAAAAATGCAACAACATTGGCCCTCATTTGCCCATGGCGATGACGTTCGCAATAGCAATAGGAATTAAATTTGAAAAGTTCCATAGATTTTATTTAACTCCCTTTTACTTCTCAACCTTTGAATAATGATACCAGCTGATGCTTTGTTTTAATACTTTGATATAGTTATAAAAGAATGATTTAAAAAGAGCGCTAAAATATAATTAGATTCATTTTTTTCTATCAGCTTAATACACCCCTCGATCATATTCTAGCACTTCATAAGGATGTACGTTGCATAAATTTTTGTTTAATGGGAAAAAATATTTCCACAAGGCGAAAAAGATAGCATTAATTAGTAGACAGCAAATAAACACACTCGAAGACAGATGTTCTGGACTAGAATTCCTTAGGGTTTGAATGACCTGGTTTTCACTTTGCCTGAATTCCTGCACTCCCGTTTAAGGCCTTGGGTGACGCCCCATGAAGACGGAGTACTTCCCTTCTTCGGAATTTCATGAATTCTTTCCCTGTATTCCCAAATAACATAGATTAAACACAAAAACCACCTGATACATTCAAATAAATCACTTTCTTGAAACGAGGTTACTTGGCACTACCTATGGTGCAATTATTTCTAACGTTTCTAGCAGATTCATTTTCCAAGAAAGAATCGAAATAGAGCGATAGAATTTCCTCGTAGAAATAGAAAAGAATCTAAGTAACCGGATTTCCAAGAAAAGTGGCTTGTCTCCAAGAAAGTAGCGAACCATAAGGGTTCTTGTCTAAATCATGCCGAAACTAGTGTCTGCTGAGGTGCACGGACTGTTTATCGAGCGAGATAAATTTGCATATTCAACCACGTTTGGTGAATAATTTCGTGCTTCTGTGAGGGACACACAACTGATAGTTACTAGACAGGACAAGGTAGTGCTGTTTGGCGCTCCATCTATCATCTATTTGTAGCGATTTGGCTAAGTCCCAATTCTCATCACTGTCTGAAGCATAATCAGCGTCACGGAGTTATGTAGACACGACAAGCCAGTTACTGGAGAACCCGCTGTGTTCAAGCAAAGCCTTGCACACGTTGCAACCGAACCTTGCCAACACAGGTGACTCATCTCTTCCGTCGTCCAATCAGCCCCTCATGAAAGTTCTTTACCGCATACTGCGTAGATAGAGAACGTAGTGTGAACTCTTGCGGTTATTGGCGGTAGATGTGGCGACTTATGGCTGTTGCTGAGACTCGTATATGCACGGGAACACGAATCCTGGGACACTCACTAAGGCGCTGAGAGGACAGGCTGCGACGCACACATGCCATCCCAATCATTTAACCCCCTTTTTGTTTGGCATGGTCAATAAACCTGTGTTCTTCCCTACTGGCCTTGTTTTTAATCAACCAATGTATAGGTTTCAAGAATGTTGTTTTACATGAATGACATTAACCAATCTCTCTTAAGAGCGTAGAATTCGGGTGTTTCAATCCACACTCATCTACGTCTGATCCCATCTCTGGGTGCTTCTGTTGATCTAGTTGTATGGACCTTGACATCACTAACGATACCAAGTAACTGAACGATTAAGATATATGCCTCATACTTTGAATAGTCTAACAGTCAAATTTCCACAAAACTCCGGAAAATATGCCTTGTTACGAGCGACTTAGACCTCCATAATCGTTGTTTTCTAGCCACCGCCACCTAACCATCTCGCCGACCTACCATTGTGGCCGAAAATAACTCGACGGATCCAATCAGCATTAATGTACGTAGTTTGTACACTAAAACACCTTCTTGCTATCTCTGGATCTTTCCAAACATATCGGTCTTTTTGCGGCTACTAACGCGATATTCTTGTGGTAAAAAGATTTTGATATAAATAGGAGGATTTAGACGGAAAGTCAGAAATATTATTCCTCCCAAAACGCTTTTTTCCTGACTGCGTACTTGGGAGAGACACGCATTTTAAAACAGCTTAGGTGATTGCATGCTTAAAATAGAGTGCAGTTGTTTGTGACTGGAAACATAAACAACCATTGAGTGAGAAAGCAGTAACAGCAGCAGTCCGAGATAACATCTTAAAAGTATGAGGCTTAATGGGAAACTCCTGATTGGCGTGTTTTATTGACCTGAAGAATAAGCGCCCGTGTTTGAAAAGACAGACGGATCAAACAACGCATTCCAAAAAACCAGCCATCACACGATAGGAACGGCATTTGAAGCGTTAGTCGATATAAACCCATACTTAGTATTTAGTATCCCCAAAATCACACTGCTAATATTAGTTATAATATAACCAATGGAATAAAATTGTTGGAGCTTATTGAGGTTGCATGAAAATGTTTTACAACGTTAATTTAAAAAAAAACAGAAATGGCTGAATCTCAGTATCAATAAACACGATAAGTTCATTATTTGAAGAGTTATTAAAAACTTCAAGGCAAATTCATTGTAGATTCATGGAAAAGTAAATATTGAAGAGAAGATGCCAACATGCATAAACGGAGATAAGTTTTTGGCCTAAAGTTAGGATGCGCCCAACCACACAGCCACTAAATAACTACCTACTGCGGGGGCATGACAAACCTCCCTATTCCAATCCTTTCGGGAATAGCCGATAGAGAGAATCTTAGTGTTGTTGATCCGTCTAGCAAAAGAATCCAAGTGTAGCCGTTTCGCTACAATACTTGATATTTCGGTTATTGGGAAAAGCAGTGAAAACCAGCAAATAGCTAACCCTGATGTTTTCTTAAACAAAAAAGCCATATCCGTTCATACAACATCCTGCTAGCAGTGTTGAAGTTCAAACACCATATTTTCATTTTCAGTTCTATTCCTATATAAAAAATTACGAGGTTTACTGAGGACTACTACACAAGTAACTTTAAAATGTTAAGTATTAAGAACCACAGCAGCATTGACAGTATAAATCAACTCGTAAAATTTTGTGTAGAAATTCCTAAATACGATTTAATTTGGGGAAATAGCATCTGGATAGTTTTGTATTTATAATTACAAATAGTACTGGGATTATAATCGTACACTAAAATGAAATATTGATGGCGATCTACAGAGCAAAGTTTTACTGAGAGTCTACGCACCAATGATGGTGATCATCCACACCATGAAGATGGTGAAGACACCAATCCAGAAGCAGGAGACGAAGAAGGCGATCCAATGACCCTGCCAGCGGCGCCAGCGCGGACAGCGGCAGTCGGGCGTGGTGAGGCAGAGGCAGAGGCGGATGGGCCAGGCCAGCACGAAGTAGGTCCAGCGCAGCGCCGAGCTGCCCTTCGGCGGGAAGGAGAGTGGCGCCAGGCAGATCTGCGCAAAGGTCAACGATTCCGGGTCAACGGTGCCGCCAGTGGTCTCTTTCGGAGCGATTGTGGTTTCGAGATCACTAGGTGGAATAGCTCCGCTGTCTGCGAAGAAGGAGAAGGAGAATATGTGACTTAACTAATCGACCAATTTGCTCGTATTTGAGTTTGCACAATTTTGTTTTACTGATTGAAAACTCATTGAAAAGTCTTCTGATCAGCTCCCAAAAACCTGGTCAGGTTTTCACCGAAGCCAGTAACTAGTTAAACTAGCCTGCAAAATCATATAGTTTTAAGTCAAACAGCGTTTGAAAGTAATTATGTGGTTCTTTAAATGTGTCAGAGCTTTCAACTTATTTAAAGAAATCGAAGTTTCGAAACAGACAAGTAAACACTCGGAGATATCATTATCCTAATATCTCTATAAATTTGGACGTGGGATTTCCAGAACCAAAATTCCTCAAACATTTTTTATTATTTATGTTTGTCTATGATTGACTTAAAAATGTTTAGATGAAAAAGAAGTATTAGAATCCGTTTTACCCATGAAAGTCGATCACCTTATGAAACAACATTTACCGAAAATAAGATTAGTTGAATCCAATTTCCATTATTAAATAAACAAAAAATATAGTTTCATGATCAACAATAGGTTAACTACTAAATACTGTTAGTTATTGCTATTAATCGTAAACGCATCTCTACAAGGTGATCGACAAAATCATTAGGTGAGAACCAAAGGATGGTTTTTCAGATCACGATATTTCAAAGACCCAGTTTCATTGTGGTCCCAACGTTTGAAGCCTTTCCTGTCTCTTTCTTCCAATAGATTGCATCTTATTTCTTATAGTGAGGATTTTTAAAAGACTACAGGAGGTTTTGGCTTTAACTGCTAATGCTTCACTGATTCCGAAGTCGCTCTTTCAACTTTTTCTCCGGTGAGGAGATACTTTCCTTTACTCTTTCTTCCGCTTAGAAATCAGCTTTGAAAGATAATGATGTTGGGGAAAGGCATAGGAGAGTTGAGGCCCTATTAAAGGTTTGAGCCTCCACATTCCGTCGTCCAACCATCAAGCAAATCGATCATGCTAGTTGGAAATCACTCACCTGGCCAATTACCACAATGTTCCAATGCAATCATTGAGCAATCACTCCATCACTGCCACAAGGTATAAATTATTGACGCACAACAATGCACACTGGGAAGGATACTGAGGAAGCACACTGAGGTTCAAGCCTGCCAGTCCCACTTACTTCGTATTGGGGTATGGTCAAATGTGCCTCTTGTTCAAATGGTTCCCTCGTTGAATGGAGAAAAAGTAACAAAATGAGATCACCCAATCCCAACCAGGGGAGCACTCCACTCACCTTCCATGACCTCAGGCTGGGTCAAATGCCTTGAAGCCCCCAAGTCGTCCGATTCGAGTCGTGAGTAGTTGGTGACTGAGACGTCACCGGGTTGAAGAGCCAGCTCTTCGTCGCCGCCGCCGCCTCCACCCTGCTTCCCGCCAAACTTGCCGGAGCTCTGGACCGCCATCTCTGCCGAGCTCACGTCGTCGTGCAGCACCCGAGGACAGATGTCGCGGTGCGAGAGGCACCAGGCGTTCAAGAGGACGTCGAGACGGCGGTTGAAGTGCATCAGACAGATGTAGAGCATGTAGACGGCCAAGAGGACCAGCGCCTCATACCTGAAACCAGTAAGCTACAATGCAGTCTGCAATTCCTGAAAACTGATTCCATATTTCCCTTGGCTATATTACTCTTCTGTCTATTATTGGTGGCAACTATAAAAGGTAAATATTTTATTTACCAAAAAATATCAAGTATTAGTACCTATTATTAGAAAATTCCCAATTTTGCGTACAGGAGAGAGACCGTCGGAATTGATAGAGGATCGTAAGATCATGGCTCTTGCAACCAGTGCAGAGCATCTTAATGACCACCTACAGAACCCGGTTTCCACAAAAACAGTTCCTCGTCGGGAGCTGCACAGAGGATCTGGATTCCGCGGAAGAGCTGCGATAAGAAAACCTCTGCTCTCAAGGACAAGTGTTTCGAAGCGTTTAGAGTGGTGGATTAGGAACCTCCAGAGTCGGTACCTCGAGCAGTGGAAAGAGGGGGGGAGGTGATTTTCTCTGACGAATCAACTTCAACTATCTTATTCCCGACACCTCTGGCCGAGTGTATGTACGTGTGGAGACAGTCGAGAGAAACATCTAATCCAGACTGCCGCCTTCTCCCAACCGTGAAGCATTGGGGGCGGGGGTTCTGTCAAGATGATCTGGGTGCCATTTCTTGCGGATCCGCCGGACCAATGAGTTGCCTTCTCTGAAGGAGGAATTTAAAACAGCCGAGAATAGTTAGGAGTTTCGGGCCACCAAGTTCAGCCTCATATGGCTGTTCAAGAACTGTGGCTTCCGACGGGGGGGGGGACACCTCCGTCTTTCAGGATTACGTGAGCCCACCAATCCATATAGCTAGAATTGTTTCGTGAGAATGACGGTACGAGGAACAACCTCCCAATGGAGTTGAGCATCTCATCTGGCCGCCTTAGTCCTCACCACCCAGACCTCGACCTCAACGTTATAGAGAAGCATTTGTGGTCACTGTAGCGACTCTACTAAGAAGTCGATTTCCGCCTCCGCCTCCACCACCGCCATCGTCTTCACTAAAAGAACTGGGTGAGGGTGTTTTCACTGAAAAATGGGCTAAAATTCCTTTGGAACCTCGGAGAATTGAGGTGGACACCTACGTCATATTAAAATATATTTCTGTTGACTTTTTAAGGCGTTTTCACTATCTTGTCCAACCCCCTGTATATCAAACACTACAATTCATATTTTATACATTTAGCAAACCTAAGTGAAATTAATATGATTTATGATTAATCGGGACAATAATTAAAAAATTTGTATAATGATCATTTCCGAGCTGAGGAAACGTAAAGTGAAGGGGTAAATTAAGATATACAAGCTACACTATCCAAATTTGGTTACTTTTGATTTTTTATTCCCATAAACAATCCGCAAACTTGATATGCTTTATTTACGTTCAATTTAAAATCTCCCTACGTTAAGCATCCTCTTGTAATTAGAAAATATTTTAGATCTAACTGATATTAAATTAAATATTGTTAATGGCCACAATAGGGAAACACTGAAAAGTAGTAATATTCGAAAATGGATTATTGAACCCACCATTTTTCGTCGTACTTTCGCAAAGATGTAGCGAAAAATTTTCTCACAAGACAGCGGTTTTCATCTTTAAAATTTCATAGCAATTAATGTTGAAGTAAAAGCCTTATCTGTCGCCTTAAACCCTTGACGAACGTATAAGCGATAGCAACTTTTTGGCTTTTAAAACATGCCAAAATTTTGCATATATTTCTGAATTCCTTGCTGTGAAGTCGAATGATTTTGCACAAAGACACTTCAAATTATTTTCGGTGGTACAATTGCGACTATTTTTCAATAATTCCAAAGTAAGACGCAATAGATATTCCTTTTAAATTACAGATAAACCTTTTTTCCATTATTAATTTAATTAAATCAATTAAGTCGTATTTTTTCAGGGCATGCAAACTACGTAAATTCAAACACAAAGGCACATAAAACCTGTCAGACCTACCAGTACACCTTCTCATCAGCAATGACCGCAGCCAGAATAATGATTGATATCAAATAAAAAGCTGAATCTCGAACCAGCGGCCACCAGTTAAGATATATCACCTAAAGGAGCGAAAATTAAATTTTAATTTTGTTAATCGAAAATCGTCACTAAAATAATGCAAAAACATTAAGAAGTAGGCTTCATAAAAGAAGCTTTTAATGTAATCAATAAAATACCACCCCCTAGATCTCCGATGGTTTGCTGAGGCTTAGCAGGACATTTGGCTGCTTAAGAGTGACCCATATGGTTTTTCAATCAAGTTATGACAATAGATGGTAATTTGAAGGAAAAGTGCTGATTTACCTCCTTGGAGAAGAGAGCGCAGACGCTGGTAACAAACATGACATTGAAATCCGCAGAACCGACAACTGCCCCCAAACCGATGTCATCCTAAAAGAGTATTTACACAATTCAGAGTATGAAAAATTAAGGGGAGAATTGAGGGAAGAAATTGGTAAATATTGCAACGGTGATTGGAATTTGACAGTACTTCAGCAAGCGAGTAGGGAACTGTTACCGTGGGAGCTAATTGGGGCGTAATACGGGTGAAAGCGAGACCCAGTGACTAAGTGCAAACATTTTTTTCTTCACAAAGCGTTGAGTATTGTACTCGTAGTAACCAATCGCATTTATAAGCGGTGAGTTATGAAGAAGTGAATATGCTTTCTGCTCTCCCAGCTATCCCTAACTTGAATTTGATTGTCCACTTGATTGCCCTTCTCTCGTATTAATGGCTTACCGAGAAATAGAGCAGAGGGAGATGTCACATTCTAGAGCCCAGTCCTGGAGTGCAATGGCCGAGATACTTCACTATGGTAATAGTGTCAATAACTCACTTTTAAAAATCTTATTTAAAAATTGATTTTTCGTATCCTTGTAGAAAACCATTTCTAATAATAGCTGCATCCTATAGAGATAATAGAACTGAGTAGTCTATGTGTGGTCAATTGTCCAATAAAACAAAGACTTCGTGTATTAATTTTCTGACTGTTCGATTGTACCGAATTAAATGTCAAAATTCTAGTCAAAAATTTTGAAACACCTGTTGATTTTTCATTTTCTGGCCTTGTGACATCCCTGACTTGGACTGTTGTATTTTGTCAAGTGGATATATTTTGATAATATACATGAAAAATATTCATATTGCTGGTAATTTATTTGAAAAAAACAAAAAGGCATTTCATCGACAGGACCAAACGGAATTGGGGGTTGTTTCAACTGAGAAATTTAAAATGCAAAAGGTAAGCCTGAAAATAGATTTCGTCTATACCAAGTCAGAGCTTGAAGACAGTATTCTAATATTATATTTATAAACCACTTTTCCTCTCACTTGAGTCATGAACTTCTAGAAGAGTTATTTCTAATATTTATATAACACCATCGAAGTTCAGTCATTAGCTGAGTGCTACCAACTGGCATGTACCAGATCAGCGATATCGATCAACTACGCTCTTCAGTGCTCCATGGCTTTCATTTAAATTGGGGCAGTCATTTTCAATGGCTTCCCCTGCTTTCATGATTGCTTCGCACCCTTATCAATTCTTCACTTTTATTTTCAGGAAATTAGTACTCGCCTATTAGAAAAACAAGTTTGCTGAGTGCAAACCTTTTCATTGGATACATGGTATCATCGTATGCGTCTAGTTACGGCTAATCGTAGAGGCCGGGCTTGTGATTTTTTCGTAACGCCACTTCACTGTCTTCCCTTAAGTTCATCGTCTCCATCAACAAAATTAACCAGAATCAGTGTTTAAAATCAATTATAAAGTTATGACAAGCCTTTCCTCACTTAAAATCCCGCATACCTTAATGTGAAGGATTAGAATGTGGAACGTGTTTCCTTTTTATGGAAATGTGCATGTGGTTGTTGTATTTTGTGGTATTTAAAATATTTTGTTTTGCTTGTGATACTGGTTCCTCATACACTTTAGCAGTGAAAAGCCATCGCACTAGGGCGAAAACCACAATATATAAGGCAACGAGGAAGGAATCGAAGTAGTGAGGAAACACCTCGAGGTATTCTCAGTGAAGGCGTCATGAACAGGTATACAATATACGTCTCCGCAAATTTAAAGACAGATTGACGACTTAGTGCTGATGTCATGAAACGCGTTCAAATATTCTTGAAGTAACACGAATACGCTGTTACATACCAAGACTTGACATTATACTGGCATCTCCATAAGAACCGATCAATCGTATGAGCGAGGGCAAAGGCTAGAAATACCTCGATGGCTCTAAAGATTCACTTAAAATCTTAAATATTGAGCTCGGTGTAAACATGATCCAACAAGTAAATCTATTTTACTTAAATTTCAGCTTTTCAGTTAAAGATTGAACTCTCAACACAAGAGTGCCAGCAATCGACTAAAACATACAGCATTTGACAAAATCGAAATCCCAGCAAACCGCAGGGGCTCAAAATTAATTGCGGTAATGCAGTAGAAGTACCCGCGATGTCTGAATGATGTGCGCAATTTGTTAACACTGCTATACTGCTTCATCTGCGCTACTATGTGGAGCAAGCAATTACATAACCTCTTGCAATAATGATATCGTCATAACTTTATTTTTATGCTTACTGACTGAGCCTAATTCCACCTTTATCGAAAAATAAATTGATACTACCACTGAAGAGAGCAAACTAAAAGGGATGCTATATAAGAGGAATAATAGTCTCCGGGAAATTACTTTAGTCGGTCAGTTACATCTTAATGAGGGCACAGATTACTGTAGTGAGGATGTCACAGCAATAAACTCTTATCATCCAACTCATCTGCTGACAATCCCTGCTTGCTGGCTGCTCATCGTCTTTAGTGGATGCTTTGTGAATACCACGTCCTGGTCAGCTTTGCCTTTTAGTCCCTATCGATACCTTAAAATTTAACGAAGAACATCTCGTCCTCGTAACAAGACACCCACTCGCAGCGCAGTTGTCCGGTTACGTCTCTAATCGGGCTCTTGGGAAATGGCCGCTTTCCTTCTCAATTAAACCTGCTGTCCTGTCCTTACTCAAGCGTTTCTAAAATATGGATTATAGATTTACCTGTCTCGACTCTTTTGCCATAAGGTCACTTTTACCCTGTAGTCTCGAAACTTTATAGCACTTGTCTACTATTTCTTAGCTTCCCATTGTAAGTTACTTCTCTCTGGTACTTGTTGATGGATCTCACTCTTCAAAAATGGCACTCTGAAAAGAGTCACATTTGAGAGTGGTGAGGTGCGTTTCGGTGTTTTATTAAATGAAATTTAAAGAGTATTTTATCATATGCAATGGAGCTGAACAATATTTTTCCGTTAAGATGCATTTAAATCCATCAAAATTCGCTTTTTACTACAATAAAATTACCATTTGCTAGATTAAAGAATCATCTGAGGCACAATATTTTGTGAACGGAAAAAAACCGAGACACAGCAGCAACCGAAGCGGAGAGAAACATGTACTCAGTTTATGGAGATGAGGAAAGAACTTGCAGAAGATGGTTTGCAAAATCCATTGGAAGTGGAGATGAAGATCGAACCGGATGTCCAATTCACTTTGATGATGATAGACTACTTCTTAAAGCAGCAGTCTGAAGAAGCTTAGCCTACTTTATCACTTGAGTTAGAATTGGCAATTAAGGTTGGTTCAAACCATACAACTCTTTCTAGTCTTCATCAAAACGTTGGAAAAGTTGCGAGACTTAGGAAGTGGGTGCCTTGTGAATTGCCTGAAAACAGTCAACTCAAATCTCGATTTTGCAATTGCTCTTTTCTCCATTTACACCAGCTTGTTTCACCTTTTTTGGCGGATATACTTGAAACTGGCGTCGAAGGAACATGTATGTTTTATCGAAATGTTAAGCTTCGTAGACAGCGGCGACTTCGTTAAAGGAAAGATTCTATGGGAAAAGGTTCTTCCGTCAATCTGGTGGGATTGGGAAGGAATACTTCACATCTTTTACCATCAATTGGGGGGCTTTTGAACCATGCCTTAAGGAGGATTTTCAAGATCTGCTCTAGTGAATCGAAGAAGTGCGATGCTCCATCGGGGCACACAAGTTGGAAGGACCTGGTTGGGAGAAAACTCCTCAGCCGCCACCTTACTCTCCTGACCTTGCTCCCTTCTCGCATTACTGTTTATTGAACAGTTTACAAAATAATTTTAAAGAAAGGCTTTTGCAGCGCAGTTGGAAGAGGTTCAAACTTACATTTGTGGGTTCTTCAAATCAAAACAAAAAGAATTTTACTGTAATGGAGATATTAGTAAGATTGCTAGTAAAACGAAGTCCTAGATAATCAAGGGAAGTACACTGATGCTTGAAACTTTATTTAAAAGTAACATTTGGTCAATTGTTTTAGTTACTTAAAATTTGGACAGAACCTATGGGACTGGTTTGGGAGTTCTCAAATTTACTCTCTCGTCTTCTTGGAGAATTCCATACGAGCCTATTTCGATAATGCGTGAGACTACGAATGAGTTTGTTTCCTCAAAAAGCCGTTATAATCAGTAGCAGCCATAAGGCGAAATACCGCAGCTAATTGTTACAGCTCAGTTCTTCGAAATAAGGTAGGTAGTTGCTGTACAAAGATACTGAGATGTGCCATTTCGGGACTAGACAGATGTAAACTGTGAGTATTTATGACAAGGAGTACGAGCTCATTTCCATTTAGAGTAAGGATCACGATCATCTCATCGACAAAGACGAGCTCATTATTGGATCAAGGAATTCTGCGTCGTTCATTGGGGTAGATGTAGCAACCCCCAACTAACGATGCCTAAATTCGTTTGGCAGGTAGAAAACGCAGCTGGATGTTCATGTTGTTCCAAAATTAGGTGCTTTGAACATCATGGGCTTGGTTTACCCTCTGGTCCTCCCTTAGTCGTGCTGTTGGCGGACCTATTTTACAGATAATACCATCTCAAGCCAAGTTTCCGTCCCTACACTTTTGGTCTGTGATGCCCTGCCAATACAGAGCGTCGTCTATCTCATTCAGTAAGCTTCTCTTCCGCTGTGAGGGCCATGCATTAGCGTACTTTTTCCAGGGAGCAGCAGAGGTAAGTTGCTGGGACGACAGTGGCGTGAGGTGCGCGCGTGTGCAGAACGCTCATTGGGGCAGCACAACTGCATTTGCAGGCAGCGGACGAGTAAACGTGCATCTGGCCAGGCAGGGCAGTCCTGACAGGAGGTGAGACGACGATAGTAAATGCTGCTGCTGCTGCTGCTACCACTACTACTACTACCTGGAGCACGACGGCCAATAGGAACGGCGCTTGTGAGGCAGGGCAGAACAGGGTGAGCTGGTCGGTCTTCTCTCTCACGTCGCCGTAAACAGCCCCAATACATCAGCCAACGTTCAGCCAGTATGTTTAAAGGCAGTTTCGATCAGAAGCTGGGTTCTATCGATGACTCGTTCCTTCATAAAGCACCCTACCCTAGGATCAGAAGCTTTTTCGGCTCTGACTGATTCTTCGCTAAATTCAAAGGAATGGTTTTGTAGGAATGAATGCGTTATTAGGGATTTTTGAATAGAAGTAGTTTGCTTTGAGTAGGTGACACTAAAATAAATAACAACCTTGAAAAAGCATGCCACTATGGCAAAGTAGTGAATAACAGATGCCTTGATTTTGCATAATGTGAAACTATCACAATAATCGAATCATCCACGCAGCGTTGAGAAAAACTGAAGTCATGTTTTCTAAAACCATTTTAATTTCGGTGAAAACACTGTTTAATTTCCAACTTACAACCCACAATTTTTTGTTCCATAGGCTGCTTCTCAGTACTTTGTTATAGAACAATGGGGTATTATCAGACCAAACTATTCCACTGGAATTCATTCAATTTGAGTGAATTGAGCACCGTAATGTGACAACAAGATCATACTACTGCGTGTTTTACTACTACTGTGTTTTTCCACCATTGGAGAAACCTGGCTCTAAATTTACTCGACTCCATACTAGGTTTAGTCAACGTCCTGAAATGTTGCAAACCTTGGAAACAAAACGAAACGTTAATTTTGAAATTTTTTATTGCTAATCATATCAAGAATTAGAGAGGAGGCAAGTTATGATTTTATGGTGGTTTTAAAAAATCAGAATTCTCCAATTGTGACTGTACAACACAAGACGATAGAATGAAGAAAAATTATTTGATACTATGGTGACACATTAATTTCCGGAGCGCTGAATGCGATTCATTTCCTTTTGATCATAGTAAACTGCGAGTAATGCGTTTACGGTTTAGCTAGGGGAATAGTGGACAGAATATTGAGATAGAGTTGGATCACTAAAGTAAAGTAGAAATCGGTTTCTTGCCGTTAATAAATTTGAGCTGTTGCTTTATAATACTTCGATTCGATTTGAACAAAAAATGACTACGTAAATCTACTACTTTACACTACTCAGAAGAAGAAAGGTGGGCGAATGTGAAAATGCTCTTTTAATAGATAAATGTCAGATAAAATCACTGGTATTCTCATTGACGCAGGCGAAATCGACTTTTAAATAACTATTGAAATACCATCACGCAATATTTTGTTGGTCAATTTTAAAGTGTCAAACTTTCGAAATAACGTGACAAAGTACATAATGGACCAAAAAATTATATTATTACTAGTAGCAAAAATAAATACGCCTTTGCCATCAGCCTAGTATCAGTGTGCATAAATTAATAATTGATGAGAAAATCTACTTTGAAGTAGCACGCACAATAAGCCCTGCTTTGGTTCAAAATTCCCTATTTTTTAAGTGTTCCCATCGGAGATTTGCTGTTTTCTTTTGAGAATCTCACAGATGAAGAGACTGCTGAAAAACGGGTTTCTATGTAGAGGTGCAACAACTCAGAGGACAGCTATGGGTGATTAATTTAATGTAGAAAATGTGACAATGCCATTCTTGCATGTTATTTATGTTTCCCATATTTTAAAAATGCAAACTAACGTGCGTTTACAGGTCGAATCCTCTACAAGGCTTACCACGAAAATAACAATATCATAAATCGACTGAGAGTCAGATTTTTACACTTGTTCTATGAGAAGAAATTCTAGTTTGCAGGGGCTCTCGCGCCGATCGGTAGAACTAAACTTTCTATTGCAACTTTGTATTGCAATATACCTTCTCCACAATTCGTCACTGAAATTGATAACAGCTTGTGGCGCTTAAGTGCTGTGCTGTCTGGACACTTGTTCAAGGACAGGACTCCAACGGCGCGAACCAATAAAAAATGGCTTAGTGACAATTTGTGTCCTGCAACAGGAATGAGTGCAAACAGAGCCGTACGACGGCGTTCAGTCATCCATCCGGTGCCAGTCTTGCCTAATACAACTTTGTACTTCTCTTACCTGGAACGTATTTGGAAGTCCTTTAAAGTGATAACCGCTTTAAGCTTCCCTCACGTATTATTTATCGGCGTGTGAACATCAAAGGCAGCCAACTCTACTTCGGGCTTGTGAAATAGTCCTCACAATTAACGGAGCTGCTACTCATTATCGACTGCAATTGCTACCTACCTCCATTGTGCAACAGCTAATTAAAATGTAGATTTTGAGTTATGACTAGGGTTGAGATTTAATTGAGCATGGTTGACTAGTCACAATATACTGTAGTATCGAAGACCTTGAGAGGAAAACAGGGCTTTTGACAGGGTAAAGAAAATTTATTAAAAAATAACTGAGGGACGGGTAAATACTCACTCGAGCAATGAGTACACCAACCAGCGTTGTAGCCAACTCAGGTGCTGAACTGCCCGCGGCCATGAAAGTTGCTCCTGCTACGTCAGGCTGCAGCCTCAAAACTATACAAAGTTAGATTATTTGGGTTATCCATGCACTGAATATCTAGAATAAATCAACAGGTAGGCTTACTTATCAAATTTTTTTGGAATATTATTTGATTTGAAACCAATTTGATGAACAAAGCTAGTAGCTCATGACATTATGATGATATTATTTTATTAATCTCATCCGAAACAAAGAACAAAAAGGTAAAGACTTTCTGATAAAATGAAACTCTTTCAGCATTTCTAATAACAAACCAATGAATTCCAGTTCAAATCCAAGTCCAGCCTCTTAAAATATGAGAATGAAATTGTTAACTCTCCTCACTACTCACCTTCACAAATAACCTCCAAACAAGGAATGAAAAATTCGTCACAGACAATGGCCAGAGCAAGGAACATGTAGGCAGCAGCTAAAATGTGAAATATTACTAGTCCAGATCTTCGCTGCTTTTGAGTAAAATGGTCCCGAGGAAAGTTGTCGATGGCAAGTGGGGTGCAGTTGAGACCTTTCATGGGAGCAACGGTTGGATTCATGACCAACAAATGACGCTCGACAGAAGAATGCATTAATTGCACATCTATAAAAAACGGATTTAACATATCCCTCAAAATATAATGCAAAACAAACCGTTTATTTCACCAGGTATTTCATCTGTTTGAGACTGAAATGTGAGAATGACTAGTTTTGAGGTATAGAAAATGACGACGAGTATTAGACTAATCATGCGACATTTGAACCGCGACGACTTAGAGTTAGTTTTCAGCATCTGGAGGGCTGCAATGGAAACGAACACAAAAATATATTTTTAATCCAAATTATGCGAAAGTGAAATACTTCCAAGAAAAAACAGTCAGTTCTCAAAATTGCGAGGTATCTAAACCATTAAAAGCCTAACGCAGCCTTCTTGAGAAACTACTAATACTGAATAAAAATATGCAGGTTCTAAATGATAAAACACACCAATTTATGTGCAAGTTTATGCTTTAATTCTGATTATAAAACACTGTGTATCATCAGATATGCCATACCAAATAAGCCTTCAAGGCTGTGGTAACGTGTTTATTTAAAGCACAGTGACCACTACACACAATAGGTCAAGTGATCTAAATGAATTTTCCGAGAGAGACCTCATTTGTAATGCAATAAAATCGACTTTTTACTAATAATAGTAAAAAATATGCTGATTTTATGTTGTGAAATTAAAAAATATTTGGTGTAAATTGATAATAACACTTATGCTAATAGTTAGTTTACATGAACTTTTTTGTGAACAAACTTTAGGGAGTTGGCGACTTTCTGATTCTGAATCCGACAAATGCGTCTTCAGCTTTAAATTGCGTGATTTCTTCGGCCATCGAGTGGAATAATACGGCATCTGACCGCTCAAGAAGTGACTGCAATACGCGATTTTTCCGAGCCATGGTCCAAAAGTCAGTCTGGCCATGGTGAACTTCTATTCCCAATTTGTACCTGATTGAGCCGAGATCGTTTGCCTGCTTACCCAACTTATTCAACAACGGAATGGCAATTTTGCAATGATGGAAGGAGCCTCAGAAGCAATTTTGAAAGTAAAGATGACCTAAGTGAGAGGACGCTCACAACCATTCAGTGGGTGCAGCACTCATCCAATGGGCTGATGGATTTTGACAACCTCTACAGTTTTTTTCTTTAGGATACTAAACCCCAGCTAATGGCATAATTGAACGCATTCGCCGAAGTCTGAATGCCGTTTTGATGTGGTCGCCAAACCCGGGATATTGGTTTGACAATTTACTAATGGTTCTTCCGGGAATTCATGCAGTATTAAAGAAACTGGACTGAGAAGACCTCCATTACCGATCGAGATGGAATAAAGACGGAGCTAGCGTCGATCGTTCCACAATCCTGAGAGAACGGCTTCGAAAAGATATTAACAGCGCCAGAGTATGGAAGAATATTCCAAACCACATGAATGTCCTTGGATAAACAAGCGCAAACTGACACCAGGCACCCGAACTTAATACTACCTAAACTTGGTAGCAACATCAGGCGACCTCAAACAATGGCTAAGTCCATTTCTCTGAATGGTTGCACTAATAATACATCAAAATATCCAGCTCACTTATGGCACTGACACTAGCCATTACCTCATCCTTCAACCCATGTCAGCTTATTCAATCACTAATCAGTGGCTCTTAGAATTCCGTGCAGAGATGTAAGATGATCCCACTTCTCTCAAACTATTTTAAAACCCTATTCCTTTAGTTATGAACGTACTACCAACCAAGTTAGTCATTTATTTCTCCGACTGCAATAGATAATCAGCTACATGAACTTAAACCTCTCCTTGAAGAGGGGAATTTCAGTAAGAGCAAATTTATATGAATTTATTGCAGTGTTGGTGATATAATTGTGATAACGGCAGTGGTTGCATTAAGGAAAGGGCATGTAAATAAAACCAAATTTTAAATATTAAATTTAAATTTCCGAGATAGGTTAATCAAATAAATTCCTGGTACGCAAATGACATCAAATATATAGATAGATGGGTGTCTACGACATAGACGTTATGGATCGATTATCAGAAGCAAAATGATAATACAAATTTTTGAGCTTGAATTGAGTTTTCAGTAAAATATGTAATTACTTGACGCATCTGAATGACAGTGAACCCTTCCTGTTCGCATGCCTAGATATGAGGTAATATTTGTCTTGCTGTTTTTTCCTACAATGTGATAGCTACCCGGAGATTTGGTTATTTAATTAATAAGATTTTTGACTTATTTAATTTGTTCTCTTCCCACCAAAAACCTAAATTGATATTGTTCTTATTTTATTTTAACGGTCTTTTCTTTAACAATAATTATGGCGGGTGTGTTGAATGAGTGTCGATTATATACTCGGATTATTAATTGATCGTAAATGTTAAAAACCTTTTTGGTAAATAGACACGCATTTCTGGGTGGGATTTTTCTGCAAAGCTGGGATTCCTGGTGATGCTTCAAAAAGATATGCTAAATTGTTTACGGAAAATCGGATGACAGCCCAACATCTCCGCCATCTGGATAAGGACTTGCTCAAGGAAATGGGAATAAATGCAGTCGGCGACATCATCAACATACTCCAGCATATTAAAACGGTTGATGTTGACGTAAGTTCAGCCTTATTCACTTTATCAATATTAGAAGTTTACCGAAGAGCAAAATACTGTGGTGGTAAGTTCAACAACGCCAACTACACCGAAGCCCAAAGTTCCTCCTGGGCATGAACTTCCTGTTCCAACGAAGCGTAGAGTATCCAAAGAAATTGAGGGGTCTTATATTGTCAAGCTACCCGAGGGTAAAACTGAGAAAACACGAAAAATTCTTATGAAATTGGCAGCGGGTAAGTTTTGTCTCCAATAGGTTTTACAAATTTAGCTACTAATGGTGCAGCAAAATCTACGGGGACTCGCCGTACTGTTGTCATCACCTCTAACCCACCTGCTCCATTCGATTTGGATTTCGATAAGAGCGATGACGACAGTGACAATGTCGAAGTCACTCTTTCAGGGTATTTTCACCTAATTTGGAAGATCTGTTTCCTTTTAATGGCTCCTAATTGTTCTGAATACGATGTTTTGAAACAGATTTAAAGAGAATAAAGTTAATATTAGTAGTGGGATAAGTGTACCCAGTTCCAAAGCCCGAAATTCGAATCTCGGTGACAAACGTCCCTCTCGATCCACTGTCTTCGATCGTCTCGGGGCGGAGGTGTCGCCGTCGGCTGGAAAGTCCGTCCTTGCCCGTACCTTGGCTAGCAACGCGGCCAAGGAAGCTCGTGTTCGAAGACAATCTGAAGCCACCACCGCTGTTGCTGCCAACCAACCCGGACGCCTCAAACGTCCCGTGAGTCTCGTCCTACTTTCAACCCATTAATATTTCGCAATTTTTTTGCTTTTTGAGCTCAGCAGCACTTTCGAACCTTGAGAGTGTTGTACAGAGTTAAACTGCCTCCTTTGTAGAAACTCATGTGTGTGAATAATCTCATCAAATCTCCCAAAAGTGGTAGAGTGGGACCATTGCTACTGGCTTTCATTAGCCTTGATTTCTCTACTTACATTCGAGTAAGGGTCTATCTGGTGATACGCTTTGAAATGTTTCTTGGTACCACACATTTTGGAAAAGATGGATGTGCAAGGGGCGTGAGGCAACCGAAGTCCACCACAAAAGAACTAAAATATGGATCAAAATTGCATAATTTACCTATATTTCGTGCTAGGTGTGCAGAAAACTGTTATTTATTGACAAGTAAAGATCCAAACCTCTGAAATTTTATCCCAATCAGATGAAGTATTTCACTCTAATGCTATCCTAGCTTAGTCCAGAGATACTCCTCCAGAGGCAGTTTTTTCCGTTATCAACGGTACACATTCTAGGCCCTGGAGTGTAGTGTAGGCCGAGTTGGCAAGTCACTTTGTCTAGTTTGCATCCGAAGAGACGGCTTGATTAACCGTGTGCACGATAAAAAATGCATTGGTATTAGATTAGAGAGATTCGTAAGCTTTAATTTTGTGTTTCCTTTTCGATTTTCTAAGGCATCCGATTCGATCTTTTCACGACTGGGAGCACGACAGCCCGTTACCGGCACGGTGAGAGAGGAAGTGGGACTCCCCTACCTTGGTGTCCTCAAACGCCCCCGCCTCCAACATCAACAGCCTCGTCTGTCGTCATCACCAACGCCGTCCTCGGCGCCGTCCTCGGGAGTCCGTGTGTCAGCTAAAAGCCGTCTGGGTCTTTCTGCCGGCAACCCCACCTCCGTTCTCGGTCGCTCGGCTGGCATCTTCGCTTCGGGGACACCGAAAACCAACGGTTTGTGCTTGATTATTAATGCTAATTGACGTCTCCTCCTCACGTGAACTTCTGTTCGACCACATTGGTCTCCCATCGATGGTCTCTTGTAGTTATCGTAATTCCCCCTCCAAAAAGTATATACTTTTGCGACTATTCTTGGAGGAAACGCCTCAAAACCACGGAAGCGTTTTCTTTAGTACTGTTATTCCACCCTAAACTTGCTTTCAGTGCAGCGTTATTTACGCACCCCTTGAGCATGTGACGCTAGATTGTACGTCAGTATAACTTTATTTCGACACTCGTAGTTGGGTATCTCGATACAGCCTTTATAGTTTCTTCATTGGTGGTATTTTCATTTGTCGGCACATTTCCAACATACATGGAGGCTGAAAAAACCTTACTCCGAAGCCGTCGACTAAATCTCCCATCGAACCAATTAATTGTCCGCCTGCGACAATATCAGCCTACTGCATAGTTGTTTAACTTACGAGCTTAGAACCCGCGATCACTGGAGGGTGGGTTTCAACAGCGTTTTCATTTGCATATTTCTCTTCTCTTGTAGTTCGCCAGCGACTGGGCAGGCTCTAGGAAACCGCCAACAACTCGCGCTACCTGCATATGAGTGCTCGAAATCAGCCCTCCCCTGGGACTCGCTTCTGAAAAACCCGCTGTACATAACCACCCCATTCTCCTTTTTAAATTAAATGCATGAGGAAACACACGAGTCGACGATTCTTCCATCAGCTTTTTGTTTCACTTCCACATACATACCTATTGTACACGAGTCGGGGAGGCGCAAGATCACAAGAGAGGGGGCATCACAGCAGAGCACGGGAGTGCTACTCGTTCTTGGGTTGGGGTGTAGAGAAGGCAAGGAAGGGCTCGAAGTCTTGGAGGGCCTGAGTCTCGTTTACGTGTTGTGGGACAAGTGGCGAAAGAGGTAGGGTGGGAACTACAAGGGCCGACGTTGGGGGAGGTGGCGGAGGCGGTAGGGTGAAACTGGTGAGGAATTCGGCTTCGAGGTCTGAAGGAGTAGGATCAAAAACGCTTCTAACACATCTGTTGCAGTAGGACTTGAACCAAATTTTTCCGATGTCTGCTTGTGTCCATTACTAAATCAACCCGACGGCCCAGTCCCCTCCGCCTTAAATTGGTTAAAACATAGTCCTATTTTGACCTTGGGGCACTGAATAAGGGAGGTTCGATAACTTCAGAGACATACTAATGCCACACTTCGACCCTTTGCTTTGAGATGCACTCTCTTCTTTTCCCAATATAGCCTTGTATGGATTTCCACTAGAACGCTGGCATAATACGGTTTTATAATGTGGTTCGGAGACCTTTGGCCATGGCCCCATAGGAACTTATCAACGGGAAGCTTCAGGGCAATAAAAATGGGTCCTCCTATCATTCTACAAGGTGCAAATATTCCTAGTCCGAAGAAATTGATAAACCCTCCAAGTGCACTCACCGAAACGTCTTCGGCATAAGTAAAAGTGCGCATTCTACGCCATTCGCATTGGCGAAGTGGCGATAACTCACCCGAAATTTGAGTCCGTTTTTTGGCTGCCGACTTGGAAGGCATCTCCTCGAAAAAATCCAAATCCGCATCCGACACTGTCGTTACCACTGCTTCTGTGGGAAGAGGGCAGAGAAATCGCAACTCAGTATTAAGGAAAAAACCGGGTTGCCAAACTGCACGCGGTCTCTGCAGCTTGTGCAGTCCCACCCAGAGGAACAGTAATTTACTTGGCTAGCTTGCAGACCATCCATGCGAGAGAAACCTTCCTAGTGCACCCAGTCTTGCTCTTCTGAGAGTATTTCCGAAAGTGCTGAGACTAGAACCTTACCCAAAAGTTGAAAACACAACTTAACCCTTGACCAGACAACACTGTGATTTATTAAAAAACCTTAAGAGCATCGGGATTTTCACTATTGGACTGTTCAAAAGTTAATAAGCATGAGTAAACGTAATGAGCTACAAATCAATTAGGAAACATGGTAAATGTTCAGCCAGATATCAGCCATTGAAATCCTATTAGGCAATATTACGAAAATCTGAATGAAGAGGTTTGATCAACTGTTCAGCAGAACACAAAGCAACGTAGAAAACCTAGCACATCACCTGATCTTGAACATCCCATTCCGCCAAGGCAATGTTTTAGAATACAACTTTAACTTACGATTGAGAATGGCAACAACTTTGTTCCACAAAGCAGTAGAGCAAAGTCTTTCAATGAAATATGGAATTCTTAATATGCGACGGAATTCCCATTTCGAAACTTCAGGTGGAAAGTTTTGGTTGCTGCCCACCAATCATTACTAGATTTCCCATGCATGCCACATATCCTATCCTTTTCGATTTTTCAGTAAACAGTTGGCCGATTACACTAGACTATTTAGTGCTCTTCGTCCTAAATTGCAACCGGGAATTTATGTATTTGGCTTCATCAATCGGACCTGTCCACTAGGTGCTCAAACGTGCTCCTACTGTTAACAACTGCGGTCACACCTTCTGGATCAGACTGTTCGTCATGAGAGTTTGGTCAAAACCCTAAAGTTCTCCACCGACTACCGAGAAAATAAAGCAAGGAAATGTTCATTGTATCAGCCGTACGAAAAAAACCGACTTACCAGGTACGCTAGGGGGCTCCGTGGTTCCACTAGTTGACCACTCAAACTCGGGGGCTGACTTTTGGGAGGTAGGAGAGGGGGTGACACTTGGGGCCGAATTCGCGGGAACAGGGTGAGCGACGCTTTCAACAGGCGTCGGCTCTAGCAGCTGGAAACGACCGTCGTTAGGCAGAAATAGGCGCTAAACACACACAAAGGCGAACTTGATAGTGGGACGCACTGACGCAATGTCACAAAACCACTAGGCAAATCTGGGCTACAAGAAATATGAAAACACGCTGGAAAGCTAAAAAACGCGAGGCCGCATGGATCTGACAGGTGCCATGCCACCAGCCAAAACACTTACTACGAATGAACGACAGGCAAAAAGTTAATAGTGGCAAATGTGGTAGATTGGTTTGAATGAAAAAGATGCAATACACCTACTGTGCTCTGTAGGTCTATTCCGATGGTTTCCAAGTACATGGAGTTTGTTAAAGAGGTATTCCACACATGAGCACAGTTGAAAGATTCGGGATGCACAGCGACACTGGACAACAAGCTTTAAAAGATACACGAATGTATAAATGGCTGAAAGTCGTATCAAGAGCCGAAAACAACTTAAAAATCCACCTTTTAACAGTCTCCGGTGAGCTAAAACTCCAGAGCTCACGCAATTGAGCCCGAAATGCGTCAGAGTTCGAAAATTCTGAGGGAATGTAGGTGTTGATGCCAGCATCCCGGTCGGTTGTGAAGGCAGCTTCAAGTGCAGTTTCAGTATGTGCTAAAAGACTTTTCTGAATAAAAAGCATGAATTGATAAGTTGCAACATACAACAAGCGAAGAGGTAGGCGATTTTAGCTGTTGTTGTTCAGGTGGAGGCGGTGGAGAAGAATATTTGAAGTCTGCGTAACCACCAAATTCGTCATCTTCAACATCCTCAAAATTTTCAGGGTGATGAGATATTGGCGCTTCTGTAACAGCGGCTTCTAAATCTTTAGCTGTTTGAAAGGTAACGAAATCATCAAAGTCCTCGTCGAAATCGTCGGATGAACTGTTGGAATAAATCTCCGGGTCCTTCGATGGAACTTCATCAACGGGAGCAGAGGGTTCATCAGCAATATCATTCAGCTTTTGATTTGACTTTTGAGCATCTATTTGGCTTTCTGAATGACTCGATGGATCAGTTTTCCGATGGGTGTTTATTTTTAAGGGAGCATTTAGTAACGGTAGCAGCGATTTGGAGACAACGGCGCTATATTCATTGAAGGGATGCAAAGAATTGGAGTCACATGAGCTTTGCCCGTTTTGCATACCTTCACTAGGTTCGTTTTGGTCGTTGGTATGTGTGGGACCGTTACCATCAGTGCACGGTGGACTCTTGAATTCAGTAAAAACTGGTGAGTCAAGGGAATCAAATCCATTGACTGCCCTGACACCGACGATTGATTTACGCTTCAACTTAACATCATAACTGATGCTTGAAACATGTGATGCCAAATCACCAACGGTTGCTCCAGGTGGAAACTCAGGGGGCATTTCGAACCCGGATTCACTCGATGACCTGTCTTGAGATGATTCAAACTCGCCATCAACTGAATTCAAGCTCTTTTCATCCTTAACCATAAACTGCGGTGGATCTGCAAAGTTAAAACTTCCGAAGTTTGCGCAATTCATCTGGTACGCAAAAAACGATAGGCCAACCCGACCAATGCTAATTCTGCGGGGACTCAGCAGTGAGTTAAAACAGTAAAGAGGCACAATGTATAGCATATCAATCTTCTTTCAGCATCAAAGTATTAATTTTGTATCTTTTACCACAAAGAAAACATGCCACTGATATTTAATATAGTATCAAATTAACATTTTTTAGGATGCTTTAATATGGTGCATTGCTCCACAACTAGATAATTACGGAATTCATTCCAACTTACGAAACTGACAGCACGGTCTGTACTTGACACTCAAAACAATAGTGTCTGCCTCCAGCTTATGTTAATTAAATTTCTTAAAAATTTTTTATTGTGTTGCAGCAAGCCGATGTCTACATGAGATACAACCTCTAGATCTCAGGGTGAGTTTGATCCATAAAGTCCCAGAAAATCTAAATTTTTTAGCATTGCCCTGAAAACGTCAACAGTAATCCTCTAAAGAATTGGATCTTGATACTAACTAGAAAATCGTAATCCTGTATGCATTTTGCCTAATCAAATACGGAATGTAAATACCTCCGCAAACTGAGAATTTGTCTGCCTAATTCCATTCGAAACCTGGTACCGAGGAGGGACTCAGAGCTATCCGCGAAGCCGGCCCTAACACTATTTTGAGCAAACTAAAAGATGATGTTCCTGTTTATTTTTCTTACCCTTTTTCCAAAACTCAGAGGGTGAGAGTATCAGTCAACTCGGTCGTTCAACCTGAAGAAGATGAATCCGAAGTGATTGAGAATTGCAAGAACTTGAGGGCCTTCTTATTAACCACGGCTGAGCTAGAGCAGGTGTATACAAGCTGTGAACAGAACGAAATGACCTTGGTCTTGGGTGGGGACCACAGCCTCGGCTCTGGCACTGTGGCTGGACACTGCAAGGCCTTCCCAGACACCTTTGTGATCTGCGTGGATGCCCATGCTGACATAAACACCCCAGAGGTCTCCATATCCAAAAATACGCATGGAATGCCGCTCTCCTGTGTAGTTGATGAAGTAACCAAAACCATGCTGTCCAAGGGCGCAGGAATCGGTAACATCAAACCGGTGTAAGTGAAACCAACTTGTCCCTTTTGGGCTGATTGTTGATGGTGTTTAAACAGCCAGTATGTTGTTTTTGTTGATGCTGCTTGAAATTTCAGGCTCCTTGCCAGCCAATTGGTCTACATTGGACCCCGTGATTGTGACGTGGCTGAACTGTAAGTTTGAGTAAAAATCTAACCACTCATTTCTTTGCAGCATTTACATTAAAAGGTTTGGAATCCTCGAATTCGATATGAGTGACGTACGCACCCTTGGTATTGAAACTGTGATGGATTTAATTCTTCAATACATGAAAAAATGGTGAGTTTGGCTATTATTAGGTATGTTTAACTCTATAAAGCCAGTGCCGCAGATGATTATGTTGTGCTTTTTGTAGTCCAAAAGCGGAGATTCACTTGAGTTTCGACATTGATCCACTGGATCCCGTGTATGCCCCAAGCATTAGCACTTCAGCGCCGGATGGTCTTCATTTGGAGGAGGGAAAATATATCTGCAAACGGCTTGCTGATACTCGTAGTTCTCAATTAATTTGTAATCAAAAAGGCAATTAAATCTTCTACTGAAGGTTGAGCCTAGTCCGTCGTAATATTGATTGACTTAATCAAGTTGGATATTTAACACTAGAATTTGTGTTGAAACTGCAATCGACTGGTGCCAATCCCGATGACTAGAGAAGCCATGTGGGTGGCCATGATGCCTGTACCCGCATCACATCGGATGCTGGTGTTTCGTGTAAACATTAGGTATTCTCTCGGTTTTATTTCAGGACTTTTGAAGTCCATGGTCGTGGTAGAAGTTAACCCGAAATTGATTTCGGTGGAAGACGCCAAAATCACCACTGAATAGGCAGTGGAAGTAATCAAGAGTGCTCTCAACCTCACTTGGAAAAGGTCCTATGGAAGTCTTTTTTAGCTTACAATAAATTTAATTAGTGCATGACTTTGGCCTGCTTTTCTTCTAAGAGGTAAAAGCTCACATTTAGAGACAGTTTAAATTATTAAAAGCACTAAATCCAGTCGGTCTTGAAGTTAATCAAACTAGAACTATGAATCAAAAAGTACTGTACTAGGATACTCGATGAGTTGGCCAGCGCGAAATGTATGCAGGTTATAAAATACAAGTCCTTTTAAAGTTACAAGTAAATCTCAACGTTTGCAATAATTAAAAAAACCTGATTAGAATAATAGCAGGCAGGATGCTTATTTAAAACTACCCTTTGATATAGAGGACTTATGCACAATAGGTCTCGGTTTAAATTATATCAAAATATCCAATCCTACAATCTTCCTAGTGGAAACATTGCTGATTTAGAAATCCTCTATATTTCCATTACCACGGGAAGCTCTTCAGCAATTTAATGGTAAATAAAACCCCACTTATTGTAGACGCTACCAACTTTTTTCGTCAGGTTACATAGTCCACTCAAGTAAAATTAAATAAAACTCTTGAGTAACCTGATTATTAAGGGTCAGTACAGTATTCATTGGGTTTATATTTGCCATCATTTCACATATCGTAAATCCTGGTACCCATCGATTAATTGTTCTATAATAAAAACTATGTAGCCCATAGATTTATTTAATACCTTTTGGTGACAGCATTCTTAATAATACACTAACAAACAAAAGTCACAAAACCATATTTTTGGCGGAATAAATTACCAGCCCTTTTCATTGTATCAAAAGACCACTCCATTGTTAGTAGCTTGGAAAATAATGGATCGCATGCACCAGAAACCTAGACACTAGAGGGTTTCATTTAGGATTTTGATCACATTGGACGTTACGGGATTGTGTGGGTGTCCACTGATTTAAGTTTGAATGAGGCTACTAAGAGCACTTCGATACACCACAACTGCACTGTAACAGTCAACTATTTTCTTTTACAAAAGTAAAGTAAAACGGATGTGAAAGAGAACAGAAATAGTAGTATGATTTTCGATTATCAAAGATATTTTTTAAACTTTCAGAGGAAGAGCGTGTGAATGTGAGTAAAGTCAACCGATTCTAGACACCTTGAGGCCACGAAATTAATTAATTCACAAAAAGTTGTAGCAGTTCCTAGCTTTGCTACCTTAAGGAATAGGGTCAGTTTCATTTCCGAAGTGGGATAATATTAATTAAAAGGGGAGGGATTTACAGTCATCCTGTAGGGGTCGTCTGGTCGCTGCGACCAGGATGACTAAACGTGGGTTGGCTGTGAATTTATCGTGAGAACCCACATTTACAGACTTCTGTCGGCGATGGTTGCTACCCGATCAGTAGTCCAAAAGTAAGGGCAGTGTTGATGTGTTTGTGGTCACCACTAACACTCGGTAAGGTAAGATGCTTTTGATTTCACAAAAATTCTGCTGGTGCCCTTAGGGTCAAATAACCTCTGCTGGAATTATTTCGTTTCGCCTCTGTTAATTCGAGCCTCGATGAGACTCGATGGACATGATATTCTTGTTTTAATATCTTTGTCTATGATATCATCCTCTTATGCAAGCTTTCTTGTTGCTTACTACCACATAGAAGTTAACCTCATTTTTTTCTATTGTACTTCATTTTCGTCAAAAAAGTCATGTTTCCATTTGCTTCCCAATGGTAAGGTGCGTGAAATTTCTCCCTTATTTTTGGTTGCAGTTGTAGCTGAACGTTATTCAAGTTCCAAGATTCACATTGATTTCTTCCAGCTCAAAAGCAGATTTCCTACAGAGGGCTTTACTTGGCAGGAAAAGCAAGAAGTAGCCTATAATAATTTCGCCTTTACACGCTTTTGGATTTCTATGCAAGATTAATGAGGAGATCAGGCGAATGCATGAGTTTTCAAAGCACCCTGTACTCAAAGTAGAATAACGCACTAACCAATCAAGACCTGCTCTAAATATATCGCTTGCTAGTCATTAATTACTAGAGGCCAAGATATTACTGTCGGCACCTCTCTACTCAGGAATCTAGTGGATGACCAGCTCCTCCCTCCCCCCCGCACTCTGTACGTTTGGATACTACCAATCTCCTCAACCGTCACCGCCACCATATGCAACAGTTACGACCACCCCCAACACGTTTCCAGACTACGCCATTTTACTTGGACCCACGGCTGAAGACCTGTACCCACGTGTTTCTGCGTTGCGATAAGGTTAGGAAGCCCCTGCAACCACCTTACGATGGGCCATTCAAGGTGATCAAACGAGCGGAGAAAGCCTTTGATATTTTACTCAATGGGAAGGAAACGGTGGTAAACATAGACAGACTCAAGGCCGCTTTCATGGACGACTCCCAAAGTGGGGATGGCAAATTTTCCCAGTACCAAGAACCCGTCAAACCCGACCCCACACCCTCAGCTACCAATCCCCCGCATCCCACGACTGACGGTATTCCTGAATCCCTAACCCTGACCCCTGTTCGTTCCACGTCCAAACCCAAGTCCACCCGGAGCGGACGACACGTACATTTTCCCAAACATTTTTGTAACTACCATCTTTTCTAGATAACTGCCCCTCCGTCATCAAAGTTGACTACGGTTTCAAAGGAAGGGCCTATGTAATGTTTTTGCTTTGCGTTGATGTGGATACTGATTTCAAAAGACAAGGACACGGACGAACCAATCACAGATCGCTCAGTCACAATTTGTGCCCTGTCACGATAATTGGAGTACACGACATCGTACGACGGCGTGAAGACAACACCTCACTCATCCTGTGTTAGTCTGTTTCTCCTAATACAAGTTTATACTTCCATCCTGGGTCTTCTCTCACCTGGAACGTATTTGGCAGTTCCTTAAAGTAATAATCACTTTAAATCATCGGTCAGTAGCCCTGGTAAGCTGCCGCTTATCATCACATGCCAGGCGAGGAAGTCAATTAACAGCCTTACCTCATCGCCAAATCAATCACTTTGATTATCCGAGATCAGCTCTCCTTTTCTACGTTCTAAATCATCAATTTAAATAAAATTCTAGCTACTCTTTTGAATAACTACCTTTTGTCTACTTCGGATCCTAGAACGTGGAAGGTTATCCCACTGAGCTCATGTTGGCACTCTTTCTTCTCATTGTTCTCGGCCTAGAAGCGATATTCTTAGCTATCCTAAATAACTCGGAGGTGTCTAATATTTTCGCCCTCTAATAAATAATCAAACAAAGCAATAGGCTATATCGTACGTGCCTATTAACGAATATATAGAAAGAGCTTGTGACAGGGTGGTTGTTTTTGCTGCAGAACAGCAAATGAGGTGGTCAACTGATACAGACCCAGAGAGAGTTAGTGCCGGCTGTTGTTGCTGTTGTTGTTGTTGTTGCTGCTTTTGCTGTTTTTACCGTGGGTCACTCCCACTAAAGTTGGAGTATCCCCACCATTCAAAGGCGAAAAGCACTTTCGCTAATCCGCACACTTTGGTCTAGGCAGATGAGGAGAGCTTAGAGAGAATAGCTAACCAAACGGGTGTTGCAGTTGTCCAAATGTGTGCGAAAGCGGTCTCGTTGTTTTAAGAAACGAGGAAGGTCCAATAAGTTTGGATGGGAGTGCACGAAAACCAGGCAGGTGGCATAATCATATCAAATGCAACAATAACTGGGAATTCCGTTTGAGTATTTGATTTACATACTTATATTACCTACTGTGCCGTTCCGACTGGGATTCTACACACAATGATTCATTGAAAGGGACTGAGAATGCTTCCCCAGGCAACGCCTAAGTGACTGCATCAGGATCTGATCTTCTGACGCATTCGCTGAGCCATAAGGCACTGCTCTTTTCCGTAATTTTCGTTCTCCAGAGCCTGAATACATACAGTGCTACCTGCCTCAATATCTAAAAGCATGGGAAGAAAAGCAGAAATTCAGAAATAGTCCATTTAAAACCACATTTATCTATCACCAATTAATGGAGCTTTACAGGTCAAAGAATCATGCTCTTGGGGAATTTGCCAGACACACAATCACGTGAACTATCAGTTTAAAAACATTTAAACTACACTTGGGTCGTCACTGTTCATGAACCCCAAGATGGAGAGTCATCCCTGTTTCATTCCAAATTTCCAAATTAGCGGACTGGAAATTATGGTATCACCTCTACCCACCTATTATTTATGGATGCACAAGCTTACATGCGGCCTTTCCTCCTTCTCAAAACAGTTTACTTCCCGCTTGTCATCTTAGTCCTTATAATCGTCCCAACCAACACTTCCCTACGTGGCATTTCAATGACTGCCCACTCCTGTGGCTGCATATATAGGCTGTCTAATAGGGTCAGGAAACTAGTCACTCATTGACCAACTGAACAACCGTCTCTCAGGAACCATTAGCCTTTCCGTTACCTGTGTTGAAGGTGTATTTAGCTCTGATCCTAAGTTATCAGCCCGGATCTGTCGTACGCTATATGCATGCTACTGACAAATTAAAAGTAGGCATTCAATATATTTGTATTTGCACCTTCGTGATCGTAGGCATTCTTCATCATCTCTATTTTTATAAGACCTTAAGATAAAACGGATAAAAATAAGTTGATAATTATAAGCAAAAGTACCAATTCCACTCGTTGAGAGGAACATCTTTGTATCTCATGTCATAATTCCTGAGAATACACCACTTTGTCTAGCTGTTCTTTGTCACAATATCATAAACTTTGGAGCATTTGGTCTCGCACTTTGATTTGTTACTTAGGGTGTTGTAACCCTAAGTCCGCTACCAGTGATTCATACACACTACCGACCAACCAACAAGCAGATCTTTCAAGCCGGTTGAACACAATTCCACTCGAACGACTCAAGAACGTTCACATTATAGGCATTGCATGATCACTCTGCAGAGATGAGAGAGAGAGCAGAATATTCTACGTGGATTTCAGAGCAGAGGTGGACGTCAACCAAATCGTATGCAAGCTAAATTTGGTCTGGTGTACCTGTGCCCCATCTCGATTCATCTTGAGTGCTTGGCTAGGAACCATATGGTATGGAGGAAACTATGTAAAGAAGAGTATATCGACGTCGCGTATGTTTTGTGATCCCAGATATTTATCTTTGCCTTTTCATTTACTCACCTCAAAATCAATATTTGGCATTCAACGATTATGCAATTAATCCACCACTTACTTCTGCTCTTTTAAATCTTCGATAGCACAATAATTGCCATATATTTTTCATGTGAAGCCCTTTGAATATCAAGCCGAATTAGAGATTGTTTTCACTTGAGCTTGCCTATAGTTTCCTGCCTTATTGATTGCCTATTAATGTGCCGAAATTTTAGTTGACGCTGGTTCATTTGCAATATTGCACTTTTTTTGCAGAAATCTTGATTGAAATATAGCACTCTTACAACCGCCAAATTACCAGCCGAAGTATGGCACTTTACTAACCATTATCGAGGGAAAAATAATATGCCCATTATGAAGATGTAATTTAAAAATCCATGAAACAAATTCAAAGTAGATTTAATTTTCGATCGAAGGTGAAGGTGGCTACCAGAGCAAACATAAGTTAAAATTCCTTTATCGGTAGATTGTTTAAGTACCTGAGAGAAATGCCCTGCATCTCTGAGGTATATCCCATTGAGCAGAGTGGCCTCGGCGGCTGTGTTGTATTCTGTCTTTCACCAGGGAATTGTTGATGGATTTCCTTTTTATAAAATCACAAACGTAAAAATGTATTTTGCTTCGCATTGTTGTCCCTGAACCCCTTTTAAAAAAGACTTTGGAAAATTTTTATTAGCAAAAACATGTGTATATGCCATTATCAATATCTCGCCTCAGGGAGATGTGATAAAATTGTAGTAATTTACACTGAATACCTTCTTCGGAACCATAACATGCTCTAGCATATTTGTAAAATTTAACACAGCTATACCCCATCAGGAAAGGCTCGTTATCGGAATAACTTCTACCCAGAAGTACTTGATTATTTTCTAGAATTTTCAAAGATGAAGGCTTCCACCTTTCATTCATATAGATGACAAGGAGGAGAATGCATAATGACCGGGATTCAGCTGATTCGTCGTGGAAGGAAATAACTTGCATCATTGTTATTCGCTTCGCCGTCCATCCAAAAAGAGGACATCATGGTTGCTTCTAAATTCGACCCTCACACAACATTAAAAGCATCCGGCGGCATGTACTGGGGAGTTGAAACGGAGACTACGTGACCGCTGTGGCAACAGTCGTCGATGATCTTACTTATCACTCTTGCAAGCGTAGCAGAGACGATACTTCTCACAAAAGGGTTGTCCATCTAGTTGTAAGATAGGTCCATCTACTCATCGCAGTTATGAAGCATAGAACCGACAAATTCTCGATTTGTGCCACATTACAAGTTAGTGAGATAGAAATCTAAAGCAGATGAATACCTGGCTGAAGTTGTGCTTGTGCAATTTCAAGAACTCCCTTACTAATGGTGAAGATGGGTGACTGCACCAACCGATGTGCGCAATGCCAAATGCAGGTCATTGGTTCTAAACTTTTGTGGGCTAAATCCTTCTGAACAGGACTCAGCTGTTTTGCTGTGTGAATGGGGAAAATATGGCAAGTTCCTCTGTTATACCTGGCAAGGATACCATTTTCATAATGGGGTTAGGACTGTCTTACTTTCGTTTTATTCTCCAATGAATTGAAAGCAAACCCTTTAGAGGAAGAGGATGAATACACTCAACATCTATCGAACGGGGCTCCGTTCCTTCAAATGCACTCTGTCTGCAGTCCTGTCTGGAAAAATCGCGGCCGAAAACTTACACCTTCCAAACGATTCACGATTTCAATGTGAACCAGTGTCCCTTCACAGCATGCAAAACCCTGTAGAAGCCCAATGTGGCAGGGTGTCCAACACAGCCTCACTCCCACTTTGTTCAAAAGCTGCTACTATCAACTATTAGAAAGCTAGCTTATTCTCCCCTTTAGTCCCCCTTGTCGCGCCTTTGAACTGGAAGTCTGTCGCCCAGTCTGTCGCTAATCAAACCTTTGCACCCGTGCACATCTTTACCCAGGTTTCTAGGACGTGACGGAAACCCAAGATATATCCTGCCCTTTGCAGAACTGCCTTGCATAATAGCCTATGACAAGTACTGTTCTTGAATTACAAAATTTAGACGTTTTTAATTGAATGGGTTGGTGTGAATTCAGGTTCAAAAGAGCCACTTCAGCTATCAAATATCTCACAAGACAGAGACGGGAAGTAGCTGTTGACAGTTGTTTTCGTGCATATCCGGTCATCCACATAAGCGGTAAACAAACAAGTGCGCGAAAGGACAAGGTCAATGCACCAGGAAAGATCAAAAGCTTTGCAGGATCACTTCAGCCAATCCTATTTACGAAATGACTAGAGAAGTTGTAATAAGGCTTCTAGTGGCAGGGGTTCTTCAACACGAGGACATTTCCATCGGCTTTCCCCAAATAGGCCTGGTGAGCGGTGCCCAGGAAAAGGCCAGTTCCAACCACGCCTGCAGGTAAAACAGGATTGTGCTGCAATTTTCAGGCATTACATACAATTTTAAAAATGAATGCCAGTTTATAATACAATAATGTCTAGATAAGCATAACCGAAATGTAACAAATACCAGGAATCAAATGAAGTTCGGTGTTTATTTGCTGCCAGTCTATGGAAGGCGATGGCACGAATTTCCAGTCCATTATAAAGTTTCCGTTATCACTTACAACTGGGCCCTAAAATAAGCCTAAATGGATAACATGAACCCAAAATTCAATAATCCAACAACGCAAAGTCAAAAACGAACCGCTTTTGAGACGCCCATTCTAAGATTAGCTTCACCACCATATCGCTTTTCTATTTCGAGCTTCACCGGCATTTCGGCCATCGGTATTATCTCAATGGGAAGTCCACGGGTCCAACGTTCGCCCAAATACTTCGAAAGTTTTCTTTGGATAAATGAATCATTGAAGTAGAACAAACCAACCCCTCATCAGCTACAGCAATAAAGACTTTCGAGTTAACATCAACAATTTTCTCTTGAATAAGACAACCACCACCGCCTTTGATGGCATTGAAATCAGCCGTAATTTCATCCACTCCGTCAAATGCAACATCCAACTATTTGTAGGGGTTTAAAGAAGTGGAACAGAGACGTACCAGTGGATAATCAGTAAGCGACGTAAGGGGCAATTTAGCTTTTTTAATCAATTGAAGAGCCTGAATTCCTTATAAGATAACCTTTATTACTTGGTAGGATGTTGGCACGCATTTGATGTTATAACTATGCTTTTTGACGAGCTCAGCTACAAAATAGAAAAAAAAAATAAACGTACCAATTCTGTTAACTGCGTGAACTACCGTTGTACCGCTGCCGATACCAACAATTTGACCATCCTATAGAAGTTAATTTACAAAATAATAAGACCTTAAGCCATTCATCAACAGCCTTGTAGGCAGCAAATTCCTTGCCAGCTTCAACGTTCGACATAAAGTATCCGTAACGACGACCAATCAGTCGAAGTCTAACAGAACAAGTCGGACGAATGTTACAAAACTGTGCGCCGAAAAGCATAATGACCTTTGATTGTGTTAATATCGCTATCTATAATTAAGCACCTGATTTATAAGCAAAAAATAAAGTTAACCTAATAATGAATTTAATAAGCATTTACTCATCAGATCAATTACTTTGAGAATATGGCTAACGACTTCTACACGTTTAATCAAGAAAATTTTGTTTTACATTAACCTATAACAAATATATAAGTAAACTCTGGAGAAGCTTTTGTTCAAGTTTGTCAGACGGTAGGTGACTTCTCGAAGGTCCCCGATATGCAAGAAACAAACAGGGAGGATGTCGATGGCTTGGTCCTACCTATATCCGCTTCGAGATTGCGGACTATGATGAAGAGTTCGCCCCAAATTGAGTGCGTCAGTAATGAATCTGTGATGGCTATGGTCAAGGCAACGGTATTTTCCACACGCCACTTAATATTGTAAAATTTAGGAGTTATTCATAAAAGAACTGGCCCTTTTATCAAAGTCAGAAGGTAAAAATGAAATCGATTACGATCGTCTTGCTCGTGTCCAAAGCACTATGAATCGGTTCGCGTTTCTGTCCGATATCATCCCCGAAAAAATCACCGTAAAGGAATGGCGCGAAAAGTATGAGGAGCTTTTTCGATCTAATTAGATGGATGATAATTGGAAATAAATCATTACTACTCCTTATATCTATGCCTCGATTCTTATCTGTTAAATAGAATCTTTGAGAACAGTCATGTTAAATGCAAAAATTTATTGATTTATCATCAGTCTGCAACTGAAAGGGCCCATCTCATAATGTGCGCAACTACCATTACGTTGATACTGTTACCAAGTAGTCGTTTTCGCTGCTTTTCACTGACGTCCTGTGGAAATTCTAAAACATTGTTTATATTATGAAGCAGATCTCACCCATATCCTCAGGAAAGCACAATAACCTGGCTATTTCCTTAGAGTGAAAAGGCCTGACTGTTATGAATTTTTCCGAATCTTTCTCCTAAGGAAGCATAGATACAGGTCGAATGGAAGACAATTACCTGAGAGAGCCTTAGGTATGATCCAGTGCCCTCGAATCGTTGTGCATAACCTTTTGTAAAACATGCACTTTTACGACTTTCGGGGGTAACAATATCGAGAATGCGATAGTACTTCCCCAATTCTTTTTCACTGAGGCACAAGCCCTTCTGAAAGCATTACAATTAAATTTTGGAGCTGTTCCCTTACGGTTACTTCATTTTCTGGAAGGAGGTAATCTGAAAGGGGACGGCAAAATGGTAGGTATTCTTCGTAGTGATTTTCGAAAGAAGTTATATGTCTAATGTAGAAAATCATGATAAGGATTAGAGAGAGCATACTTGGTTTGACCTTGGCAATATGCACAGAGGCAATCCGGAACCTTTTCTTGATCAGAGGGAGGGAATCTTATCAAGGTGGTTTCGAAATCTTTAGTATCCGTTAAGCGCACACCAAAATTAAATGCCGAATTTTCAGGCTCGTCTGGAAGTTTAGCAACGAGGTAATAGCGCAAGCGACAGTTCGGGATTCCAAATTGAAGAGGGGTAAGCAAGAAGTGCTGCACATTACATGATATAGTAAGACATACGATACCCGAATATCATAACCACAATCTAAGAGAGCTTTGACGTACAACTGCCACGGCTCAGAGCCCTCAAACCCTTTCACATTCTCTAGAAATATAACTTTTGGTTTCACTCTAAAAATTCAGCGGGGGTTTTGGCATTTACTTCTGTATGAGGACAATAATGCTAGCCAACGAAGAACTTCTGGCGTCATCTCCGTGCTTTTGATTACCCATTCTCGTGAACGGTTGACATGGTGGACTCATAGTCCATAATTCAGCACTGTGTTTAAGGCACTCTTCATAGGATATACTCTTAAACGTGAAAGTTGACAGGGTTTACCTCTATGGCTCGATTTGAAGCAGCTGAGCAGTTGTAAATGTGGTTATAAACACGGTTTGCTAAGTCGTTTATGTCGTAGGCCCTAGCAACATCAAAAGACAGTTTAGCAACTATGAAAGTTACATTGTGGAACCAGACTTACGGTCAAGAGCAGCATGCATCCCACCTATTCCAGAGTAAAACTCCAAAACACGCATTTTAATTTGTAATATAAACAAATCAGATGACCTCTAAGCACTTATCAGACCAATCAATGGAAAGGCATGTGAGCTTGACTAGTCTTCGAACATGTAAGCTCAGTCAAAATGACAAATGACGTTTGAAATGGAATAGCCAATCGAAATTGTACTTAGAAATTTATATTCAATTTTTTTGTTTTTGTAAGATTTTTGAAGCACTTTTTAAATGCATTATTCCGAAACTATTCTTTGATGGATGTAACTATGGATTGTCAATACGATATCGTCTAGTATAAGTACAGCTAAACGAGTTCTAGTTAGGTAGCCTTTATTACAGCCTAAGGCTTACCTGTTCATTATAGGCACTATTCTAAACCTGGAAATATTTGTTGAAGATGTTCAGTTATACGATAGTATGCAGTAGAAATTTATGCAGTTTGCTAGAAGTACGCTGTGAACTCTGCCTAGTGAAAGTTAGCTAATTCAAAGGTGAGGCCTTTCCTACTGTCAAAGCTTGCGCTGACCATCTATACTTTATAATGGTTATTTATCAACCTTTTATCGGAACGATTCCACTTAAGCTATAAGTTAGGAATCAATATATTACCACAGGAAAATCGCGTGCAATAAATTTGTCTCTTTCAGCGTTTTAATTCGTTTAATACATGCATAGTTTATTTCTTCACATCCTTAGCATAGATAATAGTCGATCAAAGAAGTGGGCTCGTCGAAGTAGTCCACGAGCATTCGATCTGGACTGGAATTTCTTGGTATAAATGCAATCAAGGTTCTTTTGGCCAAACTACCCCCTACTCCGGCTCGGGAGTTGAAAATACTGTCTCCAACTCGGCTGTTTTTCACTGTCTGTATTCGACCGTGATATTAGTTCTCCTGCACTACAAGGCAGATCGGTAGTGATCTTAGCGCTTCGGAGTCCCACGAGCTTTCCGTTTTCAGAAAAGGAGAGCATCGTGGACCAAATAAGAGATTGCACTCGTTTAGATTCTAATAGAAAAATACCCCAAATGACCCCTTTCCAAGCTACTTACCACCCCCAAACATTTGAGGTTCTGCGATCTGTCAAAAATCACGGCCACCCATCCATTCGACCTAAGGATAACACGTGATAAGGCCCAACCCAGTTCCACAACCGCCCCCATTGAAATCCTACCCACTTGCAGTTATTACCAAAGAGTCAGTTGAGGACAGTGAACCACGCAATCAAGTCTACAGAATCCGGCGCACCAGATCGGTATCTGGCCAGTAACTTATCCATGAAGTTATGAAACTAACTTAACTACCCACAACCGAAACCCCAGAGTATCCGTAGCATAACGCAAAGTACTACCATAAACCACCGCTGTATTAATATGCACCCAAAGCCAATAAATTTACCCTCGAACGTTCTAAACAATCGAAATGCTAGACTATTAATGGATACATAAAAGCAAATTTGCTACACAAAACAATTCCTAGACAAAAAAAAGTAACTGTTGGGCAACCTGTACAAATGTATTGAGTTTACTTCAATGGGATAAACCTGGAACTGTGCGTAGCACCGATACCAGGGCGACCGTGCTTGACTGGTTTGTAGGTGATGGAGAACTCCCCGAGGTAGTGACCGATCATCTCAGGCCGAATTTCGACTTGGTTGAAGGTCTTGCCGTTGTATATACCAACGATAGATCCAACCATTTCGGGAAAAACGATCATGTTGCGCAAGTGAGTCTTAACTACGGCAGGCTTTTCACCGACTGGGCAGTTCTTTTTGCTTTTCCGAAGTCTCTGCAAGAGAGCCTTTTGCTTGTCACCAAGTCCGCGGCGTATGCGCCTACGCTTGCGAGCGGTATAGAGCTCGGAGAGCTGCTCACTAAGGAAGATAGACAAAATGCAGCATAGACTTACACACTCATATCTAGGAGTTGATCTAAATCGACTCCACGGTAGAAGTATTTCCTGAATGTGCGCTTCTTCTTAACTTCTTCCTCAACCTTAAATAAACATTAGGCATAAAACCATAACCATACCATGGCACCGACAATGCTGAGCGACGCAATCCAAAAGTGCGGTGGCCTGCATTCGTGTAAATTAAAAAATTCTGAATAATGAAAGTGTTTGTTCATTTTTTGTATTTTTAAAAATCTTTTTTAACTTTATAATTTAACGTTGCATATACTTTTTAGAACATGGATTATGTGCAAATTTAAGAGAAGACTACCAAATTAACTAGTTAAATGAAATGCAACCTTTATTTCGTTGGTTGGTTTAATTCATTGTTTTTTTCAATCCATGTATCACTTTTTGGATAACCCAAATTTGCCGTAGGTCAATATTAGTAAGGGATTCTAGAAACTTCAATATCATGCGTAGGTTCATTTTATATAAAGTGTTTGATTGTGGCATCCGCAATTCATAAGGCCGTAATTTGTTATTCACAGGATTTCCTTTTCGTTTCTACGTGAAAACGAGGAACTTCATTTTTCGCCTCGACCTTAAGGCATTGCCACCGTCGTTCATGGGCTAAATTTTTTACTGATAAGACTTGTAAAATCGCGGATAATCAAATTCACTTTTACTTTAAATGTGCGTTAATGGTTAATAACCCAGCTCAAAAGTGAAATTAAATAAAAGTAGGTTTGAATGCGAAAACCTGTCTTCAGTGGATATAGACATAGATTAACGTTTGTTGAAAAGGTTGAGGATATTAACACATATCACTTCGAATTTTTTTGAAGCGTTTTACCGGTATCTTTTAAATACAATTTGTTATCTAATAAAATATTTTTCGATAATAATTAAACCTCATTTCAAATGATTAATAATAATTTTAAAATTAAGTTTATTTAACGAAATATTTATTTATTTTAATTTGTGTGTTTATATAGATTGATAAAATTATTTACTAATCGTCTGAAGGTCATTTATGCTTGACCATCTCTTTGAGGTCGACTTCCTGTAGTCTTCTGAAGATGTGGGATATTTTCTGGGCTTATCTTTTTTTCGGACTCTCTATGGTACCCATAACTGTGTATTTTAACCAGTTTCTATTCTTCGTTTTCGCCTTCTATGTTTCGTAAGTCCATAGCATTCATTATATTATATTATTCTAATTGTGCTCTGATCTATTATTTTCTCTAAGTGATACATAATGTATTGAAGCGTTTTGATTCTTATGTTTTATTTATTAGTTTAACTGTAGCATCCTTAATGATTTATTTAAATTAATTGACTCTTTGCTGAGGTCATTAGGCTTTGACTGATTTTTCGAGTCCTTTTTCGTTTGGACTACACACTAGGAATTTGACTTGAGGTCTCTTGATAGTATTTTAGTTGTTTTACTGCGTGCCTTTTTAGTTTTTTTCAGTTGCATTGAATTAATTGATGACAATTATGCTGATATCTCTTTAACAATCTTCTATAGATGCATCTAACTTATCGTTCTCCTCTGATTGGTCTCGTTGTAGAATACGGAAATTTTACAAGAAGGGCAGTGACCCATTAGAGTATTTTCCTGGCGTTTCTATTGTCAAACCACTTACGGGCGTAGATCCGCTTTTATCAGAGAATATCATCAGTCATATGGAGCTGCGGTATCCAAATGTGAGAATTTCACACCATTTTCGCCGACCGGAAATTAGAAAACCCTAAGTATTAGTTTAATTTTTAGTTCGAAATAATATTTTGCGTGGAAGATCCCAACGATCCTGCCATTGAGCTTGTGCAGTCTCTATTTCGAAAGTACCCGAATGTCGACGCTCGTCTCATAATTGGTGAGTTCTTTGCGAGGCTTCACGGTAACCCATGTGATTGTCATTTAATGCGGTGATTTTCGTCGTCTTTCTCAGGTGGTAACGGAAACGTGATCAACCCCATGGTAAACAATTTACTGCCCGGCTACGAATCCGTCAAGTATGACCTCGTTTGGCTCAGTACCAGTCGCATTAAAGGTGATTTATCAACCGCATTTTAAGTGGATATAAAGCTTTAATCCATCCGAGAGGTGTTTTCGCATATTTGAATGATTTTACGTGATGGTCCTTACGTTAGTACACTGCTCGGTGTGCCTAGCCAATCTGGTTATCCGGTGACCGTTTTAACGATTTATTTGCTTTTCTGCGTTCTAGCAAACACCGACATAATGCTCGATATGGTTCGTAAGTCGGAGGATCCACACGTGGGTCTGGTACATCAGCTGCCCTTCGTCTGCGACCAACGAGGTTTCATGAACTCCATCGAAAAGGTATGCCATTCTAAACTGCAGACCTGACTTTTCACGTTAAAAGTACCCTAGGGAACATAATTCAATCATTCGTTGTGAGTGCACTCATCCTTCCCCAAGCCCTTTTCTTTCCTGAAAGCGATCCGAAATGTTCATTTCCCATTGATTTCTCTCCATCGTTTACAGAATCCCATATCTCCTTCTGCCATATCGTCAATCTACTAATAATTTGGATAATATTTTAGGTATGTTTCGGCTGTGCCCTGGGTCGCAGTTCTCTGGCACTGAATCAAATGAAAATGCTCTGCTTCACGGGGATGTCCTACATGTTTCGCAAGTCCATCCTCGACCGATACGGAGGATTTGAACGTTTTGGAAAGTTCCTCGCCGAAGATTACTTCTTCTCCAAGGAGTTATTCGAGAAGTACGTTGCTTTTTCCTCTAGTCTACTCTCGCTAAACCCCGGATGTGAAGCATGATATTCGAGTAACTAGGTTTACTAAGGCCCCTCTGAGAGGTTGATTGCTCTAAAGCAATCGCCCGGAGTCGGTAACCGGGCAATTTGAGGCATTAAGATCGTTTTCTGTTAGGTGGGAGGTGTTCAATTTTAGTAACCAATACGAGATTGGCAGCTCAGAAATTTCTTGCGCTCAATACCTCAAATAGCCGCGTGATGTTAAGCTATTTTAATTCATGAGTCGAGCTCTGTGTACTCACCACCTGATTCCATGTACTTGCTCGGAAACGGTGTATTTTGTTTGGCTTATCTCAGCGCCTCAACGTCAGTGCTAGCTGTTGGATCGGAAAGGCATCTTCGTGTTTCTGAATGGTTTGTCACCTATCAGGCTATTGGGACTCTGCCTTAGTCGAGTGAGGGAGAGGTCGGCGATTGTGAAAAAGTGTTCTATTCCCATTTCAAAGATGTTCGTTGTTTTTGTGCTTTGGAGGAAACTATGGTGTCCCAAATCCTGTGCTCTTTTTGTTCTGATCCCACAAAATAAGGCCGCATGGGTAAGGTCAGTAACCATCGACGCATCTAGACCGGTCATGTCTGTACATGGATTTTCAACCGTGTATGTGTACTTTAAGATATTATAACATTTGAACAAACGGCGTCATTCAAATTGAGGCCAAATAGTTAGTCATGCTAACAAGTGTTGTAACCTATGCCCTGCGTCTATTAGCATGATGAGGAACCTTTGTACCGTTGATGTAGCAGAATATTTGACTAATTAAATTTATTTTGGTAGTTTGAATGAGCAATTGAATGGCAGTGTTCCCTTCTTTTGCCAGTGATTCTAAATGACTGTTAGGTTATTTTCGAGTTCATTGGTGTCCAAATAAATGAATGAGCTTCAGTTATGGTGGGGGTTCAGTGGATGCTGGTCTTGTGTAGAAGTGCAGTCAAAGTCGAACGGAGAAACGAAGAGGTCGTCAGGTAGGGGAACCATTTAAATATTTCATTTCTAAGTATTTATAATAAATAGTAAATCAGGACTCTAAATCAACCAGCCAACATCTGGCAGACAGTCTGATACGTAATAACCGCACTGCAGAATTCCCCCTGGTAAACTTTAAGCGATGGTCCCTGGGTTTTTCACATTGAGATGTTATTTTTTTCTTCTAAACCCATTTCCATTTGCACAAATATTTTTAGCAAAGCTTAAAGATTTACTGTTTAACGCTTTGTTAAGTTTTCCACTCTTGTGCTAGCGTGGTGAATGCATCCTTTAACATTCATATCCTCCTATTTGGCTTAAGATCATCTTTAGTCCAATATGAGGAACACAGGTGGTAGATTTTCTCAATCTTTTGTGGCTTTTTCGCCAGCGCTATTGCTCACGGATGACTTAGACAGGCTTTTTGTTTACGGCCATATTGACCAAATGCTTGTTGGCGCAACATTTTAAAAAAACAGGGTTTTTTCGCCTTACCCTAGAGGAATGAAAGCGTTTTTAGGCAGAGGTAGTAAGCTAGCGGTGTCGCTATGCGAGCATAAATGTGGCATTTTGTGAAATGTAGTAGGTTTTGCCGCTGGACGGAATTTTAACTACCCTTAGCATTTTTACGCAGTACAATATACTCATCATTAAACACGTGTTTGTTCCTCCTGAGGGTCTCTTAACCATATTTCTCAGTGCTCGTACAATAATCTCTCCTAGTGCACTGTGTCCCGAGGTGTCTCTTGGTTATAATGGCACTTTTGTGGCTGTTTAAGGATCTCTCTGCAAAAACCACCACAGTCTGAAGCCTAGGGTGGAAATCGATAATTTTGTCTGGTTGAGCCAATTTAACTATTCAACTGATTCTCACAGGTCGACTGCGGAATTTGAGAACTCAGTATATTTCACCATAAGCGGATGACAGATCTTGAGCGTTATGCGTTCCTTGCGTTTTTTAGCGGCTACAGTGTAGTGCTCTCTGCCTACCCCGCACAGCAGAATGTGGCGAACGTGACAATGAACGTGTACGTGACACGGATGATGCGTTGGTTGCGCCTGCGACTCAACATGCTCACAATCGTGGCGGCCTTCTTCGAGCCGATGATCGAGTGCCTCAACCTGGGCCTTCTCATGGCCCTCTCCATGCGCTACTTCTTCGCCGTCTCCATGCTCACCACCCTCGCCGTCCACATCTCCGTCTGGATGTTCCTCGACTACTGCCTCCTCCGCTGCATCCAGGTAACTCCATCCTTCCACCTGCCCACCAACTCTTCTCCACAACGGATTCCAGAGTCAGAGTGCGTCTATCGATGCCACGCAGGCCTGTAGGAAACTCGCCTTTGGGAGGGTTTTGACAGCTCTATCCAGTGCTGTTGTGGCAAATTACGGAGCTGTGGGGAAGAATGTGAAGTCTTCATCTCTCTAGGTTATCTCCTAATAATAACTGCAATTGCATCACTCTAATTATGTGAAAAAAAGATTAAAGGAGCTTAGAAAACCAGATTTACTGGGAGACTCCAAGTGGTGTTTCAAAGTAGTCGACATCTTTTCTAAACGTTAAAGATCAAATTCTATCTGAATTGGAAAGAAAGTAGGAAACAGCCCTCTCTCTTAACTAAGGAGTCTCACCTTAAGGGCTTCAAAGGTCTTTTGGATATCCCTGAGCTCCTTCTAGACTCTAGCATGGTGCTTCCAAACACTCCGAGAGTGTTCGAAATACTCGATAGATGTAGTGCCGCGTTGGTTGTGGTGCAAGGGCTTCGATTGTTAAACTTGGCAAGTGTAGTGATGGCGGCAGTAATGGTGGTTTTAATGCATTTTGCGCAAATCACACTAATACTCTTCGTCAAGTACTTCGCGCGACTCATCCTCCAGGGCCCTGTACGCACACACTCAAATGCATTTTCGCTCTCTACGTTGATCTGGATTCAATCCATATCAGCGCCGTGCCAGTCACCCTGTCCAGAATCACACCGGCTGCTTGCGGGGGGAATTTTGACATTTACATACCCCTCCCCCCCCCAAACTGGTGCTAAGCCCACCATCTGCATCTAACCGTGTATCGCAAAGAGACCACAAACTTAGGGGGGTCAAATTCGCCCAAAGGTAGAAAAGGCCACTCTCCTGTAATCCCGGGTAGTGATACTCGTCAATTGCTCTCGATAAAAACGATTAAATCCACTCTTGTTAACCGCAAGAAGGAAAGAACGTTTTCGATCGATAATACGAAAATTAAGAGGAGTAATTAACCCTCTTACCGATCAATCAAATCATCTTGTCAGTCTGTGGTGCGCAGCTGGAGATTATAAATTTTCACACTAAAGCTTGGGAATTAATACCTGGGGACAATGCAAAAGCATCAAAACCTTGCATTCGATTGGGCCCAAAACCTTTATTTATCATCCGAAACCTCGCATCTCTCAAGAAAAAAACGGCATAACTGCCCGTAAGCTAGGGTGACTCATCAGGCTATTTAACCAGTAGATTGGCTCCTCTCCTAGACAATCCTCAATCGAAGAACACCTAGTGGTACGAGACAATCCTCCGCCTGCACCTGAAACATTGAAAAATATGACTATGCAATCAATAAATGCTTCTCTGCATGGTCTCGTAGGCATTGTCTGGTCTCAAATGTTGAGGGGTAGATTTCATCTCGTGCGCCTAAATATCGATTTTGGCGCAGAGTTGGACGCTTTGAACCTAACGTACATTCAACTGAACTGGCCTCCTTGTGATTTCTCAGGGGATAGTGTGGATGTGAGGGTAGTATGCTTTACCATTTTTCGTCAGCTTTGTTTCTCGTTGCTGAGCCTTGCAATCCTTCTCTTTTACTCCATTCACCACAGGCGCGAGGAATCTAACTTCATCTCAGCTTCGTGCACACGCTCAAAATATCGTTATCTTGCCAAAACGCAGTCGTAAAATCTCAAAAACCCCTCATGGCGTGGATTCTGACTTGACACATCACAAAAAGTTGTACCCTATCATGAAGGTGGTCTTACTCAGCAATCCCATGCAAATTCTCAGGCTTTCCTATGGCCAGAATGGGTAGAGAGAGAGAGTATCAGGTGTTTCAACCTTTATTTGGGAGTATTATCAAGATACCTCCAACCCTATTTTCATCAGAGTTTTGTTCAAAGTAGCCGTTGCCTTAAGCTTTTATTGCAACCCAAATCCGGCGTAACCTGGAGCCTGCGGAAAGGTGATTTCACAGTTTTCCGGGGGCAAAGGGCCTCAAAAACCGCTTTCATCCTGCCATCCATTAACCGTGCTTTTGTAGTACTGACAAGGCGCCGATTAGTGCCTTTTTTAACGACAGTGCCTAACCGTGGTGTAATTCAATCGGGTTAAGAATTGGGACAATTCGGCAGTATCATAATATTAGGGGAGCTGGTGTGATCGTAAAGCACTTTTGAGGGAGCCAAATTCTACAGCCGGGTTTCATCTTGCAGTTGAAAAGTCAAGCATTTACTGATGGGTGGGGTTTTTCCAAACTGAGACCATGAGAGAGGTCACAGACAGTGTATGAACTCCTGGGTCGCATGTGTACGCTCACCAGGTTGTTGGATCAAATTTCATCATTTAAGCTGTATGGCTGTTTTAAGTGCCTTTTATCTGTTTACGCATCCGTCAGTGCTTCCCACCACCAAATCAAGTCTAACAGCGCCGAACCCAGCCAGCATTTTTTTCTGAGGTGCATCGAATGCAGCCTAAGCTACCACTATCCGATTGAGGTTATGAGCGGTGTACTTTTATTCCTCTGCAGGGGGGCCCACTACCTTTCTCAATCGTGACCTTTTTCTTCGCCTGGTGGACCCGCGAACTGCTGACCTACGTCATCTACGTCAAGGCTGTGCTGCACCCTCGGACTGTCAAATGGGGCGCCAATACCTACCGATTGTCCCTGGGAGGGCATACTGAGCTTCTGCGAGCTCCCAACACCAACGGTGGTTCTGCCACCACTCTGAAACGCACCAAATCCACCGAGGATATCGTACCACCACCCTACTCGACGACTTCCACTGGGTTGTCCGAGGGTGGCGCCCGTGGTGCGACATTCAAACTCAAGACTTCTGTCGGCACTGCCGTAAAAGTCGGTGGCGGTAGCGGCGGCGGAGGCAGCAGTGGGAAAATGAACTCTTGGCGAAATCTGACCCAAAGTGGGTACATCCGCGGCTCACTGGACCAACAGCATATCGCACTCATCTCTGACGCTTGACGCCATTCTACGCTTTTTACTTGTCTTTCGGAATTATGTATCCCTGCCCACCCTCTCCCCTCGTGGTGTGTATTTGCCCAAACGTACCCACCCTACTACCCACCTACTACCCTCGATTCCTCGCAAAGAAGAACAAATTTGGCCCGTCTTTCTATCTCACTCCTTGCAGACCATACTCATTAGGTTTTTATTGATCGCGCCTCGTCCCGTGTACAGAACCGAGGCCTCCTAGTACCTATTTGGCTGCGTGTGTGAGCACGCACCGCGTTTCCTCTTTCGTGAGTGCGAGAGTGTGTAACGTTTACATTATCAAAGAAATCCCAACCCCCTTCTCCCTCCCTCTTTGTCTACGAGCACATTATTTTGGCACCGGAGAGTGCGTTTGTACTAGCGAATTCGGCCAAGACTTTGTATAGACACTTCAGTGCTTTCACCGTGTTTATCTATCTGAGAGGGGGGGGGGTACTAGCAGCATATTTAGTAGGTCTATCACAATTTCACATTCATACAGTTCACCCAATGCGCTCATCCATCTTTTAAGTGACAAATGGATAGGTTTTGACCGTACCGTAATGAAATGAAACGGCGAAACAGTGGGAGGTAACCAATGCTTCTAGTAAGATGTAAAAGTGTGCTGTTGGTATGTCCGTTTAAGAGGCACAAGTCCACGTTGGCGTTGTAATTGGAGAAAAGAAGCGTTATAAGTTTTAGTATTTGAAGTATCGTTCAAGAGTCCCGTGGTGGACGAAAGGGACTGAGCACGATGCCAATCTTTGTAGTGACTAGTGGGCTTAGTATGGTTGAAGCCCAAGTAACCGATACTGGAAATGGGTATCTCGCTGCTTAGTGGCTACATAGAGTTAAAAATGGTTTAATAGAACTTCGAGGAGTGTAACTATCACATTCCTAACCAAATCAGTCATCGGTACACAAGATGAACAAGGAGAGAGGGTATCCAATGGTTTCAAAGCCTGGTTCTTCCAGTATTGGATCATTTTAGGAGGTAAAAAACCCTCTGCAAGCAATCATAATGGATTTTCCCACTATCCAAAGGGCTAGAAGCTGTCATAGAGAAAGAAGTTCCTTCCCCGTGAGCCCGGGTTGAGACTTGGTCAGACAACTGATTAGTGCCTGCTCTTATTGTGCTACAGTAGAGTTAGATGAACTTGTTTTGCAAAAAAAGTACAGTCACTGGCCTGATTGGTGCGGTTTAAAAGGGGTAACAAGTCATAGTGTTTACCAATGGTTAATGGTTGAAGCTTGGGTACAACGCGAATATGTGGCTGTTTTTTTAGCTAGCTGGCAAAGCTAGAAACTGAGTCATTGAGCTAGGCGTCCCTTTGCCTAAAGAGGTGGTCGGTCGAGGCTGCTATGTGGCATTATCACAGTAACCTCCCCTATGACGAGATTTGTTAATTCGAGGACTACGGTGCAGTGGAAATCTTCACAGTCTTCACAGAAGGCCTTCTGTCCTGCTGGACGTCTCTTTTCAAATGTTCTCGTAGCCTTTCAGCATTTGCCTAAAAATGTGTGCTTGAGAATCTATGCAATTATTCGAGATTATTTTTTCTTAGTCTAACGAAGGCGTTGTTGAGGAAATCTGCCATTCTCAGTAAGCTATACTGAAAATTTGTGTGGTCGGTTTGCCTTGCCGGAGTAGCCACGTATTTTAACGTATAACTCCATTCAGAAACTTAAAGAGCAAATGGTCCTGTCCTGTGTAAAGAGGGCCAATATAGCAAATGCCCATAAAAGCGTAAAGCCCGTGGGCTTTTAGGTGGTATACAATTCCTTCAAAGTTATAACATCGTTTCGGAACCTTCACAATATCTAGCAGTTTGCATTTACTGAGCTTGAAGACTTCATACCACTTCTCAAATGTATGGCTCACAATTTAACCAGAGAGGTGGCAGAAGTTCCTCTACGTTCTCCCGAGCTCTCGGTAACACACATTTTCAGCCTTAATTAACATAACCTACATATCTTTTTTATTAGCTATAATGTTTGCAATTCTGTTTATCGGTTTCTAGGACCACTCTGGTTATTTTGCAGTCGTTTACCTGATGCCTGACCTAAATATGAACTAATAGAATCCAGTTCCAACATAAGGTAAGAGTGTTCCACTTTATAGATAGTGACTCATTAGCTGAAAAGAGTCACGATAGAACGTTTTAATGGATTTAATGAAAACCTAAAGAAAGTGACACTGAATTCATCACAGTTAATCAGTTGGGAAGTTTTCTATCATCTACTGCTACCACTGTTAAAGGTACACAACTAAGTGCTAAAAATGCTGTCAAAGAGGAAGGTAAACTTGTTAATTGGGAGTTTTACACATTGGGAGCTGCTATTCATCGATTAATTTGGTTGACTCAGCAAAGAATAAAGGCAGCTGCACATTCTTGACGGATGTTTTTCCATCATGAGCAGCACTTTCCAAGATTATCGGCATGGCTATCAGGTCAAAGGTCCCAACCACCTATCATGTGGCTGGAAAGATACCAATGTCCTTGCAATGTGGCTTTCAAGAAATTGTGAGTTAAAGACGGCAAAACTACTCACTTACACCTAAAAGGTAGCTCTTTTACCGAGGCATCAATCAAGCACTAAGAACCAAAAATCTCCCGCTCTGCTGTTTGCGAAAAATTAGACCTCTTCACAAACCGTGTAGAAGGGGCCCGATAAACCTTGTCTTTTGAAATTTAGCTTTTTTCCTTATGGACGTGGCTCTTTTAGGCATTTCCCAAGAAGTGAATTGTATGAGGTCATATCTTGAATTGTGACTCAAGATCCCACTTCAATTGCAGCGTCCTCTCCTCGACTTTATGGCTTTCAATAACTGCGTATTCACGCAAACAGGTTTGCACTATTTCGCTGGGTGGAATAGCAACCCAGAGCTTGAAAATGCCATGTGCTCATGGGGGACAGCCATGTCTTCGTACGAAGCAGTATAAGAGTTACTTCTTGAAGTAGAAGATCCTAGAGACGCCAATGTGAAACAGATATATCCTAGAAAGAGAATGGATGTGCTTGATTGATTAAATAGCATAATTGAGTAGTTGCTTAGTTTTATCTACAAACTACAGCCGAAAATCCTGTCGATTTCGAGAGAATGTATCGAGCAACACAAGACAAAAGCTAACTCAATTATGAATTTGAACTTTGGGGTATTTAGATTTTATATCTCCCAGTATTCAAGAAAATTATACTATAACAATGCAACTATTCATAAGTTTTCAAGGTTTCGCTAAAAACATACAATAAATTAACCAGATACATAGCCTGAATATTTGGGAGGCAAAAAGTCATTTTTGAGCCTAGGGTATAGTTCTTATCATATTATAACAAGCTACAGGTTTATTAAGGATTTGCGACGAACATAGTTAAAATCAGCTTGTTAGCTCCGGTTAGAGGCTGTAATGGAAGCTGACGGTGGATATTTTGAGAAGACATTAATGAATATTTGAATTTTTCTACTTGATTGCCTTTAAATTTGCCAAATTTTCAAGTTGATAGCCAATTTTTACTTTTCTTGGTTAGACTGCAAAAATCAGGCTCGAACACCCTCTATACAGCAGAGCATTGGAGATCCCAGAAACGCTAACTGTCTAGAAACGATCACCCTTTTGATTTATTTCTATCTGGTGACTAAGTGTCCTACTAGTGTTGCTATTCCCCATTTTCGGAGCCCTATTAATTGGTAAAACCTCTTAGCAGAATTTTGTTTATTCATTGAGTAGAGGTGAAGTCCACGAGTAGTTAAATAGCCTCATTGAATGCCATTTACGCACACGTATATGACAAAGGTTGCTTCAGATTTTTATAAATCACTAATTTTGAGTGTGAGAAGCAACCTCGTGAGGAAATATTAACTCATCCCCATAATGCTTATACTTATTGTGGCTACTTGCATTTGCTACCTCTACTTCAGTGCACTAGGAGAACCGATCAGTGGAGGACCGTCATTTGTGCTCTTGGCATCACACCAATACACCAAGATTGCGGAGCTTCACACTTTCAAGTTCTGAAGATTGGTGAGGAATTTTATCCATCTTGAGGGCGCAATGATTCACAACAGTAGCAGCATTGTAGTGATTCGGGAGCATGCTACGGTCACTTGACTTCAGCAGAACTTCTTGGTGTGTTTAAACGTGTTCAGCTTGGAAAATCGACACGTGCAACGTTAGCGAGGAGGAAGACGATCACTCCCTAGAAGCCCGTGCAGGCACGTGGTCAGACTACTGAGCCCTGCATCCAGAATACATTTGAAGAAACCACATTTCTTTCTAGGAATATTGAATACTGAATTTGGGAGGCATGATATGTCACCGTCTAGTTAATTAGTAACTACCGCAATGTACAACTTGCGGGCTCTATAAATAATCACGATGCTTTCCATAGCCATGGAGTATTCTACAAGCCGGTGAGATAAGCCTTCGCGCTAGTTATTTCCCCGCCCAGAATAGCAGTCAGAGGATTTCCAGAATTGCGCTTTACGTCAGACACCTGTAGATTGACGTAGACCTACACCTGTAGACCTGTAGTTTCGCTTTTTATCTTCTAGCGTTTAGTGGTACTATTTTGGATTACATCATTTCCTTTGACAATTCAGTATTCCGTTCAACAAGCTAGGTAACTAAGAGGAGTGAGATTACTAACTAGTGACTAAGGAATCGAATAGAGGAATTGGGGGTTGATATTTTTGAGTAACTTCCTGTGTGATGAAGTATCGTTTGAATCTGTTGCACTGCAACATAATAATAATATCCACATAACAGAGATGTCTGCAACAGTTACGATTCGACTGTAATCTGGATGAAAATATTGTTGACCTGCAGTTGGCTTTTAGATAGACCTAAAAACATAAATCTTCATCTGCGAATCCCTTTTGAACTCCAAACGATACACTTCCACAGTATCGCATTTCTATCATATACTCTCAAGGTTCGATCGTTTCTTCTGCAACTTCGGTTTCATCAGAGGCTCAATAACCCCTGCAAACAGCAGGGTAGTAGTATCACCAACAGTTGAGCAAGAAATCCCACACACCCCAGTGGCTAAAACTGCTTAGCTGCATTTTTAACTTTCTGGAGGGGATTTTGTCATCTTTTCTCCTTAATTCTATGTATTATGGAATCGATGAGATACCCACCACATCTATCAACCGAATTCACTAGATTGATAAATTTGCCAAGGCTCTACGTTAATTTAATTGGTGTGAGTTAGCATTTCGCCAGCAGAATTTGACTTTTAGATTCACCAAGCCCACCAAGGTGCAACGTTACACTTCAACGGCATCGTACTCCCACAACGTGCTCTGCAGTTTAGCCAATTCATTATCTGATGAGGTTTTGCAAAAGAACAATCCTACCAACCAGTGATAAAGAAGTTGCGCAAATTTTGCAGCGGCTGGCACTTCGGAGCCACACCCCTATCGCATACAGATACCTTTTCGGATCTTTTTTAATTTCAAGTATTAGGGAATCGAATGAAAGTGGCCACCACACATTGGAAACCCTAAATAGCTGGATTACAACATTCGGTGAATCCCTACGCCTACCTATTCAGCGTGAGTTGCATTTGACATTTAGATTCTGATGAAATCCAAGCCTTAGTGCCACTTTAATTGCACAACGAGCACAGCACAAAAGTATACAAGGTGGGCGGGAAGGCGGCTGAGTCCAGCTGCGCAGGCGGAGGGGGCGGTCGACTATGGGGTGGAGGGGGGCGGCAGACGGCGGGTCTTGGCGGACGCAGCGACGGCTCCTCGGGCCCATGGCGGCACCACCTTGCCGTGGATGCGCCAGCGCCCGTACTCATCTGTGATGAAGTTCTCGAATACCACGTACTCCAACACGTCCACCGGGCTGCTTGGATGGCCGTACAGCAGGCGCCCGAATCGGTCGTAGATAGCCAGCACCTGTGTAGAGCACCGGGATAAGCTCTAATTGACAGCGTGAAGTGACGCACAAAATACTGTTAAAATTAACTTCGTTCCCAAGTTTCCATCTTGGATTTCCGTACACACGTCAGTAACAACCATAGCTTAAACTTGCGGAAATGAAACGATCAACAATGGTTTCGACTATTACCACTCAAGAAATGGATCGATTTGTAGCACAAAAAACCTCCGATATTCTCCATGTAGAAAATTTGATTTCCTCACCTTTATTGTTTTACTACCAGGGATTAGCGAAGGCCTCATGAGACTAACTCGGCTCGTTTGCCAAGCTAAATCCTAAAAAATTAATTAACATGGTTGCCTCGTAATCGGCTTTAAGACCCAGAACAATGCCCTTTTTCGTCAACATTTAGCCATTGAACGAAAGTCTGCTTGGGCTAATAATTTGAGTTAATGGTGAAGCAGATGGTGTTTTAGTAACTATTAGCGTGACGGATGGGTATTCTTTTCAGCATTTTAATCGAAAAACCCGAAATCAACGAGGTTAGGCACATGAGCCCACCCGACCACACACAAAGGCCCCCATTGATGACTTCGAAGTAGTGTGATACGTGCACACGTGCAGCCCCCTCCCCCCCAAACTCAAATAACGTATGAGAATGAATCCACGATTCAACAAGATTTTATTTCCATAAATAAAACTGGCAATCACGTGACGCATGAAGGGGGACAAGGAAGACTTTAACTTTAAAGAGCAGAAGCCTCACAGACCCCTAAAACGTGCGAAGGCATACACCACGACTTACCAATGCCTGGCCCATCAACACTTATAGCTCAATAAACACCCGAATAACTCTAGTACATCATAAATGCTTAAAAGCACATCTCTGACGCAATAAAGTACTGTTTTCAAACAAAAAAATCAAACGGGTATATGACAACTAGGAGACGGTGGAGAGACCACGCTCAGGAGCCGAGATTAGAGAGGGAAAGGAGGAATTTTAACAGGAGGACTATATGTTGGCATGGTAGTGATAAAAATTTCAAACACACGAAGCATCTCGATTAGCCAAGAACACCCGGTACTTACCCTACTTCTTGTCAAAATAGTTCACCATGTGCTTAGCCCCCACATAAAAGCCCACTACATGCGTGAGTAGACTGGCCTCCTCGACAACAAAAACGCTATTTGCTTTCATCGCAATATCCCGGACAAAATGGGGACAACCCGTGACAGGACAAATGATGTTTTTATCGTCTTTACATCATGAAACAGAAATGCAAAACTTGTGACAAAATCCAAATGCGGCCCAGAGTGGCAGGGAAGCGCGAAACAGAGGCAAGAAACGGATGACACGTCCTTCCGAAAGAGCCAGACGGACTTCAGTAGTGCAAGCGGTTGAGAATGCAGAAGGGCTCGGGTGATTCGTAGGCGGCAGCGATGCGCGGGTTAGCGACCCAGGCGGGAGGGACGACGTCAGGACGCCCGAAGGCGGCGTGGATGCGACACTCGTCCGGCGGGAGGGGTCGAGGGATATGGATGGGCATGTGGCGCGCGCGTCTGCACTCCGAGGCGTAGTCGTAGAGGGCAGCGGGCGGCGAGTAGGGGACCAGCAGGGGCCACCGGTAGTGAGCGGGGGCGCTCACGCCCTGCGTCCAAATGTTGAAGGTGCGTGTAATGTCCGGTGGGTAGGCGCCGACCGCCACATCCGCCTCCATGGGGTGGATCGGGAAGGGTGGCACGTAGCCCTCGCCTATGCGACCTCGATGACTGCCTGCCATTGGTGCTGTATGCCGCGCTTCGAAATTGGCCCTCTCGATCTACCTGACTTTTTGTTTAGTCTGACGCAGAGATGAAGTAAGCGCTGCTAAAGCCTCCGCTCTTGACACCGCCGAGGTCTCTCCCTCGTTTCAAGTGCCAGTCACGTGGCTAGACATGTCTCTTCTATCGATCCACCGGGCAGAGACATCTGTCTATAGGTTAGAGTGGCTGAGTTTTTGAGATCACTTTGAGATGATTCAGTCCGGTAGAAGCAATGGACGGCCACACACTAGAGAATTCGTGAAGGGCGTGTCCAAACGGCTTTTGATTTCCTTTACAAATTATGGGAAAAGGGAACGGGTTTGTCTCAAAGGACCAAACCATCCTTTGGCATTCTGCGTTCGTGCGTTTGTATAGCCCCGTCTACTAAGGGGAGAGAGATGAATGCGTGCTAAAAGGAGACCGTAGTAACGACTGGCGGGTACAGGGTGAAACGAAGATTTTGAAGAGTTGTTAAGCACGCCCACAGAGGTGGGGCCTTGGGCAGCCAATCACGTTTGCCAGTGACCATTTAGGGGCATAGCTGTAATTTTTACCCTCGCAAACCGAGCTAGGTCAATTAACTGGGTACAGAAAGCAAAGGATGCAGGTTTGGGCCAATGCAGTACACCCAGCTTAAAGCATTTCCAACACAGATCGCATATGTCCATGGGTGGGTGGTTTACACCTTTCTCCAACAGGGCGTTTCTGTTTCTGTTACTAACGATAACAAAGCAGGACGGCCATTCCATTGACCCGATGGTGGATACTCAGCCCATGCCTAAAAAGCACCCACCCTTATTGTGCTTTTGACTGCAGCTTTAAATGGGCACGTCCTTAGCCAGGCCTCTCCCTAAAAATACCCGTACTCATTTCCAGCCTTTTGGTTTCTGCCACATTGCAGTACTTGAAGGGGCCTGAGAATTGTCGACATCTTGAAGTTCGGCTGGCACTGAAGGATCACTGACAGATAGGAATTGGAAGTCAATTAGAAGTCGTGTAACGAAAACAACGAGTAAAGGACCTTCCCACAAGGCCAAATATTCCCTATTTCGTTCCAAGTGAATAAAAAAATCGTTGAAAGCATTGCAAAGCGCTCCTTTCATGGTGACGTGTGTAAGTAAAGCCGATACCGATGCTCAAAGTGTTGCCAAGGCTACCACGAGAACGCCCTTAAAATGAGACAATAGCCCAGTGAGTTGAAGCGTGACAAGATGAAACTAATATATTGGCAAATCAATACTTAACGAAACGTTATAGATAGGGGGACTAAATGCGGAAAAACGAAATTAACAGTTGGACGAGCGCTCCCGTCGCTTCTTGTGCGGCGGAATTTCCTTTTGTCGCATGCGACAGTAGCACTGACAGCCATTGGGTCTACTCAGCTTGCAGTCAAGGTACCAGGGTGCTGATTCCGGCCGCTCATTCTTCAAATGGCAGCAAACAACACCGCCTCCACATGTGTACCACTGGTGCTTGCGTCCCGAGGGCTCGGGGACTTCACCGCAGGAATCCCTGAAGCATGCATACTTTGTCTTTTTCACCTTCAGCTGTCGAGGCTTACACTCCTTCTTCTCTTCCTTCACCTCCGGCTTGCAATTTGCCTGCACCTTGGCCACGAAACAACCCTCATCGGCGGTGTTGCCACAAGGGCAGTCCTGATTAGCAGAAACGGCCTCCTTCGCGGATGGCTGATCACAACACATCTCGGTGCATTCTGCACAGGGGTTCCCCGCGCAGGGGTCGGTTAAATCTAGTTCCGAGATGCTAGGTGGATTATCGCAAGCATCCTTCGGGGTCGCAGTTTGGGCAACATTATTTGAGGCTTGAAACGTAAGGGGCTCTGAAAGGCTTTCCAGATAATCTCTTGGCTGAGAGCAAGGGCCCATTGGCTGCTGCTGGTTTCGACACGACTCTGTTAGCTTGAGGAAGGGTTGAGTAGGGTCGATTTCTGTCACCGCTGCACAGGCAGCTCCAGGGCCATCGTCATTACAGAGCGCAACGATTTTGGACGTAGAGACATTGGTCAGATTTAGTTCAGAGAGACTAGGCAGAGCATCGCAGTCCACAGCTCCACAATCCATCGGGCGATTCACGTCTGCGGTGTTCTCGCTGGTTCGAGAGCAGAGGTCGGATAAGGTCTGCAGACGCGAGTTGCTGCGAGCGTAGGCCATGAAGAGAGGGCGTTGGTTAGGCATGCGTGGGTACAGGTCGATGAAGTGGTACATTCAAACCCGCTAGCGGCGCAGAAAAACCGCGGCAAGACGGGAAAGTGATGCGGACGGCGCACAGGCCACGTGACTGATCGAACAAACCCACCTCCGACCATTTTGCTACAGCAACCAGAAAACTGGTTGCGGGTTTCACGGATGCACAAAAAAACTCCCCACGTTCATTCACATGACTTGGTAAGAATCAGATTTATAATTTATAGTACGCATTTAAAGCCACTTTAAGATCAAGCGATTAAGGTCCCAAATCGATGTTCACCCACGCTTTATAAATTGAGTTAACTGACCTGTTGGGTGTGGAATCGGACGGTGACTTGGCCGAACATGTTGCCCTTGCCGAGGGTCTCTTCAGTCCGACAACTCACAACCCGCGGTGGCTCGATGCTGCCCATAAATTTCCAGAGAAGCGTTCGCAGTTTCAGACCATCAGTCATTTCCTGCAGCACAAAGAAGGGGGACCATTAGTAAGTAAACAAAAAAAAACTCTGCACGGCACGAAATGGTGAAATATGGCAGCGAATATAATACTTTTCGAGATAGGAAATCCAAATATAATTTGAAAATAAACCCATATATTTACTGGTAGCTATTGTAAAGATAGAAGTATACATCCGATTATTTCAAACGGTGCAAAATAAGCACCTCAAATGGCCGCTATTACAGGTACACAAAGTCCATGGCCTATTTCACGGTCCTACGAGGGACGAACCCGATAATCGACACGTCTGCTCAATGGCCAGCAAGCCTTTCACAGAATGACCTGCCACCGACCGATCCTGATGTACGACTGCCAGGTATTCACTAGTCACGGGATATCAGAGTTAGATGAGATTCACCTGCAGCAATAGTGATCTCAGACGGTCTGCGAGGCTAAAGTCTAGCAGGAGACTTAGTTTCAATTAAACTATGCGTTTCAAAAAGACAACTCGAGTCAATATATCTACAACGGCGATAGTCCCAGACGATTTAACTCGGAAAAAACACAAAGTATCACTACTTACTGCGAAAGCCTTCTCGGTCGTGAGTTCAAGGAGTCGCTCTTCGTTGTCATAAAACCTAGGATCGCCAAAAGAAAAACAGCAAAAAATGCGATTCCATGAGCAAAAAAAGGTACCTTAGAACAAGTACTCTGAGGTAGTGCAGTCTTGAATACCCAAAACGTTAGAGGTTAGGAGAGTCGAAAACATAACTTGTGTGATCAGATTATAAGAGTTGCTTGACAATCAAATTCAATTTTAACATCAAGCAAAGACATAAAGTGGAAGGGGAGGGAAAAAGTAATAAAACTAGTGAATTGAATTACTTTGGGAGAAGAGCATGAACCTCCTTGTAGATGGCGTCGGCCTCTGAAGCGAAACCGGCCATATTGAAGGCTGGTTTGTGCTTTTTTATACGAAGACTGGCTCTGGTGGTTTTTGCCTTCTTCACGATTGAATCTTTCGCTTCTGTTAATGCCTAGATACCAGAAGCAGTTAAGGCATTTTAATCTCGAAACCTACAGCACTCGAAAGAAGAGAAGATTTGCCATCGCCTCCTGGTGGGACGTATTCGTCGAATATGCGACCTGGGTATGCATGTAATTAGATATTTGGATAGAGAAGTTACTTGAATAGTAGCGAGTAGAGACTATTACCAGAGTGAGTTAAATTGATGGGGCGTTCCTGAAAGATGAGAGGAGGCATGAGACCGTTGCGACGCAAGTGTTCACGAATTTCGGAAGAGGTTGCGCGTTCAGCACCGGTCTTGCCACCTAGCGATATCAGATCGGGGTCGAAAGGCTGAACCCAGGGCTGCATTTGCCTAATTAGACGAAATTTTGGTATCCAAGGCTTGTGACGAATAAATCTGACTGAGGTGGCCATAACGGACCGGAGACGGAGTAGAGAAGAGGTCATTCTGCAAACGAGTAGAATGGAATCGAACTTGTCATCTTAGATGCAACTTACGACAAGAAAATATCAGATGTCTAATATTGACCCAAGTGCCAAACTAAGGTTAAAATGACGATAAAGAAGCTAACAAAAATGCAAGAACCAAGCGAATATATTTCAACTCAACCGACTACCCCCGCAGTGCAGAACCATAACTATACACTTGTATAAAAATACATAGAAAACCTAACTATCCAATATAAGTGAAGTAATGTCAAGGTTGCACAAAAGTGGCACTCCGTCAACCCAATTCGGTGGTCACCTTGTGTAGCAGATTTCACAGTGCGCGCCTGGCCCTGCACACACATAAAGTAAGTCAAATTCACTAAGTTATGTAGAAAGAGCATATTTTGAGTTTATCATCAGTATAGGTTTTAAAGGTTTATTATGCTTAGTGATGGAAACAACCACAGAATACTACAGAGATGGTAAAATTAATTTGAAATATGTAACACCCACTCTCAAGATATGGTACTGTTAGATGTCTATATAAATCACCTTAGATGCCTGGCAATAAGTCGTATAGCCAGTGTGGCATAATATATATTAGCTGAAGGTAAGAAATCAAGGACCTTCAGGTCACCGGATTTAATCTAAATTACTTTCTGATTCGAGTAGTTCAAACAAAGAAAAATGCCAAAGTAAGCAAAAAATGCGCTGAATAACTCAGTCAGTTAGGCTTTTAAAATCTCGCTCTGGCAATTAGCAGGTCGCTAGATTACTTTCCCGTATGTAACACAGTTACGTGGCTCTTAGGCCACTTCATACAACTAAGAATACGATCCAATTGGCACAACTGTAGTTTATCTATAAAGTAACTATGAATATACATGAACGTTAATAATAAGAGAGTGATTTAATTTATCCAGATACGAATGAGCTACGTTTTCGGAACTAAAGAACTCTAAGAAACCCTTTTTAATTTAAACCACTGCAACTCTAACGCAGAAAACACGATACAATTTTTATAGGCAGTAAATGTGGCAATGTTTGCGAGAAACTACATCAGAATTTTCCATGAAGAACCTGTACTAGTATACAATGCTGCACTCGTCCTGGACTTGATAAAATTACAGTCAAAAATAAGATTGCAAATATTACCATTTATATTTAATCCGAAAGAGCGATTAAGCAACAAATAAATTTGTTGCATTCAGAAATCATGTTTTGTTTTGTAAACAATCTAACACGAATCATGTATTTATTTAAAAAATAACGCTTTAATTATAAAACTTATTAAATATTTTTACTTAATAACTGAATAATTTTTGCGTGTTTTACTATATTATCAGTTTTGCGGGGAAATTTATTCGCGTCGCTTTAGATAACTTGCCGACGAATGGAGGATCAGGGATTACAGTCTAGTGAGGATCTCGGCCGGACTTCCCCAGAGCTGTGGCCTGATCAAAGTGAGTGGCATTTGTTTCTTACCTTTAGGTGTATCTGAATTTATTAGTACGAGGCAACCTGAACTTAACATACAGACACCCTCGAAATATCGCACAGATTTAGACAAAGAGGATCTTGAGCTGATTCATGGTACATTATAATTTCAGGATGATTGTTTTAGATTTTGGCAGCCTTTCAACACAGCAGTTGATGGACAAAATCAAGCACCTCCAGAACTTGGCGTATCAAGTTGGTTTAGAAGAATGTAAGGTGGACTTTTTGTAAACACTGTTTAGCCAAGGAAATGGCCCGTGGAAAGTTCCTGAACATACTCGGAAAGCGTTAAAATGCAATAGACTGCATACTCGCACAATATATTTCAATCTCTAATTCTGGATTTCTTTGCAACACCTCCTGGTTCCGACTATTTATATCGGGCGTTGCCATTAATGTCTTTGACTTCGCGATTCAGCCGGATTATTCATACCGCCACTTTATGACAGTCGCTCTGCAAGCATCAGCTACCTATATGAATACCTTTTTTGCCCTAATGTCTGCTTTACTAAATATCGTAAGATAAACTTTATCAATATTATATAGCTAAATGATCCGTTGGGAGTTTCCAAACATATTTCAAAGGTATTAAAGTACAATAGTTGCGAAATCTGTACAATAATGTTTTTTGTTCACGTGGGTTTCTTTTGATTCCAAAATGCTCGTACGTCCACATGGCCTTCTTTGGATACGACCATCATTCTTCGCTCTGCACACTCCCACAGGAGATAGCCCTTAGTCTGTGGGAAGAATAAGGCCACTTTATTTAACGCTTCAAGGAAGCCTCATTTCAAAGTGATAATTGAGTCTATTTACCTTTGCGAAGTCGCGAACCATCTCAAAATCAGTTACTTTATTGAACTGCTCGTAGAGACATCCTTCCTGGAAAAACAGACGTTCCCGTTCTTTTTCCCACAAGTGAATCTGGTCAACTAGGGTTGGAGGTAGTATAGTGGGCTAAATGAAGCATGGGATCAGATAAAGGAAAAACCATGCAGTTAAATCATCGCCAAATTTATTTCTTTAACCTACCATTTTCAACATATCCGGGTGTGCATTGGTTGTGAGGAAAGATATGATCTAGAAAATGGTAAACAGTGTTAGCAAAGAACTGAAAGGGCTGCAAGTAACTGAAATTGGGTGGTACCTGGCTGGCACTTATCCCCTTGATAAGAGCACCTCGAATGGAGTCGCGGGTGATGTCAGCGACAACGAGGTTCGGGTAGCGAACGCGGATCTCGCTGAACAGATTCAACAGCGCCGTCTTTAAATACGAATCTAAAGTGGAAGAAATGTCAAGGTCCATAAAAAGAGCATCTTAATTTTCATTTAAAATCTGTAGATGCGAAAGATGGCATGGTATTAGGTACAAGCGTATGAAATGGCAAATAGGCGTTAGCCAATTCTGGATGCCCAACTTTACCCAACTATGGATTAAAATGGAGTAAAACTATATAAATTCACAATATAAAACGATGGAATAGGGTATAGTTTGGAGCTCGAATCACCAGAACAGGTGAAATCAACAAAGTGATATGACCGATCTAAGACCTAAATAGTTGAACTGTTTGTATGGTCCAGCGGGTTACCAGGTTACAGACCACGCAGAAATTGAACAAAGCAGATATGAGGCAACACTGAAACTCACCAGTGTACGCATATAGCCGAAAGTTCGTTTCCACAAGGATATACCCGACCTCGGACCTGCCACCTGTGCCAATATTCGATCCGCGACTGCTGACACCGGTAGGCAGACGGTCCAATGAGATGAGCCCGTCCGTCTCTGCCTCCTCGTTGCTCGCCAATTGCCCTGACATCGTAGCGGAAGACCCCAACGCGAGACACAGAGCCAGCCTCGTCACATAAAATCGAGGAGCAGTACGTTTTCGTTGATAGGCTAAACCCAGCTCACGCATGTGTTGTAGCAAGTCCTGCTGCGCAGCTGTAAGCCTATTTGTTGGATAGCTCTAGAATTGGCGATAGTACTAGTGGAATTGGGACAAACCTTCCCAATTGAGAGGAAACTCAGCTGGAACACAAAATGGAGCGCTCCAATGATATCTTTGTTACGATTTCTAATGTAGTCAAAGTAATGCAACATGAAGCGAAGAACTTGTGTGGGGCGATCCATGAGGAGAAATTGGAAGCCTTTTCGTGTGACACTTCGTGACAATCCTCCATCAGTACTGCAGAAATTGATTATTATTAATACACTTAGAGATCTTTACCTTTTCATAAGACCCGAAAGTATCAACACATCCTTAACACATTCACCAACTTCTGCAGATTCCGTTCCAACCATATATTGCAAAATAACCTAGCCATAAGAGTGAGATGTTAAAAGCACCCACATCCCACCGGTCAGTTGCATACTTATTGAGAAATTCCTCATCTTTCGGATGCTTTTCTGCAGACGTTGAGCCAAAATCACTTAGTAGCTGCGTTCCACTGTGAAACTATAACTTACAGTAATAGCGAACATACCCTCCGAACAAGGATATTTTCATTGAATCCTGGAACTTCTTATTTAGTCGCCAGGATTCTCGGGTGCCAATATCAATGCTCTGCAATACACGTAAATCGGACAAGTCTTTGCAAGCATGCTCGAAGACCTTAGAAGAGCTTTTCGGGACCCAGCCCGCTATAATTGACTTGGGAATTGTTTGTTCAAGAAACAGGAGTCGATGGACTATCTGTTTCGCAAGGTCTTTCAGTTCTCTACGGAGATAGCATTTAAAACGGGTTCACACCTGAAAACTATGAGACACGTTGGAGGATCACTGTATAACATGTCAAAATCACTCGAATCCAGAGTCCTGAGGTAGTCGAATATACACATTGCAGATTCGGCATCACTCCGTGCAGCCATCTGAGAACACAACACCCTTATTTGAATAGTAATTCTCCCATTAAATGATTTTAACGAAGCACTAAAATTTTCGTTTTAATATATCAACGGTTTGTTGTTTGATTAAATAACTGTTTCATTTATTTTTTGGTGGATGGAAAGTATTTGACCTTTTGAAGGCATTTCAACTGTTGTGAGGGAATTCTGATTTGTTCGTAGGTACTGTCACATGGCTCAGTTTTCCCTGTAAATTAACCCATGGAATATGTTGATTTCTCATTTGTGCTTCTTTTCGTTCATTGTTATTCATAAATAATGGGTTATAGGGGAATTAGCGTCACGATTCATGTCCAACGTTCTTATCTCCACATCCTGACAATCACTTTGTAGGCATCATCAATCTAACACAAATAGTTTCGTGTCCTAATGTCTGCTTTACTCAATCTCGTCGAATCATTGCAGTGAGTTTCGCTTCCGTAATGAATACTTTTAGGACCGGTTTGACTCACCCAGACGCTTTTTTACAAATTGATGCCATCAAAAAATTTGATAGTGGTATTAAGTCCTTATCCATTGAATCATTTACGCTGAATGAAGGTATTGTTGCAAATAACTTTTAATCATTTTGGACAGTTTCTCATGTCATCGATTTTTACGTTTCACGTCTGGTGATATCTGATCCTGGCATAATCAGCTGTCTTCTTCAAGGCATTTTTTGGTTTGCCGATCAAAATCTACTTGACAGTCATTGTGCCATCAAAATCTGTAGAGACGGTTTCTTTTCAAATCTCCTAATCCGCACTTTACGCAAAGAGGAACGTCGAATTGCCTTCAGCATTCTTCTCACTTTACTGTCCAATGAGACCACTCGCAAAGGCCTAATTTCCCTGGAACAAGACTTTCTTCAAGGCTTTATAACTTCCATCGAAGGCGAAAATGATCCTGAGTGCCTCGTTTCAGTCTTCTCCATGCACCCAATCGTTCTCAATCACTTCGATGTGTCCTTTTTAGCTGAAGAGCACTTTGAATGCATTGCCGCATATTTTCCCGTTAATTACACATCTGTATGCATTAACTTTTGAGCGCTTTATTACTTTATCTATAAATATCGTGGGTTTGTTTTTTTTGTAGCGTCCGGAGAGCGATATCAATATTAAGCGTGCCGACTTAGTGGAGCAATTACATTTATGTCTCTGGAACGCTCGTATTGTAGAGGGAGGTCTTCTGCTCCCTCTGCTGCTCGAGAAGGTGGGATCACAGCGGGCTGAAGCACGTGCAGATGCTCTGGCTCTGCTTGCCGACTGTCTTGCTGGCACACTTCACGCCGCAGATGCTGCTCAGACCGAAAATCCGGTCGAGGGACAGGAGCGAACCCTGCCCATGGCCCATGTCACTGTTAACCTCTTCTCCATTTGCGCTATGATCAAGCAACTGGTTAGTCAGAGATTTAGTATTTTAGATTAGCGCTTTATCTCAGTAAAATATTTTTAAAAAGAGGCGTCTATACTAAAATAGCTTAGGATGGTGGTGTCATCCTCGGCACTCTTCTCTCCTAATTAATCTATCGGCTGTTGGTTTAACCCGTTATGCTTTGTAGACCAAGGAGTTGAATGTCGTTGATGACGCCGAAAATGTCCGCCAGCTGCTTTGCATTGTTACTGGTCTGGCTCGGATCTACAGCAACAAGGTAATCGATTCCGTTTTGTTAATTTTTTCACCAAGCCCTTGATAACGAAAGCCGGATTAGGTGGGATCCATACGTGGCCGTGCACCGAAGCCCTAGATAAAAATGAGACTACGTACCCACCGTTTATAATTGGAAGTTTCTGCTTTACTTCCTAAGTACTCGACCAAGGGCGTTCTTGTTTTAAATTCCTATATTTAGGGAGCAACTGCTGGAGCTGCGTTTCTAGAGCCTTCGATGGATCATTTAGATTAACGGGAAGCCGCAATCACGAGTCGGGAAAGAAGACGTTTGTTGTGTAAAAATATGAGCATTTTCAAGATGACTGATATACTCCACTCCCTAGTGGAATGGTAGAATTCAGTTCGCCTAGCTGGAAAAGTCAAGGCAATGTGATGAGCATGATATGCTTAAATTATGAGGCAGTAGTCATTAATGCCTCCGGTATTCTAGTAATGTGCTTGTTTTAATCCGTATTGAATTCGTGGGACTCTCATACAAAGAGGTAGTTTTTCAAGCAACTCTTGTTTGAAAAAAGTGGTTAAAAGGGACCAAATTCATTAAAAAGAGAAGTTAAAGTAGACTCGTGATCACGCAGGTAAGCTTTTTCAGCACTTAAACCTGTAGCCTATAAAAAGAGGGACTTAAGATTACTAGACACACGGTATCCATGTCATGCATGGTATTGATTTTGGCACATTCTGGTTACTGGATGAGTGTCCATGTGCGGTTTTGTACCTGAAAGATAAGGCCTGATATCTTGAGTTGACAAACTGGGTCTCATGTGATTAGTGGCTGCTACTAAATGGTGCTTCATTGAATCCAGAGTGCTCTTATGGAGCTTGATAGGTCGCAGAATGTGTAATTTGTATCCACAACTCTTTAAAATGCTTGATTTTTTCCCAGGCCGAAGAAGGCGACTTCGTTGAGACTTTTTTGAGGTATGTCTGGCCAGAGAAGGTTGTGGAGGGGACAAGGTGCCTGAAGAGCAAACTTGGCGGATGGTTCGCGGTTGCTCAAGCCACCTCGATACCAGGGGCACCGGAGGAGCTCGTTGCGGACTGCCTGTTTGCCGCTGTGCTCGCCAGTCCGAGGCTTCTGCTCCCTAGACTCATTCGGAGACTCGTGGCTGTTCCTCTGCTGTGGCCAAGGGTGAACCCACTTCCCCAAGACGAGTGCTTCTATCGCACAAAGTTTGAACAGGTAATAACCAGTCAATATTGCAACTCCCAAAATACCTGTTATGAACCCCTGGAGTAGTATTTGCCGTGAGTCTGAGGCTACGCTTTAGAGCCCTTGGGCTGAGATGTTTATTCGCTAAGTGGGGTTTTGAAACCTAGTAGTCGTGAAACCAGTTCCAGTCGATTAAGTAATTTTCAAACTTTGATGCAATGTAACGACTCCGTTCCAGAATGTCTTTGGTTCTGGACTCTTGTTTTTGCAACTACAAAGCCCTTATTGTAGTGTTGGGTCCACTTTTACGGTATGAGATTCATTCGTAGCGCTTGATAGTGAGGGTTACGTGATATCGTTATATTATGCGAAGGCCGCTCAAACACTTCAGTTCTCTACTTACAAAAAATCTAGGTGGCCTGTGCAGATATTGGTCTTATTCGTATGTGACGTTTAACTTGGTCGAATCCGTTCGTCTGGTGGTATTCTTTGTCAAAATAGTTGCCCAAAAACGTAGTTGAAAAGGATTGTCTATGCAGTTCGGAGTGGAAGTGACTTCTTTAAGGGAACATATTGGTTCGTTTTACTGATTTTCCCATTGCCTTTTCTAAAAAGGGGGCAACAAATGGTCAATGAAAAGGCTTTCAAGAAAGTGAAGCAAATATTTGAAGAAAAGGCATTCGGTCTTAGAAGTAAGAGGTGTGATACAGCACAAGTTTGTTTAACCGATATATAGGAATGCTGTAAATGGTAGTGCGTTTTTCGAGTTCTTAGAAATCTTAGAGAAGGAATTGAGTCTCGTAAGAACTTAATGACGAGTACTGATGATTCATCAGATCGTCCCAACGGGTGTCGCATTCATCGTGGGCCATAGGGAAGTTGACTGGCGCTGTCCGATTGTGTTGATTTCTTAACGGATATGAAAGGGGCTAAAGATTTCTTGGTCAAACTGGCTCTTGTAGACGCGCCTGTGAAAATCAATGTAGAACTAGAATCACGGGGATTACTCATAACCAGTATCCACTGTGATTACTTCCAATTATCGAGACTTTCTTTAAGCGTCAAAACGGCTTGGACATCGATCAGCACGTTATGGATAGACGCCTGTATAAATACCCAACTAAACAAGAAGTCAAAACAATTGCAGATAAACAGGCCCTGCTTATGAAACGATGTTGGAGGAGTGGGATAGGGCCGTGTCTTTGTGAGCAGGTAGTACAAAACAACATTTTTGTCCATTGGAATTCATGAATTGTAGGCAGTTGAATTGGGCTTCGGTGGGATTATCTCAACCCTGATACAAGTAGCTGTTTTCTATCCATGTAGCTGGTTGCTTTGACGCCCCATATCTCCTTCCTCAACCGCGTGCTCTCTCGTCTTACTCAGAAGGGGAGACTGACCCCGAAACGTGAGAATCCTCCTCCCAATTAACTTTTCCCCTCCTCAACTCCCATTTTACTTCCTCTTGGATTCACTTTCAGTGTTTCAGTTAAAGGAAGAGCACATTCGCGCGGTAGTGTTCAACCTCTCCCACACCCTGAAGAGATCCTGCAGTGACCTCGAACTCTGCACCGGGGACGATGACGGTGGCAAGAATCAACATCGCATGGCTGAAATTGTCTCTTTTAGCTTCCTCTGTCGGCTGGTTTCCATGTTGAGGGAGGACTACATAGGAGCTGATGGAGAGGGGGAGGTTGCAAAAGCTTTTCTCGCCTTCTGCTCCCACGTTTTTGAACACATGGTGTCTGATGCTAAGAATGGGGCTTACGAGCAAGCCCTGAGGTAATCATCTCCCTTATGTAGATTTTGCTTTACTTAGACAAGACCAGCAAAATCTCTTAGCGAGCCTTATTTCCCAATCCTCATTGGTGGAAGATGGTCTACTGCTGCTCCTCTTCAAAATGGTCCAAGGTGGGCTTAAATTATTGGCTATTAATGCTTCTATACAACCCAGATGTGTCATCCATGGGACTGTTCAAAGTTGCTGTTGAGGTACTTCAACGAGCGGCTTGCACAAACACTTCAATCTTGAAAAACCTCTTCACTTTACTATTTGACTGCTGTTCGGATGCAGTTGGCCTTTCTCCGGGTATGTTGTAATCGCGCTTATAATATTTTCATTCTACCGAATCCATTTAAGTAACATTTTTGTTTTAGCGACACAACTGGTATCGGCTGTCCTGTACATTACGGGCTCCCTTCGCAAGAGCGCAGATGAAGAAGGCATTCTGCCGATGCTTGCTTCGATCCTGCTTAACCACGCAGTTGGTGTCGTTCAACTAACGGAGCGCCTGCTTCGAGAGTTAGAGGGTGAGGAGGCCAAATCGTGTCTATTTAATCTCCTCAATGCCCTTCGTCTCCTGACTTCAAGTCTCTCGAAGGAGTATGTTTTGCTTTGATGTGGTGTATTCTCATTTTACAATATACTACGTTTGTTTGCTCTTCAGGCAGCAGACGCAGCACTTTGCTACCTTTAGGAACTTCGCCGAGAAAGCCGAGGTAGGACTTTTTGCACCTTGTTTAAATCGTTTATCTATTTTTTGTCGGTTGTAGCTTCCAGACCCCTATGTGGCATACTTGCTGGACTGTGTAATCTTCTCAGCTGTTCGTCCGTCCTCAGTGGATACGAGCAATTCTCAGACTACGGCAATACCCCTAGGCCCCATAGTTGACCTTCTGTTGGGGTACGTCGCACACGTTCTCGGCGAATTTCGACCAATGAGCACATTTCTGTGGAAACTGACGATCAATGAATTGTGCATCTGCGCTGCCACACTAAGCAATAAGTTCGCCAACGACGGTAGGATGTTTGCATAAATTAAAATAACTTATTCATAACCCCCCACCCCAGTGGTACCTCTGATCGATTCAATGCACGTCTCACAGTCCCGTCTGTGTGGAATAGGCAATGTAGAGATTTTTCTGGCTATTGTGTATGTATTTCTAGCGAACATACTTGCTCAGAGGGTTATGGGGTACATTCTGGTCAATACGTTTGCCTGACTTGATGGGGTTGAGAGTGTCTACATAGTGTCTTTGATTACCCGTTGCGTGGTTTACTTTGTTTGTCCCAGAAACGGTGATAGAGGGCTCTACCAAGATGCTCGATTTGCTTCTCAAGTCTAATAAACCTGAAGCCGCCTCTCGTTTTCTCATGCTGATGCTACGCGCTCTCATCGTGACTCAAACACCCGTCACTCTGCCTCAACGTCAATTCCTACTGGATCGTCTCCTCAGCATCCTCCTGGGCGCCACATCAGACCATGTGGAAGTCCAGTTCGCCTGCCTTCGCGACAACCTCAGTCTCCTCATGCCTCTTCAATCGATTGAGGAGGATGCAGACGAGACGAAAGAGAACCCGGAGTGGGATGAGTTGCTGCCCCAACTCGATGAGGAGGTCACACATTGCCTGGTGAACCCCCTGGCAGTGCAGAAGTGTTTCTGTCTGGTAGCCAGACCCCTCAGGGAATCCTGGCAACAATTGAGGACCAGGAAGGATTCCTCCAACGAACAATCTGTTCTCGAGGGTAAGTTGATGTCCCTATTTTAAGGAGGGCACTTTAAAATACCCACTCGAATAAAAAGGCGCACGCGCACAGGAATCATTTGTGTATCCACGAGGAGAAGCAGATATATCAGGCTTTTAGTGAAAGTATTGTAATGCTGATCAGAAATTCCCTAATGGCGGAGACATTAACTAGGCAGATCGACTTTTTTATCCAATGAGCAGTGATTTTTTGTAACCTTAGTTTGTAGTTTTTTCGAGCATTCCTTTCATGTGTTCTACCGACTGTCTAGCTGTAAATTCCGCCAACTGTTAAACTATTTCAACCATTTCCTCTCCCCTCCCTCTATTGGAATCACAAATCTACAGTTATGGTTAATCGCTCGCCTGTTGAAAATTTTTTATTTTGGGCGCCACTACGGGGCTCTTTTGCTTTTGAGAAAATGTCCAATGTTGCACAGAATTTCTCTCGTCACGAAAACCTGCTTTTTGTTCGTGGGTTGTGTCTTTGCCTTTTCCTTAATCCCAAATGCTGTTTGTTTTGCGGTAATGTAGAGCACAGCCCAGCAAAATTCTAAGCCAACTGTAGAAGCCCGTAGCAATGATTCAACACGAGTTCTTGTGCGTTTATTGAAAAAACGGGTAATTTTTCAAGGCTAAAGAGACCTTCGGGTGCATTCGTGGGGGTAGTCCGGATGGCATTCTGTCTCTTTGTAATCGTTTAACAACAAAGAATTGAACTTATCCATAGTGGGATTTTTGGACACATCCATGTCAGCATTGTTCAGACGTTAGTGATTCCGAGTAGGCTAGGCGAAGCTAACTTAAACCATCGGATGGACACTTCCGATTGATTCACTAATGTGGCATTTGTTAATGGGCCTAGCTATTTAAAATTGTGATTTATTTAGTTAAAAATGTTTTTTTGTTTCAGAAAACTTCCTTTATGGCTATCTGAAGTTGGTTTCCCTGCTGCCGGGGAACATAATTCGCAACTACGCTGCGGAGGTAAATGCTTTTATCCTGCAAATTTTCAAACCACTTAACACTGAAGTATTTATAATGGTGATGATGATGATGATGAGAAGTCATATTGGTTGCTTTTAATTGTCCAGTAAAAGACTAGGTTGCCTAAAAAAGAGCAAACTAATCGATACTTTCATGTCCTTTCGAAGACAGCTCTGGGTTAGAGATGGAAGAATGGGGTTCATTGGATGAAGAAGACCAGGGTGTAAGGCTTCGACAATTCAGACTCTGCGTATATATAGTAAGGTGGTTGAGCTCTGTGTTTTAGGACTTGGGACCTCCAATAGGGACTTAGTCCAATCAGACCCACTGGCGATTCCACTCCCAGCACCCGTGGCATCGTTACGATTCCCACATCAAATCTTGCCTGTTAAGAAACCTCTGCAAAGAGAGATGCAAGACGGGCGCCCCTTAGGAGCCCGAGTAAGGACTTGACCGCGCAACGTCGGTTGCGTGTGAGTCAATCGAATCACGGTAATGAGTCGTTTTGTTGTTAGATGGTCTATGAAGTAGTGTAAGACTTAAAGGGCAAAGAACAAGTTCGTAGTATCCATAACGCGTTCACTAATGTTTTTTGGTCGGAACTTGGGAATAGCATGTGTATCCAACTGTGTTTTTACACTCTGGATCCAAAGGCCAAGCACCATGAGTAGGTAAGCTTGGCTTGCTGCTATTATTGGTACAGATTTATCGAAATCACTTAATAACCATGGCACACCCACAGGTCTCTATCTGCCACGGGCTCTCCAAGCGTTATTGGTGTCATTGTTGCCATCCCTGAAGCTTCGTGACACCGCTCGATTTATCAAGGAAACCAACGCAGGGTTGTTTTTTGAACGATTGAGATCTGCGTCGTTGGAGGCAACGGTCCTTAATTCACTGATAAGGACCTTCATACTTAATATTGTTCTCTGTGCCCCTTTGTGTCATGGAAAGGGGTCGAATATGTTGGTCTACTCAATGGTGGTATTGGTTTCATGCGATGTGAAGCCATGGTATGCACAGTCAGCACCTTTGCCGACCCCCGTTAGGTTAGAGGCTGGTTGAGCGTGTGCGTTCGAGTGACTAAAAACGAGTAGATTTTTTGAGCACACAACCAGTCAATTCTGGCGACTGATTAGAATCATCCACTCAGTTGGGCGGGTCTCTTGATTGATTTGCGTCGCCTTAGGTCGTTTCATCATGCAAACTCAAATCTGGGAGCACACCGTCTGCGAGAAGTCAGTTGCATCCCCCAGACTTTGGCTTCTCATCCAGATGTGAAACAAATAACCTCCAAATATGCTTTTCCTTGGAGTCGAGAAAAATGTAAGCTCCTTGCATTCTTGTTGTAATCTCCTAGGACTTATTCAAGTTCCGCCCCTTATTCGTATGGATGCTCTTTGGGAACAATACCAAGGCAAATATTTTAGCCTTAAAGGGTAAACTCCGTAAAAACACAGACCTGATGGACTGATCTCTTAGGTCATTGCATAAGTTCTGTCCGAATTTTTCCTTCTTTTAATTCGGTGGAATTTAAAGATTTCTATAATCTCCATTTTTCGATGCATTTAAACTGATCGAATCCTATTTTTCAGAACAATAAAATTTAAATTTTTTTGATAAAAAACCTTCTTACATAGAAGAACCTAAGAATCACTTGGGGCAAATAATGATGTTTTGTGAGTTCAGGAAAAGAAACTCAGTAGCTGAAGAAGCCGCTAGAAAATTTCACTAAGTTTATGGAGAGGAATGTGCGAATGACAGAAGATGGTCTGCGAAATTCAGAGATTTACCCTCCACGAGGATGGATGTCGAACTGGACATCAAGTTCAGTTTGACGATGAGCAGCTTCTCGAAGCAGCCCTTGAAGAAGCTTATGCTGCTTTATCAGTTGAATTGAAGTGACAGTTAAGCTTACTTCATCTTGTTCATCTTCAAAACTCGGAAAATGTGCGCCTCACGGGTTGTCTGAAAACAGTCTCGAGTTGACAACATCTACTCTTCTCTCCCCCATTCTCGCCAACTTGTTGCACCTTTTTGGGTGGAAAGACGAGAAATAGCTCTGTTATTGACATTTGAAGCATCGTAGACAGTGGCGAGAAGGGGACCTCAGGAGAATGGATTCTTCCTCGATCAATCTGGTGGGATAGCCAAGGAATGGAGCACTTTGAACTGCTACCATCCAGTGCAACATCTAATGCTCAAATCCAACAATGTAGCATGCAGCAAGAATCACGTCACCACATTCTCTCGACCTTGCTCCTTCAGACTACCATTTGCTTTATTTCTTACGAAGACTTCTGGGAGAAACAGCTTCTGCAGCGACGCAGTAGGAGGTTGAGGCTAGCATTTTGGAATTCTTCGAGTCAAAGCCATAAAAATATCATAAGGAATTAATTAATAGTCCTGTTAATAGATGGGAAGAAGCCATAGATGGTCTAGAAATGTACATTAATGATTGAAACTGTAATTGAAAGTTACGTTCAGTCATTTTTATTTATTCGATATTTGGATAGAACTTATTGGATGACCTGCTAGATAACGCGTAAAAGCTAGGAGGTTCTAGGCTTAAAGGACATTTTGATTGACCGCAACACATCGCGTGGGTGCCTCTGTTAACCCGTCCTCGCATTGCTGCTCTTTACAGGCGCTGGAGGCGGCGATCCAGGCGGTGGTGGGCGAGGGCTGCCATCCGGAGACGCCGACGCGCGCGCTCGGACTGCGAGCGATCGCCCGACTGGCGGCGGCCCGCCACTCCGTCCTCGCCTCCGATGCCGCCGCTGCAGACGACTTCCTCGAGAAAGTCGCTCGACTCCGCCCCACCTTTGTCGACACCGGTACCTCGGTAGGGCTCATCTTTCTGGGAAGAATCGTATCATCTCCTTTTTATTACTACATCCTCTATACCACATAAGGTCCTAGGTTCTTTCGACCAGACCCAGCTGTGCGTCCCCGCCAGTGTTCCGAGCGTGCTTCTAGTATTTGTAGGTTATTGTAGGGCTGAACTCCAAACAGGACACTGATTGAAATGGAAACATTCCGGAAACTGGCGGTGAGTTATGTCTTATCACAATCAGCTTTCTGGTTTGGCAATGGAGAGCAGAAATCACGGGCGATTGACGCTTGAGCCTTACAGAATTTCCCAATATTTATTATTGTTTGGCAGTACCTTCATCAAGCGGTCCGTAGGTGTTCGCATAGAGCCTCCAGTAGACTGTTTCTAGACGGTACTTCTCCTAGTGGAATCATGATGGTATTCATTCTGTGTATTTTTTTCTAACTTCTCTCGATTAGATATGAATAGTTTTTGGTCAGAGTGCTGCTCTGTCATCGATTGGCACCTCAAGTTTTTTTGTCGTTTTTGTAGTATACAAACTTGGTATTTTAAATGGAGTTTGGATGAGATAGTTTGGGAGCAGTGTGGGTATGCACCTTGGATAATGGGTTCGCACCATCAAACCGTTAAAATCCCGGTGTGTGTGGCTCGATCAAGTGTGGTGTGGCTGGTATAGCTCGAAAATAAGCACGAGTTTCGCAGTCAATGGCGTAATAACACTCTTATCTAGAAGCGATTGTACTTTGAGTAACGCCAATACTTCGATGTTGCCAAATGGTATCATGGCAACACCTGCTATTTGCGCAGTGGATTTGAACTTACCGAAAGTACATCTGGATTTGCTTCAACTAGTCCTTGCGTTTCTGACGTCATCTGCATTGTTCACTTGACAAAAGCTCAAAAGGCGAGTGAGTTTGTCAGCTCCTGTGTGACATGCCCAAAAACTTGCCCTCCGTGCATTGTGTGAGCCGTGTTCTTTGAGCAGTCCAACCACGTGATCTTGAAATTATCTCGATCGATAAATACCGCATGGTGGGTTTTTCAATCGACAGTATTCCTGAATGCCATTTACCCTGGTCTATTCTGTCATTGGTTTCAAATGTCAAACTAGACACTTATCACAACTAGGGGCTAGTCGATCCCTAAAGTTGTAGCTCTTGAATTCACTTGTTACTGATGTAATTAAGTTTAAAATAGACATTTAACGAAATTAAATGGTGTTTGTGAATTCAGAGAACGATGGTAATATAACGCCCGGTCCGCTAAGTGTTTGATTGATTTATGATGAGCTCAAGTGTAGGGAGCACTTTGGAAATCGGAAACTGTATCTTTTTGTCGATCATGAAAGGGGCACTTAGGGGGACCATCCACTTATAGCCCCAAACCCAGATTACGGCACTACTTAATTTGCAAGTTGCTTGACATACTTGGCAAGTTCCGTTTGACATTTAGTTCGCATCTAATCGTAACTTGTGTTTCATTAACTAGTTGCGAGCCCAGCTCCTTCAAAAGTGTTAACTGAAAGAAAATCAGTTCAGACTTATAGGAAGAAGTGTGTGATCTATACAAAAACCATCCCTAATGGTAATTATCCCCATAGTATACTAGTTCCTGTGCTCTGGAGAGCATAGTCTATACCTTCCAGTTGGATGGGAGTTCGTGTTTAAAGCTGATGAAGCAGAATAGTCACTTGTTGCTTCGGCACTTCTAAATTACAGCCGTTCCTCGCATAAGAATTCGGGCGCTTTAAATGGGAAATTAACTTAGTTTATCTCAGATGGGCACCTTGAGGAGGGATTTGGGTAATAAACTGTCACTGGCGAGTGCAGATGCGAGCGAGAATAATCAGTCCATATCGATCCGTCGAATCTCCTCGCCAGTGATAGTGTTGACAAAGAAGGATGTTGTAACCTATTCCCTAAATGCTACCTTACTGTTTGGCTTCGTTGCTACTATCTGAGACAACCTCACTCCGTTGATTGGATCCCCCAGAGTGAAGGATGTGCTTTTCCCATCGGGAATTGGTGGTGTTTATTTAATCCCTTCTTGGTTTCCCATTGAGCAGTCTGTGGGTGTCTCGAGTCTCCGCTTCGACCTGGCTCGCTGTCTGCGGTTCCTGGTGGATCTGCCACCCGCGGTGACGGCTCGGCACAGCAAGAGCGTCCGGCGTCTGCTGGAGGATCTGTTGGACGACGACTGCCAGTCAGTGCGTCTGGAGGCTGCGCGCGCCAATAATGAGTGGTGCCTCAGGGTCTGAACCCCCCATAACCGTCGGCTCTTATGGATTTGAATAAATTCATGAGCCGCTTTCAGTGCTCAATTTTACTCCCGTTTTGGCGGTGGGTAGATGGGATAATTTGCTCACTCTTCGTTTTCTCGCAACTTTATTTGATTCGACAAAATACCGAAATTCACTAGTTTAGGGTGCTTTATTTGTTTCAGTGGCTAATGCACTCTTCAAGTTATTATAAAACATGGAAGGCTCGCATCTCAAATTGGTTAAAGGGACCTTGAATCCACGTAGTCTCCAAGATGGTTAGCTCTATAACTTTGGGAATGAAAGCCAGCCCAGTAAGGTTAGAATGCAGACCCTATGCGAGCTAGCGGCTGAGACAATCTGTCTTGTTGTTCGGTGAATCTGTAGGTGAACGTACTATATTACAGGATGCAAGGTAAAGCTTTTAATGAAAGATTTGTTGAAACGGTTTAGGGGTCCATTGCCGGTTCTATATTGTATTCCGGAGCCTTACCTTTAGCTTTAATCCAAAATAAATTTCACAATCAAAACGGTATTGATGTCCCAATTTCCGAAAGGCTCTACTTAACATTCATGAGGAATGTTTTGGTTGCAGTTAATGAGTTCGTTCATTTGACGATTGTATTTTTCCTGAATGTTCACGGTTCCGTAGTTATACTGCTAATACTCACCAAGATATGAAAAGAGACTCTTATTTAGCTAACGTGATTACGGTTTAAAATCTGTAATTATCAAATTGGAATCAAAAGGACGCTACTTGAGGAGACACTCATTTAGTTAATAAACCCTCCTCAACTGAATATATTTGTGCTAGATTTTCTGTAGCATTTATCTCAGTCTCTGAAAATATCTTGATATCTGTCTGCCGTTGATTTAATACGCGAATGTACTTAAGTTACACAGTTGTACAGCAAAGGCTCAATAAAGCGCATTTAGAATGTTAAATAAAATATTTCTAGACTAACGGCTCTGTTTGGGATCTTGACCTATGTTCGGAGCTCCTGCTTGTTGCAAACATCACCACATGCACAAATCAATCCCTAGAATGCCATAACTTCGTTCAGAAATGTTATTGCCATTATTTTACCGTACTTTTATAATAATCCACCAGCGAGCCCTAGGAAGTTTTATAACTGCATACCTAGGATGAGATCCACTCCAATGCAGCTCCATTTTCCAACAAAAGCGGAAGTATGAAGAGGTGTCAGAACAGAATATGTACAGGCATTGGACAAAATAGTGGAAACACCGAAACTTCTGGAATTGTAATCCCTGAACATGATAAAAACAATCAAAAATTGACCTGTATTGATGTCTTTCGTTCAGCATTTTTGCCATTTGATATGTTTATACAATATAACTGTTTTTAAGATATTAAAAGATAGTTTCCAACATCATAAAAATGGCAGACCTCTCGGGCTTCCAAAGAAGCCAAACTGTTGGTGCTCGTATGGCAGGTGCTAGTGTAGCAGAATTGCCCCCAAAATGGTTGTCGTTTCATAATGTACAGTCTCTAAAGCAATGAATGCCGCATTTGAAAGAGAGGGATAAAAGTCCTCAGCAGAGCCTATATCTGGCAGTAAGTGGAAGGTGTATAAGAGAGACCGTCGGTCGGACTTCACATGGAATTGTTAGAGAGGATCGTAAGATCATGGCTCCTGCAACCAGTGCAGAGCATCTTAGTGACCACCTACAGAACCCGGTTTCCACAAAAACAGTTCCTCGTCGGGAGCTGCACAGAGGATCTGGATTCCGCGGAAGAGCTGCAATAAGAAAACCTCTGCTCTCAAGGACAAGTGTTTCGAAGCGTTTAGAGTGGTGGATTAGGAACCTCCAGAGTCGGTACCTCGAGCAGTGGAAAGAGGGGGGGAGGTGATTTTCTCTGACGAATCAACTCCAACTATCTTATTCCCGACACCTCTGGCCGAGTGTATGTACGTGTGGAGACAGTCGAGAGAAACATCTAATCCAGACTGCCGCCTTCTCCCAACCGTGAAGCATTTGGGGCGGGGGTTCTGTCAAGATGATCTGGGTGCCATTTCTTGCGGGTCCGCCGGACCAATGAGTTGCCTTCTCTGAAGAAGGAATTTAAAACAGCCGAGAATAGTTAGGAGTTTCGGGCCACCAAGTTCAGCTTCATATGGCTGTTCAAGAACTGTGGCTTCCGGCGGGGGTGGGACACCTCCGTCTTTCAGGATTACGTGAGCCCACCAATCCATATAGCTAGAATTGTTTCGTGAGAATGACGGTACGAGGAACAACCTTCCAATGGAGTTGAGCATCTCATCTGGCCGCCACAGTCCTCACCACCCAGACCTCGACCTCAACGTTATAGAGAAGCATTTGTGGTCACTGTAGCGACTCTACTAAGAAGTCGATTTCCGCCTCCGCCTCCGCCTCCGCCACCGCCACCGCCATCGTCTTCACTAAAAGAACTGGGTGAGGGTGTTTTCACTGAAAAATGGGCTAAAATTCCTTTGGAACCTCGGAGAATTGAGGTGGACACCTACGTCATATTAAAATATATTTCTGTTGACTTTTTAGGGCGTTTTCACTATCTTGTCCAACCCCCTGTAAGTTCGCGTTTGTTAGGCTTACTAAAGAGCCTTAGATGGCCAATCTATGATATGTGTATGGTCAGCAGCTTATTTGCAGACGAACTGGGATTAATAGTGCCGTCAGAGTGCATGGTAAGTATTCAGCAATTGTCCTTGCTTTCAAACGACCATCCGGATGTCATGATTACCTATCTAAATTTGGGATGATCTTAAATGAAGACTCGGAAATTCTCCCACTTTCGGCGAAGGAATTATTGACATTAAATTCCTACTGTGATATAATTACTCCTACGCCTGCCAGTGCCCTGAATAAACACTTAAAATCGAAAAAGTAACTACTAGTAAGCAGAACACTGGGATACCTCATCAGTGGTTAATAAATATCCTTGCGTAGGCGTCTCACTACTATTTGTGAGTAGATTAAGCGTAAGCAATTGAATGGATTAGATTTTAACCGTTGAAGAGGATATTTCACCAATGAAGGAGTAGCGTTTCCTTTATGATCACCAACCAACAAAACACTTCAATCAACAAATGAGCAATCTTTATTTTACTGAGCTAATGGCCTCGATACTCCTCCAATTGGCATCCATCCCCACAGCCTAAACCAGAGTTTTGTGGTTTTTAAGGCTTTCTTGTTTCTTGCTTGAGCTCTAGCAAGAAGCACCTGCAAAGCGCCGTCTTTCGAGTATATATTTACAACCCGTCAATAAAACAAGGAAAGCAGAGCGGTGAGATAATGAAGCATCCGACGGTTGCTGTTGCAGCGGCAGCCTCTGTTAATAGGCGTCATTTGAGCAGGACGCACTCGGCGAAGTGAAAAAAGAGGAGAGAGTGAAAAGTAATGCTTGTGAGGGCGGACGGTGCACAGGTGGGAGGGGATAACACAGCGGATTTTTCTGAGTGAGTGGGCGGAGGATGGCAACAGTCAGGGGATTGGGGATTTCGCGCTCACTGAAAGACCGTTTGAGGAAGAGAGGAAATCGGCTCACTGACGCTCTGGCTCTGTACACTGAAACCGGAAAGAGTAGCCCCTCCATCGAAACGGCACAGTAAATACAGATTGGATGTTTGATTCATTTTACACACCTGATATCACACGAACTACCAAGGTGGGAAGAGGCAGACAAAAGGCGGTCGGCGGTGTGTTCAATGATATTCACAGGGAGGATAGAGGAGAGATTGAGCAGATCGAGCGCAGATGAGCGCCTTCGCCTAGGCGGGTGCGGGTTCCGTGGACTGAGTGGGGTTTGAGTCGCCACCATCGGCTGCGGCGGCGGCGGCGGCGGTGCCGGGTGGAGTGGAGGGTCTGTCGCCTTCCTTGACCGCGACACCAGCAACGGTCTCCGGACCTCCCACGACGACGTCCGCCTCTTCTTCCTCATCCTCCTCTTCGTCTTCGTCCTCATCGTCCTCCGCACCGCCTCCTCCGCCTCCGCCTCCGCCATTCTCAGAAGCAATCAACATGTCGTACGTATCCGATGCATATCGATCCCAATCCGATATCTCTGTCAGACCTTCCTCAATATCCTGTAAAACAATATCCGAGGAAATACCAATAATCAAAACACTTTTAGCGGTAGAAAAGACTTCAAGGGACATTCGCAAAGGTATAATGATAACCAATAAAATCAATTTAAGTAATTGCACCTACACTGGGATGAACTTGTCAAGAGCAACAACAAAGCCCATTGGATGGACGATGCCCGCTTACTAATTAGAGAACCAATAGTACTATGTAGGAATATGGAAGATTTCTCTTAGGGCTTAAACTCAAAAATGAGGCTAAATATCAACCAAGGCTTCAATTACGTTTTTCCCATTGGCTTAGACTTATTTCTAACAAACTACAAGGATCTAAAACTGAAATCACATCAAGGGAGAACTTAACTATTAGACTGGAACCACGAATGAATTACACTACCTATGAAGGGGGGTACAACTTGCACGTTTCGACCGGCGCTTGAGTCTAGGCCACTCGCACCTCAATAAGGGGCTTTTTTTGGATAAACGCCCCTGGTGTGCATGTGTGCCATTTTAGCTTCCCTGGGAGGCGGTGGTGGCAGTATTTTGCCTGTTGCTGCTACTGCCACCGTCGTCGCAGCTGCTAACCTTGCCATCAACGCACAGGCAGTGTGCGTGTAAGCAGAGCCCACGCGGTGCGCCAAATCAATAAGCCGAGGCAAGCACCACCCACGTGTGCATGTGTGCACATATTCTGAGGGCAGCGAAGATGTGTGGGCGAGTGGAGACTAGCCTTCGTGTCAGTGCGTGGGCCCGTTGATCATCCGAAATTCGTCACCATCACGTGGCAGAGACTCGACGACCTTCTTTGAGGCGTCTATTTAGGGAACTAGGTGTCTATCTAGGTGAAACTAACACGTTGCTGTGTCGTTTTCTATTCTAATTTCATAAAAGTGATTCAGCTTAGATTGGTCAAAAGTCCCCTTCCTCGCTCCACTGGATTAGCAGTATTTCCTGTCAATTTTCTCAAGGTTTCACACAATGCCTTATCGATCGCTGGTTCTTTTCTCCGACCAGGATCCCCATAAATCTATCCCGGAGTTTATAGGCGATAAATGCTATAAAAGGCAAAATAAAGAGACAAGGACTTGCTCTAAGGTTGGAGAAGGGATCGCGCTGTTCGTGCTGAAGGTACTTGGGCAGGTTGAAGAAGGTGTCGAAGAAGAGAGGGCAGAGGTTGCACCGCTTGAGGTCGGAGAGGCGGATGCGGTCAGGCTGGGTCGGTCGCACCATGTCGAGACACTGACACAGACAGTCCTCCAGGGTCGGCGGCTCAATGCCCATCTCCTCCATGCGCGAGGCCTGCTCCGAGTAGAAGTACTCCAGCTCGTACAGCGACAACACGCCGTCACCATCCAGGTCCATGCACCGGAACCAGTACTCTATGCTACAAAGGAAAGAACACCAATTAATGCCACAGGAACCGGCAATCAGCGTCTGTCATGGCCTTTCTAGAATTGTAAGACCCTCTAATCCTACCCTAAGTACTTGATCCGAATAGCTAACTTGGCGCTCTGACACCTTTTTTTAAATAAAGCCACCTATTAAATAGGGGGTTTGTAGATCGTTCATTCTGATTCATGCTAGTAGACAAAGAATGCAAACAAATGGAATAGAAAGATCACCTATGTTACCCGAAAAGCTCGACTGTGCTTCAAGACTTGCCAGCTTTTCTGAGAAAAGTACCACTAATTATACTTGTCAGTTATCGCGCGAAGAGGCTAGGTGTTATTGAACCAAAAGCAAGATGTCTGTTTAACAATTTATTAATTCTAAAACCGCCTGCAAGGGTTCTCTCCAAAGCTATTCCCCGTTGAAAAAATTAACAAATCTAAGTAATGAGAGGCTGGGCACTTTAATTTGACGTAATAATTGTGATAAAGGGCAAGGCTATACCGCAACCTGATAAAGTAGTAGACATTCAAGACAATAGGAACAGCTTGACTGGTGTTACGACTGTACAAGGCAGTAATATTATAAAATAAAAAGGTTCTACTCGGTCTTTTTGAAGATAAACTTCTCTGAGGATTTCACGGCACCTGCAAACTCAGCTCACCACCTAACGTTATCAAGCTTCTGGTCGCTAGGTGCAACAGTATAGCAAGATGCTCATACAATTCCCCACAAGAGCCATGAATAATCTGTGCCTACTCCACCTTTTAGCCAACCCCCCTTTCCATGGCCCTTTGACTAGGCCAGGCAGGACCATCTGGCAAGAAACAGCTCTGCACTGCGACTCAAGAGACGCACACACAACGCAGTCCTCCGTTTACGTCTCTACCCGGACTCCTGGGGAGCGAATATCCTCCTTCTGTTATAAACTTTGCCCCCTTGCGGTCTCCTCTCTACCCACACTGGGGTTAAATCTTGTGAATAAAGACATTTCCAGAGGCTTTGCTTTAGTAACTACGACATAAGCGCAGTTGATGGGAGACGCAAACACGAAACTAAGAAGTACTAAAGCCTGCAAGAGAATACACTTGTGTGCAAATTATGCATGTGCTAGCTACGCAGGAGTCGCCTTGCAACTCTGCTCTTTTGCAACTTGAGTGCGTGTGAGCGCCAGTTTGGCAGGTGACGAAGAAGGCTGTAGCGACAGACAGCGATTAAAAACCTCACCTTCGCGGATGCCGTTTGTCCTCTTCTGCCAGCAGAAACCAGACGAAATCGGAGTAGGTCATCGTCCCCTCTTTAAAGGACGTCCCTCTGAAAGACACAAGAAAAGTGGTCGCTCAATAGCCAGGCAGGCTTATCGATCTCTATTTGAAGACTAGAGGTTAATCAGTCTACCATCTTGGGGGATGTGCACGCAGCCCCGTCGTTTGCTCTCTCCCAATCCACGTCTGAATATCCTGTCGCTGGGTGGATTTCCTATTTAACAGTGGCTTTTTCAACCTATTGTGCCTTCATCACTGACTTTAGTCTCTAGGGGCTTAAGAAAGAGGGAGTACATTTGTAGGGGAAACTTGTGAACTTTTTGTCACCTAAACTCTATACTGGGTTCTAAAAGCCTTAAAGTCTTCTTCGATCTCTCCTTAACAAGGTGGGTGATGTTTGAATTAATAGCTCTATGCGACCGCTATAATGGCAATTTATATATGGAATGCATAATGAATACGGTGGCATTTAACAAGAATGAGAATAAGTCGAGGCTTACCGTGTGACAGCACCGCTGAATATCCTATCAATCATGCGCTCGGAGATAGCTGGAACGAGATAAAAGAAGAAACGGGCATTCATTAAGCCGTGGAAAGGACACACAGGACGATTTTGACGTTTGGAAAAAGGGAGAGTAATCTATAAGAGTAGGATAAAGATCCCCTGCTCAATAAAGCCCCAGGGCAAATTAAATGCGGATTTCGGTGCGTAAATTTAGTCCCCCTCCCCTACGGCACGTATGGTAGGCACCGACTTCTCACGTAGACAAAGGAGGCACTCTTTGTGGGTGCCAAAGGTGCTGTGATTTCAATCAATACTACATGGCAAAATTCGCTGGTCATGCTCGCAGGCAAAACAGATTTATTTCAATGCTGAATGTGGATGTAATTGTAAGTCATTTTCAGCCTATTGCTAGGGATTCGCTCATTCTCCTTCTTCATAGACAAGACTTAATCTGTTGAATTTATGGACAAATTTTATGGATAAACTAACTTCCTAAAGATTCAGATTTTGTATCTTGGGCGTACACTTTTACGTCCTGGCTATATCTTAATTAAAGGTTACTCAGTTGAGAGCCATTAACGTTTCGCCAAGCCATTGACGAACACCAGAAAATCTCAATGACAATAAGGATCGAGTTTTGTGACCAAAACGACTATATTATGGAATGGGACCCAGCTAGAAAGTCACTACTGCTCTCCAACAGACAAACTGCCATAGAAATGAGTTATCCCCGTTAACTCATTTCCGAGATTGGTTAAGTAGATATGTGCGTCTTCGAATACCGTATGGGTCTTCCAAAATCACGGGCAGCTGGAGTTGTGCAATTTTTTGTCACTACCACTTAACGCCTACAGGACCTGTGTTCTCACATCAAATCGGTTTTCAACCGATGACTCAATTCCTTCTCTTAGGCCCAGAAGTTTAATCCTTTTTCTATTTACAAATGTTTCACACCTAATCATGTGAATGAGGGGCGTTTAGAAATCTACCAGACCCTTATCCTTTGCTTCAAGTACCTTTGTTTTGCACTCTTTCCCCTATCCGTTACAAGCTCTTAGTTATGGAAAACAACTGGAAACTCGATCAACCGAATGACGATTTAAAAACTAAAATCTGAGCCCATTAGCTATAAAGTAGCAGCAGAAACTACTAGTGATCTCTCACTTCCTATTTGAAGCAGGAAAGGCGTGGGAAAAGAGGACTGACCATAGTTGCCGTGTCGCGCGAGGTCGGCCTTGGAGATGATGAGGTCGTGGTTGGTGTCGAGTTCCCAGAACTTGCAGTAGATAACGTAGAAGTGCTCGTAGGAGAAGAACTGGGTGACAAGGTTGATGTCTTCCTCGGTCTCGAGGCTCGCCAGCACCTGCAGGAAGTTGGAGCGGCGCAGTTCCCCCACGCTCAAGCGCCCCGACCACGAGGCGTTCGCGGCGAAGAAGACCCGCGCCACCACCGTCTTCACGTAGCGGTCGTGGAACTCCGGCGCAGCCTGCAGAAACGTCAGGCTCGGGTGCGTGTCCACCACGTCCTACAACACACCACCGCAGCCCCGTCACCAACTGCTGCCCAGTCTCAATGCCCAATCAATGCGTAGGTCACCGAACATTCAAGTCGAGCATTTGCTAATGAACTAGCTTATAGAATGTTCCCTTCCAGTCAGCCTCTTTTGCTTTAATGGCAAGGCTTTTCGCATGCTACAGGACACCCAGTCTTCAAATGGGCCTCGTCAAGCAAGTCTGTGTTGTACCTTCGCCTTCTCTCTCTTATTGGTGCATTGACCCATTTGTGAATTAGTGAGAAAGTTACAAATAGCATGAGGTGTTCCCGGTGTTATTCATAGAAGCTATTGAGCAGTAGGATGCCAGCCAATCGCTAATACAATCCCTATCGATAGAAAGATGTTCACTCCCTGTAATTTCTGCAAGCTGAAGCTTCAACGCTCTTCTTTATTGACTTAAAGTGGCTTCCTGTTGAACAAACCGACTTCTCTAAAGCCTTTTCATAGGTGCCTCTTCGTTTAGTTTAGTAGCCACAGGGATCAGGTCAGAACGTTAGGACTTCCTTGGTTATCAGTTCAAAAAGTCAGTAACTTGTCAATTAGCATCTTACCCACTGTTTTAAGAATCGTCACTAATACCCAATGATTCATGAAAAAATAAGAGTCCCATATTATAACTCCAACCTCTGGAATTATTTTCAATTGAAGCGTGTTTAAATGCGATGATTTAAAAAAATGAAAATCGTTGGGCTTGCAAAATTTGCAATAGTAGAGCTCATTTTGCAATTTGAAAACCCATTCAGATTCACGATTTCTCGCTAATTACAGATGAAAAAAGATGCACGTATGGAACCCGGACTTTACCCATCAGTGACTTTTATTTCCACATTCATTTCGATGAGTCGGGCCTTTTATCCACTCTTTGAACACATGTAGAGTTTAATAAATGCTCAATTTAATAGCCTATTAACAACATGCTTCAAGCCTTGAAGCAGAGATAAATAAAGCGATGGAAAAATTTACCCTTATTTTAGGGGTAAAATGGACTTTTGACAACCTGAGATGTAGCATTTGTTTTTGGAATTCGATGAAAAGCTATTAAAGGAGTGACCCTCTTTCGTGTAACATGTTTACGTGTTGTGACAATCTCGCTCTCTAGAGCGTGGCTTCTATCCTAGAACAATCCTTTAATAGTGAAGCCACAGCTACCAGTCCATTGAGAAGTATTTTCGAATGAATCGAATCATGATTCCTTTATTTGATCAGGACAACAATTTTAGGGTTAGTATGTGCGAAACAAAAATCCACCATGTTTGAACACTAACTGCCAAACAAACTAGATTTTCAATGTACAATATTACCACACCGAAAGCTGAGCAAACCATTTCGGTACTTCAGGTAGCCAAAGTTCATTTGTGGTGAGTTTTATTTACGAAATACTTACTGGTATTATTTGCCGAAGTTAGAAAATCACCTGCATGCACTGAAATGCAACACACACCTCAAAGATATACCATGATGAGCGACCAACTTTCTCGATATTTAAAATTAATCAGAACCCTCTCAAAGGTAAAGCGTCAACTACAAAAAGTCTATGAGTAGGCCTCAAGAATGCGAAATGCGCTCTGATAGTCATCGGTAAAAACAATTATTCAATACTGAGGTTCATGCGGTCACAAGTGAATGACTCATCTTTACACCCCATCACACAAAACAGCACGTACGTGTTACTGAGAGCAGCAGAAGAAATAGCACAGAAGACACTCTCCATTCGGATTGCAGCCAGGTGATTTGTGCCTAATCTTGCGGTTGCATTTATGTGAGAAAAAGTGGGTCTAATGCTAACAAGGCCTCAGGGGCCCGTGAAGTGACAAAAATGAAGGGTTCTTTTGCATAAAAACAGACATACCAGAGTTGTGCGAACATGCTATGGGATTTGTCTTCAAGTGCAGTTTGATGCGGATTCGATGAGACTTAATCTGCATTGGAGTCTAGACGATGCCCGTTCGATTAGTAGCCTGTTAGACCCCGCCCTCTTAATACATCTTGTTCTCCAGGTGTTCAGCCAAAGGTCTCGTAAAATAAAATCTTGAAAGCGACAAAAGTCACTTCTAAGTTTCTGAAAACCGATGAGAAGAAGATGTAAGACAAAACAGCATCCCCTTTTCACACAAGAGCAAATATTTGACTACGTGGGTGAAACCATGGGTTGCGTGAAAAGTACCATATTCCACTTTTTTGTCTGACGGCAGTACGAGACAAAGAAGCTAGCCCAAATTTCTGCCTTTACAAATTGGTTTTTTTGACAGTTCCTACCTGAATAATGGGTTTGAAGTCGTCGGGAACGAGGTATTGAGCCTTGCCCCTCGTTAGTAGATATATAAATCGAGAGGCATCATCGGGACAGGTTTGTAGAACTCTAGGATTTGATGAAAAATATCGAGATTTTTGTTAGTTCTGAATTTAACATCTGGCAGAATCGCCTATTTAAATAACCACGTTCGCAAATTCCACGCTGACTCATTGCCCCGATACTCGGCATTTTGAATGCCACATTTTCAGAGATGCAAGACTAAATTCACTAGGCCAAGAAGGCCGCGCTTTAAAACTCAGAGTCTGTAGACTGAGATTAAAGAAGGCAATGTCATTTTGGAGAGCCCATATTACCTCAATTACGTGGGAATTTTTGAATGTCTTAAAACGCTGTTGCTACACCATGGAGGTCGTAATGGGGGTTTTGACAAACACTTTTTACTGGTTCCGACGACAACAATTGTCTTCTCAAAGTGGGTCGGAGTGAACTTTTTCACATACCACTCGTCCGTTGCTTAGAGGGTGAGAAACGACAAGCCGTGTATGTGCGCGCTTCAGAGTGGGAAAACCCAAGTTCGACCAACTGTCACCTAGTTAAGCTTGTCTTATTGACTAGAGCGTGGTGTCCACCTAACTACATGGATTTGCTAAAACTCTCATCAGGTCAACAACTTCGAATCGAAGGTGTTAATAATGGGATGCCAGATGGCCACTGCATTTGCCACTTCACAGTTCCTATGAATTGTAAATCAACCTTGCCTGCACAAATCAGATGAGCTTAGAAAAGTGGTAATGAAATTGTTTAAACCTTATCAAAGAGACAGCCAAGTGGTCCTTTAGTTTCGCGGTTGCTCCAACTATTTAAGTAGTATCTTACCGACGCCAGAATGCGAGAATAGCAGAAACCATGACTTCTGTTGCCTCACTGTCGTCACCAGCCACAGCCAGAAATAGCGCTCGCTTCCAGTAGAGCGGCACGTCGCAGGCCTGAAGACGGAAACACGGGGAGGTAAAAAACACACACACGAGGATTTAGCGGTCATAGAAACCGCGCGCAAATACCAATGCTTGACCTTAGCAGGTTAACACAACCTGAGCTCTCCTAGTAAAGCCGCCATCTTTTTTACCAACGCGGCGGCACTTTATCATAGTTTACAAGCGCAAAAGGACTAGTGAGTCTGGTGATGTTAAAGTGAAAACGATGCAAAGCTTCGACGAACCTTTGTAATGACCCTAAACACACTGAATGGGATGAGAGTATCGACAGTGGCTTTCACCACCGGTGGAGGCTCTTTGTTCTTCTCTTTAGTGCCATTTTCCTGGCCATCTTCTTCGGTCTTTTTCTGCGTCAACAAAGGATCAGCGAGACCCTCGAAGATTCGGGCCTTCACTTTTTCCATAATTTTGTCCAGCTCCAAGACAGAGAGCGTGGTTCGTCCCATTGGGATGTAGAACTGGGGCACCTGTTTGCTAGGCGGAAAGGGCTTGGGCGCAGCTATCGCATCGCCATTCGGTGGGGCTTGCCTATCGGCAGGTTTTTCAACGGCGGGTGAAGGCAGCTTCTTATTACCTTCTGACGGCTTGGGCTTCGGTGTAACATCCTCTTCCACCACAGGAGTGGTGGTGCTAGTAGGTGTGGTTGGTGTCGCGGGGAGGTTTTCCTTGGTCTCTTCTGGTTGTTCCACGAAACGCGGTGAGACTGAGGAGATGGTAGAGGGGGAGACGGCTTCGACTTCGCAGCGGGCGGAGACGTCTGAGTCGTCCTTGGCGGAGACGTCGCGGTCGACAGACGCGACCTTGTCGATGTCGGGAGCGACTGGAGTAGGGGTGAGACTACTGGGCGGTGCTGTGCCATTGCCGCTACCGAGACGCTCGACTTTGTCTGTAGGAATCGCGGCAGATGTCTGAAACGTTTGGAAATACACATGCAAAAAGTGATCAAGGTGATATTTGTTCAAAAATTCCACTCCCGCGACTTTCCAGGAAAGAGAAATGACGAGTCCAGCGGAAAGTTAGGATATCACAGCAACGATGGCAGAATTGTAACAGCCTTTGAATCTGATTCCAATACTTTAGACTTACTGTGGTATGAGTTTGCATGGCGTAAGAAGCACAAGTGCTCAAAGTACGACCAATGTAAGTGCATAAAGACTTGAAAAACCTGAAAATCGACGGACCGTTACAGGACTTGATACATATCATTATTAACCTTGTAGGCCGATTCTTTTCGACTGAATAAATGATGATTTGAAACTTTCTAAGAGCAAAAGGATTTCTCTTCACCATTGATTTTGTAAGACAATCGATTGTAACAGAGTCATTTCAAGAAAGACCACCTGGGGAAGATGGTGATTGTGGGTTGGGGCAGGAAGTGGTTTTGGATCCCGAATACCAATGAAAAACTACGCAGTTTGGAGACGGCCCTTTGCTGTATCGAAAATCGCGAGGAGTAGCAATAAAAACGTGCGAAATTTTGTTGAGTTCTATGTGACCTCACTTGCTCCCATGTGTTGAAACTCCATAAGGTGGTGCCTGAGCTAAATTAAAAGCTAATATGAGCAGAAGGGTGTTGATTACGGTAAACTACGAAAATTCATACTTTTAGCTCTCCAATGAGGAGATAAAAAAGACCATTCAAAACATCACTCTAAAATACTTCAAATATAAATAAATTGACTGGTTTATGTCAATTGATAATAAGATAGATACTTTAAAGGCCTAAAATATCCAAAAATGAGTTCATTAAATGCGATCAAAGTACAGAACTGTATCGACCTAATCTTGAAAGAATGTGAAACTGAGAATGGTACTTTTCAAAAAAAGTGTCATCAAAATTTCATATTTTACCTTCAACAGTTTTTAATATTTACTACTATGCATGTAATCCACAGGACAAATATTATGGTTCAACTATGCTGGAGCGTCGACATTAAAATACTCCATGCTTAAGACGAATGGAAGAGGGAAGTACACTGTGATGACAAGAAAAATGTATCGGTAGTCGTTTTAAATGTCGCTATTCCACCGTGAAACCAACAATGCTTTGGAACTTCGACGCAATGGATGGATTTAGAAAATAGTACATGAAACAAACTAATTTACTCAAAAGGGGTGAGATGTTTGTTATTCTAAGCTCCTCCAATACTAGAGGGTGGGACTATACACTGTCCCAGTTATAAACCACCTACCATTACAGTTGAAATAGTAGGGTGTGGTCGTCAGTTGCGTGGTAATAACTTTTTCATGGTTATATTTGTTAATCAAAACAGAAGTGGCGTGTGGACCTGTATTTCATTACGGAGTCGTAGAGTTCATTTCCAAAAAGAGCTTGATTTGTCCAACAGTCTGGTCATGTTTCGAAACCGACCAAGAGGAAGAAAGTACAAGAGATCCCTCCTTTTAGACCAAAACAACAAAAATAGGTTTTAAATTTTCTATTTTTACGCTAGTTTTGAAACGCCGCAAGTGTAATCCCATAAAACACTTAAGCCCATGAGAAAATTAGGATGCGCGATAAAAAAAGCCTAAAACATGAATAAATCTCATGGTTTTCTCGAAAATAAAACTACTGAAACTACGTAGGACTTAGATTGAAAACTCACTTTCCCCGACTCCTCACGCTCGGGTTCTTTAACAGGCCTAGTCGGGGTAATATCCTCTTTTGTTTTAACCGACTCAGTAGGCGGTTTTGGAGGTTCTCTAACCGGAGATACTTCCGCAGTAGGTTTCTGTTTCTCCACCTCCACCTTCTTTTTCCCTTCCTTTTCCTTGATCTGCTCCTTAATTGAAGGCTTAACATCCACTACCACTTTTTCTGCGGAAGGTTCCGGTTCCTTTGTAGTGACGGCAGGTCCCTTTTCTTCCACAGTGAGCTTCTTGCTGGAAGCCGCGCTGCTCGGCGTTAAGTTACCCTCGTCGAGAAGAGGCGATTGAACGGAGATGGGGACAGTCGGGGAGAATGAGGCTTTGCTATGGACGGTCGTAGGAAGCGGCAGGTCAGGGGGTACCCAGGGTTCAATCAGCGGTGGTGGAGGCACAGACGAGTTGGCGTTTTTGGATAGTTCTGCGAATTTCTGCGACAGTCTAGACACCAGACCACCGCCACTGCCACCACCACTCAGAGCTGGCGTGGCGTTGGGAGACGAGCCGAGGGCTTCGGTGTACACCTCGGCGGGGACACACTTGCCCATGTGCACTCCAGCAGGACAGAACCTAGAAGTGGTCCCTTCCACATTCGATTGCGTAGCGATAGCTGCTGTAGCAGCTGATAGGGTCAAAGCAGCCCGAGGGCATCGTTGGCAAGCGTGGATGGTGGTTTGCCAGGAGAGATCCACCGAACAGGCATGGAAGACAGTAGCCTGTGTGGCCAAGACGAAGCTCTGAACACCGTGGCACACGGGCATCTTGGCGTTGCGGACACCAATCGCCTGGCTACCGTAGTAGTGATAGGGCACAGACGAGGCGGGATTCGAGGGGGAGTTGAATTGATTGATCTTGGATTTGAGATGCGAGTGCGGGTAGTCCGGAGTGGGACTCAGGGTCGAGGCGACGCCGCTGGACGAGGGACTGCTGACGGGACTGGCGGTGACATTGCCACCGCCCCAGCGTGAGCCGCACGGCGTGGCTCCATCAATGTACACTCGAGGAAAGGAGGCCAGGTTTGTGAACGCAGCACAAGAACAAAAGCACGTAGTAGATTGGAGGAAGTGGTGGTGGGGGAGGTGGGAAGAGAGGGCTGCAAACGTGCTGTCTTAACGATGACTGCTAATGTGCGTAGGCACGGCACAGGAATCGCTTACGCACTTTCACATGCACGCACACACACGGACGAATTCAAGGGGTGGAAGCTTATCTCACCACAGTAACTGCTAGGTTATTGTTGCTAGCTGTTGCTCGGTTGGTATTGTCCAATAACCGCGTCGTTCAAGGAAAATAGCAGATTGCATCAACTAATGTGTCGCCTCTCTTGTTTCTTCCTCCGCTGCTGCTACTCCCTCAGCACTCGTTTGTATTTTGTGCGCTTGTGCATATGCGATTGCCTCGTGTGCGTGCAACAGCAACGCAGAAGCGTAATTCGGCGAGCTTGTGCGGGCGTCCTAGCCCACTCAGGTCACTGATTGGCGGAAGACGTGTACGCGCGTACGAGCCAGTGTCGAGGTCGGCGACTGCACAGCAGCAGCACCAACAGTTGCAACGGCTATCGATTGCATGAAATACACAGTGGTGATTGGTCAGTGGGCCCAAATCGCGATCTAATTGGTGCCTTGGCAGGGTGTGCGAAGACAACGTGGTTGCAGTCGACTTGTGCGGAAATCCTGGGATTTTTCGGAGTGGGTGTGAGCAGGGTTGGAAACAGAGACTACTCTTGGACGACTGCCAAACGCTTTCTCTTGCAGACACGCATCACACATGCAAGCAACTGGCGAGGCATGTTCTCCAATGCAAGCGCAATCCAAGCATGCGCACTTGCACCTGCGTAAGGTTCACTTCGAGGCCCTCGAGGTCTGATCAATTTGCATGTGTACCTGCTGATCTTTTTTGCGGATGTTCTTTGTTATTTCTGCAGTGACAGGTGGTGACCCTTTGTCTTGATTGGCAATACTAACTGTCATTGTGGATTAAATAAAAGTACCACAAATTCCGTCGGTTAATGAAGAACTAGAATCACAGTTTAATGAAAAAGGGCCAAATATTTGAAGGAATCTGGAAATAAACACGGGATTGGGATGTTTTGTCGATGTTAGATCTGACTTTTTATTAAAAAGTGGGGATAGATATCAACATCATTATTGCGATTACACAGCTGTTGTTCAGGGTGACGAAACGGGTAAATCATGGGTAGGTTATAAATAGGTCTTAGGGATTTAATGATTGAATTATTTGTGCAATGCATTTCTTCCTAGCATTTCAGAAATCGAAGAATCGCCTTTTAAATAATGACTTATCATGTACGTCATACCAACTAGGGCGACAAACGGATAATTGCTTGCTTATGAACCCTTTTGGCGTGGTGACGAAACTACCTGGAATGTTAAACTGTGTTCTACAAGAAATAACGAGCTAATGTATAGAATAGATGGTTGGATATGCTGGAATTTCGGACTGGGGTAGAAATAAGAAAGGTAAAAATAAGATTAGGCATCAGCACAATGGTTGAACTTGGGCTACATCACCATTTTAATTAATTGTGAAGTTTCTGGGTACCAAATAACCTACTCATGGGACGAGTTAGCTGTAAATTACTCAACAACCCATTTTCTCTTTTGATACTCATAAATGTGTCGATTTCAAGGTCAATTTTTTATGCTCTGTTGCACACACACAATATTTGAATTGACACGTTTTCCACTGGCATCGACACACTATATATACACGGAACTAATATTTTATACCAAATTCAATAGTACATATAGTTCTGGATCCCATTTTTCAAGTTCTACAAACTCTAGGTCATCTAGAACCCTTTAACCTCTTCGGAAGGCTCTATTTATCTTCTTTCCAATTCAAGATATTTTGGTTCAAAAACATTTATTTCAATGAGGGTATGCAGTGCTCACAGTCCTTCCGGGTCAAAAATGCCTACTGAATCGTGCAAGTAGGCCTCATGCTTTAGCTCCAGTTGCTCTTGTAGTTTAGATGTAGCGAATAAATTTTTCGTGCTGCCTAGAACACACTCCATATTGCCCACATGATTTCGTCGCTATAACTCCAAAGGTGGCAAAAAGGTGTGTATGACACTAAGACGCGACTTCCTTAGGCATATTCTAGCTCAGGGCGTCAACAAATCGCTAGTTTGCAATGCGGATAAAATACTAGGAAATTAAATCCATCTTCTGAGAGGAAGATTGATGTGTAATGTCGATTTCTCCAGAAGAAACAAAGGAAAGATAAAATCTTTTATTTAATCAAGGGATTGTAGGAAAGGCCTTCATGTAATCCAAAAAATCGTGAGAAAATCCACCACCAGTTTCTCAATCACAGCCTTTAGTACAATTGCATAGAAAATGCTTTCGAAACGCTACATTTATTGACCTTTCAGTTTAAATATTTCTCATAAATTTAAACGAATTCGACTTTGTTCTTCAACCTCATTCCCCCAAATATATAACCTACAGAATCAATTTCAACTAAGTACGGGGATTTAAAATAACAATTAAAAGGATTTTCAAAACGCAGCGCTAATAAAACTAAATTTACTAGTGATTTTAAATAAGCTTTGAGTCGTTTATAAACAGGATATGAATAGGAAAACTACGCAATTAAAACTGTGATTGTTGTGATCTGGTTGAAGTAATCAGCGTGGTTTGAAAATAGATGAATATCGCGACAATATCTACTTTTGATCCGATAAGGCATCTAAATTCAGGCCCGTTTCGATGGAGATAATACGAAATTACCTCGATTTTCATGTCACTAGATTATTCGAAAACTTTGTTAGTAACTCGAAGGCTCATTAGAATGGCAGCTATTCATTTATACTCACCAGTAGATGTCGACCTAAATTGGCCAGGTAGTGTTTTGACAGAAGCAAGACCTGGGTAGTTCCACGAAAACTAGGTTAAAATCAACCCGAAATCACTTCCTGTTAGTCAGGCCATCGCAGCCAATTTCGTTAGGAAAACTTCAGCTTCGAAGGTGTTGGAAAAAGTCACAGGTATGCACCAGCTTGCTCGCGAATCGGTTAGCAGGCTAGTGCGAATACTCCAACAGTAACTGTGGGTTTAATTACAATGAACCAACTAACTTTACGTGAATCTCAGCCATGAGCTTGAAAACAATAATGAGCTGAACCCCGCCCCCTCCGCGGTTTTTTTCTAGCGACCTACCATTCTACTCTCATTGGAAAAAAACGAAAAACGAAATTGGGGTAGCCCCCTAGCGATCTCAGGTGAAAGCAGCAGCAGTCGGTCACATGAAAGGAACCCGTGGGAGGCCAAACCAACAAATTTGTCTACTGAAGGTGACCTTAGTTTTTCTCTCAGGACGTAACCCTTTGATGGAATGAAATTACGTCGGAGGAAGATTCTAAATCAGGTACCCGTTCGGTTCCTTACAATATTGAAAAATTCAATGTCATTTATCCTATGGATATGGCCTGCATCTATTAAAATCACCATAATTCCATCTCGATGAAGTGTGGTATTTTTACTCAAATCAAATGCATCCCTGACAATAACGTAATATTTTGGTGAGATCTCAATAGATTTGTTAAATGACTCATCGATCCCAAGAAACAATAATTATTCAGTCTGTTGTTGTTACCCCCGTACATGAAAGTAAAATGAAATAATACATACAATCAAGTATGTACCAAAACCCATCGAAATAAGGTTCCATTGGAAGGATGTAAAATCGATTCTTTTTTCTTGGGCATGGATTGTCAACACACAGCTAATTGACCAAACTCAAGAACAAGTTTTCATTTTAGAAGAAACAAAACCTAAAATAAATTTTTTTACAAATTGCCTATTTTTATAAATACCTAAAATTTCACCTGGCTTAATCGAAAGCTAGTTAGATTTAACTTAGGAATTGGCATAATTAGATTTCAATATCATTTTATGAGATATAGAATTGCCATTCCGTTTTCGAATTCGAAATATATATTTCTGATTTAATAAGTAATAAAAATGACAACTTATAAGTTAGATGTATTGGACAGTAATATCGGAACGTCCCAGAGCACAATGGTTAATCCCGCAAAATGAATTTTCCACTTCTTCCAAAGAAAGCGATTAAAAAAATATAGGCAATAAAACTAAATCTTCAAGGGCAAGCACCTTAAATTTTGAAATAGCATATTTCTCTTTTTACCTTCAGGTTAATCTAAAGACCGTGGGGTGACTGGGCCAAGTGATAACAACCTAGATTTTGATGGCTAGCCAGTATGAAGTACGAATTTTGGCCAGCAAAATGTATGTTAAGGAGGTCGCAATCAAAGGTGGTGCGGTGATAGTCGGAACAAGATCGCTAAAGTTCAACTCCTCCAAAATTCAAAGGTCAAGACGAATCCCGAAAGGAAGAAGTCGAGAACCTGCATGTGAGACATCAATCTTGACAAAGTTGGTCAGTATAATGTCAATCATTGGTCAAATTAGTTTCGAAGTAGTCTAAGTAAATTCGACTACGAGACCACTAACGCCTTTAGGCCAATAAAACCAGAAATTTGATTAGAAAAGTGCTACCTATAAAAGTGTTTCAGTTACCATTTCCCGCTGATTGATGGGGGCTTTCATGGTGAACTCATCACTAAACGATTGAGAGTCGATCAAAAGCTAGAGAAGAAATAGCTGTGGAACTCACAAAACGTATCAACAAAACCAATACAATAACGGTCGAATAGGTTGTAAAGAGTCTCAAGAGCTATGACCCTAATTAGATATGGATCAGCACTGAATTGGGATATTGATTTAGTGGAGGAATGAAGGGGAGAGGGGTATAACTCACAAGAAGACTGGCATAGCTGGCGAAGGCACAAAGTGGACCGAAGTTCATCCGTCGCGCCAAGGTTGGAAAGTAGGCTGAAAACAACGCACGCACTCACACGCGTGTACCCTTGCCGAGTAAACAAATACAAGCACACACACGGAGAGAGGCGGATGCTAAAAATGACAATTGATCGAGCCTGATGGCCGATCTCTGCGCTCTCACTCGCTGATGCACATTGGGGGGGTGCGAGTTCATCCAACCGATATCACCAAACAATCCGCTGGATTGGCCAGCCGCTCAGCACTATTTTCACGACTCCTAGACCGCCGCAAGTCACGTTGTAGGCGGCTACGGAAAAGTACACAACCTCTACGACTCGGAGACCAGCGTTTTGTCCTAATGGTTGGTCATTTTCAGATTTTCGCACTGTCAGCGAAGTGTAGGAAAATCGACTGTAAAAGGTATGGATTTTTCGCTGTGATGATTGCATTTTATCACAATCATCAAAGCGCCTCCCGCTATCATTCGTAGATTATCTTCAAAGATGAAATTGTAGAATGCAGGAAGAAAAACGAATTAAACGGAAATATATGCTTTTTGAGAAATTTCTTCTAGAGTGATGGTGAATAGAGCGATTTAAATCCCTTTTTGGTTCTCGAAACTATTTTGGAACTAATTTTGGACAGTTCGAAACAATTGTAAATTTTGGCAATGAACGACTGCGTGTCTTTCAGAGACTTTAACAGAATAGTTGGTGAGATGGAAAAGATATCCATCTAAAGGCAAGAATAGGAGCTTCCTAGAATCAGGCCTGTAAAAAATGGACGATAAGCAGAGCCATACAACATTATGCCGGGGGTCGATGCTTTGGATTTGGAAAAGATAAAAAAAATTTAAAATAAAAAGCCACCGAACTTTTCAACTAGTATACATTGTTCAGAGACACAACCAGTGCGAAATTGCACGATAAAACCTTAACGACATGGTTCTGTCCTTTTCACGATAACTATTAACTATGCTCGTGAAGTCAGTTAATTCATTAATGTTAGGGGCATTAAAAACCTTTTTGTGGTATATTTTCGATGCTTGGGGAATTTCGTTAACTTTAAAATTCACAGCTTCTGCCATGTTTTGCGAAGGAGTGCATCGAAGACAGAATAAATTGTGTAACTGGAGGCCAGAAAAGACGCATTCACGCGTATTTCTAAGAATTAGCATAAAGGGTCAGACTGACCTGCACCGATTTTCAAGTTCATTAAATTTTGTTAATTTTTGTTATTTCAAGACACTCAGATGTAGTCAATTCAACATGCACAATTAGTGATTAAACACTCCACATTGAGGAGGCAAATCTAACTTAATTTCCCACTCTTTTCTGAGGAGTGAAATGCAAAGGGCATGTAAATCCACTCCAGCTATTTCCTTTTCATATACAAATTTTTTTTCAAGCAAACAGTTATGCTTGATTAAAAAATGGAATGTTACAATACAGACAGCAAAACTACTACCACGGATTTGTTTAACACAAATCTAAACCAATTAAAAAACATTTTGTATGAGAGGGCAATACCTGGTATTCTTAACGCCAGGATACTGATTTGACCGCTAGGATGAGGGAAAGCTCGATCGCATAATGGACATTTTCGTGTCGGAGTCCTCAATTAGCGCTTGTCTAAGACAGCGTTACAAGGGAATGCAAAAAAAGAACGAGGTGATCACATGCTTTCAAACTTTATGGCCTACTAAAACGTCATGCTATGCGTTACTCAGTGTATAAAATATCTTCCATATCGTCTCGGGAAACATTGCAGGGTAAATTAGTCTATATGTGGTGATTACGATCTAGGATTTATGATTGTTTGGGATTTCCAGTGATTACCTTTGTATCAGGACGATATTTCATTGAGGACAAAATAAAAAAGCTTGGCATTTGCGATGACAGGAAGAACATCTGGGCGAGAAGGTGACACGCCTTTCTGCCTTATGGCTTTTCAAAAAACTGGGGGGATTTAATGGCCCCATTTACTCTAAAGAGGCGGAATAAACCGAGGATAGAGAGAGAGGGAAAGAGTGAGTTAAGATTAGGGAAAAAGGTTCGGTTTGTTCGCCATCAAGAAATTTGAGGTGGCAAGTTGAAAAAGATTTTAAGGGGAAATTAGTTCGGGTAATTTCCTCTCGTTTTACGTGACAGTTGAAGTATTGAAGTATTAGCGATTTCACAAGTCTCGCGTTGACTATAAACGTATTTCATATTTAATCCTTAATAATTTAAATGATGGTGATTTTAAACATTCAAAAAGCCCTTTTCAGATGAATAAAACAATCGATTTGCATTCATTTTTAATCTGAATTAACCACCCGATAATTATGTTTTAAAAAAATACGAAAAGAAGGACCTTAAAAACTGGCCAAGATAATTCTTGGATCCGTGAGAGACCTTTTGAAAGCTTTTGTGAGTACGCAAAGGGTGGGCATTTGTGCAAAAATAACTTTATCTAACTAATTCCGCCTATGATTTTTTTTAAATTGCTTACCAACTGGCCATTGACTAGTATTTCTGGTAAATATTGTTTTCTTGACTCTAAACTTTTTAACAGCAAGACGCGCAACTTAGTAACCGGATTTACCTTTACTAATAATTAAGCAACTTCTGAAAATGTCGACTATATGGCTTGTTTCCTCCCCTTTATCCTCACACCACCACCAAATATGGCTCGTTTCAACTGAAAAACGAAGAATATGGACATTTTTGAACAGGAAAAGTGGTTCAAACTATGCAATCATCCTTTAGGGACTGACAAACCACTGGACTTTTGACAAGCCTATCAACGTAATGTTTTCTTCCGATACTTAGTGAAAATAGCTATGCAACTAGGATATTGCGAAAGTTATCAAAAATCCCCCCTGTAGCAGAGCCACATCGATACGCTAAATGTAAAAGTAGACGAAGACTAGGGTCTACGAATGCCAGATCGGATGAATCACTGCTAGTTCATTTCGCGCCGTTGAAAGGAAGTGAAGGACATACTAATAAAATCCGCGTCATAGCCACCTTCTAAGTCATATTTTCCCTGTAAAATTAATTTAAGCTTTTGCCAGAATGCGCACTTACTACACAGCACAATTGTAAATGCGTAGATGGGTAGACGCAACAATTTCAATTTTATGTGATTTAAGCAGTTAAGGTGGCTTGAATGAGAAAAATCCGCTTAAAATTATGTTTCCTTGCATCTAACAGCAATTTGTTTCTCCATAGCAGTATTTCTGCTTTAGGCCACAATTAATCGAAATAACAATGATAACTTGTGGTAGATTATAGTGTGGGTGATTTGGAGGTTTTTCCAACTAAAAACAATGGATTACAGCGAATTGGAAGGAAAAGCCAAACAAATCCAGAAAACTTAAAAAGCACCTCTTGGCTCTGAGTTTTAACATCTTGTTAACCCTCTTTTATGAAATTTCATATGCTTTTATCAAAAAGTAATACGTCTCAAAAGCCCAAACAATAGAACCTTAAAAACAACCAGATGACCGTGAAGGCGTGTGGTTAGAAATGATGCATTCGGACGTAAACACTTGTCCTAGTTGTAGAGCCAGTTGGCTTAAAGGTGGACAGTTCATTCAGTACTGGTATATTATGAAATAGGCCTATAGTACTCTGTTAATTGCGGGAACTGTCTCTACCAGAGGTTTATTATACTTTCATACCACAAAACAAATACTAGTTTCAATGCATACAATCATCTTCCAATGCCCGCTGAATCCTTTTCACTTCGTGAGAGTCAATCAACCAAATAGTACCCGTTAAATAATGTGTGATGTGCAGCAGAATGACAGTGACGATCATGGTGTTTATTGGGAGCTCCATAGCTCAGTCTCGATCCATCAAAGACAATTTTCGATTTACAATGTATTTTTCTTCTAAACAAAGAGGCTCTACACTGATTTATTAAAATTGGTTTGAGTATATGCTAAATGATAGAGTACCAACAATTCCTTTTTAAAAGGTATTAGATTTTTTCATGGTTTGATCGACTTGTAGGCATTTAATTACCATTTCCGTACACGGAGAGGTGAAGGAACATGATTCGCCTTTTAAAAACTCTATCGGAAGCTAAAAAGTAACAAGTTCCCACCGGTATCACTCATCCTGCCATCTTTGACAAACGCTGATCGCTTTCAGTCAAGAAAAGTGAAGAAGAATAGGTGGGTTTGCATGCGTGCACGCCTCCAGATGAGGCACGTTTAAGTCAAAGAGACTACAAAGTTGAACTGAGTGTAGAATTAAATGTCATCGGAATAAATAAATCCCAGATTGACACGTCGACTTGAAAACACATTAGTTCCTTTAGAAATATGATTTCGTTTCAAATGAAGCTCATACACTAGAAGTCTGTTCCGTTAAAATTGGACTATAGGATTTTCATTTAAATGAACTAAAGTTGTTTCAAAGAAAACTAAAATTAAGTTCCTTTGTCCCCCCATATCAAGCCACTAACGGTGCTTGAACTTTGAAAAAAACTGAACCTTTAATATGGACGTGCAAATAATTTCAAGGAAACTTATTGTGAAAAGGGGCAATCGAAACGGATCAGCACACTGAAGAATACTAGTGTTCTGAGTATAGCGCAAAAGTCCTTGTCAAAACATGGATTCAATATGAGGACATCACATGAAAGGTCAGATGTTTATAGCGATGTGGAATTCGACATTACTGAATTGAGTAACATGAACCGGAGGGACAAAAAACACATCTGAGTCATTTATCACAAAATCGACAGAACACATAGAGACTAAATGACAAAAAAGTAGCAAATGCGTCCTGAACATACTTGTAAATAATATTTGAACACGATGCTTTGAAATCAAATCGATTTGGAAAATTAATCATTTATCAGCAGTTAAACCCAATTAAAAATCCCCAAGTTATGAGCACCCCATTGAAAAATTTGTAAAATGAAATTACCTAATAATGCTTTTGAAGAATGGAGGCGATAAATTTAATAACAAAGAAGCATTTTATTACTCTGGAGAAACGCTGGGGATGCAAGTTAGAGAGGAAGTTATGAGGTGTAAAAAGAGGCATTAGCGAAGAAGAGACAAGTAAATGCAGTTCCGGACTTCGTTCTTTGTCGTCTGAGTTGCTGAGGAATGCGAGACATTACATGGATACCCTCTACGTAACCTACATCAAAGCTGCGACAATGCCTCCTCTCCGTCCTTCGAGGAGCTTGTGTTAGAGGAGTGTGGACTTGGGGAAAGGGGCTCGGAAGGCTGGGATCGCTGGTGCTTAGTGACGAGATTAGTCCAGATGTGGATGAGCAGGGTGACCTGGACGAAGAGCAGCGGCAAGAGTGGTATTCCGATGAGCCAGGAGAAACCAGAAGCCACGTGGCCCGCCACTATGGCCCAGTAGACAACGGTTTGTAAGGCCAAGAACTGATAGGTCCTCGGGGGCAGATGAAAGACTATTGCCATGGCGAGGCGTCGGTGTCTCTACTCAAGCCGCGAGGTCGTCTTCGACTCAAAAAGACACTCAGACAGATGGAGACACGGGGCAGCGAAGATGGTAGCAACGGCAGAAGCAGCAACGACTAGGCACGAATGCACCGCTGCTCTGAGCCAGTACAGCGTTGGTGTTGGTGCACACGTGCCACCCTGATCCAAAGCGCTCATTGGCTGACGCGTGCACGGCCAGCCAATGGCGAGGCGCATGCGTAATCAAACCCACTTCCAATCGACCAGTTGAACTCGAGATAGAGGTAAGCAGGCCTTTCCTAAGGGGCGACTACTCAACTGGATATGATAAACAATATGCCTGCGTGGATCAAACGCAGGATGTGTTCGTTAAAACGGCATGTTTCAGGGCGAAATTCCAAGCGGATTAGCAGAGGAAACAGCAAACATGTACGCATGCAGAGTAGGAAGCATCGTTACATTGCCACTTCAAAATTTCACTTACATGGTTAGTGCATTCGAACGGAGGGGCAAGAACAGCTGTTTTGATACCAAAACATCAGTATTGAGATGCTAAAACCAACTTCGGATGTTTTTGTTCGATTCGGAATATTGGGATAGATTTGCGGAATCACACAATGAATCCGAGGCTACTAACATTGTGTTTGAGGCAGTAAGTCATGTGGGAGAATTACGCAAATTTAGACAAATTTTCTGACTAAGAGTGGGCGTAGCCGAGAGGGTAGTAGGATTTCACCACTCATGCCAACACCCAAATAGCAAACAAGATAATTCACTGCTGAGAACCATTTGATCATTCGAAGGAAAACCTTCTGGAAATCAGTATATTTTAAAAAATTTAGCCATATTAACCGTCTCATATCCTCTCTTGTTACGTGCACAATACCTTACACAAGCATAAGTTTTCGCATATTTCTGAAGTAGACAAGATAAATATTTCAACAAAATTATGCCAAGAAAATTACTTACGGAAGCAAAATAATAGCGTTACAAAAATGAATAGTATAAGCTGAAATAAATGCCAATTAGGATTACTCTATGTATTAATCTAAGCGAGGCATCATGATATAAGAATTTAGCTAAGAGAAAAAAAGATAAAGTGACCTATGAGAAGTAGATATTAACTAGTAGAGACCATAGTTCCGAAGTAAGCTTGATTGATATTGGGAAAGGCTAAGTAGCTGCTGTATTAAGATTCGTTTCTGTTAGATCACTCCGATTGATTAATTTCAACCGTACCAGAGAAAAACGAGGAAAAAGAATGGAGCCAGTAGCGTTTCCACCAAACATGTGGTCCTGAAAGTTATTTGGAGAAATAATGGAATACTGCAACGTCTTGGGGTAATAGAGTTTGCTACTGTCAGTTAATGAGTAAAGCATATAAATAATCGTGCCTTGCGACCACAGCTTCAAGAGAACGGACAACATGGACTCACCAAGTACTTGAAGAGGGGCTGATGGGAGGAGGTTCTGGGAGTGTTCATTGGAAGCTCACGTTGGTGGCTGCTGGAATGCGAATTGGGAAAATAAGGAGGCGTGAGTGGTCGAGGAGACAGGCAGGAAATCGCGTGCGAAAACGACTCCACGTAATGGGGATGGGGACTGGGTACCGAAATGCACTGTATAGTACGTCTGGCTTCAACAAGGTCATTACATTTAATCAAGACAAGACTTTGCTTCAGCCTCGCCTGAGTGACTTTGTCTGTGAGCCAGCGAACAAAGAGTTCATCCATTTTCATCTCTAAAATCGGTGTAAGCGCCATTCTAAAAAGTTAAAATTATAAATTGATGGCTTTCAAGTGACGCAAAAATGGTATCAATTCTCAAAATGAATTAATATAATTCAAGTCTAAGCGAAAATACAAACCTCAGACAGTTCAAATAAAAGTTGCATCAAAAATGCTACAATTTTTGTATATGAATAAATGCCGTTGTGCCACAAGTGAGTGTAAACCACTTCATGAAAGTGGAAATGCAAGAAGGGGTAAATCGCTGTTAACTCTAAAAACATAAATAACTAATACAACCAAATTTTCATAATAAATTAACGCCTTATGGACAATTTAACGGACTTCTTAACCTAAATTTACTACCTTCGCTTTCTATTTTACTTAAAAAGCGATCTTCGTTCTCATTGGAACACTTAAATAAAGCGGTATTTGGTTGCTGCCGAGGTCGATTTCTATGATACAACCAAACACAAAATACATAGATTTGTTATACTTAAAAGGCCTAACTAAACCACTAAATAAAGAATCACCGAATGTATGTAAATATCATTTGTGTTAGTTTTCAAATATATTTCTACAATTGTTTATTATTTATACCCATTGGCAGAACGGTTGGGCGAACTAAAAAAATGGAGATCCTATTTACATCTTTATAGCTCCTCAGAAATCATTATAGGCACCAATTACGATTGAGTATACGCAGTAAATATCTCATTCTGTATGAAATACCTAGGATATACATTGGTGGAATCCAAATGATATTGAAAATCCTATGTAAAACGTAGTAAAGTTTTCAAATATATCATCCTAATTGGCACAAAATAAAAAGTGTCTTGACGTCAATGGTTGCTAGGTAAATATTTGAAAAACACTCTAGAAATTATTTTGCTATATATTTCCTTTATATATTGCTCGATTGATTGTTTAAATAAAACGGGTTCCGTTTTATGTCTTTTTTTATTAAAAATGAACATTTTGTTCAAAAAATTAAAAGTGAATTATTTGGTGTTTGATTCAACTAAAAAACTGAATGGTGCGATTATCAAGCAAATTTAGAAGTAAATTGGTTTCGTGTAAGCTGGTAGGTCTGCCTGCGATTTGTTTTATTTCCGAATAATTTCGAGATCCTAGTAAATATTTGCTTTCGTACGGTATTAAAGGAAATAGTGATTCACTTAAAGTCATTGCAATACCTCCCGCATTATTTCGTTGGTCAAGCATCTGGTTTTTATATCCAGCTATAAAGTAATGAATTTTAACCATTAAAATCATTGTTTGCACGGATATTGTTGTCCGTTCCTACGCTGATAATTCTTAGTAGCTCTTGCCGTTGACATTCGGGCGTTTTTTATTGCTATTTGTCGGCCATTATTTTCTGCCTGTTTAGGAGCCATTTTCACAATGTTATGTTTAGTTGTTGTGTTTTTGAAGGCTGCCTGATATACGTTCTCGATGCCCGTAAAAGATTTAGCTGACCGAGGGGATCTCCACGGTGAAGAAGCCATGGATGTTGATTCAAATACAAATGCCATTCAAGCCGTCGACCCTCTTTCTCCTCTTCATTCTCCTAGTGATCAAAACTTTGTACGCTGTTATTATTTCATCACATCCTCCGAATTTTTGCTATGAGTGTGTACCCATTTTGGTGAATTTCAGCTGAAAAATTCGAGTTCGTCCGACTCCCAAATTGAAGAAATGGTTGACGATGAGGATCCAGCCAGGCCTTCCGGGGTTGTTGATTATGTGTTTGATAAAATCGAAGACCCCCGTGTATGCCCCGAGATTTTCAATTGTTCTCTTAGAATTGCAAAATTGGTTCTATTTTTACTATTTATGTCATTCTTTTAAGGCGATTGACCTGAAAAAGGAACTTCGTGTAAGTCCCTTTTGATCTTAAATCGCATGAATTATATGTAGCTTTTTGTATGGATCATGTTCGTTATTAAGACACCTTTTAAGTTCATTTATAGCTCTCTATGTGAATCTAGCGTGGCTGATAAGTTAAACTTATTGGTATTTTAGCTCCTCAGCGATCCTGTGACAATCCGTTGTTTACCATGGAAAGTCCTGCTAGTATTCGCCCCAGTTTGTCAGCGACTAACAATGGGGATGTTCCTTCAATGCAATGACAACAACTTCACCTCAAGTTGGACTTGCAGTGCTCGGGCCAAGCTTGAATTGATTTCTCAGACTAAGTCTCTCTCGAAAACATACCGAATTCGTCACACCTTCGCAGCAAAGGAAAATGACTGGGGTTACCAGGCTTTTATCTCCTATGAGGAGCTCTTCAATCCGGAGAATGGCTATGTTGTTAACAACAAGCTGCACGCTCGCATCGAGGTGGAGGCGGATGCACCTCATGGCACTGAATGGGACTCAAAGAAATACACCGGTTTCGTTGGTCTGAAAAATCAGGGTGCCACGTGCTATCTTAATTCGGTGCTACAAGCCCTTTACTGCACCAATGCTTTGCGCAAGGCGGTCTTTCAAATGCCCACTGAGAGCGACGAGATCTCCACCAGTGTGCCTCTTGCGCTTCAGCGCACCTTTTATGACCTTCAATGTTCAGACAAAGCCGTCGGAACTGAAAAGCTCACTCGCAGCTTTGGCTGGAATACTTGGGACTCATTCATGCAGCATGATGCTCAGGAACTCTGTCGCGTTCTCTTGGACAACATGGAGTGCAAGATGAAAGGTACCGCTGTCGAAAAAATCATACCTGAGCTGTTCTGTGGCAAAATGGTCTCTTACATAACATGCAAAAATGTCGACTACGGTTCTAAACGTGAGGAGCAGTTCTACGACATCCAGTTGAAAGTGAAGGGAAATCGGGATATTCATGAAGCCTTTAAGGAATATGTACAGGTCGAGACTTTGGAGGGTGATAACAAGTACGATGCGGGATCGCACGGTTTACAAGACGCAGAAAAGGGAATAAAATTTCTGCGTTTCCCCCCGGTTCTCTACTTGCAACTGATGAGATTCCAGTACGATTTCGTGTCCAATACCAACGTCAAGATCAATGATCGTTTCGAGTTCCCCTATGATTTGGATTTGAGTGATTACCTAGTGCAAGAATCTGGTCAATCTGACGAGGAGCCTCGATACACGAAGTACTTCCTGCAAGCCGTACTAGTACACTCGGGTGATCATCACGGGGGCCACTACGTGGTCTACCTCAATCCTCGTGGCGATAACAAATGGTACCAATTTGATGATGATGTGGTGTGCAGCTGCCGACCAGATGATGCCATTGCAATGGTTAGTTAATTTGTCGCATTTGATAAAGTTGTGCATCCTATGCACCAGTCGATTCGCCGCTTTTCCTCTCTTCAGAATTACGGAAGTAGCAATGATCCCGAGTGCCGTGCCTTCACGAATGCCTACATGTTGGTGTATATTGCCTGCGATGCTCGTGATAAGGTTCTCTGTCCAGTCACGGATGAAATGATTCCCTTCAGCCTCTCCAGTCGTTTCTCCGAAGAACGTACTGTTGAAGAAAAAGAGCGAATCGCCAAAGACCACGCTCACGAATTTGCTACCATCAATCTTCTCTTTGACGAAGATTTCCATGGATTCGAGGTTCGTTTTAGTTTCTAGATCTGTCATTCACAATTTATACGTCAAAGTCGGGTTTTTAGGTTAATGCTCCCCACAGTATTTGTTTGTATGGCTTTTCACGACTTACGGTCACATCTAATATTTTAATAATTTATTGTCTTGTTATGGTTAACGAAATTAGGGTCCTGGCCTAATGCGAATAAACGAGATCCCAATCCGCTCACTTCGGGTGAAAAACCAGGAAGTGACCGAGAGTAAGCTGGTTGAAGCGATTGCAAACTTCATCAGGCTACCGCAGGACAAATTCCACTTGTGGTGTGTTAGCTATCAGTATGTTTTTCTTCCTGAAAATATGTCTTTTTTCATGAATGTCTTCTCAAACATCTCCTATTGCCTTTATCAGAAAAGCTACTGATACGTTTGAGTTTAGCCGAAAAATATCCATGGTGTCTCACTCCGATGGTCTGTTGACGCTGTGGATCCAGCGGACGGAAGACGCCGTTCGAGTCAGCACCGCTCCTACCTCTAACAGCAGTTTGTGCTTCTTCAAGTTCTACAACCCCCTTGTCTGTAGTCTTTGCTACTGCGGTCATGCTGAGCTGCCAATGTTGACCCTTGTGGAGGATCTGCCCGGCTTGCTGTGCGAGCGTGTTGGTCTTCCCCCTGCCACTCCACTGATCTTCTACCGCGTAGACTGCACAAAGATGCCCAAACCTGTTAATCTTGCAGAGCTCACTCTCAAACTCAAGAACGGCGAAGTTATCTACTTCCATGTAAGACACTGCTGGTTCAAAGGTTTTAAAGTAGGTAAATTCGTGTGTGAAACTGAAGATGGTGCTCTTGTTTTTAAGGTCGACAATGCTCAATTGATGGACACGAGTCCCGCGGATTTGGTCGCGTTTCCGAACTCGCCACCTTCTGACATTGTGATGGAGACGTCTAATGCCGTTATCGGCAATCACAACAACAAGTCCATTGGCAACGACTTACCCAATACCAGCCTCTACCTCCGTAAAATTGCCCTCAATGGATACTCGCCGGGTGAGACTCTAAAGTCCCAGTCTATCAAGGAAGCCTTCTTGCAGTATTTCGAGGCGTCTTCTATGCTGGTTAGTTGTTCATTTTACCCTGATTTCGTCGATAATTCTGCTTGACTTTCATACCTCTTGTTGCATTAAAGGTTGACATTCTGTTGGTGGATAAACTACGCAAGTCGGATCTCGGCATATTCGTTCGTGTGTCTCCAGAGCTGTCGTATTGGGAGTTTGCACAACTTGCTGCTGGCTATGTTTCGGGTCGGCCCGATCATCTTCAGTTCTTTGTGTCGCATCCGTCCAACAATTCCGGTAGCGCAGTTCTCAAGAATCCCAGCGTTATTCCAACACAGGAGTTGCACGTTTCCACCACCGGTAACCAACCACCCAACTCTGAAACTGGAAATGGTAGTGGTTTTTCACCAAGTAGTGGTGGTTCCCTCATATCTGAGCAGTCCATTGCAGCAAAAGCATCAGGTAGGTTCGTTCGATGCACTACACGAACCAGACATAATGGAACATATTCTCTATTGTTTCCTCATTTTAAGGTTTCTGTGGTGCCTCACCTGCTTTGATCAGCCTCCTGGCCACGACTGCACAACAGGCTTTGTTGCGTGAGCCACCAGGACCACCGATTCCCTCAACCACCATGGCAGTTCTGCGCGATTTTCTTGCGCTTCCCCCCGGGGCCTCGACAATCACGTTCCAGACCACGAATCCGGTCTCTGTGACATCGCAGGATCGCCCGCCACTCTGTGTGGCACACTACACCGGGTTACCCAGAATCACACCTTCCCCTCTGCACAACAACGTGAATCTCTACGTTCCAGCTCCGCGGCGTGTTTACTATGCGCACACGGACGTGGCCGTGACCGAGTTGGAGTCGTTGAAGCAAATTCAGGTCGCCTTTTATGGTCCTAAACTAACTGATCGTATTGATTTGGCTCTCTCTGTGCCCGGCAATGGCACCGTTGCAGACATTCTAAACGAAGTCAGGTCACAACTCCCTTTGAATTTCTCTGGAAAGCTGCGACTCATGGAAATACGGGTGAATAAGATTACCCAGATCTATGATGATAAGTACCCACTGGAGAAGATCGATGATTCCTTGACGGAACTGCAACTCGATGCCAGTGATATACGCTGTGGGTTGAGAGTGGAGGAGGTGCCAAAGGATGAACAGAATCTGCAACATGGTGATCTGGTTATCAATGCTGCTCATTTCAATAAAGACCCTAATGACACCTTCGGGACGCCTTTCACGGTAAAAGTTCGCAACGGTGAATTGTATAGTGAAGTCAAGAGGCGTATTCGTGAGAGACTGGAGATTGTGAGCGAGAAGGAGTTTGACACTTGGAACTTCGTTCTGGTAACCCCGACGAGGTCGGTGAGTATCCCCAACGGAGACGACGTGACTGTCGACACAAATTTGCTCACCAGAGATACCTATTTAGGTGTAAAACCTTGGCTCGGCGTGGAGCACAAGCCACCTAAACGACCTCGCTACGCACCTAGTGAAAAGTCTATCAAGATTCATAACTAGTGCGAGAAAGATTTGTGCGCGTGTTTCCTCTTTTCTACATTAATCTTCCCTTCACCCACTGCCGCCACCGCCGCTCCTCTCGCTCTCTGTCTGTGTTTACCAGTTTGGCCCATAATATTTTTATTGGATAAAAGAACTGCTGGGAGACGAAGGTTCCCTCTCCCTCCGTCTTTGTGACTCACGAAGCTGCTGTTCTCCCTCGAAGAGGTGGTAGAAGAGGAAGGTGTGATCCTTCACCAACCTGTGTGCGCTGGTGCAACTTTGGATCGTATTCCCCCACCTCATGACCATACTCGCCGCCCCAGTTCCGCCCCGACCTATCCCGGCACCTCTATTCAACATTTATCGCTTAAGTGCGCGCAAGTTGTCAGGGCATCGCTGTGATCCTCTTGCATGCAGCATCCTTGACAGATAAAACGTGAAGTTCATATGATTGCCCCCCGCGCTTCGTACCGATTTTGTTTTAATTGGGTACGCTGATGTATTCAGTAGTCTGGGGCGCTTGACTGCTGGTTAAGGAGATCATTCTGTTCTCAAAAAAGAGTGTGACCCGTGCAAACCTGACCTGGCACGTGATGTAACGTTAGTAACCTTTAAGAGATTTTTGGGGCTTTCTTTAGAAAACTGACGGTAATCGCCGTTCGTGGTGTAGATTCCCTTACTACTGTTGGGTGTTGTAAGCAGTCAAGATGATGTGTTCTTGTTCTGTTTTTCGTGGTTGGTAATCAAAATCTCTGATTATTGTGCGGTATGCATAGCTAGGTTGGCTGTTATTTCTGCTACGGATTAATCGTATCCTTCAATGCAGTTTTGTTTTTGCGTATTTCATAAGCCGTTTAGATAGGAAACTGCGGTAGTGGGAACATTTCCACGACGTGGACGCTCACTCAGGCCGCAATCTAACTTGATTTACTCATTACGTCTTATGTGATTGATGTAATTAATGCTACTGGAAACGGGTGGGGATCAACCTCAACGTTTAGGAAACTGTCTCCTTTCGAATCGCGATAGCGATACACTAACCTCGAGCTACAGTGAGACCATTTTACGAAGCAAGTTCTTCTAAAGCCTGTACGCAGAGGCAAGACACTAGTTTATTGCTTAAATGTTGGGTTAGCATTGCAAGATATCCCATCAACAATAAATTGGCGGCACTTACGTTCCAGTATACTCATTTAGAAAGATCAAAACTCAAAGATCGTTGGGACTCGCCACATGTAATGAGCAAAATTGTTTGATGCGCAAGCAGGCTGCGCTAACAAATTTTACCCTTGAGTGTGATTAGTAAAAGCCGAGTAATTGACCTATTTGGTCTTGGGTTTTTTTCGTGTTATTCAGCGATACTTTCCAGTACCAAAAAACTTGAACCAATTTATTCCTCTTCTCAGATGTAAAATTTGTCAAATATTAAAAATTAGAATAACAAAAAATGGTACAATTTTTGATAAAATAGTTGGATTAAGATATTTAGACCTGCTATTTCCTGTGTTTATTCTGCACTGGTTTATGACCAATCAGATACTTGCACCTGGCATTTTCGGTCACTTAACGATGTGTAGAGGTGCTGTGGATTTCGCGTGTGTTGTCCTTCTAGCAATTTCTTGTGTTCTCTGTGAGGTTGAGGTGGAAATTTCGAAGGTTGGAATTTTTAGATATTTGTATTTCCTAGGCTGTCTTTGATGCCCCCGATGTTCCCAAAGATGCTCTACTAGCTCTGTTCTTTAACTCACCCGATGACCTAAACAAGTAATTTTTCTTTTCACTAATGTTTGCTTTTAGGCTTGTTTTTTCGGTTGCCAAGAAGGAAGGCGTCGATGAAGCCATTTCCAAATATGATGGCAAATGGGCCATTGAGGTTCCTACAAGTGGCGTCCCGGAAAAGGACTATTCTCTTGTTTTGAAATCTGAGGGCAAACATCATGCCATTGCCAAGGACTTGGGACGTGATTTCACGTTTGATTCGGACGAATTCGTCCTACAATATGAAGTTAAATTCATGAATGGCCAAACTTGTGGTGGTGCCTACGTTAAGCTTATCTCAGCGTCTCCGGATCTGAACTTAGTAAGAAACAACCTCTTTAGTTATAATTTCTTAGAGTCACTTCCATGACAAAACTCCGTATACGATCATGTTTGGACCAGACAAGTGTGGAATGGATTCCAAGGTAAATTGGAAATATACATAATACTGCCTAGATTCATTTCATTTTCCGACACAAAAACCCAAAAACTGGCGAATTTCAAGAAAAGCACATGAACCAGCCCACAACTGCCCTTGAGTCATTTTTCACCGACAAGGGAACTCACCTCTATACTCTGGGTATGTTAGTTATATTTGCCTAATCTGTCGTCTCTAGTTATCAGGTCTGACAATTCCTTCGAGGTTTACATTGACCAATCGCTCGTAAAATCGGGCAACCTCCTCAGCGACTTCACGTATGTTGTATGGGTTCTAGTGGTAATGTAACTTATAGGCCAGGTGTGAATCCTCCTGCCGAAATCGATGATCCCAATGACAAGAAACCTGAAACTTGGGATGATCGAGCAAAGATTCCCGACCCTGATGCGAAGAAACCTGATGATTGGGACGAGTCAGCCCCGCAGTTCATCGTGGATGAGGATGCTACCATGCCTGAGGGATGGTTGGTGGACACACCAAAGTTGATCCCTGCTCCCAATGCTCAAATGCCAGCCGACTGGAATGTCGACACTGACGGCGACTGGGAGGCTCCGATGGTTGACAACCCAGCCTGTGAGGCTGCCCCCGGCTGTGGGCCCTGGGAGAAACCGAAGAAATTAAACCCTGCTTTCAAGGGCAAGTGGTCACCTCCTATGATTGATAATCCCAAATACGGTGGCATTTGGAAACCAAAGAAGATCGCCAATCCCGATTTCTTTGAAGACAAGCACCCCTACCGCATGAACCCTATCGTAAGATTAAATTTGTTTAATTCTAAAAATTGCCGTTAGCGCGCTCTTGGTTTGGAACTGTGGTCTATGTCTTCGGGAATCGCATTCGACAACTTCTATATTGGAACCTCAAAGGCAGGTGCCGATCAATTTGCCTCCCAGACCTGGGCTGTTAAGCGGGAACTCGAGAAGGCTTCACTTCCAGATGCTGTAGGTTTTTGCTCTAATGGCGGTTAACCTTTCGATACCGGCTATTCATTTGATTATTTTTGGATATGTAGAAGAGTGTTTTTGGAAGTATCAGAGATTTGGTCACGGAGTACCCATTGTACACCGCTGCTGCGATTGGTGGCTTCCTGCTCCTATTAACGCTTATATTCTTCTGCTGCTGCCGTTCACCCAGTGTGGCTGAAGTTGACGCTCAACACAAGAAGACTGATGAGCCCGTACCTGACAATAAGGCTGAAAAGGAGGAGGAGGAGGAAGAAGAAGAAGAAGAAGAAGAAGAAGAGGAAGAGGAAGAGAAGAGTGGTAGTGATGCTGCCGGTGACGGAGAAGAGAAAAACGAAGAAGAAGAAAAGTCAGAAGAAAAGGTTAGCTGCAGACGCACCATCCTTGTATTTATTTGCGTTTGTAAAGATGCCTAACTTTCCTTGCCTTCTCTACCGTAGCCGAAGACCACAACCCGTCAAAGAACCCGCAAGGAGTAAATGTGTGCTTCCGCGTGTGCATATGTATCTCTGGATTGCCGTCTCCTTGTGTACAGTTTTCTCTGCAAAATTTCGTAGTGTAGCTTCTTCGTGCCATTAATGTGCTAGCCGCTCGCTCCTTCCTCTTCCTTTATCATTTCTCCTCCGTAACACCAATATCTACACGCATACGTGTTCAACATATCTTTGTTGTCATCTCTCGTATTTAAGGCTTTCTAAATGTCGGTAAGGAAGGTCGAATAAATGCATTGATGGTAAATCCACGCTTTGTATTTTGTCCTGTTCATTCAAGAAACTTCGATTTTAACTTCCAGTGTTTTGTCGTTGGCCTTGTGTAGTTTTTAATGTTTTTGCTCTCCTTAGAGTTGCTACCTGTTGCGCACATATATTGTGTTGGAGAGTTGTTGACCTTATGACCTAGAACACTTGTACTGCGTTTGGTTACGGAGCTTGCGCGTTTGTTGCTAACTGCTAGCCGACATTTATGCCTTAAGCTGCTATACATGTGCCTGCAATATTGCAGCCTTCCTTTATCGGTGGCCAGATGTCAGGACGCTTTAATAAAAAGTAGCCCATTTCCTCTGAGGAGTAGTGTTTATCCGAAATCTGGAAGGAAGCAAATTAGTACTATGATTTGATGCGTGTACCACTTTCTGTGGTTATAAGCATTTCGGCGTGAGTCCGTTTACATGTGTGTGAATGGTCATAGATTTCACCCGATAAAGTACAGCCAACTCCTATAATGCATAAAACCCGCAGATAACCTATTCATGGACAAACCTGATAAGGCGTCAAAGGGCAGGACTCCTTACTTAGACTGGCTAGCTCTGTCTACCGATGACTTATGTTAGTGTTTGGTTACTCAGACGCTTGCATGCACCCTCCCGCACAACGCCGCGCTGCCAACGAGGTTTATTGCATCCAAGCCCGTTCATTAGGTTACCCTGAGAAGACCCCTTAAAGCTGTCTTCTTCAATGAACTTCAGAAAACCTTCTCGGAGGGTGGTCGTTTCCTTACATTTTCCCCTGGGATTTAGCCAGACTTCTGCGGCAAAGCTCAGGCTGTTTGCAAAGTAGGCGCACAATCGCAAGAAACAAGAAGCTGAAAGTGGGACCCCTTGGCACTACATGGTGTGATTCATAAGATGAATAATTGGATGCCTTGTGAGATTGTGTACTACTCTCTTGCAGTTACCATTTGACTTTTTATTGCTCACTACAAAATAAGTTATGGATACTCTGAGCTTTCAACACTTACAAGCTAATATCCAAGATCGTTGGCTACTCCCTTAATTATCGACTTCATTCCCATGTCCAGACATTAAAAAAACAGATCATTGATCTGTGTCCGTATTACCTCCACATTGTCAAGTAATCCCCAGTCTTGTTGTGTGTCTGAAGTGGTTTAGATGTGTGGCATGTAGAAGCCCTAGTTATTAAAGACTGCCGAAGGCCTTCACTCAAGTGACCGCTAAACTGTACTGCCCTTGTAGCTACCCGGTCACTGGAAGGTTCTCACTGCAATCCGGTTCATTTCATTCCTTCACTGACTTCGATTCTCCCAATACGTGCCAAACTTTCATAGCTTGGGGGGAGTTTTGTATTCATGAATAAACTTTCTGGCCAAATCCAGTCAGCGTTCTCTTTCACTACTATTCTTCTCTCACGGGCTATGATCGATTTATTAGGTATAAACCAGTGAATCCAACTTTCTACAGGCCTCCTAATCACCAGCCCTACTGCAGTACGACTATGCTTCAACCACATATCATGTATTACCGTATTATTGGGTATTTTGATCCCTATCTGAATGAAAACTGCATGATGCAAGGTTGCCTCCACCTCATTATCGTGCGGTATGATGCCCTAGAGCCGAATTAATGCTAAAGCAATTTGATGGGTTTCAGGTTACTAAAAATGATGAGATGAAAGAAGAGGACAGAGAGAAACATTAAAAAAATCATTGATTTGAAAAGGTGACGAAAGTTGAAAAATAGCTTCAGGTAACGTTAACCGATAAAATGGCATTTTTGGTACCTTATTGGGTCAATGAGGAGAAGTGCATCAATCGATCCGGATTTCAAGCAGGCGATTTTCGTAAAAAACAATTTATGTGAAATATACTAACAAAGTCTCCGGTAATAAAACAAAACTCTAGAGCTGACAAATGAGCGTCTTTAATATCTGTAATACACTTACCTGCCACGTAATTATGTTTTTTACCACAAAAAACGGCCGTTTTAATTTGCTACATACGATATATTAAAACTTCGTGGAAAGTGGGAAAATCGGGTAAAGAAACGAAATTGTTTATTCTAAGTTCAAGAACGCAGCACGACTACGACTTGGAGGAAAGAAAAATGTTCATTCTGATAATTAAGTTGAACCACCGAGGTTTGGAAGTTTTTATTCCCGCTTTGCAACTCCCAATAAATGGTAATTGCTCTATTAGGCAGACATCTAAAGCTAAGAACTTAGGATAAATGGGATCATTTGATACTAGAGAGTGAGGATTATATAGATGAATTTCAATTATCAGTGCAAATTTACATTATTAAATTGCAGTTTCTGTCTGCATAATTGTCTTGTGAATTGTTGAGGGTCCGAAAAAGAATATAAAATCTTCAATGGATTGTGACTTAGCTAACATCAGCATATCAGTACGCTTTTTCCAGCCACTTCCTCCTAGCAGGTTTGCCACCTCCTTGACCTGACCTGTACACCGTCTGACCCTACCGAAAGTCTCATCTCTGCTCCTCCGGGGAGGGGGGCGAGTGTATGGATGGGGATTTAACGTACTAATAAAATCTCCTGCCAAAGTTAGTGATGAAGCGGACAGTTTTCATTCGGTGGAATTCAAAACCTGTCGATCCTTCGACAGCTCCTAGGGTTTGCGTGTGCATATGAATCCCGAAGAGGGGATTTCTCCTTTTTTTAGCTAGCTAAAGAGAAATACGGTACTTTCTGTTCCACTGTCCTATGAGTTAATACTGGTGCCGATTATATTCATACCGAGCTGTTGGGTAGGAGGAATTGTCTAGGGACGTGGGTCTCCGATTGGTGGTCATTCGCTAATAATATTTTCAATAAAATGTTGAGCAACTTAGAAGTTTTCTTAGTTTCGTGAGTTTCCCGGTCTTCTGTGGGAGCTAGGGTTGCCTTCAAAAGGCGTCTCTACCTTCTTTGAATAGCTGAATCCACTTGAAGCACGAGTTCCTTGGACTGTTTCCAATCCCCAACGATAAGTGTTCATTTCTATTCGAGTGTTGCTAAAAATTTGATATCTTCTCTCAGAATAAAAATAGATAGGCTTCCATGAAAATTGATATCAGTGAACTAAAAGCACGATCGCACCCTTTTAGTTTAGATGGGATATGCGCCTAGCATGAGTCCACCCCTTTTTTGAGTCGGTCGGACAAACTTTATACACAATGTATAAAAGGTAAAATTTTTCTGTATTAATCTAGGTTCGGTGAAGATATAGCTTCACCTTTAAATTGTAGCAGATTTCCTAAGAGAGTTTCTCATTAGTCGCAAGCTACTTAAGACAATTATCTAATACTAAAATGAACGGAATATAAATATTAGTTAGAAGCATTGCATCCACCGACAGACTACCCTAATTTGCGTACGGTATGTAAGCTCGCGTTTCTAATTCCACGTCGTTTTTCTGAGTCAGTGAGTGCTCCCCAGTCTCAAAACCCCTGAAATAGAGTTAAATCCATGACGGGAAGTGATTTTTGCTTCAGAGAAGTACCTGGTTATAAATTATCAGTGCATTTAAAGTTGTCGAACCTTACTTTTAAACAAGGTTCATTAAGTGTAGATTAAGTGACAGGATACAACTGTAACTTCTCGCTTTACAGAAAGAAAGAATAAGTTTTGAAAGTTGACAATTGGAATCACCATTTCAAAGTCAATATTAACGGAAGTGGGATTTTAAAAAATATTATATCACCAGTTTTCGTGTCTGTACTTCATTTCACAATAAAGCAACTAACTTTATTGAAATAAATACAAAAATACCAACAAATGACGAAGTGTCCTGGAAATAATTAGTAAAAGTTGATATGCAACCTTATAAGCTCGATACCTAGACATCGCAGCCAATCATTTTCTTGGACTGAAAGACATGCTTAGTTCTATTAGTTACTTAAGAGATCCTATTACGAAGATTGAGTTAGGTTTGCTAATTTGTGAGTTAAAGTAAGGCTGATGATTTATGCAATCTTGTCTATCCCTTATCACTGCCTTATCCCACTCTTGCTCATATCAGTCAATACATACATATGTGTGTGGTAACATTCAATATTACGATGTCTTGGTGTAACTGAACGGAATAAAATGGATGCGACTTGACAAATAAAGACAAAGGAACCTATTTTTGCTCTAACAGTCGAAAAACTATACTTTCTATTTCTTAAATTAAACAGGCATCTACCAGAATAAAAATAAGCTTGCTCTACTAAAAAAATTCCTAGAGAAATAACAAAAGATCTTCATGAATTTGGCAACTCCAATGAATAACTCAGTTGTATTTGATATCACACTATATAGATATTCAGCAACTTTTATTTTGCAAGCTAAAATGATAATTTTTTTCAAATTCATAGCTTTAACTTAGGAACACCATCAATGGAATCCTTGCTTACAAAATAAGCTGAATATTTGCATCTATTTGAACATGGCATGTTGCACACCACATTCTGAAAAACGGTCAAATAAGTAGTAGGTTAAGATAAATTCTAATCTGAAACCACTATTGGAATCGTTGACATGAGACATTGCAAGGACCAATGGCTAACTTGTTCTTTAGGTATTTGGCCATAATGTGAACAGTGATAATCTGATGGATATAACTTTTCATAATATAATTTTTAATACTTGACTATAAATTAAAAATCAGAGTATGATCAGCTTAAATGAACAAAAATACTAAATAACAATCTTTCTACTGACCTCAAATATGTATTTGGCCAATAAATAGCAAAGGCCATTTAGGGCATCGCGGGAGTCATACTGGTGCAGCGTTAAGCAATCATTTCTACTTTGGGGCTTTGGTGGTTGCAAATACTATTCGAAGATTTTGTATAATTCGTATTTTTTTCACAAGATTATTCTAAGTACCACCCACAGAACGGAAACTTTTTGTAAATTCATCGATTCTGGGTTTTTAAACTAAAAATTCCGCCCAACAATGTCTGAGTCTACTGGCGATATATCAACTGAATGTCAGTGTCTGGAAATTAAGCGCTACTCGAGGGTAAATTTATAAATCAATTTCATTTTCCAGGAATCTTTGCTTGGGATTAAAAAGTTAATATATTCCAAGAGTGAATCTGTTCCAATCTCATTTTTGGCAGAGTCGAAGGTTTTGTTCAAAATTCTAAAACCAGGGTGTAAGGCGTTTGAAGAATTACCAAGCAAGTTCATACGGTCATTAAAGTTTTCCTTTTAGAATCTCAAGATGACAGAGCTATCATTCTTGGACCTCAAAAACGTGCATGGAACAATGGGTGTCATGTCACTCAGTCAAAGCGCGGTCCTTCAGACTCGTCCTTTTCCAAGTCACATAAAGGATTTCCTGATAGGAAACTTCGGAGCGAGTTCAAGAGAGAAAACAGAGGAGCTGATCGAAATTTCAACCGATCAAATTTTAGTAACGGCTCTGAGTTTACTCGTGGTCGTAAAAATGGAAGCGAAAAGAAACGCTCCTCTGAATCGACAAACGAGACTGAAGCTGAACCCGAATGGTTTACTGAAGGTCCTGAAACAATTAACGATACCATGGAGCTGGGGATGGTCATTGAGGACTGTGAGGTCAAGTTAGATGAAAGCAAGGACAAGAAAGCTGGTGAATCTAAAGTGAAACCCTCCGACATTGACAGCGCTATTCTTTCGATTGGCATAAACAAACTCCCACCTGATGCACCTGTGCTTTCATCGAATCTGAATGAATCTGAGCTCATTGAATTGCTATCATTCAATAAGAAACGCATTGATGGAGACAGTAGCATCAAGTCTATTGACCCAACCCACTCTTCAACTCTCACCACTAAGCAGAACGGTAATATTTATTTTATCAACTATGGTGTTTGTATTTTAAGACAATCCTCGCCCTAGGTTATTTGACTTTCTTCAAAGCACTGTATCTGCCTCACGTGCCATTCCAACTTCCAAAACAGGTAAATACTAATTTAATTTTAAATGCTCTTAGATATAAATCTGGGGTCCGAGTTAAAGAAACTTTTGACTGGGAATGCATCCGCCGGGCTAAATGGTAAAGTTATTTTCGGACAGGCCATTTTATCGTTTAGTGCCGCCCTTGCAAGGTTCAATTCCTTTCGTTGCCGACATTGAATGCGGAAACCCCACCTTTAAAGCTCTGCCTACCGCTCCTCCTCTTCCCAATACGTCTACCTTGCTTGATCAATTAAACACTGCCATGGGAATCAATGAACGCCCAAAACCCCAACCCTCGACTGGTGAGGTAGCGCCTCAATCGCTGGTAGATATTCTGAAACTCCTCCAACTGAAGACTCCGGTATGTTGTTGGTCTGGTATACTAAACTCAACGTGTTTTGGGATGCCTTTTGACTCGGTTAATTCTACCTGGTAGAACATCGCGCCCTCGGAACCTGAGCCAAGAATGAATAAAAACCCCCTCGACAACCTGGCTCAAAATCTCAGGTCTAATGTCAACGCTCCTGGCCGGGATCATTTCGGCACTCCAATTACTCAAATAAACAGTCCAGCCTCGAGGCCCCTCCCCAGTGACCCTGCAATCGACCTTAATTTCGTCGAAAATGGATCAACTCTGAGAGGTATCCCCATCGATGAGGCTCTGCAACACATGCAGCGTCAGCACTTCACCAGCCAGTCCACCTACCCATCAAACTATCGCATGGGTTGCGGCGGTGTTCAAAACCAGAACCCGGTTTATCATTCTAGTAAGTAATGACCTTCTTCGTTCAAATTGTTGGTTATTAAGTATTGCACTGTATACCTCAAGTCGTATCATGCGTCCCAGTGCGTAAGTGTGAACTTATTTTGCCTAGTTAATGCCAATATAATACCGCCAGTCAACCTGTCCTATCCCTCGTATTCCTCGAACCCACCTCTGGTTGGTGGTTTCGACACACCCTCCGTGACCATTCCTACCGCGCCTCTCAGGCGCCTTCACAATCGACATGAGCATTTACTGCCCCTCTCGGCCGGAGGCGCAGCTTCTCCAACAAGTCGGGTCGCTGACCTGCCTCCCACCGGTCTCTACGCTCAAATGCAGCAGCAACAGCAGCCGCCCCCGCCACAAGTGAGGCAAAACGGCTCTGCCCCGAGCCTCTTGCAACAGCAGCAGCGAAGATGGCCAAGCGAGACACCTGATTTAGTTATGCCTCCCTCCGCATCCGCTGCCGATCTCTACCGTTACGACCAGGCAGTCGCTCGCAATGTAAGCCTCAACAACCCCAATACTGGCAACCACCACTCACTCCAATTCGGTAGACGGGCCTCTTAAGGGGGAGACTCCCTTCGAGTCCAGCTATTTCCCCGATCCCTCCCGCTGCTGGTGCTTGTACCTCAGTAACCAACCAACATCTCCCGTCCCGAAACCAAACCTCGTTTGTTTTTTCTGGTTTCCAGTGAAATAATCAAGTACTTACGGGTAATATCTTTTTTGGCAACAATGGAACAGTCTGGCGATTAGTGTTCATTGGTGGTCAGTAAATAGTAAAACTGTTTCATGAGCGCATATGAAAATTATGGCGATTACGTAATAATTATTACCTTGAAAAGGGAAATACGTTCACAGGAGGCTACGAGAGCCAGGGACTCGTGAAATATCTCGATAAGCCATCGAAAGAAGTTTGATATTGATAAGTAGAATGAGGGGATTATGTACAAGGAAGTAGTTAAGAAGGTATCAAGAAGGGTTTGAGGTAGCTGGGTTTGTCGCAGGCGGTGGGGCATCTTCATTGTCGCTACACTCATCCTGGTTATCACCACTACTAGGGTCTGTCTTATGTAACAGTGAAAGACGGATTCCGGCAACACCCTTCTTCGAGGTGCTTGCAGAATCCCGTTTGATTTGCCGAGTACGTCCAGAATGGTCCTTACGATACTAAAACAATTAGGTATTTTCAAATATGCCTACCTGAGTCATATTCGCAAAATCGATTACGTAGAAATGGCCGGCAACAAAAACTTCGCACTGTGGAAGGTTCTGCGTGTAAGCAAGTTCGATCTCTTTTGCAGTTCTCTCGTCATACTGCCACCACCCATTGTTGCCGGAATAGTACCACACAAAGTCAGATGTGCGCTCTTGACAGAAAAGAAAAGTTCTGTAACCTAGGCAGTTTGATTAATCGATATAAGACCAAAAGCCGAACAAATCTAACGCGTATCAATATTTTCAACTACTGAAAATAAATGGTCGTGCACATTACCTCATGAAAACAGTTCAAAAACCACATAATAAGTATTGACCTATACGTTAAAAACACAATCATAAGTAACAAGTTTAATGCACCATACTTTGTGCCACAGACATGCAATTATAAGCAACATATTTTTCTTAATTACCTATACTTGGCGAAACTACCAGGTCTGTGACAACATTAGGATTATCAAAAAAATTCATTCTAATTTGCCCACGACACAATGGACATCTTCGGCGATGAAATGCAGACCCTTTTACACAAAGATAGCAAAATATGTGCTTGCATGGAAGCTTTACAGGTTGGAGATAGGGTTGTAGACATATAGGACATGTTGTATTATTTTCCTGTTCCATTGCTGCTAGCCAATTTACTTGTAGGTTAGTGTTGCAATATTGCAAAATAAAATGGCATTTAATTTGACACCGTAATATTGACATCTATAAAATTAATTTTTATAAAATTATACATATTTTTATCTAAAAGTTGTGTACATTCTCAAGGTTCTGTCTTGACTTTAGGGACTTATCTGCTGCTTGTTACTTCATCATGGTAGGTGATAACGGGTTGTGCGGGATGAGCCGTCGGATGGACGATACTTTAGTTACGGAAGGTAATAAAATTGAGGGCTATTACAATGTAAATCGGTAGCTTCGGAAAAACAACTTATTTTTGATGAATTCTTAAGTGAATGCGAATTCAATCAAGCTAACAATTTCGACGGCATAGTGCGGAAAGTCGAAATCCTTTCCATGTGCCTGTCAAAATTGGGAAACGTTGATTTTAAATCCAGGAGGTATGTAGATGTTCTTCATACAATTTCAGCCTTCACGAAACGTCAAGCTCTTTTAAGAATGTATCCTCTTCACTTATTCATCGATCAGTTTTATTGAAAGACCTCAATCGCGATTTGGATTCTCTCAGTCTTCAATTGAAATCGGAGTTTGATAGTTGTAAGAGGTACTTCAAGTCTTCTTTCGATTCCCTAAGTCAAACGAACTTGATAAGTCACACTCAAGCCCCTGTTTATGCTCAATAGGTTATCCGAACTACCTCAGCTTCTAAAGGAAGTGAAGGATACGGACTTGGACATTCTCCAAACTGCGATGGACAGTCTCCGCGTAGACCCAAAGGTGCATATGTCGCCTTTACTCATTTCCTTTTAGTACTCCCAGACGACTGAGTCCACCTCTCTTCCTGGGTGTTTCGACCCAAAATCGGTGAAAAATCTCCAGTCGGAAGTGGCACTTCTTCAAGCCCAAGTCAGCCAGTTGGAGGAAAAAATAAGTTTCTTTGGAGATCTCAACACGGTAACTGACATTCAATTTTACTAACTGTTCTCTAGGACCTCAGTGCTGCCATAGCAGAAGTACAAAGCGTGGAAACCGAACTCATGCAACTTCAAAAAGAAAGCGATGTTACGTGGAATTTAACTAACTGGAAGTAGTAAATATCTACTCCCCTTTTTTCTGTAAATAAACCTTTTCAACGACGCAAGACTGACCAGAAATACTAAACTGGGCGTAGAAAGGTGTTTATTTCCAGAAACAGGTGAAAAAAGGAAGGACATTAGGCAAGAAAGACTCTAGGCCACAGTTGGGTTGTTAGCGTCTGCGCTGTCTCCACTTTCCAGCGTCTTAACGTTCAGCTCCAGCGCTTTCCCGGACAGCAGCGGCAGGGTTTTCAGCTACAGGTCAAATTAATTTCAGCAAGACAGCCATGAGAGCGAAATATAGCAGGTTAGTTTTTTTAAAGCCTCTTGGGAATTGACAGCCTCACTGGGCAGACTTTGTTTGCCTAATGCTCCACGACAATGTAGTGAAATATGATTATGTGGGTACGTAGATATGGCGGGCACCTCACCTGTTCAACGAAGGCCTGGGTGTCGAGCTGGACCTGGTGGCGGATCTTTTCGTCGTCAGTCTTGGTGGCGGCGGAGCCGTTACCCGCCTGCTGCTGCGCCCCGCCCACCGCTCGGGCCACCCGCAGTCGCCGCAGGCTCGTCTCCACCTTGCGCACCGACTCCATCAGCTCCTCGCGCTGGGCCACGTACCTGTCGGCCCACAAGGGTGGTTAGAACGCTCTCCTCTTTGCCTTCTCCACTACATAATGACTACTCCACACTACGCTCCGCCTCCTAATCAATGCGTTGCCTTTTAGCTCCCTGGGGCCTACCAATTGGGCTCAGCAATTCACAATGCTAGCATCATACATTTACCTCACCTGTGTTGAATATACACTGAACTCATATTAAGGCATATCCCCATATATGTATTCTGTCTAAGTCATTGCATTCCTACCGTGAGTTCAAAGTGCTATTACTTCTTCCTAAAATTATAAATCTCCATTTCAAATTGTGCTAACCACAACAAGTCAGCTCAATTTCTAATCCCTGAGCCAGCCTCTTGGAAATAGCCTGGAATTCGTTTGTTAGGGCCTTTTACGGTCTCCAATAGATTTATCAGCCAAACCCCAACGCAGATCAAGCCCCTCAATCTTCTTACGCATGCTGCGGTGCCATAATTCAATTGGTAAAAATACAACGGATTTCTCCGCCAGACAGCAGTTTCGATGCGGCTGGAGTAGTGAGCGTTTCAGAGCACTATTGCTATCAAGGATTGCGTAGGCAGCCAACGCAACCACCCACCATCACTTCGATAAGAACGCCTGTAGGTCACATGCAGAAATACCTCATACCCATAAAAGAAAAAGCAACGCACCGGAGTCGAATCGATAGACGCTCGGCGCCCTTAGTCTTCCAATGACTCAGCTTACAACTTAGCTTCCCGGCACTACCTCATATTATTAATTTTAAGTGAATCCCGGTGAAGCTTACCCATTAACTTTGCATGCAGTTAATTTGGGTTGACCCCGAATCCCGGTGATTGCCTGCAGCATTGTGACTTCATTTAGGGAAAACACATTTCTTCCCGAGCCACCAATAGTGTGAACCTTTCCAGTCTAAGCTCTCAATTAGATCGAAAAACTGTAGTGTACTAAGAAAATCCGACCCTCTATCCCTTTATGAATTCGATCATCCGTTGAATAGCAATGACAACTTACATATTGGTTGATTGAAGCACCAGCTGTTCGAAAACCTCCACAATCTGAGCCCGAAGGGTTTGAGAAGACTCCACCTGGGGTTTTGACAGCACCTCGGCTTCCAGGGTGTACGCCAAGTCCACCAAGAGCTTGTTTATCTTCGTCATGAAGCCCGACGCGGTCGTCGGGAATTCGCGATTCGTGCGACGGTACTGACGCGGGAGATCTTGAACCTGCTTCGTCAACCCTGTCATGGGTTCCTCGAATGCCTTCGTGATCGCCCCTTTCAGCGCAGTTAAGGCAGTGCGAATGCGTTCAGCACAGCTCTCAACACAATGAGTGAGCCATTCAGGGAGAGAATAGTTGTCTTGCAGCTGGACCATTGTTGGTCGAACCAAGTCAACAAGACCTCCTGACTCAATCCAGTTCAGAAAGAGACTCACGTCAACAAGAGCCATTAGCAGAGGTTTTACGCCGACAACTCCAATCTTCTGGGGAGGGTTCGACACAAATTGGGCTGCCTTCTCGACGATAAGATGAGCGTAGATGTTGATTAGTTGGAGAGTGAGTTTCCAGAAGCGGTGACGCAGCGGGGGAAGGTAGACCTGCTCCGACCAACAGCACCTCATTTGTCCGATCACGGTTGAAGTCACGACCAGAGAATAGCCTAAAGGCGAACAAGACCGCATGATTCCATTGCAGGATAATAAATGGACCTGTGCAACTTCTCAAACTCCATACCGACCTTCAGGATTAGCATCAGCTTCTTTGAAGATATCCCTTGAGCATTCAGTAATGGCCTCATTGCACTCTTGGTAGCTAAATACAAAAAAGCGATTACGAAAACGAAAATGGGGCTTATAAGGGTCGGAGGATAACTAGCCGAAGTTGGAAGTAGACGCTGAGACTCCATTTGCTCAAAAACGCCGTGTAGGAAGGGTGCTCCCGCAGTTTCATCACCTGCTTGGTGGAGTCTGCTCTAGTCTCAACGAGGTCCAGAAAGCTCAACCCGATTTTGTACAGCTAAAATGAAAAAAAAAGAAGTTATGTACTCAGTACATCTAGGTCCTTAAGCTGTAATACTTGCATATTTGCCAATATGGGACTTCTCTTACAGAACTGAAAATTGGAATCCTAATAGAATTGTTAGGAATCGTGAAGAAATGCAGCAGAGCTACGCTTTAAATTGACGGGTAGGCCAAAACTGAACCAGGCATTTATAAAGGTTACTCTAGCTTAAAGTACTGTTTAATATACTGTCTACTATTATCTACTTTCATTTCTCTGGGTTGTAAATAATTATCTTTTACTAGTAGGAGCTTTGAAGCCAAAAACCCAACCCTTCTACATCATAGCGTAAGAATTTCCTTCATCAGTTTTGATGAACAATGGCCAAGCATTCGCAAAATAATGAAACAATAGGCGTTACCACCCAATTATCGCCAAATCTGAGCGTTGCTGTCCTGAATGCCATGGTCCATAACAATGAGGGCGATGTAACCATAGGAACCACTTGTTTTTTTAACTCACTTCATGGAATTTGTCCGGATTCCCCGCGGAAAAAATGAAGGACAGTTGGGCAAAGAGAACCTCCACGGCCTCTGGGAAGAAGCCGTCCACAATCACGTCGAATTCACTCAGCGGTTCGTAGCTAAAAGCAGGACGCACGTGAACGACCGAGCAATTTGGGTCTCGATATGGAAAAACATAGCACTACCATCAGTGGAGCAGAAAAAAATAGTACTAGTAGCAGTAGTAACCTCGACCCAGAAATAGATAGTCACAATGAGAGTAGAGAGAGCAGAGCGGCAGTAGGGCACGCGCGCGCAGAGGTAAGGGAGCGGGGAAAGGGGCAAAAAGCAGCTTCCTTAATCGCCAGAGGCAAGGCAGGGACACCCTGTCGGTGGAATTACCTCTTGTGCAGGCGCTTGAAGACGAGGGTTTGGAAGAGCGAGAGCTCCTTGTCCAACAGGTCTACCGCCTCGCCGACCATGCGCCGAAAAGTTGCAGCCGCGGTTGCCGTATCCGAACTGCTTATTGAGAGCTCCGGACAAGGCGAAAAGACCTTAATTTAACGAGCGAAAAATGACACTTAAATAGAGTAGAAGATAATAAATACAAGGTGGAGAATTACCACGTTTCACGCATAACGGAGCCAACCTCGTAGATTTCTGCAACATCAGCCCTTCTTAGGCTAAGACAATCGGACTAGTTAACTAAAAGGCCGCCAGCCTAGGGGTGTCTCAAATAGGTGCAACGCCTGCACTAATCAAGAGCGAAAAGTGCGTTTTCTGGGTTGCCTCTCCCTTTCTACCATAATTGACAAGCGAGTAATCTGCCTGTGTGTACGCACTTGCTTTTTGCACGAGCCTGTTAGCTTAATAAGCGCAAAAACTACACTCCCACCATAAACACACCTGGTATGAAAGGCTCATTAAAAGCAAGATGCAATACAAGCACGAAAGTGTGATAGTGCTTTGAAAAATCAAATTTCGTAAACGACCCAATCAGCTACTAAAGAAAGTAAAATGAATTTACTCACGTGTTTGACAACAACAGAGGAGGATTGCAACATGTGAAGTTAGCCCAAGGAACAATGATAAACCCTATTGCGCAAACTTAATGAAATATTAACACGCTGCTTTGGCGAAATTTGCATTCCTTCAAATTGTTAATGGTGCTGCACTTCCTAATACTCTGCAGTTATCGCCCCTTAGTCTCTTTCCCCACAACATTGAAGGCTCTGGAACGTGGATGCTTTCCTTTGATTGCGCCATGTTAACTGCATCTCAACACTAGCAAAGACTCTTGTAATGTAGCGAACACGTGAAAAGGAAAGTTCTCAATCACTCTAACAGAGCTTCAAGCAGTTGGATACTTCTTTCCGTCAACAGAAACTACAAATTCGTTTCTTCGCACATTACCGTGAAATCAGAAGTTTTTTAGCAATTACAACAGAATGAAACCACTCCTGCTTTTAGATGGTTGTCACAAGAAATTATTACTGTTAGTTGAGATGCAAGTGTACGTGTCATTAAACCTAAGACTAGAATGATTTTAAAATCAGTAAATGCAAACAGTTTGGAAATTTTATAAATGACCTGGATATTCACCTGACAGAGGGGCTTATTTATTAGACACTTTTATGAATACATCAAAGCAGTTATCCTAAAATAGCGACAATACTTACAGCGGCATATAAATCCACTGATGTTTACCAATGCATCACAATGGGGTGTGAATTTTGGCAGCTGTTAATCGCACACGAGAAGCGATACATAGTGCGAATCGACAGGTAAGCTGTAGGTTTCTATTCCTAGGCACTTTGAGAGAGCGTGTGAGTGCGTAACGGACCTTTGAGAGTTGGGCGTGCAGACAGCGGCCACGGTAGAGGGAGACGGCACTGGCCAACTTGTCGATAGAGAGGTAGGTTGAGAGGACCTGTCGCAGCATCGACGAGGCCTTTTTGGCGGCGGAGGAGTGCAGTTCACCGCTGGCGTGAGCTTCATGGCACAGGTCCAGTCCCAACCGCAGCCGTCCCTCCAATTGGTCCTGCAGACTCACGGTTATCAAGTGGATCCGCTGGAGTTTCAAACGGGAGGAGATAAGGGAGACTTTTTTCGCTACATGCTATCACTAAAGGGCAATAGAACTTGACGGCGGCATCTACGAAACCTTACCGGCTAAAATCGAACTTTCTCCTACAATGAGAGGAAGTTTGCTGTAAAGTTGACACCAACACAGGCACAGTGCCGGTTTCAATAATGCTGTATTACCATACCAGGTGCATAGAAAATTTCGATCACCACAGCCACCTGGGTCTAGGGATAACCCCACAGGAACTTGTGACAACGCAAAACATGCCGTGAAGAATATGGGGCAAGGCCTCATGATGTCTACCATTCATTCTCCAAACAATTGGTACCTACGCCTCTCTTCATGAGGCTTAAATAAACGAAGCGCCTTCAATTTCGAAATCGGCATTTTATATCGTGGATTGATAGCATTTCAAAAAGCTATAGCATTTCGTAGTAAAATATGTTGGTTTTTGTCAATCTCAAATGTCAGGTCTACATAAATTATGACCAAAGGATGACTAGGGTTGAGAGATACATGACAATAGGTTAAATTCTCAAGGGTCTAAACACCGACAAGAACTCTTCACCGGCTCTAGAACTTATCGGAAGTCCAAATTGCACTTTACGAATAAAGGCAGCTAAAAAGAACGGCTGAGTCAGCAAGGCTGTTGCATCCCTCGGGCAGGGTTGGTGGGGGTCACGTGGCCCGTGTGTGCGCTGTGCGTTGCAGACGCCGGAACGCGTGTTTGTGTGCACACGAATCCAGCCCACGACCGGCTTTTACTACTGCCACCACCACCGCCGCCGCCTTCTCGCAAGTCCAGCTCGCCCAATGCAAATGCGTGACCCCGGCTGACCAATGAGAGAGCGCACGCAGCGCTGGGAAGCGAAAAGGCCTCATGCAGCTCTACGTAAGCGATATTCTCTCCTCTCAACTGCTGTTACCCAGGCCGAAGAATGCTGGCTAGTCATAACTATTTTAGTGAATGCCCCTCCTCATCGTCTTTAGTAAACCAAAGGCAGATTTTAACCACAAAATCCTGAGGTTGACCTAGTCGGACCTGTGCTTACTACGGTGCTTAAAACCCCAAAGCCCTGGTATCGATGACTATTCTATCTAGCAAAGCTTAAAATGCGCACTTACCGGCTTCAGTTCCTCCACTAGGGGGTGATTCGAGCACTTTTTGACAAAATGTTGCAGTTTCGTGTACTCCTGGGCAACGCGTTCGATTTGTTGCTCCTCGTGGAATCTAATGAGACAGGAGTGGTAGCTAGGACTTCACAAGTGTATTAGAAAAGCGCCCAAATAAACCTACGAGATAGTGTTCTCCTCACCAGAAAGGGGATTCAAATTCTCGTCAGAGGGTGGCGTTGCAGCAGCGGTGGGAGACAGCCAACGCTCCAGCCTGTTGGTGCAGTTTGCCACTGTTATGAGACTATTTATCAGCTCCTGTGAAAATGAAAGAATGTTACGGGCTCGAATGCTAACTATACGCGATGAAATGCCCCAATCAGGATGAAGAGAGCGGTCACCTTCTTTTCCCTCAGTTTCCTCCGTTTCTCTATGTTGAATTCAAACTCTTGCTTGGCCTCCCGAATTTCAGCCAGAGCATTCTAAAAGAAATGGGAAATTGGCGTAGACCCTATGCAGAGATTAAACTGTACAGTACAAGCACTGGAGTCCCGTTTGAGGGTGGTTACATTATATGGAAATCCGAGTTCACCAGGGTCTAGTTTTCTCAATACTGGCAATTCCATTGCAAATATGAGGACATTTCTGAACGACAGGTATAAAGAACCACCTTTCGGGACGATAAATTGAACACATTAGCCTTATCCACTAGCGAATGTGGGCAACACTAGAACTGATCCTCCGTGTTGCTACCATCATAACACGTCAATCGCTGTAGTTTAATCTCTAACTCTTGTTCCACGAAGTAGAGTTCGATGAAGTTTCGCATCAGGTTTTAATAGAGGTTTATTAACCTATCGATTGGGACCAAAGCAATAGGCCTACTTAATTCTCGCTACAATGCACTCCCCTCCAATAGACCTAGACCAACCAAAGAGAGAAACAATTAGACCATGAAGCTCGTTTGCTATTGGAGAAATTCAATGTTGACTAGCAGTCTGGCGAAAAAATAAAAACACGCCCTCCTAGGTTGATTCATCCATTAGGAAGTACGAATAAACACGATCAGCGGTAGGACACTCATCTACTTAACACAAAAAACAACCCACACTCCGATATTTTAAATGATCGACTGTTAGCAAGGCATTGGTCAAGATGAGGGCGTGTAATCCTGTTAAAGTAGCTAGGATAAAACTGCCATCAATTGAAATTTCGGGTAATGACGCATTCAATTAAATCGGAATAGCTAACGAATCCTCACATGTGCGAAGGAATCGAAGTGGTAACTACACAGTGGAATATCAGGTCACATTTTAATGGATACTACAGGCTCCAGCTCTAAATTCGTATCTAGCGGTAATTTGTTATATACTCGACTCCTATTTATCTATTGGCAAGGACAGCAGACTTGAGCTCACATGCACTGCTCTAGTACCTGAATCCGCTGCTGCCTCTTTAGTTCAAGGCGTGGTTAGACCACCCGTGGAACTCTATTGGATGTACTTCATAATTTGTGATTGGATTACCCAAGCGTAAATAAAACAGAGGTGCACTGGAACATTAAACCATAGCCAAAAGCCTCCAGTAGGTAGTTGGTAGTGGCCAAAAGTCGGAGCGACTGATGACTCACCGAGACGCGTTCGCGCACACCCACGAGGGGTTCCTCGAGGCTCTCGATGATTTTGTTCAGGCCTACGAGGTTGGTGGAGAGGTTGACAAAGTCCACGTAGTCGCGGTTGATGAGCTCCACCAGACTGTTCTTGAGGATGTTGAAGTACTGCAGCAGGCTGTCGTGCAGCGCCTGCAGCGAGATGCCCATCTTCAGCCGGTCCAGGATGAAAGCGTCCTCGTCGAAGCTTGCCTGCAATGAACCAACAAATTCAGCCCTAGCCACTGCACGTCATTGAAACGCCTTATGGCGGTGTAGAGATCTCACGTTGAGGAAGCTCCTCCGATCGAAACAGAACTCCAGTCCGGACGGAGCGATGCCTAGAGTGGACTCTAAAGCATCGTTTGACGCCACCACTTCATCCATCACCTACAGGAGGAATTGACCACTGCAAACACCAGTAGACAACTCGCAAACCAGCACATAAGAAGCACACGCAGGGCATTTCATTACAAAAAATACACTTTATTAATATTACTGCCGTTGTTGTTGGTGTTATAGAATTATGAGGGTGACGAATGAGTTATAGATAGACATACAGGTGGACACGTTAGACAGAGAAGGAGAGATGCACACGAGGGAGAGCGGGGTGGGGTAGGGTGGAGGAAAGGCGACACAAAATATACACAAGAAATAATGTCACAGTGGTAGAGTTTATTGTTACTGTCATCATCGTCGTGGTCTTCGTCATCAGAGTTGCGTCATTACGATGTTAAAAAGGCGACAATAAGTAGAAGTAGCAGTGCGGTTGAGTGATTTGTACGATTAAAATGTTGCGCCACTTTCGTTTAGCGAAGGGGAGGTATTTACAAAATGCGTAAGGTAGTGGAGGGTGGCAAGGACAAAGAAGTTAGCGCTTGCGGCGGCATTGTCGCTTGTGTTCCTTGTGCCAGTGGATCTGCTGGCAATCGGTGGAGCAGTAGGAAGTGTTCCAGCAGCAGTGGTAGATGGCCTCCTTGGGGCAGTTGCGGCACCATTGGCGGCGCTTGGCTTGCACGAGGGCCTCGGCGAAGCGCGCCTCTGCTGTCTCCAGTGCCTCGCGGCCCCGCGCGCGCTCCGCCTCCACGGCAGCTGCCACAGCCGCCTCGCGCTCCGCTACAGCCCGAGCCTCTGCGGCCGCTACCGCGCGCCCCCGCTCCGCCTCCGCGTCCTTGCAGCGCGCGCAGCTGCCCAGGCTGCTCAACTCGCTTTCCAGTGTCTGCAAATAACGGTGTAACTTATCTCCTCACGTGATTCACTTATCTCTATTCGCTCCACCTTAGCAAGCTCAAGTCTTCCTTCTATCCCTGGGATCAATGAAAATTCAACCACCTATTGCAGCAAATAGCTTATAGTCCAAGATATACTTTGCTTATCAACGTCAGTAGCTATAAGAGCACTATTTTTAATAACAGCACACATTGTCCCATTCCCATTTACTCAAGTGACAGATTTCGACGCACTTTGGTGAATTTTACCAAAGTACCCTATACAGGAGACACTGGTATTTTAAGGACCAAAGCAACCTCGTATTACAGTGCAAGACACCCCATAGACAAGGCATAAATCTTTTCCCAGACAGTAGCTCAGGACATTTTCACATTTGTAGTACCGATATTGTCTTTGGCATTCATTGCTAAGTGGTACGTTTCATAATGAAAGTGCTTAGAAGACGCTTAACATAACACTGATACACGGGCCAAAGCGATCTAGGGATGCAAAACAGCGCACCTGTGAGTATTATTGCATTATAAATAATTTACTTTGAACACGGATGGGTGGTTATTCGAGATTCCAAGAAACGATCAAGGCTACGTGTCGTAGGATCACTACGAACCTCTTTTCAATGCACAAGAAAGTTACAAAAACAGACACCTATGCGCATTTACCAGAAAACTCACTACAAGAAAATGGGGAAATTCCGACTTTCCTGTGGCCTTTCTTGTTCACTGTAAGCAAATTTATGCAAAAATTCCACTGACAAAACCCCGCCAACTAAACTCAATCACGCTACTGCAATCACACCCATCGATCAAGTCTCACCAGAGAGCATAAATAAACAGTGCCAATCGCAATCAGTGTTGACATCCAAGACAAGAGATGATAAGCTGTCAAGTTAGCATAAAAAAGAGTTTACTTTTAAGAGAATTCAATATTGGTGCGCACTTTGCGCCTGCACAAGAAGGCTTTCAATCATCTTTGGAAAAGAATGAAACACGACGAAACGCTTCCTCTGATTAAGCTGTCTATACGTCACACAGCTGGCTAGTAGCGCTGAGTCACCTCTTCACCGTGCCTTGGCCCGCCCTGGTCCTGCGTGTGAATGCGACGCTCACAGAGCTTTCTGCCCTGAAAACCACCTCCTCCTATAACTATTCACTTACTAGAAACTGGGATTATAGAAGGCTTAAATTCATCTACGAGGGAAGAATTGAAGAAAAACCTAACTGCGCAGTAATGGGCAATGCACTTCTACCTACACCTCAAGTCCGCAGATCCTCAGTGCAATTAAAAAAACGGGACACATGAAATAGCTACGAATTCAGAAATAGAGGGAGTGAATTTCAATCAAATCAGCCAACCAGTCACGACTAGGTGATCTCTTCGCAGTTCTTTTTGTCTGCATGTGAGTGAACCCCACACAAACACAAAACAAAATTAAACATGCGAAATCGCAACCTTACACGATGCATGGTACTTCACATCTATTGACCATCATGAGCACACGCATTTTTCTTCAAAATTACCAGGTCACTGGAGGCCATATGTCAACTTACAAGGGATCGTACTACCTACCTGAGAGTCTACCTAAACGTACCTTAGTTAAGCACCTAATAAATGTTGGTTTTGAAGCAGACAACCCAGCTTAGCATGGAACAATAGGGAGCTTTAGAATGGGCGATAAAGTTATGAAAGGGACACCAGACCCACCTGAACCTGCTTGTTAGCCACTTTGCGTGGTGGGGTGGGAGCGAAACCAGAGGATGACGAGGGATCGATTTTAATCTCTGCAGCCGCTGCTGCTGCCAGCCTCTTGTTGGGGGGCAGATGGGACCTCGGCACGGAGCCTAACCCACCACCACCGCTTGCACCAGCACTGCGCCCTGCCATTTCCAATGCTGTGAAGCCTGACTTAGTTAGCTGCTGCTGTTGATGGTGCGTGAGGGCGCCAGAGCTACCGGTAGCAGATGCCAGAGAGCCGTCATTGCCCCCAAAGGATGCTGTCACGGCAGCAGTGTTGGATGCCTGAGTATTGTCTAGAGAGGCGGAGGCAGAGCCTGCCATCGAAACAGCAGCCGCAGTGCTGAACGATGACGAGGAAATGGGTGGGGCGAAGGGAGGGCGCCGCAAAAGCGGATGGTGCCTGCGAACAGTGGGCACGTCCTCGTCCGACGAGTTATCTGAGCCAGAAGAAGACGAGGAGGCGCTGAAACTGGAGGTCTTCTTCATGGAGTGAAGCTTCGCCGTCTGACTGCTGCTGCTGGTGGCGACAGCTGGAGGGGGTGGGGGCAGAGGTGGTGAGGCCTGTGATCGGCGAGATGGGAAAGTTGCCGAGCAGCGGTCGGTCAACTCCGAATCAGAGTCGGATGTTGGTGAGGTCGAAGGCTTCAGTTTCTTGCGAGACGAGGAAGTGGGTGTCTTTCGAGTGGCACCTCCGCGAGCCCCTGAGGAAGGCGGACGACCACGCGGCCGCTTGGCGATCTGTTGTACATAACGCAAATTCTTTTAGCCAACTACTTCTTTTGTGAGTATATAAGGTCAGGCGAAAATTTACTTACATGAGATCCTGTGTACCTGGAGATGCTGTTATTGTTTGACATGTAAGACCTTTCAGGTGAATCCTTCAATGCACTTTTTGCCGATACATGACCTGTTCAATGGATAAGCAAAACCCTTTGATAGCGATACACGAAACTTAAAATAAAGTTAACACCATACAAACGCCTACCGTTAGTTCGTTTCTTCAATGTGCCACCTCTAGCGACACCGGAATTTCGTCCACGTGGGGACCAAGTTGCCCCAGCTAGCTGTAGAACAAAACGCACACAGACGATAAGTAAAAACCAAAGGCCAAAGCAGTAGTGCTATTAATCAACATTCACGAATTCTTAGTAAAGAGAGCTTCTGTTAATAAAAGAATGTATAAATATGACTATGACAACTTACAACTCAAAGATTGCAAATCAATCAAAACACTGCCGCGTAGGGACAAACTCACCCTATCACCAGACGAATCCGATTCTGACGAGGTGGAAATACTCCTAGATCTAGCGGACTTCCTCTTGCTGCCGCCCAGACTGTTCCATATTTTACAGCCGTCCTCGTTGTCGGACGCGGGTCGGGAAAGTGAGGAGAGCGAGGCGGAAGAAGAGGACTTCCGTTTGCGTTTCTTAGCTCCACTGCCGGGCGGGCGACCCCTGCCTCTGCGCTGGGGATTTAGGGCTGATGAGAAAGATGGCGAGTCGAGGATGTTTTCCACAAACGCGCTGCTGCCGCCACCACTGGTCGTGGTCGTCTTCTTAAATGCCGCGGCCACTGCCGCCTTGGTCTCCGCCAGGACCGAAAGGGCTGCAGCCGCACCCGGGGAGGTGGTCTCGGTGGAGAAGCGCTGCTTCGAGGAAGAGGACAATCGGGAAGTGGACGTGTTGCCAACCCTGGGCGCGGGTGGCCGACCCGCCTTCACGCGGTTGTTGCTGCCATTGCGATTGATCGAGCTGCGACGTCCCACAGGGCTGCTCGAACGGCTATCAGAGTGATGAGATGGCGAGGACATTGACGAAGGGGAAGAGACCCTGGAGCTCCTTGCACTGGATGCTGAGTTCCTCAGCCTGTAATTGTAGGTGAACCATAAATTAGAGGCTCCCTCTTTATTAGATTCATCAGTGATAAATGAACTACTAATCACTCTGAGGCTAGTTTATAAACTTAGAATATATGATAAACAATAAGTGAATCTTACGCTTTCTTTTTCTTGAGCTTGAATTTTGTTGAGTTGGCAGTGGCAGAGGAGCGAGGACTGTTAGAGAGGGAGACACCGGCGTGTCTGCGCGGGCGCAGGTAGACCTCATCGGTGTACTCGTCGTCCGAGGAGGGCATTTCGGACTCCCCAGAGGAGTGGGAGTAGTAGCCGGCTTCTAGATTTGACTGCAGCTTGCGAACCTCATTCCAGGCGCGCTCGATCAGAGAGGAGGGGACGTTGTGCGAACCCGTCAGGGCGCGACGGTAGAAGGAGGGGTCTGTGTCTGGCGAAACAAATGGAGTGGTATTCACCTTCTTCACAAAGGCTCGCTCATGAGTCCCACCAAAGAATCGGATCTAGAATAAACGCAGAAATAAGGAGACAAATTACATGAACATACATGTCTATTTCACAATTAAATAACCTAAACCACAAAAAATCTAACACTCAAAAATCCGAAATAAGAGCACGAGAAGTTAGAGGAAAGACAACTACCTCATAGCCATCGTCACGTTCAAGTAGGACTTTGGCTGGCCAGTAGCAATGCTGGATGCTAGCATTTTCAAACAGACCAGCACCATGAACAGATCGGTTACAGGCGCAGATAAACTCATGGGGAGGTTTACAGGGTTTAGTGATCCAATCTCCAACTCGAGCTTTCGCATTTATGTAGCAATCAGTGCATAGCTGTATTTCAGATATTTCGTTATTGATTGAACGAAGGAGAAACCGGGCTTCGTCTGCGTCGGTGCTGAACGGACCAGAAAGGACGCAAACGTCGTGTACAAGCAGTTCAACATCCATGGAAAAGAACTCCAGAGCGGTGTACCGACCGTCCTTTATTTTTCTTTGAAGCAAATCCATGTCTACATACTTGTACACAAGGTATTCGTTCTTATCAATGCCATCTCGGTAGCCAATTGTATTAAAATGCTTCCACGACTGCTGCTTGCGCAGATTATGAGTAGCGAATTCAAGGAGTTTTCGGATTTGCTTGCGAGAAAATTCACACTTCGGCCGTGACTCACAAACTGGACAAGTAAAGTCATTTGAATCATCGTCCAGGGAACCAGGGGAACGCATGGCACGAGAATGTGAATTTTGGTCATCGTTTACGCAATCAGAATGGTAGGCCCTGAAACAGTCATTACAATGCAACATTTCTCCAGGTTTGTGACATTTGAAGCAGTACCAGTCGTGTTGCGGGCGTGGACATGGGTGCCGAAAGTCCGGTAGGCGATAACCATCACACCCTTTACCCGAAGAACTGTTGACTTTTACAATGAGTCCATCACCTTCGATTTCAGTAAGCAAAAGTCGGATGCCGTCATCCTTCATGCCTAAGGCCTTCCGAAGTGGCCGAACTAATTTATCAATAGGGACAGACTGTTTTTGGCCTTTATTTGAATCCAAAATTTTCCAAACTTCACAGACTTTTTGGGGGTCTGCATGACGAAAATTGTTGACTCTCCCAAATGACATTTTCAAGCATTACCAACTACAGGAACTTATGGGGAGCGGAGAGAACGGGCCTACCACTCGCACACAAACTGCGTAAACAAATGGAGGTCTTGCAGCTAGAAAATAAAAACAAAGCTAATTAATGTATTAAATAGAATCAAGAAGTGCAAAATAAAGTATGTATGTTTTAAACAAATTTAAAAATAGCAAAAATTAATTTCATGATTCAACCTACATATTTGAATGTGATGGTGATTTAGTTATGAAATAATTTATTTGAGTGTTAATCTCAGCTGAGAGCCTAATAATTACTTTTTGCCTTTTTATTGCAATACATTCCATTCAAATGTAAAGTTACGTTGATAATGGGGAAATAAAAGACCGTGGTCTTATCCATAGTTGCATTTTGGTAGTTTCGCAAAGCCTCAAAACATATTAAAATGACCTATTAATAAGCCTTTGCAAACTTTTAGTCATATAGTGCTACTGTAAATCAAGGTGTGCTTTTTTAATTGTAGTTGTAGTAATGCTGTAGTCCACTTTGTCTTGCATTTCCAGAGAATTCTAACTAAGTTAGTCTGTTAAGTCTTCCTTTAATATACTCCATCTCGCATCTAGTATTTGCTAGCTTTTTTATTTATTTTCGCTTCTGGGTAGAACCCACAAATGGAATTTCAACTTTAGCTAATTGAAAATGCGCATCTTCAAAGAATTGGCTGTCATAAGCATTATTGTAATTTTAGCCTAACAGTGAGGAATTACTATGGTTTGCTAAAATTAATAAATCTCAATCAGCCGAAGCACATCCTCTTAATGGTCAAAGTAGATCATATTATTACCCGCTCCAGAAGCCTGTTTAATATTTGATCTAGCCGAATCAATGACACTAAAACATCTTTCAAAAGCTGGTCCTCGAAAATAATGCCCTCTTATTTCTTGGCATTATCCACATCAACATAGCAAATTTTAGAACGAACAATACACTACCTCACGGGCCCTGAGAAACTACAAGGTAAACAGATAGCATTTATGCAGGTTTGAGCAATACATTTAAGACGATTCCATATTCTTATCAACGTTTTTAAGCACTAGAAACCACCAGAATGAAACTTAAAAACTTGTGAAAAGAGATTGAATAAAACATAATGATGGAAGCCCACATAAAATTTAACACCTGCAAAATATAGTACACTCACAGGACTAGATTGAAACTTTTCACTAATAAATTTACCAATAGTAATGCACTTTACTCCTTTCTACCAAACCCTGTTATTGGTCGACTGTAAAATAACTACGTTATACGACTATTGTCGCCTCTTCGATAGAATTTTAGTTCATTTTCCCCTCCTACATCAGTCTAAATCTTTCCCTGTTTATGATTTGAAAGCTAAAATACAATGGTTATCCTTTATAGAAAAAAAATTCCACTGGCCGGCATATGAAGTTAGGCAATCCACGATAAATATTCGGGCAAAATTGTATAAGATAGACCAGACCTCCATGCTGTGCGATTCCATCTTCGCAACTGATACTGCTTCAATATAGATTTAAGGACACTTTCCATTTTCCAATGATAGACCCTAAAAGATATCGCTTTAAGAATGCTGCACTTCTCCCAATGGAAGAAGATAATACGTTACACCACTTATTCCCAAACTAAAAAGACTAAAACGGTTTTAGCGTAAATAAGGACTTTATTCATACTTACTGCCAACAGTGAAATGGAGGCGTGGGTAACATCACACACACACACACACACACACAGGTAAAACCCACACAACTACTTCTACATCTGTACACAGACCGAGTTCTAGGTTTGTATAGTGGCGGCGGTGGTGGCTGACATGAAGAAAAGGGAGACGGCCAAAACATGCTAATTCGTCTGAAAATGTGCTGGATTAGTGGCGCTTCAAGGAACCCCTTTCAGTTCACCACGGTGGACGCGAACACGAGGAGGGGTCTGATGTTGGTGGCTGCTGCATTTGTGACGCGAAAGGAGCCCCAAACGGTGGCATAAACAGAGGCCCTCCCCCACTACCTCCGCCACCAGCTTTGTTGCCATAGAGACTCAGGAAAGAAGCCAACATGGCCTCCATGAGGGCAGGAGAATTGGTGGAAGCGGCCGATGGAGGTACAGGCGCGAAGGGTGACGTCCCAGGAAGGTAGTGTGGACCCGAAACGGGCGAGGATTTCCCCATCGGGAAGGGTGGCATGAAAGGCGGACTCTGACTGCTCGAAGCTCCCGAGCCCTGGGGCGATGCTGATCCCAGCACCATCCCTCCGGAGCCACGTGAACTCATTAGTGCCGCGAGGACTTGTGGCGGCGGCACACAGCCTGGGGGGAAGATTCCTGGTGGAATCGGTGAAGTCGGAGAAAATGTATTTGCGGAACCGGGTGTCGACCGCGGCAGAGGACCGGACACCTGTTGCGGAGGAGGTGGCGGTGGCAGTTGGGGTGTCTGTTGAGCACTGCTAGAGTCCAGAATGCAGATACGAAGACGTCGCTCTGGCCACCGGAAGACCAACGGTAGAACCACATCCTCTGGGTACTGGAGGATCGAGAACTGACGCTCCAACTGTTCGAGGAAGTCCTTGGACAAGTAGATCTGGAGCCAGGGCCCTCGAGAGACAAAGGGGAGGTCAGGAGAGACCATAGCTCCAGTGACCCCAGGTGAAACGAGAGTAATAGCGTGCTCAGGAGCGCTGGCGTTGAGGAAGGTGAAGTGGCGGCCGTGCTTGAGACGATCGCAGATGGCCAGGGGCAGAAGTTCACCGGCTTCAAGAGAGAAGTGGACGTCTAGACAGTCGATGGCGCGCAAGGGGTGCATCTCGAGACTGGCCGGAGAGAGGGAGAGGTGGGCCAGGGGGGTGCAGGGGGCAGAGTCACCGCCCCCGCCACCGATGGATGAACCGGGGGTTCCAGGAAGGGAGGAGGAACCTCCGAAACCACCGATACCGCCCATAAAGCCACCCGAACTGGAACTGCCTCGAGTTGCTCCCCGTCTCAAACGCATCTCTGTGAGCAGATCAAGCGGTGAAGCTGATGAGCTTAGACAGGTGTGTGAGGAGTTTACTCCGTTGCGGAAGGCAGGCGCGTTCTCTCTTTCCTCACCTTGTGACAAAACCAACATAATTTAGACTGATAAGAGGGCAGCTGTGTCGGGTTACCTGGATCCAACACCTCCATCTGATATTCCTAAACTGCTAATTCAGCTATTAGTGGAGCGACTAGCTTTTACCAAGGGGACCTCCATGTAGTTGAAAGGTATTGTAGGGTTGAGATTTACATGACAACTCAGCACCAAATAGCTTAGACGACTCGGAAACGCTGTTGCACATGCATACAGTCAAGGTGCAATCTAGAAAACTTTGAGTCCCAATTGATCCTGCATCAAAGGTTCCATGCTTGTGGACTTCAAAGTTACTTCTCGTCCAGGACCTCGAATTACCAAGCTGGTTGATTGTTCTTGAAGGATTAAAACAGTGCTTTTACTCCCCTCGGTTCTAAGCTTCAATTGCATTTTGAAGGTGAATAAGAAGTAGCCAAAACATACGATCTCAAATAACTTTTATAAGAACACCTTTGAAAGAAACAAATACAACTATGAGGATTCGAGAGAATAGCTGAAGAAGATGGCTGACAAGTTCTTCGGGTTTGGAAACAACCCCTGCACTTTGCAATTATCCACTAGTCAAAGGAGTATTACCTAAATGGCCTCGAGAGCCCAACAAAATCAGTTCGACATGGTCTTCCAACTCGGGTCAGAAGAGCGAGAGGAGTTTGTAGCACACTTTGTCAACAGAAGACCGAGATCGACTCCCAGTACCTAGCTTTTGGTTAATGGGTACAAAATCACGGCTGTGTACTCATCCATTCCCGATTAAGCATCACTAAACTGGGACTACGGACTTGCTCCCCTTTTTAGTCCTCCCAACTATCGAGGCCTTGACGAAGCATTCAAAGCGAAAACAGCTTCATCTTGGGGCTTAATTAGCAGTAGCCTGATCTCGTCACCACCGGGCTCCAGGGGAACGGCCGCCTTCGGTCTTAATCAAATATTTCCCTTTCCACTCACACCGGGGTTTGTGAAGGCCTCGTGATATCTACAGCTTCTTCTCCATTGAAGAAACGGAGTCAACGGGGAATCCGCGGCTTCTGAACTAGTGTAATTTCATCACAGCGGCCTCAAATTATTGAATCTTATTCATGTGCTTGTACTGCCAAAGGCCTATCTGTCCTGATACCTCGCTGAGAGAAAGATCCCAAGAACTCACCGGAGTGGTTCATGGCGGTGGACTGTTCCTGCCTCTGGGAGGACTCGGTGCCGGCAACACACATCTCCATGTCGGAGCCAGACCTCTCGACTGACGCCGGCTCAGTGGACTCATTCTTTGCCGTCTTCGCCTTCGGTACGCCGCTGGAGCACATGGAACCCTCTCCGACTACGTCGACTATCACCTGGAAAAATAGAAGAACAAGCATTGGAGCAATGGAAGTATCTATGGCGTTTCCAACTAATGTTACAAACAATTAAGAAATTAAAGCAGTTGAGTACTAGGAATATTAGACTATACTTGATTGGGAAAGACCTCCCAAGCTATTGCTTACGAATCGCAGTTCTTATTAGACTGCAGGACACCCATTCCATTGGTTCCTAGGTGAAAACACAAATTAATCACCTCCTACCTAAACTGCAGCCAATCTCCATTGCATTGGGTACACCTACTAAAAGTTTACTGCACCCCGCAGATGGTTTCAACAATCCAAAGACCAATCTTTTCTAATTGGATATGCTGTTCCACCAAGAATGTGTGGTAAAGAACATTTGGGAGTTGCTACACGATCCCCTGTTTCATATATACTAGAAATGACCCAGCATAATAAATAGCCCAAGGCGAATGCGTCTTTTGGTCTGTGTGTAAAATATCATCTACGGGAGCCACGTGCCTCGAGGGGGGGGAAGGACCAGTCTGCAAAACTCGATATCGTTAACTCCTATCTAACCGAGGGTGGCCTCTTAGTAGGTTTGACGCATCACCTTTCACATCCTGTTTTTCTTCTACGCACGTCAACTGACTACCAGCGAAAAAGCTACCTGCCTATATTTTTTCACTCTTTGTGCCTTCTTCAAGGCTACTCTTTCCCTTGAAGGTAGTAATCTGTTAAGTAAATAAATCAGCTAGTCTGCTATCAGGCGATATCGCTAAGCGAATTTTCGATAATCCAAGCATACGCCAGATTCCAATCAGGACCTCTTCATTACATATAAGTAAAGGTAACTAAACAGTTATAATATTTCGTGGCATCAGAATTCTCAGGATAAAGGTTGGAATGCTCCCTTGGCATTTACCTCTAACCATGAAAATCTTCCCATCGGAGGAAATATCACTGACTTTGCCAAAAAACCTGCACCAGCATGCACAAATAGTCGGTCATTCAATAGCACCCTAGATACGAATATGTATTAGAGATCTCCATGTTAATTTAGGCAACACTTAGCGCTACCTAAAAGCATCGGTTCTCGAAATACTTAATTCATAAGCAAAAAGTTTTAATACCTATTAAATCGAATCAGAACCACTTAACGCAGGTAACATGCTGGTGATCCGTGTTATCGATTGTCTCAGATACAATGCGAAGAAACTCCATGGAGAGGACGATTCTGGCTGTATTAAGAGTTTTGCTTGAACGAAGCTTTTATAACGCGATGGTAGTTGCTTTGATTGCTAACGTTACAGAGCCTAGGATAGAGACCTACTACGGAAATCAAGAACATTTTGGTACTTGTTATCGTAGCATCTTCCAAATGTCCCAAACTCCAACCTTTTTCGTGCAATATTTCTAAAATAGCCTCTATCCGCCGTAACAAAACTCACCTCCTCGTTCTTGCCATTTCCACCGGCAACATGTGTAGCCAATGAGGAGGGCGCCTTGTGAAGCGTGGCAACCGATCCACTGTCGTCCGTCTCCATGGCAACGGTGGTGGCGCCGCTGTGGCTGCGGTGGACGGCGGCGGAGGCCTCCTGCTCGCCGGGCAGGAGGTCGGGGAGGCGCGCGGGGTCGAGGGCTGCCCAGGCGAAGAACTGCGTGGTCACGCCTGAGAGGTTAGAGCCCTCGCGGCGCATGCGCTCGTTCACGTGCGCCGCCAGGCCCGGCTCGAGCTCAAAGATGCTCTGCGCCCGACGCAGATCCGTCACCAGCAGACCGCCGCCCGTCGCCGCGCCTTGCCGACGCAGGATCTCTGCTACCTGCCCGCCCGTCCATCGCTGCACCAGATGCAGCTCCTCGTCGCACAAACCCACTATCTGTACGGACATGCAAAGCACGTCAGTCGAGCCATTAATATGAATCGACGGTTGGCTAATCGATAACCCATTCCTTTATTAATTTGGGCTCCTCATTGCGCAAGACCTGCACGAACCGACAGGGCACTTTCTCCTAGTTCATGCCGTATGGTGCTTAAATGGAGTAGCACTACCAATCGACGATCGATTGATGATCGAATGCTTCGCCAATCGGAGCCCCTCACACGATGGCAATGCAGGCCACCTATAGCAACAAGGTGCCCACTATGAATCGAAGCTTGACTGGAGCGGCGTTAGCAAAGTACCTACTGATAAAGTGAACGATTTTTTCATAATTATGCTGCAACGCAAATGACTCAAACTCAAAAACTCGATCAGTTTAGACTTCGTAACGTTTAAGTCGTTTAAGAACATTGTCAAAACCGAAATGGGATTGAAGTAGGGCTGTCAATTTGGCTATTAATGCAACGAACGATTTTGGCATAGTTATGGTACAACACCAATTATTCCTTAGAAATCTGTAGCCTCTTTATAAAAATGGGTAAGTAAACCGGTTCATTTCAATTACAGTTATTTGAGAAAATCGTGTAAAATGGTTTGAGTGAAATCTCTCCGCAAAATGGGCTGATTATAGACTGAACGATTTCTACATAGCTACGGTAACCACGGATGAATTTTCCAAACACAATAGCCACGATCCGTGCGAACAGGCAAGTAGATAATCTTAGTCTAAGGCACAATTTCGAATACATAGTTTAAATTTACGCTTCCGTTACGTGTATGCAATCATTAGAGTTTAAAAACTATAAAACAACGGAGAAAGTGGACAAATTAGAATTCATGAAAAATACGTGTGAAAGTGGATATGTGGTGGTGTACTTAGTCAAAGTGAATGCATTATTCAAAGCCTCTAATCGCCGAAACAACCGCAATAGAAAAGCGAAAGATCACCTACTAAGCAGTGAAGGGATTTCGAAAATAAATGGTAGTTGCAAAAATTTACTTGATTGCAGCCAAAATCGAGTGAAGAGTAAAGGAGACTACAAAAGGGCTAAGCACATTCGCTCAAATAGTAAGACGTCGTATAGAGCAATTACGAAACGCCATGGGTAAAGCAATCATTGGGGAAGATAGAAGCCTACAAAGGAAATTGTAGATTTGGATTTGGTGAAAGCCCTCAAATGACTACGAGATGCAGAGGATTAGATTCAAAAGGGAAAACCCATTTCACAATGGCCCTAGGTGAAGAAGTTCCACGCATTTAAAAGAGACAATCAACAGAAGAATTAGCGTTGACTAGACTTTGTTTTGACGAAAAATGGGGAACACATGAACCGTTTCAGTGGAGTGCCAGTCAAAAAAGGCCTCTTGTGCAAAAATGGAGCAGTCATGAATAAACGGGATGCAATGCATGTAAACCGGCGTCGTTCAATCACCATAGTGGTTTACTGAAACAACACGTACGAAATTCACCTTTCTATTGCAAATACCAGGAGGGCAAGGAAGTACCATTAGGGGACGGGGGAAAGGGGTGATTGAGACCACCACTACAACACCTATTGCTCAATCTACCCCTCGCTGCTGCTCCCACACGAAGTCGTGGAGTTAGTTAGGGCTCGGCTGTTCACACAGCCCTCCAAGTTAGGCTTTCGTGGTGGTTAGAGCTGCTGCTGCTGCTGCTGCTGGATGGATGGATGGCTGAGCACGTTGGCTGGGTGGTAGGTAGGCTTGCGCGCTGGGGGTGGGTGGGTAGCAGGTAGGTTGAGAAGGGGAGAGGGCAAAGCTGCTGCTATTGCCGAATGAGAAGACCACCAGGTACGCAACACACACGCCAAAAGTCCGCTTTTGTCTCCTCTTAAAGAAGGAAGCCAATCATTTGCACACCAGTTCTGATTTACTACCCGCTCATTCTTCAGCTACAGTCATGTACTGAAGACGGGAAGAAGGTACACAGACTGTCGTCTATGTATTAGAAATTTAGAGGCTTGCAATCATCTGATTTCAGTACCACACTTTAAGCATGAACTAAAGGGTGGAATTTATTTACTGACGGAAAATCCTAACCTCCTTCATGAAGCGCTTTCACTGTAATTTGGATCGCTGAAAACCTCACATCATTATCTGTTTGGAGAGGAGAAGACGCCATTCCTGAATGTAGTGAAAGTGGAATTGTGTGCGACATTTTACCACAAAGCATATTCACTTACAGATTGCTCGCTTGACTGAGACTGGCATTGATTGATAAGAGGAACAACCAGGTTCTCATCTTAAACTTTAACCCAATGTGCCAAGCTTTTGACTATACTTTTTAAACGAATGCGACTTCTTACTGCTCTTTGTATAAAGTTTTACACTTCATAACGGACCTATCGAATTCTCGCCCACCCATAAAACTCTCGAAAACTGAGTCGACTATTTTATTCGGAAAGATTAGGTTGGGGGCTGAAAATTCCTCATCAATCACGGATATCATTACCTGACGTATCTCTAGAAATATCAGTGAATACAGCTTCGGATTTAAAGTAATGGTTAAATACAAGAATATATTAGAAAATAAGGTAGATTTCCCCCTGGTCATAGGAATGGAATATGAAGAGTAATTCACAAGAGGATAAGCGGAAGTACAGAATGAGTCTACTCAAAATGCTGCTGCGCCTTTGTACCATCCATCTTGCAGGGAAAAGAAGTAGTAGAGATGATAAATCCATTTCATTTGATTGGGCCTCCTAGCTGGGAGGTTGTTGCTTGAGTGTACCTACCTCAGTGTTTTGTGCAACATTTACTGTAAACAGGCATTTTACATGACAATTCAAGGGTTGAAAGTGAATATTCCATGTTTAGAAGAACGGAAAGTGCGTTATCATTAAAGAACCAGTTCAGTGCATTTCGACTGCCCATAGCTGAACTGTAGTCTTGAGATATCCTAGATATTCTTTTATCGTTGCAAATTTCATCCACCTGATAGCGACCAACAATGTGGAAACAGTTTTTGTAAACAACCACTTAAACGTCCACTAAGATCACCTGACTTGACAAACAATCTAAGTTGATTGTTGTAAACGCATAAACACCACTTAGACAAAGCACCACAGGAGGCATTTACTTATTCATTGAGTCAGAGAAAGCTGAATGATGAGAAGCTTTTAGGCCGTTGTGGCCCAACCCTGATTAGTCCTCCTTGATTATTAGGACTGGACACCTCTTATGCCACACGCACAAGCTGCAACTGTGTCTTGTCAAATACGATCTCTTGAGTTCGTCAGTAGATTCTTTTTTATGATCAGAGAAGCTTACTAACAGCGAAGAGACGGACCAACGGATCAAATTTAAAAGCATCAGAAGACTGTCACAAAAGTACCCGTAAGAAGTAGGTAATTTTGCTAGGCCATAGATATTAGCATGACCACGGAATGACCTGTTCGGTGGGTAGTTTCCTAGGCAAGGAAATATTACCTAGCAATTACTGTGTTGTGTGGGCCATCCTGTGAAGGGGGATTGAGCACCTCCTGAGGAGAATGAGGAAGAGATGTAAGCCCCCACCACCCCCGAGTACGAGGAGTAGTAAGTGCATGTGCAACTAATCACTTGCACTGCATCGCATTTCCGTGAGCGCCCACCCAAGTCCAAAGCCGCCGAGGCAAAGCATTGAGCAGCATTCAGCACTCCAATCCCACCACCATTAGAGGAGCATGTCTGGGTGGTCTTCAGCCCTCCCCTTCTCTCGCTTTCCTGCTTACTTGTCTCCTTGTGTGTGCACGAACGAGTTAGCTAGAGTGACGTTTTTTCAAACCCCCCCCTCCCCCAGCGACGCGGTAGACCGCTTAGAACAGAGCTGAGAGTTGGGAGGAGAGGAGGGGGGCCCATTCATTTAATAGACGAGTACCCTCCTCCCACCCATCCAACGAACGAGCAACAAGACACGGGACTTTCTGTTTCGGCCCACCGGCAACGTGAATGTCCGTCTAATCAAAGCTGCTTTCACAAAGGCCAAAAGAACTTTGACTTGGCGTCGGCAGTGCTGTGTGTGTCAAACTGACGAGGGTTTCATGGAGGTCCTCATCTATGGAAATTGGGGTGAAGAGATGGAAAATCCCAAATTATCACACCACCAGGCTCTCCTGAACTTCAAATGGTCCCTATGTGACCCTCAAATGAGACATTCAAAAGCACAACCTGCTAGGATTAAACCTAACTTCCCTTGATATGCCTTAGCGTAATGAATACACTTAAATTTCACCACACTCTTCTCTTTTGAGTCCAGAAATTCCTTTAGTTAAATAAGTACCTACCAAGCTACCAAGTCTTTAAAGCGATTGCGTCGACGATCAGATATTGGAAAAAAAAGTATTCACGAAACTATGTCTTGAACCGAGAACCCAAAACCTTCGTAAACATCTAGACAAAGGCAATAATTTTAACTCCGAGGCTAGGTTGATGCCTATTAGAGGAAACAGCATAAATACTATCTACACTAAGGACTTCGAGGGGACATATGGAATACAGCTGCGATGTCTCAGCTTACTCTAGCACGAGAATGCCGATTTTAGAGCTGTCAAACGCTCCTAACTTTCAAAAAACACGTGTAGCACAGGGACCACTTGCTCATAATAACCTATGACCCAAGTTGGGGTACTTTAAACTGTGGCTACTGGTGGCGCATCAAAACACTTCATAGTGCCATACGATGACTGCCCTTGCTGTCACAACATGCCCCACCACACGCACACACTGAATTTGCATTACCCTCTTGAAATAGGTACTATGGTTATTCACAAAGCTAACCAGGCATTTAAATGACAACTCTCTTCAAGGTCTATGTACGCACGTGGATTGATTGAGTTTCAGATTCCGCTACGGGAAATTAGCCTTGTTTCACAACCAAAAATCACCAAAATCCCCCAAAATTGCAATCAAACTGGGACCACCTTCGAAAAGTGTTAATTTGTATATTATTGGTTGTGGTTTTTGAGTAGTGGGACCGCTTCCTCATACCTATAGTGGATCCAATCAGAATAGTGATACTTTACCCAGACCGCAGCCAAAAGTCACTATTGAATTTACAATCGATAAAAAGTGGTTGGTCTACCATTACGGAGAATAAAACCGTTTGAGGCCCTCTTCTAAAATGTAAAAAATTTGGACTTGCTAAATACTCTTGCCTCTGGTGTCGTTCACTTAACTCAAAACAGTTGCCTGAAAATCTGTTTTGACAGTCTTAAGAAACACATTGTTCCCAGATATGCAGGAACTCCACAACCACTCTCACCCTAGACTCTTATTTGTGGGGGTAGTGGTAGTCTTTCTTGCTTTCCATAAATTCAACATTGGTTTAGTCCTCACATGAGTAAATTTTGCAGCAATTGTAAAACGTTGGATGAGATGGAGCACCCAGGAGTGCGCTGTACTTGCCGCTGCCACCCATGAACAATCGGATGAGGGGGAGATGATTGAAAGTGCTCTCTCGAACATGGAGTGAGTGAGTAGGTGAAAGGTGGGTGGCCTAAATTTTTCAAACAATTTGAAATTACTATTAGAGACGAGGGGGGGGGGGGGTAGGAAAACAGGAAATTAATTGCGTCTCAAAGCCCTAATCCAGCCAAACTACCTACCTGCTAGCTAGTTACCCTTCGCCTACTTCGCTTTCCCCCTAGCATTCCATAGAGGGCCACCCAGAAGCACAAGTGATTGAAGGCAATGAGGCAGCAGTGGGTGGAGTTGAGGTTCTACTTTGAGCAAGAGTAGGGGAACGACGTCGACGACAGCGACCACCCATCGTGTCAGCGCATGTGTCGCGTCGGTGAATCCAGCCCTGTTGCTGCTGGTGGTACGCCTCCCTTCCAGATTTGCAGTCTATTACTGTTGCTGCTGCTACATGTGCTATAGGAAAAAAGGGAGGCATAGTTGTTGACAGACTTGTATGCCCAGAGGGACCACCGGGGTCGATTTTGCTAGCGACCGCACACAGAGATGGAGAAAAGTGGACACGGCTATCACGGAGTGTGTGAAGGGCCTCCGTGTGTGCATGCAGTGCCAAAAGACGTGGCGGACCACCCGCGACTTTGATCGGAGAGAGAGAAAGAAAGAGACCACCGTGACCGAGGCTAGAGAATTAGGTAGAATACTGCTTAAAGAGAAGAATACTCCAATAGCCACCTGGACCGATCAATTGTGAAGGCTACTGATGTATACACTTACTGTGTGCGTGCCACCATTGTCCTAGCTATCGACAACCGATAGAGACGGAGAGCGGGTGGTCCTGTCGTCTGTGTGAGTCTGAAGACCACACACAGCCGTTATCTATTTTCTTCCGTCGGTAAAAAAATGATGTCGCAAATTGAATTGCAGTCTTGCAGCTAGCAATTCGGTTCTTTCCAAACCCTAATGAAAAGCAGCCTCTTTTCAGAAGCACAACACAAACTACCTTTAGCTAGTTCATCACTCTACTGGACTATTTTTACCATTCGATTGTATTCATTTGTTTTCAGAATTACACTTATTAATGGTATCCAAAGCAAATGACATTAATAAAGGTGTTAAATTTTAAGGTCTCAAGTTGTGTTTGGTGAATGACCTCGGCTGTTAGGATAAGTGCGCAGGTTTTTAATTATGCATAGAACAGTCCTGGGAAAAAGAGGTCTCAGATTTAGTGTTTTTTAAGAATAACTCAGCTTTTCTAAGAGAAAAGAACACGTTTTAAAATGCATTATGAGTGCTAGAAGCGTGAGACTAAACAGTGGCTTTAGAGCGAGCAGAGAGCGTTTTGATGATCTATTAGATCTGTTATGAGCTCTAATCTCGTCACAAGCAATCCAAATCGGCAGCATTTTTTCCTTCGTCTAATACATTTCATTTTACTGAACTGCCTTCTCGGGGAATAGATGAAGAATAGTTACCATCTTCCGAAGTTTGAAACAGCCCTTCTCATGCAACACGTACCAGTAAATCGAGTATGAGAACCAATCGTTTGATATAAAAAGCACTACAATACAGACCATGCACGGACTTACGAGTACAATCTTTTTTAGAAAAATTTGAATTTCCTCTAGAAATATTTTTTTCAGCAATTTTATCAAAGATCCCATAAAAACACGTTTATTGACGTAATGTGATCTTCTATTCAAAAGTAATAACGCACAGCCAAGCTCAGGGTTTGGAAAAAAACATTCTTTTGTTACGTGTGCCTGTTAAGGTGTCTGACCTTCCCGTAATTAGCAAAAAACCACGAACGCGATTATCTAGGAAATATTCTCTGAACCTTTTTAAGGGAGAAAGATGAAACTGTTTAGTTTTTAAACGATTTGACAGACACCAATTAAGCAGACGGGGATGGCAAACATCCATAAAACCGGCGCCAGGTAATAAATTTTTGGGCCAAAAACCCTCTTTTACACCCCCAAACGCCATCACTTTCTCTCCCTCCCCCTGTTTGACCCCGGAGCGTCGATGACAAGCCACGATAAGGGAAGGGAAGGGTGCACCTACGAATAAATTGCCACACCCAAAAATAGCCTTTTGGCGTCTCTGGCCACGGCTACAGCTGTTTAAGTCTGTCACTACCCACATAAAACACCGAGAGAGAACTGTCGAATTCTCAGAAAACGCACAAAACCGGGAGCCTATCCTAACAGGAAGAAGCGGGGCTGCTTTCTAGTTCAATTGTATGTGCACGCGTGTGCGTGTATAATTAATCGGACACTCATAACACACACAACACCTACAAAAACCCGACTGGGTTGGGTGTGTATGTGCGACGGATGGGGTGGGGTGGGGTGGTGGTGTCGGTGACTCACTCCACCACACAAAAAACCAGTTTGTGCGCTTGAAGTGCAAACCGAAAAACGTAGACTTCCTAGTTTTAAGGGAAGGATATCTTGGTAATAAGGTCCAGCACAACGCTAGTAATTCGACAGATGAATGGGCCTCAATTAAAGTGTGGTCAGAACCACACAGTAGTCGATTCAAAGTCGACGGAGCCCTAACACGGGTTAGAGACGTCAAAATGTAGTGGCATCAGTAACAACTTTAAATGACCAGGCAAAGACTCCCGGCGTTTTAAAGGCGCTAAGATGAAGTAAAGTAAGGATAAATGAACTGAGTTTCTCTAAGAAATCATCCCAAATTAAATGCAAAAAGGCCTACCTGAAGGAATCTGACCCATCCATAAGGCGTGTTTATTTTGGCGAGCTGCAAGTCATCAACCAGCAGCATATGCCTGATCCTCGACACCTCAGGAGCTGCTGCTGCTGCCGCTGCGTTTGCTACACCCTTCTGCTTATTCTGAGTGTGCTTGGCGTACTCAGCTTGAGCAGCAGTGACAGCTGCTGCTAGGGCAGAGGAGTAGGTGACCGGATCGATGGGTTCTCCACCTTGACTCGACGTTTGCGCGGCAATGAGAGAGGCTGCTGCGGCCACAGCAGCCATGGCGACGGACTGTTGTTGTTGGGAGAGCTGTTGATGCTGGGAGGAGGAGGAGGCAGGGGAGGGTTTGGGAAGATGAGCAGAGGCGGAGGGGCCGGCGGGAGTGCCGTTGGCGGAGCCCGTGGCTGAGGGGAGTTGGTTGAGGGGACAGTGCCAGGGTATGTGGTCACCGGGTAGGAGTTGCGCCTGAGAACGGAACACGTAACGCGCCAGACTCTGTAGCAGGTGAGCTGGCCAGGTAGGGGGACTCTTCTCACCCGGTTCGCGACGTAGACGAAAAGTCAACTCGAAACCGAAACCGCTCGGTCCGTCCGCGGAGTTGGAATAACTAGAGAAGTGGGGAAGAAAGCCCGTATGCATAAATGGACCAAATACTCAACAAATAATCAGCCTCGGAAAAATTAATGAGCGCTGAAAATGTCATTTAATTTGGAGAAAAAAACTAAACTCAGTAGTAGTAGTTCATGGAATGCCATTGTGCTCTTACCGTAATGACTGCCACGTCATTTTGATAAATCGGTGATTTTTTCAACAGTGATGAGTAACTACAAAGCGTCTCTTTGTTAGAACAAGGCAATAGACTGCACATTGTTAAACATTATTGAAGTCTGGGAATCTCAGAAGTAGAAGAGTAGAATAGATTAAGAGGGATAAGAACCCCGGGGGTTTGGTGGATGAAAGGAGGCCTGAAATGCCATTCGCCAATCACAGTAGCAGCAGCAGCCGTAGCAAAGCGGCGCAAAAGTGGCTGATTCAACTGTACACAAGAAAATGCCCACCAGGGGTAGAAACTGACCATGTTATTTATCTTTGGCAGCACCAACACACAGAAATCGAAAATAGCCCTGAACTGACTTTCGACACAAGTAACTAACACGGATAACGGGGCAAAGGGACACCCTTCACTGATTTACAAATACAACTCGATAAGATCTACCGCAACAACATGCTTTGAGGTTCATTTCAGTCGACAGGTGCCTGAGGAAGCTAAATTAGAGGCGGGTGGGCGTGAGGCATACGCATATCTTCCCATCTCTTGGCCGGAATTTGAGTCGCACGCAGAATGCAGCGATGAAGCGCGCGGTAGTCATCCAAGCCTCAATCTAATAAATACTGCGTCCCGTCATTAGCTCCTTTACAAGGTAAAATGAGGTAAACAATTATTCGAAAGCCTAAATTAGACTGACATGGTAGTACAAAAAATTGATTCATCAGTCTAGAAAAATTCACAAATCAGAGGATGTTGATAATTCGTGTACAAGACGGACCCTAGATGACTGCACAAAGCAGCGCGACCATCCGATAAGGCCGTATCACTGAGAAACGTGCGAAAACCTTGTACACGGAAATTATAACAACCCTCCGCGTGAACACATGGGATTGTAGCTCCAATAAAGCACTAGTGTTTACGGACATTAACGGGACACCTAACACCCGATAAAGGTGTGAAAACAAGAGCCAAAATGTAGTACATTGATGCAAACATGATACAGCACTGCATGACTAATGAAAAAAAGTTGTACGTACTTGTGTAATCTCGCATCACCATAGAGATCGGAGAGTCCATTAGTGACATAGTGCCAATGTGGTGGACTACGAGCCTCAGAGGAACCAGGATTTGCGAACATGTAAATGTAGTCCAAGGGGTCTGGACCTCCCATCCAAAATTTTCTAAGAGCGGTAACCTGTAGGGGACTAGGCTGGTCAGGATAGAGTCTATTACAGGCCCTATAGATAGCCTGCAGCCCAAGACCCATATCGGCAGCGGTCGGGGTGTGCGGGCTGCCAATACTACTGTCCATGGAACGAGGAGGCGGCCGACCACTCTTGACAGACATTTCTGCTGCGGACGAACCGAATTCTCACAGTCAAATAGGACACGCGAACACTGGAAAGAGAATGACTGAGCTAGCAAGCAATGCTGGCCTAGACAAACCAATTGAAATCATGCCTGCTCGTGATTGGTTGAAAAGCAGCGTGTTGTAGTGAATGAAGGCGGACTAGTAACCAATGAGAACAAAGTACCACCACTAGCTCAATATCGCAGCAAAAGTAGGGGATTGAAGGTGTTTTAGTGTGTCGACTTACAATTTGTAAGTAGGAAGTAAAATTGCCCATCTTGAAGACAATTTTAGAGGCCCTTCCAGGTCATAAAAACTATGATGTGGTCACATACCCGAGTTCGTCTTATTACAAAAGCAGAGCGTTAGAGGTAATAAACGCATTGACTAGAAATTACCTAAAAGGCCATCTAGGCATAGAGTGCCAGTTAAGGAATGGGGTTTACAGCCTATCTGAATTGCTCATTCGGGTTGATATATATGTACGCTGAAAAGTTGAGGAGGTTGAGAACACTCATCTAGGCACATGGACAAAAAGAAATTTTTTGATTTTCTGAGTTAAAAAGTTCTCTTAACGCGCGGCAAAATACGTGCCAAAATACACAACTGATCAGACATATTAAACAGAAAACTTCATACACTTCCACTTCCGATATAAACTAACTGTGAGTAGCTATCCTGTTAGATCAATAAATCGATCGGTAGTCAACGCACAGAACTTCAAAGAGCAAGAGCGACCATGAAGTTACTAAAGTGCAGAAAATAGGACTTCTTCCGTAAATTGCAACAAAAGTGCATGGAATTGTTACCGAACTACGAAGTCCGTCTACAAATTAATTCTCTTAAAGTCCACCGAATAAATCAGCGACTACCGATTCCATAAAAAACAAGTTTTTTTTACAAAAGAACGGGCTTCATGGCCCCTGAAAGTATTGGAAACGCGTCAATATAGACCAAAACCACCACCCACTAAAAGAATGAAGTCCAGAGCAGTTTTTGTATGAGTATATATTTTGACCCAAGTTTCAACATTGACGAAATAATAGGCCACAAACAGTTCAAAAAAGGGCGCGAGAATAGTGGTGGGAGGAGGACATTGTGGAAAGGCTTGTTTCAGTCAATGTCATCAACGTGCATATTTAGAGCGGGTTGATCGTCTACCGAGTCGGTCTCATCACCGAACATTCGCATGAGGTTCGAGAAGATTCCACTAAAGGGGTCGCTTCGCACTCTCACACCAAAGTACACCTGGCCAATCTTCTTGATGTAGTCAGCATAACTAGGATCGCGATTTATTTGACTGCGATAGCTGACGCAGAGGAAGGTGAGAACTTCGTGACTGAGTTTCCTCTCAATAGTAAGCATTACCAGCCAGATAAAGTTGAGGAGTGGGAAATGGCTGAACGGAGGACCAGCTTCCAGTTTAGGATGGTAACGTGTGTAGGTATAGAAGGCTAGAGCGGCCTCAGCGGTCTTCCTAGCACAGAGAAACTGAAGCACAGCCTGAGCAATGAAGAGGTCCACTTCTGAAACCATACCATAGCGCATGTGTAGTTCAATGAGAAATCGACCAACTTTACACCCATCATCGATCAGCATGATTCGACTTCTTGCTTGAGGTAACGCGCCCTCAGAGAGAAGTTGACGGCCGAGGAATTCATTGAAAGCGCACAACAAGCGCTTATTAGAAGCCAGGACTGCAAGGCACTTAGAGATGTACTTTCCACGATCAACCGTGTCAGCAGGCATAGCAGCGAGAAAGCGACAGAGGTTTCGTAAGATGGAGTCCGTCAGCTCACTATTGCTTCTTACGAGAAGATCTATGTAGAGACAAGCCAAATCGATGCCACTCTCCCACTGTTTATTTTCGAGGAAGAAAGTGATACCGTTTGTGATACACTCCAACGCCTCGGTGTAATTTTTACGCAGTGTGCAACGGTAGTAAACAGTCTTGTAGAGCTGATGAGCCTCATAAAACTGCTTCTCATCTTGCGCAGATTGTATCCGCTGTTGAAGTTTTGAGTTCATCAAAGATCACTAGCAGCCGAAACTTTTGATACAATTATTCGTACAACTAAAATGATTGAAATACTTGATACTTATACAGTGGCACTTGATCTCTCACAGAAAATATAAGAAAAATTATTTCTGATGGTGGTTAAAATGGCGACAAGTAAACACAATACACCAATAAAGGCACAAGTATGGAAATTAAACTAGGACCATAAAACTAAATCGACTGTAAGAATTAAACAATTCAGCTGCCTTTACGACCAATACCTTGGTCGTAAGCGCATAAATCAAAGAAAAAGTGAAAGATTTCAGAAATGTATGTGCAAATTGAGCACGAAGTACTTCAAACTCACGCACTTTACGACCACTCACACAACCACAGACCATCCAAAACCCGACCAGCATCTAACGTGTTTATAAACAAATTACCGTGCAATTTGGTTTTGATTAAATCAAAAGTTATATTAAATCCATCTATTTAACTAAATGAATGTGAAGCGTTTGCTTTAACTTACTTAGATTTTTATTTAAAATAATGGAAGACTGGCTCAACGCTTTGATGCACTCTAAATATATTTAGAAAGGAAAAGGTTTACCCGTACTTCCAACATTATAAAAAGCAGAGCAAAATGAAAAAAATTAATAAACAAAAGTGATGGTGTCTTTCTTATAAAATGATCATATATTGCTTGACGCAATTCAAAAGGCAAAATTTTAACTTAAATTAATATATTTAAAGTGAGTATTTACCTTTTTAAACATTTGTCTCAATGAATATATGTTTCCTTTCTATTTTTCACTTGTTTATTATGAGAGGGCGAAGAGCTTAGGTTACACTTCGTGTTTGTTGAGCGCTGTGGTAGGTGCTGGTGATCTCTTATTTCTGTATATTCTTTTCTCCATCTAAATGATTAACGTAGGCTTCTTATTTTCTTGTCAATATATAATTTTGGACGTTTAGTGGTCTTTCTGTGTATATAATGACCTGGCCAAGTTGATTTTGCTTGATGCCAGAATGTTTCTATTATAATAACTAGTTTGTTTATAATGTTGCATAAAAAGGCTTTCAGAAATATGCCAAGATATGCACAGTTTGTTATTGGCCCTGCTGGGTGTGGAAAGTCTACTTATTGTGCCACTATTCAGCGACATTGTCAGACTGTTCAGAGACCATGCTCTGTAGTTAATCTTGATCCCGCTGCTGAGTTCTTTGAGTACGATGTGTCTGCAGATATCCGTGAACTCATTCAGGTATGTTTTGCGTTACTTATATTACACAAAACCCTTCAAAAATAGGTCGATGATGCAATGGAAGACGAAGATCTTAGTCTTGGTCCTAATGGGGGTTTAGTATTCTGCATGGAATATTTGTGCCAAAACCTCAACTGGCTGGACGACGCTCTAGGCGATGAGGATATGGACTATTTCCTCTTTGATTGCCCTGGTCAAATCGAACTCTACTCCCACCTTTCTGTCTTTCCAAAACTGGTCGAATACCTGCAACAAAAGTGGGACTTTCGTATCGTCACTGTCTTCATTCTTGACGCCCGTTTTCTCGTTGATGGATCACACTTTCTCTCGGGCATTCTTTCCGCTCTCTCTGCAATGGTCTGTGTCGGTACAGCCCACATCAACGTCATGACCAAATTGGATATGCTCTCCGAGGAGAAGGAAAAACTCGTAATGGCTCGTTACTTGGACCCCGAAGTGACTGAGCTCCTTGAAGTTTCGGACGACGAGGGTAAGGAGTCAAGTAGTAAAGGGCAGCCTCGCAAATTTTCCCGTCTTACAAGAATGCTAGCTGGAGTTGTTGATCGTTACAGTATGGTCCAGTTTCAACCGCTCAACAGGGACAAAGAGGACACAATCGAGGATCTACTTTTAAAAATCGATCAATGCGTGCAATATGGCGAAGATAATGAACCAATGAACAAGTATTTTGACCAAACAGAACTGGATATGGCTCGTGAAGCAGATGGAGGAGTCGATCGAGATTAATGTACATTATTTTCACTCAAATATACTGTGTATATGTCCATTCCAAGTTGCCCTTCTCTACCTCTCATCACAGCATAGTGACTTAAGTGAATACATTATACTCTTCCACATTGAAGCGATTAGACAGCGGGTTTGTCGCGGCCGCGGTTCGTGTTTTGGTAGCAACAGGAGTCCTCTACGCCATGGAATTCCTGTTGAAGGTTTCTTCGCAAGTGGCGGCGAGGTATGGTTGGTGGAAACTACTGGGTTTGGTGGTGGAGATACTAGCGCACGCCTTCACTGGCGTGGTTTTCTGGTTCGTTGTGTCAAGGGACCTTCTTGAAGCAAAGCCTCTGCTCTTCGTTTTACAGTCTGCTTTGCTAGCTGCTGTCGTTGCTATCGCTGTGGATATTGATCACTTTATCGCTGCTGGCAGTCTATCACTAGACGTGAGTACAGTGGCTTTCACATTCAACACTTAATTGCTCGAAAATATTGCTCTTAGGTAGCGCATCCTCCGCATTGGCGCTTGTTTGTAATCTCTCTTAAATAACTTTTCAAACTTGCTAAAATTTGGTTGTAATAGGTTAAGAAACTAAACTCCTTTTCTGTATTGATTAAACTCCTAAGTGTTGAGTCGACGCGTTATTTACTGAGAATTTGTGCATTTGTGATGGTTGCCGCGCAATATCGAATAGAGGTGTCTTGCTAGTTGAACCAAGTGTTCCGAAAGGTGTTTTTGTAGCAGATAAGTACAAACAAACGGTCCCATTTCCTTATAAATCTCAAGTAATGTATGCTTTTAGTTTAACACAGGGGCCTGCCACGAAGTTCACTGTTTTGAACTGTAGGCGTGAAGCTACTTGGCATGTTGACCTGAACGTAGGATTCAAGGAAAGCTCATTTTTCTAATTGTCTACTGATCTCACTGTGAAGGCTGCGCTTTCGCTGCCCGGTCGCCCGTTCCTGCATTGGGCAGGAGGTCTGCCGCTGCTAGCTGTGGCTCTGATTGCTGCGCACTTCTCGGTCCCCCACAGTCGCTCTCCGTGGCTTTCCACGGCTCTCACTGCCGGGTGGGTTGTGTTGGTGTCGTGGACTTCACACCAGCTGCGCGACGCCCTGCGACGCGGTTTCTGGTTGTGGCCGCCACCTCGTCACTTTCTCTCCCCGTCTGACGGCTACACGAGCATCCCACCTCTGCCACTACTTCTTAGCTACCCTTTGACCTTGGCCTGCCTCATCGCTCTCCTGACTTTGGCTCCAAAATCGACACTCCAGGGCTCTCATTCACCTGACGCCGAGAAGGCGCTACGGGTCTAGACCTTACTTAACTTCCATTTCTTGTATCTAGCTGTGATCTTCTTACTTCTTAATAAAGGTATTTTATATAGGTTTTCAGTGCTGACTTACTCTATAAAGCGTGACTGAGATTTCGAAGAACTCTTTGGTTCCCTTGCGTGTGAAGTTTTTAATACCCTAGTAACGTTAGATTCACCTTTTTATCGGCATGAAGTTATTGATCGTAGGAACGATGCTGTGTGGTTTCACTGTGGATGGGCACCACATCGTATGGGTTTCGCTTTTGAATCACAAGAACTAAGTACGCGTTCCTAAGTATGCTAGAGATGAGTACTTCGAAATGGAACTAGCTAGGATGTATACTACTTATATTTAAAAAGTAGACACTATTTTGAATAGAGTTAGGCCGGTGCAATGATAGTGATCACTTCAACTATTTATTTAAGTGTTTTAATTTCAGGTTTCTTGATGAATGCCATTAAAAACATTCGCTCGAGTCATCCGGTCATCACAGGCGTCCTACGATTCAAGGGAAGTAGTTCACAGGTTAGTAATGAATTCTGCTGGTCTATCAAATAAACTAATCATGAATCTAAAAGTCGAACAAATTTATTAATTAAAGTCTGTCACATTCTTCGCTCAAAATCACGTAGTAACGCAAAAGAAACGACAGCATTTAAAAGTTGGGGGTGGAATTCTGATTGGCCTTTTCGTACTCTTTCGCTTGCATAGATTGTGAAGACAGCCAAACTAACATTTTTGCTTAAACAAAGGGTCTTTTGAAGTTGTCTAACGTATCGGGGAGGATATATTCACGCAACACCAGAGGAAGGAGGGGTGAGTTCGGGTGAATCTCATTCACTTAGGTAGGAACGTTGACTTTTTAGAACGGTGGTTCAGCTGTTCAAATTCAAGCAGTTCTATGAAGTCGTAACCATACGTGAATCGGATCGGCTTTTGCCTGCTCAGACAAAAGGACGAGGTTCAACTCTTCGAATCGTTAAATATGCCTCCTGTTCCTTCAGACAATTCACCTAATCTGTTCATTCAGTTTGGACTGTTCCCGTATGTTTTATCGGTCAGTTGGCCGCGAGTTATGAAGTCTTGTTTACTAGTGTAACAAATCATCCTAATCTCAGACTTTCAGGTATTTATGAATGCGATATCCACAGTTCATATTTTTGTTTCCTGCTAGCCGAGGATTAAAGAAGTGATTCTATCGATATACTTGAAAAGATTCTTGTTTATAGTTTACGAAAAGTGTGCTTTGTAGTACCAGATGCGAATTGAATTTTCAAGGGATCAGCACCTACTAGCAATTTTAGCAACTGTTGCGAATTCCCCACATCCCGATCGATTACTAGACTTTTTCAAGTCACAAAACCGAATAGGGGGGGGGGGTTCTATCTCTTATTGATGTAGCCATATCCCTTGAAATCAAAGATCGTACTTTCTAAATCATCGTTCTCCGTCTTCGTAGCGACCCACAAAATTGGGCTGCATGGAATGAAAGGTTAGATATATGCCTAGAAGCCCCTTTCTTTCTATTTTCGGTCTTTAAAAGTCCACTCAAGCATAAAAAATGGTCATTTTAGTCCAAACTGAAAAACTGAGCTACTTAACACATTTGCCAACATTAGAGATTCCTTTTGATATTTTCAGTCAACGGGTGGTCCACTAGTCCACCCAAGTGGCTGGCAAAATCAAAATTTTATGCTCATTCCCTTTCCCGCTTCTAGAACTTTTTTCATATTCATATGGCGTTGTCTACTGCTGTGCATTCTGCCTAGTGCCAGTTTAAACAAATTGAGGAGTACATGAAAGGAAAAGCTATTTTAAAGTGTCTATGACTTCGTTCTGCGAATCTGGGACACTTTGTCCTGTAAGCAGCCTGATTTTCAAGGGGCTAATCACTATCCACTATCCAAGTGGAGTAGTGGGACATGATCTGATTCAAAAAACGGTAAAATCTTGTCTACAAAGTGGTTTTAGCAAACGAATCCCGAAGAAGACTTTCAATTGGTGCATTCCAACCCCTTCGATCAGTATTGAATTCCATCACGAGTACCCCCTCTTGATGTGAATCACATCAATCTCGTAACATGCAACAAATTCTCCGACAATTTCTCTTGATCCCGTTTTATGTCATAGCCTCGGTTAAGATGGGTTCTATTTTTGAACTCGAAAGTTGCTTCATTGTGGTATTAAAGTGTGGTCTATCGTATTATGAAATACATGCTTGAAATTTACCCAAAAGAAGGGTCCGAACTATAGAGCCTAGGTCGTAAGAGTGTTGAAGACTAGTGTTTATTGCCTAATACAGCTCAGAAGAAGGGTAGTGTCGCTAATGGTAGCTCAGATCCTCGGACTGGGGTCGTGACCAGCTCATATGACTGCATGAATCATTAATTAATAACGGAAGTTTAGTCCTAATGTTTTAATTATGTCCTACTTTTGAGTAGTTCCATCATTTTCTTCCTAGCATCTACCGACACCACATTCCTTTCGTACAAGGCCAGAAAAACGGTATTAAAATTACGTTTTTATTTTGATAACAGAAAAGTTATTTTCAGGGGATTATGGGCAGTAAAAGTTACATTTTCACTGTAAAATTTTAAGTCCTCGTCACGAATTTCTGTTTATCAGGCTTGGTCTCTTGTTGCATGAGTATGTAGCATTGCTTGCAGTATTCCATGACTTTAATTTTGTTTATCAGCTTCAATGTATGTTATTTTGTCGAATCTTTTTCTTTAATGGTAATTTTTTAAATTCTGTTCTTTGATACCTTGTCCTTTATAACGTCATTTCTCTCGTTTTTCGATAATTTCTATATTGAGGCATGTAGAAGCAATGTCAATATTTATATTTAAATATGTCATGAGCCGTAAATATCCGATTTCACTCATGTCTGCTCACCTAACGTACTTGGCTAGCCCGAAAAGCGTAACTGCGTGGTCAGATAACCAATATGAATTGCGATGTACGATGTAGTCGTGGAAGGGGCTCTTTGGCTTTGAAATTTCGGAGGCTACATACATTCGTTTTTGTGAATAACCATGCGATTTTGGTCGTTCAAATATGCTTTGAGGGCTCTCAAATCTCTGAACACGCATAGATAAGTTAGGTTTCCTTTTTGTAAGATATCGTGACCATAGTTTCTTTTGAGTTCCAAGCTTAGGTCACTTTGCATTCCGTCTTTACGATGTTCTAGCTTGCTTTGAAGTTAATTGGCGTTTCTCTCAACCATCTTCAGTGTAAGGTGAATCAAAAAGGGACAGAATTTATAAAGGAAGGAAGATGGCCACTCCAGAATCCCCTGTGCCGCAACGCTCTGTTCTAGCCCATAGGCCGGCACTGGAAAGTGTGAAAAAGGGATCGAGCACTCATGGCAGTGAATGATGAGTAGCCAGCAACCGAAGCTAGGTACCATGAGATCATAAACTGGGCAGCTCATTCCGTAGTATCTACTGCGGTCCTGGTCTGCATGCAGTTAGTAGTCCATAATTCACGAATCACACCAAGTCGTCCTGAACCGAAGTCTAACCCTCAACCGTATCTAGTCGTCCCATAACTTCGTTCACATTTGGCTTTTTTAAATCGGAAAAACTTAAAGTTCTGTTTATAATGGTGCTGAACAATTTTTTTATGTTTGGGTGCATTTAAAATGACCAAATTTTGTTTTACTGAACAACAAAATTAAAATTCGTGGAAGTGCCCACGAATCATTTGAGGTACATCATGTTTTACGAGTTGAAAAAAAGGAAACAAAGCCAGAAGCATTTACCCAGTTTATGGGTAGAAATGTATAAATGAACAAAACTTTCAAAAGATGGTTTGTGAGATTCAGAAGCGAAGATTTTATTTCGATGAGTTTGTTGATAAGCAGCTTCTTGGAGCAGCCCTTGAAGAAGAAGAAGAAGCTTATCCCGCTTTGTCAGTTTAATCGGGATTGGCAATTAAACTTATTTCAAACCATATAGCTTTTGGTCGTCATCTTCAAAAATTTGGAAAAGTCTCTCCACTTGGAAACTGGGTGCCTCGTGAATGGGTGTCTGATAACAATCAACTCAAATCTCGAGTTGACGAAATCTGTTTTTCCCCCATCATTCTCGTCAAATTGTTTCACCATTTTTGGATAGAATTATGACTGGCGACGGAAAAGTAGATCTTCTATCCAAATGTTAACTGTCGTAGACGTTGGGGTCTTTCGTAAGGGGAAGAGACCCTAGCCACGGTCTCCGAGGAGGGAACTCCATGGGAAATAGGTTGTCTTCAATCAATCTGATGGGATGCACTATTAACGAAAATTGCTATGGCGTTTAAACCAAACGTTGAGGAAAAACTTCATGCTCTAGTGAGTCCAAAAGGGGTGCTGTTTCATCAGGACAATGTAGCACGACCCCAGACAGCAAGAATCGCGTCAAAAAGATCGAAGACGAACTTGGTTGGGAGAAAATGCCAAATCGGAATTTTCCTCCCGACTGCCTTGCTCCGCCTTCAGTGTACCATTTGTTTCGTAGTTGACAAATTCATTTAGCTGAAGAAACAGCTTTTGCAACGTAGCAAGAAGAGGTTGAAACTGGCATTTGTGAGTTCTTCGATTTAAAACCAACAGAATATTACAATGGTGGTATTGATAAGCTTGTTAATGGGTAGAAGGAAGTAATAGGTAATCAGGGAAAGTATATTGGCAATTGAACCCTTAAATGTAAAGTTTAGTCATTTGTTTTAATCATCATTTGAGCAGAACGTGTGGAATGACCTGATATCACTTATGGGAAAATATGGTGCAAATCTGATGTTTTTTTGTAGCTTGGAATGCTTTGGTAGCACTTAGAGTTACATCTTTTTGTAATTTACAAATAAAGTCGTAGAGTGGTTAAAAGTAGAAGACGTTGGAACTTCATGCCGTAGTCCACATTTTCACACTTGAATCTCACTTGGAGAGTGTATTTTTTTCTTAACGAAGGTCATTTTCCTCCTCTAATGACGTTCCCTCGTTATTGGCAAAGGAAGAATGACTTGCTGGACTTTCATTCTCTCTAAAAACCTAGATGACGCTACTGACTAACTCCTTTTGTTGCTTTTCTTCACAAACCCAAAATCGCAAACAGTGACCAATTAGCTTCACTCTTTGAGAAGCAAGCGAAAGCACTTTAACGTGAACACTTTCTCGGAAAAATTGGCGTTGGAAACGCACTTCCAACTTTTTTTGTTAGGTAAACTGAATGGAATAGTTATTGTTGCTAATTATGGTCTGGATGATAATTGGTTTTTTCCCAATCATCTACTAGGCGTGTTTGAAGGCTCCGTAGGCTACTTCATCAAGGCTAAAATTGTACAGTATGTTCTAAATGAAGTTGAAGTTCTCACCAGTAAAAAGAAGACGCACTTTTCTCCAAAGTTGATTGAGGACAACCATTTTTTGACTTCCCCTAAGGAGCGACAGGGGGCCGAAGCCTACTGCTGCAGCTATACATTTCGTCTATTTCCGGTGCTTATCTTTGCCATCCACGTAGGAGGTATCAAAATCCAGCTTGAGCCCATCCGACATCTTTGAAAATATTCGAGGGAATGTGCTGTGCAAGCTCATTCAGGTCTTCTGCTATTTTTTCTAACTTCCTCTAGCCACTATTACGATTCTCCAGTTAATGCCGCGTTTTATTTGTTCAGATTAGTTGTGGGGGACCACTGAGAAGTAGCGACCATCACGCTGAATTATACTGGAGAGGGCCTTCAGTCATCCAATCTCTTCGTCGTCATTGTGAGGCCAGATTAAACTCCCAAAGTAAGCTTAGTGTGCCTGAAGACCTTTAATAATATCTAGGAAAGTAATCACCTGATGGTCTATAAAATTATTTCGAACACCCGGAGTCAGCATTCTGTCACCATCCTTGCAGCGGTACTTAGCTCTTCTCGTCTGCTTGAATATTCCAAATCTTACCGCGTGGTCTTCTTTGCCTAATAAATCTAATCTTACTGATTTGTTTCTAATATTCGTCTTTGATTAGTGGAAAAACCTGGGCAAAGTTTTTTTGCCCTGAGGTTTCCAGGCTTAATCAATGCATTTCGAATATATTTTTGTAAAGCTGAAAGACTTCCTCTCACAAAGATCTGGTTTTAATCAACCAAAATTTTTGCCGCTGCTCTTTATAATCCATGACGCATAATCAGATAAAGGAATACATAGCGCTTTGATAATTCCGACGAAGAATATGAGAACATAATAGAGTATTTTTGCAATAAATTTCGTTATCACCTATCCCCTAACGACTGGATTTTTTCCATCGCCCCACAAAAGACAGATAAATTAGTCTGAATAATAAAACAGGAATGTCGGGTTTTTTTTACTCTACCACCATACTCTTAGCAAGAGCACAAAACAAGGTCTAAAAGACTAACCTGACCGGTTGCGGCCCGGCGAAAGCGACGCGTCTCTTTTCACATGAGCCTAACCTACGTCTGTCTCATTTTATGATGAATCTTATAGCGTTTTGCCACTGTCGACAAACTTTTCAGCTAGATGAAAAACCCTCGTCATTTCTGTTCGGAGTTTATTAACCATTAACCCAGCAGATTACGGAGAAGGAAGGGTTCTACTTCACAATTTCACTCCTATTTGGCGAAGGCGAGTTGAGTCACTTGGTTTGGCCAGGCTTTGTGTGAGCACGGGAAGCTGTCCGACGTTTAGTTTGTCGCGTCTGCGTAGCTCCGTGATTTAGTCAGGTCACTTTAGTAACACGGCTATAGGATCACATTGTTTGTGTTTTCACCTAACAACTCACGTGATACTTTCCCTTCCGACTATTAATTATAATCGCTAATAGGACTTCAAAAGCCCATCAGCGTCCTTAACAAACAAATTAGTAGAGTAATTTTAAGACTAAAATTATCTGCGATCCTAAAATTTTAAAATAGATGAGATGAAAGTCCTAGAAATATTGCTCCTTCTTTTGTATAACCTCAACTGTGAATAGAATGACTGAGAGTGTGGTTGTTGCAAAAGACACTGTTTAGTTACAAGGCGTCCGCAATGAAATCGACAATCTTACCAGAAAATGGTGGAAAATGCCAAATTTATTGGAAACAAGGAAATGCAATATACAAACAAATTGCACTGATGCCAGAGTTTTACTACCGCCATTGGCAGCATATGATACAACAGCTTCAGTCCTCGAACAAGTTAATTTGAGGAAGGGGCTCCTCTAAACCGTAACCGGTAACTGGCATGGTAACCATTTTCTTTCTCTGACAGCATCACTCAATTCATAAAAGTCCATCGGCCAAGCAATGAGCCACTGGTGTAGTCGTAAAAATCTACAGCTGACAGCCATTTTCGACTTTCCCCTGAGGTCTTACAGGGGTTAAACGCCCTTGCGACCATGCATATGGCCTATTACTGGCCACTATCGTTATTCTGGGCTTAACTCAAATGGTCAGAGATTTCAATGAATGAACAACTGTTTAAACTTCAAAAGGCAGATTAGGGCTCGTGAAAACGTAATACATCACTGTCAGTAAAACCATGCTATTTAAATGACGGCAAGAACTTAGGTATCAGGCGAGACTTTCTCAGGAATGAGACTACTTCCAGTTCCATAGTGACCGGCCGCAATGAAAGCAACTATTTTGCTACATCCCTCGTGTCCTCATGGAATCGGAGAAATCGCCCCATTCTGCTCTTGTAGCGCTGGTTAGATCGTCAGCGTCGCGATCCCTATGTTCGCCAAGCCCGCATCCAGTCCTACCGCTGTCGGAGTGCTTTCAAGCTCCTCGAGTTGAATAAGGCCCTCGGGGGGCTGATCAAGCCCGGGATGGTCGTGGTGGACTGCGGCGCGGCCCCGGGCTCCTGGACACAAGTCGCTGTGGAGTTGGCAGCAGCAGGAGGAGGGGGAGGCGCCGTGGTTGCTCTCGACCTGAAGGACTTCGATCCGGTCCCTGGAGCCACCTGTCTGGCCCACGTCGACCTCCGAGACACGGCGAAGACCATCAAGGCGGTCAGGGACGCTCTCCGGGCTCCGCGGTGTGTCGACGTGGTCCTCGGTGACATTGCGCCACCGGCATCGGGACTGCCGCATCTCGATCACCCGAACTTGATCCACCTTGCGGAGTGTGTTCTTCAGGTGCGCTGGCTTGATACTGTTTTGGTGATGCACAAGGTTTCCTACAATTACTCGAGCCTAAGATGAGTCATACGGGGAAAGGTGTCAAAATTTCACAAAAAGTAGGTTGTTTTGAGGTGTGAAGACCTGACTTTTGACAGAATTCTTTTCCTTTGAGAAATCTCTTGGGGCCTTACGAAAGGCCCAAGCTTCCCTAGTCGGTGATTGGTAATCATATTCACACTGGTCGAATATAATGATCGAGCATACCTTAACTCAATCAATCACAGATGGTGGGCATCCAGTTGGAGCCATGAGTAGAGATCGACGCTATTGATTGTGCAATAAATGCAGGAACTTTTGCTCTGCCATTGTTTACCCTGTACATACACCTCTCACTTGCTGCCACTGGGTCTTTGCAAGTAAATCTGGCTAACGTTGAACTCGCTGACCCAGAATTTAAACCAGTGTGTTGATGAAGGCAAGATTGAAAAGAAAAAAGGATCTATGAAGGAGAAAAACGGTCACTCTTTCTGGCAGATCGGGTAGGAAAGTGACACGTCCCTTCAGTGGCGGCACGGAGTCGGGGCTCTGAGCGTTCGGTGGTCTTTTATACTGAAAGTGTCCAGTCAAAGTCGTTTTGCCATTTAGGGCCCATTTATCCGGTCACCCCCAAGTTCCGTCCGAACTTCACTTGTTTGAAATTGAACAAAATGGAGATAACTATTATTTTTATGGTGAGAGGCATTTAAACTGATCAAATTTTGTTTAACAGAAAAGTAAAAGTAACATTTGCTCTATTGAATCCCTGTTAAGATGGAAGTACCCAGGAAACATCTGAGATGCATCATGTTTGATGAGTTCAAGTTATGAAACTAGGTAGACGACGAAGCGGCCAGAAACATCTACTCAGTTTATGGAGTAGAAATTGAAAATCGAAATGGACTTCGAGTCGAGTTGATGATCGACTGTTTTTTGAAGCCGCCCTTGAAGAAACCTATCTGCTTTATCAGTTGAGTTTGGACTGACAATTAAGCTTAGCTCAATCCGTGTAACTGTTCATCGTCCTCATCTTCAAAAACAAGAAAAAGTTCCTAAGCTTGAGAAATGGGCTCCTTCCCATAAATTGGTGCCTGAAGACGATCTTTAAACATCGAGTTGAAATGGGCTCTTTTCTCCTCTATACTCCCCAACTTATTTCCACTTTTATGGTGGATAGACTTATGAGTGGACACTGGAATGCTAAGTGCCGTATACAGTGGCTGTGTCGTAAAGGAGAAAGACCCCGGCCAGAGTCGCCAAGAAGGGAACTTCATGGGAAAAAGGTTCTTATTTCAATCTGATAAGACTGCCAAGGTAGACTTGGTGGTCAAACCTTCTCTCAGTAATTAGTGTGACGTTTAGACCAAGCTTCGAGAAAAAGACCTGCCATAGTGAATCGAAAATGGGTGCTGTTTCATCAGAACAATGCAGCACAACCCCACACAGCAAGAAGCACGTTAGAAAAGGTCGAGGAACCTGGTTTGGTGCAAATTCCTCATCCACTGCCTTATCCTCCCGACCATGCTCTTTCTTCAGACCACCTTTTGTTCCACAACCTACAAAACCATTTGGAAGATACAGCTTTTACAACGAGGGAAGATGTTGAAACTGACATTTGTGAGTTCTTTGAATCAAAAGCAGATGAACACTGCAGTAATGGTATTAATAAGTTTATAAAATAGGTGAAAGGAAGTCATAGATAACCAGGGAAAGTGCACTGGTGATTGAATCTTTGATTAAATCCCACATTTAGTCACTTGTTTTTCTATTCAAAATTGGGACAGAACTCCTGGGTGACACGGACGCAGTCTGAGTCCAAGGTGACGGTCCAGGTGTGACACAACGAACTGGGAGTCATTAGGCCCAGTAACTACCAGTGGTGGAGTTTCAAAAATTCCCAAGGGAGTCCAAAATATCAAATTTGTACAAGAACGTGAAAGTGAATTGATTGGCTATTTTCCAACTTCATAGCAAAATCGATGAGTTTCAGGGAGAAGGATAAGGGAAAAGACTACTAGAGCTTTCTACTCATATGTGCTGTACGTTTTTGCAATTTTTCGTCTACTTTCAATCGACAGTTTATCAATGATCTACGGGTTTCAGACTTGAACACATCTTGGTTCAAATATAGATTTCGACACATCTCCGTACCTGAATTTCAACAATATTTTTATAGAAAATGGGAATATAAATGTCTGTTCCAATACACCACTAAATACAAGTTATTATTTAAACTGTATGGAACAGATAGTTTAAAGCCAATTATCAGTGGAGTTTGAGGAGCCTCACTGATTAGACAGTCCTTTTTTAAAGATCGCCAAAAGCCTAAATTTGCATGGCTTTGCGCAGTCTTAAAGTCTTCTTAAGTAGGACGACAGTGTCCTCCCAAGGCAAAATATTAGATTATCTCTAATCATTGCTCACACCGTTGCTTATTTGCAGCATAATGGAAGCCGATTGTCTTTCTAGGAAGACGAAAAAAATCGCAGGCAAACGAGTATTGTTGAAAATTTGTGAGCAAAGGTTTTGTGAAGTCCATGAAACATGGGTTCTTCGCTGCTTTCCTGTCAACAAGGTTCTGTTTCTAGCCTAATCGTCGCAAATATCCAATTAAACTAACTTTCGGGACGGTAGTAACGGGTTTTATTTATGTGACAGCCGTATGCGGGCACCTTTGATGAAGCATAAAATGACGTTTTCATGCTTAAAACGGAAATCGAAAAGACGCAGTACCCATGTAAGGCCTAAGTGTCTGACAAGTGTCCGCTGTCCCACATAATAACAAGTAGTATACGTATTGAAGCAATGATTTAAAAGGAACTCAAATAAGAAAATCACCTTGGTTTTGTTGTAGTAATTATTGACATTTTCATTTTTAATAATATTATTGCCATTGAAAAAAATGCCGTTATGTGCTCTCCCATAGCATTGGAGAGAGATTATCATCAAATATTCCTAGCGTAAAATACTTAATGCAGTTATGATCTTTAAGGTCGCTCCAAGAGTGCGATTTGGAGCCGATGATCTCGTGATTTTTTCCATTTCCACTTAAATGCTCTTAAGTACCCACGGCCCCACTTTTACTGCTGCAGCAGCTATATTCCAAATGTGCCGCAATATAGGCAATTAAAGTCAAACACATCTTCACTCGCATCACCATAGCAACTAAGAAAGTCCTCATGTCTGTTTTTACTGGGGTTCGAGCCGACTGCATCGCTGTACCATGGAGACCAAAAAGTTTGTTTTTTCTGTTTGATGCAAAATACTCCCTCGTTCCCATTCTGTCAGCGTCAACCATCAGTTAGTGCTCTACGTGTACGTTAAGCACTTTATTTTCCCCTAAGGCTCCTTTGAATGAGCCCCATATTAAGGCATAACTGCATTTTTCAACGCCTGTGATTATCCGTTTAGGTCCCTACCGGGGATCCGTAGTTAATTTTGTCCCTCCGCAGTTTTGTCTTCGCTCATGCTAGGATCGGTGGAGTGCTCGTTACGGAGACCCGATCTAGAGAAATAATTGATAATTTTTTCGGCCATATACTTAATTGAATAGCTTTAGTGTGCTTGCAGATTCAGGACTACTTTTCCTCCAGTCTTGGGTAATATTACGGGAATCCCCACCAATGGCGAATCTAAAAAAGAGCCAAATTTGTTCAGGCGCAGTGACTCAGTGTTAGGCGGTCTCCCTTGTTCAAATTGCAGTCAAAGGCACTCTGGGGCGGACTGAAAGGGGTGTCGACCAGACTCGCGGTATTTTTGCATGTGTTCTGCCGAACAGCAACTAATACGCTACTACTGTTATAAGTACTTTAAAAGTTCGGGAATTAAAGATGTTATTACTTTAATTCTACCTTTAATATCTCGTATTACACGCTATCGTAAAACTGAATTTCTCACTTTCTCTATTTAACTTATTTTGTATTACCATTTTACTCTCTGACGTATTCGCAAAATTCGCAAATTTTTCTATAGGCAACGTACTTTTGAGATAATTCATTACATTTTGAGTATACTATCTCAAACATACGCGGGAACCTAGTTTGAACGCATGCCTAAAGTAGACTGGAAATTTTCTGAACTGTAAAACCCAGTACTAGTACTCGAAATAGGAAACTTCTGATCGAATATCTATTTCAAGAAGTGGAGATTCCACCCTCCACGAAGATGAAGATCGAACTGGACGTCCACCAGTTGATTTATATGGTTAACTGTTTCTTGAAGCGGCCTTTGAAGAAACTTATCTGCCTTATCACTTGAATTGGAATTGGGAATCTTCAAAAGTCCTGGTGCAGTCCCTAAGCTCTTTTCTCCTCCACTTTCTCGCCAACTTATTTCACGATTTGTGACTGGCTACTGGCGAAAAATGGATCGATTATCGAAATGTTGGGCGTCGTAGCCAGGGAAATATCCATCCGCAGGGACACAGCCGAGAAGGGACCTTAGTGGGAAAAAGGTTCCCTCAGTATGGTAGGATCGCCAAGGATTAGTCCGCTTTGTAATATTTCTAACTAATGCAGCAACAATTAATGCTCAAAATTCATTAGTCACCACGTTAATTTTACCTTTAATAATAAATCTTGTTACATACTATCGCAAAATTAAAAATCATATTTTTCTCTTTACTTAAATATTGTTCTCTTCAATTATTGCAGCATGGACTCTATGGCGTGCTTGGAAAACACTTTTTGAGAGAATTCAATAAATTTTGAATATTATATCTCAAATGTACTCAGCATGCCTCAAATTGATTGAAAATTTTCCAAACTGTGAAATCCAGTACTAGTACTCGAAATAGCAACATTCTGTTCGAATACTTATTTCAAGAATGAGTTCTTTTAAAGCCACGAGGAAGAAGTTTTCAAAGGGCTTTGAAATTTCTGACTAGGGGAAAAATTTAAGGTACTTTTAAACTGCAAGCATCTTGTGCCTTTATACGAAGGTCTGAAAGAATAGTTACTCGATGTAAAAAGATCACCAGAATTCGATTTTCGCTGTATGCTATTGTCTCTTCAAATCGGGAAGTGTTAAAACCGTCCTATCTCTAACTAGCAGTAAACATTTCATTAGTTCTTGTTCTCAGAGACTCTTACGTTGACCCTAGCTGGCATTGCGTGTTTCGAAGCCTGGCGCAAGTCTTCTGGTGAAGCTCTGGGACTGTCCCGAAGTCGCCCACTTCAAGCACGTCCTCGAGCGCTTCTACCTGGGACCCGGGGACTCTTCTCCGCCCTCCAGCGCCTCCGTTCGGGTTCTCAAACCCGCCGCCAGTCGCAAGGACTCTGCTGAACTCTACATCTGTGCCCGGGGCTTTTGCCTCACCCCTCCTCGTGCTACTGGCAAATAGAATCTAGTCTTTCAATTGCGTTTTCTATGTTTCATGGGAACACGCAGCACGAACGACGGGCTCTAGAGTGCGGCCCCGATCTTTCTAAAAGTAGCTTTTATGATGCTACTTCACAATGTCTAATGGATGGAATGTGGAAAAGCTATTTGTACCCGAAGTCACCGTACATGCTTCATGGGTGGTCAACTTCGAAATGACCGAGGACCTTGAAACAGAATTGACAGTACATCAATTGTTTTTGCTTCTAAAAAGAGGCAAAATAGTCAGGCCTTGTCTGTTAGTGAGGGTCCCAATAGGTACACACATTTACGGACCTTTGGGAGACAGTTTATGATCGTAATAAATAAATGCGTAATCATTGCTACCCCAATCTATGGTCGAATTGACGATCAGCATATTACTATGGGGCTTATTTCGAAAATGTTGAAGTTACCGGACTTGGTTATCGCCCTATAACTATAAACTCTAGACCGGTGAGTAATAATTCATGAATACGGATTTTATCCATCTCTCTATCCACTATTCAAATCAAGTGCTAGTCAATATTTAGCTTGTATCAGTTGTGTTCATTTGTCTCAACTGCTTTTCTGAAAACAGTCGTCTGAATGAAATGCCAGAGAGGAACCATAATTCACTCTCTTATAGTAAGGTGATTGAAAGAAGGCACTTATTAAAATATTTCAAGTAAAACAATAGAGTCAGTAAGTTTTCGTAGTAGATCCTAACATTCTATTGTTTTTTAAATACGAAACGCACAAGTATTTTCCTTCGTTATATTAAAGATTTCCGAATATGGCTTTTTGCATCTAGTGGTTGAATTCCGGGTCAAATTTTGGAACCGCTAAATTATACCATGCTTAGATTAATAAACAGGTGAACACACACCTTTTGTTATTCTGAACAAAATAACTTTACTGAATTTCGTTCAGTTAGAGAAATCGTATTTCCTATTAACTTTGTGGTTTCATTACTGAATTGAAGAAAAACAACATTCGTTGCCTGGTAAAAATAACCTGCCTTGAGAAGCTTTTCCTTCTTTAATTAAAGGTAAAAGCATATCAGTCAAGATTTAACTTGCTTCTATAATTAAAAGTTATAAAATGTGAATCGGAACACATTACTGAAGGACTGTTAGCCTCGTTTACGAAGAGGACACTTGCCGGAGTGTGTAAGAGCCACTAGTCTAAGCTTTCTGTCACACGGCAGGAATTTATAGATGAGGTCATACCTTGTCCTTCATTCCCGCAAGAGGACCCAGGAAAACTCCACAACAGTGGATAAAAGTGGCGCCCAGAACAATCTCCTCGCCCAGGCACTAGATGGCAAAATTCATTATGAATTCATTATTGCTTAAATTTAAAACTTCAGCCATGCAACTCAGCGACTCTGGCCAGCAAATTAGCACCGAGTCCTCCATCGAATAGCACCACCCGCGTCAACCTAAAATCAGGACCAATTTTTAGCACAGCTCTGGTGGCCACTCCATAATAAACGGCATGAGCCAGTATCTGCGACTGCCGAATGTTTTAAGCAGCCCCAAGATGCTTAAATGCGGTAGATTCTTTTCAGAAAATTTAAATTCCCGTTATCTTAGTTCCCTTTGAAAATGACAAAGTAAACCCCGGGTGAGTCATAAAGAAATAGAAAGTGATCCCTACCCAAAATGGTGGGGACTTTCAAATGCTTTCTTCACATTTTCTCGTAACGTTCTAGACTCTCCTCTTTTCCATAGGCTAAGGTTTACTTGTCCTTATATTTAAGACTGCGTGCATTACAAGCAATATCGTTAGTTTTCACCGGTAAATCTGAAGATTCCTTACTTTCTCTGTTACTGAATATGGTTCCCTAGGTTTCTAGTCACATATTTTCGAAGTTAATAAACAATTTGGCATTATTATATGAAGCTCGTTGAGTAGTGGTATTTAAAATGGCTGAATAGACTAAAATATGCATTATGATTTAACATTTAAAAGTAAATAATTATCTAATAGATAGAGAGTAACAGGAAGAGGGTTTTAAAAAGTTTTAAATTTATGCAGCTTTCGTTAAGGCATTAATGGACCATAGAGCTATTCTGTTATACACTAAAGACTTTATTCAATTACAAATGCTTACAAGGACTTCACTGAATTTGTATCGAAATTGTTGTTAATCGAAAGCCATATTGCCCATTTCCATTGCTTCCCCACTTGGAATTTTTATTTTCCAGAGCATGTCGACGTGTTACGGTATCGATTCATTAATCATAAATGTTTAACTATTTCATATACACGGGTTCCGATTTTCTCAGTTGACAAACTCCCCTTTTACTTCACGAGACAGTGGTATTGCTTACGTTTCTGGCTTCTAAACGAGGCAAATTATAACCCACCCCGATGCATCAGACATTAATTGATGAAGGTAGACCATTATTCTAGAATTTCGGATTCTGAGGGTTGCAGAGGCTTTAATTAAATTTAAGTTAGATTTATGTAAAAAGATCATTTTGATTTATTTTAACTGCAAAAGTAAAGTTCCTAGTTTGAAATAAATTCTGTGGAAAAATTGAAGAAATTCAAGCCCTATAGAGAGACAAGATAAATCATCAAAATATTACTCGAACACTCTCAGTTGGCTTAATTCGGCTAAATTAGTTTCTCTCAAATTGGTATATTCTATAATCCCAACACTACCACTCCATGGTAAAAATTTTGACCTCTGTAAATTCGCCAATGAAAACCTCAAATTTCAGTTCCCTATGGAGTCTGTTTTTGAGAGACTATAATAAGATGATCCCACATTTGCAAGCTATATGGTTATAAATGCTGAACAAGAGACCCATTTTTTAGATTTAAATGATTTAAATGTTGTTCAAACCCACAAACATTAGGAACTTAATCCCAAGAACCATGTGGGCTAAAGTAAAGGAATTGTGTTTGAATAGTTTTGGGTAGAGCAGAGCAGGTTGTTTCACGGTCCGTTTGATTAGAAACGCATGTCAAAGCAAAGTTACAACGACAACAGATAGTCGAGTTTTAAAAACATTCTAGCCTCATGTACATGTGTTTTCAGACGCTCACAAAGTCCGAAACATTTTCAAGCACCACGAATTCAGCTACAACAGTTATATTGGAAATAAACTAAGAAAAACTTTGACTTACTGTATTTGCTTCAGTATTTCCATATCGGAGAATTTAGGCATGTATGTTGGTCTGAATTAAATAAAAATCAATCTTAAATGTTACATTAGTTGGCATTTGAGAGAGGAATTATTGATACCCTGAGTTGTCAGTCTTGCTACTGGATTTTAGGTATTTAACTAGACCGTCTGATCCCTCATCTTGACCTGGCAAATAGATTGCAATTCATTGGCAGCGAGATAGGAGCGACCTCATGGGCGGCAGATTTATAAAGACGGAATAGTTATTCTCTGTTGGAAAAAATTCCTTCCGTTTGATTTGGTCATCTATGTAATCCCATATGCCATACGATAACAAACACTTAATGATAAACAATCTATTAAACAATGCACAATCCTTCCGTCTATTATTCTATGAAATATGTTTCATTTCGACAATAGTTACAGTGCCACAAAACAAGTTGTAATTTAATGTTCTGAAATCTACTCACCAACCCTTCTTTATTTCAACACTCATAAAACCACTTAATAAAACAAAAGACCAGAGTACTAATAATTTACCGGTACCACCCAACTCTGGTACCGAGACGACAGAGGGCTGTTTAACGCACCCAGTGCTCTGAAATTATAAACAAACAACCACTAAAGCAGTTTAAAACTTCTATAAGTAGCAGGGATCCTATTTTTACAGATATTAATATTAGTCATTGCAAATTTCGTCTTTTGGAAAATCGTGGTGAAAATAATAAAGGTGCACAAGGTTTACCTTTCGTAGTACAGTATATGCTGCTTTTAGTAATAAACGTAGTGTTCTAGAAATAAGAAATGAAGTAAACAAGAAAGGGTTGCAAGGCTTCAAAGTCTTTAAAGGAATAAGAGATAAGGCGCAAAGATACGCAAGTGAAATTGATTAACTATTAGTAAAAGAGGATGTGATAAGTAATTCAGCAATAAATGGTTAATTATTAATTGATTACATTGTAACCCGTAATAGAATCTACCGTATTAACATATTGGACAAAATAAAAACAAAATTACTTAAAATACATACTTTAGTAATTTTTTGTGAAATGAAATATTTCAAATGACTTAAAATGTGAAAATTTTTAGAAATAACACACCTCCATTAATTTTGTTTCCGCGTATTTTGAAAAGTGCCGTCAAGGTCGAACACACACTAAAGGTTTTCACTTTGTATCTTTGATATAAATCGTATTTGGGATTGTTGCTTCCGTTGCTATAAATAATACAACAAGTTTAATTTAACTTGCTTTTATAGCTAATGTTTTTCTACTTTTTTATAGGTTCAAGAAAAACAACCGGTCAATCAGACAAATATGCTTCTAACTGAAGTAAAATCTGTTTTATTTTTTAATGAATATAGTCTTTATTATTGATTTTTAACGGAATTGTGGTATTTTGGTAATATGTCGCCGAAATTTATGCTTCGAAATGTTTAAGTATTCTCTCATACAACATTTGGAATGTTCTTCAAACAATGTTTGCGTTGGCTAAATGTTTTTGTGAGGGCAAATGTAGTCAGTCATGATTTTAAAGATAATGAAGTGTACTTCATTTAAGACCAATTGGATTGCTTGAACTCAGTAAAAGGAAGTAGTAATATGTGCACTACAGTCCGTGATGTAGGTTGATTTCTGCAGAGACTATATTTATCATCTACGGCACTAGACTAAAATGACATGTTATCTTATTTATTTTGTTATGCATCAGTTCATAAACACTCCTCATAGCAGATATACCTAACTTTTGCGCTGGCTTCAGACCTATTAAACCGAGTGGATGACTTTAATTTGCATCCTATCTTCAGAACATTTAGATTTCATCATAACTGTGTAATCGGAAATGACGATCACATCCATTAATGCGGGATTTCTACACTAGGATCTTTACCTTACTTGACCTTCACAATACCGAATTTAGGTGTAGTCGCATTCTTCATTAAATTCTAATTGTTGCATTTCAAAAAACAAGAAGTAATGCACGTCGACGAATGTCATAGTTTAGTACTAAAGATGGACAAATTGCTGAAAATTGTCTTAGCCAGTAGAATTGTCGAACTTCTTTAACGGCTAAGCATTCGACACTTGGCCAATGGCCGTGTCCCTCAATTCCATTGGTCACAGGCAGCCTGCTTTGCATATGAGCTACCAATTAAATGCGGCCACTGCTGTTTAGCCAATTAAACCCTCCGAAATTCGTGGTCGGAAAAGTCACGATTTGGCGCGTGTTTTAGTTTGGAAAATTTCATCATGTCGGGTAGTCGTCGTGTTGTTTTTCCTATTGATGCTAGTGAAAATTGCGAAAGAGCTTTTAGATGGTACGACGCAAATATCCGCAAGCCCGATGACATCGTTTACTTTATCCATGTCATCGAACCAGTATACACAACTCCTGCCATTGGATTAGCCACGGAATCTCCACCTCTTGTGGTTGATGATATGACTCGTGTTATGGAAGAAAGTATTAACACTGGCAAGAAGCTCGGCCAGAGATACATGCACATGGCTAAGGAAATGAAATTGGAGTGTAAGGCTTTTCTTCACGTCGACACAAAGCCTGGCGCTGCAATCGTCAAATCAGCCATTGATCACAAAGGTGACATTATCATCATCGGTTCTCGGGGTCTGGGCGCCATTAAGCGTACTTTTTTGGGCAGTGTGAGTGACTACATTGTGCACAACGCCGCGATCCCTGTTGCAATCGTTCCTCCAGGAGTTTGAACAGCTACATATTTTTTGAACGAATGAAGACCCAATGGTACTATTAGATTATTCATATCATCAAATGTCCTTTTTGTTATTAAATGGCTTCTAGTAAATTATTAAGCAAATTCAGGCACACAGCCTATTCAGGAATAAAGAACGATGATAGATTACCCGGCCTTTTTCTTATTCACGTAATCGACATCGATTTTCGATTGTTTCATTTTCTCTCGTGTTATAATAGTGGAGTTTTCAATGGTGGCTTGCTATCATCCAGTGAGTTCTTATTGGTGTAATTCAAGTGAACTATTAAAATTTTAGACCTTTTTGCCTATTGATCGACTTGTTTCGTGCTGGGGATAGTGGAAAAGATAAGAATTGCTATGACGAAGGCGCATTTGTCCGGAAAGGAGGTGTAAGTGCGTACGTGGCTTCACTTTTCCAAGGGATTGATTGGTGCGTTTGGCATTCCCCTTATGACGTTTTGCGTCGGAAAAAACTTATTTTTCTACCCCAGGGTCTTATCCCTACTTTTTCCACATTAAACTCTCACTTGAGCCCGTGACTAGAATCTAATTAAGAAAACCCACATGCAGGCACCTGGGCCATTGACTTCAGCTCATATTATCCGACTCTTCTCTGTGGTAGTTAAATCTCCCTTTTCTCTAAGAAAGGTTTAATTTTTCTTAGAGGCATTCGACTGGCCTTCTAGCTCAAAGATGTGACGTTAGGTGAAAAAATGACTTTGCATGAGCAAAGATCTCCGGATAAACGAATAAATTTGTATTTCATGCATGGGAATGAACCCTAGTCACGAGAACGCTCGATGCGACCACACTTTTCCAACGGCTACTGATTAAACTCTCATCGTGAGGATCCGAAGCCTATTTTAAGATTGAAAACGTAATCTATTAGTGGGAGGTGCACTGAAACTTCTTTCATTTATAATGAAATTCATGTTCTTAACGCTTTGCGGTCTTATATTGAGGTCTCACATCATTATGGCAAAGCCAAATGGGACTTTGTGTTTGTCCTTTATAGATGACGGTGCCCACCACCATTTTATTTTGCTTAATTTTCCACTTAACGAAAATTCGCTCAAAAGTTTTTACCACAGAAATTCAATCATGGGACACAAAATTGGGGTGAACCATACACAATCGTGTTCGCGCTTCCGCTTTAATTTTTAGCCAGAGCTTAAAATCCCCCACGCAAGATTTTCGCATAGTAGACAAAATAAGCGTTGTGTTGCTGGTTCTTCAACCTTAGTAGTATAAGGAATGCCGAACCCAAATAATGTATACGTTAAACGTGCAAATCTGTCTGTCAATGATTCTCTAAATGATTGCTTGTGTATAAAATGATTTCGAAGATTTGCAGTGGTTCTTCATTGAATCTTGGCTTACACGAGCAGTGGGTCTGTATCTAGTACAAATCATGTCTGGAAGTGTAAAGTCAAATTCGAGTCACGGAAAAGGGCAAGCACCGTCTGTGCTTTATCGCGTGAGAAACAGTCAACTCCTGTTAGTGGACTACGTTCGGTGAGTATAAACTGAGTCATTTTGGCATGCGATTAATATGCGTAGCATTTAAAAAAAGGTGTAGATTCCTTAACATTGGCGAATATAATGTCATTGCCAACATGACTAGTTCAAATAAAAAATCGGACGACGAAAACGGACCCGAATTTATTGATGAGGACAATCACTTGCCAGGATCTGGGTGGAACATGACTAGGCAACTATAAGGTGCGTGCTTGCCTAAAATGGCAAGTGGAGCGTTGTGTATAGTCGTCACTTGGTCTAGACGTGATAAGGAGGACGCAGTAGCATTAAAAGGGTGTTTGCTAATGAAAGTTGGTTGCTTACTAGACCGGCAGCTGCAAAACTTACAGACTTGAGGTTAAGTCAATTGTGCTTTCACTGTAAGCGACTGTGCAGTGGTGCGGGTTCAAGCCCACAGAAAGTGGCTGAAATTTTTGAGAAAATTTTAGATGTGTCGTCCACCATACTTGTCGTCGATTTAGGCTTGCTGCGGTCACTCCATTCTCATCAAATGATATGTTACTAGCTGCTGATTCGTTTGTTGGGGTCACGCAAAAGGTCCAAGATTCACGTACGTGCCGAACCTGTTGGATCATCGTCTCCGTCTGTTGGATGTCTCTATCCAGTCAGCGCTCAGATTTGAGTCCCCTGTTCCCATAAAGTGTAAGTGCTGGACAGTTGTGGAAACGCTCCACAACTCGCACACCTAGCCACACCTACTCGCACTGTAACAGGGTCCGGTGCCATAAATCTGTGCTTTCTCCTACCTCTATGCTGTTGTTGTTGTTGTTGTTGAACACTGGTCCTCTCACAGTTTAAAGAAGGCAGTTATGAATAGGAAAAGATCAACTATCAATCAACAATAAAATCATCCTCTGGGGTTGTGTTCGTTCGGGTGAGTTTTGATAACTTTTTGTACCAACTTGCAGTTTTCTAGCGATGCACTATGCAGCAGTACATCATCCAGCGAAAGTAGGGTGAAGGTATGAGCCAGCAATGAAGCCTCGAGTGCTCTATCACCTGATCTGGGTCTACTTAAGTAATCCTTATAGCCGAATGACGTTAGCAATGATTTAACAAATCGAGCAATCGGCGCTCCCTGTGACTCCGGGGCGTTCCTCCAGTATGTGCTCATGATCTTACCAATCGAGTGGATTATTTGAGCTCTACATGCTTTAATGTATTAGCGGGCTATCTAGACGAAATTCGAAAAAATTTGCTATGAGAGAAATGAGGAAGCTTCGCTCTAGAGCTCGAGACTGGAAAAAAGGGTTTCAACTTAAAAAGATAGTTCTGTGCTAAACATTCGGATAAAGGTTCTAATCGATCGACTGTCTTGGGCCTGTTACAATATCCATATATTTCTTAACTGGTCCCAACTTTTTAGGATGGAGCTGCTCGCAATGCTACAATGAATTAAAACACTAATTTGTAGGAAAAATATTGTCATCGATTATGAGCCCCGGGGGGGGGGGAGGTTTGGCAACAAAGACAAATGATTGACTTTTAAATAGGCTCAAGTGACAGGCGGGGGATTGTACGGTGTCGCAGGGAATGAGAAGGGGGAAATACCGAGTAGTCAAAGCGAGTCCATGATTCACCCTTTGTAGGCTCGTGAGAGAACACCCTGTTTGTGTCGACATCAGGGCTAGTGCACGCCTACCCGGTGAGGGGCGTGCCTTAATTGTTAACACGATTTGTTGTTGTTACACTGAAGTCTTTTGGGGATTAGCCACTCCAGGGCTTGGCATTGTCCCATCACCATTTGTTTTAATGAATGCTAATCAAATATGTAAATTACTTCCTCGAAAAATCCAAAGCGCCTAATTAAGTAGATGAAACAAAACCATGTAAAGAATGAATAATTAATAGGGCAAAGGATTGGAAAAGCACCCCTTTTACTGAGTTGTCAAATTCCCCTCTAAAGTCCGTAAGAAAAATTGTATCCCTCCAAGGCTTTCATTGTTTGAAACTACAGCCTCTTTATGAATTGTGAAGAGTACACTCAAAAGCAGTAAATGTAAATTCTGATGCCTGTAGCAGGACCAAAGGGTAAGTTTTGTTTGGGTTGCGTGTTAAAAACAAGTTTATTGCATCACTAAAACTTCTACCGAGGCTACTGTTTGGTAAGGACACCGAGGAGAATTACCTCCAAAACTATTTGGCTTAATTATATAACTACCTCCAGCTTTTGTACTGAAATCTTGGCTCTGTATACCCGTCTCTATGCATATCAAGACCGAGAAATATTGTGTGAACCCTCTCTCTACTTGGAGATGAAGCCCCTTGAGACCTACTGAGGGGATGAAACGAGCAGAGTGAATAACTTGGTGTCAAAAATCGTGCTTAAAATGGTGATTTTATCCAAATAATTAATCTTTACTGAGTTAAAATAGTTTCAGAGACCCGAAGAATCATATTCTCGTCGAAGAAATGTGGTTTTTTTGGTGTTTTTGGGAGTTAAGTTGAAATACGACGACCAGAAGCGAAATTCGAAGGTCGTAGTGAGGAAACAAAAATAACGACATCGGAGGGAGGCGTTTTTACTAGAGCTCTGCAGTGATGTGATTGATAGGTCTGTCGGGACCTGACGTAAGCCCACACCTTACCACCAGATGACGAACACGCAGAGTTTAGGGTGCTACGCGAATGTGACTAACATGGTGACTCATCGCTTCTGTCCTCACTACGAGTAAAACTCGGACAGGGTGTAATACTTAACGCAGGTGATTTGTCACAAGAAGCCAACTTATCTATGACAAAAGGCTAAATTGTGGCAATTAATTGATCGAAATGGAATATAAGGCTAGCATTATGAGGTAGACACAAGAAAGCAGTGTGTGACTCTAAAATGCCGGGCATTGTCGCTTCCAGGGGCTTTTGTAAAAGCCACTAAAGTAAGCAATCATCATAATCAACAGCCCGAGTAGGCCATAGAGTAACAAAATATTGCATTTCTAAAGTTAATGCTCCCGATGAAAAGCGTCCAAATTAGTCCAGTAGGAGGAAAGCCACTCCTTACTGTGATGTTACTAGGCATATGAGGGGTGGGTGTCGTCAATAGAGTAGGGCATTGGTTCTGAGACTTTGATGATCTATAAAACGCAGTCAGAGGCAGAGCACAGTCCCGTAATATCTGTATTAACATTCGTAATACCGGCAGAATGAGTATTCAGCTGTATTTACGTACCATATAGGATAACCGACAGCCCAGGCTAGTGAAACCACGTAGCTACGACGGCATGGCGCTTATGAAGAACAGAGGTAATTTAATGGTTTCTCCTACCAGCAAGCTAATATAAAGGGTTCGATTTTAATTAATTCATTGCTTTGAGAGGTAGCATCATAATTACTGCGAGCGACAATTACATAATTTTCGATTTTCAGCGAAGGTTAGCCTTGCTGTCTGACAGGAATTCCAAAAGATATTTATCTTTAATTTTCCTTAATGTTCTTCTGAAAGAGAAGGCACTTTTTTCTCGAAAAATAAACAAACTTCCTCTGACCCTCATTGTAGTTGCGCGGGTTCAAAACTGTGGAATAGTGATAAGCCTTTCTTTGGTTTTTTGTGTTCCTAACCGAAGCTCGATAGCCTTGCCTTGTGAGGATTGATGCATCTTAGATAGTTTCATCTTATTTTCAATGAGTACCCAAGGAACAACCGGTTAAGATTATGTTTGTAGGACGGAGGATTGATATAGGCCAAACTAATTAGTAGTAGGAGGCAAAAATACTCAAACAACCAAATCTTCTAAGTTCACTCTAGATTCTAATTAAATTATTAATAGACTGTCAAGCCTTGTACCCCACACCCCTTATATTCAAGTGCTATATTCCAACTTCAATTTATTCATTTTGAATCGATTGCTCATTCAATATACTTTTGCAGAATAGAAACCTTCAGTCTACGAAATCACGTCTTGTTTACAAATGCATGTCTGGTCAACCAATTAGCTAGTCAACCACTTAGCTCCACGATTCTCTCCTTGTCAGTGTCTCACACAATCCTGAACGAGCCCTTAAAGTAATTTTGTTTGTTTGCTCTCGGATAGAGCTTTACATAGAAGTAAGTCTCTACCAATTTCTAGGTTTTATCTGAATGCATCAAATTTTTCCCTGCGATCATTTTGATTACTTTAGGTTCACTTTTAAACATACTTGCCTGATTGCATCATATACAAAACACCTCGATTGCGTGCAGTAAGCAAGCTCGCCAAGACATGTTTTAATGCTGTGTTTGGCTTTTTCAAGGTTCTTCATCTACCCACCAATTCATATGCGCGACTCCACCAATCAAGGAGATCGCCGAGTTGCAATAAAAAGCCATGCCTGTTTAAGCCCTGCCATATCAACTCAAGGGTCTTTCTTCTGGCACCTCAAACATGGGTCGCGTCTACCTCATTCCAGTTGATCCAAACGAGAATTGTAAACGAGCTCTCAAGTTCTACATGGACGTTTTGCACAAGGAGGACGATACTGTCATTTTCCTCCACGTAGCTGAGTCCAATTTGAAGGCGGATTCAACCAACAGCCACTACATTGGCGACAGGAATGGTGAGTCGAAAAATACGATGGATAGTAGCAAGGCTCTCGGGCACAAGTACCTAGCTTGGGGCAGGGACGCGGGTATCAATGTGAAGGCTTTCGTCCAGTCGGACGCGAAGCCAGGAGTAGCCATTATCAAGGCTGCACAAGAACACGAAGTGGACCACATCATATTGGGCAGTCGAGGACTTAACGCTCTAGGACGAACCCTGATAGGGAGTGTGAGCAACTACGTGATGAATCACACACAAGTCCCTGTCACCGTAGTTCCGTGTCCGGAAGACGAAAAGCCCACCAGTGGCATTCACCGTATTTCACTCCACTAGAACCAATCCCTCTCATTTCCATCCCATATTAATCAGCCCGCTTGTTTCAAAACTATTTATATTTACCCGATTACAGTTATATTTACCCGATCACTTAAAAGTGCAACGACAATCTATGTGTTCGGTCCTCGATATTATGAACTACCTCTATCTTTAATGCTTGGCTGGCATACTTTAACAGTTCCTAGCTCATGTGAAGCTGATGTCTTAGGCTAAATTGCCCAAAATCTCACTTCAAATCCCTTTTTTCTTCATTAAAATCTAGACCTTAGACATACTGGGTTCTTATGCGTGACAACTTGATTTCGGAATAAAGGCTCACTAATTTGTTCTAATAGTCTTACTTATGGACTAGGTGAATGTATATTTATACCGATTCTTTTTAATAAAGTGAATATAAGATCCCAATTTCGGTCAGTGCCATATACTATCGAATTTGGGTTTGAAGGACGCTCCTTAAGATTACTCCTTACTAAGTGATTGGGGATTGTGCACTCGTGGAATGATTTCGATGTTGAGTTCAGGATAAAGGAGTGCACGAGGGCGGTAGCTATCTACGGAATACCTAGTGCCTTATATTTTATAGCACCAACTCATCAAAGTTCACTGTTCTACGTTTCCTTTCAAGCCCCCCTACACAGCTCCTTGTACCTCCGTGCAAAATTAAATCGTTTGCCTAAATTACCCTTACTTTACTTTTTGTTAAATAAACAAACGGACGAGCCATTTAGAACCCCTTCAAAGCAACCAAACAGCTGCACATTTAAGTGTATTTATTCGTCTTGTAAATTCCTGTCATAGCAGTGTGAAATAAACGTTCGCGTTGGTAGTAACTGAAGCCAAAACGTCTGCTAGGTGCTTGGCAGAGATTTGATTTTGCCTTCAGGATTTAGTGGATGTTAACTACCAAATTTCATAGATTTAAAAGAAATTCATTGATGTTTGATTATTGTCTTCAGAGATCTTTACTTCGACATCTACGCTGAGAGCTCAATAAGATGGTCTGTGGTAGTGCTTTCTTCTAGCCACCAAAGCCTAGTAAACTCCATTGGACTTCAGTTTCCATTTCAAGCCATCGAGTTGTCTTCACAGTGTTCAAGGAGCGTTAATCAGAGATCTTCATCTCCTTACTGCATGGATAATTCAACAAATCACGTTATATGTTATCCTCTTCCATGGTGAATCAAGTTGGAGGAGTGTTTTAGTCATTCATTCTCCTCTTTGTCATCATATACGTGAATGCGATAGAGTTTACTCTTTTAAAGAAAGCGTAGTGAGTGCGAAACTATTTAACTCATCTGGATATATTTATGTTACTGTGAATTTAATTTCTAACGACCAGTACGACTTGAGTACATCTGAAAGTGATCTCTGAGTTCCATGACTTTCTGACTGAATCTACTGTTGGGTACGAAATCGCCGAGCCAGAATAACAGGCAGGAAATTATCAAGAAGCTATTATAAAACAACCATTAGAATGTTACGTACCTCCTATGAATATGCGAGTCTGGGGCAAAATGGGGCCTGGGTGTACCGATTTTTCAGCTGGGAATTCACACCCGAGCAGCATAAGATATTCTTTGGCAAAGAAACCGCCAGTCATTTTCAAACCAATGAGTAAACACACGTACTGGTCGATTACAGTAAGACGGATTTGACTTGATAACCGAATTTCAGACTCGATGGAATTCCACACCTGAAAGAGCATAATTTAAGGCTAAATGAACACTCAAGCGAATAGAAAGGCTCCGAATATAAACAAAAAAAAAAATTCACTCCTTATATGATGGAGATTAGAAACAAAATTAATGGTCCTTCCATCTACTCCATTCAAAACGGTTCAACTTATCGAAATTCTAGGATTTGTGAGCACTTAGAACAGCTGCTACGCATGTTTCAAGTTCGGTCTCCCACAACTGCTTGAGGCACTATATCGGAAACTCCTGCACAACGACCCGATCTAAAAACTGCCAGTCTTTTGCTAAATTTCTGAGCCAAACTATCTGACAGATCACGGGGTTTACGGAATACTTAGTGTCGAATTTCCTGACCTGGCAACACAGGTTAAACTTTACGACTTGTTCTGGATTTATTTTTATGCTAATTTGTGCACCGTTTGCTTCAGACTACTAATTACTAGAGTGAGAAGAATATTCCCAAAGAAGATGGGGATTTCGGCTGGAGGTGGTTCCAGATTTTGGCCTTGAGCCAATTCCAAGATAATTTAATCGAAGAATGATGGGTGAAATGTTGTGGTTAATGTTTACGAGTATTTACATTGCATCAAAGTTGGGGAAAGAGCTGTTAGAGCATTCAATTCGTCTTTTACCTAATACTGTGTCTGAAAGAGTATAAAAAGGCAAGGTGACTCGGGTGCAAGAGTGGAGTTTGAATGGATCTGTACGAATTATGAAACGAGACACTCTTTTTCCTATCGGCATCTCCCATTTACTTTGTTGTCAGGCAAGGCGTGCTGGTCTAACCACTTAGTTACCAAAGACGGTGACGAATGGGCTATTCTAACGGTTCACAAGGATGATTGACGATTGCTGCAAAACGCTGGTTGTCATAAATTGCCAAAAGATGGAATCGAGTCTACTACCAGCTTTCACAAACTACGAATCATGGACCTGAGTTCACTGCGTGAAAAGGGAGCCTAGAGGTGTGTGGATTCCACCTCTACGAATCCGTAACACGCGTACACAACAAAGCTTGTTGGCGTTATCCGTTGAAGGATACACCTGTTCACAGGTCGCTGGCATTTCTAGCGTTGGATAAAGCAAAAAATGTTTGATTTGCCACGGTCAGAGAAGGTGACTATGCCTCTATAGGATCGCGCAATGAAAAACGCAGACTCTAGACGGAGGGCAAGCCATTGCTACCGATGGATTCCACCAAATATAGAATAAATTACATGATTAAATAAAAAGGGTTATGAAATTCAACGTTGGCTTGATGTTAGACACGGAGTTCGCCCCAAACACGGTGCAGATTTTTCGAAATCCGATAGATATGAAATTGGTCACTCCCTTAAGCATCAACAGCAGACCATTGTAAGTAATGGCCATACCTGTATACGCTCGGCAACCATGTGGTTGGGCTTGCATCCGTGGGAAAGCGGTGACTAATTAAACCCCGAGCGAATGAATGGGACTCCACTTGCAGTTGATAACAGCAACTATTTTGCTAACAGAGTACGGAGGCTTAGCTTAATGGACTCGAAGAGATAGTGCCAATGTTAACAGGTAAGGGATTTCTGAACATCGTCTGCATTGAATAAATTGCCAGAGAGGACTTCCATGACTTTTGACCCCATTTTAATATAAAATCATACTAATATTAAGTCTCAAAATATTATAATCTTCACCAACTCATTAATTTGGGAAATTTCTTGTTGACAAGGTCATATTCTAAATAATTCTTAAACAGCTTTTAAATGAGTAAAAATGCTGTAGAATTGTTGATTTTAGAACTCAACATGGCCCATTGGACACTATGATGAGTTCATTCATCTAAATCGAGTGAATACGCTACCAATTAGCGATCAGTAGAGGTGAACGACGGATTAATAAAACAAATGAAATCCACCTGCACGTCATCAATTTTGTGATTTAATGATTTTTCAGTGGTTGTGATTCCCTTCTCAGACCCCTCGGATTTTATTTATACAAGCATCTATTAGAAATTATTAGAGTATCAATAATATTTACTGCATTTATTACTTTTATATTATTTTCTAAACTGTACACAGCTCTGAGCAGTGTCCAGTTATTGCAATATGCGATCAAAAACCCATCTCAAATTATCTGATATGTACATACTTCTAAAATTTTACTGCAAGAAGCGGTTTGGTAAAAAAGATACAATCAAAATACAAAATAGGCTCAGTATACAGTTGGAGGGAATGAATATGAACAAAGTTGACTTCGGTTGCTTCAATCCAATGTGGGAGGGACTACAATGACCGGCAGGCGGATATTTTTGACAACATAGTCGCTTGAGTTGACGTTTGAGGTGGCTCATTTCATGGAATCCCACTACCACGTAGTCGACTGCGTGGTCTTCGACTGCCCTCACGATGGCTTCTTCAACCTTGTTCCCAATCAAAGCCGCAGATGTGTAATCGATGCCCTCGGCTCTGCACACTCGGGCGTACACCTCAACCATCACTTTGGCGTGCTCCAGTCCTGCCAGGTTATCCCCCAGATCGTTGGGGGTTCCGTCGGCGTCTAGGATGTTGAGGCCTCCAGTATATTGTGGTGTGAGGACAGATGCAAAGATGAAGAGGTCACCCTTTTGATGGCAGTTCTTCAGGCACCACCGGAAACCACATTGGCAGCGTTCAATTGTATCGACAGGGAAGAGGAAGCGTCTACCATATTCACTCATGTTGTTGATCTCAGTGTGTAACTAAACTGGTTAAGTAAAACCTAAGTTTAGGTGAGGCAGGGTTTATATGGGGTCCCACAGGAGTGCTTTGTGCCTGCTTGCGTATGCGAAAATCACGTCTATGGGAAATTGCGAAACTGTGTGGTGACGGCTTTTTGTTTAGTCGACTAGATACGTCATCCACACCCAGTCTAAAATGCTGTGTCAAAAATAGTAGAAGTGGGAAAGCGTCATTCTTCGGGAGCCCCGAGGTGCCATGCAAAGTAAAGCGTGTCATTGTGGTTGCTGATCTTATCTGTAAAATGTTTTTGTTAAAGGCGCGGTAAGAAGGAGGAGAGCATTTATGAAAATATTCCAGAGGGAATTTAGGAATAAGCGGCAGACACGGGGGCCATCATCAATCGCTTAATGGTGTGAGTAGGTGAGAGTGCATGGGGTTGGGGTGGAGTGGGGGTTAAAGTTTAGAACCAATATTGTGCTATAGAGCGATTACAAGCGCAGTTTGTGCACATGATGGGATCCCAGTAGCTAGGCGACTAGACGGATATTGTTAGCACCGTAAATTACACTGAGTACTCTAGCTGAAGAAGCACACAAAATCAAGTGTAGCGATTAATAGTTTGAAAAATTGAAGAGATGTGGATCAGCAGATGTTAACGAAACTAGGAGTTTTCAGAATGAAGATCAAGATTAACTAATTGGTTCACTTTTTTTTCGACTTCTGACCAGGTAATTTCATTTCAGACCTGTCATTTTGTTTCACACAAACGCATTAAAATAAGTTATATTTGCGTTACTTAACATATTTCATTGTTTCTGTGCCTTGCAATCATCTCCCAATGCCTTGTCTAAAGTTACTGTTTACGCTGTAAGAATGGGTGAATTCGATCTCTAAAATATAACTAAACCTATTTTATAACATAACTCATTAGAAGTAATTCAGAATGTTCACATGAAAGCATTAGCAAATACTCAGCCAATTTTTAATGCAGAATCAATATTTGTAGCTATATATCTATAGTTTAAACATTTTCATTACCTATCTGATGCTGTGGGCCCAAATGAACATATACTTTCATAAACTCCAGCTTGACAACACCGGTTTGCTGACGCTAGTTGCAAGTCGTGCAGTGCAAATGCAGCAAGTGATTGAGCAAGGTCAATTTTGGTCATCCGGTTTCTTAATAGTCCCCCCATCGCTGCATAGTTTCCACAATTAGGGTTTCATGGAGATGCTTGGTATTGCATGAATTGACGAAAATAACATAATTTTATTCAAAAAACGGAGCTTTAGGTTATACTATCGACAGAAGTAGGAGAAGATATCAATGTACTGCAAACGAAAATGTACAAGTTACTAACTTGCTTTGCTTCATGTCATTGAGACTGAGTATAAACCTAAACATTCTTTGAGTTCCGACATTATAATTAAGTGCCCTTTCCTCTTTAAACACCCAATTAGTGGATGCGCAGCAACCCTAGATGGCAACTCAATGACTGCTGACACCTGCTACAGGGGAAAACCAAACTAATACAGCAGTCTGAATTTCATTGATCCCTAGGTACTCTTGAAATAAGCTATTTCAAATCAATTTATGTTGGCTTTTTATAGCTCCTTTAACTACCCTCTGGTGAATATAATTCTTTTTTGACATATCTGCAGTAGAAACCCGAATCATATGCTCTAAGCACATGATCTGGTGTTTGAGTTTCAGTAATGGTAATAAAACATCCCAGTCCATTGGTATTGCACAAAAATGAGCACGGGTTTTGGATAAAAGGTGAGAAACATGTACAAAGTCCCAAGGCCGTAAAATCAACTGAATGAAAGAGACCGTAACATAGTTACATGTCTATGTGCTTTGATTCAGATCATGGGGACTGAGTAAGATAGTAAATAATTTTTTTTTGTGAGCACTTGGAGCTACGTTAGGCCATTTGGTTTTAGTGGACACCTCTGATGCCCCTCACGGCATTATAATTGAGTACCCTGTTAGAAATCAAATTAGTGGATGTGCTGCGGCCCTGGAACCAGAATCCCTAATGCCATTAGGCAGGAAGGCTCAGCTCAAAGACCTACGACCTTGAGTTTTGGTTGCTGGTTACAGACATATCTGCCATCATCATTACTACTTCCCCGTTTTCTGTCTTCATTGACCAAGGCATTTTAGTACCGCTTGGTAAACTAAAATGAGGGCTACTTATTTTATTATTTTCCTGATTCTCTAGCATATTTGTAAAATGGAACAATGAGCGAACCCAGGGATGCAACAATAGTTGGATTAAGATAGGTAATTCTGCTTTCAAATAAAACTCTTTTTGGCTTTTTCTTTAACTTTCCACGTTCCCTCAAGGCACAACTATAGCTGATTTATAAATACTTAAATCAACAAGCCAATTGAAATTAGTGCCAACAATTTAAAGCACTTATTTATCGAATAATTAACTCAGTCTCTGCTAGAAATAAGTCAACATCGTCGGAGCTACAGTGGCTTTATTATTATCAGTCAATCGATGAAGGACTTTATGCAATTATTCAAACGGCCATCAAATGATTTCTGAAAATTCCAAGGTATCCTTTCGAAAATTAGTGAATAATAGCGGGAATTTTCACGAGGTGGTACACATGAAAAAGTTTAGGGTATTGGTTATTTTATGAGGAAATTTTGCATTTTACAAGTTATGGTTGGCCTGGGCCTTTTGGTGAAATGGACTAAAAATATAAATGCAAAAGACACTCTTCATTTCAACAAAACATGCGATGACTATAAAGAATATTTTGAACGTCGAAATTATGCTATATAATACTCAGTGAAGATATATTGCAAGGTTGAAAAACAGGTAGTGGGAGGATAACTTGTTTACAGAAATAACCACACCACGAAGTTCGGGATTCATAAGCAGAAGAGCTCAAACCAGGAAGGATAAATTAACAAAGAAATTAAACTCTAAAGTACGATATTTTTACGACTGACTAGTGGTTTATTTATGGTTGGTTAATAATCGTCTTCTATTTTTACAAAGAATTCTCAGTTTTTCAACAGTCCAAATGAACGGGAAGTTAAAGAAGAGCATGCTACCAGCCTCGGTGTGAGTAGAGGTTTGGTTGTGAAGGGACAAAATTAGGGAGTAAACCAGTCATTTGAAGCTCGAAACAGGCCTGTGGCATCCAGGATTGACAAGCGCAGTTTGAGTAATAAATTGGAGCTAGCTAATTAGGAAAGATGGGTATTTCGGTGTGCAGCAACAGTGAGAAATTGAACATAATCCACTATACAAATGGCAATGAAATAGTAAACTCTTAAATTGTCCTCCTTGATACTACTTCCCCATTCATTTCAAGAGAAACTAGTTTCTATTGCAATTCAGTACATTTTTTTCAAACTTGAAGAAATTTTGTGGAGAATTATAAAAAATGTTTGCCAGAGTAGTCTAACCGAGCGGTCGGTGTGAGCCGTTTCGTAATACAACTGATATAAAAGAACGTTGAATACCGGAGTGTCCCGTGCTACCACGTCTTAAACTTGATGACTTTTTAAGTGCGATAGTACTCAGCAAGGTCGTTTCTAAAAATTACAGTTGATTTATGACGGCTAATATGGTGGCGTGAGGTAAAGTTTCGGTAACCTTAATTCCAGCAATTACTACGGACGTGACTGGAGAGCAGCGTTGTGTGTGCGACACTCGAGAGGCAGTAGAAAGTTGTTATTGTGTTAGACAGCCTTGTTGGTGAAAAGCTGTGGGAAGGACTACAAATAGAAATAAAATACAGGAGTGTGTTACCTAGGTCAGTCCCTACTTCTCGGTAAGACTGGTGATAGGGAAAATCAGGGCAGGAATGAACATTCCCCAAATCCAACAACACAGAACTTTTATTGAATATTTCACACGCTACTGAGGTTGAAAACACTAATAGTTAAAGCGATTTCATATAATTGAGAGAGGTGGAAAGCCTCCAAGAATTTGGAACTGACTGTTGACCTGATGCAGAGATTTAGAAAGAATTTGATAGCCGCTTGTGGCCATTATCGAATGTAGCGTATACTAATCGAACTATTTTAGGTAGCATAGCACCTCCGTGCTTTACATTATGGCGACGCAGCAATTTGAAGAGTTTCTCGCGGCCCTAACTAACACATTAAATAAGCAAACGAAAACCCCAGATGAAATCGTTGATCAGATCCCGATTTTTGATCCATCCTTGGACAGTTTCCAGATATGGATACAGTGGTACTCAGATACTATAGACTTAATATCTTCGGACATCTCTGAATGGACGAAGAATCGTTTACTTCCTACGGCGTCTTCATAACCGAGTATACGAACCCATTATTAATTATATTCTTCCTAGATAAACCCGCGAAGCTATCATTCGAAGAGACTATTGCAGTTCTAGGTATCTTGTATTCAGACGAGGAGTCTCTTTTAATGTCCGTTTCCAGTGCTTCAAAGTCGCAATGCAGCCAGAGTCAACAAACTCTGCTCCGAGTTACAGTTCAGCAGTTTCTCATATCATAACCTACAAAGTCTGATTTTTATACTGGGCCTTAAGAGCCTCGAGTTATCCTCCGTCCGAGCCAAACTAATGGCTCTCCTGGATAAGAATCCCGACACGACTGTCCAAGAGCTAGCGGATGCCTTTGTTCGATATCAGAATATCGTGGAAGACGCTAAGTTAGTGCTCAATACAGGGCTCAGAACGGCCCAACAAAAAGTGGAAGCCAGCCATGGAAGTTACCTTGGTGTAAGTTCAGTGGAAAATCCCACTTCTATCGAGATTACTCATTCATAAGTCACCTGTCAACAAGTGTAATAAGAAGGGCCAAAAAGATGGGTTTTGAGGTAAAACCAAACGAAAGAGCTCCACTTCGAGCCATCGTACTGGACGCAACAAAGTGCAATCGAACGGCCTACGTGCCAGCCTACAAGTGACAAAGAACAGATGGAGATTTGTCCCTGTAATCATAAATGGGCTCAAGATGCACCTACAATTGGACACGGGCTCAGTTGTCATCATGATATCAACAAATTCTTGGAATAAACTCGGAAGACCGAAACTGGAGGACCCAAAAGTTAACACATCCAGTGCTTCCGGCAATCCAATACCACTTTTAGGGTCTGTACGTTGTTGGATGAGAGTCAATAATAAGTCGTACAATACGATATGTTACGTCTCCACCCAAGGGACGAATTTGCTTGGTTTGGTCTTGATCGACAAACTCAATATATGGTTGGACCTCGGGCTGAAGACGGACCCTCGAATGACTCAGTCACCCAACTTGGATATAAGCGTTAATACCGTGTTTAAGGACACGGTTGAAAAACGTCAAGCATCTCCCTCCACCGTGAAAACATGGCAAAAGGCTGCCGTAGTCGCTCAACCGAAAAAAAAGTGGTACGTAGAAAATCGATCAATTATGCATTACGGCGCAAGTGCAAGACTTGTGAACAACGCAAAATATCATTAATAAAATCGACTAAGCCGCATTTTTCTCACGATGAAGGAAATCAATCATTTGGTTATAAAAAAGAGAAAGAAGTAATGGATGGAATTCGGCGACGTTCTCTGATGACTATGGAGACGCAAAATACGGAACTCTAGTGGGAAAAATACAGCTACGCTACCTAAAAAGCTCCGATCGAAAGAATTCGAACTCGAAAATTAATTTTAAGCTAAGAAATCGAGTGTTTTCCAGCAACTGTCAAAAAGTCACCGATGGGCCCCGACTCCAGCCAAAAAGCAAAATGGAGCAGGCTCTAGACGACAGATGATAGCTGACATCGGTTCCTTGTCACCTTTATTCTTTCTGTTGGATCCCCCACTTACTGTGTTCTGTTCTTTGTAGCCCACAATGGGAACGTCCGCTAGACTCACGTTTATGAAAGAAACTGCAAACTCCAATCCTTCCGTATTTCTAACCCTAACTCATCGGAAGGCACATTTCCAAGAAGGGGAGGAGTGTTATGTCCCCAGGAAATCACATTAACAATTTTCTGGTTATCTTGAACTATAACTTACATTTCGTTATTATCTGTATGGGTATGTACAGTCGTTTAAGTCGTTACTATAACGCCTGGCACTTTGATGATTAAACTTGGAGTTACGACGCGTCCCGTGGCCGTTATCTAAAGTAACGTATACCAATGGAACTATTTTAGGTAGCATAGCGCCTCTGTACTTTACATAAAAGGGACTAAAAAATTGCTTAAATATTATAGTCGATTAACTGAGTGGCTTGCGTGGTAAGACGGACAATGCAATTAATGCACTGGCTTATTTCGCGATAAGTGTGAGGTTGAAACGCCTATTCTACCTGGTCATTTTCCACATTCCTGTTGAATCACAATCGGGTTTTAATGTCCTGAGTAGTTTGCTGGTAATCATATGATTTAGTATCAGTTTAATGCCCTTGAAATCACGATGATCCCTGGTAGAAAGCTACTTAAGGAGATTTGAAAAGATATTTCTAGTTCTACTCAAGGATGAACTAAATTAGCATGTTTCGTAGACTTAATGCTTTCAAACCCATTATTTCGACCATTGGTTCTAATAATCAATTACTGTTAGATTCTGAAGTGATATGTACAAGTGCTATAGATGTTTAAGTTAATTACCCCTTATCAATTTTTACAAAATAAATCCTATTGAAATCAATATAGTAGGCGTAAATTAAATCAGCCCGTTGATTTTGGGGTTCGTTTAGCGTACTATAGAGTCGATTTCTACTTTTGTGCTGATTTCGAGTCGGTGATAATTTCAGTAAATGGGAAAAATTTGAAGTTCTTAGCCTCTTCTACTCTACTAGGAATAGATTTTTATGATGAGGTGCACATCAAGCCTAAAATGGCATACGAATCTGCTCCTCCCATTAAAGTCATCCATTCTGCTTCATCCGGTTTATCTTTGTCATCGCCTTCCTCCGCTTCTTCTTAGTCATTTTGTTTTCATCCTTTTTATTCGTAATCGTAATCTTCTAGTTGTTAATTCGTTTCTTATTCTGCTGGAACAACTAGCCAAGCTGTTTTCATAACATACATATAAAAGTGTTCTTAGATGGCGAAGCAAATATTTTAGTGGCTGGATTTAGGTATAGTTTGAAATGCCTTGAGGCATTTTTACGCGTTTTCTGTGGAAATTTGTTTAAAAAAATTCCTCAACCCCGTAGATAGAAAGGAATCCTTTTTTACACCCCAGATTAGATGATCTATTAACCACTCCGTTAGGATAGTCAAAAGTTTTTCATAGAAAGAACCCTATTTTACCCATGGAAGAAGGCATTTATGAAGAATACATTAGGGAAATAAGATAAACATTTTGCGGAAAGAGTAAGTTTTCAAGGCTTGATTATTCCGCAACCTAGAGTTGTTTATGAGGGTTTTGCTTTTTCAAAATTCTATCTAGACAGTTATGCTGACTCATCGAATGCCAAGATAACTGCTTGATAGAGAGTGTGATCCGACAATTCTCACAGTAAATTTGTTGCCGGCACAGATGCGGTATCACAAATGTAAAGAACTAGATTGAAGCCTAGACGAGGTAGGTGACTTTTAGCTAGCAAAAATACGTGTTGACACCAGAGTTATATGAAAACTTCCGCTTGTAGCCAATGCATCAGTTGGTTAAAAAACGTCTAATATCTTTTTGCGATGAGTAGGCCAGCCCGTTAGTTGCTGCCACCTATAGCATAGCTCCTTATTGTTCAATTTCTTGAAAAACCTTTGTAACAGCTAATATATTACCCAATATTCTAGACGATCTCTCAGGCCTGCAGAGCCACAAAAACCTACTAACATACATCCTTAAGAACTCGATATTAATTACTTGACGTTTGCCTGCATTCTGGTGGGTGGTTCTGCATCAAATGCTTTCCTCTTTTTTAAGCGAGATACATTTTGCTGCGGAATATAAAAAATATTTATTTAACTTCCGCTAAGAGTTATATCATTGACCCTATGCCCCAGAAGAACGCAGATGACCATCACCTGTTGGACTTCTTTAAAACTTTAATTTCCTTGAACTGTTAGCTCGCTCGCTAGTGTAAAAGTACACCTGGTCGCTACTGGACTGGTGTGCTGTCATCACTCCATTCCCACATTACAGCCATGCAGTTGCATGGTAAGGACGACGACGTCGCCAGCTCCAGTTGCTGCTCATCCTCCTTTTCTTCTAGCCCAACTCGGGTCATCCTATTTGCTGTTCTGGATGACGAGACCAGCGAGCGGGTCCTGCGTTGGTACTCGCACTCATTCCAGCGTGCAAACGACGAGCTCATTGTTCTGGTGGTTCGGGAGCCGACTCTACAGTTGCGAGGACTGCAGGGGAGAGGGATGAGTTCGGACGACCCGCTGCTCGAGGCAGCAATGATGAATGGTCGGAGGATTGTGCGGCGATTCATCGCCAGAGCCAAGGAGTTTGGGGTGCCCTGTCGCGGTTTGGTGCAGTTGGACATCAACCCCAATGTCAGCATCCTCCACACTGCGAAGGATCGCTGTGCTGATGTCATCGTGATGACCGTGGATGCTCGAGACCCAAAGGAGACGAAGAAAATCGTGGGAGATCACGTGACTGAGTACGTAATCAAGAACTGCCTCAACATAGCACTCGTGATCGTGCCCCCGGTGGAGGTAGAGAAGCGAGCGCGAAGAGGCAGCTTCTACAAGCAGTACATTGATAACTTCATGTGACTTCTACTCCCTCTAAAGTGTAGTCTCATGTACACTACAGTTCATTTCTTCAGATTGCCCAAACAGGCTATAAAATCTTGAATTCTTCATTGAAAAGTGCTGGTTGAAAAACTTGAACCTAATACCTAGCTCTAATTTCGCTGAACAACTGCTTCTGAATTATTTAAATGAATGCATTGCCTTAATTGAATGTGGGGATATTATTACATGATCACCATAGTAGAAAGTCCATTCATCAATAATGCTTCCAAGAAAGGGAGTGAATTTCTGGTTTCTTGGTATATGTCTTGACGAATATTAGCAATAGTGTGCCAGGCAGTAGACAAAGACTGAAAAAGATACTTTCAGGGTTTTGCTACTAAAATCCTTGAAAAATCCGTTGGATGAGAGTAGTCTTTAGCCTTAGATAGGATTGTATACAATTCGAAATCCGATTATAGAATCTAGAGATTCGTTACAGGGAAGCAGTATTTTTACTCAAATTTGATTTGGAAACCGCTGTTTGATTTTACTGGTCTATTGGATACCTATTCCTAAATATTTCCTCCAAATATAAATTCATTACTACCATATAACGATAATTTCGGCACAATTTTACAAAGACTGAGCTCTAGATTCGAAAATCATTTGGAGGATTTTTCGAAAGTGGCATTCCGACCAACTTTTTTCCGAGTTGTGCGGGAATTCACATTGGAAAATTACTGATATTTTCCCTTGCGACATGAGCCACGGATTATTCCTACCTTAAAGGAATTAAGTCTGGCCAAAGCATTAAATGGAGAGAATATTGTCACCTCAAGGTGTATTGATAAATCCTACAACAATGATCACGATAAGGTGGCTCCACAACTTCCGGTGCCTGTAAGAAAAAATGCACTACAAACATTGGAACAATAAAGGAATTAACGACATTGTTTAAGAAGTTCATGCACAGGTCTGTAGACCTCGGTTTCCTAAGCACTCTTGCCCTTGGCTCTTCTTCAATGATGCCCGGGGCTAAAGAAATTCAAGTGGTGGAGACGGAATCAGATGGTGGCAGGAAGTTTCGGGTAAATGTTGAGTTCTGGACGAACGACTATCATCGCCAGCAGTTGTATTTGCTGGTGCGATTCTTTTTTATCTATTTCTAGCTCACATTACCCAGGTGTGAACCTGGATGTCTTTGCTCAAAAGAGCTGCTTCGCATGTAGCTGCATGAATAAATAAAGACAAGAGAGCAGTGAATTCTCCTACTCACCTGTGGTCCCTCACCCACATCCACGAATGCTGTTTGATTCGAAAAAATCCTAGTCTGCTTCAGCCACTTCATCCCGAATAAATATTACCTTACGATTGAACAAGATTGAGAAAACCCACTCAGATTAACTCTAATATTAGTGAAAAAATATTTTGGTAATCATAAATATAAATTTCAAACAACTAATAATTTCATTTAATGAGAAAACGTTTCTTACCCCTTCATAATGTTTGGGTCAATTTAACAATTCAATAACTAGACAATAAGTAGAGGTGAATCATGGATTAATAGGTAAAATAATAGCTTGCTGACTACATCCAACTTTGAGATTTTATAGTTGTATCATTAATAACGATTAACTGTACTGTTTATAAAGATTCTAGAGTTCTAAGAAGATCTTACAATCTAAAAGAGCAGCAATTGCATTTACTGCATGGTATTACAATTTATACGTTCGTTGGATTTCTTACGAATTTGTGATGCTCACTACGAATGGAAAAAAGAGTAAACCTTAACAGAAATATGTTTTACTTAACTATCAAATACACGGATCTGATGGCATGACAGTTACATAGAAGTCACCACCGCGGTCCGATTAGTATGTCGGAACTATGAAGAAAATACATCTAAATTTGAAAGGAATTCTGCTCGTCGTAGTTTGATTTCATACTCTGCCAAATAATTCTCAGATTGCCTTCTGATGCAGTTTCGATCTTTATCATAAGGGAGTTGAAACCGCTTTAGATTCTTTAAAGGTTTGGTACACAAAAGTCAAGGATACGCCTTCCACCTGGGCACTGATTTGGGTATTCGAGGCGCTCACAACAACTAAATGGCCTCACGCAACTCAAATTACTCAGAAAAAATGGCTCATAATATCGCTCAGTCCCAGTGATCTAACTCAGAACTCGCTGACTGGTAATTACTTGCTAATATTAAGCCTCAGCTGGTTGAAGCCTCCAGAGATCGTCATTCTCGCGCTCAAGTTCACGGTCTCTTTCAGTTGATTTCCTATTCATGAAACTTTTGGAATGTGTTCTAGTGGTTAGTTCAAAACTCAAGCTATTTTTATGCATTGCACATGCATTAGGAAGCTCTGTTACCATTAGTGTAAATCTAACACCAAACCGTGTGCCTAGCGCATCAGAGTCAGGTGTCTAACGCAGATGTCAAAGCTAAGTAAAAGGAACTAAGCTCAGTTTAAGGAACTATGGTGTAAAGATCATCAAATGGCATAATTGTGCATCGAATTCTGTGATTTCAAAAATGCATGAGCTACCAATCGTCAGTATGAGACCCCAATGATAAGCATGGCTTATTGCCATACTTTTAACTTGCAATCATGGTAATGCGATGCCTTCGAAAAAATCAGATGATCTTGATCGACCTGGCTCAATCACAGGCTGCTACGTGCATTTCTCAGACTTCTCGAATGGCGTCAGCATGCCGGTGGTGTGAAGTTGTGTGCTATGGGTGTGCATGTGCATTTGAGCCTACAGCATCGGCGAGGTATTGAAAGTGTTCAATTAAAATATCGGATTATGTATGTTGATTTACTACTGAAAACCCGGTCTGGCAGTTAGTTGTGTTTTCATCTGAAAATTGCACTTTAGAATGCAATCTTTAATAAAATGTGGATGAATTATTTTAGAGCTCGAATTCGCTCATTCATACAACGTAATTAGAAAGTGAAGCATAGATGAAGAATGGACCTCGAAAGAGGATTCTAGGAGACAACAATCAGTGATGCATTGCCGACATAGTCAAAAATGGTGGATTTAGATGCTGTTGGGTGAGAAGCGACGACAGATGTGAAATGGATTTAGCATTAAGGGAGCTTAAATGCTACACAAACACCTTTTCTTAGCAATCAGTTTCAAATTAGTTATTACCTTGATAAACCATCGTCTTTTGTCAACATCTGCTGGCTTTATATACAACCGAAGCTACCTCATTTTGCTATGCTAAAAAGTATTCCTTAAACATGAACATGGATTACATATAGAAAACGAGCTCAGCAATCAATTAAACTCACAACAGGTACTGCTTTTGCGTCACTTTATCCAGAGAATCACTAACAGATCTCTTTCGACGATGGCTTCTAAGGGTTCCTGCTTACTCCCTAACAGGTTTTATTTTCATTCAGTCTTGACTTTTCCTCCCAATGATGTCGGTAGAGACCGCACAATTCAACTGTCCGAGAAGTATAACTTCTGCCTTTAAGATTGCCAACAGGTTTTCTGTGGCTTCATCTTTGACTTCTAAGCTGGAGATGATGGCATGACTTGCCGATCTGGTTGTGAATGCAATGCTAAGACTTTGATCTTCGCTAGACCTGCGACCCATGAACGCCCTAGCATTAGTCAACTACGTCTCCTTATTGCCTGGACGTCTCATTTTAGGTCAGCAGTTCATTTGTAATTATGCAAATCCTGAACTACTTAGAAAGGCGTTGTGGTTGCATATTCTACAAAGAATCGATTCCATCACTGTCATTTTCGTGCCATTTTAAGCTTTCTGAATTCAGAGGAGTTAGTCAATTAGAATCAAGAGCCAGCGAACTCTGAAACAACTTGCACTGCACTTAACGCCTCAGATTGACCTAGTTCATACCTACCTGTCTAAAACTTTACCGTTTTAGCCCACAGCATCTCCAGCCCCTCTTTTCAGGCTTCAGTGGCGTTATGTAACATCCCCATTACAGAGGGAATCGTAGCTCAGCGACTACTAACGTCTAGCTTTTGATTTGAGTTATTCTGATTTCAGTTATTCGATTTGCTCCATTCACAGTAGTACTTTCATAAATGAAATCGTAATTGGCATTGAGCTAACGCATCGAGAACACTTGCGCTTAGCTTGACGGGATTTTGTAACCGAAGGCATTATGAAAAAAAAAAATCGAGATAATTCTTCTAGTTGGGTGCAAAAGTACTAGGGTTTCGATTTAGAAGCCGTGAGGAGAGGGAATTATGCATCTCTCACTTCAGAATCCCGCCGTAATTGATTTTTCAACCTTATGCTCGAAAACAAGGTTTTAAAAGATCCATGGCTCGGAAACTGCCTTAGTTTGCGTGTCCTTGAGAAGGACTGGAACTATGCTCAAAGTCCTCATTAATTAAGGAAATTTCTGGTGCAGCATGGGTGCAAGGGCTCCAAACTGATATTGAAATCGTATTACAAATACGATCGCAATTAATCGAGAGGTTGGATAAGCTACTAGTGAAGAAAAGGGTTTGAACTATAAATTTGTAAGTGTATGAGCTAGTTCACTTCAAAATCGCACGCTGATGCCCGAAAGTCAGGTTTTATGAGCTCAAAGGCTACGGAACTACTTGAGTTTGAGGGGCCTTGAGGAGGACTAGAACTGTCTTTTAAGTCCTAAATAATTAAGAAACTTCCACCAATATGGGTGCAAGAACACCAAACATACATGCATACATACATACATACTTAAATCTCATGAATACTCGCAAAAGTCCTCAAGACCCTAAAATTCGAAGTGAATTTGGAGAGATTTGTGATAAATAGTTAGTGGGGAAGATGGTATGAATAATAATGAACATAATACAACTAACTAATTACTGACAGAGTTGAAGCTGTTTTATCACTCATTATTAAGGAAAGTTTATAATCGGGTCACTGCAGATTTCGCTTTGGGACAGATTGGGGATGCTATTGACCCTTACAGAACCATTTTGAGCAGTGCAACTTGACGATAGAGTGACTTGCTTGTTTATTGAATGCCCTTTAACATTTAGCCAATGTCTGCCTTAATTTTTTCCAATACATTCTCTAAATCTATCCCTGTCACTGCATCTAATGAACTGTCAATTTCAGGTAAAAATAATTACTATAGTTTTGAGAAAAGTCTACCTTAAATATTGAATTTCTTGTAGGATATTCAAGATTAAAGAAATATTATACCCGATTTCTAATATATCGGAGTTCATTCGTAAGCGGTTCATTAAACGAGTGTTTATGTCTCCTTTGACGCGCTAAGTTTTGAGTTTTGGTAACTGATTAGATTGTCTTTATCAAGTAGCTAAACCAGAGGTAGAGACTGATTTATTTTATAATCAACTACATTTAGGGAATCACTTCGGACTTTTTCTTTTTGTCCATCTGGTAGTACCTTGGCCTGAACCCTTCTATCGTCAAAAGTACAACGTTCTACAGCCAGTCAAGGAACTCAAGCACACCGCAGCTGTCCGGTCACGAAACACCCCTGTCAACCAGGCAGTCCCTCTCTTCATAATTAAATCTATGTTCATTAACGAGTGGATTTTGTTAAAGGGCTTAACCTTTGCACTACAAATGGCAATCAACTGTGGGTGTCGATGGAAAATGTAATTACTACGCAGAGTGAGATTTACTGCAATTCTTTACAAACCCGTATTTGAAGAAGGATATACCAAGCCCCGATGAGTGTTTCAATTTAATTTCATTAATCGGTACATGACGTTGAGATGTTGAAATATCTTAGAACTCACAATTAAATGATCATGGTGTATTTTTTGTCATCCAATGCCAAGCGGAGAACATCTCTTTCAGAAGAAACTGTCATTTTGAGAACCCAAGCTAGAAATGACCTAATAGCTCTTTGGGAATAGAAAGAACGTGTGGGCAGTCCTTGCATGATCTCTTCAGGTTACAGAGGAATCAAAGACTAAGCGACCACAAACACATTTTAGCATTAAATGCCTATGTATTCAATGGTCAGAATTTCCTTTTTGATGTAATCTTTTGAGCACCATTGGAATAAAGTACCCATTAGTGGAGATCTTACTCGCATCGAACGAAATACCTTTTCTACAAGTGAGCTTTACCTAAATGAAGATTGAACCCTTGATGGAAGTAGGAGGGCAGTGAATGCTGCACACGAAAAAGTCATCAATTTATGAAGGCTTCCTAGTGAGAGCTTCAGGAAGGAATTTACGAATTTCTGTTCTGAGAATTAGAATTTAGGTTTTCTTGTTCCATCTTTGTAGTTTCTTTTGGTTCTTTTTAGCCCATGGTATAAGTCATGCCTTATTGTTAAGCTGTACGGCAAAAATAGATCTGATGTATAAGTGTGTTGAAATGTAACTCGAGGATATAACAATCACTAGGTTAGGATCCTAGGCCTTAGGTTTTAAATATATATATTTAATTGCAAGAGAGGGGTTGTTTTTTCGTACGTTCGATAATGACACTCGTTCGCGATCGACGTAGATAGTGAGCACCTAAACTTGGGGGCAATCAGATGCGCACCTGTATCTGTAGTAATTTCTTGGAATTGGGGTTACTGAGGCATCACCCCACGCCACCACATTTAATTCCACAGATCATCTGCATCTTTTTGATTAGACATTGATGAGTACCTTCGCACTTAATTAAATTGCCATGTCGAGTTGTCGTACTACTGAATGCTCGGTATTCAAAGCTCCTGTTTTTTGATTACATTATGAAATGACTCAAACAAACCTATAGTTACTTTTATTAAACCATGTGGCTTTAATTATCACATTATTGAATTTGTTACGATTTGGATTAAGAGCATTTGTGATTTTAAAAAGAAATGGCTATTCAGGAAAATTTCATTCCGAATTCTCTATTAAGTTTAAATAAGATATTAATAGATTAGTTTTACAGAGGTAATCAACAATGGCCTTTTCTCAGTCCACGAGTTTTTTAATTATTCTGTTTCTAAGGAATCCATATTTTTCATGAGCTTTAAGTGATTAGTTTTTCCCAGTAGTTAACACCACCTCAGCGGAGCTGGTAATGAGCCTAAATAGCTGCTTGCATTTTTTAAGCACTTTAGTATCCTATCTAAAGGGAACACCCGTGTCTGTCTGATGAATAAGGTAATTAACAAGCTGTTGTGAAGGCTCTGTGCGAAATCACACAATGTGGAGCCATGAGAATAGGTGGCACAGATTGCGGACTGGCTTAGTCGAACCAAGCTGAACATGTTTCTGCAGGGTTTAAGAGCAGAGGCTTTCAGTGCTCTATTGCTATACGGTTGTGTTAGTGGTACAGGTGCCGTCTGCAACCAACCTAGAGCGATAGTTGGAACCTACGACACGAAGTGCCTAAGAGCACGTTGGTGTGAGATGCTTTTTTGATTAAATGAGCCATGCAAATTGCACGCTTTCCGAATCCATCGATGAGGGCATGCGTGAGTACGTTTTACCTGAATGGAAACATTAATCGAGGTTCGAGGGTATTACTATAATTAAGAATGTTTGAAGAAGGTCTGAACAGGCGTATCTGAAAGCTCCGTTTCAAATGTTTCGGATTTATTTACATTTTTCCGCTCAGGCACTTTCAATGTTGTTTTCTCCGCCATCTTTACTTAATTAAATGGGTGACTGATAGATCATGCATTTAAGAATGAAAAAGGATAATTTTTCAAGCAACGTGGATTTATGAATTCGCTATTATAATTTATCAAGGGTAACGGGCAAATCAGGCCTGAAGTTTTAAAACTGTCAAAATGCATTTTAAAACTTTTTTTGAAACAAGCCATTACTTTATACTATTAGTCAAACAAGAAGAATTCCTCAGAATCTTTGAGGATAAAGTCTTGCAATTAAGATAAAACAGCTTCGTTAAGTGATCCAGTTGTAAAAGACAGGAATCAACAAACGGGATACTAAAATAAGGAGGGCACGAGGATGAAAACACCAAGAAGGGAAAGAAGCGGGAAAATGGTGGAAAATTGCATGAAGAAGAGGTGAAGCCCTAAGTAGACGAGCAGACTTGTTTGCCTATTAAACATTTCATTCATCACGAAAACGTGGTTTTGATGATGAAGATCTGATCCTAGTGGATAAGAAGAATGCGATTTTACTTAAGTTAGCCTCATTTTGCACTTCAATACAATTCTTTGGGAAATAATTGAGAACTGGCAATGAGCCGAAGGATTGAGGGCACATGCACTTAGCTTGATGGGGATTGTTAACAAAAAACATTACCAAGAAAAATATAGATACTTCTTTTATGTAAGTACAGGAGTACTTAGATTCTGATTCGAGAACAGCGGGGTGATAGATTTATGCATCTGTCACTTCAAAAACCTAAATTATTTAAATGTTCAGAGCAATGAACAAAACCTACCAAATAATCTGAGTTCATTTGGCCCTCAGAAGGACTGAAATGGCATTTTAAACCCTGATTAATTCAGGAAGTTTCTGTCATGGGCGATTCTGAGTGTAAAGGAACCAAAACACACAACCACGTAGGTACAAATAGGATCATGTTCCCCTTTTTAAAAACCAAAATGCGAGCTAAAAATGAGTAGGTTTTGAGAGATGACTGAACGCGTTGTCCAAGTTGGTCCTCAGTACATATTACAGATGAAAAAGTGCTTCAATTTTAAAGGCCTCCATCTGAATGCTTTTTGAGGAAATCGATTATTTTTATTTTTGAATATTCAAAATAATTTTTTGTGCAGTCGCTGTAGTTTCTTGTGCTTCTACAATGTAGATCATCCAAAATTCTACCTCACAGATCTTGCAGAAAAACATGTCACACAGGGGAGTACGAGAGAAAAGTCAAATCCAATATCGAAGAATAAGGATTAGTAGAACGACTAAATAACGATCCCTGAGTAGAAGTCTTGCATGGCCTGATGCTTCAAAAAATTATTCTAAGGCATGATAGAGGGTTGCGTCATTTGCACATTCAATAGTAACTGGTGGGAACAATCTATGTGCGAAATACGTACCCACCTTTGGGGTAAGGTGATGAGCAAACGCATTCTTAGTGGTTACGGGGAATTAAAGTTACCGAGGATTCAACTCACGCCACCTTATTTAATTTCATAAATCATATTCTTTTTCGGATTCGACCTTGCTGAGTACTGTCGTACTTAGCAAGCCATGTTTTAGTCGTGGCACCAATGGGTGCACGTCCTTGCATACTGATTGTATTATGAAATAAATCACATGGACTGATCAATTAGGATAAATCGGTAAAAAAATATGTATAATTCTACATTAAATTTCTTATGTTTGAAAAGAAAACAAGTACTATGTCTGAACAGCAAATAATTACTCCTGATATAAATGCGCAAACAATGTGAAAAGGGTAATATAAAGTTTTGTTGATGGTTCAGTTGTAATTTATTCATTATCTTTGTCTTGATTCGAGACGAAAAAACCTGTCTTTTCCAATCGCCCAGGGAGAATTCAGCACTTAAACCGTGACCACAAGCCTGTCCCATATTTAGTTCTTCACAATCGCAATTTGAGTGAACCAGCTTATTGGCGACACCATTTGGCACGGTTGCCTGTTCTCGTTCTTAAAGACTGCCAAGAAAAGACCGTTTCACTGGCTGATTGATGGTGCCTCTTTGTAGCCTCGTCTTTGTTGGCACAGTGGTCACATGGTTGTATCAAACCGAAATGCGGTTGTAAATTTATTGTTGTGATCCATTTACCTAAAGGCCCAGACGAGCTCTGACGTGTGAAATTCAAAATTTTCTCAAGTTAAAAACGAACATTTTTAATTAATGTTTGTGGGTACCACCTCACAAAATCCTCGCTTATTAGTGGCAGAAATAGTGTCAATACTTCGTCAAATCAGTATTTTACCCTGGCGACAAACATTTCATATTATTTAATTAACTGTTAATTTACCCCACTATAACCGTGAAGAATTTAGAAATATAGCACAACCTAAGAAATAATTATTTTCGAACAGAAATTCCAGCGGTAATATCCAACTATACTTGCCTCTAAGGGCTGCTTTGTAATCAACATTACAAATCTGCCTGAGAATCAGGAAAATAACTAATTAATGAATAATTACAACAATTGTTTATTATTAGTTACAAAAAATTGTTGTAAAGTTTCTCTGAGAAATGGCCCGATAAGGAGCTGTGTTATAGGCGTCACAGGCTTACTGGATGTCTCAGTCGGGACATAAAAGAATTAGCTTAAAATACTTATGCAAGGGTTTCAAACGAACTATTTCAGTGCTTCATCGTCACAGACTCGTGTTAATGTTACGTCTGCCGACTGTATCTTTAGAAATGGTCAACCAAGTGGATATTCGGACCCTCTGGCATGCGGTGCCTAAGAACTCATTGGTGTGAAATGCTTGAATAAAAGCACTCACGATGGTGAGGCCAGCAACCTCCACTAAGTGCTAGACCAGTGCCAGTTGGATGATGTGTGCCTGCTCCTTGTGCGTCGGCATTTTGAAGGCATCAACTATCTTCACCTTCTTCATGTATAGAGGCCACAACTCCATCGAACGAGAATTATGGGGTTATTTGGGTCTCAAAACTCGATACAAACAAGGAAATAAGCCAAACGCATTTAGGCACGATTCCTTTCACCAGCAGGAGATGAATTGTGTTTTCCTTAGAGTTTCAACACAATTCTACCACCAGCAAAGCTGGCTTAGATATCAACAAATTGGAAAAATCATTTAACTATCATGCCATCAGTCATAGCTAGTTGCTAGCAAATCGGCAGCTATCTCGTCAGGGGTTCTATTTATTACTATAAATCGTGATTTTCTTAAATTGTCAAGGAATCAAAAGAACATAAATTTGCCATATCGCAGTGTCTTATTTTAAACCCAAGATATATTATAGATAATATCATACGAAGGCAAATGTGTTACCGCATCTGTTTCGACAAGAAATTAACTGTGAGATTTGTCGAGTGAAGCATCATGCCAAGTAATTAATCTTGATTTGACCATACAGCAATGCAATAGTCTAGAATTAAAAAGGTGAAACAAAACCCTTTCAAAAACAACTCTAATTTTTGGCACACTTAAGTCGTGAAAATTCCACAAATTTCTAATAGTTAGATGAGATCATGTGTGAGTACATTTGACCCCAATTGAAAGTTCGCTGGGTGCGATAGTACTGAGATAATTGCGAGTGCTTATCGGTGAAGAGGCTCTGATGGGCTTACCTCTAATCTTCGTTCTCAGTTTTACCACCTAATTTGTGCTCTTTTACTTATATTTCGCTCAGTTCACCAGCTTACATACCCTCCGGCCTTAATTTTGACTATTACATCTGAATGACTATTAGAACATGTATTGAGGAGTGAAAATAGAAGAGATTTTTAATGCACAAGGATGAACAAATTTGCTAGTATAAACTTTGACAAATAACAGGCCACTCAAGCCTGCAATTTTAAAACTCTCGAAATATATTTAAAGCTCTTATTGAATCAAGTCATCTAAGACGAATTTTATGAGATTTTATATTGAAGGCTTGTATTGAGGCTGGTTTTGTGCTCCAGCAGTGTAAGGCCGGAATCAGCAGAAGAGGATGAGAATAAGAAGAAAAAGAAGAGCAAGAGGGGATCGACTTTTGTCCCGAAGAAAAAGTAGGTAACGATGAAGGGATGCCATAAGTAGAGGGGGATGTGATTTCGTATTAGGCACTTCATTTCAATAATTTAATTTAAGTTACGTCCACATAAGTGCTTTAATAAAACTAAACTAACATTAAACTAAAGCATCCAAGACACTTGCACTCAACTGATGGGATTCGTTATCTGACTGCATTACTAACAGGCGTGGTTTAGTGCGAACCTATTAGGAATCGGAAGCCGCGGGGCGATGATTTTATGCATCTCGCACTTAAAAATCCTACGGTACTAAATTAATCAACACCACGCTGAAAACACAAAATTAAGGAGCTTGATAAGCACTGAACTTGGTTAAATATTCAAGTTCCAAAGCAATAGACTGGTGAACTTGTTGCAGTGCTGACTGGACTAAAAAAGACACCGATTTAATTGACCACAGGATTAAAGCAGTTTTTAATGGGGAGTGTAAAAGCGTCTTGCTCAAAGTTCTACTTTGATTCAGATAGAGGATTCTAGAAGACTCTTGAATTCTTCCCGAAACCCCTTCATCAATACAGTCGTCATCTTCAGCTAAGACTGTCTTTTCTTCCTGGCAAACCACCCTATGATCTTAGGCACTTGGAGTATTTTCCTCCTCCTTGCATTCACGATACATTTGATTTACTCTCAGTATTTCAGCTTACTGGCAATGTAGCTCAGTTGTGTGTGGGAGATTACATAATCAATTTCTATAACATGTAAATTTGTTAGGTATGCTGAATTTTTCTTATCGGACCTGGTTGCGAGTATCCATAACAAAGTCAAATTTTAGGGGCTGCGAAGCAGTGGGACAGGGGTAGTGACCACAACTTCGCAAGCACATCACTGACTTGACTCAGTTTTTATCTACCGATGAGCAATTTTATAATCACTCACAAATGTCAAGGCCCGAAATCCTCTTGATGAGGGTTTCAGTCACTAGATTTCCGGAGGTCGATATTCAATTCATCTCTACTGAACGATGTTTAGATTTTGGGATGCTGCAAAGATGGTGGAGCATCTATTTCCATCCGATCCTAGATAGCATCCGTATATAAGGAAACTGCCTTTTTGGGAGTACATGGTAGAAATTTGAGAAAAGAGTGATCTCTTTAGTTGTCATAAGTACATTCAAATCTTTTATTACCAAATTAAGATACCAAAAAATATCATTGCATTAAAGGTTTACGCATTCGAAGATCAAAGTTCTTTGAGTGCAACTGGGACAAAGTACTCATCGGTGAAGGTCTTACTCTCCTCGAACCACATACATCATCGAAATGTGAGCCTTGCCGATGACTAAGTTTTGATAAGTGATTAAACCCATTATCCATGTAGGGGCACAGTGCATATTACACAAGAAGAAAGTGGAAGTCTATTGCCTTCCATCTGAGGGCTTCTTGAAGGAATTTATGAATCACTATGATGAACAATAGAATCAAGATTTTGTGAAATCGTTGTGGTTTATATTACTTACCTTATTTCTATTCTATAAATCTTGCGAAAATTTTAGCTTATTCATGAATGTAAGGAAGAATTGTTACATCAGATACATACAAGTATGTTGAATAGTCTAGCAAGGAGACAAGGATCCTTTAGTATGAGTCCTAGATGGACTAGCTTCTTAGAAGGCAGGGTAGAGGGTTGTGTCCTTTGAACGTTCAGTTGTGACTGGTAGGTGTACTGAGTACCCAAACTTGGTACAATGAGATGCGCACCCGCATTAGTATCATTTGCTAGGAATTTGAGTTGCTGCATATCTTTGAATTCGACCTTGCTAAGTACTGTCGTACTCATTCTTCCCTCTTGACTTGTGGTACCACTGAGCACTCCGTATTCAACGTTCGTGTTTTGTCATATTATTAAATAACTCATTCAAACCGTGAGGTTAGGCTACTCGGCAAACATTGCTATAAAATTTTACACAACATTTCTTCAGGGTTGAAAACCCAGTATTACCTTTGAACAATAACTAATTACTGATGAAATGAAGATGACAGCCAGTCCCACTTAGAAAGTGCCAGTTCGATAATGAAACCGACACTTCTGGCTCTGGGTACCACAGGGCTGTTTCTCTATAGACCTCAATAGCACACATTTGAATGAAGCACCTTATTGGCGAGACCACTTAGCAAGAGGGCACCGAAAAAAGGTGGTGAATTTATTGCTGCAATCCATTTTACCTAAAGACCCATTCGAGTTCTAACTTGCAAAATGGAAAAAGTCCTCGAGTTTAAAATAACATTAACAATTGATGTTTATAGGTATCACCAAATAAATATTTCCATTTCTGTTACAGAAATTGTTAGGACATTTGCTGCATCTGCATTTTAGTGTGTCGGCAACCATTAAGTTAGTTCACTGACTTAACTAATTATAAATAGCTCCGTTGATATTTTGAGGTGTTTATAAAAGATGACAAATAACAAGTATGAGTTAAAACTTGTTTCTAGCAGGAGTTTCAACCACAATGTCCAACTATTGTTGCTTCTCAGGGGTTTGTTTAGTGTTTTGGTGTACAAATCAACCAGAGAATCGGGAAAATAAATTTTATAAACAGATCAAACCCTCCTCTAGTCCTCATTCTAGTCATGTGACCGATTTATGTAACGGTGAGTAATGATAAGGATGATAATGATAATGAGCATCTAGATCTGTCTTCGAATCTACCAGCTGCAGCCGGACACTGGGAATGGATTGGCTAGGCGTAATGGAAGCGAAATTTGCACTGCTGTACTAGCTTATAGATGAAAAGGTATTAAATAGTAATGCAGAAGTGTCTTTTAAATTGTCGTGGACTACAGAAGATGAAACGTTTCCTGGGAAAATAATGTACTGTATTACTCATTCCCGGGGATCAGTCCCAATAAACAGTCCTGAAACAGTTAATTTGTTCCAAGGTTTCGATAAGCATTTACAATTATTGACGTCATATTAATTTTCGTGCAAGTTACAGTATATTGAACTCATAGACATTAATCAGTTGAAATCAAGAGTCAGCGATCTCCGTAAATTTTTTGTTACTGACTTGATTCATTTTATACCCATATACACCAAAAAGCATTTCAGTACTTTCCTTTTTTGAAACCACAGCCGGGTTACGTAACACCACGACACGCCACTGCACCACCACAATACTCATCTCTGTACAAAGTCCACCTTTTGGTTTAGATGACCCCATACTAGTATTTTAAGTGAAAGCAAGAATGAAATAGTCTAGTCGTTCTCGAGCTCTGCTCACATCCTATGATAAACAGCCTCCACCTTTCTTCACACCGGTTAGCAATTTCCCATAGACGTGCCTGCGTCAGAGCGCGAGATGTGCCTACGCAAACACGCGATAAGTGCTCCTGTGGGAGACTATATAAATCCCGCCTCAGAGACCACCAAGTCATCTTATTCTACCTTAGCTACACATCGACGCGAACAACATGGGCGAGTACGGCAGACGCATTCTCTTCCCCGTCGACACAAGCGAGCGTTGCAAACGGGGTTTCAAGTGGTACTTGGAGAATTGGCATCAAAAGGGTGACCTCCTCATCCTCGCCAATGTCCTCACTCCAAGTTACTCTGGAGGCTTCAACGCTCTAGATGTCAACGGAACCTCTACCGGTCTGGCGGGGGACATGGCAGATGCCTGCAAAACAGGAGTGGAGCAAGCCAAAATGATAGTTGAGAGTTACGCCCGTTTGTGCCGAGCCGAGGGCATTGATCACACCTCTGTGGTCTTGGTTGGGAACAAGGTAGGCAAAGCCATTGTGAAGGCGACCGCAGACAACGCAGTCGATTGCGTGGTGGTGGGAGTCAGTGAAATGGGTCGAGCCAGACGACTCCTCTTTGGCAGCTCAAGCAACTGCGTTGTTAGAAATGTTCAAGTCCCTGTCATTGTGGTCCCTCCTACTTCGGCTTGAGACTGCCGAAGTTGCATGCGTGCATTATCGTTCCCTACACCTGTATATATTTGCATCTTTTTTATTTTCGCTGTTTTTTTTCAAAAAACAGGTCTTTTGGAAGTATTTGCGAAACATGAAAATATGTTTATGATAGGTTCTAGTTACACTACCTACCATACCACAAATACCGTCTGATGTTTAGTATTTAAATTAAAGCATGTAGATGATGTTGAAGAACATATGCTTTTTGAATTACTGTCGTTCGTGGCTAAAATATCGTTCTTAATTTGTTTTTGATGCTAGGCTTAAAATTAATTTTATGAAGTTTTCGTTTATGAAATTTTCTCATAATTTTATTGGAACTTGTCAGCATTTTAGAAGTCCTAATGTGGCTTCAACGCTTTCATAGTGTAGGTTGAAACAGCATTGAAGGCGAATTATGGGGTTATTCAGAATTTAGGAATAGAATAATTCAGGGAGATGAATCCAAATACGTCAAGCAAAATTGCTTTTATACACTCTAGGCGAATCCCAACACATATCTTTAAATTGTACCACAGCATGGCTGGCACAGATATTAACGAATGGGTACATCTTATGGCTTTCACATCTTCGACCTATGTATTTGCTTTCTAATATACACATATGCCATCTAAGGAACATAAATCCACCAGATTTCTTTGATCTTCATTTTTAAAAGCAAGAAATTACGTTACTACGACAAATGCAAGAGCGATTGCCATGGAGCATCTGTGTCGATTAGAAATTGACTGAGATTCTCGAAGCAAATACTTTGTCAAGAATTCATAGAATATATATATATGTACATATATGCATAACATTGCGCTGAGTCAAAATCAGAGTCGATATTGCATTACGAAAAACAAACCAGCCCAGAAACAACTCTGAATTTTCGCACGCAATTTAAATCGTTCGATGAGGGCCTGTGTGAGTACGTTTGACACTAAATGAATATATTGATCGTGGTACGAGTGTGCTGAGATGATTGGAAATGCCTATCGACTAGAAAACTCGAAGAGACGTGCCTATAGGCTTCGTTCCTAATGTTTTTTAGCTAAATTATGCTCTTCCTCTAATATGCCCAATGCACAATATTATGTGCATTGTATTCATATTGTATTCATTAATTTTTGCCACCTATCAGATTACCCTACCACTTCTGTTCTTATTTGGCCTTTTTAAAGGAAAATGTGAAAATTTCTAAAAGACCTTAACATTATTTTTAAATTAAGATACATGTAAGATTTCCAAATTTTGTTTTACAAGACAATAAAGTTAAAATTTGCTCAATTAATACCCTGATAACGCGGAAAATCCCAAAAATCATTCTAGGCAAAATGCATTATAAGGTCAAGAAAGGAAAATCAGGAGCCGGTGAAGCAGTAAGAAACACTAAGTTCATGAAGAGGACTGCAAGAATGAAGGAAGAAATTAGCTTTCGAAATTCAGAAAAGGAAATTTCGCTCTCTGCGAAGATGACGTTTTAACGGAACGTCCAGTTGAGTTCGGTGATAGGCAGCTTCTTGAAACGGCTTTGAAAAAGCTTATCCTGCCTTATCATTTGAGTTGGAATCGACAATTAAGCTTAGTTCAAGCCATAAAACCTCTCATCTTCATGCTCAAAACTGGGAGAAGTTTCTTGGAGAACCTGGAAATTGTCTAAAAACAATTAAACACATTCCTCTAGTTTACAACCCATCTCCTCCCCTCTATTCTCTCCAAAATGTTTCATCTTTTTCGTGGAGAGACTTTTGACTGATAACTGACGAAAAATGGATTGTTTATTGAAATTGTAAGCGACACAAAGTGACGGCTTCGTAGGCACGGGAAAGACCTCAGCCACAAACTCGAATAAAGGAACTTCGTGGGAACAAGTTTCTTCTTCTATCAGTCTAGTAGAATATCCAAAAAATAATCCAGTTTGAATTGCTAACATCTACTGCTGCTACAGTTAATGTTCAACTACCTTCTGTGCAAATATGGCTTTGATACGAGCTTTAAGAACAAAATAAAGACCTGCTCTAGTGATGTGTCATCATGGTAATTCATGAAACCGTCACAGCAAAAAGTCGATGATGAACTTGGTTGAGAGAGAATTCCTCCCGACCTTGCTCCTTCGGACTACCACATGTTTCATAGCTTACAAAATAATTTGGAAGCACAATGGGTGGGGAGAAAGGTGAAATTGACAAATGTGCGAAAGAATTGTAGAATAATAAAGATATCAATAAGCTTGTTAATAAATGGAAGGAAGGAAGTCATAGATAACGTTGAGAATCACACTGATGCTCGAATCTTTAATTAGATGTAGTATTTGGTCAAACGCTTTATTTGAACGAATTTCGGACAGAACCTTCGGGATGACCTCTTATTGTGATTCTATCTGCTGCTATAAATTAAAAGGGAAAAAACTGTTGAAAAACTGCTGGCTATCATAACTGAGTGATTAATGGATCATCTATTTTAGAATGTTAAAATATTATTCCAATCTAGAGGTTACTACGATTTTTGATTGCAGTTTTTATAAATAACGTACTAATCAAGCCTGTGGTTGTTACAAATACCATAAAATATTTACAACTATTAATCAATCGAGTTATTGCATTTATTTATCCAGGCAGTTAAAGGCTTACAGATTCCTACTGATTATGTCTTATCATTAAGGGTAAATAGGTCGGGTATGTGATACAGCAGTGTAAGATAGGAATTTATAAATAAAAAAATTAATATTAGGAATGGAAGGGTGACAAGAAGAAGAGGAAACTGTAAGAGTACGGTGACGAAGAAAAAGGAGATAAAAGGCAAGCACTACGTAGGTAAACTGTGACTTGTTGGCACTACTAGGCACTTCATTTGTCATCTCGCACGATGGAAATCTATTCCTGTGGTGAAGTAGAAACTCCGAGTTTCTCCCCCTCATTAAAATTATCACTTGCTTCGATGTGTTAGGAGATAACTGTTAAAAGGAAATCGTCTTTTATGAATATTAAAGGAATCCTTAAATCAGTAAGTTTATCATAGTTACATCCTCTTAAGTGATATTAACAAACATTATAACTGCCACTGAGCTAAAGGATTGGGAACATTGCACTCAACTTCATTGGATTCGTTAGCCGAATGCATTAAGAGCAGAACATAGTGACGATGATTGCACGAGTACTGGGATTGTGATATGGAAGTCGTGGGGTGATAGAATGATGCACCTGCTCTTTTGACTAAGCAACGCAATGCTCGAAAGCCAAGTTCTAAAAGCGTCATGGCCCCGAAACTACCTACTGAAAAACTTTCTCTCGTAAACTACTCAGGACCTTCAAATTCGATAGAATTCTGAGATTTGTGAAATTGGTAGGTTAAACAAATTTGTAAACAAATGAGCGAATGCAATAACATGGCAGGATTGAATGTACGAATTAAATCGGCTCACTCCAGGTTCTGTTCTACTCTAGATTTAGAGCGCTTTAGAGGTTAGTAGTTATAATTTAGAGTAAAAATAAACAGTCAATAAAGCAACAGTCAATTGCAGACAAAATTTCTTCTCGGCCTTTTTTAGCAAACTTCAACCGCAAATTTTCGAATATGTTATCATTTTCTAACATTTATTATATCAGCATTAATATGTTAATCCAGAAATGTTTTTGCGTATAAAATGTCATTTATAAGCTTGTTAGAGCGTGACAAGATTAGACGAATTTTTATTCTTTATCTGTACTATCCTTATCAATCAAATTAACTAGGAGGAGGGTTTAATTTACTTAACACACCCGTGTATTTAAGGACTCACCGTGGACTTCTTTCTTGATGTCTATTCCTCGTAGCGGGTTGGCCTGAACCTTTTTATCAATAAGACTATCTTACACAACGCCACAACGTCCTAGTGCCGCCCAAGGGGAGCACGCACATTGCAGCTGTCCGGTCACGTCCAGCCCCTGTTCACCAGGGAGTGCCGTCTTCATCCTCAGTTTTTGTTCTCTCAGTGGTTGCCCTTTCTTGTATCTGAGATCCTGTAAAAGTTGCTCATAAGGAGATGACCAAAACTAGCCAGGTTTGAGTATCAAAGGTAGATTAAATTTCTTGGCTAGGTAATGTGATGTAGTAACCACGACTACGAGACATTTCAGAAGATTCCGTTCATGTGTACAGGTGATGACCAGATGCGTGTTCGAGTCAACAGAATTCGTATGGTCTTTTCAAATTCACCGAGACAAGAAAGTGATGAGATCTTGGGATGCACTAGAACTCAAAACTCAACTGCCAAGCAGAGAGCCCTAGTTTAAAAGATAACTGCCATTTTAAGAAACCATGGTGTCAATTTGAAAAAAATACACGAAGAGAAGATACAAGGAAGCGAGCTTTGCTCTATCTCTTCATTTGTCACAAGAACCCAGAGATCTTCTACCAAAAAAGAAACTACAACAAAAAATCACTACATAAGTTCTTTTCGATCCCGCCTTTTGAGTGCTCTCCTCGAACCAAACGCACCATCTAAATGTGAGCCCTGCAGATGACTAAGTTTTTTGGTGGATGATTGAACCCATTATGCATGTATGAACGCAGTGCATGTTGCACAAATAGTACTAAAATCTTATAGTCTTCCATCTGAGGGCTTCAAAACGGAACCTCCGAATTTCAAATATTGTAAATAGAACTCAGTTTTATAAGCAATTAATACCATTTATTTTTCTTTGTTTCTTTTAACCATAAAGATTTTATCAAAATTTAACTTATATTCGTGGAATTGTGGTAAATAAGATATAGGGGTGTTAAGAATAGTCCTGCAAGGAAATAACGAGTACATAGAGTGAGTTTTTGATGGAGGTAATTTAAAGGCATGGTAGGGGATTGTGGCATTTGCACGCTTAGTAATGACTGACAGGGGCGGTCGATGTACGCACTAGAGTACCCAAAATTGGAGCAATGGAATTGCTGGGAATTTGAGCTGATGAGGATTCACCCCACGTCAACATATTTACCTTCACAAATCGGCTGCATTTTTTAATTCAATGTTGTTGAGTGCAATTGTACTCAGCCTTCCCTTTTGAGTTGTAGTATCACGAACTACTCTGTATTCGACGGTCTTGTTTTCAATTTCAGTATTAGATGACTCAGCCAAATCGACAAGTTAGGCTACCTTTATAAACCATTTTTACGTCTCAACACGATAATAATTTCGGCTTGAAAAACAAGTATTCTCCTTGAACAGTAATGCATTACTCATGAAATGATTTGGAAATAGCTATCAAATGTATAATATACAAATTCTTTGCAATTTATTTTTGAATCGAACATTTGCTTATGCTTAGTGTCACTTCAGTACTAAAACCACGTCATTCAATTCTGAATATCACAACCCTGTTCCAAATTTAATCCTGCCTAACAGGCACTTGAGTTACCACCGTGTTGGCAAGATCATTTAGCACGAGAACAACACTGCACTTACACTCAAGGGACTTGCGCACCACCCTTGCCTGGTCACCTTCTTACCCGGCTACTAGGAAAACGAGGTTTTACTCGTTGATGAGTGTTTTCTCTTTGAAGTAACGCTATTACTCACATAGTCGTCAAAAGGTTTTATTAAACTAAAAGGTAATTTCTAGATTTATTGCTCCAATCCATTTTGCCTAAAGGGCCAGGCGAACTTTAACGTGTGAAATAAAAAGCCTTCTCAAGATGTAAAGTTCAAATTGATTTCTATTGGAGCCAACCCACAAAAATCCCCGCCTTTTTAGCAGTAATCGCACTGTACACTTTAGGTAGTTTGCCTTCCCCCTGTGGACACATTTATACATCTCAATCTAACTATTTTTATTTGCCATGTGTCGAAGCATCTGGATATCCCTCTGGGTGGGCTTTCCTAATTTACGGCCGCAGCAGCACAACTATTACAATTCTATCGCCATAGATCACTGAAGGCCGAAACTGAAATGCACATGAAATGAATCTGCAAATTATCTGCTAAAAATATAGATTCAAAAAGGCAAGAGACTGAGACATGGCAATTATTCCATTAACACTTAATTTAAAGTTAATTTGGAATTCTAAATGAAAACTTCTTGAAAAATATCGAAAGTGCAAAAGTGCCTGCAGCTCCTTCTTGACATCAAGTGCAACAGTGTTCAGTAGAGGATGAGAGTCAATGGAACGGTGAAGTCTTGTAAACACACTTTCTGAGTTCCCAAATAAAAATACAGGTCGATATATATATATATATATATATATATATATATAGGAGGAAATGATGGTGCATGCATGTAACTTTGACTGTCCTAACGATGGCTTTGCCAACCTTGTTCCCAACCAAGACCACAGAGGTGTGATCAATGCCCTCGGCTCGACACAAACGGGCGTAACTCTCAACTATCATTTTGGCTTGCTCCACTTCTGTCTTGCGTAGGCACACCTCGCGCTTTGACGCAGTCACGTCTATGGGAAAGGTGAAGGCTGTTTGCTAAAGGGATGTCTGGGGAACTAGATGACTAGATTACGTCACCTTTAGCTTCCCATTTAACTTAAAGTGTATGCTTTCATCAACCAAAAACTGGTTGCTGTGAGTTGATGAGGAGAACCTCCTGCTGAGTAATGGTGATACATAACCGCACAGAAGCTCATTAGGGCTAAAAGATGGATGGATATGTGTAAGAAACCGATCAAAGCGTTTAGTGTCGTGCAAATACTGTTTGTGATCGCTGACAGTGTATTCAGTATGTAGATGGAAATGATAAAAGTGGAAACCACACTAGAACCTGTGGCAACCCTGGTACTTTTTCAAGTGATTATTTAACCCGTTTTGGTTGCATGATGGTTTTCTAGTTGTGCGGCAATTTGAGGGCCATTTTAGGGCTCTCAGTGCACACAAAACGAATAGCTTAGGGTACACATATAGATGAAGGTGTAGTAATTAATACTTCGAAGTATTGCAGAGATGTGAGGAATCAGTGGATCTTGACAAATAAATAGGAGTTTCGTGATTTCGGCAAATTTTAACTGAATGGTACGGACAGGCTTTGCATACGTTGGATAACAGAATTTTATTTCAGACCTGCCATTTCGCAATCGCAACTAAATCATTTATGAAAGTGCCCACAATACAATTTGATTGCACTTGTAAATAGTGGTTACTACCCTTAGAAGTTCATTAGAATGTGCAAGCTTCATATTTTCTTTACATAAATTTGTTGTCCGTATTTTGTCTCAAACAACACGCTATGTCAATTATCTCAACTATATGAAGCATTGCAGATACTTAACCAATTTATACTGTCTAACACTTAACTTGAATACATCTAATACCTCGCTGATTCTGTAGGCTCAAATGAACGTGCATCCTCACAACCCCCCATCTCCCCAACTCTACATCACCGGCGTGCCGACGCCAGTCGCGAAGTTTGCGTACTACAAATGGCAGCATGTGAATGATCAAGGACAGTTTCGATGGCATGATCTCTTGATTTTAAGTTATAATTATAAAAGGCCTAAATAACAATATTTCTTGTTTTAGAGTCAAATTTGTGTTTCATTGCTTAGTTGGGCTATGGAACTAGGGAAAATTTGTTCAATATTTTTTGCATTGGTTTAAATCAGGAAACGTTTGATGTGAATTTCGTGTCCTTTATCCTTTCAATCCTTAACAAATGTTACTTAAAGTCAATTTATGATTACTTTACATAGTTTCATCAACTCTTCTTTTTAGGAAATACTTAGACTTTGACATATCTTTAGTAGAAACCTGAATTAAATGTGGGCATTAAAACACCCTAATGCACTTGCATTGCTTAACAAGAGCGTGATTTCTGCATAAACAGCTAAGAAACATTTCTGGAGTCTGATAATTTTAAAGTCAAATAAGAAACCATGAGCTGAGTTGTAGATTGACGTTCGCTGATAGTTGCGACTAGCTTAAGTTATAAATTCAAAAATAAATGTTGGTTTTATTATAAACCGGGTCATCTGATAAGTTCTGTCCTAATTTTGCATCAATAAAAAGTGATCCAATGTTTCATTCAGTGAGGGATTCAAACACCACTGCACTTTGGCAGAGACAGTCTATAACCATTTTTATCTATTAACAAGCTTATTAATACCTGCGAAGAGCTTTGCAAAAGCTTAAAGCAGGATGAGCTTTATTCAAGAGATGCTGTCTTAAGAAGCTTCTTATAATCAAATTAAACTGAACGTTGTCCCATTCGATCTTCATCTTCGTGGAGGGCGAAATCTTCACTTCTGAATTTCGGAAACCATCTTGCATTCACATCCCCTCCACGAACTGGGTGAATGTTTCCAGCCGCTTAGTCGGCTGAAGAGTTTCCTTTCTTGAATTAATCAAACATTAATTCCCTCAAATTATTCCTGGGAACTCCCATATTAGCAGGTTTTAATCCAACAAATTTTGATTAAATCGTTAAGCAAAACAAATTTTCGTCAGTTTAAATGCATCTAAACAAAAAATAATGCTCAACTCCATTAGATATTTTAAATACTATTCAAATTTCCTTTTATTAAAAAATAGGACTAACTTAAGCGGTGATCTTATTTTTTTAAATTTATTTCTAATGTTCTCGTTCAGATTTATCAAGTGAAACACAAAGCGAACCCTAAGAAGCAAACATAGTTGGGCTTTAAGGTTGGTATTTCTGCTCGGGAATTACTGTTTCTTTTAAAAAAATATTTTAAGATATCGTTGGAGCTAATTTATTAATAGTTGAATCACTGAACAAACTACACCGGTTTCCATCACCGTAAAATACGGATTTCAAAAAATTTAAGCATAATTTCTGTTACGAATAGCAGGAATTCTCGCAAGGTTGTACTTTAAAACATCAGTTTGAATAATTCCTTTTAGCATGAGAAGATTTTGTATTTCACACTTTAGAAATGACCTAGGTTTTTGGGTAAAATGGAATGAGGCAATAAGTCAGCAAAATCCTCTTTATTTTTAACAAAACCATGTGACCACTATGTGAGAAATGGCGTCACTGCAAAGGGACAACATGTATAAATGGACGTGACCAGGTTACCTTGGTGCACATACGTCCTTCCAGTGGAATCGCAGTGTTGTCCTCGTACTAAATGGATCACACGGTTGCGAGATAGGGGGATACTAAATGAGGAATAAGTCTGCGGTACCCAGAGGTGGCGGTAGCGGTTTAAGTACCAAAAAAGGCATTGGGTAAGTTGAAAGAGGGTATTTTGGTGTGCAATAACCCTGATGAATAGCTGTTTTAGTAGTTTCCACAACAAGTTTTAAATAATTTCTGAAGCAATTTATTAACATTAAAACAACTTTTCAATTCCAAAGAGGAGAACTAATTAGTTATTGCTCAAATATGTCTTGATCCTACAACTTTGAGTGCGGGTCATGTAGAATTTAAAAAAAATGTTTACCAAATTATCGTAAACTTCCGGTTGGTGGAAATCACTTCATAATGCAAAATGCAAGAACGTTGAAGTACCTTGCACCCAATGGTGTCACAGCATAAAAAATTGCTTTCTAAGTACGATTGTTCTCTTCAAGGTCGCGCCTAAAAAGGAATTAAATATGGTCGCTCGAAGTGAATCCTCAGTTACCCTGCTTCCCAGCATGAAAAACCGTATGCCTCAAGGTTAGGTGATCAGTGCGTATATCGACCGCGTCCATCAGTCACTACTGAATGTACATGACTTTGAATATTTTGTTAAAAAAAATCAGACCTATATTAAGGGACCTTTACTTCATTAATTGTTATTTTTCACATTCATATATGATATAGCAAACTATTCTGCCACCCTAGCCTGAATATAGCTTAAAAACGTCTCATGATCTCCATCGAAGAAATTACAAAAATCCGATTTTATTTTCGAATTAGTATTGCGTAAATTCCTTCAAGAATCCTTCAGAAAGAAGCCTGTATATTTTTTTCCATTTTTTTGAGTATTTACCTGGATTATAGGTTCATTCCTCGGGGAAAACTTAGCCATCGGCGGATTTTGCATTTTGAAGTCGTTTTTTATCGGGAAGAGTAATATCTCGATCAATTAGTACTTGTATTTAAATGCGCCTGCACATGTACCACCGAGTTCTAATATTGACGAATTCACTACAGGTCTCAGGAAATCCAGTGACTAAAATACTCATCAAAGAGGTTTCGGGGCTTGTTGTATCATTCTTATATCTATCCTTAAAGGATTAAAGAATTTCTCACCTGAAAACTCGTCAAGCGATTTGCTGAGGTCGTTGTGGTCACTAAACCTCTTCCATTGCCTCGCTGTGCCTAGCATTTGCATTTGCTATTTTTAACACTTGTTCATCAAGTAGTAAACAGCTTTCACATCATATCCAACACTCAAAAGCATGCCGTCAAGAGGGAGAAATTGCAAGCATAAAGATGGTCTCGCCCTGGTAGACAGGGGTAGGGCGTGACCAGACAGCTGCGTTGTACGTACGTTGCTTCAGTATCAGTAAAAGTGGTGCCGTTGTGCTAAATTCAGAGTAGCTGTGGGAAGTGTGTTAACTAAATCATGCTCCATTTCTGTTTCATTTGAGGAATATAATCAGGTCAGATTACATTTATCTTTTGATTCCATTCAATTTGAATGTCGAGTAATTTGTGAGTATTCTTGGGATTGTAATATCACTTTAGTGCCTTTGCACCCAGCCAGGGCCCTGGGAAAAAGTTACTAATTAATTAGAACTCAAAGGACCGTTCTGGTATCTCTCAAGGACAGGAAAACTGAGGGTGCTCCGGACTACATGAAGTTGACAAATGATATGTTTAGAATAGTGTAAATGAAACTTTTCTTTAATCATGGACTTCCATTTTTCTTCATCTCTTTACTTTTCCCTTTTTCCTCTTCATTTTCGTCGTCGTTTTTGCTCCTTGTTCCTTGTCGTTATCCTTTATTTGTAGATTTCCGTCCTTCTGCGCTGTAGCACATACCTATGGTCATTTCCAAAAATTACAGACTTTATCATCATGAAATCTAAGCTGACCAGGTAAATTATGTAATGGCTGGGCTCAACGAAAGTTTTAAATGCTTTGTGATAATCTTCGGAAACCCATAATAACAATTAGCTGGATCTCTGAGATTAAACAATCTCTTTTGCTTGCACTCCCAGACATATGATCTATCAACCAATAAGTTATGATAGACAATGGATATGTTCAATTAGGGGGCCCTTTGACGAATAGCTGCTGGCTGTATGTATCCATCTAGGAGGTGGAAATAAATGAAGAAATCGATACTGTCATAATGTGGCTACTCTTGTGCAAAAAGCGAACTTTTCAGTGCCTAAGAGAGGGAGAGCATTAACTAACCGGAAGAACGGAGGACGAAGCCTACAGGTGCGCCTCTTCGAGCCTTTTAATCTGTAAGCATTGTCAATTGTCTCGGTGCACTGGCACTCGGATTAATATCTTCATTTAGGATTAAATGTACCCACACATGCCCTCATCAAGAGATTTGAGAAGTGTGAAATTTGCACGAATTTAGTGTGCACAAACTTAGAGTTGTTTTGAATATGTCTTGCTTTTTGTAATTCAGTCTAGGCTGTTTTGTTTACTCGCAGAATATCAAAAGAGGATTAAGTACTTGTCAGGATGCTTGATCCGACATATCTAATGGTTAATTTGTTGTCGGCACAGATGCAGAATCACCATAGATCTAGGTTTAATTTTAGTTGTGAAATCTCTTGACTTTGTGCACAAGTGAATAAAATCATACAGGTATATGCTGTTTTGATTCCTTAAAATGTGAAATGATCAAAACCTCGATGAGGTAGGTGTCTGCCAGCTAGCAGATGCACAGGCCTGATGGCATGAGATTTACATGAAAATTGCTTGTAGCCAATACATCATTATATGTTGCTACTTCCAGACCCGTTGAATTTATGCCTGCTGCCAACTCTGACATGCGATTTCTCGTAGAGTGTCTGTAAAAGTTTGCAAATTACCTATTCCCTTAAATGCAGAGCCACAAACAACTACGCTTATACATGCATAAAAAACTCGATATTAATCATTAGGTGTAAGCACGAAGTCTGATATGTGTTTCCACATTATGTGCTTATAGCATTCGGGTTTAAACCAGTATCTTTCTCAAAAGTGTTTACTTGTACTGCGTAATCAAAAACCATTGTTTTTTAGCCAAGGACGTTATAACACTAACCTTATACCTCAGCAAAGAGCAGATGACCATCATCTGTTGGACTTCTTTAAAACTTTAATTTCCTTGAACTGTTAGCTCGCTCGCTAGTGTAAAAGTACACCTGGTCGCTACTGGACTGGTGTGCTGTCATCACTCCATTCCCACATTACAGCCATGCAGTTGTATGGTAAGGACGACGACGTCGCCAGCTCCAGTTGCTGCTCATCCTCCTTTTCTTCTAGCCCAACTCGGGTCATCCTATTTGCTGTTCTGGATGACGAGACCAGCGAGCGGGTCCTGCGTTGGTACTCGCACTCATTCCAGCGTGCAAACGACGAGCTCATTGTTCTGGTGGTTCGGGAGCCGACTCTACAGTTGCGAGGACTGCAGGGGAGAGGGATGAGTTCGGACGACCCGCTGCTCGAGGCAGCAATGATGAATGGTCGGAGGATTGTGCGGCGATTCATCGCCAGAGCCAAGGAGTTTGGGGTGCCCTGTCGCGGTTTGGTGCAGTTGGACATCAACCCCAATGTCAGCATCCTCCACACTGCGAAGGATCGCTGTGCTGATGTCATCGTGATGACCGTGGATGCTCGAGACCCAAAGGAGACGAAGAAAATCGTGGGAGATCACGTGACTGAGTACGTAATCAAGAACTGCCTCAACATAGCACTCGTGGTTGTGCCACCTGTGGAGGCTGAGAAGCGAGTGCGAAGAGACAGCTTTTACAAGCAATATATAGATAACTTCATGTGAAGTTTATCTCCTCTAAAGTGTAGTTTCATGTACACTGCATTTCATATGTACTGCCTTGCTATTTTTAATAAATTTGCTAGAAATGTTAAATAAGCTTGAATTAACCATAGATTTAAAAGACATGATTCTCAGTATCAGGCACTAAGTTAGCTAAAGAATTAGGTAAAAGAAAATTCATTCACCATTAAATGCTTTTCGAAAGGAGGTGGAGTTTTTGATTTTCAGTCTCGCTTACCCATTTCTTCTTATTTCCACAAAATATCAATTTAATAATGTGACCGATCTTCTGTCAGATTTCTAGGGAATCGTCTATCATTTGTAGAATTGGGCGTCATCTACATGAGTATATCCTTCTTCGGTTTAGAGGAGATACTCTAGTGTTTTTTTTTCGAGATAAAGCGTATTTTTAATCTAGTAGCATGAAAATCATTTAGTTCCCGAATTTACTGTTGAAAACCTAGATCCACTTCATAAATGAAAACCATAAAATAGGCTATTAAGTCCCAAAGAAGAAAGTTTAAAGAGTGTTTTGAAAGCCTTCTTTAAATTCCATTTTCTTGAAAGAACTACGTGTTTATATTCGTATTTATCTCTTCTATGATAAGATCTATTCGTTCAGTAGGTTAGCATTTCTACGGTTCTTGCAAAAGTACACGTTCCCTCTCTTACTACGCACTCATTGGAGTAATTAAATTTCACCCTGTGGAGTAAAAAGTAGTTTTTGTCGAAGCGGTCACATGGGTCTGGGCTGACCCCGACGGCCACCGAACCAATGACCTGTCAGTTAATACCACGCACCAACCAACTAACCGCCCACTGCCTTCACTACTAAAGTCCTCTTCCCCGAAGCACTCAACAAAAACCCCATGTCAACGAACAACGCGGGTGGAAGCGGAGAGATCCAAAGCAAACGAAAAATCCTCTTCCCCATCGACTACAGCAACTGCTGTCTCGACACCTTCCGATGGTACCTCAAATACATGCGGCTATCGGGGGATTGCGCAACCTTTATTCATGTCGTCGAGCCTCCACTGAAGCCTCTGGTAACCGATTCTCTGAAGGCGAGCAGTTCCAAAAAAGATGAGAGTGGCACCAGGGATGAGCTCAAAAGAGGTGAGGAATTGGGCTTGAAGTTCATAACGATGGCCAAGGCCAGCGGCATTGAAGCGGACGCCTTTCTCCACATGGACACAAAGCCTGGAAGGGCTGTGCTAGCTTCTGCGAAAACGCACGGCTCGGAGATGATTGTCATGGCTGCGAGGGGCCAGAACAAAAGCTCGAAGGTTGTGCTGGGCGGTTGTGCTGACTTCGTGGTCCATAATTCAACTATTCCAGTAATTGTTTTATATTTAGAAAAAAAGTGAGGATATGGGACTTTTGATGTTTTTCTTTAATATAAGGCTTTAAATAGAGTATGATTTTATCAGTCTAATTGATATAAAAATATTTAATTTTATTCCAAAACAATCTCAGATAAAAAAATTTTTGATATCATGCGCACTTGGAGCTATTTGGTATGTTGAAATACTCATAATTTAAATTTTAGCTTTTGGATTATACTTGAAAAATTGTCCTACTTGTATCTCTAAATAGTTACTTTCTAAGCTATGAATAAAACCTGTTCGAGCTAAACGTTAGGAATTACATAATATACTAGATGGAAATGCTTAAATGTGATTTCCAACATTAATACATAGTCAAAAAATGTATCTAATCGTCTAGTTTTACTGTTGATCTAAGACTGAAACTTGATAGGAAATTAGTCCAATCTAAATAATTACCATCGACTGCGCAATAAAGCCGTAACCATCAAGGTATCCTAGAGTAGCCGATTCTGTGCAAACTAGAATAAATATGATTTATATTTAATTCTGACTGTTGACTAGAACAAACTGAAAACCCAACAAATCAGGTTGCAGTTGAAGAGCGTTCACGTGGTAGCGGAGATGAATTATTGATTATTATTTCTGTTAGTATAAATTCAATAGGGGATTCGTGTCAATTATCTTTTTTCGGAAACATCAGTTATGCAACTCAATCAGCAGGCGTAGTGAACTTGTACCTTGGTGAAAAACCGAATGGGTCATAAAATATTTTGGATGGGTTCAAATCTCTTTGAAATCTCACGCTTCATTAATTTCAATACAGCATATTTTACTAGCAAAAAATTAGTAACATATAATAAAAAGATTGCAAAAACTGTAATGGGAAAAATTTTGCAGCTATGCTATATTTTGCATGGACTTAGCCACTTCGCCAATACATTTCTGAAATTGTCCGATAAGCATAACAACCTTAAAATTTAAATGTGACATACTTCTAGGCAATCAGTTGGGAGCCCGAGGCAATGATTGTTAGGCCTGAAGCAATTTTGTTCCTAAAATACCCAACTGTGCTTAAAGCTTATTCAGAAGTTTTTCAACAATTTTTCATCGTCCAGAACCGGGATTCATTTCAACGCTAAAAAAGGTCACCTCTAACGTTGTCATGACTTCTTTTGCATTTCGATTTCAGTTCTCTCAAAACGAAAGATTTATTTCAGGTTTCCCTGCACTTTAAGCATATAACAGAGGAAGGAATTAATAATAAAGCAGAAATTGATTATGGAATCTGTTTGCTAGTTGTAATACGTTATCGTTTCATTAAATTTGTGTGGCTTTTTTAAGAATAGAAAGATCCCTAAGGTAAATATGTATTATTTAAATTATCAAAATGCATTAGGTGCATTTTCTATCAGTAAGCATAAATCTTATGAAGGGAAATTAAAATATAGCGACTATAATGGACTGGAGAACTGTAGTGTTAGAAGTATCCTATAATCCTGGGTAAATTAAAGAAATCGGCTATCTACAGCTGCATTTATGAAAGTAACTCCAAGGAGTCAAAGGTAAAACGAACATTGAAGAAGTTTCCATTCAGCTACCACTTTAAATACGGAGAAAAACAGGATTAATTGAAAAACCCTCTCGAATTCTTGTCTTGGTTGATTGTGTCCTAGTTTTAAAAAATTTGTGTTTACTATAAAAAAAACTGAGAAAAACAAAAAGACCAATATTCCATCCAATTATGCATTTTTAAAATCTAATACCGATGTGTAAATTTTGTTCCAGTAAATGTTTCCAGAGTTGGGGTTAAACCAATGAACATAAACTGTAAATTTTTCTTTCCGGGAATGCCAATTCCACTATATAATTTACGATTTCTCGGGAAAATAATTTGCCATGAATTTACGCCTTGCATATGATTTATGTGATATCATCATTGATTTTTTTATAATCCCAATTAAAGTTTACCGGTAGCTTTCTAGATTACTAAAAATGTAGTTTATTATTAAATATCGACGCTCCTGTACATTTAGTTTAAACTACTGTGGAGTTAATGGGGAAACGTGCAATGTATTTATATATTATAGCCGAAACATTTAATGGTTCAGAGATTTGTCACAGCTTCTCTGCAAGCAAATTTATCATTTATATTCCCTTCATTTTCCCATTAGTATAAATTATCTTAAGCCGGAAAAAGAGTTATGCTTGCAATAAATAGACAGAAACTAAATGTAGCTTTTCGTTATCTGATAAAAGTTGCGCAAACAAGATTTCGGAACGCTAATATACATAAACGATATTCTATATCTATTGGATCTGTGTTAGTTGCACCTGCAAATCACAAAGCGGGGACGTTTAATTCTCCCCTTTTTGGGCTGTTGCTTTAACTTTATTAATCTTGGGACCTCACCTGGGCCGGGCTAATATTCTGACTGCCTCTATCTACCTTGTTCTTTTGGTATTTAAGCCAGAATTGTATATACCAGATTATCCGATTAAACCTATTTGCTCTCGAAAAGATGGCTATTGACATTAGTATTTAAATGTTTAAAACGAACGTTTTTCATAACGAAAGACAACCCAAGAGTTATACCTAACTTGAAGTGTAGTGCTTTAATTATTTTGTTTATGGATCCGATGGGTAAAAACAAGTCAGTTACATGTAAAGAAAGAACTTTTGTCATGGTTTATTTTACAGAAAGACTTGACCATTATATGATATCCATGTCAAAGGCCCAATTCTTAAACATTAATTTAATTCTTGGTTTTCGACATTAAAAGGCATTACAGGAACCTCTTGGAAACACAAAAATGTTTAGACTGATTTCCTACGGGTGGGTTCGACTTTTTACCCTGCACAAAATGAATGCCAAGGGATAGATGCTGTGTGAAAGGTATGATGAGAACTGAACATCCATTTCCGTTTACCTCAAACATTACGACACTCTAGATCTCAGGATTATTTGAGAAAGAATGGAATGCCAACCTCGGAATGTAGAGAAAACCAGTAGTATTTTAATGTTTCGGTTCTAAGGAATTATCTCTTTCAGATGTAGTTACGTTTTCTATAGCTAACTTCTTAATTAGATTTTTCTCATCCCAGAACAAATTCTGATGCATAGTTGATTATTTCAATTCTCTTCTCTTGAATTAGAGAATAATTTACCTATAGAGGGTATATTTTGAATCTCATAAATAGCAGTTGAAAGCCCCTCTACATCAAAGTTAAAAAACTTGCTTTGTGGAAATTATGATCGCTCTATTGAAGCTTAATATGCACCATATCAGACCATAAATGGGGCTTTGGAAATTACGAAAATTGATCGGAAAATCCCTGAAATGTATAAACAACATTAAGAATATAAAGCTTAACTAGGTTAAAATACGTTACAGCATTCCACGTAGTTTTCACATTGTTTTTAGTTATCTGTAATCACTTTCATATAAGACTCTATTGTTCAGGGCCTCTAAAGAGAAGCTGCTTGCAAAGATATAGAAAACTCCAGGGAGCTTAAACACTCTTGTTTACTGGGAACAAATTTTTCGTGTTACGAGGAGCGGAGAACAATTTATTATGCGGATGTTTTTCCTTAAGCGACCATTACTAGTCAAAGTGAGACATCCTCTGCGCAGTTAACATTACGAATGCGACTTAAGATTCAACCGCTAACTCTTTTCAGGGAAATCTATGTACATAAGATTTGCATAGAAGATAACGTATTTTCTTTCCTAAATCTTAGAAACACATTCCCTTTTGTCTTCACAAGTCGGTTTTTCTGAATGAATGTGTGCTGGAATTATGCAGAAGAATTCTGACCTGTAACAGTAACCAAGGGAAAATTCCCTCTTTGTACATTTTAGCTCGAATCCATGGCCATGAATCACCTTTGAAGAAATACATTTGGAGAACAAGATTGCGATTTGGGGAAGTGCAACGGTTTAAACTGAGAGCAAAACCTATAATGTTATAAATTTTTAGAGATAAAGGTTGCATTGCTTGATATTCCCTAAGGATCTGCTGGATCACTTTGAATTATGAAGGTGTCCCATTAATAAAATGTTGTGATCAAAAGAATTCATCACCAAAACATGGAAATTTGTCCGAAATTAATGTTTAAACCAGTATGTTAATGGAATTTTGACTAATAGATTGTTCTAGAGTAGAATCACATGCTTTTGTTGTAAATTTATTGCAACGTTATGGTATTTATGATTTTAATTTAAACTTCTATCATGTGGAAACATAAAGTGATAAACCAGTCACGTCAGTTGCCTCGTGATTCCACAACATTCTTCGACCATTTCCAGTGTATTTTCAACGAGTGCGCTCGCCACCTTTACCCGATTAAAGGAAATTATAGGCAATTTCCCTACTAGTTGGATGAGAATTGGCATGTATTTTGCATCAAAAACGAGAGTATGTAGTATTTACCTGATTCAAAATACACCCTAGAATAAAGGCTATAAGAATTTAACCCAATTTATCAAATGAAGCGTCCATACATGTCTATTACAGCATCTTCAAACGGAAGTATTACTTCTCCACTCATCAAAGCAAAAATTCGAATTGCCTTTTTCGACACCACTAAAGCCACAAAAATGATGACCTCTATTTTGGTCAGTGTTTAATTCCCTACAGAAAAGTAGAAGTTGGAAATCAACCAAAGTTATATTTTTTTACTATTGAAATAACTAATTTAAAAATTTCTGCTTTTAGAAATTTTATCACCTAGTAATCTGTGACAGCTTTTCGCAGATACAAAACAAGTTTAGAAATTTGTCATAGTAATAAAACCACCTAATTTTAATAAACATAAAATCGATTTACCTCAAAACTGATAAATTAAACTTCTTAATTACTAAAACTCGATTTTATTAAGCCTTATCCCAAGAAATTACTGTTACAAAGGTATGAAACTCTAAAAATTCACATGATCACATACTGAGTCAGTCATCAATTTGATCGATTTCATCCGATTACTAGTATTCATAATTGATTTTGATTTCAGAGTTATTTTGTCAAACTAATTGAAGTTGACCAGAAAAAGCCCAAATTTCTCAACCTACCTTAACCAACACTGGTTGGCTCATTTTCGAGGCCAAACAGGCATTGGCTTAAGTAGACTGTAAGCTTAGCCAATCAGATACGTCCTTTGACAACACAGCCAGTTGCATTTCCGGCTAGAATAAAAGCAAGATCAGACAGCTGCACACATTCAGGTCGCTGCACACACGTAAACGCCCATGGCGGCATCGGAGTCTTCGTCACAGCCCAAGGAGCCCCGACATGTCCTAATGCCGATCGATGATAGTCCCAACTGTGAAAGGGCCTTCACATGGTACATGGATAATCTAATGACTCCCAACGACCTAATTCTTTTCGTCCACGTTATTGAGCCTGTGTACTCGTCGCCTGCTGTCGGCCTTGCTATGGAGTCACCTCCCATCATGGTCGATGACATGACTCGAGTGATGGAGGAGAGCATAATCGCCGGGAAGAAACTGGGACAGAAGTACATGAAAATGGCCAAGAATGCTAACCTGGCCTACAAGGCTTTCCTTCATATCGACACAAAACCGGGAGCTGCTATTGTGAAATCGGCTTCAGAGCACAAAGCCGACATCATTGTTTTGGGATCGCGTGGCTTTGGGGCTCTGAAAAGAACATTCCTCGGAAGCACCAGCGACTACATCGTCCACAATTCCCACATCCCTGTCGCCGTGGTGCCACCAGCTGTTCCACACCAGCAAAAGTGAATTTTGAAATCGAGAAGCCTGCTGCCCTCTTCTACTAATCATCCCTTTGTGATTACATTAGTTACTCAACCCTGTAAGACTTTTCCACCAATAAATTTATTATTCAAAGCTTAGTTACATTTCGTGCCTAGAATTGCCTTAAAAATTCCATTTAAAGGATAATTCATTTGATCTAATACTAAAGAGATTAGAGTACATTATTTTACAAATTGAACCAAATCAATTTGTGACATATTTGAACTTTGTCTACCATTTGAGTAGGATCCTTTTATTTTATTCTTTAAGTAGATTACATTTGCTAAATAAATTTTCTATGCTATGACCATCAGAGCTTACAGATTTATGGAAGCAGTATTTTCCTAGAATGCATCGTTATTGCCAACATTTTGTGAAGCAAAATGATGCAGAATTTGTTGCAATTTCTGCTCATCTAATTTCCAAACATGATAACCCCAATGAACATGCTGTGTAACCTCAACCATGACCGCGAACTTTGTTACGATAGCACCACTAGTTCCATGGTATAACTAGGAGGGATTTAGGTTGATGTTTATTTAAAGAAACAAATTTACCATGTGAACATGCATCACTGGTCTTGCATGCTGCTTTGCTGCCTCTGAAATAACTGAAATTGCAATTTTATCTCTAATTTTGATAAGAATGGGACGATTCTATTTTTGGAACGGAATTTGTACTCAGTAGACAATGCCTGAAATGTGAAAATCCGATCCAATGTCTTTTGAGCTGAACGAAGGACTTTAAGATTAGATGCCATTTGGTTATGTATTTGGAAACGAACTTCAAACTGAAATAATCCTACTTACTGAAAGAATTTGACTACCATAAATTATGTCACCGGCAATAATTTAGAATCTAAATAAATGATTAACTTCCTTTTTACGCAACTAGTATCAAAGAACTTACTTTAGATATGAAAACAACAGTTAATAGAAATATTAATTGTATGTATTGATTTAATAGACTTAGATTGAAGTTGTGAAATGAAATACTTTTAAATATGGAAATAGAATTAAAACCATCTTCTGGCCAGATATCAGCCCTGGAGATGGCAAATTACAGCAGTAAAAGCATTTTGGGCGCTCTATTTTGCACACAGTTTCGTAAATTTATCTACCTTTCTCTCTACATCAAACTGTCATAAAAACTGAGACATCAGCTTAATAAGATTTCCAGATTTGGGAATACTTGCTGGAAAATGAATCATTTCCGCTAATGAGTTAGCCATTATAATTCTCATTCAAGTGAAATATTTTGATAGTTTGGCTCCAAAGTCCAATTTCGCATACCACCGTCTTCATTCAAATGTGACACTGTGCATCGAATTTCGATCACGAGTGAGTGAAGAATTGCTGCCAGCTGGTCTAACTGCAGGTAAAGGGCGCGCTCTACTTCGTCCTCCAACGGTAGTTACTCTCCAAACGCAAAATATACATTTTCTCAAAATATAAACACGAAGTTACTATGAAAATTGTGATTACCTCACGATGTGCTAATATCGGTTTGTGGTAAATTTAAGCCATCGAAATACTGAAATACTCGCACTTCACTATTGAAATATCCATAGGAGATCAATTTAGCTTCAGTCAAGACGATTTATTGAGAGATATACTTCATTGGTAAGACTTGACACGAACGGTTCGGTAGTCTCTGGTATCTGCTTAACCTGAGTAAGTACCCTTTTGGCTATAAATATTTTTATATGCTATCAAATATAAATGACTTACAAAATTTACCTACATAATACATCAATATGAGGTGAGTTGAAGGATGTTTTTCAAGGGAACGTATGTGAAGGTCCATGCCTTAGTGGTTTAGTGGTCAATGGAGGATTGGCTGATTTTGACCCGACTCTCGAATCAGTTACGCTAACGTGGAAGGCCCGCCAGTGTAAATGTAAACATTACACCGAGGGAGCAACTTTGCGAAAGGTGCTAGGGCCTTTTGAGGGGCTGCGTTATCGGGGGCAAGAGCTTTAAATGGTCTAGTTTGTAAATGAATACTATGTAATTGCTCGCTATGGTAATTAAAGAGATCCAGAAATCTGGCTTTCCTGGTTAATTTCGCAATGATTTGTCAATAAAATCTTAATAAATTATGATTGTTTAGGTGTTTTTCACCAAGCAAGCGAAGCTCGTTAGGTGAACCGAGGAGTTAGGCTGTGCTGCATGGGTCTTTAGGGCAATTCTGCACTAATATACCAGATAAAATCGAGGACATTTGCACGTTTACTAGAATCACTATTACCTTTACATATGTAAATATTTCCGGGAACACTTGTGTCCTTGCCAAAGTTTGTATTTATTTGCCACAATGCGCCTAAGTTCAAATGCAAAGATTAATTTTTTTCAGACTTTTCTACATGAAATTATTGTAACGTTCCATAAAAGTCAATTTTCAGTCTTTAACTTGTCAGTTTTCAGGCTGTAAGTGTTTCATGGAAAGATGAGACTGATTCGCCTGTTGGCCTGCACGAAAACACCATTAATGACACGACGTAGTAAATAAATCTTTGAACTTTATGAGAAATGACTTTAGGAAATCGTTTGAAACAGTTAATCCATTTTCTGCTGAATGGCGAAATGATTAAAGTGCTAGTTTTCGACTCAGTTATTTTTCTATGAAAAACCAAAGGGGTTTTATATGAGGAAAAAGTTGTTAGCTTATCTGTGTGGTCACATATTGACGAAATGTGTCCTAACCTTATTAACTAGAGCCTGAATACAGCCGTCCTTATTTTCTCAGCTTTTCTGTTTAAGGCGTTCGCAAACAAATCCGGTAGAATAAATGTCCAAAGCAATAAGGGTGTCAGAGTCAGTAAGAGTCCAATACCTACAGTGCACGATTAAATGCAGGAAACATACTTGATCAGCTGATCGAGTCTCATCTAGTGATTGATAGACGTTTTAGTGTGAACAGACCACCGGGGATAAAAACACCATCTTAAGACTACATTCGTGTGGGTATTGGAAAGGTAGCTGGAGCTTTTGATCTACATATTTATGAAACATCAAGTTCACAGGTCCCAATTTGGGCTTTCACTAGATTAATCAAAGGAAAACAAACGGACCAACACATGAGCTTACAAAGTTTGCTTTTTTGGTCGACCGGTGGCATTATTGTGCACACACCTGCCTTTATGTTAACCTGTCACTTTTCATATTCAAGACGTAAGTTCAGGGGAAGTTTCGGTTGGCCACTGAGGCTATATCAAGCTCTGTTTGGGATGTCAATTATGAACAGGTAGCATCCCCATCGAATTTGGCCATCAAAATTTACCTATTTTGATTGCGAATTTTCCAGCCTTCATTAAGACAGCACTGAATGTCCCTGTTGAAATTATTTGATGTGAGTCAAATCGAAATTGCGACTTCTGGTTCTAAGTAATCGCGTCGAAAATAATATTGTCTAACTACAGATCACAGAACCGAATTCATTGAAAAATGGAGATAAAATTTCACTGATGTGGTGCTTTTATTGCATGCAGAGAACGAATTTTCTGAAATTACATTTTCAAACTTGCACCTAATGCGTACTTTTGCAAATCACACAACCTGTCTACACTTTTCATGATTCCTGTGGTTATGCTGTAAATATAGTTCTGCTTGTATGCTAGAACCTGCTCTTCACAACGTTTTACTTTCTTGCTGTTACCGTATTCACAAGAACCTAGCACTTTTAAAACGTCCCGTAATTAAACACCAAGTGCACGTTTCGATGCACGCAAGCATGTGACCCAGCCTTCAAGCCTTATTGATATTTTTGAGGGCGAAGTTGATGCACTGTAAGCGTACAACAAAGATCGGAATATATCAGCTTTTAAAGACTAAAATTTCGGTAGTTTCAATAGCTAGTTAGCACATTAAATGCAAAGCAACTGTCAAAACTTCATTGGATGTGTAGCGCTGTATCACTTACAGAGTTAATACACTGTTTTTTGTGTTAGTGTTCGGGGTACTAAAGTAAATCAAACATCCACTGAAATTTTTAGGGAAATCATTTATTATACATAAACAACATATACATTAGTTTATTTCTCAAAGTAGTTGACACTGAGATCACTGTTTCCAGTTAGAAGATCATCCTTCCGAAATCCCGAAGGACGTTTTCGGAGCCAAAGAGTGGCAGGGTTTTTCCTATTCACTAACATTAGAATGGTTTCTTTAAGGATATCTTTGAGTTTCGAATAAATGAAGACTCGTATGGTGGGTGGGGAGGCAATTCCCGTTGAAATTCTCGAAGGACGGATTGTGGAATCCCCAAAATTGCTCTGGTCTATTGTGTTCGCAATAAAGCGAGAGTCCGCCACGAAGTTTCCTTCTCCGATTTTTAATCAGACCGTCTTTCCTCTGTATATTAGAATTATATGATTCTCCTTGGGTTTCGAAGACTGTTTATCAGTATCTCACCCCCTGAATCCATTCATGTAACTGTCGCCAGCACTTTATTAGCCGAATTTCTATATTCGATTTTTCCCCTAAAGATGCACATGGAAGCCATTCTTTTGAACCTGGAATCATACTGACAAATCCAGTTTTCATATCAAAAGGTGATTTTCCTCAGAAATTACTCTTCTCATGCTGAAATTTCGCTCTTTAATTTTACTAAGTGGATGTCGCTTCGAAGATTCCGTTGATCAGGCCACCGCAATTCGTTTGGTAGCCATCGTGCTGGTTTGCTATCTACAGCTGATCGTTTTCTTTACATTTTGTGAAGCCTCGATGTTCTCGTAATTTTTGAGGTGGTTCAAAATCTCCCCTTCCTTCTGTAATCTTTTTTAAGCACCCCCTGTGTAAAAATGTTTAAAGCCTCGGTTACCTGTGCTTCTTTCCACCGGGGTTTTACCGAAATGTTATTTAACCGAATCTCGACACTTTTCTTTCCGTGGTCGAAAAAACAGCTCCTCTTTCTGACAGTCTGGACAGTACAGTGAGTTACATGAAAATTATTACAAATGACTAAAAGCAAGGTGAAAACCTAGTGAAGAGTTCTGACATATTTTAGCATGTTTAAACTTTATAATGTTACTCGATATTGGTGATCCCACCAAGACTGTGGGAAGTAAAGTCTAATATCATTTACAAGAACAGTGCATTAGCTGAGCAAAAATGTCTATTTACTAGCATTTTGGTGCATAGTGCTTAATGATCAAATCGGAGAAATGTAGTGATTCAATATAAATCCACTAGATAACAATCACTCAATCAAGTTAGTGAATCTGTTTTAAACTGCAGTGATTTATAATATTTTACTCAAAAATTACCCCATCGAAAATCAGTCGCTCGCCCCAGAGCGTGGTCTCCTGAAGCAAATTAAGTGTCTCACTCTCAGTGTCGTAAGGTCTGCATTTCCCTGTGCGTGTCAAATATAATTCTCAGTTATCTGGTTCACTAACGGGTGGGCGCAAGAGGCTCAAGCCTACACAGAAACTTGATCAACAAGGAGCATTTGGCGCGCCTGGCGCGTGCAGCCTGAGATCTTGTTTTATTACCATCCCTCCAGTTGAGGGAGAAAAGCATTAAAGAAAAATAAACCCGGGTCTACGAATAAAGAAGTGATAAAACAGTGTATCCTCGCCGTCAACCGCATCTCCACGCCTTGGTAACGCAGTCTCGCAGGTTGTCATAGGTTGCCGCCCGGTTCACCCCAACTGGAACCTGATTTAAGAAATAAAAAACAAAGAAATTGGAGTGAGGGTTTTACAAAACTGGGTAAATCTTAGTTCGATTCTTGAAAGTCAAGGAATTCATTAGACCTAATAATAATAAGACCTAATAATAATATAAATTCTTACTTTTAATCACTCTTTACCTTCACAATGAAATTTCCAATAATTCCGCACTGCAGAAGTCTGTAAATTGAATTCCTGTATGCGTTCATTTTGGTTTCTGTGGTCTCTGAGTGGTTAGTAAGGGTTTCCACTCCAAGAGTTTGTCCAGCTATGCTGTTTTGTAGATCCCGTCTGTCCTGTGGATCCGTGTTTTGCTCGAGAATGAGAATTCGCATTTCTACTTTGAGCTGAAAACAAAGCGTATGTGTAAATAATCAAAACCATTTATCAAGTCTCAGTTTATTACAGCCGCTATCAGGGCAAATAGCACCTCATGAATTGAAGGCATTTTAAGCAGTTGTGCAAACAGCTAAGGGGCCATTCTTAAGTAAATAAGTTATTTGCTCTAGGGGACATCCTGACCCCCTTCATTGGGGAGTCACTGCATTTGCACATACTTGTGATGGACTAGAGTGACCTGGGTCAATCGCCTGTTTATTTCTCAATGATTAATAAAAACAGTCAAGTAAAACTGGCTTTAAAAATCTCTTTGATTCTAAAGCCGGGGAGAAATCCGAATCACCTTTCTGGCGTTTTGATGAAGTAGCACTGACTTGGCATGTGAAATGGAAGACTAAATTAGCTAAATTATTGCACACATTCCTTTTCATGCAAGTCTGGTTAATACAAAGAAATATTTTAGACATTTTTCCTTGAGATAAAATAGCGAGATTTTCAAATCCACTCAACCTCAAGACCGAGCTCGACTAACAGGATTAACTCAAACTAATGCGATGGTATCGGATTCTTTACTAAAATAAAGTTTTAAATTTAGCAGATTGCAGACATACATCGTCTACTTTTTGGAGCAGCTGAAGCACCTCGATAGGACTGCCAGAAATAACGAATTTCGAATTTCGAATTTCATCAGACTCGCTGTTGAGCGATTCCATGCAGCTCCTCAGTTCTTCGTGCTGTGAAAGGGGAAATCAACATTTAAGCAAAGTAGAGTGGATATTAATTTGCATTTATCTCGTCCACACTGCTCGACTGCTGCCATCATGCATAACTCGTTTTGTAAATTAAGCAAACTGAAAATGAGAGCAAAGCCCCCATCTAATTGTGCCCAGACAATTCAATTTATGATTAATGGACAAAACGGATCGTATCCGCTTTATTTCTTACCTCAACGTAGTCCGTTTCCACAACATTCTTGAGTGAAATGAAGGTTGAATCATTGTCTTTAGCAAATTGTCTTGCCAAATACCTGGTTCCACACTTCGGAGGCCCTTATTTTAGATATAAAATTGTCATTTAGGCAATTTTAGATGTTCATTCTATAAATCCCTTAGTTGGACTTACCAACAATAACGTATAGTCGACAGTTCGTTATTCTCTTCGTCGTTTCTAACAACAAAATGGGGCCATTTTACTAAGGCGGTAGAATATTCCAGGTATCGATAGTGATGTTTGGCTTACCCAGGCTAAAAGACGATGTGCTTGATGGCTGAAATGTAAGATTTGAGCGTTACTAATTATAATTAAGTAGAAGAGAAAATAATTATAAAACACCTCTTACGGAATTCACAATAACAGTGGTTGGAAAAGGCTCATTGAATTCCCAATCCCCTTCTTCTACCTAAATTCAGTAAAAGATGAAAACAATCAATAAATTTTCGAAATAAGAACCCCCTTGGCAGGCGAATACAATGATAAATCTCCAGTAAGATCCCTTAATATTGGCTCAAGGTGTCACAGGGATTAGAAATCTCCACTTTAAACAAACCAAAAGCGTTCATTATTTCACAGGCTTATGCCATTTATGAATTCCCTAGGCTATAGGAAAACCTTAATTTGTTAGAATGGTCCTATTTGGATGCACCCCGACTTCGCAAACGATTTCACTCTCAAGATAGGGTAGTGTGGCTTGGTGTTTTAGCGAGTCATTTGTTTTAATAAAGTAGTAATTACACATGCGTTGTTATTGCTGTTGCTCTCCCGAGCCTGGGACTCTCTTTTGGCAAGGAAGTACTCCACGAACGCCACCAGATCCCGTGTTATCAAGTCCGCGTCTCTGTCCGCGGGCACCTCGGTAAAAAAAATTCAACGAATTTCCTTAAAAAGTTTGATAGACATTGTCATTTTAGAAATACTCCTTATATGTGTTGGGCCAATCAAACATGTGATTATTAGCTGAATTATTTACTAGTGTCATGCTCTCATGTAAAGCGATGATGGGCAACAGCGTGTATCATGTAAGTGGCATTTTGCTTGTCATCAAGTCAATTAGCTTTACAGCATTATTTAACGATAATGGCAGTGAGCTACGCTTATGATTTCCAACCATGAGTTCTTAATAGACAATTCCGTTTAACGAAATTATAAGACTATTTGTACTATTTGATTATTCCCAAGTCATTTACCACTGCTAAACCTAGAATATACACACCATTGACTCCACCAGTTGAAATACTGACTTTAAACGAATCCCATTAAATCTTTCAGAAGAAAGTCTACATTTCAAATCTTTTTTTACAGTTGCATTTAGTGAGATAAATTTAAAAGATACTTAGTTGAAAAATTCGTAGGCCATGACGGGATGTGCTGGTTGCCAGAGTGGGGTGTGGACTAGATTTAACGAAAAAAATCGATTTGGAAAAAGGATGAAAAGGATAGGAAATTATCGACGGACTCGAAGAAAAAACTTTCGACAATTATTCAAACATCAAAAATGCTCATTGGTAGATTCAAAACCGGGTCAGTATTAGATGTGAAATTCAGTTTGTTTTCTACTTAAAAGTGTAAGCTTAATATATGGAAGAAATTGCAGTGGATAAAATTATAAAACTGACCAAAGTACGAAACAGCTCTTGTAAACTGAGAACCTCGCTAGACCTAACCTGTAGACGACCTCAAAACGGACAGTCGAAGCGATCAATGGCTGATTTTTATGACTGGTCTGACCAGCCTCTATCGAGTCAACTAGAGGGCCTACTCACTCCTTGTCTGAGTCCTTACCATCCATGTTTATTTAGCTTTGTACAAGCAGCTCAACTCAGTGACTTCTGTCCGCTCGTCTTGACATGAATGTGCGCAAATGTACGCCTGAACAAATTGAAATGAATGCATGAAAGGAGACAGTGACTCACAACGACGAGTTTGCCGAGTTCGTCGAAGTAGCGGACGACAGAGAGGGAGACCTGCTTGAAGAAGCTGACGCGCTGGTGTACAATGTGCGTCTCGTCCTCGACGTGCTTCAGTCGCGTGCACCGGCGGTTTAGCCGCCGCACCAACGTCTCCTCCTCGCAGTCAAGCAGCACCACCATGTCCGCCCCGCCGATCTGCAGTAAATCAAGTCAGCATCTCGTCAGCCTGTGGTACCCAAACTAACTTGATCAAACTTTAAGATAGAGGGCCTAGCGCCCTCACCGACAGCGTTCATTGCGGCTTGAATTCAACGGTATATCCATCGCGAGTAACCGCCACCAGAGCCTAGCGTCTTCCGTAGTTTGGAGTCCTGGTCTTTCGGGAGGGTCCGACATAGTCTACTATGCGTCCTCTTAATGATCCCACCTTTAGCGTTTCTCGAGGGTAGGTGTGTACCTCTAAATATTCACGGTACTTTTAATAACTTTTGGATAGAAGCTAAGTGTCAATAAGAAGGCAGTTGATCAACTTAAAAAATCCATACACAGTAGGGTAGTGCATAGTTGTCAACTTTTTCAATCCCAGACAAGTCGATGCACAAAAAATGCTGACTATCCTCTGTGTCCTAGGAAATTGCATTCCCGAAGGGGCGCTCTGAAACACCGCTATTTAATATAAATAATCGTTAGAAAGAGGTGTTGGCGCGATTGAAATCACCACTTGGGGCTCCGGTGGAGGACCCGAGGCATTTTTTCCCTCGATGTCTTAACCTTTCAGTAGGTCTCATCAAACTTCAGCTCCATTTATGGTACTGCTGCACAACACTAAAAACAGAACATTGTCTTATTTTCACTACCGTAATAGTAGAGTAATTGTTCTTGTCGGGGGCATTTACTTGCTCTTCATAATAAGTGTTTCGAATGAAGATTGACTTTACACAAAAAAGACATTTTGCAAAACAATTACCATGGTCAATTTCCGCCCTTGAATCATTGTGAAATATTAGATGTTGAACCAAATAATTAAAAGTCCGTGCATACATGCCTCCGTCATGATTTTAATAACTGGAAATATACCTCAAGTGCGGAGGAGGTTGAAGACCCGATCGAATTTGTTGATACGCTACTGCAAAGTGGTATCAGAATGATTCGTTGAGGTTGAATTTGTTGCACTTTATCTCTAACATTTTTTCTATCATTATGAATGTCTAACGATTTTTCTATTCGACGATATCGCATCAACCCATTTCATAGTTCGCTTCACAGAATTGCCTCAAACTAATCCCGCTTTCCAGCCCTCTAGAAACAATGTCTTTCTGGTTTTAAACAGCTTGAACCAGTTTAAATCACGCTCTCAATAAACCTTAACTGTTTTCTATGACAACGATTCCTGGCCGGAAAAATAATCTTGTTCAGAAAAGGCTGTTGAAATTCCTACTCACAATTGCTCTTGTAATAACTACGAATAGGAGTGGCGAAGATGGACTTTTACAATGGAACAACTATTTTAAAATTGCTTTACTAGCTTCAATTTCGCAACCGTCACCACTGTTTATCAAAGTATGGTGGTAGGAAAGTGTGTTTTTTGAGTATCCTTTTCCTAAATAAAATAGGGAAGCTTTAGCAAGGAATCAAACACTTTATTTCGAAATAAATCCCACGGTACGTCTGACACTGTCCTGTTATTAACTTTCATTTCCGTTCTACCAATAATCAACAGGGTCCAATGACTTTTTCTAAGGATTCTAACAACAGCAATGAAATGGTAGATTTAGAGTATCGCCATGTCCCCTTTGTCCGACTAAGTCAATCTTAAAATCCAACACTCAAATTTACAGCACCCGTTCTCTATTAAATTTAAAAAAACAATTCCCTGTACATGTACTTCAACCTTTTTATACATTTCATCCCTATCATACAAAAAGAAGCCCGTTGTTTCCGTTGAGCAAGATACAATAAGCTTACTTAATTTTATTCATCCTATCAGTCAAATAAGTGGAACTTTTGTTGCTATCGGCAATAAAGCATCAGTGAACAGATGTCCAACGAAAAAGTGTACAAAGTAAACAATCAGATAGGCACATAATGCATTAAACCTGGTCGAGATGCTTAGCGTGATATAAATTGTCAATTACAGAGATTCAAAAGTCCCCAATTCCGGTACAGAACTTCGAGAAGTACACCAATGTGCTTAGAGTTACTGACACACTTCTCAAACAACATCGTTGTCTCTGTCTCCAGACTATCGATTGTGCCACATTTCCTTAAACACTTTTCAACCTTCATTTACCGAGGTTTTGGTAAATATCGGCAACAACACGTGGCATCAATTACTTCTGCCGTCTGGAGGGTACATCCTTACCATTCGATGTACGAATACATCCAGAGCTGGGAGAATTTCATATTCGAGCTTAAAGAAGCCGAATGAAAAGCAAAGTCACTCATGCCCACCCGGTCTTCATGAACGGCATTAGGTTTTAAGGACTGGTCACTTCCAGGCGCTTTAGAGGTGGAAAATAGAGGTCCTTTGATGCCTCTGTAGTCCAGCCTGGGGACCAGAATCGCCACTTTAAATCTCGCCCCACCCACGGGACCATTTTTACCGCTATATGGAAAAATCGACCTCCAAAAATTCCATCGGCTCGAGATATTGCCCGTGGACAGAGACACCCTGTTGAAACGGCCAGGCAGGTAAAAACATCGCAAGACTAAATGGGCTGGGAAGCACTAATTGAGGAGAAGAGATAGACAAGGAAGGCTTACCGTCTGGTTAAAAGTCGAAATTTGACTCTCGTCATTCATGTAACCCTCGATAATTAACATGGTGGCGCTCTCAGCCATTTTGACGAACTCGTCGCGCAAAATGTCGATTTGGATGTCCTGAAGAAATTAGATGATTTTCCCAAATTGTTGTGCTTCAGAATTTTCACACCATCAAAACTCACCCAGTATTCGGGAATCATGCGGTCCTAAAATACAAATACAAAGTGAGGAATACTGAAGTTCATATTGTGAAGTTGTACATTTTCACAATAAAAGGCAACACTTTCAATAAGAAGCAGAGACTTTGAAATAACACCAATGACTTTGCTGCAGTCACATTTGTGAGCAACTCCTACCTATCATTTAGTGTTGTAGCTATTAACATAGGCTACTTAGTTCTAACGCACTATCATAGCTACCATTGAAACCTGGCTACATTACCTCATTTTATCATCGAAACGTCTTGTTTTTCTAATATATTATAGCGCCCATCCTTCCATCATTCTGCTGAAAGTTGTTGAGGACCAATTAACACAACTCAGCGATCAGGTAAGCTATTAATGACAATCGACTTTTCCCCATTTGAGCCTTCGAGAAATCCAATTGAAGTTTTCCTACTCTTGTGAACCACCATCGTTTCTTTATATGACCACTTTTCCGTAAATGAACCTGGTTCCATAAGTTTCGCCTTTTGGCCAAAGAAACACAACAAAAATACTTCTAGGCAAAGAGATAGCTGCTGGTATTAAAAAACTGTACCAGTATAGAGACAGGTAATAGCATTATATAGAATAATGTTTGATTTATTGTGTTTCGATTACTCTCTCCAGTTAGTCTGCTAGAGCTTAAAATAAACAACTGAGCTCGCGTACGTAGCTGAGAGGTGGTTCGCTGCTGTGCACACGCTTGGCCAAAACGTCCCAGTCCTTCTCGGCGCCCGTGGAGAGGGAATCGAGGACGCGTTCGCGGAGGAGGTCGGTGAGGTTGAAGTGCTTCGCGCCCCTTATCGCCTTGCAGAGGGACAGCGCTTGCTTCGTCCTACCCGAGCCGGGACCACCTTCCGTGCAAAACGCAAACGTCTGGTGAAATCTCATCCATATCTGTGTTTCTCAAGCTTATATCAGTTACTGTAGGCAGGCTGTCGAGCTGGCTGCTCTAGTAGTTTCGGCATTTATGGATCAATTCTATTTGCTCACCAGTAATTCGTTTCTAACTTTTCAAGCTACTTAAATACGCATCATCACTTTTTCTACTACGGGGAAATTTTCATTTAATTATTAGTATTCAGTTTGGTCTACCATTGATTGACTTTTCATTTGTGTCTACATGAACCCTTCACCTATAGTTACTCTCGAGCCTTCTTTTTCCAAGAATCATTGACTTATTACCTTAAAGTTGGAAATGAGAAATGATATTACCTAAGAGAATCATAACGGGGCACGTTGGAAGCCCTTCCTTGCGCCCATTGTCCTTGTACTCTGGTCGAATGACAGGTATATCGAATGTTGGCGGATTTCCTGGACACCCGACTATTCTCTGCATGGTCGTTCTCTTAATCGGTTCTGGAGGAATTTCTTTCGGTGGTTTCGTAACAGATTCTATGAGAGCGAACGATTTATGGGTCATGGATATAGGTTTTGTTAAAGCCGTAAAAGTGTAAGGAAGATTACCAGTGACGCGCTTCGACAGGAGGAAATCAAAGATAGCGAGCATTTCACGTTCTATATCCTCGTCAGTTTGTTCACCATCCACCTAAAATCAGCGGTTTCGATAAAAGCCTAGTACTGAAGCTCTGAATGAATAAATAAAAGTTGAAAACTTTCCCTTGTACTTTAAAAAAATTGTCAAACATTCCCTTCTAAAATAAATAAATGCTTGTCCATCTATAGAATGACCCAATAAGCCCCCACATTTTACATTTGCAAGACTAATTGAAATTTCCATAATCCTACAAAGTAAACGTACAACACGTAGTTTGCTTTCACTGTCAATGACTTTGCACACAGGTAGGGTAACATTTTTGAAGGTGCAAATTTTTCTTCGGATCACATCGCTCTCCATTGGCTTAGAAGGTCCACAGTTGGTTTGCTTTGCGTTTAATAGCTGGTGCAAGCATTTATCCTCTGGAGCATCAATTAATATTACACCAGAAAGGTTTTCTTTACAGATCTGTTATGGAAAAACCAAGATATTTATAAAAAATAGGACAAAATTAAGTGCATGATATTGAAATTTAAGTGCCTTGCAGGAGACTTCGTTGAATATCTTACATTAAGTTTTAGATCTTCATACTGTTTGAATGTTCGCGGATAACCATCTATGATAAAGCCTTCGCAGGTTGGGTACTGATTAATATTCCAAGTTAGTAATTCAAGTATCATGTCTTCGGGTGCAAGATCACCAGATTCGATAAACTTAAGTGCGTTACTCCACCGACTATGAGATTTTCGCTCCTCGATTTTAGCACAGTTCGTTGCTAGATCTCCCATACTGATGTGTACAAAACTCGGATAGTGATTAATCATCTTTTCGGAATATTCTTTTGCTCCGATTCCGGGTGGAGAAATTACGCAAACAACAACAGTCTGCGGTCGCATTTTGAAATGAGAGCATTCAGTTCCAACTGCTGGTTGATATCTGGAAAATGGCTCACTATTTCGTCTTAGAGCAAGAGGAGGCAATGGACAACGCCTTTTTTCGAGGAACATATCCCATCGAACTGATTTATGGTCCTTTCTTTTGATTTTTTCCAAACATTCTTGCAAATATTGAATGGGATCAACGGGGCGGTGGTACATCAATCCAGTCATAAGGCACTAGTAAATATTTCGTAGTGAAATAAATGTTTACTTCAAATAATTGTGGTATTTCATTGCATGCGAGATATTCTTTGGTTTCTTTAGGTGGTATAATAGGCTTTTTCATTTCCATTTCGAGAATACAGAAACAATATTAATTTTGTCAACTATCATGACCTTGAATCTTCATCCTATAGTTACAAGATACGGTGAAACGAAAATACAGTATTCATAGTTAGTGCTTTGTCTTCGTTATAAGCCATCAAAAACGTAATAAAACTCTCATTTTATTTCTTTTACTAAACACAGCCATTCTTTATGCGGCTCTCATGATTAATCCCAGTCAAATTCACTTTATAGTATGTTTTTATTTATACAATCTTTGAAAATTTAAGGCTTTATCAACTATGGATATTATGTTTATGGTCTTTTGAGGGTTCCACATTGCACCGAAATGCACTTTGTAATCTCTTAAATAATCCATCGAACAGTCAAAGGCCATATCTAATTTATCCATTTAATATGTATAAAAAAGCGTTTGATTATTCCATAAAGTGGAGTGCTTTCCAAGGTGGTCCTTAATTACTTCTTACTAATTAATTATTTACTTCTCTAGATCAATTATCAAGGTGCACAGGAGCTCATGGTGTGTTTAATCAGAACTAGATGTTTAATACTAAAGGGTCATTTAACATGAGAGCTATATCCATAGGAGAACATCATTAAATTCAATGTTTCCGTATCATTCATGAATCTTATAGTAAAATTATTTTCTATCACATCATCGTCGCTCAAGGATGAACGACCCTTAACCTACTTCGAGCATAAATTCCGAAACACTTGTGGCCCTTCACTGGAGAATTTAAAATGTCAAACTGTGCCTTTAGACTAACCTTCGAGTCTTGCCCAATCAGTTTTAAATTGCTTCACGGCTTACCGAACATAGGAATTTGTTTGAGTAGAGTGAGTCAGCGGATAACCGTACAGGGTCTGACTGGTTCCTCCTTTTAGTTTCAGTTTCACCACGAGAAATCTTCATTTTCCTGATATAAATATCCATCATCCTTAATGCACTTTGCTTCTTTTACAAGACAGCAAAGTACACTGGTGTGACTTTAACTAGATAGTCGAACAATGTTTGCTTATGCCCAACTAGAGCAGAAGCTGTTTGTTTTTGACGGTTGCAACGGTGCATCATAGTAGTCACGAGCTGTTCTAGCGCGCGTACACCCATGTATGCATACAGAGATTGTGGTACAAACAAAGCAACAAAACGTCACCTCGTATTCGCGAATCCGGGAAGTGGGCTCCAGTCATGTGATGCTTATCGAGTCTGCTAATCTTTGCTCAAAATTCGATTTGGTTAACGGGGTGCTACTTGCAATTGTGACTTAAACAACACTGAACTTGTGACCGCATGTGAAGTTTGAATCTGCATCATGTGTCCCAAATGAATGTCGAGAGACCTTTCTGAAATAACCATATGTACCTGCAAGTGAGCAGCAAATGCCAACATTGGGCCCTAAACACGTGTTTGGCGTGTCGCTTGCACGCATGAAACGAAACAGGAGTGAGAGATCCATCCCCGTATCTCATCCAGCTTAAACAAGTTCGCCGCTTCGTATCCTACTACTCGTGGACGTAACAAAGTAACCTTAACCACCAACTGGAGATATCCCCATGGGATACAATTTTCCAAATATTAACACTTAAATAATATTTCTAATAAAGCGTAAAGAGATAAGGAAACAGCCCGATCTGGCAATAATGATATCTAGCGACAACCAAGTAATAACCTAGCACCACCCGTTGTTACTTTAGGCGTCGTAGGGTGGCCAAATAAACCCACAGGCTGTTAGGATGCACCTGACCATGGCTACCCATAAACAACTGCGGGCGAACAGGAATCAACTACAGAAGTATGCAGTTCATCATAGCGACTTTAATGTATGATTCAGCCCAAGAGAGAATGGGAGCTTGGGCGATGTGCGCGGAGGACGGGTCAGAGATAGGAAAATGGCCGCAACTAGGCGGAGTTAGTTCTTTGCAGCGGGAGCCACATGCGGTTGAGCGACCGCAGACTTTGTGGGAGAGATAGGAGCTGAGGAGACAGGTGGGTTTGTGGCACTGACGGTGGAAGTGGTTGTTGCTCCAGAAGGATTGCTAAGGTGCTGCAGTTCTTGGTGAAGCTCGGCGGCCTTTTTGCGGACGGCAGGAACATTTTCTGGGGTCGGGATTGTGTCACCGGTTTGCTGAGCTGCGATTATATCGGCTGGAATCTCGGGAATGGTACTTGAGGCAGTAGGATTTGCTTTGAGCATCCCAGCTTTCTGGGAGTTATTGCAGCGAGCCTTGGCCATGTTGTAATCCCCAGAGTCAAAATACTTAACCTATTGCCCAAAAACGGAACCTTTGACCACCCGAAAAGCGTAAAAATTAAGGGGATATGGCACAATAAGTAATCACTGCTTAACCCTACAAGAAAAAAGCTTCCCAGAAATCAGCCAGTTCATTGAACCAATAATCCACAATAACCCAATATACAAACCGCATACTGAATTCCAGTAAAGTAGGGAAAGTGAGCAGTAAGAAGATAATCATTAAAAGTATTCGAAATAAGGAGTCAACAAAATAAGATATTCGAGAACATGACAATAAAACAAGGAACCCACATTTCGGTTCAGACGTTTCTGAAGTATTGAAGGTCCATTCGCAACAAGATTAGGGTACTTTGCCTTTAGATTTTCTTCAGCCAGCTGTTCAGGGGTTTTTTCCTTAAAAGATGCGTGTAAATCTAAAGCAAAACCCCTACCTGTCCCTGTTGTGCACTGCTTGCGCTTTCCATAACCAATATACACGAAAAATACAACTAATCAAACGATTGCTTTTTTAGCATACTGTGTAAAACACATTATATTTTCCTCTTTAAATAACATAGTTTTCTCATTTAAAAATGAAAACAACACATTTTGTTTATTGTTTTACGTTTCAGAAATTTAATATTTAGTTGCTCAATTGTCACTGACTTGCGGTATGCCTTCGACTTAATTTCAAGTGGGGCTGAATTAGATGTAAGGTTTTTACTGTTGAAATCCCTGTCAAAGATTGTTTAACATTTTATTTCGTCGGTCTATGGATATTATTTAATGTTGCCCTATAGACTATCGTTTACGATCGAGATTGCAAAATCAGTTTAGAAATCAATCTGCTATCTTGCTGATTTAAAAACGAATAATTTGAGAATGAAAACCCCTGGGCCGAACGAAAATCTGGGAGCTTTATCTACTTAACACAGACTTAACTGATTAGTTTGTCGTCCGACAAATGGAATACATTTCGCCTTTATTGTTAAGAAAGCAGTGTTTCTCCTATTCTAAAGTTTCCAATTTTTACAATGACGAAACTCATATCTCTCTGCTTTGTAAAACGATCTGCATTTCGGTAGCAGTACCAATTTTCGTAACCGTTGTTTGGAGGCAAGGATCCCATTTACAATCTTTATCAAAAAGCTGATGTTTATCGTCTAGCATACTATGTGCTTTCTTTTCTATGATACCTAATATGGTATTCTTCATGGCTTTCCTAGTGGTAAGCTGAAGCGCAATGTCCCGAAACCACCCAGGAATGAGGAGATCTTAACCAGTTTCTGGGTATCTCGAAATTTTCGGTTTAATTGTTTGATCTTTGAAATGCTATTAGTGGCACTAATGTTTTCTTTCAAAACTAACAGCTCTGAAGTCTTGTGGCTTTGATATATTGCAATGGTTTTTCGGCCATGCAGAAGGATTTCCACTATAAAAGGTCAAAAGTTAGTTAATACCATTCCCATAAATTTCGAGCATACAATGGAGCTTGCACGTCGAAACTGGTTTCTTCAAATTCAGATGTTCACACAAGAACACTCACGTCATCGAAACGGACACACGCACAAGACTTTCGGACAGAACAGGACGTTTGTATGGAGTGGAAATTGGAAAACAAGACAAAATGAGCCGATAAGAATATCAAACAGGAACAAAACAACGTCATAAACAGTGGGAGGGGAGAGCATTTTTGAGGGCCTTCTAAGGGTCGAATGACGTTGATTGATTCAGAGGGTCCTCTAGCCCTACTTCTCAGGAGGATCCTGTACCAGTGGATCGGATTCACCTGATGAATTGGCCTCTTTGCTGTTCCGCCAGCCCCAAGTGAAGTAAATGACGAGGCCTGGAAGTGAAGGAAAGTGGGGTTGATTTAAAGGAAACATGTCTACTTAACCGAAAGATGAAAGGACATGTAAATGAGTGCATGTGAAGTAATAACGAACGGATTCTTTGAAGTTTACCTATTGCGGACCACAAGAAGAATCGGACCCAGGTCATTGGGGAGAGTTTCACGATGAGACACATGTTGAGGAAAATGCACAGACAGGGGACCAGTGGAACGAGAGGCACCTGTAAGGGGCAAAGGAAAATTTATAATAAAGTAACATATACTATAAGAAATTGTGATGTATGTTCCAAATAAGAGCATTAGGAGTAATCTAGTTGGCAAACAAAATAAATTTATCATGCGATAAAATTTTTAGTACAGGTAAGTTTAGCAATCTACAAGGTAGTGCCTTTTGTGTGATCGACGGAATAATGGAGGATTCACTCACCTGGAATGCTTGGAAGAAAAATTTTAAGGGTCAGATCCATCGTGCTTATGATATATTCCTCCGCCTTTGCCCCTTAGATATAAGTTTGGGCTGGATACTAAACTCTGGTTACCTCGTTTAATTGGATATTCATTGACGTGAAATAGGGATCTGAACATTCAGCACAGACCACCTAGCAAGTATATCAAGGAAACTAATGTATTATTCATAAATCAGGGAAGTGAGTTCTAAGCGTATTTCGTGAACTAAGCTTGGGTCCCCAGGGTTCTAATTCGATAGATACATTCTGGACGCCTCGGTTACACTTACCAACACTGTCAGGAAACACTCTGAGGCGCACATCTACCCACTTTGTAAAGGAACGATAAAATAAGTCTATGTTCCTTTCTGTCTCTGTTATTCATCTGGCTCTATAGTGAAGCAATTATAAATATATTGAGATCTATGACCAGTAGATTATTAAATAGTCCAAAGTATCGTCTTCATAATTACTAGTTATTTTAATGCACCATCCCATGTCTTATTTCAAGCATGCAACTGAACTGGAACCAGCCAAGCCATAACGCATATACATATTCACCACAAAATAACCTAGAATTTTCAACCTATCAGCAAACTGTATGTGGATTGCTACAATCGTGACCTTTTAGGACTGAAGTTCATCATACTATTTTGTCCTTGAGCTGTTGATAGAGACAAGAGGAGAGTAAATATTATTAATAGCATTTAAACCATAATAAAATAGTCGTCATATTCTCTAGAGGGTCCATTTACTTTGTATACCTAGGTAAAGACCGCCTATTGTTTATTGAATACTTTCTTAAATGTACTTAAAGGCTTCCTTCGACATAATTCTATTTTTTATAAATTAGGTTTTAAAGATAAGGCATCAAAGGATAACCAGTTTTGCTGAAATCAAAATGAACTATCGGGTAAATTTAAAATATCCATTGTGCACAATTGCTACAAAAGTGGATACTTCAGTTAGGTGAACTTGAAACTCTAACCAGATCTAGTGAACTACCTGTTACCGTGCCAAGCGGCAGTGCACGGCATCGGAGAACCAAAGAACCAAACGAGAGTTTAGAATTAAACGCGTTAATTCCCTCTTGATTGTCCATTTTCCCTAATAAGCTACATCAGTAAGGCATCCACCGTACGAGATCCAATGCCACATACAGCAATTAATCAGCTTTTTTCTACTTAGGACTCAGTTTACTGCTTACCAAACTGGTGCTTGGACTTCTCATTTGTGGCGTGATACTAGATAGGGCCTGCCAATTGAGATGGAATTCGCATAAAAGCCTAGTAGTTTTGTGCGCCATGGATCCTATCCTGACCTATTTGATAGAGGGTTCCTAGTTCCCCTTTAGTAAACCTGCTTCCTTTCACTTCGTCCATCATTTAAGAGCACGGGGAATGTCACTTAAAAAATTCCTATTGACCCCAGTTTTATTAAGTTTTAATCATTCCAAAATAGTGAGATGCTGTTCTCATAACTTGAGACACAAAATTCTTCACAAACTCCAGAGTAGTTATTGCTTGACTATGCCTACAATACAACTTGGCATTGTGCGACGACTAACGTTAGAAGCTGTTCTTGGGACGCAACACAGACAAGGCGATTCGTTTTATTTCTCACAAATACTTACTCGGAGCCTCTCATCGTTAGCCTTAGATCATTAAGAGACATTTTGTTTGCATTTAGTGCAAATTTCTCGCCAAGCACGCACATTGGCTACTCAATAAAATAGGAATCTTGGAAGGGTATCACAACTTCGGTAGGCGAGAGCGCTGGACCGGTTGTCAGTGGCCTGATCACCCGAGTAAGCTATTTCGTTCCGTATTACTTAATTCAATGCTTGAAAAATATCACGTGGTACTTGTTGGACAATGGAAGCTGCTGGAGCCTACCGAAAGTTTGCACGCTAGAGACAAGAATGAGCCTTTCACAAGGGCATTTGTCTAGGTCAGCCATCAGAGTCCTCTACTCCCTGTGGCGATTTCAATCATACGTAGCTATCTAGCAAACAAGTGTTTATGTGTCACGTAGCAGTGGTTCTATATAACCTTAGGGGTAGTAATTTATTTAGACACAGTTTTTTCCACAAACCTTAAAGGTGTCGAAGGCAGTGTTCTGCACATGGATAGTCATGACGATGATCGCCAGGGCGGCAGTAACTCCGAAGAAAAGCGTAAGAAGCACAGCCCACCAGGCGCCAGCCAGGAGGTATGGGGCGCCCGCCAAAGCAACTGAGGCGACGCCGAGAGCTGACAGTGTGTAGACGACCAGGGCAACTACTGGCGCGCGCCCTGGCGGCAACTCCGTCAGACGGCAACGCGCGCCACAGCCCACCGCTGCCGCCGCCCGCCGCCACCGCGGCTGCACCGATCCGATCGTCGCTGCGTCCCCCGGACTCACGCCCTCTGACAAGACCGCTCCCTCCATCTCGTACATGCCCTCCGCCGATTTCACCTAAGATTACAAGGGAAATGAAAACGTGATTTGTAGTGACTATGAAATTTAGTGGATTTAAAAGAACTTCAGTCAAGCAGTTTTCCTCAGCTTCTGTAATGGCCATAACTCAACGCAACCCCAAATCCAGAGTAAGCTGATTTTACGCCTTTTTCGGGGAGGGGTGTCAATTTGGTCGTTGTTTAACTACGTTTTGGAAGCTCTGGCATGGTGATGATAAGTATCTTTCTCGGCAGCGCTCAACCATTCATAAAGTCCATCGGCGGGTTGGGAGATGGGGAGTGAGGAGGGTCCCAAATATCATAACCGATAGAGAGAGGTACAAAATAACTGATATCAACAATTTACTGAATTTTGCTCCGAGGTTTGGCAAGGAAGACAACCTTTTTGAAGTTTACATCAGTAGCAGCAAACGTTTTTGTCGACTAGAAGTATAGGCTGAAGCAAAACCCTAATTCCGATGCAGAGGTCCTCCTACAACACTTTTTAGCAAATTTTCGAGGGAACCTGCTGTGTGGGCTCAGCCAGATCGTCTGTTGTGTTGCTAACTAACTCTAATCATTAATGGGCCCCGTTGTGCAGTAATTCAAGTCCATGTCGGATTGTTTTCAGTGTTCCGGAAGCAATATGATAAAAATTTTTTTCTTCCATGGCAAATCAGATGGGTTCAAGCCGTTGTCCACTGTCGTTTGCATCAGGTATCCAAAATGAAGAAGGGTTTGAACTCTTAACAAACACTTTTACCACATCTAGAAAAGACGACCAAGTCTCGATCCCAAAAATGTAGTCCCAGCACCCTATGTGGGAAGTCATTTACAAATACCAATAAATGGACTAACTCTTTATTCGTTTGCCTAATCTGACCTTAAAAATGCATTTGGCCACTAGATGTCACAAAAACTGTGCACCTCTGGGTTATCGTAGACTTCACAAGGGTTACAGAAACAATAAATAGTCAATAAAAGCATTGAAACTGATTTTGTTAAGGACTTGGGTTCTTGAAATTCGTATAAGCTGGTCAGACAGCATGAAATTCACATTCATCTGGGCAGTCGGAGGTTATTTATCATGGCCGAACCCCTTAATCGCAATCCTAGCTCTAATAGGCATTAATCCACCTTTAAAAATACTTACCTTTCTAAATTATTACAAGGCTAACTCAAGACACCTTAAAAATGGCATGAACGTTTCAATCTAAATCCATTTACACCGAACGAGGAAAGCTTTGGTTCATTTATCGATGATGATTTTTTTATGATGATTTAACTGAAGCTCATACAAGCAAGAAGTAGTCGTTACTTGTACGTGCAATATGGATTAAATGATATTTTTGCAGACATTCCTATCACATGAGACATCAATAGAAGTTGATTATTTTCACTAATTTATAAAAAGCTTCTATATTACACTCTAATACAACATTATTTAGCTACAGATTTGTAGAAACAACTCATAACTAATTTAAGAAAATTCTTACTTACAGAGCATCAAAATTAGCCATCTTTTCGAGGTTTTTTCCTCAATAACCAATCCGGAAAAATCAAAGCCAATTTTTGAAGTGTGCACTCGACCACAATAAATGATAAGTGCATCATTTGAGCACACTTAAGCTGTGGCAAACTTAGAAAATGGAAACACTGTAGAGGCAAAACTTCATAATACCGTTTATCACAACCCTGGTTGAAAATCCTGCGAAATTAGATTCACAAGCCGAGAGCAAAACTTAGAAAGGGAATGCGTAAGTGCCATTTGAATTATTTGGATTATGGTTTTTCTTCGCTCAAGAACATTGTCAGTAATGTGTTGGATGAATTTGAATTTATCACTGCATTCTCAAACATTAATTTCAGTACTTCACTGAGTCGAATTGTTTTGTCTCGTTAGTTCAATAAAAGGATGATTTACCTCAAGTTTCCTAATGCACTAGCGCATTAACTCATAGTGGGTGGCCAACAAATTGCTCATGAACCTGGTAAAAATTGGAACAATTTGGCATCCTCAGAATAAGGCACTTGTAAACATTCTATGCATACCTACGTCGTAGATTCACTTTTACCACTCTGCCATCAAGGGCTCTATAAAGCTGTTACTTGCCCTTAGTCCTGACTTATTACAATTCGAAAGACTTACATCACCGACAATCTTAGGGAAGTTAGTCTCCGTTGAAGTAATGACGTCGAGATCGAAGTGGACATAGCGGAGAATGCAGACATTCATACAGACAATGGTGAAGGCAATGAGGGTGCCGATACTCAGGAACTCGGCCAGAGTGTGGATATCGCACAGCAGGGTCAAAAGGGCAGCCAAACCTCCGAAGATCGCCATCGCCACGACTGGGACCTAGTTGGAATGGAATCAGATTGCCACTCCTGTCACTGGTAGGAATCATCCGGAATTCTGGGTTTTCCCCATAGCAACCCTGTGCTTACCATAAACTATTCTAGTTGTTTGCTATCTGCTAACCCACTCAGGCTGATTCATAGATCAGTATCTATTCAACTTATATCTTCCACCACTTCATACTTTGAAACCCCACGATCATCACCATGATCCACTTTGACGTACTGCTATGCTGTCATTTGTAATTAAGAAATTTGCTTCCTTTGTCCCAGGGGACTAGGAATGATGTCATGATACACCATGAATTAATCCTGTTTATCGATATCGGACTGAGCTCTTGGAATATAACTCTCCAGGTCTCCTCTAATAATAAAAAGGCTATTATAGATATTCAAGGGCTTTCCTCTCTTGATCTGAATCACAAAGTTTTAGGAAATAACGGGTTCATGGCGATGGGATTCATCAAAATAATTCAGCGGAAGTACGACATTGCCGCAAAAGGTGGCCTGATTCGGTACGGTATCCATAAACACTTAACTAGGATAGTACAGCCTTAAATACCTTTTTAAAGCTCGCCATTTAGCGCATAAACAAATCTCAGCATTGATGTCAGAATACATTACTTGATTAGCACAGTATCAGAATACTTTAACTTTCAGTAGGTTCCATAGAGCAAGAAGCAAATTTAATTGCCTTATAGGTTGATGCTCATTCTCCATTCAGTCTGGGCTATTCACTTGTCCATCAACCTGCTATAGAAAAGGCAAGTTTGACTCTACGCATCTTGCCCTATTACACCATCGACTGTAAGCCATTCTTAGATTGGAACAACAAGTAGAAGGCTATATTGGTAGTAACTGAGCGCACTGTCAAGCTTCCAAATTATTTCTTCAAGCTAGTTCCTGAGGATCGACCGTCTTCCTCTTTTTACACATTTCAGCACATTGTATTCTTTTCTGACAATTGGGATGCCAACGATGCCGGTATTGAACTCCTGAAATTCCACAACAGGTAAGTGTACTTAGCCTCCAGGTACTACAAGGCTTGGCCTCTTTCCACTGCTTAGAAGTTGGCATGATTGTGCTCCAAGAGTATTTTACCGCATTACTGACATCCTTGAACTAGCCTTGCCTATTCAATACAGTAGTTTAATGAGTGTCTACTAAGCTCTTATGTGTGGTTGTCCTAGTTTTGCTTGATACGGCTGTTCCAGTTTTAGAAGGGTTCTATAAATATGATCGGGGCTCCTAATCTTTAAATGAATTTTTGGAAACGTTTGTCTGAGTACTAGAAATACCCAGTTAGGGAGAATAACCGGGTGGGATATTTTAGGTGCATCCCCGCCATAAACTAGCCGTCTTCAGGGCGAAGTTTACCTGAGTGGAAAGCTATTTGTGTTCAACTCTTAAGCCGGAGCTGCAGCCTGGCGCCAATTCGGCCGCACCGCGTGCCTCTCGACTACACACCAGTGCGAAATCGCCAAGACACGCATTTTTCTCTGTCTCTTACTCATGCCAAGTGCAGAGTCATTGATAGACAAGCTGTAGGATAGATTTTTACCGGTGCAAGAAAAAGTGGAGTGTGCACAGCCAGCTTAGATGCACGAATAAACTGTGAATGAAAAGCTGTCAGATTTATCCACGCCCGCTACTGGAAATAGCATTGAATCACATGAGAAAACAGGCCTTAATGTCAAGGGCCGAAATGCATAGAAAGGGCAAACCACTAGAATCTGAAGACCACGATGAGATTGTAGATTGTGTGTTCCATAAAAGGCACCAAATTTCAGGAATATCTGACAAATCCAAAACTAGAAACTCAACATGACCCCACTGCCATTATAGAAAAATGCAGTAACCTCGTAGACACTTGAAGAACACTAGTTATCGGAAATTGTTTTTCATATTTACACTAGAAGTTTCAAATAATATTGAGCAGATCTCAGTCTTCCACGCGAGTCCGGACGCTGGGGCTAATTAAAAACGAAAATGCACCAATCGTGCATGCTCATGAGGCAATGAGGATGAGGGTGGGATCGATAGTCATGTCCTTAAAGGCTAACCAATCAGCGCCTGTCTAACTGGCAACTTATTTCAGCCAACTAAATTTGTCAAAACGGCCGTTTTCCACTCACCTTCGTTGATGGTAGAACGTAGCCGATCCAGCTTGGCAGGAGTCGATCGGATGCCATGGCGTAGACTATGCGAGGCATGGCATAGAGGCTTGTGAAGAGACTGGCTCCGATACCCAGTAGGGAGCCGATACCAGCTACATAAGTGGCCCAAGTGATTTCTCGAGCCCTAATAGCGGCGGTGAAGGCAGCTTGACTATCTACTGTCCACCAGGGCACGAAGAGCAGGAGAGCCGAAGAAGCGAGCACGAATATGACGGTGACAAGGCTCACAGAGACTGCAGTTGCAATAGGGACTGAGCGTTTGGGGTCCTTAGCCTCCTCACCGCTCACAGTGATGGCGTCGAAGCCTATGAATGCGTAGAAACAGGTACCCGCACCGGCAATCATCCCACCAACTCCGAAGGGAAAGAAACCGCCGTGAGAGGCCGGTGCGATTCCATTGAGATCGGGACTGGGAAGGGCGAACATTAGAATGGTGACAAGAAGAAGAACACTAACGTTCAGCAGGGTCATTGCCGAGTTCAGATGAGCAGAAAGCTTAGCTCCGAAACTAAGAATCAGACCGAGAACTACTACTGTTCCTGCGCCCAGAAGATCTGGGTATTGTCCAAGGAATTCAGTGTTTTCCGGAAACCTAGTTTAGTATAGTTGAATAGATTTGGGACTTGATAGCCTACCTCCCGAAAATGGCCATGGTTGCGTTGCTGATTTTCGACTGTGACATTGCGTCAATTGTAGCGCTCCAGCCTCTAGCAACACTGGCGACCGAAAGAACGTACTCCAGAATAACAGACCACCCGATTAGAAACGCGAGGAATTCCCCGCTAGCAATGTAGGTGTATGAATAAGCCGAACCGGCCTGTAGGGAAAGCAGTAAGTTAATCTTTCATGATGCAATTACCGACCTTTGGAATCCTGGAGCCAAGTTCTGCATAGCAGAGCGAATTCAAAAAAGCGTTAAAACCAGCAGTCAAATAAGAGACGACGATGGAAGGTCCAGAATGATTACGAATGACAGTTCCAGTGAGGACATAGATACCCGAACCAGTCATGTTGCCTGAAGTTTGCAGAAGAAGGATTTAGTAGTCAGGCAAAGTAGTGGAAACACAGGTAGGGTTATTGAGAAATGCCTACCAAGCCCGAGGAGGGTTAAGTCGAAGACGTTGAGGCATCTGTGCAGAGGCGTCTCGAGACTAGCCGCATCCATGGTTTTGGTCCTCTTCATAGCCTTCCATATATGGCGACATCGATTCCTCGCTCTCGAGGCGACACTTTCGACCATCTCACTGGGAGAACGAGGAGTGAGGATGCGGAGGCGGGAAACAGCTTGCCCCCACTGCTTCGGCCTCCCAAGCTCTCAACCAATGGGCTTGCGTTCACCAACACTAAGGCAGCAAATAGGCTGCCCACTCTCGGCCAATGCAGTCAGCAGAGGCTTGCATCAAAAAAGCATCTTAGTTAGCTTAAATTCCCCTTGAAAGTATTTTGGGGTTTAAAAATAGCCCGCCTACACAATTTTGCTATCAGGTATGCCAACGATTGCTTTGCTCTTACACATTCTCAATGGAGAAACGAAGAGCTCTTTTGAGGCTTCACAAACGCATTGTTAAAGGTGGCCAGAAATATTCGAATTCCTGCTTCCTTTTTACTGGCAGGATTCGGCTGTCATCTACTTTTGTTACTCTTTTTTATCGATTACAGAGCATCAGGAAGGCCCTAGTAATCGCTTGAATCAATGACGTTCGACTAAGCTGGGTTTTTGAGAGTGGTCTTTTCTATCTAATGAAAACCGGTTTCCTAAGTGTTCCCCTTTTCTTTCTGAGACTAGGATTACATATTTGGTGTTAGTGATTTATTCTACCTTCTCAACAAGGAAATCGTGGTTGGTAACCGCCAAATTCCATAGATTTAAAAGAAATCCAATATGCATGAAAATTACACATTTACAAAGAGTTTTATTCAAAATATCTGCCTCTATTAGTGCCCACTGCAGTCGGACTAAGCTGGTTTTACACTTTCCCTGATTGGGGCCATCTTAAAAACTGCTTAACACGGTTTTCGCAGTACTAACAGCACGACCTATAGAGCCTTTCTCCACAGAACCCACCCATTCATAATAATAAATTGGCGGGTTACTTCCGGGGAGGACAAAAATTGGGGAAATTGATGCATACAGATTGTCTGACAAGCTTTTTTGACATTTCCATGAATCCTGTCGTCTTCATACGGATAACTACTACTGGTAACTCGCTTTACCCTGTGCCTAACTACGAAGGTCAGAAATGCCATATAGACATCTAAATTAAATCTAAAACACTCCCTCTACAAAACTTTTCGAAGAGGAAGTCATCAGGATTCAAGCTGTTCTTTCTCATGATAAAGCTAATCGGGTTCCGGTCATCTCCAGGAGAACCTGTTGTGGTTCAATAAATTTTGTTTCGAACACGCAGTACTTATTTGAAATAAACTTCATAACAGAAAAATTTTGTACATTTGTGCGGTTAAACCATTACAAAGGGGGCTTATATTTATGTTAACAATAGGTATGATTCTATCCCAAAAATGGTAAGACCACAGAATTATTTTAGTGATAATTGAAGAATTTTTTGAATAGTACCATAACCCATTATAAATATCAGTTTCAAATTCATTCCTAGACAGTTACAGCACCACAAATTACCCACTTCTCTATCTTTTCGTGGGTGCTCCCTAGGCTGATACTCTGCTGGATGATCAGTCCGTGCCCAGACCTTGCACTGGGCTACCTACTTCACCCAAATCAACCAGCTGTTCAGACGACCCTTGTCCTTTGACCTTTGTGCTGGCTGTGCATTCGCATATAACGCCTCTAACCTACGCGTCCGTTGTTCTACCTTAATTGTAAGGCTTAATTATCTACTAAATTTTTGTCCTGGAGTTTCTGTTACGGACCAGGGCAGAAATCCAATAGGTCCCTTAAACGGAATATAAAAACCGCCATGAGAATGGAGGACTACCCGTTAGCCTGTGAAGGTTAGTGTTTTTTCCATGTCCTGGGAGTACAGTAACTAACGCGAGTTCAGTTTTTACCCCCAGCAACTTGCTATTTGCTGCAAAAACAGTTCAGCAACTCTCGGTAGTACAAAAAGCACTAAGAATTTCTTTCGTGGGTAGCTTTCCACTGACCTACGACAAATTCCCAGGCTTCTTTAGATACTTTTGACATGTTTTTATGCATTGGAAAAAGTGGACACTCACTCGCATGATGCCCAGCTTCATAAATGTCCTCACGTAAACACCTTCGGATATTTCAATTAACTATAGAGACTAAATAATGTATCCCTTCTAGTATTCCCAACTAAAGGCGAAATCAATAATTCCCTAGAACCAGACATTATAACGTAAAGGATGACGATGGTAATAAGCATACACTATCAGGCATAATGTCAATACCTATTCAGTAATCCTAATACTAGTACACCACATGACAAGAAACCACACACCATCGCTGGAAGGCTTGGATTGCTCCCAGAACTGAAAATCCACAACAAAGCTCATCCCAGTGGAAGAACACGTGAAGCTTAGAATTTACCTACTAATCAAAATAACGTAACATTGATAAATTCACTGACACACATAAAACGAAAAAAATCCCAGAGTAGCTTACATGCAGCACTATTCCATATCAAAGGACTGGATGAGGAAGAGGGTCAAATGTGAAACCTGAAGCGTATGTTAAAAATGAGGACCACGCCTCAAACTGCTATTGCAACCACTAGAGTTTTGATCAATCGAAACAAATAAACAGAGGAGACGCGTGGTTATAATCCACTATGTTAGTGTGCATAACAAAAAAACAATATAAACCCGTTAATTATCGTGTAAAACACTAAGTGGAAATGCCCAATAGGCCTAGAAATAAAACGACTTCTTAAATAGTAGGGTAATGTATTCTTCACATAATAAATTATCACAAAAATTCTACTAACTATTATAATTATTGAACTTTCAACTTGTATTCCATTAAGAACACGTTGAAATAATAATTAACAGACAAAACCATCAATTACGCCTTATTATAAAAACGTTAGATCATACTATGCGATAACTTTATCCAATGAAATCGCTACAAATGCCCCGCTAGATGCTGCAGCATGCAAAACTACCCAAGGGCAATACCCTGATTGGTTTTAGTTAACGGGTTTCTGATTGGGTACGTGCTAATAACCGGTGTGCTTGAAATTCGCCAGTTCAGAAACACATGGTATTCAGTAGCATGGCGGAGGTGTCTTCTGGAAGTGGGAGTGACGTGGAAGCTCCCAGTTATGTCATGGGAACAAGGGAATATCACATCAAAATTCTTGTCAGCTTTCTAGTGTGCGCTTTCATTCATCATATTGGTTCTCCGCTATATTTTCGAAAAAATGTAGCGTACAGCAGGCTTCTCAAGAATAAACGAATGGAATGGGATTCAAGGTACTTAAAATTTGAACTTATTTCATTTTTACATACGTTTAGGGTATATTTTAAGTGCTTGTTACTTTTGCTTGTCATGAAATTTAGCGACTTAATGGATTATGAATATTTGTTAAAAAAGATATGGCAAATTTTGTTCTGCGAATTTTTGTCAGTGCATTCTTTCTTCTTTGACTTCTTCAGTCAGCGGTATTTGCAACTTACCAGGTGTTACCTGGATAACCAGATTTGAAAATCCAATCTAACCGTATTTCAGGGTGATGTCCTCATTCCATGCGAGTGTCGTCAGTGTTCTTTGCCTCATCGCCTTAGCCAAAGAGCGGGAACTATGGAGGGACCCATTTTTGTAAGTTCGCCTGCTCCCAAACTCTAGCTTTATTAATGGAATATTTGAGTAAGTTATCAATTTAAATTAAAGATTTTTTTGTAATTTCCTGTCGTTTTGTATCCTTTCCTACCCTTGAGTACATTTTAGCTTTGGAGGGCTAATTAAAATGAAAATAGTATTTAACCATCTTTGGCCATGCCATCTTTCAGTAATGGATGTTTATGCAATGCGATCATGTTTATTTGCAGTAATAGTCTCTACCGGGTTTGCATCTCGCTTTCGCACCATAAGTGACGGTACTTCTTGGGGTTTTTGTTTGGAGAACGATTACACGTTTAAAGACCGCGTTACCGTCAACGTAATGTGTATTCCTAGTCCCTTTATAGATATCATGGGAACCCGAATTGTTTTATTGTTGATGAAGAAGCTCGGTAATTCTACGAAAACTGGTCTGATCCATTTACTGGATTCCATATCTAAATTTTCACATTTATTTTGGTTCAAACTTCGGATCTGTCATGTCTGTCACTTTAAAGACCACCCCTGGATGTCTTAGAGCTTCAATTTAATACTTTGTAATCCCCCTTTTTGCCTATAGACGCTAGTCACAATGCCCGAAAGGTGACACTGCTTTTTGTATCTTCCTTTTTGCACTTATAAGTCTTGTTAGCTCATCTTACTTTTTTCTATTTAGTGCTCAAAGTCCCATTGCTCTCACCTCATTATGCATTTCCATCGGATACTTCATCTGTGGTAAGCCCACGCTATTCGGTTTATCACGACACACGGTTGACCTAAACCATGACCTCTTATCGGCCGTAAACCTCGTAGAGATGGTGACGAATTTGTGGTTTCCGCAAGTTTATACCAGCTGAGTAGGGGTGTTTAGGTTGCTTTCTTTGTCGTGCTTTTATTGCGGGTTACCTACCCGTGGTGTGATTCAAAAACACAAATGGTGTTTTAGCTGACGCACAGTTGTGTGTCTACCCTCGATGTGCGTGCATTGCGAGGAACCGTAATGTACTGTCTAAAAGCGTCATTTTTGTCAAGGTGTCTAAAACTAACTGGAATAGTACTCTTTGGCTCGAGCACGTTGTGGTCAATGTCGCATTATCCCTATTCGAAGCCTCGAAGTACATTGAGGGATAATTCAGTAGTCCCTGTGGTTTTCCCTGTAGGTGCTGTGCTACCGACCAATTTACTCGTTACCTTGGTTACACAAGTCCTTTGTCTCGCAAAGGACGTACAGTTAGATTCGTTACGGTACTCAGTGCACAAAGTACTGTCTCAACGATATTGGCACTGGTTGGAGTATCATCGAATAATAAAGCAGGCAGGAAAGTTTTGCCTCTAGTGGTTTTCTTTACTAACGACTGGAAATTGATTTAGCTAGTTTCTTGACTTGCATTTAGGAGTATTTTCTGATCAGCTATATCAGATCTTTCCGATGTAGAAGTTTATTGCTTCTTTTGAAGTTTGAAATGCTGGTTGATTGGTTATGTAACGACGTTGTAACTTTGGCCAATCTCGAACTCGAAAGGACTACATACTAGACAGAATTATTGAATCATAGATTACAAAATGCTAATTTCATGTTTGTGGTAATTGTGATGTGGGGCTCACAAGGTTCTCAATATTCCAAGCCAAAGGGCACATTAATACAAATAAATGCAAGTGATTAGTTGTATTGCGTAGGCCAAATCATGTCTGCTTAGTGCGCGCGGCATTTATGTAAGCATTTTTAAGTTAAAGGGTTCACGATCTTTACAAGTTCATTTGGGTTCTTTTCAGCACTCTGCTATGAGTTGAGTGTCATGAAGCCTGTAAATATTGTAAAAGTTCTATGGAAACTCCTGTTGAACTTCACCCAAAGTGAAGTTGTGGCTAGTTGTGTATAATGCATAAATACCAAAAAGTGCTGGTTTGTTTATTCCTCGCTCGCCCAGAAACGTCAATTCGATGTTCGATGAATGTTTCGCTTCGGCAAAGTGATGTATATCGACCAGATTAGCCGTTGAATTGGGTAAATAACACTAGTGGGAGTTATGCGGAGTGCATAACCGCATGAGAAGCCCTAAGTATTTCGTACACTCCGCTCCCGGAATTTGTTTACAAAGTGCTTTGGCGTGCGGACCAGGTGAGTGCACTCGCACTAGAAAACTGGCGGTGGTCGCACGTGTCCTCTTGATAGCCCCAAGTAGCCACCCCAAACTCCCGCATCCACGCACGTGGCGCTTCCATCAAGTACCTCAGCCTACTACCCGACGTTCATTGCTTTTACTTCGCCTAGATCTTTGTGATTGGTGGCATTGGCTCCATTTCTCCCCTACTCTAGCAGGGTGCGTGAATTAAATCATGTCTTCTGGCTTTCTTTCCAGATCTGATTTCGATGCCCATCTACTACGACCGTAAAAACATGCTCGTCTTCACCGTCCACCATTCTGTGGCGATCATAGCCTTCTACCTCATCATGGTCTATCGAGTCGGTCTCTTTTTCGGAGTATATCGACTCACAACGGAGCTCTCTACGCCCTTCACCAACCAACGGTAACCGACCACGATCATGTCTCGTTGCTGTGATGAATGCATTCATTTATTTTGGTTATAGATGGTTTTATCGTAAGATTGGCTACACACTGGATCGTCGCCGCGTGGCCATGGTGTCACTGGTCTTCTCAATTCTCTTTGTCGTGACGCGAAACCTGATGATCTTCCCCTACTGGATCTTCATCTACACGATCTACGACTCGCCCCATCACCGGGCTGCACGGGCGAGCCTGCCGGGCATGGACTTCTTCTGGTTCCTCTTCTCTTGCATCCTGGACGTCCTCAACATCTACTGGGCAGTCATGGTCTACCCCATCGGGATCAAGGCGGCCTACAAGCTCTACAAGGCCGACTGGCGCACCGACTTCGACCGGGCTCGCGACAACGTCAACATACGCTTCCAGAGGGCGCGGCACCGCGCCATGAACACGGGGCTCATCGGTCGTCTGCGTCGCAGCGCCTCCTTCAGCCGCATCCAGCGTGCATGGCAGGGCTGGTCCCCGCTCTCTCCCGGCATGGACGTCCTCAAACTCTCCGTGTCGGAGCGTTCCTCGCCGCTGCAAAGGTACTCCGACGACGAGGCGCAGGAAGGCTTTAAGCCGGAGAAAATGAACGTAGGTGTGAAATACGTAACGCAGCCAAGAGGAGACGATGATGAGATTGACGATGGATTGATGATGACATTCCGCAGGAAGCGCAACATGTCGAACTCCCAATCATGACCTGATTTCGTGTTTGTGTGTGTTTGTCATTACTGATTTACTTGTACCGACCCAACTTAGTGACTGGTTTCATGATTCTAGATTGCGAAGCATCCGAATCAATACTCGTGTACTATTTTGGTTATTGTGAATACATGTGTGTACTGTAAGATCGGCAAACTTAGCCGGTATTTTGTGTCTCTATCTTGGCTGATCCGGTTACCGGTATTTCCTTCCTAGCAAGAGGAAGGAGGGACAACGGCTGGAATGTTGTGCAAAATGAGAACCAGATGCAGTTGCACTTGATCCCGGAGCTCGCGGTGTTGTTATGCTTTCGAATTCCGCTAAAGTGATTATCACTTTAAAGAACTTCCAAATACTTTCTAGGTAAGAGAAAACCGAAAATGGAAGTATAGACTTGTATTAGAAGAAAGATCTAGCACGTTACGGAGGAGGTTTTGCTTGCACGCCGTAGTAAGGTGTTGTGTATACCAGTTATCGTGACAGGGCACAAATTGTGACTGAGCGATCTGTGATTGGTTCGTCCGTGTCCTTGTCTTTTGAAAGCAAAAACATTACATAGGCCCTTCCTTTGAAACCGTAGTCAACTTTGATGATGGAGGGGCAGTTATCTAGAAAAGGTGGTAGTTACAAAAATGTTTGGGAAAATGTACGTGTCGTCCGCTCCGGGTGGACTTGGGTTTGGACGTGGAACGAACAGGGGTCAGGGTTAGGGATTCAGGAATATCGTCAGTCATGGGATGCGGGGGATTGGTAGCTGAGGGTGTGGGATTGGGTTTGACGGGTTCTTGGTACTGGGAAAATTTGCCATCCCCACTTTGGGAGTCGTCCATGAAAGCGGCCTTGAGTCTGTCTAAGTTTACCACCGTTTCCTTCCCATTGAGTAAAATATCAAAGGCTTTCTCCGCTCGTTTGATTACCTTGAATGGCCCATCGTAAGGTGGTTGCAGGGGCTTCCTAACCTTATCGCAACGCAGAAACACGTGGGTACAGGTCTTCAGCCGTGGGTCCAAGTAAAATGGCTTAGTCTGGAAACGTGTTGGGAGTGGTCGTAACTGTTGCATATGGTGGCGGTGACGGTTGAGGAGATTGGTAGTATCCAAACGTACAGAGTGCGGGGAGGAGGGACTAGTTCTCCCGGCAACCGCAGTGCGATCCCGTAGACTGGCTCTGCCGGGCTGGCGTCTGCATCCGGCTTGATAGTTGCTCTTATCCCTAGTAAGGCCAGGGGAAGATGATCGACCCAGTCGGAAGAACTGCCGCGAGCCATGAGCGCAGCTTTGAGTTGCCCATGTAGACGTTCGACCAGGCCGTTGGAAGCTGGGTGATATGCCGTCGTCCGATGACGTTCGCACCCGAGGAATCGCAGTGTTGACTGAAATAGTGACGATTCGAACTGTGCTCCGTGGTCAGTAGTTACTATCCTTGGGGCACCGAATTTGGCAGCCCAGTGTAGCAAGAAAGTTTGGACCACGTCCTCTGCGGAAATATCCTTGAGCGGGACTGCTTCCGGCCAACGGGTGAACCGATCAACGCAGGTCAACAAGTACGTGCAACCTTGCGATGGAGGTAGAGGACCGACAAGATCCAAATGAACATAAGAAAATCTTCCTTCGGGCAGTTCGTGGGCACCGACGGGAACTTTATTGTGACGATGTATTTCAAGAACTCACCCAGTTGCTGATATCTTTCTTTATCCCTGGCCATGAATAACGGTCTGTGATAAGTTTAATTGTAGCTCGTACTCCAGGGAGGGAAAGTGAGTGAATCGACTCAAAAACTTGTCTTCGAAGGGATGCTGGAACAATGGGACGTTTTTTACCAGTGGAGACGTCACAAAGTATTGTTGCTCCAGAGGCGTCTAGTGGTGTGTCCTCTACATTGGTTTCTGGACCACGTTTGCGTAGACCACATCGCTTTTGTTCTGCGGCCATGTGGTTCGGGTCAATGGAGGGCTTGACGTGGATGTTGTTGACTTGTACTCTGGAAAGAGCGTCTGCTACCACGTTTTCGCGCCAACTGATACGTCGGAAATGAGGGTGGTATTGTGCGAGATAGTCCAGTTGCCGTATTTCACGGTCGGTATACCTGCTAGCGTGTTGTTGAGTAGCTGCTATCAGGGGCTTGTGGTCAGCAAAGATAGTAACCCTCTGACTTTCCACGAAATGCCGGAAATGTTTTACAGCCAAGAAACACGCCAGCAGTTCTTTGCCAAAGGTCGAGCAGCGTCTTTCCGCTGGTTGCAAGGTCATGGAGAAAAAGCCTAGCTGTTGCAGTTGTCCGTTGGTAAATTGATGTAGAGCGGCTCCCACAGCGACATTGGGGGCGTCTACCATGAGGACAAGGTCTGCCGTGGGATCCGGATGAGCCATAGTCACGCTTCTAGAGAGGCGGTCCTTTAGCTTCGTGAAAGCTGCCGTTTGTTCCGTTGACAGCTCGATAGGGCCGTTGTCGCCGGCGGTAAGATTGACCAAAGGTAACGCTATTCTCGCGCAATCCGGAATGAAGCGTCGGTAAAAGCTCACCATGCCCAGAAAGCGTTTGAGCCGGCGCTTGGATTTTGGCTTTGGGAACAGTTGGATAGCCCCGATCTTGTCTAGTCGAGATGATTAGCGCACCTAGAATATGTGCAAGATTTGCGTACTACGCAAATTAAAGTTAAATTTATGTTAGCTCTAGTCAGAGATTTGCGTCAAGTCAGAAGAGATGTAAGATTTATTTTATAAATTTTGGCCAGGCTCACCTATCAAATCTAGAAATAAACATTTAACCCCCCTTTGACCTGATCCGGCTTCATTTTTCTAACTGACTTATTTCAACCGACACAAAGCAATTTCAAGACAAAAATATACGCTGGTCCCATGGAAGGTCACTCCAACCCGTGAAAGTGGTGTGGTTTATTAGATGGACCATCGCTAGGTGGACCCCAACCAGGGCATACAGGAACACTATACGTAAGAAATACTATAGCGCTGTTTCCCACGGAAGCATGACACAATCGATTTATTGTATCCCTAAATCTGGTAACTGCAAAATTTGCACTAGGAGTAGGATTTAAACACTACGAAATGGCCATTTCAAGCTCCTGTTTGTGTTTGGTGCCTTCTCTGCAATCCGAAAAATGATATTAATACTAATACCCATAGAGAGGGCTTTTAACATTTATGATGAGAATAAACAAAAAGCATTAATTTGTGCTCATGTAGAGGCATTAATATCAGGGCATCGGGGATAGGCTCAGTTCGAACGAAGCTCATATAATTTATAACGGGTTCAAGCTGGGCTATCAAACTAGCGATTAGGTATTAGACATCGATTTTAATCATAGCAAATTCTTTCTCAGTAAAAAACTTTATAAAACTCTTTTGAATCCACTCGTCCTGTTGAGATGGCACTTTTGGTATGTGAATGAAACGATCTAGTCCTACTTATGTTACCTGATGGATTGTTCACAGAAGTTATCTGTTAAAGTTATCTGTCACAGAATAATTTTCTAGTCTTTGGTTGAAAAGATTAGCTCATGGAGATGGCATTTAATAACAGTCTGACGTCGGAGTAGCGGTGTAAGGATGGCATTCTAAAATATTGGGGTTAAATGCCTGAAATTAGACAGCGTAAAGACCAGGTGAGCTCTCACCGCCTAAATCCAGACGTCTATTGGGGGGGGGAGGAGCTGGTCATCCACTAGATTCCTGAGTAGAGAGGTGCCGACAGTAATATCTTGGCCTCTAGTAATTAATGACTAGCAAGCGATATGTTTAGAGCAGGTCTTGATTGGTCAGTGCGTTATTCTACTTTGAGTACAGGGTGCTTTGAAAACTCATGCATTCGCCTGATCTCCTCATTAATCTTGCATAGAAATCCAAAAGCGTGTAAAGGCGAAACTATTATAGGCTACTTCTTGCTTTTCCTGCCAAGTAAAGCCCTCTGTAGGAAATCTGCTTTTGAGCTGGAAGAAATCAATGTGAATCTTGGAACTCGAATAACGTTCAGCTACAACTGCAACCAAAAATAAGGGAGAAATTTCACGCACCTTACCATTGGGAAGCAAATGGAAACATGACTTTTTTGACGAAAATGAAGTACAATAGAAAAAAAATGAGGTTAACTTCTATGTGGTAGTAAGCAACAATAAAGCTTGCATAAGAGGATGATATCATAGACAAAGATATTAAAACAAGAATATCATGTCCATCGAGTCTCATCGAGGCTCGAATTAACAGAGGCGAAACGAAATAATTCCAGCAGAGGTTATTTGACCCTAAGGGCATCAGCAGAATTTTTGTGAAATCAAAAGCATCTTACCTTACCGCATGTTGGCGGTGCCGCATAGAGTGATTCAAGATTGTGATCACTTTCCCAGCTATGTTCCGAAGTATTATTAAATATTTCCTGGAGTGTATACGTTCTCAATGTTGGTAAAATGTTTGGATGCATCCTGCTTGTGAGGCCTTGCTTTTTTGCTAGATACGTCCATACAATGATATGATATTTGAGCGAAAAATACTAACACTGAAGTCACTTTAAAGTCGTCCAAATTTAAAAAAATAGATGCACGTAAGCTATTTCGCTCTATATAATTGTGAAGCGAAATAAAACTTTGCAGTAAGCACGGAAAACTACTTCAGAATTTTAAAGATGCAAAAAGGTAGTCCATATACCGAGGTCGGAGAGTGGATATTTAAGGTACTATAAAGTCTATAAAATTCAAGTATGCCACCGTCCGGCTGCATATAGGCCACAATTTCCATTAATGACTATGGCAACTTACAATCCAGTAACTATACATCCCAGTAGGCTTTGCTATTGAATGCGGTCGATAAAAACATAATAAGTTATGCCAAGTATAGGCCATTTGAAGTCTCACTTCAAGAGTATAGCACAGAATACCTATTAGGACCAGTATGAGTTATGCAATTACGGTATTTTGTATTATAATGAACTTTAGGGTTGTAAATGACGTGAAAGAGCTAGTTCAATATAAGGATTTTTTTAACTTAATAGAGTCTTTATTTATTCAAGGGCCTAGTACGTATTTAAAAGGTACAGATGAAATCTCAGTGGATTAGATAGTTACATTTGAACAATCATAAATATTGAAGTATCAAAACCAAAAATTACATTAAGAACGAAAAATCGAAGGAGTTAAATAAATAACATTCCCCTGAAACGAAAATTTTTTATGAGAAACTAGTTTCTGAAACTGGTAGTTATAACGTACCTAGTTAGCGGCGCTGCCGCCTATCTCTTGTTGATCTTGAGAATGCGGCTTGCGTCGAATCTGAGGTTGCTGTCTTCTTCTACAATACTTGCTGAACTTTTTCTTGTGGTCTATTTCGCTGATTGTTCCATTTTCCCGGTTGGAATATGTAATAACATCAAACTGTTAACAGGTTCACTCTACTACCCCAATTTCCAACTCTACCGCCTATTTACATTCTTTTTTGTAAACACCAACGTGATTTTATTTTCATTTGATGTATTGGGCTACTTAGTCTTCGAGTCAACCGTTGAAAAGCGCTGGAATTTCGTGGAGAAAGTGAAGTTCCTTCTCATCACAACATGGTTACCCGGGTTTATGTGTCTTATCTATTACTACATTAAATTTGCTCAAACGAGAACGGAGGCTGATTTATACTATACTGGTGTGTACGGCTCTAGCTCCTTCGTTGCTGCTGTCACTGTCGTTTACAAGCAACTGAAATTCGATCCCTCTTCAACCACAAAGTCTCAGTTGATCCACCGATCCGGGCCTGTGATATACCTGTCACTGATTGCGCTTCTGCAGTTGTTGCACATCATTCCTGAAATAACGTTCTTCTATTCACTCGGTGGATTCTTGTTTGGATGGGTATATCTGAGATTCATTCAAAAGCATACTGATGGTAAACGAGGAGATTTCCGATGCTGTTTCACTTTTGCCAGGTGCGATTTTATACCACTCAGATGCATTAATGTCAATTCAATCTACATTCTCACTCCTCCCTTTCATTTTAGCTTCTTCCCTCGTCTTCTCCAACCTCTCATAGCTACCGTTGCAAATTGTATCTACGCACTCTTCGTCCTCTTGAAAATCTGCCCAAAAATGGAACAGCAATATGAAATCCTCTCTGCTTCGTCTTTTTCCAAAGACGTTCCCACAGTGTCCTACAGTGACAATGAACGCCACAAGTAGGTTTTACGTAGTTGGGTTTCTTCAACGTGCAGTAACGAGTTACTTTTCTCATGGACTGTCTTTAAGTAATTTTGTGTAATTTCAGCATAAACCAGTGAGCTTAAAACTTGGAATTCCTTCCGTTTTACATTATTTTCCTTCCATAGAAGCTGCAATTGCCTAATAACGCAGAATTTTACGATCTAAAATGAATAATATATGGGAATATTCTCTATTGACTGTGCCTTTTTGCGCAACCGCTATGAATATGGTACGTAGCTCATTTAAAAGCAACTGCGTATAGATCATGCACCAGTGAATGACACAAGGTGTTTATTTGATTATATTTTGGTGTGATACCACTGGACGGTTGCCACTTCAACATTTTTTACGCTTGCATAAAGCTATTGCTAGCCACTAAGCCCCGCCGTTCTTTGACGTCATGGTATTTTAAGTGATTACTCAGTGCCGTCTGCACTACAATCAATGCATTCGAGTAGATCTATTGCTCTAAGAGTAGTTGTGTATTGACCTCTGCCATTTATGTTGCGCCCGGAAGGCGAATAGCACTGCAGGATCTGAATGCACGGTTGGCCAAGAAGCAGGAGCCATTACAGGAGTGGCCGACTCTCTTTGAGGATGAGGCGGCAACTACTGCGACGGGAGAAAGCAGTGCCCTTTCATCAAATCCCGCGGCTACAACCGCTGGCGTCTCCTCACCTCCCGTTCCGCCACCCCCGTCTCCCTCGGCGACGTCGGCCGTCGCTACGAAGCCAGAGACCCTTCCCAAGGTCTGATCTCTACACCCTCATACTACTTCACCAAGTGGCTGTGTCCCTGTCACATCGTCGCAACTCTCCCTTTGGGTGTAACCGTGTGTTTGCATGTGCGCTATTGTTTACTCAGTTTAATATAAAGCCCTGTCAGGAACTCTTCTGGTAACTTCATCAATCTCAAGGTTCGCCCCTATTACTCATCCATTGCTACGAACAAAAGTGCAGTCATTTTCTAGGTCCACATGGAGTATGGCATCTGCTGGCTTGCATATTCAAAGCTAGGGGTAAGTACATGTACAAGGTGTCGGGTGTTTTCAGTAGTCTAGGTTCTTGTTGCTGGATGAGAGGGAGTCATTGAGCTTTCCATTGCCGGGTCGTTTCGGGTTGTTTGGTGTGTAGTGACTGTTGGAATTATTTAAGAAGGAGTCCTTGTTCATTTGAGACCGTGATTCCGCTCCGTGAAAGCCCATTCGATTTGTGCCTGCACAAGCTATGAGAACACGAAGATTAGATGGGGATCGAGCGAATTGCTCCCAGGGTGAAATCGAGCAGGCATGCTTTGTTGTCAGCACAACTGATGACACGTAAGTCAACAACGGACTTGGCAAAAGACAACATTAGAGATGGGATCAATGCCTCTCTGTGGTCTTTTATTTACCCAACCTTCCAGAGGATGCTGTGCTCCGAGAAGATAGCGAAGAGGAGGAGGAAGAACGGGTAGAACTGGGTCGTGGCGTAAATGTATGTCTTTTTCCTTGTAGAACAATACCAGTATCGTCTGGAGGACGGAAACAATCACTGCGCTTTGTTATTGGCCATCAAAGTAAAAAGCACATTAATCAAAACTCCGATGCGCCTACTTAGACATTCGAAAAGCCAAGCCCATCGGTTGTTGGTTTGCCTTATGTAAAAATGGATGGAGATAGAGCTCAGAATGAAAAAAAGTTTTATGCTAATACCATTTATAAGTTGTTTGTGTAATGATATGATAAGCTTGGCTAAGAAGGCTTGCAATTTTGGCCAATAAAAAGGTTTTCCAATATGCTGCAGCTTTTTGAATTCAATTTCATAGATTCCCTGATGCAGCTTTCCCCGTTGATGTGAGTTGTCATACGCGTAAGAATTTCTTGGGTAGCAGCAACATTAATGCGCTTAATCAGTGTTACCATACACAATCGCAAATTTCTGGAAGACCAAAAGAGAAATTTAAAAAATTGCTGTCATCTAGAATTTCGGGCACCTCGAGGAAGAAGTGCCATTTAAAGTGGAACAATAGCTCAACTAAGAGAGTAAAATCGTAACTAAGAAGTGGAGCAGCGGGGTGGAATCTAATAAGCCGTTTGGGCCAAATAACCTAAACGGGAAAAACCAAATTCGGAGTCTACAGAATAGTGCTTCACCTAAGAACTGATGCTATAGTAAAGTGAAACTAAATCAGTGAAAAGTAACCCTAGGTACTCGATCTATTGTTATTGCCAGTACCCTAGGCTTGCGACAGCCTAGATTAGAAGCACATCATTTATGCGATAATAAAATTTTGATACATGCTTGAAGTTCTTATTTTAACTGGTTCAAAGTTTTATGACCGATCAGCGCCTGCAAGGAACTAGTTTCCCAACTCATGCATGAAGGCAGTCGCACTTGCATTTATAACTCTAAAGTGCGTAGAGTAATCTTACCAGCATCCAGAAGGAGTTGTTCCTTGCGCCTGTTGGTGAAATACTTGGTGTGGTTTTGTGAGCGCGAGGCGATTTTCGCATACAGACGCGCCTCCTCTTCCTTCTCTGCCTCAGAATCGCGCAAGGTGCCCGTCAATCGATTATTCGCGCCACCCACTCGACCTGCGTTTCCACGACCAACAGCGAAGAAGTCGTCACTGCCAACCTCTGAGCTGCCCGGATTGGTGCCCACAGAGATTGGAAGAACCGTGCGCTCCACTGTGAAGGCTGGAAGGACCCACTCATTATTATCTTCGTCGTACCTGGGAACCGAAATGCATGCTATTTATAGCATATAAGTAGATGTGGGAATTTAAAGTCAAAGTGCAGGAGCCATTTAAGGACCCAACAGGCATGGAAGGCGGACACTTACGAGGCTAGTTTCTTTATTTTGTCCAAATTGAAGTAATTACTGTCTCTGCGAATACAGGGTTGGACCTTGTCTAATATGGACTGTAGAAGATCGATTTGGCGGTTCTGTTTTCGAATGGTTTCGAGGTAGTCCTCACGGTCTAGTTCAAATTCGCGCTGAAGGTCTTCGATTTCGATCTCCAAACCGTTGGACTGTGACAAGGAGGAAAATACCATTAGAGTGAAACCATACAGATATGTGAATACCACAAAAGAATTGTTAACGTTCGAATTAATTGAATGCCGAGATGCATACGATTTTAAATTAAAGACGTGCTGTAATGCACAAGCCCCTTTATAAGAAACGGTTCATATTAATCATGCTGAAGAAACTGGATTCCCCCTCTCTACGAGTGGAAATATACAAGCTCACTATCCATGTGAATCCTAACGAGGGTTGAAATCTCAACGACATTATTAAAGGTTTGGCACAGACAGGGAGAACATTCCTTAAATATGTGCACGCCAGTGGGGATTTCACTCAAATACACGCCCCTCGTTTACGAGTACTAAAGAATCACTTCGAAATAGGTCGGAATGCTCTTCTAAGTTTGCGATTTCTTAGGGTACATGGCTATAGAACACAGAGACAGCATTCCTGCAGACAATAAATCGCTGTCACTAAGGGTGATTTAAACTCCATAGAAAGCTTTGTGACATTCCCCGATGTGTCGATTAAGCCTTGTGCCTTACGTGCGGGCCCTCTCTTGGCTACTTGGGAAAGGCAACCGATATATGCATGTTCACAATGCGCATCTAGGCAGACAATGGATGTGAGTTTCTGAGCTAATGAATGGTGGGCGCTCCATCATTGAATTCTGGTGCTTAAAAATCTTTTTAATGAGTCCAGTATGAAGCTAGGTGTGACAATAGCACGGACCAGGTCATTCACAAATATGGTGGCAGACGCACCTTCTGTTTTTCGCGCTGGAGGAGCTTGCACTTGTGGCGGAGTTCGTCCTGGATGCTGTCGTAGATGCCGAGCATGATGCCGTCGTCGTCGGCGCCGTCGAGGGCGGCGTTGGCCTCGGCCAGCAGGCGACGGCGTTCCTCCGCGTGGTGCCGCCGCCACGAGCGCCGCTCGCGCACTTCCGCGTTCCCCGCCTCCTCCCCGCCCACCATGTCAGCCTCCAGAAGGTGCAGTCTGCCAACCAACGCATAGCCCGGTTTACGGCCACCTTACTGCACTCATCATACTATACCGACATATCTATGCTCTCGTCTATGGCGCTAGCGCCTGTAGGGTCCTTGGTAGAACTTCATGAGGCTAAAAACTTCATCTAAACGAAATATCACTTCAAACGAAAGGTCTTACTGGGGCAAAAATGAGGGTTTTTCCCATTCGGAATCAGTGATACCTCAAATATGTTACTGATAACTTACAAGATTGTTATTTGGAATTCTCACGGTACTCCACACTTTCTACCAATTAAACATATGCAGTTGCAATAACATATCCTTGGTATCCTCTGCAAACTTTTCTGTCATAAAGAGCAAACCGACTGCTTCGGCATAAATAAACTACTAGAGACTGCATGATCCACATTGGGGCTCCACTAAAATCATTTATTCCGAAATTAAAATTCTGATTTTAGACAGAATGAATTCCTTGGGAATGAAGGGAAAAAGGTCCTCATAGTCCCTTCTCATTGATTAGTGCACCCCTGCAATCGGTTCACTAAGAAAAGCCTTTAAAGTCTTCAAAATACCAAGATAGACGACTAGAAATCATAGTACCGTGAATAAAAAAATCCTAATTTTCAGAAAATACGGAACATAGACTACTAAATTAAGTAAGCGAAAGGAGAATTAACCCACCTGGAAAAAAAACTTATCACACTATTTTAAGATGTGAATGATGGTTTTTAACCCTAATAAAACCACAATGGGACGGTCAAGAACATGCCCTACCACCAAACAACAGGCGCTCTTGAGCCATTGAGTGAGAGGAAGGACAATCGTACTTGAGGCCAGATGTTGCTGTGGCAACGACATCGCAAGAATAGGTGAGCAATTATTATCGCTGTTGAAAATCAGGGGATGATGCCTGCAATAGATTTTTCCTTCTCTCAGTCAGTGCAAATGTGCTGGACGTTTTGTGAATAGCTCGCAGTTTGAGTTAAAACTCCAAAAATTCATCCCCATTTTACATAGTAGAATTCAGTTGGAAATTGCAATAATAGGCTTCGATATTCAACTATAATTACGAACTATCGGGGAGGTTTAGTGAGCCATTAAGAAGAGTACGCTGTATTGCTCTACCAATAAAGTTAGTTATACAACATTATTAGTGGCAAATCTGAGACAAAATCGTCAAATTAGTCCAATCAAATTAAATCACAATATCACAAGATGATGAGTGATTCCACATAAGCTTTAAACCACCTAGAGGTTAGTTTGTATCGTACTACAGAGAGAAACATTGGGAATATTTATGAAACCTAAGTGCTATCAAAAGCTATTCATTCTAATATAGTCCATCCGAAATAGTTTTAGTATTTCAGAATATTTCCAAAAAAACATAGCAGTAATATGTAATTAATACACCTCCGATAATCCTAAGAATATGCTTAATAACGATAAGCTCGAGAATTGGCATATTTGATAGAGACATCATTTAACTTATTGCTCAATGCGAAACAACCAATTGACAGAGTTTTCCCAATTTACTCGTGTGTGTATGCGATAGATGTGAAAGTTGGAATCACCTGCGCAAGAGCTCTTCCTTGGTGAGTTTGTCATATTCCCTCGAAATGCCGTCGAGGGGTGTGGTGGTGCCAAGAAGTGTGGTGGTGGAGAGGTGGACTGCGAACTGCGGCCGCCCGACTGGCCGCAGACCCTCCACAGACCCGGACTCTCCATCCGCGCCCTGAGGCAGCGTCTCGTCGCCTTCTGAGGACGCCTGTCCGCTTAGACGGTGACAACGTGGGGCGAAACTGCGCGATACTGACCGAAGTCCCTCACTATCCTCCTCTGAAAGGAGCAAGTTTCGGTGGTATGTATCTGTCATCTCGATCATAGCTCCTTAGTGAGCACATGTGGGCAGCTTAGAGGGTCTTTGAGATCCATATCGGAAAGGTATTGGAGAGCAGTCCTCTGTTATCTTTACTTCTGATATTTATCTGGTTGTTAAATTAGAAAACGGCGTTTCCTCAGTCAAATAAAATTAACCCTCGCCCATCGAACCTGTCCTCCTTCCTTCTTATCGAAGTGGGTGCGTAACTGTTTATGGTTTCTGGATTCTTTCTGTGGTATTTTCAATGGTTCAGTGTCATAGTATTGAATTTCATTTGCAAATTAATGTCTAACTGCTTCAATGATATGAGGAATCGAAAAACCAATTGAAAGCAAAAGAATACGGTTTGTTTTGTGTGTTAAACAGATCAAAGATATGAAAGTGTTACTTAAAAATATGACCCAGTTAGGCACTAATGGTTTGGGTTTAAAATAATTAGATTCAGACTTTTAATATGAGGGCTGACAAATTCAAATAGGTGATAATCAATTAATAATGAAAATAATTGTACCTGACTGAAGTTTCGTGCGAGCTTCCCCTTTATCCAGACGCAATGGAGGAAGTCCCTCAGCTTCTGACGCTAAAAGAGTCAAAAGACCTCACCTTCAAATTCGCTTTGAATACCCGGAGCTTACACCCAGCTGACAGCTTCATCAAAACACCCATAGATTAACTGCTTCGATTTTAACTAACGATCTGCATGGCCGTGGAAACCCACCAACATGTCAACATTAGTCTGCGAAAAGGTTTGGGCCTGCAAGATGCATCACAGCAACGCTACCTTGGTATTCAATAAAACTATCTTGCCACCCAACATTTGCTTACTTTCTGTATAAACTACTTCATCATCTAAAATTGTCTCCGTTTCTTTTCCCTTCTGTTTATAGGAATATCCTCTAGAAGGCCTACTACCGCCCCCAAAAATCCTGGAAAGAGAGGTAGAGTGGGAGCATTTTAGGAATTGTACCTTGACACTCGAAAGCCAACCGAGTAGAATAGGCATCTGGAAAGTCTGTGAATGTATCACTCAAACAAATAGGAGGAAGAACCTACCATCGAATGAGTTCAACCTTGACTTGTATTTATCTTCCAACCTCCTCAGTTTTACATCATAGTGTTCCTTCAGTTTCGCTATTTCCTCTTGCAGTTTAGCCGTGTTAGCTGCCTCCTTCTCGTATAGGAGTTCCTTATCCCTCAGCCGTTTTTCGTAGTCCTATGACGACAAAATGGGACTTAGTACGTGCCTTACCTCTTCAATCTTCTGGCGCTCCCTCAAGAAGTCTTCTGACTCCATGACAGAAGCCCGACAAACCTCCACCTTTGCAGGAGTCTGATCGACGGGGGCCTTCCCCTCCAACATGGCCTTGAGACGCGCGATCTCCTCCTGATATTGACGCAGTAGAGCGTCCTTGGGATCCTCATTGATGACTGGCTTGTTTTTGATGTTCTTGGCTCGATTCGCATACCGGAGTGTGCTCAGGGTCTCGTCATAGTTGTTATCCGCGGGTGAGAGGCATGCGATCATCAGGGTTTTCGTATTGCCTCCAAGAGAATCCTGGAGATGGTAACGGATAATGCGATTTTATTTTTCTAGGAGGACGTACGTAAGTATTCAATATGAGGTAAAAATTATTCCTCGAATTCCGTAATTGGGCTTTTTGCCGTGGAGTCCGACAACGGCTGCACGAGCACGATGAGGTCTTTTGGACAAACAGGTCCCTGTGGTTAATAGGCAATATAAATTACTTTCATATTGAGGTGATTAATATAAGCTACTTAAAATATATTACAGTGTGCCAAGAGTAGACAATTTATGCCATTTTACTAACAAAAACTTTATAATTGCTCCATTGGCACTGAAAAAGTTCAAGAGAATCAATTTCGATATTCTTCAAATAAACAACTTTTACACACCGACACAGCGATTAGAGTTGATTACTTGAAAACCGAAGACAGGGCTATTCACAATCTTAATGATAAAATGATTAACAGAATACAAAGAAAGATGCTAAGAAACACAGCAAACTCGACAGATTATTCCAAATAGGCGTCATGGGCCTTTTTGATTGCCGTCTTTGATGTCACAGTAACTACACCTGCAATACTCAACAATGGTAACTAGCATTGTTCCATTAAACCTATGCTTATACTAGGTCACGCAAGGCAATTCATCTATGAACTGATGCAGAAATTCCAATTTTCCTTACTACCTGCAAAAGCCGCGTGAGCTTGCTATCTCTGTACGGCACATGCTTTGAGTTGGCATCCACGAGGGCAGAAATCACATTTCCCAGAGCAGAGAGACTAAGGTTGATTTTCGTGGCTTCCTTAAGTCGATCACCCGTAGCGCCTGTCTTTGACTGTCTCTCCGAGCCAGCTAAATCAACTAGATTGAGTTTACCGGCTCTCAGCTGCTCAGAACCAGTAGCTTCACTCGTGGACATCATTTCAAGGCAGATAGTGAAAATGGAATGCGAACGACTGCTATCAGCATTCATTAATGTTGCACCAACATGCCGGTTCTTCCAACCCTCATCCATTACAGCCTTTAATGCAGTATAAAATGTTTAATTTCCGTTTAGCAGGCTAATTTTGCAAAAGTGGTGATGGCTTACAGTACAATCGCCAACACACTTCACTTTGTGCATGGACAAACCCGTTACATAGACACCCTTTTCAGGGTGCTCCTTAATTTCACACTTGATTTTCGAATCCTTTCCAAGAAGATCACGCAATTCCTCATTATAAATCTCCAAAAATGAAGCATGAACGAGGTACTTCACGTCTGAACTGGCAGCAGTTGTTTCAAAAACATGCTCAAACGATCTTAATAAGTAATTAAAGCGTAACATTTAAGTAAGTGCAAACAGATTATTTAATGTTCAGAATAGTTACCTAGATATTATTCCTTTATTAGCCACATCATTAGGTACACCTTGCATCGTGAAAGTTTTTCCACATCCTGTTTGACCATATGCAAAAATTGTTCCATTATAACCTTCAGTCACTCCCTCAACTAAGGGATATACGATATCCGCATATATTTGCTCAGTAGTTGAGGTGGATCCAAATGCACCGTCAAAGGAAAATGTCTTTGGTGGATCCTTTGGTCGATTGGGATTGCAAATGGAACACTGGCCGCGGTTCGAGTCAATACTGACCACATCCTTACAATTCAATGATTTCTCCCGATTATTTAGTGGTCGACATCGAACGATGACTTTAACGGACTCTAGTGCCATGCTCCATCTACTTACTTAAAATGAATTTGCAAAATGATATTACTAGATGATAAGAATGAAAAAATATCACCTAATTTATTAAGACTAAGCAAATATACGTGAACGAAACGAACAAATTGCAATAAATAATGGTCAAATATAAAATAATTCCATAAAGCAACATAAATTTAAGGTGATACTCAAATATGTGTGGCAAAGAAGGAAAAGAAACCAGTTTGGCTAAGCATTATAAGTGCACTACATATTTTGAATTCCTTAACTGTTACTTGCACAGGTGTGTGGGAAAATATGACGTGTACAAACAAAAGAAGAATCTTAAAAAATTAGGGTACTTTGTAAAAACCTTTAGACAAATAAAGATAGTATTAATATACTGAACGTGAAAAGAGAATTAGGTCAATGTTTGATTGCTCTTTTTTAGTTATTTGTTCAGTCAACAGATCAGTAAAGGGCTATCCTAATAAAATTGTAAATGCAACTATTAAAATCTAATTTAATTAATTTGATTGCAGAATTTTAATTTTAAGACTATATTTAAATTTTAAGATAATATTTAATAATGTCCCATTATCATTATATGGTTTCATAGTTTTTTCCATTTATTCACCTTAGATTTGATGAAAGATTTGGTTCATTAAAGGCATGGACGGTTTGCAAGTTAACATTAACTGTCACCACTGATTGTTCCTCTTTATCATCTAGCATCCATCTACTGCCTTTTTTGCGGCATATGCGTGCAATAGGTAATAGCAGTTATACTTACAAAGAGCATGTCATATTGATTAATATGATAGATGGCTAGCTAAGAGGATTCATAATTTTTTTTTAAAGGCACTAGTTCCAAATCAATTTTTATTGCAAAATCTCCCTAAACTTGCAAACAGTAGTTGTTAAATATCTTTCATGATTTGAAGCTGGAGAACATTTTACTGAAATAGCCTAAAAAGGTATTCGTTTATTATGCCAATATTTTAACTAAAGATTTCTAACACTAGCAAGTTACAGGATTCTCAAGGGCCATACTGTCTGCTTAATGGATAATGCTTTAACTTGAAAACAGTATAAAGGTCAATGCCAATTTTTCGTTAACTTTCAAAACAAAGATCCAAATTTCGATTGTAAGGGCTAAACGACCAAGCCAAATGACATCAAGATGCACTATGGTGAATTCATGTTGAGGAAACAAAACTTTTACCTCTTGTATTGATTAAATTATCGTGCATGAAGTTTTGATTTACTGCACATAAAATAGTAACACGAGAAGCTTCTGTTGAAGTTTATAAAATTAACTTCTATACTATTTGTAGTTTATGCCCTCTTCCATTAGCAACATATTTTCCTGCCTCCCCAGATGAGTTTTACTAATTGCTTTAAATCAAATAATTGTTATTAACTTGAGACTGTGGTAATTTATTTTTTAAATACGTAGGTTTGTCGACTTCGATTCCAACGGAAGCAGAAGATTTGTCTTGAATACAATGGGTAAAATATTTATGGCTAGTTAGTTCCTTTAACGCAGTAATTGTTTTGCAATAAATGGCATCAAAAGAAACTGACAAAAGCCTGTTCATTGAATGACGAGATTTGAAAAGGTAATATACTCAGCAGAAACGACGCCCAAGCAATCGCGTCTGTTATGTGGGCCCGAAATTATCAGAAGTTCAAATTACCACTGCCTTACAATCCATCTCTTGATATTCGGGTTGATTTTTATCAATGCCCGAAAATCATTAACTATGATGCCTATGCTTTTGTTATGCTTCATATTGCAGAAAAACGATTTAATGTATCCGTTTGCTCAACTACAGATATAGATTTTTTTTGTGGAATAAGGTCGGCAACAAGTATGAGAACTTAGACACCAGGTTTTTAAATACTAAAATATTCCTAAGAGACTCTCAGAACTATAGCATTAAAGTACGAATAACAAAGTGCCGTTTTACTGTGATATCGAGATGCGTTCGAACCTTAATGGCTGATGGAAAACTACTGCTCTTTATATAAGTTGATGATAAGTTTAAGGCGCCTGTGTGGAATACTGCTATGCGAGGCGGGTATCTAATGATACCGTGTGTAGCAATATCTGCCCCCTTTATTCTACCTCTTAAAATGAACTAAAAGGCTGTAAGAACTTTCTAACTTGAACCTACTAGTGACAACCAAGCACCGTCGATCACATGTAAAGTAGTTTATGATGAACTGGGCTTCTTATAAAAGAACTTCAAATTTCATGTAACTTTCTTGAGATCTCGACGAATTCGGACACAGCCACTGGATCTCTGAGATCAATCGCAGTTGAGTTCCCGCCTTACAAAGAAACCGGTACTACAGTGCAAATAAACCGCTCACGACCGGAAGTCCATAGAGTGAATCAGAGCATTAATCTCTACCGAAGTTGAGGATTCAAAAAAAGATGATATCGTGATTCAAAATTACCGCGCAAAAGGGAAGCAAGCATTCTTTTATGCTTTTTGTGGAATTGACTGATGTTCCTAAATTTCGCACTTTGTGATGTCATTAACAGCCCATACTTGCAAGTCAGAAGGGCTTTAATACTAGCAGTGGGTACACTTGATGAAAAGGTGAAGGAATTTGATCGATTATCGACTGATGTATGGTGTATCGAGTCTTGGTAGATGGCAGCATGTAGTAGTGTGCGTAGGTTCTGGGAAATGTTATACCTCAAATTGAAGAACATTTAGGGGACAATTACACCATTCACAATATCGTCGGCAAATTCTTGTTCGGAAATTTTTTGAATCAGGTCAAGTTTCGGCTACCGCTCATAAGATTCCAATAATGTAATTGCATGTACACATATCTGTTAATGCTCTTTGAGGTACTCTTAGGTCCCGCAGAACTGCTTGTCAAAGAGAATAGCACTAGAGTGGACTAGAGTGGGAAATTCTGACTATGAATTTCAACTATAGACGAGCGCAATCAACTACAGACCATAAACATTTTCAAAAATACTAGTTCGTCGTTTCCAGTGTGAATCCATTTTAGCACCTTAGGGATATTCCATTATATTTATATCAAACATATCTGTAGGTCAAATAACTATCAGTTGGGAAAGTAAGTTTTATGTTTATATAAGTGCAAATGGAATTCCACGCGAAGTCTTAAATACGTTTTAATCATTAGCCACTTCGCGAGACCTTATACTTAAAAATGGAAATTACGTTAAAGTTGAGGGCGATTTTCAGATTCCAAACATTTACAGACTCTCGAATTTTACAACACTTCTGTTACAATGAACATTCAACTTCAAAAATACGTTAATCATGCGACACGTCAAATTTAATTGACAACTTTTCGAATATCCATGGGTGGAAGAGAGGCTGGCAAAAGCTGTGTGCGTTAAATCTCCAGGAAAGCGACCAAAGCAAATTAAATTTTCCACAGTCTTAAAACGACAAAGTTTTGGGATATTTAAGTAATATTTGCATTCGCTCAAAGACAGTGGGCTGCTTCTTAATAGCTGCAGAGGATTGAAATGTTCCTTTGCATTGAGTACTGCTACGTATCTACAACTATTTATCAATATGAAATTATTATGATTTAGAAAAGTAAGATATTACACAGTAACTAAAGAATTGACCATTTTCCAATTGTTTCTGATTTGAAATACACTATTAATCAAGAAAGAAATTTAATTCATACAGGATCGCCTTAATAATTTATAAAAAATGTCTCAAATGTCTTTAAAAGCCATGTTCCTATCTTCGAAAACCCAAATATAATTCCATACTTGGAGGTTATAGTCTTATCAAAGTTGGAAACTAAACTGAAAGGGAAAACTATTAGCTGTGTACCGATTGTTACGACTTTCAATTGTGAGATAAAGCAAAATACCCGTTTAGCCCCAATTAAGTAAAATAATGATTTATATACCGATGATGTGAATTTTATTCAGGTTTATTTTTGCATAAATTAACCTTACTTTTAGGTGATGATTTTAAGAGAATGGAAAACTACTTATGGTTTAGGTTTTGGTACTTTGAATTCGATTAGATCATAACATTGAGAAATGAAATAATAGTTCAGGTGCAAGTTCACATATTACTGTAAAATCGGTGTGTTTGAGTAATAAAGTAGATGGATTTTAAAGGCTAGGACCATTTGCATTTACCATGTTTGACCATTTTGACTACCACAAGAATAAAAAAACTAGCAACGGACCACATATTGTAGTACTTGCTCCGAATAAAGTCTTGTTTGTTAATGTACTATGTAGTCAGTAAAAAAGGCTTGAAAAACAATAAATAAGTCCATGTAGGACCAGGGATCACAGTAGAAGTTAAATAAATGTTATTCCAACTTTACTAAGTTCTTTGATGAATAATTGCAGCGTTCAGTAGCTCCACATTCCGAGTATTCTTACCACTGAGGGAAGTTTCCGGGATTCATTGTCAGTTTTAAAGGTCGGAAAGGAATTTCACAAGTGGCTGGAATGATTTAAAGTTATTCGAGAGTGTAAAACAAACTGTTTAAGTTAAATGGCTGGAGATTATGCTCAAACGAAATTGATGATTTCGATACCTACGGCCATGTTCTTGGCTGGCGCCGAATGTGGTTCCACCAACGACCAATATAATTTGGTCCATGCCAATAAAGTGCAGCCATCGATCTCAAAGAAACCGCAAATAGAGGGCCCTTAATAACGCATCGACTGTCTTTCAGTAGTGTCGAAGTACTCCTGATATGTACTAGAAATCAGGTTCGTATTTTAATATGTGAATGATTTGAAGATGCCAGGCTGTAACATGAGTCATGGTGAATGAACTGGAGTGAAGTAAATCCATAGCTGAAGAGTTCTCACCCTCATTTTTTGGTCCTGTCCATTAACTGGGCCTTTCTCTACAACAGCGTCCCAGGCATTACGGTCCATCAGCGCAATGGGATCTAAGGGGATCAGAAGCTCTATGTAGTCGTGAAATTGGCTGAAAGCTGCCTTTTAACTTTTCAATGAAGGGGGGTGGGGTGGTAGCCATACTGACATCATATATGGGCTACTATGATTGGCTGCCTATTTACCCAGGCTTAACTAAAGTACTCAGGCATTTGAATTCGGTTTAGGTCCTTTTTCATAAAATAGTAGACATCACATCACCCTCAGAGGATAAACAATCGAAGACCACTACAGTTTGTTTAAATGACTAGAGTATGAGTGCCCTTTTCACTGCATGTAGCAAGTCACCCGTTATTCAGACTGCTTGCAGAAGTTTCCCTCACATCTACTTGGAACAGATTGTTTGTGCTTCAGAAGAACGTTTCATATTGCTCAGAAATTCCTTCTCTTTCTGTGATAGGCTGTGTAAGTTGAGGTGCTCAGCGTCACCACATGTGATAAATGCAGGCTTCAGACCAGCTGACTCGGTTAAATTGTTAAACAAATTGCCGAGTTGTGTTTGATGCTGCCATCTCTTTAAGTCATTGATAGAATCGACAACGTTTCGCCATATTTTCACTTACCGAGGCAACGCAAACATATTTCCTCTGCAGCACAGAACGAGAAGTCCACCATGAATACGGTCTTCACATTATCTAATGCGTCTTTTTCATACGATCAGATAACAGTATCGCGTGCGAAGCTGATAGTAACTTAATGAGGGGATAAATAAACTCTAGTGCTGAGTGTGCGAGGGAAGGCTCAACAAGCTGCCCCCATTTTTAAGAACCATCGAAACGAAAGGGGTTTGGAGCGATTCTGGTGTTGGGTCCCTAGTCATTACCTAAAACAAACGTACCTTTACGGTGATTCTTACTCAACCAACCATCAATTTGACCATTCGTGCTGATTAAACACAGCTCTACTAGCCAAATTCAGAAATGCTCACATCTCTTCACTACTCTAAGCAGAGTTCAGCTTTATCAAACAGTTCGAATGCCCGATGCTCACTGTGGAGGACTTCAGCGAGGACTTCGGTGAGGACAAATGGCGTGGGCATACGTACCGACGCAACGCACACTGAGACAGACGCCAACCGAATCACTGAAACGTCATTTTAGGGTACGGTAAATAAATCTGCATGGGGCTGACTGATAGAGGACGAATTCGAGGACCAGTTCATAAATTTAATCCTCTAAAATATTAATTCGGGCCATTAAGCCTGCACGCAATTTTGCTTTGCTAGGAAACATGAAAACCTTGGGTGATGTTGAATCAGGAAGGGAGCTTCAGCGACCAAACGAGGGACAGGTTTGACTGGGTATTCCCCGCCTCATTCGCTCGCCCGCATGAACTCTTTTGGAGGTACCAGTGATGACTATAGTTTGCTGAGATGTTAAACAGCCAAACGAATCTCGAACGGAGCAAATAAAAAAGTTTCGTTAGTTTTTCTGCTCAATGGAACAACAGTGCACTCCTTACACTGCTAAGAGGCCACCACTACGATTCTAATTTTTACAGCATCCAAAAATATCCGATTTCAGGAAGACAGTCGGCCTCTTTAAATGACAGAGGTAGAGCACTTTGTGAAATTCTTCCCAGGGAAAGTGAAAAGTCAGCTTGCTTCACTTTGGTGGCATTTTTGATAAAGACTCTAAAACAGTAGTGTCATATCTTCAGGTATTTAATTTCTTTAAATCAATAAAATGTTACGGTTAAAAATCCATTTTTTTCTTTTTTCTTGATGAAAATGTGAACACGAAGTTTCAAGTCCTCACGATTTTCAAAATCGTTACAGTATTTTTATGAGTGTCTTCTGAGTATTTTGCACTCATACCATTAACAAGCTTACATGATTCTAGGTACTTATTCTGTTTTACATGAAAATGTAATATTACATGATTTTCCTGGGTTTTTTAAACTTTTCAGAGGTATTTTTAGAAAAGGAGGAAAAGGAATAACTGGACGGCAGATATTTCTTAAGTCCGCTGAGAAATGTCTTGGAGTAATTCATCAAGAAGTTATCTTCACCATCATATCCATCTGGTGTTTTCAGTGTGATTGAAATCTTAAGAAAATAGAAGTAAGCTCAAATAATCGTATTTGTGACATGCGCTGCTAGGTCTAGTATAAATCTTATACCTTGGGGAGATAGGGAAATCTCCTGCTTTTATGAGATCTCTAAACTACTAAAGTATCAGCTGAACCCAGGGCCGATCGAATAAAGCAAATATCACTTGACTAAATGCAATTGTAAAATGAGCAGGCGTGAGACTCAGCATGTCTTTGCAGAACGCTTATATTTGCTCTAACGCGTATCCACCGTGCGTAACTACCGCCTGCTTCCAGAATGTGTGCAGGATGTATAGAGTTCGAGGACAGCGGATTTTAATTCGAACTCTCTATGGGCTAAAGGGAGGGGTTCGGCAGGGCCTGAATGCAGCGCGATTATTGTGCGTGTACAGGCCTGAGCAGGGGTATTTAGTTTAGTACTACTGCGTAAGCCAGTGATGAAGTTTGCTCATTTTAGCAGGCCTCAACAGTGCCCTCTCCTCTTAAACTAGTGATCGAGGTCGTCTAGCCATTACCAGACTGCCTAAGCAAGTGTAGGCTTCCATGTTAACTCGCTGTTTCAACTGAAAAAATTAAAAAAAGATGATTTCCTCTTATGGGGTTATTCCAGGAGGCATTGGATGTCATTTCTGCACAAAAATTATATCAGAATTGCAGTTCGATGTCCTCATATTTGGCATGAGTTGGTGGCAAGGCTTTGGTGATTAGGTTATAGTGCACCTCAATTTGATCGAGCTCCCGCTGTTGAATTCGCCGCCGCATAATTGGCTATCTTTACTTCCTCGATTACAATTTGCACTTTTAGTAAATGGCTCTCCACAAAAGGGATCTAGTACTCCTATCAAAAAGCAGTCGTGGTTGAAATTATGTTTTCCAGTCACAAACGCGCTTTTACGAAGGCCTTCATAAAACAAATCAATATATCTTTTATATAACGGCCTTATAAAGTTCATTGCCGCAAGTAAATTCTGAGAAAGAAATGAATGCCTGGGTGCATTTTCTTATTTTCAAGGAAATGGAAATGTAAAATCGACTGTATTCAATTTCTGCAAGGAATAACCGGACATATTGGATATCGACAAAAACCGTGGTCTGAAACATCCTTCGTGACTACGAATCATTGTCGTCACTCCTACGGACTGCTGCTATCATTGATCAAAGTCTACCTAGGTCTGTACTTACGTGATTACTTGCTATAATCTAGGAATAATAATAATAATAATAATAATAATATTCACTCATTAATTCAACTGATTGGTTCTCAAGACTGGGCAATGTTTGCGATGATAAGATTTCTATTGGAAGCCACAAAATGAACATTTGATAGGTAGAAGCAATTTCGTTAGCAAGTATTGGGCAGAAATAAACTATTTTTATAACATTATTGGAAATTTGTTTGCCACTAAGGTGTATTGCACTTTCCATGGTTGAAAGCTTAGTAGAAAACTGAAAACATTAGCTTTGCAACGAATTCTACCACTTTTTGATTGAGTAAAAGACAATCATTCTGTGGAAATTAATAAAATACAAAAGAATCAATACTAGTTTAATCGTTATCATGTGGTTCAATTCATTCGAGCCAAAATCAGCGCATCAATTAGCTTGGCGAATCTTCTTTTCTATAACCATGAATCATTTTGACCTCCGTAGTGAAAACCTATTATTTTTAAGCAACAATTATAATGGGGCTAAATGGGTTTGATAAATGCATCTGCAAAAATATCTCCAGAGAAAATGATTTTAAAAAGATGACGACTTGTATTTAAAATACTTTTAATTTAAGTAGAAGTTATTAAACGTTACCAAACCCAACATATCAACAGCGTCGTTTTAAAATGCCCTAAAAAGCATGAATTTAGTTCAGTTATCTGAACCCAAGCCCATCTGCTGCAATCTCTACGGTTGCTCACATGCAGATTGTGGTTTGCTTGGGGTTACCGATTCATTGAAGAGTGAAAGTTAGGATCGTGATTCCTGAAACGTAGCTTAACAAAATAAGTGCTTCTCATGTTGGGTCCACAGGTGTTAAAAGAGCGTTCATAGTGGTTCTGGAAACAGCCAACTCCAAAAAGCAGCCATAACATGTACGGTTGCTAACTGGTGGTTAAATACCTAGGTGGATCACAGTAAGGACGGTGGAGTGGATTCACTAGCTACTTATGCTATAACTCACCAGGCTTCCTCTCCAAATCAGAGACCACAAGTATGCTGGCGGATACGGATATCAGAGGACTACAGCCCAACAGCTCTGATGTATACCAGTGACTTAGGTACACCACTCAGCTGGCTGAGACGAGGTCTCGGTCAGTCGGAGCTAATGTGTTTGTCAACTATAATCCTCCGATTGGACAGAGGTCTTACCACAATTAGGCACTACATTTTTGGCCAGACATAACTGTGCGATTAACAATTCGGCAGTATTCAATAGCAGTAGTTAACCAAATTTGGTCATTACGGACACTTTTGCAACAGCTGTTAGATTATGTTATACCTGCTTGTATTGCTGATGGACATTTACATCAGTCTAACTAACTAGAATATTTTTCACTTATTACCAAGTAAATAGACAGAGTCAAAGTTTCTAGTGTTCCATATCCAGACAAAATCTGCTTTATGGGATACTGTTGGAAAACTCCCGATAAAAATGATGATACTGAATCCATTAAAAATGCATATAAACAAGTTAAATTAATTTAACTTAATGCATTGAAAATATGTCATCAACTAGCTGAAATGACGACTCATTCAAGTTCTCCACATGTGGCCTTTATTCCAAGAGACCCAAATTCCTTGCTTTTAGCGTTTACGTACGTAGAAATTCCTCATCTTACTCAAGCCATTTCGTTAAAGAGGTTCTCGCACCAGAAGAATGAAAACTATTAAATAACGAATGCTCATTTCAAATATAAAGTCATTTTATTTATACTTTTTGTCCTGACTTAATAAAACCAGCTTTTCTTTACATCTGCATTGATTTCCTCATATAACACCGTTAAAACTATTATACTAGTTTAATAAATTTTTTTCTAGTAGAATGAATGGCAATTAAATGATAATTGTCTTGAAAATTGTCACTACTTGTTTAATTATGATTTTCTGCGATTCACCGAAACACTTGTTATTGAATCCCATTTGATTGAGATTAAGCCATGGCTTTTGCCAATCTGTTTCTTGTGCTCCGCAAGCATTTTTTGCGGATTCGCTGGTAGATGGCGATTGCTTCATTATCAACTCCTTCGTGAGCTTCACCTCGTGGGATTTACCCAATAATTGTTCTGAAAATGCCCTTTGAAAACAGAAATCTCCCCGAAATTTCCATCATTAACATGCTTGAAAGGTGATGCTCATTGAAAGGCAATAATTTTTATTCATTTTACGGACATTTGCATTACTCCAGAATGAATTATGATTTAGGTTATGCTCTATGCAATTTATAATATTTGATAAGTTATAGCAAATAGTTCAAACACAAAATTTAAAAAGTTAACGAATCAAGTCAGATGGGAGAAAAATTTTAAACCAATTTGTTAATTTATACGTTGGTCGTTTCTCAAATATATTGTTATCGTTTTGTACGGAAAGTAAAATCACGGCTAATGATGGTAAAAATAAAAGAAAATTGTATTACTTGAAAGTTAAGCAAGTATTTCAGTGCTTTTGTTTTAAAGAAAGAAATTGGTGGGCTAATAACTCACAGAATAGCAATTTAGGCGCGAAATTTCCTACTCTTGGTTGAATTTTTCGTGCTGCTTACGGAAGTAGAGCAATAAAGTAAAGCACGAATTTACGCATACAAAAGTGATCATTCAAAAATCAAAAATTTGCTCACTACCAATGCATTTATTGTTTAACCCAATGAATGGCGCTCTTTTTATAATGCATTACGAAGAGTGTAGTCCAAGCAATTTAAAATTTTTATGTTTAGCAGAATTTTAAATTACATTTTAATTCCACTGTTAATGATTAACCAAAGCTGCTTATTTGCTGGGGCCCAATGCAAGGTCCAAGCGTTCACCACCACTAATTCCCATTAACTCAATATCAATTTAGCAAGAACGTCAAATTTACTTACATGGAACCAGAAGAAGCTAGATAGCTCGAGTTAGGTGACAAATAAGCACGAAATAGGTATAACCACAAATAATCTCGATTTAATGGAAATGTACCTATTGTTTTTTTTTCTGAAAAGAATTAATTCAAACAGATTGTACATTTCGTAGGGAATGACTTGTATTCAGAATCCCTGACCATTAAACGAACGTGATGAAACCCTAATGCATAAATCATCTCACCTCTACAAAATAAAAAGTTTTTTAGCCTAGAGAAGGTGAATGTTTAGTGCCCAAAACAGCCATTTGCATCCGAAAACTATTTCTAGGATAATACACTTCCGGTAGTTAGGAGGAGAAAGGACGAGATTACTAAAGCCAAATGTGTGAAAGTTAAAATCCATATGCTCATATTCAGCTCCTTTTATTAACTGCAATAATTTTCAATAAATCCGACGAAAAATACACACTAAGTACCAAGACTTCATAAACAGGCACTGATGAGAATTTTATTGGCCAAAGAAATAAATTTGAATTTTGGAAAATATCTTTACTAACTTTACTTCGAGCTGCTGGAAAAATTCCTTTGCAACTTTATTTATAAACGTAGAAAAGTCTTTGTGGCTATATTTTGATCAAAACATGTTTCGTATTAGCTTTATAAGCTGTTTTGGTGAAATTTGGGTTTTGGAAGTTTTATTGCAAATGTATGGTCATAATATAATAGCAAATAATAAATTATTTCCCTGCCTCTTTCATGTTCACTTTAACTTTTATTTAACTCTGTATTATAAGTAGGTTGAATCATTCTTAAATAGCTTCCCAAAAGGCAATTTTTCGATTTGGATACTTCCAGTTCTTTTTAATTAGGGGGCAACTGAAATCAGGCCTGAAATGCACTTATATTTTTGAAAAGAAGGCTTTAACTCTATTTTGTTTTATAATATTAAAAAAAGGTGTGAGAAATGTGGAAAAAACTGGAGGTAAGGCAGATGGCAGAAAGCGCATGTGGTGGATCAAAAGGAGATGATAAGGACTTTACATTTAGTTTTGACGCAGAGTAAGATTGGGTGTGCATTTAAAATTTAATCTTTATCCTGGTTTTCTAATACACAACCACTTTTCGACTTTATTGTCGTTTTAAAATTAAACATTTGTTATTAGAGGCTTTTGGAGTATCTTCGTTTGGTGGGACAGCGATTGAAATATTAAAAAAAGGTTTGAAACAAATATTGTTAAATAATGCTTTACAGTAATTTTTATTTACCATCGCGAACGTAAATTAACAGTTAGATATCACAGAAGAGTCCCGGTTTTTTAAGTGATAACGTGTGATGTTTTGAAGGTTATTTTCATCTTTTAGCTACCTCAAAAGCGCCTGTATACGCTAATGCTACTTTTGAGAAAAGAGCGACTGATTGTTCTAGAATATTTCTGGGTATATCAAAGTTAACGCTTCGCTGTCTCAAGGGCGAACCATTATCATTTTTAAAACGATGTCTTGAATTTGAGACAAAACATGTTCAATTAATGCATCAAATTCATCGGTTTCAATTTCTTCGCTTGATAACAGAGAAAAATGTAAATTTATGCTGATTTGAGAAATGTGGCGTTAACGTCTATTAGTCCTTTTAAAATACGTCTGAAAAAATAGCAAAAAGCGCATTTGAATATTTTTTCTTTTATTAACATCCACTAGATGAATAATTATTTGGAACAAAGAGATCTGATGCCCTATTGGAACAATATTACAATATACATCAATCTGATATTTGACGGGGAGATGTTCAATGTGTATGACTTCCGACCACTTAGGGAGTTGGGGAGCTAAAGGTTTCAACCACAATCCCCTCTTATTTATAGCACAATTAATAATCATACGATAAGTAGCTCATGCAAATTAGGGTATGTCGGTAAATTTGTGTCTTTGAAGTCACAAAGAAAAGAGGCTGCAAAATGATATTGTTATTTATTCAAGATGACTAGTCACTCTTTTTTGTTCTTTGGATAAAATTCTGGTGCTATAATAAAACTATATCTGGAAATAAAAGAAACTGCTTTAGGAAAAGCTATATCAGTTTGAAACTTGCATTATTCTCTTGCTTCTTCATGTGCAGGGAATAATCCCATATAACTTTGCTCAAACCTTCCCAAATTCTATTTAATTTTTAGATTAATATTTTGACCTAAATCAAAAGCATTTTAGGTAATACGGTGCAAAAAATCAGTACCCAAATAGTTTTAATAATTTAAAATTCATTGAAAACAATATTTCGCCTAAACAATTGTTTAGCTGCGTATTATCTCTTCACCGTAGTTTCTGTCAGTGCAGGTCTTTTAAAAGATTTCCAAAATCACTCCACTGTTTGAGTGTATTTCCAATTCTGGATGATCATCTGGGCCAACTTTTTCAGTTAAAGCCAAAATCTTGTAACAGTCTTCAAGGAATTTATAATAGCCCATTCTAACCGAAAATAAAAAATACCATGCGCTTTTCAAGATTTTGCTAAAGGTACATTCACCTCTATTATTTGGGGAAACGAGTTTAATTTTATGTCTACTTACAAAATATTGTTGATAAATGTTAAATTATGTTGTAGATAAAATATACCAACTTAATCCAATCATTATTATTACTAACATGGTAAATATTGCAACTCCGCATAGTCGCAAAATTAAATTTATCCAAAGCCATCAAATGCTAGTAAAAGCTTACTTGAATCTGTTATCGTTTTTATTAAGATGCAGCTCTTTTCCCAACTAAAACTGGAAGAATTAAACATACAAATTAAAACTGCTTTGTTTTAGTTTTCCGGTTAATTACATTTTATAGAAGAAAAAAATTGAGTTAATTATTTTTCTGCAAGTTTCCAATTTTAGTGATTTGATAAAGGTACTTCTTAGTTATTCACAATGTAAAAATAGCAATTTCCGTGCCGTTCAAATTAAGAGACTAGTCCAAAATTTATTAAACTAAGTAAAAAATTCATTTTAGGTACAAATTTTGCCTCAACCGCTCCCCATACACGGGCGATCATTTAGGAACCATTCACAAATCTTACCACAAGTTCACCGCACTTCCTATGAATTCCAAGAAATCTAATGCTGGTGAGATGCCAAAATACAACCTGGTTTCCAGCCTCTAATTTAGACTATTCCAATAGGACATTCTGAACTAAGGCTCGGTTTTCCCAAAAATCCGTGCATTTTTCTGCAGAAACTTACAGATGAGATGTAAGAACCGTCGACGGCGCTATGAATATGGGCTTCATTTGCAGTCAATTTTTTTATTTTCTAGTGTTTTTCTTTGAACGCACTTCTCCTCTTAGCATTTTTCAGTACTTATAAACGAAATTACATATTAAAATGGTTTGCCAAACCGATAATCCAGTTTATGTAACTGATTAACAAACAGACCTGCTACCGATTTCTGGTGTATATCACTTTAAAAATTACCTGGATCCGTTTACTGCGGAATTAGCTTATCACTTTGTCAATCCCCGAGAATTTATGATGACTCAATTTCCGAAGAATTAAGGTAAAGAATTAATGAAAATTGTACTTGAAGCAGAAAAAATGTTTTCACGTACCTTCTTATTGTCACTAAATTGATGCGTTCTTTATAAATTGAAGGGGGACATTTCCAGATATTATTACGAAAAACTGAAAACATCATTTAATGAACTTCTAATGAATAATAAAGTTCAGTTTGGCCAACGCATTTTTTTGTTTTGTACTAAGCATTGAAAATACTTTTAAAGTTGCAGCCGCTCTCATGAAAATCTGTCCTTTTTTGAAAAGTTATTCGCAAATCTAGGTTTTAGTTCAAAAGCAAAGCAAGAGATCTGATCAAGCGTCTTTCAGATGCTTGAGTGAAATGCTTTGAATGAAGGAACTCAGCCAGAATTTCTATTTTTGAAATAGGTTTGCTTAAAAATACTTTTTCATTGGCATTTGGACCTGCATAATCTAATTCTTGATTCGAAAAGCTCTATTGTTCAAACAATGGTATTTGGTAGTTTGTATGAAAAGAATTTGGTTGGATGCATGAGAAACTACATTGCCTTGGGAAGCTGTCTTTGAATTATTGCTATGATTTAACGTTATATATATATCTTAGTAAAAATCTTAACACTATTTCGGAAATTCGATTTCAAATTCACCATTTTATGAGTTACTACTTTTTAACAACTTGAGAATGCAAACTAAAGTAGCTAATATTCTCCATATTTTAAGAACAAGCACTGTTGTCACTATTGCAATAAACACAAACTCTAAGTGGTTTAGGTGATCTTCGCAACATTAAGATTGTGTTCATTTTAGTATTCAGCAAGAAATTTTATTTTAAATACACTTAGTATGCCTCTAGATAACCAACCAGTCGCTACTATTTTCACATGATACGATCTTTGAGTTGACTTTTGATTTGAACTTATTAATCCAACTTCCGAAAGGAATTTAGCGAAGTTCGACACCCATAAACCCGTTCTTAAAAGCCAACAGCATGTTCTCTTTTCCTTAAAGTCTTACTGGAAAGAATTCAAAATATTTCAAGCTGACACTTATTTACAGTCAAAGAGGGAGTGGGTAGCGCAAGAGGAGTTGGTATGTTGGTAGGTTGGTTTAGTTGTCTGCTTCATTATTAGGAAGAGGAGTGATTTCTGCGCTAATCTGGGTTTTTTCGGCCTCTTTCAAGTCCCTTGAGCTGGTGGCAGCGGTGACAACTTCGTCAGGACGAGAGGTAATCTTTTTTGTGCTCTGCTGCTCCAACTGAAGCTTTGTTAGTCTCATGCTCTCCTCTGTCTGTTCTGATTGATCGTGCCACACGCGTTTCTTTACGTTATACTTCCACCTTCGGTGGTATCTTTGCACAACCTTACTAAAATGGTTATAACGATATAGCAAATATTGTTGTATAGCAAAAAAGAGAGTTCACCACAATTGGCGCTTAAGTACTGAAGGTCTCATCATTCATTTTCTGTAGTGAGTGACTTTCATATATTTTTGTTTTGTTATTTACATTTTGGTCAGTGACTGACATGATTTCTTCAAGCGGTAATGAACCCGAATGTTACCAACTGACCACGCCAATCATGCTCAAATTTATTTAAGTATTGATGCAATTAAGCATTAAGTATATATATATATATATATGGAATCTGACTATCGCAAACGTGAAATATCTCACAGTTTGAAATTCCAACTAGGGCAAAGCAGTTGTTTTCAAAAATAGCACCGTTTCATAAGGCTTCCAAGGGTGAAGTGCATTGGGTTTCTTCATAATTAGTGGATATAACTTTCGAATGGAAATTAATTTGAGTACAGTATTACAAACGACTACTTGAAATTAACAATCAAATATTTGCATTTTCTGGTATCAATTCAAGTACGAATGGTTATTTATTTGCATTTAAAACTTAGAATACTCATAAAATTCATTTCCCAAAACAAATCTCTGACTTACCTTCGACGATTCTTTCGTCTCTCCGTTATTATCGTGTGGGCACTGAATATCCAAAATATTATCGGGTTCGCGGATGAATTTAAGGTAACTAAATGCTGAAAAATTAAAACATTTTATTTCTCCCCTCTCCATTTAATCTATTGAACTAGTTGAAGATGAAATGTTTTGCCCTGAATGTCCATTTTAACCATGGGCAGAGAAAATAGGGAACAGCAATCCGTCAGAAGATTTAATGATGCTGAAGTGCCTGTTCTATGTATACCGAACATTTATCATTTGATGCATTCCGAAACGCCGGAATGCCAAAAGAACAATGGATTTAAAAGTATCTTATGCAAAATCAGCCGCCAAGATTAACAATCAACATATTCCCCTACATTCACTAAGGTAGCAAAGTGCAAGATTTAATAAAAAGTTTAGTTTTAGTTTATTCCAAATGGATTAATGCTGCCTGGTTTCTCGGACGGCAATAATGTTTGTATCGTTGAAGTACATTTAGTGAACGGCAAGAAGGTTTTAAGGCAATTTCAAGGGGTAAATACGAAATAAAACTCAGTTGTCACAGTTAGCCCTAAATTAAGTCCACTCACGCAAACCAAAAAATCTCACAGAGAATATCAGATCACACGTAAAATGCGTGTCGATGGAAGCTTTGTAAAAACTACCAAATGGAGTTACAGGCAGCATGTTTGCAAACGCCAATTTGACTGGTTTCATGCTTGAACGAAAATTTCATTCTATAGTTCTGTAAAAGAACTTGGAAGTAAACATAATTGCTAGAATAAAATCATCGTCTTTGATTCCAGAAGAACCGTAGTTAACCCTCTTAGGAAAGCATTCACTTTTTACCAGAGTTTAAAAACCCATCCAGTTCTAGGCCGATTTGTGAGATCAGGTATTTTGGCTACCAGGAATTCCGTTCCAGTGAAGTTCTAATTTCGTCTTAAGCTGCTAGCAAATTTCTCAGTATGACATTCAAATTGTGTCATTTGGAATTCCAGAGCGTTCAGCGCTTTTTTGATTCAACTTTATTAACAAGATTTGCCTCGCCTAGATTTAGCCAAATGTGTGGAAATTTGAAGCAAATCTCGATGTTCGATTAACGTGCTGTTAATGGTTTGAAAGACCACTTTAAGTGTGTGAATTTCTGTGAGAAATTTTCAAAGAGAATTTATTCCGACTACTCAACACTAACTGTACATCAAAAATCATAATTTCGCATTCTCATCCATCAACGTATTGCCATGTACCTAATCTTATAAAAATCCTACTTAAACCCAATAGCATTTTCTCAAATGGAAGCTCACTTTCTTGCTAAGATTTGTGATGTCCAATCTTGACTTTCTAAACACTTTCCCCTTTAGGTCATATAATTAGTATTCAGGATCGGTAGAGATAACAGGAAGAAACACCACAGGTTTTGATAAAATCTTGTTGTTAAATATATATTAATAGCAATGAGATTTCAGGCATGGATCTTGTAATATGACGAACCTGTATAAGAGGTGATACCGCCATTAATCGTGGTGTGTGCCGACCAATTACTTGATAAGTTACGAGAAGATTATAGATCATGTATGGGCACCAACAGATGATATATACTAGAATAGGCAATGCGACAGGTAATATAGTAGGTGAGGTTGTCACTACGATGCATAAAAGGTAGCGCTGAAGCTTACCTGAAACAATCACCAAAGTTAATTTTACAGTTTTAACGCGAGCCCGTGGAATGCAACCGGTAGCTGTGGACAGCTGGATAAAAGTTGAGCTGTGGGCCTTAGTCTTGTGCAAAATACTGCCGTTTTTGTCAGTCGCCTGGCTGAGAGAGTCGTCAGGGAGCACGTTCTCGAGCCCCCGGTGCACCTTCTTGCTCTGTGGGGGCTGGCTGATGCACACGGTTAGTCCCTGGTCTGTGGTGGCTGCTGCCTGCCAGATTCGTACCACCATCACCACATGACAGATTGTGATGAAGAGGGCTGGCAAGATGAACACGGTAACTGCTACGCTGGTCATGTAGGCCTTTCAAAAGAACAGAAGGCAATTACAATCCCTATTTTTCTTCGAAGATTTCGCATTCCAGTCATTCTTATTATTATATCCTAGAGAAGCATCTAACTGACTGGTACCTGAATTGCCCATACGTTCGGTTAACGCATTTAAGAAACCGTTTATTTATTTATTTAATTAATGGATGAAACTAATTTTGCATTCATTCAGTTCATGCCTAAGTCTATCTCGTCTACCGAATCAGAACTACCTTCCATTGGTATGAATTTTCACATTTGCTAATATCAATAGCTGCATTTTTGTCACATTCAGGTTTGTGATATTGAGACCGACAGGGCAGCTAGCAAGGTAAAATTTAATTTAAAATAGCCATATTCTAATATGACGCAAGCGGTAAATTTGTGCAAGCGTAAATCTGTTAATAGAATGTACGTATTCGAGGAACTGTTAAGGCTCTTAGCTTGTATAGGATACACACTCACAAAGCACGTGGAATTTGATTAGGGTAATTCATACACACTCCATTGATCGTGGGCATTATTAACTTTCCCGAACTATTTTTGATGCCGAAATGCGCCAGTGTTCTTAACAGCCAAGCACTATTTTATGAATAAGTAACACCGACTAAACATTCATTATATGTATTTAGTGCCTCATTTGCAGCCTAATAAATGCTATCCATCCCCTCAGCTGCTATTTAGTCCGGGATCATTCAACATTGTGCAGATTTGTTTGTAAATGAGAAGCGCCAGTTTGATCTATATTCACTCTCTTCACTAAATGATTAAACATAAAATCACTTGAATAGGGATTTATCTGTTATTCAAAATTTCTAATTTTGGTGTAGTGGTTGATTAAATGGTAAATAACGTGTCTTTGGATATTCACGAAGCATAATTAATTACCCTTTAAGTAACAATAAGTGATTGCTTGAAGGACTTTGTAACAATCCAGATGTACTATAGTGCCCTATATTGAGGCCTAATAAAAAACTCATCCTCTGCAAACGTCCTCCTCAAATGTCTAATAAAGTGCTTTTGCGTTTTTTTTTGTTGGTTTCCATGGCGAAAACCTCAATAAAAGGTTGAAAATTCTTTGCAAAAGGTTAATGTCCGGGAAACAATGGTTAATAATCGAGGATGCTTTTAGACTGTATATTAGATGATTTCTTAAACACTAGAGAAGGCATTTTCGCTATTTCCAAACGCCCTGTGTAAATTTCCGCCGTTACCAAGATGAGGAACTATCTTAATGACGATTTTTTAAGAGGAAATCCATTCAGTGATCAGGCCACAATCTCAAATAACCACTGGCATTCTACGTCGGTGATGAACATTACCGACTAGGCATTTTCTATATTTTTCCGTCCCAGGTAACAAAAGCTGAAAATTACTTGCCATCGTTTTTTAAATTCAAAGATAAGGATAGAATCTGAAGGGTTCTCCGTTGATCCTCTGTCAATGAAGAAGTGAATCTCATTTGCTTGACTCTGTAAAATTAGTTAATGGAGATGAATATGTTCCCATTTATCGCATCATAATATCTTCGCAGTTAACTTAAACAGATATTGTAAAACTGACCTGGGGGCAGATGAGTTGAAAATCCATGTGGCAGTTTCGCCCATATTCTGGATGACTGTCCAGATGGGCGAGAATAAGCCCCGGCAGGCCGAAAATGCAGGCGGCCACCCAGGCGCAAATGATCAGGTCTCTTCTACGCATGGCTAAAAGTGGAAATTTTCGAGGATGCAGACATCTTCACAACCCTTCTATTGTTGCTGATGAAGGAAAGAAGTTGTAAAAACCAAGGGTATCTCTGTATTTCCGGGGACTCAAAAAGTGACATTTCCTCTTTCTACAGAGCCCATTTGTGACTAGATTTCAATAGAGCACAACAAGTTATTAAAAAATGCTGAAACGTCAATGTAAAGTTGCCAAGGGTAATAAATTGGCACTTGAAGAATCGCCGGATATTTAACTGCTTATCTCCGTAGTAACGAAACAAAATACGGATGACAATATTTCATTACAGTATCATTAATACTTGTACCCCGAATCTCTCAAATGATTGAAACTAAGAGGAAATTTAGAGGAACCATAGGGGTATCTTTCTCTTATTCATTTGTGTAATCACCATTGCTATTTTCATTACATTACACAAAACGCTTACCGCCGAAACAAGTTTTCTTGGTGGAACGAAGGGGATTTATTACAGCCTCGGCTCGGTCAAAACTCAACACAACCAACGCAAAAGAGCTAGCGTAAGTAGCCGTTCCCTAAAAACATTTTAATTAAAAAATGCTTATTAAAATTCATAAAACTTCCATGAAAGCATAAGTAAAGCAATTTTAACGAGAATTTCAACCAAAATAAAGAATAATAAAGGGCATGGATGTGGGTATACCAATCCCTTGAATTTACCGCAAACTTTGCGAATTAGGTCGTATATTTATTTAATTTCACTTAATATTCATACGAAAGAACATTAAAATATTTAATAGAGCCATAAGAGATTCTCACTTTCCTTTATTTTGTACAAACGTTTTCACCAAAAAGGGAATGTTTTAGTTTATGGGCGATAAATGTAATGCAGTTTTATCGTCAACATCGTGCTGCACGTTTTTATAGTGATTATATATCACCGAGTAAATGATTATTTTATACCTTGCTATTTTGTTTCAAAAATTAGTAACAAGAAACGTAGTCCATTTGTGCAAAATGTTGTTAAACTGAGGTTAGTGTAGTTGGCGAGAATAAATTTGTGAAGTTTCGTTGACATGCATTGCGCCATTTTATATGAACTTATAAGTTAGATAAGATGGATGAGAGCATTATCCCAACGAGGAGCACAATGCCTGTTGAGACGATGTTATTACGCAGTAAGCGGTGGGCATCTTGCAACTTTGTACTTGTCAACTCACAGACATATACTTCACCAGGCGGCAGATTATCTCAGGTGCGTAGAACTGCACAGTTATAGTTAAAATTAATTCAGGAAGTATTCCTCCGATGGCAATAAAAAGGTCTAAAATAAAGTTAGAAACAGTGAAGTAAATAAGATATCGTATTCAAACGCTAAATTTACCTAATGATAGGAAAACGAATAAAGAATATGCTTGTTCAGATTTGACTAACAAGAACTAAGTTTCAATAGTGCGTAGAATAATTTTACAATCCTGGAAGTGCTTCATGCAAACTCTATTAAATGTTATTTTCAAAACAATTTTGTGTTTACGTAATTATAAAAAATTAGGCCATTGATAATCCTAAAAAAATTTCTTATGGATCTTTTGTATTTACCGTGAGAAAACTGAGAAGTGTGTCATAGATATAAATTTTTTCGTACGAAAATGAATGGTTCAAATAGATTTGGACGTAAATGCTTTCTCGATATAAATTTAAAATGTAATGACTGGTTTAATTAAGTACCATCATGGGTTTTGTCACTACATAAATATTTTTCGCATTTAAAAGTTTCATTCAAAGTGTAAACCTTAAAAGGCCTGGATTTTTAAAAATGCAAAGATTTCGTCTAATTATTAGTGCGATTTGAGCACTTGATCGCTCATAAATCCACTTGAAAATGTGTAGCAAGTGAAGAATAGTGGCATCAAAAATCGCATTTGGAAAAAATTGCTGAGAAGGGTTAATTTTTCAAAGTAACGAAAGAAATTTTCCTTGCACCCCAAGTTAGTTATATCAACAATTTAAGTTGAACGTACGTTCATTGATAAATGCATGCGCTCATTAACGAGGTGAGTTTTGGTGTTCGAAAAAACTTTCCTTATTGGAAAATTTACCGAATATTCAGAAATAAATCTTTCAACCGATGGCATTAGTAGACAACACATATTTCGGAATTTTTAAAATTAAAGAAAATATGGATTTTTTTCTTAGAAATGAAAAATACGGAATACGGAAAAATATGTAATTTAAAAGCAGATTATTGCAGAAAATCTTTTATTTTCATTTCGAAAAATCATTTATTCTTACCTGTGACGGCGAGATTCAGGATGAAGAATCGCATTCTCTTTTTCCGCCCAGAGCCCCACATCACGATGATGACTGACAAATTTCCAGCAATATTTGTAGTAAATAGAATCATTATAATGATCCTCGCGATTTTGTGCAGCTGGGATGGAAAAATTTGCCAAATTTCTCATCAAAATTCATTTGATAATTTGTAAAACAACAACAAAAAACCTTTGAAATCAAAGTGGATATTTAAAATTACTAAAGACATTTACTTCAGTTTCACTGCTCTTCAGTAAGGTTGCGTTGCAGGTTGCCTTGTAAGCAACAGCATCTGTGCTGTTTAGAAGACTTGACGTCATTGAGGAAATATCGATAAAGGATATTGATTTTCTAATTAAGCAAAAATCAAAAATATCATCCAGATGTTCGTATTGGCAAAGGGCACAACTCCGATTCCGGCCTTCGTCTCCTCTCCGATTTCGCTTTAACCGGTTCACCATGCGGAATTCCTTTAGAGACAGGAAGAGCCACTATTGGCTTATTAAACAACCAATGCGAACTGTCCTAGGAAATCGGGTAAATCTTTACGAAATCATAGGTTTCGACTTTGAATAATGCAGTATCTAGAAGAAACAGTCTTGTTATTGAAGAAATGTCCAAAAGTTGAAGCCATTTTCTTATTTTGAAAACCAAACTAAACGCTTTGACAGAGGGGATTTATTAGCGCAATTTAAGAGGGAAGAAACTATAAATGTGGAAGATGTAATAAAATCTGAAAATTCATTAAAAATTTATTTAACTATTTTTATTTGCTAACCTCGCCTATTTTGGCATGTTTAAAGTGATGCCTTACTTCATGCTGACCGATAGGGATGGTTGAGCATAACCCAACTTGGAAAAGTCTATAATGTCCCCGGCTAATCATTGTTCTGACCAGGGTTCAGTACTATCATTATTCTGTAAATACAGTAAATTTTTCCCGTGTTATCACGCACGATGCTCACAAGCTGTACTTACACTGAAACATGGTCTTACAAAGTAAATCCCTCTTATGTTCTGTCTTACTGTTGCTGCTGAACTTGTCCTCTTGAGGTTCAGAACAAAATACAATAAATGGGAAATGACTAATGTCCAATAGAAAATAAAACCCAATGCAGATACCTTGGTTCAGAGTGGAAGTTAGCCATTTTATGACTCACCCACATTGTGCGAATTCTCCAGGTTAGGATATTTTTTGACGTTAGCTGTTTTGGCCTTGTGAAATTGTGATTAACTGTAGATCATGGCCTATTAAACTAAAACACATGCTGAGTTTCAAACTGTATTTTTAAACAAAAATTGCATTTTGAGTATTTAAGATGCATACTTACACATTATTTACGGCATAATCAAAGGGATTCTCACGATATTTACCACACTAGCCACTAAAACTGCCGCAATCGTCAAGTTAGTAAATGGATCTCACAAAAATGCCATTTATACAGTTGTAATCTGAAGCCGCAAAATTATGCGATTTAGTTTCTTTCCATAGAGGTCTGTTTTAAAATCCTAGAAAAATAAATGTTTATTTTGTGGGTTGACGGATAGAACTTAATTGAACTTGTGCTTGTTTATTACATACAAGCTATGAAAAATGTATAGTTAGCCAACAATAACACTTTGTAATGGTTTTGATCCTATAAATTTTAACTTATCCCCATCATGATATGACTGTTACAGGTGAGCTAGAGCTTCATTGTTTCGGGACTTTTAAGCTGAAAATTTCTACATCATTGATTGGAGTGTCTTTGAGGGGTTCTAAGTACTATTGAAAATGTCCACCCAATAAAAAAGTAAATGAGGCATAATGGATTCCCAATTGTAAGCATATTACACAGTAGCGAGGATACCATCTCTTTATTATTTTTTCTAGTCATTCTAAAGTATCCATCGAAATAGCTTGCGTGTCTATTTGTATAGAAAATGTAGCAGAGATTAATTGGTTTTGCATGTGCGCAAAATATTATGGCATAACAAACAAATTGCAAATACATTGTGGGAGGGTAATCAAGTTTATTTATGCGTCTGATAATTACACATGGGAAGAATAAGGAAATGTTTGAGGCATGAAGTCAAGGGTTCGCCGAAGCAGTTGCATTGACACTGCTGGTATTATTTATTTCCTGCTACTACTACTGCTCATGGTTACAAAGTATTTCAGATATCTTTCATACGTCGTATTTCGCGGTTCATTTTTCCCACAGGACAATATCTAATATCTTTATTGAGGGTTAAATTCAAAGGCGTTTAAATCTTGAAAGTTACACCGTTTTATTTTTTTCGATTAAATTCATTCAAAAATTGGGGAATTTGAAAGTCCAACTATTTAACACCCTCCCTCCTATGTGTGAACTAAAAGTGCAAGTTTTCTCCAAAAATTCCTCAAACATGATAAATATGTACATTTAATGGAATTCTGAAGTAACAAATTTCTCTTAAAAATTGAAGGAATACATTTGCAGTATTGAAGTTAAAGACTAGCAAACCTACTAAGGGGAATGCCATGTTAAGGCCCAACTAACCCAATCCATCAGTGTCAAATATTGCCTTTACTGATATTTCATTCCCAATCACTGAACTACCTTTTCTGTTCCGAAAATCAGTGCAATATTACGGTCACATGCTCTTGATAAAAGTCTTTTTCGTCAATATTTACCTCGTATTTTCGCAAATAGTATCTATCATGCCTAAAAATATAAAATGGTCTATTTGCAATATTGTCGATGGATTAACGCATTCTCGAAAACATCAGAACTTATCGAACCAATTTGATTTTATCTAAAAGAAAATTATAAATATTTGTACAAAAAATCACTTCGTTGTAGCTCTGTGAATTATACCTATTCTTTCGATTTTGCGAGAGATTGAAAAGTTTTTTCCCAAAGTCTCAAGAGATTAACAATAATCATTCAGCCGCACACGGAATAAGGCAGGCCTAGTCAAAACATAATGAAATTTGACGTCTTGTAAAGTTTTGTGCCATAAAATGCATCTTTGGAGTGAACAAACATGCGTGCATCACCCCAAAATACTGCAAAAGAACACAAGAACTTATAAAGCCACATTCCCATATTCTATGATATTATTTCACTAAAATTACATTCTTTACAAAAAATCTTGAATAGGTACATCAGCAAAAAGCTTTCCAAGCTTTAAACTTCAAAACATGTAGGAAAGAGGAAAGGGAATTCATATTCTAACTGGTGAATCCAACTTTTTTTCCAGTTGGTAATGAACCACTAGAAATAAATCCAAATTTTCTAATTACCTTTTTTCCTAGAGCTTATTGGAACGGATCAGTAAATGATGTCTAATTACCCCCTCGTAGTATTTTTCTTCTTTTTCGCTGGAGTGATGATGTCTTTAAGTAATTTAGGTCGAAAAATCTGGCTCAAAAAGAAATGGTCGTGGTTTTTTGGGTGGAATAGCGAGAGACTGCCGTGAAAACCGATAAGCACTCTCACTAGTTTTCCATACTGAGCTTGCAAGGAAGCCAAAGGACACCTTGTTTAAAAGAGGGAAGAAGGCAAAACCCGTGGTTGGGTCTTTTTTCAACATGGCTTCCAAGCACAGGCGCATTCTTCTTCAGGATGTTCCTCTAGAATTTCGATGGAAAATGCCTCCATTACAGCTGTTCCGATTTAGCTCTGTTAGACTTTCCTTTTTTCTAAAAACTCATATGACTGACTACCCTGAAAACGTCCTTGACTCGATAAGCCCATTGACCCAAATGACACTTATGTTGAAAAATGAATTCATGCATTTACGATTTATTAAAAACATTTCCCAAAAAATTCCCCTCAACGTGCAATCCACTTACGAAAATCACCAATAACCAACGATTCATAATGCGAAAGAGCAACTTCCAAGCCATACTAGAAACGGAAATGGACTCGCCTAGCTCATTCACGGTCGTATTCACTGCAGTATAACTCTCTTTGCCATTTTAATTACATCGATGCTCATTATGTTGTCTTAGTACCTTTAACTTTTCCTCGATTAACTTCTCTTTAAATTATACTGACTAGCAACACTTCAAACTTGATTGCAGGAATGTTCTGCTGTGGTTAATTTACCGCCTCGTTATAAGGACATTTGCAACTGGTATTGGGTCCAGTGACTGGGCACTCTTCTGCTCTACAATGCTACCATACTTCCGATGTGCGTTTCTTACTTTCTAACATGCCTTCTGGCTATTTATGTAAAAGCAAAACCTGTAATCTCTTGGATACACGGCTCAGTTGGCCGCGGGTTTGCTGCGCTGCTCTCTGAAAGTCTGCACCTAGGGTCCTTGAGGTCTAGTTGCCTTTTAGGCACAGTGCTTCTTTCCTCTTGTAGTCAAACCCCCAATAGCTTCATTAGGAGCATCATGAAGCTTCCTCTGTGTGTTCCTGAGGTATCTATCATCTGTAGGCCGTTACCGTGGGATCGTGTACAATCAGTAAATACATTACCCCAAGGACACCTCTTCTCTGGAGGTATCCGGATTAGAAACCACACGGCCATAAAAGCCTGAACAGCCGAGAAGCCATCCACACATGTTTCATAGAAGCGCAAAAAACCCTATAACAGTTTCGCGAACTGCACATTCTGAAAGAACCTTGTTTAGAACCAGTGCGGTACTTAGGTTGAGTTTGGTAAGATGCTGCGGGGAACAAGAATGTTACCTCTGAATCCATGTTTAAGTTAGTTGGAGCAAATACCGAACCATTAAACAGTATCTCCCCCTTTTCAAATGGCTTTCCATAAAACGTCTGAATTTGCAAGCGCCCTCTTCTTATTGCACCTCCAGTGCATCGTGGTCTAAATTTCCACCTTAAAATTTTAACAAGCATTTGTATGGTTGAAGGCAACTATAATCTTTCCGAAGAGCTACTCATATTTCTTCGATTCCCTTCCGCTTACGATTATGTTTCGGTTGATGAAAATTTCCACGATTCTCCACTTTGTGAGATAGGAGCTATTACTTCCTGGGACACTTTTAAGCCGAGATGTTCTGACTGGCTCTCTCAATCGCTCGCTGCTTTCAAAAGTCATCAAATTTGCGGATCCTAATATATCTTAGCCATCATACACCCTATTGTGCTTGCAGCGAACTTTTTTTGAAAAGTCTTCTTGGCATTAGCCGATGAAGTTGGATGTATTGCTGCACAAGCCTTACGAATAGTGGCACTTGTTCGCTAATGCTTCATCACCAGTGTGACCTTTAGGATCGGTCACTAAACAAGTCGACGGAGAAGTAGTCAAACTCCGAAAAGTAAATCTCGTTTTTGTTGATTGTAGATGGCTCCCATAATTTAAATTAGACAGTATCCGGATATATGAAATTTGTCAATTATTTACCCTGAGTTTCAAAGGTATGGATATATTTTATAGATGTAACATGTACACATGAATGTATAACTCAACATTTTGTCATTAAAATCAGTGTGCTTCTCAGTTCGACGAATGCTAGGTCCCAGGACCGTCTGTGAAGAATTATAGGCCCTGTTTTGCTACTTCTTCGATGTTACTAAAGCACTTTCCTTTGAATTTTGGAAAGAGGAAGAGTCGGGCAGTGCTAAATCGGAAAGGGAATTCTAGAAGAATATATAGCCTAAACGATTAAGAAGAACGACATGGTGCATCGTTGTCACTGGTGAAACACGACTCCACCATGAGCTTCGCCCTTACTCCTTTTAATCCAAGTGTTCTTTAGCTACCTCAAAAGCTCAACATTGAAAACTCGCGCTGCTGATTTTGGTTTTTAAGGCAGTCTCTCAGTATCAAAGCCTTTGAAACGCACCGTCACTTTTTAGCCGACTTTTGAGCTTAATAGTTGATGCTCCCTGAAGATCCACGTGAGAGAACCATTTTGGACTCACTATGATACTGTTTCATCTAAGTTTCATCTCTGTTAATGACTATTAACCTGCTTCAATTTCGTTAAATTATTTTATGAAGATCGCATCAAAGATATTCTTGATTAGGCCTCAATTCTATCGAAAACTGCTAGGTTGAAGGCTAGTTAAGTCGCAAATTCGGACCTTAAGGAGTTCATTTTGCTTAACCACAGAAATACTTTAGTGACGTACTTATCAGACCGTCATTTATTCGTCGCTAATCCATTTTAAATAAATTGACTTGATAGACCGTGCGTGTCTGGAAAGTTGTCAAGTATCCATTTTGTCTAGTCTGGGTTGCTGATGTCATATTGAGTTGGCAATGGGAATAAAGAACTTCGTCAGGCAGCCACAATTGTAAGATTTAAAACTCACTTTTTCTAACTGTTATGGAATTTAGACTCCTCATTCCACCTCCAATATTTTGATGTACGCTCTGAGTATTCCAGTCTTCCCAAGGGAAGATCAGCGTTTTAACATTTATAGAAAATATTATGTTCGTCCTTGGCAACAGCCAATTCATTGTGTCCAGCAACAGCAACACATGTTGGAATTTCCGCTCCACAGAAAGATGTTACTTCCTATTCATTTGCGATTTATTCTTCTAATTTATTTTATTTTTTAAGCAGATACCTTGTTTTTCAACTATTGGTTCTTAATGAAAATTGCATTTCTCTCAAAAATGCTAAAAGAACCTTTGTTGACTATTCTTTCGAATAATTAATTGCAATAGTTGGTTTGAGGATTATGGTCAACTAGTAATTATCTTGTTATTTAAGAGTTTGCAATCGGGAGGAATATTTCTACCATTTCGCTTTTGAGCTTAGGTAAATACCGCTTAGCAAGAACATTCTTCATGGGACTCTCAAGCATAAAACTCATACAACTAGAGGTGGATCATAATGTTCAAATTTCCGGATCGGGACCATGTGCTGTAATTTAAACCTGAGCCTTTATTCCCATAGAACTAGTAGATTTGCTACCAAAGATAATTTGACCTTATGGGCGGCTGTTTAAGTGTTAATTTACAAGGTATTGCCCTCTAATTTTCGACCAGACCGTACGTCCACCTCTCTGAATGGTTAATGTAGTGGGTATTAGCTAGTCTACTCCTGTGTATAGGGCAGCGGTAGGTCGTTTTATGAGTAAAATATCACCGTAACATTATAAGTCGGTGAAAGTAGCGTGGTAATGATTTCTAAGCACAGTCTAGTCGGATGATGAGTAGTCAGCAGACAAACATATTACATAATTGCATAACAATAGGGAAACGGGTTAATAGGCCCTTCTTTTGTAACCTATTTCCATGGCTAGGGGTATAATATCAAATTCTCTTAAAAGTTCGGAACATTTTTTACTGAAAAGATCAACAGAAGGCAATACACGCATGGTTTTAAAAGTGAAGCCATTTTCCTGCGATGCCCCTGTATGGTTAAGGTAGAGGAGATGACTTTGATGATTTCCTAGGTTACCCGATGTAAGTTTATTATGCTTTGTTTTACAAATATGAAGCCAAGCTAATGAAGAGCCAGGGGCGAGTTCGTGATAATGGACTTGTCATAAGTCGGAATACTTACTGAACGATTCCCTCATGAGTTTACCGCCTCTTTGCCTTGGGATGGTGAGGTGTCATTTAAAGATTTTAGTAGCGACTAAACAAATTGTTTGAAACTGACTGTGGTGGTGTTAAGCACGAAAATTGAAAATGTCGATGGAGCTCGGTTATGGGCGTCAAATAATTTATTGGTAGGGACTTGAATGAAACGAAGTTCAGATATCTTCTACTCTGTTAGGCTCAAAGTTTTCGTGAGAATGGGTAAATTTATGCATTTTTAAGGTGGCTAGCAAATTGTTTCTACTTTTCCACTTTAAATACAGTCAGAATCGTTTTTGAAATTTATTAGATACACAACTCATGAATCAAATTGTGTTATGAAGATTAGAATAGACGCTAACTCTTTGGTTTAAGCAACTTATTTCTTCTCGGCCGACCGGTAATAAATTGAAGTGATTTAAGGTTCTGTAAAGCTACTTTGTGGCTATTTTGGATCTGACTGGAGGATTCAAAAGGAATTTTTAATTAAAAGTTACTTTTGGGGTATCAAATGACAGCAGCGTAAACTGATTCCAAAAGTGGTTTTTAGTTTGCTTAATATCTATACATCAAAACTGGTTTGGAAATATGCTAACATCATTTTAGGTCACTGGAAAAATTAAATAGATTTGATACTGAATAGTGTTCAGTGTTAAGACCAAAAAAATGACGAGAGCCAAAGCAATCCCTTAATTTTGATTGGAATTGGATGGTTAAAATTAAATTTAAAAGCAGTGCTGGAATAACTTATTCGATTTTTACAACATCGCAATGAAAATCAGTACGTAAATCTAACAAAAGTATGCTACTATGCTGCAAAACACTGAACTATTAATAACACCAAACAAATAACTCAAATATGACTTATCATCCGAGTAAGCAGTTATCCGGAATAGATAAGGTGTTACAAATAAACATTTTAAATGAATGTCTTTTTTCCTTGACTGACTTTCTCATTTAGAAATGGATAATGTGAAATATCGTAATTCGGTTAGACTCAAATATTGTAGATACAATGCGAATTATCCAGAAATTTTTAGCTTTTACGAGGTCTGGTCATAAACATATCCTTTAAGCAGCAAAGCATATTGTGTTTGTATGTTTTCTGTCCAGTTTAGTGTGCCTTTTTTTGAGGAAAAACACCTGATGCCTAGAAGAGATCGGATAAATGGTGCATCTTTCAGCTCTTAGCTTCTTCTTAATCTGGCTTTAATCTTCTGCTTTGAGTACTCATATATTCTGATTTTCTAACTGCTCTTACTTCAACCGGAACTGAAAGCGAATTCTCCCCGGCCGTTAATTGCATCTTTCTCTTTCTAACCTTGATTCTGTTAAAATATGAAAGGTCACGCAAGAGGCTAATACAATATCTTTGCTAAATTTGTCTTTGATTGCTCGACGGATAGACATGTCAATTTTAACTGATTATTAACACTAAAATATAATTATGTCTTCGCGAAACTAGATCACCAGTATTTATTTAAATCGGTTTCCACTGCCATCATTTTAAAATTAAAGAATAATTGTTTCAAAACTTTCCAATAAATCAAACCTTTCAGGCTTCGAATATTCTGTGATGCTTCAGTCAAGTACAGTGATTTATTTTAATGTTAGATTTTACTAGAATCAACGAAAACTCAATAATTTATCTTCTTAATTCTTGTTTTTTTGTGATCCCTGGTAACTCATTAGATTTAACGAAGGAAAATAAAAACCAGAAGTGGTAATCGAACAGATAGCACGGAGAAAAAATTTTTGCTATTCTACGATTGTGGGAAGGAAAAGGCAAAGTTCTTGACTCAAATTGTGAAATGGCCTTATCGAACTCGAAAGTTAACCTTAGAACTGAAACTAATAAATGCCTGTGTAAGGCACCGTTGAGACTCGATTTAGTATCAACCCCAAGTTCTGAAATTAGTGGTTATATTACTGTTGCTAATTATTGAATGCGTTGTTTTTACTTAACATAATATTTTTAAAGCAGACCATTCTTGAAAAATGGTTGTTAAATTCTCACTTCAATGATCCATTAAATACGCATTTTATATGCACATAAAAGTATGTTTTATCTACTGATGGAAACTTAATTGGTACATGTTAGTGCAGCGAAAATTATCTTTTTAGAAGTGTCTTTGTCTCCAGTTTTAACCATATTTTGACTTTTGCTAGGAAATGTTGGAAACTTAAACTTGTAATGTTACTCGAAACCCAGTGGTTTTCGGAAAATGTAAATAGGCAAGAGCATAAACGTTATATTTACAAATTATGTTATTCTAGATCAAGGCTCCACAAAAAAAAGAAACAGTGCGTCTTCCTCTCACCTTCATCACTACTAAAGCAAGTAAATGTATTTTTACTATTTGTGATTTCATGATCTGCATAAGAACTACTTCATTTTGACAAAAACACAGAAACCATAAATCTCTAGGGCTTTTATGAATTAGTACGCCTTTCCATTCTCGATTTGTAAAAGGTCTGGTTTAGACAGCACCATTTCCTTAAACTAACATCTAACATTTCAAATCTACCATATCCTGAAGACACCTCAAGCTTCATTCATTCGTGATATCCCTGTATATTTTTTCACTGCCCATGATTTTCCCTGAAAAATTCATTTAAGCTTTGCCCCTGAACTGGTGAAAAGAAAGATTCATTTTAGTTTTCCCATTCCATTAAATTGGACATCAAACTTTCAACCACACAAGGGAGTCCCATTTACAGTCGGTCTGTTGCGACATTCCCATATGTCTAACCCCCGAACTTTAAGTGCCCGAAGCAGTCACAAGTGACATAAATCAACCGAGCTTACGCATTTTCTCTAGTATAATGGCCCTTATTTTGGTAGTCTACAATTATTTCTTTGCAATTTGCTCCTTAGCAACGACAAGTAGAATTATGCCTGTTCATTCCATTTTAAATAACGTAGGACAATAACTGTCACTGTAAGATTATGGAAACTTAGACTTTTAATTCTGCTTTATGCATTTTTAAAATCAAATTAAAGGTCCATAGTTCGGATTAAAATACCATTTGGAGCAAGTTCTTGAAAAGCTTACAATTTAAGCGAAAAGCTCTCGTTTTCCATTAAAAATTCACCAAAGTAATCATTGTTTAATATCATTAGGAAAAATTATAATAAAACGTGTAATATAATAACGAACAATAATAATAATATTAACGAACAGTAGTTTGCCATAATTAAAAAGGTAAGTAAGTCTGTCCTCAAAATAAAGTAGAATTAATTTGAGCTTAAAAAAGGATAGTAAATAGAAATCGAAGTAAATTAACAGATTTTTTGTCAAAAACAGGGTTCTTGGGTATTATCCTGCTCTACAAGTTCTTTTCAAAGGGGACAAATACATCGAAGACATCTATAGCCCGAAAGGAATTCGGATGACGCGAATGCTTACCAAGGAGAGCATTTATTATACCCGAAAAGCCACTTTTACACAAGTTGGCATCTTTAATAATAAATTAAAAGATTGAATTAACCATTGAATCGAAAGGTAATGGGTCAGTTATTTTTCAAATCGAAACAACAATGATGTACAACCCACATTTTATTTAAAATGTTGGATTTAAAGTGATAAAAATGTGTAAAGTGCACATGGAACATAGTATACTTATGTTTAAGTTAAATATAACTCCCAGTTTTTTGAAAAAAATGCATAGCTGTACTGCCCAGAAGGAGGTCTGGCTCATGAGCTTACAGTGCTTCTCTATTGGAAAATAGTTGCAAAAGCAACTTCTCTGTCAGTCATACTAAGGGTATGGTCCACTTGTTTTTCTCCTCCCCCAAGACGAATGTCTGACTGAACCCTTTTAGGGATATTAGAATCTACCATAGCACCTGGTGACTTAGGGATAACATCTCGTTATCCTGTCACATTCCTACCAGGGATGATGGGGACTGGTCTCCTTCATCCTCTCTCAGTTGTGTTGGATTTTCAGTGTTATATTTATAACACAATTATGTTATCATACACCCTGTATTTTGTCATAACTGCAAAAGCAATTGTCCATTTTACTATCTCTTGGATCAAAACCTAATTCAATTTAAGAAAGAAAAACTTAAATATTTTGTTGATTCCTCTGAAGTACGGCTTGCAGTTTGAAATTTCATGAAGGTTGTGATATTTTTAAATATTATTGTGATTTTTCTCAACAATATAAGCGATTAAACTCGTTAGTAAAAGTGGGAGTAATGTAAGATAAATTCCTAAGTACTTTCATGATTTTGAACTGACAAGGTGAGAAAAAATGTTTTCTTGCAAGTTATTTCTCCGAAATCTCGAGAAAGGTATCATATTTATATCTTTAGAATTTCGACTGAGAGATGGAAAGTCGTTGCATCGTCCCTAAGAATTTCTTAAAATAAAATAGCAGTATGCACTATTCATAGTGCTTTTTAACGTAAAAGACCTTAAAAACAAATTCCTTTACTTTCATTTTAATTACATTTGAAAATTTTACAATTTTAATAATTGGGAAAGATTTAATTATTGCTCTACTATCCGAACTACCTACATCTGACGTCAAAGACGTACAAGAATCCCTTTTGTAATAGTTTTGTGAAAAAGTTCCGGGCATTGCGTCTCATAGTCTTTTAAGTCGGATGATTCTGTGGGCAAATTATAAGCTACATTGCTTGAGGCCTTCAATTAAATTTTCATATGGATGGAATAGCTCCATGGCCAACTGAAAACTGGAGAGAATTTTGCAATAATAGTTTTCTATTTCCACAAAATATGATTATAGCGGACTAAGAAGGTGTCATGATATGCCTTGATGCTGATTATACATAATTTCATTCAACGTTGGCGTTATAAATTTTAATTAAGTCAATAGTTGTAAGTTAAGTCGTTGATTCGGAAAAAAATTCAAAAACTCGTCAGGACTTACTTCACTAGTTTCCATACTTTCCACAGTTGATATGAGTTCTTACAAAAAACATCAAGAGGTTTCGTAATACTATAAATTACCTGTGAAATTAAAAGGCACTTTGATCCATCTTAATTTAATTCATAAGTAAAGTCAGGAGAGTTTATTTGGTCATCATTTAATAATTTCTGATGGAAATGATTTGCAAATGCCTATCTCCTCTGCAAATCGTATGTCTTTTTATCATGCCCGATTTTAAACGACTGGTCAGAGTATGTGGTGTCATTAAAAAAATAATACGAATTATATTATATGTTCAAAGGTTTCGTTAAAAATGTTCATCTTGTGAAGTGTGAAGCCAAAAGATCTTCTTTGGCATTATTTCAGTGCGGAAATTTTTAATCTACTTGGTACTTTTGTTCGTTGCAAATACCGAATAACCACCGGCATAATTAAGATATTCGACGTTACGACAGCCTTAATGAATTATGTATGTAATTTACATAAAAAATGGTGATACAGCAACCAACTAATTTTTCTTCAAAAGATTACTTAAAAATACAATGGAATATTCATGAAATTGGTTCGTTCATTTGGTACTAAATTATTTGATGAGGTTAAACTTCCTTAAAAGAGGCTTATTTAAAGATCGAAAGGGGATCTGATTTGACTTAACATTATTTTTAACTTAATTTACAAGAAATGGTGATTTTTCTCATAGTCTAGTTTCATTGATACCAAAATTGTCATTTCTGACAATCAAGTAATGGCATTTTTGTCAGGAATTGCCAACCCCACATGGACTTTGGCACCCCTCTTGAAATCGTGTTAAGATACGAGGCATCGGATTTAAACCTTCCATTAAGATATGAAAATTCATTTTTATCAAGGGTTTAATTAAAGAAAGTAGATTAATAAAAATGAACTTCCGTTTGTTTGAAAAATCTGATTGAATCGAAGGCCAAAATTAATTTTATTGGCAACATTCTATTCGGTGCTTTCCTTTTTCCATTTTTATTGTATTTTAAGGTAAGCTTCCTTTCATTTTTCCTCAATAAAGCCTCGTTTTATTAAGAGTCATAATTTGTTGCTTATTTCAAAGATAAAGCCCTCTGGAAGACACGCTTCGTTTAGAGCTAATTCTTCATAATTTCTTCCTCTGATGAGCTGTACACTTTGAATCTGTGATATCATTATATTAACCTTGATATCAATAACAAAACTGCAATGATCTTCAATAAAACTCCACAAGTATTGCAAGGTTCTAAGAAATGGTATAAAATGCATATCCTTATTTAACTTAATTCAAGTGATTTGACAGTTGCTTTCTCTAAGAATGTGATTCTACGAACTGTGTATTTTTTATGAAACATGTCTAAGTCATTTAGACATGGTTGAGCCGCTCAAAAAATGTCTGACTACGTTGATTAAATTTGATGAGTACATTGAAAACTACCCAGCATTATCAACTGTAACAATGTAAGTGTAGCATAATCGATTGTAGAGTTTTAGAAACTGACTTTACAGATTAATATTTCGATTTTTTCCAGACGTCTCAAAGGTTTCCAAACACAATAATTTTCCTTCGAAAGTAAACACATCTTTGTTGTTACAGAAGATGATAAAGCGAGAACGGACGAGAGAAATCTGCCTTAATCATCATGGAAAAAAAATAAATGTATCTTGACGAATCTCTGCAGCCATGACATACGACTTAGAGAATATTGCTTTTGCTCGGTGCTGAAGCGAATCCGGTGAAGCTGAGTCGGCTGTAGCTAAAAGAATGCACTATAGTAGACCATCTGATTGCGCTCACAAAGCAGCCGACTTCCTCAAAAATCTGCCAAAAAAATGTTGCAGGAGGGCTCTTGCATTGTAATTTGGACTTTATCAGTTGAATTTATTATTCCAATAGCTGTAGCACTTAATGGTAACCTTCGCGACCACTCATGCAAGTGTCTAAGAAAAAAACTTTCTTTTTGCAAGTTTGTCAGCCAAGTTTCACGACTTCACCAGTCCTCGCAGTGATTGGCCTCTTCTCAAATTCCTTATCTCAATCCGATTAATTGATTATTACGTGGGATTGAGAAGAACACTAATCAAAGTACGAGTACCACAAAAGATTTTTGTGACAAATGTCTTTTGAAGTGATTAAATTTCTAAGTCCGGAACCATTTTCCGGTTTTAAGAACCTGGGAGATCTCTCTCGAGCGCTCTGCACATTTGATGGTATCTAAACAATAGGCAGATTCAAATCACAGAGGTGCGGAATTTTAACAAGTAGCAATACATTCATGATTGTGAAGGTAGATAAATCTTGAATGAAGAGGAAGAATTGAGAAATCAAGGAGAAAATAAATCATTTAAGAAAAGTTGATATCTGTCGAAAACATTGCCACTGAAACTGTTTATCCTTCTGCTACAAATAAGATTTTGAAATGCATTCATTTTCATTGTCCGGTTAGTTTGGCTCCCTTGACAAAGAGGAAGTGGCTGATGAGTGGACTATCGGGATTAGGGATGTCTTGGTGAAACCAGGGCCAAAAGAAAATCATTCTCAGCCCCATCAAACTTTTTCGCCAGCATGTTCAGTGAAATTGACATTTTCTTACTCTAAATTAAAATGGTACACTTGAAGTGGAGGTTTCGCCTACATTACTAGTATTTTAAAATCATAAATGGGAGAATCAAATAGTCTTAAGTCATTTTTTCTCAGGAATTTGTACCAGGTGGAATCGAAATGAACCGTGTAAAAGTTACTCATGATTGGTCCGGAGAATCGGGTAAGTGAAAATGGTGAGAAACAAACAAACAAACCTTAAATTAATGCAGATACAGGCTAAAAAAGAAATATTGCTCAATCATTCAATAGTAAATTCTAATAAATTATGTCTTCCCGATTTATTATGGGAAACTATGATGTCCGCGGTTAATTAAATGGCTATAAAATACAGGGGCACAGAGACCCAGGCTTTCTGAGCTCTAGAACAGTAGCTTCAATCAGACACTGATACCTTGGTTTGAAGGGTAAAAGGAGGGTCATTATGTTTTTCCTGCTATTTCTGGTTTCTCTTCACCATTTCATGGATGCATTTGAACTCACAAGCGTCATAGTCATGGGCACTATGATTCTTCGTAGTTTATCAATGTGCTGACGTCGAGAATGGATGACTGAAACCTCCAGCCTAATTTCTACGAGACTGGCCTACGTCTTAGCACTACTGTATTGTCGACAAAAAAGGAGGATTGTGGTCGATGTTCACTGCCCCGTGGAATAAGTCTTTAAGGAAATTCACCAAGCCATTAAAAAGGGCTCACTTTTTAGAATAAGACAGGCTGAAAGGGGATTTTTAGTACAACCTGGCACTATCTATGGAATCTCTGGTAGTAGAATCTGCTATCTATCGATCTTTGTAGGGCTTAAGACTATCGATGCTTGCAAATCTTTCAAGTATTATTATATTTTTATATACTTTGGGGATAATGTTAAACGTTGGATCTGGCTGTGACTAGAAGGAAGCGAAATAACAGACAATTTGATTACTTTCACACAAGGGATTCTATTAAAAATACCCGAAACAACTGTTCAACGGCAGTGGAACGGAAATTTAGTCTGTCGTGTAAAGCAAATGTTTCAGCTCCCATTCAATGAGAAACGTCGCATAGAGGGCAGGCTGCCAGTCAGTTTTAAGACTGAACGGATCCAGAGAATGCTTCGTTTCCGCCGGACTCCCCATATCTTAAATCAATGATGGATCTTAATATGAGGCTGAGCACTGGAGAAAGCCATTAATTGCTCCACGCCATTACCATACAGCCTAGTCAACCAAAGCAAAAGTGAGGCGGTATCTGAGGGGACTTTCACCTGGGGAAATCGCAGAATCACCTTGCTCTAGCCTTATTCCCGGGGGGCGGATTGAGGCTGCAACAGACGCTAATGGCTGCGGTCATTTTGAGTAAAACTCTTTGATGACAGCGTTACAGTTCCATCTCCTCATGAATTTATTTTAAATCTACATGATTATGTTCTTTAACAAAACTTTTCCTCCCTTTGTTTCTCTGGAAAATAATATTTGCTGTTAACATTTTGAATATGATTAGATTTGATATTTCAACTTCCTCACATTTTATTTATTAATCAAATTCAATTATTGCAGGGAAATCTCAGATGATTTATTATTTTAGTATAATTAGTTCAGCTCAGTCCAACTCTAGAATCGCCTTAATTTTCCAATTTAAAATATTTGTGGCTGTTTATAGGAGATGAAAGCTCTTTGTCATCAGTCTGCAAGAGAACCTCCACTTTTTTGGATTCGCTGCTCTCTGAATTCAGATACGACGACCGGGCAGCAAGCATCAGATCGTTCTGTTAAGTCTTGAAATTAAATCAATATTCCCCATCAAAATTTTCCAAGGGGAATGACCATTGGAACATACCTTTTCAATCAGAGAAGCATATTCCTCGTCCGATAGCTGTTTATCAAACGCAGCAACAATATAAGGAAATGTCTAGTTGAAATGAAGAAAATTTCAAAATAAATTTCATTATTTTACTAATTTCTACTAAATAGTTAAAATATTCACGAGTAATGCTCACAGAACTTTTTTGTTGTTGTGGTTAATTATTAAAATTTTATGCTTTCGAAGCCCTTCTATAGTAAATATATCGAAATTGGCTGAATCTTCACTTTATGGCTTTTCGCATTCATTAAATAGCAAAAATTTAATGACTTCATCTAAAATTATCCTAGCCTCTACCATGCAAAATAAACAACTGTGGATCCGAATAGGAATAGTTTCGTACGTTTATGATGGCTCAACTGGAAAATTGATTTAGGGTCCTCTTTTTCAACTTTAACTTTGTGAAGAGATTGATGTTGTTGAATTGGTGTGATCAAAGCATTACATTAAATCTAGATGAAACAGTCGTTGGCCCTTTCAAGAAATAAGTGACATGCTTTGGGCCGTAAGATTTACAAGACTCTCAGGCCTATAACCACGCTGAGCAGTCAAAATGGTCAAACACACCTCGACTCGAACTTCGGCATGAGTTGAATGCTACTCATAAAAAGATGCACACTAGACCTTTTTCACTTCTCCTCACTGTTTTTAGCTTTTCTGTCGTTGTAATAAATTTGATAATTTTAACCTCCACACATACCTCTACTTACATGTTAGATTGCGTCAGATCCACCGTTTGCCATTATCCCCTAAAGTACGTTACTTATCGTTTATTTAAGGAATATATAATATTGCCTAATAGATTTGCAAGCGTCGAAATCGTTCAGCCCACATAGTTTGATTGATAATAGATCCTACTACCAAAGATTCTCTTTATGGTGTCAAGTTTCACTAACCATTCCCTAGCAGTATATTTTTCTAAAGAAGTAAACATTGTTAAAGCTTGATAAAAATTTCTTTATTACTAATTCAATGAACGTGGGAGACGGCGGTAGTATCATATATCTCAAAAAATAGATTAATAAGGGGATGATCTAACACAGCCGCAAAAAGAAGGCCATAGTTTTAAAGCCTGGAATTTCCAAAATTAAACTTTAGACATATTTATCAGTTATCCTCAGTATAAATAAATGGAAACTGATTGAGGTGATAAAGATATTGACTGGAAATGCATTAAAATGATTGATGGGGAAAATTTGCACGGAAGAATTGCTTTGTGAACCATAACGCATGATTTTATTTCCTAATTCACTTGTCTACAAACCATTGAGGGGATCGAAATCTGTTATTATTATTGGCAATTTACACTAACTCAAATGGTTTCACACCTAAGAAACCTCGACCAGTAGCAGTTTTACAGCATCTACTTTCAAGAATATATTGTGGCCTTTGCGAAGTTTCATCAGTGTTATACTTAGGCAACTTCATTGTGTTTAATGAAGTACAAATTTGGACATTATTAAAAAAAATTCATAAATGCCAATCAAAAGTTCCTCAACAAGCGCAGGCTTCCATAAGCAAAAAGTGACTGTCAGCTGTCCTTTATTATTGGTAGGCCAAGCAGTCAACGGTACAAAAACTTTCAGACATATGAGAAGAGTAACGTTTTAGTAAAACGATTTTTCGGCAGCCACTTAAGTCCAAATCACTTCCTGTTTGGGAGCGTAGGACGTTTGGCAATCTCGCGAAGCGGATCTCTCATAGTTTCGTCAGATGCCTCGTTTCCCTTGATACTTATATTTCACCTCTTTGGCACCTTAATTAATTTAACCAAAGGTATTAGACATTTACATGGCTGTTCAGCCCGTGATTTATAAATTTAATTGCATTTTCTGGATACTGTAATGATGATGATGGTGGTGATAAGGATGAGGATGATGATGAGCATGTTGAATTTTTAGATAAATGTTCCTCTTTTTAATAAAAGATATGAGTGCAAAAAGGACGTCTCCAGAGTTCAGACATATCGTCTTCAGAATAAATGGCAACATCCTTTCTTTGTGTTTCATGTTTCAAAGTGTCCATGTAACCTCAACCAAATAAACCATGTTTACTTTCTCGTTTCAGTTATAAACAGAGCAGATTTATTGCATTACCATTTAGTTATGGTTATGAATATGCTGAATTTAAAAATATGCCCACACTTACACATAATGTAAAAGGAAATCAGAAATCATTTTATAATTCGTGCTAAAAATGTGCTGTACTTCTGGTACGCACTAATTATCTTGTTTCTAGTATCGCATACGTTGTAATTAGCTGTCGAAAATTCACTTAATTTGTCACACACCTTAAGGATTAATCGTGCTCTTATAATAACACTAAATTTTTCATTCGAATAATGGAAAAACCCATTAAACTAATACGCTTTTCCTCTTTCTATATAATTTTTGGGCGAATATCCACTTGTTAAAAGTTGGTCCGTTTTAATGAAAAATCTATTTTCGCCATTATTTCACTTTAACCTAAAAATAAAATATTATATTCTTTCTGAAAAGGGTATGGCAATTCCCTTAATTTAAATTTTGCTGCAGTCGTGTATTCTAGTAGCCACTGAAGTTACATCTTCTGGTGGAGGCATCTAAAAGTAATTAATTAAACATGTAAAAGCACCATGTTGTGTTAGCGACTTGAATACCGCTCAAATGCTATGGTCAAATTTGGCAGGGACAGACAATGTAATGCTGCTGAATAAGGAATTTTGTTTTTATTTCTAGTGATTGAAAAATCTAACTTAAGACATAAATCTTATCTTTTGGTGTGACCCTCACTAATAAATAAAAATGCGATTTAATATTGGCTGCTAAAGTTTGACAAAAGTTTGCCTTCAAATAAACCCGGTTAATTTTAGTGAGGCACTAATAGCCTTAAATGATTACATAAATTATGTACAGTTTATTTGATTTACCTCGACTATAAAATAAGTTATCTTGAATTTAATGCCGTTTACCTGCAATTTCAGTTAAACGATATTTCAATTTAAATTCAACTACATTTGACCACTAACTAAATATATCCATTTTATTGATATACATCTAAGTTGTATTAGTTTGTATCAAGTAAAATAAATTCCTTAAGTGTTTTCCCACTTTTTCTTGAGCCATGATTTAAATTTCGGTTCCAAAGGTAATTTTACCAATAATTCTCTGCTGACGTAGAGTATTAGAAGCTTGTGACAATTCTAATACCTCTCTTAATGGCATGATCGACTATGTTCAGTCACTCCCTAGCTAAGAAGTACTTTAATTCATTAAGATTTTGTCTTGTGTGCATTTTGACTCTTAAATATACTAATTTATGAACTTGGCAAAGAGGAAATTGCAGCATTGAGCTTACTTGATTCCCCATGTTATTCAGGTCCTAACCATGGTCGTCAGCAATTTCAAGTTAGAACTTAAATTCAGCCTAAGCCCCTCCTGTGATACTTTTTTGTGTAAATTTTTTGATAAAAAATCGCTTTTGTGTTAGTACAATTAGATGATCTTTTGTGTTGTTTTCTTCTTCTAAATCGTAACAAATCAATAAGATAAAAGTCGTTCTTGACCATACCAATCAGGTGAATTTCAAGATGGATCCATTCCCGTTGTCATCACTTCACGGAGCTTGATGTTGGCTAAGGACTTTAAAGATTTTACAAAAAAAGCAAAAAGGTATTTTTAAACGAATCCTGAGAAGAACTTTCGAGTTAACTGATAATATTTAAATTGTCTAGCGTATTAAGGACACAGTGCTGCATGACAATAAATGTGATCTACCTTTGATGGCAAAAAACACTTGAATTTGAAGGAATCCACCGAACACTATTGGACTAATGTAGCTTTAGAAATCAAATTAATTGTTTTTTTCTTCGAAAATATGCTATTGTGGTACACCAAAAGGATTTTTATGAATTAGCAGGAGTATATCAGATTGCAAAAACCGACAGATATCAAATTATATTTATACTCCAGGATCATTAGTCACCTTGCTTTTTAAGGGCTGATACCTGCTTGTGGGGACTAGTAAACATAAGCTTACGTAATATGGCTAGTAATTTCAGTATTTGTGCTTATACTGCGTCGATTATTCCAATTCGCTTGTCTTATCTGGGTACTATTTTGTGGTTTTTAACTATATGCGGAACCTGATTGTCAGTAAAGCGAACCTTTTTGTCCAATAAATTCATACCAAAGAGTTCGAGAAAGAAGATTTCATTTCTGAATTCCCGTTGAATTCTGCTGACTTGTCAACTGACGTAATATGCCACCTAAGAGATTTTGAGAAGCGATCCGCTGTAAACTTAGATGATGTGGCTCTAAAATGAAGGAATAATTTCTGTTTAGGATGATGCCTCTTTGGACTTACTCGAACGTGTTCACTGAGTTTGATTAAAAGCACTAAAATTGCTTTCCACAAGTTTTGCATCTATTTTCCCACCTATAAATGCTATTAATCCCCTAGTTTTTCCTTTTTTCCCTCTCCTTCTTGCAAAAATTAATTTGCCATCACCAAATGGCAAAAGCCATTGCGCTGCATAACGCTGCATAACGCCCATCTCATTAACTCACAGGAGGACTGGGCCAGCCAAACCCCATTGAACTTTCAGGGGAAGCGATTTATTATGTCCCCATGCGTTCTCTCCCCTTCTCAGTAGACAAGAGGTTTCATAAGGACAGCCGCCTTTCCGCCTACTAATTTTTCTTGCCTTGTTCTTGCACATTAACATGCTGAAATACGTTTAAAAACCACTAAACCTTTTGATGCGATCCTCATGAAATAATAGGGGAAATAAAAGGCATCTTAAAAAACAATCACATCCCAGACGTTGGTCAAAAATTTTCTTCCAAAAAGGGTGCCTTTCCGCGTTAGCAGAAGGAACCAATTTATGAAGAAGGTCCTTTGGTTTCCTTCCCATCTTTTACATACCACTTTATAAGTCACAAAGAAGCACTGACATAGGTTTGACTTTCCCAGTTTCTCCAATAAATCAACTTTAAAGAAGGTTTTTATGACTGCGTAGGGGCTGCTTGATTTAATAAACATATGTATAAGTTGACTAAATAAAAGACTTCTGCCACTTATTCTTAATTGGAAAAATTAATTTTCAGAAATCTAATGCGTATTTATGCTTGTTGGTTTGTTTTCTTGACGTGAATTTTTCTGAATGAATGCCTGTAGATACAGGGAAACTTCCATTATAGCACGTGCTTAGTGGCTCTAAAAGTTGGCATAAATATTTTATTTTTGATATATCCTAGTTCAGTAGGGAATAAAGTTTAAAAATTGTTTAAGAAATTAAATTTAAAGGGATTTTTATGGTGCTCTATTTTCTGAGCATTCAAATTTCAATGATAAAATATAACTTTTATTCGGTGCTTGATATTCCTAGGCAAGCACCGAAAGTGCCTTCTTGAACCTTGTCAGATGGTTTGACGTGATTCAGCTTTTCTCGTGTCAAAAAATCGGCTGCAAAATATGTCCCTTCGTGCAGACTTCTGTTTTCATATTTTACCTAGAACATATTTTGTCTTGGAGTTGTTCAAATTTATTTCCATCATTCATGATTTACCTCAAAAATCCTCTGTTCCCACCTAGTTTTGCCCTTGAGCCCAAATATAGATTCCCATCAGTGAGGCAAGTAAATCGAGCAACTTAGTAAACCACTTTTGTTGGTACTGCTTTGGCACTTCTTATTTGTCTAAGTCGCGGAAGAAAATTATCGGCTTTTTAGGGATTCAGTGAACCCCAAAATCGACATGGGCGTCCTCCAAAGTTGCTTAATTTTTGCTATTAATAATCCAGGGGAATTGGGTGACAATGGATTGTAAAAAGGCAACATTTCATCCTATTTCCAATATTCTTTTAGAGTTAACTAGTCCAAACCTCAGGGTAATTTAGTGGTTGCAACTAAATAATTCAAAGATGCTTGGCAATCAAATTTGGCTACGAATTTAGTGCTTCCACTTTATTTGAAAATTTATGCTTACCATTAGTATTCATTTGGGAGTAAGTCAGTTGCCAGCCAGTCCCTTGTTAATTGTATTTGGACTACAATTTGTTTTTCCTGTAATGCATACTTGAAGAAAATTATAAATGAGTCTCAGATGAATTCAAATAATGGATTTTATATTTTGGAAGTATTCTTTTCATCAAATGATGGAAACAACTGCTGTTCAACTGGCTATCTATCCGGAAACATCTGAAACTCTCTTCATAATTTGTTAAACTTCGTACATTTTTTTAAATAAATTCTGTTGTACGGAGATTGGGACGCCCCGGTTCCAAGCCTGACTGAGGGATACTGAAGACATTGTATTTCCCTGCACGTGACAACCTCTAATAAGCCTCATTGGGCTTTACCGCTTTCTTGGGAAGGGTTCAACACTACAACAAAGCAAAAGATACTCTGACAAACTACTCCACTTACCTCCTAAGAGAGTGGTGTCGAGTTAATTGCAATCCGGAGATACAAAACTATGTATAAGAGCATGTGATATTAGTATCTAGTCCACTTGCCTTTCTATTAGTGCACTTCGGCTTTATTAGTTCCCAGATCAATGTTGGTGATCCCCCTTTCGCTAAATGATCCAACCACCTACTCCCTAAAGTGCACTGAATTTGTTGCCGATAAAAATATATAACTCTGTGCTAATGAAGCCCTTGGGAATTTACTCTACTCTGCTTGTTTTCTGCGTGCACTTTATCACGATTAATCATCTTTAAAAGTCCACTCACCATTTACCAGCTACAAGTCTTTCACAAATAGTCGCGTATATAAACAAGATCGAATTCCGGTGTCACTAGTATTTATGTTCACTCGTAAAAGGAGTTGTTGGTGAATAAATAGACATCTTCAAATATTGTAATTAAATGAGAACAAAAATATATTTAGAAATCTGCTAAATGTAGCCATTAAACTGTGAAATTGTCTTACTCCATTACTAAGAGGGAAAGGAATGGGAAAGAAACCATACAGTGGATGTAGATTTACAGGGTTTTAACGATGAATCTTACAATCCCATCGTGAAAAAGAAAAATCGGCCTTCAACTACTTAATTTAATAAATCAAAATGATATTCCCTGGATAAGGAAATGCAAAATCTAACTCAAAATAGTATCCGCTACTATTGCCTTTACCAACCTCAATCCACCCACCCCCTCCTCCTAATCAAAAACTTCTTTAATTCTGATGTGGATTAACTGGACTTTAGTAGTGACGCGGCGGTGATTGATGTCTTTCTCGACGACACCGCTCAACCGCACATAATTCTTCATTGGCGAGTTAAGATCTGGGGTGTTCTGCAGAGGCCGGGTAGGGACGCATTCCACTGCTGTCACACGCATCTGAACTCAACCTCTATAGCGTCTTTTCCGTGGGCTTTTGAGCGGTATTCCGATGGTCTACTGTTAGCTTGGCGAATTCTTCAAGCCAAATTAATTAACTCACGATTTCCCTGTTGAATGAAATGCAGGCTATTCTCTTCCTTAGTGAGTCTGCTGCGGGGCTCTGATCATCATCCATTCCTTGTCATCGCCTATAAGAATAAGGAGCATTTGAAACCTTTGGAGGAATCCTAGCGTACCTGAAAACATTCAAATCTGGAAAACGTTATAATACTATTCTATAAAATTTGTTTCGAACAGTCGATATTTATGGAAATGGTGGAAATTTAAAAGTGGGCCACTATCTCTTAAGAGGGTCTAATATTCACTTATTGATGGCAAAAGGAGGGGTAATCGAGTGCTTATAGCCAATCAACTCCTACAGGTTGACAGCAATCGATCGATATTAGGTGAGTTGCCTTTGTTGAACAAAAGGTCCGCATGCAGGAGATAATGAGTGATAAATAAAATGATAAGTCAATGCAAACTTGATTTATTCTCCTGTCCCTTGTCGTAACTAAATATCCATTATTTCATATTTTGATTTAAAACACCTTGAAACTTACGTGAAAGTGGCTCCTTCATATTTAATTTTAGCTTAGGAGCCTTACATAATTGCGAAATTGTTTCTAGGTGAAAATGTTTTAAAGTTTTTTGCTTACCTATTTGCATTTTATATTTAGTGTTTGTATTAGCATTTCACGGTATTCATGTGTACTATTTCATAAGACCGTGGTGCTGAATGTACTTCGACCAAACTGCCTTATGTCCCCATCGCCGGTAAATGTGCTTGCTTATTAATATTGGTACAGTTGCGGATTTTTGCAACGGTTGGTTATGTGTTCTTGGTTGATTAATAAATAATCCAGGGTAGGATTACCATAGTGGAACTGACCATAGTGGAACCGTTTGCTAACCATTTGTTGCGAGTAATGCGAATTAGTTGGCGATTGATTTCATCGATAGAAGGCACTGATTTACGCTAATTCAACTAGTAAATACTGAGAAATTATATGTTAATGAATGCAACGGCTTTCGAAAATCACAAACTTTTTCCTAAGGAAATGAATCTACTTTCTGATAACCATTTGCCAAGTTCAGACGTGATTATTTTCAAAGACCCCGATCTATAATCAGTGTCCCGCTTTTCCTTATATCATTTCCTTCCCTTGGGGAAAATGATAATCTTGCAGTAATTGCGTTTATTCTCGGTCATTTTAACCGAATGTCGAACTTTTATGGCAGATCCTGTTTTAATGGAATGTCTCTTTAGAAATTGTTTTTCATCTTTCAAAATTAGGGGATTTTTGACTTCAGAAAATAACAAATGCCCTATAGTTTTCATATTAAGAGTTGGTCTCTCGACGGACTTTCATTCAAGCAACAATAGCACACTTATTATGTCTCACTTCGAAATACTACAGATGTTCAAAGTAGTCCTTGTTCAAAGAACATACTGTAGGTTTTTTAATGGTAGCAGCTATGGCATATGGTCAGTAGCCGAGTTTATTGGTTTAGCTAATGTTCTTGCTTACAGATTGTTTGGTTCATAGCACTTTCACGAAAAATCAGGGTATGTTGCAATCGAACGTAGCCTCAAACTTTCACTGCATCATTTTTTTCTGAAAGTAATTCAGCCTCAGGTGTGGGTGAATTAGAAAATTAATTTCCATAAATAACCCCATTTGCAAACTTACCACAAATTTTCATATTAATATGCATTTATTGGGCGAATTATTACCGGCCACTGTGAGCTGTATTAGAACCATCCTGACATACCCATGTGTAGCCGATAGCCTCTTAATGTTTGGACATGAAACGTGGCAATCCAGGATTCGTTATTTTATCTTAGAGTTAACTCTCATTACTTCAAAACTATTACAGAGATCCCAAAGGCGAAAATCAAGTTTTATGACGATATTTCTCATTAAAAGTTCGAAGCTTTGCAATTGAGAGTTAAAAAGTTTGCATTAGTTCGTTAGTTTACAGATTCAGTATGAAAAGTTCCAGCCTTTGAAGTTTTTTTCTTCAAAATCAAATTGTTTTAATAAGCCTTCAAATATATTTCGAAAAAAATAGTGATCTAGTGGGTTTTGCTACCCCCAATGCTGCCTTTTCCAACATTCGTTCTTGGGTCCCATACTTTAGCACTGTTTGAATGAAGTAGTTATTTTTGCAAATTTACAGTATCAATACCACAAAGCATATACAGTAATAACGAATGCATAAAGGAAATTGCCTTAATAAACGGCTCGAATCCATGTCACCCATATCATACCCATATCATCAGACACCTTTAATGATTATCCAAAATGAGTATTAAGCATGAACGTTTGTTAGTTTCCATTTATTTGGCTAAGGCGCTTTATCTTTTCCGTTTAAATCCATTCTGTTTGTTTCGATAAATTGACCTACTATAGATTAACGGGACCTGCTCGGTGGTATCTCAACAGAGATAAGTTGAAAAGCGTTCATACGAGTAGTGACTTAGTTTTTGGTCACCTTTCAGAACGCAGCCTACTAAACTTGGTCATTAGAAAATAGCAGAGATCCCCGAAATTATTACCCTAGGTCTTGGGGAATTAATATAATCTTTAAGTTAAGCAATTCAAGATATAATTCTCGTCGACCTAGCATATTCGATTAGCTACGGCGTCGCACCCTTCCTGGCTTATATTTCCCTATGAGAAATGTTCTCTATATGCTGCAAACACCATAACACTTCCATATGGGACTTTAGAACGCGGAATCTTTATATCTCATTTCATCATTTCTGTTTGTGTCGGAGTTAAGTGAAGGCAAGGTAAAAATACTGCTCAACCAATTCAAGTAAGTCGGACCACATACTTTGAGTAAAATTGGAAACGAGTGAATAACTCACATTTATCACCTATGATGAGATATCTATTCACGTCCACTAGGGATTAGAAATTTAATGAGTAATGGATGCTGAGTACTGTTATTTATACTGAAATGTACCTTAAATAGCCAAAATTAAGGGACTTGAAATTTGTGGAAGCACCGTTTTAGCTTAAGTCTAGCAAAGCAAATGTGTTATGAAATTTTGGCGTACTAAGAAAATTCAGAAAACTTTGTGTGACTTAGTGTTGACTTTTTTGTGTCTCTGAGAGTGAGAGAGTGTATTATTAATTTAGATGATCTAGGCCTTTCTATGTTATTTCGATAATTGCTTTCAATAATTTTTGCAGATGGCGATAGACACTTTAAGGTGGAACTAATAATACTTTCGCTATCTAAATGAGTCAAATGATAAAAGTTTGAGAACTTCATTCATTACTGACTAAAGGTTTTCAAGATAAGCACGTACGAATCTAAGGTAGGGTTTCTAATGTTTAATTTCTATATTGTAAATTAAGGTACCACGATGACTGTGACCATCCGATCAAAATTACAACTCATTGTATCCTTTCTTATCGAATGTTTTTTTCATATTAAGGAATCGTTCGTGGATCTGTTTCGACTTCTTTTTAATCTAAAGATTGTTTTTCCATTTATCTAAATAAAATCATATTTTTTCAAAAAGTAGTATACATTACAAATTTTGGGGCTATCTCCTTTACCACATAAATTTGGTGGTAGGCTGTTGATTTAATGTGTTGACATAGTGTGTCAATTACGAATAGTTATTCTTTGAGAGTATGTGTTATGCAAGTAGTTACGCTGCCTGGCGGTATTTTACGTAACAAGTATTTCTATATAGAATTTATTATTGATTGTATTTATTTGACTTGAAGGTCTTGATTTAAGGTACTAAATGTCGGACGTCGAAGCTTGCAATCTAGCACGAGATGGTAGAGTCACAGAATTAGTGAATACTATAAATTCTTCACCGGATATCGTCAATAAAACAGACAGTGTAGGTGCCTTTTCACTTTTATTTCCTAGTTAAACTTTGTGGTTCGGTTGCCTAAGCACAATTAATTGTTCCTCAATATATGTGTATATGCGTTTTTTGGCATTTCAGTCTGGTCGAACTGTCATGCATTGGAGTGCCTGTGGTGGTCATGTTGAACTAATAAAGCGGTTGATTGAAGGTGGATGCAAGCCCGACGTACCTGATGCAGTAAGATTATTTTAATACAGTTTTACTTTTGCATCGATTCTAAAATGTATGTTTTGTAGTCTGGTTGGACCCCACTAATGATTGCGGTCTCTGCGGGTCGGGAAGATGTTGTGGCGTATCTTTTGGATTCCGGCCTTGCCATCGATATCAATGTTGTCAACTCAACTGGACAAAACTGCTTGCACTATGCGGCTTCGCGTAATCGACTCTCGGTTGGTCTTTATGGATATTTGTGGTTTATGATAAAGTAATAACTCTGACTTGTGCAAGGATTCCATATTCAAGCTAATCAATATAGTTGCATTTTAAGTGCATAAGATAAACATTTTCTTACTATTGTTGTGATAATTTAGGGCTCGATTCCTCGAAATTGTTGCAACGGATATATTAGAATGGCCATTCTAAACGTTTTCTTGGTCCTGTATATATATAGCGACGCAGCAGTTGCCTATATTTGATTCTAACCATTCTACTGTGTAGGTCTGATGTTCTTGTAACAAGTTTCTTTGCGATGTCAAATCCTGTCTCTAAAGCATACATTGCTGCTACCCTTGGTTATGATAGATGAGAATAGACGTGCAACATTCACTTGCTCGATCGAGGAGCACAGTATATGGCATTGAAAATCACCTGCAAGTAAATTCGTACAAAGGCTATTGGAGCTAGATAATGTTCTTCTATTGTCTACTAAGTAAAACAAGTAGAAAAGTTGAGAGAATTCGTGCTAAATGTATGTAACCCATTGGCCAAACTTTCCATAGCACACTTAAGTGTGCACAGGGATGTGAAAATGTTAAAAATATCGTTAAGTGCTCACCAACCTCTACGAATTCTTTGCTATGAACCCTCTAAAATGTGTCTACTCGCCGTCTAGATTCATTAAATATTGCTGTACTTCATATTTTGCTTGACGGGATTTTTTTCCTCAATAATGCAACTAAACCTATTCTCTCCTGGCATTTCAGATAGCCAGACGTCTTCTCTTGGCTGGCATAAAAGCTGACGTTCGCGACTGGGGTGGAAACACGCCTCTTCATCGGGGCGCATCGAGGGGCCATGTTGAGATGGTCAAGCTCCTACTTGCTGGGGATGCTCTAGACGATGGCACTGCCAAGCGGGCCATTAGCAAATGCTCTCCCAACACACCAAACGACACAGGCCAGACTCCTCTGTAGTTTTCCTCTTTCTGCTCCTAGTGTTTAAGTCTACTCCCCTAACTGACAATGTATTGTGATTTGTAGGCATAACGCCTGCGAAGAAGGTAGCGTGGATATTGTACGGATACTCTTGAACGCCGGTGGTGATTTAACGACAAAGGATAAAGTGAGTAGACGTATTGCTGCTGCGTCTCTTGCTTTGCAGTCTCGGGATTCCTAATTGCCGCTTTGTAGGAGGGGAAAACTCCTGCAGATTTGGCACCAGATAGTCTTCGAATTGCAATGCACAAGGAGCTCAAATTACAACACCAATGAAATTCTTTACTTATTACTGTTAGATAGAATTTTGAAATAAATTTTTATCATTACTCCTTATTATCGCAATCTTTTCCCTTTGTTTAATAGCAATTACGCTAAATGAGCAGGGCGAGATTTAATTATTAGTCAAAATTTAGAAGATATCTGTTGTTATGCAAACGCCAAAATTTTACATGGGACTAGTGTTTGCAAAACACTGTGACTTTCTTTTTGAAAGATTATGAAGTATTCTGCTTGAGTCACCGGAAATTTTCTATAATATGTAACTGAGGTATTTACGAGAAATCCAGTAAACAACAAAGGCACTGATTAGGACGAAATTCAAGACGTGGTAGTCTTCGTAGCCCTCGATTGGTATGTAACGCTTCCTATTTCTGACAGCGGGATTCTCCGGGTGTACGAGGAGGAGGCCAAAAAAGCTCCCCTCTTTCGTCATCAAACTGGAGACGAATATCCAGCCCATTTTCATCCTTGAGTCCTCGAAGATTTTCACCTGGACCTAGATCCATTTCAGCCTCCACAGCTAGGTTGGCATATGAAGGTTTTTCGACTACTTTCAATGAAGTTTTTGAACCAGATATGGGCATTATCATCCCAGTAGGTCTATTTGCATCCTGGAATTAGTAAATCACCAAAATTTCCTAATTGCAAGTTAAACCACACAAACAGCTTGTCATACTTTGTGCGCTTCAGCGGTGGAACCCATCATGGTCATCTTCATGCAACGTCTCGAAAATTTGATATCTATTATTTTGGTGGCATAGTCGGGAAAGATTTTGCAAATCAACTTTTGGTCTTCCCATGCATATTCGCGTTCTTTTTTCAAATCCTTCAAAAATATGGAAATACGTATAACTCGTATTCTGTATGCCCGTACCGAACAGAAATTTTAATCCATTCATAAATTGTGGAGCTCTCTAGTTCGTCACCCGCCTTTAGTATCTGGGAGTCGCCAACCTTTTCTTCCGTTTTATGCTTATTTCTGAGAGTAAACCAGTAAAAATAAAACAAAGAAGTAATTTAAACTGGTTACAACTCAACCGAGAGTATAACTGCAACGCCAATATATTGGGGAGAGATTGAAAATGCGTTCAAGGTCATATTAGGCAAATATGTTTAAGATGACAAAACAAAATAAATTTTTCAGTTGCTATAAAACAAACTTTATTTCAATTTTTTAAATAACTAAGGGTGATTGTTTTGCGTCAACTATGTCAGATACCGTTATATGATATGGAGCAATTTATAAATCACGAGGGGGCTCTGTCAGTCCGTATTAATCAAGGTTATATCCAAACAGATTTTCTTCTTAGTATTATCATCACCAAAGGTATCATTCTGATGCATCAACACTCAATTACTGGATAAGAGGACATTAAGTTAAACATTTTTAATGCCTTTTGTTGAAAAATATCAGAAAAATGTGGTAACGCATTAAATTTCAACGACTTGTGCAATATTTTTTCTCGTATGATGCCATTTTCCCTATGAGGGGCGGCTTTGGAACCTATTTCAATGTCTTGATGATCATGATATGACTCATTTCAAGCTTCTTTGTAGCTCTGAGTTTACAGCTAAAATATGTGAAGGTATGAGAGACTTGTCTTTGGATATCAAAGCCAAGAATCTCTCTTATACCGAATTTTGGTTTTATCAATGAAATCATGATTAATAAACCGCAGTAAATCATTTCATGTCAACATCTGACAAGGGTTCATTCACTTTTCCTGAGTAAAGTGTTACTACCTGAATAGCAAGTCTTAAAATCTGCTGCTACACCCTAGTGATAATAGTGGTTCAGTTTAAAGTAATGTTTTTGCCACACAATTTATAGACTTAACTCTGTTTATGTTGTATACGAATGGCTATTTTGAATCCGATTTATTTTCTGTTGATATAATAGATAAATAACAATAATGGTTCCCTAAAATATTCTGCACAATCTCTCAGTTACTTCGTTCCCTCTATCCTTCCATACTTGTACTGAGCAGATATATTTCTTCAATGAAATAAATGACATTGAAGAAATGTCTAAAAGACCAAGAATCGCTTGTGTAATTTGAACTTCCTTAGGCGGAGATGTACACCACATACCAGCAAAAAAATGGTATACACAAATATGATAGTAGGATTAAAATAAGTAGCATTTATGTATTACCGTACAAGCCATACCGCTCCTAGTAATTCAAAACCAAAAGCATTTTATAAAGAAATTGCTATTATCTTAAGATTAGCATAATAATTATGTGAAATTCAATGAAATTAATCAATAGGCTTATAATTGGTAAACGTGAGATCATGTTCATGCTAGGCAACTAACTGTTGACCAATTAGAATAGTGCAACCATTGGTAGTCGCGTTGTTATCCGCTGTTGACGAAGCATGAGGGGCGCACCAATAGTTATTCTCAGTAGGTTCTAATAGTTTGGTATATTTTAGATCAAAACACCAAACGTGAGCATGGTAAAGAAGTTCAGTTTGGAAATATTGAGGCTGGGAAAGCGGTCGCCGATGTAATTCGAACATGTCTGGGCCCACGAGCGATGTTAAAAATGCTTCTCGATCCTATGGGTACCATCGTGATGACAAATGATGGCAACGCAATTCTAAGGGAGATAACCGTTGAACATCCTGCGGCCAAATCTATGATTGAGATAGCTAGAACACAGGACGAAGAAGTGGGTGATGGGACTACTTCGGTTATAATTCTGGGTTTGTTCTTATTGTGCGATTAACGGGTTAGCTGGTGAGGTACTTTCGGTCGCTGCACCATGTCTGCAGAAGCAAATCCATCCCACGAAAATAATTGCTGCCTTCCGTCAAGCTTTGGAAGATATAACCACTGCCATAGATACCAAGTTTAGGTATGCTTTATTTGTTTTTTATCTCCTTTAGTGTTCCTGTGGATGTTAATAGTCATGAAGCAATGGTAAATCTAGTAAAGAGTTGTGTTGGTACAAAGATAATTAACAAGTGGTAACTATTTCGCATCTAGTAATACTTGTAGGATTGATTTGGCCTGCAAGCTTGCAATCAGTTCCGTAAAAACCGTCACTATTGTTGACGGAAATCGCAAAGAAATCGACATCAAACGTTACGCAAAAGTCGAAAAGGTATGTGTGGTTGTTCTCATCTATTATTATGCTAACTCCGTGCAGATCCCTGGTGGGTCTATCGAAGATTCATGCGTTTTGGATGGTGTTATGTTTAATAAAGACATCCTTCATCCTAAAATGCGTCGACGTATTGAGAATCCACGCATTTTGCTCCTGGACTGCAGCCTTGAGTATAAGAAGGGTGAGAGTCAAACTTCAATGGAAATTTCTGGCGAAAAGGATTTCACGTAAGTCGCTTAAGTTGTGTATTAATGTGTTATACTTAGTCGGGCACTGGAAATCGAAGAAGAGTATATTAATAAAGTATGTGAAGAAATCATCCGTCACAAACCGGATTTGGTAATCACTGAAAAAGGTGTCAGTGACCTGGCGCAGCATTTCCTCGTAAAAGCTGGGATATCTGTAATTCGCAGACTTCGTAAAACTGACTGTCTTCGAATTGGTCGCTGTACCGGTGCTACTATTGTCAGTCGCACTGAGGAGATCAAGGAGGAAGACATTGGTACTGGTGCTGGTCTATTTGAGGTTAAGCTTATTGGAGACGAATATTTTACATTCATCACTGGTTGCAAGGTGAGTCCTATTTAGTGTATTGACGTTTCGCAGGACCCTAAAGCTTGCACAATCCTTCTTCGTGGTGCAAGCAAAGATGTGCTTAATGAAATCGAAAGAAATTTGCAAGATGCTATGTCCGTTGTTAGAAGCGCCTTTATGGAGCCGCGCCTTGTTCCCGGTGGGGGAGCCTTAGAAATGGCTCTTGCGCAAGAGCTGAGTCAAAAGGCAAAATCTGCTGTGTCCGGCGTTCAGAAGGTTGCTTATCTGGCAGTTGCGCAAGCTTTGGAAGTCATTCCCAGGACCTTGGCTCAGAATTGTGGGGCTAATGTTCTGAAGCAGATAACCGAACTGAGGGCCTACCATGCCATTGATTCGGTGAAGAACTGGACGATGGGCATAAACGGTGAAACAGGACAGCTTGTTGACATGAAGGACCTTGGTGTGTGGGATCCTATTGCTGTGAAGTCTCAAACCTTCAAAACAGCCATCGAGACCGCGATTTTGCTTCTGAGAATTGATGATATTGTGTCCGGTACCAAGAAAGCAACCGAAGCCGAGTCCAAGCCTTAGCGTGTTTTATTGCTTGATAATAATAAAGTTTGTGCATTTCCATCGTTACCTGGGGTCTGCGGTTGTGGCCGGCCTAGCTGTGTATGCTGCCTGCAAAATCTCGTACTTTTTATTTTAAATGTAAACAAATGTTACTAAACTCTGACGTATTTGTCTTTGCGTAGTGGAGTTAGTTGTTTTGCTCAGAAAGTCCGATGGGAGTCAGCGAATACATCGGTGGTAATCCTCGTTAATATATTAGGCAGAGGCAAGTGGCGTGCTCCATCTGTAAGCAGTCCAGAGTTGAATTCTCTTAAATCTATGGAGTCTAGCGCGCACTTTGACGTCTGTAAAGTGTCGTTGCCCTTGAGGTTGTGTTTAAGAGGACCAACATTACAATGATTAAAACGCGAAATTGGCACCTGGACTGAGTTCAAAATCACCCGGCTTCTCATGGCACTGCCCCCATTTTCTATTCTTAGCTCTTTGTTATGCTGTTTCAGCCCAAAAAGACCACCAACTCATGGTTGCTCTAAAGCACAAGCCATCTTGGAACGAAGATAAGCAGGGGAGCCTAGGCGAAAGCGCTTTGCAAGATTCCTCATGGACGCGAGCTGTAAGGCGTGCATACTCCTGTTCAACTGTATGGCAGCTACACCATTGAACACGACTTTCTGATCCTATGGTCAGCACACTAAATCACCAGTACAACAAAATTCACCAGATTAGCTTAATGAACACATGACTAATCAATCCTAGAAAATGGTTTTTTAAGCGTCCAATGTTGCATAGAAACCACCTACCTAGTCTCTGTGCTAGGATAAAACTTAGGTTATCGAAAATCGTTTTCTGACCATAAGATTTAGTCCCGTGGGCCATAGATCAACCGGGAATGCAGTCAATCAATGATGGGGCTAGTTAAGGCTACAAGGCAGAATTAGTTCTCGTTGCGATTCCAGTTGTTAAAAATATGCATGTATATATTATAGATTAAAATTCCATACTTAAAACCAGTTCATATAGTCATCAACCATAATATTCATGGTTTACCACAGGAAAAAGGTCTATGTTCAGAGCAATGAAGAATACCAATCTTTTCCTATGAATTCTTATGGTTTCGGCCAGTTCTGATGCGTCCCAGAAGTGATCATAGTGGTGCACAATAATTATGTTTGTATAATATTTACGGGTTACCAAACAGCTTGATAAATGGCATGAAAAGGGCGGTGTTTGCCGAATACCATCGGATATGACATGATGGACCAATTCCGGATTGGATATACCTTTTCGAGTTAACGTAGCCTGCCCGTAGGGTTCCAAGTCAAAATCTTATCGTAACCATTATAGAGCTCATACTGTTAGAATGTATAATGATAAAAGGAAATCGGCGTTGGTAATTTAGAAGTCTGATTCTAAGAATATGTAATAAATGAATGATACAGTGCTACTTTCCAGAGATGAGATTAGGTCATATTCCAAAAGCAGGAACATATGTTATTGTTCAAGAATACAAAGCAAGAAGGTCTTTGTTGCTGGACACCAATTGTTAAAAAGAGTCAGAACTTTTGGGCAAGCCAGGGAATGGAGTCAACCACTGCCAGAATCCAAATTAATGCAAAGACCTATACCACTGTTCGGTCATGGTGACGAGTCTGATCGAGGTGCACAGTAAGAACAGCGGTAAAAAGACAAGGTTACAAATGATCAGTAAAACTACGAGCTAGACAAGTACGATCTGCCTTAAAGCAGCTTTTTCTGATTTTGCTGTACAAGCTGATTCCATAAGTGAGTGGTCGTTGTGCTGCTTAGTTTTATTAATGCCAAAGATATCTGAGTACCTATTTCGTCAAGTTCTTGGGCTAGGAATTCCTAATGCATTCTGTATCCTAGTTATAAAAACCAGGGCGTGAATCACCGTGTGAGACCGTTGTCTTTCCCATGATGACTCAGTCCTTGAGGCTTCGATGTAGAGTAGCCTTGAGCACTGACGGAATCCAGACTTCCTCAGTCTTAATCCCAACGTGAAGGATTCTTGACTCAGAAACCGAGACAGTAATAAACCTCCTAGCCAAATGGTACCCCCACATCCAACATAATTGGGAATCGAAACCCTCATCAGTAACTAGTTATTATGATGCATTTACTAAATAGCAACTTTTGATTTTGAGACTGAGTTGGATTGTTTCACTGCTAAGAATATTAGACACCTAAAAAGAACGTATTGTTAAGTTCGACTGGGGGTGGTTGGGTAAACGTCCTAAAATTCAGTCTCACTACCGCATTTTTGTTACTGATGCCTTAGCCCTACCACCTACCGATTTGGGTAGCCTAGCCTACACTAGTATTAATTAAGCCCACCTCTGTCTAGACCAAAGAAATGAGTTGGTCCACGTTCAACAGCAAATTGCAGCTGCGCGACGACCAAGCATTTCGTACGTTAGGAACCACAGTCTACAAACCAACGAAATACAAAACCAAGATGAGTCCCGAATCCAATGCCCCATAACCGGAGCAGAGTTTCATATACATTTCCCTCCTTGTATGAGTGAAGCGGTGCAGGTTTTATCATAGGAAAGTCGGCGTGAGTCTGGAAAACATCAAAGCATGAACGGGTACATACAGAGGGGGATGATACAAAGGGAAACGGCTAAATACAGGTCCCGTGGCCATATGGGAATTTAGCAATCGTCATTCAATCAAAATAGTCTCATAACCCTGATCATTCGTCACATGGCGCCTAGAGGGAGTGGGGCTCGAGCTGTTTTATGTGGGGCAGGCGAGCGCAAAGGACAGCGCAGTTGCAAGAAATCATAACCATGTAAGAGAGAAATAATGAGATTTTCATAACAAACCCGCCGGGATCGCTCCTGCAGTAAATCACAAGAATGTAGTGAGGGGGTAAGGCAAGACAAAAATCTGTGTAGGCCAGGTTTGGGACCGATGGTAGTAGTTGAAGAGCAGGAAGCAAAATAGAGATGTACATCATGTGACGTGGGAGCTCCGAAACAAGCACTCACGTGAGAGTGGCTTCTAGAACGATCTCTCTGAACTGGCGTTCAAGAAGCGCTGAGCCGCTTGAACTGCGCTTTGATAGTGTCGGTTTTCTCCAAGAGCAAAACGACGCCATCGTCTCTGCAATAAGAGAGAACCAAATAAAAGGACTCCATAGAGGTACCGTAGGACAAGAGTGGTACATTGACGCAAAACGCACGAGTTTCGACGATTGCACCACGCGTCGAATGGTGAACTCGGGTTCCCTTTTCACGGGGTAGGGCAATTTGTAACTCGGGGTGGGGAGGGGTGGGCGCTGAGGAGTGGCAACCACCTGCTGGGGCATGTTAACAGGAATCACATAGTGGGGCTTCTCGACCTTAAGTGGAGGTCTGGCAGCTGTTAGTCGGTTCCACACGGTCATCTTGGCCATTGACAGCGCTATAGAGTCATTGGGGGAGGTTTTAGGTTTGTTCAGGTTGTAACAGACTTGCAGCGAGGGCCGGGTGACCTTGCATGGGATCTGAGGCGTAGCACTGAATCGTCTTACAAGAGATCCAGTAGCATTCATGGGCACAAACGTTGTTGTTGATGATGCTGATGAGCGAGAACTAATCGACTGAGCAGGGGCAGTTGTGATTTTAGTGGTACAGTTCTGCAAAGAACGAATGATATAAAAAAATCACAGTTATGAGAGGGGGATGGAGGGAATTTGCACTCACCGATCTGATGAATGGCAGTCGCCGCGATTTGGGATCATCCGATTGGAATAGAGCACGAGGTCTGAGATCGCCAAGTGGTTTGGGACTTGGGGGGTCGGCGATTTGCGGGAAGCCACCCGGGGGACTCACAAGGTGGAAGTCCTGTCGTTCAGAAAGGCTGAGCTCCTTCGACGGTGTTTGCACATCGAAAAAGTACTCGTTCGATTCGTGGAACTTTGAAGGGGTGATGGGCGAGTCATCGAATATGACTTCGCTATAGCACTCCTTCCCCGAGTCAAAAGCAAGAGGCATGACAGATGCAGCGTCCCTGGGAGACTGAGCAGCGCGTCTTTTCTTTATAACAGGTTCTGAGCTCAAGGACATTAATGGTCTGTACCAGAACAAAACAAAGTACGAAGCGATACCCCAGTGACAAAATAAGACTCATAACTTTACACTTACCCAAATATGTCACAAAAGTGCTGGTCTTCCTCTTTGTGCACAAAAACCTGAAAGGGCGGTAAAAAGGCAAGTGGAGATCGATTAAATGCTGAGTAATTATCGAAGTTATAGACTAATGCTCGCGATCACTAGCACAATGTAAAGCCATGCAAGTCTCTCATGCACGACCTTTGGTGACTCATAAACTTTGGGAAAAGGGGAGGGACACATTCGGGTCACATATGGGAGTAATATCGCGTACATTGCAAATGCGCGGTTACAGAGACATTACAAAGTCCCTTCCGCGATTGCCTTTGAGGCTATAAGCTGCAGAGAGACGATGCAGCTTAGTGACCTACGATGGAGTTTCTCAGAAAGCTAAACCAAATGGTCCACTTTTGAGCGAACGTGGAAAAAACCTAACCTCAGCTGTTCTTTAGAGCTTAGATGCTATTACTAAATGAAGGGAAGTAAATGAGGGAGCAGCAATAGGAGATGATCATCATTCATTAACCCTATCAAACTCACGACATCCAGAAGAGAATCATTGGGTCGTTTATTAGGCTTATTTGGCGAAGACACAGCACCCAAGTTCATTTGAGAGCTGCGGTTATTTGATACTTTTAGGGGGTGTTCTTCAAGTTTTAGCACAGAACGACCTTCCGGACGATGGTTGGCGAGATCATCAGAGAAGTTTTGAGATAATTCTTTAAAATAGGGCCTAGGACGTTAAAATAATATACATCGGCTACCTCTGGTTGAGCAGCAACGTAGAACTCTGGCCTCTATCAAGGTTTTGAGAAATTGGACCCAAGAACATATTTATTTCAAGAAAACCCGCAAACGGCCTATCAATGCAAAAAAGTTAGGAGATTGTGTCCAACATGTACAACGTGAGGTTACACAAAACAAAAACGACCCAAATGCAAGTCTTAAAACTTCATGAATACACACTTTAGGTAATTATTAACCTACTAAATTTCTAGGATTGGAACTGAAGGCATTGAAATAATACAAAAAATATACAGGTTCATTGATAGCGAAAATCGAGAAGTAAGTAGAAAAGGCAAACAACTTTAAGGCCGAGATAATGTTATTTCTAATTAATGCGCACACAATGGGACTCATTTTTAGCTTTACACATCTACAATAAAAAACTAACAAGGAGAAGACCACAACAAACCCCAAGTAGTAACTTCAGTTTGTGCACCTGATAGACAAATAGACCTTTGTTGTGTAGATAAACAAATGTCCACTAGAAGCAGATGTTAACAACTAGTGTTTTATGTATATTACTAACAAAAAGACAATGTATAAAGCGTTTCTATTATTATATATATATTTCTATTCATTTTTTTTACAATTTTTTAATATTTTTAGTTAATGGGTTTATACTTTTATTAACGCATTTCAAATTGACTAAAAATTTCTGAAAGACGTGTAAATTTGTTCCTTATTTTGTCTGTTGTAAGAATTCATCATCCTAGCATCCCAGTTGTGCCCTAGTTATAACCTGTTCTTTTTCCATTTGTGCTCAATGTCAATTAGAATTGAGACAAACATTTTGATTATCATAATTTGAACGCCTAAGCTTACAGGTTAGAATTTCATTTCATACAATATCCTTCTTGTTTAGGTGTTAATTTATATCTTAATACTCCTCTGAGCTCCCAAGTGGGATGTAGCTAAGATATCTTTAGAGGATTTTACTTCTATTAAAGAAGCTGGGTTAAGTTATCTTTTCTCTGCAAATAAATCTAAACACATAACCCGATCATTTCATTTTTGGTATTGGCTGCCAGATTTTGCCTGTTTTTAAGTTGAGAAGCAGCTAACCATACGTGAGCCAGGTTAGGAAAGACCTTTGGCTCTTGACTTATCACAGTAGCTGAAATCAACAAAATAAACGGTTATAAAAAAATCATGGGCTTTCCACCAGAAAACATCAAGTGCGGCTAAACTGGTCTCGGTTAGATTACGATAGAATGTGTCAGTCTATTAGATTTTACCTTAGAAGCCTCTCCAACCCAACGAGTTTTGAATCCCTTATGCATAAAAGCAGGCCTGCGATAGCCGCTCACACGGTCGCGATTGCTGTAGGTAATGCTTAGATAAAGTGGGTGAGTCTGAATTATATGATATTTTCTCTTGCCTGCAATTTTAACAGCCGAGTTCGAGGATCACTGTTAACCTTTTTTCAAACTACTGCGGCTGAAACAATTTACATAAATTCATTCCTTAAAAATGGTCCCTGAATATACCGAAACACTATTTATACGTTAACATCATGCCCCTTAGGGCTCGTGATTGTCTGAAAACATTATGCTTAAATTGCCTAGAAACTTCCTTTTATTTTTTCATCAAGCAAGAGAATAAATTACCTAGCCAATGCTTGAAAAAAAACCCCAGCAGATATATGGCTTTTCCTAAATGTATGGCCCATAATCACTCTAGCTACAGCGCATTTTTGACTCTTCAGAATCACAATGCAGCTATGACTCCGTTAAATAATGTACAAAAGTGGTATATTACAGATCAGCGATGAGCCTGTTTATTAGTAACGTTTAGTTTTTATCGATCGACACTGGACTGGGAGAATTTTTTTATCTACTATAGAGGTAGTATGCGCGTACAACATTTTCTCTTACCCATATAATTATTTTAATGATTAAATAAGGGACTTCAGCGCCAATAACCGATCCCCAGGTAAAGTAAGTGGCATTCATCACTAGACATCATAATCTATTACGACCAAATAGCCATTTCGCAACAACAGAAATACATAGAAGACGGAAAAAATAAAAGTTAACACCGTAGACAAGAGGACAAGACACACCGCCGAAAGACTTGCAATCACAGTACCGACGTATTTTGGTGGCTGGGAAAAAGGGGATAGTAGGGAGAGTCGGGGTGGGGATGGCTTGATGACGGCGATGTACAGAAAGAGGACAGACAAATGGTGACGTGACGTAGACAAAAGCAACGTAGATTTGTGGTCTTAAATTACAAAGGTCATCTCATGGCAGAGGGAGGGGGACTCACTGCGTGCTCGGCTGAGCCGAGAACTGAGGAATGCCGGGTGTCAATGGGCATCAGAGACGGCTTTCAAGTGCGTGCGAGTCGTTTTGGCTGGGTTGGAGGCGATCATCGTCTGCAGACGGTAGATGAGATCTCGTGCGAAATGCAACAACCTCGGCAAATCATGGTGTTCAGCTCTCTCTAGAGAATTTCCAAACACATCGTCAAACACTGGTCCCTCTATACCAGCCAGCACAAACAAGTGGGTGCGCCGTAATACAGCATCTCGAAGCTATGAAATTTTGCCAGTTCAGCTCAGTATGGGACTCCCTTTTGAAGCCAGTCCTGAGTTCCTATTCATTAATCACTCAGCCTTCAATACTGGCTATTAGCTTAATATTTGGTATTTATCACAAACCTGATGAGCATTTGTGTGGCTGTAAAGTCAGTGGATTAGGGCCTCCTCTCTTTAGGAGAAACTCACCGTTATAAAACCTGATAATGTCGGTGTAGTCGAAGCAGTAGAACATGATGATATCCCGGTAATACTGAATCAAGGCAAATGCAAGGAAGATCTCAAAGTCCTGGCAGACCAATCGTGTCGAAGTCCAAATTGTCTCCCAAGCAAGGAAAATGTCGGCGTACTTGAACTCTACAGATTCAACGAAATCACCCATTGTTACCATTATGTTTCACACTTTGGTGGTTGGACTGTAAGGGAAACCAACCTCGCTTAAAGTCCAACAGAAGCCACCGATAAAAGTAGAGATGGGAGTTGTCCTCACTCAGATGCATGTGCTCAGCTAGCACTGGATCCAGGATCTACGCAAAAGTCGGGTGGAGAATTGGCAATCGATTATTTCCTCAATCTTAAGTGGAGAATTACCCTAATGGAACCAAAATGCTTTGTTGGGGCTAAATAATAGGCACTGCATTCACTGTCCTCTAGCAAAATATAAGGCGGTGTAAGGCGGAAGTTTGCTATCTTTTATCCGGCTAAGTCAGTGAACACAGTACGGAAATCGTTGGATTAACTTCAACTCACTTCAATGAGGCTGCGGAGACTTTCGAACTGCCGATTGATGCGAGTGTTACCAGTGGAGGGGATGACGGTTTCCGGGCCTTCGTACGAAATATGCCCGTTTGAGCCACGATGGTGATTGCCCTCCTCCATAATTTGCTGTTTGGTCTTGGGTCGTTTGAAGGCATAGGTGCGGTTGGGGGCTCTTTCAAAGGTCACCGTCTCCAGTAGGTGAGGCAGGAGCATGCCCGAGGCTGCAGCAACCTCCGCTTTGATGATGGATGCACTGGAGGGCAGTGGGAAGTTGTCCAGCATCGTTTTCATGAGCTGACAGAAGCAGGCGTAGGTCAAAGCTTCATCCTCTAGCACTACCAGCAGTGGTGCTAGAAGGTCGCACATCCCCTGCACATAACCAGTGTCCATGTGTTGCCAGATCCATGTGCACATAATGGTCCTGAGACGATAGAGATTCGTGGAGATATCCAGGCTGGAAACGCACAACCCCCCCAATGATTGTTCTAAGGAGGTGGCTTGAGGGTTGCCTCCACTGAATAAACCTGAATTTTAGACAATGGGCAAAAAGAGATTATTATTATTATTATTATTGTAAAGGGAAAAGGGAAGCGAACGCGTAAACGGATGAGCACAACCATTGCAACGAACCTTTGGCAAAATAGTAGTAATTTCGGTCGCATCGGGCTACGTCCTTATCGATTCTTTGAATATTCACTGAAAGCGCCTCCAAGACCTCGCTCTTAATATACAAAAAAGGTGCAATTAGGAGTTTTTGATACATAAATGGACTTTATTACGATACCCGCAACTTTTTTGCTATTACTTTAAAGTGAATTGCAACTCTGTTTAACAACCCGATTCCTTAATGACCGCCGGGCGAACGAGTGTAAAGGGTAAAAATGAAAAAAATTTCTGGACGTTTATAGATGAAGATCAGACCTCTGTTAAGTTACAACAAATCACGGAAAAGTTAATTGCTCAAATAATTAGGATAGCGTCCACAAACAACCAAGGCACTACCTTTTTGGCAAGATCGTAATTTGACTTCCATCAGACGTATGATCTTGAGTCTAAAGTCTCAAATCCACGGTGAACTAAATCCCTTCTGTACACAGAGAAGCTAAAACAACTTTTCTCCTAACAGATCCCCAAAATACGTGTGCTAATGTTAGTCTAAATATCGATCGATGGGATAAAACTAGACTTTTCCAACTTTATCGAGGTCAACATGTGACTAGCACATTAAATTCGGTTATGAGAGCATAAGGGAGTCCGTTATTTACGCAGACAAGCATAATGTGAGGTCAAGCGCGATGCTAACTAAATCACGGCACACGCTGTCGCTAAACCCTCACCCTATCCCCGCGGGCACGCACACAGCCCCGCGCCTGCATGTTCAATAGGGTCAACGAGACCTGCTCAGCTTGAATACGTCATGGCATTACCCTAATCGTGCTCAAGATCCCAGATTCAACGTGGAGAAAAATAATTTGCAGCATCATGATGATTCGCTCCGACCATCGAAATAGGAGATTATGGTCGGTGTTAAAGCAATTCGACTCAAATTCAACGTAGACTTCGAGAAGGCTGTGGCCACAAGAATTTAACAACATCGCAGACTATCGTATGGAGAATTTCTTCCTGCAAAACAAGGCGTCGGAGTGGCTTAGGTTGAATTCAGATTGAGGCTGTAATAGACGCTAATGGTGCTTATTCTGAGTAAAACCTTTTGTCTTTTGAATTTCTTTTGAATCTCTTATATTTTACGGTTACCAACCCTTTTCTTCTGAAGAAAAGGTTGAGCTAGTCAATCATTAGTAAACTTACAATGGATACAACTTTGACTGAGCCATTGTATAGACGACACCATGTAGCTTTAGGACACTGCCATGTACTACCACCCAAGGGAAGAGTACATCACAGTTTTCTGGACATGTCCTTAATTGGGTTACCAAAATGTAGGCGTCCTTGATAACAATTTTTGTACCTTTTCAGTACTAGGAATTGGCTGAGTATTATGCAGTTACACAAAAAGAGAGTAAGTGTCTGGCGCCTGTGTGTGAAAAAGAAACTGACGTTGTTATGCTCTGCTATACATCACCCTTTATTCAGACAAGAAAATCACTCAGGAGTGAGGCCACTTTGCTGCGAGAATCGGCGTCACTCGCGTAAAAAATGTCCCCAGCCTTTGTCCTCCTATAGCCTAAGGAATACGCATTAGCCCTATCAGATTGCTGAATCGAAATGGATGAAACTGCCTTATTCAAGGAACTGGAATTCAGCTTCGATAAAAAGATGGACCCTTGTTTGCCTTCTAAGGTAAAGGAATGGGCATTTTAGCCTATTAGAAAGCGTATTAATAAACCATCGTTCTTATTATGAATGCAGATTCATGACAGCAATTAGATGATAGAAATGACTGATATGAGATCTTTATCAGGCTATGGAAGAAGGATAGGTGGATTGCGAGAGCAATAACTACTGGAAAGTGAGAGAATGAGGATTCTGAGAAAGGTCTCAGAGGTACTAGTGGTTTCAACCCACTGAACCAATTCAGGGCTTCTAAAAAATCACTCTCAGGTTATAAAAAGACCTAACTAACCGAGTAGGTAGCGCCCGAGATTTCCGCGCGCGAGTAACGGCTTTGCTTCCTCTCCTTGACAGGCGGATGATGTGAATTCCCATTAACCTGTCTAACCTGCCCACCAGTAGAAAATTCGAAAACATCGTCAAGGTCTGAGTTGCCATCGTGAGTTATGCCAGAGGACCTGGTTGTGCGAATGGTAGACGGATCGATGGTGAGGTTGTCTGGAGACGTCGTGGTCAGTCGGGGTGAATTCGGACAGGACTGGGCACGTGCCATGGCCAGTCGCTTAATACTGTTCGCCGTCGCGACATTTTCAACAGTCTCATCTTCGTCGGTGGTGGTCATTGTGTAGTCCTCATTTCCGTCATCAGTTATTTCTATGGAGTTTTGAGTCCGGGCGTCAGCGAAGACTGCATGGTCGGCTTTGAGTGCCTTCGACTCCATGACCTTTGGGGGCACAGGTGGCAGTCCCGCATCTAATCGGTAATAAAACCGAATAAGTCTAGGGCATATTTTCACGAGCGCACTTTTCAAGGAAGCAATTATGTTACCTCAACTCAGAAATGTGGGATTACAGTTACTGGATTGAGATGAAAAATTCTTGAAGTCGGAAAAAGGTCTTTACTCACTCTTGGGTGAGGAGTTGGTGGGGTTGTGCGATCCTTTGGAATTCCCATTGACTGTCGCCGTGGGTTTGGGTGTGTTGGTAGTCTAAAACGATTTATTATTTAGGACTTATGGTTCTGTGTAAATCTCTGATGAATTGGGTTTTTAGTATATAACTATATAATGTCCTTTCACGGCTTAATTTTCTCGTAAGTTCCTTTGGGTTCGACATGGCCTGGTTCTAATGATCCTTCTTGCATTTCTCTAGATATCTAGGTGATCATTAGAGAATGGAAGAAGGTTAACTATATTCACACGCCCGTAAAGCCCCTATGGGTGAAATGCTTATCCTGGAATTGGTTGCTAGGGCTCAAATACCCCGAAGGTAGTCTTACATGTCCACAAAAATTAATGCATAAAATACCGCCCCATTCTGGTCTCGGAATAGCATTGTAGTGAATTCAGACAATATTCGAAAGAAGAAGCCATTAAAAAGGGACAGGGTTAAAATGGGACTCACCGCAGTTGAGATGCGCCGTTTAAAGTTGTTCCACGCTTCTGATAGCATCTAAAAGTCAGATTCACGTGTTTAGACCATTTTTCGTTTCATAAAATATACTTGATACAAATAAAATTTACAAAATTTTATGATTCTGACAAGCACTGCGGCCACTGCTCTGTAATTATGCAGTAATTATTGCGCGGTAAAATGATGTCCGTTTTATAAAAACTACGACACTGATGATCCTGGGATTCTGTCAAAAATAACATTTAAACGAATTTGCATTGATGGAAGCAAACGATAGAGCAAAAGAAGAAGAAGAAGGAGGAGAAGAAGAAGGAGGAGAAGGAGGAGAGGAGGAGGAGGAGGAGGAGGAGGAGGAGGAGGAGGAGGAGGAGGAGGAGGAAAAAGCGATGGTACTGGTTCTATTTTAGAGTTGTTTTTGAGTCTACACTCCTAAGGACATCAATTGCTATGTTTTATTACTGGAAACTCCTTGCATTTGAGTAAAGAAAAGTGGAATTGAAGTAATCACTCCCAGATTTCACGTGATCCAGGCTTAAGACAGTTCAGTTTGAGTGACGTGCCTAATGCCAAACTGAGACTAAGAGGACACTCCCCATGGGAGATTTACGACCTTTTTACTAGCATGAGTGCTTACTACTAGAATATCCAGACTTAAACTAGTACGCTAGGAAAAAAGAACTAAAGCGGAAACAATAAGTGAGGGATGTAATGCATATTTTACCAGGTAGCAGGACAAGACAAAGCACCATTTGATGGTGAGTAAGTGTCTCAATTACGGAGTTCATGCGAGCCCCATGAGACATTACCTATTGGCATTAACCGCTATACTCCATCTCGGGCTCCGGAGCGTAGTCTCTTTTTCCATGACCACTTTCATCCTCCTCACCTTCCTCCCACTTTCTATTCCCTTTTAAGGCCCTTTTTACCAAAGTACATGTCCCCACTCAAGGATGCGTGATGGTATAATTATGTGGGAATGTTTTTACCTCACCTTGGATTCGTCAGCTGCTCAATCATCAAGCAGTCGATAGATCAAGTGTTAAATCTCTTAGCAAATATATGAATGATGAACAGAGGTAATACACTACTAGTCTTTACTAATAAAAGAGAAAAAAACTCCTACACTATTTCAGACTCAATGAAAGAACTACGAGTCTATGTCTGCTTAGTTTATTTAGATCAATCAAAACAAATGATATCATACAGACAAATAAACAGCAGTGGAAGTATTCTGTATATTTTATATCGTAGGTAGTAGCGAATATTTAAGGACAACAGCCAGTGATTCTACTCAGCTTCTCCTAACCGAGGAGCAGATGGCTCGTGCTGGTTGAAAGAATCAGTGTCTTGATTAGAATTCATCGTTACCATAACGTATAACTCTGGATACCAGCGGGCACTAGGACTTACACTATCCAAGCTGAATCTGGGTCTGGTAGAACAAATCTGTGCCTCTCTCAGTTGTTCAACTGGCCCTCTCGTGGTACAGAGGAAATTGATATCAGCAGGTGATTTCCTAATCTCTTCCAAGACCAACTGATTGTCAGCAACTCAAATCTCCCCCGTAACCCGTTGTATCAGCTAATTACCTTGTTCAAAAGTGTTATGCTATGATCTGACGTCATTAGTCCGCAATCTTAATTAATTCCTAGCCAGGCGAAATGTCTTACAACATCGACTGTCTGCGATTCCCGACGCGTAGAGACGCTGCGCGAGCGGGAGGAGCGAGACGACTGGTCGGCAGTACTAGGTCGCGCCACCTCCACCGTCGCCGCCGCCGCCTTCGAGTCTCGTGCATGGCAGTGCTGCTGCTGGTGTTGCTGCTGGCGGACAATGACTTCGGCGGAGAGCCACTCGGACACTGAGCGCTCGTAGGCCATGCGCGTGTTCGCGTCAATCTCCTCTATCTCAGCACTCGTCGCTGTCCAAGGGTAGTGGCCCAGTAGGAACGGCCACACCTACAAAAGAAGGATTTGATACGTTTACATCCACCAAGACCTCAGACAACAGACGTGTAGGACTGACCTCAGCATGCAGTAAACATGACTACAATTCGATCTCGGGACCTAGGGCTTGGTCACTTTCTTCTGGTAGACTAAACCGTTCCATTTGAAAATGAAATCCGTTGTTAGTCAGGATTTTTTACGAATAATCCATGCATATCAATCTAAATTACGTAAAATTTTTAATCATATCATGGTCGTTGACTTAGGGGAAAATGAGCTTTTAATGCATTTCACAAACGACAATTTTCCCATGATTAATATCTTTTAGATATTGTGGTTCAAATGAAAGTTGAAGTGAGAAATGATAAAATTTCAAGCTCTTGAAATTTCAATTTCAATTTAAACACTACATCTCCAGAATAAGACATTACAACCGCTCGTGTTTAATACTTAGGGAATAGCTAATTACCAAGTAAGGAAAATGATGAATGCTGAAACGATTCTTTTTTCAGGTTCACTTCCTCAAGTCGTTTTTCCTAATGAAGCAAAATGTCTGCACATCATGTGACGTGAATTAGCCCTCCTATGAAAATTTATCGGTTTGCAGTGTTTCGATTGATCTGAGCCACTTAGCTTCTCCAAAATTAGCCTCTTTCTCAAGGGAGTCACCGTGGGATTCCAAGCAATTGGGCAAATAAAAATAGAAGATTGACAAACTGTGGTTGCAGCTGAAATGAAAGATACCGGAACAAAGCCTTGCGAATTTCACCCTACTCCATCTTTACCCTTAAAACTCCAAGGTAGGACAACACACAGTACGCAAAGGTCCATTGAGCTGAATTAGAATTTATGAGAAAAGTAAAAGGAGACCTATAATGGTTTGCATTTGCGTACTCTGGTTGAACGCGAACAGATCGCTAAGATAAGGAGACCATTCGGTCTCCATTGTGACCGAGACAAAAGAGGCTGTGACAATGCAGAAAGCTTTGTTCTGACGTGCACCGTCTGAGTCACCGTCGACTCGCGACCGCTATGGTGATGAGGGCAGATGGGGATAATAAATTCCCCATCTTCGTCACCATCACCCTCTCCCCACTCCACTCTCCATCAGGGTAACCAATCCCATCTAGCGCGAATTAAAACAATCCTCGGTCAGTACTATAGGGTGTTCGGAATAAATGTTGATGTCTTTTGGTTGTTGCTTTCCAGATGACAAAAGTGTTCACACAGATAAATTTCCTTTTAAAGTTTCAACCGCCGTCATCATTCATATACGTTGTGACAGCCAGGATGGATGATGACCGGAACACCACACCCGATTAATTATGGCAGAGGAGGTGATCGTGGTCACCGCCCAATGTTTCTGCTGAACATTGAAATAGCGTTTCTCAAGATCATGAGGATGGGGTGACTAGAAGTTAGTAACATAACTACCGCCAATTTTCTTGGCCTCATCGACCCTCATATCTTAACTCGCCCTAGAACTTCTAGGTATTATTTAAAAAATCACCATGCTGTCAGAACTAAAAAAAGCCTAGTCAATTGACACACTGATTAAAATAATTTTTCAGGTTGTGATAGGGACTAATAGTATAAACTTTGAGAAAAATTATTAGACAAAGCTGCAATGTCCTCTTCTACCAAATCTATTTTAAATTTATTAAAATTCGTAGTTACCAGACGATTTTTCTATTTTTCGAATTAGATTGAAAAGTTCATCTTGAGCACCATGTGATTGCAAATGTATGAAGTATATGTAAGTGGTCTCAAAAAGACAGTCTAAACTGCATTTATAATATCATATTAAAAATACTTTGAAAAGTAGTGATATATAATATTATAAATGCGCATAAAATACTAGTAATTGTCCTTTGGTTAGAACAAAATGAATATTTGGATCCTGGTTGCCATGGTTTTCTCTCTAGGACTGCTTGTTTAATTCAGCTAACTACCACAGAAACCCAATTAGATAGACGGCGAAGGGGATTTTTTGAGAGAAGTGAATTTTGCAGGAATTGAGTCAAATGATCTAATTGAATTAACAGCTAGCGCAGTTGGAATTTGCGGCAATTCGGTTCATTTAACCACAGCTATCTGGTATAAGCAGTGAAGACGAGTAACTCACTTTTACTTTAAATAATGTTGTTTTGTGGAACCAATATCAAAATAGTTTAAAACTGATGAAATTAGCATCTTAAGAAGGAAATTCTGCTAAGACTTAGCTTCGAAAAAGGGATTGTACGGATTATTGGCTATACCTATGCCCAACCATAGACGGGGTGTTTGTTATCTAAAGTGTCCAAAACCGAAGCAACAAAGTCCACTTTAATTTGAGTTCCCTGGGGTTCCGCAAAAATAAAAATCACATTTATTGTTAAAAAACCTTACTTCTCTTCGTAAAGCTGGATCACAGCCACCGAAGTAGATTCGTTCATAGACCTCCCGAATTTTGTGAGTCTGTAAGAGTGGTAAATCATCATGTTAATTATGTTTGAAGTGTATTGAAGTTACTCAGGATAGTGCCTGAGATTTTCAAGAACAGATGTCATTAAATTAAAAAATGTGGGCTGTCATAACAGCATCACAATCCTACCAGTTCTAATTATACCCGACTAAAAACAGTACAAGTTCAGAGGGGCTAAGATCTATTTTCTGCAACTAAGTTTCGTCTTTATGGGTTGGCCCATCAAAATCGCTGTCTATAAAGTTTTAAAAATATTTTTAAGACAGTTGATTATTGTCCTGCTACTTATTCATTTTTAAATGTTAATTCAGAAATAGATGAAAAATAGCATTAAATAACAACTAAAAATAAAAACGGGGTTTCAAAATGCAACTGTTTCCTATGAAAAATACTGCAGCTTGAATGATCTCACATATTTTGAGATAGAAAATAGTTTGAAGGGGGGATTCGGCGACAGCTAGCATTAATTGAGTCCCATGGGGAATACCCAAGTACACGAAAGCAAGTACAAAACTGCTTCCTTTTATGGAAATCGGAGATGAGCCACAGGAAAACATCCGGTTTCTTAAAAAACTCCACCGAAATCCCCGGATCTTAACGTAATGTCCAGAAGGACACTGCCACAAAAGCTCCATTAATTGAAGACAGTGCTGAAAAATCCGCTTCTTCCGAATTCCAGAGAGAGAGAGAGAGAGCCACATTGAGGCTGTATAAAACGCTATTGGTGGTTATTAGTTTTCGTTCTTATTTGCCGTTAAGGATTGACTGGGGATATTTACATTTGTGGATATAGTACTCGAACACAGTAGGTATTCTGCATGCAAAGCTAAATATAACGTAACGCTAGTGCGTTTAATATGTACAATTTTCAAGGTCGTGTTTTACAGTCTACAAATAAGTACTGAATTTGCGATTTCCGATTCAATATTGTGAATGATATAGAACTATTTGAATGGAAGCAAATCATCGTGAATCGAAAGTTGGTTTTACTTGCTGCGAACTTTATTCACTGTATTCACTTCCAAAATTGCAGTAAAACAATGGAATTCCTTCTGAGAATTGTTTCATTAACTAAGAAGGCACGTTTATTCGCCCTGATACCTCCCTCAGCCAGAATGGGTGTGTCAGGCTTTAATAAAAACCCCTCCCGTTTTCCTTCCAAGGGTCCTATTACCAATTTCGACTAATGATATCTAATCCAATTTCCTCTGGTACTTACAGTGGATAATAGCTTATGCACTGCCATCGAAGCTTATAAAGTTAAAAAACAAGCTAAATAAGGATTTCCAGTCTTAAATTGGCCCTCCAGTGTTACTGGAAATCCTATAAGAAGGCTTGGCTATGATGCTACCAGGAGTTGTAAAAGTGACTGTCCAGGCACCTAATTTCATTAGAAGGGTAGAGGAAAAGAAACTCGATTAGTCCGACGATAAAGGCAATATCCTAGAGCCCTAGACACTGGTAAAGAGCACGTGCGTAAGTGTGGTTATGATATCATTTTAAATAAACGGAGACCCCTTACCTTGCCACCAGAGTGTCGAACATCGTGCCAGAACTCCGCGGTAAGTGGTGGGGCTTCAACAGGCGGGGGCTTGGGCATCAGGTAACGCGGATAGACGGAGTTCTGTAGACGAGTCCGGATTGCGTTTATCGATCGAGTGTAAGCTAACCCTATTTAGGATTGGGAAACACATTTTTACAGATGATGATGACAATAAGAGTCACAAACGCCAAGACGCCAAGTTCATGGACTAAAGACGTTTAGTTTTGGCTGCTAGGCACAAAACACATCAGGGTACTCCTATTGTTCCCATACTACTCTTGTCAAGCATTATTTATTGCTCTGTAGCTTCGAGGAACCTATTTCCCCTTTAGCTCTTCCTTTTGGCTACTTACTTACATGGAATAGACATCGTACGTTCAAAGAAAAAGCCATACTGTTACTCAGGGGAATAGTTGTCTTTCTTCCTTAGAACTTTTGTCTCTATAGATGTAGCCCCAAGGACCCAAATGGGTGAGTGAAGGTCTCAGAACCGAGATCCCCTCGCTTATTAAGGTTTAATCAAAAGTAACCTCTTCACGAACTGTAACATAACTGTACCGAGTTTGAGTCACATCACCAGAAACAAGGCCTAAGGCGGCGGTCCACTTAGTTAATTTTATTCCCATTTCCTAGAACTGTTTGGCCGCCCCCATATCTTCAACTTCCCCATAGCAGTTAAATAGCCCTTAAAACCAGAAAAAAATCGTCAATCACTCTCATTAAGACCCTAATGAGACCTCTATGATTGGCAGCAATGTAACGTGAGTCATATCTCATTCTTGTTTTTCTCCCATTGTGAACTAACTTATCAAATTCATCTTGCTATTAGCATATCTATTTAGGTAAATGGCTTTTAAAGGAAATGAATAGTTTACTCGTGGATTGTTAGGTCTATGGAGCTAAAGGAATCCGCCTCTTTACTCTCCCCTGGTACTATTACCAGTATCGGGATTGATGGCCAGTCAGATAATAGTAGAGAAGATATAGCACTAAAGAATTCTTGCTAAAACAATTAAGAAAATTAAGACGAAGTAAAGTGAATTTCTGTTTTTCGCTAGGAGTTTAAATAAGCAGGGAAATTAAAGGGTGGAAGAGAGATAATGATGGATGAATTTCCAGTTGCGTTAAGTGCCATTCAGACCGCTGGGAAAATCCAGACATTTTTTCACAACAGTTGAAGATTTCTTCGAGATGAAGGGAAGGTGTAATTATCTGGGACAAATGAAAATTCAATTAAAGGCTTTAGATTTCTCGGGTTGATATTCGAACTTTAACTAGACACACTTTTGTTTCATAATTTTTATGACTATTTGTTCACTTTAGCTATTATATCTGTAGTGCGAGTGTTAACCGATGCCAGTCCGATTCATATTAATTTGGAGGGCAGTTTTAAGTTGAATAAAATTTGCCCCGCCTTCAATACCAAATGTTTGCTTCTTCTCTAGGGCTGGGGCTAAGGATTGTATTTCAGCTGATCAACTTCTTGCAAAACGAGGGGAATTTAAACGGTGTTGAGGCACGCCCAATCCTTTGATCTGTTCAAATTGCGAGAGATCCTACGACCTTTATTTCGCAGCAGATATAAAGTTGCCGGTTCTTCGAATGGAGAATCCCGTGAACTCACAACCATTAAAGACCCGTGAGAGAATCTGGTGCTGCATGGTCTGGAAGGTGCTAGAAAAGGCGTCTATCGCATTGACCGGATTGTGTGGAGTAGTCTCCGCCGGCATCGACTTCTTTTCGACGAATTCGAGGTTCTCCATGGAGTGCGTCTTCCAACGCATGCTACTGCGAAGTGTCGACGTCAGCAACTTGAATCCACTCTCGGGTTTCTACAAAAAAGTGTGAAGGAAAAATCAGTCAACTGTATCGGATGGGAAGGGCTGAGGAGTAATGCATGATATATTCAGATCGACGGAAGAACACACACAGAGCGACCAAAGAAAATCAATTAATTCTCCTTAGTTCTCGCCACCACCAAATTCAGATACCTAATAGCTCAAGGATAACCTACCAACTAAGGGAACATATCTCAACATCTAAGCTAGTTTCTGAAATTGATATCAAAAATGTCCTCGGTTCTAGTTCTCTGCTATTAAACATCCCGTAATTCCGGCCACGTTAACAAATATAAGCTAGGAATGGCTCATATCTGCTAACACACTAAAACTACGAATTTTTACAATGTTATTAGAGGAATCTCTGATTTTTATTTTTTTTTATGGAACACGGTTTATAATACTTCTAGTTTGGTTTCCTAGGCTGAGCCCCAGTTAGATATTTGCCCATATGAAAGACTTTGTCTGAAAGTGGCCAGCAAATTTCGCCTCTGAATGCACCTACTTGGGCCTTGACAATATAAAAGTCTTGGTTGTGTGTACTTTTTAACGGGTCTAACCACAAGTCGTTTGCATGAAAGCAAAGTTCTTCCACATACCTTTATTTAAAGGAGGAAAAAAAATAGTTTCCTTACTTTTCACCCTTACCCTCTGGGGGTCTTGAAATGCTATTTAGTTTCTCAACTTATAAATAAATTTGAGACCTGGTCTTATAAATATACTCAGAAAAAACTAGCGATATTTTCGTAGCATACACAAGAATGTTTAGAACCAAGTTTTCCTCATATTTTATACATCCTTTCCAAATTCGCAAAGGAAATCCCTTCTTAGTTTGTGTTTGGATTGTAAGGAAACTATTGTTGCTTTCCGACTACTTCAGAACAACTTGGAAATCGTAGGTAAACACGGTGTTTCGGATATATTTTACTCAATAGTATTTGGCTGTTTTTCCAGACGTGTTAAAGGTGTCCACACACACTCGTTTGCCTAAAAAGTGTAAACACTTCTCCATTCAAATTCGTAGGTGATGATAACGGAGAGACTAGATGATGACATTAACCCCGCACCCAATTGATCACGGAAAAGGATAACTTGTAGCATCAAGAGAATTCGACCCGGCAATCTAAAACTACTTAAGCAATTTGGAAGCATGAACCAGAGAACTGCAGCGGCTGCAACAGCAGACCACCTGGAAGCGTTAGGTCAGCGGGTTTCCCCATAGAGAATCTACAGAAAAAATGTTGGGGTAGGGACCTGGTTGAATTCAGACGTCTACTACTATAGGTAATCCCTGGGTAGCAAGAACAATCGATTTTAGGCCATACGCTGACGGCAGGACAAGTCAAAATGCTTGTCAGCCAAGTTCACGGCTACACCCCCCACCCTCCCAGAGTTTGGCCTCAGCCAAACACCCAAGATCTTAGCCAGCCGCTGGGCTAATGTGCTGCAAGTGCTGCTACTTAATTAACTGAACAGATTTAGGAGGCTATTCCTCCTAAGGAAAGTGAAATATCAGCCTGTTAGCTGGCTCAGGTTTCCGTAATGCGCTGAATCCAGGCTACAATAGAGAACAATCGCTGATAGTTGTTTGAGTTCTCGTCTATTAAATTCCGTTTAAACCCAGTTTAGGACACATTTTCACTAATTAATGACACTGTCGAATTCATCGTGAAAACGCTGATTTCCAACGGCAGGATTTGGACTAATCCTTATGATTACTGCTCATTAAAACGTGCTTTTTGATATTCTAGAGTTTTTGCATTATCAACCACATGGAATCCACAGATGAGAAATGGGGGCCTACTCGAGGTTAATGTACTTCATTTAGGGACATAATCTTGCAGGATTTACGGGCCTACCGAGTCAATTAAGATGCATCATCAGGCGTAAATGCGATTAAACTAGCTCGTCACATGTCTGCGGTGATACAAAGCGCATTTCAGTCCCCCTCTCACCCTCTTGAGAATGTGTTCTCGGCAAGTGAGCTAGTGGCATTCTCTATCTCTCCCTCTCTCGAGTAGACTGAGTAAGTCGATTTGCAAAGTTGATAACTTTCGTCACTCCTAATCCTTGGCTGGAAATGCCCTTCACTACTTTGTCAGTGGAGGAGAAGGGGGGTGGAGGAAGATGTAGACACGTAGAAAATCCCTTCCCATTTGGACTTTTATGAATAAATTGAGGAACTTACAACTGTTGGTGGCGCCTCAGTATAGTCAATGCGGAAGCAGAACTGGGTTGGAGTTATATTTGTAGGAGTTGGAGGTGCTCCACTGTCCGTGACCGGAGAAACGGTAGAAGAAGTGCCCATGGAAAGGTCGGCTGTAAAATGAGCAACACGATAGTGTCAAAGGGCTCGGAACCAGATCACTTGCGGTTGAACACAACTCGCCACTTCACTGAATGCTCCCATCCAATCAGTGCCCTGTGTGGCACTCATTGCCACATAACGGGACACACACTGGATACTTGCACGGACACACGTCAATGCAAGCCACGCATTGAATGGATCCAACTGTCGCAAAGAGGGGAATGATGTAGCAGGTCATCCAGTACGTTATGTCCGAATTTTAAATAAGTAAAGCGATCCAATGTTACATTTGATTAAAGATTCAGTCATATAAGTATCTTAACTAATTAACTGTAATTTCCTGCCATCTATTAACAAGATAGGTGGTGCCGTCATTATGGCAAAACTCTTTTGGTTTTGATTCGAAGAACTCACAGATGTCAGTTTCAACATTCTCCCGTGTTGCAAAAGCTGTTTCTTTAAGTGATTTTGTAAGTTAAGAAACACATGGTTTCTGAAGGAGGAGGAGGAGGAGGAGGAGGAGCAAGGCAGTCGGGAGAATAAGGTGGTGGATGAGGAAGTTTCGTCCAACCAAGTTCTTCTTCTTCTTCTTCTTCTTCTTCTTCGATCTTTCTGACGTGCTGAGTCGTGCTGCGTTGTCTTGATGAAACACCGCCTATTTTCCATTCATTAGAACAACTTTAATCAACCACCACCCTAGTTTTTGGCAGTAGATTTGTGCATTAATTGTTGTTGCATCAAATGGCACCACTTCCAAGTGGACTAATCCCTGGCGGCCCCACCAGTTCCCTTCTCTACCGTTGCTGGGGTCTTTCCATTTACGATTCTGTCACACTCTCTATGACGTTTAGCAACACTTCGATGAAAGCCATTTTTGCCAGTCACAATTCTATCCACCAAAATAGGTGAAACAAGTTGGTAAGAAAGGAGAAGAGCGGATGCCAACTTGAGATTTGAGTTGATTTTCAGACAATTCATGTGGCAGCCGTTTCCCAAGTTTAAGAAATTTTCCAAGTTATTTTTATAAAGACAATGAAGGATTCGCTTCAAGGGCTACTTATCCTCAAACTCAACTGGATCGTGCCGGCTTCGATCTGAATGTTTTTAGGCATTTCGTCGGCTGCTGAGTTTCTCGAACTCATAAAACATTATTCGCCTCAAATGATTCGTGGGTACTTCCCTGTTATTACGGGTTTAATCAATAAAATTTTATTTTTGCTCTGTAAAACGACATTTGACCAGTTCGAATACAATACAATATTAAATTTTCTTTAAATTTCGTTCAATTTGAAAAGGTGAAATTCAGACAGAACTTATGGGATGACTTGATGGTCGATTATACAAACCTCTAATGCACGGGAACCGGTGAGTTATTAAACATTTTCCACACAAAATCGCCATCTTTAATAAAAACACCTCTCAAGGTGATTAGCAAAAAACATTTAAGGGGCTTTTGGCAAAGAGATCAAAGGCTAGCCCTGCTCGGAGTGTGCTCACTTTGTCTGACATAAAGCAAACCCATCTGTCAAATCCACATCGTTGTGTTTTCGCACGCAAATTGAGTGAGATGAACACTCAAAGTGGCAATATTCCTAAAATCGTACTGGGTTTTACCTTAACAAGATATAAGTATATCTTTGCAATGGGCTTCAAACCAATTCAATTAATAAAGTTTTATTCCTTTAGAAGTATAGAATATTCACAAAAATAGAAAAGAATATGTACATGAATTTTTTTTCAAAAAAACTTACTTCTGATTATCGTCGAGAAAGTAGTTTTCGTTTTCTCTGCTATATCAATAATTTAGGCTGAATTCCAGTTGATTCTATTAGACTCCTGAGCAGTACATAGTGTATGCACATCTACTAAATTTTGTACTGCTACATACACATCCGCCTGCGAATTTTAACTTCCCTTTGACTACACGACTCAATGTCAAAACGCTACATTTTTCAAAGCTTGCGGTAATTAAAACTCACACAACCGACTACTCATCAGCAGGCATTTCCTTGAGATGTGCCAGACTATTACCGGTTGAACATGAATTACTCATTTTGCGACCAATTAAGCAACGGAGTTTCATAAAAGTGAAGGTCAGGACCTACCGCTCTCTTCCCAGTCGACGTCTTCGGTACTGGGGTTGAGAGATCCTCTGGGGGCCAGGTGGGTTTCCAAGCACTGGATGAAGGAGATGACTTGGGAAAACGAGGGGAAAGTCAGTGGGGGGTATTGAATGCCGTCTGAACGGACTAAGATCACTGTGCCGCCGCCGTCTTCGAAGTCTGAAATGGGGAAAATCAACCATCGAAGGGGAGCTTAGAAACAACTTCTAGACTGCAAAATATCCTAGGTCCCTGAGCTTGCTTGAGTTCGCCAAATATCTAAATATAATGACCTCAAAGAGGTTTCAAGTAGATTTAACATGGTTATAGGTGCATTAAAAAAGCCCGAAAAATAAACACTGTTTTCTCGATGAGAAGCAATCATTCAGGTAAGTGTGAGTCACTAGCGTCTCATCGATCAGAATTAGATCATCGCCAATCGATCTCGGGCTCAAGAGGGTGAATTTTCAATGTATACTTAACCTTACTTTTACCACTTTATGATACAGTTTAGGCTAAGATTAAGGTTATAGTCATAGAAGTTAACTAAGGAAGTATTGATGTTGAGCTAAATTCAGCAAGCGTACAGAAAGCTATAATCACTTTGAAAAGCAGACACAACACTAAACAAATTTTAAAACGAAATTGGGGATTTAATTGAGCCGCCATCTTTCCCATGAATGCATTTTTAATGGATAGGCGAATCAGAAATTAATGGCTTGGAGCTTAATCGACTCACTCAGGAATTTCTTAAAGTCATCTAGTCTATTTACGAATCGAGTTTTCAGTTCATTAAGAGAACGAAAGGCTTGGTACGAATCAAGTGACTACACACAAGTCCACATTTCAGAATTTCAGCTATAATGTAGTCCGAAAATAGTAGCCATTAAGCAAATAAACTAATTCATGATGAAAGAATAAACAGATGGGTCACAATTCTCTAATATTTAAAAGCTTGTACTTCACCCTTAAACAATACTGAGAAAAAAATTAGTACTTGGAAAGAAAACAGAATTCTCAGCCGGAGTTGCAAACATGCTGCCTTGTACAGAAGTCAACGGATGTTGTTTGGTAAGGGAAAAGACTGATTCGCATGGAATCAGACCTTACTTATTGCAATCCGATGAGTCGTGTGGAAAAGTGTCAGGCATTTAGTAGTAATTAAAACTGAATTCTTATGTAGTATGCTAATCGTAAACAAATATTACTTGTTAAACATTTTCAAAAAAGATTTATCACGAAGAGTAATTTGCATTAAGATAGAGGGTGCACAACACCTTGTGTTTCAATTATACATGAGAAGTAATCAAAAATTTTTACATATAACTAGCAAGCTAGAAAACTCTAAAAGAAAGTTTCTTCAGCAAAGTAATAGCAGAATCTACACCAAAGCTTTGAATTCAAATAAGATTTAGTTTCAAGCCATTAATAGTTATCATAAATCACCCAAAGCTGCGATAGTACTTCTGTGTAACGGAAATTTGTGAGCAGAAATAACTAGCTGTGGTCAAATACCGGGCGTTTGGAGCAAATTCTACAGGGTGATATTTCATTCTTCTCCAGAAGTGTAGCAGGTGTTCACGACCACTACACTTCCTCGGGAAGTCTAGAATTCTTTCCTCATTCATGTACACGTGATGACAGAGGGGAAGAGAGAATTGTAGTTGATGCTTAATGCCTTCTACACACTACGTAAGCAATCTGACGGCCTGGACTGGATAATGTAGATGAAAAATAGGGGATAGAATATGAAAATGATGTAATTTCTTTTCTGTTGGATTTTTTTAAATCTATGAGTTTCATAGTTTAGAAAAGTTTTTCACCTTTTTTCTAATGAGACTGTGAAATTCCTCCCTCACAAAGAGAGCCCACACACACTTCAAAGCTGAATTCTAGAAAGTGATCCCTTTATTTCACCTAGCATCGTCCTATCTACGGTCCACTTTTTCACATAGAATTTGGTTCTTTATGCAGCGTTTTCTCCCATAGGGAAGAACTTTTAGCCATCTTTGACCTAGACTTATGACATAAACGCAATTTTTCTTTTCATCAAATAAACTTCCAGACCACGCGCTTGCAAACAAACGACTTCAGCGTGTGCCCCGCTGTTTTTACCTCGATTCGGGTCTAGATTAACTGCTATTGTCTCGAATTTCCATTCATGCGGATCAAGTCAGAACCTCCGATCACCTCACAAAAGGCTTGAAAAATTGCTATTGGATGGACTTTTGCAAAAGACGTCTGAGTGCTTGTCGATTAGTGAAACCAAAAGCCTTAACTTGACACTGACAGGCCTACTAACAAGTAAACATGGTGCAATGACTGCTTGGTGAATTAACCTATTGGAACGCATAATCTTAGCTGAATACTCGATAGTTGGCGTTGTAGCAATCCAGCACCGCAGGCTGCTATCCCACTGAGAGGTGCATACTCATCCCGTCCCCAGGCTGGGCCAGCCAACAATGAGTAGTAGTGTTACGGAAACTGCGGGTTTTGACCCCATTTTAGTCGCCTTCCATTCAACCCTATTATGAACTGGACCATGTAACACTAAAACAAAAGCCTGTACTGCAATTGTCCGGGCTCCAGGAGAGTAGCTTATTCACTCAAAGTTTGACGAATACCTCGCCATATGGTCTCTACCACTTCAGCGTAATTTTATGCCTCACTCTCCAAGTGGCAGGCATTTGAAGAATAGTTGTCACGTTTCACACTTTACTATCTTGTCAGACTAGAACTGAAGTCAACCGCGAAAGCTGCCAAATTTGTGGCGATCCAAAGACTCTCTAGGGAGAAATTATTGCAATTTCGACTGCGCTGCAAACGACGTAATAGTGGAATAGCAACTGATTATCAACTTACAGTGACGATGGCAGTGAATGTATGCGATTTTCTTGATGTCGATGTCCAGGGCGAAGTCCCAGTAGCTCCTTTAATTGAGAAAGTTAAATATGACATTAATTTTACCCAAGTTGGTAGAGGTTTGGTTTACCTATAACGAGTACTTGGGATTTCATGAATCAGTTGAAATGCCCCATTGATAAGATATAAAAACCAGTACATTTTTAGACGTTTTGCATAAACTGTCAAGTGCTTAGTCAAATCTAGGCACACTGTATTAGATTAAATACGAGCAGTTACTTTCTATTTAATAAAAGTTACATTTATTATAACTGGAACTGAATGAACAAACGCGTTTAGTTTATTTATTGTAGTTTCTGAGACAACGCACGCGTATAAAAGACACAGCGATCTACAGCGTTTCTGTGATCCTGGTTAGAGGTGGATTGCTCTGCAATAGCCCATTGCAAACAATCCTTAACGTCTTTCATTTGCTACCCAAAAATAGTCTTTTTTTCTACCTTTCTCTTAGCATTCTGTAAGATTCGTTGCTATGGGTACATCCCACTCCTAATCGTCATTGTTACCTTCATCCCCAAAGCCTCTGATGGTACCTCATTAGCTAACAGAAGTTCCAATTTAATAATATCTGAATCGTGTACAAACTTGTGTCTATCACATAATGTACTCTACAAAGGCGCCACAAATATACTCTCTTACGACTCGACAGCTACATATTCCATTTACCTGTCTTGTCTTATTTGTGGGGTTCGAAAATTGAGCATGCGAGATTTACTTCAGGAATTTTCAATAGGATTCCCCTAATACCTCCTAATCCCCACCAGACCCGGAGGGGAAACACGGAAACGCGAACGATAGCATCACTGTAGTTATTAAACACTAATCACTGTATGCGGTTAGAAGTGGCTTTAATTAAAAGCAAACGTTGAGCTCCTACATACTGCGAATAAGTTTTCAAACTTACTAGTTTTAATTGAAATAACCAAAAATGCTGCAGCCACCAAGGTATAAATACAAGCAAAATACAGTACAGATTACCACGAGTTCCTGCCTTCATTGCTAAATTGGTTGAATATTTTTTTACATTGTTTCTATGGAAAAAGCAGTGTTTGGGCTAGAGATATGGATTTGCAGACATCTGGATGCCATTTTTGCGATTTTAGTTGACTGTTACTGCCTCTAGACAGGGCTTAATGTTATCTACTCACGTACTTCTAATAACGGCAAGGCGTGGGAGGATCGTTAGTACTTACGACTCGCGGAGCAGGAGTTTCGAGGCGTCTTCCGAGCTTTTGCAGGAATGCGGTGGCTTATGCTCGCGACGATTTTGCCCTCGACGCTGCTGATTCTGGTCCTCCTGAGGCACTGACATGGCACGATTGGGCGCCCACTTCAACTGGAGACCGGAGTCCTCCTCCAAACCCGTCTTGTGCATGGACAGGTAGCCCGAAATTCGGGATATGCTCATACTCTGAACAGACAAACATCAAATAAGCACAAGAGTGCTTGAAATGAAGCGATTGCTTCCTTAAATGGCCATAACTCGTTGACGGTAGAACTGCGTTATCTAACGGTGAAACATCCCCATAAAATAAAGCTTCGAGTTTATAAACTTCATGGAAAGGGAATCAAATATTAATACAACAACCTAGTGGGTACCTATTCTGGAATCCATAAACGAGACTCAACTCTGTACCGGTAAGGGTTGATGAGTATTTACCGTTCCTGTGAGCTCAAGCAAGGCCTTGTCGACGAAAAGACTATTGAAGAGTTCCTATCGACTGTTTGCACCAAACAAAGCCCAATAAAATTATGAACTACTGTTTTTGATTTGATCCCACGTAGAGACCATTGTCTAGTTAATAATCTGTTTCTCTGATTCAAGTATTGCTATATAAGTTTAAAGTATTCATAAAATGGAGTGGCCAGTTACGATCGACTGTAAGTGGCTGAAACTGATTGCCTTAATAGGAACTGACCCATGTAGGATAGTAGTGAAGAATTATCCTTATTCATTATTAAGGACGTATACTAAGCACGAACTCACGGGTTGGACAATGACGTTATTTTTGCCGTAGAGTAGAGGTGCTCTTTCATTCTGGTGAAGGGATTCCACGTAGTCTTTGGCCTGGGAGAGTTTCTGAGTCATTGGTGCTGGGGAGAACACAGCGTGGGATTGGCAGAAGAGATGCTGCTGGGGGTGACAGCCGTCAATTTCATCATCCTCATCATCGGTTGGGAAATCCTCGAATTTTGGACTCTTTTCTGCCTTGCTACCCATCGTCGTATCACCATTTTTTGCATACCTCTAAATCAGATGGATGAAGGACATCACGCTCAGTCATCGCCTACTTCTCACTACGTCAGCTAATTGGCTTTTGTCATCCTGATAAAAGGCCATCTCAATGCCGCAGTCGAGAATCTCACCATTTGAAAAGCACTAAGTTTTCATTATTTGTGTAATGCTGTTTCCAAACTAAAGCAAAAATGGAACGAAGGCTTGTTATAGTGATTGCTTGGTTTTAACGCCGATACGTTAGTTTAAACAAATAAGATAAGAACTTACAAACTCTTTTTTAGCTCTCTACTAAACTCTGGAAAAGAGAATGGAGTCCCTATCCCAGTGCGACAATCTTATGTATTCTACGTTTGCTGCATAAAAAGCATTTCTGCAGACACGAGAGTGATTCACCCTCTCGTAAAACGTGTAAAAAGCATTTTTAATCTGAAACAAAACCATTCTCCGATGAATTGGGTTCTTGACTTCGAATGAGGGGCTGGTGGATTTTCTTTACCATATGCTTCTTCGCTCGAGTTGATTGACTTCGACTGGCAGTTATTTGTGGCTAGAAATTGAGATGTAAGCTTTTTTCTAAAAATATATTACTTTAGCTCCATATACGACAGATACCATTAAATGATGCAAAGCGATTTGCTAAAGCACTTGATGGTTTGAAATACGAATATTTAATTTGTCTTTTTCTAGAAATTTATTCGACACTCGCGAAAGTTCCTAATTTACTTCAATTCTGTTTCAAGTTGTGCCGCTTTTGTAATTCAGTAGCCTATTGAATTACAGGCAGACCTATAGTTTTCCAATACTTGCATTCGGAATAATGTCTAGAGGACACAATTATGCTAATCTCAACCGGCTAATTTTTCAATTCATGATTGGCAGCACTCAGTAACGACATCGATGCTTCTCTAGTGGATCAATCCTTGAGTAGACACGGGTTTCATTGGGTATGATGGGCACTTTAGCAGTTCTTAACTTAGAACACTGATTCAATCAATAACCACCCTTTGAAAGATCCTCAAATAGCTAGCTGTTTATTTGGATTGTAACATTTCGAAGGAGCAATGCGATTTCTCAGAATCAAACGGAAGCTGTCACTGCATAAGCACTTTGAGTCCTGATTCAGTTTTAAAGAAACAACGCTGACATTTGAACTACGCCTCCTGTGCCCTAGATACAAGGAACCTACGCATTAAAAACAGAAGAAGCAAATGCTGTTTAGATCACGTGTATATAAGCAAAACTGGGACCAGATGAGGCCTTTTAGTTCACCTCGTGGTTTCCAAAATAAGTGAAGTAGGCTTGAATAGGCGACTAGTTGCATAAAGAGAACCGTAGTAGCCCTACACAGTTGGAGGCCTTGTTCATCGACTTATATTTTCGAGCTTTGGGTTACGATGCTGGCACTCATCCTGTTTCCAAGCTGAGACCATGAATCACTTGTAAAGATGCCATGAATACAGCGGGTTTTCCCATCCTTTTATTCCTACCCTAGTAGCTTTTGGGGCCGACAAATCTGTCCTACCACTCAAGAGAAGCACATGCCTCTTAATTTTCCGGTCAAGTCCCTACCCAGGTTATCGGAGGATGGCCGTCTCCTACCTTCGTAGTTTTGATTTTACTTCTACTAGGTTTGATGGAGACCGCATTGCAGAAATTTAGGGAATGCTGAATAAGCAAAAAGGTTATTCGCAAACCGAGTCACCCAGTACTAAGTCAAGGTTTTTTGAATAGAATCAGACAAATCTTCGCTGATACATGAACCCCTTTAATTTTTCTCAAATAATTTATTCCAATAGACTTTTATAAACAAGATTTAGTTACGTGTATAGGTCTTTTCAAAGTTTTATTCAATAGTCTCCCGAGGGGAATAACTTCAGCTGGATTTAGATTTTTTGGCTGAAATATTTATAAAGTGGTTTGAGATTACGTAATTAATTTTCCAAACGAAGTTCAAAATGTTACAGAGATTCGTTGAATATGTCTAGGAAACTGAAGTAGATAATCGTTAGTAGTCTCACGATTATAGAATTAATGCTTCAAGTTATAAATAACTACCCTGCAATTTATTGACATTCTGTAAACAGCGTCCGCAAGGGACTGAGTTTATCATGATTATAAGCCTGATTACTCCGCCAGAACAATGCCTGATGCATTTTCGGGTTGTATAAATATGGCTTCCTCGATATTCATCTAGAGGACTGAGAACTTGTGATTGGAAGAGGAGAGCTCCAATTAAGTCAACGTAACTGCGTTGGTGTTCATTTGTCAAGTCATTCACTTCCGGTCTCAAAATCACGACTCCGTCTTCGTCAAAAATCTCGACTTTGTATTACGACAACCTCAAAAAAATAAATTCCAGAAACCTTTATAGGATGTCAAATCTTTCAGTAAAAATGGTCATTAGCTTAATAGAAGTCATTTTTTGATTAGCTCATAAATGAGGGACTGAATATTTACTGTTATTAGATGGGGAGGGAGTAAGAGATGGCTCAAAGCAAGGCAAAAAGTCCGCGGCCTAGAGCCCGAGCACGTCTTGTGATCATTTCAGAGTTAGTTCGAAATGAAGTGTTACAAGATGCCACAGTCACAATACAAATAAAAACCTGCTACTCTCCCAGTATTTCCCACCAGGAGAACAGGTCTTCGATACACTATACTGTATATCATTTCAGCTAGGACCGCTACATGATTTCCCTACTGCAGATTAATTATACTCCTGGAAATTGTTTTAAATAACAGCAATTGCAGTAGAAAAAATTCGTTTCTAATACTTGATTTGTCAGTCTATGTAAACTGTTATAAGTAAAAGATATCTGACGCAAATATAAAGCATATCATATTTTTATATTAATTTCAAAAACTTTATTGGTAGAGAATATTTGCATCCTTATAGCTAATGTTTTTCTGACGATTTAATGTAAAGGAATCATAAACCATGAATCGAGTAGCTAATGGGGACTGCATAAACGATTTCGAAATACCAGGTTGGAAATGACGTGAAATACCGGCAATGACACACTTTAACGTTTGTAGACTTCTACAATCGGTAAGCACCGATCAATTGAGATAGTGCATCTTCGTCACTATCGTGTGTTGAAACAACGAATTTATCAATGAATGGTAACGACAATCTCTGTCTTTGCGATAGTTTGAGCTTAGAGAGTCGGTCGTGAATAATTAATGGCAACTAGTGAAGCGAAAATATACAGTAAACTGCTTTTAATTTAAGCGTCGCTGGTGTTACCTTCAATCTGCGAAAAATCTGTTAATCAGTCCCAGTTACCCTCGACAGTGCACTAAATAGGTTTGTATACATTATTGAAAGGGTTTTGAAACCTCTTATCGAGTACCCATGCGAAATCATGTGACTTAACTCCTTAACTTTTCATAGCAGCCTTCAGAATTTACTTCTAGGATATGGTACACTACTAGAGCTCCTTAAAGAGCAAAGGAAAAGTTCATACTAATCTCTGAGTCACTATTTGGAGTACTCCCAGTTCACTGGAATCCATCTACCGCAAAGTATACTCAAGAAATAGAAGGCGACGTGAAACATGAGCGCAGGTACTAAGGCTTTCAAAAACGTTTTAATTCAACAATTCAACGTTATTAAAAAACTATTCAGATCTGAAGTAATACCTGGAAATTATCATTGATGGAATGAATCTTGGAAAATCGTTAGCGCATTCATAGAAGTTCACTTTGCTATAGTTCACTTTGTAATAATGTGTACTATCGGGCATTGGAGAAATCGACAATTTTAACAATGACATTATTTGAGTGTCACTAGAGGGAACATTATATCAGTCGATTTCTTGCAAGGGATTTGAAGCAATATACATTTATGCCCTTATCAATAATCATATTTAGTTCAATACGTAGTAAAAAACTTATTTTTAATGCTTCATTGGAACTAGATAACGTAACGATTATTGCATTATTTTGCCCTCTTTTAGTGCTATTGAATAAGTATTGAAATGCTTCTGACTAGCTTTCGATTTTGTCATACTTTGTTTACATTTATGCCCATAAATTGAGGCACACATATGCACTGTTAGAAATAACAAGTATGATAGGTAATGTTACTTTCTATGAAATTTTAAGAATTCCAAACCACTTAATTTACGTAGCAGCTTCAAAGCAGCAGGACACCTGACTCATTAAATGCCTGTTACCGCTTTCAGAAAACTACTGGTAATCACCATTAAATTTGCACTACATGCAAAGCGCCTCAGGTTTTCTATAGACAAGATAATTCAACACTATTCTCCCTTGCCTCGCCTTTGTGATTGCGTGGGTAGCTGTTGACATCAGGTCGGAACTGCTTCATGGATCATAGTAAAAGCAAAAGGAGTTGAGAGACAGCAAATCAAACTAACCCCTGAGTCATCTGCACTGAGGGCGTACAGCGGCGTGACTTGGTTTACTAATGAGGCTGGCGAAATGATGTTGGGCTCAAAGTAGAGGAAGAAGGCTCCTCCGGTCACATCGGCAGGATGGGGTCGGTGGTGTCCAGCGGAGGCTGCAGAAGAGGCCACGCTCATTCCCGAATCAAGCGACCGACGAGGTCGCAGACTTGAAGTCGAGCGAGCTGAGTACTGCTGCTGCTGCTGCTGCGGTGATGTGGTGGTTGGCTCCGGTTGCTGGGGCTGAGCTCCGGGGACCGCGGTAGAGTAGATCATCTTGCGCTGCATCAGCTCACCTGCCGACGGGTCTGTCCACAGGTGGTCGCTTGTTCGAGTTCCCGAGTAGTCGTGAGAACAGGAACCACCTACAGAAAGGACCAAACCCTTATTTCTTCCTATAGTCCAGAATGAGAACCGGTTTTATAAGTGAAGCCATCCCTTTGATTCCTCGTATTTTTCAATCACTGTATGGTTTTATTCATAAATTTAAAACAATGCTTATCTTAATAGACTGTTGATAGTCAAACAAACAGGAATAATAAACAACCCGAAATTACGTGATGATAATTTATACCATTTTTAATCAAATCTTTCATTCGTGTCTACAGTCAGAAATAAAAGCAATTTCTGCTTTAGATGTTTCGTTAACTGCTTACGGAAGTCGGTTTTACTTATAAACCCTGGCTGAGCTATTTCTGGTGAGTAATTTGGAGTTGGAATAAATGAAGACGAGCTTACGGAAGTGGATTAAGTGAACTAGACGGCGCTAGACTTTGTTTCCAATCCGCCCGGATTTACTTAGTCATTCCATTTATCCTAAACGAAGGAAGGGGAAACGAGCTAATCGTAGAAGTGATGTTGAAGTAATGCATTTAACATCATTGGCCCAACCATTTTTGTTGTTTCGACATGCAATGCGTATGCAGTGCTTTGGGAGTAACCAATGGGCTATTCGGGATCCTGGCCACCTCTGCAGTTCCTATTGGCTCAAGGCTGGGAACAGACTCACTTACGCAAGTATACGCGTTCAAAAAGGTAGCACGTGGAAGGGCAAGATCTCAGCTGCAAGTCCTAGAAACATTACTTATCAGAATTAATTCCTCAGAGCACGGATTTTAAAGCCAAATCGGCTAAAGGATACTTTATTAGCTTTAGTTGGATAAGATTAGCATCTATGAAACCATGAGCTATTCTCAAAGCTCCTAATATAGTACTTAAATGAGGATGGAAAAACCAAATGAATTTTGAAATAAGCGTAGAACCAAAAGGAGCGCCGATCGTGGGCTTACGAACTAAGTCGGCAAACAGAGGACCATCGAATGGATGCGATAGGATTGACACCCGCTCGTAGTGGCTCCTAAATTCCAAAAAGCAGTACGTTACAGGGTATTAAGGAAAAATTGCATTGAATAATGGTAGAATAACGATAGAACTTAGCGTCATAATAACAGACAATCCCAGTGCGTTGGTACAGTTGCCGATTTCCTCGAAAATATGCAGGAAAGATGTTGGAAGAGCTTAGGCATTGCTGGCCATTTTAATTAAACCCCTAATTATAACAAGAGCGACCCATAGTGGACCATACGCACAGCCTCAGGGAAAAGTCCAAAATGGGTGTTTGTCAGTTTTTAAGACGTCGACACCAGCCCCAATAATAGGCTTCCGAACCCATAGATCTACGGGGTGTTTTAGTGCAGAAAGTCAATAATCATCGTTCTGACAGCAGTACAAAAGCCCGTCTAATTTACCACCTATTTATGGCAGTTTTAAAGTTTTCACAGTGCAATAGGCTCTTAGGGTGGTTACTTTGTATAAAACTAGTAGACCATAGGGGTGTTCCCTTGACTTTTGAATTTCTTCTGAATTTTTCAAATGTTGTAGTTATCAAATACTTTTTCTTTTTCCTGATGCGACTGTTAAAATTATAGCGACACCCTGTATTTCAGTCACAAACCACACACTGATGCGAGATTATAGTCACTATCAGTGGAACAAAAATTTTTGCTAGTATAAAATAAACACTACAGTTCTGTTTTATCCTCTCAGTTTCATCACACTATCCGTACGAGTCCTACAAATAGTACAACAAAGTGGAGCTGACTCCTGTCCTATGCACAACGAGTCTTATTGAAGCTGCTGTTGTGATAGAGCTATGATTTCGCAAGTTCTAAAAGTTACATCAAATTAAAAAGACATCTTTAATTACGTAATCTCTTTAATAGCTCTAGGTGAGTAAAGTCATAAGCGCAGTTTTAGAAATGCATGATGGCTAGTTCGATAAGATGTACACCGCATAAACAGTCTCGGACAGGTTTTGACCCTCCAGAAATAAACGTTGAGTTTAAAAAGGACAAGGGGAAATAGAGGGGCGAGGAGGACTTACTCAGCGTTGGCAATGAGGTAATCCATTATTTTCTCCAGTTTCTTCTGAACCAATGCGACCTTAATCCAGAAGTACTTTGGCAGGGATCCAGAATTCCTCCTTCAGACAATTTCCCAAACCAAATATTTAGATAGTGAATAAATTGCTGTAAATGTTAGTCAAGTCTATCGTACCTGAGGGAGTCGGTATAGTTGGGAGAAGAGAGGCTAAAAATACCCCCGGAGCCACTAGGGTTGTCTTCAATAGCCTCAACACGTTTCACAACTTCTTTGGCTTCGGGCACAGCTTTGGATATCTCTTTAAGGAGACTAAAGGTCTTTGGTTCTTGAAAATTGAACACGGGCTTATGTAGGATCAAGCCGAAGCTTAAGCAGCTCTCTACCGCCGCTGTATTAAGAAAAAATAGATGTTAGGTGCAAAGGGAAACATTTAAAATGCATGAAGCCCTATGAAATATTAAACATTTCACAAACATCCACATAGGCTAACTTACCACAGAATTCACCTATGTTTGTACTTTGGTCATGGATGTAATTTCGTGTCACGGCTTCCTCGGCCAGCATTTTCACCTTAGTCGAGAATTATAATAAAGATTACTAAGAGGGAAAATGAGACTGGGGTTGCTTGTGTTTGAAGACTCTGTCGTGTTACTCAATAAAATCCTCGCCTGAATGCTCCCAAAATCTCTACTAAGAATACCGGTATTAGAGCATAAAGGAAAATAGATTTAAGAGATGTGCATGACTGTTTGATCAGATCAGAATTTATATCTAATACGAACTTTGGAAAACTTAATAAAAAATTTCAAGTTGGATAGCTTGGAGTGCATTTTGATACGCGATAATAGGAAAAAATGACTAACCGTTGCTTTTAGATTTTTAAGAAGAGCATCGCGTTTCTCTTGTAGAATTTGGGCAACCAAACCGGTTGGTTGGTCTAAAGATAAACATTTTGAGTTTTTATTAAAATTCTTAAGAAAAGAAGAAGCAGTATTGTATGATTAGGAAAGTGACAAATGAGGAGCTGAATAAGTGACTTTATAGTAAATATGTCAAGTGTTTTGGAATCCAGAGATTAGTTGATGACGAATAAAAGGCGAACCAAACTATAAAATGACAATTTTAAATATTCTGGATGATAGTACCGACAGCCAGAACGAAGCAACATAGGTTCCTGGAGCATTACTCACTCCAGCGCTTTGAGATACTGTCACTTTTAAATCTTAAATATGGCGGCTCTAAAATTGTATTATGTATGAAAAATCGGATTTTGGCTTTCATAAGACCTTTTAACTAACACTCCAATTATAAATTAAAACAAAGATTGCATTTAATTACCTTGGGACCGTGATTTCTGTAGACTAGAACGAGATCCTGCTTTCTGCGGAACATGAGATAGAATGGATGATGAACTGAAGACGGATTTCCTGCCCAGAGTGAAGAAACCACTGTTTTTCTCCTTTGGTAAAAGATCAGTCTTTTCATTGCTTGCCGACACCGACATTGTGCAGATAGTATTATGGATTGTCGAAATTAAATAAAATTATTTCCGGCCTGATTATCATTAAAAACCTAAAATGCGGAGGTGAATATGGATAAAACGGGTTAAATATATAATGATGTCATCACCACATTTTTATCAAGAACTGTTCAAACACTCAATGGCAAATGTTAAATCGAAAAACATTTCCTAATAATAAAGGTAATTAATAATTTTCAAAGAAATGCTCCATGTCTGCTAAAATACAAAGCGAAACCCAAGCATCCACAACGAACCTATACTACGAAATATCAACGCCGCTAGTGACCGGTTCAATGAACAAATAAAAGACGCAAAGGTCAAATACCATATCAAAGAGAGCAAGCATTGGAATCCATTTATTTATCAATTTGAAACAGCCCTGGTCAAATGTTTAAGGAATTTCTCATTTACATTTTAGAAAAGATAGATTGAATCGCTTTTGTTCAAATTTCTTACAATGTTGACACTGCCGAAACCAACACACAACTAGTTTGAAAATTTATTCTTAAAGCAGTGTACATAAAAGATTCCGCTCAAATGCTCGATAATCTCACTCAATTTCTAGATGCCTTTTATATATCGGTGTTCGTTAATTTTTTTGTTTGGCAGCATCAGTGGTCCGAGGAGTTTCGGGAGCACGCTCTGTAGCAAATTCTGATCTGGTCTCTTGATACGTGTAACGTCGATTCATATCCATAACTAAAAGAATTGAAATTGAAACGCTGAGGATAGAGCACGGTATAGATGAGAGCTGCAAATATTCTTGAGTTAAAATGACTAGCAATAAGGCATACTCGTTCTCTATAAAACGGATGCGGTTCATTTCTTTAAATAAATAAGTTTTGCCCCTGCGACTGAATTCACAATTAGCAATTTAATAATTTAATCTCGCTTTCTAATAAATAGGTCCGTATTTATGCATTTTTATTATATTTTTTCATATTAATAGACGTGTTTTATTAATTGCTTATCTGTGATTTCCATTCAAAACTATCTGTATCAACCAATAATATTACAGATCTCGCGGTTATGCTCGATTCTAAGGTGTTACCCAGCTTGCACAGGTAGGTGGTCCTGAAATAATATTGTCGACTCGGTTTTATATTGCAAGTGCTTCTGGATGTTTTAGTCATTTTAACACCCTGTATTTAGATTTGTACTGCATAAACCAACAGAGACTGACACATTTGATGTCATTTCGGAAAATTTCCGGAAAACTTTTCCAAAAAATGAGATTTTCACTGTTTGTGAATACTTGGTAAGATGTTTCTTTTTTATTCTTTAGTCTTTTTTCATTGAAGATGACATATTGCCTGATTCTGTATCAAAGTCATTGGCAGTTTTTGCCATTTGGGAAGCATATCGGGACGAAAGCATCGAACTAAACCCGTTTCTACCTCTTCTTGTTCGTGTTCTCGTAAGGCCATTTTTACTACGAAAATCTGTTAGGAAAATGGGAGGTCGTGCAATGTGGCAATTTCCATGGCCTTCATTGCCTTAATGTATAAACTTATGCTTCAAAGTGACGATACCAAAGAGGTAGCACCAGTGACTTATTTAACATTGGTTTAGCTCCTTAATCTGGTAGTTACTAAAGTAGTCCATTGGGATTTCGAAACAAATGTGCATAAGGTGTGATTTATTACTAACAAAATTATATTTTTAGCCAGATTTGTCTGTATTCGAACCCATGCTGCAAAAGAATTTGAAACAGTTTCCAAAGTATGGTAATTTAGGCATTCCTTCCATTGTTTCTGACGTCAAACGTGAGTGGTAAGTTGTACATTTCATTACACATGCCCTTGATGTTAGTAAATCAGATGACTTTCTTGCCAGAGCCTCAACTAATGGCAGTTTTCGGTCAATTTTTTTATAAATGCCAGTGTCTAAATGTGCTAGTCTCTTCTACAGTTCTCAGATTTGTTAAATCTATTCAAAAACCTGACATTTGGCAAATGTATCTACATATTACCGCCCTCAGCTGGACTGGTTGTATTTTTAGCTTCATGAATTGCAGGGTCTTGAGCACTTTAATATGCCTATGCGTTGGCTACTATCTTCCCTTATGTGCATAACTACCGATCGAGCATTTACTTGCTTCAGTTGTCAAATAAGTCCTAAGAATTAGCAACTCCTAGAAGCTTTCAGAGACATCGATATGAGAGCTGTCTCACTCACTAGTTGAGTTCTCCCTATTCTTGATAAACCACAGTTGTAGAGTTCATGTAACGAGATAGGCTCAATACATGTGTTATGTTGACGGGGGCTGTCACCGGGTTGGTTGTATTCACTCAGCTCTCTTGAACCCTTGTGTACGTCAGCCAGCAGAGGTTTGGGCCGCGAGTGTTCTGTGGATTTAGATCTGTTGCTGTTGCTTGCTTCAGGTGTATGAGCAGCCTTGCTGAGGGTCTGCAGCGGGAGCACTGTCTGGAGGAGCTTCTGTCTGACGGCGACAATCTGCGCGCCTGTATGGAGCCGTTGCGACCCCAAATGATCCGCCTGGCACCCCCACCCACCCCCTGCCCGCAAATTGACTGTCCCGAACTCGTCTGGTGCGCGCCGCCTGTCCTGCAACACGAGTTCCACTGGGACGACACTATGGGGCAGTCCACCGCTCCACTCGAGGTGCTTATATTTCCTTGTACTGAGAAGCTCAGTGTGGCATTTAGGTGCTGATTAATATCTGTGCCGCAAACTGATCTTTCAATCGTCATCGTGGGTTATTCGATGGCCAGTGCAAGCTGTAGGTGTCCAGTGGCCTTTTAATGGCACAGACTTTAATTCCCGCAGTGTCTTATTCGTACACATTGCGCTATGTATGTGAGATCCATATACCGCCAATGGTACCCTCGAGCTCATCTTTTGCTCAAGTCCTCTTCATTGTTTCTTTTCTATTTTCAGATTCAACAGCTCATGGATGTCGCTGTTTCGGCCCCTCTGACACCAGCTCAACGAATGGAGTTGGTTAAAGAGGTCAAAAATGATCCTAGCCTCGTGTCAACAATCGATCTAACGAAAGAGAAAGTAGGACCCGGTTATTAATTTACGAATCCCCTTTAGCTTACGAGCCTGATTAACCTGAACCCTCTGGCGGCGGTCGATATCCTAACGGCTGCGGAGGCACTCCCAGAATGGGAATCGTAGGTTCGACATTCACGTTCATTCGCTTCTAGGTACCTATCCGTTGTAGCCGACATGGATGTAAACGTAAACTCCCTGGAGATGATAAACCAACTAGCTACGAAGGTGACTCTGCCCAAGAACATCATCCAGATGTGCATTCTCAACTTCCTGCGGAAGTGCCAAAGCACACAAGACAAGAACTCCCAGCTGCGTATCGCGAGACTAGTTTGTCTGGTCATTCAGACCTGGTCGAGAACAGGCATTCTGGAAATAACCGGAAACGTTAGTTGCACCAAATTTAAATTGTTTGTCTGGATTCAGTAGGTCACGCTGGATAACTAAGTACACAACACCTTAGTCAAATCTGCTGTAGGTTTGCTCTAAATCATACCGGGCAATTAGAAAAGATAAAACAGTAAAAGCTAATTGGATTGTACTTTTCTATTTTCAGGACCTAATGGTACACATCCAGTCGTTCTGTCTTGAATTCAACAAGGTCCGGGAGGCTAACGCCCTCTACAGACTTACCAAAAGTCTCGAAACAGACAGCCTACCCGATGCCCGGATGGACTCGTGAAAATGGGAATGCAACCTGTGCTTGAAGTATTTCAGCTTTTATTAAGTTATCTTCGATCGTTCTTTTTGATACAAAATTACCTAGAATTCCAGAGTCCGCAAAAAGTGAACGATCTTTTCTGTGCTTTCTATCGCGCCTTCGCCAACATCCCCACACATCAACATACCGGTTACTGGGGGAATCATAAGCCATTTGAGGGTATCACATAGGACCTTCACATGAGACTTAGTCAGGGGGTGTTTCCACATCGAAGTGTTCATTGCCGGGGCGAAGACACCGTACTTCTTAGGCAACGTCGAATCGTCTTCAAAGTACCAGGTACGGGCAACACATGTTAGCAGGTTGTCGCATTGACCTCCCGCGATTTTGGCAAGTGTGTTGGCCGACATCGGGGCAATAAGAAATATGTCTGCCCATTTTCGTAGCTTAACTTATTAGAATAAAGGACTTCCTACCTCGATGTGGGCCACAGCTGTTGTTAGACTTTTCCAGGATTCATACTCATCAGTGTCGGTGTAGACGGGGACCGTTAGTAAAGACTTGTCGAAAAATTGTAAAGCAGATTTGGTGGTAACAACTTTCACGTCGTAATTCGAGTCTAGCAGTTGCGAAACTATATCATACACACATGTAGCAGCTGCGCTACCCGTAACGCCGAGAAGAACGTTACAGCGTTTTTCCATCAATTAGGCTCCTTACAAACAGATTGACACACTACCACTTACAGCTTGTCAAAAATGATCAAAAACGTAGGCGGATAATGCCAAAATGCATTTTAACATCCGGTAGCTGCCATGAAGAATCGAATTGCATCTTAATTTTCAAATCGCAATAATTGCAAACCTGGATTAAGTAAACAGCTTCCATTAATTTATCTCCAGAAACGATAATGGTTAGGATCTATAACCATACACTGTACTATACGGTGAGCACTTACGAAGCCTGCACAGAGAATTTAAGAGAGCAGCTCGTTCGACACCCTAAGATTTCCGTCATTCTTCCGAGAGAGGATTTAGAAAATGAACAAAAATAACATTATAATGCCTTTCCACCCATCAATTAATGCATTATATGCGCTAAACTTAGCTATTATCGTCCTTCATAACTTTAGAGGGCAGACAATGGTTCGAGATTCCTACAAGGATCCACTCCCAGCCCAAACCTTTCTACCATGTCACAAATAGGTAGTGCTGATCAGTTGGATGATAGAGCGAACTCAAATTTTTATTGTAAACTACACTTTAGGTCATGAATAGCCCAACAACGACCCAGTTGATCATGACATTTGGGTAAATTAGTACCAGGAAAATACCAAGCAAGATGAAGGTCTGCAATCATGAAATACGCTCATTTACTGGGTTGAATCACACGATCAGCGACAGTTTAAAATTTAAGTGACTTTAGATAATCCACGATTTTACCGGGTTCCTCCATCGCCCCTTTGCCGGTATCACCGCAAATAAGGGTCTTCGCTATAGGAGTAATCATATGCCACTTAAGCACATCACAAAGAACTTTCACCTGAGACGAGGTTAGAGGATGATTCCACATTAAAGTATTCATAGCTGGGGCGAACACACCGTACTTCTTTCTAGGCGTTTCATTGTCATCGAAGAACCATGTTCGGGCAACGCAGGTTAGTAGATTGTCACATAACCCCCCTGAAACTTTCGCCAGGGTATTTGCCGACATGGGAGCGACAAGGAAAATATCAGCCCATTTTCTCAACTAAAAAATCTACATCAGGAGTCACTAATGTACCTCGATATGGAGAACAGGATCGCCACGTTTTTTCCAGGAGCCATATTCATCTAAGTCAGTGTAAACAGGAACGGAGAGGTACGATTTTTCGAAAAAGTGAAGAGCATCTTTCGTTGCCACCACTCTAACATCGAAATTCGATTGCAACAGAAGATGTACCAGCTCTTCCAATTTTATGGTAGCAACGCTACCAGTAACGCCCACAAGGACGTTGAGCTTTGGATCCATTTGCACTAGCGGTTAATTTGCAATAATGCTTATTTAATATCCAAAATCATTTAGATTAACTTATTTCTATGTTTAAATAAAATAACATACATTATATATCGCAAAAAATAAATTTATGTATGTATAATTTTTTACAAATAAATATTTAATCATATACATAAACATTCTGATGGTGAAATCCTCAATATGCCTTTTAGTTTCAAGGGTAATCTAGTTGGTCATTTGCAAAATTTCCCTTTTTCCTGGACCATGACCGTCGACCCGAAATTCGAAGGTTTACCCTGGATCGTAAGACCGTTTAACAAATTCTCTTTTTTAGGCCTACGATGAACCGGACGTGTATGAAACAGATGATCTTCCCGAGGCAGATCAAAGAGAATCAAAGGTAATGTTGTCTAGTCCAACTATATTTACACCATAGGCAAACGATGTTGAACAAGTTTTACCCAAAGAGATAGAAATGACATCATTATCTGCCAATGAAGCTCGTAAACGATTCGAGAATTGCAGGGTTGACGCTACCAGTGTTGGTATGTTTTTCTGATCTGTGGACTCCTTTATCGCTGGTCGTATTTTTCGTGATAAAATAACCGTAAATCCTGTTTCAAAGACTTTTCAGACAGGATTACTGGAAATGAAAAAGTCGGCTACGCAGTCGATAGCTCAGAGTATGAGTCTGTAAGCGTTTCGTAGCCTTTCCTGCTCGCCTTATTAATCACTTTTACCACAAGTAGCACTTAAACCCTAGAATCCAGGTGGTACCCGTGAGTCGACGCTCACGGCTCGATTCCAGCGGCTGCAGGCCGAAGTGCGTGAACTCCTAGATGATGCCGAAACTATAGAGAAGGAAACAGGAGCTAGTACGACATCGGGAGATCTCACAGTGAAACAAATTTCTGAACTGGCCTCATCGCTAACAAATCAGCTGAACCAGCTGCAGTTGGAAAAAATTTTTGGGCCCGACGTTGACCTTACCGATCTCTGTGCTCAAGATGCTGTTGTTCAGAGGTAAGTTAGTAATTTTATTTCCTCGTTGAATACATACAATTTTATCAGCTACCACTATATAAGTGCTTGAAGAGCACTAAAACGTTTTATCATTGGCTGCTGTTAAGGCGTCTGTTCGAGCAAATCGCCAATTTTAAGCCAAAACAGTCCACCCAGAAAGATGGCAGTGCAGGAGATCGCATCACGATCGACCTCTACTCTAAGCCATCGGACAAGGTTGATGCTGTGAACGAGAAGGTAATTTGCATGTCCATCATCTTATGTTTATTTTTGTTCTCATGCTGGAATTCGTTCGTGTTAAGCCAATAAGGCCAGGATGAATATGTCCGCCTCTTATTTATTTTTAACCCAACGTTAATTATCGCCGTTAACAGTAACCATTTTTTGTCGAATGAATTGGTATGATTAACGTAATTAGTCAGCCTTTAAGCCTAATGATTTGTTGTTTTTTTATGCAACTGAATGAGTTACCTTTTTCCTTTTTCCCCGCTTTTCTTGTGCATATTATTTATTATGCACTTGATCGTAAAGGTTCACCTCTTGGCTTGTCTCATCAGTGGGAAGGACGTGGTTGCTCCATGCTCTCTTGTAAGCTTTGTGAGCATCATAGTTGCCTACATAGACCTTATCGCAAAGCTTAAATTCCCTTCCTTCGCATCACATCAGCGAATGGAAGTAACCAGTTGAGGAGCTGTAAGGTGTATAACAGCACTAAGCGGAGGAGTCTTCGGTCGTCCATAACTAGAACGTTAATCTGACGCCTGAGTCACTTCCCACCGCAACAATATAGCCCTTGTGTGTACTGGTCGGGGAGTCTAATGGAGAGTATTGTGCTGCAGACGCTGGAGCTGGACCGTCGGCTGCAGCGGCTGGAGGCGCTAGTGGGCTCGCGCGAGGTGGCGCCTGTGGGGAGCCCGGGCGGACTGCTGGAGACAGCGGGGCGGCTGTCGGAGCGCGTGGCGCTGCTCCAGCCCAACCACCTCGAGAAGGTCGAGGAGCGCATCGCTACCCTCCAGACCAAACTCGCCGCCATCACGCGCAGCCCCGAAAGCGCTGTCATCGCTGACGCTGACACCCAGAACAAGGTACCTACTCTCTCCTCAACCCCCATCACTGGACTGGCTAGCTGGCTGTTTTAACTCGACACACAGGAAAGGTGTTAGTGAGTTTTACTATGAATGCATGAAAAGAAGAACGAGATACCAGCTCATCACTCAACTACACTATTTAAGCTGTCACCCCAATCTATTTCTTGGCCTCTTTTAAACTACATGGGGCCCCACGCATTGTCTTTGTAGCATTGAGAAAGCCAATTATAGGTTAAAATGTGTGTTTCTAGATCGCTGAGCTGTTTGAGATAGTGAAGAAGTGGAACTGCTTCTCAGCCGACCTACCTGGCGTCATTGACCGACTGAAGGACCTGCAGAGCTTGCACGAACAGGGTAAGCTCAGCGTTCTCTGCACACTCGCAGCTCTGCATAATCAGTGAGCTTTTTCTATGTCTCCCATCTCTCACCTTTCAGCGTCGCAATTTAGCACCTCTCTTGTGAATATGGAAGTAGCTCAAAAGAGAATCGACGAAAACCTCGCCACTTACAGCACACAACTTAAGAGTGTATGTTTAAACGTAAATTGTGTTCACTCTAATTAGAGTGACTTGTGAAATTGTTCTTATTTGAATTACAGGTCCAAGATTCCCTCGCGAACACATTGGCGGTCTTCAAAGAAAATGTCCAGGCAATCGAAAAATCAATGAAGTCTTGAGTGTTTCACATGCACTTCACATTGAACAGTGGTGCCCCTTTATCCGCTCTCCTAACTCTCCCCTGGTATCCTGTTCCCATTTCGTTTCGTTGTATTCACTGCACTATCGGATAAAGTAGCCACAAGGCCGCTTTTACATCATGTTAAATTCTAATAAAACCTTATGAAAGTACGCCTAGTGTTTTTCTGCAGTTATTAGGTAAAGTAGTCTGATAACGGGGATTTTAGCACTGCACTGGTAATCTACTAATAAGTGGGATTTTTCTGTGCTCCTTGCTGTTTTTCCCTTGTGTCGGCAATCTTTTCCGCATAGGTCTTTGTTGACATGCGGAGCCGCTGCGTCTGTTGCTTCAGTTGCAGGATGTCCCGCTCTTTCGCCTCCACTTCGTCAACCGAGTTCTGGTAGCCTCGGAGCATTTCTGGGCGGCCTAGAAGGCCGCTCGCCTTAATCAAAGCCGTGTGGGTCTTTTTGAGGTCTAAACGCTGCTGTTTCAACTTGGAAAGCTCGTCTCTTCCACTGCTGAGCTTGTCCACCCACAGGTTGAGTTGTTCTCGTAAATGCGAATTCTGGGCTTGACAGGACTGAAGCTTTTCTTTGGAGTGAGCAATCATTTGCACAGTATTCATAATCTTTCTACGCAACTTATTTGTTTCTTCATTTCTCTCCTCTATCTTTTCATTGTAAGTCTGATTTTCTATCTTCATCTGTTCGAAATCGATTAAATGGAGACTCTCGGAGAGGTCATAGTTTTTGAAAGCGGCGTTTATCTTATCCATTTGTCGACGGAGCTTCAAATTCTCCAGCCTCTCCTCTGAGACAGCAGTCAGTTTCTTCTTCCAAGCCTCAATTAGTGTTTTGTAGTTTTCTACAGCCAATGGACGACCCGTTTTCATACTGATTGCCGTCTTTCCCTGAGTGAGAATGAACTCCACCAACTGGGATTGTTCATTTCTGGCTTCTGCTAATTTTCGGCCACAGAGCTGCTCCATAACACTTATTTCTTTCTCTACACGCTCCTTTTGCTCGTCAAACTGTTTGCGTAACTGGACCAGCGTTTCGACGTGCTTTGAGTACCGTGAAGTGTAGTCAATGCCACTGTCAATTACACTACTGGCCATACTGTCGACGTTTGAGTGCGCGATGTCACTGGCGTCCACGCGCCGACGTCGGAAATGCTCAGAGAGCAACGTCTGTAGTTGGATGTTTGTATGCAAAGCCCCTTGTCTCCGCTCAAGAAGCTGCTTGTGTTGGTCGAATAGCTCCCTCTTTAGTTGCTCTATTTGACTATCAGTGCGTGATTCCGGAAGGTCCAGAGGCGAGGAAATTTCATCGGCATCTTCCTCATTTTCATGGCTAATATCGACGTCAGATTTTCGCGATTCAACGTCTGACACCACATCAACTTCATCATTAGCACTTTGACTTAGCTTTTCATCCGCATTCACGTCCTTACTTTGTTGACTGTCTTCATTTTCCAGTTTAGACGAGGTTGATTTTGTTTGAGGAGTTGGAGAAAGAAATTGTTGGTTTTCAGGAGCACTTGAATCTTCAAGGTTAGGTTCATTTGATATTGCAGCCTCTCGGGAGGAAACTTCTCCGTAGTTGCCATTTCCATTGTTAGCTTCCAATAAAGAAATTAAATTATAAACACACGAAACACCCACGAAAACACAATTTATAATACGATTCATCGAATGCGCAAACTTGATAGTTGTTTGTATTATATAGAGGATTCTTACTATTTGAACTGAAATTATTTGTACTTTTTGCGGTCTCTAAAAGCTTGCACTATTAGGTAATTCCTTTTGACCTACTTTAGTACGAATGCTTGTCTTTCTCGACATGTTAAAATAAACGACAGAGTCACTAAGGACGTTGATAAGATATTGATATATTAAAAATGCATTCGTTCAGTAAAATGATCTATGAGTTTCAAGCCTTACACACAAAACTGAAAATAATATTAAATATTTTGAAAATCCCAAAACTCGTATATGTGTATTTGAATTTCGATTCTAAATCATGTTTTTGAATGCCAAAATTGAAATAATTATTGGAGAGATTGTTAAAGCCATACATACACCTAAGCTGATCAGCCAAACTGCAGATTAAAAATAGTTAATGAATGACATGATACCTATTGGACATAATCTACCTAGATAAGTGAGCTGTGGGTATGCTTAGTATTACCCATTTTGGCATGATCACTTTGAATTTTTGCTACCTCTCCTTCGCTAACTATCCTTCTCTATACTTTTACTGTGTTAGATTTGTTATATTTTCTTAGTATATGCAATGTGAAGTTGTGATTCGAAGAATATGAATTCGAATAATCATCATAAGTTACCAGCCTCTTATTTCTCCATCAGTTAAAGAAAATTAATCATGATTGTCTGGATCTATCTTCCTCCATCACCATTAAGGTCCAGGCCAATTTTAAACCACCATAGCTATGAGATCTCGATTTTTCATTTGTAGCAGATGCGTCCAGGCAGAGGGAAATTGGTTTTTGTATGTATCTTGCCACTAAACATTGCTTAGTGCTACGTTTGGGTGCTGCAAATTACGCGTGTACTTTTAATAATCATAAAAATCCTCATGACACCGATCGGACTTTTTCCCTGAGGCTATTTTGGTGCTAGAAAATTGTCGTTGTGATCTGTTGATTTATATGCACGAAGAGGTTTTATGATTTATTATTCGAATCTTGTTCAAAGGTAAATGAAAGATAGCAAGAAACTCAGTTATCTTGACAGGATAAAAATTTTCAACTCTGATAGCTTCGGAAATTTCGCCATACTTTAAGTGAGCTAAACTATCTTAACCAGTTTATATAATAACTGATATTGAAAGTTGTAATGATTGCATCTACGTATTTCATGTTCTTTTTCATTCCTGATCGTTCACTTTTAGTTTACAGTCATGAAATTCACAAATTAAATAGGTGCATATTCCATTAGTTCCACTGAAAAGGCACGTCTTTTACCGTATAGTCCGTATCTGATACGCAGATGAAAAGAAGGGAGCTAAGTAATATCGAATAAGTACGATTTTGGGAACTGGAGTGGTCTTCATCACATTCTCTGTGTATTAATTCACGCCTTCCCCCTAAGGAACCTCAATTTCAGGTGTAAAATGAGCATAACTCCAGCTATGACCTATTAAACCGTTTATATTTCCATATGGTTGGTGTTTCTTGACCCTATGGAGAACCCACATTTTACGATAATTAAGTTAACTTAGTTATTAGTCGCCTTTTATTTGACATATTTCTATAAACTTGAAAAGAATTTAGACATGGGCGGGGACAGATTGTATTCAGTTAAAACTGTTAATAATTTAATTCTGCCCGGTGAAGATGTACTAGACCAATTCTCGTGTTTAGGGGCAATTTACTACGTAACGATTCTAACAAATGAAGGAGAAGAATCAATTACAACTTGTGGTTGGTAGAAGAATATAAATATTACTAAAAAGCACGACTAGTTAGACCAGAGGAAATTTTAGGTATTTCATAGATTCTCTATTGGTATTTCCACTAGCAGCGAATAGCTTAAAAAGGTAACCCCATGTCATTAATGAATGCTGACATTGATTATTTGTGGGATAAATTAACTCTTTATTCACGACATCCACCTGCAGAAAAAAATATTAAACGCATGACAATCTGGTTCAGTAATGTAGAAAACTTCGGAATATGTATTATGACGTATCTCTCCATGCTCATTACCCCCAAAAATTTTGTGGGAATGAGAACCAGGGCCAAACTTTATGAGCGGTTTGTTTTGCGGTTGTCCTGACTGAGCCGCAATTTCTCTGGCTTTTGTACTAGAAAGAGCGAAATTCTTCTAGTTGGTCTAACACGCAGAATCGGTTAAAAATATAGGTTTTAACCAGCTTGATGGCTTAAAGAAAGTAAATCTGATTTAAAACCTTGGTCTAGATACGACAGAATTACTTACAATGGTACAGTTTCCGACTTGGTGCTGCCAAATTAAAATTCATTCATCGTTTTAAAGATTTTATAAGACAGCTCCTACGTTTAGAGCAACATCTCAGGGTGTTAGTGGAATTGAATAGTTTATTGCACACACACCACCAGTATAAATATTAACCAGCGGAATGTGATAAATATCAATGAATACGAAGGAAATAGTACGAAAATTGCAGAAAGGGACGACCTCAATTTTAGACACTGAAATTTGAGCAACGAAAAATAACGTCGACCTGTAAACGGATACATGTAAATAAAATATTTTAAAGCCTAAAGGAGATCTGTAAATGATAAATGCAATTAGTAATAATCCTTGAGACAAAGTCAATCTCCATCCACAACCCTTGTGAAATTATGGCGTCGCATAAATTTGAAAGACTATTCTTGTGACGCAGGTGTGTAAAAGTTCTTACCGTTTAAAACCTGGAATAGTCATTTGAATTTCCCGATTAAGCCCACAAGGGTTTTTTCATAAAAAGGGTCAAATCCAAGTATCAACCTTGAAGCTGTGCATCACAGAGTGGCGTTTGAGTTTCAGAGAGTCTACGCCACTAAAAGGTAAGGCAAATAAAGCGAAAGGGAAGAACGCAGGATAACCCAAAAAGTAGTATCCATACTTCAGAGCTGGATGTCTTTGTCCACCTTGCTCAATATAATGAGCAGCATCACAGGGTTTCATTACTGGCAACAGCTAGAGCAGCAGGTACTGAAGTAGTTGCTACAAGAGGGTACTCTGTCTGCCGTATAGCTGTTGAGTCATGCACAAGTTGTGGCTGCTTTATAATAAATTGTCGGCTTGGAAATACATTCAGAAGCACTCACTATTGAGAGGTGTGTGTATGCGTGAAATCCATTCTGCGGGGTTGACTGCCTCTGATATACAGGAACTGAAGACCCAGGTAACGAGACTAAGTAGAATATCACTGCTGAGGCATTTTTGCACTGCTCACCTAACCCCTTATTGGGACTCAGGGGGACTCATTCCAGGAGGGAGGGGTAGGTTTCAAAATATAAGTGAAATGATTTCATCCTCTGGGTACGTCATTCTGGGTTTTAACGTAGTGAAGGTACATTCCACTGTCATGCCTTCTCACCAATTTTTACAGTAATAGAGACCGATTAAACTAATTGTTGTGATTAGATTACTCTCTTAAGAGATTATCGAGAATTTTCAATGGAGTTTACAGGCTGTCATTTTTACAGAGACATCTAAAAGGTGGAATACAACTGCCAGTTTGCTAAAACCTTATAAGATTAGACGTCTGACGTAGCTTTATCCGCCTTGGTATCTGTGGATATTCTCTGCCTCAATGATTAGAGTATACGAATATCACAGGTAGAGATGTGCAACTAAGTCTGTGCACTGATTCGAGAATAAAAGTTATAATCAACATTCAATAATTTAATATTTTGAGAAACGTCTCTTTTTAAGACAAAATAGAGGGGTAAAAATTTACATTTCAAAATTTCACGATGACATCTGAAAAACAAATTGGCTAAAGTTTGTTAAGGTTTAAAATAATCTAGACGAATTTTATTTAGATTACACACTGGAACAATACATGGTTTCGTTAGCACTTGTCGAATCCAGTAATATTTGCCTTTAAAAATGAGATTTCGTGGACAGTTTTCTGATTTTCAAAGATATCAAAAGAACAGAGCTGCCGCTGAAAGGTTGCAACTTATAAATTATTAAATAAATCGTCAATTATTTCACTGATTCGGGAATCGAAATCTTCTGCATGAACACTGCCTTAATAAAAACGATATTTTGTTGTTTACATTTTATTCATCACTTACTCAGTAGTTGTTTCATTCCTGCATTCTTTTCTAACATGTAGGACTCCTTTTTAGACCCGCACTTCTCATACCACGGTCATGACACTATACCTGTATGCTTATGAATTAGTCAGGTTCATATATTTCGATAACTCAGGCCCAGTTACCAGGAGCTCGAATTCAACTTTTTTCGTCTAAGGGCATAAAAACCACATTAAAAACCCGCTTCTTCGCTATACCACCTTTTTGACAGCAAATTGGTGCAAAAAATTCCACTAAGAACTTCTTTGGATATAAATAAATCGAAAAAGGATACTTTTTGAATTTAAAGCATCCTCGTGCTATGTAAATTAGAACAATCGAGTGCATATTAAAATCATAGCGCTGTTATTCTTTTCATTCATTTTGCACCTCACTGTGTAGCGCTTAAGCCATTCCCTAATGTGGATACGTGTTTCAATGACGGGACGCTAACGACACGAAGAAATCACAAACCGCATATTCACAATTTGTGTCCTGCCACCAGAATAAGCGTAGACAACTCCGTGCGGCAGTGTGCAGACAACACTCTTCATATATCGCGTGCTAGTTGTTCCTCCTAATACTAGTTCTTACTCCCACTCTCGGTTTTCTCTTATCTGGGACGTGTTTGAAAGTATCATTTAAAGTTACAATTACTTTAAGTGACATCAAAGTTTTAGTTGCCTATTAAGTTATCCAAGGAAGGAGTTGTAGTAAGTCCGATGACCATGATATCCTTTTCAATGCTCTTTGCTTCCATTCCTCGATAGCGATAGGGCTGGTGTTCCGAGTTTCCTGGCTTTGGTATGAGAAGGAAGAATACCTAGACATTGTACACTGGAAGAATCGAGCAAGCTGGAGCAGTAATATCATTTAATAAAACTCAATCTTACAAGTTAAACATTATCATTACATTTAATTACTATTGAGATTCACCGTTTAAAATTTTGCTGGATAGTTAAATGGTTTAAAAGTAATTTGCACCAGCCTCATCAATCTTCTGCTAGGAAAACTAAACCTACTCCTTGAATGTAGCCTATTTTCCCCTCACGAGGCAATAGATAGAGCCACAGACTCAGACGTGTTAAAGTACATGAGGCTGAAGTGGCAGCCTGAGTTTGTAGCAGTCAACTGTTTCATAATAGAACGATTTTGGATCTTATTTGGATTTGAGTCACCCTGTTATTCACATTCACACTTCCCGTTCTCTTTAAGAACGAAAGATAATTGCACTTTTGTTTGTGCAACATATTGATAGATTTAATTACAACCCATAAGGTAAATGCTTTTCGGCATATGTTAGTAAAATTTTGCAAAAACTTGAGTTATTTAAATGAGCATTCGGATACGTTGAATCCTTTATTGTAAAAGCACAAAAATTAGACATTTAGTTATTTTAGAAGCGACGACTCTTAGTTTCTTTCTCTTACGTAGCTTTGCATATATAATCTCACATACCTGTCATATCAAATTTAGTGTAATTAACAAGAAAAAACAAGAGGAAATGGAAGAAGATGATTGGGCGAGATAAGACACACAATCCCTTAGTCTATCTCAGACGGTTTAAGGGTGCCCTAAATCAGCCAATTTGAGATTGAACACTGAATCAAGGCTTCGAAAGTATAAGATGTCACCTTCACAGGAGCACATTAGAGAATTAATTTTCGAAAGTCAGGTACTGTTTCTGATTCCAGTAGAACAGACCACTACGTAAATTTAGTTTCTCCTTCCTATTTTGTTAGCAAATCATCAGTATTGTTGATCCCGTAAGTATATTTCTTTTAGTAAAGTGTAAAGTAGGTCAGGTGTTTTCATACAACAAATTTTTGGTGGACTCACAGGTTTCTCTACCATTCTAATGTTTAATAACTGCACCGATTTCATAACAATTAAAGTGGAATTTATCAAAAACCTTCAAAGGCTATAAGCAGTACTCCCGTTTGATGGGCGTAACAAACATCATAAAATATGCCTAGAACGAGCCTCGAAAATACTGCCTACTGGTGATCGCCGCAGAATGCCCAACTCATTGACTCAGTGTCTAGGATTGGTTAATGTACATATTACCCCTGAAGCGAAACCACATTTTAATTTTCAGTAGATACTAGGTGTTTAGACCGCACCAGCTAACACGAATGCACAACACTGTGGGACACATACTCAGCAGTTGTTTTATTTTTTATTATCGCATTCCCCTTTCTGGTAAACACGACTCCTACATTACCCTCATTTTACGGTCGTGAGAATATCCTTGTATTAAATGGGATTTAGTTAAGTTCATAGATTTCGATAACTGAGGCCAATTAATGGTAGGCAGTTTAGATTTACCAGGAGTTATAAGCATCCATTCGTAGTGTAGTGAAGATGTTGAATAATGGGATTCGATAATTGACTGTTGTTATATTGATAGTCTCGCTCACTGCAAAAACTGATGATGGAAAAATTAACCTGTTCCACGCCAGCCATGAAAACACTATTACAGTGGTTCCTGAAAGCATCAAAACAATCCGGTGTAAACAGAATAATTGCGAAGAATTCTAGTTGGGTGTGTTTTACAGCAGATTTCCTCCAAAGCCGGCTCAAACAAATGCTCGAGAGGCCCGGGTTGAATTCAGACATCTACGTGCAATTGCCGACAACTTCAGTTATGCCCTGGATAACGAGGGCAGCCGATAATAGGGCATTGACACTCAGCCCCGTAACGCCTCTCAGGGGACTTCCAAACCTGGTTGTCATCATATTTCTTACAACTAAGCTGGTTTCTCTTCTTCCAATCTTTTGCCTCCAAATGTTCCAGAGCTTAACCTGCCAATGACTTATTATCTATACATTAATAGAAAGACATTAATATCCCCAGTGCCAGTTCTACGAAGGATTGGGCAGTTTCAAGGAGACCATCCCAGATTGCTAATTGGGGCTGTAATGGACGCCCTTTTGGAGGTAACTTGAAACAAAACTCCTTGATGAGAGTGTCAAATTTAGCCAGAATACCCTACGCTGCCGCGCTATTTTAGATGTCATGATAGAATAGTAGCAAACTTGCTGTATGCTATATGTGTTAATTTATAAATGTTGATTGTGCTAATGTTGATGTTTAAACACACTGAAGGTACCATTTACAATGATTTGACCAGCAGGCTACATTCATGATGCATAGATGACCTCGACCTAGGCACTTCGAGCATCTTCCTTTTAGAAAGGAACGCAAATTGCATTGCAGTGAGCCGCAGCAAGGTTCCCATGGAACTTTTTTTGCAGAATTGTCCTTCCATAATGAATTTTGAGTCTAAATTTAAAATCAGCAAACAGATCCCAAAGCTTATTGAAAAATGCTAATGGCACGGAGCGAGTCTTACGAAGACCTCCAATGATTGAAACTAGCGAGATAACGAACGAGAGGTAGTGAATATCAACAAATTGTTTTAAGACTATCCCACTCCATGGCTTTTTATAATAGCATAAATTTGTAGTTTAAAACCGAAAATAGAAACAAACCAAGCGAATTTCAACGATTTGAGGTTTTAAAACTGTCCTACACACTTTGCCTGATGGAGCTAATCTTGACCAATTCCATCCATCTACACTCTTTTCCCCTACCCTGTTTATCTCTGGTGGAAACGCAAGACAAATTTAGCAGTTAAATCACTTCGTGAAACACTGAACTTTATCGAATTCAAAGCATTTATTTGTACCTAAATCTATGAATGATTCTTGCAAATTTCACAATTCCAAGTTTACGAATTCTTAGCTTCGCCCGCCGATCGGAGCCTAACAGACGATTATTTAGTCCAGCTTGAACATTCATCTAGAAGACTGTATTATGCAAAATTTGAATGCTGGTTACTTCTCTCCGCAGCATATCAACGATTTCATTTTACAATAAGTATTTTCGTTTCTTAAAAATTTAATAAGGAAAATTTTAATTACTCTCAGGGATAATTTGTAAATCCATAATTTTTGCTGAAGAAAAATAATCTTTATTTGAGGTAATCAAAGATACAATAGGTTGTGCTTCCGGAATTAATGCATACCTAAGTCAATAAGTAATGGGTGACTTTGCGAAGCTGATACGGTGCTTCATTAAAAAAATATTATTTCATTCGTCCTATAAATTCATAGTAGAAAAATTTTGTTTAATGAAACTTGGATTTGGGGAAAGTAGTTGCAAAATTCATTTATCTCTTTTAAGACATCATTAGGCAAGTTGAGTCCTCTAGTTAATGAATTTCAGTACTCTTTGTAGTGCATTTGCTACACTAGTGAGGCCAGTTCCAAGAGCAAGAAGAGAAGTCGTGTTAATAAAAACGCTTACAAGGGCTGCGTAAGCCTGCACGACGGTGCGTGGCATGAGAGACTAGAAGCGCAGCCGTTGTGCATTATACTTATTAATTAATTTATTAAAGTCGTTAATTTTAATGGTAATCATTAAGCACATTGGAAGTACCATTTACAATGAATTGAGCAGCAGGATTTTTTGTATGAATGCACAGCTGACCTGGATCTAGGCACTTCCAGCATAGCCCATTGAACGGTTCTTTTAAATTGCATTGTAAGTCAAAGCAGCAGGGGAGCCAAGGTACCATTTCGCAGTGATGCCCTTCTGGAGCGCACTTTGCCACTAGATTCAAAGTAGACAGACAGACTCAATGCTTATCCATATTTTATGATACGAATGCGATAGCGCAAAATAACAAAGTATTAGTGGCACAGAAATGAGTCTTACGAAGACTGTAGTGTTTACGCGTTACGCTGATGTAAGGTCAAGGGCACAAACGAACCAATCACAGATCGCTTAGTCACAATTTGTGCCCAGGCACGTTAATTAGTGCACACAACTTCGTACAACGGCGTGCAAGCAAGACGTCCTTCGTAACGTGCTAGTAATTTCTTCCAATACAAGTTAATACGTTCTTTCCCGGTCTTCTCTTACTCGGAAAGTATTTGGAAGGCTTTAAAGTGATAATCAGTGCACACAACTTCGTACAACGGCGTGCAAGCAAGACGTCCTTCGTAACGTGTAAACACTACAAGACCTCTGATTACTGAAGCCAATGAGATATCAACTGTAAGGTAGTGCATATCACCAAATTCTTTGCCAACTAAAGCACTTTTCAAACATATGTGTTTCACAAACTGTGATGAATTTGTTAATTCGATGTTGTATAAATTTGCTTTATAGGTAGGTCTAATCTTGACCGACCCCGTCTATCCACACCCGTTTGCCCTACTTTGTCCATCTCTGGTGGACATCCAATTCAGATTTTGTAGATGAGTCACTTTGTACAGTAGTAAACTTTATCTAATTCAAAGCATTTGTTTTTAACTAGATTTATGAATGATTCTGAAAGTCTATCCGATTCTACCATTACGCATTCCTAACTTCGCCCTCTAGTGGCACATTAGCATTCTTTAGACAGTAAATTTTAAGGACTGTCAAGATTATTCACATTCAATAAGTGGAGATTTAAAGGTATGCCTTTTTTAATGTGATGTTTCTTTATTTTAGAACTCCATAAGGGTTTCCATACTACCTTAAAGTAATCTGATTCTTGAGACTATTTAATGAACGAGAAAACTCACTTTATGAATATTGCCCTTGTTGGGGCGGCAAAAAAGGCTCAACGTCCACTATCGTCTCCTAAACGGCTAGCAGATCGTTCATGCTGGCTGAGCGCAATACAGCTGCCCATACTTACGAATGTTCACATTTAATCAGCGTGAGTTCATCTCTTCCAAAATGAATAAATCCTGGCGATTCTTAACGAGTCGGAAGCCAGCCCAGTCTACCACAAGACGAGATATAGAGATTACTGATACAAATAAGGAGATCTCGATGACAAGTCGGTCCTATTAGTCCTTGCAACTTGTAAATGTCTAATAGAGTTCACGGAATTGTCGTCATCAAATATCCCTTTTCCCTGGGCCAAATCAAAGATCGGCAATCTAGAATTGAGCTTAACCAAGAGCATATATTCGGGATAATTACGTCACCCCACCCTCAGTAATTCATCCTAAGTGATTTAACATCATTCACTGCTAATTGAAACCCATAAAATTTGGGCTTCAACGAATACGGCCACCTAACTTACTTTAACATGTTTGAAAAGATGCTTAACATCTAAATTTAATTCCTCTTTTTGGCTACTAAATTAAGAAAAACTTACGGATATGTGCCCGAATGGCAGGATACATAGATTCAGGTCACGTTTGCAAGTCTTGGAGCTTGACAAACTTGGCGGAGTCCCAATTGATAGTTAACTTGACCAGAGGGAGTTCACTGTTCCTCATTCTTCATTGGAACATTTCCAGAGTCTAATTGATGATTATTTATTCCCAAGTATTCCTCCAAATTGTACTTTTTTCCAAACGCATATAGTACACCAAAATCGATTACTCGCTACTTCTCTTCCCAGCGTATCAGTGAATTACTTAATGCACAAATTACCCTAGTTCTCCAAAATTTAACTTTTGAAATCCTTATTACTATCAGGCATGATTTATACACTCGTTAATAAAACTGCAGAAAAAGAGTCTTGGAATCTCTATTTGGGATTTCCAAAGTTTCAATAGGTTGTATTTAAGGAATTTAAGTCAATAAGTAGCAGGTAACTTTGCGGTGTTGCTCCAATGTTCCGTCAAAAATTCGTAAGCTTCATATTGGTCCTATAAATGCACAGTAGGTTAAACATTGTTAGGGGAAACATTGATTTAGGAATTTTGTTTTAAATTTCTTATTCCCTTATGATGCCATTGGGCAAGACGGCTCCTGTAACTGATTAATTTCGGTACCCTTTGTAGTGGATTAGCTGCGTTAGTGAAGTAACGAAAAAGACGTCCCACCTGTGACGATATGAAGATTTTCTATAAGTCAACAATCAAAGACCGAATATGAGTACGGTTCCAAGAGAAAGGAGAAGTCGTGTACACGCAAACGTTCAAAAGGGATGTGGGTGTTGCAGTGTAGGATTTGGACTGACCGAGTTCATTTGGCAATCACTGGGCCAATAATGACGATGCAACCCTTGTTTGGTGATTAAGAGACATACAGGCACGCAGACAGGTGTGAATGAGTGAATAATCTAGGCTGTGTGAAGAAGCTCTTAGGTTAACAAAGGAAGTCCCTTGATAATGCGAAAATGATGTTGTCTTCCTCAATTTAAATGTGGCTTAATATTAATAGTTAAGCCACATAAATATCGCATCTTCAAGCCATTTGTTATTGGGCTAAAGCATAATGGCATCTTGCCAACCTAACTCTATTTCTTAATGAAATGTATATTTCGTATCTAGCACATTTGCTTTGACTAAACATCTACTGGCGTACTAGAGGATCAAGGTGAAAAATAACAATTAATAAAATAAAATAAGTCTTAATGTTTATGAACTACCCTCGCGTGGTCTAAATTAGCAAATTTGTCTATAATTCAGTATTTAAAACTCTGTTACATGATCAGAAAGACAAAATATTGAATAATTATACTGACTCATTCACTTCGGCTAATATGCAAAGGTCTAGTCCTTATTCTATTAACTGTTATATATTAGTTGAGAGCTTATAAAATCTTAAACAATATCACTTCTTGCTTACTTCTCTCCTTCTTTACTGGCCATTAGATTTTCTAAATAAATGTACTTTAAATTCCAGAGTAACTCGTAGGCTTGGAAGAGACCATAAGGCCATTACGATGCAATGTCTAGCTACTACATTTTAGATTACTAAAACTCTAACATTATGTGCTAGATAGAATCAAATTAAGAAATTACTTCAGGCATGGGAAATTGGTATTTCGAGAATTGTTGCCTATCAGGCCCATTGAGAAACATAAACATGATGACTGAAGTGGAAAATGGAAGTTTCATTGCTATCTAGTTTACCAAAGTATGTTTATGTAATGAAAGTCGCTGTTCTGCAGTCCACCGCCAGTAAAATTAGGAAATATCCGAAAGGACGTCGATGGCATTTAGAACGCGTTCTATGCATCTTCAAATGAATTATCTATTGTAATATATGAAAAATTAGGTGCGCCGCCGACATTGATGTTGATTACAAACCTGCATAATTAGCATGGTTTTATTAGATCATTGCTGGTGTGGCAATCGATAGAATAAGACTCATACTAATAAATGAAAATAAGAACCTGGATTCAAGACTAACCAGGTCATCCAAATAGTAATCACTAGGCCCAAATAGTTAACTTCTTATTAGATAGTAAAATTACAAATTGAGATAAGAGGACAATTCGTAAAAATCATCGAATTATCACGGGTAACCCGGTTCTATAGGCGAGCTTCATTAACCCATTTTATATTAATGCAAAAGCTTCCCGAGACTACTAGGAAAAGGATCTTCATTAAGACCCCATTCTTCGCGATAACTGATCGGATTTTAGATTTTACTTTTATCACGTATATAATTTTCTTTACAGTCTTCCACTCTGTTCAAATAAGCTGAAAAGTTGGACAGCAGGTTGATACATCACCATAACCTAAGAAGAGTACTAGTTAATTCTAATTCATCGGTTACACAATTAATTAAATGAAATAACAGATGAATCAAGACGGGTCTATGAGTGTATTTTTGAGCAAATTAATAAATTTTGTTGTGATATATGCCTTTACTATCTAGTAATTCACGTCTGCATATTGTAAGTAACTAACACTTCACATTTTCAGTAAATTTTGAGTTGGGTATTGGGGATTATCACTTAAATATCATCCCAATAATAGCAGATTTAGTACTTGTCAGCAATACTGATGTTACCATAAGTCGTAAGAAACTGACTTCAATCTCTTAAACGGGTATTCAAAGATTAATTTATGTTGCAATCAGCAAAGCTATAGGTACAATATGGCAAGATCCTGGGATGCTTAACATAATTTAACAATGTATTGTTATGTGCACTCTATCTCCCTCTCTAACTGCCAGCTGATATACATGAATACATAGCATCACGAGAAATGCACAAATACAAAAAACTTTGCATTTTTTGCAGATCGATGGAGAGTGCCTTACTGAATACCATGTGATTTTTAGATTTTTCGGAAATGACATCACCAAACTATTTAAATAACATTTCATTACCAACGACCTTAGTGAGTTTTATTTATCCGATGTCATTCGCCTATTTTGTTCTCACACCGCGGTAATGCGTTACCTAAGAGCGAAATGTGTAATCCTAGGTAAAATGTGCTTAAAAATAGTGCTTTAAGGTCAACAAGCTGTTGGGAAATCTTCTCTTGTAAACTGCTTAGTGGACTCGAGAAAAGAATTTGTACGAACATATAAAATGGTAATTTGTTGAAGCATTCCTACCTATGCATAGAATGTTGCTCCAAATATTTGTATGAGAAACATAAATCTTCCAGACCTGAATACAGATGTGGTATTTATCCTAAATTAATTAACTTTCGAGGAATTCTTAATATATGACTACCCTGGAAGTCAAATATACTGCGAACTGTTTGACAGATTCGTGAGTATTTTCGAAATAACGATATTGCCAGATTGACCAACCAGATGTTTTTATCCTAGTTTTTGATGTAACTGATAGATCAAGTTTCGAAAATTGCTCATTCTGGATGCAGAAGATCAAGAGCAAGGCGAGGGGCATACGAACACCTGGTAAAGCCATTACTAAAAATAATGCACAAGGAGTCCTAATCGGAAACAAGATTGATCTGTCAAGTGTTCGAGCTGTAAGTGAAGACGAAGCCATGGAATTTGCACAAGGAGCCAACATAAAGTACTGCGAGCTCTCAGCGGTAAGTTTAAGGTAGACCTGTATTTTAAAACTTAACTAACAATTTGTCTTTCCATAGAAGGATGCAAAGAACGTTTTTGAACCTTTCAACGTTCTGGCACGCGAATTTTGCGAAGTATTTCAAAGCACAGCTGAAAAGTTCAAAGACTTGCTGTAATCAGATTTGATAAACCAGTTGGAACCTCTTTTGGCAAATCGGATGTGAGAAGTTGGAACTATAAAATATTCCTAGCGGCAGATTAATCTCCACACCACTTTTTCCACCTTCAAATTGCATATCACATTATGGGTGCCAAAAAGGTTACCATTATAACTTGATGGCAAATGTGAAAATAAATAAATGAAATGAGCCAATTTAGGAAATTATTTTATACACCACAAAATAAGTATCCCAAGTTAGGTAAGAAGGAACGTGTTATTGGGAATGGTTCAACGAAAATATAATTTCGCACACTGTCTTTATTGCATAGTAAAAAACGCTTGCTGTCGCAGACATCTCGAAGATCTAAATAGGAAATAAAAATAGAACAAGTTAATTAGCTTCTTCAAGAGAGTATGATGGTTTTCGGCAGCGAATTTGGTGTACTTATCTAATGCCGAATGCGTTTCCCTGATGAAGAGCCGAACATATCACTGTCGTAATCAAAGTGGGTTCTTTTTCTCGGTCCTCCCACTGTTGCTACTCGAGACCTATAGAGGAATTCGAAAAGAAGGGGATGTTTCTTTTCCAAATAGTGATTTGGTTAATCGCAGTAAAGGGATTTGGGAATGCGCTCTATTTCCAGTTACGATGGAACCAATATTCGCCAATTCCCTACCACCACTGCATATTTGGGATAAAATTTTAAGTACGAATATAAATTTCCGAAAATTAAACGAGCATTAAGACGAAAGACTATTTGTTGCCATTTGACACTACAGCTTTGTGCACACCGACAGCACAAACACTCCTCAATCACATCCCCAACCGAGCCTCAAGAAACACCTGACAAAAGAACCAGGTAAATGAAGCCGAAAGTGAGGAGGAGGGGGAGAACCTGTTTTCATTGTGTGCGGAGCTAGTGCCTGCCGCAAGGTTGTCTCCGTTGCCCTCTGCCACTCTGTCGTCATCCTCGGCGTCTGTAGACGAAGAGGTCGTGGAGACGGGTGACGGTGGCAGCGAAGCGGCGACCGCACCGCGAATGGCGCGCGTCGTGTCCGAGAGCCAATGTCGCAGAGGCCCGCGTGTCCCGAAGAAACGCACAAAAGACGCCGAGCACTCCTGGTAGAGATCCTCCAGTCCCTCCACTATGCGGCGCCGCTTGCTCCCAATGTCGCCCAAGAAGTGGCTCCCCTTCTGCACTATTGTTTGCAGGTTGTTCTCCAGACGCAGCTGTTTCTCCTGTAAAGTCAAACGTTAAACCAGGACAGGCAGATACATAGAGTTCAACAAAGTATTCAAAATACTGGTAGATTCTCTGATACTTTGAGTATAATAATCACGTATCAGGTAGCATATTCAAGCACTAGACAGAGTTCATTGGTGCTAAAGGTTGACTTCTTAACACTTCAATTATGCTAACCATTTTTCACAAATCTGGCACGTACCTTGACGTAGCTAATATTTAGATCATGTCGCGTTAATCCACGACTGATGTTGCGTTTGAGGTAGGTGTCATAGTCCCTGAGAATGCGACCGATCACAACAGTTGTCGAAATACCCTCTGTCCGTTGGGTTGTCAAGAACCTAAGAGGTCAAGCAAATATACCGAAGTAACTTCCAAATGCGTTGATGACGTTTTCGGGACCGCTTACATTCCAGCATCTTTGAAAGGCTTGTAGATATCCGTAGAGCTGACACTTTCGTATGGGATGTCGTCATGAGCGATGAAGTCAATCTAGATCAATCGATGAAACAGCTAAAGTTTTTGTTTGACCCCTCCAGAAAGATGAACAAGAGAACCTGTTAACCTTGTGCTCCTTCAGGAATTCAATTGTACAGTGCCAAGGCGCTGCAGTAATCACCTCGTCGACGTATCGGCAGTGTCGCACAGCTTCATAGCGTTCCACCTCGTTCATCACCGTCTGACCCTTGTAGAACTGCGTGTCCGCATCACTGGTTACTGGAATACAATCAAGACCGATTGCTTAGGTCTCGAAACAGAGACTTTAGAAAGCAAGATGTGTAACGATAACAGTAGAATGAGGTGGTCATATGATACTGGAAAAACGCCAATGGGAGAGAATAACATTGCTTTGCTTTACATGATTTTAGTTTCTCCGTTTAGCGTCCCCGTTATGCGAAAGCACTACAACTAACAGCTCCCCATTCAGTGCCAGATTAAGTAAACGGGTTTTGGGCAACCGAGACTAATTCGCAATCCACTTAGCGATCAAATGTCAAAGGGCAATTAATAGGTCCAGAAAAGACACGGAGGAATAATTCGTGGCATTAAGCGTTGAATGTGACGAAATCGACATCATACAAAGCACCGACTGCACCCACTTGACTTTAATTAAAAAGAATTTGTCAAATAAAAAGGGGTGAGTTGAGGGGAATGGAAAAAATAGCATGCACGCACTCACCTCCGACGATGAGGTAAGTGTTAGGGAAGACCGCAGAGGCCTGCATCAGTTGCCGAGCGTGCCCTGAGTGGAACATGTCGTAGACACCGTCTGCGTAAACACGCACAGGTCGAGGCGCTGGAAGAAGGAAGAGGGGGAAGGATATCAAATAGTGACTCAACTAGTCACCCATTGAAATTATGGCTGCAGATGTTTACATCACCACCCCTAACCCAAACCAGTACTTTAATACTTCGTGGTACAATCCAATCATCCCCACTACGATGCACTGAACTTTACAATAGAACGTTGGTGTTGAGCTCCTACTTCGCAATCACCTACCTGCCCACTCCCTTTTGTTTCTCGAAAAATCAAGCGCGGAGTTTAAAAAGACCCAAAACTACACGCGCGCAAACAGTCACCTTGGGGGTGGGGGACGTGATCTCGCTAAAAGGGCATTTTTCCAACTACCGACCCAAGAAGGGTCATGTGAATGTTAGAGGCTCAATAAACACTGGTGCAGGCCATAAGGGAATGACTGGGCTAATAAGCACACATCCCCAAATGATAGCAAACAAATAAATCGAGAACTTACTCCTGCCTGACTTTGCCATATCAAGGGTGATTTTGATGTCGTAGTCGCACGCCTCGAGGGCTCGGATGGCTTCAGGTTCGGTCGAGAGTGGAGCGGGCCCACGCAACACCCGTGGCGCAGATGGCTCCTCGACCGGCCTCGCAGAGTCATCCGAGCTCGTTGGGGTCTCTGGATTGCTTCCACTTCGTTGACTACTCGCGTTGGATGACCTACTGCGGTTCGGCATTTCCTTCCTACAGCAAAATAGAAAAATTGATTCAATAATGATACAAAAGCACTGAAAGGGTACACGCGTACTTAAATACCGCCACAGCAAATATATTTTTGACGGTGGATATGCGAAAGTTAGTTGTTATGCAATGCGAACAAATGGGATTGGGGTAAAAAAGCAAGGAAACAAAATTCAAAGACGAGTAGAAGCAGTGTTTATTGACAAAATAGCTGAATAGCTGAAAATGCAAAAAAAATCAATCATCGGATGCTGCGAGGGAGGAGAGTGCTTCATTGAGAACCTCGGCCAAGTGGTTTGCTTTGGCTCGCAAAAGACCCATACCGATATCGTCGGATCCACTAATACAGATAATGGCAGAAGCCACATTAATGAAAACAAGTTTGCCCTTTGTCAATTCAACAACCACTTCTTGTAAGGCCTCCTACAAATTTTAGTTAAAGACACTTTTACAATCAGCCAAAAGCAAGTAATATGATTTACGCCAAGCTGTGCAGATGGACGTTTAGAAAAAACACCAATAACAAGAAAGTAAATCAAACGATATGGAACTCACAGATTCCGTCACTTGCAGATTCTTCTGGTAATGATTCCATATGTTTGCTACGATAGCTGCAGTAGTTTTAACGTTGTTTACATCTGCACTCGAATGGGTGATAAGAACACCCTCCGTGCTAAATATCATGATGGAATTAATACCACCAGTCCTAAAACTGTCTAGGTACCGCGAAAGAGCACGCAACTTCAACATCCCATGTACTAAATCGATACCTACAAACAATGTCCACAACAAATGAACGTAAACAAGGAAAAAGCAGTCAATCGGAATAGTAACCACGGTGGGTGAATAAATTCGATCTTAACGATGAAGTTAAAGTGAGATAAATATCAACACAAAAGGATCGCCAACGTACTGGAGGGACTACTTACATGTGCAGAAAGTAAAATGAACTAAACTTACAGAACCTAGATGTTAAATTTCGCCGACAGAATCATCTGACCAATCAGAGACAAGTTGGAAATCATTAAGGTCATTCAATCATGCAAATTAGCTTAGGAATATAAATTGTTTTAGACAATGTTATTAAATAGTTCTAAACACATATTCTGCATTTATCAATATTCATATATGACCCTGACTGGTCCGTGTGTGTGCATCCCTTCTGAGATCCCTGTTAAAGATCTCTAGGTCGTAGTTTTTCTGCATCTGATAAGTTTGTTTCTCCGAGCTGCTCTTGTATAATTAATTCCATTGATAGTCACGGACTAGTTTGGTATATGATATATTATTTATGCGAAACGTCACATTCGTGGATCGAATAGAAATTCCAGATGTTACTTCAACGTCTTCCACTAATCTCTTTCTATACGATGTAGATAACGATGGGGTTTGTTTCACTTCAAGTGTTTTTTAAACTCGATAGGACAATGAGTTGGTCGTTGGTCACTGGGACTTGGGTGATCTTGATTCCGACAAAGGGTCGGTGTGTCCAAGTGGCTTTCTTAAAATCGTAAAACATGGTAAAATTTGGAAGACCCATGGTGGTCTTGGTATGGTTACTTCTGTTACTGCAGGGAAACTTGTATCCACCTTGAAGGTAAGCCATTTACTTTAGTTTGGTTGATATTTAGTCACCAAATGCTGGATTTATTGTACTTTTGTAGCCTTCCGTGGTTGTCCTCTGTGCTGACTCCCAGTGCTATATCTTTGATGCTCAGTCCAATCCCCGTGACTCGAAATTATCTCTTGTTCATGAGCAAAAAATCGCATGCAACGCTAAAGATGCACGCATTATAGAAGAAGGTTTTGCATATAGCAATTTATTAACACCTGTTATAGACGATCATCGTGAACTAGCAGTTGTGTACTCCGATCGAATCATCCGCCTTTTTCAATGGGTTCCGAAAGGCTTCCCAAATTTTAATGCTGGGGAACTGGTTTTGATGGTCAAGTGGGAACTCGCCGGTCAAGTAGTACTATTTTCGTAACAAAATTCCCTCTTTCAGGTCAGTCGAATTAGCCTTCATCCATCGCCAACAAATCAAAACCTGGTTTGCCTTTTCTGGTGTTATTCTAAGCACTTGTTTTCACCAGATACTCGCTTCACAGCCTGGCGGTGGGTTTGCATTCCTCGAAAAGAAATTCGAGACTTATGAGAACAAGATTTGGTAGGTAGTCCATTTAGTGTTTTCCTGACTCGAATAAAGCCCAACCCTCGTCTACCATCCACCGAAACCCTCTCCCAACCACAATACGGAGACGCGCACTTGGATCACGGGGGGGTTGCGGTGTAAAACCGCCAGAGGTACGGAGCACCTCATTGGTCTCTGTCTTGCCGACGGAACCATTCATCTACTCTCCGCGGACTTTCAGAAGAACGAGACAACGTGGTCCCTGTCGCTGCCGGTGAATGGAGAACTTTTTGGTCTATCGAAGTTCGACCTTACGGTGAGTCCACCATTCAACAGAATTCTCTTCCTGCCATACCCTGGCTATCCCATTCAATGGTGACTTCATTGGCTCAGCCGTTTCATCAGTCCAGGTTTTTATCGAATTGGAATTTTTATAAGATTTTAAATCTTTTCCCGTTAAACTCTTCGACCAGAGCAAATTAGTGGTTTGCATCGAAGTTGGGTTTCTTGCGGGAAAACTAGTGGAGTGAATCTAAATTCGAAGGGGACTATTACTGTAGCCTCCCTAATTAACAAGGTGGAGGCCGGCAGAGGTGAATGGCGCTGGCTCATGTTCTCTTCCTTAGCAGAACCCGATAGATTTGCATTCGCAATTTAGGTAGTTGCTCTTTTACATAGTCTTCTACCGAGAACGAGAATACTGGATTGAAATGACCATGTACAATAAAATATAACAGATTTTGTAATATTTACGGATCCGGAAGTCACACCAATCACTGAGGCCATAAATTGTACAACGTTGAATCACGCTTCTTGGAAGCGAAGTAGTTTTTTTGAAGCTATCACTAATTGGTAGTTAGTTTATGCTTATTATGACTATGAAGCACTTTTGTTGAGTCCATCCTGTATGGCTATTCGTTGTTAATGTGATATTATTCTGTCCATATGAATACCGTTAACTGAAAAGGCAGAACTAAGTCGCTAACGGAAATTTGTATCTAGGCAACAAAATCATTGAGAGGTACCGGAGTTGTGTTCGTGAGCTCGAAGTTCAGAGGTCCCTTTAATAAAGCATAAAACTGTCACCCCATAAGTTCTGTCCCGAAATGTTCCCTTTTTAATCGGCCGGAATTTAAAGAGCATTTTCTAATGTCTAACGGAGCGGAACATTATTTATATTAAGCTATGTTTAGATATCAAATTTTGTTTTAGAGAGCAATAAAAAATTGCTTGAATAAATCCCTGCTAGTATTGAAGTACTCAAGAATCATTTGTTGAGCATGGTGTTATATGAGTTCAATAAAGGAAACTCAGCACCAGTTGAAGCTGCTAGTAACATTCACTTTCCGTTTATGGAGAGGAATGTGTTAATGCAAAAACTTGCAGGCAATTTGCGAAATTCTTTGGAAGTGGAGATTTCACCCTCCATAGTTTCATGGTGAGCAGCCCTTCAAGAGGCTTATCCTAGTGTATCATTTGAATTGGAATTGGCGATTAAGCCTAGTTCAAGCCATACAACTGCTCATCGTTAACATCCAAAAAACTTGCAAACGTTCCTAAACTCGCAAAATGAGTTGACGACATCTGTTCTCTCACCCGTTCTCGCCAACATATTTCACATTTTTATCCTTAATTAAGTGTGTAACATTTAGTCTCACTTGTTATAACTTATCCAATATCCGGACAGAACTTATGGGAAGACTTGATATGAAACATTCTTAATCCGAATGAAAGGCATGTTAATGATGTGATAGGAAAAAGCCAAAGGGGTCTCAATTGGAAGTGGTACCACCTTCTGGGTCAAGATTATTTTTGCCTTAACAGCTTGACTTGATGTGATGTGCTCTAGGGGGACGGTTCAGACGAGTTGGCGGTGTGTTGCTGGGACGGCTCGACGTACATCTTCAGTCTCGAGCGCAACGTGCTGCACTTCCCCGTGGGGCAGGCGTGCCAGGCCTTCACAGCCGGCCGGATGGCCGTAGAGCCGGGCCGCAATGAACCCGTCCTCGTCTATGCCACCTGCGATCAGTCCACGCTCATCTACCACAACCTCGCCGTCCACGCCGTCCCCTCCTTCTCCATCTTCCACGCCCTCTACAGGCGACCCAACGTCCTCGAGCGCCTCAAGCTCTTCAGCCGCGAGCGTACGTCTCCTACTACTATTTATTTGGTATTCAATAGGCTCTTCAAAGTTATTAGTGCTGCTGGGGTGAAACTGGAGAATATCGGGTCATCCCATAAGCTCTGTCTGAATTGTGAATATTTAAAACAGATGACCAGTTGTTGCTTTTAATTAAAGATTCAATCATCAATTTTCCTTCCTTGATTATCTATGGGTTTCTTCAATCTATTAATTATCTTATTAATAACATTATGGTACAATTATCGTTTTGATTATTCGAAGAACTCCCAATTGTTAGTTTCAACCTCTTCCTGAGGCGTTGCAAAAGCTGTTCCTTCCATATGATTTCGTAAGCTACTACGAAGGAAACACTAGTTTGAGAAAGAAGCGAGTTCGGGGGAATAAAGGCATTTTATACTAACCAATTTCTTCCATCTCTTTTAATGTCGTTCGGGCTGCATTGTCTTGATGAAACATCACCCCTTCTCGATTCACTAGAGTAGGTTTGTTCCTGAAAACTTGATTGCTGACACTGGTTTCCACCATTAATTGTTGCCACATTATTTGATAACAATTCAGAGTGGATTATTCCTTGGCGATCCCAATAGGCTGAAAGAAGAGGAACCTGGTCCGCTTCTCGGCTGTGGCTCTGTTTAGGAACTCTCCCCTCTCCCCGCTTACGAGGCCGCCACTGTCTACGGCTTTTAGCATTTCAACACAAGTCGCCAGTCACAGGTCTATCCACCAAAAAAGGGTGAAACAATTTGTCAAGAACGGAGGAGAGAAGGGCAGATGTCAACCGGGGGCTTCAGGCAATTCGTGTGGCACCCATGAATCGTTCCAGTTTAGGGACTTTTCTAAGTTTTTGGTGATGACGATGAACAGTTCTATGGTTTGGACTAAGACGAATTTTGTACTCCAGGAATCTTTTCATCAAACTCATCTGGACGTCCTCTGGTTCGGTTTTCACATTCTTGGAGGGGGAAATCTTCACTTCGGAATTTCGCAAACCACTTTACGCAAATACTCTCATCATTCACACATTCCTCTCCATTAATTGAGTAATTTTTTCTAGGCACTTCGTCTGCTGTTGAGTTCCCTTTCGTGAACTCAAAAAATATGTAACTCAATCGGCTTTTGGGTACTTCCTTGTTAGCAGGGTTTTAATCAAGGAAATGTTTATTTTATTGCTCTGTAAAACATCTTGCTGTAAAAATGTGTGAGGTATAATCCGAACAGACCTTATGGGGGTGATCTGACCGGTCGTCGATTTCTATGCCATGGGAAGGCCAGTTGAATTCCAGACCTACATGAGTGGCTGTGCTTCCCCGGTCTTTAAACTGGTGAGTTGAGTTGTGGGGCGACGGTGAGTAGAAATTACAGGGGGTGGTGACGCTTGGGTCAAATCCGGGAGTTTATTTCTCCACTGGAGTGCTTCTGCTCATGGTTTTCATAATTGACTACTGCGTTTTTTGAAAGTAAGGACTATTTAGTTGTGGTAAAATTGTTATTGAATCCTTGAGATCCCACTTTCTAGGTTTCCAAATCGGATTCGAATGTCACTTTCTGGTGTAGAGTTCTTTTGCTTCTACTAATGGCTAGCAGTATCTTTGATGCATTTTTTACTTTCGTTAGTTGTGACTTTCTCGTGTCCCTACCGAAAATTATAAGTTATTTTGAAAAAATGACTACGTCTAAGTAGATTTTAGTCTCGATACACAATAGTTCGAACTATTCATTTGAAGCCATTTTTATTGTTCAATTGTTTTGTTCATTTAATCTACGAGATGCAGCTTCCCTCTAACAGCGGTGCATGGAAGTAGCGGTCTTAAGCTAAAATTGTAAGCTTTTATGGTTAACCTCAAGCTGAATATATAGGGTGTAGGTGGTGAAAACGCATTTTGGAGTGAAGATGGACTGTATAGACACAGTAGCGACTACAAGCTATTTAAGCAGTTACAGATACTCTGGACAAGTCTCCTTCCGAACCATTTGACTCTGCAGTCGGGGAACCGGCGTCTAGTACTCGTCATAGCTGGTTGCGCTTTCTGGCTTCATGTTTTATTGAAAAGACCGACTGACTCAACGGCACAACTCTATCCTGTCATTCAATGGATGCACAGGCCCCACATCTTTCTGTTAACTAACCTGCCCGGGCTTCTTAACACATGTTTTGTCTGTTCCTCGTTAAAGCACAGTTCTTTCGATGAGGTTCTATCACTCAATAATATCGGCCTTGACTGTACTAGATTGTCCAGCTCTGGTTCAGGCCGATTTCATGTGATTTGGTCGTACTCCTATGGCCTATTTTTCCGTGGAAAGACGATCTGGTGGCTCAGAGTCTGCATTCTTATGCCTACTGGCTACTGTAGTTGGTTCTATTTAATGAAGTGGCGATTCTGCACATTCAAAGGCAAGAACAGAAGAAATAAAAGAAGGATTGATTACGCGTAGCTCTCTTGGTTAAAGGCAGTGGCTGTTGGGAGCTATTGCCCCTTGCACTGAGCATAATCAGTTCATAAGCTGCCTCTTGCATTTCCTTATTCGCAGAATTCAGGGGTGAGAAGGGAAATATTAGCATTCTGCACTTGGCAGCCCTGAGTCGTGGCAGCTAATACGCCGCTGGACACCTTTATCGTCGACATTTTACGACTAGAATGGGCAAGTCAATTACTTTAAAACTTGCCATGGGTACCATTGCGATTTTGTTCATACCCGTTTGATAGAACAGACTAGGACTGTACTACTACACGTGACAGAGTTGTCCGCTCCTAAGGTATGGCTGTCACTCCTGATAAACAGTCTCTTTTTGAATTTTGCACTTTTTTCTGACAACAGCTTTGTAGGTGCTCACGACGCGTTACATTAAAAGTTGCAATTAATCAACTAATAAATGCGTTGACATCTTCGTAGGTTCGGACCACGCCTCCTTGCGAAGATCCATCCACTACCTTCTCTACGAGCTGCCCTGTCGTCCACAGAAGTCCGGGAGCTCATAGTCCTATTTTTAATCAGCTTCTTTCCTTTTCAATAAATTGTGTAGAAAAAGGGCTTGGTTTTGCTTGAGCAGTGCTTAAGGAGTAAGCTCCCCATTGCAAACTTGTGACACTGGGCTTTGACAGGTAATCTTCAGCCTGAAAAACTGCCTTTATCGTTGGAAATGGAGTAAGAACAAAATGTGTTGGTGAATCGCTTGACTGTCTGCATTGAATACTTTTTCAGACTCAAACTGTTTAATCATTACTACCGGGGTTATTTATCAATTTTGGGGTTATTTGTGAACAGCATCCCTATATCAGGTTGCATTAATCACCTAGAACTAGCCAACACTGTGCGTGCTACAGAAGTTAACGTTTCTGTGGTAAAAACAAAGATAGCCACTCTCCAAGAACGGCGCTAGGGACTTGAGCAGACATCTGCCGAGTGCATGCGTACCTCGAGTTGTAATACAGCTTTTATCGTTGCGCCAGATGGCCTTTTCAAAAATTCAATCGTCGCGATATTGGGAGGGGTAGTAAAAGGGGGCTGGAGTCCTTGGAGCCCTTCCCAATGCCTGATGGTCACAGCTTAGGGACTCAGATTCATCTTGCGCCTAGCAACCTAAGCCTAGACGTCGTGGTTCAATTAACTGGGCGTCCCGCTGAGTAGGGCTACTACAAACTTCGTCCAATAAATCCTATCTCCGCTCTCAACCATTTTTTTTTCTACGGGAGACGCCGCTGTGGGTTCCCAAATTCAAATTGCTGGTCATGCTGTTTAGGTGACACGGAAATTGGTGTCTGTAGCACCACAATTCAATACTCTAACAAAGGCGTAATTTTCGCGACTTGATTAATTCTTGCGTAGTCATGATAGCGTATTTAAAAGTGCCCTATTTCCCCTCGCTATCTTTTCCGTTCAGTGAATTTTTATCCATCTCGGTCACTTCCGCTCGATTAATTTCACTTTAATTCAGTTCGGTGAAGGCGCTGCTTAATAAAGCAGTATGGCCTTGCCCAAATTCCCCACTAAAATGGGTATTTTAGCTTGCAACTTTGATTCGGGGAGTAACATGAAGCGAACCCTAATTCGTCATGGGTTGAATGAAGCAGGGAACTAATCTTACTGCTTCATTTTCGGCCATGCCTTCAACCGTACATTTTAAGGCAAAGGTACACCCGCCGTCCATAACAGGGCTACGTCTTCTGATTCAACTCCACTATCCTCCAGTTTTATCTGGTGAAGGCACACGCTAGTAGTTCATCCGTCCATAAAAAATCTATCGTTTTATAGTAGACCCCCCAGGTACTCAAGAGAATAAGGTAGCTGGTGGCGCGGGTTCCATGGTACAAAGAGGCGGCGGGCTCACTACTTCAGAGAGAGTATATCTCACATCCTTGAGTGGTTGACATCTGCTGTGTAACTCGACGCAAACTTGCACTGATATTTTGTTGGAAAAAAACAGCGAGACCAAATCAGATTAGCGGTGTTCTACTACAATCCAGCTTACGCTTGCTTCAACTCTTTGATAAGGATTATCGTTCTAGCGCTAAAAACACCTAAATATTACTAGTATCCAGCGCGTCCTTGAACCTGTTGACAGCCTCCACGTTAGTTGATTTCTGCTCATCTTCACCCGATCATCGCGGTTAAAAATTACTTTGAATAATAACGGATACTTCCTCCTTCCCGCACAAGCCGCGCTGGATCTCCCTAGATCAACCTTTCTTCTTTTCTACCTCAGTTGGTGTTGAATTTATTCTCTCATGGTGGAACTAAGAGATAAGAGGGGCAATTCATCAAGTAAACCTCTACAAACCAAGCGAAAATTTCGACCAATAACACTAGCGTGGGACGATCTGAGATTATCTGCTGTAGATTTGCCCTGTATCCACTTTCCCTTCTTATCTACCGGTTCATGTACCTATGAGTGCCCGCTCCAAGTTTTTCAAGACGATCCCGGCTATCTTTTCGGATTATGTATTCTCTGCAAGAAAACGTTTCTTCAGCATTATTTACATCCGCTATTCAACGCGAAGAGTTGGAATCAAGGCATAAATTGTCGGTGCGTTGCACTAGAGAGCTCGGTATGTCCTTCTCAACAACGATTCAATTGGAAGCAGAAGGCCAGGGGAGGAAGGGACATGGGTGGCTAGATGGGTGGATGTGTGCGTGTGATGCCTGCATGGGAGTGTGGCGCCTAATTCCCAGGCCAAATGTGTCTCTGAATGGCCTTGATGATATCGCTAAGGAGCATAAGCATCTCGGCGTAGAAGAGGAACGTCATAATGGCCCAGATTATACAAAGAATGAGGCCTATAATGCAGGCGATAATGACGCAGCGCCTCGCCACGTCCGACTTGCTGCGGTAGGCGTGCATGTCGTTGGCCCTGTAGTCAGTGTAGGCGCACAGGGAGTAGGCGAGGGCCGGCAGAGAGCACCAGAAGGTGATGGGGCAGCAGAAGATGGCGAAGAGGCTGCAGATGGCCGGGCAGCGGTCGTAGGGTTGTTGGATCTGCTGGTGCTGCGCGACTGCGGCGGGGTTGGTGGTGTAGATGAGGGGCTGGTTCTGGGAAACGGAGACGTAGGGTTGGCTGCCCACTGTGTGGTTGCCCACTGGGCCACCGCTGGTGTAGATGTACTCCGTGCCAGGGATCATCTGAGCGTGGCTCGGCAGGGTCATGTAGCGGTAGTTGGCTGCTGCGGCCATTGCCTGCTGCTGTTGCTGCAAGGCCGCCGCTTGAGCGGGCGTGAGGGAGGACATTTGAACACCTAAAGTACATGCAATTGATTCCTGAGATAGACCAGCAATCTAGTATGCGCTCCGCTTAAACAGAAACCAGTGGATTTCGAAAAGTTCCTCTACATTTTACTAGAACACCGATCAAACCCTTAATTTGTACACTGGATAGTTCAAGAATTAAGCACCGGTTTTTAAAGAGGAATCACCGGATTTTTTAAATCCGAAATCCCCTCTATATTGTACACATGTAATTGAGTGGCCTCTAGACGAAACGCTAAAGTCATTTAACACTAGGGTATTTGTAAATTATTCACAAATTAGTTACATCAAAACGGTGTTGAAAAACGCTAATTAATCACTTTAGCCACTGCTGACATCTACTCTCAGAATCTTTAATAACCTCATTGTAGTAACTTGTAGGTAGTGAATTAGACTAATAATTCAACGAAACGCCGTAGTAGATTCCTAATTCACCCCATCATTCACAAGAACCTCATTTAGCATAGTTTTCTATTATGCATCGAGCTAATCAAAAGGCTTTCCCGTATCCATTTGACATTGTTTGAGATGATGATGACGAGAACCAGTACTAGCCAAAATAGGGAGTATTTAATTCGTAACAGGTGGTAACAATTCAAAATGGATTATTCCTTGACCGTCCCAGTAGAGTGAAAGAACAACTTTTTTCCCATGAGGTTATCTTCTCAGCTGTGACTGGCTGGGGTCCTTCCCCTTTACGAAACCACTGCCTACGATGCGTAAAATTTCGACAAAAGATACCTTTTTGACAGTCGCCAGTTACAAGTCTATTCACCAAAATAGGTGAAGAAAGTTGGCTAGAATAGTGAAAAGAGCAGATGTCAACTCGAGATTTGATCTGATTGTTTTCGGAGAACTGATGATGCATGTCACCGATTTCCGAGCTTCGGAACATCCCCGAGTTCTTAAAGATGACGACTTACAGTTGTATGGTTTAACCTAAGCTTATTTGCCAATTCCAACTCAACTGATAAAGCAGAAGAAGCTTCTTTGTGGGCTGCTTCAACTGAGCTTTTGGTTAGATCTTCATCGTCAAGGAGGGTGAAATCTTTACTTCTGAACTTCGTAAGCCATCTCCTGCAAAAATCTTCTTTCATTCAGAAATTCTTCTTCGTAAACTTCGAATGTTTCCAGCCGCTTCGGCTGACGCTGAGTTGCCTTTCTTGAGCTCATAAAACATCATGTACCTCAAATGATTCTTGGGTACTTCCTTCTTATCATCGATTTAATCCAACAAATTTAATTTTATTGCTCGATTAAACAAAAGTTTATCAGTCATAATGCATTTTTTCGTAAAGAATCACGTTCAAAATCTCTTGACATTCTAAAATAATTACATTTCGTTCAATATAAAATAGGTAAAATTCGGACAAACCTTATAGGGTGATGTGATACTTTTTCGTCTGGATTCGGTGTATTTTAAGTTGTATGAAAATGAGACCCACCTCCATGGCCATCGTAAAGCATGTCGCCGGCAGACATACGTGGGCCACCCAGGGATCCCAGGGAACCACGGACGCCGTTATTGACGTCGTTATCATTGGACCCGGGGTCGCCGCCGCCGCCACCACTACCATCCAAGTTATCCTCGGACACGCCGTTGGCGTGGTTCTGCTGCCCCATCTGCTGTTGCTGCTGCTCCATCTCGAAGGACTGCTGCTCCTTGGTTGTGTACATCTTTTAACTACAGTAGATTCTAGGCAAACAGAGAGATAGGGAATAGATATGGCATGCTAATCATGACAGATTTGTTTGCACAAAAGCATTAAGATTTGCGATCGCAACACTTTCCAATATGCAAGAGCCCATCAGTTGATTGAGCATGATTCAGCTACTAGGATATAGCGCTATCAAACATCAAACCGGAGCTATAGAACATTTACGATTCATTTGGTAAGACATCTTTTCATACGAAACCTCTAAGGGGATGCCTTAACTGATTTTGTTAATGAGGCCCCAATACAATACCACTGCCTGCTTTGACAGTCTGATACTTCTAACTCTAAATAAGAAACATGGTAGATCTGAAGACAGTTTTCTACATTTTGTTATGAAAGTTTATATATCAGTCTTAAAAATACAGTCACTTTTAACTAACCTCTATTAATAAATTCATATTGAAGTTAAGTTTAGCACTCTTGCGGATGGATCATTCATACTTTTTAACGAACTCTGTAAACTCCCTAAGTTCAAGTCGTTTTGAAAAAACCTTTTAACCAAGTAATTTGCCAAAGGAGTTTTTCTTTCACCATGAAGATGGTTAACAAGCAACTAATGTGATTGTGAATGTCATAGTTTACCAAGAATGCAAGGCCATCATTTTCTCGAGCAGTAAAAAATAATAGCTGTGGAAAATGCCAAGTCAATCCAGGCAGGCAATAGTTTACATAAACTCGTGTTATCATCCCGCCAAGATCTTGCCTTCGGGGCCAAAAAACGCGTGCTTTGTTGGCCTGCTGGGTCAAGATCAATGTGGATCAAATTTGATTGCCTGCACTCTTATTTAGTAGCAGGAAATGTCTTAGGGGCGTCTTCGGGACTGTGAAAAAACCTCACCTAGATACAATCGCAGCAAGGAGGGAGCCACAGCGAATCTAGCCTGTATGAACCAAGCCAAATATGTTCGAAGTTCTTACACAGAATGCAGATAAAAAGCACCCGATTCGCCTAAGTTGCCTGCGTTGGCCCAATAATCCTCTACCTAAAACCGACCTTTTTCTCTGGGTCAGCGGCTGAAATTGGAAATTCAGTGAATGTGGTGCGTTTTAAACGGAAATTCCTCCCCTAGCCTACATTCACGCCTTAGCCCCTCAGACGGGGGAAAAATTTATGCTTCGTGTTTAGGAATACCTCTTGCTTTGAAGGTATGAAAATCAGGGAAGTTCATCACGCGATGAAAACCAGCCTCCTAACGTATGAGAGGCTGATGCTTACACGCAAGACTAGACGAATGGAAGTTCTTGTCTACGTCACTGAACGTACACCAAAAGAAATATTAGCGCTGTGCTAACGTAGATGAAAAACATGCGAATGATTAATGGTACACAAGTCAACGAAGTGTTGACTGCGTTAGCATCTTAGTATATACGAGCTGGCATTCACGAAGACCGAGGTGTGCAAACGGTGCTAAGTTGTAGTCATAAAATCCCTAGATCGTGAACTATAATTCTATCCACGAGCTTAGTCCAAAAAATCACAGATAAACAAGATTACTTGCTTGAAAGCCTGGCTTGATTGCGTTGTGTATTCACAGGTCGTAAAAATAAGTAAATAAAGAAAATGAGGAAGTGGGTGAAAATGTTGAGATACAATACATCGAAATCAAAAACACTAACTAGTGATGTTATCGGAAATTAAGTTTGTACTCATTGATCAAAAGTTCCCTAATCTGTAGCGAATTTTGCATTTTTGATAAAGGAAAGCTGATTGTGGAGATAAACATATCTTGCGCAAAAAACGATGAAATTGCAGCCGCATTCTTTTCAAATGGGAATATCCCAAGCACGTTAGCCAGTGGGTTGGATTGCCGTCAAACACTTGGCTCGAACAACGATTGGTTTGATCCTCTAGCATTTAGTCTACCAGACGCCGTAGTGCACTTAGTAATACAGAAATAGCCCATTGGTAGATTTATTTCTAATATGCGGGAAGCAACGGCAAGTGATTCGTTGGTTGGGCTGCCAAATCCCAGATAACCTGTAGCCTCTTGTAAAATTAATATCGCTTTTGCAGTCTAGATATCGGTAAGTGGGAAAACATGGGAAATGGATATCGAAGTCACGGTTTCCTCGTTTTAAAATAGCAAACATATGGTTTCAGATGGCGCGATTCTCTCAGAATACCTTCGTTTATCTTTCCTTTTTGATTACTGAAATCACTGGTCTAGTCCTGGTTGAAAAACTCAATAGCCAATCCAATTTGGGGATTCCTGTTTACGACGACACGCCGAGTTGAATGCTGGTGCTATAAAGCCCTAAACTGAAACCAATCACTCAATCAGAATTAAACAACCACCGAACGTCTATGCAATCGTTTTTAAAACTGAGCTCTGTTGCAGGCTATTGATACACGAGCGTGGTCCCTAAGTGGAATGTGGAAGTGCGATCTGATAAAGTCGCACACAGAAATACAGGAATGGCGAAAATGTCTCGCGGCGTTTTCGGTCGGCCTCGACCGCTTTCGATGTTGCTGCTGCTCTCGTAGTGAGAATAACGCCCACTTTACGCGAGCACAGATGCAAACACGTCCGCACTTACGCATCCGAGTAATAGAAAGAAGGACAGAGTGGGAAGGAAACGGGATGCCTTACGCAACTCCCGCCCCTCCACGCCCCCCCCCGCCCCCCGAGGAGTCCGAATTTCGGCCACCTCCTGCCCATAATAGGGGTGACTTATCGCCTCGAACTTGGCAGATACTAGACCATCAATGCCACACTCGTATGACAAGTGGTTCAAACCTGCATTTGGACAAGGTAGAAGGGTAGGTTCATTCCGCCCTAATGTGTGGTTAGATTAGAATGGTTATCTGACTGTAATCCAGGGGCACTTGAGTGGCGCTTTTGCATGGCACAAGCGAAGGAAAAGACAACTCGTGGTCCAAGTGGGTGAAAGTGAAGGTTGGCAGAGTTTATCATTTATCAACTGCACAACGGTTTACAGGATCAAGTCGACGGAATTGGCCCAGATGGAAGAGCCTTTTTTCAAAATAAACGCATGTCAGATAAAACGAATTTAACCGAAACGGGTGAAAAAGCAAGCATGCGTTTCCACTTCTTATCGTGGAGAATCTTCCACCCATTGTAGGAGAGCTAAAGTGTTTAAAATTTAAGTAAATTTGGCTATTCCTTTGAAAGCTACCGGTCACTTTCCTAGCTTGATTTGTACTGCCGCAACCCAATTCAAAAAGATTCCTGAGTAAAAAGTGCCCTTTCGTCTGAGATTAATCAGAAGCGTCTTAAGTGCAAATTTTAAATGAGACCACTCCTTATCGAAAATGAAGATGGCAAATATTTTCCATTTTGTGGGTTTGTGACATTTGACAGCGACAACCTACTGCGCAGAAAAAGCTTAACAAATGACCGAGTGGATAAAATATTGCTCTTGAACAATGGTTGGCGGTCAAGTCGACGGTGACTGTAAGGAAGCTAAGACAAATTACACACGCAATTGTCAAATGTACTCATTAATGCCTTGCAACTATTTCTAAAGACAATGCAAAAATTACCAAGTGTAGTTTTAGAAGCATGCTTAAGTCAGAAATGGCGAGAAAACCGGAAGTTGCAATTTTGTCAAAGAAACGCCATTTACTTCACTGTGCACAGGAAGTAACATGGAATTCCCACCAATAGCTGAAAATAATGACTTTTTAAATTGGCCGTGCTAAGCACCCTTCTTTCCAGTTATCAAAAACACAGAGTTAAAAAGCAGTTCTTGTAAGAGCACCATAAAATTGAACGAACAGTTTGAAAAAGCATTTGGCACGAATAACACCAACATTCAATTCCAGAGGAACTCGTGGAAATAGTCTTTGGAGTGTGGGGATTTTAGAAGTGACGAACACATCAAAGTTTTCTTCTACAATGCTACATCACTAACGATTAAGTAAAGCGTCATGTACGAAATCTTGTTTATCATCCAAACCATGATATACATCTAATGCCGCAGTTGTACAAAGCCGGACGTGAAAACGAATAGTACGATATACGCAGTGCATAGGCAAGCACAGATATGTATGAGGAATCACAAGAGCAAACAAATTCATAATCTGCTAATCAAATAGAAATCATTGTCAAAATGAGTGACTTACTGTACTGACTCGCGAGAACAGCGACTAAATCCTCATTGACAGTAGGGATAGAGCGTTTACTTGATGAACATGAAAAACTTGATGCGGTCCTGGTGCCTTCGTATGGGTGTACGGTGAGATGGAGTCTGCTCTGTCCACTACTTCTGGTTGCGCGCTTGTATTCCCCCTCGGTGACGCGAATGCTGCTGTGACATGGGACTCGTCGAAATCGGACAAAGCGGCTCTGCAAATGGCCAGCGAGTGTTCAGCCAATGGCCAGCGCCGCTGATGAAGCGAGCATGACCATTGGCTGCCCGGTCAGAAGCCAGTCAGCAGCCGCCTTCGATCGTGGCTTCGAGTGCGTGCGCGTGTATAGGACAGAGCCGTAGAGGCAGGGGGAGAGGTGGGCGCGCCAACAAGGCGTGTTAATGTAATTTATGTGTGCGGACGCATTGTCATGAAGCGGGGAGGTGAGGGGGGAGGGCGCCTGTGCTCCAGCATGGCCTTGATTACATCACTACTTGTACCATTGATTCGAGACACCAAGGCGTCTTCACTACAGTGCTCTTAGTCCCGGAAGTTTTTGTTGAAAACCCCCTATTGGTAGAATTAAGGCATTCTTAAATCTACCCCCAAATGGTCGAACCACATTAACAGATAGTAGAAAGGAAATCAAATAGCTTTAATTTTAGAAGCCAAAGCGATTTTGTCTCACACTCTATAGGTCCATGGATCGAGCCCTCATAAAAAAGGCTTTGATAATTGCCGGAAACCTTTTGGGGACGAGCTGAGGGCCAGAACTAGGATTAGTGGCGATTCCGATGCACAATTAAGCATGATTAACTACTGTTTCTGACTTCAAAGACCTAGCGTGCATAAAAGAAAGCAATACAGTTAAACCCAGCTGCTCTAAAGCCAAATCACATTCAAGCATTGCACGAGTAGCACATTAGAGCAATAAAGATACTCGTATCAAAATGTCAGGCTCACTAATGGTGCTCTTAATTATCCATGCAGTGGTGGTAAGTACCTGCTCAAGGTAAGAGTTGTAGGATTAACCTATGTTAGATTTCATATCAGGTTCCACTTATTTATAAGTACCTTAAAATATAAAAACCAGTTATTTTTAAGGAGGAAACTGATGGGATTCCAACCCTATCGGCCCATTGTTTCCAGTACCTGCAGTTCTCAATGCTAACCCCCAAATTGAACACTGAGGTGAAAACAATCCAGTGACATAAATTGGAGAACTGCAATGGCTGTCTTGGCAGATTTTCTCCTCTAAAATCGTCATAAAAATGTGCTGGAGGGCCCTGGCATCGGCGTTTGGGCGTTTTACCGTGAATTGAATGTTTCAGTCGCGTCTATGAAGTGGGTTCAGATTTGCTACAGTACATTTTTCAGCCATTTTTTACCACTACACTAGTCCCCCAAATGTTTGGCCCTTTTTGATCTTAACCTGACATCCCATGCACCAACGGTTTATTTGTCAGTCTCTGTCTGAAAACCCTGTTAGTGGTACTTTCACATTGCTTCAAAATGGACAAATCGGAAAACCACGCCTACATTTCTGTCTCTACCTTTGAAAATCGGTAGCAACCCTACGCAGCCAGAGGCTTGGCTCACCAAGACTAAAAACAACCCGATACTCATACTATCCCAAGTTGCTTTTATCTAGCATTTATTAACACTTTGGGGTGCTACGGTTCGGTTTGTTTATTCATTCACCATCTAGCGTCGTCTATTGAATCCCTTTATAGGCAAGAACACCTAACAGGACGCCACAACCGCATACTTTTGACTCAGGGGATACACACAACCAGTAGTTGTCCGGTTAGGTCCCCATCCAGGCTTCGGGGAAGTAGCAGTCTTCCTGTTTAATATTTTTTTTTTCAATTCGCAGTCTTACCTTAAATCACCCTAGGGTTCGCGGAGGCCCCGTTACAAGACATGCAGTAAAATAAATTAATTAATCACTTTAAACCTAGTTCGAAGTTGGTATCTTGCAAAAATGCCAATAAAAAATATGCAAGCTTACTCGACATGGTTAGGGTCCCGGGCGCAGAGTAGCTTGAAGTTGAATTTTAAAGAATAATTTAAATAGAAATATTTACTTGCAGATTATGGTACTTTGGTAAAGTTTTGTGAGCTAAATGACGGGATTTGTTACAGAAGAAGGGGGTTGGCACAATAATCCACCTCCAATTTGTTTATACCTTCGCTAAAGTAGTTATCCGTTTTAACAAAAATTAAACTGATGCAATATAACTAATAATTTAAACTTGTTGATACGGTTCATTACAGTTCAATAAGAACTTCGATGCACTAACTCAGTTCATCGATCCTCAGGCACCAACTAGGAGCATTAACAAGGCATCAAGATCGCGACACAACAAAACCTTCAAATTTTCATTAAGAGAACTGTCAGTGTGGAAACAATCACGCACCAAAGGAAAGCGAAAATCAATTAGCTATTAGCAGTCGTTCTCTTATAACCTTGTTTTGTGCCGTATGGTAGTAGAGCCTTGAGAACATATAAGTCTATCTAATGAACAATTCTGAGCTCAACTAATAATGATCGACTGGAGTAGCTTGGACACAGCTTGAGTATCCGCGAAACAACAACTCGTGACAGCCACCGCCTGTAACAACACGTAATCAATACCCTTTATATTCAACCAAGCACACAATCAACTGACCAAACACTTCAGGGCTTGGAAAGAAGTATGACCTAGTAGACAAAAAGAACTGCGGTCAGTATAAAAATGCAGATTTTGATAAATCAGTTAATGGAGGCCCTGAGGAAAGGTTGCCGTAGAAGGATGATCAAATGAATGGAGAAATAGGCATAATTCCTAGAGATATAATGTTGACGTTGACGGTGAGATAAACTGATCGAGGGAATAGTGCCGTGGTGGTCCACTGAATGAAATAATGTGTATTTGAGAGAAATTTGAGAGTCTCATTGGGTAAAAAGAAAATTTTTCCCTTAAAATACTAACCGCCGTTAGTGACTCTTGCAGCCCCAAACCGTCTTCTCAAAAACTCACTCAATTAACCTTCTAGTGACTTCCTCGACGACAGCCTTCAGACATGCAAAATAGGCCAACAGTTGGTATGACCGGTGCGCTTGCCTTACAAATTGACTGATGAGCAACTTTTGTGAAGATCTGACCTCTGCTACACTTCTGTGAGTGGTAACGAAGGTCTTGAGTGCAGAGACTGAAATATTCGATCCAGGCTACGACGCCGATGTATGGTTCCTCTTACACTTGCTTCCTCTAGATTTTCTAGGTTAACTGTTGTGCGAACTCTCAGTTATATATAATATATATTTGTAATACTGCCTTCTTGTATCCACCACAGACTCCTTTGCTACACTCGAGTTCGGGGGGGGGGGGAGAAATCGGTCAGTGATCGAAATCTATTTTGACACTACAGTATTTCATTATGAGAAAATATATTCATTTTCATTATGAATAGGGTGGGGTTCAGAGTTTGGATCCATCCTGTATGAACAAAAAAGGGGGGGTTGCACTTAGAAAAATAGTGAATAACTTTAACTGATTTCTTCAGATATCACCAAAGTTAGTAAAGAAAAGGAAACCATATTTATTTATAATTGAGGGAGAAGACGATCACTTCTAAGGTGCATATGATATTCCTACCTATAAAGAGGCCCAGTGAAAAAGAGTATGCAGCTGTGAGGCAACAAGACAGCTTCGTAGCAAATACGACTTTTAGACGTTACAAAACTCTAGCGGCTCTACCTACTTCAACTTTAAAAATTGTGATCGAAGTTAACTAATAATCCTTTAGACAAATAATTGGATAGTTTACCTTTTCGTGGGCTGTCCATAAATTAGATTGTCCAATTCCTCTTAATTTATATTCACTGATGCAAAAAAATTTACCAACGCAAGAATTGTTCAGTCACCAAATTAAGTGCTCAAGAAATTTGTGTAAATCAGCATGATTATTTTATCTTAAAATGCGGTTTCAACACTCAAAAGTGGAAGCCAGGTATTCTAAGATTGAAAAGAAGACCAAAATGGTTATTTTTTAACTGCGACATTAAGGTTTGACTTAATGAGTAGTGTTTTTGCTACGTGCTCTCAGGACAAATAGTCCACTTGCTTGCAACTTCGAGAATTTACGCTATTTGTGAAAGAAATGTATGATTTTTATGAAGAAGAGACTTAGTATTTTTAATACCGTCCTTAGTCATGATTATGCAAAATTGTTGACGATTTCGAAAGTTTCTTTGTTGTGGTAGGCAACAACAGACCTTAGGTATTGTGGATTATTTGACTATATGATTCAAATGTTGATGCCTTTGATAGGATGCCTACGCATCCAACCTAAAATTCATCCTATGTAGTTTATTCCTTTTAATGTATAGAGGACAAGCTAGCTCACTTTCAGTACGGATTAATTCTGTATTTTGACTCAATTAATTTATAATCGGTGTGAGAATCATTAATCTATAAAAATGGAGGGTTGGGAGAGAAGGAATAGCTAAATTAGATTGCTCTGATGATTTTTACAAAATTTCCAACAAATTTCGGGTGTTAATGGGGTGTTATAGTTTATGGCCTAAAGAAAGAGCTTTTTGGTATCTGTGGAGGTATTTGCAGCAGAAGAAGGGAGCTCATTTCAGAACCTTTAGGAAATAAGACGGGCTGAGTTTTTGAATCACTTTCGAGAACTAATAGGATGTAGGGACATATTAAAATTCTTGTGCTTATTATATCAGCTATTCTGACTTCAAAAGTTTGCACCGTGACAAAATTTACAACTTTCAACATCAATAAAATATACGTTTTGTCTGTTCCGCAGACTTAAGACGTGTTCATCTTGTGGGTGGATAGACTCTGATGAGCAAGACTACCATTTTATACCAGTACCCACCTTTTCCAATAAAACATTGAAATATCTACATAGATAGTCTTTTGCTAACTCGCTCATCGAAAGTGGCCTTAGTTTTGATCAAAATTTGTTTGAAAATCTACGTCCAACTGCATAACCCACCGCAGACTAAAAAATAGCCCTTATGAAACAAATTTCATCCGCTTCGAAAAATGACCCTTTTGCCCAGTTCAAAGCTGTGGCAGACAGTTCAACTCATCATTTCTAATCCACAGCTAGACAGTGATTTACGATCACCATTTATGATCGTTGATTTATTCCTCTATTCCTGAGTGAAACTAACAGAGATCACTGACAATGTTAATACAGTCGGTTATTACTTCATCCCGTAAACGAAGTCTTAATTACAAGCGAATTTGCACTTTAACCTAAAATAAGGCAGAAGATAGAGTTACGAATGTTAATTAAAAGCGCGTAGAATCTCAAAAAAAACATTTGCAGAGCAAAGCATGGAAAAAGCTGTTTGAAAAATGTCATGGAATTATTCATGCTATATTTTTAAAATTTCCATCGACAGGGTGTTAGGAATATATGTCACAGAAGAATATTTGATTAGGGAAGAATGGATGAATGGAACAAACCGGAATCGTGAAAGAAGCTAAACTGTATCATGCTGATTTGCTGCTCAGTGCTCCTGCACAACGTAAAAACAATCTGGCAGCGCGAACTGGGAAATTGATATTTCGAAGCTGTTGTGGCTACATAAAAACCGCATAACAGACAATCCAATTGCTTTTGAACAGTAGCAGACCTTCACGAAAATATATAGATAAAAACGTATTGGAGGTCCCTGGCATTAAAGGTCGGGCTTTTTCGAGGCGAAAATTGAAATTTTCGGCCTCGGCTATGAAGACTCCACTTAATTAAGACCTTTGCAACAACTCATACCAATCGCCAGAGTTCTAATTCCCTGCCACATCTAAGACTAGTGTGATAAATACTTGTTGTTATCCAATTTATACATCAAACATCAGTCACATTACTCTCCTCGACCGAACTTCACCGGTCTCAAGTAGCTGTTGGTTCATGATGCAAAATACTATTTTTGAGTTGATCCTTCCCTCTAGCGAAAGTTGAAATCCGCTTGACAGTAGAGGCGGGCCGAGGCTGCTTTGGAAGTATGTCTGTTAATGTGAGTAAGACTCTTTAACTTTGAAATTTTCGTGTCTGTTAAATGTATTTTAAATTAATTATATTGTATAGTTACAAGCCACTTTTCGTTTTGCCTGAAGAGACTGTCAAATTCCTCCTTGACTCCCTGAATGCAAGCCCAATTCAATGTATTTTTCTTCCATCGAGAGGATCTAAATATTTAAAGGTTATCCTTAAAATTTGTTCTTTGTTTTTAAATTGTTTAGTTTTGTTAATCGTTCTACCTACGAAAATGAGTAGAGACAGCTGCCCATTGGTAATTTGGTTTTACGGAAGGGAAGGTATTAGCATCATGGCTATTTAGAATACCATCCTTTGTTCGTCTGCAGAAAAGCCTCACGGTAGCTATAGCCAATCGAGAGGACGCTAATGCCAAGCACGAAATTGCTGACTCTAGCTGCTAACGCATGTAGCTGCCTCCCACCTAGGTCCCGAGCCATTTCCGTCCACACGGAACTGAAAAAGGGCAGTCATTAGTAGTGTAGGAATAACAATGTGAATTAGCATAAAGACATTATTGTTTATTCGAGTTCAAATAGAAAGTGATGGTTGATTGTTTTAAAATTTCAGGGCAATTTTACCAAATGATTATACTTTGGGGGCCTTAGAATGAGGGTTACAGTACTTGACTTGTCTTAATAGGTTCTGACATGATCGATACGACTCCAATTAACTCCAGGTCAAAGTTGTCAACCAAAACACATACAGTGTGAGCGGCAGGAATTTCGTAAGGTAATATTTAGCCCTTTTTTCTAGTTATGCCAGAGGTGTTTGCACACCACTTCTTTCGGAAGTTTACACCATTCTTCATTTACATGGGTAGTAACAATTAGGAGATTTGCTGACTGGAGCCTCTCAACTATTAGAGAATAACTTGCATAATAATGATTCATCAAAATAAGGGGAATATTATGGTCACCGCTAAACGAACAGCGACACTTAACACTATGAAAACAACAATCCGGCTCCATGAACATAAGAGTAGCAACGGACTATCTGATTGCACTCGGAAAGCAGATTCCCTCAAAATCTGCAGAATAAGTGACGAAGGAGCTTAGGTCGAATTCAGATGGTACAAGGAATCGCTGACAACTGTATTTAAGCCTTGCTGATACTAGTCTCCATGTGTGGCATGGGAAGTAAATCGTCGGTTTTTCGCCTAAGCAATGTCCCCAGTATTTAGATCTTAACCCGCCACTGGACTACAGTGTTTGTGGAAAGCCGTCGTCTACTAAGGCACTTAAAGCCACCTTGCTGTCACTAGTAATATAAATTAATTAATCAACAACCAAATAAACTGGGTTCTTTCTTTAGGAAACCTTAACCTAGGGGAAAGTGTAAAATAAGCTTGCTTACTCGTTGGCAGAGTTGCACAGGGGTGAAGAGGCTGTTATGGAAGCTAATGGTGCGGATATTTTGAGCAAAACACACTGTAGACATTTGCGTAACTTTCTTGTCTACTGAATTTCTTTTAAATCCATTCCTCCGCCACTTCCTGTTCCTGCTAAGAAAGTTTACTTTATCTCAAATACTTTCTAAGTTGGCAACAGGAAGTCTAGCTTATTATCTCACGACGTTGAGATTTTAGGATAGGTGCGAAACCCACCTGGATATACATTTGAAAGCGTATTCTGCTCATCAGTCATTTTGAACGACCCATGGAAGCTATGACTTCGCCTTTACATCGCCGAGCGCGCAGAAACAAGGCTCTACTGCTACCCAAGGGACGCACGCACCTCTGAGTTGTCCAATCGAGTCCCCCTATTAGCGCCCCTGGAGTGACAGTTCTCCTCATTGAAAAAGTACCTTTTTTCCATGTTTCGGCTGCGGTTGCTGGAGTACCCCACAAATATGTACTTTCTCAGTTAAACGATACTAATTGAGCAGTGGGTTGTTTTGGCAACTAATAGCCTATACCTAACAAATATAACAAATTCACATGGAGTTTTTAAATATTATCTAAGAAGTTCTGGATTTTTTACCTTGTTTTCAACAACGTCGAATGGCTTTCGGGATTTCCTAGTAGGGTTTTATTGTTTATTAATTCCATTTGCACATCTTAAGGAATTTCACTTCTATGTGTAATGCATGTTATTCCCAAGCATTTCATCTCTATTTTTTACTGTTTTCAAAGTCAAATTTTTTGCTTTGTATGCGAATTCAGGTCGCTGTAAGATGAATACTTTCTAAACGGATTCCCAAAGGAATAATCCAAGTTTTTCGCCGAAATTTTGCGTCGGTTGTATACATTTGAAAGAGCAACATGTAAGTAACTTTTAAAATTTTCTCCTATCCAGTTCTCTCAGGCAGACACGAATTAACTTTTCGGCCAAGTCATTCTAATGCTTTGAAAGTGGAAATTAAGCAACGTTACTTATTACTGCTTCCTGGAATCTAACTAATCCGCACAGAGTTTGTAAAAAAATATCCTGTTAGTTGGATTATGGTGCGTGTGTAAATGAAGTGACGGAAGGAAATCCCATTATGACACTTTTTAGGAGGGAATAATGTAGAAAGGGGTAGTAATATTTACACTTTCGGACAGGCTTATCACTGCTGGTCCAGCTGGATACTCAACCTGTGTCCAGACTGCCTCTGTCAATCATCATTAGGTGGTTTAAGAATTCCACGTGTTTAGTCGCCTAGCACTGTCCACTCTACCTGAGCTCGCACGAAGTAGTCTACTGCTTGTCAGTGAACACATGGCTTAGCTCTTCGGTCATGCTTCTACTCCTGGGTCCTACGAAAGGCCTAAGCCTTAATATCCTATGCATTTAACATCCTAATCATCATCACTGAAGAAGCGAGCAAATCGATCATACTGTTTGGCTCTGATTCAGCTTACTAGTTTTCTGAATGCCCCCATTCAGTCGGTGCCATGAGCGGTGTTTATCTCTTAAATAAACTATAAATACTCGACACAGACTCTGAATACTGCGGGACAGGCCAATAAGCCTCGACGAACACGGGTTGTACACTGAGGCGCATAGTCACCCCAATCCCACACACAAGGTGACTAGATTTCGGTCGAACAAACTGGTTATCTCTCTAGGCAATTTTGTGTACACTGGATCCTCTAGCGATTAGAAGATTCACATGGAAAGGAGGAGATTAGCCACTGCTTCTCTACTCCTTGACACGCTTCCCCCATCAAATCCTGTATTTTTTCCCAGGATAGATATTATGATTGGAGCATCAGATATATTTATAGGAAAAGAATAGAGCTGAAGTTCGTTCTAGTACAAATCCCGAAAACACCAACTTCTCAAAAGCTCTCAGTTGATTGGTTCTCATCGAGGGACTAGGGAGCGGAATTGCGCAAATTTAATGTTTTCAAAGAGAAAGAAAATATATAAAAGGTAATGGCTTCCTAGAACCCGAAAGTGACCTTTTGTGGTATTTTCAGCCTGAAGTTCGATGGTCAAAAATTAGGCTAGTAGTTGGAAGTTTATTGATAAATGGAGTATCGACAGATTTTTACTTTATTTCTGCGTAAATTTTCGATTAGTCGTTTTCATTCTATGAAGATAAATAACTGGACCAGTCTTCATCTTCAAGAAAGACAATTTGTTAATTGTTCTTATAAAAAGCTGCTTCAAAGATAATATCTTTAGCCAATAATACAATCATCAAAGCAGCCTAAGCGAAATTCAGCTGAAGCTATAGGGAGTAGAAAATCTATTTTTTGAAGATGCATTTGTAATTTGCTTACTTGAAAATGGTGACAAAAGATCGGGTTGGTATTCACTAGGACGTGAACAATGAGAGTTAATGAGACGAGCTCAGTCAGCCGGATGGTTGTCAACCAGTCCTGTTAAAATGGATTTGAGCACAGAACGCTTTAATCAGCTGTTTCGAATTCGATAGTGATCGCCTAAGAACCCGAACCCAGTATGAATAGAAAACAATACTAGATTCATGGAATTTCAACAGAACTTTCCTTCTCAAATGCTCTCCGAATAAGCTTGTAGGAATTGTTAACTTAATTATTTAAATTAATCATTCGTGGTGATTATCCTCCATTGGAGCGAGAGAAGTTGACAGTATTCGATACCCGAATCGTACAACCGTAACCATATATTATCGATTGATTGGCCGTAGGTATAAATATCGTGTCTGCTTTTGAAAATAAATACCCCAATGGCCCTTTAAAAATATGTAAAATTGGATAAATTTTCTAATCAGCTTCTTATTAAACTATTAAATACCTGTTTGTCTGAAGAATTAAATAATTCCGGTGCATAAAATAGTCGTTCCTATCTTTGACATCCTATTTAGATAATCTGTTCCAAGTCTTAAGTTCTTACTTCAATCTTCACTAGCATATTTTATTTATATTTCAATGGAATCGGCATTTCTCCGGAAGCATCTTATAATTGTCAAAAAAGTATGCATTTATCCCTGGAATCAAATAGTCCACTTTTCATAAAACGAAGTATTAATTTAAGTGCAGTTAAGAATAAGTACATGCTTTATTTTATAACCCAAGTCGGTTGACAAAATGAGTACATGCAAATTCTTAACGTATATAGGTGTATGTATGTGTCTACTGCTCTAGAATTTGCAACATTAAATGGAACATGTTTGTGATTGAAGCAAGCACTTAACATTCTGACGTAGTTAGTCCATATAACTTGATTCCTCGCTTGTATATTGTTGTTCATTCGGATGCTATATTTGCCCATCTTCTTTTATCAACTACTTCAATGAATCGCCTTATAACCGAAGAGAAATGGAGAAATCGAACGGGCAGTTTTGCGCCTACGAACATTTTGATTGTGTCTTCCGCATTCGCGCTCGAAGTTAGAACCAGGGTTTTTGTTAACACAAACGTGCTTATCGGGATGGGAAAAATTTGCATCTCTCACTATGGAATTTGCAGGGAACCCGGTGTTCCGCGATGCTGTTTTTGTTTAATATTAAATTAACTTATTATTCGGGGTGATTTGAAATTTCTGTTCGTCGTCCATGATTAAATCATCAACAGAAAACTTCAACTCGGGCACTTCGAAGGGAGAGGTGGATGTGGTCTCTCGTAGTCCAGGAGAATTCTGGTGGTACTCCTGGTCGGTGATGAAATCAAAATGATTCGCTTGATGGGAAAATAAAGAGGACGAATTCATTTGGTCTATCAGAAGGTTATCCGAGTTCTGCAAAACCGGGGCTAACAGAGTCTCCGTGTTGTCTTTTGGCATCTGTTGCAACATGGCCTGACGTCGGCGAAGTTTCTCGGTTAAACTTAACTGAACTTGGGTGTTGATGGTGCTGGTGTGAGGGTTGTTGGAAAATGGGAACAAATTAACGTCGGTGGATTCGAGCATCCTCGGTGTTGTTAACGAGAATTGAGGGTTGAAGAGTGGGTAGTGGCCAGGAGAATTGGTGTTTGGGTGCAAAATTCTGCTTTGAGCTGACGTGATTGGTGTCGAATCACCGATATCATAATTGTTCGTGCTTCGGTCTTTCCGCACAAATAGCTCTGGACCTGCAAAGGTACGAACTCAAAGTAAACGATCAAATTGTTTAAAAACTTGTTATTTTATAACACTAGCTGGACTAGGGTTTAATGGACTAGCAGTTAGTCAAATATACCTACCCATGACGTCGACGCTATATGGCGCTTGATTCAATCTGGTTCTAAAGCTCTGCATAGTTTGGGCCTTATTCAGTTTGCTTTCAAAGCCCTCGGTATAGGAAGGCATCGAACTGAATGCTGAACGGCAGGAATTATTATAAATATTAACATCTTCCAGCTGCTGTGAGCGACTTGGTAGAATCATGGGCTCCGGCCACGCAGTGCGTGGATTTTGCATTTGCATGTTGAACATTGGCTTCGGCATCTGGTGAAAACCATTCACGTTATTGTTAAAGCCGATTGGTTCGTTTTGGTTATAATTTTGCTGTCAAAAAATTGGGATGTATTAGAACATATTTTCTTCGCATTATTCTAATTGAAATCAAATATACCTCAAATATATTTGGACTCATTTGGGGAAGTATTTGTCTTTGACGTTCCAACTGCTTTCGCGAGTTTATTTCGGCAAGTATTTTCTGCATTCCGTCGGTATCTCTTTCAGTTTGTCTGGGAAAATAAAGATGATTAGAGTATGTTCGGCTTCATGCCACAACTACGGCATTTCACCCCGGAAATGAACTAACCTTTGATACTGCATGAAATCAGTTAACTGTGGAGCCATAACTGCTTGTGATTGTCGTTTTATGGATCTCAAGGGCGTAGGGGGCTGCTGATTCAACTGAGCTGCCCTTGGTTCAGTAAGAATACGTGAAATCGCGAGGGCTTCACGAACGATTTTTTCATTTGGGTTTGAGGAAATTGAATCCCACAGTGGAGGATAGGACTCATTGGTCTCAGAAAGTGCCAGCATTCGCCTGCCCTCAGTGCTACTCAAAAGAGCATTGAGTAGCAACTGCTGCTGCAGATTTTGCTGCTGTTGTTGGTGGTGCAGATGTTGTTGCTGTTGTTGAGATTGGAACGGGAGACTTGAGGAGGTAAATGAGTCTGCAGTATGACTCAAGCTGGGAGATGCCGGCTTAAAGAGGCTCATCAGACTTGTTTGGTCAAGCGACAAACTGGGAATTCCTGGTTGAAGAGCAAGACGCTGGGCGGCTCGTATGGTGTCCGCCTTGTCTGCTGGTTTCGCCCAACTAACTTCAATTCGAGACCCATCAAGATAGTATCCTGAAGACAAATAAATTTACTCATAGCAGACTCTATAGGCTCGCTAACTAGATGAGAATTTTCTGCTAAATTTCGGTTGGCTAGGCTAATGGAATACCAATACTGCGGCCTTGTTTGACCTACTTAAAAGCAACCTGTCTGCTCGAGGGTTAATAACAAGGATGAATGTATATGTATTTAGCCAAGTGACTCTATCAGAATTATAAACAAGCCTTCCCTAACCATAAAATGCAAGTTTCAAGAATTTAGGACAAATAGTGTCGTATGAAGCAGGCTTCATGCTACACGTTACAGATTAAATTTCAGGTTGAATTGACACTTTTAAATTGAAATGACCATATTTTGCCAAGAAACAAGCTTACCGTTCATGACAGCCAGTGCGTTGGCGGCGAATGTTCGATCTGTGAAGTGAATGAAGGCATAGTCTTTCATCTTCTTCACTCTCTCGACGGCGTTTTTGAAGCCAGCCGCCAGATTAAATTGCTCTCTCAGCGTCTCTTCCGTCGTATGTAGCATCAAATTTCGTACGTAGAGAATACGCACCTGGTTCAATCATAAACAAACCTAAATAATCAGCCCAGCAAGCTTAGTTGCACAGTCTACGATTGGGAGAACCTATGCTCATAGTGGGAATTGCAAACAGCACAAAATACCAACATTTAGAGGAGCATAATCAAACCTTCTGGACGTACTAATACCTTTGACATGACGTCTTCATCGACTTCGCGTTCTGGTTCAGCCCAATCCACCGCGACTTGGTGTCCCCAGAGGTGAATTCTACCTGGAATGAGTTTCCTCCTAGCCATAGCTGCAGCCTTGTGGTTTTCATACTCCACAAAAGCGAAACCACGATTCCGTGTTTTGTCCACAACACTCGGATAGACAATTACATCCCTCACGCCTTCTGTCACCTTCGACATCTCGAAAAATATCTCCTCTTTCGTCTTGGTTTTCGGAATGCCTCCGACAAATAGTCTGCAGTTGTCCACAGAAAAACACACCCCTAGAGCCTTGGACTTTCGGATTTCGTAGGCATCTAGTTTCTGCACGGCCTTTCTTGTATCCTCGCGATTAGTGTAGATACAGAAGCCGTAGCCACGGTTACAGCCACTGAAGTCCATCATAAGGCGAAACATGTAGATCTTGCCGACGCTTTCAAAGATCGGGACTAGCTCGTCCTCAAAGCAGTCGCGAGGAATTTTCCCGATGAAGATTTCACATCCTCGGGCAGGTGCTGGACCAACCCAATCGGGGGGAGGTCCGTAGCGTCGCTGACCGTTTTCCTGCATTATGGGATACCGAGTGCGTTCAATAAGCTTGACCAAGGCTTCCTCGCGAGAAAGTACCACAGCATTTTGGTTTTTCTGTTGCGGCTGGACAGGCAGCAGAGGCGTTGGCATGAGAGCTATCCGAGGTGTGGTCTGAGCATCCTCAATCTTGGCTACGTCTTCGGGTTTACTGCTACCGACTGGACTAGCTGAGTCAGTGGTACTCGATTCTTGAATAGTGAGATCACTAAGGGGTATCTCCTCCGTGCAATCGCTATGGCAATCGGAATCTTCTGGTGCCTCATAGGTTTCCAATAAACTATTAAATTTAACAGACGGTCATATTATACTCGGAACTCCTCAACAAGTTTTATGATCTATTACAAATTAATGCTCAAGGAACTAGCCATCAAATAGTTCAATATAAAAATTAACTTAATATTAATTGAGTTCTGATTACTGAAAATTGCAATTTTTCGATAGCATAAACGGCTGCTCACCAGTTTTTCCACAGTTTTTCAACGTCGACCATACCAGACGGGAAACTCCGGTCTACGGTTAGATTTCACTACTGGCAGATGGCTAAAATTTCAAGATGTGCTTATTGATTTATAAATAAAAGATCAATTTGCTTCTTGATGACGCATGCTTGAGAGCTTTTAAATGCTAATTAAGTTCTTTCTATTCTAATTATTCAACTGTGCTGGCTCACATATTTCTGTAATTTTTTACTTTTTAGGGACCATAATGAATTCTGAGTCTATGTGGGCTCGAAAATCATATTTACATTGCTTTGATAGTATTTCGTGCAGAAAAATGCACTTAATTTGCAAAATTTTTAGAAAAGGCAACTCAGAGGCATCGGATTTGCTGCAATCTCTCTTTTCCAAGAAGTGCTTAGTCAAACGTTTTATATTCTCAGAAATGGCGACTGTTTTCACCCAGAAGAATCCTGAGGACTCTCTTTGTTAAGCCGACTACAAAAATAATCCAATTCAAAAGTACCGCAGTCAATCGGGATCAGCTTTCCTTAAATGCCTCCAATAAGCAAGGAGATGCCCTAACTTACAGCATGTCAACTGCCTCCTTATTTGACTTTGTTAGAACAAATGTTCGTCAGTCATTGGCGCCTGAGGTAGATCCTTTGCTTGTCAACTGAGTGAATACTGAGTTTTGACAAATGGCAGGGATTTCGATTCTTGTGAAACGCTATCAAATGGGGCCTTTCAATAAAAATAGTAGTAGTCAAAAAGTAGTACATTGTTGGGAATTGACAGTGCATCCTTCAAAACCAGTATATTTTTATTAAAAAACGCATGGTTCATTTTAGGGGCAAAGCCTTTTTATTGAGCTACTGAAGGTGACATTCGATTTTTCTGACATTTGTCGAGATGCATGTCACATTAATGCGGATTTATATAAACGGGACCTTTCGACCTAGAAGTGTGTAAGATAGCCTATTAAATTAGCCATTGTAATTCAAATGCAATTAAATCTAAAACAATGGGTTTCTTATTGTTCACAAAAAATGCCACCATCGTTATTGATCAAGGAACTGCTGAGTACCTCGTCGCCTAATAAAGACCAGAAAGAGCTATTAATGTATAAGTTCTAAAATCGACTTCATTTTCCTTTCAATGACTCACTTCCTCCTTTTATTTGTGAACGTTATCACAATTCTAGTTTACTTAATTATACTCGCTTCTGCAAATTTCCCATCAACAGCAGTCCTGAAGCTTAGAAACGTGGTTGTTGCGTCCAGTAAGTTTTGTTCTTCTTCACCAGTTTCATTCTCACCCTACTTTTGATGACGGAACAATATGGATCTGATAACTCTCTCACCGCATCCTTACCTGTTGTTCTAGTAAGTTGGGCCATTATCGACTTTAGGACACGTAACCAAAGAATCATTACCTCACAGAACCTTTTTCTTCGTCAGTGTAACTCTAATTCTTAAATGTGGGTATTTTTCAAGTTAATGTGTTCCCTAATCCGGAGTTTGATGATTCAATGAAATCGATTTAGGAACTCTCAGCCGCAAATATTTATAGTAGTCTGAACCGTGATCCATTAAGCGACCAATTGCAAGGAAACTGTTTATACTAGCAGCACCACCTCCCCGATTACCAAAAAGCCCAGGATACAAGCACAGTAGTTACTTTATCTGTGCCAAGTAAACAACATCACTCAGATTTGATGGCCTTCTGTTTATTTTGACTAACGAAGGAGAGGAAGCTGTTCCAAAACATCGCAACAACGTTCACCATGAGCAGTCTAAATGCAATGTGGGTTTAATTCAAAAGACAATTTACCGGAAGTGGACCGGCACAAACGTGAAATTGATGAATTGTGTCGGAAACCAAACCTATTGGTTCAAAAGGTGTATATTTATGAAACGAGGGAAAAGCAATGAGGGAAATGGATAAGACAACCTACCATGTAATTCGTTTTCAGAGCAGAGAGGAAAGAGGCAGAAAGGCCATCTTTGGCCTCTTGAATCGACCAACTCCTGGTATAGCCAGTTAATCCAATAATGGTACTGAGAAGGCAAGGAGCCATAACAAGCTAAAAGTAGAGAAATTAAAACAAAGCGCACATCTACCTGATCAGTAACAACCATTTTCACAATTCGAATTGTTGATTGCCCTTTGTAAAGCTTGTCCAAGAAGCTGTACCAGAAGTTGAGTGCTGGGCCCTACGTTATTTTGGTGGAAAATGGATAAGCTATTGCAGCACCTACCACGACAAGCAAGCCAATTCCTCCGAACTTGACGGCACGGGTGACGTCCCATTTCTCCCGCCGTTCAACAATCTTCTGACAAATAATATCTCCCCCACCCATTATGAAAGCTTCAGGGGCAAAGGGGTTACACCGAACTAGGGTTACCTGTGGAAATGGCCTGTGTCCTCACGGGGTACTTTAGTAGCAACTTTAAGTAGCCGTCCCAGAGTCTGATGAAGGCAGTCATTCCTAATTTTCTAAAATAGAAGACTGTGCGATGTGAGAGAGCACTTGTTCGCTGACTCCGCCAACTGAATATGACGAATGAACCACACCTCTAAATAGAGGCATTCGGTAAAGCAAATTTATTGTTTATCAGTTAGCACGATTTCCATTGGTTAAAAGCATGCCGATGGGTCATCCTGATTGGCTTATTGATCGACCAGTTAGCCCCCATAAAATGCATGGATTTCTCAACTCAGATGGAGGCTCAAACAGGCATACAAAGTAACCGAGCAACCAGTGCATATTTACTACAATAGAGGGTTGATTGGGCCTGAATGTGACCTTTTAAAGGCCAGAAAGTGCATTTATCGTGAAAAATCAACTAGTGCGTACTAAGCAGGTGCAGACACCCTGAATAAAAGATAAAGAAGTAGAAAAGTAAACCAAATATAATTAGCAAATATTTGGAAGGGTACATGAAAATCCCTGAGTATTGTAATCCCTTTGACAACGCTCATTCACTCAGCCGACCTTCGCTCGAGATATCGATGAGAGGTAGGTATTCCAAAACAACGCCACAAAATTGGTGACAAAAACCTTGCAAAGCCCAGTAATACGGTTTGAAAGTTGCTGCTTAAGGGAGATAATAAATGATAGGAGAAGCAAGTGACCTACCTGAGATGAAGAGGCACAGGTGTAAAATTGGGCATTTGAACAGGAGGCCGAGGCTTGAGATTAGTTGCGATGGTGGCGGGAAAATCGGAGGATACCGATGTTTTGGCGTCAGCCAGTGATCATTTTTTCATAAATGAGCTGATTATGGAAGCTTTAAAGGAAGGTGACATGATGGCCTACACGTAAAGTAATGTGATGCCAACTTACAGCGCCTGCAAGAACCTCTTGGCAGGCTTTGCAACTAACCCACCATTAATGACTTGGTCGAGAGTAACATATCGAAAGTGGAAAATTGGACCCTGACCAATTCAAGCAGTAAAATTTCAAATTACTACGAAAAATACGCCAAGGTCCAATAAACTTTGCAGTTTGTTTAGGATCTGGTAGATCCAGATCCCATTAAAATGCCCGTAGTGACCATTGGGTTTCGAGAGGGTAGGTTTTAAAGAGTCACTGACAAATTTGCTAAAAAGTATCGCGTCAAAATGGCCACAAAAATGCCGGAAAATGTTTTCAGTCTTAATTGAAGGAAGTGTACCACCCAAAGCGATACCACTGAGACCCTTAAAGTCCACGCCTGATACTAAGCTTGGTTCTGATAAATATAACATAACCACCAAAAAAGCTCGGAAACTCAAACCAATCATCGTCCAAGGTACAGCAAAACGGCAGTAGGGTTAATAACGCAGTCATTTCGTTTCTGAAATTTGCTGACTGTTTTAGTTGAATAAATCATACATAATTTATTTAATTGACAAATTTAAAACTGAATCAGACCAAGTATCTTCAAAACTTGTAGCCATTTCACCACAGTCAGTTAGGACACCCTTGCACATACTGAATGAAATAATCAGAACAATTCTCACATTAGGATTAACAAAATAAATTAACTGCTTTTATAGGACACAGACTGCATTTATTTAAATAGAGCATACGTAGTAACATTTCCTAGAATACCCAACAAAATGTTTTACAAACTATACTAATATCAGCCAATTTATAGCTTATTAAATTAATATCAGTAAGTTTGAAAGTCTAATCTATGAATAAACAATCGACCTGGGGAATCCTATCTATCCTCCGCGGTATCTAGTGTTCCGGGATTCCTGTCTGTTAATATAAACCTAGTGCATAATTTTATGAATGGACTTAAACCATTGCGTGTAACTGGTTGTTGGATATCACCGAAAATTTTAAAACAGCACTTACCCTGTGACGACTTTGTAGATACCTGTTTCCATAGCTATCGACTTAGTCAGTAAAGCAGACCTGCACAATCTCTCTGACTGAATTTGAGCATTCACTCAAGATACACATATGATTTCCCAATTGGTAACAGGTGAAGATGTAATTACTTGATAGCAAGAAATATATCCACTAATAAGTCTTCCGTGAAATGCACTTTTAGTGCATCTGGACTTGGGAAGTTGCTTACTAACAAAGACACTTCTACTAGACTTGGTGCTTTGTGTATTATTTCTGTATACAAGTCTGTATGCTTTCATTCAGGGTTTCCAACACTATCTTTACCATGGGTTTTGGAACAAACCTTTCATAACAAAAATCTATAGAAATCCACCAGCTTGACCCTTTTGTTCGTTCTTGCCAGCTGAAGCAATGAATCCTGACAATTAAATGAAACACTTTTTGAGGACTACATACTTTGTGAAAATCGAGCTATTGCACACAGACATCTTCCAAAAAGCCTTAAAGACATTTTCCTACATCACCTAGTCCACCACATAAAAATAACGTCACCTTATCGGTTAATTTAACAAATTACTCCTTCCCTTGTTCCTACACTTTCATTTGTCAGCCTAATATTGGCCTAGGAATTGCAGATATACCTCACCCACTATCCACTCTTGAACTAGAGAGACTGGCTCGAGGCACTCAAATATCCATGGTGTAAGGAATCCACTCTTTCAAAGGACAAGGTATGTGAAGTTATGGGGTCAGCAGAGAAGTAATAGGCCGTGGGGGATGGGACAGCGTGAATGGTGGGTTGAATGACTCACAGCTGGGTTGTCGAATTACCGTTCCACCTCGCCTGCTCGTCCGAGTCATCGGGCATGTGTGACAGCCTGGATATTTTCCCCTAAAGTGAATTACAAGTCGATAGTCACAACGGAGGATGCATAAAATCTTACAAAACTGGAAGATGATATCAGAATTAGTTAGAGGAGATAGGTGACCGCCCTCTAGTTGTGAGTGGCGAGTAGTAGTACGATTTCCAAGATAAGCAATCTGTTTCACTGGTCGAAAGTGTGAATGTTCGGCATGCACGATTTCCAACTGCTACAGAAGCACCATGAGCACGTGATCAACTAATAGAGTAAACTCAGTGGTGAAAGCTATCGGCATAAACAGACAATACTGAAGATAATACTGAAAACAAAGGGTAAGCATCGCACTTCTGTCTAGTAGATGGAAATAACAAATGACACGCAAAGTAAAAAGCAATTGGGCCTATTACTTAAACCGCGAAAGTCCGACTTGGTATAAAAGCATTCAAAAACAATAGGCTCAAGAGTACAATACTTGCAATTGGATTTCACTAACTAACTAAAGGTTTTTTCGATGATAAAACCAAGATAGTAATATTGATGAATAACCGTTTCTAGATTTTCAAATAGAAAATGCCATGGACACAGAAAAACATGATGGAAAGACATCGACAGCATTGAAGAATGCACTTAATTTTTACTAAGACAAAAACTACCGAAGGAACAAATTTGGCCGTCCTCGAGTTTAACTGAAAAACGACAAGGTTGTAGACAATCAGAAAGTAAAACCAAAATAAGATAACCTAAAAGAACATCTTTTCCGCGTCCTTAAATAACATGGGCGTCGGAAAGGAAAGTGAGATACACGTACAAAGGCAGCACTAATGGATTGACTCCCAGATCTAGTAAGACGAAATAAGAACTATTGAAAGAACAAAAGTAGCCGGCCTCGAATGTATCTGAAAAGGAGAGGATTAGGTAGCGTTTTTGGAGCTAACTAGGAAAAAGCACTTATTAACTCGATGGCAAAGCAATATAACCTAGAAAAATATCCACTCCCCGTTCACTAAACCGGACATAGGAAAGGGGAACTAATGGATTGACTCAATGCTTTGGCTAGATGAAATCAGACCCATTAATGCTTGTTGCATTGCGCTCCTCGAGTGAAAATGAGAGGAAGATAGAGGGGAGCTTTAAAGAGGTAGTTAGAGCGACTCACCTGTCGGCGGTAGGCTGTAGTGCCGCTTTCGGTATCTCCGCCATCGCGCGAGGATCGAGATCCCGAAGATAACGGCGGTGGCGGAGAGCGACGGAGGTCCGAACCAGTTACACCTTCAGTGCGTCCATCACTTCTAGGAACATCCACACCGCCGAAAACTAGTTGCCAGGCACTTTGGCCCACCTGAAGGATCCCGCCACCAAGGTAAACCAGCGCGTTTCCCACCGTCTGAAGGCCACTCCATACGAAGCCAATGAGTGACGAAACCACCCCTACGTAACACGAGAACCATGACGAAGAAAGCAAACTGACTTAGGCTCATCTTGCCCCATTGCTTAGCACTACTGTGACTTACACTTCGTTAGTGGGACTAACCGCAAATAGAACACTACTCCCACTAAGGAAAGATTCTTAAAAGCTGTCTAAGGCACCAAGAGTCTTCTGGTACACTTTGATTTTAATCCTTTTTGTTTATCCCCAGCAACACAAGCAATTTTATTTAAACCCCCTAGTCAAATCGACAGTGGTGCAACTCAATTGCACAGTGCCTATTTATTATTCCCATAATTCTTGAAATTGCACGCCTAAAGAAAAAACAACGAAATGATGGCGTCCTACTTGGGGAATAGCTAGCAACAGGTCCCTGTGATACACCATCATTGCGTTCTAGGACGAGGACTGCAGACGGCCAGAGATCGAGCTCACGCAGAGTCTTGCTAGTCTCGTCATCCGCGGAGAAATTGCGCGGAGTAGGTCTCAGCTGTCTGAATGTGAACCCTGCAGCAATGACGGGCGCAAATGAGGCTCGCGCTGCGTCGCTCAGCGGTGGGGCTCCCTTCGACATCGCTGCGAGTTCAGAGTCCTCGGTGTCACTCTTCGCCTCCACGCGCCGACGAATGTAGCCCCTCACCTCGGTACCCAAGTGAGCGTCGGAGGAGAAAACTCCCACCATGTAGGCACCGTCGGGCAGCCGCAACTGTAGACGCACCTCGTTCGAATTGGTGTTGAAGGGGCGAGTCATGGGCTTTGGGGCAACAGCAGTCTTGGCCGCGGCTGCAGCACTCATGCGCTCCCGTTTGTCCAGCTCGATCTGAGCCAGGAGGCGTCGACGTGTCTCCTCGCGCTCTTTCTTCTCACGCTGTTGCTCCTCCAAACGCTCCCGAATTTCCTGCTCCTGCTTCATACGCTAGACGTGGAGGATATCACACACCCAAAACTTGCATAGACTACATGAACTAATTACAGCATTTACGTACCTTGAATTCGGCCAAGTTGTGGCCAAGCTCTCTTCGCCTTATCTCAGCTTCATGCTCTTCCTGAAAGGTCTTCACCGCCTTCTCGTTCTGCTTCTCTTCTAGAAGTCGGCGAGCATGTTTAACACGTTCCTCAAGGGTCATTGAGGAATTGGGCTTTTCGTCAGATGGGCCGTTTCCTTCGACGGTATCGGAGGACTGAGCATTTGACGTATCATCATTCTCCCCATTCACATGGTAAGAACTGTCTGATTGCTGAGCCGCAGTGTCATCTACTGTCGGGGAAGCAGTTTCCGTTTTTAATTGAGGAGGACTGGGGATAGTTTCAAAGTCGCCGTTTGATGCCTCATCGTCGTGGTCGCTTTTATGGGCTTCGGTTATATTTAAATCTTCCGTTCCATCACTACTAGCTACTGATTGGGCAGTATCAGCTCTCGCTACCGACGGAATGTTGTCACTTGCATCCTTTTCGGATGCCTCTGAAAGCATTACAAGTAACTTGATATATTTTGCATAGACAAAAGTAGACTTTAATGAGTATTCAGATACCGAATTTTTCCATAGTTTCTGAGATCCAAGTGAAGATATGATCCTCAGAAAAGTCAGAAGACTTTGTGGCTAGTACTGTACCCGATGGAGCTATGATGTGAATACATGGCAGGGATGGCACTTGGTAAACAGAGGAAAATTGTTGGTATGGCACTGATCCCGGTTGTAGTTGCAAACCTTTAAGATCAAGACAACATTGGACAATGGAGGAATATAAAATTAACACAGAAGACCACAATCCAAGAACTCACAAATAACATTTTGACATCTCTGGACGACATCACCTTTGTTGAGTATGGCCAAAATATCTCCAGAACCATTTTCATTGTCTAGTTTTGGGCAGATTAGCAAGCAAATAAAAGTACCTTTTGAGAACACCAGCAAGAGTTTATGCTCATTCTTCACAGTTCTAATACATTGAGCCACATCGCCAGAATACCAATCCATATTAGACTCTGAAGTAGGATCAGATAACATTTAAGCTAAGAGAAAATCCGCTGCAAGCTATGAGATAAATTAACTTTGAAAGTTTAAACAATGGCAATAAAAAAGCAAACAACCGATAAGGCAAAGAGATCGTACGTAAGGCAGTCGAAACCAGACGTCCCTGACCTTGGTTATATAAAACTACAGCGTTATTTTAGTAGCATGAAGTCGCAAAATTGCTTTGCTCCTCAAAATCTCATTCAGAAGTTAGGAGTAAATAAGTCCAATTTCTTCACTAAAGACAGTATCCTTGTGTTATCTATTCGGTTCTGAGGAATCCCAAATGAGCCTTTTATTAAAGTTGGTTGTTGATGAACATATTATGAATTCATTCATTTGCAGAATTAAGTTGTCTATTTAACGAATCTAAAATTAATTTTCTGAAAACGGTTTCTAGTTGGAAGAGAGCGTAGGGACTTTTATGCAGTAAATTGTTAAGAAATTCAGATTTCATGTGGTATGTACTTATGGAGTCGTAGAAGGGTTAAGTTTTTCAAGAAACCAATTTTTAGTGCGGCTGAAACATGAAACATGATGCAGGAAAATATTGCTTTGGCACAATAATTGGAAAAGCAACATAATGTGTAAGTTGGAATGAATATTTTCACTTCGTTACTACAACTTCTGCTTCCGCATCAACCAAAATCGAAAAGATTATCAAATTAGAAAATTCGTTTAAAGCTTGGTTGTAAAGCCACAGAAATAGCTGCAGGAAATACGTGGTTTTGGCATCGTTAAACTTCAGAATAGCATTTTCTTCCGTTCAGGAAACTGAAAAGCAAAATTCATAGGCTCATAGTATTTTCCAATGGTGCAAGCGCAGCTACAAAAAATGCATAACATGCTAATTCTATTGCATTAATCCACAATAAACATCAGAAATTAAATTTCTTATCAATATATAAAATTGAAATCGCCTCAAAATTGTATTTATATTTTTATTCGCATTTAATTGCTAGTAACTGTTGACCTCTATTGTTCGATTGTGCTTGCTAGAATTTATGTTCATACACTTCGAACCGTGACGTTTGTCAGGATGTTGGGGACTGTATGTCTCGCTTCTTATTTAAACATATGTTTTAGGTGACATCAAAGTCTTTCTCGAGGCTTATTAACCTCAATCTTGCCCGAAACTTGTCGACAGGGGAAAAAGATCTCGTTGTTATTGGATCCGGTCCTGGTGGCTATGTGGCAGCCATTAAAGCCGCTCAGCTTGGCATGAAAGTACTAAAAAGATTTCTAAATGTCTTTTTAGACTGTTTGCATTGAAAAATACCCCACTTTTGGTGGCACCTGCCTGAATGTCGGTTGCATTCCCAGCAAGTCTCTTCTCAATAACTCTCATTACTACCACATGTGCAAAACCAAGGATATGTCTGAAAGAGGTGTCGAGCTTCCAGAAGTCAAATTGAACTTGCCAGGAATGATGGCTGCCAAAGCAAAGGCTGTTTCTACTCTTACCGCTGGTATTTCCCATCTCTTCAAAGCCAACAAGGTCGAGAGCATCCAGGGAGTCGGTTCAATCACCAAAAACAACGAAGTTACCGTCACTAAGCCTGACGGCTCCAAGGAGGTGATCAATACAAGAAATATCCTCATCGCCACTGGCAGTGATGTAACTCACTTCCCTGGAATCACCATTGATGAAAAGCACTTCATCACGAGCACCGGGGCTCTCTCCTTGGATAGAGTGCCTGAACATATGGTTGTGATCGGTGCCGGTGTCATTGGTGTTGAAATGGGTTCTGTATGGAAGCGCTTGGGTGCTAAGGTCACCATCGTTGAGTACCTTGGTCACATCGGTGGAATGGGCATCGACATGGAAATTAGCAAGGCCTTCCAGAGAATCCTTGCAAAGCAAGGCATCACCTTCAAGGTTAATACCAAGGTGCTCTCGGCTGAGAAGAACGGTGATACCATCAATGTTTCTCTTGAGGGTGTGAAAGATGGCAAGGCCAGCAACGTAAGCACCAACACGCTTTAATGTTTAGTTGTGCCAATGATTGATAACATGTTTATGCAGCTCTCATGTGACACCGTCTTGGTGGCAATCGGTCGTCGTCCCTACACAACCGGTCTAGGTCTTGAAAACGTTGGAATCCAACTCGACAAAAATGGTCGTGTCCCGGTGAATGAGCGTTTCCAGACTACTGTGCCCAAGTAGGCTCCGACATTCTATTCAACTAGCTTGCCCGTTTGTTTTGTAACTAAACTATTGGTAAACTAACTTTGCAGCATTTACGCCATTGGTGATGTCATCGAGGGCCCTATGTTGGCACACAAGGCCGAAGATGAGGGCATCGTTTGTGTTGAGGGGATGTGCGGTGGAAAAGTTCATATCGACTACAACTGTATCCCCAGCGTCATCTACACCCACCCCGAGTGCGCCTGGGTCGGCAAGACTGAGGAGGACTTGAAGGCTGCTGGTGTCGAATACAAGTGCATCCCTTAATCCCTTAACCTCTCACTCCAAACTTGTGATTTTGCTAACCACCCAAAACTTCTCTCCAGGGTTGGCAAGTTCCCCATCTCCGCGAACTCCCGCTCCAAGTGCAACAACGACAACGACGGCCTATTCAAGGTCCTAGCCGACAAGGCTACCGACAAGATCCTCGGCATCCACCTTCTTGGACCCCAAGCTGGTGAAATCGTCAACGAGGGCGTCCTTGCCATGGAATACGGTGCCTCTGCCGAAGATGTTTCCCGTGTCTGCCATGCTCACCCCGTAGGCTACCCCTTATCTCAATTAACCTTTTATGATTGTTTCTGCAAGCTTATTATTATGTCTTTTTTCTAGACGGTTAGCGAGGCTCTTCGTGAAGCCCACACCGCTGCATCCTTCGGTAAGGCGATCAACTGCTAAAGCGTCAAATACCCGCTCGTTATCTCTCCATGGGTATATCACAGCATTTTCGCCCCTGTAGTCTATGTTTTGCCTTTTGATAAATGATCAACACTACTGTAGCTCCCTTTGAATATAAGATGTGCTGTTTTTGAACGGTTCGTTGTCTTTATACAGTAGGTTGAATGTGGGGGGGTTACATCAAGGAGTAAACAGAGCCATCGTTCATTGATCTCCATTCCTTGTCTCTCTCGTCGGAATCTATCAAATGAACATACTATGAGTCTAATGTTCTGTTTATTAGGAGCAAGTTGCAATGAAACAGGAAATCATACCCATCCAGGATTTTTCGTTCCAGCTTACATTGATCCTTTTGTTGAAAGGGGGAATTCTGTTTTCGATTAATCGATATAACTACCAGAAAATGTAGCGTAAGCAGCCGATATTAATACCAGTTTAATCCTCAAAAAGCATATTTCGCACGACTTACAGCATCGCTTGGCATTAACTTCATGTTCTAAAAAGGAGTGGGGTGAGTACTTTCGGAATGGCAGTGGTTATTTGTGAACTGTTTATCAACTTCCCATTCGTGCCTGTGTAACCATGCCTCGGCTACCGTAGTTTTTCATTGTTTCATCTAAGTACCTGCTCTGTTATTAATCAAATTTATCTTCTGTCACCTAACTTATGAATTACTCCTCACCTATAATTTTTACAAAATGATAGTTCCAGAAAACATTTGAGTAAATTGACTTTCGCCATTACCTCTTCCTCGTTCAATTTTGCAAACTCATCGTCTAAGTCATACTCATCCAGGTCATTTTCCAGCTGATCCTGGTAGTCCAGACACTCGGTCATCAGGTCAGGCAGGTGGATCTCGGTCAGATAGCGTAGGAAAATCGCGGAGCGCTTGCCGACACCCTTGAATGTGCTCGGCACCATTTGCAGTTTTACGTAAATACTCTCAACGGCCAGGTGGACCTTCGTGAGCAGATTTCGCAGCCTAATGTACTCGCGTTTCACCGAATCTAAGTCTTTTCTTAGCTTTACAGAACGAGCAGATTCTCTCTTGAAGTTAGTATTCCTATATTAAAATATAAATGCCTCTGCTGCTTATTCCAAAACTTACTGAGACAAGTCCGGATCACTGGCAGTTTGTAGTTGCTGCAGTATCTCGTTTAATTCCTCATTTTCGGCTAAAAGTAACTCGATTCGTGTTTCCGCTTGCTTGGAAAGACTTCGCAATTTCTTGGTGAAACCATCTAGCATGTTGAAAACATTCTCCATTTCTGAGTGATCGGATTCGCCGGTGGCTTCTTTCAGCTCGAAGTGAATTTTCTCAAGCGCCATTAATCTGGAAGCTGGTCCCTCTGAAGCGATCGTGTTCTTCGTAGAACGCTCTTCAATATCCTTACATTAAATTGATTTTCAGTGAATTAGCATCTTAGGAATTCGTTGTTAAAACATACTAAGTGTAACCAACTGGCCTGCTATCACTGATCAATAGGCTTTAAGGGCACTTCCCCTAAGGCAGTCCGATTAACTACTTATCGATTTTACAAAGCTCTCAAATTCTATTGAGACGAATACGTGCTTACTCAACTAAGTACACAAAGGGAACGAATTAAATTAATCGATTTGTTAAATACGTAGACAGCATGAAATGAATTATTAAATTGGATTTGTAACTTTTTGAAATATCCGAAAGTAAATTCCTCTGGTATTTTATGAAATTAGAGCACGGTAAATCTTACATCGGATTTTTCCAAATCATCGTCCATCTAAAAGAGGAAAAAAAGTTGAATTTCCCCGAAAACGAGGTCTATTAGCAAGGGCTTTTAAGTACCCCGAGATTCTTTGTGGGAATTGGTTCTTCTCTCAACAAGTCAAGAGAGCGCTTCATATTGAATAGCTCAATCTCCATCCTCTCCTGGTAGGCAAAGTTGACTTGCTCCTGTCGACGAAGATCAGCCAGAGTCTGGTCTCTCAGGAGCACGGCTTCTGCGTAGCCCTCCTTTAAGGCAGCTAACTTCGCACTGTATTGGCGTACCTCCGCTGCCATTGTTTCCAGTGTCAATGTGTACGTTGAACTATCCTTGATAATTTAATTAGCGGATTGTTTAAGAAAACACCTAGTAGAAACACTAGCTTATCTTGACGAACAGAACAACAATTTCCCAGCTAGCACAGCTTAGCACTGACTTTGTTAAACATGGGAGCAAAGTGGAGAAGCGACTTGGAACGGGCGCACTCACTGTTAAGAGACGGTCCTGCAAGGCCTCGTATGCGTGCTTTATGTGGATCATCTCCACTATCTTCGCCTTGGTTTTATCCAGATTATTCTCCAGAAGACGAATATTCTGCACCAGCTCGTTGTTCCCATCGTCAATGATACGCGAGCCATCGATCACTTGTTTCTTTGTCGTGTTGTATTCCATTTCCATTTCAGCAAGCTTTTGCCTTTTAACTCTATAGAACACTCCTCGTGTTATACGATGATCTTACGTGGTTTTGTATCTCAGTGCATCCAATGTTTTAAGTTTACTTGAAACTTCGTAGTCCATTTCTAGCACAGCTCTCTAACAAATTCTGGATGAGTGCACAATCAGCCTTACGTTGGCCGGGAGATTGGCCATTTTGACGAGGTTGTCTTTGTGCTTCTGGAATGCCTGGTCCATAATCAGGTTGGAGGACTAGGAAAGATAAAGTCAAAACTGTTGGTAAATTGATTAGTGAACATTTTGTTATCCCGGCAGGAGGTTCAACGTACGTCTGAGATCTCGTTCAGTTCCATCCTTAACACGGCGATTTCAGAGCGAAGCGAAGCTACCTTCGATATAGCTTCATCTCTGTACCTCTCTGCATTTTCACGGAGTGACTTCGATTCAGCCTCTATTGAACAAAGAGGAGAACCTTTATCTGTCTGTTATACGAAACACTTTTCAGTGAGATCATTTGCTGAGGTGTTATTGAAGCCATCTAAACACTAATGAATGCCTCAGCCTTTAGCCACTGAGGATTTGAAACATTTAGTGGGAACAATCCCCCACCCACGCCCTATTTTGTCGGTCTTCTATCTCGGGCTCTGAAACTAACGATAAGGAAACGTTCTATACTTGTTCAAACCAGTCAGCTTAATCATTGACCTTAGTTCCTTTAAGTTCAGACACAACAGTCGCCGCTAACGCCCCCTTGCCCTCTGTGAATAAAATGGGGTCTCCTTAGTAAAAGCTATTAAATCCTAATCTGGGAAACAGGAGGGATGCAAATTTAGAAAGAATTTTCTTTCACCAAGTGAAACAACTCGTCATATTGCACGTATGTGTCTTCAATAAGCGATTCTTCAATTAGACTTACACCTGACACTACGTACTTTATCGATTGTTATTAATTTTTTTGTTATCATCAAAAGCTGGTAAAGTCTAACAGTGCTCAAAGTCTTAGAAGAACTCTAAAAAAATGTTGGATTTGTAAGACTGGGATGGACTATGGATTTCTGTCAAATCGATAAAATTCAAATTACCAAAGCGTCTGAGTTTAATCCGCATGTTCTCAATTTCCTCAATGAGTGGGTTTTGTTTTTTGTTTCTAACCGTCTTCATTTTCGAAACTCGAAATTACGAAATGTGAGTTATCATAAATGAATATTTTTATGAAAAATCAATACATCACCTGAATCATTTACAAAATATTCGCAGACACAAGCAAAGTATCTTTTGGTTCCCTGCTGACTTTAGCTTAACCCGAAGTATCACGTTAATTTTGGTTCAGTAGGTTCATTAAAGCATCAGGGCTCTACAAAGTAAACTTCAATACCACCGGAAATCGCCAGAAGTGCTACTGGCTGCCAGAGGTGCATCAGTTTTGGGAAGCAATGACTCCCCTATGTCATTGAAGATCGGTAAGTCAGCAGTGCATAGGGCCCAGTGTACTTAACCCAGTCATGTACTTCACTGATTAGCGTGCCTCAATTGTTAACAGTGTACTAGAAAATTCACTTTTCTATTTGTCTGATAGTCAAACTCTTTATGACTGGTAATATCAATAGGAAGATTTAGTTATTCCATGATAATCGCTTATATTTAAACCAACGAAGTAGTGCATCAGCATAGCTAGTAATAAATATGGTTAGCTTTTATAAACACAACACTAAGTGTATTAATGTGGTTTCTCTTACTCATGAAAGCACCAAATTCCTATGTTAGCACAAATCTATTGTAGTGTTTACGCGTTACGCTGATGTAAGGTCAAGGGCACAAACGAACCAATCACAGATCGCTTAGTCACAATTTGTGCCCAGGCACGTTAATTAGTGCACACAACTTCGTACAACGGCGTGCAAGCAAGACGTCCTTCGTAACGTGCTAGTCATTTCTTCCAATACAAGTTAATACGTTCTTTCCCGGTCTTCTCTTACTTGGAAAGTATTTGGAAGGCTTTAAAGTGATAACCACTTTACTATAATTGAACTCTACACCAGCAACTGTCAATTCATCTATTCACTTTGAAAGCATGTCGACGATTTAATAAGTGGTTAAAGGAAGTAGTCAATTCCAACAAAGCGCACAAAAAAGAGAAATGGAAGGCGAATACGATGAAGCTTTTGACTTCCTTTTGCATATTTGACAGAGCAAAACCTCGCAGCTACTTTCGAAATGGATCAATACTTAGAGGCGCCAAAAACGAGCTTTATTGAAGTTGTGCGTGGCTTCAGAGGACTCTGGTAAAACCGCATTCATTGGTGAGCCCAGTTTCTTACAATGATAGCTTTGTGAAAAGTGATATGGTTAGTTTAAAGGAGCTTTTTTCTGATCATAATGTCAAGCATTTAGTTACTACTCAGGTGTTCAGACTGACTACTAGCTATTCAGTTCGCTAGCTTAGCTACTTGCTTGGACCCTATAAAGTGACCTTCACCAAGACTCGTGTGAGTAAAGTCAAGTCTATGGAGGAACAAAACCATTAAAGAGAAGAGGGTCATTCCTTAGGAGCCCGAGTAGGGACGAGACCGGTCAACTGTGGGATCAGTGCTTTAACAAGTAATAAGCAGGCTCGCATAATGTCAGAATTAGTATAACAGGAATTGATCGCATTAAGTTAAAAACCGACAGGATAGTTTTCTGTATACCGCACGTGGGACTTACGAATCAGTAAACACCGTTGGTTTGTTAGAGCTTTGGAGGGTTTGTTTGATCTCCTCGTCTTTATGATACAACACAGGGTCGACAGGAGAGGAGACACGGAATTAGTTGACTAGACCAGTTACAGAGGGAGCAGGTGTGTGCGTATCCCAACACAAAGTAGACTTGAGTCTGCGCATCTGGTGGGTGAGCACGGGAAAACGTCCAGTATCTACAACGTTCCATCAGCTCATTCGATATTGTCTTATCAACTTAGTGCGCCTTGGCCAATGACGAGGTTTGGGAGTTTCTTCAGACTCCCATTAGAGTCGCTTTTTGATTGACTTAGCTTACTAGTTGAAATCAGTGGCAGAACTTGACCAATTAAGCGGCGTTTTGCCTCTAATATCCTTTTGCTGGAGATGTCAATGGGACCACTAGCATAGAGGGTATTGCTCTTTTGAGGATCGGAACCACATCAGAGAAGACGGTGAAAACGCGTTTTCGTTTCCAAGATCGTCTGGGTATTCATTATTATTATGTAAACGCAACTAACTGAAGGGACAATTTCAAAGGCGGTTGCATTTAAGAGGCTGACTAGACAACTGAGAGGTAGTATGGAGATGTATCTTTGTGATAGACGGTCTAGTTTCCAAAAAAATCAAGTGAAAGGCATGATGGGGGTAGGAATAGAGCGGAGGAAACACGATAGGCATCCAGCAGGGTAAGTAGAAGAGCTGGACATCCTGAAGCTCAGTGCGGCTGCCATTCCATTCCTCTTGTGACTCCAAGTCAAGCGAAACATTTCCAAGACGCCTTCGAGTGCAGTCTGCCGGATGAAACAATAACTAATGTGAGTTGCACCATACACAAGAATCCCATGATAGGATCGTCGATAGCTCTGTTCAATGTTTGTCTCTTAAACCTTTATTGAACGTGTTAAGTGCCCGAACATGGCTATGCGTTAGGGTTAAAAGGTCTAAGACTATGCAGATGTGATAAACCAACTACGTCCAAGCAAAGCGTCATAACTGCGACAATTTCCATTTTCGCAGAAACACTATTCTCCATAAAGAATATCGTTCTGGCAATGCCACAAACAGGAACCATAATGTCAGAACAAGCAAAAAATTTCTCGCAAACGACTGTGTAAACACCAGACTCAAATCACTAAGGTAACATCGCTGTCGATGGCAACAAGTAGTCCGTTAAACTTCCACTTGACACCGGTTCAAACATCGCCATCGTATTCTTGAGGGCTTGGATAATCTCGTCCGATCTATAACTATCTTTCCTAAACTAATAGAGGAACTGTTGAACAGCGGAATTATAGGAGAGAAGAGACATACTTGATAATGCCCAATTACAGCCTGAGTTGGAGTGGGTAGTTATGAGTCTCAACGCGTGCCCTCGCCACCACGTCACTCTCTCGGCTTGTATCCCCCACTGCTTCCAGATTGTGAGCAATATTCATACGATATGAAGATAAGGAAATCTAACCAGAAGGCTGATTGGCTGGGGATATTCTGGTAACTTAGGCGTTATACTTGACAAGCATGTTCGATCGGAGAGCTGATTGGTCGGTAAAAGCGATAAGTCACCTTGTTTTAGCACAAGCGCTTAGCGCACGTCAGCCTAGCCATTTCGTGAGGTTCTGATAGCCTTGTGCTAATTCTACCTAGACTCAGAAGTTGGAAGCCGGAATCGTCAGAATTCAATAAGTTCCACTCTGGACTTGATTGATTGCCTCAATGTCTCAAAAGGCAGCTCTTGAGTTCATCGATCGATCATGACCGGACGGTACTTAAGAAGAACCGAGACTAATACTAGTTGAAATATTGGGGTTGTACCATCGTCTAAGCTTGCTTTCTATGGTTGATTTTCCTCAAATGTCCGCTGATAGCCTTAGTCCGTACTTAAGCCTTGCTCCGACAATGTCTCATGAGTCACCCTGAAATCACTGACTCGGGACACATCTGCATTGGAAGCAATTTGTTCTGACATTTTAAGAAGCATCCCTCTTATCGAAAAGAGGTTCCCGTGTACTTAGTTGAACCAAGCAGTTGTCTCCTACTTCATCATGCTGTACACATTTAAACGACCTGAATTCATCCCGCTCCAACCCGCTGCTAGTAGTGCTACCATCGCTACGATTCATAAGATCTTCACATGCATGTTTTCCGGAAACCATCATCTCGGACAACTGCAAGCAACGTCCGTTGCCCCAGTTTGATCTACTCTTCTCAGATATGATTAAACATGCCTGTCGTACAATCCCAAGTCCACCGAACTATTGGTACCTTCGAAGGAACGCTTTACTTAAGAACTCAGAAGTCACAAAGTTCGTTAATCGCTTCTCCTAAATTATCACCAAAACAGAGTGGGGTAAATTACCGTCTCATGAGTAAGGCATTATGTTTTACGGATAACTATGCTTTTAAAAAAAATAATTGTAAATGCTGTAGTAGTTAAATCATGCTCCAACAAAGAATCCACAATCTGCATCGAAGCACGGTGTAGTTTTTCCACGAAAAACTAATCTAAATACGAATTCCGGCCAAATAACCTTATTTCAGAGTTCTTATAACCCTTTACTAGGCTTTAGTCCATTCAGACCGCATGCTGAGAACTTCTGACATTTTTTAAAAAATCCCGTGGCTTAATTTTGATTCACGTTTCTCCTTCAGGAACCTATTGTCTGAAACATTATATAGCAAACCCACAAAATTAAAAATACCCTACTTCACCTAAAATCCCAAGCAGTATTTCCAGCCTTGTCTAACCAACACCAGTATGCCTTTCCCAGTCTTTTGACCCCACGTTGAAAAACAAGTCAGTCAGTAAGGCAGTAAAATCGATATTCAATGATCAAGTTGGGTTTCGGTCAAAAGCCAGGCGACAGGCAAAAGCCAAAGTCGGATGTGATCGTCCATACAACTAAGATTCTGTACAAGCACCCTTCCCCCCCCGCCCCCTACTCCGCCGGGAGAAGATCCGCCGACACCTCGCCCCCACCAGCGCCGATCAGGGTCTCGGTCACCGCAGATCGGATGCTGGGCATGAGTCGCTCGATGAGCTCCTCCACAGCCGCCGTCTCCCTGGGAGGGGGAGTTGCGGCGGGGCTGGTCTGGGCCGAGGCGGCGGCGGCGGAGGAGGAGGGGGAGGGCGACTCGAGGGTGGAGTTGACGTGCAGGAGGTCTCGCAGGCGCTCCACGCGGCTCTCCAGGTGGGCGAGGAAGTACTCGCGGCCCTCGCTGAGCAGCAGCGCGTTATCCGCGTCGGAGGCGGAGGAGACCAGGTGGTTCACTGCTGCGTCCAGAGCGTTGCGCAGGTTTGAGAGGAGACTCAACACAGAGGCGCACTCTGATGTCGAGGAGACGGGATTCGAGGAACTCTGGACGTCGAATAGGAGGACGGAAAACGGGTTTTAATTTAGTTAAAAAGTAGTTTTACGATAGTTTAATTTTATGCCAGATATTATTGTTGCTGGTAGTGGTCTTCTTCTTCTGAGTTGCAGTGGGGATACAAGGCAAATATAAAGCAGAAGTTTACCTTCTTTAAAACGCTACCTTAGAGCAAGATCTCATGCACCCATTACGACAGAGAGTCACGGGTAGTCAATTTCCGATTGGCAATTTTATGAGTTATTTACAAATGAACGACTTTACGACCGTGACATTCATAGTCTTACCAAATGTTAGCTCTAAAATGGTGGCAAATATCCAGAAGTATAATAATCTTTCACTCCACTGAAAAAGGAGTGATACCAAAAATGACATCACTGGCTATTCGATAAGAGATCGGATTCCATAATGACAATTTGTATCAACCCCTATTTGCAGTCACCTCGTATCAGAAAGGCGAACCATATCCTATGGTTTCTAGAAACAGACGAAACAAGGGCTTTAATTCGTTTAAAAATCTTACAGCATGTTCAACTTACAGAGGGGATTATCCATGAGGCAAAAGTCTATAACCATGCTCATTCACTGTCGATCGATTGGCGTGATGATTTATCTCGTGGTCTCTGGGGTTTTGTAAGGATATACAACAACAGTAAGGCAGTAGTTTACTACCTTGTCTGGTGACCCCTGACGACCTAGAGAATGGAGTCCCAGGTATGAATAAATCCCGGAATTAGGGCCGTATACCTTTAATCTACATTTTTTGCTAAACAAAGGTGATACCAAGTTCACTTGAGGAGCACATCACTAACCACTCGATAAAAGATCCGTGTCCTCAATATCTCAGTTGTCATTACAAATTAAAACACTCAACTTACTGCATCAGAGCTTGATACTCATCCTGAAACCAAATTGAATGTGCTATGCACACCACGCGTTTGATCACCACGGTACCATGCCATATTGCGCCCTTTGAGCTTACCTGTTAATATACTAGACTACGTGACACAGACAACACAATGGACGTACGCACAGAGCAGTTTTCCGGTCACATCCCCGCCTAGATTTCTAGAAAAAGTGGCTGTTGCCTTTCCAAATTGCTTCGTACACGTTCAAGCTATTATCGTTCTAGTTGGTGGAGATACTCGTGGACAACACCCTACTTCAGAAAGCTCCAAGATGATGTATTAAACCCGTCGACAAGTCATCACACTACCCCATTAACGATCGAACTGACAGCGAAAAGGGTTCAGAAACGTTGAAGTGATAGTTTCAGGTCAAGAGCACATATTTCAGCTCATCGACAATTTACCCCACGTATAGGACCAAACTCGGATTTAAGGAATCTTTTTTTATAAAAAAACTTGAAGGTTCTCTTCAAGGGGAAAATCCGGGTACAAATCGAAATATCGTTCTAATATCCAAGAAATTTAAACAGAGTAGGTTAGAGATTATTTTGAGAACTCTATAAAGTACTAAAATAACGGAAAGTCACGTCGAGTATCTAAAATCCCAATATAGTTGGCAGAAACTAAACGTTGATTGAATAAAAAGCAATCAACGAGTTTCAAATTAAAATAAGGCAGCGGTAGCTTCGTATTGCACTAGATTAAAAGACAAGTGGCTTTAAAATGTTCTGGGCATTCATGTAAGATTAAAAAGTACCTCAAAATCCTTCGGCGAAGTTGACTGGTTCGAGCCGTTCCGGAAGTCGAAACGCGACGGACGAATTAATGTGGTGCAAGCAGCACTGTCTTCAGACTCAATCACATGACCACTACTGTTCGGCCCTGGCAACCAGTTCACTCGTTCCGAAATCGGTTGCTTCGATTGCACAAGTGAAGGCCTGCGTGCCAATTCATCCATCTAAATGGGGAAAATTCCGATCGACCATGAAATAACTACTAGTATACTTAAGTAGCGTCTCTTAAAATTATACAACCACGAACCTCCTCAACGCGACTTAGCCTAGGGCAGTATTCGTCGATTTGTGATCGAGTCATTCTGTCACCACTACAAGAAGGATAGATAACTTAGAAACAAAAATATTGAAGGTAGATGTCCTGAAGAACTTCTAGAAACGGACTTTGCGTTTTTGAGAGGATGATCGTCAATGGTGATAGTGGACAAGGCTTCAGTTGAAAGACTGTTGGTTAACGAAAAAGCGCCTTTGTTTTTCTGAAAAGGCAAACAAATATACTTTTAGTGTCAGAGATATAATAAATATATAAAAAAACACACGATAGGATGAGGCAATCACCCAAAACTGGATGAAAATGAGCGAGAGAAAAACAGCCCTGTGGTAGTTAGTAGGTTGTTTATGGGCACGATTGGTTCGAAACGTACGATCGTTAAGTTCAACCTTTGCAGGAAATACACGAGTGAACCCAGTAACTGGGCCCCGAACGCAACATCCTGTAGGTGTAAAATTATCAAACTCATTGATCAAAAAATGCCAACAGGGAACCTCCACTGGACATGCAAACCGGCGTACCTCTAGAGGACTGAACGTTTAATGGGCTCAACTTTGCAACTGGGTGACTCACCACACACGCCGAATAAACAGCTCCTGGCATTTCCTAACGCCAGCTAGCTTACCCAACATCCTGGCCTGGACTTTGTCGGTGCATGTACAATTTTTCAAGTATTTTCCCTTTCACTGGAAGGTATTATCGATCAATTCTGGGTTCTCCCACAGCCAGTAGGGTAGCGAACTAAGTACGTTGATGAACCCGAATTTGTGGAAGTTACTAGGCAGCAGGTCGCAAATCTTATTGCCTCACAGATAGATGCTTTCATACTAGGCCCACAAATCATTAAACGTGTCACAGACACGTGCCATTTCGTACCCTTGCTTTTTTACCTCGTTAATGGCCCAGGACTTTTAACACCTCCCGGATAAGGATGCAACGCCATTCGCTGCATGCACAGAACAAAGGTCCGGTCAGATCTCTAATCAGACTCCCAAAGGAACGACCGTCGTCCATTTTATTGCACTTTTCTCATCTTTTAGGTGTGTCGTTACATTTAACATCCGTTTTCCAGCTTTAGCTGACAATGACCCACAAGATCACACTTCCATCCAGGGCCCTGTAGAAGCCCCATTTTAAACCGAAAACCCGACATCCAAGCAAGCCACTGAGGACTCACGAGATCATTTCTAGAGGTAGGTGGGAGCATGAGGGGCGGTGGTTCGAAAGGGCTCTCAGCCGTTGAGATATCGATTACTGATGAAGCCCACTGGGGAAAGTCGGAGACAGACGCCGTGCTGGTGGTCATGAGGTCTTCCCCATCACCTCCCCGTCCCCGGGGAGTTTTCGCTGATGTGGGCGTGGTGGTGGAAGCAGCGGAGAGGCAGCTGAGACTGCTGCTGCTCCGGCCGCGACAGCGCCCGAGGTCGAGGGGCTGGAGGGCGGCGGCGCCGGAGGCGCGGTGGCGTTTGAGGGGCAGAGAGAGGCGCGAGCGCTCGCTGAGGGGAGAGGCGGGAGGGCGGATGGCTGCCGCCGCCGCGGCCACCGGTTTCACGATGACGGTGGAGGCGCGTTGCACCTTGCGCCCGCCGGACACTCGACTGCACTCCGACGACGCCTCCGTGTCCGACTCCGACTTCTGCCGCAAAACACAGCGTGTGATGCATAATACTTTATTATATTGTCTCCGAGATGTGTTAAAGATGGTGTTCAAGCAAGCTACATTTATTTCAACGCCTTAAACCCTTCTTTATTCAGCACGAAGGTGATGCCAGCAAGGAGGATGGATGATAACTAGAACTGTCAACTAATTATTAACGAAGAAAAGTAACTTGTGACATCAAGGAGATTATGATGAAAACAACTAGAGATCATAAGAAGGGAGAGATTAGAGGAAATCAACGGAACAGACAATATGATTTATCTGAAAACCCACAGAAAAAACGTGTTGGAGCGGGACCTCTTCCCTGGACAACGGCGTTAACGTGATGATTTATAAAAAGGCGGCAATGCTAAGCTGAGTTCATGGTACATGCTAGAAGGGCAGTCAGAGGGCATGAAGCAACGCCACGCGGTGGAATACCCAACTCAGCGACACACGGGACCTAGTTGTGACAATCAATCGATACGATGGACTAGGTCCCTTCGTTATCGCATCTTTGCCATTACCCTCTTATAAACTCTGTACTGCTATTCAAACACCGGCTACGGCCCTACCGGGCTCCTGGGGCGTGACAAATTATCGACTTAACGAACTTCACTCTTGTATGGTTTTGCCTTTACCCAAACTAGGGTTGACGGAGACCAGAAAGGAAATAAACAACACTCTAGAACCCAGTTTGAGTAAAACTAAGGTTAGCTGGCACTATGGTGTCTTCACAAATCCTAGCATAAAAAGAGAATACCGTAACTCCCTTGAAGTATCGGGAAAGATATGCTGAAGCAGTATAACCTCGTACACGAGTGTAAGATGGTTAAGTATACTAAAAATGCAGAAAGGCATTACAGGGCGAATACACAAGAGTACCTAGTACATTACACCAATAAGTGTGTGGAAGATGAACATTCAGATGAGAGGCAATGAGATTGATGTCCTGTTGCGAAGCAAATTTCACGACTTGCGACTGCTAGCAATGACAAACACCCCGCACGGCTATTTATCGATTGACTCCTGATGTGTCAAGCCTTGGAAGATGGAAGAGCTTGTACGTAACCATAGCTGAACTAATTACATCTATATGAGGCCAGCGGGGGAAAAATTACGACTGATTTCACTTGAAAGAATCCCAAAAATGCTTGGACAAGTTTATGGCGAACATTCGTCGGACAACTCAGCATCACCCATCTTAAAGCTATTCACTATGGCTAGAGATTATGCTCAAATTGGAGGAGTAAAATTTTAAAAGCGTAATCAAGCTTTACTTGCACCGAACGATCGATTTAGAACCCATAAAGTTACAAACAATAACTAGATGCACCTGACAGCTTGTAACAATCGACATTTTCGAAATAGTAAGTCCAAAAGCAGCATATGGATTGCCAATATTTGGCGCTCCACCACAAACGCGAGCAGTTAGAGCCATTATGTCAAACCTGTAAGTTAAAAATCTACCATGCAAGGCACTTGGCATACAGGTCAACAGAATGACCTTATCTCAGCGAATCATCCTCACAACGAGGCCTCTAATAAGAATTAAAAGCTTTCTTCATACTGAAAGGTAATGACAACGATGAGAATAGTTGGTGGTTGAAACCCTCCACCTGATTTACCATAGAGGAGAATAACTCTTATCATGAAGATTCGTGTCGACCATCGAAATAAGGCCGCTGCTCCTCAAAGATCCCCAAACTTCGACACAACGATTCGGTGACATGAACTAGAGACTACGAAACTGTGGTGACTGGAAGAAGGCAACGAACAGACGGACGCTATGATTCCTCAAAAATCTACAGTACGAAGAGTTTTAGAAAAGCCCTGGAATCGGAATTCCTCGGCCTTTGTTACCACGCGAATTAAATGTTTCAGCCTCTACCAGAAAGCAGCTTGCACTCTATGAAGACTCCGCAACTACCGGTACAAGCGGCGCAGCGGTCAAATTCTTTCAGAAAGGGTTGTCAGCCGATTTTTGGGGATACGTTAGTAAACACAATGTTTGGTCTCCGCCGATGGACTATTGCGTATGGCTGAGCACGTCGTCAAGAAGGGCTCCAGTAGCCCTGCCATCAGCAATGCAAAAGCCCAACTAATCGAAGCAGCAACTTGCATGCTCTAATCATATTAAATGTGTTGAATTCCCTTTAACAAATTTTGCAGCTATCAACCACTTTTTCCCTTTTTTTAATGCCAATTTCGTCTCTAGTACCCTGTAACTCACCGTTATAAGTGCCTTAAAGAAGGCTCTTCAATAATTCCACCCCCTGTAAACAAACTGCACTGGCACTGCAGTAGAAGAGCCATCGGTAAGGACTAGGTAGGATTACACTAGGTCATAAGATTCGCGAATTTACCAGCACATGAGGAATGGGTCAGAATGATGACACGGCTAACTTGAGGTCAAGAGCATCGCGCAAATTAACTACAAAGGAAGAAAACAGTGGATTCCTTCTTTATCGCTGGTCTATCGATTTTAAGGGCTCTCTCTATCCGACTAGCACGGGTTGATCAAACACTACATCTGGTTTCAGCACATCGCCCGAGATTGGTGTGTGAAAGTGAGAGACGACTGGTGAAACGGTTCTCATCGAGTGATAAACTAGACTTTTTATTCAGGAGTAGGAAGGCGAGGAAGTTTACCCTGCCACGCGCCCACAGAGGGAGATCAGCCTCGCTGCCGCAAAATTTGGTCGATTCGTCAAGAGATATCTTGCAGGTCCTGAAATTAATAAAAAGGCAAAATTTATTTAGATTGTCATTTATACAAACTGGAATAAACTCTAATGGGCCGAACTCAGGAGTTGACTGTCTCATCTAGACGCTACCTATTCAATAATCCCTCTTTTTCATACCTCTAAAAACCAGATGAGGCCTCTGTAGGCTACCCGTGTGATCTCAGTGAGTTTGGTTACCTGAGGCGAAGATGCATCGTAACCACATGAGAAGAAAGAAAAGTGACCACAAAGAGCCGTGAATCGTGTTTCAATCGATCACTGAAATTAGTTTTCAGTCAGTTTTAGCGCCGTCTGCTAAATAAATGCATTTATACGAATAAATGTACAATGCCATTTATGGCAATTTAACCATTATATCCCACTGTCCTAGTTATGGGAAAGCGGGTTAATTCTAAATGCACTAAATCTTTAATTAAATGCAACATAAAATAGCGATGCATTTATAAACTTAACCAGCGGGTCGTTTAAAACAACTTAAAATCCTATTCACGATACAAATAATCTAAGCAGTACTAAAATACTCAGGTACCGCGGGACCCAATGGGTTCATAGAGAAATCAATTAAAGAGTTTGCCAGGAAACCTAGTAAATTCAAGAAAGCATCAACGGAAACCCTCCTTTCTGACTGCATACCTCGGGAGGGAAAAATCCACGACATATCTTCTCCACAGCCGCGACTACTTTCACACGAAAATGCATTACCGCCACATATTCTAATTGTATTAAAGCATAGGCAGAGTATGTATGTAAACTACTCTATGCATTTCAAATTGAGCGCGACATCCCCGTAACGAATAATGTGTTCTTGGACTACATAACAGACCAATTTAAACCAACGAGAATATGTTAAATGCATAAATATGTTACTTGAATGGTTTAAAAGAGTTACGTACCCTAATTCTTAGTTCCACTACCAGCAAGTAAACCAAAAGCCGTGAAACCTTTGCTTAAGCACTTCGAAAACAGGAGCTTGAAAACTCCAATAAACCACCTAACGCAGTTGGGGTCAAAACGGCAGTAGAGATTACGCGCAAAGGAAAAGCGATGAAGGATCGCATCTCAATTAGGTGGCACCTTTTTGAATCCCTCATTCATTGTAACAGCTCCACACAACCTAAGCAGACTTCCGCAATAGGCTAGGGTGAAAATAAATCAAGTTTGAAGGGTAACAACAGCTAGGGCTGCGACATTTGACTAGTGAAGCAAGCGGTGCAGAGGCATCGGAAAAATGCGCTCTGTTGTATGATTAAGGGATAATGTAAACACTTCCTTTCGTGGGGAAAGGGTCCTTATACATCAAGATATTGCAGTCAAAGGCGGTAGAGGGAGAGGCCTAAAAGGTGTGCCTATGGTGATTCTGTTGGGATCTCATAAAAGATCAAAGCCTCATCATTGGCTGTCACAGTGTCTAACTTGGCACTGTTCGAAAATGGGTTAACACACCAGTTCTGAGAAAATATTGATAACACATCACTGATGTGGTTAGAATTCTTTGGACTCATAACTCCTAAACACTGGATGCACACATTGTTCACATGCAAAGATGCACGTGTACCCATTCCTAAACACGCTGCAACTGACTCTGCTCGAATAAATCTGCACACCTCCCTATCTCTCTGCTGGAGTCGAATTCATCCTCTGGGTGAAAATATGAAAAAATCGGCAACCAATCGACCGTCGATTCCTTCTCATGCCTCGGGAATCAGTAAGCTGGACATCCTGATGAGACGACAAGAACTAAGACCTCAAACTATTGACTGATGAAGCTTAGCTTTGGGGCAGCTGTTTTTTACATCTACCAGCACATTAAGTCCCAGGGTGTACAAGTTTTTGAGCATTTCTCTGAAACTTCGCACAATGAATAACAATAGGTTAGAATAGATAAATTTGATGACAAAAGTTACCTAAATCACCTAGAAACAGAAGCATTCAAAAATGGCACTAGGCACAAGTGGCATATTTTGAAATCAAGGGGCTGTATGTTCAAAAGGTGCGAAGCAACTCACACAAGGGTTACTCTACACTGCCTCTGCTAATTCCGCTTAATAATTACGTGATCTTTCGGGTCAAACCTGACGTCACTTATCGTCACTTGGTTTCACTGTCGTTTTCATTGTCGCAGATCCCTTCAGGTATGCAATACGTGCATAGCTGTTGAAATCAAGCAATGTTTTTATTTTAGCGTTTCTATCATGAACTAACTTGTACATAACACACACGTTTACCACAGTCATGTCAAGAAGCCGAGTGAATAATGACCAGTACCACTTTCACCTCTAATAGATGAGACATTTTGACACAAGCCTGTCATCTTTGTCAAAGCCTTCCATGCAAATGTTGTGGGTACTCACTGCGTATGCTCTATACACTTTAGGCCCAGGGCCATATTCAAGAGACAGAAATGTTTTAACGTAAATCACGCGAATAGTCAGGGATAACTGCATAAATTTTGCATTCAGTTGTGCAAATAAATTAATTATAATAAATGGATGCCATTTGATACCATGTGTAGAAGCGCATACGGCATCAAAAAAAATGTTATTTTATACATTATCACAAGGACTCTTATGTATTTTTCAACAATTCCAGGAAAAAATTCGACAAATATAATTTTCATTACTTTCATAGAGTAATTATGCAGTTAGAGGTGCCAGGTCGTCCCATAAGTTCAGTGCAAATGTTAATATTATTAAATTGATTGAAATTTAGAGAGTATTTCATGTCTATTGGCACTGGAGGTTATTTTTATGTTACGATACACTTTAACTGATCAATTTTTTACAGAAGAACAAAATTAAGATTTGCTTGATTAAAGCCAGCTACAATGGAAGTACATAAGAACCATTTGGGGTACGTAGTGCTTTGAGTTCGAGAAAGGAACCTTAGCAGCAACCGAAGCGGCCAGAAACATCCACTCTATATATAGAGGGGAATGTGTGAATGAAAGAAGAGGGTTGTAGAAAGTGGTTCGCGACAGTGAGTCAGAAGTGGCTATTTTACCCTCCACGAAGAAGATGATGGAACCAGACACGGCCCAGTTGACTTTAGTGATGGTGAGCTTCTTGAAGCAAGAAGGCTTAGTTCAAACTATACAACTGTTCATCGTCATCTTCAAAAACTTGGAAAAGTCCCTGAGCTTGGAAAATGGGTGCCTGCTCATGAATTGTCTGAAGACAATCAATTTAAATCTTGAGTTGAAATCCGCTCTTCCCTCCATTCCCATTAACTTCTTACATCTATTTTGGCGGATAGACTTGTGACTGGTGAAAATGGATCTTTTATCGAAACGTCAGACACAGTAGACAGTGGCTTTGTAAGCGGAAGAAAAACCCCAACCATGGCCACAGCCGAGATGGAAACTTCATGGTGTACTCGCCAAGGGCTGATCCACTTTGATTTGTTACTACCTAACACTGTAACAATTCATGCTCACATCATCTGTCAGCAATTAGGGCGTTTGAACCAAGATTTGAGAAGGAAAAAGATCTGCTCTAGTGAACCGAAAAGGGTGGTGCTTCAGCACAACAATGCACCACCACCTCCCCACACAGCAAGAATGGCGTCACAAAAGATGGAGGAACTTGGTTGAGAGAAAATTCCTCATCCGCCACCTTATTTTCTCGATTACTTGGTTCCTTCCTCGGACCACCATTTGTTTTGTGGCTTACAAAGCAATTTGAAAGAAACAGCTTTTGCAACTACACAGGGAGAAGGAACTGACTTTTGTGAGTTTTTTTAATAATAGAACCAAAAGAATGCAACAATCATGAAGGTATTAATAAGCTGTTTAATATATGGAACGAAAAGAGATAATAAGGGAAAGTACATTAGCAACTGAGTTCCTAATTAAATGGGACATTTGGTCACTTGTTGATTTATTCGAAATTCGTCAGAACTCACGGGAGGACTTGTGATTTTAAAGGCAATGGCTTTAAGGGCCCTACTCATAGGTCTAAACAGAGCTATAACCCGTGAGCCAATAAATACGGCGTCATGACGAGTCCACAAGAGGCTCGGGAACAGCCCCTTTTGCACCTAGACAGCTCGAATGGATGAGCTGGACGTTCTGGTGAGAACAGAAGAGCAAAAACGGTTCGGGGAGTGGGAACTCACAGAGGGAGGCCGGGAGAGGGCTTGCGGGGCGAGGAGTCGAGGCTAGGGGCGGCGGAGCGGTGCTGGCGGTCAAGCATGACGGCGGTGAGCTCGGGCGCGAGGCGCCACACGAAGACGCACGAGTCGCAGCCGAGACTGACCAGGTGCCGCAGGTCCGGCAACCACACCAGTCCCAGCACGCTGTCCGCGTGGCCGCACAGCGTCGCCACCAGCTCTCCAGTGAACAAGAAGAAGACGCTTATCTGCTTGTCCGAACCTGCGCAGCAACAAGAGCACAACAGGGTCAATAGGCTTGTGCATTCCTGATACTACCAGGGGAAGAATAACTGTTAATAATGTGCTTCCATGCTTCCCTGTTATGACATCTATGACTGATTAGCTGCGAAAGTGCTTAGACACCGAGAACAGAGCCATACAACTAACAATTATACCTTAAAAAATGCGGTTGGAGCAGTGGAATGGACTATGTAAAACGGAGATTAATCATAACGAAACCAGTATATGCAGTGAAGAAAGAATTATCGTCCCACTCCCAACAAAACGAATGTCACTTGGGTTTGAGGTCCAATAAAGAGGTAAATAGTGGCAAAAAAGCACAGTCATGACGAGGAGTATTTCTGATCCTCTGTCCCACCAATCAGAAGGAATGATCGATCGATCCTGAGGCAAACCTCATAATGCCCATGAAGAATTGTCACTTACCGGTCGCGTAATAAGGACCGGTTGATCTAAACCTCCGGCGTATTTTCGATATGCACTAACTTGTTGCATACTGTCACACTTCAATCACGGGCTCCACAGCGTGGTGTCGATTCATACTTATTACGCTCGACCTCGGAAAGGAGGATGACGTCTAGGACGTCGGAATTTCGAAGAGAAAAAAAGGCTATTTTTTGGAATCCCAGGTAGAGAGGCGATAAGAATTTTGTATCGTACCGAAACTAGCAAAACCATAAACAAAGCGGAAAACGTTCTACACCTAGGGGTACAGTACGTTCTATCAATAGGAAGAGCGCCGCAAAACAGGAAGTACATATATCTCACTCTTGCGTCTTTCATGGATGCGTTGGCCTCTGTAGGGGAAGTTTTTCGCTTTAATTTATCTACAGTAGTGGAACATTAACTCTTACCCTTTGTTTAGACACCGAGACCTTTTGGTATCTCTCCAATTATAAAAGGCTAGAGGGTGTTCCGTAGTCTCTTGATTACGACGCGATCCACCAAGATTTCACATTCTCTGATGTGGTACACGAGACCGCCCAATCCAATGAAAAGACAAGACGGGGGCGGCAGACAAACTAGAATTGAGTCAGGGAACAAAACTAGGGAAGCAGGTGCAACAATAGAGAGAACTAAGAGCCTAAGACTTGACTAAAGCTAATTGTGGACCAGGCACGCAGTATCCATAGCGAATTTACGAAGAATTTCATGGTGGTAATCCGATTACTCTCCTGCGTTTCCTCCTAGCGCCAAGAACGATGCAGTAGTGGGATGAATATCCTGTTTTATAAGTACACAAGTGGAGATAAGTCAGAAATTCTTCAGATGTCATTAAAAGAAGTATTGGCTCTCATCTTGTCAGATATGGCAAGATCATTCTTTGTACCCTTATCTACTTCATCTCCACAGCATTTATATTTTAAGATCACGTTTTGTTTTTAAACTAGCATTGTATTACAACGGAATCCAGTGGACTAGGCATCTACGATCAAATTTCACAACACGCACGCGGTGGAAAGGTCCTACTTTGACTATACTTTGTGCAAAATCTAATAAGGTATTCAAGAAAAATTAACAAATTCCGAGTATAACGTCTACAATCTATGATCGTAAGGAAGTACCATTGACTAGTGTGAGTGGTTTCGCGTTTTAAGGATTAAAAGTTTGTTTAAATAGGTACAACTTTAGCCCATTCATAGTGAGGTTTTAGTTCAATTGAAATGCATCCGAATGGTGTCTGAGAAAACCTAACAACACAATCCATCGCTATTTGATGAAAGTGCCACTACCGAATAATATCTAAGTACAGTATGAGGGAAGAGAGTTCGAACGTCTTCCGTGGCTTTTAATGGCAGAAAGAACACATGTCATGACCTTCCATAAACTTTGGTGCCCTGTCCTCAAGGCAAACACACACGTCCAACCTTAACTACCAAAATTATGTTAAATAAAAATAATCAGGTTCAAATTACAGATTTTCTAGGTCAAAAACGAGAACTTTACCGGAATCGCGAGTTAAGACCTACTTAATAAAAATGGCGTAGATGTGTGGACGCCGAAATCAATCGACGAAATGCCAGAGCTGGGAACACTTTTGGAGACGCCAAAATCAAGTCTCGTCTTCTATCTACCGGATGCGCTTCAACACCTGTCCTTTGTCTGTAAATATACTTTTGTAGAAAAGCATTTAGTCTAGGAAAAACTCTCAAAAATTAGGCGAATAAGTTGCTGTAGAGCATGAAGGAGTCTTCATCCCTAAAATCAAGATTAGTTTTTGAGCGTTTGTTTGAGATTAATCTCTACTAAACTCCAATATCAACCATAAAAACCCAACTGCTCCGCGCGTGAGCCATCAAATCGGGTAGATGAGGTGTTTTTATGAGACGGATAGATGTATCAACGGCTGCTTCCTAACGCCGGCGACCTTTAAACAGCCAAATGGTCAGGATAAATATTACCTTTATCGAGTTCTCGCTTGACTTTATTCACTTTCTGACCGATCAGCTTAGAATACCTCACAGGATTTAATGGCATCAAATGAACAAGTCTCGACTTATTTAATCTTGTGATGCATCGCACCCTTTTCGAAGTAGAATTTCGAGGCGAAAATGCTCACAAAGAAGCATTTAAAGCAGTCCTGATTAGTGACAGTTACTAGGCTATTTAACACTCATCCAATACCACCTGCCATGAGTACTAACTGTGTTTGAGCCTGCAAGTACGAGCACAGACTCTACACAAGAACAACTTCGTTTTCCGAGGTTGGCTAGTTCTACATATTGTACAATGCCACACAGTTACCGAGTTGGTAAAGGTAGGAGGTAATAACCACGGCGTCTGAAGCCTGCGTGGTCAAGGATAACGTAGATGATGTTTGATCATCAAGGTGTCCTGTTTGCAAGTTAGAAGGGTACACGCGATTTGGTTTCCACTGTGCCCTATGAAAGTACTAACTCAGAAGGACATAGTGAAACATTGCTACATGAAGCACAGGTACAGTTACGTAATGGGAAAAGTATATGAATTAAATCAGTACTGGAACGTTAATTGCGCTAGACTGTTGGTGCCTTTGGTTCCGATACAGTTTTTTACTTCGTAGGCGGCAACAGGCCCCACCCCTCTGACCTTTATCAGCGGAGGAAGGGTCCCAGGGAAGATTGCCACTTCCCAGGAGCACGGGTAGGAACATGACCGAACGACTAGGGGTCCTTGTGGTCTTTGAATGATTGCTGGATAGTCTTGGCTACAAGAGGATTCAGTCAAAGTTGCGATCGGGTGAGGAAAAAGGGGGATATAGAGCTCGTTGTACGATTGGCGATCGCAATTTGGGGAACATATTCGTTTTCGGACCAAGCAACCAAAACGCAGATACTGCGAAATGTCAGTCTGGGCCACCAGCTGCTTATGGCCGCTACGACTGCACCTTCCAATAAGCCAGACGAGTTTGCACCTAGGGATCGACGGTTTCCCTACTTCGCAAGGTTAATTATCCTTCAGTCTTTTGACGGCCTCCAAAATGTTGTTAAAGACACCCATAACCAGTAACTACAGCTGGTAGACACGACAGACATATATTGAAATTTGTTGGGTTTCAAACACACGTCGTGCATACACTAGTGGCTTCAGAGACAATTGTCTGATCGGTTCATACCGTGGTTGATAGCAAACATACTTTCTCATACCACACCAAGAGACAACACCTCCTATTATAGACCGGATTGGGCTATTTACCCAGCCTCTAGTTGAGTGTGACAACGTCTAATTGATACTTCCACCTATTTTTGTCATGATTCCACTATCACTACACTTTTCAAGACTAGCTTTCATTAATTTCTTAGAGTGAATCGGAGCCACACTTACAGATTGGATGAATTGACATGCTAAGACAAGCTTTCAGCATTTTTTTATAATATTTTTATATCAGAGTAAAAATGAGGAGATATAATCTACTTTTGAGGTGGAAATAATTGTAGCCAATATGACTTCCATTTGCCTCCACTGAAATTCGAAAAAGCGCTTCCTTTAGGCTTCGTGATGGAGATAAATGACTGGTGCATCCTAGAGTAAAAGTCAACTCTGCAAGGAGTAAAATAGCTACAGGGTGACTGCTTTTGCACGAATACCACGGCAAATGTCAAACTCAACGAGGCTGCAGACAAGAATTGACCAACGATTCAACACTACCATGACCAGATATCTGATCAATCGAGTGCATCGGTTTCAACTAAGAGGTTGCCCATAGCCTGGTTTAGAGGTCTGATGAATCCGACACATGCTGATAAACATAATAAACAAATCATCGATCAACAAAACGGTGCATACGATCCGCATTCACAGAGATTTCAAACTATTTAGCATCTAGATTCCAATTTGCTTAAAGCAGACTCGCGTTGTCCACCAATGACTCGGCAAGCTACGCTCTACTGATCGTATTTCGCCTCAATAAACAAACCAAACGACACCACCCCTAGATGGTTAAGTGATGATAATCCATTGTCCTTTCGATTAGCCGCAGATTTAAAGTGATGAAACCACGCTAGACTAAATTGCGTCCGACCCCAATATCTGTTAGAACTGCCGGGACTCACGAAGCCTAAGAGTCATTACTTGGTGATACTTGCTCACTGTCGCCCAATCAAGTTAATCAAAACAAACCTGAAAGCACTTCTTCACACTCTTGGATCTGGCGTTGGGACTCTTAATCTTGACTGGGGTAGTGGATCCGTCTAGGAAGAGAATCTAAAGTAGCATCTCACCTGCGATGGCGATGAGAGTGCTGGTGGGGTCGGCGGCACAGCAGACAGGCGAGCCGTCCTCCGAGGTGCTCGCCCGGTAGTGGAAGAGCTGGCGTGGCGAACGACCGACCTGGTAGAGGCGCAGCTGGCGGTCCTGGCACGCCACCGCCAGGTAGCACCGCACCCGCGTGCGCATCGCCCCGCCACCGCTGTCGGTGCCCGGGACGGGGAGGGCGGCGGGGCCAAGGAGCGAGGGACCGACGACGGTGGCGCAGGCGTAGGAGTGCGTCACCGAGACGTGGTGCTCGATCACAAAACGTGCCGTCTGACTCTCCGGATCGATCTGCAAGGAGGCATACAGGACACAAGTTAGGTACCGCATTCGAGGAGTGAAATGGCGACGAATCAGCGGTCAGGAATTGGAGACTCATGGCTCTCCTTGCGTGATCTTCAACAAGTGGTTGAGAAAATGTACGTGGCCGTCAGCATTTCTGTGATCTGAACAAGAAATCTACTGGATCCATATCCGAGAGGGTCGAATTACCCCTACCTTACAGCTTTCTTCGAACGAGCCCTATCTCCTCTTTCCTTCTTTCAAGTCAGGAATCGAAACACAGTGGTCAGTATTAGGAAAAGGGTTGTTAAAAATAGTAGTTGTGAACTGAAGTGGAAAAAAATTTTGCACAACCCGCAACTTCAGAGTCACACTTGGTACGTGCGAAAGATTTCCAACCTAGCTGAGTGGTGGGAATCAAATTCAAGAACATTCGCCAGTATCAGTGCCAAAAATTTGCAGATTACAGACTACTCAGCGCTGTTTTGTTATCCTTAAATTACTGAAATAATAAGAGGTAAGGCATGAAATAGTTGTCGCAATTAAAAAATTTTACAGAATTGTTTGAGCAATTATAGCAAGGCAACCAGTTCTAATAGGATGATTATGCAGTGTGCACATTCAACCCAAAAAATACCTAGTACCCAAAAAAGGCAAATTAAAATGCGGAAATAGTAGCCGAAAGTGCCGTAATTAATGAGAGTCCTGGTTAGTAGATATGAGGGGAAACAGCCAATGCTTAAGGGGAACAGAGCAGGACCTTTTTCAACAGAGCTAATCGTCTCAGTCCACTAAAAAATCAACGCCTCAATCCTGGGCGTTAGTAACGAAACGGGATCTTGAGACATTAACAGTAGTTGAATCAGATATCGAGAGTTGAAAGTACACATGCAAAGTACTAGGCATTGATGAAATTCAACCAATTGGAATAAGTATCTCAAAGTGTAGACGTTAATAATTCACTGGAGTTTGATATGAAGTAACAGTCAAAAATCAAAATGGCTATTTGAGGTACGTCTTTAATCAAACACGTTTCTTTGCCTAGACGAAATGATGAATTATCCCAACGTTTGGTGCCACTGGACTATAGGGAAGCGCCTATATCTATTCTAGAATTTTTATAAATTGAAAAAGCGCTTTGACATTCAAAAGAAAGCGTAAAATCACTCGAACCGGAGCTGAGTAGGCATAGTACTGCCACGCGACTCAACTATAGTTGTAATTTTATAGACAAATTATAGGCACTTTTTGAAACCCCCAGCTCATGGAAGAGGCCATTGTCATTCTCTTTTCTCCCGAGATTTAGCGAGAGTGAATTGTAGGAGTAATAAGAGAGGAAACTGAAAAAGAACTTTTCTAGTCTGATGAGAAAATTCTTAATCCTTAAGAATTCTACCTATAGGCGCTTTAGTTTCCCAAGAGATCCACTTAGTGAAAGATTTCAAAATAACCCTCTCCCACCAAAAATGGTTAAGTGCGAAATGCAGAATCATGGAGGCTCATTTAACGGACATGGTGACATTAAGCCGAACCAGTGGATCAAAGCGAAATTGTTAGTGACAGAGTATGAAAAATCTGACTTAAATTTAAACTTATAGCGCGAGTGTTAGTGGAGAAACCACAAGTTCAAATGAAATTGCCTGGTGGGTCATACGTTTTTAGAAAAATCGAAAATATGAAAAAAACTAAAACAAATCCAAAATAAACAAAGTAATAACCTTGAATGAATTTCAAATAAGATACACAAACGACGACGAAATTCCCAGGACATTTTGGGTCAAACACCACATTTGGGAGGGTGTCAAAAGGACAAAATAAATAAAGAATGAACTTAGAAATAAGAGATACCAAAATATCTCGGCAGAAAATCGTTATAAAAAGGTTTGTGATTCAAGGAAAGGGGAAATCGAAGACGAGAAAATATGAAGCACCAATACATACGGTTTATCCAAAAATTTCAAACAAATAAAAAGCTAAAAATTTAAAAAAGTTAATTAAATTTGCTTTGATTGGAGAAGATTCGCATCAAACGGCATTTAATTAGATGAACAAATAAAATAAAAGGGGAAAAATGGGCGAAATCGTCTACTTAGGCAAAGCATTTTTACAAAAGCAAATCTTCGAAGATTACTGCAATTTTCCATGTAGGTAGGACAATGTTTCAAGAGGAAAAAAACGCAACCGATCTGACTAGGGTTAGCTGTCCAATACATACCCTAATAAGCATAATTTGGGTTATTAATGAGACGTTTTGTGGGTAGCTGTAGCATCGGACTAATCAACCTTAACCTTCTCTCAACTCAGTACTAAGCCCGATTCTCGCGTCCAAAGCACCGGAATATGACCGCCTTAGCTTAAAATGATTCGCTTATTTAGAAATCATTTCACAGGCAGGTAAAGTAGATGAACGCTTCTGGATGAAATTGTAGAGTGATGGGCTTAAGTGGTGATTTACATAGCTACTTTGAGACGCGAAAAATGTTACTATAAATGCCGTAGGTTGGCTCGTTCATCGTTCATTGTTCCTTAACAACGATGAAAGCAACCCAGCCGCATAAACTAGAGAATGGAAATGGAAACCATGAGGCGGCTATGATTATTAGAAGAGAGCAATAACAGACGATCCGACAGCACTCATAAAAAAGCAAATTTCCTCTTTCAAAATAAGTAGAATGTGCTGGAGGGGCTTGGAGTGAATTCAGATGCATAAATGAAATCACTGACCACGGAAGGGCAGCCACTGGGGTAGTAGGATTCGGCCTCTCTCGGCCATAATTCAGGAAAAGTCACCACCACCACCATTTCTAAATTTGATGGAAACCTCAAAGCACTAAGTTGGCATCGATATTAACTTAAGCTTTTGGGAAGTATAGAAATCATTCACCCACGAGAAGCACCTGATTAATCCGTTGAGGACCTAATTCAGGCTTTTAAACAGTTAGTGAAAAAGACCACAGTCGGACACACATTTTGTAGTCATTTCTATGGATAAAACACGTTTTAATTGACAGTTGATTTTTTTTGCCAGAACGCATTAAAGATGAAACCCCTACTGGATATTCTAGCCATGGCTACGCCACGAGGAAATAGAGCATTTGCCATAATTATCAGTGCCTTTATAGACATTACCCTTGATTCGTTTGCAGCATTGAAAAGGAAAACAGATCCTTGTGCGCCAGCCAAAAGGTGCCTTTTAAAGGAGAGGCGGAGGCGCCATACGTCATTAGATTCGAAGTACCGATAAAAAATCGCTGGAGCAATAAATCTCATGGACAGAGTTTCAACTGATTTTACAGTGGGTAGGGATAGAAGAGACCAACGATTTGTTGAATTAACTCCAATCACAGAGGGACATTTCCACAGCATACGCGATGCGAGATACAATCGCAGAGGTCCAGCACGTGGGACTTGGATGAGCTTCAGCGCTAGATTAAAAACAAGACGGGATCTTAAAATAGAAAGCTGATAGAGGTGGAGAGGATAAGGACGACGAAAAGTCCTGCCACATGAGAGAATATTGAAGCCAACGATTCTTTAAATTTAATTCAAGGAATTTCCCAATTCTTGCCTCCAGTTGTGTGCATGTGCAGCGAAATGCACAACGAACTGTCCCTCTGTGTCTGGCAACACGGCCACATAGACTGTCATCATCAAATCTTTAGTAAATTACCAAGGTCACCGTATTAGACCCCTTCAGCTTAGTGTTGGCCAAAAACTTTGGACGCTTTTAGCTCTCTGGTTATGAGAAATGCGCGTTTTCACTATGGCTTCCCACACCTGCTTAAGTCGTTTTTTCCCCAAACAAACGGCTCAGCTGGCTGCTACCACTGTCTCATCTCCTCCTTTGAATAGGCATTTCTTATGGATAACCTTGCACACAAAGTCTTCGAAGATTAAATTATCGCTAGACAAGGGACATCAGTAGAATTAGCACCCACGTAGGTAAGTAAAAGCAGAATTAGCTCCTCGACAGAACAGTAGGAAAAGGCTATCCAATGCGAATGTTGGGACCCGCTAGCGTTAAGAGGCGGCTGCCATCCTCGATTCCCATTTTTAAGATATGAATTTAAGTTTTAGTTAGAAGATAGCCTACGACATCCCTCTCGGAGAGTCTAGAGAGTGGTCAGTCTCTTTCCCTGATTGTCATCTGCTGTTAGCAAAGATGGAACATAGCAGCACAGACAAGGGTTTGGAGAAGAGAAGTGAATCATAAACCTGACTAAAATAACAGAAGCAAAACAAAACCAGTGATGGTGAGATGTAAGTAACCAGAGGTAGACCGGGGTACCAGATAGAAGCAAAGCGATTGTCCGATGTGTCTAAACGACACACCAGGATCAATACCAAGCACCGAACATAAAGACCCGTTAGACAGGCGAATCGACAAACAAGTGACAAAGTGAATGTTGAGACCCTTTTTCTGTTCATCAAATGATTTCCGCTTCTATGAATCAACTTATCCCCCTTTCTAATGATTCGGATGTGTCCCTTTTGTAGAAGTCTACGCCAACTTTTTCGTAGCAGAAAACTCCTATCATGTCTCCACTCAAGATTCTAGAGTTTTCAGTGCCTCCTGAATAACTTTAAGTGACTTAAAAGGTCAAATTTAAGAGATCCAGAGAGCAGAACTATAAAAATCGTGAAATAGAGATGATTCCGTCGGCCGAAGCAAGACGACAGATATGACTGCCAACGGGAAAAAAAAACGGCAAAGGCAAACTATTTGGAAAACTTGGTAGAGTTGCTGACAGAGGGCATATCTGACAAGTTCTTGGATGAATGCAAGCCTTATTGGTAGAAGAGCCGCCATAGCCAATCACCAAGCCAGTTAGAGGTATGACGATTGTTCAACACTAGGCGATTAACCACATAAAGGGGAATAAAGAAGAGAAGCATGAGTCGGCGAGTGGGAGATGTTAGTGGTGGAAGGGTAGACATACACAGAGGGGCCTCAGTCCTACGGAAAAATCATATGGAAGCAAGGCGATCGTTTGACGTGTTTAGAAGAAACCCCAGAAAATAGCGTGCAATAGATAAAAACCAGGCGACGAAAAGGGAAGCAGGTTAGACGTTATAGAAAAGACAAAGTGAATATTGGGGCCATTTCCCCGTTGTTCGGATGCATTCTGCTCCCATGATTCAACTATTTCTCCCTTTTCTCATGGTTTAGACATGTTTAACACGAAAAACCTCCACATCTCTAACCACAATTCCAGAGTTTTCAGTCTCTACCAAATAACTTTAGTTTCCGGAGTTAAATGAATTAAAAGATAAAATTGAAGAGGTTTTCATGGCATAAACAAAAAAACGAATGAGATGACTGACAGTAAAGAAAACTCATGTAGTTGTACAACCAGTGGATCGACAGATCCGTTAGAAGCAAATCGATTGCTCTCTGTGTCCAGAAAATTGTGTTGCCAAGCGAAAAGAAGTCAGAAGCAGATTATTTGGAAAACATGGTGAAGTTTGATGATAAGGGGTACATTTGGACAATTCTAGGAGGAACGCAAGCCCAAGTAATGCATCCTACTGCATCCCGTTTTCTGGTGATCCGGATACGTTTCTAAGTTCTAAATAAGCTCTTGCCATTGGCTGTATGCTGCTAGCTCTCTTGGGGATCCTAAATACCAGCCAATCTCCTTAAAGCAGCTTTTATTTCCTGACTGCCCCCCCTACTTCTTACCTAAGCCAAGGGGAAACGAAGTAACATATAAACAAGAGTCAAGGAACAAAATAACGAGAAGATGAGCGATAGAGGGCAGGCAGGTTGGATTGATAAACAAAAGATAAAATATTGGGGATTCTTAAAATAGACTGAGCACATTCTATTTTTAGGAATCTACTGCTTTCTCCCTTTTCCCAAGATCTGGATAAGTTTCCAAGATAAGGCCCTTGTAATTTGCTGTTCAATGGAATCTCTGTCTCCTGGTTCTTGGGGATTTAACAAGGGCGCAGCAAAGCATACCTAAGCAAGGGAAAAGTGGAGTGATAAATTATCAGAATCACGGAAAGACAAGCGATAGAGGGCAGCGACATTAGATCGGGCCCTCAAAATGAGAGGAGGGGTGGAGACGGCTTACGCAGAGAAGGCGGAAGAGGAGGGAGCGGTCGGTGCCGCAAGAGACGAGGTAGAGGCGGCGCGAGTCGGGCGCCTCGAGGAAGAGGGCGGCGTGCACCGCGCCCGAGTGGTCCGCCAGCGTCTGCACCCGAGAGTACTCCGCCCGTGGCGCGAACACGTGGATCACCCGGTCCCGCGACGATGTGCACACTAGCGACATCCCACCCTCCACTGCACACACCAACAGAAAAAAGTAATAGGTAGCAACTCGACTACTCAATGAAAAAAGCATGAAGCGGTAGCCAGCAGGCTCTACCGGTGAACAAGGCAACGACCGTCCTGGTAGTCAACATTCGAATTCAATTCTGGTGTGTCTAGCAATGGCTCACTACATCTTGCCAATGGACTAACTGTTCCTGCTAAAATCGTCAAACTAGCCATTTTTTAGGAAGATCTCGAAATGTTCAGTAAACTTGCCACCTTATAATCCCATCGACTGATTTGGCAGAGCCATTAGGAAATAGACGCCATCATTGAATCGAGAACTACAGCAGCTTATCTAAGAATGCCTAACACCTTACCCGACAGCAAAACATGTTCCAGACCTCAAACCCGTAGACGACCCAGGCTTGTTCAGGTGGCGATCGCGTACTATAGAAATCAGATTTGCGACTCTAGCCGATGACCAATGAAAAACGGCAGACCTCCTGGTTTTCATAAAGAGAAGCTTTAAGGACTAATGACCCACCACTATCGATCACGGCACACCCCCAACAGGAATCATTTCCATCCCCCAAAGGAGCATACCTACCCTTTTTTGCAATTGCCAAACAGTTGGCGAGGGTGTATTTAATGCATCCGCGTCTTGAGATATTAATGACGGAAGTAACTCGACTACCATAGCCCTAGAAAATGAAACAGTCCTAAATTATTGCGTAAGCATTCTACGCTGGCCATTAGGAGGGACAAATCAACATTTCATCACTGATGTTCGAGGAGGCAAGCTGTGAAGACTTGAATAGTCAACGCTAAACTATTGCCAACAGCATTTACACTAATAAACACCGAACTACGTTTTAGGAAAGTTGTGCATTTTCAAATAAATTTTCTACCGGCTAGCTCCATGGAACTATTCAAGTAGGCAGACAGTAAAATAAAAAGGTAAATCTCATTCAAAAGACACCCAAAGACATAAACAATAAACACAAAGCAGCTATTGATTGCGTCAGCATTCCTACCTCACCAGCTTACTCTATCGGTGAAGCAGCTTGGAAGGACAAATCAACACTTTGATTCGATTCGATGACCAATTTGAAAACGTCTTGATTTCCAAAACCACTATCTGTCTAGAAATGATCCACTCTACGTTGTTTACCAAAAAAGCTATGTTGTCATTCAACACACATCCCGCAACTGGCCTTATGGTTTTCTTGAAAGGCACTAATTTTGCTTTTCTTTGGAATGTTACTTTTTCTTCTATAACGCTGGAGGTTAAAAGCTGTGAAAGCCACCAATTACAAACATTTCAGTAGAGTGAGTGTTTGAGGAACTTATGGCTGTGCCCATCTGCATTGGTTTGAATATCTCTTAGACGTGGTATGAGTAACGAATCCAGCTTCCAGAGCTTATTAAGGAACGAAGTACCGAATTCGTCAAAATTGTCACAAGTTAAATCATGCTTAAAAGTGCCTTGATACCGGACAACAGCGTAATCTGATACCTATGACGTACGCCACATCAGCAGAGCTAGACCTTGAAAAGTTAGTTGTACAGTGTAAATCAGCCAGAAAAAGACGATAAATAAAAATATACAGACGAAGCAAGGTCCTATCAATTGACAAGAGTGTGCGATTTAGCCCAGACAGAAAAATACTCTGCCTCATTCTACTACGACGGCACTTTTAGACATTTTGCCGTTTGACTTTTGCCAGACAAACGCCCCCGACTACGTCTAAATAAGTATTTCTCTCTTCGTCTAGCATTTTTGGGCCTTTCTCGGCTAGCAGAAGTTTCCTTCCTCCCTCGATTCGAGCTGCGTTGGTTCACTAATATTTGTGACACGAATCTCATGAAAAGTCACCGTCAGAGTCAGAAGGGATAACCATGGAGGCCCCTGGAAAAGAACGCCACGAGGAACTGATTATCAACTGCACAGAAATGGAATTTTGGGTGTTCGCAAATTCAAAAAAGTCCACCTGAGCACATGATGAAACTCAAGGCCCCCTGTGCGATAGTCATGAAATTAATGATACCCTAGTCTGATACAGGCCGAAATCGCATCGCCCACTTTGACGGTAACATGCTTGGCTACCACGTAAATAAGTAACCAAAAAAAAAATAACAGAGAGCATTCAAAAGTTCAATGCAAAGTACTGCCCCAAGTTGCGATCGATGCAAATGAGTGGAAAAAAGTGCATAAATTCGGCTAAAGTAACGAGCAACCTGGCGTTTCTTGACAGACGCATTTCTTACCCAGTGTGGAGTCGAAGTAGGTGATTGAAAGGATCTCTGCGTCGTGTGCGGGAATGCTGTGCAACAGCTTAAACGTGTTGAAGTCGTAGATCCTGAAAAAGAGCAAAAACACACTGGATAACTTGCATGTTTGAGTTTTTGTAAGTAATGCTGTCAAGTTTATACACAGGACCCTACAATGTTAGCATTCATGGTCCCACTAGTTCTAGAACAATGAGTCTCCAAGTATTATCTAACTTAGCTAATCACCTAGTAACAGTCACGTGCAAACTTCTGAGGGAGAGACGACGACATAAAACTCAGAAATACACACCAGAGACTCTGTAGGTGGACTATAATGTGAGAGACAATTAATCGATTTACTAGGTAAAACGATGTCGAGACCGCCTTTGATAGGCGGTATAAAATATTACTAAACAGACAGTACAGGAGGGGGGGGAAATTAGAAGGCGGTCTCACACACATTTGGAAGGGTAATTTAAATATGCTCGAGGTGACTAAATTCCGGAGGATGGTAATTGGCAAGATTCGGTGGCTTAGGCAGATTGGGGATTGTTGCATGGACTATCTCGCCCATGTGAAGACGGTGAAAAAACTCGAACGTTTGCACTCCTTTTTTTAAAGTTGACCGATTTCCCTTTTCCACAGTCCAGGTAAAAACTTGCCGGGGTTTTGCAGACAACATTTTAAGACCTACCTTCCAAGTTTCTACCCCGAGAATGGTAATTTTCCCTTGGATAAAGCTATCTTCTAGTTTCAATTTTCCATCATGTGTTCCGGTGACGATGCATACAGTGAAGGCATGTTTATGAATGAGTAATGAAGCCATTTTAACGCTAGTCAACAGCAAACAGTTGACAGGAAATCTAAAAAACCTTAATGGCAGTCGTAAAAACTATTAACTAGGAAAGGAAATATAGATACAATATTTCAAAGAGTCAACGTAGTTTTAAATCGCAAAATTCCCAGTAGGAAAGCTGATTGCAGCCTAGCAAGTTTCCAAATTGTCAAGAAGTTGTGAGTTCGTTTATCTATAGAAACTTGGATAGAAATTCAAGGACTGAGGTTTCATTTTGGGCTAGTCAAGGGAAGATATGAAGGTTCTAAACCACCGATCCTAGGCATGCCTTCTCATTCTGACAACTAGAGCACAAAAATGCGTTAGGAAACCCTTCTTAAGCTTGGTAAGAAATTTTCAGTGTCAAAAGCTGTTGTGAGCTCGGTGCTCTATCTGAATTCAGACACACTTTCTAGCGTTCAGCGAACTCTATGAATTATCACATTTTGAGCCTTCCTTCCCTAACGTGAGACTGCCATCTAGGGGTCAAAAAGGAGCTCGGAAGAGGCTGTCCTAATAGTCAAGAAATGTTTCGAGTTTGTTGCTCGATTTCGATTTTAGGCAATTTTTCCCCATTTAAGTCGAATTTACGACCATTTTAGCAACCTCATAGATTTCATTCAAAGTCAAAGAAACAGACTTTGTCTCCAACGTAATGTTCTCCACCCTAACAGTTACACTGATCAATATATCCTTGGCATGAAACGATTCAGCTACCGACGTTAGGGAAGCCGATCTCAGCTTGGTAGTTTTCCAAATTGTCATGCACTATCGAAATCTAGAGCGAAATTCAATGATTCGAGTCTCATTTTAGGATAGTAAATGACTTCCCAAGGTCACTTTTACAGGTAGGGGAGGATATGATTTTAAACAAGTCCTTCTGACAACCAGGACACAAAAGAGGTTAGAAGTCATTTTAGTTTGGTAAAACATGAGGATACCTACTAGTTCGTTGCTCCATCTCTATTTGAGCAATTTCTAGCGTTCAGGCCACTGACAAGAACTTTATGAATTACTGATTTTTGAGTCTACCCTCATTCTTTAGATTGGGTAAAGGCTGCTTCAACATATCCATTGATTCAAACGAGTCACCAACAAGCCTATCCTAGGCGTTAGGGAAGCCTATTTAGGTTTGGTCAAAGTTGCTCAGTGCCAAGAGCAGCTGTGAGTTTGTGGATCCATCTTAATTCGGGTACATTTTCTAGCCTTCAGACCAATCACAAGGAGCTCGGAAAGCTGAGTTGAGCTTGTCAAGAAAATTTTTGCGTTTGTTGATCAATCCCTATTTGAATAGATTTTGCCTGATCCATGTCAAATTTCCGGCCATTAGACTCCTAGGCTACTTTTTTAGTCAAGGCAGCACAAGAGGACTTTAAGTCACTGGCTCTTTTCGTTGAACTGATCAATATATTCATCGAATAAAACGAGTCACCTCTCCCCCTAAATCAATCGACACGCCCATCCTAGACTCAGCAGTGCAGTCATGGGGTTAGTAGTCTTCATAAGAACCCCAGTTGTTCACCTGAGTTGGCCGATCCTGTCGCCAACAGCAATGTGCTTTCCGTCGGGGGAGATGGCGAGAGTGCGCAGTCCGATGCCGGCGCCCACCGCGCCAAAACCGCCGCCGCCGCCGCCCAGGGCGGGGGGAGTGGGGGCCGCGGAGGGCGAGGAGGCGTGGACCGAGGTCGAGAGGAGACTGCCGTTACTGCCCCACCGGGTCGCCGAGTGCTGCCGCAGAGGAGACGGGCTACCCGGTGTCGAAAGGTTCAGGGTGCTGCCCTGCCCGAAGTAGGACGGTCCGAAGCCATCTGAGGAAAACGTGCAGTGGGTCAGCTAATTATTCAATTAATTTGCAGGGATACCAGTTGTCGACAGACTACTACCAAATCTTGTCATAACTGCTACGCGAGTCAATCACCTCTTTGTGTTACCAACTAATGAGCCAAGGCTTACTAGAACTTTGAGAATTATTCGAAATATATAGGTACCTTTATAATCGGCAAGATTCAATGCATACGAAATTCTCAAAAGACACTACGCATCTATGAGTTACAGATTAGCACCGAACTTGATGGGATTGGGTGCTTGAGGAGTGAGCGGAGAAGCACTTAACACTTTATAGCAATAATATGAGGGGAAAGGAATTCAGACGATTTTATAACGTATTTTAAAATCTACGGAGCTGGCAAATCCACATCGACCACGTCATAATACGTACATTTATGAAAGGGACGATATCATACACTACTTAACCACTTAGCACAACTCGCTCGAGGTTCTACACTGTGGACAAATAAAGGCAAGCCTCTCTACCAGCCAATGATGGTCGAGCACGCTTTTAAAGCCTCGCTACATTAAGACTTCGGTGGTACGAAGATTTCTGAGATACTAATACGTGATAACGATGGGTTCGCTATCAACCTCGTTGTGACATGGCTAAAAGAAGCAGTTTAACAAAAACACACGATAAGTCGCAGGGCAAAGAGGGCCTTTAACTGCAGACATTTTCTATTTTGAAGCTACAACGACATAGAAAAGACTGTTTTTATTCACTCGAAAACACATAAAACAAAATTATGCGGATTCTTATATTTTATTTCACCCTGTGTGGGATTAAGAAATATGACAAGATTATTTGCCTTAAAATACACTTCAATAAAAACAAAGGAGAGCGAGAAAATTCTAATAGGGATTTAAAAGGTTTAACAACAATTTTAAACACTCACTGGTTCGTTCGTCGCAGCAGAGGTTGGCGTAGGTTGCATCAGTGTACAACACGCTGACCACTTCCTGCAAGACAACGGTGTTCTTCAGATTTAAGGTCAGAGTGGACGAAATGCACTCAATACAATATGGTAACGGACTAGGATCTCGTACTATGGTGACGCTGTCTGACTAATTCGTGACGGAGTAATCAGACCAGGGAAACAATCATAGCAAAACAGCCCGCATCACCCGATTCTTCGCTTGACGCAGAAGAGGAAAATAGTGGAAGTCTGTGTACATTCTTTCGCTCCGAATTCAAACCGATCTAGTTTGCAAACCTAGATTCATTATCCAGGGAGTTTGGGTCATGAAACGAAATGGCTACACATCTAACGCGTGTTTAATTAGACACCAGCTTATAATCATTTGAATTCGAGGCTGAAGAATGACGTCGCAAACTTAATCACGGGTTTCGCGATGCGTTGGGACACTTAGAGCACTGACTGCGAAATCGAAATGTCCGTTTTTCACCTGAAACGTAGTTTATTGCGCTCGTGTCAAGTGCAAATGCGACTCTGGTTCGCAGTCAGTGCTGTGAAGCCTTCTGATTTCTGCAAATTAAATTTAACCAGGTCTCAACCAGCAGAGACGCAATTCCAATCTATCAGTTAGGCTGATAAACTAGAGAATAATAATTGTGTGGTCTTTTCATATGTTAGGTGTTCATGCACACTATGCTTCGTTTAAAAGCCTAAATCCTACGTCTGTCACATAAATGGTTACAACGCGGAAAAAGGATGGTCTGAAACCCATCTGACACACCACTGAAGAGAATAACTTGGATCACAAGATGATCAAAATAAGAAAAATATGGAAATTGTTCGATGCCACCACCTAAACACCAGAAGAAATCTGAAGGAATGAACTGAAGAATCGCATTGGAGCCTACGAGATTGTGGTAGATAGAAGAAACACAAGATGAAGATATGCATGCTCCTCCTTGGAACCCTGCAGAAAAAAATGTCGAAGAATCTGTGCATCGGACTTCGAGCTTCGTCGAGTGCTTGATTGAATGCTTCAACCTCTATCAGGAAGCTTGTACAAATTATAAACCATAGCAACTACTCACAGAAGCGTATCGGAGGTCATCTTAAAAAATGATTGTTAACCAGGTTAGTAACTCGTCGATAAACTGTTACATACGGTACTACAACAAAAGTCCAGTCGTAAATCGACGCCAGAATTAAAGCCGTTTCTTGAAGGAAGTCTCCTCTTCAAGAAAAGTTTAAATTTACTTTGCTCTAGCCTCATTTTAAAGACATGATTGAAACAGGTAAATTTCTCCCGAAAACCCCGTGTAATGCATCGTATAGGACCTCCAGTCATCGCACAGGTATCAAGATCAAGCCTGAAAAACACACTTTGCCATTTGGGAAGAGCTTCTGGGCCTTAATGGTGGAGCGACAGACGGGGAAGGTCCAGACGCGGAGGGTGTCGTCGTCGGAGCAAGTGACGAGGTGCTCGAAGCGCGTCGGGGCCGCCTCGGAGTTGGCGGCGCCCCACCGGCCCAGGTCGGGCGAGTCGGTGCCGCCCCCCTCCGCTCCCGCCGAGCCGCCGCCGCCGCCGCCAGCAGCGGAGGAAGCGCCGCCCGTCACCGCGCCGCCGCACACTGCCCGACTGTGGTAGAAGTGCGCGAAGCGCCGGGTGATAGAACGAAGGTCCTTCACGTTCCAGCAGTAGACGCTGTGGAGGGAATGGGGGCATTATGGGTGCTAGCATTATGGAGGCCATATGAAAGGCCGGCAACCAGAAACGGGGATTTCACCCTCCAGATCGAAGACGAAGATCGAACGTGGACGTCCAGTTGAGTTTGACGATGAGCTACTTCTTAAAACAACAGTCCTTGAAAAAGCTCATCCTGCTTTATCAGTTGAGGAATTGGTAATTAGGCTTAGTTACAACTATATTCCCTTCATCGTCGTTTTCTTCAAAAACTAGGAAATGTTCCCATGAATTGCCTGAAAACAACCTCACATCTTCGGTTGACATCTGCGCCTTCCAACCTCGCCTACTTGTTTCAGCTTACCCAGTAGACAGACATGGGAAAAATGTTCAGCTTTCAATCTGGTGGGATCGCCAATGAATAATCCATTTTGAATTGTAACCACATAATGCAGCGACAATTGATGCTCTAATCTACTGTCAGCAAGTTGGGCGCTTGAGGAGGAAAAAAGCATGCTTTAGTAAATCGAAAAGGGTTGACGCTATTTTTCAGGGTAATGCACGATCTCCCACACAGTAAGAACCACGAAACAAAAAATGGAGGAACTTAGTTGAGAGAAGATTCCCCATCCATCCTATTCTCTCGACCTTGCTACACCATGTTTCGCAGCTTGCAAGTTTACCAGACAAAACGTTTACTTTACCTGCTGCTACGGATCACCTTTGGTGCATTACTTGGCAGTGGAAGATAGTACTTCCCGTCTAATTATTATGTGCACTAGATCGAATTCACATAAATGCTTCAAAACCTCATGGTAAGGAACAGTTCTGTTTCTAAACTTGACAACTTAACGTCCCTGACTAATAAACCTAAAGATATGGTGCTATGGGAAAAGGGAGGCACAAGGAAATTTTGTCTAGACCTAGAAATTGTGCGATAAGTAAATCTTTGTCTACGTAACCAATGCACTTAGTGATTCGGTTGATCACAACCCTATTCTAGTCCCCACTGGGGCTTTCCCCACGGCTCCAAAGCATCGGAAGCGTTCGGAGTGGTTGCCAGGGCCTCCATTTATTTATGAGCAGGGTTTATTGCTGCTCCCAGGGCAGAGGGGGTGAGCTCACCTGTGGTCGGCGTAGAAGCACACGAGATGACCGGCGCTGAGGTCGAGTTTGGTTGCAATCACCTCGGCATAGCGCTTCTCCTCCCGATACCACGCAGAGTGAGACGGCATGGTCCCTATCTTGGAGCTCTGTGGGAGAGATTTGCTTATTCTTTAAATAAGTATAGCAACTACTCCAACTGTGAATCAAACGCCCAACGATTGAATGCCCCAACCTGTAGGAGTCGACTGTTACCTACTTCCTTAATTTTTGCTTGTGTAGAAGAGTTTCCAGTTGCTTTGCAATCAAGTGGAGCCTCGGGGATTTTAGAGGGTGGCGAATACCTTCGCCGCAAACCTGGTTCCAAGAGTTTACTAAATATTGCCTCATTGCATTGCAGCTGAATGCTTATCCTGAACGAGGACTGCGTCAGCTAAGCACTACTAAACGCGCCACAGGAAGTACGGATTAAGTACCATTCAGCGTGCCTTTGACTGGACTCTTATGCAGGGTGTTTGGAATTAATTTTAGGGGACATAATTTGGTTGACGACGAGAATGGATTATGACTAGAACCCCCACCTGATTCAAAATGGAAGAGAATAACTTATAGCATCATAATGACTAGCTCCCTCCAGCGAAATGAAGAGATGTTTTCGCTACTCAGTGCTCACTTAACGCTGAAAACGATCCGGTGGCATGAACAGGAGAATCGATGGAGACTACAAGAAGGCTGTGGTCAGAAGTTAGTGGCAACTTAATGCGCTCTTACAGCGGATTTTCTCGAAAATATGCAGAAACATTTGGGAGAATTATGTTGCATTCAGATGTTGTCGAGGAATCGCTTACAATTTCAATTCAGCCCCAGATAGTAGCGAGAGTAGCCAAGGATGGACCTATGTATGGCAGCAGCAGGACTTTGCTAAACTGCCATTGTCAGTCGGAAATTCTTACGTCTGCATCTGGCACAACTTCTGGTCTCCGACAGAGTGCCCAAATCCCAACACGCCGATGAGCTACTAGGTAAGATCAAGCACTTTCGAGGGAGACACTAGTCGCTCTGCTGACAGTACATCGAACGCTGTCCCAGTTAATCAACGCAAGAATTAACTGGGTGGGATGGGTTTAAAATCAATTTGCCTCAACCTCATTCCGGCAGTGGTTGTTTCGAGCAAGTGGTTTTTCTTTGTCTATTAAGCTTTTGTAGATTAGACCAACTAAAGATCAACAGTCAGATCACACATGCTTAACCGGTCTACAAATGCTCTACATGAATAAAAGCACTCGTCTGAACAAATTCATGACGACTTGATGAAGATGAACATGAACAGGAAAATCGGGACTCACCGAGATGACGGCTCCCAGTTGATGAGGCAGAGGCACCCGAGCGAGGAAACGCAGTGTGATGGCGGAGAAAAGCAGACAGGCTCCTGAGGAACACCCCACCACCACTGTCTGGCGACTCAGTGCCATGCAGGCTGCACTCGTCACCTTAGAAGGTCGAGGAAATTGTTAATTTCGCAAACTGTAGGTCGCTTCTCTCCTGGGGCTCCCGAAATTGTCCTTCCACGTGGCATTTGAAATCGCTCGATCGATAAATGCCCTATGGATTGCGTGAGTGTACTTTACTAGCCATAGTCTTGAATACCCTTTGCGGGACATACTTTCCCACTGTCCTCATTACTAGGCAATCATCATGGTTAAAAGCAGCATTACCTAATAGATCATACTATTCCCTGGGTTCGAACTTGGTTGTTACCGATTTAGAAAGCCATAAAATCTTAAGCTGGAATCGTTTACCAGTGCGGATACCAGGCAAACTATACGTGTGAATGTATTATGGTAAGTTTAAGTGCATCTGCAGAGGGATTAGTCGACCATAAAAGGAGCATTAAGTAGCACTAAACGGTTCCATCCACTTATAAGCCCAAAATCTAAATTACAACCACTATTTAATTTGCAAGATGAGTGAAGTGAACACACGTTGTTACCACACATCTCGCTTGCAATTATTTCAAATACAATCCCAGCTTGTATTTTAATACCCTTACCCAGTGCCTTACAAACTGTGAGCTCTAGAGCGTGGTTTCTTTCATCAAGAGGTTAGTTTGAGAGGTGCTTACTTTGAGATCCACCCATTTGGCGACACAGCGAGCAGCGTTGATTTGTAGAAGTTGGCCAGCTTGGGAGAGGACGAGAGTCAGGGTCTGTGGAAGAGTTCCAGTCTCCACCTGTCCCGTGCAACAGCAGACGTCGGAAAAGGTGTTGTGCAACATGTCGCCCAGCACCGCATTCCTCCCTTTCAAAGGCTGCGTCTCTTTGATCTGGGAGGTGAAGGAAAGAGACTTTACCTATCCGTGAGAAGCCTTTGTGTCGTTATCTAGTCCCCCGTGATCGGCACGCAATAGTACGGTGATTAGGTAACGGCAAAATAGCAGACTGTTTTTCGATCACAGCCACACACAGGCAAACACAGGAGCAGTGATGCACTACTTGAAGCAGACACAGACACTGAGAGGCTTGACGTAAATTTGGCTGTGGGTCGACACACTTTGCGTAATTTGGTGATAAATTGTGGTAGAAAAATGTCTAGGTGATTTCCCAAACATGTGGGAACAAGGGAATTGAGGCCAAGCGGGAAACGTGAAAACAGGTCTAACGATTTTGACGCGTTTGTTTTTGCAACCAGCTGGACAGAATATGAGACGAGCTCAACAACAACCAAGGCGCAAGTTCCCGCACAGTTCCGACGCTGTAGCATGAGCTGCATGGGTCAAGGCCAAGGGGTCAGGCCCGGAACCACTGATGACTGGATACTGGTAGCAAAACAGCATATTTATGTCGAGATCAGGGCAACAAGAGAGCCTCGATACATCAAGTTAATGAAATTGGTTTGCTTTTAAGTGCCATTATTTCAGCGACTGGTTGCAATGCCGATAGGATTTAGATCACTTTTCGGGTGAGTAGCGATTGAGGTTTTCGGGCCACATTATACCAATACAAAGTATTCACTTAACGTAATTTTGCATTATCCTGCTAGTTAGAGCAACGAACAAAGTACCAAGTAGTATTGCTGTGTACTTTTAAAAGAGCAAAGTATAACTTTTTCCTTGCGTAAGCACTGCACAGTAAAATTTCGTGAAGCAGAAAAATCCGTACTACTTTCTAATGGACAAAGGAATGCACTTGCAACTTAGAAATTATCAGAAATCGCTACTTCAACAAATATGCTGCGATTATTTGGAAGCTTCTCCACATTCCAACGATTCATTTTACACGCCTTGTTTAAGAAACAAAAAATGAATAAGACCAAATACATTGGTGCTACTAGCTAGTGAGACTGGTATCCAGATGTATGTGCAGCATTCAGACGGTGAATAAATTAAAGGTGAAAATTTGAGAAAGAAACGGACCTTCGATCGCTTTTTGAGATCGATGTACCAGAAACGGATGTGACGTATTCCAACGGTAACGAAGAACTCGCCATCTTCGCTGAAGGCTACAGCGTTAACCTAAATGAAAAAACCAAGAATAAAATCATGGGCGTACACTTAGCCCAATAACAACTTGTAGAAACGCGGAAAACATGTAAAGTCAGAGGAATCAATGACAGCTAATGTTATATTCCACATTAAACCGTCAAAATGACTCATTAAGAATAGAGCAAATTTAGGCGAATTCAAATTACTGCATAGCATATTTCACTACACAAGGATTTGAGCTATCTGTATTTTAAAGCAACAGGAGGTGAAATTATGAAATCGATACTCACTCTCCCAGAAACTTTGGCGCTGGCCACCTTTTGGAGTTTGGTGCGATCCCAAACGCAAATCATTTGGTCCTCTTGACACCCGACACTCACGATATGGGTCACAGAGCCGGGACTGAAGAGGACAGCGCTGATTCGAAAGTGGTGGCTCCCCATGGCACCTATTTGAGTCCCATCGGCACGATTCCATACCCGCACCATTGGCTGATGGCCGGACTAAAGAGGAACAAGTATGAGCAACAGCCAAATTATCATATATCAGGGGTGCTTGAATACAAAGATATCGCACCTCGCCTGTTATAATATATTTCCCATCAGCACTGACATCAAGACAAGTGAGGGACTTCTTCGCCAGACTTTGGATGATGAATTGGTCATTGTCATGAAGTGTTTCACCAACAACAACACACCTAAAATTGAAAATGATGAAATAAGTAAAAAACAGCAACTTAAAACAATTGAAGTATGGTAAGTACCCAGCAACATAGAAGAGCGTAGAGTTTTTGGTATCGAGAGCAACTGAGCAGTTGTTGAGCGCTGTAAAGCCTAGTGCACGTTCCAGAACCACATTGAATCTGGACTAAAATTAAAGAAATGGTTAATGTTTCGAGCAAATACATCATTCAGATGAAAAAGACATACCTTTTGTTTTGTATTACGTTGAAGAGGAATAAACCTAGACATTGTTTATGCATAAGATTTTATAACATCGGATATCTACAAAATAGCACGACAGCGAATTAGAAACCAATTCTAAAAAAATGCAAAGGTTTCAAAATAAGTCACTAATTTCATATAAAATGCTGGACCTTCAAATCACACTTATTCCAGACAAAAATCACTAACAGCGAGACACCTGCACAATACGAAGGTTAGGCCCTATCAATAAGGTACTGACCTTAAGATATTCAAGGTCATTTCAGGTTGATTGATGCTGAGATGGATGATAATCATGTGATAATCAGAGAAATTGAATAAAATTCAATTTCTACCTTAAAAATGGAACGAAAGTGTTTATTTCTGAAAAAGACTTCCTACACAAATGTCACTATACAGGGTTGCCTAAACACACAATAGTATTTAAAGATTTTCAACCTAATAAATAGATCATTCTCAGCCATATCCCATTGCTATAACTTTGTATTACATAAATCTGCTACCATATTGCGCATATCGAGTGACTGTTTCATATTTACACTTCTCACCACAAAACAATGAAATGTGAAATTCAGTAGACATCGGTAATCTTAATCTCAAGCATATGATAAAATTTGCATGAAATTAGTTTCTTTGCTTTAAATATTCGAAAGTTCCCCAGTTCATTGGATATTTATCGAAATTATCTTTGCTACTTGTAGTTGTTCAGTATTTGTGGCTAATTCATCTTACCTCAATTAAGTGCTTATGTTACTATAGTCTTGTTGTGCGCATACAAAAACTTGTGGTAAAAATAAACAATATCTCAGTATCTCAATCAATCATAATTTTTCGCCGACTGTCATCGGTATCCAACTGCGTGAACTGCAAGCTTGCTATGCAGTAATGGTGTTTTTAAATGCATTTTCCTCAATCATCGCCATGGAAACCGCAATGCTTCCTCACTAGTTCAAGGTAGTGACAGAAGCACAATCCAAATTAGACTGTTTTTCAACTTTTAAATGTCATACCCAATATCATATTTATCGGGTCAACGACCAGAGGCCTCTCCGATCGGCTCGCTCACGGCCACTAACCCCTTTAGCTAGCTCAAGAACTGATATAAGATGTGCTAAAAGTCTAACGGTTTGTATCCCATATTACGGTTTCATCCCACCTACACCCACCTGCAAAAGGATACATTAATCGGACCCTCAGGGTCTTTTAGCCGCCTTCGGTTTTGGGGGCATTTTAGTGCCCAATGGTGACCTGAGAGCAACATTCGCAGGACTAAACGGAAACACATGAATGAACTTTATGACTGAATATTTAGCCCTGATCTAATTGGCCATGTTTTTACATCGATAAATCACGTCAACCAATCTTTAAAACCTCTACACACTTATGCACACACATATCAAATGTAAGAGGTGGGGCTGACGTCTTCCATTATCCTACTGGTTTTGGGACTCTTCATCTTATCTTGGGTAGTTGATCCATCTAGGAAAATAACGTGAGAGTAGCCAACCGCCACATTCCATTAATGCACAATTACTCGCGTTTTTAGAGTGTAATACCACTCTAAACGGTAGAATTGATTTTTAAGAATCCTATGAACTTTTAATCAAATAATGCTATTCGTTTTCACGATGTAGATATACAGTTCATTTACTTTTCAAGCATCGGCATGAGAAAATATATTGGATCTGCTTGAAACAAAATTCTAGCGTTAGTTATAAAAATTTGGCATAAAGAAGTAATAAGGTAAAATTAAGTAAATTTCCGGAAGCTTATTTTTAGGGGAATTTTCCACCGAGATCCTTGACGTGACTTGATTAAAACGGTTTCGAGTGCATTTGGCTAAAAGAAGGAACCACAGCTACACTTTTGCAATTTAATACATCAAATTATGGTGAAAATTGGTTTTGAGGACCCGTATCTTTTTTAGACAATATTAGGGACGGGGCTATAGGCGGATCGGAGCAATACATGTGTTATAAATAAACCTGATTATAGTTAAAAAAGATAACTAATAATTTTCATTTATGTTGCATGGTATAAGAGCAATGTTTACGTCCTTCGGATGTACTCATTTACTACCTTTTTGTTACAATCATGTTTCGGTAACCAGGTCTCGTTAACCGACTCGGGCTACGATTCTGTGACAATGGAAAAGAAGGAAAAGCTCACAGAGCAATCAACCGAAGGAACTTCTGATTCTTCAAAAACGGAAACACCAGACAATGCAAAAACCCGCTGCACAGATTCGATTTTCAACTATGACTTTTCTAGTGTAAGTATTTGACCTAACCCTTCTCAAATATGCATGCATTTTCAGTGATTACCAGTGGGTTGGCATATAGTTACCCATTTTTTTGCTCTTATGTAGTCATTTCTCTGTTTCTACTTAGCTTGCGCAAACGATGGCTCACAGTGCTGAGGAGTTTGTTCGCCAAGTTTGGCTAAGGGGATGGCAGTTGGTTCAGTTCGCTCAACTACCTGCCTGGATGAAAGACAACGATTTTCTCTTCCGTGGCCATCGACCAGCTCTGAATTCTTACTGGAGCTGTGTCAAGTCCATTTTCCGTATTCACACAGAGACTGGCAACATTTGGACCCACCTTTCGGGTTGGTGTATTTATTTGTTAAACTCGGCCCCTGTCCATGCTTTAACGTATATATTTTATTTTCAGGATGTGTTTTATTCATCGCCATTTGGATATATTTTTTAATCGCTGCCCCTGGAAGCATACAGTGGCAAGATAAACTCGTCTTCTCCGGGTTTTTCATGGGAGCTGTTATTTGTCTTGGATTTTCATGCATTTTCCATACGCTCAGTTGTCATTCTCCTAAAGTATCTCGTTTCACTAATAAGTAAGTTGTGAATTTCGTGTTATTCTCACTAATCCCTGTCTGTAATACATCTTCCGACCCCTCACTTTTGGTGTATCCCCTCCAAGGTTGGATTACGCTGGAATCGCCATACTAACGATCGGGTCGTTTGTGCCCTACCTCTACTACACATTTTACTGTGACTTCTCTGCCATGGTCGGCTACCTCACACTAATCTGCATTCTTGGCGTTACGACAATCAGCGTTTCGATGCTCGACGTCTTCGCCAGTCCCCGATTCCGCCCCATTCGCGCGGGCTCTTTCATCGGATTGGGACTCTCGGGTGTCATTCCCGCCACCCACTACGCCGTGGTTGCCGGATGGGACTCGGCAGTCAACGACGGCTCTTTCGGCTGGCTCATCCTCATGGCCCTCCTCTATATCGGAGGCGCAATCCTCTACGCTCTCCGTGTTCCAGAACGCTGCTTCCCTGGTCGCTGTGATATATGGGTCAGTTGAGATCTCACTAAAATTATACAGTCACCTTTGATCTTCATTGACAAAGGGCTCTACATTTTTTAGTTTCAAAGCCACCAGATCTTTCATGTCTTCGTGGTGGCTGCAGCCATGGTCCACTACTACGGAGTGTCGCGTATATCCGATTATCGACTTAGTCGTGGCGACTGCAAACCCCTCTCCCCACTCAATTTCACCCTCCCTATCTAATTCTGTGATAGGTCGGTACGAGATTTCTCCATCCTTCTCAATGACTTCGGTCTTATTGCTCAATTGTAGCAATTACAAAAAGCAGGTCTTTTGCGCAGCGACAATATACATGGTTTCTATTCTTTGACCGGATACATTTACAATAAAGTTAAAAATGACATAAAATAAGACTACCGCAAGCGTCGTCTTGTAGGAGGATGAGAGGTGTTTTTATTGAGCTTGGGTTTGGCGAACCTCCCGAAGAGACTAGTGGGCCCCGTGTTGGTCTCCTGTCCACCGAGGCCATTGTATGGGGGAATTGTGGTTGAGGATGGCTTAATAAAACTGCTCGTCTTTTTGCCGAAATCACGCATGATGGCTAACTTGAAGAGACTGGAGGGTCGGCGCTCAGCTCCTATCCGAGACGGCGACTGGAGGGGATCCTCTGACTCCCAGTCTTCCGTCGGTGACTGATTGCCGTTTCTGCTTTTCTTTGCACTCGGGGTAGAGACAGCCTTAAACGGATTGACTCGTGGAGTTACTTTGGCTACCTAATTAAAAATAAGAGGTATGAATTCATACGAATTTAGACTACTGAGTTTACATATCTGAGAAATGGGTCTACGGATACTGCAAGAGCTCTCTTTGCTCCTCAATGGATAAACAACCATGTTACCTACTGACAAGGACGCAGATTTCCAAAGCAGTAGTGAGAAACCTGTACAACTTAAAGAGGTGTCTACTTGGAATTGGAAGGCATTCGATTGCGGGACTAAAAAGGACATTTCAGATGTTGCATTAGCACTCCTTGCTTGTTTACTATTAATCACCCAAACCAGGTACTCTGCATATCTAGCCAGGAGAAAGGACGCATTCTAAGCACACTAGTAAGGTACCTACATCACTCAGGGAGGCATCAACATGGAATTTGAAGGCGTTTGCAGCATTCAGTTCCGGAGTTGGCATGTCAATGAAATTAAGACAGTGCCTCAGACCCAGGTGGCTCTCATTTGCCGAGGAGGCAGTTGTGTCGCCCACGGCCGCCGAGGAGGTCTCAGCAGAGGTGGCGGAGGCGGTGGTGGAGGGGGAAGAGAAGGAGTCACTGGAGCGGCGTTTCTCGTCGCAGAGCTGCGCCATCTCCGTTTCGACGCTGGCGAGGCGTGCTCGGGTCTGCTCGAGGGCGCGCTGGAGGTCGGAGGAGCGCAGCGTGGCCGCCGCCTGCGCCTTCCGCAGTCGGTGGGCGTCCGCCCGATATTTCTGTGCCCGCGACCGCGACTCGCTCAGCTCCGCGCGCAGAATCGCCACCCAACGAAAGAGGTTGTTTATCGTCTCCGGCGCGTAGTTGCCGCTCTGGTCCTGGTACTTGGTTATCAGCTCTGTCGTAGCTCCTTCATTGGCTACAGATAACAAAATACCACAAGGCTGGGATACGAATAAGGAGATTGATTTGAAGGCGGGTTTCATGCTCAAATTACTCAGTTTTTGAGCTTACAACAACACACTGCTACTGTTTTATTGGGCTCAATTGCATCCTAGTATGTGATTGCAATAAAATATATTCACAGGTTAGCAGTCAGGAAGCCTTCAACGAGCCATTCCAAACAGTTGAATTAAAGACTGGTAGCTTGACCATTAAAAATATGCAAAACAGAACTAACCTAAGTTACAAAAAATAATCACATGGAAGATTTTAAAGTTGCTTGTCAGCACCAGAAAGAATCAACAGCTTTAAAATATAGTCGTTATCACTCAAAAGACTCAAATGACTTACACTTGACGAGAGCCTCAACATCCTTTAATTCCGCCATTTGCTGCCGCAGTTGTAGACATTCATCCTGCATTGACTGGGTTTGCTTGATTATCTCAGCATAGCTCACCAGTTGCTTTCTAAATAAAATATTTCGACAGATTACTGTAGTCACACCCAAAAAGTACGCCGAGATAGTCATATTTACTGTGATGCTTACCTTGACTGTATGAACTTCTCACGCTCCTTACAATAAAGTTGATCGGTTTCACGATAAAGCTGCGAAAGTGTGCAAATTTCATTAGCCTGCTCAGCAATTTTGTTCTCGGCCAGCTTGGCGCGGTTCTTGGTTTCAGCTAACAACTCCCGCAACTTTTTAATCTCCGAACGCGCAGAGACAATATCATCTATTTTGGACTTAAAATTCAAAAAAATCGTATCACCACATTACTCCATTTAATGTTGCCAAAAACCTGACTTACAGGATCATTTTCACTTTGTAAAACAGACTGTTCTTCCAAACGGGAGAAGAAAAGTCGAAGAATTTGACTGGTTCCACGAGCGCTGAGCCGACATTGTGGGCAGGTTCTTGAGCTATTTAACCATTTTTTGATGCAATTTGCGTGAAAAGTGTGTCCGCACTGTAGTGCAGATATATGCTCTTCACCAAAAAGATCAAGCATTTCTTGACAAATTGAACATTCCGCATGCCTCATGGTATAAACACGATTAAAAAATTATAAGGTAAATTAAATCAGGTAAATCTTTTATATACGACTGGTAAACAAGTAAGGGGCAGCGTCCGCACTTGCCACACCGTCTATCCAACTGTATAAATGATGCAGTTGGGAAAGGCAGTTATAATAACGAAATAATTACAATCTTAGGAAGAAATATTTTAATATATGAATATTCGGTTGAGAATATTTAGAAACTAATTAATTACATCATACATTTTGAAGGGAATTTTGGATGCAGTCAATTTCTAAACCATTTCTAAATACGAATTAATACTATCTACTGATCAGGAACGTTTCATCCAAGAATTGCAATACAATTTATTTCAAAAGTTTCATCATTCTTATTATTTCCAAGCTCTGAAACCAGTGTACTAATCCGGGTCAGTTTTTGGAAATATTTTCATAAATAATGGAAATACGTATGCTAATAATGAGCAAATAGGTCACTAAGAAGACCCACAGGTGGACGCTCTAATCCGCAAATTGAAATTTTAAGCTACTATCAACACTATGGTATAGCTCTCAGGGCAGTAGTCCCCAGTTCCATGCCCAAGACTTCGGCTGCTCGAGGAGATTTGATTGCTCACAATTAGTTCATGCGATTAATTTTTCCTCCTGACCTAAATAATATACTCTGTCACTAGTGTTAAACTATCAGCGTTCTGTCACATATTAAAGGACGCATCTGTCCCACTTTCATATAGTAGATCAATTTCTACTTCTTTAGGAGCGGTAACTATCGACATAGTTTTGGTGCTCAAACTAGAATTTCACCTATCAAAATGGCACATCAAACACGCAGTATTTATTTATATTTATTTACATATATTTGGGTTCGATTTATTCACAAGCTTTGGATTTGATCAGTTTGTTTAGGCCATAGCATTATAAATCAATAATGCCTTGACTCAATATGCACGCATTTGGGTGCAAATCTGATTCAACGCTAGGTTGTGGTAGATGTGAGTCAGATGTGATTTAGAGATCCAAGCTTTCCCTCTTCCATCAGATATGGAATTATATTGCTTAAGTACTAAATGATATTCGTTGTTAGAATTTTAGGTGGTATGGTTGTATGGGGTCATACAATTGCATCGTCAGGTCACGATAGTAGTCGAAGTTCTTCCCGGTCTATAGATGAAGTCATAAACAAGTCCATCGAGTAATACCTGCTATATAGTTTCACACATTAGATTTTCCCACAAAAGCTCCAACTTAAGGTTGAGTTAGACCTTTAGGGCTTTCTTTGCTCGACATCGCTTACATCAAGATACCATAATATATGATCGAGAACACTCAGGCGGCTGTAGCACCAGCTTTCCTCATTGGGCTTAGCTCTACAGATGAAGCCCACAGTCATGTTCCTGAAGTTGTTGGGTTGCAGTCTCTCAAGATACGTCTGAGCGTGCTCAAAAGGGCTTCACAAGCCCAACTTGTATGACCCCATAGGACTTAATGTTGCTTCGGCGTATGATAACTTAATCATTGATGCTACCCGCACTGCAACACCTGTGTCGAGGAAACTAACGAACTAGCTTTGGTTACAGGCCAATCAGACGTCTAAATTATACAATGATCGGTGCGATGCTTTATTACCGGATTCGACCAGGTAAAGGGACGCATCTAGCTGCTCAGGTAGCAGTTACTGAGAGATTATCTAGTAAACCCGGTGAGGTGAGCTAAGTTGCGTTGATTCGTGCACAAGATATCTGTCTACCTCCAAGTTGAACCTTGACGCTTGGCTCATAGTCAATACTTATTTTACTCCTTAAAGACCCCTAGCTTTACTTATTTGGAAAAAATCACACATGATAAGCAAGAATATGAACCCAGAAATGCAGACTGGTCTTTGGCTTAAAATCACAAGAACGTGCCACAAGCGCTGTAAAGAATCTTGAGGTCCAGTCATTGCTATCGTAATCATCTGGTGGAGGCGCACTAGACCAATTCAAATAATTTAGCGCAGTTAACAGTCATGGAACAGTAATTCACTCGAGGCCCCTACGATGTTGACGATAGTAATCGACTTTCGTCGTTCCATGGCTGGTAGTCTAGAAGAACGAATCAAGATGCACTGATGACTAAAATTAGGATAATTAGTTCCAACACTCGCCAAGTATCAGAACTGCAAAGAATCAATACAAACGAGGAAAATAACGTTAATGACAACTCCTCTTAGCCAATACGGAAAACACATACATTACTATTTACAGCAATTAATGGAATTTGATAGAATCAGCTTATAAAGCAGTCGAAGGGAAGACGCCGATACCTAACTTTTTCTATCGGTTCCGTGGGTTTATTTGAATCCATCAAGGCATCAGTGGATGGTGGCTCAGCATTTGTTGCGACCTCTAACCGAGTGTTATCATCATGTGCACCGGTATTTCCATTCTCCTCAAGGAGTAGGCGGGCAAGCTCAGCCTCCAATTGAGCCTTTCGTGAATTAGCTTTTTCAAGCTTTCGATTCGATTCCTCGGTCCATTTGGTGGCCTTCTCCACTGCAACGTGGAGACCACGGTTCACCAGCTGAAGGTTGGCCGTTTGTTTTTTTAATTTTGCCAGCTGACTACGCATAATCGCTACGGAGTAGAATACGCATTTTGCAGTCTCTATTGGAATTTTCCCGTCAGAGCGATGGGACTCCTTGATCAAGCCTTCAGCCACTTCATTTTCTTCTGCATAAATGAAAGATGAAACAAATACGACATATTCGACTGCACCAAATTAACGTCGAGTCTTAGAATAATAAGTCAGTGCAACGCACCATCAAGAATCGTTTTGATAGCCCTTAGTTGGACTAATGAATCTTGAAGCACACGTCTCTCTTCTTTCATTGATCCAACTACACCTTTAGTAACGCGGTGTTCAAAAGCGAGCTTCCTACAAAAAACATTAGCATATGTATCGATGAAAAATACGATGTTAATTCATGCTTTGGATCAGTGCATACTTTTCATTACTGTGCAAGAAATCGCTAAGTATCCTTTCACGCTTTTCCATTTCACGCAACAACTGAAGGAGGTCTTTTACTTCAGGACATTTTAAATTTTGTAACCTAGAATTTGGATCACTGCATGTACAAGCTTCGGGGACTTTGGATTTCACAAAACGAAGGTTACGGACGACTTGATAACCACGGAAGGGAGTCCGGCAAACCGGGCACGTATCTTTGAAATCAAACAAATAATCAAGACACTGGGTGTGGAAAGTGTGACCACAAGCAATAGCGGAAACGCCATTTCTTCCGAAAGGCTTAAGTGATTCCATACAAATCGAACATTCATTCACTGACATTGTACAGCTTTGGCTAAAACAAAAAGTGGTATAATATCAATCAAAATAGCTACTTAAATACTAAATTAATAACTCATTAATGTGTCCACTAAGATTTGCTAATATCTAGGAAACGTGGTATGCAGCATGTGTTACCGAAAGAAAATGTGAAAACAATGCGGTAATTAGCAATAAAACGAAAGATATTATCAGAACTCAAACTGGTACTATTATTATTAATACTTGGAACAAGAAATAACATACCTATTTGGACTAATTAAAACTTCACTAAAAGTTTACGAATGGAAGAGATGTAGAACCAATAATAAACGTGCTGTCATTCATATTCACACGCGACCAGATATTAGGCATAAACGCTATATTTAACAAAACAAACCTAGGCAAATCTGATGAACATTTTCATTTAATGCGTACGAATAATATAACGTGTAGATTTTGTTACAACACTGTTATGAACATTTAATTTTTATTAACAAAATAACAGGTGTTAAAATGTTATTAAATTTGGAAAACAAACCATACAAAATTTTGTCGTGTGGACGTAATTACAATAGGTTTTTACTCAGCTATACCAATGATTTATAACCACGAAGCGATAAAATATCAGACGTTGATATTTTTGGTTTTTTATTTTACAGTAGCCGAGAATAATATAAATAAATATAGACGTTGTTGCAATCCAGGAATCACCTCATTAAATCCACACCCTTCCTCTATTACCATTTAAATTTTAATTTCCTGTTAAACGTTAAACTTAATTCATTCTGCAAACTATATTATGCATTTTGGTATTATTTATTCTAATGTTGACTCCCGAAATTGAAGTGCTTTACAAGCCTTCATGAGTGTCAATAATATTAAAATGACAGTTATGGAGCTACTCATTTCGTTCATTTGAAAACTAAATACCGATTTCCTCGATTGAAAATTCCTCCGGATCACAATGCTAAAGAAAAAAAGCACTCGCAAAAGAAACTAAAACGTTCCTCCTTGAGCACATGCTGCGCATCCATTTATTCAGTTTTTATTGCTTGCATCTTCAAACATAAATGTTTCGATGTTGTTCATAAGAGTTGGTCGGGGACCTAGCAATAAGCATAAATAATCGTGACTGGAAAGCATCATAACTACATGTTGCTCTATGAACTTTACAGTCTAGTCCCCTAATCAAACCTATGCCTACGCATTCTCCTAAAATTCCTTCTGACTTCAGTAGTGCATTCACACTGGAATCCCAATCCCGACAACTGTGGCTCAGAGTCCATTAGGTAAATCAAAAAGGATCTGTAAATTACACTCACGAACTTCGAGGGCGACACTTCTATGGTTGATCACATCTGTTTTGAGGTTTTGCCACTAAGTTGATCGTATTTACTTTGTCGGTAGAGACTATCTCATTTTCTACAAACAACATCAGCCTGACGGATCTTAACAATATTAAAATTTCCCTTGGAAACGCGGCACAAATTTCAATTCCCCTCACAATTTAGAAATGAAGATATCCGTGTAGAATGAAGTTTATTTATCATTGAATCAAAGCTACATTCTTAACGGCACTTACATTTAGAGATTCAAAACTGCATGATCGACCTTTGAAGAAAAGTGTGTAGAGAGGAGAAACAGTAGTTTACTGTCCTCCATTCATAATTTGCCAGCGCAACAACAGGCCCAATGAACCCAACGTAATAACGATAGCCATCGAAACAATACTATGTTGAAAATTAAAACTCACCACCAGAACCCAATTACGCAAATGAAAACATTACAAAACTCAAAGAGAGCCTTAAATAAATTATTGGCAAAAGCACAAAATAATGACAACAGCTTTCTCGAAATGACTTATCAAAGCTCTGATTCATATTATTCCGAACTGGTGACCTACCGCGATAAGACTAAGACGGGCTCCAGCACGATGAAAGGCCAGACAAAGACTAACGCCGTTTTCGATTTTGAATTTCGCCACAGCAAAGCAAATCATTTCTTTTATATATGTTTGCTTTTAAATATACAGTAAATACACATAAGTGCATCTAGGGGCAAAACTCCCTTTTAGAAAGTTTAACCCATACAAAACACGCCAAATAGGCGGCGCCACATAGGTTTAGGCGGAGGTAACGTGGAACCCTTCGAAGCCAAGGAAATTTCAATTGCGTGTTCTGATTGGCTCTGCTTGGAGCGCAATCTTTCAATCCCAGACTCTAACTCAACGATCCTCCCATTGGTTTCCGTAATTCTCCGATTGATTTCATCGGTACTTTCGTTAGAAGACATTAGCGCCTTCCGCAACTGCTGATTTTCCGTTTCATACTCGCTAACCTCACGCTTCTGGTTGGCTATCTCTTTTTTAAGACACATTGCAGATTTAAAAAACCGCATCGTGACATCCGATGAGATTTCGCCGTTTTTACCTCTAAATTCATTAATCAACTTTAACCCAGACACACTATTTTCTGCAAAGAGAAAAAATAGTATCAAATACTAAAAGATTGAGTTCAAATGCATGTAAAAGTTGTCCAACCTTCCAGAAGATTGTTAATGTCCTGCAGTTCGGCCAATTCATACTGAAGTCGAGTACACTGTGCCCTCAAAGAACGTCTTAGTTTGCTGGCACTTTCCATTTCAGTATTAAACGTGCTGCAATATAAAAAACAACTGCGATTAGACTGATTGATGAATACTGACATTTTAAAAACAATTCGAGTCACCCATTATTATACTGAATAATCTCCTTTATGTTCCGCATTTTGGCCTTAACATCGTGAAGTTGTACACGCAGTTCCGCAGCCTCAGAGCACACAGATGTAGCAGTCTTTAGGCAAAATGAAATATTGTCGAGTCAACATAAAATGGATGCGAATCAAAACCATGCAATTTGAAAAAAAAACAAATGCCCACCTTACTATCATCCACAGTTGGAGTGAAGAACAATCGGTTAACTATACAGTATGCAGGAATAAGACAATATGGACATAATCTAATTGACTTCAACCACATATCGGCACATTCAGCATGAAATACATGACCGCAATCGAGCACCGACATGTGCTCATCGTCAGTAGCACGAATAGGTTTATCACAAATCGTACATTCAATGAAGGCCATAATAATAAAAAACTAAAATGAAAAGAAGCTAGTGAAAGGGTGGCTTGGAGACATGTCACCTAAATATCGTAATTGACCCAAGTCAATTTGTACCTGGAAAGCACCGCAAAATATAAATATATGATCGTATACCTATTTGCAAATGTAAGCACAACACATTAAGAGGAGTAAAAAGAAAAAAAGATGAAAGCTGGGCAAAACGGAATAAGAGCAAACAAGGAGCAACGCACGACCCACAGAGTCTTTTAAATGTTAGCATCATAGGTAACATGCTGTAGACGATGCATTTAAACACCACATGGTTTTGCTAATGGAACAACGTAAATTAGGCAAATTTACATAATTGATCTAAAAGACTTTCCCAAGAGAATTTATTGCCTGAAATTATTAAATACTCTATAACACTACTCTGTATTTCTGACAGCAAAAAACCACAGGATCACCGCGGCTCGAATGGACGCCCCAGGCGCTTGTACTTCTAACCCATGGAAACTTAGACAACGGGTGATTATGCAATATAGCGGCTTAAAGATCGATACCCCCATATCTGTAGTAACCGCTTACTTGTCAGACTGCGTTCGGGCAAGTCGTTGGTTCGGCCGAATCTTGACATCGCGACTTCACTACCACCATATCAATCCCACTCCACTCACCTAAACTTACCAGTTTATCTACGCCAATGAGGTTTAAACCGCACAAAAACACTGATCAACTGTGAAACTGCATAGAAATAGGTGAGTCAAAAATCTGCCAGTGATCTATAAAAGAACAAAGCACTGCCGAACAGTTTTACAGTAAGACGTACATTATAGGAAAGTCAGTGAGCATGAAAGTCGCTGCGGGGATCCCACAATAACAAAAGGTTCCATAAACCCAAATATAATGGACCTTAAATAACGGTGTAAAAGCGTTCGAAGTATGCCGTCAATTAGTTCGAAAACAGCTCACTAGGAAAAGGGTCCATGTACACCAGTGATACATTTAACGATGATGAATATCGCTCAGAGAACCTATAAACGTTGCAAATCCAATGTTAAAAGTAGAATAAAACTTACGTGAAATCATGGGAGCGGGTGGGATTTGTTATCGTTGAGGCAGCTTTAGCAAGAAGAAAAGACCCATCTTCTATGTGATGAGTGCTGGAGAAGAAGTCAGTAACCAAGACATCTTGGGCGTCTCTGGTAAACAGATCTGTTCGATATTTTACGGTGGATTTGCACTTATCAAATGAACATAGATTCAACTGTAACGGACAAAAAAAAACGATTTTGCTTGGTGATGCCTGGAGCATATTCTCAGTGATCAAAAGAACCCACGTATTCACTCATTCTTCTTTTACTGTCTTGAGTCATTTTCTCCAAGAATTGAAGAGCATAGTATGAGTATCGATCGGCGACAAAAACCCCAATGGTGGAATCAAAGTGATGCTTTAAGATGTGTTTAAACGGTGTATGCTTAACTTACAGCAAAGGAATCTTCCCCAACTTTGCTACTTCCGACTGTTAAGACATTTGGTGAGTAGACCAGGCTCCCCATAGATTCTGCCTGGCAGGAATCCGTGATAAGAAGCATCTCATTATACCTATCACTATATAAGGAGCGGATGTGTAGCTTACCTGCGTTTAAGCCACATTTGATTGATGACATCAGCCAGTTCAATGCTTGAGAGTTCATTGTCATCCTGAAATTTGAGGAAACCGTCGCCACCGTGTCCCGTCATGTAGATAAGAATGTTGCTGTACTGATCCGTGTTAAGCTTTTTCGACGCAGGAACAGAAGGTGGTACACGACCAGTCATGACTCTGATGAAATTCTCAACAGTGACTTCGTAGCCGCGATAATCGACCTCAATATCCTCACCATACAAATCAATAGGGTTGTAAGCGCTCTGATAAACCGTCCCAGGTCGGGGATTTCTTCCATTACATGCGTACGAGTCCCCAATCATGAGAATTATTTGACTATAGGGTTGATCTTAGTGATAAATCATACCTGTCAGGGATTCCCATCCGTTTAATGCTTCTATATACACCCAAAATATTACCAGCATGACGATAATTAAACCAAAATCGAGAAGTCTCTACTAGAACGGCCCAATTATTAGTGTGATTACCATATGCATAATTCACAAAAAGTAGAACGGAAAACACAATAACATTCATATTTGTGGACCACTTAAAAACTAACTAAAATAAAAATATCCATAGTTGCAAATAAAAAATATTATTACGATTCTTTTTAACATTTAAATCAAAATTAAGACGTAGCCTCAAATTGAAAAGCAATTAAGTAACCTTATATTTTCGGTGCTGTTAAGCTTAACGAGAGCATTTGCTTTCTTCGTTGATGGGGGCTGATTTCGCTGTAGACCTGCCTTCTGGCTGGCTTTATAAATGGACAAACTATATTAAAGGTTATCGAAAGAGATGGTTTGTTCTTGAAAATGGTTTGTTCTCCTACTACAGGTAGTTTATTTTGTTGTCCACCGATTTTTCCCTCATAGTAATGCGAATGCGGTTTCACACACTTGCATGGGAACGATCGATTTGAGCAATGTCACAATCAGTGTAAAAAGCTCATCAACATCTTTTACTTTGCGGGAACCTTCTGGTCGATCTTATCACCTGAAAGCCCTCAACGACCAGGATAAAACCCGTTGGATTTCTGCTCTTAATGCTTCGAAATCAAGGATTGTCAAAAACAACGCTGGTGAGACGTCGTAGTTTTACTTTCTGCCCATTTTGTCGTTTTGACAAATTTATCCGCTGCTCTTTGTAATTGGATTTAGATTTACTTCACAAATCCACCGTCATTAGCCGGGCGCACTTGATATTTGCTACTTTAATGCTTTATAATGGAATTGGATATTTGAAACATCAGTGAATTTACACGTTTTGCTAAAGATCCGACTATTGTTTCATATTACTGCTTACATTTGATATGTATGTAGCTGACATTGATGTCATCTCTAACACGAATCATTGAAATTTTATCACAGTAATGTAGGCAGGCTCATTCGAAGAATTTAATTTGTAGATGAGTGCTCTACTCTACCACGTGAGTTCGGTAGAATCTTCGCTTAAATGGCACGCGTTGTTAGAATTCTTCACGTTTTCTCTAGCCACCAGTTGCGTCATATGTATCTGTTTCGGTCTCCTTTAAAAAGTCATCGTTTTAACCCAGAATCTGACAGCTACTCAGAAGACCCCTTCACTCCCATCCCTTCCGACCGCTCGGCAGCTGACAAGTCATCCACCGGCAAGATTTCGCAGAAGCTGAAGCGGAGTGGTTCCTCCAATTGGCGGGCTTTTCGTCCCTTCCGTCGGAAATCGCGCCCCAGTGTCAACACCTCTCAGGGCTCGGGGGGCTCTACCATAACTGCGACTGCAACCGCTGAGATCACAACCGCCTCTCCCATGTTAGGGCGTCAATCCAAGCAGCAGCGGAAGAAACACTGTCAGTCACCCCCAAAGCCCGAAGGGGCGACTCTCGTGTCCAATGGCGTTTCTGTTGCGTCAGCAGAGGGTGAATATACCTCAAAACCTCCAATTCAGTTTCCCTATACGACAACCTCCTACTCCCCTTACCGACGACGCTCCACTCTCAATGCCGGGCTAGTCAATGAACTGCGTGTACACCGCGAATTTCAAGATCAACTCAATGCTGTGGACTCGGCCTTTGACAACATGGTGGTGCAGGTCAACACGGTGCTTCAGTCAATCGGAGAACTTACTAGTAAATGGAAAGGAAACAGTATTGGCTCTGCCGCCATCTCGACTCCTCTCTTCAAGCTCAAGAATCTTCAGAATTCGACTGAGGAACTTATAGAGGTACGTCTTGGTTACTGCCTTAGGAAGCGGATGTTCAATAGAGTAAGCTACATCACTACTCACTTAAATACATTCTTTGTCCCATGAGAATCCACCAGATTGCATTTTTACACTTCTCTGCGGCCCACGACAGTTCTGACGTCAAGGGTGATGAAATACTGCATGTTTGCATATCCAGTTGTTTTCCTCGGTGCTTTACTCGTTGAGGTGCGAGTCGCTTTCCATTTCTGTTTCGCAGGAGGGGAGCTTACTTTGAAATTCCTAGATACCCCTCTTAGGGTGTCAAGAGACGCTATACTTTTTCGACTCCCGCTTTGACTTACATTTTTCAAAGCCATTATTAACTAGCTGTGGGAAAAACAGATCTGCATCTTAGCCATGTTTTTTGCACCATGTAGGCTCGCAGAATCCCATGGAACTGAGTAAACGTCAGTTTTTTTTGCACAGCCAGGACTCGTGACTGTGTCCAGGACTCCCTTAAAATGTCTGCACACTCGCTCAGTTGTGTTGGTGTTGGAGGTGGTCGTTGTCTGCTTTTTTAATGCTTGCACACTGTACTTTGAGATCATGCGATTGAATGACACATCTATTTGTGTGCTATGGATTGCCAAAATACACTCCCGATCACGCCACATCTCCGGATCTGCACATAATAGCCCCAATTTCGTGGAGTCCTTGTCCCTTTAATGGCTCTCCTCTCGAAAGTACTAAATCCTATGAACTGCTCACGCCCATCCTATGCATTATCTCTGGTTGAATTTAATCAGTGTTTGCTTGTGTGGAGGAAATGGCTTACCCTGGATTTGTTTACACTCGCGTACGGGGTCATGGGGGCAGTGCTTGAGGGCTCGATGATGGTGGCGTGACTAATTCACCTTGCCCTCATGGTCTTCGCAACTACAATGGATAAAGTACACTGACCATACTGCAGTGTCTGTATCTTGTATCGCGTCGGTGTTGCAACCCTTTGCAGAGCATAGCCACATTACGCGCTTTGAGGGTAACGTAACACAACCTCAATTCGCATAACTGGGAGTCAAAGCCTTCATTGACTAGCTAACATCCCCATGTAATTGGTGAGCATTCACATTACTTTGGACTAAGCTCTCTCCAAACTCGTCCTTATCGATGTTATTGCTTACTGTAGACATGTCAGAAGACCATGGCGGCGTGGTCGCTCTCTATCGACTGGTTCCAGCGTCGCCTGGCAGCGGAGTACGACCGCACCTCGCGCCTGGAGCGCACAGTGGAGCAGCTGGCCAAGCAGCACCGGGCCCTGGAGACACGCCTCTATTCCAGCTATGCGCCCCTCTCGGCCACCCGACCCACCTCTGCCAGCGCCGTCCACCGCCACCTCTCGCCGGCCTCGCTTAGGTCCGACCAGGACTTGCGTAAGTCCCTCCACCAACCCTGGAACTCCCTAGGAACTGTGGGGCACTTGCGCATTAAAATGTCTAGTCTACTGCATGATGCGGTCAAATGTACGATTGGGATTCAGAAGGAGTAAACTCTAAGGAGCTTATGCCAGACTACGTTTGCCCATTAAGTTTGCCCTCCATGGGCCTTTTCTTCCTTGTATCATAATCTGAGCCTATCTAGGTCTATTATGTGCAAGCATCCACGCTCTCGTATGAGACGAGGTTTGTAATTCAAATTTTAATTGGCGGGGTCTGCGTTTCCTCTTCGTCTGAAGGTTTGATAGACTCTGGGAGGCTCCTTAATAAACTTTGTTAAGGGGCCTGGGGCTGGCATGCCTGGGATATTTACAGCCCACGGTAACTGGCCTGTGGGATTGAAATACACATCACTTGTCCGCTTATTGCTCAGACACAGTTATTCGTTTAATTTTGTCTAATCGAATAAGTAGTTTTGTTTTGGGTCTTGATTCCTGCTTCTGGTAGACCTGTGTTTCACCTGCTATTGCTGGGGTCCCTTATAGGCCAACAGTTACTCTGATTTGATACTTCCAATCCAAGTCATTGGGCGGTAGAACTCCAAGTAGTTGCAAATTAAGTACGTGTGTCACCCCTTAAATTGAATTTCTAAGCTCTCCTCCTAACCCTCTAACTTGGGAAACCTAGCGCTCTATGACTAAGCCCTACGATGATGCTTCTGTGCCAACTCACTGAACTCACACTTTCACCTTTGTAGGTCTGTGTGCGTTTACACACCGATGATTACACAATAGCCACACTGGAAATTTGATCCCCTTCTTTCATCTTTTGCGCTTTTTGTTCTCCATAGCGGCGCTGCTGGTTCCACAGGGTGGTAAATTTGGTACTACTACCGTCCAAAAAGTTGGGGAAGGAGGACAGGAGAAGGCAGTGATGGGGCCTTTTTATGGCCTCGTGTCTGATCAGCAATCTAATTGGGTGTATCCACAAATCAGAGCCACTAAACGACCGTCCTGCTACAGCTTAGTGTAGCCTTTTCTACGTCTAATAGTGAAGTATGTATAATTTGGTGGTTCGGCTCCGCACTTGGGTTCCTAGTTCTGTAGGTTTCGAGTGCTCGGTAAACACAAGCTATCTCAAAGAGTCTTGACAGGGAACCTTAATGTAGACGCACTAGTCCTCTGTTTGGTATACATACGCATATCTACACAATGAGATAAGTAGTGTGGGTGGGTATCAAAGGGGGGACTGTTGTGGAACATAAACAATACCTTTGTGGAGTGGTCAAAGGTTCCTGTTTACTACCCTTGCGTCAATTGTTCTACTGCTGCTAGTTTTAGAACAAGTGGGTCTGAATGAACGATCTTTCTGTGTTCTGTCGGCCACTATATTTGCTCTGTAGTAATTTTTATGTATCTTTTTCTAGAGCTCCTTTTAAATTACACCCTTCCTCAATCATAAAAACACGGGCGCACAGCACTTTGGCTTATTAGAAGCTTAACTGTCATTTAACTTTTGTTTACTGACTAAACAAAGGGGGCAAAACCGCTGTGCGAAAGTAGGAATGCGAGTAGTTATCTGGAGGCTTCTGTATTCTTGGTCGCCTTGCTTATCGCTAAAGTGCAAGCTGCCTCTGGTCAGCGGACCCCTTGAAATTTCGAGGGCAGTAAAATAACAGCTTGTGACCGGTGGATCCAGACTTTTACTGCTGTGTGATTCTCATGTTCTGTGCTCTATTTCAACCCATTTCTCCAATGCGAATTACTTCCACTTCAATAGCTACAGTTTAACCTTGAAGAACATTGTAGTAACGGAGCATTTTTTCGGAAAAAAAGTCATTGATGTTGTGGTTCTATTTTCATTATATTTGATTGACTAACTCGAAAATAGGCCCAATATAATTGACACTAATATGCAAGGTTTTGGTGAGCGGTCATCAGGAATAAAAAAGGAATAGTGTCTACAAAATAGGAGAATACTTAAAGGAAGTTAAATGTACAAGGAGATAACGCTATTGTCTTCAATGTGTTTTACTCGAAGTACCCGCTGCCCTTCGCGCATATTCGACCAGCTGATTTTACACTGTGCCCAGGTAAAGGGTCTCCAGAAACTGCCGCTTTAATTCTGTTGTCGGTTGATGGCGATCAATGTCTTTCTCGGATTAAAATCGGGGTGGTTCGCGGTAGCCTAAGATCGGTGTTTACTTTTGTGGCCATACAAATTGCATGAGAAACTTTTCCTTGAGAAGTTGACCTCTGTGGCACTTTCATGATTTGTGGTAAAGGGTTTTATGGTAGAAGGTGCTACCAGAATCCTCCAACACCTGTGACAAAACTAGCTGAAAAGTGGCTGATCTTCGATTGCACCGCTCTACTGCCACGGTGACTCGTGACAGGTCACGACCCGATTAACACACCTCAAAACACTCACTCCACTTACTTGTTCTCAGCCTTTTAACCGGGCATCGGGTCTTGTTTTTAGAGCAAATGTACACGCGTGACTAGTTTTCCTTGCAGAAAAAGGCCTATGTATCTTTCTACGGTAAAACGTAATTAAAAATCTAAAACAAGCATCAGACTTTTTCTGTTCGCTCGTGTCTATGAGTTGCAACAATGGATCAGGATCCTCTTCTTGTGTACTCTACAGTGGTAGAGTACACTGTTTAGAGCGACTATTGCGTGACAATATGAAATCAACCCAGGCGATACGGTGGTCATCGCTTTATTCAGCTTAGATTTATCAGGATAGAACACCATTAAAACGCATTTGTGTTCTTTCTCATATGATGGAAGCCGTTTTAATCTTCAATCTATGTTCCCAAAACGCTAAGAATTCTGTCCCGAGATTCCCGTAACCGGAAAGTGCCAACTTAGTCTCATTAATCATGGGCGCAGTTGCGACACTTTAAACGCGTTGTTTATGGTAATCCAGGATTTGAACCATTTTTATTCAAAGTACTTGAAGCATTTTCTGCATTTCCGGCTTTGAGGACATCGCAACCCCGTTCGAAGCTAAAGTAGGTATACTAAACTCGTTTTTCTTCAAAAATGCTCTTCTACTTCTTAATGTCCCTGCACCGCCTGATTGTATGTTTTAATTAATTGACCCACTTCCCTCTGTTTCTAGGCGGTCGATCAATGAGCAGCATGTCGGAGGACCTGTTCTTTGACGCGATGAGCCGGACCCCGAGTAGGATGGGTGACGAAGAGGAGGTGGAGGAGGAACACCAGCTCAACCCCTCCTTCACGTCGTTGTCGACGGGCAGCCTACACCACCTGGATGACGAGTCCTCGGACTCGGAGGAGGACGACCTCGTCACTGCGGCCGCCGAGGAGGGCATCATCGCCGTCCCTGGCGCCCTTCGTACCTCCAAACCAGTGAGCTCCCCCCTCCCCTGACTTCCTTAGCCAGAGCCTTATCTAACCACCGAATGAATAAATTGGTCTTCTCATTGGTTGTGACCAATATGCCCATTGCACTGGGGCCCTTTCAGCCTCTTCTGAGTTTGATCCATACTCACCGGCCACAGCCTGTTTTTATTCGTTTTTGGAAGATGATTTCTCTCTTAGTGCTTTTCATGGAAGCTTTGGTTTAACGACCATCACGAGAAAATCTTATCAAAATTTAAAATTCTTATGGTCTATAGGTACTGGTGCTGATAGTATTATTGAAATCACCACTTTTTCAGTCAGTTTCTGACAGTTTATCGATTTAGCAACTCGAAGGGAAAGCGTTTCTCTTGTGGAGTTTCAGGTGTGTTTAGTAGGTGATCTGTGGATACTTGTTCAGGTTCTGTCCTGGTCTTTGTGGCTGCCTAGGTTAGCTCTAAGAATTCAAAAAATTTCTTCTGTTTTCTTAATGGCCTCAAAGTAGTTATGAATACGTTGGAACAATTAAGAGTGCCATCTTTTGAAAGATGTTGTTCATGGGAGCTTTGGTATGCTTTCGATGTAACGACCTCACTCAAAGGCGTATCGACTCAGTAATCAGTGCTGAGCAGGTATGTGTATCCTCAGTTTAGTAGCTACTTTAAACCACCTTGCTACCATCTTTCTAGTCTCATCTAAAGATTTATTGGTACTGTTGCCTTTGGGAATGCAAAGACAGTAATGCCTCGTTCATTGCTGCGGATGGTTCCGAGATCGCGAAATATCGAAGCTGTTCTTACTAAATGTATCTTAACTGTTTAAACCCCCCCTGTACCACTAATAGCTAACCCTTTACAGTATCGTTGTTTATTCATAAAAAAGGGTAATTGTTAATAAATAACATCCGCTGAGTAGTGAGGTACTACCGTCTGTTTCTATTTTTCTACCTGTAGGGAAGGCCTCATTGTTCCATTAATTGTTACTGCTAAGCGTAGCCCAGTTAGCTGGCTCACTCGCACCCTATAAACTTTCTGGCCTGCTTAAGAGTGGCCGTCTTTAGTGTTTAAATAAAATTCTTAACATTCTTCTTTCATGTATGTTTACTCTGTTTTGCGGCGTAGTGCTCGTGTAATTTTCTGAAGTTAGACACAATTCAATCTAACGCCACTTGAGAAACACTACAGTTAGGCTTTTCAAGGTTTTTTGTTAGAGACAAAAGAGGTGTTTTTAATTCACTACGATTTTTTCTCCCAAAAAGTGGGTATGAGTTAGACCACATAACCGTCACAATTTTAAAATCTTATGACTTGAGGCCTACAGATACCGTGGTCGATAGCGTTAATAACTCTTTTCAGTTCAATTCTCTGACTACTTATTGCCAAGGCAACTTGAAGGAAAACGTTCCTCCTTATCCATCTTATCTTTTTGTAGAGTTTCAAGGTCCTCTATGGCTTCTCTTTCAGGTTCTATCCTTGTCTTTTTGACTGCCCAAAACTAGAGCTTTAGGTTAGTTCTAAGAATCCAGTAACCTCCGTTACTTTCCCTGTTCCTGATCAAGTTTTGTAAGATGCGTCTGTAACCCCAACACCCTGTTAAAACGTCTGAACTATTTATAATGCCAAAGTCATCGCCTTCTTGGTCCACGTGTCACCTTCCTTAGTTGATTTGGCACCACCTGTGGACCCAGTTGTTATCGGGGTCAGTCGGGAAAGCTTATGACCCCGCGCCAATCGATGCAGCGCCTCCACCTGACCCCATCGACTTGAGCGTCAATTCATGGCTGGGTAATATGAAAAAAGATCTTGAAAAGGCTCATTCATGTTCTCGAAACTGCTTTGGCTTTTGATAACTCCTCTCGCCTTTCAGTCCGAGTCTGGGTTATGCTATCCCGTGACTCCTTGCTTGAATATTGATCTTCAAATGCAATGAGTTTGTGGATAAGCAGAACTTTAGAACCTCTATGAGTCTTTACCCCAAAAAGCCACAACAGCCTGAATGGAAGAGTCGTCTTTAATTGATTGCTTAATGATTTTAATTGGTGCTGTATACTTTCTTTATAGCTTTAATGAAAGCACCTGTAGTCTATTTATCTGTAAAAACGTACTCCTTTTCAAATAGAGACTTAGGTAAGCGGGCTTTGTCTATATCGTAGAAGGGTTTATAATCTACTGTATACATTAAAAGTACCCGGTCTTTGAGAACGCACGTAGAAAACGAAAGTGAAGATAGCGGTTTCGTTATGAACGAATTAATTTCTTGACAATAGACAATTGCCACCAATTATCGCCTGTTTTGACTGCAGAACTTTTTCGCTAGTGTGTGTACCGACAATCGATAGCTGCTCCTTTTGGGGGTATTCACCCTGCTTTTGGCAATCAGATGTTCATACCAAACAAAATACATATTTGGCTCTTAGGTCAGCTAATAGATTGCCGCTGGTATGAGTCTTTAAGAAACTATTTGTTGATATCCACCTGGAGGAGGCTCTGTGAAGGTGCATTTATTGCGGGAAAAGAAGACTTTCTAGAGCCAGTGGTTTAGTGCCGTTCTTAGCATAGATCACTGAGACACCTTGCCGTTACCTATCGTAACTGCGACCGTGACTGAACAACGCCCCGTATTGTTGCCTGCTTTTGATGCAGCCTGTGTGCGCATGCGTGTTAATGGCCCTAGGGTTTGTGGTACTATTGGCAGAAGTGCTTTTCCTTTTTTGCTGTGCTCCAACTCGCATGTCTATTCGCTACTCTAACCCTACCTCCCCGCACGCAAATGCCCAGGAATGCTAGAGACACCATAATTGACGCAACAATAAACCAAAAGACGCATGCCACACATTAAAAGGGAAAGTAGAGTGGTGTGATTTTTTGGCGACAAATTTGACAGCTGGTTGTCAGCTCTTGAGTGTCAACGCTGTCAAAGTGCCATTCCCTTCGTGTGGGAGGCTGTCTACTAGAGGCTACCTTGAATAATTCAGCGCTTGCAGAAGCCCAAGCTGCCTTCTCATCCCCGAAATTTTGGTTAATTTCGTCCATTTAGCGTGATAAACTACCGTGTTTACCTTAAGCACGCGAATCAGACGATGGTGTTCGGCGAGGCTGCAAAGGTCACACTAGCGAAGGAGCGAGAAGGATATTGTACTTTGATTCTTCCCCTATCAACTCGCTTCATGCGCGCACCTTTACAAACGTACGCGCGCACGCGAGTCACGCCATTGGTGAACTCGTTGCCACGCGTGGCTGCTATTGGCTACTTAACAAGCCGTCAAGGCCAAGGCAGCGGAGCCTAATGGCAGGTCTCGCGTAGGTGGGACTGCCGTGCCTTCAGGGCTTGCACACACACACCGAGAGGCTCTGCACTCGAGGTAATAGACACTCACAACCCCTGCCCGTCTCTAATCGGGTCTTTGTCTCCTATACACACCTGAGGTGGTGTTTGTGTGCTCACATTCCTCCCAGAAAACATGCCATTAATGGTGAGTGCCAACTTGTTTGTTTTAACAACAACAACAACAACAACAGCAACAACAAAGTGAAGTTTGGCATGCTGTATCGGCACTGTGGCATTAAAACTCATAAAATTCGTAGAGCATTTTCGCTTGAAAAATGATCCACCGCCTGACAGTGGCGAGCGATTGTCGGGCTTTCTACTTCTATCAGTTTTGCTTTCTTTCGCCTCCATTTTTGTCAGGTCTTCCCCTCGTTTATGTAGCGAAATGGAACAGCTCTTTATTCCCCCTTAAAACGACTCAACTGATTTTTAGAACTGTAGTCAAAATCTCGCTTATAAGGGAACTAATGCCGAGTTTTCAATCGTTTGATAGTTTTCGAAAATTGAATTGTCTTGTTTGCCGTTGAAGAGCTGGGTATCTTAAAAACCACTTTCAAAACATGTTTTATTTGCTTTTCCCCGCTTAACTACGCTTAGAAATGCTTTTACTTTTCCCTTTGGTCACTAGTTAGAGCTATCTTAAGCTTTCTACGGAAATCCATAGTTGGGCAACTGAGTTACTCATATGGTCAGTGTGATATTTGCTTAATTGACAAGTATTGGACTGTCGATGCATACCAATAATTATACTTAGTGAATTTGACCTGGTGGAGTGAATGCCGAGCCGGCTACGTAACGAAATTTCAGAAGCAAGTGATTTTTAGTCAGTCAATGCAAAGCACAAGAGGCTAGGGCACTAGTACAACGCTCAGAAAGTGCTGAGTGGGTCCTTTTCTGGTATACTGTGCAACTCTGAGTTGATTTGCTTTGCCTCCCTCTCCATGCAGGTTCGATCGAACGGCACAGCTGAGCCAGGCAACAAGTACGAGGACACAAAGATCTCTTCGGACGACTTCAGCGACGCCATTGCCCAACGACGTCAGCGTCGAACCAGCATCCCTCCGCGTCCTCGCATCTCCCTCAATCTCTGGGGTGTGCTCAAGAACTGCATCGGCAAGGAGCTCTCTCGGATTCCTCTTCCCGTAAGCCCCCTTCCTCCCTCCTGCTTTAAAATCGATACTCTGAAGTGGTCAAGGCATAGGCCTATATTTCCACCCCCCTCTGTTCGTAGGTATCCTTTATCGAAAGCAAATCAGTCGTCATAAAACCGACTTGCGCGCAATCTCTAAAAGCCAGTTCCCTCATGGATGACGATGATAATGCAGCTGCAGGAAGCCAAATAACTTGGATATTTTAGGCACAACCAAACTAGTCTTTTGTGTGTGTATAAGAGAGGTGACGGGGGGAGGTACTTTGGTGCGTGCCACCTGTCTACTTTCTTCTTTGATTCCACTAACCTTAGGTTACTGCATTTTCTCAATATCTTCGTACCTGACATTTTATTTGTTCTACGACGAGAAGAGTTTGTTTTTTGACCTGATGGTTGTCACTACTCAACCTTCAAGCGAGAAGTCGAACCGAGACTTCCTAACCAGGCGCTGTAGTAGTAGTAGCGAAGGCGGGAATGTGGGTTGTGTTGATGGGTTCGTAATCGGTACATCTGACGTAGCACAAAATCGCCTTGCTTTTGTAAGTCGCACAGACCGTAGTGCAGTGAAAGCTGTATAAAGGGGTTACGGGGATTAAACACACAGTACCTTGGCTGTGTATCGGGCTTATTTCGACCTAGCAACCAATTATGGATACAGTGGGTTCATAATGTTGACGTTAAGCTCTCTTATAACCACGACGGGTTTGTTATAGTGTTTCTGGTTTTCTTTGTAGTTGAAATCGGGTTGCCGATGTTTCTCAATAGTGCTAACCGTGTGTTTCGGCGCCGATGTCGTAAAAGAAGTGTAAACTGTTTAACCACAACTACGGTGTTTGCCCATAACCAGATTGGTTACTTAGTAAAGCCTGTCCCTTCAATCAGCCTGTTTAGACATTTGATGGATGCTATCGTGGTGGCTTTGTGTTTAGTTAGTTTGGAATTGAAACAATCTAGTTTACAGCTTTACTCATTCATAGCGTGCGAAATAAAATGCACTTAAACGCTCATCCTGATTGGATGATTGATGGCCACGTCTCCGAATCTATTTCCCAGAGTCTTGGGCGCTTTTCTTTCGCCAGCCGGAGTGCAGTTGTGTGAGGCACTATCGAATTTTAGTGCGAATTTCTGCTCATAAAACGCGTTTTGATCACAATTTAATCGGCAAAGGTTAGGACAGAATACTTGCTGGATAGTCAAACGATGATGCCCTGAAACCTACAATTGGAATGTATTGGTGGTCCGTTCATTGGATATCTCAGTTCAAATAAACCCATCGAAAGATTTCTAGTCGCGAGTTTGTGGAATGGTTTGGTCACGACTCAAAGTTTAAAAAATCAATCACAGTTACTCAAGGACATTAAAAAAAGCCAGACCTCCTGTAGTTAGCGGTGTTGTAGGGGTTTGGCAGCCATGCACAGAGTAATGGACAGAAAAAGGCAAGCCGTTTCAAATGAGACTGAGAAAGTTCGAAGTCCACTGATTCTCTACAAGAGAGACTGTAGCCGGCTGGGATGCTTGAACGCGTACCATAATGGTTGAGTTGAGGCTTACCACAAGCTATTTTTGATGGCCTATCAACAGACGCCGAGAAGCGAATAACTCCACCGTGATCCAGAGCCCGAGACTGGCATTTTGTGTTCGTTCAAGTGTACAGAAGTATGCAGAGCGTCAGCGATGAATTTGATGGTCTCATCGAAGGAAAAGTGGTTGGTAGCTACACAATTTAGTCGTTCTGCTCAAAGTAATGATCGCCTTTAGTGACTTGCGGCCAAACCAGAACCTTAACTAAGCATGCCGATTTTACACTTCCCCTGGGGAAAAGGGTCTTCTGTAAAACTGTTTTAATTTTGACGTCCATTTACATGGCTTTTTAGTATCACTATTCCCAGGTTACTATAGTCTGGGGAGTTTAGTGGAGATCAAACACGGCTGTGAAAATTGGCTGACGATAGCAATTTTTACTTCTTTTGGGGCGTGTGCTGAGGGAGGAGGACTGAATTCTTCTGTCATAAATAGCTGCCCTTAACTTGGGGTCAGAAATTCCAGGAAGGCATCTGGATTCACCCTATGCCCCTTAGCACTGCAGATTTCTGAGGAAAAATTACTGTGCGATCACATTCACCTGTTATTAACCTCTAGTCCCTACGGCCTCGAAGTCCCCATTGCAATTCTCCAGCTCATGGCGTCAGGTTATTTTCGGTGTTCAAGGGTAGGAACACAGGGTGTCGGCAACAATCTCGTTATGTTAACCCGCTAGACGAATCGTTATATTAAATGAGTCAGGTGTGGTTGGGGTGTGGGGGTTCCAGCTACCATCTATTCTTATCGTTTTCATTACGGGAAGAAGACGGATTCAAACGTTTTTTACATAAACACATTTAACACTTCCAGAAAACGAAACAGCTATTCTAAGAAATTCCATACACTCTATTTGCACTACTAGAGCGCCTAGTTCTATCTTTAGTAGCTTTAATGACTCCTCATTAACGTCGAGAGATGCAAACAAACTCGCCACGTTTAGCAACCACGTCAGGAGCATGGGTAGACTGTGGCGGCGAGTGACTGACTGTGTCTTTTGGTGAGCAGGTGAACTTCAACGAGCCGCTGTCGTTCCTGCAGCGGGTGACGGAGGACCTGACGTATTCGCGGTGCCTGGACGAGGCGGCGCGGGCGACGGGCGACCCGGTGCGACGACTAGCCTGGGTGGCGGCCTTCTCCGTCTCCTGTTACGCCACCACCGCCGTGCGCATGTCCAAGCCCTTCAACCCCCTCCTCGGCGAGACCTTCGAGTGCGACCGCTCCGATGACGACTTCGGCTGGCGCAGCTTCGCCGAACAGGTACACCCATCCTTTGCTCGGCTGCATCTAACCTCTAAGAACTCGATTCTATGAGGCACTTATAGGGGGTTACTCTAAAGTTTGTTGATGGGGCCGCTCCGATGGCTTTGACTGGCCGCAGCTTCGTCGAAGAGGTTTGCCACCCCAGGGGACTTTATTGAATGGCCAAATGTTTTTTTTTCAGTTTCGTCACTCCTCTAAGAACTCATTGCAATAAGATGCCTCTCAAGGGGCTATTTTAAGAGTTTTTGCTTAGATCGCCCCGACGACTGTCTGGCGTAGTTTCGCGAAGTAGACAGCCTCACCCACCCTCTTTGATCGAAGAGACTCGTATCTTCGGCTCTTAAGGTTGAAAGGCGATTATCATGTGTGGAAAATCATCCCTGTACTTTGAATAACCCGGGCAACAAACCTATCCCTTAATGTGGCTTCAAAATGACTCATTTCTGATGGTTTGTGGAACAAGTAGACTCAAATCGCCTCATCCTCTTTTATCGAGCAGTTCAGTGTCCTTGGTTTTATAAGTGGGTTACCCTATTAGAAAGACCATCTCTGTGCTCTTGCAAAAGGCTTACTCCCTGAAAGACCTTTAGATTGAGTTTTTCCCCGGGGTTATTTGAGCTTGGATGCTCGGCTACACCATGTCTCAAATTCCACAATCTAACCCTAATATGCAAGTAAGGTGTCACTTACGATTTGCTTATTTTAGTAGCTGAATACCATCTCTCTGATAATATATCGCGCCTCTCACAGTTTGGTCAATCTCCTAAACTGATTTACTTTTGAAGAAGACGGACTTGGTGAAATGAATCGTCGAGTAGATCCCTTGTTTACTCGTTCGTCGTGGTGGAGCTTCAAACGTAATTTTTTGTTTGGTTTCGCAATCAAAATAATCCCCATTAATAGAATTGGCTTGTGCTTTAATTGTGATGTAGTATTGCGTTGGAAGTCGTTCTAGCTCGCCCTAATCAACTCCAGCGGCTCGCTCTGGCTGAAAGATTCACACACGAACGCGCTCCCGTGCAATTTTCGCAGGATTCACTTTTTGCTACTGATCTCCTAAACCCAGACACACGCTGGAAGGAGGTGGATTAATCAACTTTTCCGCTCAAACCTATTTTTAAGGCAGCGGCATCGTGTGTGATCATCCACCAAGGCCCCAATAAAAAACGATCAACCAGACGGACGTATGTCACCATCAAGCGGAATCAAAGCTCTCATAGATAATTCATCAGAGAGCAAGCTAGAACAGACGGACGAGGGCCTATTTATTAAACAGCATGTTGTTTAAGAATGAAATAAAGTATTTTTTTATGATGGTTGTGGAATCGTTGAGTCAATTGAGGTAAAAGAGAGTTTTGGGTGGGGTGGTGGGGGGTGTGTGAGCAGATATAACTTGAACAATTGGACACAACAGTCAAGATAAGATGGCCACTTTGATTTATGTTCTAGGATTAATAAAGTCAAAAAATTCAGTCGTAGGCACTAAAGGGGGTGACCGAAATCGTAGTATTCATAACACGTTGACTGCTGAATGACGGTCGCAACTAGCTAGACAATCTCTCCGATTAGCTGCGTGTCTGCTGCTACAATATTCGGATGGACGTTCAGCCAAAGTTTTCTCGTTTTTCCGTGCTTCTAGGTCAGTCACCACCCACCCGTGGTCGCGCATTACTGCGAGTCGACGCGCTACGGCTGGAAGTTCTGGCAGGAGTTCACCGTCAACAGCAAGTTCCGCGGCAAATACCTCTCCCTGGTGCCACAGGGTAAGCCCGGTCCCCCCTTACACCCTGTTGTGCCTCTAACAGAAAAATGGAATTCTGTACCAGGGAGTCGTGCCTGCGAACACTTTCTCGCTCTAGCATGGTTCTTTCCACTAGACGCCACTTTGAAGGTGATATAGTTTATTACACGACCGAGACCACTGCAGTTCGCTAGTGGGAGTTTTATTGCAGAAGATCCGAGCTTAGTAAAGCTGTAATGCAGATAACCAAAAAGCTAACTGCTAACGTTTGCTCCTTGCGATCGTTGATTCTCATTCGAGTGAACAGGCAAGCGCAACCGTAATTTAATTATTGAAAAAGGATGAAGCTTTAGTTATGCATTTTCCTTTCTCAAATGATTTCTTTCTACAAATAATCTCGTGACGCCTCAACACATGCCTGGCTTTCTGTCATAAGGTTTCTGTGAGCTTGGTAGCGTGGCCTGATGTTCAGGTGTGTGAGGCGTGCCTTGTTTACCCCCTCCCCCTCAAAGTCTCCTGTGTTTGCAATGTCGCGTGATTTTTGTCATAAATTTGGCAGATTTTATGCATATACGGTCTTCCAATCACGGTCAACAATATGACGCTCTGCAAATCCAGGGCTCTTTGTGTTAGCTAAACAATTCCAGCTCTCCAGGGATTTATGACTGGCAATTTCAATGATACACACACACATATATATATATATATATATATAAAGAGAGAGAGAGAGAGAGAGAGAGAGAGAAAGAGAGAGAGGAATGGCTCTGTGTAATTTACAGCAATCATAGTCGAAATTTAGTTGTGTGTGTGTGTGTTGATTTAGCTTATTTCAAACTTTTCTCGTCCTGATAGGCAGCCTTGCGTGACCTACACCCACTTGATGTTGTAGTAGTTTCGTTCACCTCCATCTGGTGTAAATTCTTACAGGAATTTTCGACAAATTTAGTGGTTTTGAGACTGGCAATTAAAGGGGAAATTAGTCTTATCTTTCTTCGGGCTCTCAGATAAGACCAGTAGTTTGTTGACGCACTTCCTGAATAGACTCTGGGAGCAAGGGATAAGAAGACGACAACGGTAACCTTTAGTAATGGTCTTTGTCTTTCATTAAGTAGTAGAAAAGTATCTGTTGCATGGCAAGTTGGTTTTGTCTCTAATCTAAAGGTACAAATTAAGTTAACAATCTCTTCTTAAGTTGGTTCGTAATTGTCGGCATTTTTTCTCGACTAGTCTTGAATAAAATACAACTGAAGTCACTTACTTATTTGAGTGCCTTTACGTGAATTTAATTGCCGCTCTAGGAAGGGGCTATTCTTAAGCCTCTAATTTTTCTCCCATCCCAGCGGGAGCAAATCAAGTGGTCGTAGCAAGGTTTAAAAACCTCTGCAGAAGAACTGCAGTTCCCATGGGTTTCCAGCATTAATGACAGTAAATTGAGTAGCAGCGATGCTACCTTGACGATGATGCTATTAGATGAGGAGTGAAGAAAACAGACCACGCCCTAGAGCCCGAGCTGGACGTTTTAATCATCTTTGGCACTTACAGGTGATATGAATACCCTCGCTTGATGGTAGCCACAACTGGGATGAAGCAGGGATAGAAATAGAACACATTGCTGCAGTGGGTTGTAACGTCGTGTGCTCTTATTCCTCCAACGTTGTCAACACGAAACCAGCTTTTATTACAGCCCTAGCTCTTAAATACCCAGATTTGTTGAGTCCAGTTCCCAGGACACGTAAATACTTCCTGAAACCCTAGGGAAAGTAGCTAAGGTTGAAGGCAAGGCATAGAATTAGTGAACATCTCCACTACCGAGCCCAGGAATTGTGTGTGATAGTATAGATGGAAAAGGGTATGCACTAGGGCTGATGAAGTGTTAGTAGTTCATTCAAGTATTAAAATTAGTGGGAAGAAGGGAAAGGGGAATAGTATTGTAAGCTGAGTCATTGGTGGACAGATCATTCCGATCTAAGAAGGCATGAGTCTATTGATTAATTAGGTTATATGGACAATGCTTCCCGACTGAGCTTTCCAGAGTTCCTGGTTGAAGGGCTGCACAGTACGGAGTTAATGTTTATTTCTTTTGTCTCTGCGTGTTTGGCCAGGGGGGACGCACCTAGTCTTCAAGGATGGGCAGCACTTCACGTGGTCGAAGGTGACAATCACGGTGCATAATATCATCGTGGGGCGCCTCTGGGCCGAGATCCACGGAGACACGGTGATCAAGGACCACAACAACAAGTACAACTGCCGCATGCACTACGAGGCCCACTCCTACTTCTCCCGCGAACCCGATCGACAGGTATGCCTCCCTTCCTCTTTCCTCCCCTCTCTCTTCCCTTCAAACGCAGTGGGTGACTCATCTCAAGGGAAGGAAATGGAGGCAGTTTTACTGGCTGGAGAAATGACAAGTCACGGCTTTAATCAAGATTTGGAGTAGCCCGGGGGGGGGGGCAAAGTACTTGGGTGGTTGTGGACAAGGTTATTAAGCCTGTCGTGAGATTTGGTATACCGTCCAGAAGGTAACCATGTAACGAAATCTACACGAAATCCCCGTGGAAGGGAATACGTTCTATAGCCCAGGACTGATGCTTAAGGAGTACATTTTACGTATTTAACTCATTAACGAGATCCCTTAGAGTCGGTAAACATTCGTTCGAGATGTCTGATAAGCACCTTCAAAGACAAGAACGGTTGAGGCACCTTGGTAGAGTCCAATCCTGCACTTCATTTGCTAGCAGAAGTACCCGATTTATGATATAATCTAGACGGTAGTGGCGAACAAGGGCTCAACAGCTGAGGCAGGTGCTCGAGTCGTGCCGTTGCTGAAGCGTACAACCAAGAGCGTTGCTAATTTTGTGTTAGTGAATTGGTAATGAGAGGGATCAATTACGTGGAACTAATTACAAAGTGGGTGATGATTGGTGGATGAGTTTCTAGCTGTATTTCTCTGGCTGGCATTTCTAATGCACTTCACACATGCAGTTGGAGTGAGACGTTTCTCTAAAAGTCTACTCTAACGTCATCGAAAGGTCTTGCGTGTGATTTGCTTGCAAGTCAATATGTCTATCAAACTCTCCTCCAACGTCATCAGTGTAGTCCACTTTTCCAAATCATTTGATCTACACACTTGTTGTGCTTGAATTAATTACAGGGACTTATGTGAGATTCAAATGTGGTGCAAAGCTGCTGTCGGAGCAGGAATTATTGTGGATTTGCGTGCCTACTTTGATTAATCTGGGTTCGTTAAAGTTCCCCTGCAAGTTTTTGGATTGTTTTTTCAGAATAACTTGAGTCTTGCTCTAAAACCCGGGCGACAATTGAGTCCTGGTAAATTGGATTGCGTTGCCTAATCCCACTCTCATGGGACTTTTCTACAGCTCAAAAACAAACTCTGGGCGCGTTCGGTGGATTGTTTCCTATGAAGTAACTATGGACCGTCTCATAAACGTCCCAAGATTGGATAGCTGAAATACTGAAGAACAGTAATTTGTGAGAAAGCTATTTCTTGCCAGTACTACCTACGATAATCGATGTTTTCGCATCCAACCGGCTTAAAAGCTTGAATCATTCCACTTAGAAAAAAGGAGAATATTCGAAGGTTGAACTTGTGGCGACTACATTGGTTTCGCTAGTCCTATTAGGTAGAGGTTTGGCTTGGTGACGCAAGGCCACTGTCCGTGCGTTTGTGTGGATGGGAGTGTGCGCGTGTGTGCAGCGCTACAGCCGCCTGCCCGTAACCAAGGTGTTTGCGCGTAGCTGCTGTCAATTATCGTCTGCAGCAGAAAATTTTCTTGCGTCACTCCCGTAATCTACGCGTGCACATGCGCTAGTGGCTTGGCGATGTCCATGCTCCAGCTAATTCTCGCTTATTGTTTGCCCCATAGGTGACTGGGTTGATCTACGATCCGGATGGAAAGCTGGTGTACAAGGTGAGCGGCACATGGGACAACCAGGTGTCGGGCTGCCCGGTTGACTCCGAGGGCAAACCCACCAGCCCCTCAAATGTCCTCGTGACTGTAGAACCACCGAATCCGAATTCAGAATCGGTAAGCCTTCGGCTTTAGTTTGATCGCATCGCCTAGGTGGCTTATGGACAATACTGGAATTGTTTTTCCGCCTGCTAGATGTACAACTTCAACAAATTCGCGATAGAATTGAACGAGCCTGAGGAAGGAGTGGCGCCAACGGATTCTCGGCTCAGACCTGATCAGAGGTTGATGGAAGAGGGACGTTGGGACGAGGCCAACGCGGAAAAGGAGCGCTTGGAAGTGAAACAGCGGCGCAAACGCCGTGCTTGGGACCTCTACGAGTCCGGAGGTAAGTCCTCATAAATAAATGCTACTAATTACTATGTAAGTAGCTATATTCTCGTGCGAATGTTGACCTTGTGCTACTAGATGCACCCCTGGATCCGGAGTGCGGTCTGCCCTACAAGCCCGTGTGGTTCTCGCCCGTCCACGACACGTACATGGACGAGGATTGCCACGAATTCAACGGCACCTACTGGAGCGCCAAGGCGAAGCAGGACTGGTCCAAGTGCCCCGACATCTTCTAGTTGCCTTCTTCCTCCCCACCTCACCTCCTCTATCCACGCTGGCTGTGATCAAATCAGGTTTCCTCAGCATGACACCTCACTCTCCCTCTGCGGACAGCAACGATAACGACGTCAACGAGATATTTTTGCTAACCTGCTCGCGTGCGTGTTTCCAAATGCTTTCCCTCCCTCCCCCTTCCCCCGCGTCGTTAAAAGTATTCAGACGATTTTTTCACCGCCCCCTCACCCCTTTTATCTCTCTTTCATGTGCTTTCATAGAGTTCATAGGTAGAGCTATCCCACCCGACTGCTTCTCTTCTCCACCCCGATCCCGCTCCTCAGAACGCTTGCGCGCGTGTGTTTGTGAGTTTGGACATGCGTTTTTACGGACCTGCGTATATCTACCTATGTTTTACGAAACCACGTCTTTCTGCTACATTGATGACGGCGACGCGCCGGGGCCGTCTACTAGCCCTCGAAACGCGTCTGCTGTGGTCAGAGTATGCCACTAGCTTCCTCTTTGCCTGTCCTGCTCCCCTGTATTCTTTCTGCATACTATATCAGGAAAGATCTGACTTTGATGAGAGCTTTGAATGACTGCTAGTCATGGAGTTATGACAGTCGAATTGTGTTTATATAGGTTAGGCATGGCAGCTCGAGTAAAGGTGAAGCAGTCGCTAGTGAGCGCTTGAATACACTCAAAACGAGAGGTTTGTTAGCTCACAAATAACCGAAGTTGATTGTTCTTCCTAGGTGATGTTAAAGTGTGGCTGAGGAGTTTCGGGAGATGTAGCGCTGGACGAAATGTCTCGAATTGGTTTCATAAAGAAGGAATTAACGTGATTAGACGGAGAGGTGAGTTATTGGAACTGACTCAACTGAATTTATTAAGAACGACAGGAATTAAGTGGATAAGTTGATTGTATGTACGAGTCCAAGTACCACAGGACTACAAAGAGACTAATTTACATCGAATTCCAGGAAGACAGTATTGGATTTATACAACACAACAGCCAAGCTGAATGTATTACATTTAAATGACGTAGTGTATTATAACGTGTAATAAATACTTGAAAAACGACGATTAAATTCATATCCTTCAGTTTGTACACTTAGTACGTATAGAAGAACTAAAGGAGCTTTAAAATAGCTCGTGATCAGTAAATATCTCGAAATTTTAAATAGCATCAACGCAGATATCCACTCATAAAATCGCTTACACATATTCGATGAAATTGTCAAAAGTATGAGATAAGGTTTTCTACGCAAGCTTAGTACGTTCTAAAGTCCATTTATTTGTCAGGTTGTGTGCGTTATAGCCGCTTAGTGGTGTTTTAATTCGCCCTCAGTTTAATGTTTACGATATCTCAATCAAGTTCCAACATCTAATCTTCTGACACAAACCTATCGAAAGACTAAGTGTGATTCAGAAATTTACCATAATGGGTTTTTTACACTGTGTTCTCCTAGTCAGTAGTCACGGAATCTAGAAACGAGCCCCATCATCCCCCTTGCCAGTGAAGCCGTGCATTGACTGATTGCAAAACCGGAAGTATTTGTGGGGAGAGGAATCATGTCCATAAACCAAGCCTGGAAGCACTTTCAGAATCGCCGATTAGTGAATAATGTTCTATCTTTAGAGCCGTATCTACGGGCTAGAATGAAAAGATGAAGTAGGTTTTTGCACTCTTCTTTTGACGGTAACACACAAGCCATGTGTTAACGCTATTTAGAGCCTGGTCAAAGGCCGTTTTTCGACAAACGTCAGACAGTGCAATCATCTTCTGAGAACCAAATGCCCCCTATTTTTCGCCTGATTTTTTTCGATAGAGCTTAATTAACCTGAATTTATTTTTTGCACCATTTCATATTTGTGAAATAAGCTCATGCGTAATCTTACACTTCTAAAATCAAAATTGAAATAAGTAAATTTCAACAATTTCCATTAAATAGACACTCAGAGCCTTGTCGGAAGAGCTCTGTAGTAACTTAGGCTGGCTATTCTCTGCTGCATTTACCAAACAAACGGTAATGATGCTTTGAAATAGCCTGTCCTGCAAACAAGGCTCAGCACTTTAAAATTCTGCAAGCCTGCATAATCCACTTGTCCCACTTATCCTTCCGTGAAGTTTCACATTTTCACCCCCTCCGTTCTCTTGGCGCTCCACGCCGTCCACACCAAGTCCCCTACCCTTCCCTTCACAGCACCCATTCAGCCTGTATCAATTTTCAGGAGATATGAGAATCAGGCTTACCATTTTTTCCTTAAATGGCTAATACCACAATACTGGACGCCGGTAACCACTGTTGTCACAGGTATTCTACTGGCATTCGAAGAGCTGTTGATAACAGTATATGGTGGACTCTAGTATGTATAAGCAGCTTTCAAGCCTACGCCTAAAAATATAACTTATTGAAGGCGACAGCTCTATTAATCACCTAAAGAGCACAACTTACCGATTTATGGAGGAATGACATCATACAACGAAATTTCGCAGTTGCCAATCTTAAAGTATTTGAGTCTTTCTAGGATTGTGATAAACTAATTTGTATACTTTACTATTTAATTAGTAGTTTAATTCAATTTTAATGTTCGACGACCCAACAATTTTTTTCCGACACCACAAAAGGAGCAATTTTATAATATATCAGTAATGCAAAATGGCAAAAATTGACCAAATTTCTGTTGAAGTTCTATTTAAAGTATCAGTATCGTGCAGGTTCATGCGAATATTTCGGATCCCGAGTTAGAATTCAAATAAATAATTGGAAGTCATGAGAGCTTGCACAAATCGCGCATCACGATATATGGGCTGTTGTAAGCAACGTGCGTTATCCGAATTCCCATCAAATGGCTCTCATTCACAGGCACTTACTACATTTCGATCTTATTCCGCTGGTTCCGCCAAATAAAACGCCTTTATGATTTCGAAATCATTTGCGAAATATCGTCCCAATGTCAGCTTTGTAGGTCAATGATTTATTGGAATCAGGCTTAAGCCAACTTACAATTGTAAATAATTTACTGAGAATCTTAATTTTTGTCGAAAGCATTCTACAATTACAGCAAAGAATACAATTATTCTTTCTGTTAGCATTCTCCAGCTTTCGACAGCTAAAATATCAAGTATCAACAATTATTGTTTACTGGAGCTAATACAAAAATATATGGCGGCACATTCGTTGAATAAAAAGGTTGGTAAGCACTTTAACTAGACTAAAAGGCTGGAGGATACTAACGGGTCCTACGTATATCGAATATGAGATTTTCAGATACATATAATTCGCCCCTGGTTAAACAATATGTCATGTAATATATAATCGTTTTTATTGAATCAAAAGTCAAGAGAATTTAGAGATTTTTGATGGATAAACAATATTAGAAGGACCGGAGGCAGTATCTGCAATGGTTGACAAATTGATGAGTTTATGGACACTGCTATTGATCATATTTTTCAATGATACCAGTTCTGGTAGAAAACAGTTAACACTGGCAGCGAGGGTTGTAAAAACATTATCTAGCGCTCTACCAAAAAATTAATGCAGTAAATACAACCACAATTGCATTTTTTACGAGCTTAAATCTACCTTTTAGTGATTTCCCGCCCATGTAATGAGTCTAAAAAACCCCGTCAATAGATTTTTTTCAGCTAAGGTTTGTATGAAATGGATACAGCTCTATAAGTCATTTATAGCATTAATTGGAGCTCGAGTAGTATTAATGTTTACGACTTTTGGGAGATCTTGTTGGGTGTAGCATTACCATCGGTATTCAAATCCAATGTGACAGGGTAACGCCCCTGGGTGCGTTTTCAAATCGTCTCACCCAGCGAAAATCCAAGTTCTTTCCCAAAAAAGTATGTAAGAACAAGGTAAACAAAAAGAGAAAAACCAAAAAACTCGGTGGCTAACCCAGCTCATTTTCGTTTACAACGTAACGATGCTCAAGGGTCCCAAAAACCTAACCCGAAGCAGCAATCGATATGTACGTTCTCATCGTAAATAACACCTTGAATCCCCTAAAATTCCTTCTCTCGAAACTAATCAACAACTATGTTTTCTTCATATTTTAAAAACGTTGATGAGCTAAGGGCTTCTAATTAAATCTTTTAACGAGAACAAAACCTACCTAAGATTTAACAAACCTTTCAGCAACTTCAAAACATATTTTATACTCTATGACCCGTAATTATGTACTACGTTTTGTGGAGTGAACCAAATCAAATTTCCTACACCCCATTTACTAGGTGACCTACAAGGAATGTTTGTTTCCAATTAAAGCAAAATTCTAGTTCATTGAAATCGAAAGTGGCTCAGAGTTTTGTTGGAGAGTGGGGGGGGGCTTAAAAAATCCAGTTAGCCAAGGCATTTCATTGCTAGCTCTGGTTGAACAGGCTTGCTTTATAATTAGGATCTGAGCAAAGGCAAAATGCAGTGGACTTATTGGACAACTGAAAGGAACGCGTATACGCTAGCGTTTCCGACCGTTTAAGTAAATTTGTCCAGATAAGAGGAGACAAGAGATGAATTCCGCTACTGACAAATACATTGACCACGAGGTAAATTTCAAGAGAGAGGAAGCGAAAGAACAAATCTGAGACCCTGTTAGTGATTGGCATTGAGGGTAAATATTCGGTCATCCCATAGGTTCCGTCTGGAATTTGAATAAATAAAGCAAGTGAACACATAGGACATTTGCAGAAAGATTCAATCATCAATGCAATTACCCTAACTACCTATGACTTCCTTTCCTTTCTTTAAAATCTCATTAACGCCTCCACTGTTGCAACATTCTTCCGGTTCTGATTATTTGAAGAACTCACTAATGACAGTTTAAAGCTCTTCCCGCGAAGTTTCAAAGCGGTTTTTTTCAAATGATTTCACAAGCTACGCAACAACCGGTAGTCTGAAGGAGCAAGATAGTCGGGAGACTAAGATGGATGAGGGATTGCCTCCAACCGAGTTCTTCTTCAGTTTTTTGTGAGGTTGTGATTCTTGCTGTGTGGAGAAGTGGACTGAACTGTTGAAGCATCAGCCCTTTTCGATTCACTATGGCAGTCCTCTTTTTCCTCCTTAAATTAAGTTTGGCTCAAACACCTCAATCGTTGACAGTCTATCTGAGCATTAATTTCCGCTCACCAGATTCAAAGAAGGAGAAGTTATCTTGGCAGGGGTCATTTCCCTCGCTTACGAAGCCAGTACAGTCTACGACGCTTAACAATTTTAATAAAGTACCAATTTTCCTTCACCAGTCACGGATCTATCCAAAAAGATTAAACAAGTTGACGGTAAAAGAGAGAGAGAGCCAATGTCAATTCTAAATTTAAGATGGTATTCTTGGGTACTTCCTCGTAACCCAGAACTGGAATTAAGCACGCTGATTATGCACTTTTCAGTGAATTCGGTTAAGTAACTGGACCTTTCTAGTACTGACATGATGACTTGTCTTTCTCTACGACAGCACTTCTCACTTCATAGCTAAAAGTTCATCGAGTTGAGATCCGGTAAAGTAGTAGGAGCAATTCTACTTCTCATTGAAGGGTGCCCTAGAAAGATTGGTACCTACCTTAACCATAAATATGGCTGCCATTTTGGCTCAGAAGCTCATTAAATTTTTGTCACACTATCTTCGAGAGCCTTTTTTTCAGCAAAACTGACATGAAGGTTTAAATAGTAGCCACGAAGTTTTCAGTTGAGTGAAAGCTCCACTGAAGCATTCAGTTCAAGCAGCAACAAAGTCCCAATTCCGATGCCTTAGTCCTACTGCGATACTTTTCATCCAGATTTTCAAGGAGAGTACTAAGAATCAGTTGAAGGCCGACACGAATCATCCTGAAACGATTTATTCTCTTGCACGATTAATCGGGAGATGGGTTTCGGTCAGCGTCCTTTGTTCCCGTTGGTAGCAAATTTTTTAATAAAGTAGGTTTTAAACTTCTTAAAAGTACTGTGGAACTATGAACACAAAAAACAAGCAAACATTTTCTTTATGCAATATATTCTTAAAACCCTATGTGGTGTTCGTGTTTCACGCTCTACAAAAAATGTTTGTTTTGGGGGATCGGCTTTTAAATCGCTTCTCTGGGATAGATTTTAGAGTCCATAAATCCACGCCCGTTTTATTGCATTTGTGAGAACAGCTCATAGGATTACACAAGACTGTGATCAATAGCACATGAGAAGCCGTGGTGATGTTCAACTCCGTTGAGAACGGGCGAAAATTCAGTCCTGTTCTGCGGCAGTTTAAAAATTTATCAGTTCAGTTAATGTCGCGAAGATTGAATTTTTTCATATTTATAAGAATATCTTGAAAATTAACACTAAATATGCTATTGATGTGGACATTTTAATGGCTTTAGATCGATCCACCACACCCTGGACTGTGCATAGAGGTCAAGCACCTTATACAGTGTCTCACCCATTAACACTATGAAAAATAAGGTTCGAACATATTCAAAGTGACCAACCCATGAAGTTCTATCAGGCCACCCCATAAGTTCTGTTCGATTTATAAATTTTCTAAACTGAACGAAACTTGACGTTTAGTTTAGAATTTCCAGGGTAGCTGAACACTATTTTTAAGTTTAAATACTTTTATGGAGTTTTTAAGCGCCAAGGATAGTGGTGACCTCCTGAGCTGGGAAAAGACGCCAGTCACAGCCGAAAAGGCAACTTCATGGAAAAAAGCTTCTTCTTCCTCTTCTTCTGGTAGTTTAGTGGGATCGTCAAGGACTATTCTACTTTGAATTGTTACCACCGAATTGAGCAACAACTAATGCTCAGATGTCCTGTCAGCCATTAAAGCCTTTAAACTAAGTGAGTGGAAAAGGGATTGCTTCATCAGGTCGATGCTGTAAACCCCCACACAGCAAGAATCACGACCCCACAAAAGATCGGAAAAGAACTTGTTTGGGAGAAAATTCCTGATCCACCTCATTCTCCCCACTACTTTGCTCCTTCAGACTGCCATTTGCTTCGTAGCCTAAGAGATCATTTAGAAGAAAGACTTTTTTTGCAACTGCTGAGGTTGAAACTGACGTTCGTGAGTTTTCGATTCAATTCCAAAGAGTTTTGAAATGCTACTTGTAATAGTCTTGTAAATATATAGCAGCAAGTAATGTATAATGAGGGAAAGTGCATTGATGGTTGAGAAATTATATGAAACTTCAATTTTCGGTCAGAACCTATGGGATTACTCACTTTTGTTCGGGGCCGTTTAAAGCCCTGTATAACTGAATGTTAGTAGTACAGTAATGTAGACCAGTACTTGGTTGCTTCTTCCAGATGTACTGAATGTGTTCACGCACACTACTCTTCATAATTTTAAATTTCAAAACATTAAGCATTGTAATAGGCGGTGCATGATCACTACAATCCCCCAACTGATTTAGCATGGAAGACGATAACTTAAACCATGATCACTCGACCCTGCCAGTAAGATAAGTAGATTATGGTCGGTACCAAATGATTCATCTTAAACTGGAGAATCTTACTGAGAAACACAAAGAGGCTGTGACAAGAAGAAGAAAGCATCGTAACAGTTGGCCTGTAGCTCTCCGTAGACACTCATACTTGAGTCATCGGCCATGTCCTCCGAGGGTACTGTGATGCCCCTGGATTTTTGAAGGTTTCAAATTCAGTTGTCCACGAGGAATGGCTGAACACCTCTTTTAAGTCCTATTTTGCCAACAGAAGGTAGCAGGATTCGATCTTTTGCGCTTTTCATGGTCAAGTCAAAGTGGGTCCGGATGGCCAATTTTTACTACATTACCAGTCCTCAAAATGCTTAGCCGTAGCCGAACTACCCAAATCTCAACTCTATGAACTTTTGTGTATGGGATGGGGAGCGCTGTCCCAGAGAAGGGCAAAAGTCGCCAATACAAGAGAAGCCCAGTTACTTAATGGGAGTTAACTGTAAAGTGCAAAATCAGCTTGCTCAATTAAGGCTCTGTGTATCGTTAATAGGAAACATCTTCGAAACTTATAGCATATGCTCCTTTTCAGTTGCACTAATTTTGTATCTACTGAATCTACCAAAAAATATCCCGTTTTCATTACTCAGTAAAAACACTCCACTGAGCTCGCATCTAGATGATTTTAAGTTTTTCGGTGAAATGTCTCTGTGGAGCGGACTGGCCAATTACAAAGGCCATAAAAGCACTACCAAATTTTTCATGTTAATTATTATTCATGATAATCAGGCTTTTTAGAGCTACCTATGAACAGCTGCCCTAAAGTAGTATTGAATCACTTGACATTTGAAACAGTAGGCCAGCTTACTTCTAAGAAGTCAACGAAAGTGGTAGACATTCTAAAAATCGTATCTAAGTCACTCGAAAGAGTTTACCGTTTCCACTGTATTAATCGTGCTCAGACAATCGAGTGACATCTAATGCCCACCTTTTACCCTGATTATCTATTAATTCAATTTTCGTAAAATCTTTAGACCAACTTCTATGTTCTGCATGAAGCTTCACTAATTAATAGAGCACTTATCAATTCTTTGCTTACAGTTATGGCTTCTTCTTTGTTAATTTTAATATATTCTTTTTAGGCTAGTGTCCGAAGAAGGAAAATAATATGATTATCGCATTTTTTCTTCAAGTTATGGGTACCGTCACTAATCAAAGTAGTTAAGCAAACCATGGATATGTAGTATCTATGCTTTACGCTGATGTAGATACTCACTTCAAGGACATGGACACGAACGAACCAATCACAGATCTCTTAGTCAATTTGTGCTCTGTCACGATAATTGGTGTACACAACGGCGTACGACGGTGTGCAAGCAAGACGTCCTCCATAACGAGCTTTTACTCCCACCTTCGGTTTTCTATTATCTGGAAGATATTGTTAGTGTTATTATTCAAAGTGACAATCACTTTAAATACCTAGTTGCAAGATGATCGATTTTTCAACTTGTCATTCAAATAATGCCCAGAGAATAAAATTTGAGATTATGAATAATTTCTATAGTCATATAGATAGGATATTTCCTTCCAAAATTCAAATATAAGAGAAAAATCACTATCTTAATTATCTTTGTTAACTCTCTTAATGTACTATTGCGCTGATTGACGGTTTTCAAATGATCTATTAGATAACAGACATAAAACTATAAATTGCCATATTTAGGGCGATTTCTGATAAGTGGCAGTGAAAAAATGTGCAGTGCTCATATGACATTTTTGTGGCTCAAGATCCATTTGTAGCGTAGTGAAGTTAAACGTGTCTGACCGTCGCCAACATCCCTTCCAATTTTACTTCGCAAAGTTAAAACGTTAAGTTTGAATGCGCAACAATCAATTAAAATCCAAATATTATCTAGTGGTATGAAGGCCGCTGAACACACCTTTTTGTGTATGAGGTTACACTGCGAAATTTCCGATTGCATATTTTACTTCAACGTGATTTTAAGCCATTTTTTCGGAAAGTGACGAAAAATTTATAGTAATATGAAAATTCAAGGGCAATAAGCAAAGACAAGCAATTATGTGAATTAAAGCAGCGATGTCTAGAAAAAAAGTTATTAAACTAAAATGGACATATAGTTATACGTTACACTTTTGTAAATCTTGAGGTTTTTCATAAAAACCAACACCTTATCGTTGCCTCTAAACGAGAATGACGCTTCCAGCTGACTAGTTGAATTAGATTCAACACAAATTTCATTCATTCATATTTACTCTAACACTTAAAAAATGCATATATTTTGAAAATTTCTTGATAACGTACTATTATCCACACTATTAATATAGAATCATAAGATTTGTTAGGGGTTTTATGGAGGGCCCAAGTGGCAACATCAGGTGTATTTTTCTCACCGTCAATCAGTCAGCAAGCAGATCGATAGCGCTGGTTAAACACAAGCGAACTCACCAGTTTCCAGCATGTTCCCATCAAATCCAAGAGCTATCCGCTACCCCAAAAGCTGGACATACCCTCTGGATACTGGAGTGGGGCACATGCCAAAACACGTCGCCGAGTAGGCTCATACCTACCCAATCTTACCCTGGAAGGAAACCTGTCTCCTTTCCAGTCTGGCTTGTGTTCTATCAGCCTTCTCACGAGAGCCATAAACAAGAAGCTGGTTATCCTATCCGTCCAAAGTGTCTATTTCTACAAATGTTTATAATCAGATAGCCTAAATAGTCGAAAATTATCAAACACCGTGGAGGAGTCAAAGAAATGTTGTTTCTTTTAGATTGAAATCTATTAGTCTCATCTATTTTCTTGAACCCATTAAGGAATAAACGGAAAATCAGTAAGGGTCTGTTGGAACCATACCTTATAGTTCACAGATATCAACTTACTTGCTTCTATATTTTCTCCCTTAAAAACGAGATCCACTAAGATGTTAGCATTTTGTGGGGCTTTATCGGGATATTTAGTGATGGAGCCGGCTTAATGACTTCAGTCCTCTTGTGTACCCCCAGCAGCATCATCTGTACCAGTGCAGCTGCCCGATCGCTTTGATCTTCCCCAGAACAGAACCCAGCACCGACTCCCTAAAGACTGGGCAAAACGCACAAAAAACTGCCTGAGAATAGATTTAATTTGGACAAAAAACATGTCTAGAGGGACTCTGAATTCGCAACAAATGCAGTATTTACGAGGTTGCCTTAGTAATACTTTTGTAGCAGTGGTAGTACCTACTTTGAAGCCGAATGCTCATCCCTTTTCTCCAGAGTTAAGCAATTGTTCTCTGCCCAGACTGAGTACGCAAATTGCCATTAAACGCGTTCTCTGCCCCACCACTAAAACATCTTACTATGTATCTTACTTGCCACGAAGCCCGCCAAGAAATGGTGTATTTATGTGGACTATTTGCAAAAATTTTTATTAGCTCATATAGAAAGCTAGAGCTGAATGCGTACATTATTGAGTGCCATTGTAGTAAATTTAATGGTGCATTTATGAGTAAGCCATAAGAGGCAGATGCATAAATCCAGGCCGCGAAGTTTTCAAACCAGCCCGTTGGTCAAACCTAAATCGATATAGAAGCACTAAATGTATCGGAATGGTCTGCTATCGAAATTGCCTTAGATCTGAAGCGTCCTTTTTCAAAGTCCTATTGCATATCTTATTGAATGCTGGAGTAACTTATTAATTAAATCCCCAATTTTCACTTCTTAAGTGACTCATCTTCGTTATTACTCAGCAGGCTGTCCGCCTCATCTAACTAACATTGTCTTGTAATTGTGTTGGAGGAAATGATACTTTTAGTTGGACAAATATTGCACATATTAGTGATTTAAAAATTTTAGTTTATATAATTTCACTATTTCGATTACTATCAAGTTCTTCTTCGACTAACTTCCATATCCGTAAAATGTTTTATACGTGTTATTTATTTTTGAATTTCTCGTGGCTGGGACCAAAGTTCTCATATTTATAGATATTATTTAATAGTTGGAGTCTGCAACTTAAATTTAAAAATATCTACTAGGGAAAATACAAGCACTTCTTAGACTGCAGTCACCAACCATTGAGTTCTTTGAGGTGGATACAACACGCATGGTTCTCCTTATTCTCATTTTAGACCTGACTAAAGAAGACAACGTGATTCTGAGTTTAATTCAAACTGACTTTGATTCAATCCCCCACCCTGGCTAATATTTTTTAAGCACGAGACTACAAAAATAGAATATTAATAAAAATTTCGAGGTATCGGACTGAAAGTGCATCGAAATTTATTATTACCATAGGCAATAATAAGGTTTCAGACAATATATGCATCTTTTGATGATCAGGTAGTGGTTATGAGCATTTCCAGCCATGTCGACAAATCATAACATTTTTGGTTTAAAAATATATCTTAATCCAGAAAAAAGAATGACTAATTTAGCGCCTAGAAGTAAAAAAAAATCTTGCTGGGTGACATGCCAATGGAGAACACCAAAAGAAATCATTTAAATCGCGGCTGGGTAACTGCTAAAGAATCCAAACTCTTAACGTTATGCACCGAAAAAAGCATTTATTTGTGGGAATACTATAGGTAACAATAAGGTTTCTGTAGTTATCAGAATGTTAAGTTATAAACCCATGATAAATACATTCAGGGACTAACAGATGGCTCAAACCATGTCCACCTTATTGAGAAGAATGAGCTGTAACTATCTTGTGTTAATTAGATATTTCAAAAAGGAAAAAAATTACTTGGCAAGCAGGGGGTATCAGTTTAAATTGGATTTCGGGATAACCACAAAACACCACTATAAGTAGTGTGTGGCTGATCAAGTTAAAAATGGGACGAGATGCCAGAAATTCCATTCAAAGTGCGGTTGACCTAAATATGAAAGCTTGATTTTGCACGGAGCGAAGATGAGGCCTTGTCTTATCAGTGACCACAGGAAGGAGAAGGTTTTTAGGCAGGAAAACAGTAAAATGATTTCAGAGGAATAACACATATATCTACAGCACTAGCAACAATAAACGGTAAATTGCGAGAATATTATCTCAGGTATAGAGTCTCAACGTATTGGACTGAAAAGCATAGATTTCCAGTGACAGTGATATAATTAGATCGTATTAGTTCCCTGACCATGAAACTTTTAATTTATAGCAGATATTACCTTGGACAGTCAGTCGGTTCGAACCATGTCCCATCATTTGGAAGAGGTGCTAAGAAGATTAAAATCCTTTGCTGATTAGAACTCAAGGGTTCTAAATTGGTGTCAGCATAAAGTTTATCCAAATCAGGAGATAGCAAATATTTTTCCCGATTTCAATAGATCTGTTTAGACGAAAAAGTTGTGTTGCTTTCTTCTCTAGTAGGGTAGTCAAAAGGATAAGCTGTGTATTTAATTCTTCCCAGACTAAAGACTTAAACAGTTACCTCAATTTGTACTCACTTGATTTAAACGGTCAGCCTGTCATCTAGCATTATCACAACCTCTCAGAAATACGAATAATAGTAGAATTCCAAACTCGGACTGAGGGCAAAAGCATTTTCTCAAAAGGCAGTAAGCAGGCACTCAGTCAGTCAGTCGGTCATTAGAAGGTACTGCATTAGTAAGAGTGTGCATCAAAATAATCGCTAAAAGAAGGCATGTCCGCTTCCCGCTGCTCGAGCCACGCCCACTTCTTTCTTGGCTCTCTGGAAGCGCTAACGAATGTAGAAAACACCGAAGTAGTTGGGAGGGATTTATTGTCAAACAGAACAAATTCATTTCTGCTAACATGACTTATTCCCTTGGCTAAGTGGAAAAATGTCTCTCTGTACGACCACTGTAAGGAGGTCGATATTCTTCTACTCACGAGTCTGTATCTATAACACCTTAGGACCCATTGAACAAACAAGGTGAAAAGGGAAAGAACACAAGTAGGTTGGACCAGACGCAAATATACCGTATGAGGAATTAGGCTGGCTTCTGCCTCTGCGCACTTCGCGGAGAGTGGTAGCTTGTACACCCGCTCGTGTAACCTCGCTGATTTTATTCTCAGTATCCAGAATGAGCACTCATTATTTAAATATTCTGGTAGAGATGGACTTAGGAGAAAACTAAATGAGAACAGTCTTGGATCCTGCCAGCTGGGTTGTGTTCAGTCAGCGTGAACGATCTGCGTGCTGGTTGGGCTATGGCAGGTAAGACTCTAGAAGATTTCTTAGCTCTAATTTCAGCTTATTTTGATATATGGACTTTTGATTGAGCTAGTTTCTGCATTTCGCTGTCCAATGTAGTTCTCTAGGCTATATTCAAAGCATTAGAGAAAAATGAATATGACTATATTTTTAATTTCATTAAAAAGCCTAAAAACTTTTTTGCACTGAAGATTATACCTTGTAAGTTACTCAACAGTTACAATTTATTTCAAGTGCTGTTTAGAAGTCCGCACATCCACTAAATATTAATTTTAATTAGCTTTCTAATTTAAATTTAAGCACATGAACAGATATCTTTGAACAGTGATTTTGAAAAAAAAACTTTTTTTGCTTTGTGTTAAAGTAAGCCGTTTTAAAAGCCTTCAGGATTATTTAACTAAAAAATTGCCATTGTGTGTAAAGTTGCAATTTAAAAAGTAGAGTAAAATAATGTCACAGGCTAATATATGGTTTGATTAAATTAATGGAAAAAACTAAAAAAAACATCAGGACGATTTTAGAAATTAGCATAAAAATTGGTGACAATCAACCCAATATGTTGTATTTCGTAAAAATACCATTATCTAATGCACTTGTCAAATATTTTCAGAATAATTACTGAGAATGAATGTCGAAATGGGAATATTCGAACTTTCAGTTTGTTCACATCTTTTTGCTTATCCACATAATTGGTTTCTAAATTTCGTGCAAATGACAGAAAGTAGCATCAATTTTCTATCCTTATAAGGGAGAACAAAGATAAGCGGACCACGAATTAGTGTTCAATAGGCAAATTCTAAAGGTTATTTATCCGATTTGCCTACAAGCTAGTGTTGAGTGCTTGGCTGGGATGTATGAAGCAATAAGTGAAACTCCAGTTCTAGAGCTCTACTCCATTGTTATTTCCGGAAAAATAGTTGTTTTTAACCCAGTTAATCAGTCTAGTCTCCAGATCATAAAATAATTCTATCATTTTTCTGGATTTTACCGTTTTATTTCGATTCTAACTTACTGCTTTCTGCCCCATAAATTACAATTTACTTGTCCAATAATAACAAACCATTCAGATCAACCGACCACACAAGACCTTTGGTGATTCACAATTAAATAAATTAATCCTGTGACCTTTGGAGCTGCGGTGGGTCTTTGGCTCTATTTGCATACAAGTGGTTTTCATATAACCACTGCATTTTTAAAGAGCCCTCCCACTTTCGGTGGCATTCAACCGTCTATCTTGGCCATTACTCTCCAGCTGAATGATTAGCTGCACAGGGAGCTCCAAAAGGCATCGAGGAGTTCCGAGTTTAAGCACGCAGTGAAGCGAAACGCTAAAGAATGCAACTCGACGTAGAAATTCTCACTTGTTAAAGTCATGAGGATTTAAAGCTTCGAAGCAGAAGCGGCGAGAATTCCTCCTAGTTTCGTGGTTAAAGCTCAGGCTCTCAGCATTCTTTCTCGCGCTCTCATTACTCACCAACGTAAGCACCTTTCATTTCCTACCCTTTGTGGATTTATTCACGGCTATAATCTGAAAATTGAAAGGAGAATTAAAGGTCTTATTTCAGAAAATTTATGACGGGAAAACGAATGACATTTGAAGTAAAAATGCTTTGAAAGAGCAGGCAATTAAAAAAAATATACCAACCGAGTAATGTATTCCAGTCTGGAGTTGTTAGCACATGAATTATCTTTAATGGATTCCAGCAAAAACACCTGCATATATCACCAAATAATGCCCAACTTCTAATTGCGGCACTTAACTCACAGAGGTTATGACAATTGGAAATTTACTTTCTTTCTGAGCTCGAAGAGGAAAATGGATGAAAGTATGTTAATATTCGTCCCTACTATTCTATTCATAACAGTCTTTTCTAACCTACCATGGGAACTGATTCAAAACAAGACTGGCAAGAGAGAGCAAAGACAATTGACTGGGTCAGTATTTACAGTTTATGACGACAAGGAGCTCACATCAGATCCTTGATTTAATAATTGCATTCTAGAAACCGGCCCGTCAGCTTATGGTTGAACAGCTCATTCGATCTGTATGCTGACTGGATGAGGAGACCTATGGTCATCTGGTTTGGCACACACTCTAAGCGCAATGATGAGATTTGGGTCTTTCGTGAGGCCCGAATTTGAAAAACTTTATTGATGGGCCTTATACTTGGAATTTTTACACAATGGGCTTACATTTTCAACAAGTGCATACCTTACAAACACATTGACTTGCAGTTATTGAGATCACGCTAAGGCTCAATCCTCATAAATGGTTTCGGCATACTCGGCTTCAAGAGCGCTACATACTTAGTCTTGCAAAACCAGATGAACAGAACCCTCTATAAATACTGACCACCAATTCTATACTCCTAGTGGTTACGGACACAGACGGTAGTTACGGCAGCAGATACACAGTTGTACAGACCCTTCCCAAAAATCTGTGAGGACAAACTGGGGCCCGTGACTATCCCATCCAACTCAAGTAATTGGGTCCAGTATAGCAAACCTGTGAGTTTTATTTTCAGCCTTGTCTTAAATATATCCTCAGGTGGTATAAAAAGGCAATTTAAGACTGAAGTAGATTTCTCAATCATTTCAAACACTCTCAAAAAGACTCTGCAAATCACTCCTCATTCTCGGGCTCTCGTTCTTCGCGTCGTTATTTTTGTCAGCAAATTGTGTATCCTTAAGGCTAAATTGTATGAAATGCTATCGACATTTGAAGCAACGGTGACGAAAAGCAAGAATTGGTGATGCAAACGATTTCGCTTGGAAAATAATATAACCTCAAGACCATTGAAGTACCACAAAGACGATTCCTTCATCTCATTAAATGAACTTTCACAGGCACGTAAACGTTTTTATCTAGCAGTTAGTTAAAAAACAATTTCTTGAGCTCTTGAGTCTATCTGAAAGTCAAACTGTGTGCAAAGCGAGGGCGGTTTGACTGCCTTAAGTTCCCAATCTGGCAGCTGTTGATGCACTTTTGGGGCGCCTCCATTGTCCTAATGCGCCATCTTTTCACCCAGCGCCAGTAAGTGTTTCACAACTTCTTTCTCTGCAAACCTTTCGCTAGACCAGAAGTTATTTTGTCTCTTGGGTTCTGAAATCCAAACTACTGGGAATCCGTATGGGCTACTCATCAATCAATCGGAAAAGTTTACTCCTGAGATTTGGCTGCGATCAAATAACGGTAAACAAAGCTAAAGCTCCCTAAAAACTTAGGATTCGGGCTATGCCAGGTGTATCGGACTTTTTTTTCTTGTCTGAACAACGAACAAAAAATTCACGAAAAAACCACTGCCCACCTCTCTGTTCCATTTTTTTTAAATTCACTACTTGAATTTCCTCAATAATTAAATCGACTTTGTGGAACAAATATCGTCTTGTCGACCTAACTGAGTTAGCATTCAGTATTCACAAACACTTTTCTGTTCGGTAAATCATATTGATCGATTCACCGTATTTTACACCAAGAGCCGACCTAGTTGATCACTTTTTTGGAGCCATCCTCATATTAAATAAAATCCTATGCTGTCTTCCATTTACTCATTTGTTTGTTAAAAGCTTTTATAGATTTTAAAGTCGACATCGGGTCACAGATTCATGCTACAGATTAATTCTTCATATCTAATCCAGAAACTGGGGGAGTCTAAACATTTTTTTACTGTCTTTATACAGTTTTAAAGAGCCGTCTAGAGGAAATTATAAGTTTTCCTCATTTATGAAAATTTACAAGGCATAACTTGTTGATCTTTAAATTTCATGAGGTTATAGGACGCTAGGATAGAGTTTAACAGAGTATTAGCTTTCCTTTTTCATGCCAATCCATGGACATTGTCTAAGAGCATTTCATTAAAGTGTTCCAACAAAGTTTTTCATGGGGTGAGAACAACATATTGAATGGTAACTCATTGCTGACATTTTGAATGGGGGTAGACAGATTCAAAGTTTTCGTAAGAGAATATTTGGAACATTGTGTACATTCAAAATGGGTTTCAGTCAAAGGAATAAAGTATTTTGTAAATAATACTTAGCGGATTTTTTGGAAAAATCGACTGTTTGATCCAGACACAGTTTTAACAAAAGTAATAATGAAGTATGAAGGCGAGATGATAATCCAGCTGGTAGGCAGAGAGATGGCGTCCTGCTGAATAGCAATTACCATAATTGCTACTTCTACACCATCAAGAGATCACAGTTACCATTCTGATTTATTTCTTAACAATCACAAGCGAATTTATGGGCATAACCTTTAGTTAAGCACTAACCCTCATCCGCTTAACTTCTTTGAAAGGCGGTGATTTATCAAATACGGCCCAAGAGAATTTAATTGATAGCTGGTGTAGTAGGAAGGGGATTATCTTAGCTGTGTCCCTGAAGGTTAAAATCGTCAATTACCGATTTTCTTCGCCAATTCTTAAGCCAAATTTCTTTTGAAGGCCAAACCAATAAATAGGTAGCTGCCGGTGTAATGGAAGGGAACAAAAATGATGAGTCGAGGTTATTAAGGCGTCAAGCAGCAGCAGTTTGTTTGACTACGGCAAAGCCAAGTGCTGCATAATATTTACTTTTGTCTCGTGCTGTCAGGTTGAGTGGCTGTAAATTTTTTTGTCAATAACTTCCACAGCTTTGAGAGACTCATGAGGACCGAGAAAAACTGGCTGTACACTGAAAAACCTGGAGCAAGGAGCTTCTAAACTTTGAAAGGGTGTCTTATTGAAGTACTTTAAAACTATTATCGATTAATGGAAAGTTTAAGGTACAGGTACGGCAGTACAAAATGGTACCGCAGCTGGTCAGAGGCCAAGCATTGGGACTGGCCAAGGTGTCGTAAAAATAGGCAGGCGAAAAGCACTTATGACTTTTCCTGAGGCGCGACATGGGGTCGAATTCTGCCTCAGACATGCCTATCGCTAACTGCTATTATTGGCTTTCCTCGTCAAGAAGGGAGCAACTACATTTAACAGCAGTTGAATCAGAATTGCTGTAGATTTCAAAAAATTATCGAGGACATCTACCACAGCCTTGTACTCTTCACTACCTTTCATGCGGCCTGGCTGTTTTCTCAGTGTTCATTGAGCACCACTTTCTGTATAATCATTTGGTTTAAATATTAATTTGCTCAAAAAATTTCTTTGAAGTAAAGTGGAGACTAAACGAGGAGACTTGCTCCTTTTATAAACCGTTCCTAGGGCGGAATTATTCAGGAGAGACCCAGTCACCGGGAGATTCATCTCCCAGAACGGTTTTTATGGTACTGCTTGGACCTTGGTGCGCAATGCACGCCATGGCTTTAGTTGCCAAGGTTTCGACTTCTGCACTGAGCGTTCTAAAGCTGATTCAGCAGTCAGGATAAACTCAGTTTAAGCTAGAAACATATTTTTCAATTTAGGAGTATGTATTCGGTTTATGATTTGGATAAGACTCTGCGTTCTACCCACTCCGAAATATTTTTAAAAGTGAAATATTTAATTCGGAAAGCATTTACTAAAAGGAGAAAATTTTAAAACTTTACACTTTATTAAATCAGATTAATCGCTAAATTAGTCATGATATAATTTCAATTTTTGCTAATTAAAACGAGTGTTTTTGACTTTGATATGCGAAAAAGCAATAAATTGAAATAAATCTCCATAGTCGGAGAAGCGAGAAGTGCAGTAAAGTCCAGATGACGCATTTCAAAGCGTTTTATTGGAAAGCTCTGGAGATAAAACCTCGAATGCACCATTAATGGAATTTTAATTCGCCTTTGGTATTCAAAGAGAAATTTTACTATAGGCGACAATCACCGAGGTAACTGCGCTAGCCAGTCCTTACAGAGAATATATGAAAAGAACGTATGGCCAATGGAATTTATTTCAAACAAATCGCAGAATGTTTCGATAGTTACACAATTTTTTACATTTCAAATTGTTCTGGTGCTATTTATAGCAGCTGATTGCAAGGACGAAGCCTTGGCACCTTGAACTGGCTATGGGAGCTGCAGGGTTACCTCGCAAACTTAGCCTACGCCTATCCGAATATCTTAATCGTTTGCCTATTGGTTACGTGCATTTTGCCTTATATTTGGGCTTTTTTGTCTCGGTATGCGCACACACAGCTATCAAATTTTCAAACACAATCTAACAATCTGCTCTTAGGACGAGCATTGTCACCTCTACTCAGGATTATCGATGTCACAGAGCAAAAACATGAAATATAACAGTCTCAGTTTTTTGACTAGCAGCGGGTTGTACGAAGGTAAATGCAAAATTTCGCGGGATTATTCAGAAATAGTCTTACAATACACCAACAATATACATTCATGAGCTTTGATCTCAACTTTGTCGCCATGCAGATAAATTTACTTCTCAATTTGAATGACCATCTGTGAAAGTCCGACGAACGTGTTTGGAACCGCAGTGGCCGCGTGTTTTGCCACTTTAAATAATTTCATTTGAGGATATCTTTGAGTGAAGCCATTTTGGTACTTTCATCGTAAAACGGGAGAGAAAACACTTCATATCGAAAATCTCGAAGGACGTCTTGCGCGACTTCTGAAGAATGTTAGGGTGAATTGCCATAATCATCGAATAAGGCATGTGCGTCTTTCCTTTCTTAATCAAAACGTCCTCATTTTCATAAAGAACTCAATATTATGCTCTTCTATTATCAATCTTCGGTTTTGCGATTTGTCTATCAGTATTATCTGACTTTAATCAGATCAGTAAACATAAAAAATACTTTGGGATTTAACCTTCTAACTATGGATCAGTATCAAACTAGTAAATAAAAGTCTCATTTTCGGTGATATTTTTAACAGAAACTACACTGCGTCTGCCTTCGTTTTTCAGTAATTTCAAAGAGATCACTTCTGTTGATCCGGCATTCGTGGGATCTTTCTTCTCTAGATAAAGAAGGCCTTTTAAGGACTGATTCATAAACGAAGCCTGAAGAAACTGTATCAAACAGAGGCACTACCTAGGCACAGTACCGGGGCCTTTCACTGATTTAATTCACATGCCTTCCACTTATCAAACTGAAATGACGATTCACACAAAAACGGTTCACTATACCCTTCGGAGTTGGCAATTTCATGGGATACAGTGGACGCCCAAAGCATGTGAACCTTTCTGCTTTACAAATCAGGCATCTCGATGCCTGTCGACTATCAACCTTATCTCTGACCACACACGCTCGGAACCTTAATGGCAAAGTTCAACACATCGAACTAGCTGACTAGTGACATGACTCCGGAGGGCAGGCGATAGGATTTTTGTCAATGTCAGCATGCGAAGCCCCCACAAGCCTGTTCATTTCCTCGATCGGGGCAAACACACCAACACTCCTGGCATATGTAGAACTTTTGGGATCCGTTGCGCTAAAGTTGGTTTATTCGAAATTTGTGTCTCATCCATAGGGCGTATGTAGGGACGGAGGTACCTAATTCACTGCTATTAGCCTGTACGGTTCAAAGAAATTTTAAGTAGCCTCGACGCCTTCGTTTTTCCTCGAGTTACCACCTGATTCAGGATCGTCCATTTCTTCTTTGAATGGCTAAATCTATTCTTGAACTGTGGTCCTTTCGAAGCATTAGGTCCATAAAGATTTTTAAAAGCCTCTATGATTTGTGGCCTTTTCCAATCGCTTTTAACGAAAACTCAGAAATTTTCATTTTTTTCTAACTATCTCTTCTCTACAGTCAAAAAGTTTTTTCTATTTCAGATCATCTGAGCAATCTAGGCAACTAGAAGCAAGGTAAACACCCATTGGATTATTCTGACATGATTAAACTCGTCTAAACTTGATAATTTTAGGGATAGTGAAAACCTTGACTTTTTTGATCCACATAAAGGGCATCTAAGGTGAGTCATGAGCAGAAAAAGGCTGGGCGGAAGTTAGAGCATTTTTGAATTTCGACTGGCCTAGAGCTCGATAGACAAGTCATTAATGGCCTATATTAAATTAAAAATAAAATAAAATAAAGTTCATAACTTGATCAGAGCGGTACCGCGGATTACCCCTATACCGGCTTCATAAAGCCAATCTATTTTTAACGTTATGGTCGGGCCACGCAGCCGAAATAGGCCTCTATAGTTAGTGCGACATTTCCGAAGCCCGTGAATCGAAAGCAAAGTTTTATTCCCTCTGGTGTTTCGGCTCATGTGGCTCGAAGCATGTGTGTTTTCGAGGGAGTTTTTTTTTATTATTTCTACGCGACACGCTACGGTCGCCCACTACCATAAACTGCATGCCTCTTGGCAGTAGCAGACCTCAGAGCAATCAGTTAGAAGCTAAAATGTTGCTCCCTAATAGTGCCTTGCATAGAATATCTCTAAATAATATACGATTGCGTCTCAGAGTCTGTAAAATTGGTCTGAGAATCGCTCTATGCTCTCAAGGTCTTTTATTTCAGAGTTGAACTCCTTGACAGGTAGGAACCCTTTGGCAGGGCTTTCCACCTATCTAATGCTTTCTTTCATGCCTCACCCTATAAATAGCCTCCCATGGTTACTTAAATGGTGGTACTATTCTGTAGGCGTTGAAACTGGTGGCACCAGAAATCAAACCATAGAATGCGTGCTTGCCAAAGCATCCATCACTCTTCACATTCCTCAACAATTTGTTGGAAATCTAACTGCGGAAAAATCAACTGACCTCTTCTGTAACCTTCTCTCCACCTCTATTTGGAATTTTCGTGAAGAACAATCTGAAATTTAACTGATTTGAGTAGTTTTTCTAAAGCATATATTTAGCTCCAAAGATAGCTATATAAATCACGAGCATTATATGGCATAACACTAAATTTCCTAATTTATCATCATTTTATAAGAAGCTAAAAGTTCAATCTTCAAAATAGGTATTAAATAGTCGAGGTCATATTGTGAATTAAAACACACTCGGCTTTCATTTAAATATAGAATATAGTTGTTTAAATGACTATCAATTGAAAAAGGATGCAATTCAATTCAATTCAATTCCATCAGTTTGGAACGTAGTTATCCTCGATCATTTTTCTTTGAATAAGGTATTCTTTGCTGTTGTTTCGTAAGATTAAATTCAAACGATGTGCACTCAAGTGTATCCTGCCTATTTTTTACTAAAATTGGCGGTATAGAGCGCAATCACGTCTTCATCACATGACTCATTCAGAAAAAATAATGATGGTGTCTGATTTCATCGTTGCTCTGAATTCGCCATAACAAATATACCTTGTTATCAGTTGAAATCTAAATTTAACTAGGCTAACATAGATTTTTTCTGAGGCTAAAATGAAGCGATGAATTAGTATTAAAATCGTTCTTCTAAGCCTTGATTTCATGGAGTGCAACATAGTTATATTAATGATACTAATTATGGATTTAATCGGTCTATGGAGCATAAGGTGTGGGAGGCTTTCAAATACGAAAGATTTCGATCAATCAAATTCGATTAGCTGGTTTTCATTGCATTGCAAGTAGATTTTAATTAGTAGAAGCTTCCGAATTGTTAGGAAGTCTATTGGCGTCTATGTTGGTTGCATTCGCGATAGCATGTGGTGTCGGGACGGGAGACGCGTAAAAAATTTATGCTAACTTTGGCGATCGGAGAGGAAGCGGTGGGGGAAGGAGACTTGCCCTTATATAGGAGCGGGGATCTGTTGAAAAACACCCTTCGATCCCAGACTCGAATTCCGGTGGAGGATCGTCCAATTAAACTAGTTTGGCGAATTCGTGACGCTAGATGCTCCAGAAAATCCCCATTCAAACTGGCACTGAATTGAAGACAGGAATTTTGTATTAAACAAACTTTCCCTTTCCTATACTGCAACGAGAGCCTAAAATATATCAATACCGAATATCAACATTTCAATTTGAATGTTCGGTTTATGCGCATCCTGCTGGCTGTAGTAGGTGCAGTTGTTTTAGCCTTTAAGCCCAGGGGATGTGCTTTAATAGATGGCTTACAAACAACGCCATGGAATCTTTGCTTACCGCATAGTTTGAAATAAATGATAGCAAAGAACTCAATGTAGCTATGCGATTCTCTGCCAAGATACTGATCAAAAAAGTCATTGTTTCAGAAGTACGTAGATGGGTGAGATCCTTGTTAGATTGGTCTCTGACACGGTTTTCATTCACACCAGATACTGGGAGGAAACAGAGAAAACTTAAAGAAAAAACATGCATATGTAAGAATAGCAGTGACGATTTCGAGGGAAGCGTGTCTAGGGAAGCATTTTCATCATAAGAGAAAGAATTAATTGGACCTTGTTTATTCTTATGAAAAGGGTACTAGCTAACGCCTTAGCTCTTTAACACTGCTGAATTGGGTACTACGACCAACTAGTTCATTTATGCATTGGCTTATCACAATCGAACGTTCTTCGAACTCTTCGAATGGCCTAGGTGACAGGGAAAAAGGTCTTCAAGGGTAATCAAACTGGAGGGAAAACTACACGTTCATATCATCATCATCATCATCATCATCACCATCATCGTCATCATCGTTATGGTCTTCATCAAAGTCAGCAATGGTGATCATCTTCACTTTGTATCTCTCCCCCTTTTTTCTCCGTGTGCTTCCTTCCACCACCGATAAACATGCCGGTAGTGAGGAGGCCAAACGCCATTTTGCCTCCTGCGTGCTTCTGTTTTCCTCCATCTAGCGCCTCACACGACGACATGGCAGTCCGGAGCGATGCGTGGGAGTCAGAGAAGAGGCGAAACGAGATAGAGGCCGGCTCTCGTTCGCCTGTTCCACCGCACGCACGCTAGCTCAGTAGCACGTCCGCACGCTTCCCCATAAATTGGTCGCGCGCGTCCATTGGCCAGATGAGGCAACTGCTCGACGAATCAGTGGGCGCCAATTGCGACGCTCGACCAATAAGCGTGAGCGAAAACGATGAAATGGTGACAGTGGGTCAGCCAGTACGTCAGCCAGTACGTCAGCCACGCCTGACAAGGAGGAGGCAATCGAAGTGAGATATCTCCATGAAACCTATTCCAGCTTTTCCTTCTTTACCCCTCCAGGTTGCCAGTTGCGTCTTCTTCCAACTTTCTTTCGTCTTTTAGCCCGCTTTGGGCTCTGAGGGACATTGACGGCAAATCGAGAGATTGCTTGCCGTATCAGAATGTTAGATTTAAATCCCTTTTCCAATGCAGTGCACCTGGATATAAAATGGTTAATCAACGTCTTCCTTCTACTACCCTATTACTGCAGCTTCATCGATTGTCAAGAAATCGGTTAGTATTCAGTTTGATACAACCAAATTTACAACTTTATGATTTTACAATTGTAGTGCATAGTTTTTATCGGTTGACAGTTTAAATGTTAAAGTCTTATTGAAAACATTTTGCACAAACTAAATGGTCAAAAAGTCGTTTTTTTCGAAAACCTAAAAGCTATTGCTTCTTTTGCTATCTCCTACCCATGCTGTGATATTCTAAACGTAAAAACTCTTGACGGAACAGGTTTGTAAAATCCTTATTGCCATTCTTTCACAATTGTTGCATTTTTAAAAAGAGAACTGAGGAATTCATGAGATCGCATTTTAAAATTGTGCTAGATATTAGAATGCCTTAGACATATCTTTTGTGGAACTAATTTATATAATTTCAAAACCTATTGAACTTAGTTTGTGATAAAATTAAGATTAATAGAAAAACTGATTTGCTCGATTATGTAATTTGACTTTGTAATTGCAAAATTCTTTTTAATGTTTTATTTTGTTTAACCTATTTCAAACAGAATTTTGCACATTAGGCGAAGTACCATTTTTGGCTTTCTTTGCATTAACGAGCTAGTTTTCTCTTTGCTAAATATTACCAAGTAAACCTATAACTGGACATATCTTTCAGTTCTACATAACTTTCTTCAAAGTCGTGAAATTTAGAAGAGGATATTTTAATTTTCCATCTAGAAACGAGAATACGGGGCTGGCAATTTTCAAGTGTTGGCTAAATTAAAGCTCTTTGTATTTTCCTTTTCATTTTAAATGGCGTGACAGTATTAAATCCAGGGGAAATTATAAAGAATTTTGCAGAGGTAAATCGCTGGACACGATCGGAGGTTAATTAGAGGAAAAAAATTTGGGTGCGATGTACTAAACTATAAAGTGGAGAAAATAATTACTATTTCCTCCATTTGTTGACATGTGAATTTCAATTAGATCTGACGTGCTGTCAATTGAAGTTAAATTTACAAAATGAAAACTATTAGCAAACCCAAAACGTTGGACGGAATCAAAGAAAAATGTAAGAATAAAATTCTTCAATTCTTTAAAAACAGAAATTTTCAAAATTTTCGGAAGTAATCAATAAAAGCCATTAAAGGTTTCTTTAATTTCGTAGACGTTTCTTTTACATTTCTGAAGTAATGCGTACTTTGTGCTATAAATCTGAATTCGGTATTTTGTTTTAGCTGAAACCTGAATCCACCTAGCAAAGTAGACTGTTAGCCAACGAGTCTATTTCCAAACCCATTTTTAGACTTAATGAAAGAGCCATTTGAAGCAGTTTTGGACGGGGCGCAAAATATTGCCGTTGCGTACCAGCAGCTGATGGATAATGTATAACCTCTCTCTTCCCTTCGCATTTTCCAAAATGCCAAGATTCCACAAGCCTATATGTAGGGAGTGAATTCCAAGGATTTGTCAGAAAAAAGATGTGTTCCTTCGAAGCTGATGAGCTAAGCGAACTAATGACAGTAACTTAATAGATTCAACAGTAATTCCGAGTTCTGAATGAGATAATCTAGGGGCATATTTCTGGTACTGTACCATTAGTTCATGCCCTCTCCTCCGTTTGAAAGTCAATCAAAAATCAGGTATGATTGACGTATTAACAAGAATCAGACATTTTTAATATTAAGTATGTTCTTCTGCAGCTGTTCTGCGCATATAAACGAGACCGATGGTGAGGCTGAAACACGCATTCTTGACTGATTCAACATATTTAGGCAAAAATGCAATGATCGGTTGGGTCTCTTATACCTTAATTAAAACTTTAAAGGAAAATCTACCTTGCTATGAAGAGAATGTTAAAGGTATACTAGTGATATTAGGAGTTGTAAATGAGAGAAAAAGTAATTTTTACGGTTATTTATCAACCAGTAAAACACTTTTAAGAGGATATATTTGCAAAATTTTTAATCTATGAGTAAAAGAAAACTCGTATTGAATTTAGAAGCCCTTACTGAAATCTGCTATAATTTAGCTTCACGAAATGTCCCAAAGCTAGATACATCAAATGTACTTTATTCAAGTCAGCGACAGCGAAGATGTTTTAGTTTTTATTGTGGAATAAAAATTAAACAGTGGGAACTCTTTTAAGCTGACGAGCATGTGACCTATTTATAACCTGGTGACTGGGGTTGAAACAACTGCGTTCCCTAGGCCTCGTTTCACCGCTTATTTCCGTTGTAACCCCAAGCCAGGAAACCGGAACAATTTGAGCCGCTGATTATCTTTGATGTAATTTATTCACACTCTGCGGGCGCTAGCTGCAACCCGCCCCATGCCCTGTTTTGGTGACCAAAATTTGACATCATTTGCGGGATTTGTAAATGAGTTTGCAGGGGCAAAAAAGGAGCCACAGTTGATCTTTGAGCAACTGCCTGGAGCTGTGGTTTGTAGTGTCAGGAGAACATCCCCTAGGCGCATTTCATGTAATTTTTTGGGAGTGAAAAATCGTTTCTTCGCGTGTCGTGCGTCTATTGCATCTATGTGCGTTCTCCCACTCAAAGTTGCAATCGAAAATCTCGCCTCAAGCCGAATTCGAAGCCAATTTTCTTGCCCGCCCAAACTAAGCTTTCCACCAGTGTCCATGCATTGTACTATTCACTTAACTGCTAGACACAAGTGATCGTAATTTATGTCCATTTCAAATAAACATTGAACACTACTTAAAGACCATGCATTACTACTTACTGTTTTTTTATAGTAGCAGGATCAGTAATTTCTCATTCACGATTAGTAAACCTTATTTATATATTAGGGCAAGACAGTGAGGTGATTTCTCATTAAAAAATATGTCCCCTAACTTAAACTTTAATAAATATTTCCAAAGCAGTTGATTTACTGATTTTTGAAATCTCTTTTCTAGTCATATAAACAGTTCGATATTCGGTGGCTTAGCGTATTCGGTCGTCGAAAAGCAATTTCTTTTAAGATGAGGGAGAGGCGTAGCCTTGTCCTGGCTTCGTGGGCAATGAAATCAGTCCCCTTGGTTGTGCACATTTGATGCTTTAGAGCTAAAGTGGGAAGTAGCTTGTAGTTGTTGCTTTACAACTGCACATACAAGTGCGAGGCGTGGGCATCGTCTTTTTTGCAAGGCGGCCATTTGCTGGAGAAAAGGGTGCCTGTGCCCCAGCCTTTGTTCTCTGGCGAGTTCAGAAATTCATTGCTGCCAAATCTGACAAATTTAGCAGGTGATATAAATCGAAGTGATATCTCCATGTTGTGTCCATTAAAGATAGATCAAATTAGAAACATTTTTGTGTTAAGATTCTGCAGAATAGAGATAGAGCTTCTCTGTTATCTTTACAGCCTGGTCTTTGATAGTTCCACCTACAAAACCGATTAGTATTGCTAATCTATCATGCTAAATTAAGAAAAAAGATTTATCTCCATAGCCTCAGTGTGCGTCTCCGTGTGTACTGGATGATTTAAATGCAGTACACACAAAGTATAGGTGATATACAAGCTTGCCTTGACCCATGCAAACTAGCTTACTCAAAATCCTGTCTCCTTGCATTTATTTGTCAAAAAGGACAGCAAATCCCCATTCGAACTATGTCCATTCTAGTTTAAGACGACAAATTGTGGCTAGGTTTCATTTTTCAAGGTTAAATCAAAGAGATAAATGGAGCTTTCTAATAATAATGCATCATCGAAGGCTTCGAGATTGATTATTCCTGTATAATAAAGGTAAATATTGTCATAAAGAGTGAGTTCAAAAATCACATAGGCTCAAACAGCTGTCATTTAGAAAGACAATCACTTCTTTTCATCTAAGCATGTTTAGCTTTTGCATGAATGAAAAATTAAACTATGCACAGCAGTTGGAAGAAACGCGTTTGGTTGGAGTCCTGTGGCATCCATTTAGTCTATAAGACATATCATCATAAAACTCAAATTAATCGTATTCCCCAGGGTTTCAAGCTATTAATCATAATACTTAAAACTATCTCCGTATAAAAATAGGATTCATGTTGAAAGGGGGACTGTAATTGGTGCTTCAATCTAATCCATAACATAGACTTAAGCAGAATGGCATTCTTATTTCATAAATTACGTTGACAAAACATGTCCTCAATAGAGTAGGTAAAATGGTGGTTAGGATATTTGAAGAGCCATTCTCTGCTATTCTACGTTAAATAACATTTAGTAATAATATAATCAAAAAAGCGTATCTGATGACGGAAAAGAGCTAAAGAAACAGGATCATTGACAGAAAATGGCAGAAGGACTGGTTGAAGGGAGTAAGAAAACGAGTTAGACATCACTGAAACCGCATAAAATGATGACTGCCTTGGTTTAAATCATAAAATTCCAGACATTAGTGAAATTTATCAACTCACCATGGAGAGTAATAAATTACACGTCACAAATAATTGGATTTTTAATCTAGCTGTATGCATATGATGAATGATATCTAGAACTGTTCACCTCAGAGCATTCTTTTTAAATGCACTTTTCGCAAAAGCGTCGTACCACGGGAAGTTGTGGTTATTTTTGGCCAGTAAATTTCAAAAATAGTGAATAAAAGCAACAAATCATTTCTTTTGTTTAAGTAACTTTTTAGCTATTTGAAACTCGAAAATAAGCCATAGACACAGGGTCCAACAATTGTCGCTTTATTTGAGCCTCCGCATTAAAAGATCATTCAGATTTTATAAGAATTGATTTAAATCTATAATTTTTTAAAATGAGAAAATTGGCGTTAGTTTTAATGTCTGAATCTTAATTTATACTAGCCTAATGCTTTTATTTTGACAGATTTGGGTTATTTCGTGTACACTTCAGCTTTAAGCATGGCAGATTTGTTAAATATATGTATATAAAACCTGTATTTAAAATAACCAAATCTTGCCATTTTTTACCAGTATTCTTACAAAAACGTGCAAAATGCCAAAATTTCTGTTTTATTTAAGCAAAAATATATTATGTTTTAACAAATAAATTACAAATAAATCGGTTTGTAGTACTATTTAAGCTGCTTATTTAATAAATAAAAAACATTGAAATCGATATTGTCGCTATGCGTTTTTAGTGCAAATAAATTCTAATTTCAGGTTTTCTTTTCATTTGGCTAATACGTCCGTATTCCGGGAAACTCGATATTTTATTAAATCCATGAAAAAATTTAGTTGATTTTAGGATATTTCGGGATAATTTTTGCTTAAGTAGATGACGACTTACCCTACTATCAGTCTAAAGTTACGAATGACAGACACAACAGATAAGTTGGAATAAGTCAAAGCTGTGCATAAGATCCCAAATGAAATGTAGCTTCTGTTTGTTATTCTACCTCAAGGACCAAAAATGAGGTCTAATTTTACAGCAAAACCAATGTCAATGGATGAATCCTTGCATTTAATCATAAAGTCAATGCGATTACCACAAGATTTGAGATCCAACAACCGCAGAAAACTTTGCTTGAAATTAAGGACAAAATCAATCATTCTAATCTGTAAAATGCGACTCAGACTCAAGCACACATCTTTATTAGAATTTACTCACTAGTGCCTAACAGCCTTGTAAGGCATAAATATTTCAAAAAGCATAACGCCTACTTCCCAAGTATGTACTATATATTTCGTTTGCACTTTGCCTGAAACGCAGATCAGTTGCCGGATCTGCCAGGCACCTGGAAGGAGAAGGAGCTGATCCGGGATCTGTTGCACGATTACGAGAAGAAGGCGCGGCCCGTGGTGGACGGTGTCTCGCCGATCGCGAAGCTCTCGGAGACCCTTTCCGTGCAGCAGATTACCATCGAGTTCGGTCTGTCACTCCTTCAGATCCTCGAGCTCGACGAAAACGAACAAGTCCTCACCACCAGCATTCGGACACTCTACGTATGCCACCCTATTGTTGAGATTTATCTGTCCCTCTTCTTCACGTTAACAAACATTTGGAAAAACCTTAAAGCATGGTTGGATTTCCAAACAGTTAGATGTAGAACTTTGAGCTGGTATTGCATGGTCATGACCCTTGGGAGCTTTGAACTCACGAACCACTGAAGGAGAGTTATTAGTAAGCATTCTCTTCTAGCGTTTAATGCCGAAACACGCCTAAAAGTTGCCACACTTGCAATAGAAAGGGGAGATGTAAAAGAAAATCAGGTGGAGAATAAGACTGCGCTTCAGAGACTAGATTTAGCTGGCAACTTTCTTCACTCTATAGGGGTATAGGGAATTCATAAGCCAATGATTTCAAAACCTTGCGTAGGTAACCTACTAAGCTGCACTTATTGTGCTGTTTACCTATCATGTTTAAGGTAGAAACATGCAAAACGCCATAGAGACCTCAACAAACCATTATAAAATGTTTGAGTTTTTCGTGTTACATTTCTAAGGGTACTTGATCTTAGTGAGTCCAGAACTTAAGTAGACAAAATCTGTAAATCATAAGTCTTTCTAACAATATGGTTGGAATGACATTTTCTATCTTCTAGAATTAAAAAATATATTTTAAGAAGTGTGCTTATTAATCAAGTAAATTATGATCAAATAGGGTGTTTAAATTCATGAATGAAGTCGTTCAGATGTCCTGTCAGATTTCAATGTTTTTTATTTTAAGCATTCCAGTAAAAGGGGAATGACCGAAATACTTCTCCTTTTATCAAAAAGGATCTGCTGTTATTCATACAAACTTTCTATTCGGTAATTTCGAGTGTCCCTGTGTCTCGCATCAAGTTACTTCGCAGCCCTTTCCTGTTTGAGTTGAAGACACAACTTATGCGATATTAAGTTTCGGAGCAAAAGTTGCCAAGCAGGTGTTAATTACTTACTTAGAACACTTCTTTTCATCTAATCAGTCTTTTGCTTGGCTTTGGCGAAGCGCCTATGGCAAAGTGAGTTTCATCCTTATTTAATGAGTTTTCGCGCACTTACTCTTTCAAGCGAATGAATATTTCAGGCGATCATTCTCCTGGAAGTGGTGGACAAGTCAGTGCCTGGATTCTGTCATAAATAGCAAATAGACACGAAACAAAATTGTAAGTAGGTTTCGATCAACCCACTGTGAGGTTATTTTTAGGATGTGTAATAAAACCTTAAGGAGTGTTGATTTCTATATTTAGAGCGTATTATATTTGGTCTTGAAACACTTGACTTTTTATACTTACATCCTGTTTAAATTCCAGTACACATCCGTATCGGTTAGCCATGTAGTTTTGATATCTAATGAGGTGAGTAATGCAGAAAAATTGCAGTCATTCGTCCAGAACTTAAAGAAGTGTCAAAAAATGTAAAATTATTTCTATAAACAAGTCTTCTCGACTTATTTTAATTGCTCCAATGAACATCCAAGAAAAATTGTGAGAATTTTAGGACAGAAATCCCCATGGATTCAGACAAATGGCTAATGATCTGATAGAGCGTGAAAATTGTTGACTAAAAATGGAAATTTCTTCCTGTACAGCAAGGAAAAATGGTGGAAGATGGTAGAAGAGACAGGATGAGGCTGTCTTAATGAATCCCAAGCTTTGAGATTTCATGATGACAGGGTAACATTCTATACCTTTTAAAGTACATTGTTTGTGTTTTTCTGCAAGTTAGAGATCAAGTGATTAATTGATTATTATCTCTACTCTTCACAAAAATGACACAAAAACGTTGGAGATTTCGATGATAGCTAATTTTCAATATTTTCAGAGGTGGAAGGACTACCACATGGTGTGGGATCCGGCTGAATATGACAACATCACCTCAGTTCAAATACCTAGCTCAAAACTATGGCTTCCAGATATTGCTCTGTACAATCAGTAAGTTGCTGGAATTTCTTAATCTTTCCAGCTAAATTAAAATTCATGATTATGTATTCTTTCTCTTAAACGAATCTACGTCATTTTTGAAAACGAATAATGACCATTCAATCCTATTTTGTAACTCAGTTTAGCAAATATCTATTCAATAGTCAAGTTAAATCTTATTTTTGAAATATGCAACGGTAAAGTAAAATTTAATAATGTGTTTAATGTGGTCGGTCTTTCAATGTTTACTTAGTTGGATTGTGGCGATACATTGTAATGATCGTTACAAATCAACAAACGATAAGATCTACAGCAGATAATTAGGTTTCATTTCATCCACTATCTACGCTAGTATATCTGGATATATAGTGCAAACTTAAATGATTCAAATGTTCAAATGCTGCTTTAGACAAAAAAGGTCTTCTAAATTCACGTGGAACACAGAAGAATAAAATGGGTAGCAAAGAAATAATAGTTTAGGTAATTATAAGCAACAGGAAACCACATTTGCCTATGTGGAAATGCATAAATTCGGAGCAACTAAGAATAAATGTAATAGATTTTCTGCGCTTTACAAATGAAGTCAAAATTACACGCTTTCTTCAATCATTCTGTCGTTTTTCGTGAATTATAGGCTTTGGCAAGAGATAGCACAATCTGAAGGAATTGAGGTAGACGTAGAAAAAAGTTAAATTCCCTTTTTGATCACCCAAATACACACTCCAACACAAACACTGTTTGCTGGGGATGCGGAGGACGGGAGGGGATAAAGCAGTAATCTTAGTGTCGTCTTGGTAGTCACGCAAAGCTCGCTTGCTCGACGCTAATAGTGATGATCGATGAGAGCTCCTATTCAGCCACCACATATATGTTCGATTTTGCTATCAATACTTATTGTATCAAATTTTTCAAACAACAAATCATTTTATCTTACATCTTCTCGTAAATTCTTGTTTTTTATTTTATTTAAAAATTGGAACTTCATGTTTGCACTGTGTCACATATTTGAGACTACTAAATGATAAAAACTTTGCCTAAAATCCACTTTGCATATTTGTAAATAACCCTACAGTATATGAAACAGTCTGCTTTAATTTAATAAATTTATTAAATGACTAGTCCGATATTTTACAGAATTCTTTAATGAAATAAACTTTGAATGAAATAATTAAGTACTTCCGCCTCCGAGATAATATTGAAACCATGTCATTATTATTAATCAATTTAGCAGAACTATGGAACAAATCGACTCCCAAACAATCCCAACATTAGTGTTGCTAATTTAATTGTGCAACTAGAGGTTTCTAATTAAAGAAAGGAGGTGGAATTTTTTACTGCAAAATCTTCGAGTGTGAACGAAAGGGAAGAAGGATTAATGTGAAACTTGTCCTTAATTAGAAGATGACATTTAGAATTATTGTTAAAATTCGCATAAAATCGAAAAAGCAGAAAGTTCGATTCATCATTTAAATTGAGGAGCAACGTAGTTTCCTATCCTCCTGAAGGGCAATTGAAATTAACGAAAAGGAAATGACTACACATTGACTTGGGAAGATTTACTCTATTGCTCTTTCTGAGTGACCTCTGATCAATAAAATAATTTTAGTGCCGACGAACGGTTGGAGGAGCGACGGAGGTCGGACCTGTTAGTCTCCTACACGGGCACCGTTGAGTGGCAGCCTCTGGCCATCTACAAGAGCGCCTGCTTCGTCAACATCAAGTACTTCCCCTTCGATCAGCAGAGCTGCACCTTCAAGTTCGGGCCCTGGACCTACGATGCGTGAGTTTCACTGCCCATCCTGTGATGCTAACGCCTACATAAAATAAGCAGAATTATTTTTACGGGACTAAAGCAGCAATTTCCAACTTTAAGATGTAATTAGGGACTATAAATCAATGTTTATTAATTTTTCTTACAGTATGAATAAACAAATTACTAATACGTTTCCACTCCACCTACGTAAACTATTTGTGGCAAATTAAAATGAGACTTTAAAATTATAATTGCACGAAGACTTTCACGATGAACTTTTAGATTACTGACCAGGTTCACTGTTAATTATTATATAACACAATGTGAACATCAGCAAACAAGCAATTAAATTAAAAATTTTAAATAATACGAAAAAGTCCAAGATGTGTATTGGTGTGATTTATTTGATTTAACCTACTGCTGATACTGGGATTACTATAGAATTCGACCCTGGAATTAATGCAATTTTTTAAGAATTTAACTCCCTAAGTTTCCGATTTTCGAATGCTCACCCCGACGAAATTCGATTTTATGGGAGGTTAAACCGGTTAAGGGAGTCGTACTTGTTACTATGACTTTCCTATCCTTTTGCATAAGAATAAGGCAAGACGGAAACAAATGAAATGCCCTTAAAAAGACATAGGGCCAATATATAGCGGGTGATTTCTGGTCACTATAAAATGATTACACACATCAGCAGCTGTTTCTTTCAATCGTGAATGTTCATATTTCAAGTTTCAAATAAGAAGAATAGTATTGTTTTCCTTGTATCCAAGTATATTTCTTATGGAATTCGCTTTGATAAAGTTGAAACTATTTAATATTCCTGATAATGAACGTTGATTTAATGGCTCCTAATTGTTATTGTTCTTTTCTAGTAGACTGTTTACAATAAAAGAGAGAGTTATATCGTGATTGACTCTACTCTCACTATTTCTCCTTCATTAGATGCGAAATATCTTCCCTCCATTCTCTTGATGTTTCTTCAAGAATGCATTTATTGCTGATGAAAAATTCTCTTCCTAGTTCGGTAATATTTTCAATTAATTAGAATAATTGATAGCTGAACTAATGAACGTAGCACGATGTAAAGCGAACTCGATTTTTTAGGGCAAAAATGTGAATTGTTGATTTTTGCAATAACTTTTCGTGAAATTATGGATTTATTGAGTGTTCAGGCACTAAATGCTCAGACTGCCTCATTTTGTTGTTTGCCTCTAGCAGTAGATAGTGTAACCCAAATCTACAGCTACTGTTAGTTAATTCTTAACCAGGTATGCGGGGGCGGATAAAAATTCGTGGTAATTATAAGAAACACATATTCGACCTTCTTCTTCGATGTGGTCAGTGTCTTCAGATTCTACATCCGTCTTTACAGAATTCTGGAGGATGTTTTCATAGTCAGGTAGCGGCAGAATATTTTGCCACTTCTACTGAATCGTTTTCCAAATAAGTTATTTTCAGGACTTCTTTGAGTTGTGAAAAATAGGTCTAATGTAGCGAAATCGGAAATGCACTCGTAGGGTTGGCGCGGAAGCACTTACATTGAGATTCTAGAAGTACATCTTGCACAGTCCTCGAAAGATGCACTTGTGTCGTATCGTCATGATGAAACCAGAGTCGAACATAAAGTTTCCCCTCCCATTCTTCGATTATAAAGGTGTTAGCATCACACCGTCTGATTCAAACCCAGAAAACGATCGCCGTCACTATTTAAGCCGACTTATGAACCTATTTGAGCTCGACTGTTGACTTTTTGACTCAAGATCATTCTGGTAAATCTAAGTTTGATGTTCGATGACAGTCTTCGCCAGATGTCCTTTTTCTGCCTCATTTTAATTCACTAGTATTAAGAAGAAACCACTTTGCCGAAGATTCCGTTGATCAGGCAGCCTTGTCCTTAATTATCATGCAAAACTGCATTTACTTCCGACCCCTAGTGAATGTCTTGGGGCTAATTTATCTGGTTCACGGTTATTTGCCTGCATTTTTCAACAAAATTTTTACCCGGCCTCGATGTTTTTGAAGTCCGGGCATGATGCGCCATGCTAGCAAAGGTCGCCTTCGAAGTTAGTTTTTCACTTCTTTGGAATTATGAATCCACATGCAGACTTTAGTCTGTTTGTAATGACAGTTCAATATCTTTATAAGCCTCAAAGAGGTGTGTGACTTGCGTCTTACCGTTATTTGTCCTTATCTCCAAAATATCTATTTTCTATGGATGAATGGCTAGCCTTTTAGAGTGTCTAACCAACAAAGATGATTGCATGAAACTGATAGCAGATCTTGTGCTCAAGTTGTGGATGAAGTTATATGTGGATGAAAATAGGTAGGAAAACCCAGATATCAGGTTCGTATAATCCCACAGGAGGCGTCTCTAATCGGTCCCTTTCTAATGTCCCAGAGCACGGACAAACATCACATTCTACAACCACTCGCACGGCTGGTACTTGGACGACTATGAGGAGAGCCCGGAGTGGCAGCTGCTGGATACGAAGGCGGTTTTCACGGGCTTCAAGTACGCGTGCTGCGTCGAGGTCTTTCCCGACATCACCTTTACCATGGTGATCAAGCGCCAGCCGGCCTTCTACAACTACGTCATCATCCTCCCCTGCTTCCTCCTCTCCTCCCTCACCCTCGTGCTCTTCTGTCTGCCTGCCGAGACGCCAGCCAAGATGCAGCTAGGTTCGTCTCACTCCCTACTTTCTCTAACCCTTTATTTTGAAGAGTTGTCTAGGACAATGAGGTATTACCGTCTTGTGCTAGGAGCAGTTTTTGAGACTTCTTATATTCCTGAATGATTTGTCGACGAAGGCACAGGAAGGGCAGATTTAAAGGTAACGATTGCCGACGACTTCTTTTGTAAGAAACTGACCTCTGCGAGGCTTGTATTAGAAGTAGCCAAATTCTTAATTGTTGCATGAGTTGTGGTAAAGACAGAAATATGCAATTCATCAAACAAAGCCAGAATTTCGATTCCAGAGTCCCTCCAATACCTTTTTAGAGATAATCTGCATGTAATCTGATCGACTGTTATGTTGTCAACTTTTTCTAGTTACAGCCTCGTAGTCTCTGTTCAGGGGAAGCATTGAGTCGAGATAACTAGGACGCATAACAATGATACAAGTCTGGATCCATTCTCGTTGTCGTCACCTAGAATTGCTAAAGCAACGATTTAAACATTTAAAGGTGCATGCAAATACCTTTTTTACGTTTTGCAAAAATAACCAAACATTAATTTGTATAACACACTTTAGTCCTGTTGTAGATGAGCATTTATTAGTGGTCAAGGAATAAATCAATTTGTATATGGTTGCAATCTCAAATGTCTGCTTATCATAATTAAAATGGTAAACTGCGGCTTCTACCTTGAAAATGCAGGTATCACAGGGCTCATTAACCTATAAACTTTAAATTAAACAATTAATTATATAAAAAATCAGTTCTCAATTTGTACGACTTCATATTTTAACTTTTGGGTGGTAAAACCATAAACAGGATAATTTGGCAAAACATCGAACCAGATCTGCTACTTGACTAATAGCACTGATGCAAATTACCACTGAATAAACTTTTCTACATAAAACTGTAAGCGTTACTAGTGTTTTAAATAAACAGAAAATAACCTTGAGGTGTTACAGCTATCTTTGATGACCGAAAGAAGACGAAACGGAACATTAAATGGTGATAACCGCTCCCAAGCAACCCTTTCAGTAGCCGTGTCTGGACTTCAGACCGTGCAGACTAGCAAAAGGTTCACTCCAAATAGCCATTGGTGAGGGCACAAGGAGGAATAAATGCTCTTGATGCTGATTGATTGGACCAGTCTGGATATACACTGGGTGTCCATCTATGCTGGAGAATTACAAGCGAACTCAGGGACTGCGTGATTAAAAAAATGAGCGTTAAAGTTAAAAAATTCCACTTATGTGAATATGCACATAGAACTTACTTAGTTTTCGGTGACATTTAAAATAAAAAATAGATCACATATAACACATGGTAATCATTTCATATGCTAATTAATTAACGTTTTTCATACAAGACAACGTGTAAAACTCATAAAAATGCCATTGATTTCAAAGTACTGCATTAATTTAATGATTTCAATTCCAAAAAGCAAAATTTTATTCCCTTCGCTATCAGATACAGACCATAGGTAAGCCTAAACCTGTCCATTGCTGCGTTTTATGCATTGAGAAAACGATGTACTCTATCTGCGGTCCAGGACTTTAAATAAAGGACCAAAAATCCCATTCAAGCTTACTAATACGCGTAAAGGGTAATTCCATTCAAACATACCACCGGAGTCCTGTAATTATGTCGTACCTAGGAACACGATCTTTTAAAAGTGGAATACACAACCTCCATCCTGGTCTACTTTCAAATAGATTCATTGTAGAAAGGCCATGGACGTTAATTTCACTCTTAAAACACAGTTTTAATAAATCTGATTCATCTCCCGTTACTGACTTTGAGATTAACAAATATTCATTTTGTTAAAAAAAGGTAAGTCAGTGCGAACCTCACTGTCCCTGACCAAATATCAAATTATCGATTGGAATCAGGAGAATGATTACAATGCGGTTAATTTGAGCCAGGAGTGGTTGGGAACATACAAATTGCCTAGAAGGCGTTTTAAAGTTTCCATTTTCAAAGGTGAAGTTCAAATTTTCTGGGGTTTCTCCTGATCCTTTCTTGCCTAAATTTAAACCCCACTTCTCTCTCAACCCCTTCCTTCTAAGTGTCTGGCTAACTGCTGCCACTGCTTCTATCTCAATTTGCATAATTTAAGCCTTTGAGAGTGGAATTTAGAAGGAGCATAAGAGAAGAAAAACCAGTTTGTGCGAAAGTGCAAGAAGGAACACATAACTGCTACTTGGAAGCGCAGAAAGTAGGCCTACAGTTGAAGCCATGCCTGATTAGGCTCCATGGACCGCCCCATTTAAAGAGTGAACGGAAACTAGGTAAATCTTTGTACGAAGGGCAAATGAAATTGAAGATAAAAGCTTTGAGTCAAGCAGTCACAGTGCCTTCACAGTCAGTTTAACAGAATGCATATTACTGTGCATCCAAAATCTTGGAACATGGCTTTGGGATTGTGCTGATCGCTTTAATAACCGTACTGCATAGGAGTACAATTTAACAGTTTCTCAGCTTCCGCTATTTTGGAGCTCTTGAAATAATAATAGTGTTAGATAAGCTGAAAATTAAGATGTAACGAAATGAACCTCCCATACAGGATTTGAAGTAGTGTTTGCAGATTTCAATGCAGGAAAACAAACTGAAATCAGAAATTAGAGACTACCTGGCATGAAAGTGAGAAAACAAGGTTTTTCTTTTAACAAAATTTTAAATTATCAAAACGTGCATGAAAGTTCCTCTGAATACTCGAAATTTACCCAAGAAATTAGATACTCTCCTGCCTAGATGGATTAGTGTAGATTTGATGAAATCAGAAAATTTATGTCAGATTTCTAACACCTTATGCTTAAATTGTGCAACATAATCTGCTTGTCCACAAATCCAAGTGTAAAAGAATGAAATCTAGTAATTTTTGCAATCCGTCGAATTGTTGAGCGTTATTAATACTCTTTAGAGGGTGATTCTGCCCGCTAAATCCACGAGAGTCCAATCGGGGCAATAATTTTCGAAGAGGAGGGTTACACACAGTGCGGGCTCTGTTGGGACGTGGTAAGTGGTGGGGATTTAGGGAGAAAAGCAGAAGGGAATGAATGAGTCAGAGAGACGGAGGGGTGAAGAGACTGCAAATGAGGTTCATTAATTGGTTTGCTCCGAAAACTTGCAGCTCTGATCGACAAGTCAACTGCTCAATACCCTATTGATGCCTCTTTTATTGGAGTTAATAGAGTTCCTTTATTAGAACAAATATATGACTTAACTAGTCGATTGATAAGCTTGTTCTATTTAATTTGTGCTACGAAATATAGAAACATGCTCTTTAAAATAATTTTCCTAAATGATGAGTTTCATTTTTGTTCCATTTTGTCGAAACAGTCAGAAAAAAATACTTAAAACATGATTCTATCTTATTTAAAAGTTCAATAGAAGTTGAAAAGTGCAACGAAATTCTTTAATGAAAAAATTTATTTTGACAGTCCGTTTTTCCAGCTAGAAAATTATCGGAAAAGTGATCAAGAGCGAACTTTCGTACATACTCCAGAGAAATGAAAACTATTTTAATCAATAAGAAATATGTTCCTGTTTTAGAGATGATATCAGTGAATAAAATGAAATAAATTAAAATAAAAATTGAAGCCAAACTTAATGATTTCATATCAAATAAGGTACAAGTTACATTAAAAGGCTTAGAATTCGAAATAAATATCAAAATTGAATCATATTTAACTTTCATTCAATTTGTTTGAGTTCAAGCTACTGGTTGGTTCCTTACCACATAACACACGAACCATGCTTCCTTTTTGACAGCTACATCACCACGTTTTTCCATCTGGTTTTTTGTCCTTCTAGGCATGACGATGTTTCAAGCCTTCAACTTCCTGCTGCTCATTTTAACGCAGTCTATTCCCACTGGCGCCAGTTCGTTTCCCCTCATCGGTAAGACTTTCACCATCTTTCTGCGCTATTACTTGCCCCAATTTCTTGAGAGGTCTGAAAAAATACTTCCGTCGATGGTTATAATGTCACTTTTTGACTGGCTACGTCACTATCTCGATATCCGGCAGAAAAGTTTAATTAATTTTCTGGTTAGAATACCACTCAGTCAGATCAAATCTAGCAAATAACCACCAAAAATTTAACAAGGAATAGTTCATTTCAAGGAATTAATTATCCAATTATTTTTTGGGGAAATCAAGGTACCGGGTACCATCTTGTATCTTGATCGACTACTTGTGCACACCACATTCTCAATTTGCCTTTTCTGAAAGGCATTTCATATGGGCCTCTTCTAGGTTAAATTGCCGCCTTTTTCATATTAATGGTGATGCTAATTCAGGGAATAAATTTAGAAGTTTGAAGTTTTTAAAATGAAATAGCTCTTGTATGAATGTTATGGGAGGATTAAATAACTAAGCTAATCTCTTTTTGGTTGTATCTATTCCATTAAATCGCACAAATTAAAACTCAACATAGCATACTTGTCATCAACGTAATTAACACAACTGCGTTTTCTTTGAAATGGTAAAGTAGTAATCTACTTGACAAAAGCAAAGAATATTCAATATCGGTTCGTTTAATAATCTACTTCGTGATAAATCCTGAAAGAGTTTTTAAATTATAAACAGTCAGAAACGACTATAGCAACTATTGCGATGAAAATTTGCAGCCATGGAATAAATAGTCTATCTCCTATATGAAAATTTATTGGATATTCATGCTAATTCACACTTCCTTTGGACGCGTACTCTCTCGTCAGCAGTTTTTTTAGAGTGGAATCCTAAGATCCATTCAAGCTGATTAAAACTCCCCTTGCAAATTGTCATTTAGTAAGTTAATTTTAAAAATATTTTAGTCGAACTTAGTTTCTAGCGTAGATTTTCTGACAGGGTGACTGAACCGTCGGAAATGGGGCCAGTTCCAGGCTTCTTGCTTCCTGGGCTTCGCAGAAAGTTTAAAATACTTTATATCTCAAAAAACCATTTATTAAAATTATCGCCCACATAAACACGGTCGAAAGCTTGAGTGGTTATATTTTTGAAAGGAACAATGTTAAAATCCCGACACCTCAAATGTTAGTAAGATGTTCAAGCACAAGTCCAACTGCTTTTCCTACCTCTCTTCCAAAACTTGATTCAGTTAATCTCTATGGATGGCAAACAGTTAAACCCGGCATTAGGCACTGCAAATGCTAGACAGACACTAAAAGGTCAGACAACCGAACAACTATAGTGTTGTGTTAATTTTTCCCACTGCTATATCAACCCTAAATCAAAAATAGCACACCCAAAGTTTCGCCTAAGACGAGTTATACGAAGGAATTTTTAAGTTTTAATATGAACGAACGCCAGTCGCAAAAAATGCCAGTTACACACAAAAGTGGCTAAAAAGACCAAGATTCAAATCTTGGAGAATGCATTTTGTTTCAGCCGTTAAGAAATGTGGAGAAGTCAGACTTTGTACAGCTCCAGCACACTGTTCATGAACAAATATTATGGTTTCAAGGCTTTCATTGATCTACTTTAGTTTGTTAAAGTTTTCATACTTTTCAGTGGATGTGGACTTTTGTGTTGAAACTGCGTTGCACCGTTTGGGACGCTTACGCAAATAATTCGACTTCTACCAATCGGGAAGTTCATTTGGATGCAAGAGAAGTGCATCACATGCCCGCTGGGATGAAGTGAGCCCTGGTGATGGGAATTTAGACATTTCTTATGAGGCTGGACCATAGAGAGTGAAATCCGAGGTGTCTGCGTGCGTGTCACAAGGCTATATTTGGCCATGGCGCCATTAGCCAGGCAAATGCAAGCATTTCCCACAGAAGGCATGACGGGAAATGTGGTAGCCATGCGGTGACTGCTGTTGCTGGCACAGTTACTGCCTCCACCTCTGCCTCCGTTAGATTAGAGACCACGTCCGGTTCGTCAGTAGCTGTTCTTCCTCGTTATTAACTAACCATTGCGGAGCCAATCGTTGCTACCAGATAGTAAAACTCCGATGAGCTCTTAGCGAGAGTTTTGATGATTTTTATTGACGACCTCAAGAGGAAAGCGAGAAAATTCTGTCGAAAAATTGGCTGACGACAACCATGTTGGATTTATCCTCAAGTTGAGCCAAGGGCAGAATCATACGATTGCCATAAGTTTGTTGGTCGCTGTCGTTATATGGGCTTAACCACTGTTGTCAGATATTCCCCAAAGGCCCTTAGGATTTTTGAGGAAACCTGCTGTGAGAGCGTAGGGCAATCCTAGTCCGTTAGGTTATCAACTTCTAGCCAGAAGTCTCCATTTTATTTCACTAGTTCAAGCCTCCGAATTGCATTCTCAGTGCTCAGTTGTGCTGTTCATTAAACAGTGATGGTAACCTCCTTATTTTGGTTTTCTGTGCAGCGAATCATCATGAAGATTATTATTCTCTCACCTGATAAATCACGTGAGTTTTAGTCATCATCCATTCACCCTGTATTCATCATCTACACAAATGGTAAAAGGGAGTTCATTGAGCTTTAGTTTTTAGAGTGCATCAAAGAAATGTTAATTTGAGAATTTATCTCACCGATTCATTTTCCGGTCTTTTCCATTAGGGGAAAAACTCCCGTTCTCAATACTCTAAGAAGAATTGTTAGAAGAGTGCATTGAAAGGGAAAGTATCTACCACCCCATTGAGCCTGAGATAACTAGAAGTAGAATTCAGACTCCGAGAATAAGCTACGAATTAAAGTAAGACAAAAATATCAAGACTCAGGAAATCAAAATTATCAAGAGATGAATGGCCAACCTTACAAATACCCAGTAGGTAGCTGAAGCAAGGGCTTGGTGACTGAGCGATTATGCAGCTTCATTGACCGCAGAACGGTAAGCCCTGGCAGATCTAGCATATTATAAAGAAAAGGATTGAAGCAGCTGATTGGTGTGACTGAAGGCTTTTTCGAACTCTGGAACGCAATTATCCGATGATGCGTTTTTTTTTCCAATCCATTGTAGGGACGTACTATTGTGTCAACATGTTCCTGGCAACACTATCCACCTTCCTCTGCCTAATTGTTGTGAACTGCCACTTTCGAGGTGATAGCCAATCCGAAGTGCCACGATGGGCCAAAAAAGTAATTCGCTACTCTTCTTCTTATAAATGGGGCATAGTTTCTTTCATGTTTATTATTTTAAAATTCACCCTTCAATAACTGGAAACTTCAATCCACTTTTTCTACAAATGAAAAGAAGTACTAATGTTAAGAGTAAAAAAGTTGAATAAAGAGGTTATTTGCTTGTTTAAAACGGAAAATGCACACGAGTATTAAAACGTTATAATTTAATTTTTGCATCACAACTTGAGTTGAAGAGGAATGTATTAACAAATATAGGCCACCAATAAGAGCAGTGAAAAAATATAATATTTAAAAATGGTAACGTTCGTCGGAGTGAAACTGGCTCTTTTCTCAAACCTATTATTCGAGTGTCAAATTCCTCGGGCGTTTCGCTTTATCAATTCAACTCAATAAACTCAATTATACTCCAGAAAAAGCAGGCTTTTGAGCGCCTTAAATGAATTATCCAGTCAAATATCAGTCAAAACAGCAAGGGCAGTCTAAAATCGAGGAAGCCCTTCGTTTTCTAAGAAACAATGCAGTGGTAAATAGGAAGCATAAAATCTCAGCCAATAATTTTCTAAAGAACTCAGGTTTCCCCTCCATGAAATGAGCATATTGATGATTTGAGGATAGGAAAAGCAAGTTGACTACCATCATCTTGAATTTTGGATATATAATGAACATTAGTATTAAAATTAAGCTTAACCATAAAGTGGAACCATCAAAATATTTTGGGAATTAAGAGCTCCACTGATAGTATATTAATATGCCTCAACAAAGCGAATTGTGAATAGTTACTAAATCTGCCCAAATCAACTGCATTTAATGCCATCCTATGGCTTGAGATAAATGCACAACTCCTCCTAGGAATAGAAAGACTTAAACTGCAATCTTTAGATTCCATAGTCTGGATTTTTAGTAAATCCTCATACACGCTTCCTGAGTACTTAATATTAGTTTTGGCAAAAACAGGTTTAAGCCTTTAAAAGACACGAGTATTCCTCCGTACGACGGGCTCAGAGTGTGTTCTTTCCCTCTTCCAGGTATTTCTTCAATATGGCGCCCGCATCTTTTTCATCAACTCCGCTTCCTCGCACTCGTCGGCATCTCAGACGGGCTCGAGCAGCGCCAAGAGTAACAGCACCGCGGCGGTGGGTGGCGGTAGCGGCGGCGGTGGCGGCGGCGCCTATCGATCTACCACCTACCAGACGCCCCCGTCGGCCGCTCAGTTTAGCCGGTGTCATATGCGCGACTCCTTCCGAGGTGGGTTACGAATTTTTAGATCCTCTAGATTTAAATTACTTCAATATTAAGGTCCAGCCTTTGAGGATTCTCTGGCTGGTATAATCCAGTATATTTTAAATTAACGTACGAACAGTCATGAAATCTAGTTGACGTTGACTCTAATTAATAACTGATCAGTGAAAGTAAAGACGCTTGTGTGAATGACTTCCCCTTATTTGTGTCGTTATAGTAACCATAACGGATTTAGGTGTATGTCTCAGTTTGGGAAGATATTTAGTGTCTATTTAGGCTTTTCATACTTCGTTCACAGTGTCTTAGATCGACTCAAACCCCATCCAACCAGCATTGAATTATTAAAGGTCATAAACTCTTTTATTCTTCCAATAGTTTACTCGACCCTTCACAAAAAGTGTTTTTTAATAACCGTATCCTAAGATGAGGAATCAACTATATTTGAAGGATCAATTACCTGAAAAATGTCCAAATTAAATAGCAGATTATTTTTAGGTTTAAAAAACCGAATGAAACGATTATGACAATCCTACCTAGTGATCCGATGAAAATTACAGCCCATATTAATTGAAAAATGTAAACCCTTAATTTGTAGTTCTTCCACCCACTCTTGAATAATTTGAACCTTTTTATTAAAAACAAAAAGTTTTTTTAAAGAAAGTGTAGTAGAAATACAGCGTCAGGTCCATTACACATTCCCTTAAAATATGTAAAGGTTAGTTTAACCGGCTAAAGTTTGTTCGGTTTGTGCCTTTATCGCTTTATCATTGTGGGTACCTACTGTGAATCACTACTTGCTCTTCAGCCCAGTGAAGAAATCAGTCACTGATGTGCTTCGAAGACTGTTAAACAAGCAGATTAGTAGTCGTGAGTTATTCAATTCTTCAACTGAGAGGGGTTCTTTTGGGCTAAGTAGTCGTTATCAATTCATCGAATCAAATGTTAATCCATTTAATTTTAATTATCAGCTAATCGGCTTCCCGTCTTTCCCTTCTCTGGAATTTCACATTCCTAATAAATTATGCCCACACCAGATCAAATGAAAGCATTTGGCTAGTCTGTACTATATATTATACAAAACAAGTTTCTTGAGAATTCCGTTCCCATGGAAATTACTAAATTCATAATCAGTATGGCCACTTAATATGTCCCTTTGTTTAATATTAATCATTAATAGCTTTTAATGTTAGTGTGAATAATGTTTGCCATCGGCTGTGGACACTTGTGTTTAAGGTTTCATTCGTGGTTGGTGATTATTCGAAGTGGCGTTTACAATAAATATATCCTAGGGTTAAAATCAAAGTTTGTTTTAAATCCCATCCCATATAAATATATTTTTTCTCTATATTTGAAATACCTCAAAGGACTCATTTAATTAGTTCCGTAACTTCCATATAAATTAATCTAATTTATTTCAGTGAATATTTATCAGCGAAAGAGTGAAAACATAATTTAGAACTAAGTATTTTTAAATTCTATGGCAAATCATTTCACATTAAAATTATACATTTGCTTCAAAAAATATGTTTGGTGGATTTTTGTACGATCAAAGTCCTTCCATATTTATTATTTAGTATACAATAGTATACATTAACATAAATTTTCAATGCGCAAGTTTAATAGAGCGCTCCTGATCGCCATAATACATGCACGGGTCTTTAAAACAAAGAAGATGAAAGATGTTCTATTTATCTAAGTTTTGACTTAATGCAGGCATGTCAAAGCATCCAGCTTGCTTTAAGGTAGAAATTCTCTTACAGTCACTTAAAACCAACGACAAAGTCTTTCAATATCTATTTGAATGTATGGTGAAAAATCGAGACGTATTTTGAGGCAGTTATTTTAATTAGACTGGTACGAAGACGCTCAAAGCAGCTCATTTAAACAAATGTTGGGGTGATTTTTTCACCATTCTAGGCGGATAAATTACGGGCAAAGGTTTGCGTGACCAACTGTCCAAATCAACAGCTACATTTAAACGAAACGCTATTTCTTGTCTTGATTTGCAGCGATAATCTTTTTCATTGAAATTCAACGAAAAATCACGCACTATTTCAATTTTGCTTGAACTTAAAAAATGCACTTCGGGCACTTTTAGCCCCGAAAGTAACGACCCCTCCTGTATTCAGGCGAGGAACTTTCAAGCCGTCCCTTTAATGCTGGTGCCTGATCCAGAAAACATGTCCTGAAATGGACAAGCCATACAAGGCACTTGCTTTTGCGAAGTGATTACTAAAACCCTTCTATTAGCTATACATAACAGGACAATTTTTCAAGCCAGACTGCGTAATAGTAAGCGCCAAGACTATTCTTCCTCCCCTTCTTACAAGCCTTCTGCGCAGTTATCAATGGCTCATGATTCCATCGCCATTCTATTCATAGTCCTTCAGCAATGGACGTATGAATATTTTCTCCTCGATTTCCCTAATTATAAATGTTGAACTCAAAAGAAGCGAAGATATTAATCTAGCGACCAGAAGAACGCCGATAGCTTTTGTCGAGTGCCGAGCAGACAGGCAATTAATTTTAATTAATTGAACTTTTTATAGGGGGACGCTGCAGTTGTGAGACTGGCGGGTGTTATGTGACCGGTGGCGGTGCTTCAAACTCGGGTCTGCACGAGAACCCCTCCTATTACCAGCCCTCTGCCACCTCCCTTTGTCTCGAGTGTCAACAACAGCAGCAGCAACAACAAATGCAGCATCATCACTGCCAGCCAATGAGCAACTACTGCCCTCAATGCGCACCCCATAGAAGTGGTCATCACTGTGTCCCTCCACCAGCCCTTCCACCCTCAGCCCACTCAATGACGCACGCTCACACCAGCTGCTCATGTGAGGAGTGCTTGGCAGCGTACCGAGAGCAGGAACCTCCATGCCGACTTCCACACACCTCCTACCAGCGTAATGCTCAACCCAAGTCCCCTTTCGCCGAGGAAGAAGCCGCCAATAACAGCCAGTCATGTCCCGCGTGTGCCGGCTTAGCTGCTGCGGCCGCCGCTGCAGCCACACAGGACTGCATGCTAAGTGATGCCAGCTACAATGATGCCCACTGTCCTCCCAAAGACCCAGACGCCGCCTTGGCTGATGTTTGGGCTTCTGCTGCTCACCACAGAGGTGGAAGGCACACCTCGAACATGCTTCCGCCTGTACAGCGCCGCCAACAGTACTACAACACAGATAATCTCCTCGTTGAGTACATCAGTGGTGGTGGTAGCTGTGACGATAACCCCAATCCTTACCCGGTTCAATGCCAGCAGTGTGATGCTGAGCGTTACGCGGCGAAACCAGATGCGAGAGTGCTGCGGAGGGTGCAGACTGTGACTCGGGACATCGCCGAGATTGTTCGCAGTATTCGGTACTTCCAGAGGAAGAATGAGGAGAAAGAGCGTGTGCAGAAGATCATAAATGAGTGGAGGACGGTTGGAGTAGTATTGGACCGGCTTTTTTTCCTCTGTTACATAATCGCAATCAGCATCTCCATCATCCTCTACTTCCCTAGACCCGAGGGTTCACCATGACCTACCGGTGATGTATGGCTGGTGCTTCAAAATCAATGCCCTGGAGAGACTTCATGAGTGAGAGAAACAGTCTTCAAAGTCCAAATCTGCCTTATGTTCATGAAAAACTATCACCTATGCCCGGTTTTGCTTCCCTCCTCTGCCCCTTCCTTTTCTCTCTTCGACCCTACCTCTTACCCTTCCCTTTGAATTGCAGTGATGAAGCACCCCTTGAGAGTGGATGAGAAAGCTGTAGCTGACGGTAGTGAAATAGCAAAGAAGGACTTGATGATGCTAGCTTCATGTCTCATCCCTGACAGCACTCCTTGTGTTGTGATTTTTACACTTTGAGTACTGCCAAAAAGAGCTAACGCCTACAGATAGGTAGATATGTGGAAACTTTATATATTCTGCCTTCCTTTTTGCTCTCTTGTGACTGGTTACTGGTTGCGGCTCAAACAGCTGAAGTAGGCATATTCGCAATGTGTATATTTCCCACAAAGATACTCAAATACAGATTCAAAGCCATGCATTAATGGTAAATAACGACTTCATTTGACCAATCAGGCTTGTTTAAGACCCAGCAATAAGTTATGCTATGATTTAGTTTATTCAACTATTTAAAAAGTGAAATAAAGTTGCAGTTTTTGTTGGATTTTAACCAGCAACGTGAAAGGTTTCAGGGAACTGTAATTCAAAATTCTGCCATTTGCGAAGAAGGGGCTTGAGCAATAAAATGTATCCATCTCACTCTATTTCGTTCTGTAAATTCCACTAAAAGAATATAAATCGCTAATAAGCTTTGCAGAGCAGTGAAACATTAAATACGATGATGGATCAAAATGCTTTCGATTTTTTTATTTGGAGAAATTATCAGATCATTGTTGGGGCTTTAAGGAACCTAAGGAAGCTAAAATTAAAAACGGGCATGGAAACTTTCTGGTAGTGTCCTGTTTCATCAAGGTTCTAGGGCGACTGCGCATTACACGCGGACTGCGCAAGTCCTTTGCGAGTTTCCGTGGGAAGTGCTTCCTCGCCCAACACAAGAGAAAAATCCCGATTTATCTCTACTAGACTTCTTTCTTTTCCACACTTAACGATGTACTCAAAAAAGCATCGAAGCAGCGAAAGGCTGTGCCAGAACACCCATCACATTGTAAAGGTTCCCCGAAGTGACTGAAACGAAAAAATCTCGTGTAAAAATAATATACATTTTTGAAAAGTCTACAAAATTTCAGATTCATGCTTACAGTAAAACATAAAAGGTCTCGGCCTCACTGCTTTTTAAGCAGACAAACCTTTCAGTAAAGCCTGTTACGAACACAATCTACTTTTCATTCGCTTGCGTGGATTCGCGATGCTTCAAAGTCCCTAGTCGGTAGAAAGGGATAGAAAAACGAACTGTTTACTTAAAGTAACCCCATGGGGTAAAAGAGCTATCTCTTAGCTAAATCGCGGGTATGAATTGAATCAGATTTGGAGGTGTATAATTTAGTTTTATATACACTTATCTATTACATTGTGTACTCAGCAATAGATAAACCATTGGATAAAAAGCCTGATTATAAAAATTGAAAACAGCGTAAACTGTCATGTCTGTTGAATTGGGCATGCTTCCACTGACTTTTTTTAGGCTTTTCTCTGAATTTACTAAATTATCATAAATGCTAACAAACAAAAATGGAACCGACGTTAAATTAAATGATGTGCTGGAGATTTTAATTTTTTGTCAAAGTAGTTCATTAACAATTATTTTAGTAAACTGTTTCAGAGAAAGTTATTTCTTATCATTTGTCCCAGAAAATCCACAAACCTTTCAAACTTTTGTGATTTTTTATTAAGAGTGAAATCTGAAAAGCTGTCATTTACATTCAACATCATCTAGATACCACAAGTTTCCATTTTACATTAAGAACATTAAATCAACTTATCCACGCATTTACAGTGTAGTTTGTCATCACTTAAACAGATCTTTATCAAAAACGAAAGTCAAACATTAATTAATTCATTTTAAAATTAAACCTAGCGTGACCAAAATTAGGAGACCAAGTCGAATGCTTGGTGATTTAATAAAGAAAATTGAAGGCAAATAAATAGCAACTTCAAATTTAAGTAGATTTTCTTGTGTATTTCAAAGGTATTGCTGCTGTTAGAGGAATAATAAGACTGCCATTCCCAAGTTCCTCACAATGTTGATTAACCCGTGAAGCAAGTAATTGTTGCAAGGAACCACAAAACAATCCTAACACACTTACCCAACTTGTCATTCAGAACGCCACCCAATCAGGTCTGTCAGGTTTTGCAAGATGCATTATCGTGGTATTAAGGCTTCTGGATTGCACCAAGTTAGTTGATTACTTATACATACTCTTGTCAGAAGTATCAACTCACGAAAAGATTCTCTGTCCAAAAGGGCGACTTGTGTCAGTCACCAAAAAGGAACTAATCATTTGGCACAAAAATATTTCTACTGCAGGGCCTACTTTTACCTACCCTTTCAAGCCACTAAAGTGTTGAACACTTGCTTGAAGGTTCTAAATGCGCCAAATCACAAATAGAATAAAAAGGGACGTAGCTGAGACAGTTTTACTGGAAAATGATCACCCGGTAGAACTAAGGTAGTGTAAAAAGTGGTGAGATGTTAATAGCTGTGACCTTGGTAGGCAAGTGACTTAAGCACCGATTTTCAAAACTGCTGAAGTAAAATGGCCAAAGAAAAGAGGCACTTGTTATACAAAACCGATTCAAAATAGGTTCGAGATGATTTACAAATTTTTTTATCTGAAATTTCTATTAATACTGTTACTGAAGATCTGAAATAGTCGTTTCGATAACCAATACTGGCATTTTTCAAATTGGTTCGGTATTGTGTTTGGTATTGAAACCATCACTTGAAAACTGACTATTCGTTTTTGAAAAATTATTGGTTTACTTTTCATACAAATGTTGTTTTTCAGGAAAAAGTGAGCAGATAGAGAGAAGACTTGATGCCGAAAGAAATTAAGTTAGCCCAATCGTTTGAACTTAATTTCGTTTTTACATGTTGTAAATAAAATTACGTCGGCTAAATCAATACTTAAATATTTAATTTAAAGTGGTAAATTGTGCATGAATTTTACTTTTATGCATTATTAGAATAGGTTTACATGACAGAAGCTTAGCAGTTTCAGACAAGAAAACGTTTTTATCTCTTCATTCATGCAGCAGACAGTACTCTTAACATTTTTATCATTTAAAATGCACAAATAGATATTATCTTACACACTTGTGCAATATTAAGTAGCGACCCATGAAGAACCATGTCTAGTGGGTATTTGGATCTCGTAGCAATTGTTGGTGGCGTGTTTTTAACCTTTTAAATATAAATAATTAAAACTCGATGCTGCTTGAAATTTAATGATAATTGGTTTGTTAGGAACTCTTTATTCGGGGAGCTTCAGTTTGTATAATTTCGTTAAATTGTTTCATTTAAGGTGGTGTTTTGGGTTTTAAATGGTCTCTAAGTTTTCTCTTTGTGATTTGTTAATTTAGGTTAAAGGCATTAAAGGCATTTTTCTCAAATTTCTGGCTATGTATTAAAGTTTAATTTGTGATGTCACAATTCTTTGCAGATAATTTAGATAAAGATATCCCAACCGATCTCCCTGAGGCATATCTTTATTTTAATCCTGCCTACAATTCCTTTGCTAGAGGCGATTTTTCTATTGTGCCTCTAAGGCAAGATGCAAATGCATTATGACGGGGGTAGTTCCGATTCTTAGGCAAGCAAAATTCGTCCACAAAATACACGATATTTTCTCTGATAGAGATTACAATTCAATTTCTATATTAACCCAAAGGAGTCTTGGGGCTTAAACCCTTGTGGTCCGAAATTCGGCATTCTTTTTCAAATTCACCTGGTACAGTTGCAACAGGAATGAGCTGGAAATTCGTGAGGAATTTTCCCGATGGCTAAGCGCGTGAATGAAATTTAACTGCGGTATTACTTTGGATTTCGTGGGCTGCACGCGTCCTCTGGATTCGAGAAAAAGGTAGAGGAGGGGAGAAGTTACTGAAAGTAGACCCTTTACCAACTAGTCTTCAGCATCAGCTCCTGTTTACGCACTTTGAGGAATATTTTGCTCCCATTCCACAAAACAATGAAGGCGTGGGGCCGTAAGAGAAGTTAAACTCTCCTCAGTTGTTTCTCAAAAATTTTTAACTCATTATTCTAATGTCTTCAAAATGATAGAAATTAAATCATTTGTGGGTCTCGTTGTGTTGATGGACAGTTTCAAATACTTAGGCGAAAGAGAAAGTGGATCTTATTCTTGAGTGGTATGACTGCTTTCATAGCTTTTGTGAGCTTGGGGCAGTGGAGTCAGACACCCTTATGTAAGTTAACGAAATTCAAAATATAGAAATGATCTTTTACCGAAATCCGGCTGTGCTTTAGACGCTAATGGAATTGGTTGAGTTGGAATCGACTGCTGAAACTCTGGCCAAGAACTCCATGATTATTTCTTTAGTTCTGACATCTTGTATCTTGATAAGATGATATACTTGAGCGAGGAGGAACATTATTTCAACTATTTCCACTCCATTAGACCATTCAAGTAAGCCCGTCTTAGCCAAACGGATGTTCCATAACAATTCTTTATCCACTCTGACCGTGGAAGTCTCCATCATGTCCAAAAGCTGAAGAACTGTTTTACTCAATATCAGTGTATAAAGCTCTGTTTAACTAAGTCCCTAAACGCAACCGCCTGTGAAATCACACTAGTTTCATTAATTTAACTTAGAAATAAGACCTTCTAATTCATTGAAATACCACTTTTAAAAATATGCATCCTTGAAAGCATATGTTTGGTTTAAATGGAGTTGAATTTAGTCTTCGAGATTCACTGTTTATTAAATGTGCCAAACACGGAGCTGTGAAGATCCCAAATCTAGGCCAAATGGCCTACTATTGGTTAGACCTTTTGCAGCACCTTGAATTTCCAGCATGTCTACTTCTATCTGTTAGTAGAGTGTCCAAATATTGGGGCTTGCTTCAGTGCTGTTGTACTTTTCGCCCTGTGTGCATTCATAATACGGAATTATTTCCAGTAGAATTCATGCTCTTGATAGCCTAGAAAGCGTTGAAGAAGGTCACCAACTGAGTCGTGGGATTTGAGGCTTTTAAATGCGTAGGAACAAACTTTGTTGTGGGAAGACAAACTGAATTGGACTGAGCATGCAATCATCGATCATTGGGTTAGCCTGGCTCTGGGAGATAGTTAATCGCAAAATATACAGACTAATCAATATTATCAGCAAGAGCTCATTACTATGAAGTGAAGTATTTGCAATTTTCCGGCCTCCTAGTCCTGTTACTTTTTGAACATCTTCCGAGTTCGGGGGAGGGGGGGACGTGCATTGTACTTGTGACACATCAACCCGTTCTGATTCAGTCGAGCAGGACTTTCTTCTTCGAAAAGCTTGTTTCAAACACTAATTGCTACGTACCGTAGATTCCAGCATAAATTGTTGCTGCATAAGGTGGTAACAATTCAAAGTGGATTATTCCTTGGCTATACAACCAGATAAAAAGGAGAACATCTTCCCATGAAGCGCCCTTCTAGGGGACTGTGGCTGGGTCTTTCCCTTTTCCGACGAAGCCAGTCAAAGGTTTTGTCACCTAAAAAGATGAAACAATTTAGCAAGAATGGAGGAGAGATTAGCAGATATCCACTTAGGATTTGAGTTGATTGTTTTAAAAAAATTCCTGAGTAGGCACCCATTTTTCAAGCTTTTCCAATTTTTTGAAACTGACGATGGAAAGTTGTGCGGTTTAACCTAAGTTTAATTTCCGATTTCCACTTAACTGATAAATTAGGATAAGTTTATTCAAGGGCTGCTTCAAGTAGCAGCTTAACGTCAAACTAAACTGGACGTCATCCAGTCTGATCGTCATCCGCTGAATTTCGTGAAGCATCTTCTGCAAGCTCTTTCAGCACACACATTCCTCTCCATAAACTGAGTGAATATCTCTAGAGGCTTCGTCGACAGCTGAGTTTCCTTTCCTGAACTCATAAAACATAATATGCCGCAAAAGATTCTTGGAAACTTCCATGTTACCAGGATTTTATTCAAGCAAATTTTATTTTAATTGTTCTGAAGAACAAAATGTTAAATCGATTATGACAAAAAACGTTCAGCTCCATTACAAAGTACACTTTAAATTTCGTTATTTTATGGGATGACCTGATAGCAGCAAAATAGGCCTTAATTAAGCAAAGAACAGAAGAAGAAGCGTGATATCTAAGTGAGGTTTATTCTGTCAAAAGTACGGTTATTTATTCAGTAAGGGAATGATTTGATCGAAGAACATTGTACCCATGGCAAATTTTATGTTTAGTTAACGTGGACTCAGCATCAAGCTCTTTTTCTCAACCGGCAGGCAACAATGGCCAGAGTTTGTGCATCCTGCTGCATTATAACCAAATTTTCAACCTTATGAGAACATTATTCTGAAAGGATTATCAATTTTTATTTCCAGGAAATATACCTTTCATTCTTAACACGTAAATTTTGATCATGTAACTGCATTAAAGTAGCGAGCATCATACATCATACATACATAACATCATACATACATACATACATCATACATACATAACATCATACACAAACTGATGTTGCACTAACAAACGCAATATATAGAACTGAAATGATGTTGCATAAAAGTTTATTATCAATAGGGTGTTTATCAAAAATTATGGAATTTAATTAAATATTGAGCTATAGTATATATATTATAGCTATAGCTCCAAGCCAAACAAAATTTAAGTGAGGATGTTGAATGTGAAACAAATAGCACTATAAATCTAACTTTAAAGCACCTTGTCGATAGAATACAGAACACATGCTCGTCAACTATAGAATTCCACTAAGTCATATATGAATCTAATCAAACGTCTTGTGATGCATAAATGCTTTTAGGAAAAGTTGAGTAATCAGATGATTCAAAGTAATTGGTTTCGACTTGCCAAAAAGAAATTATTTACATATGAAGCTTAAAAAGTTATCATTCTTTGTTGTCTACACTGCAGGAATGAAAATGTATTTACCAATAAATTAAATATTCATGGGCACCATTCATACAGGGAATTCAGAAATATCTTGTGACGAGAAATGCTCATTGCGATTATGCAGTTTTAAACATTGCTGTTCTCTTTGCGAAATTTGAGTGTGAATATTTATTTTACACGAACAGCAAATCAGGTTTATTTAATTAGGTTTTCCGCTAGTTGAGTCGAAATTAATTAAATCTGCTTATCTTACTTTTTCATTAACACCCCAAATCTCATGCAAGCAAAAGAAGATATCTTAATTTATTTTTGAGTTGAAATAATTAAGTTATTTTACTTAAAATGTCAAAAGTAATTAAAATGAAAATTTTATTTATCTCCTCAACATTTTTGTCACTTAATTTGTAATAAATAGAAACAAAATTAACTTGTTCATGAAATTACGTAGGATAGTACTTACAAATGCGCAGGATAATTATAGCAGAGCATCGTGAGTCATTAGTGTGCGCTGCTGGTTGCGAAAGTGCACCCGTGATTGGTAATTGTCAGTTCTTGTTGTGTTAGCGTATTCAACTAGCACTAAATGATGGAAACTCATTGAATAAAGCTCAAGCCATGCTGTGGGTTAGAAATGTCAGGTCACCATTTTTTCTTACTACACTGATGATTTTTTTTCACTCAAGCGAATACCCTTGCACACATCCAAGCATAAATGCATTGGAATTTTAAGGCTAAGATATTGATTTCGCATTTTATTTCCAGTTTACAGATGGCCTTCCTCTAGTATATATCCGGTTACTCATCAAGTTTTGTCTGAATTTAACCTTTTTTTAAAATTAAAGAAATTTAAAGAGTACTTTTATTGCCTAATCAAGCTGAAAAATATGTTTGTTGAAATAAGTTTCAATTGAACGAATTTTGTATTACAGAACAAATATAAAAGTTACTCATTGAAACCCTGTTAATATTGAAGTACCCAATAATCATTTGAGGTGTATAATGTTTAATGAGTTCAGCAGCTAAAACATCCACTCGCATAATAAAGAAAATTTTTGGGCTGAAAGACTTGTAGAAGATGGATTGCGAAATTCAGTAGAAGTGGAGATTTCAACCTCCACGAAGGTGAAGATCAAACCGACCGACGTCCAGTTGATGATAAGCTGCTTCTTGAAGCAGTCCTTGAATACACCTATCCTAATTGACCAGTCAAGTTAAAATAGGTAAGCAGGTTTAGTTAAGACCATACAACTGCTCATCGTCCTCTTCAAGAAAGTGGAAATGTTCCTAAACTTAGAAAATGTGTGGCTAATAAATTATCAGGAAACGATCAACTCAAATCTCGAGTTGACATCCGCCTATCTCTCAGTTCCCACTAACTTGTTTCACCTTTTTTTGTGAACGCAGTTGTGACTGGCGACTGGCTAAAAATTGATCTCTTATTCCTAGATAGTTAAACTACGTCGATAGTTGATTCGTAAGCTGGGAAAGATCTCAGCAACGGCCGCTGAGAGGGTAACTTCATGGAAAAAGCTTCTCCCGGCAAACTGGTGGGATCGCCAGGGAATAATCGATCTGAAATTTGACCATCTAACAGAGCAACAACTATTGATCAAATCTACAGTTAGGTCGGTTGAAACAAGCTTTCTGGGGATAATGCATGGTCTAGTAAAGGGAAAAGGGTTGATGCTTTATCAGGACAATGAGTGACCCCACGCAGCAAAAACCACGCCAAAAAATATCAAAGAAAAACTTGGTCGGGAGAAAGTCCTTATCCACCGCCCTATTCTTTCGACGTTGCCCCTCCTTCAGACTACCATTTGTTTCGTAGCCTACAAAATCATTAGGAAATAGAAGCTTTCGAAAAGCCGTAGGAAGAGATTGGAACTGACATTTGTGCGTTTTTCTATCCAAAAGCAAAAGATAGCACAGTGATGGTATAAATAAGCTTGTTAATAGGTAAAGAAAGGCAGGCCACCATAAAAAGCATATTGATGATTGGGTCTTTGATTATATGTAACACTTGGGCGTTTGTTTTTTTTACTGAAAAATAGGCAAGAATTTACTGGATGACATGATTTAAAACCGCAAGCTTTAAGGCATGGTTCCAGTATGAGTTTTGCTACCACTGTTGCTAGTTAAACCGATGCTACCAACAAAAACATGCTCCAACTGTCAAGACCAGACATGCATAAGTGACTAGGCTATCTTCGTATCACAGCTGGAATAAAACGCTAATGCTTTCCAGCAGAGAAAACAATCGTTTTTTTAGAGTTTAGAGTGAGAATCTAGCAATATTAAATCTACAGGAGCCTGCCACATCCAAACGTCACAAAAATTGAATGATTTTGATTCTTAATTCAGTCAGTTCCTCACCAAAATCATATGTTGATTAAAGTGGACCAAAGTTACTAAGGTTAAAATGGTCATACCCCAGAAACCCTAGTTGAAATGTTACCCATAATTTTTTTTAGTCACTGAGTTGAATTGTGGCTTTATTTAATGGTTTTGTTAGAAAAGTTGAATTCAAAGGGGACCCTTGAGGACCGAATAAGCTCAGAGAATCCAAAGAGTGTAATTTAAAATTGTTGCCCAAATTGGGAACAGAATAAGTTTCTAGTTGTGTTTCGCAACTTATTTCAAATTACATCAACTGCGATGAATTCATGCTTTAACAATTCCTATTTTCCAAGAATCAAGTCATTTCTTGACCAAACAAAATTTCCTTAAATTCACTTGAGATATTTGAGGAGAATTTTCGGAGAACCTATTTCACACAAGCAATAAATACCTTTACTTCCGGAAGCCATATTTGACTTCATAAATTATGGGAATAAGACGATTTTTATAAACAAACAAACCTACGTTATAGCATCAAATGTCAGTGTCTGCTTTGTTATACATTAAAAAACGGAATCTAACGCCCAAATTTAGTGTAGTCTTCTTATTTTGTGAGTAATGGGATTGGACAACAATGCTTCGGAATTCTTGATATTAAGTGCAGAAACTGTTTATTTAGGACATTTGTGCAGCATTGTTACGTGCAAATGTGTCAATGCTTAACAGGTTGCTAATAAATCCCACCTGACAATAAATCTGGAGATGGCTTTCTTGTCTGACTATTCTGAAAATATTTATAGTATCTCAAATTGCAAAAAACTATCCTTGAATTTAAAAAAAGGGTTTGAGATGAACTATTTCACCCAGTAAGACGATAAATCCCCAGTGGAGAGAATAGACGGATAATACGTTGGCACTTTATACCTATAAGACGCACCTTAAATGAAGGTGCCAAGTTACTAGTTACAGGTGGGAATTCTCATAACTCGTCAGTAAGCGATGATAATGTGAATGTGAAATGCAAGGTGATACCTATAGGGATGATTTTTCACTGCGCTGGTGGCTTTGAACAAATGGCATTTCCTCCAACCAGTAAAAACTGATCAGTGAACTAATCACAGCATAGATAACAGCAGCTAATTACTTACTGAAATCCTCTACACAAGGGATTATTAGGATACCCAATCCATTTCCCTCACAACCCCATAGGGTGTGTGCACAGACACGCACGCTTCCCAGCATTGGTTACGGCAAGGTCACCAGAGTGGCTTGGGCCAATTGGGCCACGAGGTGCGCGTGTGAATGCGGGAGATTTGAAGCCCGCTCAGGGGTTGGTGATCGCTGTAGCTGCGGCAGTAACAGAAGCACATTTGCCTTTAGGGACACACAAGCCATCCAGATTCGGTGGCGTGGGATTGTGAGAGCGTGTGTGTAACTAAAGCCATGGAAATAAGGCGGAGTCTTGAAGCCAACTTCCTCACCTGCAGGATATGCAACAGGTCTTTCACCACACCCAAAGTGCTAGCATGCATGCACACTTTCTGCAAACCATGTCTGGAGCAGGTGCTACAAGAGGAGACTCTGGAGGCTGCCAAAAAGCGACGGGAGCTGGAGCAACTCCAGCAGAGGTCGTCCGGCTACTCCTCTTCCTCCTCCGTCTCTCAGTACAAAGGACGGTGGACGCGGGCTTTTAAGAACAATGAGAACCAGTACGATAAGTCTCGATTCTCTGATGACACCATCAAATGCCCAATCTGCTATAAAGTGACCACGCTGCCGCTTTCTGGTGTCCACGGCCTCCCTGACGACCATATGGCAGGAAAACTCGCCTGCATTGTCGGTAAAATTCCCAACTACCCGGTTTGTGATGTCTGTGCTTCCGGTAATCCCGCCATATACCCAGAAATGGCGATGGACGATGTTGCTGCCCCGCACACCAAGAAGCAGAATGGCCGACCTTGGACAGATGCTGAGGACGGGGATAGTGCAAGCGATGTGCTCTCTTCAGATGAAGATGACACTCGCTATCGAAACGGAGCTCAGTTGCATCGCGGAAGCTTGGGCAGTCATGCGCGAAACGGGCGGCGTTTCACTCGCAATGGACACAAAAAGATGGGAATGAACGCATCGGACGATGAACTGTTCGCCTCATCCTCTTCAAACAACAAGAATCCGCAACCGAATGAAGCTGTTGCAGCGTGCCTCGAATGTGCCAAACGTCTCTGTGACTCCTGCCTGCAGAATCATGCCAAAGTGGCTGTCACAGCCAATCATGTAATCATCCAGCTGGACCAACTTGCTCAAATGTCCTGTCCACGGCACCCACGAGAAGCAAAACGGTTCTTCTGCCTCACCTGTGGAGAACTGATCTGCCTAGTTTGCACATTTGAGTCGAGCATTTCGGACCTCAATTCGGAGAGTGATCAGGAGGAGCCCTCACAGATCGCCGGTCACGCTGATCACGAAGTTCTATCGATTCGCCAGGGCCTAACCAACTTAGAGCAAAATGTTAACAAATCGATATTTGACTGCAGACAGAAGGCAGAACGCTTAGAGCTTCTTTTGCTCGGTCTAAAATCCTGTGTATCTAATGTGCTTTCCCTTAAATCAGAAATCAGTAATGCCGCTGATGAGCTGATAAAAAAGATTACTACGCAGAAAGAGAACCTTTTGCGGGAGCTCGATGCAGACTTAGGTGTTTCCTCTGATCAGCTAACTGCCCAGTGTGAAACCATAGCGGCGTCGTTATCTAGCTGGGACGAACTAAAAACAAACGATGATGTGATGGAATGTATCTATAGCCTACATCCGATCCAAGCTCTGACTGAAGGCAGCCTTATTCGTGATCGATACTACTCCATCCTACAAGTCCTCACAAATTCCCTACCTACTCACGGAAGCTGGCCTCAGCTGATCCGAGAAATTGATACCTTAGAGCATGATTTCTCACAAAAATTGAAGGAAAGCCCCACTGAAGCGAACGGGGGCAATGATACCGGCAATGAAACTGACAGTTCCTCTGGCCATAGCAACAGTAATCGCCAGAAAGTCTCGAAGAAAGTCCGTTTCGCGCCACCGGCAGAGGCGGCAGGCATGATCCCCCCCTCCTACAGCGCGCACTGGACACGGCGACTGGGCAAGTTCATTCCTGGCGAGGGGGCTGACCTGGGTAGGCGTGCCACTCCGGGTCAACTAGCCGCAGAGGCGTTCGCCAAGCGGGAAAAGTTCGCCTCCAAAGCCGTGCAGGCCAGTCCGACTGACGTGAACGGGCGACCGTTGCCTGCGGAGCGGGATTCGAGACGTCACCGGGCGATTCAAGTTGACCTACGACCCGCCAATCAACTGGAGGTCTGCGTGCAGACTGATCCGTGTTCGGTGAGTGCTATCCAGCGCATCAAGGTGGACTTTGGGACGCAGTATCAGAGTTGCGACGTCAATAACCCACTCACCTTTTTCCGAAGCTCCAAACAGATTACAGTACAGAAGTAGTAGAGGCAGGGTGATTGGGTCATGTTTTTCGTGTGGGTATGTGACACTCCACACTGTTCTTCTTTTACTGCGAAGAGCCTTTCGAACGTCTGTAGAGATGCCAATTACCCCCTACCCTCTGCTCTCCCTCCACCCCAACAAACTGAGCTCCATTGTGTCACCGTACTTCGATCTGATTAAGACCAATCCTATTTCCTTTATGAGCTTTTGATGAATAAAAGCATGATTCATATTAACTGATCTTTTCACCACCAATTCAATGTATTTCGATGCCATTTTTACTTTATTTAGTCCAGAAGTTGTTAAAAAACACTTTTTAAGTGGAATTCGCTGGAAGGAAGAATCTGAACCGACATTTCAACTTTGTCAAATGACCACCCGTGATTGCAATCGAATTTCCTCAAACTGGACATTACAATCCCTGAGGGACTGCAACCACGATTTCAATTTAAGTTAATTTTGTTTCCTCCTGAGTAGACTATGAAAATCAATGAATGAATTCATTAACCAAAATTTACAAAGTAAAATTATAAAATTATCCTCAAGTTAATTTTTTCGATGCAGTTTCCTTCGCTTCTTAATTGCGGATGCCTTAGCGATCCCTTCTCTTCTAGTATCCAGAGTGAGTTAAAATGAAATGGGAATTAAAATGATTTATTTAATGCTATGGAAAGGAAGGAATGGACAGAATAGGGCAGGTAGAGGCTCCAGTCTTACAGTACCTCGAGATTAAGCACGACTTAAACTTCCGGTTAGTATTAAATCTAGTTAGTAACAATTTGAAGAGAGCGTCTCTTACGATCGAGTACAGTTTCAAAGCCTCTGCCAAGTCATAAAATACTCTCTATTTGAGTTTGAATATGGCCAGTAATTTACACGACGTTTAAGAGACGTTTTTATAGAGATAAGGGTATTCAGACTAAAAAAATACACTCATATTTTTTTCACCTTAGAGCCATTATTGTAGGATTAAATACCATTTTATTTTGCCAGTTAACAATAAGTCTTTTTATAATGCTACTATAAACCTGTCCTTTAATATGACATAGTCAAAAATATTTACACACTTATGTCTGGCCACGTCAACCGATGAAAACGGATCGTCCTCGATTCTTGAAGTGCCACGGGACCGATTGCGTCCCTTCCATGGAGGAGTAAGCTTTGCTTATGACGACGAATACTGATGTTAGTACCGCTATTTTCCCAACCTAGGAAGAGTTAAAAAAGTCGGAGAGATGATAAAAGTGGTGGGAGGAAAAAGGTGGTGCCTTTGCATGTGATCGAGTACCTAGTACAGGACGAAGCTTCTTTGTACACCTTTGGTGCCCTCACTAAGTTTGGGAATCAATCTCTGCCCACGCAAATTACATACGTTCTTGCATTTATGCACCATATTTCTGGATAAAGTGGTATACTAGAAAAATCCTTTATTCAAAGGCCTTGTAAGACGTTGATTTTTAGCAGTCTTTCATAAAAAACTACTTTGAACAAAGTCTACGTTCTCAAGACGTGAGGTTAATTATCAAAGCCACGTTTTTCTTTGATCTGCCATTCTAACTCACAACACGGCACTGCATCGTAGGTTCTGTATTTTAAATTGTTTTTCCTTAAATCTTGGGGCTTCTATTAAGAGGTCAAATAAACCCTCCCAATTAACTATTGATTAAATTTTGTGATGTCCTGATTAAGCCCCAATTCTCATCGCCAACTCAGCTTGAGGTTAGCTACTGGATACTGGACCGTTTCTCAGACAAGCAGCCTGGTCCACCATGTTAATCAACTCCCCCATCACCAGTCTAAGTCTGGGTCATGACCCTTGTTCCTACACCACATAAAACCACTTGAGTGTCTTCCTCACTCGCCACGTGTTTCTAATATACGGTCGGGTGCACAGGCCTCCCTCTTCTCCTTCTGGTTGTGAGACCACCTGGAGAGAGTTTTCAAAGAAAGTGTTCTATAAGTTAGGGCAGATTCAACGTTTCTTTAAACTATTCTGCTGTTGACTTCTAAATTCTGTGAACCACTTTTGCAGAAAAGGCCTTAAAATTAAGGATCTGCCTTTCAATAATATAGAATATTAGAGATTGCAAAAACATTTTTCTCGGTTTCATGAATTAGTATGACTAAAACCATCATTTGTACTTTACAATAGTTTATTAGTGTGAACATTACATGAAAAACTGTCATCAGTTTATGTAATAGTGCATTTCCCAGTTTTTAGCAACCATGTTTTAACTTCAATAGCCCTTGATAAAAAGTACTTATTTAAGTTACAGCTATTGAACCAGCACCTGGATCTCAATTTTACAAAAGGTATCACTAAATCTAACGAAATATAATGAATATGTTTTCTGGCTCTTTTAGTCACTTTCTGTCACCAAATATTTGGACAAAGCTATCAGGCTGAAATTTCAGAAGTGCAAGGCAGTTGTTCAAGAAAGCCTTGCATATCCATGTAGTGATTTCTGATATCTTACAACTATTGACCGGGTAAAGGGATACCACTAGGATAAATTGAATACCCAAATTCAATGGTTGTATTTTACCGCATAGGAAGAACGTGATGAGAGGAAGCTTAATCACACCCTGGGTAATTCTGGAGGCTTCTAAAGGCAGTGGGATGGCAAAAAGGTTGGGAAAATGATTTATGGCGGAGTAAAACAGTCATCAGCACAGTTGGAGATGTTAAACTACTCTACATCATCATGTGCAGGAAACATACCCTCATTAAAAAGTGGGGTTTGTTCTGTTTCTCTGACACCACCTTCAAGCGATCTAATTTAAATGAAAGACGAAGCACGCTGCCAAAAGGAATACACTTTTCCAGATCCGAGGTTGCAGTGATTGCTAGTTTAATAATAATAGCTATTTGGAATTGTTTCGCCAGCAAAAAAAATCGATGTTATATGTTAGACAACTTCTCCGAATTCACTAAGCTTTTATTCTGTATTTAGATATCCACATTAAGACTAATGGAAAATGTGATTCCAACGTAGCTAAAATCTGAAGTCTCATCTCTTCTCGTGCCATCATCAAAAGGTGGGGATTCAAAGAACATATATCTTAATTAAAACAATAATATGTTGACTAGAGTGAGTCCAAAATATTAAGGAATTTACAAGAAATTTATTTATTTCGAAGCAGTTGTCATTCAAATCGATGCTCCCAGGTTCGAAAACAGTCGTTTTCGTAACCATGTAGGGTCGCAGTGTACCATTTCTGTAACTCTGTCCTTACATTTAGGGGTATATTTGAGTTTTGGAAAATTCCTTTTCAGTCATCAGCAAGACTATACCAGCAGCAATTCAAATTGATGCACCTCTCGAAGGACATCTTGCACGACCCTGGAAGAATGCAAAGGCGATGAAAAAACGGGACCCCACCATGAATAGAGCTGTGTAAATTCAATGTTCCCCTCCACTCATCTAGAGTCACCGTAACATGGTGCATAATGAATCTTTGGAAATTATGAATGGCTTCCTGCATGTAAGGGCGTGGGTCCCAGGAGATTGGGTTTAAGTGAGCACCTCAGCTCCATTAAATCACTACTGGCAGGGAAAATACATCTGATTCATTTGTGCCAAGTGTGTGATACTTGGGTGGGATACAAAAGTATTGCATAAGTGGATCAAAAATTTGACGGATTAAAAAAATGGCATTAAGATTATTAAATGTCAACTTAAAACGTCCGAACACTTTGCAGAGTATGCACAGTTATCTTAGTAAAGTGCAACCAGATTTATGCAACCCTATGGGGCAGACTCTATACTAGAGAAGCCACTTTTTGGCGAATGGAAACAGATATCTTGCAGATTGGTCGTTTATCAAATTCGAGGTAAATCTCCATTCAAAAGGAAGACAGATCACTGGAGCTTTGAAGAAATTATTGAACTCTCGCTCCGAAGGGATTCATAGATTCGAAGTAAATGCATGCTTCAACGATGACCTTTGTCGAATTAAGGTAAAGGAAATAGCTTCGTTTCTATGGGTCGGAGACCAATTCAGCTTTAAAAGAATAAGTTGGGAATGAGAAAGCTCTCGGTACGATGAGTCCCAAAAGCGTTGAAGCTGCCTGATCAAGTGAAACTTAAATCTTAAAGTAATTATCACTACTTGCATTTACCACCAGGATGATCTTGAGCCCAGAATACAACAGTCAAAGCAATGGCTCCACCACTTGGGTCTTCAGGATCCATAGAGTTCAAACGAACTCAAAAGTTTTTGGGCTTGATATTGACGCACACTAACGAGAGTTTACCAGACTGTTTTGATGAAGTTAAACTGTGCTTTGCTTCAAAAATAGGATATAAATCTTTGTTATGAGAATCGTGAACACTGTCATTCTTCGAGGATATCCTTCAAGGATTTCGATGGTAAATGCTTCCACCTCACCCCTTTACAATCCCACTTTTGACTAATCTGTCTGCCTTTTTCCGACCTCAAAGGAGTCCATTTATTAAGGAGCATGAGTAACATGGGATGACGGTTAAATATTTGTCCATGTCTACAATCAATGTCTTTCAATGTACATCGCCACCAATTAATCACTTTTTCATCATGTTTGGAATTATTATATTCAAATAAAGTAAATTAATTTAAAACCCTTCAATAAGTTTTAATTAAAGATGCCTTTAAAAATCTCAGTTGTGGGCGTAGTTGACAACTTTTTGTAATTTGATAAAGAAAAGTTAGGAAAATTACATGTGTATAATGCCGTCTAAAAACATTGCGTGCAGCCACCACGGCTCTAGATCACAAAGATACTGCTTTTAATAAAGAACAGCGTCAATCTAACTGACATTTTCTGCCTGCACGAACCACGTGGTGTTTTGATGAACCGAGCTTACAAGAAGTCTGAAGCGAACCTCTGTCAGCAGGTGCAGGCGAAGGCGTTCCGATATGGCTTCTGTGGATGCAATCTCTCCGCCCTTATCGTCTTCGTACGTCGGTCTATTTTTGCCCCGCTCCTCCCTTGTGACACTCCTGTACACCCGCATTTTGGGGCAAAACTCCCAATGGGTGTATAGTTAAAAGACCCTCCTTTCGTCTGATAGGAAATTTAAATCAATGTTAAGTTATATTTCTGAACTAGTGTGGGAATTCTGTTCAAGCTAACTTGGGACAGATGGGGATAAGGCTCAGACTGTTTGGACCGGACCCATTATACCGTGTGTAGGTTTAAGTAGGCGTCCGCCCCGGTATACGTCACGGCGAGTGGCTAGTTAGTGTCATCATCAACGCCACCCCTCAGTATCAAAAGCGAGCATCCGGTAACCCCACCTTCTGGGAGAGATTAACTCCTCTCAGAGCATGGATTAGATACGAAAAATCTTGAGATGTGCTAGGTAAGTTTTGTTCAACCAGCTAGAAAGGTCTGCTTGCGAGCTGGACGACGGTAAGTAGAAATCAGCTTTAGTAGACTCTCAAGCTACAGATAAGGCCTCTTCAATCATACTTTTCGCCTAGATTTATGAACAGGAGAACCCCATTTTATAGACTGGAAGTGTTTGTTTGATAGGTAAAGTCATAAGTGAATGCTACTCATACTCTAAATTGTGCTTGTAGGTGCTACGACATTGTTATCCATTTTACTTCGGTCTATAACAACTATATATATATATGTCGGTCTTGATAAAGGTGCATTTTACCCAAACGATGGATCATGAAAGAGGAGCATTTAAGAACCTCAAAGCATGCTAAAACCTAAATGCGTGCTTACCACTCTCATTCAAAATTTCCGAAATGCTATCGGTAAAACACGTTTGTAAATATGCAAAATTTAGTAATTTCTGGCTAAATAGTTATTCTAAATCAATGAGTCGTTTTAATATCAATTAAATGCCTTATTTTGACTAAAATCGATATTGTTAATCATTTGCTAATATTTCCTTGATTTTACTTCTAGAAATGCCTCCACATTCAGCAGCTTTTAGTATGATAATAATTTGCAGGCATTTCAAATTAGATAATCAGTTGGAATAAAGTCGATTTTCGTGAATTTTACAAGTCTGGTTCAAGCAAAGACGTTTACTGCTTCACTACGGTAATGTGACATTTTCGAAGCTAAATTTTGTGATTTTAAATTTCTTCCTGACATTTCAAACTGCAGACATGGAAATTTTAGTGTCTCCTCATAGTGAACAAAGTGCAAGCCCCTGGTAATTTAGACAATATCTCCGAAACCTCATATTATCCTCAGTATCGGAATTGAGAATTTGTAATTTTTCGTAGAAACTCCTGTACACTTCATTATTGGAACATACAAAGCTGTTGATTTCTAAGGAGTCGTTAGGACTTCAATTGACATTTGCTGTCTTCTGTAGTGCATGGAGGCAAGTCCGATGGTGCATTCAAAAGAAACACCGTTAGTGCTAACACATGCCTCATAACTCCGGAAAGTGTATTATGTAGGCCAACTAAAGATTATTAAATCTATTCACAAAATTTACAGAAAATGGTACTAGGAACGCTCTGTCACACTGACAGCTCATCCCCTTTCAAACTTGCCAATTTAGAGACTGATTTCTGGATAAATAAGACGCATTACAAGACTTCTCCTTGTTAACAAAACCACTTTATTTTATTCTGATTTATCCACCCGTGGTTATTTGGAGTCAGCAAACAACATTTGATACCAGGAATAATCATTAATTTCCTGAATGAGAAAGTCACAATTAAGAATCTAGTGTAAAAATCTGGTCATGTTGGAACCTATTCCAGAGTTTGGTACCCATTCTTTGGATGAATCTGGATTGCACCTAGAATAGTTGAGTCGTATTCATGGACTGTCTTTCCAGATGTTTACTCGAAAGCCTGATTAAAGGGTTTTTTCCAGTAAAGTTATAGTATTTGTTGACTTCATGGTATTTTCGGAGAAGGTTTACTGAACGCCTTAACAATGCCAATAATTTGGAAAGAAATGGCCTCAGTTCCTTTTGCTTTCTCTATTTAATGTCTAGTAAAAGCAGCAGGATTTTTCACTGTACAACAGTATGCCAACAAATGACACTAAAGCACATGTTAAAGCTGTTGCGGTATGTCACATTCTACGCAGCACCAGAAATTATTCGCTCTCGCCCTTCTATTCCTACTTACAATGAATTTCATTGAAGATGTCAGATTCTTATCAAATCTTGCATTTCAGCGCCAATCACTCGGCAAGAACATCATCACACGTCACCCCCTGGTTCTAGGGCGCAACACCCTAAGAAGAACTCATCGCTTACGCCCACAGTATATACGGCTTTATGGAAGACGACAGAACAGCTATACGTGTTTGTCGAATAAATACGCCACAGCAATTTGTGCTTTTAAAACCCATGGCTGCTGCATTGCCATAAGTCGTTCGAAGTGACCCTTGTAAGGAAAAAAATGATCCCGTGATAAAATTCACCTGATAAAAGTCTATAACGACGGTGCAGCTATAGTTGACTTACAAGAAAAAATGAACAAGCTGTGGTTTCCCTATTTGTTGATTCAAAAATCAGTATGCTCTTCCAACTACAAAAACAATTAATTCTCTAGTAGCATCGTTATATTTCGAAGTTGATTAAAGGCTGTGTTCTATTAAATATTTATGAGCAATTAGCTTTGTTTTTTTAAGCTTGAATCATCATTTACAAAGAACTTTTTATCTAAAAGGTAGACATTCTGCTAAATTTTCAAAATTTCAGCCTCAAGCATGAGTTATTTCATTAGCCAGCGATTTGTTTTCTTACGTCATTCTGATTTTTTAGGTATCGTTTACCAAACATGAAAAATACACTTCCATTTGGGGGCTAAAATTCACGTCGTTTGGTCTGATCTACGTGAGATGCGTGATTACAATACTCCAGCAGGAGTATTTAGTAGAATTCAACGTCGTTCAACGTCTATTGTTGTACGAAGCTTACTTCGGTTTGAGATTAAATAAATTCGAGCAAACTACCCTATAACCATTAAGAATATGGCCGATCGGCAAAGAACATATAAAGGAACTCAGAACTTTATAAGTCCTAATATCTTAAAGGCGCTGAAAGGGCAAACAATAAAATTTGAGAGCCTGATAGCTAAAGGCCTGCTTTTCGCCAAATTTCTTCAGAACTTCCGTGGTGATATTTACGAGTTTTCAAAAATAGATGTGATATTATTAGAAGTTAAAGGGGTTTAAGAAAGAAAAATAGGGGAAAAATTATTTATTGAAAAACTTTAGCCTTAAGACAGACTGATTTACTTAACAACTAATTTTACTCCGCCTGATTTTAGAGAAATTTATGATTTTATTCTGTCAATTCTCCTTGTCTTAATTATTTCCCCATTTTTACGCTTATGTAACAAAAGTCACAAACGTAGCACGCAACTCTTCCGGGTGCTTAGTCACGCCCTTGAAATTTTTGCTGTAGCAGCAACTGACAGTCGAAACTGTCATCTTGCATTTTCCTACACTGAAAGCGGTTTGCTTCCAGCCCTATCTACCCGCTGCATTCCTGAATCCCTACCTGAAAATATATAAGCAAATATTGAAAATATTTCAAAATATTAAACACCATAATTGAGGTGACTTACACTTTTGGATATGGAAAAGTTACCACTAATTTCGTGATCCCAAAGGTGGAACGTTAGTTTCTATTTCTTATTTTATTGATCTAGTAGTAAATATCGATTATCCAATGCGGACTTGCCAAATATAACTGTTTAATAAAGATTTTTGGTTATATTATCTTTATCAACCCTGCTTTGAAAATGGCAAAACTGAAGGGTCGATACTAAATCCCTAGATGACCTGATAGAAACGCGCTCGATGGTTATCTGTGAGCAGATTTTTGGGTTTTTGATTCGTGCTTAAAATGTTTCCTGGTCTTCTTTATGGGAGAAGCTGTAGCTGCTCCAAAGCAACTGGAAAATTTCGTACGAATTGGAAAATCGGAGGACCTGAAGGGAAACTGAACTTTAAATTTCAGGCGCTGATGTATCCCCGAAACTGTACACAGCCTACAATCCAATTGCGTAGGTCCTATCGAAGACTTTCTAAAGGTGCTTATCAGTCGAATTTCTGCACTTCCGTGGCGTTAAAATATCGTTGATCTGACACCTACTTCGAGGCATTGGCTGCAAGATGTTGAGAATAAATGTTATAGAATGGCACTGGGGTCGTTTTAAACAGGTGTGTTAATAGAACATTTCAGTCCCTTTGAAATTTTTCGCTATTCTCAGCTGATGATGATGATGATTGTGGTGGTGGTGGTGGGACTACACGGATTATGATAGATAACGATTTTTTGCTTGAGAATTCACTGAGGATATCGCACTAATTAAAAAGAGATTATGGTGTCTTAATACTGTGAAAATTATCCGAAGTCATGACCAAGATAGTTGCTAAGAGGTTTAGGAAGCTAAATGAGAAAGCGTCGAATCTTCTCACTTCAAATTTTGGAAGCTCTATCTACTAGTGCAACCCCAGCAATAATTTAATATCCTTTCAATTGGAATTCCTTAATTGTAATTAAATTTGCTACTTAAATATCACTATGTTTTCTTTCGAATGAGCCAATCCACTTTATTCGGAGCACCCTCTACGATTATGTTTCCACTAAGCAGTGAACGACACAGCCTCCTCTTTTAGAGCACCCTGAGACTTTGAGTTTGGTAATGCTCTAGAAATTTAGAGGTTCAAAACATAAAAACTGATTCCGCATCTTGATTCATTCATATCCAAATGAGAACAACGTACTCAAGTATACTCCTTTTAAGTAGTATGCAAACTAAAATCACTTATTCATGTTTTTATTTTAATTAATAGTGATAACCACGTAGTGCAAATAGTGCACCTAAATTCTATTCCGTAGGCATTATTTTTTAACAAAAATACCGATTTTCACTGGCATTTAGTCTATATTCCACTTAACCGTTTGACTTCATTAAATCTTTCCCTCCTAGTGCTGCTATATATTAGCACTCAAATTGCCATAAAAAACTAAAATTTCCACCTTGAAAAAGTACTTTATGGATGGTTCAAACCACGTTTAGTAGTTGTAACGAACCGGCAGCTACTTAGCCAAAAAGTTCCCAGGAAATTGGCAGTAACTGTTTAAATTACATCCTCATAGTTACATTAAGTCAATTTCATCTTTACTAGTCATTTTCTCCACTTTCAGCAGTTCTAAAAAAGACTCGCAGTATCTGTTTATTTATTTCACTTTGATTTAAAGTGATTCCTGGATTAATTTAAATATTTTGCTATAGTAATTGTAATATTATAATAGGCTGTTATCGTCAGCTCAGCCGTCAGCAAATTAGGACGTTTGAGCCAATCTTTGAGCAGGAAAAAAGACCTGCTTTGGTGAATCAAAAAGTGGTGATATTTTCTCAGAACAATGCTGCACAACACCACACAGTAAATATCACGTTAACAAATAGAACTTGATCGGGAGAAAACGCATATTCTACAATCCTATTCACCATATCATTATTTGTTTCGTAGCTTATGAAACAATTTGGAAAAAGCAGTTTTTAAAACCCCGCATGAAGAGGTTAAAACTGGCATTGGTGAGTTCTTAGAACAATCCGTACTAAATGAATTTTACAATAATGAAGACAAATAAGCTTGTGAATAGGAAGCCCCAAATATTATAAGGTAAGGTAGATTGGCGCTGAATCTTCAATGAAATGTAGCATTTGATCTCTTATTTTAGATATTCACAATCCGACCGAACCTATGGGATTCTTGTCCATCTGTTCACTAGTTAAAGCTAAAAAATATGCCTATTTATTTATATCGGAAACAGTGGCACTTTCTGAACGTCGCATTTCTTGACAATGCACAAGAAATCATTCGTTTTGAAAATGAGCATATGGTTAAATTTTTTGCAGGATTCCTGTTGATAGAGTGCTTAAAGTCTTAATTCACATTAAATTAAAAACATTAATTGAGACTGTCAGCCAGACTGGCAGTCAACTCTTTCAGATTAAACAAGCACTCAATCTGCTCATGCTTTCTTAGACCAGTGAGCTGGCTTGAATACAATTCTGACCTTAAACTGTCCACACTTCTCCTGAGAATGTGGGTTTTCTTTCTCTCGCTCTTTTTCCCTATCACTCTAACTCCCTAAGAGAAGACAAAAGTCCTCTTTGAGGCTTCCTGCTTGGAACAGCACTACATTTTGAATTGACTATCTCTAGTCCTTAAAAAAGGAAGGTGTGTGTTTTATTGGTAGCAGATTGGATATCATTCCAATCACCTCTTTCACTTGGCCCATTTTTCATCCAATTAGCTAAAAGGAGATGACGTTCACAGCAATCGAAGTCCCTCAGATGGGGATTGCGGGAGTTATTGTGGCTTAGCAGTTGTAGAATGGCTTCGGGTCAGGAGAGGTGCATTTATACCCACTATGGGGCACAAATTCTTGGGCAAAGCAAAAGTACATGTCAGCACCCCTATTAGCCTTCTAAGCCCAGCCTGATTCCGTACTTAACTACCCTTTGAACTAGGGCGGTTCCACCGAGGATACTGCATCCTTAACCTTGAATGAAATATAATATTTCGAACGTTTTTGTGGCAAAAGATGGAATTACTAAGCTGGTTGAGGGTTGTTACAGCCTTACTATCTTATCAACCGACAAATGCAGACAGTAAAAAAGCATATCCATTCAACTAGAAAATACAAATCACTGATAATTGGGAGAGTTTTGTAACAATTAAAAGTTCTGCTTGTCTGATACTTATCTACTAAATTCAGTTATCATAAATGTCTTCAAATTCAAGATGCCTATTTAATCAAGGACAAGCATTAGCTATTCAATTTCGACAATATAATTACTAACCAATGCTTTGGAAGTAAATTGACAGCGAATAGAAAGCGGGTTTATAGAGGTCGACGATTCGGCCAAACTGTGATCGCCGTTTAATATATCGCTCGGTTTGTTTCAGTTAGTTGAGAATTTAATTGAGTTGACGCATTCAAACACCCATCAAAACGGGTCTTTTATGTTAATAATCCTTAGAAATGACTTCATGATCAAACTGCATTCCCAAGCTGTAGACTAGAGTAGTTTTCACTTTCCCCGTTGCAAATTGCCGGTATGCTCTTGCGGAAGAATGCTTCACAGGCAGAGGAAATGCTTCTTTTAACAGTGAAAGCTACTGCCGCATACTTGAAACAGTCCTCTCTTTAGTAGCACGTCACGTATACTATAACAGCATTATTGATTTCAGCCGTGTTATCTCAGTCTTTGTCTCAAGCTCAACTGCTTGATTTTTATCCTTATTAACCAGAAATAAATCTTTGATGTACGTCTCTATTAATTGATTCCTTTTTCCCTCGGAGCTGTGCAATACTACATTAAATTAGTTTTAAAGATAAAAGGACTCCATATTTTGCTAAATTCTCATAAATTTCTAACCATTCATAAGAATTATCAATTTATTTGTATGGTCTGTTTGGTATATTCAGACCACCGTGCTCCAAGTTCCGAAAATGAAAATCGCCAACGCTAACCTTCCTGGTAAATCGGAGTGAAAAAATTCAACAATTCAGTATTTTATTGTTTCACCATAAAGTAGTTGATTTTTAACTCAGATGTATTAACTCTCTTAAGTTTAGACTGAATTTATTTAGAACTTCCACTGTGAACTACTCACAAAACCCACTTTATTAACCTTAGTTTTCAAATTATATTTCAAAAATGAATTCCGCAATATGTTTTACTTTTGTAGTTTTGCTCTTATGCAACTACGTTTTACAAAAAACCTACGCGCGATTTGTTCTTAACTGAATTCTTTCACATTTTTAGAAGAACTTGCTACTTCCGTTTTTTGCATTTTCAGCCGACCTAAAATTTTGCTTCTAATAATTCTATTAGGGTAATTAATTAGACAAATTGATTTAGACTTCCTGAGATATTAAATCAATTTCTCGTAGTAATTAAGCCTTTTTCCATAATTGGTTTCAATAATTCACCTCTCTCAATGGATGATTTTGCCTTCTTTTGACTGACCATCAAGGCACCATAATCAATAAAGATGCAAAAATATAACTGCACTGAAAATAAAGCTTTATTCTGTTTCAGAGTCATCTGGCAGTCCCATCTATCGCCTTTTATATATTTGTTTTTTGAAGTCGATCGTCCTCAGCTTTTTAAATCGCAGTGATATTGCACTTACAGGAATCCACTCTGTGCTAGACAAATCACCTTCGTACTTTTCCTCCTCCCCTCTGAACGGCTGCTCTATCAGCATTCTTGCCTCTCCACCTGCATCTGTTCTTAGCAGAAAACTGGTACAGGTAGCCCACTGGAGGAAGTCGTTTCTTTTCTTTTCAGTGTCTGCCTCTATTTCGGTTCACAGTAATCGATCCTCTTTCCTGCTTTTTACAAGAATCCAGTGTATTTTAGTTGTCGATAACCAGAAACAGGACTTCTTACAAGGATCAAGCAATTTTTCAAATGACTGAGGCAAATCCAATTTTATCGGCCTAATTACGAGTACACATCCATTCCAATAATACTTAGTCCTTTCTCAAGCTTTACTGGACCGTAAACCCCAATTGATCGAACGGAACCATTAACCTCCAAAATGTTATGCTATCACATCCTAGTTTCATATTTTCTCACTGTGAAAAAAGGCTAATTTCGGCTATTATTGTTTTGGTGAAATCTGAATGAATAAAAATTCGTAGTTTCTTGTACAACTATAGGTGGCATTCGGTGCCTGACATTGGTTAGAAGGCTGGCACAATCAAATAATCAATCTGCACTCAAACTGCTACTGACAATATCTTCGTCAACTTTGTTATGAATGATAAGTTCCTCTCATTCGCAATCTGTCTCCACATGTACTGCTTTCATAGACAAGAGAGTCTGACTTGGAATTTAGCGTCTTGCTGCTACAACAGAAGGTTTTGCGTTCCGCAAGACAGGCCAGCCGACAACCAGCTTGCACATATGCAAAGCCTGTTGTAAGGTAGGTTACCTTTTACTCTGCCTCTCGTTTATTTGGAAGTTATATAGATCTGGCTAAATTCCTAATGCTCCCCTCAAATCAACTGCAGCAGCCGAACTCATCGAGTCAGTGCTACCGTGCTATGCTACATGGTTTCGTCATGACTGAACTTTGCTTCGCATACAAATCGGTGCTCCATAACAAGGGAATCAAGAACCCCGAAGTTGTCGAGACTTCAATACTTTCCCCCTTTGCATCCCAGGTGTACAAACGCTAGGACTGGTGGAGATCCCTTAATAAAACTCTTCAATATAAATCAGATGGATAGTTTGAGAACGTAAATAACGAGACCACAAGCCAGCGACGAAGTGTCCAGTTCGAGATGTCTAAACCGAAATTATATCATACGGAAGACCATTCGCATCAAAAACTCTTTACAGTAAAAAAGTAATTTTAGTGCCTAAACCAGTTCTCATTGAGTAGCTAAGTGGCTGGTTTTTGAGGACAGATATCCCCATGAAGTAATCGGTCAAAAGCTATCTTTGGATACATCAAATTTGATGCAATCTGTATTTTAAAGTGCTCCACTGGACGAACGCATGTCAGTAGCGAACAGAGTGATGGAGGTGTCACTTTTAGTTGCATGGTTAAACTCCTACTACACATAGTATTTTTGCTATTGAAAATGTCGGTGATTTGAGAACTAAAAGTTGAATTTGAATAAAGTCAACAAACGATTTCAGTTTTACTAAAACTAAGTAAAAATTCCAAATGGGAATTCCGAAAGAAATGCTTAGAAAAGTTATGAAAAATGCCATCTCTAAATATAAAGGTTTAAGTGATATATTTTAGAAATACAAGAACTCGAATTTTAAGTTAAAAGGTGTCAGAAATAAAACTTGGATCAGAATTTTGTGCTTATTTAAAATGATTTTACGGTTTGTTAACCAAATTTTTGGTGGTATTGGAACCATCTTCAAACTTGCAATTCAATTCCCACAATTTCTACTAAAATTGACTACAACTTTATTATTCATTTTATGCTTCATCAACGACTTAAAGGTAACCATTCACCTCAAACATAATTTCCGAAGAGAATGACTGAACAATTTGGCAACGAATTTTATAATCCTGCTTTTTATTTGTTTCTCATTAAATGCTATTTAGAGCAAGTATCCTCTGTTAAGTCTTTGGGTCATAACCAAACGCAGTTTCAAAGCTTACTTAGCACTTCCCGAAAACCCTGTTCGCATGCAACGCTAGGGAAATTTATCCACCAGCCATTGGCCGATTCTGGTAACTTTTTTACAATAAATAATAGAGACATGTTCGCACTTGAACTTTGGTTCGAGACACGTCATCATCACATTGCAGTCTTTTCGGTGCGTTAGTGAAGTTTGCTTGAGCCTCGTGCGCTAAAACATTGGCATTTGTTAAGCCATTTACAGGCGTTGGACAAAACAGTGGAAACTCCGAAACTTACAGCCTCCATTCTCCTAGTTATGGATGTATAGAAAATCTGAATTATTTTCTTGGGAATTGTCCTGGCCCATTCTTCGGTTGAAGTACCCTCACCCAGTTATTTTAGACGATGGCAGCGGCCAAAATCGACTTCTCAATTGAATCTCTACAATCAACCATAAGTGTTCCTCAGTGATGCTGAGGTGGTCTGGAGATTGTGGTGGTAGCCAGATGAGATGCTCAACTTCATTGGGATGTTCTTCCTCACGCCACCATTCCGTAACAATTTAGCTGCTGCTTGGTTTGGTGCAGCATTACCATCTTGAAAGATGGTGGCATTCTCCTCCGGCAACAGTTCCTGAAACATAGCATGAACTTGGTCGCCCGCTAAAATTCCTAAATTGTCTCGGCTGTTAATTCTTCTCCTATGAAGGGCGTCGGATCATCCTGGCAATTTACGTCATGTTTTAAAGTTAAATGCTTCATTTTTCGCTGTCTCAAAACGCAGTACACTCTGCTGATGATTCGTCAAAGAAAACCATGTTTTCCACTGCTCGAGGTTCCAACATTTCCTTTGGCAGCAAAGGTTTTCTAATTGTAGCTCTTCCCCTGAATCCAGCCCTTTTGCGCACCTCCAGACGAGGAAGAGTTTTTGTGGAAATTGGGTTCTGTAGGTGTTCACTGAGGAGCTTCACAGTGATTTTAGTAGCCATGGTCTCCCGATCCTCTCTAACAATTCGATTTAGAGTCAGACGCCCTCCCTTAGCCAACAAATTCGACTTTCGCTGAGGATGATGTTTTGCATTCTCTTAAAGTGGCGCCAGTCATCAGTTTTGAGACAATACCACCTCTTGAAACGCCGCCAAGCATTTGGGCGGGTGGGGGAGGCAGTTTCTGCTACACTGGCGCCTGCCGCCATACGAGCACCAACAGTTTGGCCTCTTTGGAAGCCCGACAAGTCTGCCATTTTATAGGGTTATAAGCATTATTTAGGTATCAGTAAAAAACAGTTATTTTAAATGAACATCAAATAATAAAGGGGTTTAACAAATAATAATTAAATGTGTCAGGTTTTGATTGCTTGCAACATGTTAAAAGATTATGACGCCAAAATGCTGTGTTTCCACTATTTACTGACAACAGTATTGAAACTTCTATCATAACTAGAGATAATAACAAAAACTGATTTATCATAATTTATATATTAATGACGTAATAATTATTTACGTTCGGTACCAGTGATTCCTGCCCACTGTCAGCTAACCAATGGGTGTATCGATAGAGCTGGCTCAAGCATGTCCACATCCAATTAGTGTCCCTCAGTTAATCCTTGCCAGAATGTATAAGTATACTGGGAGAGGGTAGAACATTCGGCTTGGACCTCAGCGTGTACACACTGAGGGAGAAGCCAACCCATTACTGTACACTATATTTGTCTCTATCCCTATCTGCTATGAAGTCCGCGCTCAGAGTATCCAGAATGACCGCACAATAATTAAACATTCTGCGTGAGATTAACTCAGGAAACTATTTATATGTGGACATCTTTGAATCGTACGAGGGGAGCTGCGTTCAGCCAACTCTAACGACATGCTTGCCCGTTGGCCGACTACAACAAACAGAATTGTTTTAACACCAGGACCCTTAAACTATCACTAACATTGCACAAAACGTTAAAACTTTCCATGCAGCATTAAAAATCAAAAAAATAGAACTCGAATTACAGCTCATGATTTTTTTAAATTTAAAATCTGCTTAAAGTAAAAAGAGATTCCTCATAAAAAGATCTAAATAAGTCCTCTTGACAAATGTGGCCTCTAAGGTGGGTTTATGTGGGGTTTTCCCTGACGTAAGCCCTATTCCAACTTGATTTATTTTTCTAATAACAAATTTTCCCCGTTGATTGCTCTACAAATAAATTTCGTTCTAAATTTAAACCACTCCAGCGTTACCATTACTAGATGTATCAAAACATATCGAAATTCTGAGAGCGAAGGCTAAAAGTTGGATTGGTTATAATCCAGGAAACCTGAATCGCCCTGAGTTCTGGACAATAGCATGAGCACTTTAACTGCTAATTGATCGAATTATAAACCACCCTTAGATCTACTTGATCAAGTAGTTTTTCCCACCAAGCATAGCTTGACACTGCTTTAACTTAGCTTAAGGGGATAGGACCATGTTTTACAGAACAATATTTGGCTGTTTTTTTCCAGTGTGTACAAGAGATTTCAATCACACTAATTTGCTTTATTCGTTTCAATAACTATTCATTCTTCATTTATGTGCTTGTTGACAAAAAGGGTGGATGAAGGATCACGGAAGAGAAGGTGATTCGTGCCGGCCATGAAAATACTGGGATGCTTATGTTAGCTGTTCATTTCTCCCCCTGAACATCGTGAGAAAAACCAGTGGCATTAGATTATCAGAATCATCGTCAACACCCTGTAATTCTGTATACATATGTGAAATCATATTTTCTATCAATTGTTCGTTTTCTGGGGTTTCTGTTGTGCAGTTTACTTAAATTCACATTGACTGAGCCTAATTTTATGTTGATTTTGTTATAAATTGATAATGTGGTGTGCAGCGCTGTACCGATTCGGAAGCCAAGTTCATCAAGTACGTCGATCTTAGTGCCAAAATCAAGCCAACAATTTTTAATATATACATATTTACAATAAGTACAGTTTTCAGAAGTTCGTTCAGTCTGGGCAAGAAGCACATTTAGTAGCTCTGTAATTCAGTCTATTCTGATGGAAAGGTCAAATACTGAAAACAGGGGTAGCAAGGGATCGAAATATTTACAATGTCTTTTTTATCGAAATAGAGGGGCTTAAATTAATTTAATAATTTACTCCTGTTGAATTGCTAGTTCTTAAAACATACCTCTAAAACGATACCCATATAGGCTTACTTTAATAATCAAATGAAAGACCTTTTTGTGAAGGAAAATTGTCAAAAGTCGTCTAATTAAATAATATTAATGGCAACAAATAGTATGAGCTGCTTTCATTCTAATTAGATAACAATTTTATAAATATATTTTTTGAGTAAAATTATTATACAAGGCTCCAAATGCTGCCTAATGAGCCTTCGGTCAAATTTAGTTTGATATTAATTTACAACATAAGAAAATTTCCACAATGTAATAAATTGGAACAATAAGCACTTCTACTTTCAATTTAGCAGTAGTATATAACTGACTATTATTTATAACGACTGGGATCATTAGCCCACGGCGTTCAAGTTTAATTCTTCTGATTCACAACGACTCCAATTCCATGCAATTTCTTTGATCCGTTTAATCGTTCAGTTCCAGATTCTCAACCTGATTTTCGAATTGGCCTATTCAAACTACCCCAGGGGTCTTTGCCCATGTGGAAATGCTAGTCAAGCGAGAGGAATCAAGGGTCACGCATTGCCAAAATGCCAAGTGCAGTTTCGTGGCCGAGTGTTTTACAGGGTTCCTTTGAAATCTAAGGCCCTGTGGATGCTGGTACGTTGTTTTGAGAAGGTATGTGAACCCTGTTCGCTTTCTGAATTCAAAACTCGAATAAGAGCGCCCACGTAATTGCGACGGGTAACCAGACTCACTGTACCCAAATAACCATAAGAACGAAAGGTGAGTTAAATTTGGGGGGGGGGTTTCCACCTAACAGCCAATGCTATTCTGTGATAGGAATTGTCCTTGTGATGGCAGATGGAACGTCCACTATCCTTCCACTTTCACCAGGAGAATAAATGGCTCTTACATTTAGGCATAAAACCACCCTCGTTCCCAGCTCATTTGGTTGTCCAATTAACCTCCAATCACCTTCAGAGACTCAATTGACCTATCTGCCATCTAACTATTCAGGTATTCTCCCTGAAGAAAGCCCATATTTATGATGCATGGCTAACCTAATAAGAGTGCCAGTGGTCTCGGCAACATTATTGAAGGGCACTGGACACACAAATAGGGGAGATAAGAACGAAGCTGGAGGGTCTGTTTGGCTCTTGTAGGGAAATAGGGGAAGAAAAGAGTTACTGCAGCCTATTTGGCGATTCATTTCCTCCAACTTTCGCGATAGACCGATCATCAAATCCAGAAAGACTGTCGTCAGTTGAGGGGGGAAAAAACGGTGTCCTACGAGCCGCCACCGAAGCTCTGGGAGCTGGAAGAGGGAGGGGGCGGGAACACTGGAGTGGGGGGCGCAGAGGTCTTGGTGGCGCCCCCCGCCGTGAGGACCTGAACGCGCTCCGCGTAGGCCCGTCGCGTGCTCTCCAACTGCACGTCAAAGGCGAGACGGTCCGCCTGCTCCTGCGCCAGCAGTGCGTGACACTGTTCCCGTCGCAGGCCGCTACGATCCATCAGGTAGCGAGGGAACAGCTGCTCTAGAGCCTGTCGACAAAGGGGCAATTGAAGTGAATGTGCAAGAAAATGAAGCACATGAAGCGGATCAGAACACTAGGGAATAATCACCCGTGGTGGTAAGTGTAGCTTAGTCGAACTTAGAGAGTCTGTACTTGTGCATTTAACCGTATTTTTTACAGGTCTATTACAAAACTGCAATGTTGCAATCCAGGAAAACTTTGCCATGAAAATACTAATTTTAATAGTGGTAACGAAAACTGATACAACAGTCAGCACAATCCAAGCGCTGAATAGAGAAATACCAAGTCACTGCTTCACTAATATTCTGGCATACTTAAATTAAGCTTCGTGATTTGTTGTGATACAAATTCAGCAAATATTACAGCGAGAAATATACTAAGACTAATGTTGCAAACCGATCGAAAAAGTAAAGGATTAATTTAAACAGCAGAAAATTGGGCATAAAGTGCTGGGGGTTTAAGTATTTCAGAGCAGGATCTAACATTACAATTAAATTATAGAACTGATAGTTGCGTGCGAGAAAATATTACATTAGAGCAAAATAGGAATAAATGAGGAAATCTGCAAAATGCTTTAGTGTCTGAAAAATAGTCTGACTGAGCCATAAATTTGTCTGGGAAGTGAAAAAAATTAAAAATTTTACCTTGCGTTGCTCATCAATCCTCTTCGTGGCTTTGTCGTACTGCTCGGCTAAGGCGAGATAGCCCTCGGATTTGATAGCCAAACAGTCCTGTTTGACCCTGTTATTGGCACGACAACGCTTCACTGCCTTGTTATTCCTTTCACGCACGACACGATATTCTTTCGAATTGCGCTTTTCCTCTGGCACTGGGCGATAAACTCGACGAGTATTGCGGTGTTCCTCAGGAGATTTGATGGGCACATCTTCATTTTTTTGCGGTAGTGGGGTGTCAAACAATCCTGGATCTTTGATATCCATGTTTAAATAAGTGGAAACCACACAATGCGGGCAATCTAATGTATTAATAGAAAAATCGAATGGACTATACAGCGTCAAAAAAATGACCATATGAGGACGATCAACACATACACCCATTTCTGCTCAGACAGACATATTAATAATCATAAGCATAAAAGCCCTAAATGAAATATTATGGATCTACCGATGGAATAACAAAGTTTCATGCTACTGAAGTAAACGCCTAAACAAACCCTCCCCGTGAAACAGAAACGCCTGCGAGCCACCCGAAAATGTTATGAGTCTAGGTAAATAGTAAATAAATCCATTTAGCCACCTTATAAATGTTCTAATATTTAAAAAACAAAGTTTAAAATTTTGAAGATTTATTGTGACAAAATTGATCATTTTGTAACTTGGTTTATGTTAGTTAAGGTTAAATATTTTATTTTTATGCTATTTTCTTGAATTATGCGTTCTATGTGGTCATATTTATTGTGATAGGCACTCAAACCACTGACAGATTTGTAAACGTGTCTGTCGAGAAGGTCCATGAATGTAATTTTTTCCTATCGTCGTTTCAAGCTTATTTTATTTTTATCCGCATATTATATTTAATACCATAAAATATATTTTTACATTTCCTAAAAATTGACGTATGGTGATTTTTGCGTACTTCCCTTTCTTATTTAAGCGGTAGCCTGTGGTTCATTAATTGCGTTTGTACATGATCCGTGAATGATTTCATCGTATTCTAGGTTTTAGCGAAATGAGTGAGCTTAGGGTTGTTACACAGATTCTTGAGCCACAGATATTTTTAAGTGGCGAGGTCGTTCGTGTGGAAGTTTCGGTGTTACATTCTGGAGCAAGTCGAAAATGGTACGTTATGTACTCTAAACTTTCTAACTCCTATCAGGACCATCAAAAATATCGATGGAGTTTTAATTGGTCAATGTCGTCTCAATACACTTAGCATTTCCGAGCATGTGAACGGAAATGGGGCCTTAAATGGCATCGAGTCGACCTCTCCAACTAAACTTTCAAAGACAGGTTTGCTGACGCATAGACTTATCCCATGGTACATTCAACAGATCGTGAATTCTTTTCAGCTTTGGATCCCCAAAGTCGAATTTCCTGGACACGAGAGCTCAAATCCTCTACAGAGTGGCCTTACACGATTAACCCCGAAAGACGATCTACCAAATTCGTTCTCAAAGCTCGTCTTCCAGAAACTCTACCTCCTAGCTACCGTGGGAATATAATCCGCTTCGCTTACAAGGCTCTCGTCAAGGTAGAGCTAGACGATTCCTCAGTCCACGTCTTTCGTTTGCCTCTTCGTGTGTTACCCTCAGTCAGTGCCTATCAGGGAACTGATTCATCCTCCACACTTGCCTCTTCCTTTGCTGGTGTGATGAGTAGCTCATTCAGTGACTATTTGTCTGTTCCTGAATACTCTACAAACCCCTTTCATGTCGACTTTAATTGCAAAATTGCTTATGGTGACAACACACCCATTGATGGGCTCCTCCAAGACAATCATATACATCCAGCTCTCCAGGACAAGCTGTCGCAGTTACAAGGGTCTTCCCTGATCGGTTCTCTGAAGAAAATCAAGAAAAGGGGGAATATTAAAAGAACCAGAACTTCGTCTACTTCACAATCACCGTGTGCTACATTCGCTGAAATCGTCTCCTCCAGTTCAGTCGGTATGTACTTATTTGACTAGCCTAACCGTCTCTTCTAGCTAGTTTTCTGATCTCGAGCCCAAACGGTGTAATCTGTCGGATAGGACTATTTAAAACAGTGGCTCGATTGGGTGATGCGCTGCGTGGTTACCTGGATTTTCGTTCAGCCACTGTGCCCTCATTTGCTTTGGATCTTCGAGCGGAGACGTGCGAATACTTTGATGCCAACTTTGACCACGAATGCACTTTCGCAGCTGATCTCTCATTCGCAACCACCCCTATCGATGTGGTGGCACTGTGCAGATCAAAGGCCTTGAAGGTGCCCGAAAACTCCCTCCAAACCACCTGGTACGAGACCCGATTGACCTGTTCCAACGTCAAGTTTCTGCCTTTCACAATTCCGATTCCTCTCACTGCCCCCGCAGAGTTTGTGCTAGCTTCCAGGTACTGGAACGGTGTCTGTCGTGTGCGATGGTGCCTTCGGTTTGAGTTTGTTGTGTCCAAGGCCAGAGAGCGCCGAAAATCCCAGACCAATTCAGCGGAATCGAGAGTCTTTTCTGCATTCCTTCAGGATGCTCCCACTACGAAGAACGCGGATTTCACTGCCCCCATCGACTGTGATACTCAGACCTTCACCTGGGAACTACCCGTGTGTATCATCCCAAACGGACCTGCTGCCTTCTTGTTGTCTATCTCGTCCTCTTCTAGTCATGTATTTTCACGAAGTTAAACATTTATACTTGCGTTGTGGAATATATTTATTGCCAATGAGTGCAGAGCTTTTAGCAAGTATCTTTTTGGTAAGCCTCAACGCGCTCCAGCAGAGCTTCTGGGTAGCCGGGCGAATAGAACTTGACTACGTCATCAGGGAAGCAGCTGTTTATGGCCTCGATGTGCGTGCTTAGTATCGTACCGGGTTCCGCCTCAATCTCCTGAATCCTGCGAAGACTTCCGCTTGCTACAAAGTCCCGTCGAGCTTTTGCATTTCGAGGCAGCAGTTTGCTTATCTGTCCCACGATGTACTTCAGTATACTCGGCGGTGAGTTGTAGAGGATCGTTTGAAGCGCTTCCAAGTCCACACACTTTTCAAGGACCTGCTTGAGACATCTTTTACACTAGAAAAGCTGAACAGGTTCAGGTGGAATCTCACCTTCTCTTTTAAGTCGTCGGAACTGGCCTCTTTCAGGTAGTAGGTCAGGATAACTGGAAGGAGACCCATTTCCGAAACCGCGCTGGCGTGACTCGCACTGTGGCGGCCGATTTGACCGATGGCCCACACGGCTGCAGCTCTCACCTCGTCTTTCTCGTCATTTAGTATATTCTTCAGAACGATTAAAGCCTAAAGGGTTTGTTTGGTCTAAACTATCCGCCTACGTGAGCGTGAATGATATTGAGTGCCTGGCCATCAGAATGTGCCGCAATATACCCAATAGCCATGATACCTGGAATCACTGTAATGCCCTTGGACTCTCCTATGAAATCCACCAACGATGCAATGGCACCAGAGTTCATGACAACCTGGCTTGTCTCGAACGTGGGTTTGCAGAGTTCCTTCACCAAGTTGGCTGCTTCTCTACGGAGCCCCAGGTCTTTGTCTTTCAGAGCAATCAATACTTGGGGGAATAAGCTGGCCTCCAGAATTAGTTCTGCAAAGTCCGGCGTATGCTTTGCGATTTGAGCTAGTGCTGTAAAGGCTCGTTTCTGAAGGTGTTTTAGTATATTCTAGAAGCTAACCTGTAATCTTTGACAAGGTTCAACTGTTTGTTTGGCTAGGTACCAGATGCCTGAAACATCCACGACATTCTGAGCCAATGTTATGTTGTGTTTGGCAACGTCAGCCAACACAAGGGCAGAAGCGCTCCTTAAATTCAAATCCGGTTCTTGCAAACACAAGATGGCAAGTGGAATGCCCCCGGAATCAACCACCATTTGAGCTAGGTCTTCCGTTTGCCGGGCTATGCAACTAAGGCACAATGCTGCGTTTTCTTTTACATGCTGGTCGCAGTCTTCCAGGCACTTATTTATTACATTCAAAGCTCCAGTTTTGACGACTGCCATAGCCGTTTCAGGAGAATGCCTTGCTATTGACTGTAAAGCTACCAGGGCTGACCGTTTATAAAACCTCTGAAATTTGTGATATAATTTATTTCATTTACATGGTTCATTCCAGAAGAGTTCAACAGGGCCGGTATTATGTTAGCGTCTATTATTTGGTGAGCAACTTCTATGGAGAAGCTTGCGATCTTTCCAATGACAATGGCTGCCACTTGCTGAATGGTCGGAACAGCGTCACTTAGAAGGGGATATAGGTTTGGTACTAGTTCATATTTTAATAAATGGGGTATGCTCTGGGGCCGGTTGGCCAAATCTGATATCGACTGAATAAATAAAAGCCTTGCTTTTTGATACTGTTCAAAAACTGGAAAATATTTTATTTTAAATTTTTTACCCTGGAATATCTGTCTTTGGCTCATTCTCAAGATGTGCACAGCGTCAAACTAGGGTCATCTATCTCTTTTTGAGTTATCAAAACAAGTTTTCTGGCAATATTAGAACAGCTGATTGTCGAAATGTCGTCACTCTTTCAGATGCCCCGACTGTTTATGAAGATTTTATGGTGTATTCTGTTCCTGATAATGACCTTTTTTACTGATAGTTAATCACTCGTTCATTTACAGTCGAATCCTAATACTATTCTTTTTGCATCCAATGACTAGAAAACCACATTTTCAAACGTTTTGTCGATTAAATAACCCCTTAAGTTTATTTTGTCTGCTTATTTCATTTAGTTCTACATCCTTTTCGAAATGCTACTTTTCCATACTTTCTAGAAGTTTCAGCATATAAATAAGAGTGTTTTTTAGATGATGCCTTATTGTTTGCATTGCTCAGCGACTATATTAAATATATGAACGGAAAATACTTATTTATCTATGTATTTACAAATCGTCTAAGGGATCGTAAGAATGCTTTGGGATACTCTCCCACATGCAGTGCTCTTAGGCTCGGCACAAACTATTTCTATTTGTTCATGTGCCCTAAACGTAACTTGTAGGCATAAAATAAGAGTGAAACTGTAGACTTTGTAAAAGACTGTGTACGGAAAATAAGAGTTTCCGAATTCCCAAGATATCGGTAGCCGTGGTACATTTCAGGACCGATTTAACAAAAGAATTAGGTTTACCTGGGGAAATGCTAAAATGTTTTGCCACTTCTACGCCTCCAGGAGTCTCGCACATGGTGGTATTGTGCTCAGAGATATTCATAAAACCACCTTAAAATCCCACCCTTTCCCCACTGCAATGTTTATCTTCTATAGCAATTTTAAATGGCCAGTCCAAGGTGTGGTATGTGGTGTTTTCAGCAAATGGTGCAAGATTCTGAAGTCGATTTTGAGTGTAATTTATAATTACTGCAGGTCCATTTTTTCCCGATACATTACCAATATTGTCCTTTTCCTGAGTATGTGATTAATTTGGTGGGTGCGGCCACTTTTGTGTTTCCTGAGGTTTAATGCTTGCTTGAATTATGGAAGTTTCACCCTCATGTCATTTTTGTATTCCTTCAAATCAATGACCCAGTTTTAGAGCCCTGAGTTTTGCGTAAATAGCTTAATCATCAATTCTGAATTTTCTATTTTTCGTTTCAACAACACCTTCCTGATATTTCTGTCTGTTAGTTTAGCACTGTATCGTTTTAGGCCATAAGCAGTTATTGTTTTAATTGTTGGTAAATTCTTTAATGCATACGTCCATTTGACTCCTACAATAGTTTCTGATTTACAAACCTATCTTTGCCGACAAAAAATCTATTCATATCTTGCCATGTAATCATTTTCCTTATCGGTTTTTAGAATCTTCACCATGATAAAACGCAAATCGGTAGCATGTGCACTCGGCTCCTACGCATGGTAACTAGTCGCTGCTTGAAGCTAACGTCGATGTAAATCATTTAAACCGCAAACACTTGAATCAAACTCACTGCGCTCTAACGAAATTCAAAAATGACGCCAGAACTATGTCTATTGAAATGCTTTTATCGTATCCTTATTCGAACTCGAATTTCGATTTCAGAGACTAAATGGTTGCGTTAAATGAGGGAACAAGTTCTTTCCTTAACATATTGGTAAGATCGAAAATTCGAGATCCTTTCGTTTCAATATTGTAAAACTGCTCCAACCTGATTAGCTAATAGATGGGGAGATCCACCTCTATGGTTATTGGTTGACGGGTAATATTGAGAGATTTCCGTTGGGCAGGAAGGTGATGTGAGGCTGGTGTCTTGCCTTTTTTGCTCTCCCCACTACCTTCACCTTTCCCTTCGCAATAGCTCTGTAAATCCAATTAATATGTTACATTGAATGACTCTAGTATTCTGAATATTTGAAAGAAATAAACCTTAGTGACTCAAGAAGAACGATAATATTTTTTTGCTTGACTTTTTATTGGAAGGTCCAGTATATTTGCCAACATTCTAGGTTTGTCGAAATCCTAGGGTTAAAATATGGGTTCATTCGACTTTGCTGTTCACACATCACAGACCAATTAAAGGAAAATCTAATTGGGCGAATTAACGGTAGTAGGGGGAGGGGGGTGTAATATTACAATTCCGCCGTGAGACCTAATTCATAAATTTTCTGCACTAAATGGAACTAGAGTTAGTTAACCTGTGATTACCTTGATGTTTCCCTGTCCGCCTGCACACTTTACACTCTGATTAACACTAGTCATATTCAATGACTATGCTATCTCTTATAAATCTCATGTAATGCAAAAACAGTTTGTTATTTTCATGAATGTCAGTGTAATACGATGATCCCTTTGGCCCGGAATTTAAATCTGAACAGTTTCGTATTGACCCATAGCGACGGATTAGACAATACTCCAATCGGATTAAATGGCAAATGATTTAGCTTTAAACCACGAAATGCATTCGTCAGGCATTTAAGAAATGCGAACATAAGAGGAAGACCATGGATGGTTTTTTGATAGAGAAAATAGTCAGCGGGTAGACTGCGGCCTAAAAGCTATGAAACATTTTGAGCAGCACGTTTGTTCCTGTACTTCGACAAGTACTGTTGAGTACTGACGAATTAAAACTTTTGCACCAATGGCATTCTGTCCGAGTTCTTTTTTTCTACAAAAAGTCTCCAATATGTAATTCTTTTTCTACTCAAATGCTTGTTAATCATAAGGGTGATTGTTTCATTTGCATTAGCCTAATTATTTATTTATAGATAAGAAACCTCGGGTAAGATGTGACATTCAGGATGAAATATCTGCAGTTACCAGAGATTCCTTTTTGAAACACATTGAAACAAACACTACGGCGAGTAATGGTTCCCGAGAGTTGTTGAAAACTCAAATTTTCAATAGAAATGCGCTTAAATTATAAAGAAAACACTTTCATCATAAACATGGTTTCAAATATTAATGCGTAAATATTTTGCTTTCAAATGTCATCGATTATTGTGAAGCAGAGTATAAAATACGGCTTTCGTACATTATTAAAATGCGATAAAACATGTTTACACTGGCATCTGTCATCAATCATCCATATGAGTGTATAACAGCCAGTAGGATCTCGGATCCTCGTGTTGTAAACGCCTAAATATGTTTTATTTGTTTATATTTACATATCCTAAACATAGTATATATATTTATACTTGTAGTTAGTTTGTTCCCTACATCTAACTTGTAACTACATATAGACTCTCATCTTTTACAAGCCACAAGTCTCCTCTTTCCAACTCCACTCGTGTTAACTCTTAGTTCAAAAATATATCCCGATGATCCATAGTTGTAAAAACCTTCAATCCTTTATTTTCCTACATTTTCTTGTTCAATATTTACATTTTGCAGTCAAGCAAATTAATTTCCGGTTAAAGGGTAGGATGAGAATTCCTTGGCAAAATGACAGTTGCGCATTCAAGGAAAAGCACAACTTAGAACAAGTACTAGCAAACTTTGTGAGTTTTTAAGTGTCGATGTGTACACCCTAGAAAATTTCATCGAAATTTGGCGGAGAGGTGGGGTGGTGCACATGGAGTTCCAAAACCCAGGCCAACGCTTGATAAGATCTTCAACCGAAGCAAAAGGTATACTTCCCGAGTGTGAGTCACTCCGGGGTATTTATTATTTATCCTAATTTATGGGCAAAGTGCTATATAAATGGCCCTCTTAGAGGTTCCTAGGTGCTTACCTCCCGTACAGGTGAAACGCCATCTCCAGTCTTTGTTCGTGAGAAATTTTGCCTTAATGCTTAAAAAACATCCTTTTTGCGTAGTACTTCGTATACAACTATTTCTTCAGTTAAGGAATCTTACTTTTTAAGTACTTATTTTACTTTATGAATGCATAGAAAAATAAGTCACTTATTGATGAGCTAAAATCTTGCTCAAAAACTTGAAGGTTGCCACGACTTATTGCAAAATTTTGCAAGTGTTTGTATAATTGAGGGAACAACCAAAATTTAAACGATCAAATTCACTGTTTTATCATACAACAGGAATTTCCAATGGCACAATCTATTTGATAAAATAGAAGTATTAAATATCATACGTACAGTTTGCGTCACTGTCTGTTAAACATTTTCAACTATCATCCTGGAAAAAATGAATGCAATAAGGTCATAAGGGTCACACAATTCAAGCAATAACTATTTATAAGTGCATTTAAATCAGAAAGTTAAATTAACATTGAAATCTACTGAAACCTTGACAAAAGCTGGGAAAAGGCAGAGTAAATTAAAAGGAATTATGTTGATAACTTTAATTCAATAATAATGGGCCTACGCTAACTAGTAATTTAGTTGCACAAACTGATTTTGCTGGTTTTATCATTATAAATTTGCCTATTAAAATGACTAAAACTTTCATTTGCAACCCATCGAACATATCGTAATCAACAGAAAATGCTACCCATAAATGGATCTTAACGTTAATTCTAAAGGAACTTTTTAAATGAAATATCAAATAACAATCATATTCTCCTTTTTTCTAGAAACTGTTGAATAAACCTCCCCACACCTGCAATTTGATAACAACAAAGCCTATTTCCTACTGTGATCTGCCTTTTGGCTACTCCGTAAAATGGAACGAGGACACAATCCTATCCAGCACCATCAAATATTCCCGTGTTACTCACGCACACGGAGAACAAATTTAAGCACTCCCCATGAGCAAAGGGACTAAATATCTTGACTCCCCAAAATCGATAGATGCCCCCATAATAGCTTAGACCAATTAGATGTGTTCCTGGCTTTACTCTTAGAAAAAATTGCGGATAAAATAACGGCGAAATTAAGATATTCGAATAAGGTAGCTAAGTTCTATTTGAATGTGCTAAAGTTTGATCATTTTTAATTTAGATATTTCAAAGGTAACTGGAGAGATAGGACGCACCTCATTCCTGAATCTACGTTCTCTTTGGTTTGGAAATCGGATGTTTACACAGCCTTCCCTCGGAAGACTGTGATAGTTGTTAAATAGGTTCTCCAAGTGGATCCAAATTCGTAACAATCTAATCACAAGTCTTCCAAGGTTGACTGCTGTTGCTACTGCAGGTGTTAAAATCCTCACCTCCTCATCGCGACTTGGATGACGGTGATGACAGCGAAGGACTCACCACTGGAGACTACATGCTCTGCCATGCTCTCTAAAAGAAGTAGCGAACTCATCCCCCGGTGCGTACCCACCCAATGAGCGCTGTCCGCAGGTGTACGCAGCCAATCCCGCGAGGGTAGTGCATCCACACGCGCAAATATCGATCCGCCCTCAACTCGGCTCTGCTGCGTTCTGGTGCTTGCCTGGTACTTGAACACTGCTCACTTGCACGCATCGGCGCTTGCAAATGTACGCGGGATGTAGGGACGCACCTTGCTTGCGTGCGTGCGTACGTGCGGCTCCGCGCAAAGGGCGTGGACGTGGCACTGGGGATATGGCCTGGCGGGGTGAATGAGTCCACGCCTAGGCGGCGACAGAAGAATACTCCCTCGCGTTCCGCCCTTGTCCGCAATTGTGCGTGTGCGTCGTACCCAACCCAAATTGTGAGATGGGGAGTGTACAAGGCAGAAATGACAGCCTGTCAGCAGGTGGGCTGTCGAAATTGTCCCCCATCTCTTAGTGGTGGCGGTCGCGGTGATCACATGAGCTTGTCACAAAGCTATCGAGCTTTCTAGTTGACTAGTGGGAAGAATTTCGGTGTTTCAACAACTTCGCTCGAAAGAGGTTCATCTGGTGCTAGTATTGCGTCATTACGACCAAAAGTAAACAGGAAAGAAATCAATACATGCCGCCTATAAATATTAAATTCATTTAATAACTATGAAAGGCACTATACTGAGCTGATAGATATTGTATATTTTCTGCGCCGTTTAGAGGTCTTTGCTATGAATTTCGTTACACAATTTCGACATCTCAATTTATTAAAGCGCATTTTCGGGGTTTTCATCCTATCTGATTCCTTACACTTCGGAACTCGATTTATTTATCATTTAATATATCTAGAAACAGTTGCTTTTTATTTGTTTTGCCAATGTACTAGTAATTATGGAGCAAAAAAGCAAGTGAAGTTTGATTAGTTTACGTCAGTAAGGTCACAACTCATTATATTCCAAACCAAAATGGGATGAATGATTTTTCCTGTTGATTAAAGTCGTGTCAAAGCGTTCTGATATACTTTGCATCATCAGGGTTTTAGGACACTCTTCTATTTAATATTTGAATGTTATTACTCGCCACACGGTTGCTAAACATTAGTAAAATTCTAATATATTCGCACCGTCCCAGTTATCATCAGAAATAAAAGCCGAATCTGAATCGATTTCAACGAATAATTTGAGGGGTGGTAATTAATAGTGAATTTTACCGAGGGTATCTGTGTGCTGCATTCAATCACAGAGATAGGCTTGAAACCTTTCGATGAGATGTAACCCTTCAACCGAGGGAGATTATCTCAACCTCAACTATATTTAAACTAGATTGAACCATGACTAGATTCTACCATGTCTCCTTATCTTCCCTTACTCTTCTGAAAACGGGGCCAAAGAAAGTACATATTAGACAGTCAATATTTACGCTTTTAGGAGCCAAGCAATGCCACTCCAATCCCAGTCTGAGGATCATATTTACAGTTCACAACCAACGCAGGTGAGACTAAACAATCGTCCTGGAATGACATCTACCTTACACCAGGCTCACCTTGAGCTGGTGGACCTTCCTGTAGTTATGGCACCGTTCATTGCTGCATTTAGCAGTGATTTTTTTGCAGGTTTTGTGCCCTTATTAGTTTCACACAGACTACAGTATTTCCAGCCCTAACAGAAGAGAATAACGATTCCCAGAACCTTCTTCATAATAATGGCACACGCTACTGATATTATTGGACAAAATTACTACGAATTTGTTCAAGGTCAAATGGTGGTTATTCTAAGTCACTGAGTGCAAATTTTTGTCATATAATTGTGGGTTATTCGGCTATCAATTAAATCCTTAATACCAATGTCAAAGTAGAAATATTTGACTTGGTTTCAAATATGTCCCCATGTGCTTAGTAGTTAAATCACCAGGATTCAGACATTTTAATAAACTTACAATTGCATAATGTTTTTAACGAATTCTGAACGATTAAATGCTAAACGAAGTTATATAAAGCGAGCAAACTCGCGGACTACTAGTTCCAAATTCTTGGTTGAAAACCCAATAAGATTGAAATCTCCATATTTATTAGTAGTGGCCTTCGTTTTAGTACGGGAAAAATTGATTGTTCATTACTTTAGCCAGCCCATGTACGCGAATGCACTAATTTCACTAAATGGGGCGCAGCAAATGCTTGGGAAACCTACATAAGTATGAAGCCGTTGGTTACTTTACGAAAATCATGTAAATTTAAACCAAAACAAACCAAACAAAGATACATTTGCTATTACTTTTTATTGGTTTAAATCTTACCAATATGTTATTCCAGAAGCTTTGTTTTAAGGCTTTCATAGTGCTATCAACAAGACAAAGTTGGATTTTTTAGAATTTTGAAGCAACTGAGACGCATAACACCGAGACAGAGAATGCGTATCCATATCACTCAAGACTTCGTTAAGTCATCGCAGTCGGTCTCCCGGATAAAATAATTGAATGCAAAGCGATGGGAATTTCCTTTATCGATGGAGGTTTTTTTGATGGATTTTCCCTGAATGACAGATTAATCGCTTCTCATGGCAGTAAAAAATCAGGAAATTAGAAGTTGGCTTTAGATTCAAATGCCTCCAAGAAAATCTTGTGTGGCGCCTTACGAAGGTATCAAGGCCATGTCATGGATAAAAGCCTTTTTTGTAGATTAGCGGGACGATAGCAAAGTGATGGAAAAGCGTAGACATTTATAAACCGAAGGCGGCCCAATCTTGACAGGGGATGATTAGCGGGCGGATGCGCCCCATCGACTGAGACCAGTCAAGTGAATTTTTTTCTAGAAGCTTGATACTTATTAAGCACCATCCAAGGCTTAATTGCAGCCTGCGAATCCCCAGGCTCATATGGTAAATGGGCTATTTTATGGCACCGTTGGAATGTTAATGCCTTGTAACACTATCTCCTTGCCGATAAGTCTCAAAGTACATCTGGCTATATTAGGCGAAAATGAAGCCATTGAGTGATTCACAGTCGCGTTATTGACTAAATTATGGCATTTCTACTAGGAAATTGTTTCATGATATCAGCCAATTTTATAGGTTGGCAATTAAAGGCTACGTTGACCTTGAAAATTTAAATAAATTTAATTTGCTCTCTATGGTCTGACATTGCGTTAATGAGTCTGTGAAATTTACGCAAGATTGTGAGACCATGACGAACAGAGCGTATCTAGAAAGTACATGAGTTACCCTCAGTATGAGTACAAGATCTTTCGGTTAGCCCTGAGCATGTACGAATCCATTCAACAGTAAAGTAAAACGTTCTAATGCTTATTTAACCTATAACCGATTGATAGACTGTCTGAAATTCATTCGTAAATGGTTCAGTAAAAGCAGCTCAGTTTTTGTTACCCTATGAGAACGTATTAGGTCATCCAACACGTTTTGGTTGAATTTGGCAAAAATAAAGCACAATCCCTTTTCGATTCACTAGAGCAGTTTTCTCCTCAAGCTTTAGCCAAACGCCCTAATTGCTGGCAGTGTATTTTTGAGCACTGATTGTCACTACATTGGGTGGTAATGATTCAAAGTGATTTATTCCTTGGTGATCCCACTAGATTGCAGTGAGAAGAACCTTTCTCTGATGAGGTTCCCTTCTCGGCCGTGGGCCAGGTCTTGCCCGCGCTTAGGAAGCCATTGTCTACGAAGCTTACCACTTCGATACAACATCCATTTTCCTCCAGTCGTTAGTTACAAGACTGCCTGCGGAGACATGAGTTGATTGTTTCCAGGCAATTCATGAAGAGGCGTCCAGTTCCGAATTTGAGGAGCTGTTCAAAGTTATTTAAGATGAAGAAAGTGAACATTTACATGGTTTGAACTAAGTTAAATTGTCAATGCGAACTTAACTGATAATGTATGATAAGCTTCTTCATTGAGCTTATCATCAAACCCAACTGGACGTTATCCTGTTCCAACTCCATCTTCGTGGAGGGTGAAATTTCTACTTCCACTGGATTTCGCAAAACCATCTTCCGCAACCATGAACTGGGTGAATTTTTGTAGGCGCTTCGTTGGCTGCTGAGTTTTCTTTCTTAAACTAAGAAAACAGTATAAGCTTTTTTCAAGAGCTGCTTCAAGAAGCAGCTTATCATCAAACTCAACTGGACGTCATCCTGTGGAGGGTGAACTAATCGCCACTATCCTGAACATGACAAATATGATTCTTGGGGGGTTTTATCAAACAAATTTTAATTTTTTTGTTCTGTTAAAGGATATTTGATCAGTTTAAGTGCATCTAAACATAAAATAATGCTCAGGCTCGTTAAACACCATAAAATACTCTTCCAACATCGTTTATTTTAAAAGGTAAAATTCAGACGGAACTTATGGGGAACGCTGTTATAGACCGTAAATACTCGGATAATTGTATGCATGCTATAAATAATCACTATAATAACTGTATTCGAGTTTTGTGGGTGCTTTTTTCCAACAAGGTTTGGTAAAACCGTCGTACTTTCTGGATTCACTTATGGTGGGGGAGATTGGTCTATAAATGTTCTTTTGCGCCTATCAAAAATTATCTTCCTGCGCCATCTGGGTTTAAACTATTGATATACTTTTTTCATCATGCAACAAGTCGCGATATTCTGGCGAGCCGCATAACTACTTACGGAGCATAAAGTCGAAAACGCCTTGCCGTCTTCAGGCTAACGCCCAATTCTTAGAGCCAGTCCTCCAGTTTGGGCTAAACGGCAATGGGAAGCTAGAATACTCCTTAATACCCACCTCCTCGAAGCACATGCCTTAATTACCCTTGGATCCTGTCTGCAATCGTATAGCGATATTATTTATACGATCATATGTGAAGCGATTCCGAGAGTTCATAAACCCAAATCATGCCAATAATTAAAAATCAATAGGACCTATCAAATAACTGAAAAAATATCTTGTAGAGAACCTAGGCATTTCCCAGTGCGGTCTATTATCCATGATTCGTAAGTTTTTTGTGTAATAGAATCTTCGTTACGTTGAACTGCGTATACGAATAATATGCACTCATATCCATTTACATCTTTTAGACTTAAAAACCGGCTTAAGTAGCTTGTGATTTTGGCTAGAAATGCCTGAACAATATATGGTTCTAGTCAAATGCATTGCAGATCTGGTAGAAGTAACTTTTTGTGTTGTGTTAAGTTAAACTTATCCTAGAATAGATATTGCCAAATTGTTTAACGAACCTTTCCGCGTCCACATCTTTTGAATATTCTGTTTAAGTTTATCAATTTTTCTCAATATTTTCATTCAAACATTTAAAGCCACTATCTTTAATTATTTAATTCGTCCACCCACTGAACACTTTCGAGTGGATACACTACTTTGTGGTCTTTTAGATTTTTAAGCCAATTTTTGGAAATTTTGAATTGCTCAACTTAATATAATAAACCACTTTTTGAACAAAATGATCTCAAAAAGTGTTATCTTGTCTAACTCCCTTGGTAGCACGAATCAGAAAGGATATTTTGGTCAGCGGCGTTTATTGAATAAACTCTTCCCCGAATTTTAGTACATGCTTGTAGTTAGTATTCTTATCGTACTGACTGTTATATTTTGAAGATCATCACTTATTGATCTCGTGGTCTTTACTTTTTGAAAATAAGCTTGCCTTCTTGCAGAAGACACCAGAATGCTGTCTGTTAGTCTGCCAACTTCCAAGCCCCTCTATTCTTGGCATTAAAGAAAAAAAAAGTCTATTGAACGCTATCAGCACTTTCCAGTCTTTCAACTCCACAAGATAAATGATTACGAACCGGTCCCAGGGAGTAATCACCGGGTAAAGAACCTAGGAAGCCTCATGCCCGTGTTGAGGGATAAGCCATATCAGCATTAGTAAGCTCGCGCTCCTGCGAATTCTGTGAAGGAATATCCGAGAATACGGTCCTGCTGATATGCTAATTGGGTCAACATCTTATTCTCCCGAATCAATCTTCATCGTATTGTCTTTTTCCTTGCATATGTCCCATCAGAAATGTCTCTAGATTCGAGTTCAGTCTCTCAGTCGACCGGATTTGACGCTACTCTGACTAAACTGTCTTACAACTTGACTTTTTATTACTATTATTATTATTATTATTACTATTTTATTATTATTACTTACTTTATTACTTATAAAAATACATCTACAAAAACGTTTTCGGACAATAAATAGCACATTCATGACTCTAATAGTGCCCTTATAATCTGCGTCGAAACAGCGCACTGACTTGCAACTATCAGGACATCCCATAAGTCCTGTCCAAATTGAACGAAATGTAAAATGGAGCCGGGCGTTATTTTTATGTTTAGATACATTTAAACTGACCAAATTCACCTTTGCGGAACAATAAAGTTAACATTTTCTTGATTAAAACCTTACTTGCGTAGGAGTACCCATGAAGAACCATGAAGAAGGAAATTCAGCAGCCAACGAAGCGGCTAGAAACACTCATCCAGTTTATGAAGAGAGCTGAAAAATCATGCAGAAGATGGTTTGAAAAATTCAGTGGAAGTGGATATTTCACCTTCCGCAAAGCTCAAAATCGAACTGGATGAAGTCCAGTTGAGTTGAGTTTTGAAGCAGCCCTTGAAGAAGTGTTTCGTGCACTATCAGTTGAGTAATGGATAAATAAGCCTAGTTAAAACCATATAATTTATGGGATGGCCTGATATAAAGTCTTCTACTTCATTGTCACAGGATGTAGGACTTTTACCAAAACGTTCTTCATAATCTTTTCTCCTAAGACGTCGTATTCATATCTTCTTATTACTGAAAACGTCACCAAATATCTTATTCGCTCACTTAAATATGATTACGAACTGATCAACCAAGTTAGTACCTCCCATCTCCATCACAAACTGACCAGTGTTGCTTAAACCCTTGAGACTATCAGCAAAATCACGCAACCAATCCACATGATCTCGCAGTGTTGAAAAACAGGGTGTTTCTCGAAATGCTGCAGAACACAATGAGGCGAAATGCTCCTATTACTGTAGCATTCTATTGTTTGAGCGAATGGGCGTGGTGGTCATGGGGTGTTTGCGACTTTGATAAGGCGAAGATAAGGGGCGAGCTAGGAGGCGGGTATGAAGGGCAGGAGGAGGAGAAGGAGGAGGAGGAGAAACGCCCATTGTTTGTGGCAAATTTGCGCAGCCTCTCTTAGCCTAGCCTTGCTCCTGCGTGGTGTCCGTCTTTCAATGCCATATCCATGGGAAACTGGTGCTTTCTTCCACGCTCTTGTCCTTGGGAGGCAGTTGAATAGGGCCCCAGCCACAACTGTAACAACACGACGTCAGAGACTCCCCATTGGCTGGGGACTATTGAGCAATCAACTTTTCCATTGGTCGGTTTCGGAAACTTAGTGACAGTGAGTGACCTTGTAGTTCCGTGGGGTGTGGCTATGTTATTATACTTCCACTCTCTCCCATTAATTTAGTTTTAAATCATTTTAATAAATAGTGAAGTAAATAAGAGATGTACTGCGTGTTTAGGATGAGAGTGACAGTCAAATGACAGAGCGATACAAGTGGTTGGAAAGCGCAAAGTCTAACCTATTTGAAAGATATTCTATACACATAGAAAGTACGCTATTATCAAAGACTTTTACCGCAAATAACATCCAATGGGGCTTTTGCAGCCTCATTCCGCCCCTCCAGAGAAACTATGTCAAGTTTATTTTACACTTTCCCTCATAAGCTTTGCCAATTCTGCAGTCGATTAACTGGGTAGCTTTTCGAAACACTGAGAGCATGATGGCTGTTAGTGTCGTTCTCGGCGATAGCGCCCAACCATGCATAATAGTTGCCCATCGGCGGGTTAAGATCTGAGGGGTAACGGGTGTAGTCGTAAAAAGAGGTAAGCAGATATTTTAGACTTTTTTAGAGGTTTGGCAAGGACAGGATCCAACATATGGCTAATCACTGGCTGCCCTCGGTATCCAGGGCTTAAATAACATGGCCGAAAATCCCACGTAGGCTTGTGGATTCAACCCAATCCCCTTCATCTCTATTTTTTAGGAAACCTGACGTGTGGACGCAATCAGATCGTATGCTTTATGGTTTACTTCAGGCTCGATGTTTATTTGTGATACCCCTTCCATCTTGCTGGATGTTTTTGTACAGGGTTCAGAGGAGTCTTGAGCAGCGACCATACTCTACCTCATCGATGACCTGTGCGAATCAGCATAAAACAAGTTCTGCTGATTTAGATTGTTGCAATCATTATCCATTCCCATTTTCATCAACTCTATAAATGACGAAAACGTATTCGAACTTCTGAAGGAATCATGGTGCTTGTGAACACCATCAACAAATTTGAGAAATACAACTATATACTGCTCTGTCAAGTGCCTCCCAAATAAGCTGTACACAAGAAGATTCTATTCTAAGGTGCACTAGCAAGTGGCTTTCTCTAACATGTCAGGATAATAAAGTTAGAATTTCACTGGTTGAGGTCTTGCTCAAGAACTAGAGAAAGATGTATAATGAAGTTCACTGGAAGCTAAGTTCATTACAAGTCCGTCAGATCGCAAACAGGATCGATATCTGATACTCACACTATTGGTCTCCTATCGATTCAAAACTATTGGTCCGACTGCGGAAATTCTGAGCCCTTGAAGGTTACTGATATTCTATTCGAAAAAATTATTTTATACATATCTGATGTGAATTCAATAAAAGCTTTCGAGGTCCACATGGTAGATGATGGGTGAGAAATGTGATTCTTACCTTATCTGCTGAATAAATCAGCTAAATGAGAAGACGGCAATCGATAACCAAGACAGCAGGGACAGTTGCTAGAGTCATAAGCGCACACTTAAATTTTCGTTTTTGGGTTCAAAACTACCGCTTCCTCTGTATAAGAACAGAGGAGCGTTAAAAGCATCCTTTATAAAGCATAAAATCAGTGACAGGTCAAAGGATGATGAAAGTGGAGTTCGGAAGTTGCAAGGATATCTTTTAGTCAAAAGGATTTTCCCTTCACACAGAAGTCTATGCATTCAAATCAATGTAAACTGGTAAAAGAATTACCTTAATCAAAGGGTCAATGCGCATTTGTTTTCGAATAAAAAACTGCTCTTGGTAAAGTCATTCATTAACCGTTTTTCGATTGAGAGTGGAAATCATATAACCACTTATATTATTAAGGCCTATTAAGGGCAGCTATTGATTTATAAGAGACTTCAGTTAGGTAAGTCTTCACTTAAGTAATTTGTTTTAACTTCCGTTTAGTAAGCCCTTACAAATTACGGAATGCAATTGAAAGTACAAATTCTGGGTAAGATACTTTTCACGTTGTTTACATTGTAGATAATGCAGGTATGAGATATTGACCGAATGAGACTTGAATTATTCCGGGATGCGAAACAAGGCACGCATGAAGACTGACCGAGCGCTTTGTGAACTATGAATTGAACTTCGAATAAGGATTATGGTCAAGAGTAGGAGACAGATGAACTAATTGCCCGTTAAGATCAGTCAATCAGTTATAAATACTCGGCATCAACAGAAAATAGATTATGGAATCGATAAAGATTACAATTAAATAATGTAGAGGGAGGATATCAAGCTATGGTAATATATATGCAACACTTTAAAAATGCTCCATTTGCTAGTCCTTAAACATTCGATTTCGGCTTAACGCCCACAACGACACTACAAAAGACTAAAGAAAGCTCTAACATAGCAGATTTTGTGGTGGTGCCTTGGTGTCAAATATTGGTGGCTAACAAAAAACATGAAATCACTTCATAAGTAGTTGAGTCTGTATCTTTTGGTTAAGTATGGAGGTTGCATAGATAATCAATGTCAATCATTGTCTCCTTCCTTTACAGACTTCGTCTAAATTAACTGAAAAATATATAATCGTCCATTTGTACAGATCACAAGTAGTGACTGGAGAAACAAACGAATTGATTTAGACCGAGTCTTTACATTTCTCCTCGTCAAAAAATGTCACGATAAGCTGATTTTTCAGAAATCAGAAAATTAAGTGCTTAGGAATGAGTCAGCTTTAACAATGCTGTTTGCAATAAATTATTCTGATTTGTACGTAGAAACAATGCTATTTTCCACGGAAATATCATTTGCCGTGTTTCACTTATTCGGAATATACACTTGAATCAAATTTTTTACCTTTTATTACTTTATATAATTAACTTTTCTATTTTACCGTTTTATTATTAATAGATTAAATTTGTTTAAGTAATCAAATATTTTGGTGTGAGGCCTGTCAGCGCAGTGTCACCTGTGTGATCTCACTGCTGCTCGGTGGTGGAAGTTTATGCATTTACATTGGTAATGTATTGCACATTCTTTCGCCATTTCGCAGTGGAATGGTCTCCTCTTGCAGGTTTTGCTATAAATTTGTTTTGCATGCTCTCTTCTCCATGGCTCAGATGCTTCTTTGCAACCCCCTAGATTAGCTTGCTGGTGAGCTACCCCCCATTAACGACCTCGCATTTATGCCGCTTTTCAAGCACACTTCCCCACTCCAGGACTGCGGTTGCTTGAGACCCCATGAATCGCCTACCACCGTTTACAAAATGTTGTATTATTACTGTTTTTTAAAACGTTCATTCATAACCTCTAAATGAGATGTTGATGTTCTCTTGAATGGGCGATTTTAAGCCTTATTGAAACATTGGTCTACGGAAAAACTGGTTCCCTGAAGTAATTTTCTGGGCCTTAAGAGCCTAAAGCTAAAATGTGTTTGTTATTTCATTGGAATCCTTCCTTTTTGCCGTGCATCTGGAACCTTCCTCTGGTAGACACACCAAACAAGCCTAGAGAGCCTTCAATCTGGAAATAGGCCGGTTGTACCCCTAGGCGGCGTAACCGCTCCAAGCTCGGTTTTGTTGTGTCCTACGTCAGAACTGTCGCCACACAAGGAAGGTAACGTGACGGCCCCATCCCATTGGCTGTGCCTGTGTAGCTCACTAAATTCACCAGTTAGCGAGCGTGTCTGTTCCACTCAATCCCCATTGGCTAGCAGGCGCTTGCATCAGTGGACGATCGATACCAGATGATAACGACACCAAGACGCTCCCTGCGGTCGTGGGGATCGCTGTGCTTAAAAAATTGACCGCGGATGTTCGAGAAATTGCTCTTCTCCCTGCGTTGTCTGCTCCTGACTTCAAAAACTACACAGCCCGTGATATGCATTTCATGAGTAGTATTTATATTGGGGGAGATAAAACAACTAAACAGGAACCAATTCAGGGTGGGAGAATAGGACAGCACTGTGATGACACGTGTGGATTTAGAAGGAGGGGTGTCGTGAGATTAAGATTTGTGTGGATCCTGTACAAAACATACTGCCAAGAAGTCATCTTCATCATCACCTTCAGAAGGAGCGGACTTCTGTACACATATTCGAGAGAGGGCGCGAGTGTCTTCAGTTTACTCATCTTCCTGCCTCGTCGGCGGAGTCGTTGTCGACGTCGACCACAATCGGCGCGTTGGCACCTCCTGTGCCAAGGTTCGCATCCTGCTGCTGCTGTTGAGGCGCTGGAATCGCCGGGTTGAGGAGGTGGGCGAGGTTTGCTGCTGCCGCCGGGGGAATGGTGGCTCCGGCCTGCGCATTGTCCATGGCAGTTTGCGCGGCCACGTTGCTGGCGATGCTGTTGACGAAGAGCCGAACCGCCGTCTCGTGCAGCTGGGAGGGGTTTCGTGCCAGGGCGGGGTAACGCATCAGCAGCATGTTGCACACCGCGTTGAAGGACTCTGAGAGCATGTCTGCAAATGTGAATACCCCAGTCATGACAACACTGTTTCAAGCGATAGCGAATTCCAAAACAAAGAACACAGCAAAGGGGTCGAGGGAGAGGGGAGGAGTGAGGCAGGAGCGAGAACACCAAAACAAAACGGTGATAGATTACTGCTACTGCTGCTGCATTTGCTGTCCGCAACACACTTCGTGCGTGCGCGGACGCATGTTAGGGTGTGTTGTACCACTTGGTTTGAACAGACTAAAGCAAACACTCAAACGAGAATCATTTTTTACCTTTACTTGGCATGCTCTGCGCACTTCTATCACCACCAAAGGGCATTCTGGGAGCAATTGGACGCAAAGCTGCTAAAGCCACAACAGTGATAAGCACCAAACCGTCCACACTCAGGCATCACGCAAGGCGCAAATCTAACCTCTCTGGAGTGCGGATGACGACGACGCTAAAGACGAGGCCTGAGGAGGTGGGTGCGGCTGCTGAGTTGCCCTGTGGGAAGGTACTGTGGTGAACATGGAGTCAACGAGGGAGGTGGGGGTGGGGTTGAGTGAGGCGTAGGGAGCTCGGTTGCCAGCGGCGATGTAGTTCATCATGCGCTGTCGGTGCTCCGCTTCGAAGCGCTGCTGCCGCTCCGCCATGAAGGCGGCCGCCGCGGCAGGGTTGTTGAGGAGGAGGCGCTGGTACTCGGTCATGGGGCGACCCACGCGCTTCTCCTCCTCGTACTCGCGCCAGGCCTCGGCTCGCTCCGCCTCCGAGAGACCCTCATCCAAACGGTTCTCCAACAACGAGTCGTGGTTGTGGTAACTCACCACCAACTCTGGTCGCTCTGACAACAAATCCGCCAGCAGACGGTCCTTGGGAAGGGCTGGCGGCGGAGCCCGGCGCTTCTCATCATCCCAGGGATCGGGCGAGAAGGTGTATAGCTCACGCAGGTCCTCCTCCTTGAAGTGACGGTCGATCTGCTGCTCATCGATCACGCGCAGAGCCAGTGACTGCTTCGTGACCTGTAGTAAACGGAACAATAATAATAATAATAATAATCTAGACCTGCGGTTGGCATTGGTAATTTTATTAGGGGTAATAAAAGGGAGGAATCTGTTCCACCTCCAGGAAAAGCAGCTGTTTCCAAAATCTCGACTAAACATCTACTGTGCTAAATAGATTATGCAATGCACGCATACGCCCGCAAGCACACTGAGCAGAGCACTCCAGGGGGTATTAGCACGGACCTGTCGATCGTAGATCTTCTCTTCCATGGAGCCCTGGGCCACAAGGCGATAGATGTAGACGGGTTTGGTCTGGCCGAACCGGTAGCTCCGGAAGATGGACTGGATGTCGTGGCTGGGGTTCCAGGAGACGTCGAAGATGATGAGGCGGTTAGCTGCGGTGAGGTTGACGCCCAGGCCGCCGGCCCTAGTGGAGATGATAAGGAGGCGGAAGCGCTGGCCCTGGTCGTTGAAACGCGTCTGCAGAGTGTTGCGAGCCACCGCGTTGAGGCTCCCGTCGATGCGCTCGTAGTCCTGCCCCCGACGCCACCTGTTCTGGCCCATGTCCGAGAAGAACTCAGCCAGGCACGGCATCTCGAAGTTCTCGAGCAGCTGGTACTGGTCCAGCTCCTCGGTCCACTTCGAGTTCCGATCCACCTCGAGTCCCTGAACATTAGACATTGTAGACTAGACTCGGCTACATCCAAGGGCTCTATTCCTGATCCCTGTCCTATTTCAGCCTACACACGTGCCTCGTTTAGCAAACGCAAATACACACAGTTGGAGCTGGTGATTTCGCGCCAAAAGCGCAGTGAATCATCGGTGAATTAGTCATACTGACATGACTTTTGTATGACTTTTTACAGCACGTCAGGGAGAAGAAGCAGGTATAGACATGAGAGTTGTGATGGGCTTCTTCAAGTCAAGTGGCACCTAAAAACGCTTACCTAATAGTATTTCAAATTAAACTCTAACGTTTTAGTTAGTACCTACTGGAAGAGAATAATCAGATTGGACCAAAGCACATCTACACCATGACAAGAGAGGTGTGAAATTGCTAATTTAATGACCGGTAGAGAAATCAACTAACTTTATTTTACCAGACTGCAAAGGTTCTCACATTTTTTTAACATTCCTTTGTAGACAAAAAAGTTGACATTTCAGACCCCGATATTAGCTTAAAAAACGTGGCTATTTGATACGGATGATCGCGGCTCAGTACAGTTTTAACACAAATCACACATTAAGGACTTACAGGAAATTGATTGATCTCTCTAAGAGCATCAATCAGTGGTAAGGACTTGATTAAAGCGGTAATAGTGGTGCTGGTGCCAAAAACGAACCTGTGTGATGCACCACTGTCGGTCAATGGCAGCGAGGAACCACTCAATGAGATCGAGAGAGAAGAGGCTTTGTGAGAAGATGAGGACCTTGTCGCCGATTTCTGAGCACTTCTTGAGAATGAAGAAGAGCGCACTCAGTTTGGCACCCACATCGATGCGCAGGTCGTACTCGCTGCGGTAGAGCGGGTGCCACCAAGGCTTCAGCAGGTCCTCCATCTCGTCCCTCCCGTCAAGACTGGTAGAAGACAGTTCCCGACACGCCGCACCCGCCTCAACATCACCTTCACCCTCCTCCCTATCGCTGAGGATCTCCAGGACTGAGGGGTCACGGTTCTGCTGTCGTGTACGGGCACGCGTGGCACGCGAGTGGGAGGCGGAAGAGGCGGCAACCTTGCTCGTGCTCGCTCCGTTCTTGGCGGAGGAAGAGCATGAGTCGGAGTTGGACTCTGCATCGGAGGAGGCGGAGTTCTCCGCCTCTTCGTCGTTGTCGTCGCCGTCGTCGTCGTCTCTTTCATCCACATCCTCTTCATCCTCATCGTCTTCCTCTTCCGTAGTCGAGTCTTCCATGAGCATCTGAGATCAACAAGTCAAGTGTCAACATTGTCCAAGACAAACGTAGTGGTAGTAGATGATTTAGACGATTTAAAGAGTTTGCTTAGTGTGACTCTGAATAGGACGTCCCAAACGCAACCAAGACTCCAATCAACAATGGTAACGCCAGTCTTTAGCACTCGACTGTGATACCCTAACTAACAATGAGTCGCTCACCAAATTCACATGCATGTATGCATAAACCTGGGGCATAATAGATGTGCACGTTGTTTAGCCATGACCTCGTCTAAAAAATTATGACGTCGATAAAGCAGTGGCATGAGAGAATTCTTAGAGGTCAGATGGGAACACCTAGAGCGTCTTTCTGGATGGTTTCGTGTTTGAGTGGTTCTGGGTTCACAGCCTTCCCACAGCAAGAGCCGCAAACACAGCTACACTGGATAAAGATTGCGTAGAATAGACAGAGGAATTCTGTTCACACGAATACTTAGTTTTCCAATGAAACAGTTGCACTAGCAATATAACGCCTTAAAAAGACCCACTTTCGCCAGCCATTCACGTGATGACACGAACCTCTGGTATCAAAATGAGGGATCACTTGAAGCGCGACATTTTTTAGTAAAGCCACGTGCTCAAGCCCAACCTCTCCCCCCCGCCTCCCCTTTCCACCTACGCATCTTGATAACAACTTTGAAATTGTCTGCGGCGCTTACCCTTTTAGCTTCACGGGACTCGTGCATTTTGAGGGTGTAAGGATGTGTCCATACCCTGTAGAGGGTTTGCTGGTCGCGGAAGAGAGTATTTTTGCGGTCCTCTCCGGAGGCCTCCACGCCCCGGTCCACGCGGTACTGCAGGAACGCCCTGTACAGTTCACACTGCACATCGGAGAGGCGGATTTTTATGACGTATTCCAGACGAGGTGGGAGGTACTGCGTGAGACAGCTGTAGTCCCTTCGCTGCACGCAGCCATCCAGGGTCTTGAAGAGAACGTGGGCTCGTTTCTTCATCAACTGCACGTCCCGTTGGGTGGAGTTCGAATGCTGCCCGTTCTTGATGGGGTTGGCGAAGCGATTGGCGAATTCTCGCTGGGAGCCCAACAAATTCGGTTTCACAAAGTTCACCATTGTCCAATCTAGAGCGACACCAAGCACCAACGATAATCACCACTGATACAAGTGGATGCATCTAGGCCAAAACTCACATTCAAAGAGATTGTTTTGCAGCGGAGTGCCAGTGAGAATAATGCGCCTGGGAGTTTTGAGGTTGTTGATGGCCTTAGTGACACCGGTCTTGCAGTTCTTCAACAAATGCCCCTCGTCACACACCACAATGTCCGGCCCAGGATCGATCAGGGCTGCTGGGATGGTATTCTTGAAGGAGATTTTGCGCGTTTTCTTCAGCAATGACGTGGTGATGTTACGGTACATGTCATAGCCCATCAGCAGTACCCCACCCTAAAACACGAAACAGCAAAAAGGGGTCACAAACTTTTGTTGCAAAGCCGATTGTTGCAGCAAAGCATGAGCGAAAACTAACATCATTGTGCCAGTGGCGAATGACGTCGATACGGAAGCTGTTAGTGACCGAAGTGGCAAGTTCGTGGACCTTCAGCTCAGCGTCTTCGGGCATCCAGTGTCGCCACTCGCGGTGCCAGTTGAGAAGGGTGTTGACGGGGCAGAGGATGAGGCACCGCTTGATGCCCAGGTCGGCGGCTGCAGAATGGGTCATGATGGTGTGGATGAAAGTGATGGTGGAGAGAGACTTCCCCAGACCCATGCAGTGCGCAAGAATCGCCCCACTCAACCGACCGCGATGGGCAGTGTGCTCGTCAATCGACTCGATTATGTTGTCGTAGAGGAAGCGAACGGCTGGTGGGAAAAGAAGACAGCGTCAGACAATCCCCCCTGTAAGAAGGCTCTCATGGGATAGAATTGCAACTTGCCTTCAATTTGATGGGGTTTGAGGTGCTTAGCGAGTTCGGGGTGGACCTCTATCAAGGGCTCCCCTGAATCTTTCTTGATGTCGAGAACCACAGACGCGTCTTTTGCGCAGACCCCCTCGGCGATGTTCTCCAACACGCTGTTGTACTAAAAAGCACTCGGAGTCCAATTAAGTGGTTCTCCAGAGTGGGCCAGGGACAGAAGACAAACTTACGAGTTTTTGTCGCTCCTCCAGGCGCTTCCTCCGCTCGCGCTCCAAAGCCTCGGCATTCTTCGTCTGCGAGGAGAGCTTTTTATCCTTCAGAATCTTCCTGATTTTCCTCCTCCCCTTCTTGATGTCATCTCCTTCTTCTCCACTCCCCTCTACCTCCTGCTGCTCCTGCTTCGCCTCCCCTTTTTTGGGTGACTTTTTGTCCTTGCCTTTCCCTTTTCTCTCCTCTTTCTTTTCTGAGTCACTTCCACTGCTGCTACTTGAACTACTCCCGCTCTCTTCAGTACTAGAGGAAGAAGCCGATTTGAGACCTCTCCGGCGAAGACGTTGCTTTATGCTTCGACGTGACTTTGTTTTCCGTTCCCTTTTATTGTCCACCACCTCCTCCAATTCGTCTTCTTCTTTTTCTTCCTTCTTCGGTTTGGCCTCTTGGTCGGGTTCAGATTCCGAGGAAGAAACAAAACGCCGTTTCCGTGGAATCCCTTTCCGCCTACTCTTTCTGGCCTTTGGTGCCTGATCCTCAACCACTTCTTTCGTTGATTTTGAAGGTGACGATGAAGGTGACACTTTGCGTCTTCGACACATGGTTTTTGGTATAAAATTCCCACTGCCGCCTTCCTCTTTCTTCATGACTTCCATCTCATCCTCTGAGCTGGAAACAACACGTCTACCGCGAGTGACAGGCTTCCTTGGAGGAGACTCTGAGCTCTTGGGTGTTGCCTCTACCATATCCACTTCTTCCTCACTAGACAATTTCTCCTTAGGCCTTGCCGAGTTGCCAATGGCAGCAGATTTGACCCTGACTGACCTCTTGGTGGATTCAAGGGAAGTCTCTGCCGAATCCAGATCGTCAACGCCATGCTTTCGGGCAACGGACGAGGAAGACGATGAGGAGTCTGGAGCCTCATTAACGCCCGAGGGTTTCGACCTTGAGGGACGACTATTGGAGCGGAAATCCGTCACAGTCCTACAAGGGACACATACACCCAATCACAAGACACGAGGGAGAAAGCACAACAAAACTAACTGTGGCGATGTGAGACGTTAAACTTATGACACGGTAACTGGCTGCGTAGCTTCATACGAAACGCCATAACGCCTGCATCTACTTTGACACATCAGAACCAGTCATTTGGGACTTCATAATAAACTACTCGACCTCATCTGCAGAGCTTTAGATTGCATCACTTTATTGAGAGAATACTTACGACCTCCTCGTCCTTCGAGTCTCGGTTGCAGTTGTGCTTGACTCATCGGAGTCAGACACGATTGTGATGGCATCGCCGTCGTTCGAAGACTTGGACCGCGAATTTCGCGTCGACGGGTGTCGTGTGTCGCTGTTCTTTGAGGCTACAGATCTACACCAGAAAGACGAATAAAATAGAAGGAAAACACGCAAGATAGACTGCAAGAAAGGTGAGGTAAGTACGTTTTTCTTCTTTTGGTAGAGGAATCGGAGCTCTCGACGCTCTCTGGCGTGCTGGCTCCTCTTTCATTCGAAAGGGAAGACCGACTAGCGCAAGAACGCTTCAGTCTGGAAGGCATGATTTCTGTTGAGATTGTACACGATTGATTTTCCAAACCTCTGCCGGTTTAAGACCTGGACAAGGGGAAATTAGAAATAGGGAGCAATGCAAACCTGGTAAGTAGAATAATATTCAACGTAAGTATCAAAGTACTGATCAGACCATTCACTGGGCCCGCAAAGCTGCAAAAAACAAGATTCTAGTACCGAACGTGAAGGAGACGCACGCATAACAAAGTCAAAAGGGGAAAGGACTCTAAAAAATACTTTATTCTGGCTTTCAAAAGAAGCTAATGTACACGTTTGTGGCAGTAGCAGAAATATCAAACGGAATAAATATGTGCGTTTAAGAAGCTCTCAAATTGCCTTGATATTACTGAGTCTGAAGAAATCTCGAACCAAAGGCTGGGGTGTAGGGGTGTGTACACTTTACACGTGGCACGTGCGTGCGAACAAAGTTACAAAATACACTCTGGGGCATCTCGTTGGTGGAGCTGAAAAGCGAGGAATGATTAATGACTGGTAATTATGGTAATTTTCAGAAGATAATCGGCAAAGTTTAACCAGATCTTCAATACATTCAGAAATATTTAAATCAACTGAAATAGTTAAGTTGAACGAGAGAAATGAACTCACAACTACATACGGAGAGGGGACGGTAAAAAAGTATCTTCTACGGTGATTTGACAGAGGGAGTTGCGTCTTGTCTTTCGGTGTTTTCGGAAGCTACTGGTTCAGAATCCTTATTATTAGCACCTTTGGTCAAACGCGGCGAGGTTATAGACGTTGCTTTCTCTTGTTGAGCTGCCTCAGCAGAGATGTTACTTTTGCTCACAAGAGTCCTTCGCCGCTTCCTAGGATTGTCTGAAGATGTACTCGGGTTACTATTCCCACGTTTCCGGCCATTTTGACTGGATACGGAGACTGGAGGATTATGTTCGTTGACTGAACCGTTAGCTAGTTCTGCATCATCAGTCAGATCAATGGTTTCAGGTAAAGTAGACTGTGAACCAACCGGGAGACCTTTCGAAGCCATAGCGTTGACCCTGGACACGACATTGGATATTCTGTCCACAACATTAAAACGATAGAGTTGCTGGAATGACTTGACAACTGCTTCAGTTTCAAAGCGGGAGGCTGCGCGAGAGAGGCCCGATTCAATCCTCTTGAGATCATTGGAGAAATTCTCGACACATTGACGCAGAGACCGCACCACGGGGAGAATGTTGTGCAAAGTGACACTGGAAACCTGCTTCAGGAAGTCGTCTAGACAGTGGGGTTTAGCCGAACCCGACTTATCCACCGTATTCGATCCAGCAGGTTGGAGACTTACGACACTTTCGATACGCGGTGGATCCGATTTTTTGTGAGCTAATCCCACCTCTAGAAGAAAGTCTTGTACAAAGCCAGGTGGACCAAACACAAATTTATCAGTAACTAAATCAATTACCCGCACTTTGAGTGTTGATCTTACCGTGTTCAGGAGTTTCTGTCACCGAATTCGATTCTCGAGAAGGAACTAAAAAGGGGATACAGCGAAGTTTTTATTCCAGTACATGCAAAAAAATAATGAAATAAATAGCCTTATGATTGAAAAGGAGAAACCAACTCGGATTAAGGACTTCAACTGTAATTCGTGGGGGCGCTGCATCAGTAGGATTGCTGTCACTGGGAGTCTTTGGTGTATCGGAGTTCCGGTCTATATATTAAAATCCAAATTGAGGAAAATCCGACACCGAGGAGGAAGGAGAGAAAGGAGGCTGGACAGTCAGCATACCCCATACTTTGTTCGTGTTGGTGCTGATGGTGCCATTTGGTACAACTTGATTGGGTTCATCAGACTTCGAGGGAGAAGGTTTGGCTGGAATGTTGGTTAACGTGCACTTTAACGCTATTATTTAAATAGTCATCCAACGAAGTGAGGACTCACGGGCAATTTTAACTAACGACCGGTTATTGTTTTTGTTTTGACGTTGTTCAGCGCGCCGCCTCGACTGTTCTTTGGTTCCTCTTAATCGATTGAAAACCTTAGATAAAGCAAGGTAACGATGTCTAAATAACCCCATACCTCACAACACTCATGCTGAAGGGGGTAGAGGACTGATGGATTGCACATGGGACAACTCCAGCTCTCGTCATCATTCAGACTTTCTATTTCTTGCAAAAAAGTTCTTCCAAGATTCCGTTTGATGCAAGTTTTACAGAATGTGTTGGAACAGGAGTCGCAGCATATTAAATCCCCACCATCACCACACCACCTACAATTTTCATCTTTACCATCAGCGTCAGTGGCGAATTTTCCCTCTCCGTAGAATTTAAAGCAACGCTATAATCAGACGTAAAAATAAATTTTACTAAATACCCTGCACACGATAACTCCCAAATGTGGATGAGCGAAACAGGAAAACGGACTTATACGCACAGCACAGCTGGTACACTTAACCATGTTGACACTACTGGGGTGGAACGAATTTGAAGAGGATCTTTTGGGTAGGGCGCCATCTTGGAAATCGAACTGAACAGTGTATATTGGGCTACCATCTACATCGGCGGGCTGAACAACGGGAGTTCCGTCTGTCAGCACCAGATCCCCCGTCGAATCACAGGAAAACTCGACCTGGTCGCCTTGACTTTTTGGTCCCTGTTCGGTTTTATTTACATCTTGATCGGAATTCTCCGAAATGCCGGGGTTATACCATGAGGCTGGAAAGCCATAAATTTTCTCACACGTGTCGGAATTGAGGACAACCTTCCTAGCGATCGCTTTTCTAAAAAAAATTGTGACGACTAACTGCAACCATACTTTCTCATTACATTCACCAATAAACATTAATTATTTGTATGGATTTAAAAAACTACTGCCGGACACCAGACGAAAAACGAAACAAGGCAACACATTCAAACCATCTAAAGAAGCTTGCCGCGGGTCATACGGCAAGGTAAAACAATTTTGGGTCACTTTAGTGATTTGGAAATATTGTACAAAAGTTTATAATTACATTGTTATCATTTAAAATATGTTTAAATACGATTTTGATAGTTTAATTATTATTAAATGATCATTAGTTCTATCCTTAATCGTTTGTCACTTATTGGTCATTTATAATCAAATTCATTAAGACGATGCAGTTAATTTATTGAAATATCAGAATTAATTTACTGAGATGAAAGTATGCGAAATATTCACTAAGGCTAGTAGCCATCTATCGCAGCTCAATTAATCAGCTATATAGTACGTGCCAACGAATGACAATGAGGGTTTTAAAGGTTTGGGAACATTTACTCATTTAAATCACCATGTGAAAATTGGTAGGTTATTATTAAATGTGGAATGAATACATCAAACTTTGAACAAAGGCTCAAATCCGGCCTAGTATCAACACTGAACTAACCCCACACGCTTATTTATTAGACAACAACGAATACCCAATGTCAGCTTGGGTTTATCTGATTTACCTTGTATGATCTTAATGAGAGTTGATATATATTTTCAGGCACTGTATTAGCTCTCGTTATTTGCTAAAAATCACAGTATTTTTATGTATTCTAATCCTGGTAAAAATTTCTAAACCTGTATAATTATAAATCCACCATTCCAATCTAATTGGAATGAAGAGATATTTGAAAACTGCCTATTATTCATTCCTTATTCCTCAAATTTCACAGTGATAATGGACTTTACGGACAAACGACGGCTGTAAATAATTTCAAATGTGGATTATTTGTATTCATGACCAGACTCTCTCAACTTTTAATCACAATACTAACCTAACCACTCTGATGTCTCATTAATAAAATCGGTATTCACCCAGAGAACCTCTCAGTTAGTTCGAAGACACAGTGCGGCAACTGTGGATCGATTTGATTGTGCGGCACCGGATAGGTGTGCTAGATATCCCATCAATTGCCCATGCATATTCCGTCAGGTAATAATATCACTAACACACGTGCGGGTGACGAGACATATATTTGCGTAACATTGTTTTCAACAAGGCATTAGATTTTCAAAAAGTGAAAATCAACAAGCCTAGAGCCTATTTATATAGGCCACTTGATTAAGCAGTGCAGAGATGATAGGATTTTAACGTAGCAATAGCACGTTACTTCGCTTTTAACTGAAATATCTGTTTACATTACCCATAAAAGCTTGAAAACTGTCTTAAATTCACTTGAATGTGGATGTACAAGGGCAGGATCACCACGTTTCGATTCGTAAAGGGTAGATACTTTTGACGGGCTAGTGAAATTGCCCAATCCTCAGCGGGAATTGGAACACGAGATCAAATGCCCTTATATTTCACTGTTTATTTAATAATAATGTAACATGTTGCAGTGAAACTTGACTCATACTCTGCTCCTAACCTTGCCTACGGCAAACAGGAAGTTTCCTCAATGAAATTACTCGGATGGCATGGGTTTCGTGAATCCTCAGAAATCTCTGGCTACTATTTCATACTTGAACGCGAACATTAAAGCTGCTTTCCACTGAGTTCTCCAACATCATACAGTTAAATAATAAAGGCGATATTTTTTAAATACGATCGCAGTTGACCGGGCAATCAGTTTTCCAATATGCGTCTTATCCGCGAAGGTCAGAATGATCGTTAATTTACTCTGTACTATAAATACATACTTCAAGGAATAGAATATTCTTTCTTATAAACAGACATTACAAAACTTAAAAGCCGAAAGATTAAAATATGCAGTAAAAATGCCTTTTAAGTCATGATTAGAGTAAAATCACATGTGTATGGTGAGAAATCGAGGGATTTTCACTGTCGCAAGAGGTCAAGTTCGTGAATAAATCAATCTTCCTGATTTGGGGGTTGCTCTTCTTGCTGAAGCGCAGCGTTATAAGCATCGAAAACGCTGATGTAGACTATAGAACTGTCCATTTTCTCAAACAGTCCAGAACGCAACAAAGACTTGTGAATTCGCCCTTGAAAATAAAATAACAAATTCCCAAGTCTTCGTAATTAGTTTTTAGTTTATCTTTTTCTGTAATTTTCCCTTGATTCTCGATGGATATTAAGACATTAAATGTCATCGTAATGGCCATTCTTGTGAATATTTGAGACTTGTAAACGCCCGTCTCTAACTGAGGACTGGCTAACTAGCTACCTCCCTATAAATTGTCATACTAGATAAAGTGAGGTGGGTGGTGCACACCCACTTTATTTAGTGTAAATGACAATTGTCGTACAATACCAGAGAACATCTACGTCCACAGCAATAACATGTCAATAAGCCAAATTAGTCTGAACCATATTAAAACCGTCATTCGGTATTACATTCCGAGGATTAAGGACCTCGGAGCGTTAAGTTTTAATGCTAAACCAACTAAAGAAATGGCAAGATGTAAGTGCATCAACAACTGAGCCGATGAATCAGTATCGAAGTGTGTTGAAACACATCCTCAAATCATCTTAAAGTGTATGGACTTCGACAAGTTATCACACATTTTGGAGAGAACTCAAAATAAATTAACAAGAATTTCATTACAAAAAGAACTTACTCGAAGGCCCCGCGAGATACACTTCAACACCCACCTCGTTGAAGTCGAAAAGTAACTAAAATACAACCAAATAAAGGGAATTAGTTCATCCATGCACAATTTTAGCAGATTTTTTAAGGGCCATTCAACAGCAAATCTTCAACCCTGACCTCATGAGTTGACTGTTTTAAAGCAAATTTTTATCATATTACCGTGTCAAGTCAGCCTCAGGATAACGAATGACTTTAGGACTAGAAACTAATCCAAAGTGGCAAGGCTTTAGGGGAGTAGATACTTGTTCTCCAGATGCTGAAGAAAGGAAAACGGTGACAGAAACAATTTACTACAGCAGAGATGCTATTGAAAGCGTGTATAAACTCAGACCTGTCATGAGGTGACGTGCAACTTCCCATGTCCCACGCACACGTCGTGGACCCTGTAGCATAGTCGTTTTCCATCCACGAAATGGTTTATCCTCAATCATGCTTCTTCTATCTGGACCAAAGCACAGACCTTGTAGTCAATGTGAAACAAATGGAGCACGAAAGGGGTGTGAAGGTTACCGTGCCGATAAATACTTTCCGCAGGATGACACCAGCGTTAGATGTGCTTATTTAATACCAGGTCATCCCATAAATCCTGTCCGAATTCGAATAAACAAATAAAACAAGTATTGCACAAAATTCACTATTAAATCATCAATTTACTTACCCTGATCACCCATGACTTCCTTCTAAGTTTATTAATATCTTAATTATTGTCGAATTACTTCGGTTTTGAGAAATGTCAGTTTCAAGCTCTTCCTGAGGGGTAGCACAATTTGTTCACGCCAAGTGACTTTGTAAGCAACGAAACAAATGGTGTCTGAAGGAGCAGGGTCGAAAGAACAAGGTAGATGAGGAATTTTCTCACAACCAAGTTCTTGTGCGGGCACGTGCCTTTTTCAGTTTAATAGAGCAGGACATCTTTCCTCATTGCTGACGGTAAATTAGGGCTTTGTTGCTCAACTTGGTGGTACAAATTCCAAGTTGATTATCCCTTGGAGATTACACCAGATTGGAGCAAGAACCTATTTTCTATGATGTTCCCGCAACCATCTTTCATACACACATTCCTGTCCATAAAGTGAGTGAGTGCTGCTGAGTTTCCTTCCTTTCTTGAACTAATGGAACACTACGTGCCTCACATGACAGCAGAGTTTCAATCAGGCAAATTTTAATGTTATTGTTCATAAAAGCAGAATCTTATCAGTTTAAATCCATTCTAATATAAAATGCTGTGCAACTCCACTAAGTATCATAAAATACCCCTTAAATTTTGACAGAACTTATGGAATGACCTGATACAAGAAACCGCAATCAAGATCATAAACAGGTACTAGCAATTCTTAATGGGTGAGTTCCGGGTGCAGCAACTGACCGTTTTGAGGGCGCCGGCGCCTAGGTGGTCGATGAAGGTCCAGGCGGAGCAGTCGAGGATGAGGTGGGCGATGGGGATGGTGGCGAGGAGGTCGGTTATCCGGTTCAGCGCGTCCTGCTTCTTGGCCAGCGCCTTGGAGTTGGAGATACTGCGTCGGCCACCGCGGACACAGCAGAACCGGCCGCACGCGCACCCGCCACTCCCCCGGGTCTGCGTCTCCTCCGTCTCGATGGCGTCGGCCATCGCGAGCGAGCTGTTCTGCCCTCCTTGACCGAATAGTGTGGCTACATTGTGTGAGAGCAGTAAAAACACTAGTGATTCTTCAACACGTAGACTCCAGGCAGTGAGGTATAAAGTACAGGTTCTCTGAGTTATAATAATGGCTGTAAAGACTCAGAAAAAGTTTGCTAAATGATAATAGCCAAAACTTGCTCTTCCGGTGGGTTTTTAAGGAAAGATCTGACTCCTAATACATGTGAAAATGTAAAGAAAATTGTAGCTTGAACTTAACTTCCTCCAGAAAGTATAGCATTATGAGAAATAAATTTTACTGAGTAATTTTAAATGGTTTTTCCAGATACGCTAAGGATGTTTTCGCACACTAGTCCGCCATTACATGAACCACCATGGAAAAGGATAACGTGTACCAGAACGATTAGTTTTCTTTAAATTGGGAGATTATAATGGCAGCTCAAAAGTACTTCAAACACTGTGGAAACAATCTGAGGGCTGCTGAAGTTAGAGGCCTAACAGACGACCATCTGATTGCGCTCACGCAGCCATTTTTCTCCTCTAAAATCTGCAGATACGTTGGAGGGACTCAGATAGAATTCAGGTTCCTACGTGGAAATGCTCACCACTGTAATTAAATCCTGGATGAGAACGAGTGTAGTTAGAAATAGACAAGTGTGACAGCTCAGAGGAAAGCCGCAAATGCTTGTCAGCCACTTTTGACAACTACACCAGTCCCACATTTTGTCTCCACTGAACTCCCCAGCTCTTAATTCATTATGCCCCACTGTCCTCTTCATAGAACAACGAAATAATTCTAAGTGCAATAAATACTCTTAGAAATGAATAAAATTCTATCATATTTATCAACCGAAAACTATTATTCACTATCAGAAGTTTCTGATACCTTGGGACTTAATGGGCTAATTTGATGGACGACTGTTAGAGCACCTCTGTGCCAAAGCCGAGTTAATCAACGACAGAAACAAAGCCTCAGTTGTGAGGAGATTCTTACAGATTCCAGATTGGGACGGATTGAAGTTGAAATCGACACTAATGGAGACGGTTCTTTTGAATAAAACCCTTGGAAATTGGCTTAATTATCTTATCCATTAATTTTATTTTAAACTTATTAACGTTTGCACTCAATCAACATTTATTACCCGATCATGCCTTGTCATGAACATCATTAGGGTATGTATTCTTAACATAGAATCACTAAAATAGAGGTCATCCTAATAGCGGAGTGAGGTTGAAATTAGGTGTATTCAATTGCTGTGTCTGGGATTTTCACCTCATACACGCCCACGTGCCTAACCTCAATATTATTTTGGAAAAAAAGACGCTTCAAGCCATATTTCCACCCATTTGGCACGTCGCAAGGGTAATGCGCAAATCGCCGTTTTGATGCAAAAAACGCGGTAGTAGTGGGCTCAGTGCCATCTCTATTGAACTATTAAAGGCACTACGAGTCAGATTACTCTAGGCGTAACAGATTCGACGTAATTACATTTATTTGCAGGATGGTTTCAATCAATTTTACAGAAAGAAATCTCGTAATTTTGAAAAATCCTACCTATCCTCATCCACCTTGGTGATGAGCACAACGGTGAGAATAAAGGACTGGACCCCCAACAACTGAATCATTAAAGAGAATAACCTGCATCACCATGGTAGCTGTTGAATACTCGCTACACTGAGAACTCCAGCGTCATGAGCTGAAGAATAGCAATGGAGACTACGAGCCGGCTGTGGCTAGAAGAACGCAGCATATCAGCAGGTCTGATTACGTTGGCACAGCGGATTCCCCAAAATCTGCAAAAGGGAGTTGGAGGGGCCGAAGTCGGATTTACATGCCTGCGTGGATTGCTGACAACTGTAGTGACAGGATAGTCAATAAGATGCCGCATGTCTGGCATCAGGGAGAAGTGAAACATTTTGTCAGCCACTTCTTCTTTTACCTGATGGCTCTGTACGTGCTATCTCTGCTCCGATTCACTGAGGACCGGTAACAGAGTAAACGTGCTCCAGATATTGGCGTTTGTGTGCTTTGGGCCTTGTTATTTATACTTTAGTGTGGTCAGGACCTGAAACTTCTTAATATAATTTAACTTTAATATCCCAGGGTCATTATTGCTACATGGACTCCACATGATTGTGTTGCATTTAGCAGACACTCAGTTTATCGGCTTGCAATAACCAGGTTTGATTACTAAAAGCATGGACAGGTCTGGATACTCATCCTGCTCTCGAACGGTGACCATCAATCAATAGTAAAGGGCTTATTTACCATTTAGTCTCCTGAGGCATCTGACTAATCCTTTTTAGACAAAACCATCTAACGCGAAGACAACTCTGTACTATACCACGAAGCTGCCCCTTTGGAATCTCATCTTTGCTCATCCCAGGGTTCGTGGTATACGTCAGTGTAAACAGAAGGTCCCAGGTGCTAGTAAATCATTGAGCGATCGAAGCAATCGACGTCTGTGGTGAATGAATTGTTGCTGCCAATGCATTGCGCTACTCCCCTGCAATTAGTATTCTTGACTGGACATGCTGTGCTCTTATCGATCAAGCGGAACTATGGCTGGACTCATACCCTGTTTATTACACTAAACTCATAGGTGGATGAGCTACCCATACCAATCTACCAAATTCATACCTCCTTGCACATCGATTGCAAACTTTTAGCCAGAGATCTCGAAATACTTTTACTCCAAGTAACGTAAATATTGTATTCAAATAATCTGAGACCAATTACTTTTATTTCTTGAACCAAAGACTAGGGTAAGCCAGTGTAATCAACTTTCAAGCACTATGGATGCATGGTTTGAAAAATAATCCTACATTCCGTGTGCGTCACTTTCGGAGAACTATTTACATTAAAACATGATTTGGATCAAAAGAAATACTTGCCACCTCGTGTCTTCTGCCAAACAGAGCAGAAATTCTCTAATATACCAGTAGCATCGAGACCTCATTGGTTTGAAACTTCAAAACCGTGCTCTACCCCCACTGACGGATAGGCAAAGAGAAGACTAGATCTGTTGCTATTCGTTGCGGTGGGCCAATTAACAGCTTGAATGAATTGTGCTGGCTGGTGCCTAATGATATAGTGTTCAATCCCCTTGTTTTATGCCTTCTATCTTACCCCTTCCTCTTTTCCCTTGCATGTGCTACGAGTAAATATAGCAGCTATTTCAATGTAACTGACACCGATGTTATGGGTATTGGAGGCAAAGATCATCAAAAAATTGCATCCGCAATGTCTTATGCCATTTTAGTTAATAAAGTTCCTATTAAAATATTTTTACGGTCATTCAGCTTTATTCCACAATTCAAAATAAATTCTGATGCAAAACGATGATGAAATTATCTAATGGTCTGAAATCACGATTCCCCAATCATGTCGAACCATTGCACAACGCCTGGTGATAGTACTCTATTCCATTTAGCCCTGTTCAACCACAAAACCCCGAGCTATGTACCAACAGAATCGCACTTCCAACGTAAGTCATTGCAATGATCCAATTTCAACAAACCACGGTCAATTACCTTCAGATGTTCTAGCATCAGTCAGCTGGACGTCATCAGAGTCACCCAACGAACCCTTACTTGCAACCACTGTGCTATCAGCCTCTTTCACGACGGCGTCCAGCTTTCGTTTGGCTCCAGCCAATGTCCGCGGATCGAAACCGGCAGCCTCGATAACCGAGGCTATGAAGAGATCCATTCCAGCATAGAACAGCCCGCCCTCATACCGCACGATCTTGATCTTCGGGTCTGCTAAGCACTGCTCAAGGTAAAGTGAAAGAAATTACCTGTTTGAGACAATGGAAACTATCGCCGGTCTCTGGGGACTAAGAAAATACTACCGCTACATGGTGAATAAGTTCTAGTTAATGGGAGTGGCGAATATGAATGAAATCGGCACTGGTGCACAGAGAGTGATAGACCTCGGTAACAGGCTCAAGTGAATGCCTCTGTGAAAAACGTACCCTAACTCTTCGACCCCCGCTTGCGCATAGCCACCACATTTCATAGACTCTATGCGGGAGATAATCAAAGGAGACGCAAGCTTACGTTTGTGTAGTAGTTGCTGGGCCTGAATACTTCACTGTCCTCGAATTGACCAATGAGATAGGCCTTAGAGAACTGACTGCGGATGAAGATGGAGAGAGCTGAGAAGACGATTCCGATGATGAGACCGTAGAGAACGTCCAGAAATACCGTTGCCAAGAACGCAATCAGCCATGAAGCCTAGAGGAGAGGAGCATTTACATTAATAAACGAGATGAATTCGCTTGAAATGACGTGGTATGCAATAAGATCTGTGTTAGATAATAAAAGCAGCAATATATTTACATTTCTAGTACTCATACATTAATAACGTTGTCTCATAAGCCAGCTGTTTTACCTCTCAATTTTTTCAACCGTCACTGTATACCTTGTTTATATATCTCCACTAACGAGGAAGGTTATTGTTTTACTCCTTAAATCTGAGTCACATTTCCTCTTCATCCGACAGCCCACAATATGGGTGCTAGGTGCAAAAACACCCGGATATCCATCCTCTTCCCGGAGTTGACCCATTACTCACTAACATGTGTTGCGGCTAAAAGCCGTTTTTGCCTTATTTACGTAGTAGGCGTCCAGCTCATCAATTCGCGGTGTCTAGCTATGGCTGTTGGGCAGAAAAGGACAGCTGGATACCTATAATGCTCCTAGACTAAGCCAGCCACCGTTTGATAAACTGCTTGAAATATTTACATAGCAACTAGATACTCAACCATTGCCATACGAGACATGGATACTAAGTTTATGATCCACCCCTTTTAACTACAAATGTTAAAAAACTAGACCATGTAACGCCCACACAAACCCCACTGTTACTCACTGCTTTCACTCCCCCACACAGGCTACTTTTGACTGTCAATTATTCCTCTTCCCATGATCTGCGTAGGTGACATCACGTTTTAGATTTTATGATTTTTAATCTGATTACTAGAAATATAATTAATACTTTGGTTACCACTACCATATAGGCCACTTCTACTAGAAGTATCAGGACCTTTCCTGCAGGGAGCGGGGTCCAACTCACAAAATCCCAAATAGAATAGCGCCAAAGGACCGAGAGTTCTTTCACTTGGAGCAGCATTCCCCTCAGGGCCACGAGTATGATCGCCGAGAGACAACACTAAATGTAAAAAGGCGAAAAACCCCTCAACCACAAAGCCCACAGGACGATTTCCAGAAGGCATCAACAAGGCGTACATTCGGCACACTGTAGAAGAGAGGACCAGCGAAGAGAATGACAAAGAGGACCAGAACGGAAGCGATGAGGCCCACAATCTGAGTCTTTCCGCCCATTGTGTTCACCAGGACGCTGCGAGAAATCGATGCCGACACGGGGTAGGTAGAGAAAAACGACCCGGTGATGTTCGTAACTCCATAGGCAAACAGCTCCTGTGCAAGGAAACACGTGTTGAGTTATCATCCAAACTAACCAAATAAGTGAATATGTCTCTTTCAGTGATATAGAAAGCCTCAACCCACACCAGTCCTTGTCTCTGCAGTGAAGATGCTTGATAGGTTTATAAGAATGAGTTAAAAGTGCCTTAAACTTTTCCCACGATGGATACAGGAAATGTTTTGCTACATGCACTTATGCTTTGGAATTTTTTCCACTAGCGTTTAAAAGACCGACTTTTAATTAAGTGTTCGTTAATCAACCAATAGGAAGCAAAGTAATTGTATCAACGCGGTTGGTCAAATAGCTCAATCGGGCCTCCCAATTAGGCACATTAAAGAACGCGAAGATTTACTAGTATCTTTTTTCACTTTCAAACTAAACTGGTACCACTTTTATAGATTATAGAAATTATGTAGTGGAAATCCGTTTTGGATTCATTTGGTGGATTGGTTCATAGAACCTCAATTTGAATATTTCTGGTTTTGATCAAGACCATCTACTTGCTAACTTAGGAATTCCTAGATTTTATACGCAGACATGACCGTATATCGGTAATTCAATCAGGAAGTGTCCAACTTTCAGACAAGTCCCCTTTCATATCACAAGTAAAAAACTATTTCAAAACCAATCAATTAAAGTGAATGAAACCTGATTCACTACGCATAAAATCATGCCTGATTTGAAGTGTCTTTTCAAAAAGGATGCCCATCCTACTGTCTTTACACCACAAAATCATCACTAACTTCATATGGGAATTAACCAGATGGTCTACTGATCTTCATTCAAAGGGCTACTACGGCTATCTTTTCCTTAGCATAAGGATTTCAGCCTCATTGACAAAACGTCTCACCCCTCCTCGATTCAACTGAGGAAGATATTTATATCCTAGGCTCCAAAGTGCGGCTCTTGGGTCCTAAATTATGCGGGCGTTTATTACGTGAGCTCACCTGGTTCGGGTCGACTTTCTCACCGTCCTTGTGAGCGTAGAAGGAGGCCAGAGAGTAGGAGAGGGCGAAACCAATGATGGCTATCACGAAGGCGTCTCCGACTGCACCCCCAATCATGGAAAGTTGTGGAACCGAGGGTTGTGGAAACCTGTATGCAGGACGAAGAAACAAGACGTGTTTATTCAGGCAGTCAAAAAGTAACCAATTTAGCAAAAACGATGCATGTAAATAAGAAAATTGAGGAGCCATGTTGTGTAAACGTTAATAGTAAAATGCATCAAATACACTGGTCTGCTTTAAAGTTAACAATGACTGTTTGTCCAAAAACGTTGCTATGTAAATCAAAGACATGTTTGTTTTTTTCAAATAAACTCACCCTTTTGGAACGTCACCCACAATCTTGACATTATGGCGAGGTCCGAGTTGAAGAAAATGGGAGATTAGGCCTCCAATAATTATCTGAACAAAAAGAGAGACGATTAGGTTTTTTCCTAATTAAGAAAGCTCACAAGTCGACTTCTAGATGAGCCAAGAGAAAAGTGGCGCGAATGAATTCCTTTGACTTCACCACGCTCAAGTGCTCATTCACGAGCTAGCTGCCGGCGTACTCTTTACGGTGAAACGTGACGAAACCAGAGTCGAAACCAATTAGAACGATCCTTCTAATTCAAACCCTATTTAAAGGTTATGAAGTCCCCTTAACCCGGATTCAAGGCGCAAGTAAGAAGAGCTTATTGAAACAAGATGAAGTCAATTAAAAGTATAAAACAAAGGGTGGAATTCTGATCGATTCAGGGCGCGAACATCGCTACTAATAGATGGATAATGGCTTCTGAGGGCTGCAGCTCTAATGGATACTCAGCGTTTTTCCCGCCTGTAGAGTGGGACGAAGTGAAATATCCCCTCTGAGTCCTAACTCCATTGGCATTGGCTTGGTAAGCAGACGCAAATTCCTCAGTAGGTCCCTGCGTTACGGCAGATAGACCTGCCAAATAACCTTGTCGCCAAGCAATAAACAGCTTCACCTCCTCGTGTATTTTTAGATATCGGTGAAAGTTCCGATAGAGCTATGGGTTTACCAATTTTGCTTGAAATTAGAGAGGCATTTAATTGTATGGTATCTTTTCAAAAAGACTTATTTAACGATGCTATTTGGAAAAATAAACATATTAGTATGAACTGAACGTAAAACCTTTATTGCATTTACACTAATTTTCTGCATTGCCATAATTTCCAGAATTCCGATTCCTAAAATCAGGACAATAAACTTAATGGAGTCTGCTTTTAGGAAGCTACATGGTGGTGATGGAGCCACTCGCCGTTTGACTCACCGTTACGAGTTCGATGGGAATGGGTACCTTGATGCGTGCTCTCAGAGGCGGGTTGATCCAGAGTTGGAAGACGTAGAGCAAAATCATGAAGGAGACGGACAGACCGAAGGTCACCCAGTTCGAGTTGTGAAGGTTGGCACAAATGCTGTAGAAGTTCTATTGGGGATAAGAGTGCCTAAACTTGGGAACCGAGTGGAGAGATGCCAATTTTAGTCAAAGGTCAAACCTTGGGAAGGTTGAAGATCCCCGTAGCCTTCTTAGGAGACAAGCCGAAGATGACGGAAATTTGCGAAACGCCGACGTGAACTGATGAGCCCACGGTAAAACCATTCAGCATGGGATCGGATAGGAGTCTTGTGAGAAACCCCAGGCGTAGTAATCCCATCCCCAACTTGGAGGAAAATGAAAACACAAGTGGAATATTCTGACCACGGAGTGTTTGGCAGCATTGACAACATTTGTTAGAGCAAATCATATAAAACACAATCTTTTCTCTGAGAAAGGTGAGCAAGTATGCACAAACGAGCACCACAAGAGGTGATTTGAAGACCGCAAGTGTGACCCAGTTTAGAAGGTTTTCAAGTGCCTATGCAACTAAGGGTGTTCGATTTTCATATTTCGTGCAGATAAATGACAAATTAGAGATAAAGTTCTCTGGATGCGGAGGTAGTGACTTAGCGTATAGCAATGACGTATGACTACAGTGCGAAATGCCAATGGTAATTGTTGTAGTAGTAATAATGACAGTGTCCTGGTTCGACCTGGGGACCTTCCGCGTGTGAGGCGGACGTGATAACCACTACACCACCGAACCGCCCTATTTTCCCTTGATCAAGTTAGGAAAGTATATAATGAGTGTACTGAGTGATCGATCAAGACTAGCATCATGATTCTTACAAAATTAGTGGACTGTCACTAGTGCTACTGAAAAGAAAAATTCCACCACGTCTAAAATCACTGTGGATAAACCTAAAGCAAATCATGAAAAGCGAAATAACCTGGATGATTCCCACAACCATGGCCAGAGCGGACGCGAGTAAGACACGGTTAACGACCTCGGCTGAATCATCGGCTCGCAATGAGTTGGGATTTGTCGGTGTCTCGGGTGTGGTAACTTGAAAGAAAGCAATATAAACATAAAAATAACGGCGGCAATCGATTGACTATTCACCCTAATTAGTAAAACTTACATATAGTAATGTTCCGGTCAATGCAACCACCAACCAAAAGACTTATAACTGCAATTGTGCCTGGATTAAAGAAATACTCAATAGCATATGAGGAATAACATACCTAGTGAGAGATAGCGAGAAGCGCCGAAGAAAAAGTAAACAAAAGATGCGAACATAGAGCAGTAGAGTCCATATACTGGCGGTAGTGTAGCCAACATCGCGTAGGCCATGCCTAGTTTAAATCATCAATGGAAGTGATTATTCAACAACTATAAATAGATGCGTTGTGAGATTCATTTTAGACATAAGCAATATTTAAATTCACCTTGTGGAACGTGCATGATACCAACAGTGAACCCCGTGACGAGATCATTTGTTAGCCAGTTTTTGACATCGTAATTACGCAATATGCCAATGAAAGGGAAGTATTTATTCAGAAATGGCAGGCAAAGGCCTCCTTTTTCATTATTTGTAACTGGACCACAATATATGCGTCGCAATATCTGAGGAATTTTTCGACCAAATGATTTAATTTTTTCGAGCAAAACTTCTTCGTTTTTATCAAAATCTTCGAGGTACAACCGATCAAATTCTTCTTCAGTAAAAGTGCGTCTTGGAAATTTAGAAGTACAGTTGCAGCCCGATTCCATCGGATACCCTAAAATGAAATCACAAGATCATCAAATTAATCTTTTACTTGAAACATATTAGATGGGTTGCCTTAGAAAATATATTTCAAATTGTTATACAATTACGCCTACGAGCGCACTCGTAGATTTGAAGGTGCTGCACTCGAGTGTACAACCTAGAGTACGAGTAACTCATAGTTGTTAACACAACTTGTGTTCATACATTTTGCAGATACCTGAGTCTTTCTCAAATTCTTAATATAAACATATTTATTAAAATAATTTTGGGAACTCTTTTTTAGATTTTGATTGTCATAATTATCAACCATGTTGAGTGGGACCTAGTCGCAGCGATGAATTGAGGCTTTTTTCAAAAAGTAAGGCAATTAAAGCGTTATTGTGTTTTATCAGTCTCGTATATTGTTACGAGATTTCTTAGGCTCCGTCGCAATCTTGAATGGAAAGTGCACTAAAAAAAAACAAATTAACGACCTTAGCTATGGTATTTGAACCCTCAACCTTGTATAATTCAAGTCTTACCCCTTTATAAGTGTAACTAACTCAAAATTCAGAAAGTCATGTATCCCAATCTAGCCCACCCTCTAGTGCTACATTTGTGTATTGCTAAGAGTGATTGTCGCCCTGACTTTTCAAACGTATAAGGCGTTTCTTTGGAGGCTTGTTATTAACTATTGAGCTCAAAAAACGGATATAAGTAGCATTGGAAACATGTGTTATATTGAAATGGAACAATATATCGGGCCGATGTATGTGGATATCGAAGTCTTCAAACCATTAAGACTAAATACTATGATACAACTCTAAAACCAAATTAATCATCCAGACTCATGAGAAGAGCTGTGCCTCGTTTTATCCAATGCTCCGGCGGCTGTTCAACTGTTTTCAGCTCTACACCGATCATGAAAGAAGGTTTTCCAGCGGCACCTGCTCGGTTCTGGTAGTAATAACAGGGACAAATATACGAGGCTGAAATTGATAAAGGGATCAGAGAGTTTGTCAGGTTCTTCAATGAGAAATGAGAGAACAAAGAACTTACATTTCGACACCTTCTTCTTGTTCTCAATAGCTTTAAAATGAATAACAGGCATGCAGCAGACCAACATCATTGGAGCTGCCTCCACCAAGCACTGATTCTTGATGTCCCAGCCGGCGCCTTCTAGAAAGAGGCCACTGACGTAAACCCCCTCCTTCGGGCCAGAGGGGATGTTTTGTTCCGCAATCGTAAGCACGTTAAAGTCCCAACTGAGGGTATCGACACCGACCCCGTGAGCTCGAGCTGCTGTCTGCATAACCGCAGTCAAGAAGCCCGTGGGGAAAGTGAAAGCACCTATCCAGAATGTCTTGGGCGGCTTCGCCGCCTGGCACCACTGTAAAAACATCTTTATCCTCTCCGCTAGATCTCGTACCCACGAACTCAATGGGCGCAATGAATTGTATGTCTAGAAGGTACAACTCATATGAAAATGCATTTTCGCGGGTTCTGCAAATCAACTTAAATCCGCTTACGTATTGCCATTGAACAGGCACTCGGTTTTCATAAATGGCGGTAAAGATTTCTTCAAGCTCCGAGGACATGACAACAAGACCCTGAATGCCCTTCTCCAGATCGATCAGCTGAGTGCGAATCAAATCGAGGAGGTTGTTGTATCGCTGTATCTCCTGCAGTAGAACAACCTTCAAGGGGGAATGATCATTGCTGAAGATCTTCACCGTGCCATCGTAGTCCAAGTTTTCTGGGACCTGCTCCTTCATTTTTTGAATCAGAGTTAGCACCTTCGATTCCTTTGACTCTTCACCTGTCGAGGAGATCTAGAAAGGCGATTCGAATTGCTGATTAATTGTGGAGGATAACTTCAGGGCTTGGAAAGTTGATACTCACCTTTGGTTGAAGGGAGAGCAATGCATCGAAAAGAATCTTTGCCTCCTGGATTTGTGAGGCAATGTCTGCATTCAGGTGCTGTCCGAAAGCCTCTGGGTGGTCAATGTTCGGCAGCATAGATACAAACTCTCGGTAAGAACTGAGACTACCATCCCGTGGGACATAGTAGTGCGGCAGAGAAGAGAGTTTGAAGAAGGACTCTTCAATGACATTCTCCGTGAAGTAGCCGTTGATGTAGGTGAGGAGGAGGCGGCGATCCCAGTCATCGGTCACGTGACCCCCGTAGTTTATCCCCGCAATGAGGTACCGCAGGGCTTCCCACGGCGTCTCCTGATACTGGTCCAGGTACACGCTGAGGATGTTCTCTGACACCTCAAAGTCTGAGTCGTTGAACTCGTAGGTAACATTCCAGCCGAGCATACGGAACTTTCGACGCTCGATCAACACGGAGTGGAAGAAGCACAGACAGAAGAGTAACTTCTTGTACTTCTCTGGCTTCGAGCAAACAGAAAACTGCTCTTCCTGGTAGAGAAATAAAGTTTTATTAAGAAGGGATTTTATCAAGTAATCTTAAAATAAACCAAGAATTTCTCATTAGTGAGCCATGTCAATCGAATCTGACTATTTTCATTATTTATTTTCGATTCGTGAAAAAAAACATGGAACAAGATCTTCTAAAGGTAGCAAATCGGAATTCTTAGCAGCCTTTAACAGTTTTCGTAAGAACATTTAATCTCACATACGTCAATAAAACGCCTCAAGAGCTCGAAATACTGGAACCCAAAGGGCTTCATGCAAACATTAAAAATTACGTAGTACACCTATTAATAAAGCAAATTCGGTCGTCTACTTTCACTTCTCATTCATTCATACCTTTTATAAGGAACTGGGAGAAGAGGTGTAAAACACCAACCTTGATAATGTGGTAGAGTCGTTTCATGTTGGCACGGAGGCCTTTGGGCGGCTCGGTGGTCATTTTGATTCCGGCCTGGAGGATGGAAATAGGGAAGTGGGGCGTGGGGGAGGAGGAGAGCCAGAGGCGGAACTCGCCGTGGGTGTTCTCGCTGGCCATCTGCTCGACGAGCTTGTCGAGCTGGGGCATCCAGGAGAGCGAGAGGTGGCAGTTGGCGAGGAAGACCCAGGTGCCCTCGCGCATGCCCTCCTCGATGAGGCGCGTCGCGATGGGCGCCTGGCCCTGCCCCAGCGAGAGCGCGTTGAAGCGCTTCCCCATCCCGCAGGCCTCCGCCATCTGTAGCAGCCCGCCCGTAGGGTCCACGCCTGGTGACAGCACAAAGATCAGCGGACTGCGACATGTGCTGTCCTCCACCACCTTAAACCAAGATCGAGTGAGATGATCGGTAAAATAATGCCTTATTAGCCCACCCCCCTAATCACACCACTTCAAATCGTGGTACATCGACGGTACCTTAATGGACAAAACGAATAGCAGCCCGAGGCAGCTGGTAACTCCTTTGGTTGTTTCCATACACCCAGGTAACCGTGAGGTCACTACATGTCTACCCTGAAAGTGTGTGTTTACGCAATCGGCTACTTGCATCAATATAATTTTAGTTTGCCTGCGCATTACCAAAGAAGTTCCTTCCTTCTTAAGCGGTAGTTAGAAATTGTGATCTTGCATTCTCTTAAAAATTACCTCTGCATTGGACGACAGTGTCACTCATCTCCAAAATATGCAAATTCTCATACGAAATATAAAACATTTCCTTTCGAGTCTCATAATACTAGCTCCTTTTAGGTTTACTGGAAAATTTAATGGTGAGACTCAAAATATGGCGTTGTTCTAAATGCAAAACGTATTAGCTTACAACAGGTAAACTTTCCATTGCGATGTACCTTCGCCAAATCCTGGAAGGGAAAAACACTGTTCAAAGGACTAGAAAGGACTCAATTTGGGATTCTGGATGGTACTGGTACGCTTACGATCACGACTGTTGTGCTTAGACCCAGAGCTAGAGCAGAAACTTACACTCCTCATGTCCAGGACAGGCGGTTCGACAAATTGCTTGCCGATGTTGTTGGTGATGAATGAAGTGGCGCAGAATGTGACACGATCCGGTCGTAGCGAGCGGACAATGAGCATCCGCTGGAACTCGTTCGTCGATCCCTCCCAATCCGCCGGGAGTTTCGCGTTCTCCGGCTCGTCGGAGGTGTACCAGGCATGCCAGTCCTTCGGATACTGCTCAAACGAGTTCACTATGCCCCGGTAGTTGGAGAGTTTGTTCAACTCCGTCATGTTGTCCCACGACAAACTTGACAGCCACCCGGGCACCGGATTGTCCATCTGGTGAGCGCGGTCGAGGACAATGCCGCCGCGTAGGAAGAAGAGGTACTCCTCCGAGTTGAGCTTGCCCATCTCCTCGAGGATCTTGATGCAGATCTGGAAGGAGAAGAGGAGCTTGTGGCGCTCGAAAAGACCGCGACAGGTGTACCGGTAGACGGCGTAGGTGTGGTACTCATTGAGATTCTCGATCCGCTCGGAGAGTCGTGAAGAGCGCTGCGATTTGTCGATGCTGAGGGTGAAGAGGTCAATGTAGGCGTCGAGAGCGAACTGGTACATCGGATCGATACTGCCAAGGTCATTGAGAACAAAGAAGAGTAGAGCCGCGCGTCGAGCGCATGGGCGATAGCCATTACGAGCTGTATCGATCTGACCCTCTGTTTTCTCGGAGATTGAGAGAAATTCGGTTACTTCCTAGAAAAATCAACCAAACGAGAAAATCTCACTTCGGATGTGCCTGTACTATCAACTAAGCTTCCTTTACGTATATACAAACTTCATTCATACAGATGACAACGAAGAAAGACGATGACGGTGATAACGATTTGCGCCTGCCCTCAAAATAAGAATATGGTCGTTATTAAAGGCCTCCATATCACTGTTAAACAACCGGGATGAAATTGAGACTGAGATAATGGAAAATGCGAGGAGACTAGAAGTCAGCGGTGTAACAGAACACCACCTGCAGAAATGTTGTAGAGACTTAGATTAAATTCAGATATCTACGTGGAAATATTCACTACGGTAGTTAAATCCTGAATGATAACGAGGTATTCAGCCACAGACTCCAGCTACTAGTCAGGTAAAATAAAAAAAGCCTTTTCAGACGCTTTTCTCCTTAATCAGTCTCCGTAATGTCTAGCCTCCGAACTCCCCAGACCTTAACCCGCAGATGGATTTTTATGGATAGGCTCTGTCGTCGAGATTGGCATTAATCTTCAACGTGCTGCCAGTACCACAAAATCTCTGCTAATGGACGATAGAAGTGGAGCAATTTTGAGACGGATTCTGTCTGTTAAACAAATTCATTTTAGCTCCATTCCGGATTGTGATGGCTTAAGGCTGTATTGGAGGCCGATGTAGGTTATTTAGAGTTGAACTCTGAAAATGGCGTAATTCCAATGCCAATTAAATTCCGTTTAAATCTACTAAATTTTGCAGTTACCAACCACTTTTTCCTGGTCCTGATGAGAAGTTAAAATTCAAATAAATAATCTCTTTGTCAATTTGATGCCACATACTCAAGTGCGCTAATATCAGCAGCTTATTAATGCGCCCAACTATTCCAGTACTGTCGACCTTTTTATTCACTTAAGTTGTGAATTCACATTATCTGCGAACCCCTTCCGATTAATTTGAGTCTTATCAAGGATACAACTTGGTTCAATGCATACATTAGACGTTAAACCATTTAATCGCCACTTTCTATTATCATTCCCCATTATAAATGCCATAAATATCAAAGAAATCTTAATGGAAAAACAGGTTTCTTTCACGGCGGCCCATTTAAGTTGCCCGTCTCTATGTAGTTCAAAGGAGGATTATTCAAGTATCTACGGCTTCATGATAAATCCACTAGAAAATTGTGTTTGTTTGACCCAGTTGTATTTAAGTCTTCCCACATCTCACGGTCGAAAAATTTCTATTTAGCTTTTATTGAAATTCTTCACCGCTGTTTAAGAGTTGAAACATACCGCAGAGGTCGATTTTGAGGTCTGAAGAGTCATGAACAAGTTCTCATCTTCGAGAAGCGAGCCCTGCGTCTCGTTGAGGAGTCGTAGAAGCTCGTCTTCGAGCTCCTTGAGTTTCCTCTTGCCGTTGGCGATGCCAAGTACGAGGCTATCCTTCTGCTCCTCCAACTCTGGCTTCTCTTTCCGCACCACAATACCCAGCAACTGGGCCTCCAAACCCTCTTGCATCACCGCGAAGTTCACCACTGTCGTCTTGGTACAAATCTCTGGGGCGTAGTAAGGGTTGGACAGTTTCGTAGTTATGTACAACCTGAAATCGAATTTGATACTGGAGGGTAGGGGTGTTCTAAACACTTTCGAGTATTCGGGTTTCACAAATTGTGGGTCTCACTCCCTTTAGGAAGACCCACCTATCAACTGTGGCTTGTCGCATGGGAGATTGAGCTAAAAGTTGAAACCCTTCTCCAATTCTACGTCATGTGACTACGTAATACACTAGATTTTGTGGCAATAAGAGCGACTATGAATGGGTATTTTTATTTGAAAGTCAAGAAACGGCCTACCTGAAGTCTTGGTTGTATTCCACTTCCTTATCACCCATACGTATGACCTCTACCCCTCCAACTTTTATCAGTGACTTGTTGAGAATCGGATCCAGGCCAGGATCTAGTGTTTCTAGAATATTCTGCAGCAGAACCGGCCAGCCATTGGCTATGGACAGCTCCAGGATTTGAATGTAGTTCTTCATCTGCAAGTCAATCACTTGCAACTGTGGTCCTTCCATCGACTTGATCCAGTTCATGGCCTGGCACTGCGGATCGATCATCAGGGCCCATCGTGACGCCCTTGACACTATCACTCCGTTATCGACCGAGAAGGCATCACGAGGCAGGCCCTTAATGTTCCACTCACGAACCTTCAGCAGAAGAAAACGGGCATATTTCAACCAGATTTCGGCCATGGAAGGATTGTGTTTGGTTGACTCACCTTGGCAGGATCGGAAAGAAACTCGGTGAACGAGTAGGGAGACGATTTTGGGATTTTCTCCGCTTCCACAGCCGTCGTCCAGGAGACCACCAATTCCTCGCGGTACTTGAGCAGAAAGGGTCCCATGTAGGAGATGAATCCAGCTGAGAGCAGACAGTCACCAGGGAGGAGACTAATCCTGCGCTCAAGGTCGGCCACTGTCTGGGTCCATCGCACCTTTTCGTCCGCCAAACCATCCACTAGCATTCGTGCGCGCTCAAGCATTCTCTCCAACGACTCCGCCTTTCGTCTCAACTCATCCTTTTGTTCCATCTGAAAAGTGAGCGACGAAGATCTTCAAACTCTATTCTCCGCTCAGTAAACGCCAATTTGGACAACTACTGAATAGCTCCACACCTTTTCGTTGTACTCTTTTTGCAATCGAGCCATTTCCGCCATGAGATTATCGAGTTTTTCCTGGGCAGCTGCCAACTGCGCTCTCTTTTCAGCCAAAATCGCCTCGGCTTGCAGCAGACGCTGGCGTTTGGGCTCCACATAGCGATAGACGCGGCCATACACCTCCATTGCTCTCACCCACATGCACAGCGACTTTGCAGCAAAAGAGACCTTAAGTGAAGAGGTGATTTTATGGAAGCTGTTTGCCAACCCACCTTGCCGACAACGTCAGGCATAAAGTCTTCCTGAGCCACATAGGCACTAATCTTCTTTAGGGTCTTGTCGCTAATGTGGTCCTTGTCAAAGGCGACCAGTTGGTTGATAAAGTCCTGCTCGGCCAGGTGTTTCTTGGCCTCTGTCCAGGTCGGAGGAGCTTGGCGCAGAATCATCACGGCCTCCATCACCTAGAGAGCCATCGTTTTTTGTTTTACAAACTACCTTTCGAACGAGGTGAGGCGGTTGACCGTAGGACTTGATTTCAGTGATATCCTTCTTGTTCAAGGCCTCCAGAGCCGTGATGGCGGCTTCTAGAGCGGGCATAGCTTGCGCCAAATCAGCCTGGGCCACTTCGGCCATCTGCATACACTTGGCCTCATCTACCTTGATCTTCTCTTTGGTCAGTGTAACTGCCTACATGGTAAAGCAAACAGATTTCGAAACTATGCAGATACTATGGAGCATCTGGATGATTTATGATAGACCTTTGTCTGTTCATCGGCTTCACGTTTCTGGTCGACCAAGATGACCAAATAATCGTCGCATTCTTTCTGGAAGACAGCCACCTTCTCCTTTGCTTCGCCCAGCTCAACAGACATTTCTAAGGTTCAAAAGTACAAGAAGCATACCTTAGTTTATCGGCAAAGCCTAATTTTAAAGTCAGCTGTTTTAAAGGCTTCAGTTTAGGCTGAACATATCAAAACAGCTTCAAAAGTTATGACCAACAGATTTCAAACTCCAATCTAATCTAGGTCAGGGAGACTACAAAATTTCCCCTTATTTAAGCCTCACTCCATAGATCTAGTCCACTATCTAGACGTCTGCTGCCCCTTATATGGGTCTAAGTCGATTTTGGAGCTTTCAAACTGAGGGAAATGGTCTTGGCACCCTCACGTACAGATTTCTTTCTATTTCATTTTTCCTCCACTTGATGCTAACAGATACACGAAATTAGCAGCTAGCAATTTCGTGATTTATTTGAGCTAAACTAAACTACGATATTTTGGGGGACATTCTATTTTCCATTCTTCGTTCCATTAATTTAGGCTAATGTTAATAAATGGTTACATATTACTGATGCTGAAAAAGGTTCACCTTCGACTTTGACTCTTGTATCATCGATTTTCCCTAGACCGCTTCTCAGCTTGTTTGCCCAATCACTGAGTTCTTTCCTCTTTGCTTCGAGCATCCTAGAAAGCAGACGTGAAATATGATTTTTTTCCGGGAAGAGTTTTAGCAGAAGTTGCAGCGTTTCGACTCACTTTTTGTAACCCGAGACCAGCTCTAGATAGTTAGTAGGAGTGACAAAGTTCCGACGTCTCAACTCATCCATCATCCTGTCGGAGGTTTTGGTCACCGAGTCATGCATCAGTGCGAATACCCGAGCAACACCCGGTTTCATCTTCGCCTGTTTCATGAAAATTTTTAATTAAAAAAGAAAACATCAACAAACAAACAAACCAACATAAACGAAACTCTAGACCTACGCTGGTTCTCTGAGCCTTCAAGTGTTTAAGAGGCAACCGTTTAAAAACCCCAAGAAACGTTTGTATGAATAGACAGGTCAATAAACTCACGTCCTCATTGCCTACGAAGAGGTCGAGATCAGTCAGATACTTGGTGGCAACCTCGAGAAGAGCATCAGTGGGCCATTCGCTGAACCAGTCGATGGTTGTGCAATTCACGAAGCCAGGATACATTCTGATGCGATTCCTGAATGGTTCTCCGATCGGACTCATGCAGAGGACGGTATGCAGGTTAGCTCGTACACGCTCCAGGAAGTATCGGCGTAGGGACTACAAACCAGAGACCGGAGAGCAAAATTAACCTCAAATCCGTTCTGTTCTCAGGACGCGATCATGGGCTTGTTCCTTCCCTAAGTCCCACCCCCTATATTGCGCTTTGGACCGAACCCCAACGACAACTAAAAAGACGCAAAATCCGCGCTTTCGAATAGTCATATCCCTACCTGAGTTCCTGGGGAATTTACGTCTTTCCACTTAAGAAATTTTGTCCCTTTGTGCTCAAATTTTGTTTAGACATCGATGGCCGAAATTGCCAATAGTGTACATCAGTGCTGGAAATACTGATGTGTTATCTTATAATCGCTTTAGCCCAAGTTTTATGCTACTTATACGTTGCTTTTGCTAGGGCCAAGCACTCTGTCACTCAAGGTGAAATCCAATCCTTTTCTATAAGTATGTGAACAATAACAGCAACCCATTGTATCTTCCCTGAGATTGTTTGGCATCCAGAAAAAGCGTTGCCGTTATTGTTTACCTGGGGTGACTCATCTACTCCCTCTTTCTTTGCTTGGTCCGCAATAGCATTTGCAATTTCCTCAAACTCATCCGGTTTGAATAGATTTGGAACTTCACCGGAGCTCAGTAGGTTGTTAATATCCTCCATGAAAACCTCCTCGGCCACTTGTGTATCGGAGAAGAGGAAGAGCGTCGTCAATTTTTGCACTCCGGTTTGCCGATAGAGTCGCTTCAAGTCTACACGAGGCGACATCGATTAGCACCTGGCAAATCCAACCCACCTTCACGGAAGTCAGCCTTCTTGTAGTTCTTATTCACCTCAATGGTGAACACCTTGAATCGGCAAATATAGCCGGCGAGTTTTGTCAAGCTGCTACGACCACTGCCCCCAACGCCGATGAGTAGCATATTGCCTCTTGGTTGACTGATAACACGCAGGATTTTGCAAGCTGAGAGGATTACGCAATATTAGAAAGTTCACTTACTGTGTTCAATTGCATCCTTGAAAAGCACAAGATCCATTGGAATCACACCAGGAGCGTCGTTGTACTCATTGATGAAATCATACAGGCCGTTTCGAAGACGGCCGAGGTCCTGAATGTCCTCGTACACCGCGTCCTGGTTTAGTACGTCCGTAAAGACCGGCGAACTTCGTGTAGGACATAGACTGTGGAAGGTCTGATCAAAGTACTGAGCCAGTCTTTCACCTAGCAGTTCAATGAACTGCCCCACATCCTTCGAGTTAATGAGTCGATCAGCAAACACACGGAAGCACTCATGCGTCCACAGACGGAGCATAGCATTCCTCGTGTCAGTAGTACCCTTGTTTGACCTCAGTAGACCTTGGTAAACCTAGCATTCAGGTAAAAGAAAAACGCAAAAATATAGGGTAATTACCTTTGATATATCTCGAAGGTTAAACAGATAATGAATTCGTGTTGGAGTAGGTAGGAATTTCGCTACAATCGCGTTGTATAAGGAGATAGTAGCATCTGTTATACCATCACCCATGGTCCGAACCTCGTCTTCAAAGTCCGCAATCTTCTGGTTTATCATGCTGCCGAAGATTTGCTTCAGACTGGCATCCTACAACAAGAATTTAGGTCTTCCTTTCAACTACCACCATTAAAATAGCTGGACTGGGGTGAAACCAAAGCTTACCGTAGGGAAAGTAACGTTGATTTGGTTGAATCTCGATTGCAGTCTTCGTGAGATTGACATTCTGCCACCGCCAGGCGGACCCATACTGGCGAGAAGGAACATCTTTTGGACCTGTTTAGGCACCTGTTTCTCCCTGTCGTACCAAAAACCATAGTCCAACCACTGACGAATCAACTCTAGCGGTGGTTGAGAACCAAACTCGTCTTTCACCGGCATATTCAGGTCATCCATAAAGGTAACCATGTTAGTCCCGCCCGTCGGGACATAGGTTCCTTTGGTCCGTTTCTCGACGCGAGATTCGATGATGTCTTGCACATTGTTGGATGTGGTCTAAATCACCAGGTCAGTATACTCCAAGTGGGCCTACCTGGGCTGACATGTTTATGATAAGATAGGTCCATTTCTCCTTGTTCAAATTAAACAGCACGTCCTGAGCAACTGAGGTCTTGCCTGTTCCCACAGGTCCAGTGATGAGAACAGGACTCGACCCAGAAACCAGCGTGCTAACCAAAAAGTTGTAGCGAACTGTGTCCACTGTGGGGACGAGGATCTTGTAGAATGGTTGCCTGTTGTTTCAAAAACCACTACATTTCTGCACCAATAACTGAGATAAATGCATGATTGTAGGTTTAAGGAACCTACTCGGGGTCATATTTCCAACCTCCACGCAGTTTTTCCTCCCAATGCACCCACGCACGTGATTTAATGTCCAAGAAGAACTCGAATATTGAGTCCTTGTTGGGGAAGCTGCCATCGAGTTCACGGATGTAGGAGTCCACTTTCTTGCGACCATCCTCGTCCACAACGCAGCAAACAGACCAGATGGTGCAGAACTGGAAGAGCATCTCAATCAGACGCGTGAAGAGATCCGTATCGGCCATGTCGAACTGCAATTATAGGACGGCAGACCGGTAGGCATTAATGCATCAACGCCTACATAATGGGTTTTCCTTCCAAAATCAGAGAGCTTACCTCACTGCCATCGCCATAGATACCATCGAATAGGTGGCACAGACTGATGACAAGGTTAGTCTCACTGACAGGAATGATCTTATTGCAGTTGTTGAGGACGAAATTGATGATTTGGGGCAGATCCTTGTCAAAGAGGCCAGTGAGAGTGGTGACGAGTAGCTTGACATTCTTTCGCGCCAGCCATGAGTTGACGTAAGGCCACCAGCCCAGGTCACTCACGTCGTTGTAGACCATTCCGGCGCGAGACACCGTGGCTGGTGACGCCACTGACAAGTCCTCAACTTCGAAGAGGAGTGAAACCTACAATTCGTTTTGAAACAACGAGTATTTCATTATGCAGTAATTGTTTTAATTCCCAAAAAATACAGTTATTCGAATCGCAGTAAGTTATTCCACTGATCGCAATAAATAATCGAAACTTCGCGGTATTCTTTCAAGAGTCATCATTGGATGTGTATTCAACTTTTCTACTGGTTTTCCTCTAAAAATTAAAAGCTGCTTGAAGACCCAATTGTAAGATAACATGAGCTCAATTGGCAGCTTTGAAAAGAAGCTTAATGTCGCAACTGCATGAATCGTCCCTAACTGTCCCCGTTAGGGACAACAACACACAAGAGGTCACTTTCATGTAAATTAGTACAGTCTCGTAGTGCAAATTGTCAATAAAGTGGGAACTTTTAGTGAATGAACTTCAGAAAAGTAAATAGATGGTTACCTGATCAGGCATGGAGATTCGTTCACCGTTGATGAGGGTCAGAATTTTGTTATCGTCCATGACGGAGTTCATGCTTTCGATCCACAAAGCATCAACCGGTCCATCAAAAAGGATCCACTTGTAGTCCGATTTATCATCTTAAGTGAATAAATGCAGTTTTAAAGGCACATTTATTTCCAGGCGGGAGAACTATTGCCAGCGCTATGTAGCAAGAAGTCCAGCTCATTGGTTGCTGTCCCCCAATTGCACCTTTGACTAAAACCTTTTCAGACTAGATCATTTGATACAAAAACAACTCCTACAGCTACTCGGAAAACGGACACGACCCCACCAAACTTTGCCTTTTAACGAAATGATAATTTCCGCATGTTCCCAATATAGGGCTAGTGAGTATCCTGTTTTACGCAAGCCGCTACACACTGTGTAGAGGATTGTTTGCCAGACAATTATGATCAAATTAACATAAATTTTGCATCACTGGCATAAGTTTTTCGAAGCCATCACTGTGTATTGCCTCGAGCAGAATCAGAATTTAGCATTGTGGCGGCCTGAATAAGGCCCCTTTTCTCATCGCCGGCTCAGCTTGAGGTCAGCTACCCAGACACGTCAAAATAAGTACTGCACAGCTTCCCACCCACGCAAGTTAACCAATCCCTTGTCGTCGATCTAGGTCTGGGTCATGCCCCATGTTCTCATGCCACATAAAACCATTTGAATGTGTTCCTCACATCGCACGTTTCTAGTAAACAGTCCGGTGCATACGTCTCCCTTTCTTCCTCTGGAAATGGGACCATCTTATACGGGGTAGAAAATCTATCGTAGGATGTAAATGTAGCTTATCCGCTACAGCGACGTATATTTCCAGTATTTCTTTCCCTCTAGTCCCATCACTCGGAAACTCTGGATGTACTATACTATATTCACAAGGATATATTTATTTTAGAATCATATTATTATATTGTTGGTGTGCACCTCATTACGATGGCATACCTGAAAATGCTTAATAGATAGACTAAGCAAGTAAAGCGTGAAAGCCCTATTGTATGGACTCCAAGAAGTTTGATAACCTTTAGTTAAGATATCATAACACAACTCACCAGAACAAGCCTGACGCATGAGACTGGATAGGATGCCATCGCTCCACTCATTCGTGGCGATGTTGAATTCTCCATACAGTTCTCCCAGGGACACGGCCTTGGGGTTGAGTGCGTACTCCCACACCCGGAAGTAGCCATCGTGGCCACTTTCCATCATTTTGCGCTGGGTCAGTTGGAGGACCTTCCAGGTGGTGGACTTGCCCGAGAGAGTCTTTCCTACTATCATCACCGAGTGGCGAGAACTCTGTGTCTCGTAGAGCTCAATCACCTTCGCAACTGAGAAGGGCGTTGTCTGGAGACCCATCTCTGTGAAGGACTCGTTGATGGCGATTTTCATCTAAACAAAATTTTGACTTTAAATCTTGTGTTATGGCATGGCTTATCAAGATGCACAATCCTGACCGATAAATCGCTTGTAATAGCGAAAAATGCCGTTGTAATGCCGTTGTGGGCACACTGTTCGATACCCGTCTGCTAATTCGTTTTCAGCACACGATGACTTTTGAGTACATCAAATAAGGCTAAATTCTTGCAAAGGGTCGATAAAATCTCTCGAATTAGTATATTTTCACTTAATTTTGAAACCTGTTTTATCTAAAGATGTGTTTGAAGTCCCTAAACTAACCTTAAATCCATTAGCAGAGAGGATAAATGGGAAGAAATCGTGTAAACTGCAACTGCAGATGGTAGTGTTCAGCCTCAGATGTTTGAAAATAGGCTAATTGAGTACCTTGGAGAACCTGACATTCTTACAAGCTTTGGATTTAAACGTCAGTCGAGTTTTGTTTACTCATAACTCATTTTAGTGTATTTAATGATTTATTATTCTGCAGTCTGGCCAAAATTACTCTCTTAAATTGCCTAGTTCTCAGAAAAAAAAATACTGAATACAAGCTATCACAAACCGAAGCCGGACCAAATGAGTTACGCAATAAGAACTGTGATAGTGAGCGTTCAGGCAGCCCTAGGTGCGGCTTCTCGTTGGACAAAGCGACGCTATGATTCAGTCAGGGTCTAACTATCTCGCTCCAACTACCAATCACTCAGCACAATACAATTGTATTCCTTTTCGAAGTCATGAGTTATTTCTATATGCACACCCATCTCGGCCGTCTCTGGGATGTTGCATATCGATCACCGATCACTCTCTGTTTGTAGGGATGTTAACAAATTTTATAGGCAAAATAAAGCCGCCCTATGCTTACTGAATAAAGGGTGTTTAAAATATATTTTATGTAATAATAATATCAATTTTTTTCCAGATGTGGTCAAGGCGCTCACGCACACTACGCTTCCTCCTTTACGTTTTAACCCTTCCTGATCTTTAATGTACTTAATAACTTGGGAAATGGATGACTGGAACCTACTGCAGCACGTGAATCATGAAATAGAATAGAATAGAATGCATCAAGATTCGCACTGATCATCAAAACAAGAGAGACTGAGCGCTGCTGAACACAGGTGTAAACTGGAGAATCACAGTGCAGGCAACGAGGTGGCAGTGCTCGCTCACGCATCAAAAATCCTCAAAAATCTCAAAAAATGTCGAAGGGACTTGGACTGAATTCAGATGCCTACGTGGAATTGCTAACAGCTTCGATTAAGCCCTGTACAACGCGAGTGACAACCACTATTAGGCCGCTTGTATGGGAGCAAGATTCAGCTGCCTTCACTCGCACCTCAGAGGAAAGTCAAAAATAGTTGCAGCCCAATTTTACGACTAGGCCATAGACCCCCATGTTTGGCCACCACAGAAACTCCCAGGATCTTATTCCACCGATGGATTTCTCTGTAGGCCTGAGAGCTGTCGTCAAGACAGACGTTAATCCCCACCGTTTCAGTACTACAGAGTCCAGTTACTCGACGACCGATTTAAAGTAATTTTGGAGTAAACTCTTCCCCAGGGACTGCGTAAAATCGGCTTGCTCAAGACTACAGGTAGAAGGGTGGACTGAGGCTGTAATAGCAGTCGCTAATGGTGGCAGTTATTTTATAGTAAAACTCCTTGACACTAGTGCAGTTTCGCTGATTATTTATTTTCTTCTAAACCAATGTAGTTATCGGGCAATTTTAATTTTGACCTGATGAGACTGGCGAATTCCCCCAAACACCCTGCATAGCCTGCTTATGAGCAAAAATACCGCCAAGGCGGAGTTCCCGTAAAATGTGTGTGCGGGGGGGGGGTGTGGGTGTGAAGCGGCGCACCTCAGTGTAGTCAATGGAGGGCACCTCGATGCCTGGGAAGAGGTCGGAGACGATGCCGCGGAAGAGCGGCAGGTCGACAGAGGTGAGCTTGGCGAGGTTCATGTCGTTCATGGAGAGAAGGAGGATCTCGTCGTCGTGCATGCTCGGGTTCGCGCGCTTCTTGCGGCCCGCGTAGCGCAGCACCGAGATGAGTGCGCGCAGCCCAAAGTCGTAGTGGTCCTGCTTGCTCAGCTGCTGGATGCAGAGGCTGTACAGCGTGAAGACCTTCTTCGCCAGGGCCTAGTGCAAAACAACATCAAGATGAGGCCTGACACACTTACAGGATCGAGTACGCTAAGAGGATGACTAAGCCGGTGACCCATCGACCCTACCATCATAGCGCATAAGCATCAGGCCTGACTCATGCAAGACACGTGCTGAGACGCACACCTACACACGCTGCAATTTTCTTATCAAGTAAATCTGTGTTCTCTTTAGTCTCACTTGTTGCTGCTGTTCAGTTGTTGCCCTAGTGGTTTAGAGGAAATAGTTATTAATAGGAGTGGAGCAACGAACAATCGATTACCAACCCCCTCCCAAATTGCTAAGCACTGATCCTGACCATTAGAATCTGATAAAAACCACTCAGCAGTGTCATATGCAACGACTCTCCCCTACGTCTTCTCTGCTTCCTCCAGTGAGCTGTTTTCATCTTGTGCCCATTACTCCAGGCCATATTTTACCATTGTGGTGAGTAATCGGTAATTATATCGATTATTGCTACTACTCCATATCTTTTTCTTGCTCGTGATTCCTAGAGAATAGCAATATGGCAGTGCACATTAACGCATTTATGGAAATTTAATAAAAGCTTGTTTGTAAATGGTGTTATTTTATTGATGGCAGTTAAAAGTCCATGAATAGTCATTCACCCTGATGGCGTTTGCTAAAATTCAAAGAAAGTATTAGTGATGGTTCCTTGTATGTTACTAAAACCAGAATGACAAACGCATAAGCAAAGTACAGTTAGTGGAATAAAAGGTCACATAACTTGTGACATGCATTGATGCACCAGCGAAAACCGAAGCACGCCATTTGTGTTTAGCATGTGACGGTTGGGTTATGGCCGACATCAAAAAGCACTCTTGCCGCAAGTGAGTCATATTTATTGAAAATCTTATGGATATCCATCTACATGGCAATTTTATTGACGAATTCTTTCGAATGGAGGTTTGAAGCTCTAATCTAGCCCTGTGCAAGTTTTGGATGTGCCAAGACTCACTTTGCAAGCATCGAAGCCCTCAGCAAAAAGGGTGATCTCGGCAATCACTGTAGAGTCGGGCACCACCATGGCAATTGGCCGGAACATAGACTTGAGGTTATCGGGCAACTCCGTACGCCCCGCGTAGCCGGGGTTCATGGTGATGAAGATGCCGCAGGACCACACCAGCTTGATCATCCTGCCCTCGAACATGAAGCGAATCGGCGCCGGCACGCCTTTGCCCTTCGGCAGGGTCGATAAAGCCGAAAGAATCGCCAGGATTTGCTGGGCCACCACCGACAACACCTCGATGTTGATTCTAGGCAGTTACCAACCGATCACAAGAATCCACCAACCGATGAATTGTGCTTATCTGCTAAGTATGCTGTAGCGACCTGTCTCAGCAGCTCATCTTCCTATGGTGTCTGGCTCAGGTTGCTAAATAAAAGCATATCTCTTCTCAAGATACCCTCATTAATTATTAGCTGATGTGTATGACAGTCTACTAGGTAGTAAGCTTGACGCCAGCCTCATCGACCGGACAGTCTAGCTTTTGCTGCTAGTTCAAAAAGCAGCTGTCGGCTCGTATTGTCTACTTAAAGGACCATCGGTACGAAGTGTTTGTTCACCCCTGATTCAACCCCCTTTAGAGACCTCTCTTAAAGAAAAGACCACTTAATTATGCTACCGTAAGAAACACAGTTAAACATCAAGACAAAATCTAATGCTTCTTGATTGGACTCAATACGGCTGGTTGTTGTTCCATAGACTGAGTGCAGGTCATTTCGAGGTTCTACACCTACCGATTGAACTCATCAAAGCATCCCCAGGCTCCAGACTGAGCGAGACCAGAGAACATGCGGCCCATGGACTTGTAGTCGAGACCGTCGGAACAGTTGATCACGATGACATAGTCGCCGAGGTTCTTCCCCAAGTCTTTCGTTGTCTCTGTCTTTCCTGTTCCAGCGGGGCCCTTAGGGGAACCACCACGATTCAGACTCAGAGCAGTGGTCAGGGTTATGTAGCAACGATCAGTGAGTGAGGTAATGACCAATCTGCCTGAATTGCCCAGATATTCATAGCCATAGTGGAAACTGGCATTGGTCTGTTTGACGTAACAGTCATCCTCTTCCTAGAAAGTTGCAACCACCAGGAAGTAAAGGTTTTAAGATTATTTTGAGGGGATTTAAGCGGTTTAACAAACCTTTTCCCAGTAGAAACGAAGCTGAGCAAGCCACTCAAATGCTCCAATGTCCTTACAACCAGATTTGTAGAGCTTGTCTATGATATCGCGTTGATGAACTTCGATCACAACAAGACCATTGACCTTCAGTCTCTGCATTTTGCTCAGATTCGATCGAATAGCCTCAGAGTATCTCTTTAAGATGGCTTTTTGCTTCTTCTTCATCGTTCTCAGCGGTTTCTTGTCGTGGCGCCTATTTACCTACATCGAAGGACATCCTCCTCATTCAAATCTAGACTTACCATGACTAGAGCTCTTGTGACGTCAGATGTCCACATAATCTGACTGGTCGTAATGCAAATCTGCCCAGGCCACTCCCTAACAACTTTGTCTCTCTTCACACTGGCCTTCTTCATCACACCGCGACAATCGCGGAGGAGGTCTCTCAGGGTTTTCCTCATCTGCGATTCGATTTCCAGGAGCCACATCTCCACTGGACCCTCCATTCTTACGGCCTTCTTCCATGGGACCTCTTCGCCATCGGCAGATAACATCGATACACCGTCGTACAGTGTGATCGTGACCTTAAATCCAAAAATAGTCTAACAGAGAAACAATCGAGGTAACAGTCTTTCAAGACGGTAATAAGACTCACAAACTGAGTTCCACCCTTCTTGAATAAACCCTGACCTGAGGCGTTGTGTGTGGAAATGACGGGTAGAACATTATCAGCAACTCCGTTAGCACTCCAGTCAATCACTCTGGCCATACTGCCCCTCCGCGATACATTATTGTCACTGCCAGCAGATCCAAAGTATGTCTCACGAAGCTCATTCCTTCGGGAGATCCGCAGTGCGTTCGCCATATTCCTTTGTGCTTGGAGGTGGCTATGGTTCACCTCCAGAGGCATCTCACTCTGAATTGTGTTTTGATCCAGCTCCCGATGACCAGCAGCGATTTCGGTCGGTTCCTCCAGCGGTTCCTCGTGGGTTTCTGCCTCCATGGGGATGGTCGGATCCTCCGTAATCGTGGGCATGTCAGCCTCAGTTTGCCCACGAACGTCCTGGGAAGAGTCTTCCAATTCTTGTGACTTTCTCCGCCCCTCTACCGGCGGTTTCCGGGGCTGCTGCTTCGGTGTTGAGTGCGCCTTCGCTTCTTGGACCTTCGATTTCTTTACAGTCTTCTAATTAATTCAAGTGTCGTTTATTTTATCAACGATTCACAATCCATCGGTATCCAATTTGACTACGTCTTACCTTCTCTAGCCTCACTGTGTTGATATTGTCGAAGCACTTCTTAAGATGAGGTATAACAGCCTCGGGATTCTTTCCTTGACCAAGAATCTCCAGCAAGTCGTCATTTGAGATGAAGTAAAAGCGAGGGAATATTTGACGCTTGGTTTCCAGGTACATGTCGAGAGACTTTTCAATAATCTCAAAGTTTTCATTCATTTTGAAAAGTTGCTCGCAAACTCCTAGTATAGAAATTAGCCTTAGTTAGTAGTCCCTTGCTATCCCACTCCAGGCAAAGGCATGACTGCTCTACTTAAGTGTATGATTACCCAGTACTTTACCTACTTAGTTGAAATGTAGCTCTGAACAATGTTATCATGTAATTTACCCCTGTCCACTTGGGTTTACAGGAAATTCCCTTACAGATGTGCATCAATTTAAATTCCCTACTCGGGATTATAGTGCGGAGCCACTTCCCTTACAAAATGTGAGTTTCAGTTCGCTATAGTGCCTGGACCTACCCTCTAAGTCAGCACATCGCTGAGCGTTCTTCGTCTCGTTCATTCTGGTCATAATCTGTTTCCAGTCGATATCCAGATCATCGAACAAACTGGACTCCTTCGGCAACTGTTTCCTGATATCGTCACCCAGGAAAATGGTCTCCATGTAGAGCCATTGTCGTTGCACTGTGAGTAACAGTTCAACAGTCTCAGTTATCCTCGAAAGAGCGCGCTCCCAGAAGTCGACCTGGCGTTCAAATGGCTTCACGAACCGGGAGGCCTTCATAGCAGACAGCTGAACCTAAGATGTCATTAGAAAAAAAATCAGTAAATTTTTTCCAATAGAACAATTACTTCGAAATTAGTAGGGAAGTTCGCCATAATTATATGACATTAATATGGTGGAAAACTGATTTTCCTATCAATAAAACTAAGGCTGATTCCTTGAGGCCTGGGCGTTGAAGTTAAGAGAGGACGTTCTCTCTGCGATCCCTGTGTGATTACGTTGACAAGAAATGAGTGGATATAGGCTTACAAACTGTCAGAAGACACGAATCACTACCAGTTTGAAGGCACAGACTTCGAACGTTGAGACAAATTAGTTATAAGGAAGAAGACAAGCTAAAAATCTGTGCGAACTCAAGCTTCGACTAACTAGACTAAGTAGTTCTTGTAACTGCAGCCCACCGTAGATACCTTTACCCATTAACCAGTCAAGGAGAAAAAAATCCGTCCTACCTTTCCCCCTTCTATTGACTTTGTCCCCTTCTTCTTCTTCGCATACAAGCCTACTACTTGCGTGATTGAATGTCGTTTACATACATAGATACATACATACAAGGGATTCTAGACGCCTCAGAGATGCCTTTCTGCTTACCTGATGGTCTTCAAGCGTGTTGAAGAGATCGTCGGTTGAGCGGAGCCTAAAGTGTCCCTTATCTTTGTAGGGCACAATGTCCAGTTCAATCTCAGCCCAGGTAGCCTCGATTTTGCCCAGGGACCTTTCAATAGCCAACTCCTTTGTGGCCGCCTGTGAGAGTTCACTGATGAATACAGCGTAGCGATCGAAGCCTAAGTCGATAATCTTCTCCAGTGTGAAGGAGTCGTCAGTTTGGTCGAAATCGCGCGCCATTTCCTTCCGAATGGCGTCCCAGTGTCGCGGCCGCATTGCCTCGTTGCGGAGGTCGGATATCAGTGGAATCGTTCGTCGGAATTGGTCCACACGGTCTCTGCTGCCGTCCAGCACATCCCAACGACGGTTCTAGCAAAGGGGTAACAATTTTTATGCAAAAGTTGCATTGCTAATATGGCATGCCACTAGTTTCCACCGCACTTTTCGTCGAATCAGCCAACTGAGCCCGTTAACGAATCTACTCGACCGTCATGAATAATAAGTAGACGCACTACCGTTACTCTGGGCTTGTTTCTCCCTCGTAATCCCACCACTATAGACCTTTTGACTGAAGCTTGTTTTATAATCCAGATTACTCAGTTCAAACCAACCAATTTTGGACTTTTACTCAAGCGCTGCACCCACACAGCAATCGTCCTGTCACGCACCTATCCATTCATCGTATGAGCCACCGTCCCTTTGCAGTCCCACATTTCCCCACATCGAGAGTTTGAAGAATATCTAACCAAGTACCTTAAGCAGTTCTATTTTGAACATTTTTATGGAGCTTGAAGTCATAGCAGTTACTAAACAGTTACCCATTGCCTCACAAATCAACGCTCATCAAGAAATGGTAACGTCTAACGTTTTGCGGTTGAAGCGTATTTGATCCGGCTATAAAGCCATTAAATATTTTAATGGGGTGAACTATCCAACCCTCACCTGTGATTGTACAACCACTCACTACAGAAATGGTCCAACTATCCGATCAGGTCCCTATCCATTTTCCTAATTAGTGCCTGTCTTTATTAACTATTTTATCTTCTTTAGTCCTGGATTTTTTATCATTTAGGGGAGACTCTATTAACAGTTGACAGTGACCTTGGATTATGAAAAGCAAGCCAACTCCAGAATAACCGTGAGACCCCAAGCATCACCATATGCAGATCAACATCTGATTGGACAAGTCATCACCCAATCAAAAGTCGGTTAGTGTAAATAGTGGACGCGCAAACGGTTAGCAGGTCAATTTGGGCTTCGAGCCATGGGCGGCGTGGTCTTGTATTTGGTTCTGCTTATTTACCTCACAACTCTAGGACCAAATGCTGAGGCCTCGCATAAGAGGAGAGTCATTTTGGTGTCCTTTGATGGATTCCGATTCGATTACATTGATAAGGCCGGAGCGCAGATGCGCAACATCTCTGCTTTCGAGGAGTTGATCCATAGGGGTTTTCGTGGCAAAGTCATATCCATTATGCCCACAATCACTTTTCCAACCCACTTCGCCACTGCAACGGGCAGGAATGCAGAGGACCATGGGATAATGAATAACGTCTTTTATGATGAGGGCCTCGATGCTCAGTTCTCGTATAAAGTACGGAGGGACTCACGAGATCCCCGATGGTGGGGCTACAACGGAAATGAGCCAATCTGGATAACGAATGAGCGACACAATGGGCGAAAGAGTGGTGTTCTCTTCTGGCCGGGGAGCGCCAGCCCCTACAAAGGGAAACTTCCCACAAAGACTGAGTTAGTCTTCAATTCATCCTTCGGTTTCAGAAGGCAAATTGAACAGGTCGTCAGGTGGATGAAGGAGGATGAGGATATGACACTGGGAGCTACGTATATACACGAGCCGGACAGTACCGGGCACAGGGAGGGGCCGGATTCTGACAAGATCATGGACAAATTGGAAGAACTGAACGGAGTGGTGGCTCATCTCCTAAGTAGCATTAAAGCAACGCCCTCACTGAATGAGTCCGTAAATGTGATTCTTACCGCAGACCATGGTATGGAGGCAGTTGATCCAGATAGGATTATCAAGGTGTACGAGGCTGTCGACGTCTCTGAATACATTGTGAATCCCTCACAGATATTTGTGGGCATTTGGCCAAAATCAGGTGGGCTTAATTCTTCTTAAAAATCTACCATTACGCTTTAAAACTGAATCATGGTATTGACGCCCTCATACCCTGTATAGACGGTCCAACAATAGAGCAGCTGTATGAAAAACTGGTCGAGGCCAATTTTACCGGCCTTAATGTCTACCTCAAGGAAAACCTCCCGGAGCGATTCTACTACAAGAACACTCCGAGATGTCCACCGCTAATATTGCTGGCTGATCCTGGATATACCGTGCACCTCTCCCCCCATGATTGGAGTAAGTTTCTTAGATTCAAGTAGTCCTTAAATACCGTAAAAATGTTCAAGTATACCTTTTGTCTAGCTAGAAAGGGTGACCATGGATATGACAACACGAACCCCCATATGTTTGGCTCCTTTGTGGCTGCTGGACCGAATTTGAAGTCCATCGCGACTACTCAGGACATTCGACAGATCGACATCTACGCCCTCATTTGTGCCATCCTTGGACTAGACGAACCGAACAGAGTGGACTCGGATATCCGAAGAGTGGTCGAGCTGATAGAACCCACACCTTCTGAAACATTTATTCAGAAATTCGAAGCTTTCGCTCGAATGACTCCGGCAACAGGAGATGTCTCGGCAGCTGGTACAGCGACTGCCTCAATCGGTCTCCTGCTTGGTGCTCTTCTTTTCATAGTGTTTAGAGCCTAGAAATCGCTTTAGCCTGGCTTAGGTAAATATACCCTCCAGACGACTCGTGCATTCAGCCTTTTCAGTTATGAATTGCAATGATTTGCTTTTTGCAAGGCCCTGCAAAGTGAAACGCTGGAATCCAATAAGAGGAGAATGGGGACGCTACCTATGTGTTCGGGCTGAGGACTGGACAAAACGATCAATGTTGGGAAAAGGGGAACTTGGCTTTGACGTCGGGAATGGGAGCTTATGAGGTCGATACCGAAGTGAGAAGTACCCTAGCATTTTAGGTCAACGATTTTATGGAATCCGGAACCGAATTTTTGTGTACTGGATTAGAATAGTCCCAGCAGATCCAGAGCGAACAAGATATGGATGAACTTTAAAGCACCGGAGAAGTACACTGAGAGCCTAGAGTGTTAAGAGTGAAGTTGTGGAAGCAATTATTAGCAAACTTATTACAAGCCAGCTAAGGTACGTTTGAATATTTTTAAAAATAAGTGCCATTTGATCTAAAGCGGGATACAGTGAGCATGACTTCTGGCGTTTTGAAAGACACATCTTCCCGTTATTCGAGATGAAAATAATGTCTTCAGAACTTTTGGAGAATATACTCCAATTTATTCGTGATTTGTAATGATAACTACACAGCGTGATCCCCACTTTACCGGCTCAGTCTTGTCGAACACCCGTTACTCAAACTGCTGGCCGGCCATTATTGAATGTGATAAGTTGTTACTTTGTATGAACTAAATCTGTCAACACTTCGACAACGCGGTTTTGTGCTTTACATGTAGCGCCTTCTCAGCTATGTATTTCTAAATGTAACGCCTCGTCGGTTAGTACTGTCACGCCTCTGCGGTCACCTGGGTGTAAAAAATCTGTGGTGTATTTACTGCTGGGCAGAACAGATGAATAGCTCTAGTAAAGTTATTCTAGCAGATTATACTAGAAAGTGATAAAGGTTCGTTAAAAAAGAAAGATGCTTCTTCGTACCCTGCAACCCCTTTTCCTGGAATATGGTCTAAAACTGAATGCTTTTTCGTTATGAAACATCCGACATGTTTAATTTTTACTTCAGTTTGACTGTACCAAAAACTTCCTTTGAGCAGATTGGCTATAGGTGTACACCATTCTCTTCGATCAGGATGTCCATTAAAACAAACCCATAAGACTTTGTGGGTTGCATGATGAATATTTCTTTTTGCTCAGCCTGGACACATTTTCTTCAGTTCAGCTGGAAATGGAAGCTGCATTAAAAACATGAAGTTTGGAGACCTAGTATTGCTGTCTGAACGTGCATAAAGCCGCTTTAGGAGATTAAGGCTACTCGAAACTTTTATACTTGTGTCCTCCCATAAAATAATTTCAACATCCAAAGTGTTGTAAACTTCGCTATTTTCATCACTTTGAGAGAATTTCATGAAACCACTAGGTTACTTAGTTTAAGGATCAGGAGGCTCTTTCGATTCTAACATTTGACATGTGAACAGTATCTCGATAAAGGCATAACAGTAGATCAATCTGAAAACATGAAAATGCAAGAAATTACATTCGCGTTCTAGAAACCTACCCTGTTATCGCGAGCAAGCCGAGCAAACTTCTTGTAGATGGTTGCTGCAAGAGCCTCCATATCGTCCGTCTGTAGTTCGCTGAATTTCCCATGCTTCCATTCCATCCAATTCTCTTCCCATTCCTTGTTGAGGTTCCAGATCTGCTCCAGCAGCTCCAGTTCCTATACAACAAACGATACAATGGCTTTAGAAGGACAATTTTGAGTTATGGGAAGTGGCCTGAGGTGAGCACCTACCTTCTGAATGAGGGTGGACTCCTTGCAGGGTTGCTGGTCGATCTTAAAGATCTGCAATCCGCCGCGGATCTCGTTTTCACTCTCAACCAAGACGTCGAGGCGATCGTGGAAGGTCTTGCACGTCTCCAGAGCCTCCTCCGGTGGGGGCCCCAGGCTGTGGTGACCAGAGACCTGCAGCTCACTCAGCAGACCAGCAATTCGCTTCCTCAGCTTCTCTGACTCCGCCAGCAAACTCAGCTTGAACGACTCCTTGGTCTTGCGAATCATCTAAGAGACATAACAACTAATCTCTTGAAGAATAATCTTAATAACATGAGGATGTCTGCCTAATTTCTGCCTCAACGTTTATAATACAAGCATCAATTTGAGTTCCTTGAACACTGCAGTTAGTGGCTAGAGGTCAAAAATGTGTTCAGTCTGGGGTTTCGGTCACGGGTTAGCGTGGGGCCAGAAAAGGGTTAGTGTTTAGACATTGAGACCTCAAAAATCTCGAAACTTTACTGGGTTCCTATCAACTTCTACTATCGTTCTTAATTGAATTAACACACTGAAATACCGACTCGTGATAATGACAGAGACAACAGTTGTGAAGGTAAACCCTGCGGTGGTGTTGGTGGTAAACTATGGTCTAAATCGAGTTTATGGATTCGTTAAATTGGCCGAATTAAAAATCCTGTGGTCTTAGTTTCACAGATGTTCGATGTCTATCCGTACTTACATGACCTGGAATATTTAAGACCGCTAAGTTTACATTTCCGCCTTAGTGTTTAGACAGAGAGCGTAAACAACTTTATTCTCGAATGCTGTTCTTGCTTTAACAATAAGTTGGGAGTCTTTATTTGCTCTGAGAGTCACACAATATGTGGGACGAAAATGAGGGCTGGCTTGTTGGACACATTAAACAGTGTCATCAAAGCTTTCCGCTTGGTGGCAGTTCGAAGTGTCCATGGCCACTATTCAGGTTGTTGATGTAAGGGTCCCAGACGGAAACTCTGTGCTTTCTGCAAACACTAATTGGTGTAAAGGATCGTTACCCACTTTAGTACGTGTCGTAGCGTTACAGTCTTGTATATGCCACATTAGAAATGCTAGAAATCGGCGTAGTAGTCAGTTTCAAATGACATTACAAGTATGCTGATGCGGTAAGGAACAGAGAGTTAGAACTCAGTGGAGTTCCAGTACACTGACTCATGCTTCAACAATGGTATCTTCTGAGCCCCTACCTCGTCACAATTGATGACCGTGTCCTTGAAGTCATTCCAGTCAGTGAGGATGTTGGCGCGTCGTGTGGCCACCTCCTGCTTGTAGGAGACCTCGCACTTGTCGAGGATGAGGAACTGCTCCTCCAGCGGCGCGAACAACTCCTCCATCGTGGCCTCCTCGTTTAGGACCTTCTCGAGCAGGTTCATCGACTCCACCAGTTCCTCGAGGTTCTCTGGAACATGCGAGAGCCTTCAAGAAGAGATGAGCAAATTTATGCATGAGTGGAAGGGAGACGGCTTGTAGTCACTACAAGAGAAGTAGTTGACTAACTTGGTAGTCATCGAAGCCATGTACTCGTAGATGCCGTTAAGGTCGTCAACAGTCATGTCCATGAGGAGATTAATCATCCTGATTTGCCACTCGCGGCAATGGGCTGCGATGGCATTCTTCAGCAAACTGAAATCCAGCTGCAGAAAACGGACTGTCACCATCGCCTCGGCATCCAAGACCTTGTTTGTTATCTCCGCATAGCTGGAAGAAAACACAGTCTTTAAATCTCGTGGTAAATTTAGATGATTTGTGGCTTGACATTACTAGCTACCTCTACCAACCATTAGCCGTATGAGAACAGGGAGTAAATTGACGATTTTCAAGCAGGTATTTCACCTAAGTATTCATTTTGAATGTACAATTGAAGGGATAAAGTAGCTTTCGCCAAGAATGCGTTCTACGAAAATAACGCCTCATTTGTTATGCTTCTCAATTTCATCCCTTATTTAACTTCTGTTGGAGAATGCTCACTGCTGATCAGGCAACCTTCCCAGTGTTGCTTAAACCAAAGTCGGATGAAATACTAGACCCTAGTGCTGGCGTCAATTCAAATTTTGCCGTAAATATCACAAAGCCTAGATTGTGGGCTTGCAGAAATTACTGGGCTCCTATCAATTTTATGCACTGAAATGCCTTCTCCTAGCGCTTGAGCCGACACACATCCTACACAGCGCTTCTCATGAGTCATGCTTGTACTGTAGTAGAAATGACCCTACATTGATCACCATGTTAACCGACATCGAATCTCTAGAAGGGTAACCGAGACTGACTTTTTCTACGTAAAAATCTATTTTTCCTGGTTGTGACAACTCACCGAGATATGTCATTGTTGATAATTTCAGCACCCAACTTAATTTCCCGGTAGTAGCTGATCACCTCGTCCTTGGACTTCTCCCAAATCTCCCGGAACTGGTCCCAATAGGCCAGTGGCTCTTGAACAGGCTTCACGATATCCGTCATTCCACGTCGTATGCTGTCTTGGACTTGCATTATCTCCTCGTCTGCTTCTACCGCGTCAGCGATAGGCTACAAAATAGCACAATTTGCAGCTATACAGCGTCATTACATACACCTTTCAAGGGATGCATATCATCAATGAACTCTCTTTGAGAACTACCGTTGAGTTCCTGCACGTTAACTCGGGGCAAAAATATCTTGTTTGCTTTCAACCAATCCCTTCTTCTTTTAAAGAGGACTACGTATTCCCATTCTTTCCTCAACAAGTGTATATTTAATTATAAATAATCCCTGTAGTCATAGGCCACTCAGTAATAATACCTCAGCTACGCTCTGGAAGAAGTCCTAAATTTACATTCATAGTCATACGCCCTCAAAAGAGACATTGAATTCTTAAAATATGTTGAGGCTGAAACCAACCTCTTACCGGAATGTTGGACTTGGTCTTCGTCAAAACATCCGGTAGCCGCGGGACGTTTGCGAATGCTGAAATGAGCTGTCCACCGAGCGAGATGACTATGTCAGTTAGTTGAGGCAGCGTGGGGATGAACACCATGGCCGAGCCCTCCAGATTCAGGAGGATTTTGAAGAAGGGGTTGGGCTCATTGCGTCCGTCCCCATTAATTGCTCTCTTCAATTCACCGAGCGAAAATTTGACATTGAGTCGGAAGGCTTCTTGACAGTATCGGTCCATCCGCTCCGTGTATCTGGATGGGAGTTTTAAAGTTAGAATGATGACCTCTCTCACCCAGGGCTCCAATACTAGGTACCCTGTGATGGACCGTTAGCCCTTCTGTGATTTAGCACAATAGGTGGATCAAAGTGCGCGTCCTCATTCATTTTGTACCCCTACTAGTTCCCCGCGATCGTCTGATTGAAACTTCCTAACCTGCTACAAGTGGTTTGAACACATTCCACACAGTGTACCTGTCTTGGCTACTTTAAGCACACTACCCACAGGAAACACTGCCACGTGTTTAGTGATCACACACTTCTTAATTCTTTAGTTCACTCTTCATTCTTAGTCTTAAAGAATGCAATGGGGAAGTCCACGTTCACTTCAGGCAATAAAGACATTTGGCATTCGTTCAGCCAAAGCTTAGAAATCAATTCTTAACAAATTAATGAGAGTAATTTCAAAAGAACTTATTTCTTTTAGCCTTCTCTGAGGATCACTAGCTTATCAAGTTCTACACAAATGGGTCCTCTCAGGCTACTTCCAGATAACTTCGTTTCTAAAAATTAAAGCAATCTGGCTTCTCAGATGGTAAAATTATTTTTCGTCTCCTTCCTTGTATAGCTATTAAGCACACGCAAAACGGTGCTTTTTCCCAACACGTGATTGAGCCAACCACGTGGCATTAGTGGTCCACGTCGAATTTGGGAATTATCGATTGTGCCGTTTGGGCATTTCAACTTACGAGAACCAGCGGGCTTGCACGTCAGGATTTCCCGACACAAAGGTGTCTCGAACCTCGGACATCTTCTTGATGATCTCGCCGTGCAGCTCAATCAGCTTCTCAGCAGTATTATTTCTGTGCTTCGACTGTCGAGACATCAAGAGGGAAATCAGTGAGTAAAGGTTCTTTCCAAGCATTATAATATAAAGATGTGTAGGACCCTCATTTCAGATTGTTGACTTGTGTAGACTGCTGTAAGTACTGAAGTGTCTAAGCTAACGTAATATCATGTTAGATCCTCTCTACCATCCCACTTCCTAATCTGCTTTATATAATTAAGGGAAAACTACCTAATTTCCGAAGTGACTATGTTCTGCAAAACGTCCAAGAAAAACTGCAACTACGTGAAATTAAGGACTGGGATGACAAGTCAATTTTCAACTTACATAACACTGACCTTAAATGTACAATTGATGTATTAAGAGTCTCCTATTGCAGTAGATGACACTATAGTCTCGGTAAATAGACCAAAACTTTTTCTAGCATACTGAACGGAACATCTTCCGATTTCGAAATACTAATAGGGACTCATCATTATCGACTATGATTTACCTGTTCTTCATTGAACTCATCATTCTCGTAGATCCTCCCGGGCTCCAGTTTGAGGAGCAGGGTCTTTGCAATCAGTTCGCAGTTGTCCCGAATGTCTGCATTGGCCAACTTGTACTGGTCCACCTTGGCCTGGAGGTTGCAGATCTGCAGACGGCTGTCATTGACGAAGAACTCCACCATGGACTTAACGGGCCACTGGATCTTGACAAAGCCGGGCGCAAGCTTCTTGTCGAGCAGCTTGATGCGCTCCTGGAAGAGGGCCTTCTCCTCGGCGTTGAGTGAGCCCACGATGCGGTTATACTCACGGATCATGACGAGCACGAGCTCGCGCAGGTTGCGCAGCTCCTGCTTGCGCCGGTGAGCCTCTGCGGCGTAGTGGGGAATCTCAATCCCCATCAGCACCCAGTGGTCCAGCTCGTTTATGAGTTGGAGGACGTTGCCTGGGAAGGTGCACTCCATCTGGTCGGACTTGAGAGCCGTGCGAGCGAGGATGGGCGTTTCTAGGCACTTCAGAGGGTCCTTTGGTGGCAAATTGATATAGTTAATAAGACAAGCTTGAAACTGTCCAATTATCCAGCAGGAGTGAAAAGCGTGCATGTCCCTGTGTCGCATGATAGGATAATCAGATGTAGATATTTTAAGACATTGCCTATTGAAATGGCCCTATCCGGATGTACGAAGCTGCATGTACTTGAGATCTTGGGAATATAGGTAGTGGAATTCAATTAAGAAGTTATATAATGCATTTAATATGTTAAGTTTTATTACTTCGAATTATTTATCGGCCTTTCTTGATAAAATTAGTAGGCTACCAGTATCTCAACCTTAAACTGGTCAGAAACTGAAAACTGAATTTATATTGAAATAGTTAGCTATGGCTTTTGACACTAATAAATTAAACCAATGCAGCAAGCTCTCACTGTTATTTAAACAAAGTAAAGAAGCTGGCGATGTTGAGTTAGAGGTCAATCATCTAAACCCTTCTTAATTATTTTGTTTACCGTAACTTGAACATGCATGGAACTAAATGTGGTCATTAACATATAGCCTTTGTATAATGCCATTATACAAAGAATTTGTTGTAACTAGAATTGGTATTTTTCCTTATGATTTTGTCGGTACATTTGTATTTAAGAAATGGGTTTCATGCTTAATCAATCTGCTAGAATACTTCCTACAGACCGAGAGAATTCTTTGTCATTCCAAGCCCAACTTACAGAGTCGATTGTGGCCATGTATTCATTGAAAACCTTTCGAGTCATTTCTTCGATGCTGAGACACATTTGATTGTAGACTGCCCTTTGCTCCTCCATTATCGAAGCGATTGTAGGCATAAAGAAGGCCAGGTCCAATTGCTACAAGGCAGCGAATTCATAAGTTCCCAGGTTGCGAGCTTAAGTTCGCTACAGTCAAGGAAATGAACACGCTTATGGGAGTTGCTCAAAAGGAGCCTTGCAAGGTACAACCTTGAGGCCAAGCCGTAGATCTTTGAAGGAACTACAGCGTCATCTTGTGTGCCACTTCCGAAAGGGCTGGCTAGTTTTATATGTAGAGTACTCCTATAAAATGTCCTAGTTGATTAAACTGCGACCACGACGTCTAAAGTGCCCACGGTCATCGAAAGGACACAACCCTTTACTGTGCTGTTTGACAGCTGTAAATACAGACGTTGTTCATCGTGCCTTACTAAATCGCCTGTCCGAAAGGGCATTGCCAGCATTGTTATGTTAAGCACCAATACTCAGTCAGTTACTCAAAGGAGACGGATTAAGATGATTTGTCATCGAGAAGATGCAATTATTTGTCAGCCTCTTCCCCCCCCCCCAATAGATCACATCTGGCTTCACTCTTCATCATTTCCAGATGCCTTGCAAGTCCTATCCAAGCTAGTGTGTCTATTACAATTTCTATTAAGTGTGGCCCTACATTTAGGCTCCTGTCAAGGCGTCGTCGCAAGAATCGCCAGGAAATACCACTCAAAGCGGTTTTGGGTTCACGTGGCCTTGGCAGTCCCATGGAAGGTCGCATCGCCATCTCTTGCTTCGATTTGGCAAGGCAATCGAGGAACATTTCAACCACAACGTGCGTATTTTTCTCCAGCGTTCGGCGTATAGCCTAAAAGGCAAGTCATTAAGCTCCGATACTGAATTCTGAATAAGTAGAGCATTTATCGAAAGATGTAACTGACCTCGCGCTTCTGCAGGTGGGCAAATATGTCTAGGACCTCAACACCCTGTTGAATAGTCGTGACTGTTTCAAAGGCCATGTTGATTGCATTTTGCATCATAATTTCCAAGTCCTTGATACCACTGCAGAAGCGGTTGTACTGGTCGTGCCAAGTGGTGGCCTTTACATCCAGAATGACCGAACGGTTCTCATTCAGGTTGGCCATCAATTTCGCAAACATGCTTTCGATTTGAAGAAGCAGCATTTCTATCTCGGGCCCCTTTGCTCCCTGGAAAATGGGCATCTCGGCCTTGTCGCCCTCTTCGAAGCGACCGAAGTCAGCTTGGCATTCACAGATCTGGGAAAAGTCAAACTCAATAATGAAGTAAATACTCATAACCTTGGTTTGCAATGGTTTGTTACCACTCACCTCAAGTAAGTCTCTGCATCTCTGAATAAAAGCATCGATGTGAGCAAATATGCTGCTCTCTTCCGCATCCCACTGTACCTTGGAAAAGGATGTGTGCATTGCTTTCAGCTCTTCGTACGTTGACTTGTACTTTTCACAGCATTTGATGCAGTCTTGTAGTTGCTTGGAAGCTGAACGAACCTTGCCGGCAAATATCTCATCCAGTGAGATTACGCTGCAGCATCGGATGATTATTTCATTCGAGACCCTTCGAAAGAGGCCTGTTATGACCTCCTTCGACTTGTAGAACCTGGAGTTGGTCCAAATCATGCGTATCTGATTGATGATTTTGGGTAAAACTGGTGGGATCTCGTCGGGAGTGAGATCTGTGAGATAAATGCACACTTCTTTCAGAGTGCCCAAAAACTTTAGGTTGTCTTGGGCCTCTGATGAGGTGTTTTTGATCTCCTCTGAGAGCCGAACGAAAGCGGTGATGTAGGAGGATTTGGCAATGGTTAGGATCTGGGCGATGACGAGGATCTGCTTGTTGTCCAACTGTCTGCTGATTCCCGTCAGGTCTTCACATCGATTCCGCCAGTACTCAATCTCGTCCAGAGGGCCTGTTCTTTCATCGTCATCCAGAGCACTCTGTGAACCCAGAACCTCCTTAATTTGCCTAGTCCAGTGTATAACAATCATCTCTAGCCGACTGACCAAGTCCTTATCTTTGGCTTCTTCCGCTGGAGACTTTTTAAAACCCTCCAGAGGGATGTAGAGCACGGTTTTTGAGTTCAACTTCCAGCGGGTGTCAGTCAGAGCGGACATGAATCGATGTAGCTGCAAAGCGAAGTCATTCTTTATGCTCTCCGGCCAGCTGTCATCAGCGAAGAAAGTTGGCGCGTAGACGTTCGACATGACTCTCAGTAGACTCTCTATTCCCTGACCTAGTATGGAGCCGTTTAGAACGGTTTTGGTGAAATTTTCTGGGGTAATTTCAACATTTTGGGCTTCTTTTGTGCGCATAAAGTAGTTGATATCGGTGTAATTAAAGGTTGGGAATACGGGAGACACACTGAGTTGGCCATCTGGCAGGATGCTGCAGAATATTGTATCGACACCATTTGCGGGGACAAATTCCTCCACAATGCACTGGGTGTGCTCGTCTTTCCAGGAATCTTCCCTGTAACCAGTAAGGAATATTCGATTTCGAATCATTCGATCGACGGTTGGTGGTTGGCTTATGAAGTCAACTTCTGGTACTTTGTCAAAGGAGCTGTACTTCAGGGCATCTTTGTAGGTATCGCCGTTAGGCTCGATGCCGATAAATTCATCGTAGGAACCCAAAACTATGTCACCTCTCGCAGTGGACTCTTCTACCACGATAACAGGTGAAGATTGTTAAATTTAAAAGTATTATTATAACAATGACTTGATAAAAAACATCAGGCATGTTTTGGGAGCGGTAATACGGCCAGTCGTTTGATTATGTATATTCTAGTGCATTTCTTGCATAGTCATGGAATCGGATATTTTCGGCAGTTAGTAACAAATTTTATCAGCGAGTACTAAAATTTACATAAGCCTTGTGTAATATTCAGTAAATGTAGTAATATAACCAATGTAGATAATTATGACTCTCGTGGCATATTCGTACGTTTTCATAGCAATTTCGTTGACGTTAATTGAAGATCGACTTAGAAACAGGGCATTTGTTTGAGAAAAATGGAGTAAACCCATCAAAGTGTGTTAAAGTTTCTTAACAAATTTATGATGCTTAGGTTTTTTTCTAGTTCAGCTTCCTTATCTATGGTATTTAAATTTGAAAACTATAATCAAACGGTTAGGAAATACTGGGATGTTAATGTATTCAAATGTACCTAAATTAGCGGGGAGTTGAAATCTTTCAGTTAACAGTTTAAATTTTAGCTTAACAGATGAACGATTTATAAGTTTGCAATAATTTATTAGAAGGAATATTTACAGTCCTTAATAAATTACCGGCCTCAGTCATCAGTTAGCATTTATCCTCCCACTCTCGACGTTACTGTGGTAATAGGGTTATTGCATCGGGTATTAATGCAATTAAAGTATTTCGACGTCAGCTACAATATCTCAGTTTCTATATCGATTAATTTTATATTCAGTTTAGGTCAAGCAAACTGTAATCAGACACTACTGTATACCGCGAGATATCATAAAATTCTTTTTACACACTTTCCCTACATTTATTATATAAAGGCATATGAGGTTTGTAGAAATTAACCAAATTTTTTATGAAATCCGCCCTAGCATTAAAATATAACAATCGCATATAGTGCTTGTATACGCATTGATGGTAAGCCCGCCCTTACAGCACCACCAGAAATGATCAGTGTAATGTGTTGGATTACGCAAAGATGTATCCAAATTACATCCTAAAATCCGATTGTTAATTTCCATCAATTATCGACAGATTATTCAGTTTAAGCAAGAAGCAAATAGCAAACTGTGACAGCTGAGAAGGTAAACGGGTTTAGTAAGTAGCTCAACGAGAGTTACTACGAAAATAAAGTTATCAAAAACTCAGCAGCCTTTTTGTAGGAATATAAAATATTGATAAATCCCTTAATAAAAATATATAGAGGTTATCCTAGCACTTTTTTCTTTATTTTCCAAATGGTTGATGAGTGGATTCGATCAAAATAAAAAGTCATCAGAATTGCATAATCTAATTAGAAATTGAAAAATTGTAAATGATACGCGATATTTCAATAAGATAACGGAATTGTACACATTTTCGAAGATTGCTTAGGACTATGTGTGAATTATTAAGATATTAATTTCCATTTTATCTTACTAAGTTCGTATTTGATTTGAAAATTAAATTCTTACATTATAATCTCAAATTTATTCCATAACCTTTGGAAGTTAGGCTGTTTCTGCACCTCGAAATATTTACGACCTAGGTCTGACATAGCCTACATATTTAACTTTCTAGTGCACATAAGCATGGATTTACGTGATGTTGTAACAATATCGCCACTAGGCCTAACAAAAAGTAATTTATATTTATATATTTGTATTGTTTATTAGCTTTCGATTTTTCTTCTGCAAGGCTTGTTGACTCGGGTTTACCATTCAAAAATTCCAAACTAATTTCTTGGGATTCCGTCGATTCCAGTAAAGTAAGTGCTTTGCTACTTATTAGTTCCTTAGATATTCACCACAGGAACAGGCAAAGTGTATAAAATTTCTCTGACTGGTGAATCACAAACTTTCAACTGCCCTTCGTACGAAACGGACTCCTCTGAACCGATTGGGATCTCTGCTTGTAATAAGTATGATGGTTTCAATTTCTAAATGTAATTTATAGTCTTGTGGTTATTGGTAAAGGCTCTGGCAAATTGTATCTCTTTGATCAATCGGACCTATCTCTCAAGGTAAGGTCATCTTAGTGCTTAACCTATTGTTTAGTCGAGTACCTTAATCGCAAGCAATCTCTCAGTTTGCAAGAGCTATCGCAATCATCTTATCTGTGGTGGAAACGACATTCCTTTTACTCTGAGGGACTTGGAGAAACCTGAAGTACCGATTTTTACGGCCAAAAATGTCCGTCCGGACACTCTAGACCTTAGAGTCCCCATTTGGCTTTCCGATGCTTCTTTTGTCGAGGGCTACGAAGACCGTCTATTCTTGACGTCCTCCAAATATGGTGATTTCTGTGTCTATGACGTACGCAGCAACCAGCGACGCCCGGTCTCCCGTTCCGCATGGCGTGTGAGCAACAAACAGGGCAAGAAGTCTGTGGGTACCGGTCATCATCCTGCTATGCTGCGCGACTTGACAGTCACTCGGCCCATCACGCGTTGTGTCGCCTACACCGGTGGCGGCGGTTGCGGGCTGCGTGCTGTGGCCGGAAACGCCATCGGTGACATCTGTCGCCTAGATTTCCGTGTACCACTTGCCTCAATGGTGACGGAAGGAACAGTGGAATTGGAAGGTCAGCGAAAGTCCAATGCAATCAAGGCTGTGGGTACCAGGGCGGCTGCTCCACCAGCATTTGTGCAGGGATACGAGCCTGCGGCGGGCGCTATCTCGGCCATGGTCTGTGGTGGAGCTGGGTGTGCCAATCTCCCCCTTGCTGGCGTCCGAGCAAATATCAACCACCAACCACTGGTTGTCACATCTTCCATCGATCGATTCATTCGAGTGTATCACAGGGACACTGGGAAACTACTTAAAAAGGTACGCCACACCCTTTACAAACGGCTCTTGATGTATTTATATTTGGTTATTTGCATTTTAAGTAACTAACCCCTGCTGGCGAATATATAATTCGAAATACCCCGTGAAATATTTTTTCTGGGTTAATTTATTAGGTTGAAACCAACTTATGGAATCATTTGTCTATTACTCAGCTTTTTTATCACGTTTTATCCCGGTTATTTAGTAGTTTCACTAGTTCACTATTCTAGCATTCTTCCTCTTAATTTCCAATATTTTTCTAAGTTTTACTTGTTTTCGGTTGAATCCGGTTAATCCCGCAATACCTTCCTATTTCTTTCTTTAGATCTTTACGAAAGCTCCTGTGTCCAGTTTCCTTATCCGCGACTCTGCCACATTTCCCACCGACGAATACGAGGACGAGGGGTCGGGAAAGATCGTAGAGATTCAGGAGAAGGAGTCGGATGAGATCTGGTCGAAGATGGAAACCGTGGCCAGTGACGATGAAGAGCCTCCGGCCAAGCGCTCGAAAAAGACCAAGAAGTTCAAGTAAGTCCTGCGTTACTCCACTGTACAAATGTGACACTTGTCCCCATCCCCAAAAATTGTAAATGCCTGTTTCAAACATCAATAAATCGAACCCGATGTGTATTTGTGTATTGAAGCATACTTGAGAAATGGCGTTCCTATGTGCAACTGCTAGTGGGGTTTAAAAACTGGAGATGTCTTTCATATCTGTATTAATTGAAGGAGATAATAGAGCTACCCTTATTCTATGGTGATAATGAGTGGATATATGGTTTGACGGGGAGGGAACAGTTTTGCCGACTCAAGTGGGTTCGGCACCATAGTGATTGAATTACGAGAGTATGGTGGCGTTAATTTATGTCTTCAGGTATCAAACCTGCCGTAAGTTCCAGCGGGTGTTAAGCATATAAAGATTATTCGAATTTCACCATCAACCCCATATGTAGTCCGTTTTGAAGTAGCGGTTCAGAGAGGATGAAAGTGTACATCAAAACTCGGAATTTCTAGTAAATTTGTTAATGAGGGCTTGCCACGATAGACGCACTAAGGGTCGAACCTAACACCATTCAAGACTGCTCAGTGGTTGTGGAAGACCTCGGTCTGTACAGGAATGGCCTTATGAGAATGATCTCATCCACGAGTTAAAAGAACACGGTCATTTTCCTGCATGTATCGTTTTGAATAGGACATGCGTAGGTCCAAGGGTGTGGGACAGATGACGGCCTAAACTACACGAAAGGAATTTTAAGTTGTCTATAATATCATGAAAGTATGAGTCGAATCTGGTCGATATGACTAACTCGTCGCTTTTCCTTGGTGGTGGGCAAATGGCAGTGGTTTAATGTTTTGCGTATATTGGATAGGTCGTTTAGCAAATCGTTCTTTCCTATTCTAAACCAGTTACAATATTCAGTAATAGCAGTATTTGCCGCTCAAATTCCAGTAGAACCATTAGGAAGTTGGTTGGGGCTCTCCATATCAGCCGATAAGCGCGGAGTACATTCGTAAACCATCGAACTAATGAGACCTCGGCGTAACGATACGTTAAATTGTCCTTGATAATCTTGCAGTATTGGTAAATTAAAACTGAGAAAGTAGTAGAGGATGCCTAATACATGCTGAACTGTTTAATCAATTTCAATACCCATTAGCCTTATGGGTGTCAAGTATCCTTATAGAAGCCATAACCGATATGAGAGTTATCAATCAGTTCATTCCGAGAAGTTGACCAAGAGGGCAGTGAGATTCTTACTGACAACCGCTGCGTGATAAGGTCATAAAAACCTTTGTCCTCACATCGACCAGGCTTCGAATGGCGCTTTTCCCTTTCTTCTACCTGAAATCCCAAACCACCAAAACTCCAGTCTACTTATTTATTATTAGTAAAGCTTACAAAGTTGCTTAAGCAAATCGAACCGTAATTTACAATGCTTTTGTTTTTAACATTTGCAAGGCCATTTTATGAAAAAATCTCTCTCTTAGTTATAGTAGTAGATGGTGCCTTATTCACAAATCATTCTGCGCTTTTTGTCACTTACGCAATTGCAAATCACTTTCAATATTTAAATCTATGAATATTCAACAAATAACGAAGTAAATACAACACAAGGGTATCGATAAAACGACCTCAAAATTGGTTCATCTGAAATCGAAGCGCATTTGAGAATCCAATACAAAATATACGCAAGATATGTGTGGAGGTATTATACAGTGTTATACAGCTGTATCTTCATCTTATCGAATTTTCAGTACCGTTTTCCCTGGTTAAAGCCAGATGCCTTAATGCTCGGTTTCCTCATTTTCCACCGACGAATACGAAGCGTAATGGACGAATGAACCAGAATGGGTCTTGCGGAATATGGACTAATGACTGCCCCCGGCGGCTTAAAAGTGAATGAACGAAACTAGAGGTGTATTTGAAGATTCGCACTGTAGTGTGTATTACGATGTGCATCCTAGTGCTGCTTCATAAAGAGTGCGAAAAACGAGAAGTGAGAACACAAGCAGATTACGTACAACCAACCAATGTTAGAGATAAAGGGAGTCTGAGACACACAAGCGAACACAGAGCGACACACTAGACAAAAGAAAATTGTGGGGGTGACGGAGAGAGGGGAGTTGTGTACAAAATGTGTCCTTGTGGGGGGGGGTGTTGGAGGGGACCCTCGTGCTTGCCTACAGCGGAAGGAGCTCCAAGTAGATGGCCACGAGGATGCTCAGGAGAAGACAGACGAGTGCGCCTCTTAGCAGGAGCGTTCTTCCCTTGGCTGTAACACCAAAAACGATACAGTTAGAGCAAATGTCATGTGCTACTTCAATGAAGACGGGGACGTACATTGAGAAACAGGTGGCGGCATCTCTTCCATGTCGTTGATAATGTCCACGTCGGAGAGGTCATTGTCCGAGGCATCTGAAAAATGCACGAGCGAAAATAGAGCCACTTTTTCACTTCTGACTCAATCGCAAACGGAGAAGTAACATGTGGGAGGGGAATATTTTATGAAAGTGAAACAGTGAGGAGGAAGGAGGTTGGGCGTGACATGGTGAGGAAGCGCGACGCGGCTATTTTTATCAGGCCAACGTTCAGGCGTATCACGAGTTCCAGCATAACTGGGCACTCCCCGGTTAAACTTTATTCACAACGAGGATCGTTAAGCCACTTCCTGCGAAGAATTTAATGTATGTGTACTAAAAGACCAGCGTACCAGCAGCCACAAATCAATCACCCACTGACCTTTTTAGTGCACGATTTTGAGAAGACATTAACGCCCAGGTTTCTTAAAGTGCTCTCCTTCAGTCAGAAAGGAAAAGGTAGGTTTGCAACAAGATATCCCTGTGAGAGCACCGGACTTAAAAGCGGGCAACACCACTCTGTGGCGAAACGCACATCGGCTTTATTTACTCTTTCATTGCGTCTGCGTCAGCAGACATCAGCCATAGGCACTCGAGCAGAAATAGCAACCACCAACGCGAATGTGCTAGTGCTTCATCCACTTTGAAATATACACAGACCCCCAGTCAGGTTCTTCTAGGCTTTTGAGTGAACCAAATAAGCCAATGATATATCACACAAGTGCTGAGATGGCCATCAACTTATCTTTGATTGATTCACACTCTTAGGGTCCAGTGAGCTTTTTGGTGACCCATCGTCCCCGTAACCTTTCCGTACAAATTTTTCACACAGTGGTGGTCCAGCGAGGACACCCACTTAACAACACATCCACTCACTCTATAACTGAGTCGAGTAGGACAAATTTGTGTTCGCCCCTATCGATCGCTGGTTTTTTGTCATGGTTCCCACACATACAGCACTTTCTTCGAGAGTGTAAACCTTCCTTCGTCAGTGATGCATGTGATGGCCACGAGGAGAATGGGAGCAAAGGAATATCTTCAAACACAATAAAGGTGAGTCGCCACCACAATTAGGAGATTGTGGTCCCTGCTCAATGCACCACCACTCTGAACACAGTAGGCTGAGCTCAACTGCAGAATTGCAGTGGAGGCTGAAGCAACAGCGGCTAGAAGGAGAGAACGAAATAACGATCTGACTGTGCCCACACAGCCGACTTAATCGAAAATAACCCAAAAAATGTCGAAGCATCCTAACATCGGAATTCAGGCGTGAATCAAGTGCCTCGGCATCTACCATGAAACTCGAACTACATGAAGAACCATCGACTTCAATCATACGAGTGACACAGATACCCAATTCTTACAGAGACTGTCAGTTATTTTCGCTACTTTTACATCAGTTCACCGACGCACTGCTCTGCGATTGGGAGTTGTTGCCGAGAAAGACACTACTCTAAGCCTTGGTGCCAGTTAATAGATTGATGTACAGCAATTTTTGTGGGGCTCCTTTTCCCCAGGGGGAGTTAAATCAGCCTTTTTCAGCCGCATTCCCAGATGCGCCGGATTGAGGCTACAATAGATATTAGCAAGTGGTGGCGATTACTTTAGGCAAACAATTTCCTCGTCAAACGAATCATTAAGAGACTCGAATTCCCGCCACCAGCCGACTCACCGGCATCGAAAGTGCGCTCGAGGTCGGTGTCGAGACAGGCGGCGTCGAAGACGGGTTCGCCGTCGCCGCCGCCGGCGGGCACGAGGACGACCAGGTCGGAGGTTTCCTCCTCATCCTCATCGTTGAAGTCCGAGTCGGAGGAGGCCTCGCCGGCGGTGCCCTCCGCGACGGGCTCGCTGCTGCCCAGTGGGCGGCAGAAGAGGGCCACGCGCCGCACCACGTCCTCCGGCGTCTCCGAGATGAACTTGTAGTCGCACAGCGGACACGATGGACACGCCGGGATGCGCACCAGCACGCGCGACGGCAGCAGGATCCGAGAACCTGTGGGGCACAGCCATGCAAGCGTAAATGTCAGGCTTACGCATCGAATTAAGGGTGTGGAGGAAGGACAAAGCTGTCAGTTGACCTAAAAACCTGATTACAGGCCACCCTGTGAGGCTTGACCCGCTTTCAAATGCCAAGGGGGTGGGGTAAGTGGGTTCAATATACCAGTCTACAGCAGATCTCAACCGGTAAACAAACATGTCCACGTCAAGTTTTGCTAAGGTCTTAGAACCCAAAAGAAACTTAGGTGGTCATAGTTAGTGATGAAGAGCCAATTAATTAAGCGCAGCTGAGAGCTAATTAACAAAAGTAACAGCTCTTTAATGAGAGAAAAGATGATGGGCTTCATTATTTGAGTCATGATTAACACGTTATGCACGCGTACCGATTGCAAAGCCATTAACTACCCATCAAGGGGAGAAACTAACGCCATTTCGGAATTAGAGTTAGACTCAAGCGAATGGGGACGCGAATCCTTAATGAGATTAGGCGTACGGATTCAAAAAAGCAATAACAAAATACTTTCATAAATGTCACAGACGACAATTGGTTGCTAAGGCGAAAATGACAGGCAAGACCTTTATTTTTACTCTCGCTTCAAAACAATCCGTAACAACCGTGAAACAGGATGGTCACAGCTCACGTAATCTGACTGACTGAGACAAACACTGGATTGACGCAAATAAATGACGTGCACGCAACAGACTGCAAAAATACAACAATTAAATCCTAGACCGACTTTTCGGCCCGAATAACCACAACATGGAGTGCTTTTTCAAGACGGACTTGGGCACAAAAAACCCACTGTTTGGCCTGGACCAAACACCTAGTCTGAACTGCAACAGTCGTTTGCTTTTTATAGCGCAAAAGAGCTTTTTGTCTTCGCTTGCCTTTACAAAACATGTAGACAAAAGCATTACACCATGGTCCAGGGATTTTAAAACACATGTATAAGCTGAAGAAAATCGGAGAAGAGCTGATGCGTAGGTTAAAAATGGTCAAAGTAAAATCAAGTACACGTTTTTCCACCTCCACCTATCTGGAGGTGAAGGCAGTAACAGCTCAGCTTTGCACAATTTCGTTAGCTAGGCCCCAGTCAAGGTAAACGCGGCTGATTTATCCTCAACTTTCTACATGAAGACGACAAAAACGAGAGCGGACCAACCGAGACGCAACTTCACTTCGTATCTCAGACAAAGCTACTTTAAAACCCTCGAAAGTGGTGCGCTGTTAAGAAATTCCCTTGGCTCACACCTAGCGCTCTATTTCTCTTGCTATTGGATAAAACAGACGAAGAATGTTTAGTGAGACATTTGATAATGATTAGTTTGGCTGAAGGCATTGTTCTCTCTCTGCAGGTAGACTTTCAAAGGAGTGTGGCCATTCCCCCACTAAAAATTTGTATGAAGCAGCCCAAAATCGTACTGACTACTACTCAGCAGAACTCCCACCTTAGGCGCCGACCAATCACCGTTGTGTGCTTTTGGTATTACGCTTTTAGTCCCTTAGCTTTCACATCTATTTTCACATTTTAAAGAGAAGCAAATCAGTACTACTCCTGTGACGAAGAAACCTTAAACTCTAGGACTTGCCTGCAATCTCGCTTGAGATTTGTGAACAAGGTCAGGAGAAATCACTCAGACTGATGATACAGACTGGTCAGCGCGTAATTGAATCGCAAAGTGCACGTACAGTGTGATCCTAGCAAACTGTTGTACACGCACAAGAGCAAATGAACGCCCGAAGTGACCTAATACTTCCTGGAGCGAATGCATTCCAGCGCAAGGAATCTTTCCCTCCGTGCTGTCGAAATATTTCAGCTACCTTAAGTCAGCAAATTTTATGATGGGTTGTTTCCAGTCTTTTTAATCCAACGATAAAAATAACCCAGCCGCAACGGAAGGGGTAATTATGGTAGTCAGCCGTAATTCATACCCATGCTTGCGTAATGAAAGGGAGCGTTTTAAGTTTACACGCCACAAGACAAATGAACAACCTCCTCAATTGTGAAAATAACTTTTTTCCTCTGCGTTAATTTCGTGATAAATGGCTGGCATATGTGGGCGTCACAAGGCAGTATTACATGCGCAGTGCCACATGACGAAATACTTGTTCAATTCAACACGTTTTACGTGATATCCATCAAGTTCACATACATACGTGATCAAACAAATAAAAAAGCACACTCGCACACGTGGTCGGCAGATTTTATGCAGTAACTAGTTGCATTTTGTGATGAACGAATGATTGCAAGCTAAAACAGAATACGCTAAGGTAAGGGTCAACACTTCGGCTGAAATTGAGGCAGCAGAAGGCGCAACCATGGAACCATTTAACGAAATTTAGGAGCTGATGCTATCCGCCTCCATAAATAAAAGTACCAACGGGCTTCTCCAGCTCCGCAAAAGTAGTATGCTGAGAGTGAACTCTGGGATCAATACGCCCGTGTGTACGCTGAAGCCTAGTTCAGCTCACTGTTCCCGACAAATCCTCACATAAACTTAGGATGTAGTTAATAAAAACAAGGGGGGGGATTGTGAAATTGGCATGGGTTTTTCACCTATCGAATAGCAACCCACCCCACTGCACCTACCCACGTGCTTGCACGTGGAAGTTCAAAGTTCATTTTAGCTAAAGTACCTACGGTAGGATAGAGTCCAACTACCACCAATAAGTTGAAATATTCGCAACGTAAAGAATATCTTTGATATCCAACACTAAGCGGAACACGCACAATAAATCTTGTTACCATAAAACCACATGATGCCCAGTTAGTGGATATTTTGGTGTTTTTTGCTGTTAGCACCAGTGGAAAAACACGAGTGCTCAAAGGAGTGAGCATAGAATGAAAACACTCTGCATACGCAGCCCTTTTATAAAAGACCAGCTGCCTGCCTAGTCTAAAATGAAGGACAAACCGGAGCTGGCACTAAGTACCTGGCAAGACGCCAAGTCGTCTAAACATCTTCCGGTCTGCCAAAGACAATTTGACAAGAACTAGTCACCAACTACTCCCAAGTGGCAACTACACCAACCACTTAGGAGCTAACTACAACGACAGCAGCCACTCGATAGTGAACAATAGGATATATGCTTTCTACATTACCAAACGTCAATACCGGGTTATAGAGCAATAAGTGAATTGTTGTCTCCCTATCAACAATGTGGAACTTAGTAGTTCAAGCGCAAAAAAGCTCCTCTGTAGGAAATTTATGGGGGATTAAAAGTTTAACTGCTTGAAGCGGGGGAGGGGATGAAATAGGGAGGGGGGAACAAAACATTAGAGTGAAGGGGAAAACAGCACACCCACATATACGCACTGGCAGAATAACGAAGGGGTAGACCGATACAGCTACGGGGCAAGCAATCAGTTTTCACAAAGTGAAGCGCATTTATATGTTTCCACTGAGCGCAGGACAGATTAATGTGAAATGCGCTATTCATAACTAGAGGTGGCAATCGACTCACATTCCAGTTCACCACAGCTGATTTGTAGTTCCTCTGTAAGAAGCTCCAAGCGCAGAAGAATGCTGTGCGTCAAGTCTCGCTGAAAGGCCTAAAATTTTCACAAAAATAGCGCGAAATAATATGCCTTTCATTGACGCCAGAAATCGAATTTTGTTGTCGTTTCGAGGTCGAATACATTGTAATATAGATAAGAGTCTGACTGGATTATCGGAAACAGCAAAATCAGCTAAAAATGGAGTAGACCCCAGGCAGTTCGCAAATCCAATTAGGATAAAAACCCAATTAGCGAAACATTAAGAACTCGGACCCACGCACTGGAGGTAAGGTGAGAACACGCCCCCATGTGCACACCTACACGTGTGTGATTCTTGAAGGAATAACATCATGGGATATGTTGCGCTCAAATACGTCGTGGTGGGCTGTCAAACTCATGGGCAACGATGGCTTAAGTTGCGGGCGATGGAAAGTACAGCAGAGAATCTACTGCGTACAATGGAAATACAATTGCACCTTGCACTTCGAGGTGCATTTGATGAGAAGAGGTGAAGGGACGAGACCCACCTTGAGTGCATCGGCAACAGTGGTGCCCTCAACAGGGAGGAAGGCGAGGCCCGGGATGCGACCGCGAATTGTGAGGTTCTTGTCCCCCTCGCCACGCGCCGGCCTATCCACCGCGGTGTTGGTGGTAGCGACGGAGTCCGAGCAATGACCCGAATCTATCGACGAGGAGGAGTTGCTTCGACTCCAGTAGATAAACTAGTGGGGGCAACAATAACATCAACAAGCGATACCGTTTCAATCAACAGGCAATATCAGAGGTCAGGAACTAAAGACAGTAACGTGATGAAGCGTAGAGCTATGACGACGATAAGAGGAAAACCTACTTCGGGTGCGAAGAGATTGAAGTTGGTGGGATCCCAGATGCCGTCAGAAGGTTTAGTCCTTTCGGAAGGACTTTCCGCTTCACTGTTAACCTTGGCGTCGCGTTGTCGTTTAGAATGACGAGAAGCCTTGTCCTGGGACTTCTTGGAGAAAAGTGGATCAGAATCCTTTTTGTAATCACCATCAATAAGTAGGCGAGTCTTGCTGTTTATGGATTCAAGGAAGGGTGTGACGGCTTTCTGCAGTTCTTGGAAAATCTTATCCTTCTGCCTTTCAGCAGGGAGGTATGAATCGAGAGTCAAGTTGATATTGGTCTTTATAGCTCTCCAGCGATCAACGACGGGGCGAACTTTCACATCGACAGGTCTTAAAAAGTCCTTTGGGTGGTCAAAACCGATTGCTTTTGCTGTAACACTATAAGAGAACAAATTAATTAGTTGAATAAGCGAATTACATTTTGGACACTGGGTCAGCATGAAGAAAAACCTTGTCACGACCGCTGATTTCGCTAAATTTATCCGCAAGTGGATGCTTTTCTGCTTGGTGTATGATGTATAGGATCTAAACGAGAAGAAACAACTGAAAATTTAATTGATGTAATTACCTCCTTAATTCGATTACCGGATTTATTGACATTGAGGGGACCACAGAAATATGCACCAGACACCCTCGGTCCAGCAGGAAGCATTCGACAAATTTTCTGGCATTCGGATCTTATTCCAGAAGTGGTGATGGAATCCAATGAGACAGTGTCTTTTTCACTGGACGTGAGAAGAAGGAAGACACATTCGTCGTCTTTGACAGACTAAATATGCACAATCTACAAAATTATACAAACATACTCCACCGATGACTAAACCGAAATTGGTTCCCTTTTGATTTAGGCAACGATCGTAAAACTTCTGTTCGATTGATAAAGTTTTGATCATTTCGACGAAAAGACAACCTGCAAAGAGATCTTAGTAAATAAATGGTTATAATTTGAAATGGTATTGAAAACATCTGTCGAATCAATAAGAACATACACGAAACACCCAATAGCACTGACAACAGAAAAGTCAATGATAACACAATCCACGTACAATTTATGCTTCTGAGGTCATCTGTAAACCAATCAGCACGAGAATTTTATAGTTTGCTTCGTTAATTTAAGAAAAATGTTTTAAACTACCAAAAATCTTTTGATTTCACCATAATATTTATTTAATTTTCCATATTAAATTACTTATTTTAAAATTACTTTAAGTAACTCTGCGAAAATGAATATTAACTCATTTCCAAAATCATGCAAATTTGATAAATATGCCTGCAGTTGGCTCTAAAATAAGATCGGGTTATTTATTAAAATATTCAGCTTGCAAATTCATGGTGGTTCCTATGCATTATCTTACAGACTGCCTTTACCACAAGGATTCTATTTAGTTTAAGAATGCAATGCTCCACATTCTAACTAAATATTATTCAATTAGTCTTGCAAAGTGATGAAATTGCGGTTGTGTGCCACTTTTAATAGAATTCAAAATCAGTACATCCACCGTTCTCGTGTGTCTTAAGGAGTTACTCAACTATTTATTATTGGGAATATGATGGAAAAATGGATATGTATATGCGTCTTTGTTTTGAATTAGTTACATCGAAGCTAAGAGTAGGCTTTGAAGTTTAAACTTAAAATGTAGATCAACTGCCAGACCGCTTCTGTAAAATGCATATTGATTAGTTCAGTTATTGGTCGACTTCCACGATAATTGGGAATAATTATTTTATGGATGAACAGTCACACTCTCAACATGCGATGATCACGTCAATGGACACGTGATCACCGCTTAGAGTTACTACCTCCATGTGATCAGATTCGAACTTCACCATAAGGAACAAAGACCCACGCATTTCTTAAGCTTAGGATATTCTTCATTCATTAACATATTGCTTGAAAAAGGTAACAAATCACCTTGTTAGAACCGCAACTAGTTCCTATTGCATTCAGGAATGATTTGGTTGGCCTGTTGAAGTAGAAGCCAGTAGCTTTCTTTCTTACGCTCGAAGTCTTTCAGTTGACGCTGCACCTTCATATACTCGGCTTGAGGTACACAGTTTCTGCAAGATAAATGATGGTTTTTTCGTGACACAGTCAGTGCAAACGTACAGTGCAACATTCACATTTGTAAGTCATCACTGCCATACATATTGTAAACTTCTGAATAGCATGTCACAACCAACAGCATGTTCTGAACTTGAGCCGAACTAAACTCTTTTATCCTCAGGTTCTAATCTCATATTCTAACAAAATCGTAAGGCTACAATGCTGTCCTTAATTTCATCCGACCTAGCATGTGAGACTTACCGCAGCTGTTCGTTTTCCTGTTTAAGGTTCTCAATCTCACACCTTTTCACCATTAACTCAGCATTCAAATTTTGGTTGCCTTCAGCTAATTTAGCTTTTTGCTAAAAAACATAAGTCACCATGAGTTCAAGCATACAGCTTTGAATTTCTCCAACAATCTCAGGTAAGACTCTCGTATACGGACTATTTCATCACAATGTTCGGCACTATTAGGAACATCCTACAAAAATTTTGTTGTTTTTATTGATATCGGATATTACTCTATCAGGAATCTGTTCATCCACTGAGGCGAGCTCCTTCATTGTGCGCTCGAGGTTTTCAATTTGTTTCTGTCGGGCCTGTAATTCATTCTTCAACGAGCCTATTTCGTTAGTAAGATAGGCGTTGCGCTTCTCAGTCACACACAAGTTCTTTTGAAGCTCAGCTTTTTTTGCATCTGCCTGAAAGAAGACACTTAAATTAACAGTTATTGCAATAATATGGATTGGAGTAAGATAGTCTAGCAAAAACTTTACCACTCACAGTGGTGACTCAGCTACTAATTATGCATATTCTTGAACACTCAGCAATTAGCTCATGATTGTCTATGTTTTACCAAAATTTGACGGCAATTCGATAACAGATGAAATCGTGATTGTTCCCCAAGCTTTCTGTGGCAACTTGTCTTTACAGTGATTGGTATAATCAATAGCATATATCCTATAATTTCGCACGTGTACAACCACAATATTAATAAAAACATCCACAATTCCATCTCAAGCTCGCCTCCTTTATATATTTTTTTCTTAAAGTCTTTCTGTTGAAGAGAGAATCAGGGACGTCACTGTATATCGTTTTCATGATTAATCAGATGTTTTTCAAATATTTGCTTGGTTATATTAAAAGAAACAAGATTAATGAATTCATTCAATCAAGTAAAGTATTTTAAATTGGTGATAGCGCACCTGGAACTATTTACTGAAATATTAGTTTGTTAGCCAGATGCTTTGGATTTATAGCAACAAGCCATGCTTCCTATTTTTAACTATGTATGTCTGAGCTTACTGTAATATGGAGTTATCAAACAAACTAAGTACTAGTTGTCGAAATTATGAGGAGAATCCACCCTATTCTCAACTGATCGAATTTCATGGATTCTATAGATAGCCTGGTTAATTTAGTTCGAAAAGCTGCAATACTTTACCTTGGATAGTTCTTCTAGAATACTTTTATGCTGTTCCGTTAGTCCACGCAGTTTTGACTGCGTACTCTCAAGATTTCTAAGCATCTCGGCTGCCCGTCTTCTTGATTCTTCACTCATATCTATCGCACATTGTCTCAGCATCTGCTCTCGTTGTGAACTATCCTCTTCCCTCTGTTGGTGCACGCTCTCAATCTCCTCAAATTTAGCCATGGCCAAGGCCAGCTGATTGGCAAGATCTAGGGGTATACAAGACCTTCAGGGGTGTTTTACCTTGTGTTTGGAAAGCCAGTTCATCCCTCTGCCTCTCCAACGTAACTCGTTCCTTCTGAGCAGCTAGACGAAATTCACTTAGCTCCGACCTTAGACCATAAATTTTATCCTCCAAACACTTCTCCATATTGAGTTTTGACCTCTCGCAGTCAACCACTCGCTGCTGATGGGCTTTCAAGTCCGCCTGGGTACAGGTGAGGCTTTTCGAGAGCAGCTCAACCTCCTCACTCAGTGACTCACACTTGGCAGTCAAAGTTTTCTTTTCAATCTTGGCTGCGGTTAACGACTCAATAGTTTGGATTAATTCGTTCTTTAGCTGTGACCTAGCATTAGATAGAAGAGTTAAGGGGTGACTGAAAAAAATTACAGTTGAGTATCGTAAAGGTGCTTAGATTTCTCGGCTTCACCTAATACCAAATGGCATTGGGCCCTGATCTGGGTGTTTTCGTGGAACAGATTAGCCATTGTTGCAGCTTCAGAACCGATTAGAGAGGCAAGGCGCTGGACGACTCCCTCCTGAGCTTCTTTAAGATTATTTCGCTGTAGGAATGGCCTGATTATTCGAACTGACAAATTTGATGAGATCTCTACATGTAATCAAAAGTATCAAACCTCAGATTCATGTGTGAGAGCATCTTTTTCAACTCTGGAATTTGTATATCTGCGTAATTCGTCATATCTTATTTTTAGATTCTCCAATTCTTCTGCCAATTTTAAGTACTCAGTTCGAGAAATATCCAATTCTTTTAATAATTTAGACAATTTATTTTCATAATGACTGCGAAGACTATTTTCAACCTAAAAGAGAAAACAAGGGATTTTTTAACATAATTAGTACTAGTGATTTATGGACGACTAAACGTACTTCACATTTTATAAGCTCGAGGCGCTCTGGTGTAAGAGCAGTCTTCTGAAGTTCGACACAGAGCATTTCAAGTTCATGCCTATCTGAAGTAAGTTTTAAAATTTCAGATTTGAGAAGACTGTTTGATTCAGTGCATTCTATCAATGCAATTTCGAATTTTCTCTCCAGTTCAATATATGAATCCTACGAAATAAATTAAATATTAAACAAGCAAATCCAATCTATCTAAAAACATCAAGTGCTTCTAAATGAAATTAAAATGGTCAAAAAGTCCCTGATTCAGGCAGATACCTGGAGTTTGGTGTGAGCATATTTCAGCTTTGAGTACATTTTTCGATATCTGCTAAGAACCTTCCTCTCGCCTAATATAACTTGAGAAGCCTCGGACAAATCATTTGTGTTCCTATTTTCAGAGTCACTCAGGAACTCAATTGTTCTTTCTATCCCATAATTGCTTAAGGATTTAACACGACGTCCCATTCTGTAATTCAAATACCTGCTAGTAATAATCTATTGACCTATAACATAAATGAGCCATTAAAACAAATTACTGTTTTATATTTAATTTGAAATTAAATTATTTATTTGTTGAGTTATTTAATTTATAGCTTGTTTTGAGCGTATTTGTTTATTTAAGCTTCCAAAGACAAATTGTTTGTTTGCCGCGAAATTATGGACTACCGGAACTGTCCTAGGTTCCTCGAAGCAGAACAATATCTTAATGATCATCGCATTGTTGAGCTTATACATAATCTCACCAGCCTCGTACTCTTTAATCAGCCCGGTACAGCAGCTGCCCATTACAATAATTATGTTCATTTAGTTTGATAAATGTGTTAATTACCTAATCCTGATTTTTATCCTTTCTAACCCTATTCAACGTTTTCCATAATTATTTTGCAGAAAATCCATACGAATATATGATTTCTATACTGGAGAAACTGAAGGCGGCCCAAAATGGACATGGTGAAAACCCATTTATATTTACGCCCGCAAACGCTGAGTCAATATTCCATATGATGGACCCAAATAACCAAGGATTTATAACCTTTGAGCAATATAAGCACGGCCTAGAAACGCTTGGCATAACCAACTATGATATAATGCCTCGTAACATTGCTGAGAATGCCATTACCAAGGAGGATTTTATGGCTGAGGCGTAGGTTTCATGTACTAAATAACCAAACTCGTTAAGTCAGAAAGGTCTAGATGAGATGTCCAGCACTTATATGCATCTCCCGGGTGTCGCCAGCGCCCACGTGGAAAGGGATCGAAAAGAAGATTCAAACATTGATCAGTGTAATTGTTAAGTCATACAACCTTTAAACACGTGGTAAAGTTAAATCTCGATAATCAGACAATCTCTTTAAAGAAAGCGAAGGAATCAGCTCGTGTCTGTTTTCTCAATGGGGATAAATTCGTGATGCCGCATATGCTTGTGTTTGTGGGTGCGTCTAGGCAACAAAGTGCACTTTAATGAATTGAACATGTGCAAATAATCTGCAGAGGAATGAATCCGACTTACCGAAAGCAATGGTTGCAGAATTCTTCGTCCATGCATGCAGGGCAGATGACAACCGCTACATTATCACATAGGGAGCAGTAAGTTCGCGCGTCTTTAGGAGCCTTGGCGTCTTTAGCATCGGATAAACCATAGCGCTTGACTATGCGAGCTTCATCAATGGCCTAAAATATGCGTTAGAAGCCCTCGTTACTAAAGACAAGTAGCGAGTTTTTGAAGATACTGCGTTGAAAGTCCAGAATAAGTTGCACAATATAAAATACTTTGGTTGTAGCAGGGTCTTGCGAGAGTGCTTATTGATAGTGGAGCTCAACAATTTCATTGAATAACTCATGTGCAAAAGCCAGAGAGTGCAAAAGTGTCAGCAGACTGATGCGTGACGCACAAAAAGACACAACTAATGTAAATACCCTTAAACCAAGTAGAACTAATAATAAAATACCAAATAAATCGAATTCTGAATTGCTAGTTGGGCCAATTTCAAAAAATAGCTAGGTAATATACGATTTCAGTTAATCTGACTCTCAAATACGAGCTTGACAGGTGAACTGATGAAATGCGATTTAATACTTTTCATTGAACCTTTAGGTGAGAAAAGCAGCGCCATTGTAAATATTTGCGTAGGTCACCAGGAATTTTGTCTAAAGATAACGTAAATGTTTACAAATACACCGGAACAATTGCACGGTGGAAATGACATTACCTACAACAGCTTTGAGGAAGGAATTAGTGCGGAAATAACCATCTGGCAAACTGAATAAAGTTCCAGAGATGAGTGGATGTAAGAAAATCGTGGTTGCAATAAATAATTTTAAAGAGAAAGACCTACCTGATCCAAAACACGCTTGACTTGGTCCTCTTCCGTATCACTTTGTGTCTCGGATTTCGGCCTGACACCGCGAGCAGTTATGAAGTCACTTAGTGCGTCCAATCTTGCTCGAAGCTGGTCTTCCGTCGGAAGTTTTGCGCGCTTAGTAAAAAAGATAGACGTGTAATACGGACCACAGTACATGAACTGAACCGCTAGTATAGATATTTTGACGCCTACTTCTTCCGCAGTCAACGAATCTAGCCTTTCAGCTAATTTGTCAGCTAAAAGGACAAATTAAAATTAAATACACATCTAAGTACAGGGAAAATTAATAAGAAAGGTCCTTACTATCACTGTCCACTGTAGTCAATGCTGGTCGAGAAGTGGGAGGAGTGGGACGAGCTAATTTTTTCTTCTGCAACTCTTCAAGCCGTCTAAATTCAGATATGAGGAAATGCTCGCGAACCTTAGGAAATTTATGGGCGGATCACTAGCGCGTGGGTCAACATCGGGAACCTTGCTTTAATGACAAAACGACTAAGTTAACACGCACCGGTATATAGTTATACTTACTTGATGGCACGCTCATAGCATTGGAGACAGACTTTCGTAGACTTTTGTTGACTTGAACCGGTAGTATGGTTGGGTAAATTATAACTCAAGCATTTGTTACACATTATAAATTTGCAGACTGGACATGCTATCTTTTGGGCAGTAAAGGGTAGTTTCTTCGCACATTGATGACAAGACATATTACCTATGAAAGTAGAATCCACCACAGGGTAATATTAGAAAATATGTAATGACACAACATCGGATAACAAAAAAAATGTGTTAAGAGATGACAATACGGCATATATATTATATACTAAGGACATTTGAAGAACAAGCCCGCTACCAAAACCACAACGAGCGTGTGGGGCTCCTGAGAAAACCCTGGAGGGGCTGACCTAGACATACTCTTCCTTCATTGGGTAGTCTAAATGTGAAGTGAGATAGCATTTGCTGATTTTTCAAATTAAAATTATAAACCCTGGATGTCATGTTTACTATAAGTTGCCGGAGAATTCATTAAAGCCGAAATTATCAACAAAGTAGCAATGGAATAATTGGATACGAGTGTTAGGCGAATCGGCTGATCCTAATATGGTAAGGGAATAAGATAAAGGCGAAAAAATAAAATTATATTTTTAGGACTTCACTGTCGATTAAACAGCTATATTCTGCAATGGAATAGAGCATACAAAAGCATAATCTGCCTTGAGTCACATAGATATGCAGTGGTAATTAAGAACAATGTAAATTATTCGGTTTGAAAGCAGAAACACTGAACAGCGTAACTTCCTACATTATGCTTAATTTGGTAAGGGGCCAAGATCAGTTAAAATTTTATGTAAGTTATTTACATCAATTTAAGTGAAAGGAATAAAAGAGAACGGAAAATAATGGGAGAAAAGAGGATACGTCTCGATGTTATAAAGCACACCCTCAAGTTATCCGTCCTATCTAAAACCACTTAATTCGATATTTATCAGCGAATAAGGGCCAATCGCTGCCTCAGTAAGCATTAAAGTAATAAGATCTCCATATTCAACAAAAGGATGGAAGTAAAACTATTGAATGACTCCAATCTATTTTCTGAATGGTTTGAAATCAGCACTGATCAATCGACAATAGGACGAAGGTCATTTTAATTCTCATGACCCTGCCATGTTTCAGAAGAGCGGTTTAAATCTGCACTAGATCTTTAAAAGCGAATTTTAAAGCCAGTAAATTAGATAAATAGACGAAATCTATTTTGAGACCACATCCAAATGGAAACAAACACCAGAAGGGTAAACAATCTTCTAAAAACCCCTGCAGATGCTATTTTTAAAGCTTACTTTGATGAACTTAATCTACTCTACTGGGTTTTAAGAGAATATTTTCTATCAGGTACTCTTGCCTAGAAATGGAAAGGGGTTCTGTGTTTCTGGATAGGCATCAATGCGGTGATTTTAAGGGATTCCCAAACCCATGATTATGTATTTGTGCCTCTTAAAACGACGAAGTCATCCATATATAGTGTCGTCCACTCAAATAATGTCGTCGATGGCAGTGCTTGGCAATTGATGTATCTCTGATGATATGGGGAATGCCAAAGCAAAATTATGAGGTCAGGGCTAAGTGAGTGATCTCCATCTTTTTTATTGATACTACAAAGCCACGTGGAAGGCCTTGAGACAGGGTTAGATATTTCATGGAAGGACGAATGCATTTATGAAATAGGCTTATTAATCTCATATTAAATCGCTATCATTGAAAAATTCTAAAAGGACTTAAATTTAGTAATATGTGCTAATGAGCCTACCTGTGAATGCGAAAACCAGTCAAAAATCGATGCATTTAGGTATTTTGCAGTTAGTAAACCATATTGTAATAACTAAATGCTATTTTTTCGAACGAATCGACTCTTTTGATCTATTTTACTTATACATATTTTACCAGTTCAGTAGAGGAAGCAACTAAATTTATCTATACATAGATAAACAAAGACGATTTGTTCTCGGTCACTTTATCATGAATACTAAGCCATTCATTTCCAAGTCTCTTGAATTCCGTTAATACACTCCCATACTCTGTCCCTATATATATTCCATCATGCATTCGAAAAAAAAACAAACCAAGTTTGGTAGTTCGTATAGTGCTTCTGATGTTGACGCTGAGATAATGAAAGCCCATACTCCTTGAAATCGGCATTGTAATTTATAACTGCTTAGGTTACTGCCTACACACCTAGCACTATGTTCATTTTCGTACAATAGTTGAACCATTACCTAATCAGAGTTACTTGCATATCCCACCCAAAGAGGTAAAGTTGCGAATTCGCTAGGGAGCACAATTTTTGCTTATCACACATGATCAAATATCGGAATAACACAGGGACACCTCCACACTGTAATAAGGGCCACCTTAGGTAACAGGGAATTATGGAACTTTAAAACTTACTAATACGATCCAAGTGTAGCTTAATTTAGCACAACCGCGTTAATTAATGGTGCAATGGAGTCAGGGCAGCATAGTTGAGTTGTTTCCACAGAAACCAATAGCCAACCCAAATATCACAGAGCGAAGATTGTGCACTCGCATATGGTGTGGGAAAGCGCATAGCGTTCAAAGTGCGCAAGTGACGACACGTCATCCTACTTTGAGCACGGAAATAAGATTAAGGAATTCCTGTCAAGACTTTGGCGAAAGGCATCGCTCTATAACGCTAAAATGCTTAGTTCAAAATGCACAGATCCAAGCTAAATCAACAGTACTCACTCAACATGAAAATGACAAATATGTAAATTGTGCTTTGGTGAAAAATATCAAAGAAGACAAGGCGTTAGAAAAAATACTCCTAATTTCACTTTTGAAACAGCCAACAATGGAAGCAACCGGGTAAAACGGAGCTTCGGATTCTTAAAATAATGCATACCGATGCGAAGCATGCATGCAAGCAAGGAGAGAGATTTGTACAAAATATGGAGAGGACTTAGACAAGGCGAAGTGGTGAATACTGTTCCGGAAACAGCAGTAGGCCATTTTTATCTACAGGAAAGTCCACATCCAAAAATGTTCGATTTTCTGATTCCATGATTTCGAGGAGACTCTGGCTGCAAACAGAAACTCATGTCACAAAGAGGAAAAAAGAATCAGTAAGTCTATATTAAGGAGAAACTAACGCGTAACTCCCTTGCATAAAAGCACAAGGGATTCCAACTTGTTTTGAAGTCTCATCGGGCACCATATTTATACTCATCGCAGTATTATTTATGTAATCATAAGAAATAAAGGCAACGGATCCAGCAGCTTGGGCGAAGCTAGCCTTTGTAACGAAACTGCAACCACTAAATATCAAATAAAACAATATCATAATTCAAACCCTCTAATGACAAATGCAATCCCGTTTTGAACTTCATTCACGTTTAGGATTCGCGAACAAGCGTCGATAGGTCTTGTAGGCACAAGTTTGGTGAAAATGTACGAGAGGTTCTTAAAATGCTACAATAAAGAAGTACTTAGCTTACAAACTGGAGGCCGATACTCGATGTCGAGAGAGGAATAACTATATTTTTACCAGGTCTTCCAACAACCCTTAATGCAATAGGACTAACAGAATCACACAAGCTTGAAGTCAAACCTAAACAACCGAGTAAATCAAATGCACAAACTACCTATGGCAAGTAAGAAACATACAGCAGAAATGAACTTTATATATTTAATACTCAAGACCATGGATAGGCAACTTAAGCCAGCACATGAACAGAAAAAAGGACACGAATGCGCATTTACCACTCTTATATTGAATAACCCTTTGAATTGTTAAAACAAATAAATATAATGTCTTGAAATTACAGCAAAAAAGGTTGGATTAAATTATTAAGGCTAAAACATGCTATTGAACAGAAATGATGCATCTAAGATACAAGACCTTATGTAGAGTGGGTATTTATACAGCACAGGGGTCCCGAGCTACGGTTCATAGCTGGTCCTGGATTTTTGCCCACAAAAAGGCAAAGTACAATTTGGAGGAAATGAATCAAATTTAAGTCATTTTTGCTAGTTCCTACTGTATATTCTACCGTACCCGAAATCGGGGATGGGGGCTGTTGCTGGAAATTAACTGTTAAAGACACATTCAGCTGAATGGATGAAGGTTGTCATTTTTGCGGATATGTTTTATTCAAAATTGATTTCACGGAATCTCCACTAACTATTGTTTGGGTAACGACACGATTATATGGGAAATGTCTTAAATGAAAAGGCCATTATTATTCCGAGAGTTAGAGTAGGGGGGGATCAGGAAAACTTTTGGGGTATGGTGGTTTGATTATGTTTCGTGTCTAAGATCGGTTTGACTATAAAATAACGACAATAAAAGAAGAAAAGTTGAAAAAGATCGTAGTTACACAGTGCTTTGCCTATTATTAATCCCGAGGATCATAATTTGGCTGTTTTTGTAGTGTAGTGAATGACTGGTAATAAATATGACTCCATGAGCTGCTTGTTTCACTGCCTAGGGCTGCTACTGAGACCGGTCAATGAACATTATGAATTAGAATTGACTTAATCAGTAGATATAACTTTTGCAAATGTGGGTCTCATGAACACAAAATTATATTATTGCTAGGAACCTGTACATGTCCACGAATAACCATTCCGCTTTTTAATCGTTTTCACAACTGTTATTTGATTTCCTACAATTAGTCAACCCAGTTTTTTGAGGCTCACAAATAAAAGACCAGCTTTTGTTTGTGCTAAGCAATATGGGCAGGATTGTTGGAATTTTTGCGTCATAATAACCAAAGGGGATTGAAGGTTAATTTCGAAACAGGAATTTGCAAAACTGAATAAATGCCTCACTGGTCCATGTTGAATACATTCGCTGTCAATAAAATTTGTCAACTCCCATTAAATCATAATAAGCATTTATTAGCTTAAACTTCGATTGCTGATATTTTACCACAAGATTTTAGAGTTCAATTAGAAAATATACCAAGGTGCTTGCATATAATCCTTTGGAATAGATAGGGTACCAGGATTTCACGAAGTTTATAGTAACTCTTAGATTATTAGCTTGCATGGCTGTAAGGTCATACCAATCAGAAGTGCCGGGGGTCGCGTGCTGTTAAAAATGCGTAATTTGAGGGCTGTAACTTGTGTTTCTAATGTGTTGCCAAATAGAACCGTTAAAGACGTCAGAGTTGATCAGTTGTCCGGAAACGCACTGATTGCTACAAATGATGGCATGATTAATTGTAACTTATCAAACGCGTCAGACGCATTTTTCACGGGGAAGAGTATCAACAAAATTGTATTTATCAATCATACTCGCGTTTGTGTACAGTGTGATGAAACTATTGAAATTTTGGAACTTCCTGACCAGGTTTGACTCGGTTCTTAGTAATGACGTCTGCCTAGGCACTTGTCGTAAGAAAATTTGATGATGTAATTCAAACTTGCGTATTTTCTCCTGATGGACTAGTTGGGGTAGTTATACTCGGTAATTTCTATTTAGCCTTATTATTGCGCAGAAAACAATAGTCTTTTCATAATTAGCTCTGAGTTGGATTTGGAAAAGGAGATTCTTTTGCCCAGCCTCCGAAACGAGAAAAGTATGACTGCCTAATCAGCATTATAGTCTTTTAGCCAATTTTCTCAATGTCGGTTGGGGCAAAGAGGAAACCCAATTCAAGGGCAAAAAAACCGGCATGGTTAGCGCTAGTGGTTCTAGCTTTTCAAATGCTCCTCCCGCGAAAACTCCCTTGTCGAGTGAGATAACATGGCGAGAAGACGGTGCATATTTTGCCGTATCTTGGGTTGATAAGACTGAAGATGGAAGTAGTCAACGACGCATACACATTTTGGATAGCAGTGGTGATCTCCACTCAGTTTGTGAAGAAACCGCTCCGGTCGAGAAGGGTCTTTGTTGGCGGTAAGTGAATCTCTAAGCACGCTCATCCCCCTCTATAGACCGAAAGTAAGTCTCATCGCCGTTAGCAAGAGATGTACCACCAATTTCGGCGGGATCAAGATTGTCTTTTACGAATTAAATGGTCTGCAGCACGGCGAAGTCGACATCACAACTCCTGATATTCGTGGCTGTCGAGTTGAAAAAATCGATTTTGACGCTAATGAGCATATTATGGCTGTTCTCTTCGTCCCTACCGAAAGCAATAATGCTCCTCCCCTCGGTAAGTGCGGATTCTGAGCCCTTTGTTTTCTTTCACATACCTACTTTCATCTCTGCCTACTTCTAGTGCGTCTCTACACGACTTCCAACTACCATTGGAGTACCAAGATGGAACTCTCAGTAATTCCTCCAGGAGCCAACGCACTCTGCTCTGCCATTGCCTTCGGTGGTGCCACAGGGCCGGCCTCTGCCTCCCTCTATGCCACGGCGGCTTTGGCTGACGGGTCTAGCTGCGTCAAGTTCTTGAGTTTCTCCAGCGTTATCGACCGTAGTGCTTGGACTCCTGACACCGTTGACCACGCCATCGTGAGCGTCATCGATGGCTGTGAGTACTCCCTCGCTTTTCTCAAACTTATTGTTTTTTTTTCGATGTGTACGGCACACAAGACCTTACTTGCTCAGTTACTTAGATTCTCAGTATTTCTTTGAAGTGACTTGCAGGTGTGTTCGCATAGTATTTGTCAGTTTCACTAGGAAAAAGGAAAACCGGTTGGTAACTGCGCAATTTAATAGGTATAAAAGATATTCATTTGCCAATGAAGATACGCTGTAGTCAAAACAGTTCCGCTCATAGTAACCACCGCCATTAGCCATCACCTATTGCAACCTCAATCAAGCTCAACGTAAAACCAGATGCAAGCTGATCTAAAAATTTTTAAAACTGATTTTACTCTGCCATTGTCTAACTGGCAGTATTTGTGCTGGCAGCACGGAGGTGGTTAGTGTCTTTGTCGACGGCAGCACCCAACCATACTTGTAGTGGCTTGGTGTATTCGTCGAAAAATTAGGTATTTGACTTCCTGAGGTTTGCTGCCTGTTGTTGGCGGCTACCCTCGCTTAATAATTCCACCAATTCGTCGAAATTCACTATAAGCCGTTCGAAGACTTTCTTCTGAGGACTTTTGAGGAAATCTGCTGTGCTGCGAGCACCATCAGTTCGTCTGATTGTGTTACTTTCTTTTATCTACCCCATCCTCGTAGTCTCTGTTGCAAGTCTCCAGTTCATGCAGCCAGATAGATTCACTGCTCACTGTCACTGTTTTTTGATCGACCACATAATGGAGTGAATTATCAACTTGTTCTCCTACATAAGTCAGATGAGGTCCAGTCAAATAGTTTCCTGGTTTTCATCACCTATGGACAAATGAAGAATGTTTAAACCTTTAAAGGAGGAAGTTTAGCTTTAAAACGTCTGTTTAACGTATTTTGCGAATAATCTGTAAACTGCACCTTCATGATTGTTTGAGGTGATGTAAGGCTGACAGCGTTCGCCCGTACCACCGTGCCTCCTCCTCTGTGTGGGTCCCTGCTCACCTTTGCCGCACCCGTGACGGCGATGTCCGTATCTCCCTTCGACTCGACTGGCTCCTCCTTGGGCCTAGTGCAGTTTGCGAAGGGCCAGCCACCCCTCGTCCTCTCCCTCCTGCCTTACTTCGAGGATCGGAAGCAAATCCCCCTCGGGTCAGCGACCATACGCCAGAAGGTCGAACAGGCCATTCCAACCCACGCGCCTTCTGTTACCGAAGCCTGGCCTCTCAGGTGAGACACTAACTCTAAACATCTGAGAGTGCTCTTGAATTGAGGGCATTAGTGTTGTTTGATTCGCACAGCAAAGACCTGGTCGTTTCCATCAACGATTGCGCCTTCGACTTCCTGAAAAACCCGTTGCTGCACGTCACTTGGATTTCTTCAACCAAACTCTGCTTCATCTCCCACGACGGACACAGTCTCGGTTCGATCACCAAGTTGATCACCGGGGATCGCACCACTTTCGAAGTCCGGTAAGCCAGTCAACAATCTCTCTCCCCCGCTGAATTTCGAATCCTTAAAAGTTACCCCTTGTTTCATTCCAGATGCCTTGCGACTACTGCCGAATTAATCTCGGGTCTGGTCTATACCCCCTCCGGTGACATCGCCGTTCAGGTGGACGAAGGGGTCCTCTATTTCTTCTGCTTGAAAACCCTCGAGGATTTCGCAGATAGAAGCCGCACCACGGCTGTCTTTGAGCTCTCGGAGGACACAGCTCTCACGGCACGTCTCCCTTTCGTATGCGACCAGCTCCTGGTAGCACCATTCCGCAGCTCCATAGGGACCTTCTACCTCCTTGTGGGCCTGCAGTCGAGCTCGCACCGGCTCTGTTGTCTGCCGTTTAGAGCAGAGGGGGGTTCGGTGGCCCTCATAGAGGAGGCGGGCGAGATCCTCATGAGTGACTGCCTGTCACTGGCTCTGCACTCGGACTTCCTCCTAGTCACGACGCTCGACAGCTACCTTCTGACGGTGCCGCTTGACAGAGAGACTGCTGAAAGTACGTTTGAAGCTTTAAAGTTAGTTATAATCTTCAAAAGTTCGATTTCCTCGTTTAAAGTAAGTTCTGGACCCCCAGACAATGTGCAGTCAGCCAAGAAAACTCTTGCCAAAATCTGATAATGTGGCCGATACCTGTATTAGACCTTACAGTGGGTTACATGTGTCTCTCTTCATCACAAATCTTTTCGGGTGTTTTATAGCGCACCTACTCTGAAAAATGAATACAGTGGTCTTAAGCTGGGTAGTGGTAGCATTCTTATAAGATTATGAATGAATTGATAGGAATCTTGATTAATAAGCCTGTCCAACTAAAGTCTTACAGTGTGGACATCCTCGTTCTTCAGTAGCGTAGGGGTGATTAAATCGTCCCGAAAAAGATTACAATATCGGGGGAGAAGTAGATGCTCCTACTCGACGTATAAATTGGGTGGTTCAATAACTCAAACGTCTACTTATAACCCAGACCAACCTAAAGGAGGACTGAGCTCTTGGTGTGAAAGGGTAATCTGGCTGGTCTTAACAGGTGCAGTCCGCAGTCCTTATCTTTCTGTCATTTCGACTTAGTAGAGAAATGAATTTGTTTTCTGTTACTAGCCCATAGTTCATCGGAACTGTGAGCAAACACTTAGGTTTATACCGAAGTCTACTGTGGCGTAAGAGCCACTTCCAAATCCTACTGTAGCTGTATTTCCATGTTTCAGTTGGGCGCCTGGTTGCGGATATGAAGGAGGCCCTGAACACCAGCAGACCCCCGATCGCTGGAGTCAGCGTGGGCAAGGGCGGTCCCCCTCGGGCCCTCGATTCGGGCGCCCGACTGGTGGTGGTCGTGGCTGGCGCCTCCAAGACGGTCCTCCAGATGCCCCGCGGCAACCTCGAGGTCATCCACCCGCGCGCTCTCGTCTTCTCCGAACTTGCTCCTCTTTTTGACAAGTCTGTTTGACCCCTCATATGTAATGAGAACAATCCCAAGCTCGGGACTGGGGTTTAATGATGTAGTCAGCATGCGAGTAGCTAGAAAGGTCTGTGTATTTCTTCTCACGACGGAAACGTTGTAGCGGGTAGCTACTTCCAGATTGTCTTACTAGTTTGATCCATAACCACAAGGAAGATGAGAGTCCCCAAAACTAATTTGACAAACCTATTGTTCCCTAGTGCTAGGTCAAGAGCTCATAAAAGGTACCCTTACGGAAGCGTCTCTCATATTCCTAGATGGATCTAATTGAACTGCTGAATTTTAACCTTGGAGTGGTACAAAGGACTCTGTCCATTAGTGATTCGGCATTCTAAAGTTTTAAGAACATCTAGCCTCGGTCGTAGGTCTCAAGGAGGGTTTCACTACTGCAAACCGATTCAGTTGAAAGTATTAAATCGACGGCAAAAGCCATCGGACGAAAAACACGCCTCAATGCTTCAACTGCAACTAGGTTCTTCTAAAGCAGAAAACTAGAACTCCATGCCATTTTATCAGGCATCACGGAATTGACAAATGCTAATCTATTTTTGTCAAGTGGTTGGATGTGGGCGATTGTTAAACACTTTGTAAACATTTTTGCCGATGAAATGATTTCTTGTCTTTTAGATGTCGACACGCCGAGACGATTGCGACGATGCGCCGTCACCGAATCAACTTCAACCTCCTCTACGACTACAACCCGAAGAAGTTCCTCTCTAACGTGCACAACTTTGTGCAGAACGTCCTCTCAGCCTCCGAGTCCATCACTCTTCTTGTCTCCGATCTGAAGTAGGTGACTCTCATTCAAATAGCGTCATTTATATACCTTGAATCAAGTCTTCGAATCGAGAACTTGTGCGACCGACATGAGTAATGAGATTTTATGTAGTTTAAAAAGTGTGGCTATAGTTGGAGGGCTGCTTCGATTACGGTTATCTAGTTGACGTTCGTCTTGTTTTGTAGTGAAGAGGACATAACCAAAACAGAGTACAACGGATTCTTCGGAGCTAAGCGGCTCTCGGCAAAGGAAATCCTTGCTCAATCAGCGAACAGAATTCTCGCCAACGCACATCGGCCAATCAGAGTCGCAACCGCTTCGGAGAGTAAAGTCAATCGCGTCTGTGAGGCACTTCTCAAGGTCATGCTCCCCGATACTGAACGGTACGTTAGTTCACCCGATTCTTCTTTTGGTTGAATATATTATCAGGACATCCCATGAGTTCTGATCGATTTTTACGAAATTTTTTCCACCTATTTTGGCCAGTCCTGTGACCGAAATGTTTAGCGCCGTAGGCAGCGGCTTTGTAAGCAAGGGGAAAGACCCCAGCCATAGCCTCTGCGAAGGGAACTTCATGGGAGAAAGGTTCTTTCTTTCGATCTGGAATAGTCCACTTTAAGTTGTTGCCACCTAATGGAGGGATAATTAATGCTCAAAAACGTCTGTTAGTAATTAGGGCGTATGGACCAACTTTTGGGGAAAATGACCTGCTCTAGTGAATTGAAAGAGGGTGATGTTTCATCAGAATCCGTCACCAGTATAAAAGAACTTGGTTTGGAGGCAATTCAGTACCTACCTTATTCTCCTGACCTTGCTCCTTCAGACTGCTATCATTTTTGTCGTAGCTTACACCGTAGCTTTTGCACCGCCACAGAAAGAGGTTGAAGCTGACATTTGTGAGTTTTTCTTGGAGTCAAGACCCAAAGAATTTTACGGTAATGGGGGTATTATTAATGGGTTTGTTAGTAAATGAGGGGAAGTACATTTATAGTTGAATCTACAGTTAAATATAACATATAGTCACGTATGTTATTTGTTAATCATGATAGGTGAGTTCTCTAGTAAGCTTCGGTGGATAAGAACAACAACAACAACAACAATTGACAATAATGTAGCCCTATGCATCGATGCAATTTCCCAACTTTGTTTATTATTAATAATTTTATTGTCTTCATTTCAGGTTCCTTTTCCCCATTCTCACCTGCTACGTGAAGAAACAGCCCCAAGAGGTCGATACGTGTCTTCGCATTCTCAGGAAATTCCGAGGTAGGCCCATTTGCCCTTGAAATGAGAGACAGAATCAGGTAGGATTTACTAGAAGCCCGAGGTCGAGGCTTAGAGCAGAGAAAACCAGTTTAACGTAAGACCAACAGGAGAAGAGGTTTATGTGACTAAACCTCACAGCTATTTCAACATTGTGGTATCGATGATCCCCACCCAGGGCCCTGATTGGATGTGGACATTCTGGAAACGGGCTTCGAGTTATGATCAACTAGCATGGTCGCTCTGCTTGGTGGTTGAGCGATCGCGAGTAGAAATAACCGGACGTTGCTGATACCTGGGCCTTTTCTGAGTACCTATCATTACTTCCCATCAAGATCAAAGGCCTGAGTAGAGACTGTGAGTACATCAGATTAGCTTAGCTCTCATAAAGGGGCCATTTCTTAGTGCGTACCCTTTAGGTTGGTGTAGGAGACTGTGAAACGGCGTAACTTGTGCTAAAAGGTAGAAAACACATACGATGACAGTTGAGACATTGGGATGATTGGGGAAGTGCTTCTTTCACCCAATTGCTCAAAAAATGAATGTCTAGGATACGGTAGTTTCCCCACCCATCGTGGATCTGTTTGCAAGTTGAATAGCACATCTGTTCGTTCAATTGGTCAGTTCTTCTCAATCTGCTTTGCCCACAGATGAAGGCAACAAGAAGGTGTGGGACAGCGGGCTGCGTCATCTCCAGTACTACGTTAGCCCGATTCGCATGTTCCACTTGGCGTTGGGCACCTACGACCTGGACCTGGCCGAGGACCTTGCCGCACGCACCCAGCTGGACCCCAAGGAGTACGAGCCCTGTCTGGCCCAGCTGCGCGCCCTCGCACCTCTGCCCAGCGCCGATGGGGACTCAGGCGCCTCCGGGGGGCTCTACCAGCGCGCCCGCATCGACCTGCTTCTCGAGCGCTACCCCTCGGCCCTGCGCAATCTCTATGCTGCCGGCAGTGAGCACTGGGAGGAGTTCTGCAATGTCGCGAAGCAACACAACCTCTTCTCGCCAGCTATGGAACTGCTCAAAGCTGGAACGCCACAGTTCTCGGTAATAAGTTGGTCGCTCTTAATCCACAACATCGGGTAGTTAAGCAATCCTGAAACTAGTTCTACTAACTCGATGCTTACACCACTTTCAAGAGCTTGAAGTCTTTGGCCTGCAGTTGATAGGTGTATTGACCTATCGCGTAAACTAGGTCAAACTAGTCAAGGCTTTTTTCAATAATCTCTGAGTTGGTTTCTTAGCTTGTTTACTACTGCGCTTGAAGTTTGGGATTTACAATCCTAGGGTATTTCTACGTTTCGTCCTGCTGTAGAGGATTCGGTAATCAGTTAGTTGTTCATCTTCCCTTTTCAGCATCAGTAGAGCCGGAGAAAACATTTCAGGTGGCTGCAATCGGTAGGCTTGTATTTCCATGTCCATCACAGCGAATGTCGTCGAGTGTCACCACCAGTATCCATAGTGTGCATCTGGTCTATATAAGTTATTGCAATACGGAACTCAAACAACGCGAATAGGACTGGATTTTTCTGAAAACTGGAGAGTCAAATTTCGTTCAACTGCCATGATTGATCAGCGTGCTGAATGGCTGACGGAGAGCAGAAACCGTCAGGTGTTGGTGCTTGTGCCTTTCCCGAAACCCAACACAACGTCTATGAGTCTCGCTCTCGATTTACCATTTATAACTAGGGAGATCGATTAAATTTACGCTTGACAACAAATTCAGGTGTGTATGCACTCACCTCTACCACTCTCAACTACAACTCCAGTCTTCTTACCTTTTACTTAAAAACTGACCTTTCATGAAGGATTCACTAGGCTGCCTATTGATTAAATTTATACTAATCCATGATTACGACTGACTATGCATTCGATGCATCCACAAGTGGGAATAAGGGAACATTAATTTCTACCTTTCCACCGAATGTCATATTCTGTTTACTATGATGGGGAACGCAGGTAGCTTTATACAGGACAGATGGTTACAAGTTGCAAGTTAATCGGTTCATTCTTCTCTCCATTCCCGGCAACTTGTGACTGGCAAAAGATGGATGGGAGGAGGGGGGAAAGACCCCCAACCATAGTCGAGAAGCAGGTTCTTCTCCGATCAATCTGGTGAGGTCGCCAAGGAGCAATAGTACTGGGGCATGCTCAAATCTACTGCTGGCAATTAAAGTGTCTGAGGCCAACTTTGAGGTGAAAAAACCTACTCTAGTGAATTGAAAAGGGTTTGTGTTTCATCCCACACGCCACAAAGGATCGTGGAAGAACTTGGCTGGGGGAAAGTTCCTCATCTGCCTTATTCTCCTGACCTCGCTCCTTCTTCAGACTACCCCTAACAAGTTTCAAGTCAATTCTAAATGAGAAAACTGCGTATCTTCCCACAGGAGTTGAGCAGAAAGTGGGCAGAGTCGTTGGAGAGCGGAGGGCGCTTGGAGCCGGCAGCACCGACACACTCGGACCAGCCTTTGATGGTGACGCAAGGCGGGCGCAGTAGTCTGGTTGCGGCGGGGGAGGTGCGTCTTCGCGCGGGCCAACGCGCCTCCGCCGCACGCCTTTTCGCGGCCGCCAACGCCCTCCCTCAGTGGCGCCTGGCTACGGCCAGCCACCCCGCACACCTCACTCCCACGGAGATCGATGGGAGGGAGGAGCATGAGGCTGAGCTCTCCTCAGATGAAGTCAGGAAACAGGCACAGAAACTCGCTGGTGAGTCGCCGCGCCTCGTAACTCGAAATTCTGGAGGAGGAGTCGGTTATACTGTCGGTGGGCTTACGTTTTGGGTTGAAGAATGCCGCATCGGAGTTCTAGCTAGCTGGGTGTATGGGAATTCACCGAAACGTCCCTGCGTTAGTATTCCTTTGGACGAATTCTGATGTTCTGTCGTCCACTCGTAGTAGTTGTGAATGGGTCTTTTACTTAATACTGGGTAAGTAGTAGGTGAAGACTAATGGATTCTGAAGTATTAACCTCATTTGAATGCAGGAATTCGGTCAGGGCCACCGTTTCCTTACTACACAAGTTGTCGTACGCAGCTGCCTTCTCGTATGCGGGGTCTACATCCTCACTTGCTCGGTGTAAGCATGTGGTTTCCATAGTCAGGAATATGAACGGTTGAGGATTGCTCACGTAGTGCCTGGCGAGTCATGTGTGTGACCTTCAGAGTCATATGTCTTTACGTCACCGAGGATGGCTAACACAACGCATCGAGCAATGCCATTCAGCTTCCGAATTGGTGAGAGCAGGATTGGCCTTTGGTTCTGAAGTGCAGGTAGGCAAATTTTGGATTGAAAATGTAAGGGTTGTGCTTGTTTGCTAGATTGTTGTAAATGCTACGGTTGTCCCCTTGCCCGAGGATAGGACAATTGCCAATTCCTAAGGGACCAGTGAATCACTGTTGCACTGAACATAGGTGCTCCTACCTTAGGAGTAGGCGTTTGAATGAAACCATTACTTGAACGTTAACTGCGTTTGAATCAGGTTTTGAGCAGGGTTATGGTACTAGGGCCTAAGTGAGTGCATTTGGGCTGGAGGGTCTCCCTTCGTTTGTGCATCAACTCTTCGTTAGGCCTCACTAGGCTTCACCCCTCAGATCTTCGTCCTGTGAGGAGGGGTTCACTACACAAGGTTGGACTTATTCATATCTTGTATATTTGCACGCGTGTTGAAGAGTGTATCCAAGTCTTCGAAATGTTTAGTTGGTCTTCCCTCATGGCTTCAGAACATCTTTGTATTTTGTACAATTTCTGTTTGTTTTTCTCTCTCAGACAATCTTGTGCTAAAGCATGAGTACCGAGAGGCGGCAAGGCTGTACTTGGACTACCTAAAGGTAATTTAACACCTCCCTTTTCAAGCTGAATAATTTAATCCTGGTTTTTAACGAAGACTTTCCTTTACTTGCTAAGGATAATGTGAAAGCTGCAACCCTGCTCGCTCAAGGTGGTCACTGGCTGGAGGCTCGAACTTTGGTAAGTCTTATCCTGTGTTATTTGACTGAACTATTGTTCTCTATCTAAGAATGTGTTTTATTACAAATGAGTTAGCGGATCTCTTCAGCAGTTAAAGTGGGCTTATTTCGAGGCTTTCCTAATCTTATTGTAATTGTTTTCGGCTAATAAGGGGTAATGTTTGAAAATCCGTTGCTTTGAGTGATTGGGTGCAATTTTGTGCTGGAGCGATGGCAGCTCGACTCAGGCTTATAACGTATTAGCTTTTGGAGGCCATTTACCTAGTAAGTAATGTAATTCAATATTTTCGAAGTGGTACTCATTCAAGAGCACTGTTCCTCAAGGTCGTGAAGCGGGGGTGTTGTTAGGAGGTATTTACAGGTCCTAATGTGAGAAAAAGACAAGACTAAAGGAAGGGGAATTTATTTTGGCGAAAGGCCTCTCTCTTGGAGTGTGTGTATCAAAAGAGCATGGGAACCAAACACTGTATTTTGGCATGTTTAATTATGACTGACCACAGAGTCGGGGCGCTAAATGAATATCCAGCTGTGAGCTAATTAGGTGGACATCCTGCAACTGCTAGTAAGGCTTTCACACATCTACTTAGGAGCAAATTATTTTGACGGTTCGTGAGATAGACCAGCTCACAGTACCACATAAATACAGCACATTGCGCTCGAGAGATGGAAGGGTAGCACCCAAAAACTGTTCCTTTTACAAAATCAGTTAATATGACTGAAAGTCGTCGGCGGTTACTGAGCACAATCCGTAAACCTCGAGTGGTTTTCTCAGGGAGTCCTAGCGTAAAAAGTTCTACAGAATTGGCGACGTAGCTATTCAATTATGTGAGGAATGGTTAAGTGGTTTCGGGCAGTGCTTTATTGTTCCCCTCCCCTCGACAGGCTGAGCAGTCTGGGGACCTGAAGGCGAGAGTGAATTCCTCGGTCGACCAAGTTGTTCTGCGGGCCTACGAAGACCTCTTGGTCTTACTGAACAGCGAGGGCGACGAGTTCTATTCCACTTTCGAGCGCCTCGTCGAACTTCGTACGGAGATGAAACAAAAGGCTCTGTCCGCCGCTGCCGCCGGTCTTGGGGAAAAAAGTAAGTTTGATTTATACACTACTAGTGGGATCGCAAATCTTAGTCATCTCTTTTGGTTTCAGTACTCGACGACATTGAGAGCGAAATCTTCTCGGACACCAGTAGCGTCTCTTCTGTAGGCAGTCGCAGTAGCGGGTACTCCAAGTCTTCTGGGTAGGTTTTTTTTCACTTTAATCCCTCAAACATCCAATTAGCTTTAAAATAGCTGGTGCTTATTTAAGCGGTCGATTGTTTAATTGACCGCTTTGAATCGCTACTAAACCATAGATAGACTCTCTGGAGCCGCCTGATGTGGAATTATTAGTGCGTTCAAATTTCGATTAATGAGGTCCGTTTTTCCCTGCTGGTGGTGTTGTAGGCGATCGCGGAAGAATCGGAGAAAGCGCGAGCGCAAGAAGTGGTCGACGAAGCGCGGTAGCCGTTTCGAGGAGGTGGCTCTCATTCAGGTCCTCCACACCGCCATCACCTCTGCCCAGCGTCTTTTCGGTGAGTCCTCCCCTTCATTCTCTCCGTTTCTTACGCCGTGAGTAGCTTTTTTTGTTCAGAGAGCTTAGGAGAAATGCGAAAGTGTCATCAGAAAGAAGAAAATGTAGTTGGTAGCTACAAAGTGTGGTGGATTTAAAAGAACTTAATTCGATAAGGAAATTGCATACTATTCTCATCAAAGAGATTTGTTCTAAATAGCTACCACTAGTAGTAGTGTCTTAATCCAGCAGAACCTGGAATCTGAGGGAAGGGTCTTCTTAAAAACTACTACTTTGGCTCTGCCATCGGTTAATTCGGGTCTTTTCTCGGCGTCGTAAGTAGTATACGGGTTAAGACTTACGGGGAGGGTTGCGATGGCCAAACAATTAGAGTGAAGGCGTAAAAGTTGGTTTATGGTAACCACTTTGGTTTCTCTGACGTGCAGTAGGGAAGCTGGTCTCTACGACTTTTGAGAAATGAGTTGTAGCAGTGTTTTTAACTGGGTGCTATTCACGTATCGACAAAGCCCTAATTCGGATACTTCAAAAGTCATTCTGCAGTACCTTTTCCTGCCGATTTTGTTGTGGGAGCGCAGTCGGATCGTCTGTTGTTAGGTTGGAAACTTCTAGCCATCACAACCTCGTCGTTGTCTACTATCCAATTTCCCAAATCATGTGCATTTAGTTACTTTCATCACAGTTTTCAAGGGGGAGTGTAGTGTTGAGATTTCGTTGACCTAATTTATCGGTGAACAACTTGACCAGTCCAGGAGGTAATTAAGGTGTCCCTGGTTGCCGCAGCTAAGTAGGGCCACTGCAGAACTACTGAGCTGCGACCGTACTTTTATTTTGTTGGCCGGTGCGACGAATTACCATGTTAAAAAAATATTAGCCTTTGCATTGGTGAGTCACATGGGAGGTTTCAGTCTGTATTTACTCTCATTGTCATCACCTCTTCGGATGCTGATGAGTGGTTTAAATGTTAACTTATCTAGTAAAACCATCCAATTATTATTATGTAAAGCTTTTTGACTGTCTTGTAGGCAGAGCCTCGGAGTTGGCGAACGAGCTGTGGCGATGTTGCCGCGAGGCGGAGGCTAGAAGAGTCGTCGCCACGGCCAATTCTCTGCTGGTGGGCCAACGCGCCTCTCTACCCATCATCTGGTGCAGCGAAATCACCGGTGTCAATGTACGACACACCGCTTCTAACTTCGTATCATCTACATTGCTCTAACCGTGACGATTTCACCAGGGCTCTGGATCAGAAGCTCCTCAGGTCCTAAGACTACTTTGAGGATATAGAAATTCATAAGTTAAAATGGCCACGTCTTAGACTCCTGGGTAGAAGTCACAATCGTACAAGTGAATAGTGGGGCTTTTAGCCTCATTCAAATTGATAATGGAGGTGGTATTTGTCGAACGTCATGTGAAAAGCGAGAAATCGCCCTTGGTAGAGAAGTTGAGGCAAGAAGCCAGAGGTTCATTACTTGTCGCTGGTTTGTTGCTTTGTTTATTTAGAGACCTCAGCAGGAAGGGTTACAAGTTCTGGGGAAGTTTCTCCCACTACACATGTCTATTTTTAAATAGGAAAACGGCGATGCCCTGGAACCGGAGGTTGATGGCAAACCTGTGCGTCGATACCACTTCCACGGTGAGTTTATCTTGACACATTTTTACTGAGTCCAAATTCAAAAAAGGTCATAGGTTTTCTTGTTTTTGTTTGCTTATAGAGCCCTTCCTTCTCTTCCCGCCGGCGATAGGGATTCAGAGCATCCACTGTGACTACCTCTAAGCAACCGCGCCTTGTTTTTTCTACCATGAAAAATGAATACACTCTGGATGAACTGTTTCGTGGTTAAATATGGTTAGCACTAAGTGACAATAATAAGAGTGATACAGTAAATTCAGAGAGAGTGTGAGTATGTCAGTTGGATGCATAAGGTACAAAGCCTGTAGTTGAAATCTGGCGATCAGAAGATCATTGAGTCGTGGGTGCGCCCAAAGCGGAAGAGAAACGAAGAGAGGAAAATGAGGAAGTTTTGGAGGAATAGGGCGACTCCGGGCCAGAGAGGTGTGATTTTTCCGGTGACGTAGGAGGCGAACATCACCCAGGCGGCTGCGATCAAGGTCACAAAGTTAATTAAAATGCTCACAAAAAGGAAGCCACAAGCGCCTGCGTTTTCAATTTCACCAGACAGCTATGAAGGAAAAGCAAGGCGGGCACATTAAGTAGAACAAATAAATTAAATGGTTATGAGTAACCTACAGCATGTTGGGGTACGACATTCAAAAGGACGAAACCAATAGTTGCAATTGACCCGATCGCATGAACGGGATGAGGCAGAATTTTGGCACCATAGCATGAAGATGCATCAATTATTATCCACCATCCACTGGCAAAGAGGATGCCAGATATTATGGACACCAGAGTATTTCGCAATCCAGTGTCAAAATTTATATCACCGAAACGCGAATAAGCCACCATACTATCGGTCTCTAAAGCCTTGACAATTTATTGCTAGCACCGAGTTCCCATACATCCAAAACAAGTCTGCAAACTAGTAAAATTAGATAAATATATAAAGCATTTACACAAATGTTGTATTAATCATGAAATTGTAAAATTTCGCAATTGAGTACAGTTTTTTACACCAACAATTATTTATTTTTGTAACGCTATCTATTTACCACTACCAGAAGAGTTTGTAGTGAATTATTTGTGATTTTTGCAAGCAAGTAATCGGTGCTATGAGGTTTCACATCCTTGTTGATTCGATAGAGAACGGTTGTACCCAAGTAGCAGTTTCAAGTACTGACGATCCTATTTCCTTAGGATTTTTCTTGATTATATTAGCTGTATGCGTCTGTTTTGCCTTTGCGCTTGCTTTTCGAACGTTTCTTCGTGCACTGTCTTCAGAGAAATAGGGCATCGCTTTTTACGCACTCATTGACCAGGAGTTTGATAAATAACGTCTATTTATTGTTTCGGTTATACAGAATCGTATTGCAAATGAATCAAGATCTGAGTCATTTATATATCCTAGAATCCTTTATTTAGAAGTTCCTACTTGCATTTTGTATCAGTATTAACATGTATAACTTGTATAGCTGTTGCACATTGGGGTTAAATATAGTTGTTATTGCATTCAGTTGGTACAATTTTATTCATATTTTAGGGCCTAGATTTTGGAAGTTAACATCATAAATCTATTTCCAGACAGACACACGCTACTCCACTAACTATATGTAGTTTTTTATCATACCTGAATTTAAACATCACGCTTATTTGGTTGTTCCCGCCTATTCCCGGTCTGATTTCAACCGAAGAAAGGCTACTGAATCCAAGAAATTCCATTAGCTATCATCATGTCCATGATATTTAGAAAAAGACCTCATCGTCACAAGGACCCGCCACATAGTGAGAGCAAGAAAACGAAACATTGCCGATTTTCTTTCCAATTGATATGTTTCTACTATAAATATCTATATATCTATAAACACATACAGTTCTCATAGGAATCGTACATGGACGGGGGGAAACAGGGTTTGAGATTGGGAAACTTTCACGATTACATGGGTGATTTATGCATCAGGTGTCTTTTGACTGTGACTGCTTTCTTTTCCCGTTGCCGTTTCTGCATGGTGAAGGCGGCAGAAAGCCCAGTATCTCATACTTGCCGAAGACGAAGGAGCACGATTCGCCACTGAGGCGCTCACCAATGTCCCACACCATCGTCTCGTGGTTGTAGACCCTATACCTGTCCTCGGGTTCCGTCACCAGGCACTGGCTCCAGAATGTCGCGCTCGGGCCCGACTGACCCGTCGACATCGTCAGGCGAATCGCCGCAGGGCCGCCGCTAATGCCACCGCCCACCTCGAGCACATCGTCCGTCAAGCGCTGGAAGTAGCTCGGCCCATCCTTCCTCCACCGGTAGATCTTGCGCGGACCAGGTCTCAGTCGGAACACAAAGGTCTCCCCGTTGCCATAGTAGCTTCCTCCGTGGTCGAGACTCCACTGGCTGGTGAGGAAAGCCCCGAAGACTCCGCGGCCGGAGGCGGTTCGGATGAGGAGTATAGTCTCGGGGTTGCCGGTCTCCTGGTAGTAGGCGCGGCAGCGACCGGGGATGTTGCGGGGGTAGGAGCCATGGAGGTCGCTGTCAAAGAGGACTCGGGGGATGAAGTTCTCCACCAGGCGGCGGTTGTCGACCTCACGTAACACGAAGGCGAGGTCGTCGTCGGTGACGAGCTGCGAGAGGCTGGGGCGCCGCGAGTCGCCACGGTGCAGGTCCATCGCCAGGTGCGGCATGTCGCCCGGGCGCGCGCACTGCTGCACCAGGAGGCCAACCAGGTCCTGCGATTTCACTCCTGTTGTGGAGGCGCAAACAACTACTTCACAGCACGGCTCGTAACTGGGGATGTACCGAGGTCTTATTCCCCTTCTTGTGCACCCAGGAGAGGCACCTTAGGCATAACTAGGGCAGCTTTTTACCAAGTGCGACGATGGATGAGTCTCCATGGTGGGTTAGTCAGGATGTGTTAAAGCGAGTCGAAGGATACGTGGGATGGGACTGTTTCAAGAACAGTAGTGGGGGATCTGCAAGTATTTATTCCTACGCAAGCGATCCTTACGGCGCCATTGAGCCTTTATGCTATGAAAACCGGTTGGATATCAATAAAAATTGACAAGCGACAGCACCAGTAGGGGATTAGTTTGTTTCATTCGAATGCTGAGAGCAAATAATTGAATTATCTATCAATGAACCCTTGAGATTGTTGTGGATATCTTCATCGCTAACTATTTATAAGCAATCTTAATTATTAAACATCCCCCTTACAATTTGATAATTTATACTGGATTGAGTTCCTCGTACTCGATACCAAATATTCCGTTTCAGAGATGGAAAACTTTCTAGATCAGTAAGTGGTAACCTCATATAGGAGAAAAGTGCAAAATTAATCGAGATAAATCTAAAACGGAACAAAATTTAAATCACCAAACTTGTAACACAGCGATCTTCTTTCTTGTAGATACGAGGACAGTAGAAAACTAATGCAAATCCATTTCACATTATGATAAAATTGCATAGTTATCTAAGTCTATAACCTAAGTTACAGACTTAGACCCGGTGCCATGGGAGTATACCTTGCCCACTGGTGGATTTTACTGGCCGATTTAAGACATTCTGATTCGTTTGATTAATTTGAAAACACTAGAGAAATGATGCGATTGGATCAAATTGCACAAAAAAAGATGCGAGTGGCAGCCAGAACAGCTGCTAAAGCTAACGCACCAGCAATGACCACCATCGACTCAGCTTCTTTGCGACAAACCCTTGCTCCCTAACCTAATAAAATGTTATTTAACAACTTCAAATTAAAGAATATTACTTACTGAAGATTTCAATATATTGATATCTTGAAATAAAAAGCAAAACTAATTAAACAAAGACTTTTGCAATGATGCCCTAGGCTTCTTAAATGATAAAATAAATATAAGAATAGTTGTACATTAAATTTTAAACAGACACAGAAGTTGGGGAGCAGAAACTTTATAATTCTCGTGAATCGGTAAAATTCTGAATAATTTATGGGACCTAGCTGTCAACTCAAACACAAAGTGTTTTGGACATTGAAGACTCAAGAAAAACAAATGAGAAATATAAACGACGCTTGCAACACCCAAATGGGGAAGGGATAGCGTTCCCAAGACATGCAAGTTTAGTAGAGGCGTTACTCACCAAACGGAGCCTTTAATTACCACCGTGGAAACATTTGAAACCAAAAGCTGGTACTAAACTCACCATGTGTATGGGATGACTAAGAAGTCAACTTGGCTTGCCATAAATCATCGAACTAATTGGAATTTTTTGTGAATGTGATGCTCGGTTCAGGATAATGGAGATTTAGGATAATGGACATTTGTCAGAGAAGAAATAGATCGTTTTCACTGCAATTATATCAAAATTAGGGACAAATAACATGTTGTAGACTACTATCTGGAATAAATAAACTCATTGAAATGTTTAAGTTCTACTTCTTATTAAAACTTGTACATTTACCATGTCAGAAGCCTACCACTATTTCCAAGTTGAAGGGGCTCAAATTTGCACTTCGCTCCATTATCTACTGGAGATCACTCGAACACTCACGACTCGTGGGTCCGAGGGACTGACAACCCCTCCTCCTAAGCCTCTTTCCCTGTTCCGCACCGGGAGTTGGTGACAAGGGAGTGAAAAATGCCGGAAAGAAGTATCAACGAGCCGGTAAGCGGGAAATTTAACGCCACTTAAACTGCAAAATCTACTGAAAATTTCCAGCTAGAACTGCACATCATAGAAACCGCTCTCTATCTATCTATCTCGATAAACGAGTGAGAAAGCATGTGAGAAGCGGGAACACGACAGACTGGCGTTGTTAGAATGCAGGTGGGTTAGTTTCCTGTGAGTTTACCGAACTTGTACTCTGCTGCACACCCTAAAGGCAAGACGAGGCTAGCAGCCGGCAGAAGTCTCCCAAATCTTTAAGGGGCCACAAGAATTTGGCGGAAAAGGATCACGTGGATTGGCAAGATGAGGCTCCGTGGTGCCGTTTAACTCATCGGGTTTACCTAAAAATCTGGTTTATATATGTTCATTTGACTGCTTTTGATGCTGAATAAATCTGGGACAAAAATGAAGAAAGCATGCAAATGAACCGAAGAGGAAAAAGGAAGGCATACGAGGGCCGGGGTATAACAGACACTATTTGGAGAAACGAAAAAGGGACAACAGATTCTTCCCAACATTCTGAGGCTGTAACTTTCGAGCAGTTTGGCTCGAATCAACAAGAATAATGGCTTATTCTAGAATCAGTTTAAAGCGGTGGTTCGTTTGATGGAGTAGTTTAAGTGTAGGTCCCAGGATGCAAATCGTTCAAGTTTTTGATTCCTTCTTTTAAAAACCACGCGTTTGCAATTTATTGTAGAGCCAATCTTTTAAACATCGTTGCGGATACAGGTGTATGTCATATAAATTACTACACTCTAGTTCCGGGTTCCAGAGTGCTGTTTCACTAGTTTTTGTATCTATCATTGTCTATCATCTCCTACATTTTGCTGATGACCACCCATGAAGAAACTAGAGCACGTTTACTGTATTTTGCGGAACACAAAGGTAAATTGAGACTAAAAACCGTTTCGACTCTCAAGAAATGAAACCCGTTATTTTCGACCGCTTTCTGATCCATTTGAGACTGCTCATGAGAGCTCATCACCTTACCACAGAGGGTAGGCGATTTCAGTCGTGAAGACGGTAACCTATTTTTGTCATAACCTTTCCAAAGTTCATTGTTACTTATAGGTGGGAGCCTTCCTCCACGGATAAGGATCCGAGGGGTTAGACCACCTGAGGGGTTGATACATAAACGAAACGAAGAACTATTGCAGACTTAATCCCACTCATCGAGGCCCAGTACCGGCGCCCTCTTCCAGACCAGTACTGATTTGATTCATATGCTTTCCATTTACTTAACTGTACATGAGGCCGAAGCTTGGAAAAAACCGTATCAAAGCGAGGCACTCACTGAGGCTCAGTACCGGGGCCCTCCGCCACACCACAGGCCGACGCTGTTAACGGTACATGCCTTCCGAGTGCCATACAGAGGACAACAAAAGCAAGTACACCTCACTGCTTTAAAAATCAGGAATCTCGATGCCTGCCGACTTAGCTTTGACCTCATATTTGACCACGCACGCCGCAGAGGCCGTGGTCATATGGTCTCCCCTTACCAACTCGGAACCTCAGTGACATTGTTCGATACGTTGAACTAGCCAACCTTTGCGATGGTAAGACATGTGACATGACTACGCAGGGCAAACAAAGTGCTTTGACTTGGGTTACCGTTCTAGCAAGGAACAACATGTGCAAACCTTACTTGCCTGTTCACCTCCTTGACCGTAGAAAACTTACAGGGACACTACTGGTCTAGGCAGGCAGCGGAGCGCTAACATGAACCGAGCAAATGGGGTCCTAGCCTCAGCATATTAGCTGATATCCGCGTACGACATGGACTGGGGATCCACGCCTACGCGACACCTTCCGGACCAAACACTTCTGCCGCATGCATCAAGAGCTGATGCATCCAGTCTCTAAAATGCACTGGACGACCGTCCTGAGTCACAACTTCATGGTAACCCCAGAGCTCATGCTCACCGACACTCAAAGATTCATACGTCGAGTGAGCAGCTGGGACACGACGCTAGAGGTGACCAAGGCCTGTCCAGCTCTTTCACAGACATTTGTCTCCGGGACCAAACACCCAGTACCATCCGATTAGCCGTGTTAACCACGGCAGTCAACGACCCAAAGGACAGTTGTCGAGAGACCATAAAGCACAGTCGGCTTCACATACGCCTGTTTAGCATCGTTGATCTCAGGTGGGGCCTGCTACGCACTATTTGCCCCTTCAACTTAATGGCGTTAGCACAAATCGCGAATACCCGAGGCTCCAGAGCGCGAATATTTACAGATTTGCTGGGTGCATGGGTGTCAGATGAAAGCGTTGTTAGGGCCTTCAGTCGTAAGGATCAACCGTTGTTGCAGGGATCCAAACCTTCACCCACGTAATTCCACGTGCCCAGTCAATCATTCGAGGCCAAATCAAGCTTCCCTTCTCCAAGGCCTACAATCTACCCTGTCAACACGCGTGCAAACAAAGCACATTATTTGTGAGAAAAAGTAACACTTATTTTCCCTTGATTCGTGAGAGTGTTATCTTATCTACAAGCTCTTTTAGGATTAACCAAGGAACACTTGGAACAAGAAAAACAAGGATGAGGAAGAAAGAAAAGAAGAAGCAGTCAGAGAAGGAGGAAGAAGCGAAAAGGCCGACTAACCGGAGACGCGTTTGGCAGCCTTCCTGAGGGCCGCTTCAATGTTGGCGGAGGAGATGTTGCGGATGAAGAAGGCCGTCTCGAGGAGCTCCTGTGAAGCGTTCCTGTCGTAGCCAGAGGCGAAGTTGCGCAGGAAGTCCAGCCGCAGCCGCCGCCTCTCAGCCTCGGAGTTGTCGGGAGCGGGGGCCGTCGGTGCCAACTCGGCCAAATCGCCCTCCTCCCACCATTCTGCTCCGGTCGTCGGCGAATTCTTCATCGGCATCTTCGACTTCTGGCTCCGCTGAACCTTTTTCTTGGGCTGCTGACCGACTTCCCTGATCTCGGCCATCGACATCAGCTCTGGTTTGGAGAGCTTGTAGAGCTGCAGGGGTTAATCAAACAGCCTGGCTCAGTTTAATGGTATCCACAGAGCTCAATTTGGGTGCTTTAACGGTCCAGAATTTCTATCTGGCGGTGTGCAAACCGCCAGTTCAAGCTTGACGTCTTCCAGTAGGAAAACTGTCCAACCTACCACTTGAATCGCGGTTACGATTTCCAACTTCCAGTAGTAGTAACCAACTTATTTAACGAACATATAAGGCTCAATACTTATGACAGAATTATTGATTAGTTCCGTAGCTGTAGACTTCGCAGCTAATCAGATTTGGAGTTCCTTGTTTACATTTAAGCATAGTTATGAACAACAATGGTCAGTACTAAATTCGATTTTAAGTCTACCTCACGCCCTAATCTTACCCCATGGGTTAATAAGGGTTTGAAATGAGTTTCTTTCTCGCATTTGACAGCAACAATCACTCCCGTCGTGTGGTTTTACTCTTATAAGATACCATCTGGTACTGTTAAAACTAACACTAACACAAATGCATTATTTGTAGGCATTTAGAAAAGCGGGCTAATTAACATGAGAGGTATTGTTGAAGGATTATGAGTCCGAACCGAATCTAACAACTGTTCGATTACCTCCTCAATAAATGTTCTTCTCAATCCATAAATACCTTTTCCCATCCTATAGATGCTGACGATACCCGAAATACATTATCAAAGTAGAGTTTTTGAGAGGATGAACCAGCCTCAAAAGTAGGTGAGCACGCTTTGGGTGAAAACTGCTTCAGCCAATCAAAGCGGCCGGGAGTTTTAACTACGATGAGATCAAAGGGGAGACTGAAACCCTGCCGCAATCAAGTAACGTAAAATTTGGCAGCGTGCTTGAAATTAATAATTGGAAAAACAATCGAGAAAATAAATCAGAATTAGAAAAGGACCCAATTCAAGACTTCAAAAGGATTTTTTTGGAAACATGAAGTGCTGAAGGCGGAATTGAGCCTTGCGGTAATTTTTCAAAATATAATTGAAATGCTCAATTCCCCATTCATTAATAAAAACATTAAAACCACATCATATTAAAAAGCAGCTAGTGCATTGAATTGAAGACAATAACAAATTATACCTGGGTCATTTCAAGTGAATTCCTGAGGTAAGCTGACAAAAAATAGTGAAAAATCTTACTGATTAAGTAAAAAAGCAAAAACTCAATACACGTTTTTTGCCTTTAATGAAACAAACTTCTCTTCAGGCATGAATTTTAAATTGTTTTGTGAAAGCATTACAAACCCCGAATTGAAAAGGGCGGTTCAGTAAGGATAAGACTAAATGAAATGCCGCTGCATTTGAACAAAAGAGGGCTGTCCAAACTAAAGGTCCTGGCAAGCAGCCAAGAAGCCCATTCAGTTGAAGTAGGGGCTCAGGTAAGTGGCAACAAGTTTTTTCTTCCACCGACAAAGGCAAACGCCACCGTCGACGACTGATCGCCTTCTCAGTCTTAGTCATTAAAGTGGAATGAATTGAAGTCCTGTGAAATCGCAGATCTATTAATAAGAGTCAAACAAATAAGAATTTCCATGACAAGCATTACACAAATACGTCGATTTCATGAAATATTCAAGTTGTCACCCTCCTTCAGTTAGAGCTATTTCGAAGACTTTCAAGAGTAGCTCATGTCGTACAATGACTACATTTCATGCTCTGACTGAATAACCAAGAGCTGGCACAAGGCTCTCCGGAGTAATTGTTACGAAAAAATATTGGAATATTTTCGCGCACACAACGCATCCTCATCTTCCTGACTTTCATAGTTAATGACAAAAATTAGAAAAATGGATGACTGGAAACACCAACTTGAAGTAACTTTTACCACGACGACTCGCGCCAGCGATCAAAATAGGGCGCCGCTGAATAAACAGTAACATTATGAAAACAACCCGGCGGTATTAGACTGGAGAGTCAAGTTCAATGGGCAACACACACACCGTCTGAATGCACTCGCACTACTGGACTCGCTGACCAGTTTATTCATGCCCTGGATTACGGGGGTAGCTAGCATTGACGGCTAAATTAGGCCCCCTTGGACACATTCTCGTCTCTCTAAAATTTGGCTGGGTTCTGCAGATCTTGTACCACCGGTTTATGTAGTCTTACAGCCGAGGAAGTCAGTAATAGCCGTCCTGCTGGTACTACAGAAATTGGCAAATTAATAGTCGACGGAATGAAGCAGGGTAAAAGTGTCACCCCTGATTGCTCCAGCACCATTCCGAATTGCACCGAACTGAGGCTGCGACAGACGCCAATGGTGGCAATTATTTTGAGTGAAACCCTTTGACGCATGTAGTGTAATTCCTGGTCCATTGAATTTTATCTAACGGGACCATCACATTGACTGTGTTACCAATCTCCCATGCTCTAATGGCTGGTTTTTCTAGTTTCGCATTCGCTTCGGTAGGTGAGGCAGCAGGAGAGCCGAGATTAGATGATCCATGCTTTGACACGCAGACTCACGCCAAGCGAGAACTTGCCGGTCGAGTGAACGCGCGCACACGCCGGCACTGGCGTCGCTGCTCCACTTACCATCCCTCCTCCCCACCTCCACCCTTCCCTTCCGCCAGCCTACTCATCCAGTCAGCTCTGAGTACAACCTCACTGCACAATGTGAGATTACAACTGTGGTTCGGATTATCCTATAGGTTGTGTCCGAATTTTGAATATAACAGGTGATCAAAATTAAAGATAAATCATTGATATACTTTCCCTGATTATCAATGACTTTCTTCCATCTATTAACAAGCATATTAATTTTATCACTATTGCAAATTTCCTTCGGTTTCGATTCGAAGAACTCATGTCATTCACAACCTCTTCCTGCTGCTTTGTCCTCACCCAAATGATTTTGTAAGCCACAACGAAGCAAATGCTAGTCTGAAGGAGGAGCAAGGTAGTCGGGAGAATAAGGTGGATGAGTAAATTTCTCCCAACCAAGTTCTATCTTTTGGGACATGGATCCTGTTGTGTGAGGGGTCGGGATCGTGCATTATCCCGATCAAACACCACCCCTTTCGATTCACTGTAGCAGGTCGTCCTCGATTCAAACGCCCAAATTGCTGACAGTAGATTTGAGCATTAATTCTTGCTCACATAAGTGGTGACAATGCTAAGTGCATCAGCCCTTGGCGAGCACAGCCGACTGAATGAGGAAGAACCTTTTCACCATGGAGTTCCCTTCTCGTCCGCTGCGACTGCGGTCTTTCCATTTTATGACCACACAACTGTCAACGACGCTTGACATTTAACTGAAAGATTCATTTTCGCCAGTCTACCCACTAATAGGAGGAGAGAAGAGCAGATGTAATCAACTCGAGATTTGAGTTGATTGCTTTCCAAGTTTAGGGTTTTTTTGAAGTTGTTGAAGAAGATGGGGAATAGTTGTGAGCTTTGAACTAAGCTTAATTGTCAATTCCTCGACTCAAGTCATAAAGCAGGAGAAGCTTCTTCAAGAGTTGCTTATCAAAGTCAATTGGACGATCTTCATCTTCATTGGGGGGGGGGGTGAAATCCCAACTTTTGAAGGTAGCAAACTACCGCCACCTGCAGGTTCTTTCACTGGCACATTCCTCTCCATAAACAGTAAATGTTTCCAGCCGTTTCGTCGGCTGCTGAGTTTTCTTTCAGGAACTCACAAAACATTATGTGCCTCAAATTGTCCATGGGTACATTGATGTTACTATGGTTTCAATTAAGCAAACCATAACTGTTGTGTTCTCTAGAACAAAATGTAAGAAGTTTAAATGCATCTTAATATAAAAAAATAATGTTCACTTTCACTAGAAATCACAAAATACCCTTTAGATTCAGTTCTATTTAAAGAGTTAAAATTCAGATATAATAAATCCCGATGCGACTCGAGAGACCACTCAAAATGTGCTCGAGTCATCATAATTCCTCGGAGTATAGGGTAGATGACGCCAATGATAATAGAACTCTAAAATACACTTTTACATTTATGTAAATGCACGACTCTTTTTCAGTTCCAAAGTCGAACTTGGGCCATTCTAAGGAACCTACACTATAGCGAAATCGAGGCTCCGTATAGACTACAAACGGTTCATTTCAGTTGGATAATTTGTCAACTCCCGAAGCATCTAGTCGGTAAAAGTTTCACAGAATCGTTTCGCTGTGAATGGTTTGCTAACCAAGTGGAAAAAAGACGGCCATTCAAATATGTGAAAAGTACACACAGCTCTTCCTCAAACAGGACCTTTATTATCTTATATGACGATCGAAATCTCACATTCCTCTATTACGCAAAGGTTTAATTAACTAATCTATGGCCTATAATTGTTTCACTGTCTCTTTTGAAAAATTAATGCTTTTAAAACCCTATTGATGCCTTCATCTCGGTCCCAAGAGTACGGTCTTCATTCCCATTATTTTTTCAAGCGTTTGGGATGAAAACGAACGAATTGGTCAATAAAGTAGCTCTTCATGAGACTCCATTTATGAGCCCCTTCTGATAACCCACTCATCCAGGCAGCTCTGGAGATGTATTTACTGCAAAAATGAGACTTTGGTACAACGAAGATTGCGAAAATGAAAAATTTACATTGCCACAGTCCGATTCAACGCTTAATACTCAACCACATTACCACGTTATAACATACTTTTCCAAATCTTCAAATGCTCGAACTGGGCATTTCTTATTCAAGTGAGTCTGTGGAGGCCACAAGGAGGGTCTTTTACGAATTCTTGTTAAGCGTTTGTCTGACAAGGTGTGGGATGACGAAAATGAACTTTGGCACTAAAGTAGCTCTCAAGAGTAGTTCATTTTCAGATCGAATTAGCCCTCCTCCCCACTTCTGGGATGGTGCAGCAAAGACGGTAAATTAATTAGAAGTAAATATAGTTGAGAGTCGAACTAGCCAATGAGAAAGAGGAGTGAGTGGGGGAGCGAACTGTGAACGCCTCCCTCCCAAGACATTCACACACGCCCACACCACGTCTGGTCAAGGGAAACACTTTCCCCGGTGCACGAGCAACTCAGTCAACGCAAACGCGAAAATGCCTTGGTATTAGTTGCCTCGCGTTGAGGAGTGAGGGACCGATTATGAACAGCTGAAGGGAAAGGGTGAGGATTTACATGTGTCCTTTAAGTAGGTACGCCGAGAAACCACACTCAGGGGACTGCAATTTCGCAATGTCGACGAGTTCAGCATTTCCTCCCACCAGATCACTATCAGAAATGGAGTGCGAAGGACTGGTACCCTAAACTTTATAGATAAAATCGTACTTTCATTCCCGGCTGCAAGAATTCCACATACAAGCACTTTTGGCATTTGAAACGTCACTCGAGAAAACCCAGTTGCATTAACCAGGTGCAACGGCAGTTGACAATGACTGCATAGATATAAAATAAAATTAAGATCCAGTCTGCATATAAATTTGGGGAAAAGTAGGCACACAAGAGCATAAACCCACCAAATGGCGTAATCATCCCTATCTGATCTGAACGATGTAGCAAATTCAGTGAAATTGTTACTTCAGACCAGAAACTGATAACTTTAATGCTACTAAAACCAGCTTTGCAAACGCCATTCTGAGCTAGGAATGGGAAATTTGTTATTTAGTTGCATAGACCCACTAAGAAACCCGAGAATAATTAAAATGAGCAAGATAAATGAGATCACCTCAACCAGGACACTTTTTAAAGCACTCCAGTGATCTATTCCAGTTTGAATATCTTATGACGGCTTCAATTATTTATCGCACTGTCTGAGCGGAAAGAAATCAATCCACGAACAAACCCTACGTCAATGCATACTGGTAACTCTGAGAAACTGCCAAAACTATCCGACTGGGTTGCTCAAAAGGCGCTTTGCATCTCTTTCTATCACTGTATTAGCAGATAATCGTATGTACCTCGGTGTCATCAGTTAAACAGCCATTTTTATTGATAATGACAAGATTTGAGATTTAAAATTTCCTATAGATCAAATCGAATAGCGCTAGCATTCCCATAATCTTTTCAGGAATTCCGTTAACTTTAGGTGCCGGAAATGATAATTTGAATACAGAATATGCCGACGGCTATTTGGCCGTTTTATGGAAACCGTACCCGTAACTTCTAAACTGAAGCCACGATTCAAAAGAAAGCCGAACAAAAACGGAACCTGACCGGAAAAAGGGTTGAGTAAATAAGTGCGCAGGCGACTTGTGAAGGAATCCGTCACAGCATGAAAGGAATCAATACATAGGCAATGGAACCTAAGAGTACCTTTAGACAATAGCTCATCAATTTCGCATATCTTTTACATAACATGAAATAATTTACCTGGGTTCAAATCAAGCAGCGTGAAATCCTAGCCGGATCTTAATCCTAACAGGCGCAAATTTCAAGTAGGCGAACAGATTTTGTAGCAAGTAAACGACAAATCGAGATTACGCTTCTTGATAAAATCGCGTGCCAGTAGCTTGGGAAGCGGCTTCTTGATGAAATCAAGATGTCTACCAGCAATCCCCCTCCACCAAACGTCTGGAAAAAGTGAGACCAGCTTCATTAAAAAAATGTCGAAGTTAACTTCGAATACCCGATTCATTCAGGTGAACGGGTGATTTAAAAAGAACGCCATTTTTTTCCAAATTAGTAACCGAAAATAATACTTCAAATTTCCGAAGGTACTGCACTTTAAATCGAATGGGATATTACTTTAAAAAGGCAACTGAAATGACACAAGTAGCAAAATTGTAACAGCTGAGATGGTGCACTTTGAAATTAAAATGAAAAATTGAAAAACTGTACCGAAATAGCAAAATTGCAACCATTTCACATTGCACAAATTGGCATTACATGCGGGTGAGACGAATTAAAAGCAGCTTTACCCCAAGGCTATTTCAAATTAATTAAAAATCACTTATGGAGTGTTCTCGACTAGTACTTTTTGTTGAACTAGAATTAGGCACTTGAAACATTTCCGGCCAAAGAGTGCCAACATGATGATAAATCACCTTCGTTGGTTTGGGCTATTTTTTTAATTGGCAAGCTCCTAAAATTCCCTTTCTATTGTTGGTTAGTGGAAAGGGCCTAGGAGCTGGATCTAAAGCTGTAATATGACCTCTACTAGCTCTCCCCAAGGACTAGCGACAAACTAAGTAAGCTGCATTTATTGGCTTCAAAGTACCCCTGCAGCTAATTTTGTTAAAAACCTGAAACGCCAGATAAAGGACGAGTATTTTGTCCCAAAGGAATGAAAAAACGACGTGCGATTAGATAAGCTGAAGGAAGCAAAATTGTCTTTGCAACCTCGAATCGTCCGCGTACACCGAAAATCCTCGAAAATTCTAGTTCATTTTTACAAAATAAGATGAGCGGATTTTAAAGTTAACCCAGAGAAATCAATAAAAATGGCACGACTGCGCGGCATTCACTCATTGAACTCCCACTAATCCAACATAGTTGCCGCAAGTTGGCAAAAACAGGGCACAAAGAGGAGTGAAAGCCTTTTTTAATTTAATTAATGCATCGAAATTGGCTGAAAATTAATGGGACACACAACAATTGGGAGATTCATGATCACTTTTTAGAAGTCAAAGCAAAGACAAAAGTGCGGTGGAAGGTTAGTTGTAAAAGACTTATGAAGAGACTCAAAGAAACTTCTCTGGACTACATAGGAGGTATTTTCGACTAGCGGTTGCTTTTTGCCCAAAATGGTCGAAAGAAATGGTTCTTCTCCTTGGGAGCTGATTCGATAAAAGAACTTAGAAATTGTCCGATCGAGTGCAAGAAAATCGAACAATTAATCCAGTGTTTACACACAACACCTCGATGCAAGCCAGATAAGATTCGCAATTTCAGTTGCAGTGTTCCGGACTGTAAGCACTATGGCCGAAACAGAAAATTTTAATAAAAACCTACTTTCTAGAGAGAAGTCACCTTGGTTCTGTCAGACTGACAGAGGAAGTAGATTTTGAATCAACAAGATCTTGGGAATAAATTTAACGAATAAAGATTTCTTTAACCTCAAGCAGTTAAGAAAAAGGAACACGTCTTTGCGAAAATTCAGAAATTTGAACGCCACCACGCTTCAGTGAGAATACTTATTGAATTCACAAAGTTGAATTCACCAAAGTTCTGCCGTCATTACTTGATAACTAATAAATGCTGAAACTGCTGCAAACGAAATAAAGATAACTTTTCCTCAGTCGAAAACAGCTCAGATGGGTAAAAAAGAAACAGCATTTTTTCCATGGCTGGCGACCTCTTAAAACACTAATCTCAAGTCGAACTACAAGAAAAAGAACTAATGGTATCTATCTCCAGTGAAATCAGAGAACAATAACTGAGTTAATGGTTTTTCTCGTTTTAATAATTCGCGGTTAATGCACAGCAGAACGGTTACCACATTGTCTACCGTTGGCTACTAAGTAAAAAACCTTCAATACACATCCAGTACTGTCTGAACTGTCAGTCATCGACAGTCATCTGAACTGTCAGTCATCGACAGCCGTGCCGACAACTACTTCTCATTCGACTGCAATATTTATAGAACTTTGATTTTATTTTATTTCGTTAGATGGTCACACAGACCGGATCAATAACCAAGTAGTCTTCAAAAGCGTCACAACGGAATCCGCAACGAACCGAGAGAAGATCCAGCGAGTGCACGGAATGATTAAGCTGATTGAAAATGACCGACTGCCCTTGGATGTAACGATTTAGTAAAGACAGTGATAGTCAGCAGGATCATGCCGCAATCTGAGCAGAATCTAAAACGGAATAGCTACACTAAAGATTTTTCCAAGACGTATCAACTTTCGCAGGTAGAATAAACAGTGAAGAAGGAGGGAACCCATAATTTTGATGTCGGAAAACGGCTTTTAACTCGTAGTACGCACGTTCTAATGGTCACCCTTGTGTGGACGTCCCATTTTCTCCTCTGGTGCAGCTATCCCATACACTTCGTTGATTGCGTCACAAATAAAGCTCGGACAGAAAAGAAGTACAGTCTAATAGGTCTGCGGAATTTATCACACCTATGAAAAGACGTGAACGCCCTTGAAGGGGGTTGGTCGGTTCCTGTACGTGGCCGTAGAGAATACTTCACAAATGAAGCCTGCAGATATACTATACACAACCGCAAATCAAATGACAAATGATACATTTCTACCCAGGACTCTAGGAGATAGTCTCTTTGCATTCTTCCATCACTACATGTCCACACGACAAGGACAAGATCAACAATTCAACATGACAATTCCACCAGAGAGCAAGCAGTTCACAATAGTCTAAAGAGTCCATGATGAAATGATACATCAATGAACCGTCTCAAATCTGTCAGCTTAATATGGTGAATCTTACTATTGGTACAACTCTATTTAAGGCTCAGAAATTCGTCTCTTTTTAGTGGTAGTGAAACAGAACAGGTACAACCTTTTGAGCTTATTAAAAGAACCGAGCCACCTCTGGAGAGGGATTTCTCGATCCCTGAACCTCGTAGTAATAAACACACTCAGGCTTCTTCAAGGTCAATAGCTTAATATGGCAAAAATGGCTTGAGTTACCTTAAAAACCAATATAACTTCTCCATGGGTCACGCGAGCCTTCCATTTATCTCGGGTTCGATGAATGTCCACTCGACAAGGATGAGGTCAATAAATCAAGGTACTCAACGCCATGCCAACTCTGTAGAGGGTCTCAATTCCCCCAGACAGGAAGCAGTCTAGAACAATCTTAAGTGTCTAGGGAATGACTGAGCTCATAAATAACAACTTCATTCCAAATGAGGTGATACAGCAGCGAGAACCTGACGGCTTAATGTTAAAGATAATTTAGTTAACTCAAAACTGATCTGAAATTTTAGTTGTTGCTGTCACATCTCTACCTAGGGCTTCGGAAAGTATTAGTAGAGGGGCCGAAAACCGAGCATTCTATGTCCGTTACGTCATTAATGACGCCTAAACCAAACGTGGTAAAATCTAGTAAGTCTACTGTACTATTAAGAATGCTAGAACCTCCTTAATCCCCTTCTAGGTAACACGACTCTTCAACCTAGCTAGCTTATTATATTGAAGATATCATGAGTTAACTCAAATACAACCACAACACAATTTAGTTGTCATTTCTCATGCCAGGACTCTAGAGAATAATTCAACCAAAAAGACATGGCATATAGTCCGAAAAAGGAATGAGCAATCCCCTCCATGCAAACTGCCTCGAGGATCTTAATTCACTCTACAGTCTACAGCAACCTTATGAGTCCCTGGAATTATTGACCTCATTAAAATTAACTGAATCCTATTAAGGCGAGGTAGGTTGTTTGATTGACTAGAAGGCCGTCTCTTTTGCATCCGAACCATCTCTGAAATTACGTTTTCCTTCCCTGAATCCCACGGCGTTTCCAAATCCGAGGGTTCTTCAACGCAATTTGCGAGCTTGTTAAAAAACGAAAATCCTATTCTAAGAGGCTGTTTTTCGGTTCTAGAGCCTACTCATACTTCTTCAAGCCTGTTCATCTGGGATATTAAAGACAATGATCTCTTCATAAAGGTATGCGAGCAATCTCGTATGGCCATAAATTCAGTAGATGTCCAGGGAATAAAGAGTCGACTACTCACCGCCATGCCGACTCTGTAGAGTATCTTTATTCCTTCCGAGAGGAAGCAGTCCACAACGCGCACCACGCACTCGAAGGGGAGGTCGAAGATGGCGAAGAACCAGGAGGAGAGGAGCTCCCGGCGGGCCTCGTGGTTGGGCAAGAAATCGGTGTGGCGCATGCGGTTCCAGAGCCAGAGGGGCCGGATGCGCTCCACGAGGGTGTCGAGGGAGAGGCAGTGGGCCTGCCAGGCGCGGGTGTCCTGCACCACGCGCCGCTTCTCTTCGGGCAGGCGCAGCAGCGCGTCCATGCACTGCACCACCACTTGGGGCTCGAGGTAGTGCAGGAAGAGGGCCGTGAGGCACCAGGCGTGAGGTGCATACACGATTTGGGGGAAGTCCTGCGAGAGGTAGTGCAAGATCACCTGCACCATGAGCTCGCCGTCGTGCGTCAGGTGGTAGGTGTGCATCAGCCGCCGGTCCGCCCAGCCCAGGCCCTGCAGCAGTTGGCTGTCCGCCCCCGACTCCTCGCCCTTCTCCGACTCCATCAGTGCCACCCGCAGGTTTGCGCACTTCGCCTCCAGGCGCGAGCGCAGATCGGACTGAGGGCTCGACCGCTCCGGTATCTGGAGGGGCAGAACAAAGGCTTCATTCAGACAGGCTTCCCCTGAATGGAATATCAGGCCATTCCATAAATTCCGCCAGATTTTTTTACAAGTAACCCAATCTGGCACATGATTAAAGATTCAATCATAATTTAGCCTTCCCGCATTATCCATCATTTCTTTCCATCTATAAAAAGCCCTAAAATCAGGCCGTTTAGGAAATATGTGGAAAATTTCACAAGAGTCGATCACAAATTCCAACCAGGTGGGGAATTACATCAAACTTGAAGTGTCGACGTTGAAAACATTAGAGCTGGATTAGGCTGATTTCCAATTGATTGCGAGCAGTAATCAAATAAAAAGAACTAGAAAAGTGAACAGTGATGGTCTTTTACAATTAGAAAATGCCTGAAGTCAAGACAGTTGTCGTACTCCCCAGCCCTCCAACGCCTTTGGGATTTCGACATTTGTAATCCAGTTGGATAATTCACAGAAACTATCGAAAAATGGAAAAACCACCGTCCCAATACTTAAATAGGAGTTACAAACCCACTGATATGGATGTCGAAAACTTTTAGGAAGCATTCTGAGCACCGTGCATTGATCGTAACAACTTAACACCCACTATCGCAAGCCCTAAGCACCAAACTGACAAAGCATCGGCGAAATATTTGACAACCAGTCACGTCGCATTCAAATGACGCAAGTGCCTTATTTCACAGAATAAAATAGTATAGTTTAGACAATACCCCCTGATTACCAAAACGAAAAATTATAGGAACTATGGTTTCAAATAAGATGATGATCTATAGTACTTCGCTTAGAGATTATTTAGAACAACCTAGGAGTGTTGACATAAAGAGAAAGTAAAAACCTACCACAAACTTTTTGTTGCAAAACTCTTGGATGAGCCGCGGCCACAAATCACACCTCTCCCGATGACTAACGCCCAGGGCTGTTCTACGGGTCATATATTGTGGTAATGTATGTGGCCCTGAAATTGAGAGTCGCGTTACTTCTGGCAACGAAGAGACATAGGTATTTTTGACATAGGTTGTAAATGGAGACCTACAAAGGGAAAATGATAGACTTATTAATACATTTAATTTGGACTGAACTTTAAAGCGGAACAATAGAACACATCGAGTTCAAATCGCAGAAGTTTAGAACAATTAATACGCACCTGTACTCGCTCGCCATATCTGAGAAACTCAGAAACGATCGGAAAAGTGCGTGTTTACATGGTAGATGCAATATTCGCTCATTTATAACAGGTAACGCCCAAGCTCAACCTTGATCCGACACATTTGATTGGCTAAAAGAGCTTTCATAACAAAATTAATTTATTTTGGCAAAATTTTATTTATTCTTTAAAAACAAATTAAATGAACTGAGAATATTTTATTTTACGATGATTTATGGTCTTTAGCCGAATGTTTGATTGGTTGACAACAGAGTCCTACTATATTAGCCTGTTTGCCATATGGGGAAAGGCAAGGGTTGCATCAAGGACGATCACGAAGGTGTTAAACATGAGACAAAACGTAAACATAAAAAGAAAGAAAAGACCAATAATGAAATGGAAGTTCATTCTGCGAACGCCTGGGAGGAAGTAAAATTCGAGTCGGACGACCGCAGAGAAAAGTTTTTGAGGTTGATGGGCGCTCAAAAACAGCGAAAGCACACTGGTGCTATTCAAATTGGTGAGAAAAATGTTATTCACACCCGTGCTGGTGTCGGTGTTGATCAGATTGACAAAAAATTAGAAGAGCAATTCACTGAAGGTCTTGAACACAAAAACTCTTGGAAGCGCCACGCTGGTTTGGGTTGTTCCGGAGAGGGTTCAAGCAATCTGTTCGAAAAACGTTCAATCCGCTTAGACATGGAAGAAGACGCAGAGGCTTCGGAACCTACTAAAACCTCAAAGTATATCAACTTCGTGAAAAGCTCTAATTCCAGCTAGGGTAATTCCTTGGGTAATAAATTTTTATGCATTATTTCCCTCTCGTTAATAGTCAGTTATTTGGGTTCTGGGAGCTCATCTAACGTTCTTTATGCTTTATGACTGCCAGTTATATCGCTTGCACATTTTATGGTCTTTTGTATTTGTCGAGACAGTCTATGCTTTATTTTTACTTTTGGTGAATATTTGTTTTAGCTCGTAGAACTCTCCCCGAAGTGCTAGATTTGTAACGCCCAGAAAATTTCCGGGTAATTGAGATCTTTTTCTAATTCTTAATGGGCTATATCAACCTCTGATATAGTGATGGATCTTGATTACCTGATTCATATGTATATTATCGCCATAAGTTATCTTTTATTTTATCCTACGACATGCTTAGGCCCCTTTTTATCCTTTAGAAGTTTTACTTTAAAGTTATAAGTAGATACTTGGAATTATTTACACAATTTTCGATTCCATTATAAATCGTTTACTTATGACTTTTGAATATATGGTGTAAACTTAGATACCTGGCAACCATTCCCTTGTGGGTTGGTTTTAATCTGTTAACTTCTGCCTAGCGATAACCGGATCTTCTTCCCTGGCTTTGGCCGAGCACATCTGGTTGAGTTGAATCCCCGGTGGCTTCTGCTTGTTTATGTCGTCTTCCCAGATTATGTGTGGCAATTTATAGCTAGCATCCAAAGATCACCTACGTGTCTCTACCATCTGCTTCAGTCAAATTTCACAGCGTGACAAATGTTTATAAACCTGCTAGGTCACCAAGCAAGAGGCTACTACAATCAAGAGATCTATTGCGTCCGCTGGGGTATTAATTACTAGAGTTGATAAGCGGTTCGAGGTCGTATTGATCGACCGATAGGCTTATTGTCTTTATCCATTTTGAACTATAAGCCTTGTGACTGTTCCTCTCAAACTCTAAGTGAATCTTGATTTGCTTTCCGAAAAGTTTTTACCTAGCGAATCAAATCTTTCTGTGATTTTGTGCACATTAAAAGGTCAAGTCAATCATTGGTTCGAAAGAGGAGCCCTAATTTGGGGTTTCCTCACCTAGGCCAACTGCCCAGCGATAGACATCATGAGTTTATAAGATGGCAGTCCTACTAGGTAGTGGGTAATTAGGACTTAGTCACCTTAAACGTTGAGAAGTGATTGATAGCCGCAGCCTGGGTGCATTTTTTTTGCACACAGACATCGTGAGCCAATAGGCAGAGTGTTCTATCGAAACATCAAGTAGGGAAGGTAAGGAGGGATACGGGTGTAAGGTTTTTCCTGAGATGAAACATTTGGCAAAAATCTCTACTACACAATTAGTCTAGAGCAGAAGCAGCATAGTGTTTGTCTACGGTAAATGTAGACTGGATAAACCATTAATTCTCAAGAGCACAGGTAGTTCGATCGAAGGGTTGATGAACAAACAGGATAAAATATATCTCTCATGGTGGCATCAACCATCGAAGCTTCTGACAATGGTAAGGGGTGGTGTTCCTTAACCCTGTACGGTTCAGTCAACTTGGGAGTTACTAAGTCGACTAAGGTTGACAAGCTACGGTTTTTTTCTTCCATCGTACTACTTCAAAATCCTACCAGCGGTGTTTACATCAACCCAAATTCCTCCTAGGCTCTGGGTTGTGTTGTTTTTTGATTAATTCGCCACTCCGTGTGTGATCCACTTCAATTGACAACAGTGCCTTTCTAAAAATGCATTTAAAACCTAAGAGCTATTTAAATTAGAGAAGCTACCTCTTCTTCAGTAAGCTTTCTCCCCAATCCAATAAGCAATTTCTGTTGTTTGACTGATGCCTCCGCGAAATTCGGGGCTTTCTGAGTCCTCATTGACAGATGGACATGACAGCTTTGAGCGCAGCAGGAAGTAGAAGTCGGTTTGGTGGATAGAGGGAATAAAGTCATTAAAATAAGCAAAATTAAAAATAAGAGGGGATTTCAACTTTAAATTTGAACAGTTTATTGGCTTTGCTGGTATAGTCTAACGTTTCATCCAGGCTCCATAATAATTTTGAGGAACTGGAAACGCTTTACAGAGGGACTTTTCGTTTGAATATAAAGTATGTAGAACCAACATTGTTTCATCCGTCGTAAGGTCCGCTGGTTTCCTGATATAAATGTAGTTTATAAATGCCTCATAGGCATTGTTGTTCAACCGTCATAACAGTATACGGTTCTTTGTTGTGCCTGTGAGATCTGAAGAATTTAGATCCAACGCGTCCAAAAATCTTTGCAGAGGCCGAAACGGTCGAATGAAGGGTCGAAATTAGATATTTCTTTAATGATATCCTCTGGTTTGCTCGTTTGGATTTTTAACGCGTTAATCAAATCCGCGAGAAGTTCTTCAGCTTGCTGCGTCGCCAGTTTTGGTGTAAGTTCTGTGGAAAATTACACTTCTATCGGGACTACCCCTTCATTGATCAGTTGTGCATCGAGTTTAGTAAGAAAGGCCACAACGACGGGTTTTGCGATAAAAGTAAGCGAAAGAACCACACTTCGAATGGCCTACGTGCGAGCCCACAAGTGACCAAGAACGGACGGAGATTCGTCCTTGTTGAAATTGGTGGCCACAAGTCCCACCCTCAGTTGAATACGGGTTTGGATGTCACGATTATATCGACAAACTCCTGCATTAGCTCGGAAGACCTAGAACGGAGGACCCAGAATTTAAACTCTCTAGAGCCTCCGGTAATCCAATATCACTTTTGGGGTCGATACGATGCCAAGTAAGCGTTAAAAATAAGTTGTGCAGGTCGACATGTTGCGTCTCTACCTAAGGGAAGAATTTGCTAGGTCTCTTCTTGATCGGAAAATTAAATATCTGGTCGGATCACAGACTGCAGACTGGCTCTCGAATGACTCAGTTAGCCACTTCAAGAGTCCGCATTATGACCGTGTTTAAGGACATGGCTAACAAAGGTCGCTCTCACCTCCCTCCGCCATGGGGATAAGAAAAAGGTTGTAGCAGTCCCTTAATAAAAAAAAATAGGGGTACGAAGAAACTCAGTCGATTACTCATTACGTTTCAGGTGGAAAATGTGTGAAAAGGGCGGAATTGCATAAAAAATGAGTAAGCAGCATCTTTCTCACGATCGTGGAATCGATTCGAAAAAGGGGAAGAAATAATGAGTAGAATTCGTCGACGTTCTCAGATGACTGACCGAACTATGGAAGCACTCAAAATGCGGAACTCAAGTGGGATACACAAAGCAATCCTACCTAATCAGGACACCAATCCAGTGAGTTCGAAAAAAAAAGAATTTAACTGAGGAAATCGAGTGTTTTCCATTAACTGTCGAAAGAGCCACCGATGGGCCCCGGCTCCAGCCAAAGAGCAACAGGGTACAGACTTTCGCCAACAAGTCATCGAAGACTCCGTCCTTCACCACCTTTATTGTTTTTGCTGGGTCCCTCCATCTTAAGTATTCTGCTCCCTGTAGCCCGAAATGGGAACGTCCATCGGATCCAAGTTCATGACAGCATATAGTTGGGTACGGCTTAAACAATCTCATGGACTTCTATAACCTTATAATTTCTGGAATATAATGTAAGTATAAATATTTGTTCCATTTCACCCCTCTTGAAAACATGAATCTGGCATTTGACCTGCATCCACCGATCATCTTTGAGTTTAGAATGGATCATCTTTTGACTCGCTTTCAATTCCCACTGTGCCAACGAATCTGTCTTAAAGCTCTTCATTCTCAGCTTAATACTACATTTCTGCATATTAGTCATTAAATATGTTTGTTCCCTGACGCAAATGACTCAATCCCCTATCTTGTGGTCGTTCCAAAGGTCTGTAGTCTGTTACTTCTGTTTGGCCTTAGTAAATGGCAGGGCTGACTGCTATCCTGTTTAGTGGAAGAATGTAGGACCCTTCTTTCGGATGAATTCCGAAGGGGCCCACCGAAGGCCTGAACCAATCAGGATTAAATGCGTCCTCCACAGAGGTACTCACCTCGGCTAGCTATCGGGGCCCTCCACTCACCAGTACATCAGAGGTAGTCGGCCCCCCAAAGGTGCTTTCATTCATATAGGCTCCTTGCGCTAAAGAGTGCGTATGCAGGATCTCTGAGTTTCTTCATGGGCGCACACTTTTTCATGGCACAGTGGACATCCTCAATATTTACTTCACTCAAGCAATAACAAGAAAGACACCTTTCTGATGCTCATTCATCAATAAACTCTCCGATGGGAGAGTGCTCCGAACGCAGCTGCCAAGCTGTTGTCAGGACGCAAGCTTTGTGGCATTGATGTGACCAGATTAATTTGATCAAAATTAGCCTTAGTGTCTCTACGTAGGCAGTTTCCTACCCATGCTTTTGAGGTGTCTTATTTTTGTCTTGATTTTAAATGAAGCCCTTACTGGGACACATTTATAAGAGGCTGCATCTTAAATAACCATTCTCTGCATTGTTCTTCGCCTTGTGGAACAGGGGGACTGAACGACATGCTTTTGGGTACTCATGTCTCATGTTTGCGACTGTGAAGATAATGCTTGGTATTCACTCTGTTCCCACCGAATCCTTATTTGAATTGCTCAGAATGGTTTCCCTTGCGTATCCCGAGCAGATCTTTGATTGAACTCGGAGACCAGTACCTGCTGCCAGCTGTCCGATCGAGTCCCTAAGAAAGAGGGGGGTGGTAAGGGGTGGTCCGCTTCATACCTAATAAAATTGGTTCTTCCTCAGTCTTGCTGGAATAGTCATTGAGAACGACTGGACATAGTAAGAATGGTGATCCCGTGGCTTGGGTTTTGAATATCTAAGTGTAACCGGAAAAAGGAGACTTTGTCATCTAGGAAGTGATTCTTATCTTCAAAATAACCTGCTCATTCCAGCCGTTGTCTACCTTAGAGTCCCTGCATTGCTGATTATTGAAAGTGAAATTTCCTGATACTAGAATAAAGCTCCACCACCTTCATGACCTCAAGCCGTATTCAATAATTGGAAGAAAATTTATTGTCGTGAAGTGGGTCAGTAGCACTGCATTAGAAAGAATCACTACAGATTTACTTCAACTAAGTGAATGACTGGACCTCATTCCAAAATGCGAACTGATAACTAGATTTCCCCCATCTAAAGAGCTCTGTTAACACCCTTTGCTTACACAGTAGGACGCCCAGTTCGTCGATTCACAGCAGCCAGCTTTAGATGCTAAAACACAGCTGGATACGCTTCATATTCCCGGGCTGAGCTAAGCAATCATTAACAATCAGGCATCTGAGTATGCCTTCTTTATAGGTTGCGCAGTCTATCCAGTCATAGCATAAGTCCTGTTCCAATACTACCGAAGGAAAATCAAGAATTATTTTATAATATATAATTGAATAAAACAATTAAAATTTAATGGCTTAAAACCCTGATAAAGCGGAGCAATATTTTATGAGTTCATGTAAGGGAGGAAACTAAGCAGCCGACAAAGCGACTGGAAACATTGATCACTAGGTTTATGAAGGGAACTAAGTGACTGAAAGAACTTCAAGAAGGAGTTTTGCGAAATTCATTATCATTTGAGTTGGAATTGACAATTAAGCTTAGTTCAACCAATTTGACTATTCATAATCATATCTAGCAGCTTTGGAAAAATTCCTAAACTCATAAATTGTCTGAAAAGTCAAATCTCGAGTTGGCGTCTACCCTTCTCGCCACCAACTTGTTTCACCTTTTTTGGTGGATAGACTTGTATCAATCGACTGGTGAAAGATATTTACAGCTTCGTAAAGGCAGAAAATCCAAGCCAGAGCCTATGAGGGAATTTTATGCGAGAAGTTCTTCTTCGTTTACTCTTCAAATTATTACCACCTAATGAAGCATAACGTAACGCTCAAATCTACCGTCTGCAATGGGAAGCGAGCTTTGAGACAAAAGGTCCTGCTCTAGAGGATCGAAAAGGGGTGATATTTCATCAGGTCTATGCAGCACTGCTGCCTCAAACAGCAAGAATCGCCACCCCACAAAAGAGTGAACTTAGCTGGGTTGAGAAAATTTTTCATCCATCCCCTTGCTCTCCCGACTTTGCTCTTCCTTCGAACCACCATTTGTTTCATTTGGGGAAATAACTTTTGAAATGCCACAGGAAGAGATTGAAAATAAAATCTGTGAGTTCTTTGAATCATAAAAACCAAAGGAATCTTACAATAAAGGTATTGAAAAGCTTGCTAGGAGATGGAGGGAAGTCACATATAGTCAGCGAAAGTAAATTGATGATTGAATATTTAGTTAAACAAAACAATTGGTCAATTTATTCAGAACTTACTGGACGGCCTGACAATTATCATGCAGATTTCTCTGCTGCAACTCACGGGACACACGCACCACGTAGATATCCGGTCACGTCCCAACAAGGCCTAATAGGGACTGTCAGTCGTCACTTATTCAGCGACTTGCTTTATTTCAAAATGAAATTGGCTTAAGTTCCTCAAAGACCCCTCCCTCAAGTGGAATTAGTTTCATTCACCTACCAATGAAGAAGACGGAGATTAGTTTTAGAGGGTCGTACAAACATCGGTTCCCTCAAAGTCTTTAAAAATATGAAAATTGCAAACTAGTCCTTCCTTTTCGAGGTGGGAGAGTGGTTTACTATTTTTATATCGATAGTGCACCATCAAAGTCGTTGTTACTGCATAAAAAACACTCAAATAGAGGCATGTTGTGTCGCAATGAGAAATACCTAAATTTTTGTCTTTCATTTTTGTCCATTTATTTCATAATCCCAGTTCTCTTATGGAAGGTTTATCAAAATGGGAAGCGATGGCTTCCAGCTTCTCATATTGCCTTTGAGCCCATAAAGACAGATGCATAGAACAACCTTCTCATATGGTTCATGTATGGCTGGACTCTGGGCTATTTGCCAGGCAAAAGCTCACTTCTCCCTATAGACCTTTTTCTAAACAGTGACTCTTTCGTCATCAAAAAATCTGCTTCATGGACTCCGGTATACTCCTTCGTGGATCCTCAAAAGACGACTATGCACGAAGGAGAGGGTTCACAGATTGTTCCAGCACGTGATTGAGCACGTTTCATAAGTAGGAAGATAATTATCATGTTAACTTTGCCAACAAGACGATTTCCAACTCCATAAGCTTTGACATCTGACTCTCCTTAGACAGCTTTCACCTGACGCTTCCATTTGCAAAACGTGATCTTGATTTAGGTAGGATTAAATTATTGAATAAATCGTTGCATAAGAATGTAAAAAGCTTTTGAGCCAAACAATGTGAGGGATCTCACGTCCTAAAATATAAAAAAAATTCACAGTTTTAACAGGATTTTTTAGCTAGTTAATAGCCTATCATATATTACTGGATCGATTTCCCAAAATCAGTGTCTTGCGATTTTCCGTGATGTTGGCCTTTTCCTTTGGAGTAGATATTTATCTAGCACTGCCTACTTTTCTTTCTTTTCGTTGTGGAAACTCATAATGCAAACTCATAGCAGTAACCTGCTGGTGTAGAGAATTTCGTTTAGAACTTACCTCATAGTATTTTAGTGTCTTACTGGAATTTACTGTACCCGTATTGGTTGTTTTTAGTTTCCTGCTCCACTCACCGTTTATTCATGGGAGAAAGCGAAATAACCTGGCGCTGTGGTCAAATTACTCTAAATGCGTGATTCCTAATAATAAAAACCTTGTCTCGCTGCTTAGCACCCGTGCCATATTTCTACATTTCCCTGATGCATAATCAACCTTTTGCATTCTTCTGAGTACTTTTCTTAAACTAACAGTTAGTTATCTGAAACACGAGTGTTTTTCCTGTGAAATTGTGTCAGACCATTTCAGATATTCCTTTTGACAGCTTGACGATTAAAGTCATGAGACCTTAGTGAATGACCGACCACTTTTTGACTTCAGGACACCTTGCATAAATTAAATCTCAGGTTATGGCCTAAGGAATCATTCCTCAATGCGCTCACATAAATGAAAATAATTGCAAACAGATATGAGTAGTTTTAGGATTTACTTCGACATTCCCTGCAATATTATTTGTCGATATTTTGGTTAAGTATGACGAGATATTAAATGTAAGATTATGATTAGGTGGGTGAATGCTTCAGCCAAATTTTGTCTGCAATAGAGATGGAACTTCTGGTTTAAAAGCTGGAGTTCACTTTCAATGCAAAAATGTCATTAAATGCTCATGGGTTTGCACAGGTGTCATTTAATTACTCGAAATACGCCTGAATTCATGTGAGCCGTCTATCAATTCGTTTAAAAATCGACTTTAGACACATTTTCGAAAGATTGTTTCCACCACGGAATGTTAGTGCAGTGCACATGACAATCCAGGATCTTTTGTAGACAAAGGGCCACAATTTGTAACCGATTTATTATAATTAACAAAATTTTTCACTTCCATACCTGAACTCATGAAGAATCGCTGCTACAGAGCATTAATTTGAGATATTATGACCATTAGAAACCCACATTAATCAAAAATAGGCTCGTGTACAATTACAAGAATAAACTAACTTTTTGACTCATAACATCTTGATATTTAAAAATATCCATTATACTTTATTATTTGAGGGGTTGAATTGATTTTTGGGATCCAAAGACTCCTCCTCATTCTCATCGAAGCCCGAGAGAGTTGCGTTAAAGTATGTGACATCTTCTCCTGTGGTGCTTGTAAGGAGACTATAATCCCTCAATCTTCGATAGCTGTTGTCTCGAGAACATCTTAACGATTTGAAGGTCCAAATTAAACTGACATGAAGTAACTGAGATAGATCAAAACGTTCATCAATCAGGGATATGACCAATAAAATATAATAAATTATTATGTTAAAATTACAACCTGTAAATATAGTTGGCCACCTTACCTGGTCCGAATGCATAGATATACAATCAGGCAAGCCGAAATAATTGTCAAAATTCCGATCCCAATCACAGTAGATATTTCGAAAGAGTCATCACTTTTTAGAAAATCCTTCATTTTATAAGGAGAACCCTGGTTGCTGAAACCTACTCCTTCGTTCGAAGATTCGTCATTAGAGAAGCTCTGAACCTGTCTGGTGATATTCCGAAGTGCACCCAACATTTAAAGCTGGTTAGAAAGCAATATTTTAAGATGTTGAATAAGTCTGTAAAAAATCGTAAATGTACATAAAGTAAAATTAAAAAATTAAACTTATACTTGGAAATTAATACATAAAATGAAAATGAGTTTCTTAGTGAAAAATATCCACACCCAAGTTGTAGTCAAAATACGGCAATTGATTATACCAACGCTCAATTTAAGGTCGTTGGTTGTCGCAGGCTTAAATAGTACCGAAAAACAATGCTAACTATTTTTTATGTTTAAATAATTAAGATTAAAAACGGTAACAATTTTTTATTTTATATGAGTTTATTTAAATAATTTGTGTTTCGAATTATATATGACGATAGGAATAATCCACATAATTTTCATGATTTGGTAGTCGTTCTTACTGTATATATCAACCGTTTATGAGTTTTGAATTTAGGTTTCCATTAGTTAAGGAACTTCATTCATTGTATACTTTGCAACAGTTATTCATAATTTTATCTATTCTTTTCGTTATCACCATAGTGTTCAATTGGCTTTTTAAATTACATTTTCGTATTATAAAATGTTGCACAAGTTCTGAAGTGCTGAAGTTTAAATTCACTGACTGATTAATTGTACCCCTAAAGCGTTACGTTCAACGGCTTTCGTATAACTGGATGAAATGGATACAACCCCGAACCTTCGTAATTTGCATGAACTGAATAATGACTGTGTATTTTTCATAAATTTAAGATCTTTCTGCTCATAGCTTGGTTTTTGCGAAATAGTTGAGTCCATATGGGAGATCTACACAACGTCTGCCATAAATCAATCAAAACCCTTTACCTATTAACAAATTTTCGGGAAACCATCATCTCAGTTACGCATTTAATCCCAAATTTAATCAGAAATGTGATCTATTTGAGCAAGTAATTTAAATCGTTTGCAAGAAGGAAGTATATGATTTTGATAAATTAATTTTCCTTATTAGACTGATAGAAAGCCATACATTAGGATGTCTTGTATATTATATAAAATATGTCAAGTGTACATCTGTTCAAATGTGTCTTAGTCCATAGTTTTTCTACCATTCATCCCTCTGACTCCAATGGCCAGTCCACAATAAACAAACAAATGACTTGGTGGTCTTTTATATAACGTCACGTACATAGGTTCACAATGAGAAACAGCAGAGCTATAAGCATAATCAAGTCACTTTACCAAGTACAAGGTCTCCCATTTTCTATAAAGGTCGATGTCTGGTTTCCCGTTTTGTCCACTCCTCAGCACCAGGAAGGAAAACAAGGAAAACAAGCAGTCCAGAGACTAGGAAGCATCCCCCGCACCAGAAAAACACACCGTCAAGACTCCCTAACGCGTCTTCTATGCAGCCTGAAGCAATGAATAATGTCTTTTAGCAATATATCTAGCGGAAATCTATAATAAAGCATAAATCGACATGTACCAGCTAAGATGGGGCCGACGGCAGCTGCAATGCCCTTGAGGATACTGGAGTTCCCGATTGACATGTTCAGACGAGTCAGACCCAGAAATCGGACAAACAGAAGTGACTGGAGGGGGCATGGGACAGCTGCAGAAAAGCCAGGAAAATAGCAGAATTTTTAGTTACCTCCAAATTCATGAGAATGAGTTGAAAAATTAATTTATTAATTAGTTAATAAAATTCGGGGAATTCAGAGTTTTCTTAATTTTGGAGATGCAAATTTGAGTAAGTGAAAGATTTATAAACACTCAATAGTTCACTAAATTATACTAAATTACCTATGAGATGCCTACGAGTATTTTTTTAATTAATCACCTATTAAATATAAGGTTTTGAATTGAAATTCGTTTGAAATTAATTATCGAATTCTATATAAGTGTATGTAAGTTATGAAACGAATTGTTATACTTTTTATAACAGCTGAAGATATTTTCGGTAATTTCGGCTACGATAGTGCTACTTTCCCCATTTCATGAGACAATATTCAGATAAATATTATGGTTATAAACGTCTCTTTTATACTAAATATATCAGGTAGAGAATTCAGCGGTCAATTCAATGAACCAGCATTGGTAAACAAAACATATTCGTGATCTAAATTAGAAATGCCTTAGGTAGAGCTAACTGTTAATGTGAAGCTCTGATATTACAAGCTAACTTAGTTATTTTCTCTCATTAAACGCAATTTTACCATACCACAGAGAAACCCGAAAGCTGCTGCGTAAGTTCCCAGAGAGGTAAAGTTTTGGGGCAGGAATGGAAGAGCAATGTGGCTCACACCACAGAGGATATTGGAGATAGCCGTCACCACGGCTATGTCCACCTTGGGGAAGTTTGCCACCACACCTCCCATCAACCTGCCGATCGTGTGCACGATCCCGACTATGGTGAGAAGGACCATAGAGTCACTGCGCTCTATTCCTACGGTCAAGATGTATGTGAAAAAGTACACGAAAGGGACAAAGTAGGCCAGCTGCAAAACGACAAAGGACGTCGTCAGCACTGCGAAGTAGTAGTTGTAGAAGAGTGTCAGGTCGAGCAGTCTGACTATTCGTCGAGGGAGGGATTTCGCGTGCGTGGCCTCCTCACGAATAGAGTTGCCGGCGAGGGAGAGAGTGCTGAGGATGGCCGAACCGTCAACACCGAAGGTGGCCTGCTTCTCCAAGAGATTGAGCTGAGTACCCACGTCCAAGGGGATCATGGAAATGCTCCGATCGAGGGCTGGAAGAACGTCCAGGTTGGAGAGGAAGAGACTGTCCAGACGCCCCATCGGCCTGGCGATGGCGGTATTCGTAATAGAACTTGAGTGCAGGTGACTCGGCTTCAGTTTTGTGTGGTCCAGTCCATCGGGCTGGCTTTCGTGAACCGCTGCAACAAAAAGTCATGATTTTTAGCTCACACTATCCACGAAAGTGGCTTATTACCAGAATCACGTCTACATAGCTCGCATTTGTACACACGTGTAGTTGGGCTTCACAATCACATTTGCCACATGAAAAGAAGTAAACGCCATGATGGCTTTGTCAAGGAAAAAAGGATATTTGCATCCAGTTTAATCTGATTATCAAGAGATGATTCGTGTTTTAATACTCAACAATTTTACTGCATCTCAAAGTAGAGGAATTCGCCTGTCTCGTGTAGATATTTTGGTTCAACTTGCAGAAGCTGGATTCCACTTTTGATGATATTTATTTCTCACAGGCATTTAAAGTGCCTGGAAGAAAATCAATAGATCCGGTTCCAGGGGTATCAGGCATTGAAACGGAGTTTTCATGGAAGACTAATGACAAAATTGTAGACGGATTCAGTTTATGGCACAAAACACACCCCTAAGTGGCGCCAACTTAACGATATTTCAAATCGGCTGGCAAACGTCTTGACTGGTGCCAACTTTTTAGCTGAAGTCTCGGGTCGTCCATAAGATTTGTCCAATGGCTATGCAGCTGAACATTTTTGATGTTGAAATACAATTAAGTTGATCGAATTCTGTTTTAAGGAACAACTAAATTAAAATTTTCCTGATTAAAGCACTGCTAACATGGGAGTATTCAAAACTTATTTGAGGCACAAAATGCTGTATGAGTTCAAGAAAGGAAGGAAACTCAGCAGCCGGCGAAGTGAAGTGGCTAGAAACATTCACTCAGTTTGTGGAGGGGGGAAATGTGTGCATGAAAGCAGGTGGTTGCAGAAGATGCCCTGCACGAAGATGAAGATCGAACCGGACACGGACCAGTCGAATGCAATGATGGTGAGCTTCTTGTGGCAGCCCTTGAAGAAGCTTATCCTCCTTCACCAGCTGAGGAATCGGGAATCAAGTTCTGCTTAAACCATGCAGCTCTTCATCATCGTCATCTGTAAAAACTTGTAAAAGGGGTGCCTGAAAGAAATAAACTCGAATATCGAATTGACGAAGTAGAACGATTACACACAGCGAGAATCACGACACCACCAAAGATCGAAGAAGGACTTGGGTGAGATAAACTTTCCTTCGCTCCACCTTGCTCCTTCCTCGGACTACCATTTGCTCAGTAGCTTAAAAAAATTATTTGGAAGAAACCGCCTTTGCAAAGCAGCAAGAGGTTGGAACTGACGTTTTCGAGTACTTCAAGTCAGAAGTCAAAGATTGTTATAATAATGGTATTAATAAGCTTGTCTATAGGTGGAAGGAATTCATAGATAACTAAGTACATCGATGATTCTATCGTTTGTCACTGGTTTTATTACTCACAGATTAGACAGAACTTATGGGATGACCTTATACGAAGGACGAATTCAGTTTCGCCGTCAGTAGTTCTTCTTCCTTTAATTTTCTAGCCTTCTATTGATATGTGGAGACAACGTTTCCACAAGTACTCCAGCAACTCACCATGGGTAGAATCGTGTCCATCTGCTTTGTTTTTCGACTCATCTGAGCTGCCGGTTAGGATGGTGTGCCACAGACGACTGCTTGGATGACCCGACTGTCCAGCCAGTTGAATTCCATGAATCGTCGGCGCCGAAGCAAATACCTCCGTCCCATGCTCATCCGGCTCCGGGGAAGCAAAGTTGGAGGGCCTCTGTTGAGGCTTTCATAAAATAAAAACAATCAGTTTTAATATTGAGGTGTTCTGTCTAGCATTTAATTCTTAAACACACAGACTCTATTCGTAGTAATTCACCACATTCTTTTACTATAAATAAAATAACAAAGTAACTAGAAATGTTAGCATTTTGAAGTAGGCGTTTTCGGAAAATTGTTCGACACTTTATGAGTACTGATGTAGGGGTTTCTTCTTAGAACGATTAAGAGACATAACAGGGGAGTGACTACTTTTTGTCCAACTTCAAAACAATAAAAAGAAAAAAAAAACTAGAGGGATCTACGAATCAACTGGTTTGTCACTGAATCTTCATCAGCCTGGATAGTCAACATGATGAGACTCGAACGATTGAGGAGGTTGAGGTGAGAACTGGTACGATAGTCTCGATGGTTAATGCGTCCCCCTACAGCGCATCTATCAAAGAGGTGATCAGGATACTCAGCTGTCCATCTGAGTCAGTTCTCAAACAAGGCCATGGCCTCTAAAGCCGTAATTGCAGATGAGCGAGTTCCCTGAAAATGTATTACCTGTACCATTTTTTGGTATCATAACATGACCTATAAGTGCAACATTTTCAGAATTCGTGAGTTCACCGGGATAGTTAATAATATGGAGTGACCACCGAGAGAGAGCATTCTGAACCCACTAATCAATCACTTTGTCTATAAATGTCACAGTGTGCTAGTTGTCATTCCCAGAAAATTGTTTTTCTCCGATATCAAACAAAGACTGGTGTGTATATTCCTTCTTCAACACTAGTAATCAACGTAAAAGTCCGCTATTTCGTGAATAGTTAACACTTCTCTTGCCGATTACCTAAGAACGAAATCTAGCTCCTCCCATCCCATTTTTATAACGTAGAACAGTCTTGGAGTGATTTCATAGAATACTGAACCCACACAGATTCCGAAAACCAGTCAGAATCTCCCAAACCTTCTGATTTAAACGCAGTTCTTTCAATATTCTAGAGCCATGTTGGTTACCAGTCTACGTATACGACTGCTAGCTGATTTTGCTATTCGACTAATGATTTAAACGAACAACGTCCTACTTCGATGTTAGGATCAGGTGGGAAACAATCTTTATGATGGAATCACTCACAGTGACTTCCAGTGCCTCAGACACTCTGATGGTCTCGAATCCGAATCTGGAGGCTCTTCCCTTTTCTCCGGAGTGATACCTGAGTACTTCTTCCATCTCGATGATTTCCTGCATGGTGGGGTACTCTATCTCCAGTGGTCTGAGCATCAATCCGCCAAGGAAGCAGGCGACAGTGAGGATGAGGGAAAAGATGAACACGGAATAGCGCCACGCGACAGCTGGATCGAAGTGGAGGGTGATGGCATTGAGAATCAGTGGCACCGCCATGTAACCGAAGCCGTTGCCGGCCGCGGCTATGCCCGAGGCCACTCCGCGATAGCGCTCAAAGTTGTAGGTCACCGCCACTGCCGCGCAAATGAAGACTGCTCCGAGTCCTAGGCCTTTAAAAGAACGGCTTTGCTTTGAAAATCATACACTAAGGAAGTGCATCTCTTGTTGATATTGCTTTTGACGGATTTTCCAATTAAGGATTCAAAGATTTCGACTCGTATGATGCCTTTTCAAGGTGAACTTTTCTACCCGTTCATAGATGTCAGTTTGAGTATTTATAATTCTAAGAATTAGCGTTCGCTTTGGTGCGTATTAAAAATGAATTGGCGCTATTTCCAATTCCAGCGACCGACTGTGATGAAAATGACATTTATTTAATCTAGTCATCAGCAGACAAAAGAGAAGACAGCTAATGGGTAGTCCTTCCAATGCAAGTTACTGAATCCTTTGGGCAAAACACACTACCATATGGTCAAACATCGGCGGAATGAATACTGCCATGTACTTTCAGTGCCTTCCCAATAGTGGAGCACGGTGCTGCACAAAAACCTTGAAACTTAATTGTAGATCGACTGTAGAACATAAGGCAATCCCTTGAAGTGCGAAGGGTACCATTATGTCTCAAAGTAAAATCTGAAAATTATTGCCTTGAGTTTTTAATTGGTAAATTTTAGTACTCATCAAGATTCTTTATTAAAATCAATCACGATTTAACTAATTCATGTATCCATTTGATGACATCTATTGAGCGTAGGTTATGATTTTATGGTCTGGTTCATGGTAATCAAAGCGAAGGAAACCCCTCATTTTAGTGAATGGCGATTAAAATCTAAAAGCAGGGCATCCAGAAGCCAAACTTTTCTTGTTTGGCTTAGCAAAGGTACACTTTAACAAGGGTTTCGTATCTATCAACCAGAGGTTTGCCGCGATTGCGTAGACTTACCGGAAAAGATGCCGTAGAGCACGATCACCCCACTCAAGTATTTGCAGAAGACGGCAGCAGTCATCGACAGTCCTCCAAGAAGTCCTCCGATGCACCCGACCCACTGAAAGCCCACCAGGTTAACCAAAGCGCTCGCGATGCCCACTACACCGAGATTCAAGATAACATTCTTAATCGATGGAGTGAGAAACCCTATCCTTCCTCTGGGAAGGTGAAGTTTTTTGCCTTCTTAATGCGTCAACAAGTCATCAGACCTCAGATGGCTTCATTCCCACCAGGGTTATGCAGAAAAGACTCGGAGCCTTACCCACCCATTTCTCAGTTCATGACTACTGAGGGTACATTCCAGTTGGAAACACATTTACATGTTCTAATAAAACAGTCCTAACGCTCACAGACCAAGAAGTTCACGTATTCACCACAAAAATCCAGGATTCTCAAAAATTCCCAATTTTAGTCCTGCCTTTGCTCGAAGCTGATGACATTCCTAATTCCTTACAGTTACAATATCATTCTCTATTCCATTTCTAAGTGCATTTTTCGGCGAATTGTTACCTTTCTGTGGATATATTTTGAGGTAGATTTTATTTAAATATCTATTTTATTTCACCACATTCCCGACTGAAAAGTGCATTTTGTGGAAGGTAAGGTGTACAAATTCGATGACTGAATGCCCTGGACGATCGCATTACCTCTTGAATCGAGGGACAATATTGCCATAAACACCAAAATTTAACCACATCCTCGATCACCGAGGCAGGGACTTTATGACAGCACTCGGCTGCTTCATTAGACAAATTGTTTTAAGCTATAAATATTTCCCATTGCATCCGTTAACACCAATGGTGGATCAGATATGCTATCAAAGTTGTAATCCGAAGCATACGGTCCTCACCAACAAAGCCGTCCTTCAAATAAATGATATTTTTCGTTGAAAAACTATAATTTAGCTACATAATTATAACTTTACTTAATCAGCATGCAAACTCACGTTCGCATGTCATTCATGAGCACGTTATCATTCTGAAAGAAGACTATGGTAATAACTGGTATGTACAAGGTGGATGTAAAGATTCAACTGATTAATATTTACCCGTTTTCCAACTTCTTTCTTTAATTATATATGTGATGTGTTACCATCAGCTTTTCTCTCAGTTCCTGCCAAATTGTTGCATCTTCTGGATAGGAAACCCATAAATGGCTACGAAATGGATCTTTCTAATGAAAGATGAGAAAGGCCCCATCCACAGCCGCCGGGAAGGGAACTTCATGGAAAAAGGTGGAATTGCCACGGAATGATCCACTTTGAATTGTCGACAACTTATGCAGGAACCTTTAATGCTCAAATCTACTGTCAGCAGCAACTGGGGGATTTGAAGCAAGACCTGCTCTGGTGAGTCTAGAGGAGGTGATGTTTCATCAGGACAGTGCACAACCCCCACTCAACATGAAGGGATCACGCTATTAAAGGTAGAAGAAGAACTTGGTTGGGAGAAAATTCCTCATCCAAATTATTCTACCGACTACCTTGCTCCTTCTTCGGAGGAAGGAAGAGGTTCAAACTGGCATTTGAGTTCTTGGAATCAAAACCAAAGGAATTTGACAAAAACTAAGGTATTAATAAACTTTTTATCATATGTAAGGAAGTAATAGATAACGAGGGGAAGTACAATGATGATTGAATCTCCAATAAATGCCACATTTACTCATTTATTCGATGTATTAAAACTCCGACAGAACCGATAGGATGACCTAATACAATAACACCCACCTAATCGTGAAAATTGCTGAGTAACTTCTTAGTCTGTGTTTAATTAACCTTTTCACCACTTTAGCAATCTAGGTCTCTAGAGCACAATCTATACTACTAAATGGCAGAGACTCACTGAGCGCCTTGCGAAGTTGCAAGGAGAGGGCACTTATTTTAAAAAGGCAGCAATGCACGTACTAGAAGTTACATAAAGACAGGACTGCAGAGCCCCAGGGAGGGCCAGTTGTCCCTCGGTGTAATTCATCTTTTTGAAGTGGGTGTCGTTGAGCAGTCCTGCGTAGACAACGCCGAAACCACTTATGGTACCATCACAGAGCATTTGCACGCAGAAGGACGCGAATAACACAGCCCAGCACCAGCCTTTGTCTCGATGCTTTGTCTTGTAGGCATCAACAAATGGATATCATTTATTGTGGTAATTTACTTCTCTCTTAAAGGGCTTCTTTCAATCATCAAGGTTTGCTATCACCATATTTATTTATCACGCATTTGCAATTCCTATTATTACTTTTTGAGCAAGTATCTTTTTGTAATCAAAATGGCTGTATTTAAGTTATTTTCGATTCTAATAGGCTTGTCAGAATTCATAAATGTAGTAAAAATTCAGTAAGTTGGTGAAAATCTGTTTGACAAAATGCAGACGTTTCACATTTCGAGTAGTTAATTAAAAATAGTTTGTTTTGGTTTTTTGTCAAAAGCTTATTTACTTGTATTAAGTGTGTATATTTACCATCAGAGAGGTACTCCATCTAGTAACTGCGACCATGTTAAAAAAAAACTAAATGGCATCAAACGCATTGTCCCGTCAACAGGTCTTGGATAAACTTGGCTTCGCAGCGCCAATATAAAGGCTTTGATTTACCAGGATGAACACAATATCATAAACAAGTGGTTCGTTTGATTGCTATCCTGGCGTGTAGCAACCTGTCTTAAATGACCATGGCACGTACGAAACAGCGTAGCACTTAAATCGCAAGCTCTAAAGCGTAGTAATTCAGGTGTTACTTTCCGTACAGAGTAAAATGTAGTATGACATCATCTAAAACAAGGTAAACTAAAGTTAAGTTTAAATTTAATATAGCTGAAAAAGTAGTGATTTCTATAATGACAATTATTTTCAAGAATAATGTTTTGAGTAGAATTAATCTATGGTATCTTGTATCTAATAACTGAATAATAGCAAACTAAAATATTTTCAAACGATTTAAGGTAGCACGCAATCGGAATACTTTAAAGGAATTTCTAAACCTAATTTAAGCCCGATGACTTTGTCAAATTGGGATATTTGACTGAAATTTAAACTGCACAAATTGTTTTGGGCTTTGAAATTTAAAGTTTGCGCAAAATCACTGTATTCAAGAAATGGTTGCAAAATTCCACTTTTAATTTATGTAAAAAATGCATAAATCACTAAATAGCAACCAAATGAAGTAATTATTAGAACAATTGAAGAAAGTTCCCACCCCCCGCGATAACATGATCCACCATTCGAGGTGCTCAGCAAGACCAAATGAAACATATTCTCACCGTTTTGAAGCACGGAATGGTGCAGAGTGTGTTTCCATTCTGTGCCATGGTTCAAACAACTCTCGGAAGCTCGAAGAAAGTGAGGACCGTTAGCCTTGGAAAAACATGCGAAATACGCACCTTGAAATCATTTGTCAAGGTGTTTAAATAGATCAATGGAGTTGGCCAATCAGCAGCGTCAAGGCCGTTCACGTGCCCGTCCAGTGCGTAATTTTTGACACTGAAGGAGGCAATTCTCTGAGTGGTAGTTCAACTTTAGGCACTGTACATCCTCCGTAACCATTCCTCACGTCATGTCAATGTTTCTCATCCTCAAAGGTGTTTCGGTTTTCGAATATAAAAAATTATTTAGGCTTGGCGGAATTGTCATCGTTGTTATGATGTTTTTGGTAATTTTATCTAGTTGCGCTTCTGCCAATAAATCTATACTTGTCTTTTTTGTACCCGATTTCAACTGTTATTTTAGATCTACATAAAAGGATTTAGAGCCATCATGTAAAACGGAAACCTATACAGGGGCATTTGGAAAAAAAGTTAGAAATAAGTTGTAGCTGATAGGCTACGCTTAAGATCTCTCCAAGATGGATCTACTACTCCGTTAAGATGTTCATGCCGCGTCCGCAACGTGTGTAGGAGACTAGAGCTGACAAGTGTAGTTTGTGGAGTGGTGAGGCTGGACAGAAAAGTGCCTGCTGTCCCTGCTGAAATGACGGGTGAGGCATTATTCTTTAAAGTTGTGAGCCTTGTGTTAAATAATGTGACAATACATTGAAGAGATCAAAGTTCTTACGGCGGTGTGACTGCGGGACGAAAGGTCTCGGCTTTCCGGTTGATAAAACAGTGGATTTGGAGTCACGGGTGTGGAGCCTGAGGATACATGTAAGGAGAAAAAAAAGGTTTGTGCTGAGTGCATGCAGATAAATAGCGTCCTTCCAGTGTGTGTTGTAGGTGTTCGTGAGCCGGTCGGGGGCATCGAGGATCTTTTTGGGCCAGTTGAGGAGGCTGGTGGCCTTCGATCTCGTATAGATGCCGTTGGGTGTGGCATTTGGTGGTTAGAAGACAGCCGCCGCAATGCAATTGCTTAATGACACAACATCCAAGGTTTGTATAGACAGAAGACAGTTTGGAGTCATAGGAAATTTTCTTTTGAATGCTCTTCGGACTCAGAGATTGATTTGAACTATTAGGTGTGTTCTTTTGCTTGTGCTAAAACTTAAATCCACTAAGAAATGGGAAAACTACAAACTCGGAGAACATGAGTTATTGATAAAATAGATGCACGTTTATAGCTCAAGAGTAATAGGACTTTTTGGTAAAATAAGTAATGGCAGGAACTTTCTAAAAATGAGAAAGCCTTGGTGTCATTAATCGAAAAGACGGCAATACGTAAGTGACTTGTTTCAGTTTCAGACTTCATATGGTGGATTGTCAAGGACCTAGACACAAGTACCTTCCTATTATCTAATAGCAAACCATGTGCATTGATTCACAGTGTTTCAGCTTTGGTTGCTGAGTTGACGGGTCATTACTGCTGGTAGGTCCTCTTTTATTCGATACCCCAAATCGCGCCTTTGACTACCACCTCGTGTAGGACCGTTTATCGGCCACAGAACAGGAGTAAGTGCTGTAGGAGGGCCTTTTCCCTTGTATGCGCTTTTGACTGCCCGACCACCTTATTGTCAGGTTATCACATAAGTTCCCTCCGAATCTTACCTTATCATCAAAGTGAATCAAATTCAAATAGCATTTCGTAATTTCTAATGTAGCTGAAGACTATTTTCGTTAAGATGTATAAGTACTCATCCATTTTTCCTAAAACAGTACAATTAAATTCTGCTTGCACAGAAGTACTCAAGAATCATTTAATGTTTTTGATTTCAATAAGTGAAACACAGCAGCCGAAAAGGTGGTTCATTCACTTAGTGTATGCGGAGAAATGTGTGCATGAAAGCAGGCGGTTGCAGGAGATGGTTAGCGGTATTCAGTGGAAGTGGAGATTTCACACTTCACGGACTTCCAATTTAGCTTGGCAGCGTGTTTGCAAAGGAATAATTCCCCTTGAATTGCTACCACCTAGTGCAGCGACTGGGGCATATGAACCAAACTTTGAGGAGAAACTCGGCTCCAGTGAATTGAAAATGGGTGATGCCTCAATAGGGCAATGCACAACCCCCCTCAGCGCACAACAAGAATCGAGCCTCAAAAGATAGAAGAACTTATTCTCCGACCTTGCTCCTAATGTCGACTTCCAGCTTTCAAAATCATTTGCAAGGAAAAATGATTTTGTAACTCAGGAAGAGGTTGAAACCTACATATGCTAGTTCTTCGAATCAAAGCCATAAGAATTTGACAATATTGGTATGAATAAGCGTGTTAATCGATGGCAGGAGGTCAAGAGTAATTAGGAAAGTTTATTAATGACTGAATCTCTGAGTAAATCTAACATTTGGTCACTTTTACCATATAAAATTCAGACCTAACTTATCGGATGACCTGATGCTATTCTACAAGCTAATTCACAATTCCCATTCGACTGGCAGAAGTAATCGTTTTTAAAAAACCGTCATTATATTTCGTGTCCTCTGTCCAGTCAAATCTTCTTTAGGGGTCTATGCACTTTTCCTTGTATATATGGAGATTTTGAACCTGTAATGTGTTGAGCTACGGTTGAGTAGTGCGAAATTGAACCTGAAGTCATTCCTAAATGTGCGCACTGCCTTTTAAATTATCTGCGCACTAAATTCTAAAGACGAACTTATTTTGATTGCTCAATAGCAGTGAACTTTAGCATCCATAGGATCCTATTATGAGTTTTATAAGATTTTAAGAATTCTCCCAAAATAACGTCTGACATCCCTCTTGACTGACTCTAACCAGAATCGTGGACATATTCCGTGATTGGCTTCTGGTATCCTTTAGGTAAATAATGTTAAAGTTATCATATGTGGTCCAGTAGGGACTCAAAACTAGTTTATAGACAGTGGCTGTTCTAATTCTTGAAGTGATCCTTGAAACAGCTCTATGCAGCTGATACGGAGCCCATCGACTCGATTTAGTATTTAGGCATCATAAAAATGCTGAATATTCATCCTACATTCAGACTGCTCCCACACATAATAGTCAAATTCACTACTTATTTTCTTCCACAAGACGCGATCGCCTTAAGAACACTATTAAAACTAACATCAGAACATGACTACTGTCGCTCGAGGGACTTACATATCACCTGGTACGTCTGATTGAGAGGTATCAGTATAGCTAAACACGTAAATTCAGTGTGCAAGAGTTTCCTATAAAAACGTTATCACCAAAAACGAACTATTTTTACAGAGTCACCAACTATGCAACACTGAACACTCAAAACCTAATCCCTCACACCAGACCTTTCGCCAGTGCCCTATTTGGATTGTGCAATCTATAACATGTAGTCGCACCAGTATGCAACAAAATGGCAAAAATCGGAGAACTTTTGGGAGAAGAAGTACACACGGCTCCTTTGCAGAAAGTAGGAAGTTTTTAATATGGAAAAATTTAAATCCTGTTCCCAGCCAAGATAATGTAGTTCTCTCTTGCTTAATGGGACTCCATCCTTCCACCAATTCTGGTCTTTAGGTGATTATTTAAAGCAGTCTTACTCATTAACACACTGTTTCTCTCTAACTTTGGTGAGTTCAGAAACAGCCACTAACTCATTCTGTTCTCAGACTGCGTCCGGAAATAACCCTTGGACATCCATTTGATACTGCGTTATTAAACCACTCGATAATACAACTGCATTGTCTTATAGGCCACTCAAGGGGAGTCCAAATCTCTCAGTCGTCTAGCCATGTTCCTAATCGAGGCCAAGGTTTCCTTATTAAAGTCTCGCCTCTTGTATCTGCTCATTTTTTTCATTCTTTTTTCGTATCTAACCATCCCATTTTGAAATTAGTCAAACGTGTATCTATAAGCTGACGCTACTCAAATAGAATCAGTAGGAGCCTTGTCCCAATTATTATGAATATTTATTGAATAAACAAATTTGAGCCCAGTGTTCAGAAAACTATAAGAGATAGATATCTTCTACTAAGATTACTGATTTTCAACCATCCAGGACCTCAATAAATGCCAAATAAATATTTTCACTTCGCGTTCTGCAAAATTAGCATTTGCATATACCGGAATACATGCCACAACCACTGGCACTTGTAGTTTTTATGGATGCCATATGACCCAGTCGCTAACCCTGCATATCTGCGCAAACATTTGCAGGCTTCGGGAAAACGGATCGCGAGACACTTCACTCATTCGATTTGGCGGGCTCGGTGTGTGATTTTTTCGATAAGAACCCCGCTCTTGACAAGAAGGTTAAAACAAATGCATCAGGTTTCAACGGCTTAGACGAATCAGTATGTTTCTTTAAAGGGATAAAAAGCCTGGGTAAGTCTCTGTGCACGAAATAATTCTAACACGGTCAGCCATTGTTAGTTTTATTATTTGAGAAAATATGAGGATTGAATTCTTGCTTAAAAGGACCTTATGATCCAAATCTATCGTAGCGAATCTAAATCTATATTTTGAGTATGGGCACTTGTTTGAAATATTTGAAGACAAGTGTTGAAAAGATCGGGACGTGTTTATAAAGGATAATAAAACTGACGTCGGAAAATAAACTAACGCATTATCTAAATTACCTGACATAATAAGAAGGAAAGTATCATTTCTTTCAAAATGATGGTCCAACTTTTTTCAAATATAAATACGTCCCTTGGCTTCTCTTAAGCGCCATATCAGCTTATAAATACTACGCATACTTCCTGGGTACTGCCAGTACACGTAGATACACGGATTCGTGAGCGCTCACTAACTCACCACCACCACCCATCCGCTAACACGTTTGTCTCTCGGTGTGCGGGTTCTTTTTGGCTACTCTCTGGTCTCGATGTTTTGTCTGGTAATCACAGTAATCATTCCAGAAACCATACGCAAATATTCAGTCTGTCTCTCGAATCCAGAATAATCAGTCCCCAAAACCCCCCCCCCAGGCGCTTGTTTATAAAATGGCAGATAAACCCTAGTCTCTGGAGTAGTTAAGGCTACTGCCTTACATTACTTCCGAAACCCCTAATGCACCAAAATAAATAAAACTTGAATGAAAGGAGTTTCCTTGCGAGTCTATTCACCAAATAACCGAGCATCAGATTTGGGGTCGGAGGAGATCGGGATAGGAGAGGGATGGCAGGTATCAACAAGAACAACTAACGAGGACTAAGTAGCGTAATGGAAAAGGCTGTGCGAGACAAAAAATTTGGCGATAAGCGTAGAGGCAGTAGCATCAGTGGTGGTAGAAGGAAATCCGCGCCACACTATCTAGGGTCGAGGGTCGTCCCAAACTTCCTCAAAGCCTTCGCAGTATGTTCCAGCATGGAAGACGGCAATCGACTTGTAGGGCATTTGCGAATCCTTCAGGTATTTCTACAACAGTTCAACCGGAAATTAACATCCTCTCAAGAAGGGATTGTCGACTGCAGGAGGACTGCAATCAGAGGACTTACATCGGCCGCAGGCCAGATGCTGTTCACTTCATTCTCGTTGGCTCCTGGACCGACGTAGACAAAGAGTTGGTCCAGGGTATCGATGAATGTCACGTCGTCTGGGTTAATACCGGCACGGTACACCTTGTCCTGATACACAAGAGTCAGGGAGAGTTTCTTCAAGTCATCGGAGAGTCTAAAATTGGATGAAGGCAAAATTTACCTTATGAAAGTTCTGGAATATCCCAGGTTCTTGTATTTACTACTCATCAAGACGTCATAGATTGGGGGCTTAGATGATCTCTCCATGGTAGAGTTATAGTCTTAGAGGAGGTCTACACCCCGTGCAGACGAGACTATTCTCGTCCGCTACACCCAGGCAATGCTTCACTGCTGAGATGAAGCCGTCATCTGGTTACGGCACTGCCTAGGGTAGTAGTAACGTACGTCTTCTTTTCCTCTCATATTTATCTTCTAACGGGGCGAATGCAGCCAGTGGAAACCAACCTGAGCATGGTCTTCACGAACTTATGCCTGAGAAGCCTCCTTGGTGGCAGGGTAACGGGAGCATTGCCCAGTTTGCGGTAGAGTTCATTCTAAACACAAAAGCGCCATGTTTGAAATTAGTAGAGGAAAAAAAATTTTGAATGGCCAACTACTACTCACATTCTCCAAAAGATCCTCCTCGTCGACGAACTCAGAAGTGCACTTGGTTTGACGCAATTTCAGAGAACCTTCAATGTATTTTCGAGCCTATGAAAGAAGATACATAAACCAAATCAAATTCTGATCTTCAAACCAAGTAATATTGCTTTCCATATTTGGATCACGAGATTAGCTCATCACTTAATCAGGATGCACTGACGACAAACATCGGTGGCAACTGTGCTTCCTTTGAATCGGTGTTGTGTTGTAATCACCCTGATTTTGAGTTCTGGGGGCATCTTTTGGCTATTTATGCTACCAAAATTTACTCTCTAACGATGCCCTTCGTAGTATCCTGTTTATTGATATTGCGAGTCTTGGTTGCATGATTTAATAACCCAATATGGAATTTGGGCTAAATTAATATCTTTTTGACTCAAAACCTTGCTGATCATCTGTAGAGCCAAGCACAACAAATCGCATTCGAGAACAACTCTCCATCAACCAATCAAGGGGCGATTCCTGCTTAGCAGAAATCAAATGTAGCCTATTTGAACATCGCACGTCCCGTTAAATACTCATTCACACTCACACGTTCCAGTTGGACGAGCTTAAAGGGGCTAGTAAATCCAAGTTGTAGAGAACTTAAGTGTAGCCTATTTCGCTACACATCAACTCCCGAGTTCCTCAAATTTTCAGTTCAACTTCTATCGAAAATGAATATTGAAAACATGATAATATTTGGGCATTAAAAAAGCCTTTATTTCAGAAAATTATTTATAAGAACTATAAATGTTAAAGATCCATTATAAATCTGTATTGAACACGGAAATGCAGTCAAGAGTCTTGGAGTGGTGATACGAGATGTTCCAGAGGAACCAAGTGCTGGAAACAAAAGTGCTTTTCGTGGCTGTTTTAAGTAAATTCTTTTCTACACCTAATTAAATATTGGTGAAAATCAAACAGACCGCACTTCAAGCTAATCGCAAAACGACTCAGCTGCATCTCTCGAATACAACGCGCCAATCAGTCAGATGAAGTGTTTCAATGCTGAATCACGCCAGATAGGAAGTAGACTTTGCAGAAAAAAATCCATGAAATTTATTTGCACTGAAACAGTTAGGACCGACAGCATTCCTCAATAAATGGGTATCAACAGATAATTGAAGCCTATTGTGCCTGAAAAAGCTAGGTAAATGTTGTGAACCACTGCCGACCATACTTCCGCTTAGGTATGCTTAGTGTAGCAAAGTCCAGATGCTTGATTTCTACCTTGGTTAACATTGGCTCGGTCAATAAGTGCTAAGTATAACTGGTCCCCTGTACTCTTCCTGAAAAAGATGAGATGGAAGCGAAGAGTGAGGAGCTTACAGCAAGACGCTCTTCGTTGTCACAGCGGGAGCCGTTCCACTGGGTCATTTTGACGCCCTCATCGAAGATGAAGACATCGTTGGGGTTGAGGGACTGACGTGAGATCGGGACCTCGGTGACCTCAATGCGACTCTTGTTGCGGGTCAGCATGAAACGCAGCAGACGCTTCTGGTACTTCTGAGGGTTCTTCGGATCAAACAGTGACTCCAGGTTGCCGTTTAGAATTCTGCAACCGGAATGGAAAGTAGTTTTACCTCCACACACCATACCAAACCAAATGAACGGACTACGTCCGTATTCCCATGAGGGTTCTTCAGTTTGAACCGGTCGGTAGACAACTGCATTATTTTGTCCATCTCTGTTCATCCTTGAGGGGAGGATGAACCAAACAATGACCCCATTGCAATTGGATCATCTCTGATGACTCTGCCCGCATCCTCTCATGGATTTCGGTTTTATGTTGCAAAATAAATCAATCTACCTAATGGGTCCTTTCTTTTCCAGGTAGGAAAATAACCATTCTTCCAACAGCACGTCTTAGTGATTCACAGATTAACTTAGGAAAACCACAATGAATTGTTTAATAGCTCATTAATTTGTCTGGCTTCTAATCTTATTTCCCCTCGCGAGCAAGGCGGGCCAATCAGTTTAAATCAGTTCCAGGAGCCATTTAGCAATCTTGTCACTTACGCCCTGACTTTATCCGCCAGTCTGGTTGAAATCTGAATCGACTTGGAGAAAAGGCTCCTCTGCTGTTGGCTATGAGTATGTAGCATCGATTGTTGAAGTGTTGATTGTTAAGATCTTGTTGAATATCTGCCCACCAATACCATCCAACGGATTTTTACACAATTAAATTATTACCTATCCTCCCCTCTATCAGAAGTGATCAAATATAAATTCTGTGGTATTTTTAAGGAAATTGAAGTGTTATGCCAAATGTTTCTCTGAGACGATGGTAGGTACACACACACATACACACACACACACACCCGGCGTTTTGATTGATACCTGACGCTAGAGTTCTAGCACTCGCGGTGAGTAATCGGTCATCTCTTGACTGAGACGCCACCGCCTTGTGTTGTGCCTGCTAATACCAACAACTTGGCAGGCTCCTACACGACCTCTTGCACACCCAAGGAGCTGTTGAGAGACAATCTGATTTTATGAAGACCACTTGGCTTAGAGTGGGGGACCCCTTGAGCAGAGGGGAGTTAAGGAGACGTCGAAGCCCACTTACCCAAGCTCCTTGAAGTAGGACTTGAACTGAGGTGACTCGAACTCTCCGATTTCACGGTGAAGGACCACGTTGTCCTTGAGCAGGGCCATCACCTGAGCAACCTTTTCGGGCGGATCGGCGGGCATTTTCTAAAAGCAAAAAAACCCCGGAAATCGATTAATTGATGAGAGCGTAGGCAGATTAACCCGGAGAGAGGGGGTGAATAACTCACCTGAGCATTCTGAAAGCTTGTCCAGAAGTGCAGGTCGTAGATGAGCTTTTTGTTGTGGTTTGAGGTTTTCAGCACCACGTAGCGCTCATCTTTCATGAAGAAACCGATCTGTTCGTCTGGAACTGCGATGGCTGATCCCTTCTCCTAAAAAGCAATCAAAATATTCCCAACATTCCTGAATACTACAGTCAGTCATTATACTTATTTGAAGTATGGAACCCTAAGCTAAGCTTTGGCGTTTCACTAGAAATGTTTGCTTTCTATTTAGTTTAATTATGGTCAGTAAAGTCTACAGTTATTTTTTGGAGATTATAGACATATTTCTAAGAAATAGTAACATTTCACAAGGAAGTTAAGAGGCACTTACGGGAAGACGCCAAACTTTGAGTACTTCAGTTTTGATATCCTTGAGGCCCTTAAATTCTGGATCATCCATTGCACTTGATTCTATGACAATAAAGATATATTCAAATTAAAAACAATTCAAAATGATTAGAGTTGAATTGCAAAGCTACTTCTTCTTTCTGAAGTGGTTGATCCGGACTTTGAAAGCCTTCTTGTGAAGAACGACATTACCTAGTCGACAATGATGGTAACAGCAGGCAGCAAGGAGACGATGAGACAAGGCGGGCTTTTAAGGACCGTGTTTTCACAAGCACAACCTCAGTGAACCAATGACAACAGAGGTGGCATCTGTGATTGCGTTCGTGCATGTGTGTCTACGTGTGCCACTGCTCCATCCGATCGATTGAGTCTGACTGCTCAAGCCTTTTACTTTTCTGACCCTTCATGGTTCCAAGTTTGTAATTAAATGAGCACTAGTTAATTGCAGGAAGGCACTTTAACAAGGAATGATTCATATATGAAGACGAAAGACGGAGTTGGAAGTACTGACTTTTAATTGCGAATCAATCTTCCATGTCTGTAATCATCTTGGAATTCAAACGACCGGTTCTAGGCTAAAAAACGTTACTTCGGCAGATTTTTGCATCATTATTCACTCATTATCATATAAATAATTTAGCGTCAATTTAAATATGGCTTTTGGCTTTTGACCTCATTGCCACAGAACAACTTTTTCGTTGGAATTATATGGAGTGGCTTTTGGAAAATTTGGCGCAAAAAAGGTGTTTTTGCTGTTGAAAAGGCGAAAAATCCAGAAGATACAGGTAAAAAGAACAATGATTGACTGATTGATAGGAATGTTTAACGTATACACTTTAATCGATCTAGTTAAATGAAATATTTGAAGAGAATTTGAGGAATTTGTAAGGATATATATATATTATATATAAGGGATATATATATTTTTAGCATGTACGATTAGGTTTAATATTGAATAATATTCAGAAGCAACAATTTTCATTAAAATTTTGCAGATTGTCTTTTGCCTTAACGATTTTCAAACTCAGTTTCATAAATATCGTTACGCAAGCTGAACTCTTCGATGTTTTTCATTTATTTTCATTTTACCTCACTCCTCCTTTTCCGAGAAATTCATTCTTTTGAATTCGGTTTCTTGTGTCACGATTTTGTCCATATTCCGAAGTCAACAAACTGATTAGAAATGGATCTAAAGAGTGAACTGAAGAGCCCATTAAGTGCTCCTCTCGTGCATGAGAGAGAAACACAATGTAATAAGGCTTTGGTTCTCACGAGTCGAAATGTGTGTGAAGCCCAGTCATCAGCGTGGCAGGGTGAGAGTTTTTATCCATCTCTTCGCGTTAGCGAGAAGCTCTGTGAGTGAGCCAAGTTCTCGTAAAAGGATTTATGCAATGGCAAAAGGCACGAAGTGTTGGTGAGGGTAGGTCTTGGAACTGGGTCTTCAGCAGCGTTTCCATGACATCAGGACTTTCGATGCCTTAGACCAATAAGCCGTCAGGCGAATTTCGGACAAATACAAAAGTCCTTCTACCAGTTATGGAGAAGTAGGTAGAATTAAGACCGTCATTTGGATAAGAGCCCTTTTCCAAGAATGTTTCAATCCGGTTGGTCTACAGTTCTCAAGAGCTACGGTTCCTTATTTATGCATTACCCACGCTATCTAAGTCACTTATTTTTCAATTATACATTGACCGCTAGACATTTTTCTGAATATGGCCTAATAAAAGTATGAAGCCCGCAATACTAAGAATTGGAAATTCGAAATGTAGAGATATCTTGTGTGAAAAAGTAATCATGCAGAGTGAATTTTGGAATTATGTGGTTTAGTTTAACAAAGGAGAGACTAAACAAAGGGAATAATGAGTGGAGTTCCACTAGACATAAGTGCAATATAAATTGAATAAAAAGCCCCAGGTCGCATAAATGGTGGGATTATATACTGAAAGTTTTACCTATTCCAAGCCTCAATTCTAAGTGTACAAAAATTTGATATTCAGTGTTATTTTAACATGTTTCTGTTCAATGGTGGGGAAATTAGCTTCTCTTTTAGGGAGTTCAACAGTACGATGTCTGAAAATGATTGCGAGTGACCAAAATAAAGGTGAAAATCCAGTGAGGCTTTTTGAAATGTTTTCTTGCTTAGCTGTTTAATCTGTTGCACATTGCAAATTCTCCTCATATGCACAGTAGCACTTTGTTACATAGTGGTTGAGCTGTGCACTACCGTGTGTGTGGTTGAGCTGCCCTCTACCATAAGAAATAGCCCTTCAGAACCTATGTTATGCAATTCATGAGTACTTGTTAGTGATCAGTACGTACAGGAATGAAACAGCTTTAAGTATTCTTTTGATTGTCGATTTGGTATTTATAAAGATCTTCTCTAGATCACAAGTAGACCCTTTGAATACAAGTTTATTTGCCCAAACTTCAGCAGTAGCTATGATGGGGACATCCTGGAAAATGGCTGCAAGTTGGGCTATGCTTAACAAACACTATCAATCTTCTTGCTAGTTGGGATAGCTAAGTGGGAATACTCTGTGCGGACTCTATGGTCTTGATAATGGGCCCTGCAAGATGACTATGAACCATTATAGGTATTCTGGGGTGGCCTGACTGAGCCCAATTCTCATCACCTGCCCAGCTATGCCGTCGCGACAACCTGGTTTGTCGGTTTCTCATTCCTACTCAAAGCCTACCCAAACCTAGTGACTGAACTTTCGCGTCGCCAACTGTAGTCCTTTGTTCCGCTACCACAAAAAACACGATCCTAACAGCTACTCTAATGTAGACGTCTCTCCTCTCTTAAAACCTTCTTTATCGAACCTGAGGTAGTCAACACGTCTTGCAGAGAACAAAGTGAAATAAATTTGAATAACTGAGTGTATTAATGATACTTTTTCATCTTCATTGCTTATGTAAGTTAAAACGATACCACATTTTCTACCAGAAACTTTTATTTAGCTCATTAGAATGAACAAAAGAAAGAAGTGAGAACCCAAATCGATTGTTAGTGCAGCATAAGGAGAGGCAAGAGACGATTTGTCCATTTTCGGATTAGAATTAGGTTCTCTGATTACTTAAGGCTGTCCCAGATTTCCTCAAGCTCCGGCGAAGTGTGGCCAGCCTTGATGCAGTGAATGGAACGAGCGTTGTAGTCAGAGGCGTCAATATATTTCTAAATAAATGAATAGAAAAATTGGAGATGCTGAAGGAGTATAAGGGTCTACAAATCAAAGTTGATTTGACTTATTTCCCATTACCTATTAAAGTTTGCTGTGAGGACACGAGTAAACATTTCTACTAACCGACATTAAATCTCTTCTTTATCCGCAATAAAAAATGCTTCAAAAAATTATAGTTTCACTGAAATTAAATCACTGGTTTACTGGTTTAGTTTAACGGGTTTACGTACTTCGTAAATATTATAATCTACTGAATACAAATCCATATTCATAACTCCATTACGTTGTCACCCTTTGTTATGATGTTGCCAAAGTTTATTTGCAAAATAAAATAATAGGTTTGCCAATGCGAGCTCACTCACATCTCAAGGCCAGTTAGAGGTGGCGGTTTCGCTTAAGCAATAAAGCGAACATTTAGTGCGGGTTTCTGTTTCTCTCATTCAAAGCATCATGTGTTTCTCAAAGTATGTTAATTTCAAAGCCCAATGTGGCAAAATTTCGAGTGGGTAATTATTTGAAAAGTAGGAGTACTTCTGAAAGCTTAGTTCTCTCTCCGCCAGGTCTTCTTTCAACTGCAAGCGGATTTCGTTTAATTTCTTGCAAGAGGAAATAGAGAAAATCTAATGTGGCTCCCTTTTTGAGGGTTCCCTACAAAACCCACCTCAGCCTCTTTCCAAACCGAATTTCGCTCCTCCTTGTTGGTCTTGGGTCCGATGTAGATGAAGAGGCCCTCTTCGGTGTCCATAAAGTTGACATCGCTGGGTTCAATGCTGCTTTTCACCAGACGTCCATGATGAACCGGCGTCAGCTGCAATTTGCCGTTCTCGTTCGACAGTCTAAGTGACAAAATGCATTGCAGGTACATTAGTTGCGATGAACGTTAATTAAATCAGTTGAGTAGAGTACACACCTGAGCATACTGACGTCGAAGTACCTCGGAAGATGTGGAATGGGCTCCACATCGTTGTCGTTGAGGTCCTTCGTGAATGGATTCTGCAGGGAAAAAGGAAGTGGATGAATTTTTACGAATCCCATTCACTTTTCATAGCTAATAACAGCCTTTAACGTCACTTTCACGTTGTTGTTAAGACTACTAGAAAGATTGCTATCTTTAGCCATCTCTCGCTCTCTTTAATCTTTCACCGAACTGCGGAGCCCCTAAGCACCACTAAAACACGGCTACTGCATAAATCGGGACAATTTTAGGATTTTTTAAGTTTGATTAACTTGCATTTGGTAAGAGGTCTTCTTCATCGTAGAATTCTCTGGACAGCTTGCCCTTGCGACGCTTCAGGAGGTTCTCAATATGCTGTCCAGCCTGAATAAACAAAGCATTAATTCAAAAAATTTTAAATTTGAAAATAAATTTTTGATAAACTTCAAAGTTTTCTGATGCAGAAACATTTAATTTTACGGGGTGTCTCCTAAAACCTATTAGCAATTTTGTTTTATCTAACTAAAATTAAAATTAGTTTATTTAATTGATTTCTTCCTTAGCCAACCAAATAATCACTTCGTTCCTTGATTTAATTTACAGTATCGTTCATTACGCATTCGTTCCTCAAATATTGCACTATCATCAAAGCACATGGCTGAAAAATTTAAGACAAGAAACTCGAGCACAAAGATGCAGTGCTGTAGTCCCTGTGAATAACAGTCCTTCTCTGGCAGTGTTATTCTTTAACAAGCTAGTATTGGTGAATACTCCGCAAGATATTGCACCTTTAAACACCTTCTCCTTAAATTGATTGGCATGGTTGATACGCCCTATTCCCGAGGACGAATCTGTCTCACTTTTACTCTCTGCTGATGGGGAAAAACTTTTGTTTTTGCCTGATTTATGCATCAGGGACCTACCGCCGATCGTTCCTTTTCACTGCAGCGGGTTCCGTTCCACTGAAGCATGCAGAGGCCCTTGTCGAGAACAAAGACACTTCGGTTGGTGAGGGCCTTTTTGGAAGTCGGACGCTCCCACAGCTCGCCCTGGCCGCGGTGCATCTTGAATTGCAGCAGGCGCGGCTTGTATTTCTTGGGGTTCTTCTCGTCGAAGGCCTTATCCGGGCCGCCTTGCAGGACCCTAGAGCAAACCAACGTTATTGATAAAAGTTGCCAACTTACACAAAGGTCTTGAAGTATTTCTTGAAGGAGGTGGACTCGAAGTATTCCACTTCTTTGTGGAAGATAACGTTGTCGTAGTAGAGAGAAGCCAGCTCCATCACTTTCTTTGGTGGCTCGGGCTTACCCAGCTGAAACGGTTCAGAGCGGTTACTGAAGTTATATCAGTAGCAGAAGTGTGTTGGGCTTCAGTCAACCCACCTTTCGCATCTTGAAGGGGTACCAGAAGTGTAAGTCGTAGGCCATTCTGGCCTTTCGGTTAGAGGATTTCAGCACAATGTAGATGGCGTCTTCGAAGAAGATTCCGTGGTCCTTGGTGTCCACGACTTCGACATCATCGCCCTCCATTCTCCAGACGAAGAGTTTTTCCTGTTCAATCTTTCTTGCGGCATCCCATGCCTTCTCCTTTTCAGCCTTCTCACCTGAAGAGCATCGAAATTAAGTTATGGGTTTCCTCCATCAAATCCATTGAATTGTAGAATCAAAGAACTTGAAATACCTACTTAGCACCATAATAGCAGTGTAGTAATATTTCTGATTACTTTACTAGCTGATAAATAATCAACCGATCAATTTTTAGGCTAATTTAAAGGAGAGAAAATATTTCATTTTCGATGATCACAAGTTCAACTTACGCCTTTTCTCCAAGTTCTTCTTCTCCTCTTCATCTAAAAATAAAATAAGAGGGAATTTAAAATGAATATCTTTAGAACTACATTTCAAATAAATTAAGTAGAATTCGTTTTTACTAACCGAGATGAGCCATGGGATCTTCTGCAAAGTAAGCAAAAATTTATTAAAAGTACTTTTACTGTGTAATAACTTCCATGTCGATGTAAATGAAGAATTATAAAATAATTGGCAAATTACGGAATCTGGTATTTTTGCTTAGTAATTATCTCAGTACTTTTAACCCTCTTCTTTTGGTGATAAAAATTTGACTTGAGAAAGAGAGTACGCCAATATTCAGGTGATTAAAGATAGCAGCCAGCCTTCAGCTCGGTGCATCGAGGATCGGAACTGTGCTTCTAGAGACATCAGTGCTAATGAAAAAAAGGCACTTCTTTGCTATACGAGGTTCGTGTTAATTAGAAGAAAAATCATACCCACATTAATATTTATATAACCTATAATTTTTGAAAACGCAAAATTGAAAGTGAAGATAACACAAACTTTGGTCAAAATACTTGAAGGTGACCAAATATTTTGAGGCCTTTTTAAGACACGATGTGATAACCTGGTAAATATGTACTGTTCGCAAAATATGTATTTTTCGAAATGGCGCAAGTTATAAATGATATCATTTTAATGGTCATTGAATTAAACAGCATAAGAATCAAAAAGCAACTCTACCTCTACCAAACAGTTTCCTGTGAAAGCCTTTTTTGTCTCTCTAGATTGCGTAATTTTTCAGGAAGGAAGCCCAAGCAAATTAAAACATCTCACCACATAGAAAAGCTGTAAAAAAAAGCTCGTAAAAAGCAGTATTTATTTAGAGTAGGCTGAGTTCTTTTTTGTTGCCACTAGCGTGTATTTTAGTGACTTCTGATTCCACCCTGTGTTCTGCATATCATGAAAATCTGGCCATCTGCTTCTTGACTTGTGTTGAAAAGCCCAATATGTAAGGATTTCGGTAAAAATGCTTGTTTTAAATCTCATTTTACGTGGGACATGCATCTATGGCGTCTGAAATAGAAGCCCGGTACTGATACACATATCTCCACGGCTCTGACAAATTATGCGGACACGTTTTTAGAAAACTGGAGTAATCAGGGAGGGAAGTGATTACCAGTATTGATAATCAATACGAAAGTAAGGGGAACAGGAAAGTATGGGAAGACTCACCGTTCTTTTCAAAATCGCTGTCTCTGTTAGACATCTTTTCGAGAGGTAGCTGCGGTGAAAACTGAAACCCAATGCTAGGAGGGGCTCAAGAGCTGGTTCCGCGTGACCTCGACCTGAGCTAGTACTCACCCGCATTCCCTCGTGATGAGCACAACCGCAAACCAATAGGCAACGTGCTGTGCTGCTGGTGGGTGCACTTCTATGGGAAGAAAGTTGCATTGTCCTCAAAATGCCTTCTGTGTTTGTGAGATTTTCGCTGCCCAGCGGGGCGCGTTGAGAATAATCAACAGTAAACCATTCTGGAGAAGTTAGGAGTCAGTTTCCGAAGGTTCAACACTACTAAATGAAGAAGAGTGTATCACAAATCACAAGGGACGGTTATAACATCGGTTGTTAGCCATCACCAGTTACGAAAAATCCTTGCGAGCTCTACCTTTCGCCAAAACTCATTCTAAGCATTTGAGATTTGTCGATAAACCTTCCAAAATTCATGATACAATATCCTATAAACCACATCTCGAGAAATCCCATTTATTTAGCTATTTAAAATAAAATTCTGTAAATAATGGCCTCATTTATGTGCGAATCTCGAATTGTGATGTGTTCATAGCTTTTTTATGAGGGGCTTTGAAAAGCTGAATTTAGTTTAATTATTAATACAATTAACATGAGGGCTTCTCTCATTATTTCCAATCGAAAATTGTTGATTGAGAGGAAAGATAACTCTTAGGACTTTCTTACCTTCTGGTTCAACTGATTTAAGGGTCTTAATTTAACACTAAATAGGAATTTCTTTTCTGTGTTTCGTTTTGAGATGCAAATGTATAATTAACCTTACACGTATGTTTGTAAGCTCAATGTTAGGTGGTTGACGTATTTACCATACCACAATTAAGACATTTAAATCTTCTGATGGTGAATCTATTCATTTACTAAGTATATGCCCTTTCAATACCACGTTGATTTACATTTTAAGGCTGTGTTGAAATACAGTTCAGAGCCGTTCCTTAACAACCACACATTCTGAAATAAATTTCAGTCCTTCACGTATCTTACAGTATGATTCGTGGAAACACTCAGTGGCCATTCTGCTGATGATACCAAATGCTACTTTCTCGTGTTTTTTCTTATTTGCAACTCAATCGGTTCTTCTTTTAAGTATATTTCTATAACGTCTTGAGGTTATCTTTGAGATAAAATAACTGTTCGAGGTTTTCCAAAAGTCTTGGAATTAACGCATCTGAAGGGATCACTTAAATTGCATCGATGCTATTTCAAAATGCATTAAATTACTTTAGTTAAACTTTATTAGCATCATCATTGCACCTTTTGTGGGTTTCCGTTCAACGAAGTACTTCAAAGTGTACCTTGTATTCTTTATTTCGGAACTGATGTACCACCACAAGTTCACTTAAATTAAGTGCTCTCGTCCTGATTTCATATTTGTCCTTCGTATTCAAAAGTACTTTTAAATTACCTATCCAGTGACGATATAGGAGTGAATAAACGTTAATGCTTTCGTGACAGCTAGATTTCTTTAAATTCGATGAAATAATACTTTCTATCTACGAGGGAAATTTGACCTTTTTAGTATTTTAATATCGAGATTAAACTGACTTTAATTTGTCTTTTCATAAATTATGCCAAAAAGGCCAACTAGATGCACATTTTTCCATCGTTTCACGGGGATTTGTGGGATTGCGAAAACTGCTAAGGTAATCATAATTTTGTTATTTCCTGCTTGCAAAAAAATGACAGGTATTTGTGCATTCCAAGATCTACAGCGGTATTTAACATTTACTCCAAGCATGACAGCTGATTTATATGATTGGGAGTGAGGTTCAATCCCTTCCCATCTCCAACCTCCTCTGTTTACGAGGATTGGCCTGTTATGGGGTGCATATTATCTAGTGGATGGAAATGGCAATCAGTTTATCCTACGGACTGCCACAAGAAGGATCATGGGTGGATGGACATGGATGAAGAAAGATTTACCCCCCTATGGCACGGATAAGAACAAGATTATTAAGAGTAAGTTATCCTCACTTTTCTCCTGCTTCTCGTTCATCAGCAAAGGTTGTCCGTCTAGTCTATCCTTATAATAGATAAGCATAGAGATTTCAATTCAGTTGCTATTTTGCCTGCTACCCCCCAACCCCGTTAACACATAGCCTTTGCCTCCAAATTTTCTCTTGTTTTCGTGAAGAGTTAGTAGAAATATACCAATTTAACACCACTCAGAAGTAAGCCAGTAATCTCGATTTCATCTGCTACTGCTTACCCCCAAAATCAGCATTGAACCCCACACTTTAAGCGCTGAAATTCACTTATTTTCTACGTCTTTTGGATTTTTAATGCTATAGTTTTGGAGAATTCACGGATGCAAAATAAAAGATTCGTTGAACTAATCTGGTCAATATTGCAGACTTGTTAACATAATGTGTTATATTATATCATTTCTGCTTTTATTGTCAAAATTTAGTATAAAGGGAATGCTCTTTTAAAAAATTGGACAGTTTCATAAACTTATGTACATAAATATGATGCCTCTTTATGCGTGGTTCGCACAAATTGAGTGTTTGATTTTCAACTTCCTTAAATCCATCTATTGCTCTATTTATAGCCCAAATATTCTACTACTTATATGCTCGTTAGTAGCAGCTCTAAACAGCCAAAGAATGTGACATTTTAATTTAAGGGATCTCTGCATGAAAATACGCAGGTACTGGGATTTTGAATTCCTTTGAAGTACATCTTCTTCTACTAAAATTCGAGGTTACGCCATCTGAGTTCTTTGTCCTAAAGTCCTTTTGAGGCTGAGGCACTTTTGCTAAAGGATTCCACACAGTGAAACCTGAGTTTGATGTTTCCCATCATAACGAACCATTTATTTAGTATGATTACAATCAAGCTAAGTTTTAACAACCAATTATGCATTTGCCATCAGTTGAAACACCTCGAATCGGTTGATCATTTCGTGTAAATTGCAAAAATGTAGAAAGGTTTATTTTTGAGGTTTAAGGCGGAGTTTTTCTGATATCAAAGTGTGACCCCATGTTAAGGTCGTGGCTCCTCATTACATGATTAATTAGTACTTTCATGGATGCTAAACATGATATTTCTGAAGTACGACTTGTGGGTCTCAATTAGGTTAGTTGAAACATCCTCTATGAAAGCCAAGTATGCTAAAAGTTTAACAACGCAGACTTAGACGACGATATTTCATTGATATAAGTAATTTTTTTATGCTTATATTTGCATAGGCTCTTACATTTCATAGGACAAAACGAGAGGAAATATGGATTTTATTTCATTAGTTTTAGTTATTCTAAATGCATACATTAACAAAAAAAAGTTTATTTAGATTAAAATGTTTGCCCACTCCACCTTGTATGATGAGAGCACTCTTGAAGCCCGTATATAAATGTATAAATTTTCTTCTTCGGCTAATTTGTTAATTAATTAAACTTTGTTGTCAAAAATACAATCCTAACTCAATCACTAGATTATTTGCAAGCATAGAACTGTTTAGAGTGCATTTAATCAATATGCTCTGACTTGATGTAGGCATGTCATCTTTTCTTTGAACTACTTAACCTATCGTTTCCCTTAATCGCATTTTGAATCTTCGCGAAAAATTCCTATGGTGTGCTCAAAGAGGCGGTTGCACCATACTTCAAAATCGTCTAACAGGAACACCCATTTTTGCCAGCTTTATACAGTCTCAACTTGGGTATGATAAAATAAACGAAGCCATTTTGATGCAGGCAGTTATCGATGGGTGTGTTTGGTCTCCAACAGGGAATGGCATTTGCACACCTTTATAGCCACACTTGGGGTCCCAACATTGCACAAGAATTTTGGCTCTGCTATCCCCCCTTTCCAAAAATAATCGCGCAGCCCAAGTTGGCATGTGGTACAGAAAGTGAACCTGCAGGATTTTAGCCTATGACCTTCGATCAACTACACGAATGTAGACTAGTGTCTATCTGAAGCGACAATTTGTCAGAGCATCCCATAAGTTTTGTCTACATTTTACCTTTTTTACATTACCGGAACTTAAAGAGTATTCGATAACGTCTAATGGAGCCGAACTTCGTTTTTATGCTTAGAGACACTTAACCGATTAGATTACCTTTGAAAGGAAAAAAAATAATGTTTGTTTTATTAAAAGCCCACTAACATAGAAATAGCCTAGAACCATTTGAGGTCCATAATTTTTATAATTGTAAGAAAGGGAACCTAGCAGTCGACGAAGTGGCCACGAAGTTGAAGATCGAACCGGACGACGTCCAGTTGAGTTTGATGATGAGCAGTTTCTCGAAGTAGTCCTCGAGGAAGCTTAACCTACCCTTTCAGCTAATTAACTTAGAAAGACCCCAGGAGGAGAAAGACCCCAGCCACAGCCGAGAAAGGAACTTCAAGTGGACTTTTAATGTGGTGGGATCGCCAAAGAATAATTCCAACTAAATGAGCAACAATTAATGCTCATATCTTTGGTCAGCAACTGGAGCGTTTGAGGCAAGCCTCGATGGAAAAAAACTTGCTCTAGTGAGTCTAAAAGGGGTGATGTTTCATCAATATAATGCACAACCTCCCCTCCCCGCAAAAAGACACACTCACAGCAAGAATCAAGTCACAAAAGACCTTAAAAGAACCTGATTGGGAGAAAGTTCCTCATCCACATTATTCTCCAGACCTTCCTCCTCCTTCAGATTACCTTTAGCATTAGTTTACAAAATCATTTAAAAGAAACAACTTTTGGGAAAAGTATTCTAAAATAATGGTATTACTATGCCTGTTAATAAATGGAAGGAAGGCATGAATAATCAGGGAAAGTACACTGGCGATTGAATCTTTAATTAAAGGTAACATTTGATAACTTGTTTCGTTTACTCAAAATTCGGACATAACCTATGGGATGACCTGATAAATGAGATTTAAAAATCCTTTCATCGCTATACATGGTAATTGCGAGAGTGTGCACGACCGAATGTTTTCGTATCTCATGCGCAGATTACGGCAGTCACATGCCCCAATGAGAATGCAAATGTATGTGTCCCATTGCCTTGAGGACGAAAGTGATTGGCTCCGTGAGGCGTTCGGTTGCCACTCTGACTCCGAACACCAAAACAGGGAAGGAACGGATGATAATCAGCTAATGAAGGGCAAACTCAGTGATGTCAACAGGTAACCAACCAGAAGGTTTTATCTGTCCTGTGGAGTCATATCAACTTGGAGTATACCTTGCTCACCATATCAGGCCATGGCATCAAAATTCCGACCTGTAGGAAACTGGGGCAGTAATAGACGATAGCGACGTTATTGTTGTGAAACTACTAAATTTATTAGATTTAAAAGAAAGCCAATAGAAATGTAAATTACGTCATTATTGTCAAAAGGTTTCACTCGAAATGTCCGCCACTATTAGCAGCCACCCAAAACCTGGGATGTACCTCTTCGAAAGCAGCTTTGATTCTTTCTCCGATTAACTGGGCTTTCTAGTATTAACAAGACCCCAATTAGCTTTTTTTTCCAGCCCACATAATGGTCCACTGGGATCAGATCTGGGGATTTCAGAGGAGGCCAAACATTGGGACAGCTGTTGAAGAAGCTGCGGTGTTTCAGTGAGTCAACGCTTTTACGAGCTGTAGCGAAGATTCCATTGGCTGTTGCTAGCCCTTTGGAAGAGGCTGGAACATCCGCTTCATGTTGCAAAGCTCTAATTCTAAGAACAAGGTCCTCCTGCTACACTTTTTCTGCAGATCATAGAGGAGGATACCTGCTCTATGAGCTCAACCAGACCGTCCAATGTTATTGCGCTAACTTCTCCCGGCCACTGCAACTTCGAAATCTCCATTGCCTTTTAGTCTACAATTCGTGCATCCGGGTTGTTTTCACAGTGTTCAGAGTGGGTCCTCGCTACTTTCGATGGTCATCGTGAGTCATCCCCTTATTAATCTCTTCTACAATGAGTCAGGTGGGGAGTTCCACTCATCGTCCATTCTCCCCGCTATCATCACCGGCGTGGATAACTAAGGAGGGTTGCAACTTTTAACTGAAGTCTAGTGGGCATGTAAGGCTTTAACACGTCTAGAAAGACAACAAAACAATAATCTGTAGCATTTTTTGAGCACTGTAATTTTGTGCTCCAAAACCACTTATCTGGAGTGGCATTCAAAACCGCCTTGGCACTTTCAATGCTGGCTTACGAGGCTGATGTTGTCTTAATTAACCGACTACTGGTGAAAGCGTGTAGGTGGCCCTAACAACTATAGGTCTTTAGGACCTGTGGCTATTTCAAGCGGTTATTATAGATAATCGCACTATAAATGGAATAGCACAAATTGAGCTCGGGTTAATTTTCAATTCCGTTCCGACGATCAAGCACTTTCTATTAGGGTATTTACTGGAACCGACATAAATGCCCAGAGAACTAGTGACATTTCCTATGGATTTTACTACTATTCTTGTAAGTTTTTTAATCGTTTAATGCCAAATATGAATGCCAAATTTGAATTTTCTCGTTACATTTCAAAATAACTAAAAATAGTCTACAATTTCAACGTGTGTAAGATTGGAAAGCAAGCAAATACCAATTTATTTACTTAATAAAAATCCTTAGGTTATATACTGCCTTACCACTGCACTATTTCCGCCTGAGCTGAGTACTGAAACCAAACTATTTTGGAAATTTTCCTCTCTGTAAATTTGATTAAATAAAAAACCGCACTTACCTATTGAATCTGATAATATCCATAATCTTCTATCATGTAATAATTACTTATTTTACATTTGTCTAAATTGTTTCATTTTAAGTTTCATCATGTATCAAGTTCTCTCAAAAATTCAATTGTATTAACCCTTTAGTCTCTACCTACCCCTGAACGCTTGGTAGGCGTGTGTGTACCCTCTTTCATCCGACAGAATCTATCACCCACGTCATATGCCTAAATTAGGCCCTCTTGATGCGTCACCTAACAACATGGCGCCATGGAAAGGTCATTCTGTGCTCACTAAATTTGCATTGAGACTGAAACCGCCCACACAAGCATTCACATGACACGTTTTCAACTGCCTTCACGGTCAGGCTTATAAATTTACAACGTAAATAGGTGAGGCATGATTAAAGAGTCGTCTTTTCCCATTAATTTCACCCCCTTCATTCAAGGTTTTGCAGCATTTCCTCAAAAACCAATCAATTTTCTTGAACACAAACCAAATAATCGATAACTCAACTCTCAAAAAATCGGTGGAGGGAAGGGGTCTTTAAATAAACAAGTGCTTTCAAAGTTGTCATTAGAACACATTATTAAGCCATAGAGAGTATTTTTCATCACTTCTCGCGTTACGTTATTCCCAACGATTATGTCTGTTGTAAAACCATTTCCATTGCTACAAGTGATGAAATCAAAAACACCCTGAGGTTGCGTGATTGTGGTCATTAAAGCACTCTACGATTTCTCTTCACTCAAAAGACGAGTTTCAGGAACTAGATAGTTCAGGAAGTGATTTTAGGTTGGAACTCTTAGAAATAATCGATAAGAGCCTTCTTCAGAAGTGCGTTCGTTGACAAATTGTGGAAAGTGATCAAAACTTTCATATCTCATTAGATTTGGCTCAAATTAGGTGGAATTAAAGCATTCGATCCAGAGGTTACGAACTTAAATCAACCGACTAGTTTAAAAGCCAATGACAAACTTTAATTTATGGTAAATGTTACAGAAAGAGACCCTCTTCACTAATAGCAATTCTAAAGTAGACACCTTGGTTTCAAAGTTGACCCAGAATCTAAACTAGCATGCGTTATTAATCAGAGGGAAACATTCTCGTCCCAGAAGTGGTGCACGATCAATGAAAATGACTGTTTAAAGTCATGTTAGTCTTTTTTAAGCATTTAATGATGGACTAAGGTAGAGTGTGTTTCTGATCATTTCGAAACAAATCAGGTTGCATCGATTTAGTATTTGAAGGTCTATTGCCAATGAAATGATTGCAGCCGTGGAAGGAAGTTTCTGACAGAGAACGAAATACTCAGTGGTGCAGGGGCATCGCAATATATCTTCACCAAAGGTAGACAGAAGATCACTTTAAAGAGGCACTCCAGGGCTAACCGACTTAAATTCAGAGGGCATGTCTTAATACGATGGTGCCATAGCTGTGAAGAACCTTTTCAGATCTAGGAACAAGTTTTCTGCTATATCAATGCAACCAGGTATGTGGCAATTCTCATTCTCAGAATGCATTACAGAATGCAAATATTTTGGTAAAATTAAAATCCCAGCAGCAGATTCATACCTGAGATAAAAATATTCATTACTGGAGCTTCGAACCGTGAAATCAATAAGATAATTCAATGTAATCAATGTAATCCAGTAAATGGTCACCGTGTCTGCAATGACTTAATGAGCTTTCGAGGTCATTTGTGTCAAGAAAGGCCGCTTGTGATTGGCTCAAAGTGCTGCTCACGCATACAGTAGCTGAAAGAGTCTTATTCTATTGGTTGAAAGCTATTTTTCCTCTGGCTAAGCTACTTAAAAGCTCTTGAAGAGAAGTAGGTATCCATAACTCGAGTCCGTCAGCATGTCAGGTCTAACTAAACTAGAGGACGTCGACTGGAGAGAAACCAATGTCTCCGAATTCGGTTCAGCCAAGGACCGCGAGGTGAAGAGTGAGTCACCCAATCAATGTTTTTCTTCTACCCTTCCTTTTTATTCATTGGGAGAGCACACAAGGCAGAAGCGCATCCAATGCGCAGTGCCGTTTCGTGAATGGGGAGGCAGGGCAGAATTTCAGGTCACCAAGCTGCAGCCAATAAAGTTGCAGAAATATTCGCATTGGCATAAACCAAATGCACCGTGCCAGCAAAGGGGCCACATGGTCCCCTACATAAACTTTGCGACAGTCTTGCCCATTGCAGCTTGCAGCTAGACTTTGTTGTAGACACGTATCCATGTTCCGTACATCATGAGTAAGAAAGAGCTTTATTCCTGGTTGGACACCAATGTTGAACTTCTTGGCACGGACAAGGATAGGGCCATCAAGAGTATGTTGACATCATTTTTTGTTATTGTTTGCCTTCCGTCCTTATCTTGAAAATAATTTCTACTTCATGATAATTGAGTAGGAAGCTTCTACCTATTGCCTAATTTGCATATAGTGGCATAATATGAGGTCAATGCATATACATAAATCACATCACGATACTCGATCGTGGTGTTGATGGAATTATGGGACTCATTGATGTTCTCTGTCTCCGTTGCACTTTTTTAAGAAGCACGACTTCTCAATGTCACATGGTGCAGGCATGAACCACCTAGCCTGTGTACTCTCCTGGTATTTGAAGGTTTACCACATTCATTTGTGTGATGTTGAAATCATGGTTCTTCTTCTAATAAAAAGCCTCCCAATTTGTGTTTTTTTCCGTTCAATGGGTTCTGTACTTTTGCTTGTTTAACGGACGGTCAAGCCATCGATCATCAGGTTTCATGCACTTCACTAACCGCCAAAATAAGTTAGTAGTGACCTTCAACTATTGACAAGGCCAAGACCCTTATTTTATGCTTATTGATTTTTTTCACCCTATCACAGTCTTGTTGAAAAAATCAATACCCCACTCAAGTACAGCCTGGGTGGTATTCAAATTTGCTTCATGTGTTGCTACAGTAACGCGTCAAGGCCCTTGATGCGTACCCCGATACACTATACCGAATGGTTCCTCGTGTCACGTGCGAGTCTCCTATTGGTTCACTTAGTGGTGCGTTCGTGCATGCGCACAGAAGCCGGTTGGAGGTATAACGAATGTTGTTTTGTGGGCCAGGCAGTTACGTGTTCTCTGTCAGTGTGCTAGTTGAAAAGCGAGATGGCGGGTTTGGTTAAGGGCAAAGACTATGACTGGAAGGACTCCAATGTGGAGCTTTTCGGCTCCTCTACTGATAGACAAGTGAAGAGTAAGTTGATTCTCTATCGATTTCTATCCTGACTGCCTCTTTTTTGTTTTCCAGAGGAATCCGCTATGACTGAGAAGGCTTGGGAGCCCGTTGGCAAGGCTACGAAACCCTTCCTCATGGTGTGGCGAGTCAAGGTAATCTTCTTTCAAGAATTTCTTATCTAATTGGAAAATATTATTTGATGTGAACTAGTTTGGGGGAGGTGGAGAATCGCCCATTAGCATCTGACCGAAATGTCACAGCGCACTAAATTTTCCTGATCTCTCTATTTCCCCAAAACCGATAGCAATTCGCTTTGGAGCCCGTTCCGGACGACGAGGTCGGCAATTTCTACAACGGGGACTCCTACGTCATCTGCAAGGCGACTCAAGCCCCAGGTGGCGACAAGCTTCTCTACGACATCCACTTCTGGATCGGGAAGCACAGCACCGCCGACGAGTACGGAACTGCCGCCTACAAGACCGTCGAACTAGACACCTTCTTGGACGACGCCGCTATTCAGCACCGTGAAGTCGATGGCTACGAGTCCGATCGCTTCAAGTCGTATTTCAGCAAGTTCGTGTGAGTGGCCCCACACTGCCGACCCTCAGAGAAAAAGAAAGCACGTTTTTTGGCGCTCTAACGTCGTTTAATCCTCCTTGTAGGACCCTCAAGGGTGGTTACGCGTCCGGCTTCCGCCATGTCAAGCCCGAGGAATACAGGCCTCGCCTCCTGCACTTCTGCAAGGAGGGCAAGATTACCTACATGCGTGAGGTCACCTTCAGCAAGCAGTCCGTCAACAGTGGCGACGTCTTTATCCTCGATATGGGCGACCACGCCTACCAGTTCAACGGTTCAAAGTGCTCTGCTTTCGAAAAGAGCAGTGTACGTGCTTTGCCTTGCATTTAGAGGTCTTTTACCTGCTCCCTTACTAGTTTCCATTCTTTATAGGCTGCTGCCTTCTTGCAAGACCTCGAGGCCAAACGCAACGGCCGCTGCAGGACGGAAGTCTTGGATGAAGACCACACTCCGAAGGACGTAGGTTTATTATTAGTTTTCCTAATCACTCATTCTTTAGCACGAATTCTGGACTACTCTGCCCGACAAACCGGTTTCGAAGCCAGAACCTCCAAAGGATGTCATCAAGTCCCTTTACAAGTGGGTTCATCTTCCTTAGTCGAGCGTTGCTCTAGGGTTTCTGACGCTTCTGGCAAGATGGAGTTGAGCATCGTCTGCGAAGGATCTGCTCCCAAGAAGGAAATTAAACCAGATGACGTCTACATGATCCTTGCCAAGGAGGGTCTCTTTGTCTACGTCGGCAAGGATTGCTCCGTCGTTGAGAAGCGAAACGCTCTCTCTAATGCCCACGTAAGCCTCTTCCCCTTAGTCTCTCAAGTTTGTTTTCCCCACTCATTATTGATTCTTCGTCCTGTAGAAATTCCTGCAAACCTGCCCCAACCCTTTTCTGCCAGTGACTGTAGTGACGGACGAACAGGCTGAGCAGTTCTTGAAAGGCATTTGGGAAGAGTAGACAGTTAAAACGCTTCCATATCAAGTGCCTCCACTTTAGATCTTATCTGAGTGTCTTCTCTATCTCTCTTACAATGTTTGTCACAACACAATTTTAACTGCATTGAAATAAATCTCCGTTAAAACTGAGTTTTCGTTGTGTGTATCATGTGATAATTATGGACTTCGATCAGGTCACAAACTTCCAGGCCCTGTTAGATCTTTGATTTCAGTTTAATGCTGCTTGGAAAAACATTTGCAAGTATATTTGATTGTCTTGGTCTACGATTGAGTAGAAGAGGCATTTCTCTCTTCCTATTGGTTGAGAAAATGTAAGCCAGGTTGTGATTAATTAATTCAACTACTAGCTTGCCTGCATGCACTTTAGCGTGCTTTGTTAAACCTTCATTTAAGTGATGGCTATCTTTCTCGCGAATGTTGCCATATTAGGTCTGGTCTTGGATAATATCAATGACGACAAGCCTACGTAATGTCTCTACAAAGATAAAAGCGTACTCATCAACGATTTTATCGCTAAGTACACTCGGTATTACTAGGGACAAAGGGGTATGGTTTATCAGTGGTTTTCACAAGGTCTAGAGGCCGAAACCGGTTCTTTCAATTTCTTGGTCATGAACGAATGATCAGATTTAAGTAGTGGCCAAACAGGCAATATTTCTGGAATGTTCCTTTTTTGAACAAAGATAACTAGTGCTTGAACCAAGAGCCTGCTGGGCTCACGGAGGGGAAGGAATTTGATTTTACGGACGTGGAAAAGCAATCATAAGTCAATCAGTCACCTTGTTTTCCTTGGCTGAGTGAGTTTTAGTCCAACAACTATAGGAGATTTTGGATTCCCCAAGTCACTTATTTTGCTGTTGGGAGATCAATTGATTATTTTAAATAAACTTTAATAAATACCTTCCCTTACCAGTAAATAAAAACAATTCAGAGCTTAAAAATGTTTTTCGGAGTATATTTTCACAATAACTTTTGGCTGTTTTTTTTTCTACGCCGTTCAATGTCCTTGATGACAGCTATCATGGATGCTGACTCGAACGCCCAACTTGATTCATCATGAAAGGGAATGACTTGACTCATCGAGGTGATTCAAGCAGACCATGAAGACAAGGACGTGGTTATGGTCGCCTTTCTTAAAATTTGCGAAAAATTCGGTGGCGCTAACAGGGGAATTTCAATCGCTGGCTATGAAGCAAAATAACAGCAGACCATCTGATTGCGCTCGAGAGGGGTTTACGTTGGATTCAGACGCCTACGTTCAATCGCTGACAACCGTTGGCTAAGACCTGAATAACGAGATCAGCCAATAATAGCTTGCTATGTGTACAGCAACCTTTTTCGGTGGTTTTGTTCAATTTCTCTCCTGAATAACCTCCTAAGCGGTAAATCAGGGCACTAGTTAGCTAAACAGGCTTTGTACTTGGTGCGAAACAGAGATTACAGTCTCTAGATCGCTTTGAGTGTGAGTGTGGGTACGCGTTCCCGGTAAGTTCTTTGTATGCCGCACAAAACCGCTTTTGATTGCATCTCTGTAGGCAAACCCTCTTTTGTCTATTCCGTAGGCACTAGAGTTGAAGGTATGTTTGGAAATAAGGTGTAACCAACTAATAGTAAAGTTGCAAATAGTATCAGTTACTCAACGGTAACTGGTAAGTCTTTCTCCAAATTGTAGTGAATAATTTGGGAATGTGTCCATTTTTAAGTCATGCCCTTGCACACCACGTTTACACTATTCTAATGCCATCTAACAGTCACACTCACTTTTCTCCAGCCCACTCTAAATGTCATTTATCAGGTTCCTTGGACTGCGGCAGACTGACTAACATCAGTAGGTTACTGGCAGAGAACAAGGTCTCTGTATGATTCAAGGACGTATCACGATTGGCCGGAAGTTTCCCTGACAAAGCCATACTAGTGTGCATGTGACAGGGTAACTGGGATCAAAATATAAGGCAAAGGGATATCTTATACTTTCTTCCAGGTGTTAATAAATTATAAGTCTTTAGATGAAAACTTTGGCTCGGATTTTTGTCAATTTATTCAAAGACAATTAGAATTAAGTATTCTGTAAGTAGGCAAAACTCCGGGATACTATCGTGGTGTCTAAAAAATGTCGCTTTCGATTAAATTACATGGAAAGGAGCATAATTTCAGCAACTTCTGAAGGTTCAGAGAACTGAACCTCGACTTTAACTTGGGTCGAAAAAAGAAACCTACCTTAATGAATAAACTAACTCGTTAGTCACACAAGAAGCTCTGACATCCTCTGCCAAATCTAGGTTTAGCAGAACTTAAAACAATGGTTTTGACCTGCTCCCCTAAGAATTTTGTTCAACGGTAAAAAAAATGCAAACACAACGAAAATCGGCCCTCGTGAAGCCAAATGAAAAGTATTCCTGCATTTGCTACTTTCGCTGTGCAAATTAACATTTTTGCACTCCGGTAGCACTGTGTAATTGAGTAGTCGCGATTTCATTGGTTGGTTGTAATGTGGAATTGGCCATAATGATTTAAACGTGGCCACCTTTAGCCAGAAAGCTGTACTTCTTAAGAGGAAAAGGGGCTTTTCGATCCTACGAAGTCAAGGATAGTGCTGAATTCCGTTTCGTCTGCGGTCCATATCGATTGGTCTACTAACGGAGCACCGGTTTGACTAGAAATCTATAAGGGAAAGCATAATAATAAATAATTTTACTTAAGTATTCAACTGCCCTGATGTCCAATAAATGCTTATTTACAAGAAAAAAGAGGTTACTAGAAACTGTATGATCGAAAAATGGTTCTCAAACCTCATTGGTTGATTGATAAGGAGACACAGATTAACTGAAATTGACCATCGGATACTGGCGTGCAGCGGAGAAGAAATGAGAAGATTTGTAACACCATTTCTTGTCCACTCTCTCCCCCTTCAACTCTTCAGTTTTCCCAAACTTTTCCCATGCATTTACTCGGTTAACATACTGATATTCCATTTGGACTGAGTTGATTGAAGGGAGGAATGAGTCAGAGCTATCAATCTTGTACATTGTTTCATAGTGAATTATATTTTTGAGTGGCATAATCATGCACAGAAAATCTTAGGTGATGTGTGTAATTCCAAATTGTGTTTTTAATCACAACTAGTCACGTGATGCAGTATCAAAATTAAATTGGATACAATGGCATCAACTGTTAAGTTTAAAAATAAAAGGCTCGAAATCTATGTGATGTGCATTAATTTGAAGCAAAACGAATACTCTAACTCATTTCAGCACAAAGGGAGGTGTTTATGTAGGTGTTTTGCTTAAAAGTGTGCTAGATTTTAGCTTCTAGCACGTGGTACCTGTGCACTCAAAATTTATACACAGTTCTGTGATACTCTAGTGGATCTGTGTCTGCATCTTATTAGCGAAAGTGGCACTTGTTGCAAAAGAAGATTAGATTCCTACTCAAAATTTAACAGCCTCTACGTTTCAGGAACAAAAAACTCCATGTGAATCGATATAATTTCACGCAGTAATAGTATAAAGGTAATTTTCTTAATATTATTAACAAATTCGATCATTATTGATTTTTAAGAGAGAAGGAAGTGTCCAGAATCGTAGGTCGAAATTGGTAGCTTCTAACAGCTGGGCCAAAAGTTTACATGCATTTCCAAAATTTACTTTTTTTATTTTATAACCGATCTAACATTAAGAACTCAACCTTTGATACTGAATGTGACAAACCAATCAATGCCATGGGAATTAAGGTAGTCCTAATGATACTTTCCACAATTATTAGTTGATATCTCAGTCTCTTAACTATGTAAACTTTTGTCGATCTTCGTTAACTTTCACATGCTCAATAGTCTTCAATGACTGATGACTGAAATGGAAGTTACTTCATGGAGTAGAACTTAGGACAATAGGTGATCTTGAAAAGTTGGCCTTAACTGCAACATAACTGTATGCAACCAAGCACCAGGAATGACCTTTGACCTTATTGAAGCAACCAGAGTGCATTATAACTATCCCTTTTGACGTGTATGCTTATAAAGTCGGGTAGAACTTAATTAAATGATGGAAGTACGAAATTTAGTTTCAAGATCTTACCGTTTTTTTGGACTTCAAACCGTATTTGAAATCTATTCCCTAGTTGGTAGAATGATCTAGATCAATCCTTACCTGTCAACGGGTACTAATTAGCAGACTAATCGAGTTTTACCAGCTGAGGGGCCTTGTACTATCTTGTTTAATCCCCTCTTCCCATCCCTTACCGCCAACTAGCTTGCATGCTCAAAGTAAGCATTCCTGATATTTCGTATCGACTGAAGATATAATGATATGATTGAGAAAAGTAGTCACCACGAGCTTAAGAAGACGCCAAATGGAAAATACGTTGCATTTAAAGGATACAGTAGTTTAGAGACACATTATTGTTTGTGAGCTCAAGTTGTAGGAATCAGCGAAACTCGAAAACTCTATATTAACGATTTTGTAAACCGGGTCTTTTTCTATAGTAGTAAGAAATCTTAGGTATCAATAATGGAAATCCCCGGTTTAGGGATTCCCCTTCATTTGCATTGTCACAGATTTGCGACATTCTCCCTTAGTAACACTTATAAGCTGCTTTTGAATTCTAATTAGAGGTTACTTCATTAATTTTTACTAGGTTTTATTAGTCATTTTGATGCGTTCTGAAAGAATGGATGACTGAATAGTTTCCATCGAAGAACAAGGAACCAAGTACCAGGCTGTGGCTGTAAAATCAACAACAATGGATAGTTTTAGAATTTTCAGTTTGGCCCTATCTTAAATTTAATTGAAGCTAGGAAAATTTGTTGTACTACCTACTTTATTGTCAAAATAATAAAAAAAGCAAAAATCATCAGTAAACAGTAAAATCCATTATCAGATACGTTTAATTAAATTTATGAGCTAAATCACGATTTATTGACTAATTACTGTGTGAAAATAAATGAATGTTATTTATGTAATTGATGCCGATGTTATTTTAACGAGTAACTAGCCAGTTCAAAGATATTCTCATTGTGTGTTTCGTTCGCCTTCGTGTTTGTGGTGATGGGTAAGTTAGGATTTTCGTTATTAGTAAAAGATATTATCGCAATGTTATAATTTTTTCTAAGATTGTTTGTGGCGGTTCCATTTTCTTTTATTTGGCCTGATAGTAGTGATCCATAAAATATGTGAATCATTTGACGTTTGGTTTGCTTCTAGATTCAGCTGTACCTGCCAAGCGTCGAAAAACTGAGCCACCAGATTCTTCACCCAAACAGGTTGACGCCCACATTCGCGCCTTTCTTAACGCAGTCATTTCTAAAGCTCGCAATCCATCCAGTTCATCTTCTATTGCTTCGAGTTCAATAGCATCTGCTGTTTCTAAAGCGCTTGTTAAACGTAAGAAGAATGTCCCCCGAGCCGATGCTGCAACTCAAACTGAAGATGAAGATTTCATGGAGCCCTATGTCGCCCCAATCCAACGACCACCCTCGGCCACCACTCTCTTATCCGAGAATGCAGCTGCTTATTACGCAAATAGCGATCTGACATCCTTTCCTCCTGCTCCTTCAAACACTGATCTTCACTATTTCACCACTGGCTCGAATTCTCGGATTTCATCCGCCCAAGTTCGAACCCTTCTCAGCAGTTGGATGCGTGACTACCAGCAATGGTTCTATCAAAATTTCGGTGTCGATGTCAATTCCGTTCCAAACGAGCCTATTCCTGCTCCACCTGAACCCGCTCCCCAGATACAGCAGGCTCTGATAGACTTAGACACTGGCAGAGCCGTTGCTTCCCAAACTCCCTTCCAAACTACGTCCCAGCCGATTGTTTATTCCGCTCAACCGGTCATCTACAACACCCCGGCAGTCAATCCCTTGAACTCCCTTCTCTCTTCACAAATGGCCAATGCGCAGAGCCTCCTCAACGCATACGTCATCGCTCAACAGCAGCAACTCATGGCTGCCGCTGCAGCTGCTTCAATGGCAGCACTGGCCAATCCCATGATCTGTGTTCCACCGCGGGCAGGTCCAGCAGTCCCCGCGGAACCCCAGATCGACCCCGGTGAGATGGAGTCCATGACTGCCAGTATACCTGTGACCCAGTACGCGGCCTACGGTATCATCCGGCCCTGCCCTCTGGATGTTATGGAAACACAGGACTTCGGACCGAACACAAACGGTAGTGGAGATAGCCAGGAACTACCTGTCTACATCACTGCAGTAGACTATCGCGACCAGCGACAGACCTGGATGCCTCCCATACCTCCGAAAGCTCTGCTGATGATGAAGCAAACGCTTGTTTGCCAGCTTCAGGTAGGATGCTTTTCTGTCTACAGTTGCTGACTGGTAGTGTCTCAAGCGGTCTGAGGGTGACTTATGGCTTGAATATCTTCAGATTTGTGTCTCCAGAAAGGCGCACGAGATAGACGTACGTAAAATCACCGCAACCAAGACCCCGGTGGAAATCGATTACGTCGCCGCCTTGGAAACTACAGTGGAGAGGTTTGCCAAGTCGAAGGTAGTCTACGTCTTCAGTCGGGTCAATCGTCTTCCTCTAGCCGCTCGAAAGCACTACTTTTCAGTTGATTCTCCGGTAAGTCCTTTAGATGATTTTTTGCGTTTCTTACAGGTTTTGTTGTGGTGAAGTCACGGGCCTGCACTTCGGTTGGACTAATTTTGCCCTAGCTCTTCCATTTAGAGTTGACTGCTTGAAAAGTCACACTTGTTACCTCGGACAGCGTATAAATTTGCTGAAAATTTTTGTGCATTTTTGGTCATTAGTTGCACGAAGCACTAAGGCCTAAGTGATCATCCGAAATTCCCATTTACGTTGTACTGCCAGGGAACTTATTTATGCTGTCACAATTTCCACGATGGGAACAGTAAACAAGTTTCATTGAGACTTTATGCAGGCATAACAACAAGTCTTTGAGGTATTAGAGCTTGATTTCAGTTGAGGTCTGGTGGTGGTATTTTGTAGGCTACGCAATCAAATCAATAGAATGCATTCACACTCAAGAGCTTGTGGTGTTGTCCATCTGTCCTGTTCGATCAATCAGCTGTAACAGTTCTTTCTCTTTTCTTTAGGTGACTGAGTCTTCTGGGCCGTCCTCAGGAAGTGGAGCTCAAGACAGCACCAGTAATTCATTGGAGCCCCGTGCTAGTGTCGTCGTTGGTTGCGAGCCTTCCACGTCGACATTTCCAGAAGCGGAATCACTTACTAACTTTCTGGACGTAGAGAGAGTGGAGGGGGAATTGCAGGAGGGAGTATCAGTTGGGGAAGAAGAAGAAGTAGGTGTCGACGCAGCCTGCGAGGAGCGAATCGGCAAGATGTACATATGCGACTTGCTCATTGGCGACATCTTCATTTGTCAGGCTCTTGCTGACTACAAATTGCAGGCCAAATCCTGTGCCGCTCGTAATGTAAGTAGATGCTTTTCTTTGGAATCTTTTGCTTTACATCCTGTGCTTCATAGCAGCTATCTCCTGCAGTGGGGGGGGGGAGTTGTGCGGGTCAGGCTGACCTCTGTATGAGCCCTTGTGACACCTTGTTGGGTATCTGAAAAGCCTACTGAAGTCCAAATTGCGTAGTTCTCAAAGATAAGAACTGCTCCTTCATTAAATGAGGGTTGACTGAGCTAATCTCCGGTAAAAACAAAGGTTAAACTGTTTGTAGGTATGTGGCGCACTTCTCTTAGACCCTGGAGTGTGTTGCTCTCACAATTTTAAGGCCGGTAGTGTAGCCATAGCTGGCACGATGAGATCTATCACGTAATCCCATGAATTCTGTTCGAATTTTTTTTTTCATTTTCTAAGCCGAAAGGAAATTTAAAGAGCATTTCATAATGTATAATAGTGCTAAACATTAGTTTTATGTTTATATGCATTTGAAATGGACATATTTTACAGAATTGAGGCGCGTAATGGTTCCCGATTTGAAGAAAGGAAACTCGGCAGCCGACGAAGCGCTCGGAAACATTCACTCAGTTTATGGAGAAGAATGCGTGATCGGAGGAAGATGGCTTGCGAAAATCAGGGGTGGGGATTTCACCCTCGGAAATGAAGAAGATCGAACCAGACGTCCGGTTAAGCTTGTTGGTAAACATGAAGAAGCAGCCCTTGAAAAAGCCCATCCTGTTTTATTGGTTTGGATGGAATTGGCAATTAGGCCTATTTCAAACCACACAACCGTTCATGGTCGTCATCTTCAAAAGCTCATAAGAGTTCATAAACATGGAAGAGAAAAGGTGGCTCCTGATGAATTGCCTGGAAACAGTCAACTCAAATGTCTAGCTTACGTCTGCTCTTCTCTGCAGTCTCACGGTCTGACTCTACCTTTGTTATTCGAAATGCGGGCAGAACTTATGGGGTGGTCTGATATGAAGGGATAGATTGTAGTCTATAAGGTGCAAAGCGACTGATAGGCAGCAGCTGTAGTTCACTTTTGATTTACCAGCACCAAAGAGGCATTGAGACCATGTCCCATTAACGTCGTTCTACTTACCCCCACACAGGCCATATCTCTGCTCTCAAAGCCAAAGTTCCTGGTGGGTGCAGTGCGGACGTGGTACGAGAGCGACGAGGAGGGCGATGGCAAGGACTTCCTGAGTCTCTGCGTGAGCCCGCGGGCGGACGGCGTGCCTCAGTTGCCGCCCTTCCTCGCCGACCCCCTGGCCCCCATCGCCTCGGAGCAGAGTGTCTCCCCCGGCGACCCCGCGGAGACCCAGCGCGTCTGCAACCCCAAGCCCCTCCACGACCTCTGGCTCTACACCGCCCTCCCCATTGTCCTCGACCCCTGCCAAAAGGTGAGCTCCCTCTCTCTCCCACACACACACACACACACACTAGTCACTCCCTTTGCAACTGCTCTTCAAGTACTCTTGGATTGTAAATCTGGTGGTTGCAGATTATTGCTCAGATCAATTGCAATATGCAAATTCAGTGCATAAACGCCAGTTGTTAAATGCTGACCGGAGGGATTTGGCAAGGGGGTGGCCCGTATAGTTAGACTAGTCAGCACCTGGTCAAGTTCCCCTTTGGCCATTCGAAAATGTAGCAGTTTCTCTGTTCACTGTGAGTTAGAAGGCCTTGTTGTGCTTCGTGTTGCGACGTGCTCTCCACTGCTTTTGTGGTTGAATGTTTCGGGGTTTAACAGACTCGAGTAATCTAAAATGATAAAAACAACTACTAATACGTTGGAAGTAAGGTGCTGTGATTCCTATTGCGTACCATGCGACACGATTATTCGCTTCCCTTTTAACTAAGCGATAAATTGAAGTTGTTGATGCACTCGATCTCAGAGTTAAGGTGTTTAAGAACAAGTAGGACAGACCCATCTGATAAGAAAAATCCTGTGGAAACTGTCAAGTCGATATTCGCCAAACCCCGTGTTGAAAAAACTATAGTTACCGAAAATCCCCTGTAAAGATGTAGCAAAGGTTATAAATAGAAGTCAGTACACTTTATTTCTACATTCAGGTGTTTCAGTACCAGTAGATCAGATCCGTTCGATATGGAAATCCCCAGAAAACCATGGAAGTGATTTTCACAACGCCCTCATCCATTGTAGAAAAGCCGCAATGAAGAAGCGAGATTTACCGAGAATGCAGAGTTGAAGAAGTAGCAAGGGTTCTTACGATTTGCGGGTTTGTATCAACAGTGTCCAGTTTTCCTATACCAAGGATGACTTTCCCTCAACTGTTATCCTTTCCACAGTTGACCACGGAGCAGTACCTGGCCCAGTCGGCAGAGTTCAGTCAGATGACGGTGAACATTGAGGTGGAGTACGAGCCAGTGGCCCCAGAGGCCAGAGGCGAGACCGTTTTCACGGCCTACGGGCTGGTGGACGGCCAGCGCTGTTCCCGGGCCACCGCCACCTCCCTCTCCCTCTCACGCGCCGCCGCCACAACCCGGCTCCTCCGCCGTCTGCGCTTCACGCAGCCCGTCGTTGGCCTCCTCTTGCCTCCTCCCGACCGTAAGTTCACCTCCACCCCCATCCCCACCCCCACCTCCACCCCCAGTGTGCCGTTGTTTGCATCATCTGGCGACCATTTGTAGCAAGTTATTACCAGCTAGGTCAATGCACACGCTAAAAGTAGAGAGATTTGCGAGTAAGCCGTTTTTAGCACCATAAGTCTCTCTGCGGCCCTTTCACCATTCATGCGCTAATCGGGCGCGTTTTCAGAGCCTTACCATGTCTCCCCCAGCTGCCTGGATTTGGGGACTTTTTCCAGCCACTACCAGTCTTATGTTCGTAGTTTTGATACGTTCCTGCGTTGTTGAAAACATCTGTATGACTGCCTATGCCATATCAAGTAGGAAGAACGACAAACATAAATCTTTCCCGACGCAAGATGGGAATCCTGTTACCACAGGCACTTAGTAAAAGAAGTTCATTTAAGCAATGCGTTTAGTTGAGCCTCAATACTCAGCAACTGGTGATGTTTTCAAGAGACTAAGCTGGGTAATGAAGCCTTCGGATACGATATCTCCAATAAAACCGTAAATTCGCTTGCCTTTTGAGTTATTCAAAGTGGCTGCAGAAATTAGAATGCACTAATAAGCAACCAAACCGGTTTTCTATCCCGCATGCAAAAGACCTATAAAGTGTGGTGTGGTCTTATGCAACCCTCTACGAACCATGAAGCAAATGGACCATGCTAGTAGAATGTAACTCAACTCGCCAGTTTTCATAATTTTCCATGAATGTGGATACTGGGTACTTACAGGGCTAACCTAATTAACGCCGCGAGGGTCATCCTTTTCACGAGCTCTTGATGAATAAACAGGTTTAAACTGCCCATAACTAAGCGTATAATTTAGATAGCAACAGCCAGTACAAGTGTCGCGAGCGCTGTTCTTCGGTTTATGTATAGAGGCAAAGTCGATGGCTCAACAAGGGAAGGTGACCAAGAATGTCGCGTTTACCTCGCTCTAGTAGCAGGCAAAGCTGGCAAGCCATTATTAGTGGAAATTTGTATGCTAATGCTGGGGCTTTAGTCGCAATGTGAACAGGTGATATCGACAACTTGAATCATTTTCCAAGTGCCTACTTATGATCTTTGCAGTAGGATTTGTGTTCGCACTGTCTATGCATTTAACTGTCTCTCTGTTTTTCTCAATAGCCACCGAAGACGAGGAGGATCAAACAGCAGGGCTTTCCGTCGCTCAACCCGAGGACTCTATGCACCCGCTGTGGGGTCTCTCGGAGGCCAGCATCGTCGAGAGCCTCATGTGGGGCAAGAACGAGAAGCAGTTCGCTCTTCCCATCGAACACCTCGAAGCCCATTGCGAAATCTTCGGCTCCACCAATGGTGGTAGGCTCTCTTTCATGATTGACTAACTGTCCAGCGAAGAAAATGAGCCTATCTCAGGCTCTTGAAATGTTTAAGGTGAACCCGCCGACCCAGAGTTTTCGGAGGCTGGGAGTAACTTCTTCCTATCGCGTGCCCACCTGGAGCGTTACTTGGAAGCCTACGCCGCCTCTGCTCTCGTGACACCCCTCCGAATCTCCCTCTCGGTTCTGCCTCAACGCCTCTGGGCAGCAGCGCGCTCCGCTGCTCACGAATGGGGTCTGCTGACCCGCTCGGAGTGCGAGGTCCCCGACAGCCTCCACACCGCCTTCCTCCTCGTTTGCAAACGGGTCCCCCTGCCGCGTCTCAAGCGTTCCCTGCTCGATCGCAACGAGGTCGGTGTCTTCTACCTCGTCTCCCGTGGAGCCCTTCCACCTGCCGCACTACAGGCACTCGCCCAAGCCGACCTCCTCGATGACGATCGTCCACAAGAAGAGGAGGAGCAGGAGAACCAGCCAGTTTTTCCTCCCATGACAGTAGCGGCGTCTCCGTCGCCTCCTGACACATCTCCAAACGACCCACTCACCCGGATGGCAAGAACCTTCCACGCAACTGCGCTAGAGGTCAAAGCGGAGCCGAAGGAAACGCCTACGGAGAAGGGGGAGGAGGAGGAGGAGGAGGAGGAGGTGGGGGCTGTGGCGGATGTACAGCTGGTCACAGCGGAACTGAACCAGCCGTCCAATGCGGTGGAGATACTCGATGACCTGCCTCGGCAGCTCATCCCAGGGATAGATTTTTAAAACAGTGAAAGGCCACCAGTGTGTCCCAGCTCTCTTTCTTCTCTGTGCTTGAGTGCGTGTGTGTGATAGAATGCGCGTTTGTGCGTGCCTGTCTGTTTTATTATCGATCGTGCGTTCAGTTCACATTATGTCGTTTTTTGTATCTCTTTGTTGCTACGGGCTGGGGATGGGCCATCGAAAGGAGGAGGAGGAGGAGGAGGAGAAGGATGGTGATGAGAATGTCCCCGGGGTAGCACCTCCCTATCTCCTGCCTGTGTCTGTATCATGTTTTGCCAAATAAAGGCCCTTAAACCCACACACCACTGTATTTTGCCCTTCTTTGCTCGATTATATCCCTTTTACTTGGTTATCAGAAATCAGTGGGGTCTGTGATGTGCCCTCTATCTACCTATCTCCCTGTCTAACCACCTATCTATCAAGGGAAAGTGCATGTTTCGATTTCAACCGTGGATTAATCCTAGAAAAGTTGCTGTGCTGGATTTTTGGTTTGCTCTTAGTACCTGTGCTTCTGTCCACTTTTCGAAAAGGCCTAGGTGGAAGGTGGTTAAACCTACCCGGTAATCTATCGTGCTGCAACCTAACACCCAACAGATGTATTTGACTGTCTTAAGCTACGCATTTACAGTGATTCACATGACCATGGATCGATCTGTCTGCTTCTCAACCAGGTCTCGTTGTTATATCGTACTTTTAACCGATAAAGAAATCGATCTGGCCTGCGTGGTTATTGAATGATACCGACTCAACTGACGCCTCCTCATTCTTGTTTAAAGTTGTTTTTATAGATTGCAGGGTTAATCTTCACTCGATCTAACCTGTAATAGTGTTTTCTTGAGTAAATTCACACGATTATCATTTTAGGATGGTAGTTGAATTCGCTCAGACATTGTTTCAGATTTCTCGTGTAACTTTTTCGCTTTATTCACAGCATCGATTTCAGCAGTAACAGTTAGTGAAGTGGACGTCGGGGCCAATCTTTCGGGTGAGTTAAGCCACGCGATGAGGTGCAATCTCGTTGATTTCATAGCGATAGCTTGACTGAGAAGCTCTGATGGCCTTGGAAGTGTTGTAAATTGCCTTTTCCCCTCCTTTAAGGTGATTGGCTGATTCGAAACGGTTTCGATTTCACTAGGGAACACCTAGAGTAAGTTGGGCCATATGATTAGACAAGCCTCTTGATCGCAGTGTTTGTGATAGGCTTTGCTGAGAAACGTCTGATGGCATCTTATTCAGCGTTTTTGTTTTCTGTTGCAGGTTGTACAACGCCGTGGGACCGATGAAACACTGCCACATTTGACTATTGACTAACTTTGTTGGTTTTATATTAAAATATTGCCTCAAATGACTCTCTGTATCACTTAACTGAGTTGCATCGATTGGTACCCCAGTTAAGTAGGAAATTTTGGAATGGTGCCACTGTTTTGAGTTCAAGTTCTAACCTAAATCTTGAAATCGATTTCGATTTGACTGCTAAATTAATCAGGCAGGAGACTTTTCAAAAATGCTTCAGACCGGATCTGGTCGGTGAAATTTTAGCGGTCTCTCCGCCATTTATCGTCAAATAATTTTGAAATCATTCTGAGTTGGTTTGTACGACTTAGTGTATCAATCCGATTTTGAAATGTTCCAGGAGGAACGTTTAAACCGAGTCGGATAAACGAACCATTTAGTAGTCTTGGTGGAAATAAAGACCGAAAATAAAAGCAATGGAAAATAGTTAGGTAGGCTGGGAGTAGGGGACTAACTGATGTTTTCCATTAGAAAGTACAGCCATCAGATTGAGAAGAGGCAGGAGGTTCACTCATCAGTCCACAAGGTCTGTTTTTAGGAGAACAAGGTCCCTAGAAATACGAGTCCCTGGGCAGTCATTGTCCGAAGTAAATCCGAGGAACATGAGAGAGCGAATGAGGTCTCCGTGCTTCTTATCGACGGCCGCGACGACGCTGATGAATCCCACGGCCTCCAGCCACTCCAGACAGGCCAAAATATCCGCTCTTGAAACCGCTTTCAGCTCCCGTCTATTCGATCGATTTTCCGGGGCAAGAAATAGCACGACTGTTTCAGCAGAATAGGGGTAGATGAGCCACTTTGCTTCACCTGCTTTATTTCTTTTCCAGGCTTCTAACCGACGAGAGAGATCAGAGTCGTCCTTAGTCGTGGGATAAATTATCTCTAAATGCTCGGGCAGGGGAGGCAGCTCTTGCGGTGGGGATTTGTACGGATTTCGGCCTGAAGAGACGTCAAATATACGGCCGAGGCCAGCAGCAAGGTCTGTTGAAGCACAAAATCTCCTCAGTTCGCGACGGTGTCGTCACTTTGTCCGAATTGCAATTCGACATCACTCAAGGATACTGCGCAGCTTGTGTTTTTGTCGCTCTCGCTCGCTTGCTTCGATTCACGCGTGTTTCGGAAAGTACTTTATTGATCCGTCAGCTGGAGCCAATAAAGCGCGACTTTGCACTAACCAATCACATGCGCTGTTCCCTGTAATGTGATCAACCGTACTTCCTACACCTGCGAAAATTCTACCTAGGATTTCCCATTCAAAATTCTGATTTATAGTGAATTCAGTCATTTATTTCTCACGATGTACTTCAACTGCAATTGTGTTGCATTCATGTGGTACCCTAGTAACGGTTTCCTAGATATTTATTCTAGTCTAACTAACAAATGTTGATTGTCTTCTAGATCGAGTATTTGTTTAGATTCCATTCAGCTCAGTGCCGCTCATAAGGACTCAAAATAAGCATTCTAGTAAATTTTCCTTGAGATGAACTTCATTTTATAGCCGTGCTCCTTATAATGCGCTTTATCTAGTAGAAATTTGACTGATTAAATGAGCTATTTCGATCAATATTTTATTGATTCTAATCGCTATCTGATACTGAAAATAGTGACTCATGCGTTTTTAATGTACTTATCTGTGAAATAATAGCGGTGTAGTTTGCAGCAACTCTGCGCTCTCTCTTTTTAAAATTATTACTGTTTTTATTGAAATGCATACCCTAGATCTGCACAAAAAGGTTTGATTAATTTAAACCTTTCGAACCGTTATTAATTGTGCTACGGTTGCTCTTCAGCTCAAAAGGTGGAACTGAAGTGGTTCAATTGAACAGGCTGTCATATTTACATTGTACCAGTAGTAAAAAAGATCTGGTTTCTATGTTTCGAATCGATGCGTTTGACAAACACTGGATGGTGGGGGGTAATAGAGCTAACTCGTATTCCAGTGTTTTATATTTACCTTAAAGGTATAACAATATTTACAAGGACAGCTTCTAATATATTTCTCCCATTTCCCATATTAATCCCACTTAATAAACATGTAATAGACCTACAAAATAAAATGCCCAGCTAATACACTCAAGGTGTCGACCTTTGGTTCCTAGACTCATAATGAGACATGCTAATTGTCCATATCGTGGCTACGCCCGTAAGTAATTACTAGAAGAGTCGTGGATCCTGCCCTTAACACACCTTCTGTGGTGCCCTTTTTACAGCAGTTGGCCCGGTTAACAGACAACTGGTCGATAGGGGAACCATTCTGCTGCGCGACCTAGAAAAGCCTGTAACACCCATATCATGAAACATGGCATTGGGCCGGAGCTCAGAATCTCAAATAAAATCTACCATAGAGTTTATCTCAAAATAATGGGGTGAAACACAAAATAACTGCCAGCTGCCTCCTAAGTTACATCAATCACTGTAAAGATTAAATGGATAAGGATAAAGAGCCGGTATTCGTTATCTACTAATCCTGATCGTAGTGTCGTCAACTTTGTTTAGTCATTTTCATGTTTACTAACGCAAATGCAGGTTAACTTTGTGACTTTGCAGGTCAATCCCTTGGTTATATGTAACCAAGCTAACCACCAATCGAGATTACAACCCATTCATTCGAATCCTTTTTATGTTCATCAACCCACAATTTCACTCGATACGACAATCGTGTCCTTTTCATCTATTGAATATCTTCTAAATCAATCACATTTTATTTCAGCAAAGCACTTCTTTGTCCTTATGAGATGGATCAATTCATTGCGAGGATCGTGTCAGGGCTGGTTACTCAATTCTTGACGAGCGGAATGCGGAAGCAACTCCCCTCGGGAGTTTGCACCTTGCAAATAAGAGTAGTGTCATTTGAGCGCAAAATTCAATTACCAGGCCTCGGTAAGGTTCAGACATTGTGCATGCAATTTCTTGCAATTTCTTGACTTTCGTAGAGAAATTGAGCCACGACTTCATATAACATTGCATTTTATGAAGAATTAATAGGAAGCATTTAACAGAGGCCTACATGTCGGCTACGCATAAAAGCACATTCTTTCCAGTTTTGAGGTCGCCTGGCAGTGGGGGCCACGCGCACCCTCTGTTCCAAGAATAAAATTACATTCCTCTAGAAGCAACACAAATGGGATCTTTGAACCTTGTAAAATGACAATCTCGTGGGTGAAAATCAACGTGGGGGGTGTTTCGACAAAAGAACAGGGATGAAAAACATAGTCCATATTTGAATCTGCTCGTATTAGTGAAGTTATAAAGTAAAATTGAACTTGACGATTAGCTAAACATAGCTCTTTACTCCAGAAACCTTAATAAAACCATGAGGAATCTCTGCCATTTGGCATTGATCTAGAGTTGAAGATGAATCTTCGGACTTAATACCACTACCA